>OW029932.1:20000-2851000 GCA_932305915.1 Agriopis marginaria
CCATCCATCCATCCATCCATCCATCCATCCATCCATCCATCCATCCATCCATCCATCCATCCATCCATCCATCCATCCATCCATCCATCCATCCATCCATCCATCCATCCATCCATCCATCCATCCATCCATCCATCCATCCATCCATCCATCCATCCATCCATCCATCCATCCATCCATCCATCCATCCATCCATCCATCCATCCATCCATCCATCCATCCATCCATCCATCGTGAAGACTTTTTTATTCGTTAATTTTAGCTTCTAGCGTATGTGTCATGAACGGAATTTAGATTTAGAACCGTTACAGTACTTATTTAGAACCTATTCCAGCAACATGCTGAGTTGGGGCCGGTTTTTGTGATAATGTACCTACTTATATTTGAAATATTTTGTTTAACTTTAAATTGCATTAGCGCAAAATAAACTTTTCTGTTTCTGTATATAGGAAACATAGGAATTGTATTTGGGATTGTATTGGGAACTGTGTTAGAATATTGGTTACAGAGCCGACACCAAAGCCCTTTAGTAAAATATAAACGACAATGTATTATTTTGAATTTATTTATTTTATCATCAATATTTTCATGGAAGTCATTGTAAGATTTATAAAACTCGTTTCGTGAAATGTTAAATTACACATTACTGTTGCATGTTTATTCACAATCATCATTTTATTACTAGTCATAGTGTTTATTGTTTAGAACAATATATAAATGTTAAACAATATCATTATAAATTAAATTAAAATATATGTCATCAAAATATTTTTCATGGCGTCTTAACAAGAAGTTTTCCATTAGGTCTTATCGATTCAATAGATGGCGCCCAAATATTAAGCATTTTTATTTAATATATTTTTGTTAAGTAGACAGCTAAATTATTGTACTTAAAATAAACTATTGTTAACAATTTTGAGGTGATACATTTTGGAATGTATGTATAAATAAAGAAGCGTTGAATGTTATTTTATGCGTAGTATTTTTTTTTTTTTTTGAGAAATTCGTTTTGAGATTAATCTACATTTTACTTAATGTTTTCTTTAGATAAATTTGAGACCAGCGCCATCTAGTGAGCGTTACCATACCCACAGGAAAACTGCTATTTTCATTCGTAAATATCGACTGTGGAAATTTCTAATGGCGTGAGGGAAAAAGACCAGATTGTTCTAAAATAAGTTTACCCTTAGGTAGCGTGGCAGGATACAGAACAAACGAAGTTTAGTACAATACTTGAAATTTCCACATTCGATAATATTTATTCTGTGAGGAAGTCGAGGAATAAATCTTAGTTTACTACCTTACACAATTTGATGATGAAAAAGATAACTATTTACAATCCATTTTATGGATTAAAATGAGTGTTGTGTTATAGTTTATAGTAAAACACAACAGATAATTATATTTGTTGTGTTTTTTTTATGTTACATGTTACTGGAAATGCAAAGCTTGCATCTCCGAGAGTTCCCAAGAGGAAGGATTCGGACAATATTTAAATGTTATAGAAATACATGTTATACACAATTCTAAAATTTGACGACCGCCGGGTTCGAACCTACACAAAGAGTCGGGTAAGCGTCCCGAGAGCCCCTGAGCTACGGTCATTTACCTGTGTGCTTCCAAATGTTGAACTATACTATACAATTATTCATAATCATAATCATAAATCATATATTTCCGAAAGAACAGCACATAAAATTCCTAATAGACATACAATATAGAACTAGATCGGTTATGTAAGCGTCGCTGGCACCGTCCATGTAAACCCATGTAACAGCTACTCGATGGCGACGTTCCAGGCTAACTCGTACAAGAGATTCGTTAGTAGAGGGTGAGCTTCTCGGCACACTTGTCGATGGAGTCCAACACCTCGAGCTGGTCCTCCGTGCCAGGGATGCGAGCAGTACTTCACTCCACTCCACTCCATGCCGGCCGGACTGGTGGTCGGTGGTACATCACGAGGACGACATGCGTGACGTCAGAGCGCAGTTCCTCTGCTTCCTCGTGCTACCACGGCCGCGCCCCCGCACGAGGACCGCGGCCCTATTCTTTTATTTCCTAACACTAGTTTGGCATTTCATGTAATACCTAGACATCCTATTGTTTCCTAGGAGATACTGTATTATAGAAAATGAAATGGTACTTTACTCGCTATTATATTCTTATACGAATGTCTGTAGGAATCTCGACGTATAGCCTTTGAATATGATGTCAGCATTTAGTAACATTTCTAGTAACATGTACGTAATATCTGCGCGGTTTAAAATAACTGTCGTTTCATGGAATGGTACTTATTGTTATCTAACTAATGAATAATTATTCGAAATTAGTTATACCTACTTATTTACAATTCGACGGAGCAGGGCTCGAGCTCGTCGCGAGTAGAGGAGACGTGCTCCGTCGGCGCGTTCCTCACGAGTGTTTCCTGCACTGATTGTAACGTGGCACGCGGCGCGCGCGCCCCGAGCTCGGCGCGGGTTCACGACGCCGAGCGACCGGCGGCGAGCAGCGCCGGCCACGCCAGCGCCAGCAGCGCGGCGGCGGCGGCGAGGGGCGCGGCGCGGGGCGCGGGGGGCGCGCCGCACGCGTTGCGGCTCAGCGTCGCCGCCATCTTGTCGCCTGCAACGCAACCGAGGAGTGTGGTGTAGCGGCTCGGACCGCAGTCCGGACCGACGGACGGTGTGACACGAGATACTGACTGCCCTCGGACACGTAGACGTAGATGTGCGCCGGCTCCGTGTTGGCGGCGCGGCACGTGTAGTTGCCGGAGTGACGCGGCGCCGCGGCCCTGATGGCGAGCGCCGACTGCGTCTTGGGCCCCGGCTCCGTGTGCACGGTGACGCCGCGCGCCGCGTCGTAGTTGATCATGCGCGCGTTGTGGAACCAGAACACGTACTGCGGCGGCACCGGGCTCTGCAACACGACACCACGTGACCAGCGCGTCACACGCGGGTGCGCCCCCCCCCCCGCACTGTGGGTACCTTCTCTATGATGCAGACGAGGTTGATGGTGGAGCCGGCGTCCACGTGGTGCTCGTCGGCGCCGAGGATGAACGCCTCCGGCACGGCGATGTGCAGGTGCACCAGCCGCGACAGCGTGCCCGCCCCGGTCGACACCTGGCGGGACCGAGCGCACACACCTCACTCTACATCCTGAATATTAGTGGAGCGACACAACTATTGATGTTCCTGAAGACCTAACCGGCTCGAGTGATCAACTCGCAATATTTCTTGCCTCACACCTGCTAAATATGGAATGGGATACCTGACGCAACAACATGGGGTTCTTCAAAAGGCGTGTTAACAGTTTCTAAAAGGGTCGGCAACGTATTTGTGACGTCCCTGGTGTTACAAGTATCCACAGATGACGGTGGCCGCTGCAGCCCGCCAGCTCGCTTGCCGCTGCGGCACGAGACATAGTAAAGTGACAGTGAAAGTGGCTCACTTGACACTCGTAGGTGCCGTTATCTCTCTTCTGTACATATTTGATCTGCAGGATCCAGTCGTCGGAGCCCTCGGCGTGCAGCACCTGGAACCGCTCGTCGTTGGTGTACATGAGCACGCCGGAGCTGATGATGTGCCAGTCGCGGCGCCGCACCCAGGACACGCCGCGCTCGCCCAGGTGTCGCACGGGACAGTGCAGGAAGGCGAGCGAGCCCAGCTGCGCGAGCACGTCCTCCTGCGTGTTGTTGATGGAGGGCTCGCGGTGCAGCGCCTCCAGCGAGCCGTACCACAGGTCGCGCCACGCGGGCACCTCCACGTCGGCCGGCTCCAGCGCCGCCAGCTCGGTGGTGGAGGATGGCAGCACGCCGGCGGGGGGCGCGGCTGTCGCGCACACTGCCAGCACGAGCGCGGCCACCGAGCGCGCCATGTCGCGCTGCTCACATCGCGGGCGGGCTGCGAACGAACACGTCACAACTTGTATGCTGCAGCAGAGGTACATTCCGATCCAGGACGTGGGACAGAACTGTGCTCTGCCACGCTGCTTATCATTACTAGTGCTATTTCACCTAGATTACTTAAAAAAATATCTCCAATATGGTATAAAACGCGTTCATAATTTAAAGAACGCATAATATTATCAACGAAAATTTGAGTTAAAAACATGACCTTTCCTAAATTAATTAGTCAAATAATTGGTCCCCTTAGAACTCCACACTGAACGACAACCTGCCCATTGCCACATCTACTTTCAAATCCCCCTTTTGAAGTGTCTAGTCCGCGGCCATTCAGAATATTGTCCTAGCATCTGGAATCCACATTACAAGTGTCACAGTTACAATATTGAAAGAGTTCAGAAGCGATTGTTGCGCTTCCTGCTTCAAGTTGCAGAGACTGGTCGTGCAGCTGATTCTATTTCGTTGTATAACATTGTAAATTGTTACACGAGCACTCCTGATATTATAAATACAATTGAATGTATAGTTCCTTGTCCTGACCATCGCCACATAAATATAAATATAAGTGTTTCTCAGTCCACCGACGTAGAGCTGTAACGTGTGAACAGCTCACTGACTACAATGTTGATATTTGCTAACTGGTTGTGGTCAGAATAGAATAGTCAGAATATTAATTTTTAAATTTTCACCTTATTTTGACTTAATATCGAAAAAGCATCTAATTTTCAATCGAAAATTCTCGCGTCAAAATAGCAGCTTTTAAAAAAAAGTCGGTAGGCTTTATGTTCAAAGAAATCTCTACTTTCTGATGGTATAGCAAAAATATACATTATATAAATGTTCTCAGAAAATGCAAAGAAACGAAGTTAATATTTAATAAGACATCTACAACATTTTGAAAAAGTAGTAGAATCTTCTTTAAATTATATGTGTAGATGCCTATTTATTGCTATTTTAAGGTAACTTATATACCATAGCAGCATTTGAAAAATTTTGACATGATATATTATATCATGTCATATGTAGATATATTATATCATGTCATATATTTAAGATACATTGTATCATTATGTTGCTGAAACAATAAAAAAATGGTAACTCTGGTACTTCGGCAAATGTTCTCGTTCCGGATTCTATCGCGCAAAGATACACCGAGCATAGCTTCCATTATATGTATGTAAATTAAAATTTTAAATAATAACAATGACGAAGTGTACTAAACAATCAATTGATTTATAAACGGAAGGGCTAATTCCCAAGATACAGGTGTTTCTACACCTAGGTTGGGCATGAGTGCGACTTACAACTAGAAATGTAACGATTACTGAATAAAATAATTATGAATTTGAATTCCATTCCATTGTCCGCTGTGTGATTTTAAGTTTTTCCATAAAGCTAGCAGTTAAGCTACAATATTATGTCATCACTGGCAACACACACTGGTCAAAGACCCACGTCTTGAGGCACTGTGGTATCTTGGACGAGAATATGTCACGCAATTTCCCGAACGCTGCCCATCCGAGTTGGATTCTTCGGGCGACCTCTTTGCCTAAGTTGGACTTACCTAACTGAACAATCTGTCCAAGATAGGTGTAATGGTCAACAACTTCGAGAGTATCGTTCCCAACGACTACTGGCACGGGTTCAACATGGACATTGGGCATAATTTTCTCCTTGTTCATGTAAATTTTAGGAGCCACCTGTTGGGAAACGTTACTAAGGTCGCTGAGCATCGTATTTATGTCCTCCAGCGACTCTGCCATGATGACTATATTATCATCAGTAAAACGAAGGTGAGTGATGTATTCGCCATTGATGTTGATGCCGAATCCGTTCCAGTCCGGAAGCTTGAAAACGTCCTCCGAAGCGTTCGTAAACAGTTTCGGAGAGATAAAATCTCCCTACTGTCTCACGCGTCTCTGTCATTGGACTGGTTTCGTGCTTTTGTGCTGTAATTAGATCGATACGGTGACCATCTAGAGGTTTCCTGGACGAAATTGCTTTCGGCAATAAAGCCGCCCGTAATTGTTTTTAAGTTTAATTTATATTTTCGGTGTGTATTATTATTGTCCGTGCAGGTACAGGTGCAGGTAAGTAACTGCAACTATATGAATAATTGTATTAAAGGTAAACGCATATGAATTAGACACGCACGTGGACCGCAGTACACTAGGTGACCCGCAGTGTCTGAGCCGGCCGGCCTCGTGCCCGACAATGTGCAGTATGTGTGCGTGAGGCTTGTGTGTGTATGTGTGCAGGTAAGTAATGCTGCGATTGATCACCGCGCGGGAGATTGATGTGTTTGTACGCGGCGCCGCGAGACACGCCGCGAGACACGCCACGAGACACGCCGCGAGACACACCACGAGACACACCACGAGACACGCCGCGAGACACACCACAAGACACACCACGAGACACGTCGCGAGACACACCACAAGACACGCCGCGAGACACGCCGCGAGACACACCACAAGACACACCACGAGACACGCCGCGAGACACGCCGCGAGACACGCCGCGAGACACGCCGCGAGACACGCCCCGAGCGCCGCCGCCGGGAGGCTCGCTCTCTGTCTGTTACATGAGGACCCGCGCTGGTACTTGTAGGGTCACATCAGCAACGTCGGAGGAGTCACGATGTAAGTTGCTTGGAGTGATGTGGACGT
This sequence comes from Agriopis marginaria, assembly GCA_932305915.1. Classification (NCBI taxonomy): domain Eukaryota; kingdom Metazoa; phylum Arthropoda; class Insecta; order Lepidoptera; family Geometridae; genus Agriopis; species Agriopis marginaria. The sequence goes on from OW029932.1 coordinate 26,568, forward strand.
ATGAGCTAAGTTGCGTCACTCGTATCGAGTATATCATCCTAGCTGTTGCCCGCGACTTCGAACCTGTACAGTTTTATATAAAAAAAAAAAAAAAAAAAAACTTTCAACAAATGTTTGCCTTCCTTAATTCGGCCCTTTCGCAAAGTCCTTGTAGCAGTCTCTGCACTATTACGTAGGGAAATTCAAAGGAATTGCCTTCAGCTTCGTAGAGCCAGTATAGTTTTCGAGGTTTCGTGATTGATGAGCCAGTGAGTGAGTGAGTGAGTGGGTGGGAGGTATTTAAATGTGCTTATAAATAAATCCAGGTTTACTTTTTTAGAGTGTGAGAATTTGTATCCCACAATCAGTATAATATATTAATAGAATATTATTTTTATTATTATTCAAATTTTCTTACATTATTGTATTGTATATAGTTATATACAATATATATTATATACCGGTGGTACCACACAGATGAGGAACGTCATAATTCATCATTCGTCATTTGTGTTTGTTCTATATCTGGTTATTAATATCTATTTAAGTATGTATTTAAAACTATATATGTATGTATATCAGTCTCTGGCAGCCATATCACAAGCTTTGCTTAGTTTGGGGTCAGATGACCGTGTGTGTAAAAATGTCCCGAATATTTATTTATTTATTTTTATTTACTTTATAATTATAATGTTGTATCTTGGATTCACACGGAACCAACTGGAGTTATTTCATTTAATTAAATTAATTTATTTATTGGAAAACCAACAGCTTTTTACACAAAAATATACAATTAAAACCGCACAAGTACGAGTAGGAATCGCGCTCTGAGGGTTCCGTTAAATGGAACACTCAGAAGGCGAGTACAAATAAAAAAAACAACAAAAAAGTTGTAATATTAAAAGAGAAACTTAGCTTTGTAGTGGACAATAAGGTTCTTCCATACATTCCAACAACAAAATGTACGTTTTTAATAGCAAAACAATTATTTTTTATGATGTAACTTTAAATTTATGACTTTCGGATTTATTTCTTTATATGTGCTGTCAGACCGTGCCTCTTACCAAATTTCATGATTCTAGGTTACCGGGAAGTACCCTATAGGTTTTGATTCCTCTATGAACTCGCAAAATATGCGACTTAAACGGTCATTAAGTATATATTTTGATCACGTAAACTTACAAGTTTGATTTTTTCACAGCTGAAAGAAACTGCTACCTAACCTAAGTATTTAGTGTCAACTTTATATTTTTACGCGTTCTTGAGAAAAAGGGTCTTGACAGACGGACAACAAAGTGATCCTATAAGGGTTCCGTTTTTTCCTTTTGAGGTACGAAACCTTAAAACACTATAGAAAGCTAATTACAGGTTCTCGGAATAGATATGATTTGCGAACCTTCTTTCTTGAGCTACAGTTTAATAATACGAACAACATGCGTTGACACATTCTAACATGGCCTCCTCCATCTCCTCTACGTCCCACCCGTGCGATGCAGTTACAGACAAACTAGTTTCTCAATAAGGGCATGTAGTACATTTAACACTCTGGCTAGGGAAATTGACATCGACCTGTTCAACACATCTGCGTTTAAATTGAAGCAGCTTGTAAACTCTCACTATTTCAAATAAGTATTTTTTAACTTTATTAATTTCGATCTCTTTGTTGATGTATAATTGTATACCTATATATTTTTAATAAGTAGTATTTCTTTTTTCTTTTATGTATTTAATTTTTTCTTGTTATTGTGTGCTTAATGCGAGTTCGTTTTCTGCAGTGTTATTTATCTAGTTTATTATTTGTGAAAACTTGTAATTGGCCTTCTATCTTTATTTGTTTACTTAATTTTGTACCTAGCTGTAAGTTTTCCTATGAAAATAAAATAAAATAAAACTCATTATTAGTTGTTGTATTATATTAGAACTGCGTGTTGTGTACTGAGCAATTAAAACGTGAACGATTATACATTAAAAGAGCCGTTTGTATGAAGTAATGTGTCCGAACAGTTCAGAAATAAGAGTTGTGTGTATGCCTCTAGCATTCATGCTCGCCATCGAAGGCACCTTCTTGCGGCGGCGTCGTGTGTCGGGTCGCTCTCTTCCCTAAGATATGGTTGAGGAGGGCGATGGCTGGCACATGTGTCATACTCGTGATCGGGTGCTGCTTGCGGGTCGCTGGTCTGCTCGCGGTATATACACAACACTAGTACCAAATTGTTTTAACCTTAGATTAAGATAGGTATAACTAACTTTCCTCTCCCTGTACTGTGAATAACTAAGTAAATTCGTTTAAGTTAACAAAATTGTAGTCAAGTATAATAAAAGTCACGGACCCTGGAGTCCGTGGAGTTGCATTGTAAATAAAAAAAAAAAAAAAAAAACAGTTCAGTTCCTCCCCGGCGCGGGCGCGGGGCTTACATCATGCTTAACTACTTCTGTTCCCTGACCCTTTACAAAACTACATACTTAGGTACATTCCCAAAAAAAGTTTTTTTGTTTTAATGATTTTTTTTTGTTTTGTTTTTTTGGTGCAAAAGTCAGTTTTTTAGCTTCAACAGACAGACAGACAGGCCCGTGTTCCAGCACCCTACAATGTGAGGCTGCGGTTCTCACATAACGCGGTCACTTCACACAATCTAAGGTAACCGCATTACCATATACGATCATATAATAACTTAGACACAATCTTGTCCAGAACACTCCTGTTCCTGTCCTGTCAGAACAGATGAGCTATGGTGAAACGCCCACCCGGGCGTCTAGCTCATCTGAAGCGGCACGGCGGTAGTGTGCGGTAGAACTAGTGTAGCCCTGGTGTAGGACACCTGGACGGAGCGGTACATCTTGGGACCGAGCGGGAGACCAGAAGCCATGGAACCTTTACACCATCCGCTATTATGAGATGGATATCTCCGTGCAGTTTGATGTGTTCACATCACAACAACAACGTCCCGGTCGCATCCGTCCTGTGCAGAGACGTCCGCAGCGGCCGCGGCCGTGCTGTGTCCTACGTACTGTTTACATACATCCACAGAGTGCGCTGCGACCAGGGAACTTGTACTGCGTCGGCAGGGGGCGGGCGGTGTGTCGGGCTCAGGCACTGGTAACTAACTTATATCGCAGCTTCGAAATAATATATGAGTGGAGTAGTTAGTTTACAAACATTTATATAATGAGGAGTTACAGTCGCAGAGAAGGTTCCAGAAAGTGGGGCGGGTCCGCGGCCGCAGAGCACTGCACTGGTCACACACTCCTCGACCGGCGGCAGACCGCGGGAACCACTCCGGCAGACACACACCGCGCGACACGAGCGAGGCACGCACGGCGCGTGCTGGGCGACAGCTCCGGCGACCGACTGCCGCGCTGCCGCCGGCGGGCGGGCGCGCGGGCGGCAGGGGCGCGCACTCGCTCCGCTACCCTCCGAGCGAGCACATGCCTCGTGCGTCCTGCCCTCTGCGACGAGACCTCACTGTGACGTCGAGTCGTTTTATAAAACAAGCTACGATGAGTGTCGACCGAACGTGACGTCGCTGACCTGACGATAACTCATGCTGGGCTGAGCGCTGCTCGCTACTCGGTGCCACGTCTATTACATATACGAGCATACTGGACTCGGTCCGAGCATTCTATTGACTCTGACGCCTGCAATAATAAAGCTAAATGTAAATCACGAATTCTGATCACTTTTGCCAAATTATTGGACGGAACACTGTTTGTAGTTCCGATATAAATGTTTAATTCAGCTTTTTACAATTGTAACTGTCAGAAGGACCGAGTCTGCTGTTAGGTATAGATGTGAATGTGTGTCAGTTACAGTTTGTTTGTTACTCTGTCCGTCCGGAACAGAGCGATGTATCGACGTGGTTGTTGCACAGGAGCGGGTGGAGGGTCAGCAACTACCGCAGGGTACCTACTACCTACGTACTTTATATTCCGAAAAACAACATGTTTCCTGGGGGAATATCCACGTGAGTGACACCGCGGGCCGCAGCTGGTGTCACTGACGGACTATGATCACAAAAGACTCTTCCCGTGAACATGGTGCATGTAACTGCGCCAATATCGGGAGCTCATTCCACAACCTTACCACGGTAAATATCACGTTAATAATCATATATTATATGAAAAGATTTCACGCCTGGTGCCGAATAAAGTGCATCAAATGAAAATTTATATTATGTTATAGTACGCGAGCGAAGTTGGAGGCAACAGCTAGTAAGTAGGTACTTTATAATGTTTGTCGTTGTGTGAGTCTGTGTGCGATGAAGCGGCTCCGCGTGGACGCGGGGGGGGGGGGGGGGGGGGCGTGACGTCACTCCCCCCGCGCGCCCCGCTCCCCCGCGCCTGTCTAACGCCGACATAAATCCTCCATACCATATAATAAATCCGCGAATCGACGACTTTTATTATTTTTTCTGGAAGATAAAATAAAAGATTATTATGCGAATCGGCAAAATAAACGAGCGTAGTTCGCGGGGCGATACTGCGACGTCGACGTGCGTGCCGCAGCGGAGTACCCCGGGCTCCGCTGGCGCCCCGCGAGCCCGCAGCCGCGCCCGACGTGCGTGCCGCAGCGGAGTACCCCGGGCTCCGCTGGCGCCCCGCGAGCCCGCAGCCGCGCCCGACGTGCGCTCCGCCGGGACGTCGGTGTCAGCACGTGCACTCGCCACGTACAGGGACGTATCACTACAATAACGGCGTCCGACGTCACACTCCAGTGAAAGGAGAAGCGGCTCTAATCGTGCGATCAGATCGACTTCATAACATGAATGTTTGGGAACATTACATCCAATCTGGACGTTAAATGATTACGAGGGCCGTTAAAGTTTAAACACCGGTCGCGGATCGCTCGGTTACCTGACGCGCACCGATCTAAGTATCTATTTATATCGCGGCTAACGGACCACGGCATGCGGCATGCGACATGTGGCATGCGGCATGCGGCATGCGGCAGGAGGAGAACACGTCGCATGCCATTCATTACATAATGTTAGTTTGTTGACAATGTTTGGTAAAGTAGTGTTGGATGTATCAGGTTGTAGTACATGTTGTTGTTAGTGCAGTTACCAGGCGCAGCGAGCGCCGCACCGCCCGCCGGCGAGAGACCTTGTGCAGGGTCAGTTGTGCGGACCAAATATTATAACATGTGTTCGGCAGGCAGCGGGGTGCGGGTGCGGGTGCGGGTGCGGGTGCGGGTGCGGGTGCGGGTGCGGGTACCGTTTATTGTCGGATGATTATTGTTTGCTTCAATAATTGACCGGCCCCCGTGACCCGCGTGGAGACCGTCAGAACTGCTCGGGGACACAAAAAGGAGAGTTCCTAAGGTACGTTGGCTTTCAATTTTATTCATTGCCGTTGTCTAAACTTCAATATGCAGGGACACAAACTGACACTGAATACTCGATTACTGAAATATTGTAGCAGATTATGAGCCGATGTGTCAGTTTGTAATGATTTCTCATGTGTGTTGTTACAAGCTAAACATACAGCTGCAATGAATATAGTATATGAGATAAACAGTTACACAAGAGCCAAAAACATGTTTTACCTAATAAATACTAGAAATAGTGTAAATACCCCGTAAAGACATAGTATTTTAGTAAAGACATGCGTGTCGCCAGTGTCTCGGCTCGTGTGTTGCCAGTGTCTCGGCTCTTGTGTCGAGTGTCGCGGCTCGGGTGTCGAGTGTCGTGGCTCGTGTGCGAGTGTCGCGGCTCGTGTGTCGAGTGTCTCGGCTCGTGTGTCGAGTGTCGCGGGTCGGGTGTCGAGTGTCGCGGCTCGTGTGTCGAGTGTCGCAGCTCGTGTGTCGAGTGTCGCGCGACATTGGTCGCAGGGAGTGACATTTGATCACGAAGCGTTCATTAGTCAAGTGTCAAGCTCTGAGTGTACCGAGTGAGCGCGGGGAGTCTCTCGCCGTGTCGCTCGACATCACAACATTGTTACACAGAGACAGTATATAGCGCTGTCTGTCTGTCTGTCTGCCGTGTGTCGAGTGTCGCGCGACATTGGTCGCAGGGAGTGACATTTGATCACGAAGCGTTCATTAGTCAAGTGTCAAGCTCTGAGTGTACCGAGTGAGCGCGGGGAGTCTCTCGCCGTGTCGCTCGACATCACAACATTGTTACACAGAGACAGTATATAGCGCTGTCTGTCTGTCTGTCTGCCGTGTGTCGAGTGTCGCGCGACATTGGTCGCAGGGAGTGACATTTGATCACGAAGCGTTCATTAGTCAAGTGTCAAGCTCTGAGTGTACCGAGTGAGCGCGGGGAGTCTCTCGCCGTGTCGCTCGACATCACAACATTGTTACACAGAGACAGTATATAGCGCTGTCTGTCTGTCTGTCTGCCGTGTGTCGAGTGTCGCGCGACATTGGTCGCAGGGAGTGACATTTGATCACGAAGCGTTCATTAGTCAAGTGTCAAGCTCTGAGTGTACCGAGTGAGCGCGGGGAGTCTCTCGCCGTGTCGCTCGACATCACAACATTGTTACACAGAGACAGTATATAGCGCTGTCTGTCTGTCTGTCTGCCGTGTGTCGAGTGTCGCGCGACATTGGTCGCAGGGAGTGACATTTGATCACGAAGCGTTCATTAGTCAAGTGTCAAGCTCTGAGTGTACCGAGTGAGCGCGGGGAGTCTCTCGCCGTGTCGCTCGACATCACAACATTGTTACACAGAGACAGTATATAGCGCTGTCTGTCTGTCTGTCTGCCGTGTGTCGAGTGTCGCGCGACATTGGTCGCAGGGAGTGACATTTGATCACGAAGCGTTCATTAGTCAAGTGTCAAGCTCTGAGTGTACCGAGTGAGCGCGGGGAGTCTCTCGCCGTGTCGCTCGACATCACAACATTGTTACACAGAGACAGTATATAGCGCTGTCTGTCTGTCTGTCTGCCGTGTGTCGAGTGTCGCGCGACATTGGTCGCAGGGAGTGACATTTGATCACGAAGCGTTCATTAGTCAAGTGTCAAGCTCTGAGTGTACCGAGTGAGCGCGGGGAGTCTCTCGCCGTGTCGCTCGACATCACAACATTGTTACACAGAGACAGTATATAGCGCTGTCTGTCTGTCTGTCTGCCGTGTGTCGAGTGTCGCGCGACATTGGTCGCAGGGAGTGACATTTGATCACGAAGCGTTCATTAGTCAAGTGTCAAGCTCTGAGTGTACCGAGTGAGCGCGGGGAGTCTCTCGCCGTGTCGCTCGACATCACAACATTGTTACACAGAGACAGTATATAGCGCTGTCTGTCTGTCTGTCTGCCGTGTGTCGAGTGTCGCGCGACATTGGTCGCAGGGAGTGACATTTGATCACGAAGCGTTCATTAGTCAAGTGTCAAGCTCTGAGTGTACCGAGTGAGCGCGGGGAGTCTCTCGCCGTGTCGCTCGACATCACAACATTGTTACACAGAGACAGTATATAGCGCTGTCTGTCTGTCTGTCTGCCGTGTGTCGAGTGTCGCGCGACATTGGTCGCAGGGAGTGACATTTGATCACGAAGCGTTCATTAGTCAAGTGTCAAGCTCTGAGTGTACCGAGTGAGCGCGGGGAGTCTCTCGCCGTGTCGCTCGACATCACAACATTGTTACACAGAGACAGTATATAGCGCTGTCTGTCTGTCTGTCTGCCGTGTGTCGAGTGTCGCGCGACATTGGTCGCAGGGAGTGACATTTGATCACGAAGCGTTCATTAGTCAAGTGACAAGCTCTGAGTGTACCGAGTGAGCGCGGGGAGTCTCTCGCCGTGTCGCTCGACGCATACATCACAACATTGTTACACAGAGACAGTATATAGCGCGGAGCTGTCTGTCTGTCTGTCTGTCTGTCTGCCGTGTGACGGATGGTGGTGTGCGGTGCAGTGAAGTTGATGCGCGTGGTGCAGGCGAGGTAGACGTCGCGTCCCCTACAATATAGTATCTGTTCAAGTGGCAGACTCTCTCGATTAGACGGGGGAGGTTTGTTCCGTTCCATTTGCCTCTCGGCGTTTCTTCGCGAATTCATTTATATCTTTATATCGCGTATCAATTTATATATGTTTCTTCATCGAGACTGTATTTTCTTTGCGCCTTAGCTTACTTTATTTAGTGCTTCGGTATTATTTCTCAGAAATGACAAAAGAACTCGACACAAACATTCACAAATAAGAGAAAAACGGCTCATATTGAACACGAGTCCGGGGCCCTGTTCTCGCGTGTTCGAGATTATTACTCTCACTTTCGCGATATAACTAACTAAAAGAACAGAATCAATATCATTTATGCATCACAGTGGACGCTACAGATCTTACCGAACCGCTTTGTCGTCATTTAGTTGCCGACAACTACCAGCGGTGTAGAATACATTAACTGTTTGGTGTCCCGAACTGTAGAACAGTCGGTCACATGACATCCCCGACACCTGGATCCCTTGTGGCGCTGTGTGCCTCCGTGACGTCAAACCAGACTGTGATCTGACTGCGGGCGTGGAAGTACATCATGGCAGAATGTATGAGCTGTGTACTGTAATACCATCGCATCACGACAACACTCAACTATTTTTAAGTAATTTTCGGGGAAGTATTAACGTCTGCCTAATAACCCCCCGATGACTCCGATGTTGTCTTGTTCGGCTGAACCAGACTACCGAATCCAAACCGGTAAGGTTACCGGTTTGATAGTAGACGAAATGGAAGAACTAAAATCAAAGTATGTTCCGAGTGGCGAGCGCGGGGTAACTGACGTGCGCGACCGACACTGCAACGTTGGTGCAACGTCGGTGCAACGTTGGTGCAATGTTGGTGCAACGTCGGGTGCCTCTTCACCAGAACTGTCTCAGAACCATCTGCCAGCTGCAGTGAGAGGGGTGCTCGCGGCGACAGAAGCAAAGGAAGCTGATAAACTAGCTACAACCGCGGACAGTAATGATAAGCTGGCTCCTCCGTCCCGGGACACTGCATGCTGACATTGCACGCGGTGGGCACTCGCTGCTCGGAGCGCCGAGTGCAGAGCACGCCGCTGTCGCAGCACGAGGCGCTGTCTGGGGCAGCCACCGAGCTGGCTCGTCCGTCCCGAGACACTGCATGCTGACATTGCACGCGGTGGGCACTCGCTGCTCGGAGCGCCGAGTGCAGAGCACGCCGCTGTCGCAGCACGAGGCGCTGTCCGGGGCAGCCACCGAGCTGGCTCGTCCGTCCCGGGACACTGCATGCTGACATTGCACGCGGTGGGCACTCGCTGCTCGGCTGGGTCGGTTACCGCGGAGCCCCGACATACAGGGGAATCTAATCACATAATGAGAGCCGACCAGGTGATGACTATCTCTGTCCTAATAGGAATATTGTCGCCGCCTCGCAGGAACCCTCGTACCATGTCATATCAAACATGGCAGTATGTGGGACGTGGGTGGCTTCTTCAGTGTTATCTTATTGAAACAAGGCAACATGCATGAGTGAACCTTGCACGCACGGCGCATGGTAGAGTGTCGGTAACACTCCACTCACCAGTACTGGACATGCATGAGTGAACCTTGCACGCACGGCGCATGGTAGAGTGTCGGTAACACTCCACTCACCAGTACTGGACATGCATGAGTGAACCTTGCACGCACGGCGCATGGTAGTGTCGGTAACGCTCCACTCACCAGTACTGGAGCCTCACTTAGCCCCAGCTCATTACTGATGGATGGATAACTGTAACTAGTAATAGCCGCTAAACGCACGTCGAATACATAACAAGCCAACCGACCCTCCCCTCCCCCAACCCTCCCCCCCGGCTCATCGATACTCGGGTCGACTGTATGACCAGATGTTTCACATATTTATTTATTTAAATGATATTTACTATAACAGATGTGTTTGTGAACCTCCACGAAACGTGTCACAAATAGTAAATATCTTGAGTAGAGTAAGTAGGTAGGTATGGGTCGGATGAACCCCGCGTGCGCCCTCACCTATAACCAGTTCAACGGAACCTCGTTCCTCCCGCGTACGAAATATTTGGAGCGCGCAAATTCGCAATTCATTGCGAAAAAAATTGGCAACACACCTAATTGGGTTTCCGTTACAGCGATGAAACCTTAAAGACGCTATTCAGAATCTCGTCAAGTTGAAAAGGCTTGTGCGGGAGGGAGACGGAGCACCCGGCCCGGCCCCGGCGGCGCGTGCGTTAGAGCGAGACAGACAGACGAGGCTCGTCGGCAGCCTCGTTAGGTCCGCGAGATGGATGCTAATGCGGAGAGACGAGACATTATGCGATACTCTGCCGGCGTGCTGTATGTAGTGCAGCCGAGCGTGACATTACACGACACTGGGCAACCACCGCTGGCGCTGGACGTGTCACTGTCTGCCTACTGGAGCGTGACATTACACGACACTGGGCAACCACCGCTGGCGCTGGACGTGTCACTGTCTGCCTACTGGAGCGTGACATTACACGACACTGGGCAACCATGGACGTGTCACTGTCTGCCTACTGGAGCGTGACATTACACGACACTGGGCAACCACCGCTGGCGCTGGACGTGTCACTGTCTGCCTACTGGAGCGTGACATTACACGACACTGGGCAACCATGGACGTGTCACTGTCTGCCTACTGGAGCGTGACATTACACGACACTGGGCGACCACCGCTGGCGCTGGACGTGTCACTGCCTGCCTACTGGAGCGTGACATTACACGACACTGGGCAACCATGGACGTGTCACTGTCTGCCTACTGGAGCGTGACATTACACGACACTGGGCAACCACCGCTGGCGCTGGACGTGTCACTGTCTGCCTACTGGAGCGTGACATTACACGACACTGGGCAACCATGGACGTGTCACTGTCTGCCTACTGGAGCGTGACATTACACGACACTGGGCAACCACCGCTGGCGCTGGACGTGTCACTGTCTGCCTACTGGAGCGTGACATTACACGACACTGGGCAACCACCGCTGGCGCTGGACGTGTCACTGCCTGCCTACTGGAGCGTGACATTACACGACCCTGGGCAACCACCGCTGGCGCTGGACGTGTCACTGCCTGCCTACTGGAGCGTGACATTACACGACACTGGGCAACCACCGCTGGCGCTGGACGTGTCACTGTCTGCCTACTGGAGCGTGACATTACACGACACTGGGCAACCACCGCTGGCGCTGGACGTGTCACTGTCTGCCTACTCGAGCGTGACATTACACGACACTGGGCAACCACCGCTGGACGTGTCACTGTCTGCCTACTGGAGCGTGACACGCACGATCATGGAACCTGATAAGGTTCATCAACAATTACTCGCGTGTTTCATTGTTAACAACAGAAACCTCTGACAGCAGAGCGGGACGGTCTGTTATCATTATGAAAACATTAACTAAGAATTCATGGTTACTGGAAATATGTATAACGTGAGGTATTTTAATGCATTGTTCCACCCCCGGCACGGTGCGGTGTGAGCGGCGCGAGTTGTTTGCATTCCATTGCCGGCCGCCGCCGCGCGCCGAGCGCTCGGCTCCGTTTTAAGGCGTCATTCTACGTTTCAATTACTCACAAAACGCCGCCGTGTTCCAAAAGAGATTCTGAACGGGAAACTCCATAATGTTTATTTATTCTAATTCTCCATTTACATTTCCCAGTTTCCGGTGGGTCCGCGTATATATGTGCAAGTTGTTGGAATTCCATTACCGAGTCGCCGTGTGCGTCGTGTGCGCCGTGTGCGTCGTGTGCGGGGCGCTTTACATACACGGGCGGATCCCCGGCACGGAACCTGTGACGGAACTGTAAGCTGCAGGGTGAGCTTGTTACACGACGATGACACACAGGGCCAGGCTATCACTATCGTATCCTTTATGTATATACAAGATCTTTGATCGTATCATACAGATCGTTTTTTTTTTTTTTTACATCGGACTAGGCTAACGTTTGACCGCGATCTCGCCTGATGGAAAGCGATGGTGCGGTCGAAGATGGAGCACGTTTGCCCAGTAATAACATATTAACCCTAGACTTGAACACTCCAAGATTGTAATGCTGCGGAAACACAGACAGGGGCAAGGCGTTCCATTGTTTTGCTGTTTTAATTAAGAAAGAGGAGTCAAAACGCTTGGTGCGAATAAATGTCATTTCGACCAAGTAAGGGTGACGACTTGCCGTTCGTCTGGACGTCCGGCAATGAAGAGGTGATGGTAATGAAATCGTGCGTGCGATGTAACTCCACAGAAAATAAAATAAATTATAACTCGGTGCGAGCGTGGTGACAAGATGACGAGTGTCAGGTTGTGCTGCAGCCCGACGTCGACTGGGAATTTTAAACTTTATACTAAAACTTATGTTAGAACTTACAACTGTGTGTTCAGTCGCCGTCGAAGGAAGTGTCCGAGCCGAGTACCTACCTATACTATAATTATAGTTAGCGACAGTTAGTTAGTCACCGACACAGGAGCGACACTCGGCACCGCGCGCGGCTCCGCCCGGCCTCGGCACACTACGATACGCAATACTATTATTTTAATTTTATTTGAACAATTGACTTCAAAGGGGATCATATTACTGGAAGTGATCTTCTTAAAGGTAAGCAGGTCGCAGATTTGCCGATCCAGTGCACGCAGCACCATACAAGGCAATACAAAGCAACAGGTCCGTACTAAGTACGGTCCGTACTCTCTCATTACGAAACAATGGACCTTGAAGCGACATAATATATTATGGATATATTTAACATGAACTTTCTACAATAAAAGTCCTGAAACCGAGCCGACATTGGTCGCAGCGCAGTACACAAGTACATTTACATGTGTGACACTCCAGGGATACCTAGCTCATACATACTAAGTATAGTACGCGCCCGGGACGGCGGACGGTAGACTGTGGACTGCGGGGGACGGCGGACATACATTTAATTATCACCTACACTGGATTGCTTTACACGGTTAGCCGTAAGGCCCCAGTTCCGATCGAGATCACATGCATACATAACTGCTACAATTCAACACAAACTCCTGAAATATGGAGCACATGCGGGCAGAACTTACTCCTCAATAAAATACAGTTACACAAGTATAAATACAGTTACACAAGTATAAATACAGTTACACAAGTATAAATACAGATACACAAGTATAAATACAGTTACATAAGTATAAATAGCACTACACATACCTCCTGTGGCACTGACAATACATGAACAGTGATATATTATAATTGCACCTAGTCGCTTCAGCAAATTACTAAAGTAAACATTGTTTCTAACACAACGTACCTACTTGCTAACGTACCTACTTGCTAACGTACCTACTTGCTAACGTACCTACTTGCTAACGTACCTACTTGCTAACGTACCTACTTGCTAACGTACCTACTTGCTAACCTACCTACTTGCTAACCTACCTACTTGCTAACCTACCTACTTGCTAACGTACCTACTTGCTAACGTACCTACTTGCTAACGTACCTACTTGCTGGGAGCCCGCGTCTCAAGTAACTCCACAGATATAGGTAGTAGATCTGTGAGTAACTCCGAGTGCTGTTCACGTGCTCCACAGATATAGGTAGTAGATCTGTGAGTAACTCCGAGTGCTGTTCACGTGCTCCACAGATATAGGTAGTAGATCTGTGAGTAACTCCGAGTGCTGTTCACGTGCTCCACAGATATAGGTAGTAGATCTGTGAGTAACTCCGAGTGCTGTTCACGTGCTCCACAGATATAGGTAGTAGATCTGTGAGTAACTCCGAGTGCTGTTCACGTGCTCCACAGATATAGGTAGTAGATCTGTGAGTAACTCCGAGTGCTGTCACGTGCTCCACAGATATAGGTAGTAGATCTGTGAGTAACTCCGAGTGCTGTTCACGTGCTCCACAGATCTGTGACGTGCTCGGAGTGACGCGGGCTGCCACAGAATATATTAAACTTCCATAAAGTTGACGTGGACTCGTCAGTCGTCAGCACGGCGCGGTGCATGTGTGAGTGAACAGTGGCGGAGCCCCCGCAGCCCCCGCAGCCCCCGCACGTTCCGCAACTCTTTGATGTTTTGATTCCGGCGCGTAAAGCGTTTCCATATTGTAAATTTTTGGCTTTCCGCCAACTTACTTATGAGAGTCGACTCGCTCGGAATACATTACCGTTTGTGGAAATGTTCGCGTCTGTGTGTACACTCGCGACAACTCCACGGTGTTCCCGAGGCAGCCAGTTACACGTCGCTCGGAACATCCTTCACGTGAAGTAATGTATGTATGCTATGTCTGTACTGCTTCACAGTCCCGGCTCGTTGTTTGCTTCACTGGTGGGAGTGTGAACCCCGACCGTCGCTGGAGAGACGCCGCCGACTGCCACCACACTGCTGGAGTCAACATTACACTGTATATAGAACGCGATGATCAGACTGAATCAATCAGTATCAACATCAATATATTCAGTTTTTGCACATACTAATATTTGGTGATCAGATCGATCCTAGGGTGGGATAAGGCCGGGGCCACACTGCGGGGGCAGTGTGTGTCAAGTTCGTTGTGATGCAGGGTAAGTGCGCATTATTCCAGACTCGTAGAGGGCGCGAGTTGCTGCTGCTGCGAGTTCCAAATTCACCTCACCACCACACCTCACCTCACCTCACCTCACCTTGTATCCTTTAGATATAAGTTTTTGTAAAGGTGTCGAATAAAATTTATTTTCTTTCTTTCTCACAGCTTCTGTCTTCCAGTGCGAACAAAAACTAGTACATTTCATCTACTCATGTATTTAATTATAATTATCTAGATATTTGTTGATTGCCATGAAGTTTGCAACCCGCGGTGGACTGGCTGGCCTTCAAATAACTCGATGATATTATAAATAACTCGATTATATTATAAATAACTCGATGATATTATAAATAACTCGATGATATTATAAATAACATGTGCATGAATTTCCATAATCGCGACCAAAATAATGAGCACTTATCTAAGTTGCATGAAGGAAGGACGTGCGACACGCGGAGCGCCACCGCCGGGCGCCGGAGCCCCGGCACAGCCCGGCGCCGGAGCCCCGGTCCGACCGTCCCGACCTCCCCTGTATTTGACATCAATTACGCGAAATCATTTCTCTTGTGTATATATTAACTGTTTGACAGAGTGCCGCGGTCTCCGCTGCTCCTCCATGTTTAATTCATACATCATGACAGGTTTCAATCGAATCCATCCACTCCGGAGGCATACCAACTACTCGCGCACGTGCCTCACTCGGCCGGAGAGGCGTTCACTTCACTGTATCCACTCCGGAGGCATACCAACTACTCGCGCACGCGCCTCACTCGGCCGGAGAGGCGTTCACTTCACTGTATCCACTCCGGAGGCATACCAACTACTCGCGCACGTGCCTCACTCGGCCGGAGAGGCGTTCACTTCACTGTATCCACTCCGGAGGCATACCAACTACTCGCGCACGTGCCTCACTCGGCCGGAGAGGCGTTCACTTCACTGTATCCACTCCGGAGGCATACCAACTACTCGCGCACGTGCCTCACTCGGCCGGAGAGGCGTTCACTTCACTGTATCCACTCCGGAGGCATACCAACTACTCGCGCACGTGCCTCACTCGGCCGGAGAGGCGTTCACTTCACTGTATCCACTCCGGAGGCATACCAACTACTCGCGCACGTGCCTCACTCGGCCGGAGAGGCGTTCACTTCACTGTATCCACTCCGGAGGCATACCAACTACTCGCGCACGTGCCTCACTCGGCCGGAGAGGCGTTCACTTCACTGTATCCACTCCGGAGGCATACCAACTACTCGCGCACGCGCCTCACTTGGCCGGAGAGGCGTTCACTTCACTGTATCCACTCCGGAGGCATACCAACTACTCGCGCACGTGCCTCACTCGGCCGGAGAGGCGTTCACTTCACTGTATCCACTCCGGAGGCATACCAACTACTCGCGCACGCGCCTCACTTGGCCGGAGAGGCGTTCACTTCACTGTATCCACTCCGGAGGCATACCAACTACTCGCGCACGTGCCTCACTCGGCCGGAGAGGCGTTCACTTCACTGTATCCACTCCGGAGGCATACCAACTACTCGCGCACGTGCCTCACTCGGCCGGAGAGGCGTTCACTTCACTGTATCCACTCCGGAGGCATACCAACTACTCGCGCACGCGCCTCACTTGGCCGGAGAGGCGTTCACTTCACTGTATCCACTCCGGAGGCATACCAACTACTCGCGCACGTGCCTCACTCGGCCGGAGAGGCGTTCACTTCACTGTATCCACTCCGGAGGCATACCAACTACTCGCGCACGTGCCTCACTCGGCCGGAGAGGCGTTCACTTCACTGTATCCACTCCGGAGGCATACCAACTACTCGCGCACGTGCCTCACTCGGCCGGAGAGGCGTTCACTTCACTGTATCCACTCCGGAGGCATACCAACTACTCGCGCACGTGCCTCACTCGGCCGGAGAGGCGTTCACTTCACTGTATACATAATAATTATAAACATCGTATAAAAGAGATAAAAACATTCGTTAGGAAGCGAATGCCGGCGACAGACGAGAATGGAGCGTCAATTAATTTGTACAAGAACTTTTAATGAGGTCTAACTTATATATTGCTTTTATTTTATTTTTTTTATAAATAAATAAAATAAATAAATATTGTTTTGTTTTTAGCATAATTTGATGTCTATCAGTCGATATAGTTTGGTACAGTAGGATACAGCGAGCGACATCAACTTCTGTTGCAAATAGAGTAAAAATTCGGTATAATACGGAATGGGGCGCGGTGATAAACAAGCTCACGTGTGTCAATCAGGGGGTCTAATCAGCGGCGTGCGACGCACCCTAGCTACCGGTGAGCTAGGGTGAGCTGTATGTCGCGCGGCCCGGACTGGCACGCTTGGCGTCCACTGATTGTCCGTAGTTGGCCGCTGGGACGTGAAGGAATGTGTCCGACCGCTGCGCTGTCGACTTCCTGCGGCTGACTCGTTGGACGCTTGTAGTTACTTGGTTCACGCGCCAACGAGCTCTCCGACGAGGTGCTCGCTGTAGAGGTTTGTACTTTTAAAAGTTTAAAAAGTTGCTGATGTTAGTTATTCTGTAACGACGTATTCGTAGCTCATTTGCTACGTCGTAGCGTATTTGCTACGCCGTAGTCCTCCAGCTCGACCGTGCGTAGCGCACATCATCATTGAATTTTGGCCGTTACATTGAACGAGTCTCTTCTTTTTTTGGTTTATTTTTTGTACATAACTAGGCTAACGTTTGACCGCGATCTCGCCTGATGGAAAGCGATGATGCGGTCGAAGATGAAGCACGTTTGCCCAGTAATAACATATTAACCCTAGACTTGAACACTCCAAGATTGTAATGCTGCGGAAACACAGACAGGGGCAAGGCGTTCCATTGTTTTGCTGTTCTAATTAATGACCACCAGGAGAGGCAGGAGAGTGTGCGGCGCACACCGGTACGAGCCGGTACAGCGGCGCCGCCGGCCAGCGGAGCGCCTGCCCCGGGACACAGGGGTTCACAGCGTGCACCCACATCTAACGGAATTATAAATGCGGTGCAGGATACAGATACTCACAGGTATTCATGTTGGACGAGGTCCTACAGAACTACATCAGAGTTTGTCGTGACTGAAAACATGATTTAAAGGAAATACAAGCCATATTGCACGTCGCACATTAACATGAGGTATCCACCATACGTCGCGTCAGTCGTCGCTAAAACTCTATTCCAAAAACTGTTTTAAACTATCACGGTTGTTCACTAAAGTTATATGATTATTTACGGGATATTTACCGTGGAAAGGTTGTGGAATGAGCTCCCAATATTTCGGCGCAGTGACATGCACCATGTTCACGGGAAGCTCATTCTACAACCTTACCACGGTAAATATCCCGTAAATAATCATATAACTCTATTCCGAATGTTGTACAAATATAAAATGAAATGAAAGAGAAAGAGAGCGGTGTCGGCTGCACGTCAGTGATTGAATGAACCGGTCGCAGCGGAGAGTGATGGATGACTGAGCCTGTGAGACCTATATTCAAACAGCTCGGAGCAATCTGCGATGTTTGAGTCGCAGCGAGGAAGATTAATGTAGTGAGAAGTTGGCGTCGCGCGTCCGGCGGTCGCCGTGTCGTGTGCCGGGAACAACTCTAGGTTTGATGCCCGACTCCTGCGGTTCAGTTGAGTTATGTGGACCGACTCGCGGGAAACGCACGTTTATTTGTAATGACTGTCGGACATATCTCCGGTCATTCCTTCTGTCCCCTGAGTATTGTTGAGAGACTATATATATAATATTTAGGGTACGGAACCCTAAAAAATAACACTTTACAAATCGAATTGATTGCACACAAGTATACATGTATAAAACACCGATAAAAGAGTTCCTAATCTTTAAACTCCTGAAAAAATACATATTGTTTTCGCCCGTCGGAACAAATTATCTTGTTACATAGCTCTCCGATCATGTCACTTTTCAACCAAAATAAACTAAATCTAATTCGGTTCAGCCGTTTGTGAGCTACAACACGACAGACAGACCCACAGATACACACGTTAAACTTATAACACCCCTCTGTTTGTGTCGGGGGGTAAAACCGATTGTAGCAGCAATTACAGCTAACTCCTGTAAAAGCAATTAATAATATTAATTAAAATATATGAATATATTTAATTTATAGTATGATTAATATTATTAATTACCTACTGTTTCGCTTTATATGAGGTTTAGAGTTCCGTAGTATTACAAGAAACCCATACGAGTTAATTATGTCTGTCCGTCCGTTTAATTTCTAATTGTTATAGTTATACTAATAAGTGTATGAAACTTCACACAAGTATAATTTTAGTCTCAGTTTGAATGGTTCCTTTGCTCACACATTGCTAGTATCTGGTACATCTGGTACAATCATGTGAACTGAGGGTGTGTTTTTTTTTTCACTGCATCTCGTCGTTTGCAGTATCGCTGAATAGGTCTTTAAAATGCAGGTAAAATGTATCGATAAAGTGGAAAAAAGTTCTCCCCCAGCATTTCAAAACTATTAGACAGGAACTTGTCACACTTGCCGTGCTGATAGTTCATATTAAAAGTATTCATTCAAAATTATTTAGATTTTTTTAATAACTTTTTGAGTTAAGGTGATAAAACTGTAATAAATTCAAGACGTCCTACGTATTCAAAGTAGTTGACTTTATCGTAAAAAAAGCTTAACAAATAATGTTTCCCTAGTTATTTCATAGTTTACTAAACCATAAAAATTATATAATTATTATGCCGGGATGGTACATTTCTGAATGTAAGGTAAGTCCACGGAGTTTCGTTTGTTTTAATGCTTCTTTCCAACCAGCAACTCCTGGACTATGAATGTGACCACAATTATTTGGCTTTGGCTATAGAACCCTGCCATATACGTGTCTCAACACGCTCTTGGCCAGTTATTACTTAAAATACATGAATTTCAGTAAATATTGCAGTGGTCGGTGAAGTGCTCTGCGCCGCGCCACGCTGCCCCACGCCACACCACGCTGCCCCACGCTGCGCCCCGCTGCCAGCGAATTGGAATCCGATGGAAGTTAATTGTAATTATTTTGATGTTAAAATAATGTTGTATAGGTGCCCGCGCCGTGGTATATTGCTTTGTTCTCCTTATTTACACAAAGAGTAGTCAGAACGCGATCACTGAAGTCTCCGAGCTTCTGTCTCCAGGGACGTACTCAGTTCACTTCACTGCTGTTTGATTCATCCGAGATCTAGCGAGCCTTGTGGAATCTAATCATATACATCTCAATAATTTGTAGTATGAAATATAAACATAATGAAAATACTTAATTGAAAACCTTACTTACAATCCACAGCTTGGTTTAACGTTTAGACAATAAATTTTAAGTTCTTGCTTCAATTCTAAGCGTTGAAACTATAATAAATTGTAAACGGTTTAACTAATTTAAATATAAAATGAGCTCACATTGTAAACATGTCATCACTCAGTCTGGTGAATTCAAGTGAACCCGTGATGATGAAGTCGTTGGCTCGGAGAGACGATGTCACTTCTTTTAAGTCGTTTTATTATTGACTAGCGGTCCGCCCCTG
The DNA here is from genome assembly GCA_932305915.1 of Agriopis marginaria. Taxonomy (NCBI): domain Eukaryota; kingdom Metazoa; phylum Arthropoda; class Insecta; order Lepidoptera; family Geometridae; genus Agriopis; species Agriopis marginaria. Next base: position 46,562 of record OW029932.1, read on the forward strand.
CTTCGCACGGGCATAGATTATAGCCTATGTCACCCGGGGATAGTGTAGCTTCCCAACAGTGAAAGAATTTTTCAAATCAGTTCAGTAGTTTCGGAGCCTATTCAATGCAAACAAACAAACAAACAAATCTTTCCTCTTTATAATATTAGTATAGATAATTTAAAGAGATCTATCGGACGCAGGCGGGCGCGGAGGGACGCGACAAATACCTACTTACTGGCTTTTCTGACTAACCGCTAAAAACATTGTTTACGTACATTTGCAGTCAGATAATTTTTCTTATAATTTACTTCTTGATTTATGCGCGTTCCTTAAGAGTATTTCAGTACGCAGGTTCTCGCATTATCTATAAGCTAACAATAAGAAGTGACAGGTAGATGCCCCCTCCCCCCCCTCCCCCTGCGTCGTTGCGCCCTCAGCAATGCTCTGTCCACAAACGTTCGTCGCCGAAAGTTATATTACACGAGCGAGGCGGCGCCCTACTCTCCGTCGGACGTCAGCGGGAAGTGATATTTATTCGCGGGAACTTCCACTTTCAATCATAATCAAGTTAATATCTAAACTTGCTGTTTTCCTGGTCCACAGAAGTCAGGGGGAGGGGCGGGAGATGCGCGGGGGTGGGGGGCTCATTACTCCGGGTAATATTCGCGCAATTTACACGCTTGATCAAAGGGAAAAATATTCAGCAATTTTGAGGCAGGTACGTTCCGTCCAATCGAGTTCATTAATACATTTGAGTTTTGAGAGAGTTGTTGCTGCTTTCCAGAAAGTTCCTTAATTAACTTTGAAAGCTTTATTCTGTCGACGTGACCGTGTTTACTGACGCGTACATTTATTAGTGACGCCCGCCGCGGCGCCAGGGAGCGACACAGAGAGTCTCGGAGCCAGCTGCACGCTGCAGGAAGGCGCACCGTGACGCCCGCCGCGGCGCCAGGGAGCGACACAGAGAGTCTCGGAGCCAGCTGCACGCTGCAGGAAGGCGCACCTACTCACACATACTGACGCACACTCAAACAAAACCATATGCCTTATTATAGATGTCTTATCGTGATTCGGATTGTGATCGTGATCGCGTGCCATCTCCCTTACGCACGTGGTGCGAGTAAGTAGATGCGAACGGGACGGCATGCAATCTCGATCACAATCAAACTTCTATAATAAGGCCGCTGACTGCTTTGCATGAAAACAAAGTATATTCTATTCTATCAACAAAGTCGATCCCATCCTGATCTCTATAGCAGATAGAAACATAATATAATAGCACACAGACACACAGACCACACGTGTGTGACGATATAGTTATGTGACTTAATAGAAGAACGTTGAGAGTTCAGTTTAAATTAGAACGGCTGTCAAGGCATTTTTTGTAAGAAATTAGTTGTAGCCAGTTGCACCCATATAAACGAAACGTCAGTCATTCGAAATCAATTAGCAACTGATCATAAATAGAAGCTCTATATATATCTACGATAAGTTATAAGTAGTATAACTTCACGCCAGACAGAGAGCGCCCTGTACTTAGTACATGATGACGTCACGCCGTACGCGCGCCATACTAATGCTATACCAACACATGATCTACGGGAGAGGGACAGAGCATCTGGTATTTATCCTCTCAAAAAAAAAAAACAGTTGGAAGTTTTTTTTTTAATTTTATTTTTTTAAATTTGCAGATATCAGGCAAATTAAATAAATTTTCAGTATGTGTAATGTATTTAGTTACATCCTTCGCTGAGTCTGTTATTTGTAATGATGGAAACTCCCTCGGGCCGAGGGGAACGATACCTGCGCCAGGCTCGCGCCGGGCTCGCGCCGGGCTCGCGCCGGGCTCGCGCCGGGTCGGAGCAGGCTGGCTCCGAGGTTCACACCTATTATATCACATGTCCGGAGGGCGTCCCTTCCGCACATTCTCGCTGGAAATTGTTACTATGTTTGTGAAGATATTCGTAATATTTGATCTCCTCGCAGCATCCTTCTGATCTGTCCGCCTCGTGTTCCATCTCACGGAATCAAACATCGTTCGACGGACAAACTACCGAGAATATAGGTCACGTTTACAAATTATAACATTTGCTGCCAGAAACCAGAAAATGTTTAACGCTACGAAATAAAATATCGTCTATTTTAAGTTTATGAGTACCAATAATTATAAAACCAAGGAAGGATCTGCAAGGGAAGTATTGTGTTCAGTGTGGCTTTGCTTCCACTCTTCCCATAAATTGTAAATTTCAAATTATTGCAACAGTTATAAAGTAACCAAAGAATAAGCTCAACGACAAATAAACGTTCACAACGCAGAAGGAAAACACAAAGAATTCTAATTTAGCATCGAACGAGGAAATTAAGCCACAAAATTGTCGAAATAATAACTGTGTTTTCATTTACATTTCCTTCAATAACATGAGCCGTGCAGCCTTCCGCGGCGGCCTTGGATATTATTTTAACAGTGTGATATTATTGTGATAAGAATCGACGCCACGGCACGCCACGCCACGGTACGCCACGTGCCGGTGTGGCGTGCCGTGGTGTCGGTGGGCAGTTCATTACATTCAGTGTGGTGAGTGAGGCGCCAGCGAGACTAGCCGCGCCGCCCGGAGCCGGCCTCACTCAGCACACAGCAGCGGACATCCCGCCGACTCACTGTCTAAATATATCTACATAGTATAAATTGAAGTCGCTTTGTGCGCTATGTGCAGTGCTGCACGTAGCACTGCACATAGCGCTGCACGTAGCGCTTTACGTAGCACTGCACGTAGCACTGCACGTAGCGCTGTACGTAGCACTGCACGTAGCACTGTACGTAGTGCTGTACGTAGCACTGCACGTAGCACTGTACGTAGTGCTGTACGTAGCGCTGTACGTAGCACTGCACGTAGCACTGTACGTAGTGCTGTACGTAGCGCTGTACGTAGCACTGTACGTAGCACTGTACGCTTGTGAGGTACTGATAATGTAAGAGCCCAATAAATATGTTGATATAACAGGAGCGGGCTCGACTCGTGGCGGAGCAGGTGTCGGGGCCGGGAGTCGAACCGTTGACACGCGAGCGACGGACCGCTACCGTTCAACGCGTTGTAAATCTTTCATCGCAGATACGTATTCAATTAGCATTATTTAATTTATGGAAGAGGATTTTCTGGTTATTTATTTATTATATTCGTCGTGCTGCGAGTGAGTGACCAGACAGCAACACTTGCATGTGGTGTCGGTGTACTTTGAAACCATTTTATTTCTCTATTGTAAGCTCAAAGCAACGAGACGGACATTCTAAGCAATTAAACTAACTTCTGTTGTGATAATAAAACCTACAACCGGATTTAAAACAAAGGCAGGAACGATTCCTATTTCGTCCAAAGAGAAAAAACACATGCCTTCCTGCACACAGCGCGCATTACACAACACACCGCGGCGGGGCGGAGGCGGAGCGGGGGCGGAGCGGGGGCGGAGCGGGGGCGGAGCGGGGGCGGGGGTGGTCATAATATAAACATCGCGTGAAATGGCCCGAGACGGAGATACAAGGCGCTTACTTTTTCAGGTTGAAAACAGACGCATAACAACCTCGCAGATAACTCCCTCGAACGATAACGACGAGCGCGATATTATCCTGATGGTAACGGCTAACGATAGTGTCAGCGAACGACAATTACGCCGTTAGTGGTCGTTCAATCGTTAGATGGCGTGATAAAGCGTCGCAGCGAGCGAGCGGCCATGTGCCGCGGCCTCCTACCATCAGGCGAGCGGACTGCTTCACCAGCGACGGCACCCGGGACCAGGGGACACAGGGAGACGAACCTGCGACCTCATTATTAGAGGATATTATATCAGCCATGTCACTTTCCTCAAGATAGACATCCTGGTACACAAAAAGAAACAATACCGATTGATGCAGAATCAGCCCACCGAAGTGTTTCTGTTAATTAATCAAAAAACCTCTTGTGAAGGTTGGATCGTATAAAAATAACGCAAGATCATTGTTACTATTCACAGAACAATAACAGAGAAATATTCGGAGGTCAGTGACTGATTGGACACGTAATGATATGAATATAAGTGAGTGCAGTAAACACGAACCTTGCTTGCACCAAGCGAGCAAGCAAGCAATGTGCGAACCTCGATACACAATAACTAAACTAAGGAACGAGGTAGTAGTAGTGTGGAGCCCCGGGCGCTCACCGCTCCGTCGGTCGGTGCAGGGAGCCAGCTCATCAACCCGGGCGGCGCAGACGGTGCGCCTGCGCACTACTCAACGCTGACAACAACATGGTATAATCATTACCACTATGCAATGAAACTTGTTATTTTGTTGTAGTAAAACTTACAATGTGGGTATGTCTGATACCAGATTTTATTTCAATCATTATAATCACCACGATATTAAAAAATGGCGTGTGTGTATATGTGTGTGTGCTCTGTGTAAATAAATGTGTGTGAACAAGAATGCAAAATATAAGTTAAAATTTCGATATGTTACGAAAATTTACTATCGAAAACTTTCGATATGTTCGAGCTGCTTGTGAACCGAGGCTACCTCCGAGCACTCCCTATTGTGTGTTTGTGTCGTAGCGCGCACGGCTCCGGCGCGCACGGCGGCGCGCGGTGTTGTAAGTGACCGTCACATTAGAACCAAAGCGCGTACACAATACACAAACCCTTATATCGACGGAAGTGCTCAACAATGCAAGTGAAGTGCAATAATTGGTCTGTATTGAGCATGCGTGTTAGTGATAACAATTACAGCAATTATAATAAATACTATACTAGTACCAGCCCTGCTTTATATTACTTTTGTGACAAAAACCTTGTTTGTTAGATATTGTGCGGGAATTTGACGTGCAATGTACCTGTCCGTCATTAGAAACAGGAAACCAACAGATTTCCTCAATCGTAGTGAATATGGCAAGTGTGAAGTTGTCACGTCTCCTCGACACTGTTATATAAATATACTGGAGGATAACAAACTCTTCACAAAGAATACAAAGTACGGCTCAGAAATAATAATGTAATATGGAGCACGCGTGAGAAGTGACACTCCCCGCGACTGTAGGTACCAGTGTACACGACACGGACAACACCCACCTGCTGCGGACTGAACTGTTCCTCCTCCGGTCCTCGGTTATTGTTAACAACGTAGGATCTGCCACGCTGGGATTCCATCTAAACAAAATTATAATTACTAGTGGAAGAATTTCAACCTTCTAATCGTCAGACAGAGACAGAGAGCGTGCGGGATATAAATGAAACACCGTTGACTACAGACAATTGTGTATTGCCAAAACTTTTACGTTCCTTAAAACTCAGCAAATTAAATAACATTAGAAACTAGTGGTGATTCTTACGAATGAAACGTTTGCGCGATCTAAATCGACTGAAACGTTCACCAAGTGAAGCTTGGTGAAGTTCTACCTAGCAGTGGGTAGGAGTTTCAAAAGAAAGAGTTTAAGATAGTATAAGTTAAGATTTAATAAAGTAAGAATGAATTTACAGGAGACTGAGGGTCGTGTGAACTCGGAAGGTGATGGCGATAAAAAAACGTGTTGGTCCCTTGTTTTGAGACTTAGCTTGAAGAGCTGGGGCGCCGATCGCCGCGTGGCTCGACGCGGCTCGTGGCACGTAGGATGTCAGCAGGCAGCGCAGCGACGAGAGGCTTCGTGAGCTTTTCAGGCGTGACCGGAGTGCGGTCTGCGCGTAGTAGTTCCAGAAGTTTGTGCGTGGCCGGAGTACGACCGACGTAGTAGAAGGGAAGTAGACGTAGCGTCACGACAGCGTGGCGACTCGTACGTGGTCGGAGAATTGGCGTAGAGGGTAGGAGCCTGAAATGCGTCGAAGAAACTACGCATGAGGATCAGTACTCAAGAGCCGCACGGCCACGTCGTGTGAGATCCCGAAGATAACGGCAGATCGGAGTAGGCCCCGCCTCACATGACGTGGTACCGGCGTTAAAACACAGTTTTTGATCGGAAGGATCCAAGATTACAGAATGCTTTAAGAGCTTAGAACACAATTATATTAGAATGTAAGTACGGCGCGCGTCCACATCCGCAGATAGTACGGATATGAAACGCACTTGCACTGCGTTTTAGAACACAGGTGGCCTGATGATAATTCAATTGACAAATAACGATTAGCATTATTTGTCGAGACAGATTTCACAATTAACACATTTAAAAGGCATCTCACGAAATAACTTACCCGATTGAAGACGGGCTAACAAGTTGATTGTAAGATATAAGGTTAAGTTCTGAGCGACTTTTTCACTGGAGTCAACTGCGCGTATGACCCAGTTTTTATTTCGAGTCCTATATATAGCCTATTCCTTCTAGAAAGAATACGATATCTATATACCCGAATCTTTTTAAAATGTAGTTTTTTACACAATTTCCTTTGTCTTAGAACAATGTTGTTTTTTGCATAGCGGAATGAAACTGACTGACATTACGTCAATCACCTTCATTCTGTCAACAATGTTTATGTCATAGTAGTGACCTTTTTTATTCGTTAAGTTTGGCTTCTAGCGTATGTGCCATTTGCCATGAATTTGGGAGTAGGTAACGATCATGGAACGTTACATACCCCCTTTTTCAGTTAAGAATTTTTGCTCAAGAAAATTCGCTGACCTCTCTAGCATCCTAGTTATAATTTACACCTTCCCCGTCCAGGGTTGAGTCTAATATGTTAACATTAAGTAGGCTCGAGTGTAAAATTAATTTAATCAGGATGCTATGGTCTGAAGTTCCCAATAAGACTTGTGGCGTACTGTGAAGAGTCCGGTATCGCTGTATAAATGCTTTAGTGGCACCTATACAGACGGCAAGAATACCGGTGGTTTCTCCATTTTGCTGTTAAGAATGTTAGATACAATACTTAAAAGCAGCAAAATAAAAGAAAAGCTAACAAAATAAGCCAGCACCGATGTTCCATGCGAACGAAACTTTTCACACACGTCATTAATCGCTTTGATATTACACTAAACAACTAGATACCTATAATGTCAAACTATTTTTCTAACGAATATCTATTATAATTCCGCTTCTACGTCGTTTCAGGTACAATAAGGAATTTGGGAGAAATTACCAAATTCCTTATTGTACTCGAAGCGACGTGAAGAGACGCTAAGTGACGCCTGATTCAATCATCTAGATATATTCCATAAATTATCGATAACTAATTAATTTTCAACAAAATTCTATTGAACAATACGATCTGAGTGAAACATGAACCATTTGTGACAGGGTTGTTACCAGGACAACATATACTCGTCTTGTTACCATAACAGTTGCGAATGGATTGATTACGTCCACAGAGCCGTAAACAACGTACAAACGGTAACAATACCTCCCGGAGGTCGGTCTACTTGCTCTGTGGCAGGGAGTGATTGTTCGCTGGAGCGTCCCTGTCGTGGCTGTATGGAGGCTGCGGGCAACTTGTCTCATAGTTAACTTCGACCAGAACACTGGATATTATAGTTCCGACGACAGAATATATTCTAATATTTATATTCCTTTCACATATAAGGTAGACGTTACAAACTACTCTTTAGGTGAATTCACGGCGGGTACGCTCGCAAGGGTCCGCTTAAACTTTGCTAGAATATTGGAGACAAAATCTAAATGAAACGTCAGTAAATTTTTAAAATTACTTTCGTTAACTTAATTTCAATTAATTTAATTAGATAATTATATATAAAATTTTATTTATATGTCTGGGGATTACTCACATATAATTAAGCCCGTGTCATATAATTAAAATGTGTGAAAACTACTTCAGTTTCCATAATAATATGTAGGCATATCGGGACTTATCGCGCATTCATTTTATTTATGTAAAAATATGTACCTTTCACTCGACATTTCTACTATGTTACACGTTGTTGGTCACAAGCTGAGACATTTTTTAATAACAATTCTTAAAAAAAAATATAAAAAAAAATAGGCTTACATTTGACCGCCAACTCGCCTGATGTAAAGTGATGATGCGGTCTATGGTAATCGAAGTATGTAATATGGTATTTAATGTAACAACTTTAATTGTAAATATTCCAAGCACGTCGACTAAATTAATGTTGAAAATGTTCTGTAGGGTAATCTTTATATTATTATATTTTCAAATTTATTTATTTCACTTTATATTAAAGGTATGTGCTTGCTCAGTTTTGTGGTTAAAGCAAACATGCACAAAACTAAAACAAGTGAGTGATAGCGCCGCTGACTTGTCTCCAACTTCACGGAGAGCCGAGCGACACGACGCGACACGACGCGACACGACACGACACGACACGACGCGACACGATACGACACGACACGACACGACACGACGCGACACGACATGACGCGACACGACGCGACACGACACGACGCGACACGACACGACGCGACACGACACGACACAACACCGGCCGACACCGGCCTACATTCGCAGCCTCCTCCGGCCGGCACTTCACGTGGCGAGTCTTATCTGCACGGAGGCTGACACCCGGAAAGAGATTCCAACTTTGAGAAACTTTTACAGATCATATTAATTCAAACAGTAACTGACATCTTTTTAATTTTTGGTAAACATACATTTTTAGTTGGAACATAATTGTTAAAACGGTGTTTTTGTAATTCAGATATAATATAGTGGCGATACACACTCTCTCAGAGCTCTCAGAGCATCACACACATACACGCACAGCTTGTACATCCACACCCAGACATATTCTATGATTACATCTATACTAATATTATAATGAGGAAAGATTTGATTGTTTGTTTGCATTGAATAGGCTCCGAAACTACTGAACCGATTTGAAAAATTATTTCACTGACGGGAAGCTACACTATCCGCGGGTGACATAGGCTATAATATATACCCGTGCGAAGCCGGGGCGGACCGCTAGTTATTAAATAAACTATTTTTATTAGTAAATATTATAATATGACCTCATTACTCCGAACAAATGTTCAAGTATAACAGCGCCGGCCGCCGCGCCGCATTCATCTCGTCTATAGAGACGAGAGCTCCGGGAACGTGTTACCAGTTATATGCTAAACTTGCACAGGAGATACGAACAGTAACACAAGTGGAGCCCTACCACTCTCACAAACTAGAGCACGAGGGGCGATGCAACACGTGCGTGTGTGAGTGGGCACCAGGACGCTCGTACACAATGCGTCGTACACGTCGGTTGACTGCGGAGCTGCTCACGAGTCACGTTACATGGTAGGTGTGATTATCAGCTGGAGCAGCATTTTGTTAGGTCAGATCAGAGGTGTGCAGGCAGCCTGGGAACGTAGCGTCGAGCTGTCGAGGCGACGCGTACAAGTTGAGCTACTGGAGTAGGAGTGAGCTGTGGTGTCGGGTCGTCGCCTCGTCCCAGACGACAATCACATCAGAGTGCGCGATGGAGCGCGCGCGTGCTTCGGAGGGCAACGCCGCGGGACGGGCTCCTCCCAGACAGATGTACTCAACTAAACTGTGAGCTCCAGCACAACACTGAGTGCTACAAATCTGCATAAATTCAATTTATGAAAACTGCTATGATGAAGGATACTTGTTGTATAACCCTTCCTATGTAGATGTACAGCAGCGTACACACCCGAGCTGCACGTCACACCGAGGTGGAGCGCTTCGTCAGAACATCCCCAACTTAGTGGACAATCTCGATTTAAATGTTAAAACTTTTAAATGGTGTTTAAATAATCAACGGTTTACAGGTTTAGTTTAGTCGGTAATTGTTTGGATGATCTGAAAGTTTAGTAATCTATGTTTATTCCTGTAATTTCTGAAAAAATTAAATTACAGTAGAAAAAAAAACATGCATAGCTGTTGAAGGGTTCCACTGTCCACTTCTCTGCTCCATCATCAGACCCTCGTCACTGAGTGTAGTAGGATAGTAAACGACTCTTTAAAACAAATAAAATAAACTCAAACTTCCAGGGTTTACTTCTAGCCATCAAAGAGTTTACTCCGCTTCCCTCCTAGCTCCATCATCAGACCATTTCAATAGTAGGTACAGAAAATGTATGTACGGCCATCCGGATAACATGTACCTTGGAAAGTTTCAAACTGGTATAACAATTAGAAATAGGATTAAATCAACTTCCAGGTTTGTTAATTCAGTTAGTTCCTTTAGAGCTAATCAAAGCGTGTTCAAATATACTTTATGTCACGTCACTTTGGGTGACCTACAAACTTAAAAAATTAAGTCACCTGTTCAACCCTCGATAAGCAAGAAAGAGATTAAAACATAACAAATAAAAATTGTTTTTTAATGTTCTACTTTGTTCTAATAATCTTCAATAAACTTTAAAAAACCCAGTTCATCAGTTTGTGAGCTATGATGCCTAATTGTTAACTACTAAAGTACGCTATGTCATAAGCTTAACATCAGCCGAGGTGGTGGTCAAATGCAAGTCTATTAACACATTTTTAGGGTTCCGTAACTCTAAAGGAAAAAATGGAACCCTTACCTTATAGGATCACTTCGTTGTCCGTCTGTCCGTCTGTCAAGACCCTTTTTCTCAAGAAGGTGTAAAGGTATCAAGTTGAAATTTATACTAAATACTTGGGTCTACGGTTTCTTTTGGCTGTAAAAAAATAAAAGTTGTAAGTCAACGCAATCAAAATATATGAACGTTTATGTCGCATATTTTGCGATTTCACATTGGTATCAAAGCCTATTATACTTCCCGTTGACCTAGAATCACATATAAAGGAGTAAATCTGAAAGTTGTTAATTTGAAGTTATATCATAAAAAATATTGTTTTACAATTACAAACTTACATTTTGTAGTTGTTATGTATGGAAGAACCTTATTGTCAATTACAAAGTTAAGTTTGTCTTTTAATATTTCAACTTCAGTTAGTTGTTTTATTTTTTTGACTCGCGCTCTGAGATTTCCGTCTAATGGAACCCTCAGAGCACGAGTCCTAGTCACACTTGTCCGGTTTTTTTTAAAAGTTTTGTCAGCAGTAACAGCGGTGAGGAGCGGAGCCGGCTGGCGAGGCTAGTGCCGCGGGGGATCTTCCATCGTTGTTTTAATCTTTTCACTGAAAGGCACAAGATTGCGAATTGAGTGCCGGAATTAATTCAAAATGGCGGAATGTTCAGGACCTCTGGAAGATTGTGCTTTTAGATTTTAAATCGCTGCTTTAATAACAAATTTGACTAATGGATCCGCGAAAAGACGATTGTGACAAACTTTTTCATTATCTATTTAAGACGGTCGCCTGTACCTAAACTACCTAAGTACGTCAGGTGGACGTTAGGCCACCAAATATTAATTTACGAGCTGTCGTTGAATTAATTAACGCACGAAGCTTTACTAGAAGTAATTAGTGTTATTGAGAAAATATTAGATCTCGATGGTAATTATTCGTTTGATGTTCCCCGACCGGCCAGGTTATTACAAACAATCACTGAGGAATTATTTAATTAAACACGTACACCTGTACGTATTTCATTAAATTATTCCTTCCAGGTAAGGAACGTCTAAAGAATTACTTTCTAGAAAATGTAATTCGCTTCTAGACATCTAATTATAAGATTTTAAAATTAAGCTTTACAATGGTGGTATACTTATAATCTAATGAACTCGAAACTCGATAAGTTTAGTGGAATCCAAAACTGTTTCTCAGATCAATCTCTGGTGTATCCTCGCTTTACTGGAATCCATTTAGAGTTTAATTGAAAGGGAATTAATTGTACTTTATTGTATTGTCATCGGAATCACGTGTCTTCATTTGCCACATGGATACGACTGTTAGACGGGGTGAACGAGTTGTCAGATTTTGTCTCACATTTTGACTAAACGGACCTAATTATTGAAACGTTTAAAGAGAAAGACGTGCGTGTATTTTGTTTTATTTTATTACTAAGTAGTAGGCCGCCCCGGCTTCGCACGGGCGAAGCCGGGATATATAGCCTATGTCAGCCGGGGATATGCAGCATCCCAACATCTATATATAGGCTATAATCTATACCCGTGCGAAGCTAAGGCGGACCGCTAGTTTTGTATATGTCGCAGCTTTATGATAAAGTCAGGTTTTCGATGAAACACCTAAACTGGATTAGTTTTATGGTAAAATCAGCAATGTCGTTTGTTGTTTCTTTAAATAAATTAATCAATCAATCAGAGCCAATAAAGAATGACTTGTTTTCTAGCTAAGTGCTCACAGTTTTTGATAACAATAAGTAATAATTTTGTCTTCTACCGGTTCTTGGTCAAAACCCTGATTTTATGATAAATATGTGACATGTACATTATCTAAATGTACAGATTGTACGATGTAGATCGAGTGGCGTACCTACTAGTGTATCAGTCGCGCAGACCAGGAGCCTTACGGCCAACTGCTAACGCGGTATCAAGCTAACGTTAAACCCGCTCAGTTAGAAAAACACGCGACCGCGAACCGTATCTGGGCGCGTTAAGGTTCCCGTTCACGTGATTTTCCAACTGATGTGATACCGCTTTAGCAGTTGGCCGTAAGGCCCCAGTACTCTACATGCAACGTAACGAGAAACATTCTAGTACGTTCATATTGTGACTGTTGAATGTAAACGTTGTTTCTAACCACATTATACTGGTGTCGCTTGAATACGCAACTCGCACAACAACTGGCACGACGTGCCTGGCGGCCGCGCCCGGGTTCACTCGCGCGGCCCGATACACCGCAAATACAATAAATCAAAAGGAACACGAATCTCATTTTTAGAGATTTATTTGGTATCCCGGCGACGCACTCAATCATTCACACTACTCGCGCTAACCGCGAGCTGTATAACACGCGGATGTTGTGCCTCGCCTCGCCTCGTGCCTCGCCTCGCGCGCTCTCGAGCGGCAATCCATTACCGCGGCCTCGTCTCCTGTTCACTCACACAAGCACGCGCCGCGCCGTGACGTGACGACACCCGGCACTGTGTGCAGTGATCTAACTTCACACACCACTTTACAACACACTCAAATAAAAATCAAGTAACTCTAGGTTTACGATATTGTATATTCACAGTTCTCACTTATTTATTAACAAAGGTCATGTTATATTGAAAATTTATGTGTACGTAATATAATAATTTAATTTCACGCAGTAGTCATTATAATTATTGACCGAGACAGGGCCCTGATTCCGTAACTTTAACACGCACGTAACGCGGCGCGTTTAGTTAACCTCTGAAAATTTGAACTCTGTTTCCTATGAAACAAAGGCCAACTTTAAGACGTTAGCTTAACGCGTCACGTTACACGCGTGCTTAAAGTTATGGAATCAGGGCCCAGACGGTACCGGCGCGAGAGATGCCTTCACCAGCCGTGCAATACAGAACACTGTGGACGGTGACAGTGATGACAAACACGCACTATTGTATTCTAAAACATAAACGGAAAAATAACTTCAATAAATGCATTAGTTCCAGTGCGACACAAACTTACGTACTGTCTGGTGTAGTGAACTGTTAGATTCGTTTATAGCCGACTTCCTCAAAGGTTGGCAGTGTTGGGCGGAGTGAAGCCGCTGGCTTAGAGCCACTGATGATAGCGCACAGCCTCACACCCGACTGGAAGCGACTCGGAGCCGTGAACCGCATCCAGCGGTGATGTAAGCCGTGACTTCCTGGTAGGCTCCGGAAAATTACGACACAGAATTGGAAATGGAAACTTAAGCAGCGGTGAAACAAGTTCCAAAGCTTGCAACTCTAGAATATCCTGCCGTCACATAGATATGAAGGCTGTAAAAACTACTATTGATAAAGAGTTTTATATATCTATAAATCGCGAAAGTAGTAAGCTTGTTAATAACTGGACAAGAGCGTGTTAAGACACGCGTATGGTTGTTTAAGCAATGCCATATAATTGTAGTCAGTGCAGACTGCAGAGTATAGAAAGTCATTACAGAAAAAAATTTACAAGTGAAGTTCTGTGCATTTGGCTATAGTTCAGATATTATGTATCATCCCGACAAAACATATACGTACAATAAAAATTGGGACTAAATTATAGGTTATCGGGACGCGGGACAATTTAGTCAAAATCAGGACTATCCTGGCAGAATTGAAACAGGTGGCAACCCCTGAGTCCTAGCCATCTAGAAATACATTTTTTTCATCTGCAACTCTAACATAACCTCTGTTTCATTTGCTTCTTTTAGTGGAAAATCGTAATCAAACATGTAAATACTTACAAGGTATTAGAGAAGATAATAATAGACCGCCAATTAGTTTAAGGGTAGACCTCAAATATTTATTATTTAACTTTAAGTGTGTTCTTCAAATAATGGGCACACTGTCGACCATCACTCGTACCATGACTCGTAACTGAAACCAATTCAAAATTCAAGGGGTACAAATACAAACATTTACAATGGCCGAAAGAAATATTTAAAGAAAAGAACGTAAAAGCGGTCTTGTAGGCGGGTAATGGCAGGTAACGGCAGGTAACGGCAGGTAACAGCGGTCGTGGGTGCGTGAGTAGCGTGCCGCCCGCGGCCGAGTCGCCGACACCGGCCGCGAGTGCCCGGTAGGGACACGAGTCGAGCACCGCGCCGGTACGTACCGCGGTACTGCGCGCCGCACCAACACACTTTTATTAAAATTCCGACACATTTCGACGATACAAAAGATTTCCCAGCCACGGTGCCACAATGGGGTTGCTATGCTACAGCTTCGCACACTTTTTTGTGAAACTCAATTTGTTTTTCAATACGTAACAAACTTGTGTAACTCTACATTACAATTGTGAAAGAAAGATAGTGTTATAATGTGACGACAACATTGTTCTCAAACATACTAGTTTAGTAACGTAGGGTGCTTGGTAGCTGACTGCAACAAGTGAGAGTGGGGAGGCACTGGTGACGTCATGTACCACATGTTCATGTCGAATAAATTTATTTTATATTTGTATAAACATCGCACCAAGCGTTTTGACTCCTCTTTCTTAATTAGAAAGCAAAACAATGGAACGCCTTGCCCAAGTCTAGGGTTAATAGGTAATTACTGGGCAAACGTACTCCATCTTCGACCGCATCATCGCTTTCCATCAGGCGAGATCGCGGTCAAACGTTAGCCTAGTTCGATGTTCTATGGCCTAAGCTGACATAATATACGTTGTGTCTTCAACTACCACCTTATACAACAAATACACTTGCCAACGTTACCACCATTATAATGGCCTCAATTGTTTCTCGCGCCATATTAACGTACAGTGCCGGCGCGAGCAATGGCAGACAAAGATAAAAGGAATCAACTTCACAAACTGAAGAAAAGCGAACACATAAAATGCTCAGCGGTTACGTATGTCTGGCAAGTTTTTGAGATGACTTTATTCGATAGTGCGGTAGCGTGCCGTTTTTCTCGGCAAGCGCTGTTCGGGCGATCATGACGTCATCCCTTCTCCGAACAGGAGGTGTAAAGAAGCGGCACGCTATTTGATCATTTCCTCGGAAAAACGTAATTACTTGATTATTTCGCGCCCGACGTCACTCGTAATAACTCCCAATAACTCGCCATCAACACGGAGGCGTTCTCACAGCTTGTTATTTACTCTAAAAGGTCGTTGTAGTTAGTATTATCGCTTAATAAAACGACATTACTAAAGTTTCCTCGAACACAAACAGAAACATTTCCATTTAATACTCAATTTTAGAAACGAGATTAGAAATGAAACCTTTTCTTTATTTAACAAGTCGACGGCCCCGAGCGAGCACTTTGAACCTCGGCTACAATGATCAATTCATACTCGAGAGGGAGGCCTTGTTCAGCAGCTTGTGGACATTTAATGGCTGATGGTGTGTGTAAATAAAATCATATTATGTAATTATACATTTCAACGTCAGCAGAAGCAGTGTGGTAGGTGAGCGCCGGTCCGGTCCCGGGTGCGCATGTGGCGGCGGTTACTGCAACTTGCCGGTGAAACGTCGAGCCGACTCGAGAGCCACTCTGCTGCGGAACCGGCTGCAGGTGGTGCTGTGACGGTTGTCTGTGCGCCGGCCGTCCGTCCCGGCCGGCTCGCCCGGCGCCGGCGGCCGGCACCCGGCGGCCGGCGGGGGTCCGCATCACATCGTACCGGCACACGTCATGTTCACGAGTTAACGATTTCATTAAATACTACTGTTTCATTCACTTATGTATTACTACGTTAAGACCGGGTCCATGGAACTGTTTCAAAGGTACCGGCTCGATGGTGAGCGCAAACATATAGCTCACCAGTGTTGACTGGTCGCACGTCGACTACGTTGGTAAGCAGTCCTCGTACGTGATGGCGATCATCATCATCATCATCCAGAAGACGTCCACTGCTGAACATAGGCCTCCCCCTTAGACCTCCACACTGAATGACAGCCTGCCATCTGCATCCACTAGATGCCCGCGAACGTGATAGCGAAGCGACGTAGTTAATATAAAATATTTTTACGAATGACGTAATTCTTTTATAAGTACTAGACGTACTGGGAGTTGGGACGGATATGTTCATGTGTGGAGATCTTTACTTCTGAGATCTTTATACAATATTAATCAAACTACTTTTCTATACTAATATTATAAAGAGGAAAGATTTGATTGTTTGTTTGTTTGCATTGAATAGGCTCCGAAACTACTGAACTGATTTGAAAAATTCTTTCACTGACGGGAAGCTACACTATCCCCGGGTGACATAGGCTGTAATCTATACCCGTGCGAAGCTGGGGCGGACCGCTAGTATTATATAATCACAAAACGAAATTAATTCGTTTTCATTAGATAATAGATTGAATGTATCACTGAGCCGGGCTGAGAGCTGAGAGCTGTAACCGATACTCAATTATAATACTCAAGTATTTGAACTCTGCACAAACAGCTACAACTATGCGAGGTAAATAAACTACATTGAGATAGTTTCGCAGTATGTATATCACAAACAGCTACAACTATGCGAGGTAAATAAACTACATTGAGATAGTTTCGCAGTATGTATATCACAAACAGCTACAACTATGCGAGGTAAATAAACTACATTGAGATAGTTTCGCAGTATGTATATCACAAACAGCTACAACTATGCGAGGTAAATAAACTACATTGAGATAGTTTCGCAGTATGTATATCACAAACAGCTACAACTATGCGAGGTAAATAAACTACATTGAGATAGTTTCGCAGTATGTATATCACAAACAGCTACAACTATGCGAGATAAATAAACTACATTGAGATAGTTTCGCAGTATGTATATCACAAACAGCTACAACTATGCGAGGTAAATAAACTACATTGAGATAGTTTCGCAGTATGTATATCACAAACAGCTACAACTATGCGAGGTAAATAAACTACATTGAGATAGTTTCGCAGTATGTATATCACAAACAGCTACAACTATGCGAGATAAATAAACTACATTGAGATAGTTTCGCAGTATGTATATCACAAACAGCTACAACTATGCGAGATAAATAAACTACATTGAGATAGTTTCGCAGTATGTATATCACAAACAGCTACAACTATGCGAGGTAAATAAACTACATTGAGATAGTTTCGCAGTATGTATATCACAAACAGCTACAACTATGCGAGGTAAATAAACTACATTGAGATAGTTTCGCAGTATGTATATCACAAACAGCTACAACTATGCGAGGTAAATAAACTACATTGAGATAGTTTCGCAGTATGTATATCACAAACAGCTACAACTATGCGAGGTAAATAAACTACATTGAGATAGTTTCGCAGTATGTATATCACAAACAGCTACAACTATGCGAGATAAATAAACTACATTGAGATAGTTTCGCAGTATGTATATCACAAACAGCTACAACTATGCGAGGTAAATAAACTACATTGAGATAGTTTCGCAGTATGTATATCACAAACAGCTACAACTATGCGAGGTAAATAAACTACATTGAGATAGTTTCGCAGTATGTATATCACAAACAGCTACAACTATGCGAGGTAAATAAACTACATTGAGATAGTTTCGCAGTATGTATATCACAAACAGCTACAACTATGCGAGGTAAATAAACTACATTGAGATAGTTTCGCAGTATGTATATCACAAACAGCTACAACTATGCGAGGTAAATAAACTACATTGAGATAGTTTCGCAGTATGTATATCACAAACAGCTACAACTATGCGAGATAAATAAACTACATTGAGATAGTTTCGCAGTATGTATATCACAAACAGCTACAACTATGCGAGGTAAATAAACTACATTGAGATAGTTTCGCAGTATGTATATCACAAACAGCTACAACTATGCGAGGTAAATAAACTACATTGAGATAGTTTCGCAGTATGTATATCACAAACAGCTACAACTATGCGAGGTAAATAAACTACATTGAGATAGTTTCGCAGTATGTATATCACAAACAGCTACAACTATGCGAGATAAATAAACTACATTGAGATAGTTTCGCAGTATGTATATCACAAACAGCTACAACTATGCGAGGTAAATAAACTACATTGAGATAGTTTCGCAGTATGTATATCACAAACAGCTACAACTATGCGAGGTAAATAAACTACATTGAGATAGTTTCGCAGTATGTATATCACAAACAGCTACAACTATGCGAGGTAAATAAACTACATTGAGATAGTTTCGCAGTATGTATATCGTGTTTAGTTTTGTGCGCTTGTATCGGGCGCATGCGACCCGATGTTCCTTAATGCCCGCGATACGGACATATCGGTTGGATTAGGGACGATCGGGACCAGATCGCAGTTTAACTAACAGTTAGTGCGGCAGGGGCCGGCTCGGCAGTGGTCAGCTCGGATGGCTTTTGATCGGTTACGACAACGGGTGGGCCGGGGCTTGCGGGAGTATAATGTGGTTTGGCAAAACATGCAATATTGTATAAAGTTTTATAACCTTTTTACTTATAACAGTAATCATAAAAAATCACGATATTGCTAATGTTTATTATCAAAAGAGCCCGTGAAGGGCAATGGAGTTGAGTTAGGTAATTAAATTATGCATAAATTCGTTAGCAGCGGCTGGAAGATGAGTTTACGTTTTACTCAAAAATTTTCATTCTCAGATTTTGTCCGTTTTTTCTTGTTTCTTGTAAAATGATTCACGTACAATCTGCTCGGTACAGTGTGAGCTACGCGAGTGCTACGAAGTGCTACGGAGAACTACAAAGTGCTACGCCGTTTTAATGAAGAATAAACTTGTGTTACGGCAACGTTGCTGCTGTTTCAAGCTGACCGGTCAGTTAAGTAATGAATTAATTTCATTGTAACTCACACGCAGTAATATTAATATTATATAACAAGTGTATTCACGCTAGTATTAAAGATACAAACGTAACTTTATATGAACTGTGTTCGTGAAATTGGACAAAAAAGGAAAAAAAAATTTTTTTTTGGCGCCAACATGAAAAAATATGTCTCATTGTAATATTTTGTGAACTTAAACCTAAACTTGTGTTTTTCTATATTTCATGGTGGATTGTTGTACATAATATTGAGTGTTCGAGGATGCGCTCGAGTGTGGGTGTGATATAACGCGGTGGAACGTGTATTTGTGTTTCAAATGTGTTGTTTCCAAAGCTCCATAGAAACTTCTTGTAAAGTCTCCACCACTTAACTAGGGCATGACTTTTACTTGACCGTGACTTACTTTGCTCAACTTTAACTGACTTTTGACTATATTTCATCAATCTTGATATTATTTGTTATTAAGACTCTGGCAAATGCACAGCAGTGCGACGCCAAAATCTTCACAGGAGAAATAATAAAAATAAAAAAACCGTTAAAAAGAACAGATACCAAGGACAGATACTCAACAAAGGAAAAAAATATAGAAAAGAAATACTTACTCACTTTAAAATCCCGAAAAATATTGATTTGAAAAATCATAGCTTCAACCATAATATTCTAGTTAGTTAATAATAAGAAAATACGGCGGTATTAAAGGGCGCGGGTACTAGTGTCGTTACATTCTACGTCCCAAGCGCAGGGGTCGTATAAAGGACGCTGTGAAAGGACGCTTGTGAGCCGCCTCTTACCATCACGCTGACGTTAC
Source organism: Agriopis marginaria (assembly GCA_932305915.1). NCBI lineage: Eukaryota > Metazoa > Arthropoda > Insecta > Lepidoptera > Geometridae > Agriopis > Agriopis marginaria. Next base: position 66,563 of record OW029932.1, read on the forward strand.
GCAACAATCCGCAAGATATTACAAAAATGAACGTAATAACGTCTGTAAGTAGAACAATGCTTATTTCCGTACGCTTTGTGTAATCAAGCCGACGTCACCGGCAGATAGATAGCGCGGCGGCAGGCGGCAGGCGGCAGGCGGGCCCGGGAGCTAACTACGATACTAGCTGTATCATCTAAATAGAGACACTCGCTCCTTGCACACAATCAGGTGGAGCTCCATAGAATACTGAGGAGCGGCAATTGACATTGACTTGGTATACATTTGACAGCTGTCAAGGAAGACCATTACCAAAGACCATGATCCAAGAAAACAAGGTCTGGCACTCTGGCAGTTATCCCAGAATTACGTCACTGTCTAGTTGCCACTTTATTGCAACAAACACAGATATTGTGAAACAAATTCGTTAATCATCTATTAAATGAAATACAAAAAGCATTTCAATTATCATTTGGTTTGTCCGCTCAAGCAAGTTAAGCACGAATTGAATATATTAAACACAATTTTATCAAAACCACATTGATTTATTGGATTCCCACAGGTAATATACGAATATTGGGGAGTTATAATTTCACGCTACTGTTAACACAGAAAATCATAGAGAGTCCGCCATTGTTTCGTGTATCGTCATCTCTCTCGAACTTGTTGTAAATCACTTATTCTGCTCTTGTTTATGCACGTGTACGTGTATCCATGACATTGATGACATCATTGTGGGACGCCCACGTCACATTAGTTCTCGGAGTGCTATACCTGGCGGAGTATATTACTATACCATGCCAAAGACTACTATGTTACGACATTTTTTTCTCAGTTATTATAAGATAGGCGCGATTGAATATAACTCGAATATCAATGACATAGCCGCCATGCTTAGCGCGCATTAACACACCAACGGCGTATTATACACCAACAATAATTACAATTATATTACTGCCGCCGCTCGCTGGTGCCGCCTCTGTGGAATATTTAGGATTGCGGCTATTAAGGTGGTTCGATTCACCTACGGCGGGAAATTTAAATTTTAAACAGTTTTTTGGTCCAAGTAGCCAGGCCAGATAATTATTTTTAAATAACACAGTGTTTGCGCAAAATGTTGGCTGTTCTTTACATTATAATGTACAATTATTTAACAGTAACGCACCATATTACTTACATTTGTCAATAAACCGTTTGAAACAGCAAAAATTTGTTTATTCACAAATGTAAGTAATAATGGGCATTAGAGATAAATAGCTTTACATGATTTTGTAAAGAATAATAATCAATCTGCGCAAACATCATGGTTGTTTACAATAATTACCCGGCCTAGCTACAAGGACAAGAAAACTGTTTGAAATTTGAATTTCCCGCCATTTGTGCAACGAACCACCTTAAATGCACAATATCAATAACTATTTGCGACCGTCAGCCCGACCGGTGGCTCGACTGGTAGCCAGACCGATCGTGCTCCTGCTCGCATCCAATAACACTAGGCAGCGAGCAGTGAGGTCGTCAAGTGGCGTAATAATGCGATTGTGAGCCAATAGTACAGTCCGTGGCGTGGGTGGAGAGTTGTAACTCGAGACATGTTCCAAGGGGCTCCGTAACTTGGAGGTTGTTGGTACGCAGCGAGCAGTAACTAGTTATAGTAGTTAGTGCATGTTATGTAGTTGACGAGCTCCACACACACACACACACACACACACGTATATAATATAATATCATAAACAGTAAACACAGATGCTCATTTAGTTGCTTTTTGTTTGTTAATGGCTTCCATACAGCAAAAGTTTTCTTTAAACGTATATTTGTATTTGTTCTAGTGTAGAAATGGTAATCACGTACAAATAAAGTAAAACAACAAATAATAAATACAGGCCTAGTGCGAGTCGGTGAAAAATTTCAGCTCACTATCGGTTTTGTTACGATCACCGAAGTGAAGCAACGTCGGGCGCGGTTGGTACTTGGATGGGTGACCGTCTGGCCGTGATGTTGTCTTATTCTACTACATTTTTGTACTTTAGTAGTTAACAATTTAAGTAGCTTAGTGGCTTTCATTGAAATCGTGTTTATTTCTTTGAGAATTCAGCCAAATTAAAAGAGATAATTTAGTTTCATTTTAATTTTTTGTATTTTATGTGGTGGTGCGGAACCCTCAGTGTGCGACCCTGACTCACCTTTGGCCGGTTTATCAAGACTGGTATAAAATATGCAAATATAATGACTTCAAAATAAAAGTCTATAACTTTTTTAAATAAAGTTTTAAATTTTCTTAACGCACTAACCGCACTGTACTAGTCCTGCTGGAACTGTACTAGTCCTGCTGGAACTGTACTAGTCCTGCTGGAACTGTTATTACTTCGAAAAGCTGTAGCAACTTCCAGGATTAGCCGATTAACAACTTTTACAATGAGACACAGAAATCAAGAAAAAAATTCAGTTGTTTCATATATTTCGTCGAGTGTGTATTTTTTTTAAGAAACATCTGTATATTTTTTCCTTTTTCCGGGTCTCATTGTAAAAGTTGTTCACGATGATGAGTGCAATGACCCCCAGCTCAGTACATCTTTAGTATTTATATGTATATGTCCCTGTATTTATATTTATTTAGGGACGTATGTCCAATTGTAACCCTTTTTTGTTGAATTCGTTTCAAAATAATTTCGCATTTGCCTTCAAACGAGGAAACCAAATAAATAAAATATCGTTTCGGTCGGTGGGCGGGCAGCTGGCGCGGCGAGATGGGCGGGTGCGCTCACCATCAATAGTCGTCAGCTCGACGCGGTCAGAGCCGACAAAACAGGAAACATGGCAAAAAGTCGCGTCAATCGCGCACAGGCTCGCTCGCGTACTGCGTACTGCGTACGTGACAGAGACGAGCTCCGACAGACTCCCCCGCGCTGCGGTGATGAACAACGCACAGCCGTTCACTTCACGTTATCATCATCATCATTCTCCACCCACTGCTGGGTAGAGGTCTTGCTGATGCTCGTGTGCTAGTCTTGTCCACTGGTTTCCTGCTGTCTTAACTTCACATTTTATAGAAGGACAATTCTGTAACATCAGTTGACATAGATCCAGACATCATCGTTCTAACCATCAAGTTAATGATAGCCTGTTGGTCCAGATGTTAGTGAACCTACCTTCTGAGCTTGGGGGCGTGGGTTCGATTCCTACCTAGGACACACATTCATGTGATGAACATTTGTGTTTGTTCTATATCTAGGTGTTAATATCTATTTAAGTATGTATTTAAACCTATATATGTATGTATATCAGTCTCTGGCAGCCATATCACAAGCTTTGCTTAGTTTGGAGTCACATGACCGTGTGTGCAAAAATGTTCCGAATATTTAAAATCATTATTAATTAATATATCAGAGTTTAATGAAACAGTAATGTTTATGCTTGAATTAACGGACCCCTACTAAAGCACAAACGAGGCCTGGTTCGGAGCCCACAGTTATCGTACTCTCTATGTCGTAGGATAATCGGATAAATCAAATCTTTGCAAAAATTTACGTCGATTGTTAAAGTCTGGATATTTGGAACCCTAGCAAGATTTTCGTAATGATAGGAGATGTTATCAGGATGATTGTAAAGATTCCAGTGTGTTTAGGAAGATTGGAATGTTGAATTCTGATTGGCTTATCTAAGAGTCGATTTAAAACCTCTCCAATCTAGTTGGTTCATCATATAGGACGATACATGTATAAAGGTAAATAAAACCGGTCAAGTGCGAGTCGGGCTCACGCACTGGGGGTTCTGAAAGTGGGAAATAATAAGGTCGTCCAAGTTTTTTTATTTTTTTTATTGCCATATTGCAAACGCTCAGACCGGCTGCCTGATGGTAAGCAGTCAACGTCGCCTATGGATACTTGTAACATTAGAGGCATTATATATACGTGGGACCCGGGTATGTCCTAAAACTGCGACCAGAACCACCGGAGGATGGGCAGCAGCATCCTATTAGTACACGGTGAACGTACTGCGATCCCCAAGCCGCCTGCCAAGCGTGGGGATTATGGCAACACCCCTCTCTAGGAGGCAGGTCTTTGTCCAGCAGTGGACGTTTGATGGCTGCTGATGATGTATGTATATACGTTGCCGACCCTTAAGGACTCTATCCGTATAAGCATCAAACTTGGCTTGATTCTATAATCAAGCCAAGTTTGATGCTTATACGTATTACCACTTTTACATTAAAGCAGATACAAAAATAAGTTTAAAAATTCGTTACGTTTTGTTGTATAGGGACCGCCATTTAGTTTTTACTTTCTGGCTTTTTTATTTCTTAGTTAATTAGCCATAACATATCAAAGTGCACTGCCGTAGATCATACGCTCAGTTGCAAAACTTAAAGTATTTCGTACAAATATATGAGTTAAAACAACTGATGTTCCTCTGCTAACCTCCCTGGTGTGGTGCAACGTCACTAACACATATGTACAGCGCGAGGGGTTTCACTCCCCGACATCAACTTTCAACTATAACGAGTAGGTATATACCTACTCGTAGTTTTCTTTGCTTAACAGTATCGTATTGAGCGTTATCTGCGACTATAAGCCGGACCGAACGGCTTTTTGCCCATAAAGGGTGCGTGTCAGTAATATACCCGATAGCGCCCGATACACTTGCCATAAAACTTGCCAAATCTATTTACATTTGCAAGAACATTTCTACCGAGTAGCTGCACCAAGCTCAATTATACAAGTATTCCGTTTGGAACTTGCGACAAGTTGCATGTGCAATAAATTGCGGGAAGTTCTCGCTGGTTTATCAAGTAGTTTATGGAACGTCCTTGAGGCCCCGAATCTCGGGCCGATCCCTTCACATGTATTGTAATACGGCCCGGGCCGTATTTACGTCGAGGGTGTCCATAAACGTTGTTTAATGTTTAATAGTGTTCCAAAAGATGTTTATTTTAAAAACATCGTCTGATAAATGGATATACTTCGACAGTGTAATTTACAAGCTTGTGTCCACGGTATCGCGCGTTAATTTTACGTTCCAAAATATTTATACTCTTATCTGTTTTGAACTAAAAAGAATCTGGGCTATAAGGAAGAAGTGATGTGAACAGAATAAGTGGAAGTCTCAAGGTCAGACGTTGGCGTGGACCTGAAGGGAGGCAAATTTGAACACCCCGTGTTTTCTTAAAACGATGAAACACTTGTTTTATATTATTTGCGAAATTCTCCTCCATACAATCTCTAACATCCCGTTTCACTCTTTTAACAGACAATTTTTTGAAAGTGATGAAACATCTTTTTATTATGTTAATTATCTTAGTAGTCGAGGTGGGAACGCGCCGCGAGCAGCGAGCCGAGGTAGGAACGCGCCGCTAGTAGCGAGCCGAGGTGGGAACGCGCCGCTAGTAGCGAGCCGAGGTGGGAACGCGCCGCTAGTAGCTAGCCGAGGTGGGAACGCGCCGCGAGTAGCGAGCCGAGGTGGGAACGCGCCGCTAGTAGCTAGCCGAGGTGGGAACGCGCCGCGAGTAGCGAGCCGAGGTGGGAACGCGCCGCTAGTAGCTAGCCGAGGTGGGAACGCGCCGCGAGTAGCGAGCCGAGGTGGGAACGCACCGCTAGTAGCGAGCCGAGGTGGGAACGCGACGCTAGTAGCGAGCCGAGGTGGGAACGCGCCGCTAGTAGCAAGCCGAGGTGGGAACGCGCCGCTAGTAGCTAGCCGAGGTGGGAACGCGCCGCTAGTAGCGAGCCGAGGTGGGAACGCACCGCTAGTAGCGAGCCGAGGTGGGAACGCGCCGCTAGTAGCGAGCCGAGGTAGGAACGCGCCGCTAGTAGCTAGCCGAGGTGGGAACGCGCCGCTAGTAGCGAGCCGAGGTGGGAACGCGCCGCTAGTAGCTAGCCGAGGTGGGAACGCGCCGCTAGTAGCTAGCCGAGGTGGGAACGCGCCGCGAGTAGCGAGCCGAGGTTGGAACGCGCCGCGAGCAGCGAGTCGAGGTTGGAACGCGCCGCGAGTAGCGAGCCGCACACTCGTAACCCAATAAGCCGTGAGACACATCGAGTGCTCTCCCGAGTTCTCTCAGGTAACACAATAAGGACCCTCGGAGATGGCTACAACGTTATCACTCCTCTAATACCACTCCGCTAACCTTTTATTAGCAAACACTCTCCTGTGTAGGGGTGCCACTACACGGGAAATTATCTATGCAAAAAGATTACTTTATTACGTTGTTTTTTGATGATAACAATGCTCGGTTCAAGCATTTATTTGCTCTGATAGCTGCAGCTGTCATGGTATTGCAGCTGTCAGAGCAAATTAATACTTGGACCGAATTTAACTAAGTCCCGTGGATTCACCGGAGTGGATATTCCCACATTTTCCGAACAGCACCTGAGCAGCGCAGCCGCGGCGGAACTCGACCGTGGGATGCTTTCATTATTTGTACATTCTTATACAAGTCTATAGAAGGCTGATGATGATGATGATACGAGTCAAGTTCCACGTATCACAGAACGCGCGGCCTCGCTCTCTAGTGCTGCTCCTGACACGCATGTGGTCTGTAGAGACCCTACAAATATTTAACCTCGACTGGTCACATCACTATGATAAAGTTTTGTAAGTAGGTGTTTCGATTCAACCCCTTAACGATCGAATGAATTTCAGTTAAAGTTGAGTTTGGGAGAACCTGTGATTCTTTATCAACCCAAAATAATATTTAGTTAGTGCGCTCTCTCCTCCGCTGTAGAATGATGGTGCAGGCTGCGACGACCCGAGAGGAATCTATCACAAGTTCCTTGAAAATCATTTACCTTTACCATTTAACTCTAACACACCCTTTTTCGGGACGATTCGGGACATTTTGGCACACACGGTCATCTGACCCCAAACTAAGCAAAGCTTGTGATATGGCTGCCAGAGACTGATATACATACATATGTTTTAAATACATACTCAAATAGATATTAACACCTAGATATAGAACAAACACAAAATATGTTTATCACACAAATGTTTGTCCTAGGTGGGAATCGAACCCACGCCCAGAAGGAAGGAAGCGCAGAAGGCAGGTTCACCACCAACTGGACCTTCGGGCTATCCCTTACCCTTACCTTGAGCTTGATACCTATTATTTGCATAATGAACAAAGTTAGTGACTAGAAGCGTGCGTTATGTGCGTGTTAATGTAGAAGGAAGTAAAACATGCCGATATAACTCCAGTTACACGACCAACAAAACTCCAAACAAAACTGCAAGATGGCATTACGAAATAAAAACGTTAAACGAGAAAATAGAGAGCGCGTTATCAAAATCGTTTTTTTGTAAGAACGTGTTCTTTAAAAGTCTTCATAAATTATTTGCCTGAAAAATATGGTGGAGAAAATAGTAGACCGAAATACCTCCTCCTAGGAAACCATATTTCGTAAGATGGCAGCCCTGCCCGTACCACGTGATATATTCCGCCATTCTTTCTTATAACCGGGCTTGTCTCTTTCTGTCTGTTTGTAAATTGTATCGTTGTCTCCCTCTAAGTCCTGGATATGATCGGAAGTGTTTGTGTTCAAGGGAAGTATTTAGCGGTGGTTATATGCTTGTTCACTGTTCAGTGGAAGCAGATAATGTTTCCGAGATTGGTTCTTATTTATTTATTTAATTCATACAGAAACACCAACAGTACACATATTAAATAATACAAATAACACTCATTTATAGTTGATACAGTTCTGATATGTGCACCTTTAACAGGTTCTTGATTGTATCGGGACCTCTCCCGTTACCAAATCGAATACGTAGTGGCCGAATTTATTCACTTTGGTTAGTGTTTTTTTTAATAAAGTATTGGACATAGACATAGACATCATTTAATTGTGGCAAAAAAAATTGAATAATTGTAATGGTAAAAAGCTACTTTAAATGATGACTTTGATGGGTTTTTTGATAAAACTTTTTTAAATTGGGTTTGGTTTTCTATACGTAGCTACATCTATTTATGATAATGAATTTGAAGATGTAACGGACAATTTAGTGAACCAATATTTTTTAAATATTACTTGTGCATCACATATTGTTTTAAATTAATAATAGTTTTAATAATATTGTTCTCTGCATAATATATTTACATCTCGGACGTCCTGCGGGTTTCTCCATCCAAGAATTGTACCCTCGAGGATCTGTCATGGCCAGCCATACTTCATAATGTACTTTCAATAACTTTTGCGTACAGATTATTAAAATGTATTATTTAAATGTTAAAAAGAAAACCAACAAGTTGCAAAGAACTCCGTTTAAGCTGTCAACAATGGCAGGAATCTTTCCGCAAGCACTGAAGTGTTGTTTATTTAAGCAATTCAGCTAACAGTGTGCAACATTATATGTTTATAAACAGAGCGACGGGACGAGGAACAAAAAGCAAACGGAAAGAGTGAAAAGGTTTTTGTTTTGTTTCTTAGCTACCGGCGGGTGGCACCATGCACCGTGCCCCACTCGCGGTGCTAGGAGGTAGTACCGGCGGCACCGTGCCCCACTCGCGGTGCTAGGACGTAGTACCGGCGGCACCGTGCCCCACTCGCGGTGCTAGGAGGTAGTACCGGCGGCACCGTGCCCCACTCGCGGTGCTAGGAGGTAGTACCGGCGGCACCATGCCCCCTCGCGGTGCTAGGAGGTAGTACCGGCGGCACCGTGCCCCACTCGCGGTGCTAGGAGGTAGTACCGGTGGCACCGTGCCCCACTCGCGGTGCTAAGGTAGTACCGGCGGCACCGTGCCCCACTCGCAGTGCTAGGAGCAGTCTCGGCGAATTGTCCCAATACCAACTACCTACGGTTCTAGTTATTGTAAAGGTAATGTACACGCAACCTACAACCACGTTGTTTAATTTGCTTAGTTTTGTTTTAAAACTATTTAGTTATATAGTAAATTCATGTATATCACTGTGGCTAAGCAGAAGACTTGGTTTATTACGTTATATGCCTGAGGTATACAGTAGCTAGCGGCACTAGCTCCAACACTGCTTACAACGCAACATAGTAATTATGCACTCATAGTTTTGCTCCTAGCTCTGTGAACATCTCGCCGTGATTGGCTGTCATCATGTTATCGCAGAGCATTTGATAAACAACATGACAAATGAGACATTTATGGTTCCTTCCATCAACGCGGTGTGTCACCGCCTTTACCCCAACTCTTGTAAAGCGCGTCCTTTGTTTCGGGTCACCGCCGTGTTGTTATTAATATTCGTTTCAATTACGGCGACTAATTGATGTAGCTCGCGACGAGCGGCGACCCGACACGACGCGACCCGACGCGACACGACGCGACCCGACGCGACCCGACCCGACGCGACCCGACGCGACACGACGCGACACGACGCGACCCGACCCGCTCCCGGGAATCAAAAACTCATTTACTGAGAGTGGAGACTGACGAAACTTCACAGACTCAACACAAAACCATTTACAAATTGTGTTTCTATGGAATATTATTCATGTTTTAATTACTTGCAGAGTACGTCCCGCGGATTCACTAAAAAAATTGCTTTCTCGCATTTTCCATGATCAGAGGTATCTTAAATCCGTCTACAAAACTTCTTTGGTTTAACCGTCTCGGACAAAATGTACAAAAAGACAGCAAAATACAGACTGAATTATAAAAAAAAAAAAAGTTTATTATCACACAAGTTTCATGCAAAATTACAATTAAAAATAAATAAATCGGGATTGTAAAATTAATGTTACATACAAAGAAATAAAATAAATTACCACAATAGAAACTATATTATGTCAATTCACTTCAACAATCCCTGATGATGGTGCAGGATGGGACAATTAAACCTATCAGTGACAGCTTTCAGAATGGTGTTGCCACTCGCACGTGTTCTACTTAAAAGCGAGGCGACCTTTGCGCATGATAGCTGCAAAACCATCAGTGCGAGCTTCTACAAACATGGTGGACGTGCTGCAGAACCGTGGGAGCCGCATCAGCATCCTGACAGCATTATTGTATTGGACACGCAGAGCATCGAGAGATTTTTGAGTATATGCTGTCCACAAGCTACTGCCGTAGAATGATTGACAGTAGGCCTTAAAAAGAGTAATTTTGACTTCATTCGAGCAGGAAGAGAATCTTCTGAACACCATATTCGCTCTCACCGTCAACGCTCTGCGCTCCCTATCTATGTCCACTTCATCACTATGGACACGGACAATATGGCCCAGGTATCTAAAATGTCTCACTCTGTTTAGAGAGCAACCATTCAGCATTAATGGGGGTACATTACCGGGACCCTTACCGTCCTTAGAGAACACCATATACTCGCTTTTTTTTAATATAATAACGTAGATCATAAGTTGTGGCATACGTTTCACAAAAAAGCAATAACTGATGGTTGTATTTTGTGGTAGTACAGAACCCCCAATGCGCGAGCCCGACTCCCACTTGGCTGGTTTTATTTATTTTAGTCTCGCGTACAATATATCTACTATAAAATGTAAGGAAACGTAATTGTTGTTAATTTTTAAAAGGCTCCTTGAAGCGAGCGAGCGGAACCGAGGAGGAAGTAATTTATTTGGCTGCTCCCGTAATAGACGGAGCAATGAAGCTCAGCGCAGATATTCGTCTGCGTCAGTTAGAGGTCCGCCCCTCTATAAATGATTTTGACAGCAATTGCTCGCGAAATAGAGGAAACAAATTCTCGGGCGCGTGGAGTCGAGACGAGGGCAGTTACAAATAAAAATGGAAGACATTTCTCTCGGCGAGAGGAGAGAGGAGAGAGCGGCGTCACTCCGACACGCTTCTCAAACTTGGCTAAATAAATATTGGGCACTTTGCTTCCAGTCTCACGCAGCGGAGCGGAGGTACGAGACTCGTGTTCTGTACTATACTGAAACTTAAAGTAGACAAACACGCGACAGGAATGCCAATGGCAGCTTTTGTTTTAACGTTTTAGTCAAAGTTGGAGAATGCCAAGATACATAAGTAGCCACCTGTCGCGGACACGCTACAAACAAACACTGAGAAAGTTTAAATCACTAAACAATCTAAACAAATCTAAATCAATAAACACTAAACATGTCGTACATAAATATATACTTGTTTGCTAACAAAAATTATTGCAACAGTAAAATATGTTTGTTTTTAATGATTTATTAAATATACAACATAATCGTCGTCGCTTACCAACAGGCGAGTTAGTGGTCAAACGCGGAATTATTCGCAATTTAAAAAAAAATGAGGATGGGCAGCAGCGTCCTGTTAGTACATGGTGAACGTACTGCGATCTCCAAGCCGCCTGCCAAGCGTGGGGATTATGGCAACACCCCTCTGTAAGAGGGAGGCCTTGTTCAGCAGTGGACATTTAATAGCTGATGAGTGAGTGAGTAAAAAAAAAAAATACAAGTAGACAAAATGACCGAGTAAATAATCCATACTTGGTACTATTATGTTACTTACAGTTGAGAAAATAAGCACAGTTTTAGCTTTGCTTCGAGTCCCCACTTACGTAGTTCGGTGACTCCGTGAGGTCGTCCCGGTCCCGCGGCGACGTCGCGCAGAGATTTCCTCAAAGTGGCCACTTACCCAGATATTATTCTTAGAGATTCTCCATTTATGCGCCCTCTTTCGTCACCAGCGGAGTAAAAATACAACGTTTTAAAGCAGAAAATAATAAGCCGCGGGCAAGCGACTAACTGACATGCTTTCCGGGAATAATACTATTTTTATCGCAATAAAATGAAGAGACTGACTACAAGTGTACGGTTAGTAAATATATAATAAATAAAATTATATTCGGGACATTTTTGCACACACGGTCATCTGACCCCAAACTAAGCAAAGCTTGTGATATGGCTGCCAGTGACTGATATATATACATATATAGGTTTAAATACATACTTAAATAGATATTAACACCCAGATATAGAACAAACACAAATGTTTGTCCTAGGTGGGAATCGAACCCACGCCCCCAAGCTCAGAAGGCAGGTTCACTACCAACTCGACCAACGGGCTATCTAAAGCATCACATATATAGTATAGCATATATAGTGAGCATCACGTTTTAAAAATAGTAAGTGCAGGCAATCGGAACACAAATAGTATGGTGTCAATAGTTAGTATAGTCTGCTTGGATGAGTAGGTGCACTTCAGCTGAGCGGCGATATGGACTTATTTATTATTTATTATTATTTATTTATTTACACACGCACAATAATTAAAAGATACAATATTTTAACTTAAATATTTCACCTTATCTAACGTGGTAAATTAACATAGCAATTAATTGACTGTCGCAATACTGAGTACCATCTAGCGTACTTATTTACTGCAGGAGTACGCACATACGTAACCACAGACCTATCTACAGACCTAATATCCAAGTAGACTCCACAAGTTGACCTACCTTGCCATATTTGTCATGTCATATTTCCAATACAATTATGATTAATAGTCATAATTGAGTTTGGCTAAAATCAGTCTGCTTAATCGGTGCCGCGACAACACGTGTCAGTTTCAAACGAAAATGGGTAATTGTGCAATACTGAGTTGTAAGAATACAGCAAATAGAGTTGGCCGACAGAATATAAATATTTCTTTTCACTTTTAGGTACCAAACATTTGACAAGCTTAGTTTTCATACAATTTAGACCGCTTGTGAAGTCAAGTATATTTACCTACGCGTGAAACAAACTGTAGTTAAATATTTTCCCGCATGAAGAGGTAGATATCCACTTATCGGCATCGTACTCGTCGCAGACGAATCGGATTCAAACGAATTCATACTAATTCATTACTAGGCTGCGATAAATTGGCACAGATTAGTTTTTTTTTATAATTAATAGGCTTGCGTTTGACCAATTAGTAAATAGTTAGTAACATTCAGCACAATTCTTCTAATACGGATGCCTAACATAGATCTGTACCTCGGCTCCAAGTCCTTATGCTAACTGTACGTTCGTAGGGCAGCTAAATGTCTGTAGGACATCCCTGCAACTAATATCATATCTATAGGTAAGTAAGTAAAGTAAGTCTGTCTATAGGTCAGCTGAGTCCTTAGGGCAGTCCCGTGTTTCAGGTCAGCATGACTATAGATTAGCCCCGTATCCTTAGAGCAGCCTGTCTACAGGTCGGCCCCGTATCACACCTCAGGTTCTCGTATACAGCTCGGCCCACCAGTGATGCGCACAGAACACGTTAGGTATACCTCCTGTAAGCCATCTCTGTACAGTTAGCGGTCGGTTTGCATGCAGATAGCGCTCGGTATGTTTTATGAACCGGCTTGCAGTTGCGGGTCCCGGGGGCTCGGGGAGGTCATGTTTTATGAACGCCGCGCTGTGACTCGTACAGGATACATGAGTTCAGACCATGCGTTATACCACGTGCACATCCTCATTTAGGAGATATAGGATATTTAGATAGTGGCAGATATTCAGTGAAAGCATTTGATTGAAGGATAGTCTGTACAAAGACCCTGTTAGGGCGCAGCAATTAGCAAAGAGAAGACATCCGTTTTATATATGTACGTGTTAGGTAGAAAGACTAGGGAGTGGCAATCGTCATTGAATATATCAATTTCACAGCTATCAAATGTGGCCATTTTACCATTTTATTTGTAGCTAATTTGAAGGTCAAACAGTTAAAAGGGTGGGTGAAAATTATTCCGACATTAACGCCTGGTCGCCATATTTAGCGCGTTTTTTTAAATTGATTATTTATCATAATTTAGCTATCTACAGCCGCTCCATAGTTTTCATACCTACCACCACTTTGTTTCAAGTACTTATTTGACTCGTGTCTGAAAACCCATTGTAACACCCTCAGTCAAATGCTTTCACTGAATATAATTATATCTAAGACACGCGTTATTTTTATTATAACCTTTATTTACACAATTACCTAGTCTGTGCCTTTACACCAAATAAAATAAATTTATTTTATGTTTATATTAGAACGGCTGTGGAGGCATTTATGTAAGAAATTTGTTGTAGCCGCAGTTGCACCCATATAAAAGGAGAGGGGTTCGACGCGTTGATCTAAATAAGAATATTCAATCAAGGTTCACTCATATGCCTGGTAACAGATTATCCTTCTCATTTCCGTTCTATTTACTTTTCTTTACACGTCTGTCACAGTGAAATGCACCAACTGTACTGAGACTCATGATCAATGAAAGCAAGGTCTTCTACTCTGGCAGTTGTCCCAGAATACGTCACTGTCCAGTTGCCACTTTATCCAATCAGCTGTTACGTGGTGTATCGTCATCTCTCTCGAACCTGCAGTGCAAGTACCGTTCTTTATCGATCGTCAAATTTGACAGTTAAGATCGTCAAATTCGATAAAATGCCATTTAATCAGTACTCGCTATGATCGATTCTATGGCATTTTATCGAATTTGACTATCGATAAAGAACGGTACTTGGACTGCTGTTGTAAATTGACATCATGACGTCATTGCGGGACGAGAGTATTATACCTGGCGGAGTATATATACCATGCTGAGCCTGTACTGTGTCGTCCGGACAAAGTAACTGTCTGACGAACACAGGACGTCCCACCGAGCCGACAGCGACGCACCGGCTCCACCTCGGAGCACTAACTACGTGGTCAAACGAACGACACTACACAGGGAAGTAGTTTCAACTAACGAGCTTTATAACGGACACGTAGTTTTTATTGCACCCTCGTCGACCCCGGGGGAGCGCGGCGTGGCGGGGGTGGGGGGAGAGGGTATTAATTAGAGCCGCGGCCTCTTTGCGAAATGAGGGTAGTTACAAAATATTATTTTGTTGTGTGGAATTTCATCTTCATAATATTGTTAGGTCTCGTGTCCTGCTCGTGTAATTTGGACGAGTTGAAGATTGCTCGGAGATTGTGAAGTTGTGGCAACACTCTACGAGTGCCTTTATTAACTGACTACACTAAATACAAGCTAACAAAAACAGTTAAGACTGCCTATAAATTTTGAAGGTCTAAAGACAATTCAAATGCGCAAGCCCACTACCAGTTGGCAGCGTACCCAGCGAGTAAGATTCATAAGTGATTATTTTAAGTCTCAGAGCAAATAAAAATACAGAGTCACTACGGCGAACACGAAAAGTGAAGCCACTTTTTGAAACATGTGTGCGTAGTCGAAGTGTTGCCAGTGCAATTTTCTGATGAGAAATTCACGTAGTGTTGAATGCGTATGTGTGCGTGAGTTGTGTATTTATTGGAAATTCACGTAGTGCGATTTTGGCGTCACTTTAGCAGGGCGCCGTAGTGCATCCGTATTTTTATTTGCTCTGAGTTTTATGTATACAGAATCATCCGAACGCCGCCTGTGTTGCTATGGACCGAAAAATAATAAAACTAAAAGTAATCTTAAACCAAAACAAACATTTTCATCTCCCACTGAAATTGAGTAGTCAAACTCCAAGACAGCAGTTTGTATTACAGTTTTATAGAAGAACATAAAGTAACGCGCGTGTTTCCGGAACATGAAACTGTAGGACACGCGGCACCGCGGGGGGGAGCGGGTACTCGCGGGGAGTACTCGCGCCCGGCTGAATATTATTATAATAAACATTTGAGTAAAGTGCCCCAGAAGTAGAGCAGGCACGCGCCGCCACCGCGCCGGCTAGCACGACCAAAGTATGCTTTTTTAATTTAATTCGTGACCATTGAGTCGAAATAATAAACACGTCAGAGTCAAACAAAGTAAGTCACGGTCAAGTCCAAGTCATGCCCTAGTAAAGTGCTGGAGACTACTAGAGACTTATGTGGAATTTTGGAAACATATGGAAAGTACATGTTTCACCTCATTTAACAACTTGCCTGCACTCGAGCGCGTTCACAAAGACAAACAATAATCCGCCATTATTACACATAGATAATACAATGAGGCGACATGTTGGTTCCACGTTGGCGCCAAAACTCCACAGAGCCCAACTTACAGCAGTGTTACCAGCGTAACACACTTGTTACGTTTTTAGGTACAACAACTTTCACGTTACTCGTTACATACCTCGCTGAAGGAAGGTTTAATTAATATTTAAAATATATAGTAGAATTGCAGTTTAAAAAATTTATAAAGTACAGGGTGAATTTTTCAAATGGGCGTGGTTCAAATCCTAAACTATGAGGGATAGCGAAAAGTAATCAAAGGAGTCTCGGTCCCGATTTTGATGAAAACTAAAACTGCATGGGGTTTTTGAAAAATCCATATTCCTATATGGATATATACCTATATATCCATAATCCATATTCGTTTTTCAAAAATCTTTCAGAGCGCCTGGTTAATGCGACGCGTGACCAAAATGCTGGCGTGTTTCTGGCTCAACGCATAAGCATTGCCATTCAACGTGGTAATGCCGCCAGCATGCTGGGTACGCTGCCAACTGGTAGTGGGCTTGAGCATTTGGATTGTATTTAGACCTTCAACGGTCTATGGGCAGTCTAACTGTATTTGTAGTTTTAGTTTTAGCTTGTATTTTGTTTATATTCCTTAGGTATGAATTCAAATATTAAAATATGACCGGCCCACTGCCACTTCAGGCTGCTGGTACACTGAGCTATGTCGGTGACTATGAGTTCTCTGGCAAATAACTTCAGCCCGTAAACGATCCTTCAGAGAAACTCCGAGCATAGCTATCCATATATCCATAGTTTTCTCCACCAATTTACAGTCAGATATTTTCTGGGAATAAATAATTACAAACACCCAGGCATACATAGTTTTAGAATGTGATGCAGATCATTTAAATGTAAATAAGCAAATCATTTAAATGTAATAAGAATAAGCATTGCCATACAACGTGGCAATGCTGCCAGCATTTTGGGCACGCTGCCCACCGGTAGCGGATTGTTAGATTAGTTTTAGTTTTAGATTAATTTTAGTTTTAGATTAATTTTAGTTTTAGATTAATTTTAGTTTTAGATTAGTTTTAGTTATAAATTTAAATTTAAGATAGTTTTTATTTTACTTGTAATTTTTATTGAATAGACAAGAAAATTTGCATAGTTTTCGTTAATTATCTGTTTTATAAGTTATTTTATAAGTCGATTAAAATAGAAATAAATATCCCCCTTTAAATGTAAATTTAATATTATTTTAAAATTATTAAATTCTGTTTTGTATGTTATTGAATAAATGAAATAAATGAAATAGGTTACAAACGACAATTTGTACGAGGTTTACTTCGACAAGGTCTGGCAACTCGCGTAGATATGGCATGACAATAAGAATGCGAAGGAACGGCCCATTCTTCGAGTGAGGAGACGACATGGGACATATGCATACTGGTTTATGCATGGCTCGGGACAATTATAGCGCCACCTTCGCAATCTACGGGAAACTGGGGGAAATAAAGTACGAGACACGGGTATTGTTACCCTTTTGTAATATTTACGAACAGGGAATGTTTGTGATTGTGTAGCCTGTAGTTTTGGACACGTACTTGTGTACATTATCATCATCATTTCAGCCATAGAACGTCCGCTGCTGAACATAGGCCTCAATCTCCATCGATCTTGACATCGACCTCCAAAAGGGCCGGTTGGAAGCGGCCTGCATCCAGCGTTTCCCTGCGTTCTCTCTTAGGTCGTCTGTCCATCGTGTAGGTGGACGTTCCTACGCTGCGCTTACCGGTCCGTGATCTCCATTCCAGAACCTTTCGGTCCCATCGGCCATCTGTTCTGCGTGATATGTGCCCTGCCCACTGCCACTTCAACTTGCTAATCCGCTGGGCTGTTGGTAACTTTGTCTACGGATCTCCTTATTTCTGATTCGATCTCGTAGAGAAACCCCGAGCATAGCCCTCTCCATAGCTCGTACTGATGGTACTTATTAACATAATTATTACTTTGTTATTCGTCTTGTTATCGTACGAGATAAACGTTATGTCAGCCTCAAGTCACGGGGTGCGGGGCAGCCTGTACTTTGCGCAGGCTTTGGTTTAGCGATGCACAAACACGATATCAAAGAAATGGGATAATCGCCACTGTTGCGTACCTTCCTACCGTATGAATTTCCTATCAGTCGACCTAAATATTGAGGTCCATATGCCTTACCCTTCCTGAACTTTACAATATTCCCAGGGCGTGACGCAACGTATGCAAAATAAGCTGTCAGCCAGCTCGTCCCGGTAACGTATGCGGAATGCGTATCTGTCGCGTAACGCCATACGCGCCCTCTCGTTCCGTCGACGATTCCCGCGAGTAAACTGTCGGGTTTCCAACCTTCCTGCTAAGAAATTAGGTTTTTATTTGATTACCGAGCAGGTTTGCACGATAGGTGATTTAATGAGGACGTTGACGGGTTATTTGCAGCGGTGGCGTTCCTCCGTGATGTTATGAACCGAGGCGCGAGTCGAGGCGCGAGTTGTGACGTGTACACGCGGCTTTATCTCACACGCGAGTCTCAGATGTGCTGCGCTATATAGGATTAAGCTGCTACCAGGTGGATACTTTGTGGCAGTTTACGTGTAGACAGACAGATAAACCGTCTTTAGTGTCTGAATATTTTAGCTAAGAACCTGCGGATTACGTTTGCCAGATATAATACAGAATGTAATCCACGATGCTCCATTACACGAAACAGTTTAAGTGTTTTGTAACGTTTTCTTTATGCTGCAATTGTAGATTAAATCTATATATATATATATTAATATTATAAAGAGGAAAGATTTGATTGTTTGTTTGTTTGTTTGTATTGAATAGGCTCCGCAACTACTGAACCGATTCGAAAAATTATTTCACTTTTGGGAAGCTACACTATCCCCGGGTGACATAGGCTATATTATATACCCGTGCCAAGCTGGGGCGGACCACTAGTATTATATAAAAGCAAAATTAATCTCCTCACTCACTCACTCACTCATTCATCACGAAATCTTAAAAACTACTTTACCTAACATAGTTGAAATCTGGCATGTGTAGAGTCCGCTATGAAATAGTTTTGCGAACTAAGGGGAGCAAATGAAACTGAAACTGAACTGAAAGTTTATATGAAAGTCTACGCGTAGAAAGTCGCGGGCAACAGCTAGTATTATATGATTGTGGAACGACTAGACAGAGCAGTGTCCGTGAGTAGAGTGCAGAGCAACTAGCCGCGGCCCCCGGAGCCCCGCCAGCTGTCCGCGCGGCGCCTCACTGCCTGCTCACAGTGCAGCTGGACCACTGTCCACTGTCACCACTATCTGTTACTCGAATAACAACTGTCAACATGATACAACTCATCTCACGGATTTTCTCTGTATCTCTTAAACCACGCGGATATTTTTAATGCTTTCTTTAAAATTTCTTGGCATCCGGCGCGATGGACCAAAAAGTTTGTCATCTGCGAAGCGTACACCCTCAAGTGCTAAGCATTCATGAATATATTATAATGTAGAAGTAGCACTGGATTTAAATGATTGCATTAGTACAGAGAACAAGTAGCCCGACCCCGTGCATAATGTACGACAGGAAGCGCAATACATCAAGTGTCCCGCATGTGCTGGTTGCAGGGCCATTAGCTCCTGCATAAATCTCTGGTGACGTCACACGTAGTGTATGGACACGCGCCATACACAGCCATTCTTACCAGATCACATCCCACGCCATACCCTATTGTTTCTTTAGATGGGCATGTACCTACTCGCAGCTTACCAATACATGTCATAAATACCAGTCTATTTGCACCAAAGTCACTATTTGCACCAAAGTTACTATGTGCATCAAAGTTACTATGTGCATCAAAGTTACTATGTGCATCAAAGTTAACATGTGCATCAAGGTTACAATTTGCAGAACACCGCTTGCTATGATTCGGATTTGCTTGTTCAACTTCTGGAAGTATGCTTCCACCATGCACATGTGCATGGTGGAAGACATAGAGGACGCTCTGGTTGGAGACGCGGTTGAGGAAAGCGATGCCCTCATGGCGAGCGAGAATTCAAAGGAGCTGTAGTTTGTTTTATGTTCCAATGAAAAATACTTGCGAAACTTTCCCTGAATATTTGATTAAATCGTTGTCTGAGACAGTTTTTACAGCCAAATAAAAAAGAATTCTTACGACATTTCTAGTTAAAACAATTTCTAAGGAGCCAGCGAAACAGCTGAGCTGTCTCCTTTTCATATTTATGAATCGACGTCGCGAGCTAAATAAACTGCTTCGATATGCGATTGGAACGAACTTAAAGGAAATTTATATTTGTTAGAGATCCAACAGAGCAGCCATTCGCGGCGCGATGGTTCCGTACATCCGAAGGAAAGGTCGGCATTAAACCCTATTATAATATAGATCTCTGTTTACTTGCCTTGGTCTTAGTGAGTAATAAGAAACTAGCTTTCGTTTAGCAAGAAAATTAAACAACGGCTATTGTATAAAAAGAAAAAAAGTGTAAGGAAAATTTTAAAAGCCAAAAACCGCAAATTCATGCCATTATTGTAAGAAACACTTTAATTGTGGAAAGTAATGTGGAATTCGCTCGTTTTGTCTTAATTATACGAGTTTTTTTTTTGTATGTATACTTATTATTGATGTACCCGGTTTTATCTCACAACTTGAGTAATTTCTGTGTAATGAAAATGTAGAAACATTGTATTCGAGCATGCAGTGTACTGAGGCAGTGTGTAACATGTAGAAACATTGTATTCGAGCATGCAGTGTACTGAGGCAGTGTGTAACATGTAGAAACATTGTATTCGAGCATGCAGTGTACTGAGGCAGTGTGTAACATGTAGAAACATTGTATTCGAGCATGCAGTGTGCTGAGGCAGTGTGTAACATGTAGAAACATTGTATTCGAGCATGCAGTGTGCTGAGGCAGTGTGTAACATGTAGAAACATTGTATTCGAGCATGCAGTGTACTGAGGCAGTGTGTAACATGTAGAAACATTGTATTCGAGCATGCAGTGTACTGAGGCAGTGTGTAACATGTAGAAACATTGTATTCGAGCATGCAGTGTGCTGAGGCAGTGTGTAACATGTAGAAACATTGTATTCGAGCATGCAGTGTGCTGAGGCAGTGTGTAACATGTAGAAACATTGTATTCGAGCATGCAGTGTGCTGAGGCAGTGTGTAACATGTAGAAACATTGTATTCGAGCATGCAGTGTGCTGAGGCAGTGTGTAACATGTAGAAACATTGTATTCGAGCATGCAGTGTGCTGAGGCAGTGTGTAACATGTAGAAACATTGTATTCGAGCATGCAGTGTGCTGAGGCAGTGTGTAACATGTAGAAACATTGTATTCGAGCATGCAGTGTGCTGAGGCAGTGTGTAACATGTAGAAACATTGTATTCGAGCATGCAGTGTGTAACACAAAGTGTTTTTTCACGAAGCGAGCCAGCTTGGTAGCGAGCTTGTTGCTCTCGGCTCAACTCGCTATAATTTTATTATAAATTAAAATAATTATACGTTTAAATCTGTCCCTCTGTATGTTTGTTACCCTTTACGGCTGACAATAGTCATATGATTATATTGGATATGATTGTGGATGGGGGTCCAATATTTCGGCGCAGCTACACGCATCATCACAGGACTCAACCTTGTCACGGTAAAAACACCGTTAATACTCGTATAACTGCAGAGAACTAAAAACGTTGTTTTTATTTATATTACACGGGAATTACTCACGTAAGATTAAGCCGGTTACTCCAAAGCAAAGCAAAGCGAGACGCAGCCGCGCGCGCGCATTCACCTTGAAAAAGGCCGTCTAATGCGGTTGAAACTATAGTCGGAGTAACCGGCTTAATCTTACGTGAGTAATTCCCGTGTAATATAAATAAAGTGAGTGAAGTGAACCACGTCAGTTTCAATAATAAAAACGTTGTTATTAAAATCGGTTGACTATTTTTTGTTAGCGAGTCTAAAAATAACAGTTTGTATAGGATCGCGGTCGCAGCTGTGGGGTGCTGGATGGCGGACAGGAGCCCCGCGAGCAGAGAGTTTCATAGGCTGTCGAAATGTCGCTCATTTCATGAAAAATATCCAAAGTAGCAGTCTATCAGAGCCGAAATACGCTGCGTTTATCTCCCGCGCCTCAAGCGGAACCTCCGCGGCGCGCATTTAATATTATTATCGCGGACATATTTCACTTTTAAATGAAGTCTCCGTTACGAAGTGCTATTTATCAGTAACATCACGTGGCTTGCTTCTTAGACGTCTTCTTATAAATAGCAAACTTAATTTTGAAAAATATCTATTGCAAAATTATGCAGCAAACGTACTTAAATAGCTCGGAATTGAACGAGGAAAACGAAACAAAAAACAACATAAGATTAAATAACTTAAGTAAAGTCATTTATACCCTCAACTAATGAACTTTTAGTTTAAGTTTTAGCTGTTTTTTAAGTTTCCGTTATTTTTTTTAAGTTTTCTTAATCAACGTATACAAACAATAAAGTCAGAAGTTTTTTAAAGGACAATGCGCAAAAGACAAAACAAAAAACAAAAAAAAAAGACATGTAATGTGGTCTACTTGCCGGTTACGATAATTGGAACGTATATTTTTATATTATTATGTTTTGAGTTCCGTGCAGTGTGTGAAACCCAGGCCGCGTCTGTCAAAGGCCTTCAGGTTTCTGTTTTAGAATCCCTCCCTGCTGTTGAGACTCCACTCTACAATCTTGTGCTCCGGGTTTCCAAACAGCGCCCTTACAGCACTGAGGTAGTATGTACTACGTTGTACCATAGTTGTACGTACTACCTCAGTGCCTTAGGTACAGTAAAAATCTTGATTATACTCCCTGATAATACCATTTAAAATTTTCGTTTCATATCTTTTAGTAGTGTTACTTTTTTATAATGTATTTTTTTTTTCAAGATGACCTTATACCGGGCCGCGAGCTTCCGCCATAAATCCTCCTTACAAAGTTAGCTCGTGCTCTCTCCACGGCGACGATAAACAACGCCCAACACATTTAATTTGCAAAACAAACAAAAACTCGAGCAATTACCGACACCTCACATTACCTCCATTACACAACTTCCCGTATACGTACGATTGTTACGCGGACTAGGGATGGGCAACACTGTAAAAAAAAATTTAATGCATTTATTTTATTTTATTTTATTTTGAAGAATGTCGTTATAACTTACTTTCATCATCATCAGCCAGAAGACGTCCACTGCTGAACACAGGCCTCCCCCTTTTACCTCCACACTGAACGACAGCCTGCCTTTTGCATCCACTGGATGCCAGCGACTCTCACTATGTCGTCGGTCCATCTAGTGGGACCTACGCTGCGTCTTCCGGTTCGTGGTCTCCACTCAAGAACCTTTCTTCCCCATCGGTTATCGGTTCTTCGAGCGATGTGGCCTGCCCATTGCCACTTCAACTTGCAAATTTTAACAGCTATGTCGGTGACTCTGGTTCTTTGGCGAATATCCACGTTTCGGATTTTATCGCGCAAAGAAACTCCGAGCTCTCTCCATTGCCCGCTGTGTGACTCTGAGTTTTTCCAAAAGGCCAACAGTTAAGGACCACGACTCAGTACCATATGTCATCACTGGCAACACACACTGGTCAAAAACCCTCGTCTTGAGGCACTGTGGTATCTTGGACGAGTAGATGTCACGCAATTTCCCGAACGCTGCCCATAACTTTATAACTTACTTTAATTTATTTCTATTTGAGTGCTTTAATAACCCTTCTTCGTTTGCAGTGTGACAGTTCTCACAGCAAAAGTAATATGCACCAAATAATTAATTCAACTCATTAAATTCTATAGTAATTTTTAAATAGCATGGTACTTGACAACCACCACTAACAGACGAGTTTTAATAGAAATAACACACACACACACACACACACACACGCGGTACCTCTCATAGGACCCCTCGGATGAAACATAATCAATTTAGTCACTTTTACATCAAAATAAAATCCGGAATCTATTCAACCGTACCAAAGCTGCGTGGGAAAATATTTTCATAAATGCCAAAAGCATCTAAACTTAAGTAATGGTTAAGTAAGGCGTCGCGAGCCGAGCTCTAATGTAATAGTGAGTCACGTGTGACGTCATATAAGGCACAGCGGCGGCACCTGGCGGCGTGATTAATGACTCCGGGAAGTGTTGCGATCTGACACCAGCTCAAGTTATGGCTCTGAGGACAACCTAATAAGAAGGAGCCGGAGTGCGGACCTGTGTCGACGGAATGTGCGACGGAAATGGAGTGATCACTTGTACTTGTATAACTCGCTCGCGCCGCTTGCGTCGCGTCACCATGGAGGAATACTGCCTGAAGAAGGTTTACGGATACAATATTCACACAATGTTCGATTGTCACGTTGGTCCAGTTGGTAGTGAACCTGCCCTCTGCGCTTGTTCAGTTCCCACCAAGTGCAAACATTGTGTTTGTTATATATCTGGGTGTTTATATCTATTTAAGTATGTATTTAAAACTATATATGTATGTATATCAGTCTCTGGCAGCCATATCACAAGCTTTGCTTAGTTTGGGGTCAGATGATCATGGGGTAAAAAATTCCTGAATACTTATTTATTTACATAATATTTTCGTTTGATTTCTTTTGTCGTGGAAGATAATGAAACAATTATTATTATTATATTAGCCTGCATCGTCCCACGGCAGGGCAAAGACCTTCTTTCCCTCTTTCCATTTCTCTCTGTTTTGAGCAATTTTAGTCAAGTCCTTCAAGTAGGAGTCCATTTCATCCCTCTATCTCCGTCATTATACATTAGTATATGAAACAAATATAATTATGTATAATTTTCAGTGAGGTTTAACAAGTCAGTGCCTGTTTTCTCAGAGCGTCTCGAGTATGCGATATGTTAGGATGGTGAAAGCACCACTCATATCACGGAAGGACTTCCTTGTAATCTTATATGATTGTTTACGGGATATTTACCGTGGTAAGATTGTGGAATAAGCTCCCGATATTTCGTCGCAGTTACATGCACCATGTTCACGGGACTTCCTTGTATCGGTAGACAATGAGTACGTTACTCGTACCACTGTTCTCGAGGAAACAACAACTCTCCGATTAAGATGAGCGACTCGGCTTACAAGAGCTTACCCCCCGCGTGTATGACGTACCGCTCGTCACGGCGCCGTGCACCGCGATCCGGACTAAACCGGTATAAACCGGAGCCGCTCCGATGATCGGCATTGTTCAATGTACGCTCCGAACGTCATCGGCGCTCCGCCATCATGCTTGGAAGCTTCCTGAAGGAAAGGCTCACTTGTGTCGTGAACAATACCAAACAATACTTACTGGATTTTGTTATTCACCTAGATGTTACAACATAGTTGGATTAGGTATGTTTTTGAGTATTATGTCATAAATTGAATAAATAAAATGGATCTGATCTACCGAGCCGAGCCAAAACCAGAACCAGCGAGTTGCAGAACCACACAAAATAATAATTATAAACGTCAACTGCTCTGGCTGCCTGTTCTGATATACATTGCCCTTCTGGCCACAGTAAAGAGTCCACACTACTGCCAGCAGGTAACTGGCAGGGGTAGGGACTACCCGAGGCGGGCTCTGCAGAGGCTTTCCACTAAGCCGTAACCTCATTGTGCGGTAAATAATAAAGATGACTTAATTTATTTATAAACTCAGCTGTATTTACAATCCTCCTCGTTGTTTACTATGAACAAACTATACACTTTGAATCCACAAATGCTCAGTACATGAACGAAAAAACTGCTGCTTCATGAATACATGGCACTCGCTGACTGGCACTCGGCGCTCGGCGCTCGGCAGTCAGCACTCGGTGCTCGGCGCTCGGCAGTCAGCACTCGGCGCTCGGCGCTCGGCAGTCAGCACTCGGTGCTCGGCGCTCGGCAGTCAGCACTCGGTGCTCGGCGCTCGGCAGTCAGTACTCGGCGCTCGGCGCTCGGCAGTCAGCACTCGGTGCTCGGCGCTCGGCAGTCAGCACTCGGTGCTCGGCGCTCGGCAGTCAGCACTCGGTGCTCGGCGTTTGGCAGTCAGCACTCGGTGCTCGGCGCTCGGCAGTCAGCACTCGGCGCTCGGCGCTCGGTTGCCAAATCGCACATTTCCCTCGTAACTTAGAGCTGATTCAGTTTCTTTTTGGGCCCAATCTTCATCAAAACTGCTGAATATATTCATTTATTTTATCCCACTTCGTTTATTGGTAATATTTGTATACAGGGTTATAGTCAACGATTTTTTTATTTTCTGTTGTTATAGTAATGTTGTGTGAATTGTGAACACAATAAATGATGAGCTCCGTCACTGTATTGGTTTATTTTTGTTTTCCTTTCGAGTTAGTTTGACCACAAAAGATGATTGCACGTAGATAGGAGCTTGGAGATTGGAGATGTAGATAGGAGAGTTCTTTGTATTTTTATTACATTTTACACAAATTTAAAAACTTAAACACTGAAAACATAGTTCTACGTGCACTACATTTGTATAGGCTACTTAATTCAATAAAAAGTTTTGAAATGTACTAACTTCAATAAAACATTGAATAGAAAAGTTTTCAGGCACAACACTCAACAAATACAAAAAGTGTATAAAGTAAGTAAGTGTTGTAAGTGTGTCTGTTTTAGCTTTAACTAGTGCTTGCCATTTTTTTTTTTTTATATTGACATGTAAAGTTGGCCTTTTGGCCTCTACAGATGGACCGGACTAGTTAGCGAACGCAGAGTGCGTTCGGCATAACTTGATGGTTTAAGTTTTTGGGCGACTAGCACAAGGGCACCTCGAAGGTACGAACCTCGGCTTGGGCCGTCGCCGGGAGTCCTTGCCATTAATCTAACTTTAACTTTTTATCTTGTCAGTAATCGCCAGTCATGCTGTGTTCGCATATTTTGGGATACTCTCCATACTGTACTGTAATACTTGCAATAAGTTTAGCTTAAGTTGATATTGTCTTGTTTTGTGTACCTTCTAAAAAAAACTACACAAGCTGACACTAGGTATTCACGAGTACAGCGTACAGCGTCCACGGTCCGGTCAGCGTGCGCCGGACGTCGATCTACAACATGCCTATATACTGACCAAATCATGTAACCGTTACAATATAACGGTTACATGATTTGGTTTGTATGGAACCCTCGGGGTGCTATTCACTCTGCTATAGTGCTATAGTCCTACTCACACTTGTGCGGGTTTTTTATAACAAGCTTTTATTAAACTTGTAATGTTTGTTAGTTTGTTTAGGTCAAATCTTGCATTAGTTACTACCAGTACGTGACCGATGTTTTTGTAAATTTGCACACACCTATAGTTCTGATTACAATACAATATTATAATCAAAGATGGTAATATTTTCAAAATGGCCGCCAAAAAATATTTAAATAAAAATTGAAGCACTAGGTATTTAACCAGGAGCTTTTTTTAATTGGCGTAGGTTCATATTCATATTCATATTCATTTATTAATAAAATGTTATTTTACATGTCAAACTAATCAAATAATAAATTATAAAATCAAATAATAAATTAGATAAAACAATAATAATTTAGACTAAAATAAAAAAAATTTGATTAATCAATTAAATAATAAAAAATTAAATCGGTTATAAAATAAAAATTACAGTTAATGTAATAAAATCCATTAAATACAAAATTAAAAATTAAATTATACATTTATAAAATTCGTCAAATGTGTAGAAAGATTGCTCGATCAGCCATTTTTTGACACGTGACTTAAAGGCGTACAGGCTGACGGCTGCAGTGACGTCGTCTGGCAGGTGATTGTACACGGTGGGACCCATGACATGTGTTAACTTAGAGGACTTCACCGAGGATCGCGGAATGGACAACAACTTGTGCCTACCGCGAGTCGGGTACTCGTGCTTAGAGCCGCGCTCCGCGTACGCATCCAGGTTTACCCTGACGTACACTGCCACTTGATAAATCAAAATGGAAGGTAACGTCAGGATACCCAGCTCTACCCAGTTCGATTCCCACCTAAGACAAACATTCATATGTGATGAACATTTGTGTTTGTTCTATATCTGGGTGTTAATATCTATTTAAGTATGTATTTAAACTATATAATTATATATGTATATCAGTCTCTGGCAGCCATATCACAAGCTTTGCTTAGTTTGGGGTCAGATGACCGTGTGTGCAAAAATGTCCCGAATATTAATAATATTTAATTTAAAAAAAATATAAAAGCTTTCGTATTTTTCTATTTCTTTTTTACTATATTAGACAAGAACAACAATCTAAGTATTTTAGGACCGGTGTTCAGTTATGCCGTGACATTATGTGATTTTTGTTTCATACAAACACTTTGAATGGTGAAGACAGGCATGTGCCGAGTTGAGCGTCTGAAAACTCGCCATATCCCACGCCTCGCCATCGTGTCAGTTTACTCTTGGAAGCATTTACAAAAGAAAAATGGATCAAATGGATTTAAACGAATCAAAGTAATCATCTAAAAAGTGTTCCCAATTAGTTTAATCTCGGTAGGAATGCAGCACGTGCCGTGTGTGGCATGAGAGGTCCGTTCGTGTCCAACCACCAGGCTCGGTATAACCAGAGCAGCGCTGCAAGCGCGGCGCACTCAGCGCTGGATCGCGCTTAACGGCATTGTCACTAATCAGCTTATACTTCCCCTCCCGCCCCACCCTGCCCCCGCTGCCCTCGTGGTCACTGTATTTACGTACACCAGGAATATTTAACGGGGGGTTGTGAGTGTTAGCTAGTAGCTACCTATAACGCCATTGATGGAAATACTACGTGTTTATAACATTTATATGTAACGAACTAAATGTTTTAAAATTTAAATAAAATGTTACTCTGAACTGTGATTAAAGATCGATAATTATTATCTCTTTAACACACGAAACCAAAGTTATTTGTTCAAAGATAACCACAGAAAATATTTTTTGTTGTTGTTTAAATTAGAACGGCTGTAAAGGCATTTTTGTAAGAAATTTGTTGTAGCCAGTTGCACCCATATAAACAAAACGTCAGTCATTCGAAATCAGTTAGCAACTGTGATGCGGAGTTCGACGCGTTGATCTAAATAAGAATGTTCAATCAAGGTTCACGCGTAATGCCTGCTAACAGATTTTCCTTCTCATTTCCGTTCTATTTACTTCTCTTTTCTGTGAAGGTAACTTAAGATTTATAAGCAAGTTTAATTTGAAGCACATATTTCAGCATCGGCTTGTTATCGTCCTGTGGGAAATACTTTCTTGTAAGCTCGTGTGTCGGCTGCCGGCGGTGTAATTAATTTCTTAATACATACAGAGTGATTTCCCAGCAGCACAGTGCGGAGTGCGGAGTGCGGAGTGCGGAGTGCGGAGTGCGGAGTGCGGAGTGCGGAGTGCGGAGGTCAGATTGCCTGGATCTTAATCTCTGAGTGAAGTTCTGTCGGCGCGAGCCTCCAGTCTCCTAGGGCTTAGATAATCCATACACTTGGACTTATATAATACAGAACAAGACATCGCCACTCCCTTAAAGGTATATTAAAACTTATTTAAATTTTATTCCTTTTCTGTTGACCTTTTGGAAAAACTCAGAGTCACTCAGCGGGCAATGGAGAGAGCTATGCTCGGAGTTTCTTTGTGCGATAAAATCCGAAACGTGGATATTCGGCAAAGAACTAGAGTCACCGACATAGCTGTTAAAATTTGCAAGTTGAAGTGGCAATGGGCAGGCCACATCGCTCGAAGAACCGATAACCGATGGGGAAGAAAGGTTCTTGAGTGGAGACCACAAACCGGAAGACGCAGCGTAGGTAGGCCCTCCACTGGATGGACCGACGACATTGTGAGAGTCGCGGGCATCCAGTGGATGCAAAAGGCAGGCTGTCGTTCAGTATGGAGGTTAAAGGGGGAGGCCTATGTTCAGCAGTGGACGTCTTCTGGCTGATGATGATGATGATGAAATTTTATTCTTCAATAGAAATTACTGATTATAATTATGAAGTATGAAGGGAACAAATTGTTAAATACGTGTCATGACATGCTCGTGGTAAGTTGCCATAACCGTTCAGAGAGACTGTATCTTATTTAGGTACATTACACCCGTTTCATTCAAAGAACTTCCGAAAACGCTTAGTTATCTCGTTTGAGATTTTTTTATCCATAAAATGTTCGTCAAGCGTTTATGAACAATGAAGTACCCTGTAATAAACTAGTCAAATAAATGGTGGCACATTACAAGGACCATGTAGAATGCCTTTGGAGCAAAATGACAGTATGGCAAAACCTCGAAATAGGTTGGATTAATTTATAAAGTACAAGGTGGTAAAAAACATGAAAATGTACTAGGTACAGAGTTTCTTATAGACCAAAAGTCAAACAAAAAAAAAACGTAAAGTTTACTCAAAAAACAAGTTAAAGTTCTCTATAATTGTGTAGTAGTTTTTCTAGTATTTAATACGTGATTCGTCAATTTGCAAATCGTTGCGTGTACGTCAGAGCTACCATATTCGTATTACTTAAAACGCGTACAATAATTGGTGCGATCGAGCTCCGTACGTACGGTGTACGGTAGTTACGTACGGATTATCAACGTGGATTAGCATTAGTTGGCGAGCGGTGAACGTCACAATTCAGAGCTGTTTAGTGAAATGTAGCTCGTATATCAACTAGCACAGGGCGGAAACTGTTTCAACAAATACGCACATGTTATGTTGTGGCCTGTCCGTTGTGTTGGCTGCTCGCTCGTTCCAGCTGACGTTTACAGACAATTTATATATATTTTTATGCTATCATACTTAATAATTATTATAAATGCAAAAGTGTGTTTGTTTGTTGGTTTGTTTGTTCCTCTTTCACACTGCAACGGAACAACGGATCGATCTGATTTTTTGCATGGATATAGTTCAAAAGCTAGAGAGTGACATAGGCTACTTTACGCGGGTGAAACCGCGGGGCGCAGCTAGTTGTTATTAAAACAAAAAAGCGCGTTATTTTTCCACCAGCTAAACAAAAAGGTTAACATGTACGTTGTTAATATCGCAAGTGTGACTTGTACCCGAGTGGCACGCGACTGAGTCAGCTGGTGTTACGTAACACTTTCTTACAACTAGCGATGGTACGAAGCAGGCTGTGGACAATGTTGAACTGTAATGGACCCGTCACCTTCCATCGACACAGCGCCGGCCGGTGACTAACCTCGCGTACCCTTCACGATGTAACGTTCCATGATCGTTACCTACTCCCAAATTCATGGCAAATGGCACATACGCTAGAAGCCAAACTTAACGAATAAAAAAGGTCACTTCTATGACATAAACATTGTTGACAGAATGAAGGTGATTGACGTAATGTCAGTCAGTTTCATTTTCTTAACCACAAAAACATTGTCTAAACCCACGAAAATTATAAACTGCAGTTTTATAGATTCGGGTATGTAAATATCGTATTCTTTCTAGAAGGAATACGTTATATATAGGACCCGAGATAAAAACTGGGTCATACGCGCAGATGTACTCCAGTGAAAAAGTCGCTCACATCTTTAAACTATTACAACCAACTTGTTAGCCCGTCTTCACCGGGCTCCTACCCTCTACGCCAATTCTCCGACCACGTACGAGTCGCCACGCTGTCGTGACGCTACGTCTACTTCCCTTCTACTACGTCGGTCGTACTCCGGCCACGCACAAACTTCTGGAACTACTACACGCAGACCGCACTCCGGTCACGCCTGAAAAAAAGCTCACGAAGCCGTCTCGTCGCTGCGCTGCCCTGCGGACATCCTACGTGCCACGAGCCGCGTCGAGCCACGCGGCGATCGGCGCCCCAGCTCTTCAAGCTAAGTCTCAAAACAAGGGACCAACACGTTTTTTTATCGCCATCACCTTCCGAGTTCACACGACCCTCAGTCTCCTGTAAATTCATTCTTGCTTGATTAAATCTTAACTTATACTATCTTAAACTCTTTCTTTTGAAACTCCTACCCACTGCTAGGTAGAACTTCACCAAGCTTCACTTGGTGAACGTTTCAACGACGGTCTTTAACTGCAAAACTTATTCCGTAGTTGATAAATAACGCTGCAATAAATAACAATTGAAAGTTTTATCGCGCAGCAAATTGCCCAAATTATTTTCTACGTATGATTCCTGGCGGCCGCCCGCCCCCGCCCCGCCCCCGCGTGCTCACCTCCAGACTTGCTCATCGTTTATTTAAAGTCTTGTAGTAAAACTATCGCAGCTCGATCACGGCCAGATTGAACATATTTCTCACACAGACACAATAAAAATACATATTATATGTAATACATTTTATGGAAGCCAATTTTTATGATTTGATTAAGATTTGAAAATGTTTCGATACAAACAAGGCTATGAAGTCAGTTCACAACTCAACACGTTTAGATCATTGTACAGAGCTAGGTATCCACTCAGATGCTACTGAACTCGAAACATTATTATATTTAAGTTTGCGTTTTCGAACAAACAGTTCGCCTCAAAACTCAATTTCAATTCAATTTCCTCAATTCTGAAAGTATCATCATCATCAGCCAGAAGACGTCCACTGCTGAACATAGGCCTCCCCCTTTAACCTCCACACTGAACGACAGCCTGCCTTTTGCATCCACTGGATGCCCGCGTCTCTCACAATGTCGTCGGTCCATCTAGTGGGAGGCCTCCCTACGCTGCGTCTTCCGGTTCGTGGTCTCCACTCCAGAACCTTTCTTCCCCATCGGTTTCAATTCGTAACGTGCTGTCAAAATTGTAATATTCGAGCACTTTACTGTTCACACAAATGAACAACCTCGCACGGGTGAAGTCAGGCTGCCTTCATATACTGGGCTACGCAGAAAGGGTGTACTAAATAAGCCGAAATATCCTTAAAACTCACAGACTAGGTAAAGCTACATCTTTGATAGTACCCATCATTATAAACAACTTTAAAAAAATATACTTTGGGCGCAACTTTGAAATGGTAATTCACACTCGATAACAAATATGGGAAAGCGTTTTTTTTTTCTCTCTCACGGTTTCAGATTTAATCCCAAAGTAAAAGTTGTTCACAGTTGTGGCTACTATGGACCCCTCTCGGTTGAGTACACCCTGTCCGCGTAGCCCTGTATAGATTGCAAACTGCGAGCGACATAATTACGAACTTGAATTAATGAACGCGTTCATTTTATCTTTATATCAGTCTGTCATTTAACTGCTTGCTTGTAATTTGAAACTCATTTCACAAAATGCAGTTAATTACATTTTATAACTTTATTATAGAACATAATTTAAGATATTGTGATAAAAGTGCTTTTGACTTTATTAATATTTTAGATTTTAATTTCAAAGAGAGTAATTACGATAAAAATAAATTAAGATAGTTATAATTATTCGATTAAATATCTGTTAACAAAAATTATTTAGTCTTCTCTTACTCTTTATTTTTTCTTAGACTTACTGTTTAATTTGAATATGCATGTTCTACGGCAGTGTCTACGCCGTAGCCTCGTAGCCGCATCGTAGCACCAATGGTCTGGGCTTTATAACATTTTGTGTTGAAACTCAAATAAAGTCCGTGTCGTACCTAGTGATGCTCTAGTGTTAGTAACGGCCCGCGGTTTTACTCGCAGTTAGCTAGTTGTACCACACTTGTACAAATGAAAAGTATTCTACTCGTGTACGTACGATATTGATGAAAATCGTTATCGTAACGTACTTCCTGGATAAAGGACGTAGTGCACGTTCCATACATTTTTTGTTTCACAAGCAAAAGTGCAAAGAGTACAAGAGACGCGATCAAAACAGAATCACTGTATTGGTTTATTACAGTGATAATTAAGATCAATAATCCTAGTAATGAGCCATCAGATTGTATAATAGTGGCCTCTCAATATTTTAGTAACTTTATATCCTGGATTACAGTGGATTACTTTATATTCCGGAAAAAATATCGTTTTCTGTAGGATAGCTATTTTACAACAAAAACATGCCACATACAACTGAATGGACTGTCAAATTCAAAATATTTATTTGTCAGAACATGGTAGGTACTTACACATACATATAAAGTAGCATACATGGTCGTAATAATGGAGACGTATCTCATGTCCTTGCCTGTATCACTAGGATCTCATGTGTCAGGGACGCAGTGGAACACACACTAAGATGCGGTGGAACACACAATAAGATGCGGTGGAACTCACACTAAGACGCGGTGGAACTCACACTAAGACGCGGTGGAACACACCCTAAGACACGGTGGAACACACCCTAAGACGCGGTGGAACACACCCTAAGACGCGGTGGAACACACACTAAGACGCGGTGGACACACACAAAGACGCGGTGGAACACACACTAAGACGCGGTGGAACACACATTAAGACGCGGGGGAACTCACACTAAAACGCGGTGGAACACACACTAAGACGCGGTGGAACACACACTAAGACGCGGTGGAACGCACACTAAGACGCGGTGGAACGCACATTAAGACGCGGGGGAACTCACACAAAGACGCGGTGGAACACACACTAAGACGCGGTGGAACACACATTAAGACGCGGGGGAACTCACACTAAAACGCGGTGGAACACACACTAAGACGCGGTGGAACACACACTAAGACGCGGTGGAACGCACACTAAGACGCGGTGGAACTCACATAAAGACGCGGGGGAACTCACACTAAGACGCGGTGGAACTCACATTAAGACGCGGGGGAACTCACACTAAGACGCGGGGGAACTCACATTAAGACGCGGGGGAACTCACACTAAGACGCGGTGGAACTCACATTAAGACGCGGTGGAACTCACATTAAGACGCGGTGGAACTCACATTAAGACGCGGGGGAACTCACATTAAGACGCGGGGGAACTCACATTAAGACGCGGTGGAACTCACATTAAGACGCGGTGGAACTCACATTAAGACGCGGTGGAACTCACATTAAGACGCGGGGGAACTCACATTAAGACGCGGTGGAACTCACATTAAGACGCGGTGGAACTCACATTAAGACGCGGGGGAACTCACATTAAGACGCGGTGGAATTCACACTAAGACACGGGGGAACTCACACTAAGACGCGGTGGAACTCACATTAAGACGCGGGGGAACACACACTAAGACGCGGTGGAACTCACGCCCGGCCGAGAATCTACTCTGGGACCTCCTGCTCATAAAGCAGTCGCATTACCATTGAGCCCTATCGGTTGGAAATAACCAAAGAAATGAGGCACTTATACAGCGTACCCAACAACAGTGTCCTAAAATATTGCTGCTTTGCCTGACGAGAACTCCATTATTTTTCCTCTGAACGTGGTCGAAGTCGCGGGCAGAAGCTAGTCTCAAATATAGGACAAGTGACGTGTGAAGCTCGGCGGGGCGCGCGAGGGCGCGTGACGCGCGACATCTGCCGCGTGCGAGGGCGTGTGTGTGTCGCGCGACACCCACCGCGTCGCGCGACACCCACCGAGGTTTGTCGCGCGCCGCAGCGATATGACGTGAGCTTTGTTCTCATTTACACGACACTCTTATAATATAATACTTTCAACTTTGTATTTTTGTATTAAGGTTTCTTATCTTAGTGATTGGTGCGTTTAGATGTAGGTATGGGTTTAAATCCCAACAAAGAATTTTATCTTCAGATCAGACAAGCAGGAGAGATATGGTAAGGTGTCGTGGCGGTGATGATTTATTATTTACCATTGCCTTTGTAACACTAAATATTATATTGTATTCAATTGTTTTATATGTTACTGTTCTGTAAAAATATTCTTTTTCAAAATGAGGGCAGAAAAACCGTTTAAGGCGAGGCTTTTCCGATTTTAAGCAATGCTCGTTACTACAGATGACCATAAGGCTTAATGTAATGTATATAATTGTATTTAGTGGAGTAAAACCATGGCGTTTACTGCTCACACACAGTCGTACGTTGCTGCACTACTTACATTTTTGAGAATTTTATGTATATTTCGAAAAGTATAACTGTAATGTAAAATAAACTCTCATATCTAAGAATAAAAGATAAATAAAATAAGTGTTATATTTCTCTCCATAATTATTATATTTGTGTATTAAGATATCGTAGACATCATTTGGTCTAATAGGTATTACATATAACTAGCAAACCCGGCCAACTCCGTTTCGCCACCAGATGACTTCTATAAACCTCACGGAGCCCGAGACCTTTCCAACGAATGCAAAACCGTGGAAATCGGTTTGTGCGTTCTGGAGTTATAGCGTCAGGAAGGAAAACCCGACTTATTTTTATATAGTAGATAGGTAAACAAGGGGGGAAAACCAGTATTACTCCATTAAAAAAAAATATCGTGCGAAATGTCCATGACCGTACACAGTACTCACGTAAACAGTTTTCTAAATAAAACATTCAATTATGATATGACGTCATTTTTATGTAATATTGTTAACCACGGAAAGTAGAGGAACTAAAACTAGAATGACCAAAGTGGGAAAAGAGAGCCTTAATATAAACTAAATGTGTCCACGTCAAACCACATTTACATTGTTTTTACACAGAAAGGGTTTTTCGTTTACTGTTATGAATGAGACGCGAATTTGGACAACAAATTCCAATAAATTAATTAACTCCATGACGTCACAAGCTGTCCCTGGCTCGTACGTTACATATATAATATGTGTATAGGAGACGGCGGTCGCGGGGGCGGCTGATATCGTCGTAGATAGTAGTTAGGAAGCGAGCAGGATGTGGCGCCACTCTCGTGGAGCGGCCCTCTCACCCACTCACTCACTCGCAGCGAATGTAAGCCGACACGCCGGTGTACAACACAGCCGGCGGTGTATTCATAAAGGGTCTGACTGTTAGAAGGTGTCTAAGAGGTAACGTAACGCACATTCCCAATTCATTAATTATTGACTGAACAACATGGATGTCAGTTTATACTGCGAAAATCCTTTACAACTCGAATAATATAGGAGTACAGTGACGTCCATCATATTCTCGTCCAAGATACCACAGTGCCTTAGACGAGGGTCTTTAACCAGTGTGTGTTGCCAGTGATGACATATGGTACTGAGACGTGGTCCTTAACTGTTGGCCTTTTGGAAAAACTCAGAGTCACACAGCGGGCAATGGAGAGAGCTAGAATCCGAAACATGGATATTCGCCAAACAACCAGAATGTTAAAATTTGCAAGTTGAAGTGGCAATGGGCAGGCCACATCGCTAGAAGAACCGATAACCGATGGGGAAGAAAGGTTCTGGAGTGGAGACCACGAACCGGAAGACGCAGCGTAGGTAGGCCTCTCACTAGATGGACCGACGACATTGTGAGAGTCGCTGGCATCCAGTGGATGCAAAGCCAGGCTGTCGTTCAGTGTGGAGGTTAAAGGGGGAGGCCTATGTTCAGCAGTGGACGTCTTCTGGCTGATGATGATGATGACAGCGACGTCCTCGTGTGCCGCCAGGTAGGAACTGAACCAGTTTTTATTTAGTTTATCTTCAATAGTTGCGTAGGTAGCAGCCATCAGCATCCAACTGCTCTCCCGGCGAGTCCCGCCCAAACGGGGTTCAGCTAATTCTTACATGAGAAGGCACTTCTAAACGTCAAATATTATCCTCGTAACACAGCCGCGTAGATCTTCACGATAAGGAAGCGGGCGGGTCAAAAGTGGAACCAACGACCTATAGTGGAACTAATAATTTTTGTTGAAATGCTAGTGAGTGAAAAAAAAAATGCTAGTATAATGAACCTTGGTGCTAATGACCGCCAGCTCTCTGCAGCGGAGTGTAGGCTCGCTCCACACTACTCGCTGCGGCGCGCGACATCGCCTCACGTCGCGCCGGATCACATTTCTTCACAGCCGGCTTTGTGCCGCGACCAAATTACCTAAATTCTTCGCCCAAAGAAACATTTTCCCTTCGCCCTTTCATTTCGCCCTTCACATGAAACGGCAGAAAGATTGCCGACATGTAAGAGAAGCAATTTGTTACTAAACTGTGTGCTCTAGACTTGGCGCCTTTAATCTCCGCCCAAAATAAAGTTTATTCTACACTATACGAACGTAACTCTGTCTGTCTGCATGCTGCCATGTCACGGCTAAACGGGTCTTTACAAGGAAATGGTATGTACTCACCATGATTACTAACGTCTATACAACGTGCGACGGTGTGCATTATACAGGATTACACAGAAAGGGTGTAGGGAAAGGTACGCAGTAAGCTGAAAAGGGTCCGTTAAATTCATCATTATGAACAACTTTTACTATTGAACTAACCCTGAAACCGCGAGAAATATATCAGCTGGTTTATACATTTTGTCGAGTGTGAATTACCATTTTTTATGCGACAGCCGATGTTTGTTCTCGATTTTATGGTTGGCCCCATTTTATAAATCGTTTATAATGATGGACCCCTATTTGATTTTATCTTTTTGCGTAA
Source organism: Agriopis marginaria (assembly GCA_932305915.1). Taxonomy (NCBI): domain Eukaryota; kingdom Metazoa; phylum Arthropoda; class Insecta; order Lepidoptera; family Geometridae; genus Agriopis; species Agriopis marginaria. The sequence continues at coordinate 104,762 of OW029932.1, forward strand.
CGCTGTGTAACAGACGTCAAAGAAAACAAGATGTCAACTTTTTTGATTTGAGAAGATGTGGAGCAGCTGAACAGTCGCGGTTACCCACGAGATAGCGCCAGTACTCGTGCTAGTATTCGTGCCAGTACTCGTGTCAGTGCTCGCGCCAGTACTCGTGTCAGTGCTCGTGTGTACATACATCAGAGCCACGTACATGCCGTGACTGTGTGTTCAGGATATTCAGGACACGCTCTCCTTTTTAACCAAAACCGTGTTCACGATCAACGTAATGAACTGAATACGATTTGTTTACATACACACAGCTTGTTTCGGCACAAAAATAAGGTCCAAATAAACCTCATTTTGCTCTCGCTCTGTTTGTTTTGTAACAGCCGTATTTTGGCTGTTATTTACAGTTTAACGGTCGAAAGTGTAAATTTAACTGGAACATTGGAGCACCGCGGGACGCACGTCCGTCGTCTGGTCGTGTATCACTCCCGCCCCGCGGGACTGTCCTGGGAGAGATTCACATACGAAATAAACGGGACGACAGCACGAAGCCCTGACTGACTCCACACTTGAGTTTAAATCACACACACTTCATTAATGCTAAAGTAACTCTGTCTCTGCATGATTGTTATTTTTTTATCACCAACTAAATGATCCAAACGTTGTAGTGCACATTGGAAGGGCAAATAAAACTGATGAATTGAATTTAAGAGTGCGGGCTGCGTGCTTGTAGAGTCCTGAGGGCGGTGATACTCGTGGAAATGACCCTGTAGACATCACATTAGTCTATCGTCACGGCGATACCAGTTACCCAAGGCATATAGTTTCTCACTCGTTTCACACTACTACAGTAAATGTATCTGCAAAGCGAGACGCAGCCGCGCGCGCGCATTCACCTTGAAAAAGACCATCTAATGCGGTTGAAACTATAGTCGGAGTAACCGGCTCAATCTTACGTGAGTAATTCCCGTGTAATATAAATAAAATGTGTGAAAACAACGTCAGTTTCTGTATTAATATCTCATATTTTTTTTATTTAAATTAGTTTTATATTTTAGTGTATGTTTATTAATATTTTATTTTAAGAGACCTGGCTCATTCCTCGCGCGAAGAATTTCTTTGGTAATTGAACGCGGGAATGCAGCCAGCGGTCTTTTATTAGTACTTTACCCACGGAACACTATTACTCCTAGACGTTACCACATGGACAACATCTTCAGTTAGATTTTCAGTTTCAGTGTATAAAATAAAGCTTTTTTTTGTTTGTTCTGATACATCTATACTAATATTATAAAGAGGAAAGATTTGATTGTTTCAAATACAAATACAAAATACAAATTAATTTATTGGGCATTATAAAAATTGACAAAATAATATATGAACCCATTGGCTCCGAACTAGTAATAAATACTGTGTTTCGGGAGCCAATGGCCTCTCCCATTAAATGTTACTAACTAAATGCCTAAACAGACTAAAATAATAAGAAAAAGTTATGACAAAAAATTTACAAAAGTTATTAATTTATACAAAACAAAATAATATATATATACATATATATAATTATAAAGATACAGGCAAAATTTTATATCAAATACATACACTTAATAAGGCGATAGTCTAATACATAATAATCAAACAATAAAAGTATTAAAACAATGTCATATAAATGTACGCATTTATGTGCCATCTCAATACACAAGAAGTCACAGGAGTATGTGCACAGGGAGGGGTGGTGGGGAGTGGGGGTGGTTGTCTGTGTGTGGGTGGGTGTGTGATTGTAGGGGTGTGTGTGTGGATGTGGGTGGGTGTGTGTATGGGTGTGTATGGGTGTAGGTGTGTGTGTTGGTGTAGGTGTGTTTGTGGGTGTAGGTGGGTGTGTGTATGGGTGTGGGTGTGTAGGTGGATGTGTGTGTATGTGTGTGTGTGTGTATGTGTGTGATGTGTAAGTGTTTTATGAGACATCCAAATCTGTTAGCATATGCTCAATGCCATCGTAATCAAATGTATCTAGCCAGGACCGTATAACTTTCTTAATCTCATTGTTGCTATACTTTTTTATTTTACATTCCTCATTTAGTCTATTATATAAGAGCGGAATAATGCCTTCAAAGCTTCTTCGTGCAAATTTTCGTTTCGCTCCCGGGACAGGACAGCGACGGTCACGTTTGGTTACATTTTGTAATACAGGTACAGTTTTTCTATGATACCGTCGTAGACTATCGTAAATAAATAATTTTCTGACACTGAGAACATTTGTTTTTTCGTAGACATCAGTAGTTGGGTGCCTGAAGGGCAAATAAAAAAGCACCTTAAGAATGGCACGTTGTGCACGCTCCGCTGGCAAGATATTAGTTTTAGTTGCGGTGCCCCATGCACAAATACAGTATCTGATAATACACTCAACAGAGCGCCTTATATGTGTCGATTACTAATGCAGGTTCTGCCACGGTTCTAAGAGTTTTGAATACATAAATTAGTTTTCTTATCCTTGATACCAATATTTTTATGTGTATGTTCCAGTTAAGATTACAGTCTATGTGCATTCCAAGGTACTTCATTGATTCGACTCGAGACAAAGCTGTGCATGAACACTGGGTAGATTGTATGCCACGGACGCCACGGTTACAGGGAAAGGTGTGGATTTTGACTGTTACATCACATTTGGGGGCTCCAGTTTCCGTTATGCTAAAGCACATATACTTTGTCTTGCTAGCATTTAATGAAAGTAAATTATTTTCAAGCCATTGTGTCACTACTGCAAGACAATCTTCAGCTAAGTTTGCAACTTTTGGCCAAGTCTTTTCGTGAACAAGAAGTACAGTGTCATCTGCAAACATCAACAGGTCTAGTCCAGATAAAGTAGTATCACATAAATTATTGATATAAATAAGGAAAAGCGTCGGACCTAGTGTACTACCTTGTGGTACACCGTAGGTGCAATCCGCACTGTCACTTTCATCATTTTCAACCCGTAATCTCTGCGATCTTCCTGTAAGGTAATCTGTAAACCATTCAAGTGCCATACCCCGAATCCCAGCATTTTCTAGCCTAGTTAGTAAAATAGGAATAGACACAGTATCAAATGCTTTTTGTAGATCCAGAAAGACACCAATGCACTTCTCACCACGATCTAAGTATGTTGTGATTTTGTTCGTCAACATAAGCACAGCGTCCTCTGTAGACCGTCCTTCTCTAAAACCATATTGATTCCTACTAAATATATTTTCTTTCTCAAGATATTGTGTGACCCTTTTTTTGACCAGTTTTTCTAATATTTTTGAGAGAGTAGTAAGAAGCGAAATAGGCCTATAGTTTGATGGGTTCTTTTTGTCACCAGACTTAAATATAGGACATACCATGGCGTTTTTATAACAGGACGGAAACTTGCCAGTCTCAAAACTCATATTGCATATAAACGCAATGGGTTCTGCAATCAGGTTTATAAACTTTTTGACCAAAGCCGAAGTGATCATATCCCAGCCTGGGGCACTGTTCGTTTTTAGACTCATGGCTACTTGCCTAACTTCAGCTATATCAGTTGGAAACATACACATCGATTTTACAGGCTGGTTTGGAGTTTTCGCCAAAAATACCAAATCCTTTTCAGTGGCATTTAGCTTTTGCAGGGTTGCATTTGCTAGAGATTCGCCGATTGAAGTAAAGTATGAGTTTACTTCATTAAGAGACTCTTTCGGGCAGGCTTTAATATTTAACAGCTCAACTGACGGATTTTTTGATTGATTAAGATTGCAAACTTCTTTAATTATCTTCCATGTTTCTTTTATGTTACCTTTGTTTTTGACTAATTTGTTCTTATAATACTCCTTCTTTAATTTTTTTATAATATAATTACAAGTGTTTCTATATTTAGTATATTTTCCTTGAATTGCAGTATCTTTTGGATTCTTTTTAGCCTCTGCATGTAATCTATCCCTTTTTCTAATGGATCCAACAACTCCTCTAGTGATCCATGGTTTTAGTGGTTGATTTTTCTTTGATATTTTTCGAGTTTGTGTGTTATCGCTAATAATTTTAGAAATTTTATCAGTAAATATTTCGGCTGCAATATTCACATTATTTTCAACAGAAAATAGGCCCCGCCAGGTCTCTTGCAATAAAGCCTTTTCTATTCCGTCATAATTTAGTGTTAATTTATTAAAAGAGACAATATTTTTGGTGATTTTAGCATTGTTGATATAGAGTAAAATAGGATGATGGTCTGTTATTCGCTGTTCGAAAACAGCTGTTTTCCAAGCACCTTCAGATTTTACCATCATATGGTCAAGACATGTTTTAAATCTGGTAGGACGGGTAATTCCTTGTCTTAATCCATGCAAAGCCATCATATTAAGATAGTATTCAGTAGTATTTGTGTGATTATCAGGCAGGATATCTATATTGATATCCCCTGTAAATATGATGTTTTTGGAGGAAATATTCGTTAATATTGTATCAACTGATTCTAGATATGGTTTAGGGTTACTGAAGCAAGGCGGTCGGTACGTACATACTATTGTATAATCTGAAGAAATTGTAAGTATAAGACAGTTACCTTCACAAATAGCTGGTTCATAAGCAGACACGTCAATATTTTTTTTGACATACACAACTACACCATCATTTTGGTTGAAAGTATTTTTTGTCCAAAACATATTATAGTGGTCTATATTAGGAGGTGGTCTTGAGCTACTGATCCAACACTCCGTTAACACAAACATATCAACCGAGATGTCCAGACTAGCCACATAGGCTACAAAATAATCAAAATTGCAATGTATGCTTCTAATGTTCATAGTCAAAATACACATGGTCTGCATATTGTTCACTTCCGCATTCAATAGTTTCATACAAGCACTAGAGTTGCTAATAGAGAGACATTCAATTTTTTCAGAGTCGTCAACTTCTGCGACGATGAAGGAGTTATCCATTATTAAATAACAAAGTAATAGGGTGCATTGACCTAATCAGGCTTACTGTTGGAGTTAACATTATGTTTTGAGGAGACAATGAGCGGTTGTACATAATATTATTAGTATTTTTTGTGTGTGCATAATAAATTATAAAGAAACGATTAATTAGACATATTTTGTATAAATAACTGGAGATGTAATACCTATGATAGACTTGCTTATATATATAGATTTCCTTTATTAATCTGTGGTATGTGTAGTATGAAAGTGCAGACCGTGTATATGTTTGTAGTGTGCGTTGTATCGTGAATAGAATATGACAGCATTGACAGCGTACACAGCTTAAAAAATCCAGTATATAAAACAACCGACAATACATCAAACTGTGAACTACAGAAAAGACATAATATAGTCATTTTATATCAGCGTTTTCGAGATCGTTTTCGTTGTTGATCCTGATCAGTGGAGCTCCATCTGTCCTCCTGATATAGATTTTGCCTCGTGACGCCCAGCAATATCTAAAGTTGCATCTTTTAGCAAACTCCCTGGCCAAAAAAAATAGTTTTTTTGCCTGCACAGTGAGACTTTCAGATACAAAAATTGGTTCGGGGGGGCCTTCAATTTTCAAATTCGAAGTACAAAATTTCGTGGTTGGATACTTCTTATTATAGGCTTTCACAGACTCGACAATTTTATCTCTGAGAAGTACCGTCGAGAACTCCGCAACAATCGGCTGGTTTCCCTCTTTTTTCGTGTTAATACGGTAGACGTCGCGGACCTCTCCCGTCTGCACTGATACGCTGAGCGAAGTACCCACGTTTGTCACCATTTTGAGTAGGTCTTCTTTCGTTTCACCTACCTTTTTAGGTACATTTCGCAATTCTAACTTGGAGCTGTGTAAGGTTTTATCCACTTGTTCAAGCCTGATTTCCAGCAGCTTAATGTACTGGCGATCTATGGACTTCTCTTGTTCCAGGCTTTGTACTTTGGCTACTAGCTCGTCATATTTTTGTCCCAAAAATTCAATTGAGCAAGATATATTCTTATTTTGTTCCGTGTGTGTATTTATGCCACACTGCACCTTATCCATGAGTGCACTGAACTTGCTATCTTGCTCCATCCTAAGTTGGGCAAACATATCAATAATTTCATCCCTACTTAAGTTATCACCTGTTTTTCGCTTACGTAAGGTGATGTTTGAGTCACTCAACGCATGTTCTCTCGAGATAGTCGGTACGGATATTGTAGTAGCGATAGGCGAGTTACTTATATCTGGGTCCGACATAGCATGCACCAGCGGGGAGGATAACTCAGCCGCGAGCGAGGGACGGGGCGGAGTGCGGACCATGCGGGACATCGTAACACAACGTAGGCCGGCAGTCCGCCGCAAATACTAGGCGAGCAGAACTGTACAATAGATGCGCGTACGCAACAGGTGGTTGTGACTTACGCAGATTACGTATGAGTACAGCTAGCTGTAACCGGTCCTGGCCTCGCAGGCGGCAGCACAGGCGATTCTCACGTTGCATGCACGGAGTGTGGACTTGTGCGTAATCGATGTTAAAAAGCACTCACCAATGGCCCACTAAGAAGCCAGGTAGTGCAGGCACAGAAGACATAATGTGCAGGGCAGGACTTCTCACAACTTATGTGCCCCTATTATTAACACTGATCTTACGAGCCGATATTTATGTTTTTTATGAATTAAAAATTAAAAATGGGACTGATTAGACACGTCTGCTTCGTGCAGAGGTCCGGGGGAGAAGGAAGGTTTGTTTGTTTGCATTGAACAGGCTCCGAAACTACTGAACCGATTTGAAAAATTCTTTCTCTGTTGGGATGCTGCACTATCCCCGGTTGACATAGGCTATATATCCCGGCTTCGTCCGTGCGAAGCAGGGGCAGCCTACTAGTTTGTAATAAAATGAAATAAATTATGTTAATTTTAAGTTATTTTCATATAATTGGATTAAAAATAATGCAGAGGTATATAAAAAAAACGTATTTTTTTATATTTCTAGGATCAAGCGTTCCAAAGGCAGCGTCCAAACAATCTGACCGGATTATGAACAAAAACCTTTAAAAAACATCCAACGTAAAACAAAAGGTCGGTGTTGAAATATAAAACACAAAACAAATTTTCGCCACAAAAAAGTAACAAAGAACCGCATCCGAAAGTAAAGTCTGTAATCAGTTAATGGGGTTAGGGATTTACGAAGTGATGATAAAGCTAAAAGCAGAAAACAAACTTTTAATATAACTTTTAATCTTTTTAAAAAGCCGCGAACTTGCGGCCGCCGCGCCGCCGCTCGGTGTGTTGAGAGCTCGACGAGACGCTCCTCGGTCACTGCTGGCTGCTGATGGACGATGTTCATTTTTTATATTTTTCATTGGAATTTAAAGGATTTTCTTATACTTCGGGCTCGTAAATCGTTACTTAGAAATAAATATATTGAATTTGATGGAAATATTTTAAAACTATATAATACACTAAGTACTAGCTCAAACAAAGTAGTAGCTATTTCCCCCGGCGGCGCCTGTGCCTCGTTACCTTCTATGTTAACTAACAAACGACCAGTGGGCTTACTCTTGACACTCGATTTAAATCGAATTTGGGATTGGGATCGAAAACATGCCATTTTGGTACTCTTGAATTCTAAACTATCGCACGATTGGAACCGATAATGGTGGAATCTTATGGACCTAAATAAAATCGACTCAACTCGACGCTTTCGGTACTCTTGACGCGATTGAAGAGTACTAAATGGCATGTTTTCGATCCCAATCACAAATTACGATTGAAATCGAGTGTCAAGAGTAAGCCCACTGGTCTAGTCAGAAAGTTCGTACAAGCACACAGTACTATACCTGCATTATACAAGCAAACAAGCGGACGGACTGCCTGATGGTAAGCAGTCACCGTCGCCTATAGATGCTTGTAACATCAGTGGCATCACAACTACGTCCTTTACATGTCGTGAAATGATATATTTTGTAGAATTGTAAAACCCGTCACGTCGTGATATCGGCCGTCGCGACGTGCCGGCCCGGTCATTGCCGGAGCCGGCCTTGTTTCCGGACAGTTATTTCCCCCGGGCCGTCTCCAGCACACGGAGACCTTCATCATGAGGTCACATAAGAAGCTGGAATTCGTCCTATTACAATAATATATTGGCTAGAATGTACCGACTAACCCTGATGTGTTATTAGCAAATTCCGGACTAATATGCGTAACGTACTTAATACAGCCATACAGTCGTTCCTACGTTTATATATATGATATGTGAGAAGGCACTCCCTACAGCGCTTCTTGAGATGGTTCTATTGAACCCAACTTTATACGACTGACCGAAAAACGCGATCCTAAATTTTAAGACGGCCATAACATTTAAAATGGCGGCATGTGGCCGGCCCGCAGCCCGGGACCGGCTCGCAGCCCCGGGGCCGGTGCCACGGATTGTAAAAATATATATTTTATCGCATTCCGCCTCTTTCCTGTCACCTTCCAAAGAAACCAATAAAATATAGAAGCAGGCCCCAAGGTTACTCATTATCATCATTATCATCAGCCAAGACGTAGACTAGAACATAGGCCTCCCCCTTTAACCTCCACACTGAACGATATCCTGCCTTTAGCATCCACTGAATGCCTCTCGCAATGTCGTCGGTCCATCTAGTGGGAGGCCTACCTACGCTAAAGTTATATGATTATTTACGGGCTATTTACCGTGGTAAGGTTTTGATCGTGGTAAGGTAAATATCCCGTAAATAATCATATAACTTTAGTGAACAACCAACAGTGTTCTACCTACGCTGCGTCTTCCGGTTCATGGTTTCCATTCAAGAATCTTTCTTCCCCATCGGAACCAAGGATCCCAAGCATACTGAAATACATGAAAAATACCATTTATGCCACATGTATGAGTTTTAGGGCATCCAGACCAGCACCTTGATGCACAAATATTGGCCAGGCCTCGTCTGCTACATACGACGCAGGAATATACAGCATCATGTGACATATTCTCACTGGGTCGGAGTTACACACGCGAAAACGAGACAGAGTACATATAAACCATACCCGGAGCCTGCACTATCAACTGTTCTGTATTTTGATTCTGTATGTTTTTAATTTAACTTGATTTGTACAAACCGTGTGAACAGTGGTGTTAGACAGGGCAGAGTTCGCTGCCCTCGAACATTTGTCTATTTTGGAACTTTCATTGTGTAGAATATAAATAGCTACAAGCGTAGAAATAATAAATAATGGATTTTATCTATCGCTTGGAAAAATGAGGGCTGAAATTTCTCTCTTAGTTTTTCTATGAATAAAAACTTTGATGTGTTGAAATCGAATCAATGAAAAAAGAAACATACACACTACACATACATACATATAGACAAACAGGAACACACATGGCATGTATACATTCAAAATAAGAACAGGAAAGGAAAGGGAACGATTTTTTTTTTCTGTGTTTGTACAGACTTCAAGAAATGGAAATTCTTACATTGCATTGGACAATTCGTATATAAATGTAATTTTCTTAGATTATGTATAATATGTCATTTAAATCCAAGACAATTTTATAATAATCTATGTTCAGATATTTGTAAAAAATTACTAGTTCAGGTGGTTCTTTTAAGTAGTTGAAGTAGAAATACATAATGAGGTAATCTTCTTAAATCTGAGCCACGATACTGAGGACATCGTGAACACTTCACGAAACAGCTTTACCTCGAGGGTTTTAACAAAAACTTTGCACCAAATATACGAAAGTGAATCTCTTTATCCCATTCACCGTATCCCGTATCGGCGCGGATCTCGACAAGTTTACTTTTATATCCTTGCGCCGCGTGTCCCTGCCCGCGCCCGGCGGCAGGCGGCAGGCGGCAGGCGGAGCCGGGTGGCGGCGCTAACTCGCGGTAACGGCTGCTTCAATTTAGATTATCTCGTAATACTTGTTGTTGGGGCGGAGATGCACCGAGCTCACGACGCTTTGCAAATTCTCACCTGCCTTACGGAGCCTCGGTACACAACCATTCTGATGTTTTTCACTCCACAAGGAATATATCTACTTATCCGCAGGTTATCTAGAAGAAATCGTTTATAGAGATAAGGCTACCTTCTGTGTATCTTTTTTATATTATAGGTGGCAAACAAGCAGACGGGCTGCCTGATGGTAAGCAGTCAACGTCACCTATGGATACTTGACTAAAGTAGATTGTTGATTATTTTGGATTGAATGTCTTCTCCTTGTAATGTACTTTCTGTGGTATCAGTAAAGTGTCGTTGTATGTAGTTGATGTAGCCTCATTCACCCAGCACCAGGCCATCCACCAGTCCAGGGAGTGATGAGTGACAGAACCACACGGAGGCCACCGCTGAGCCGGGAGTCACTGAGAGGTGATGACTCTACCACTCGGTCTACTCAACCTTACTTATGTTGATACACAATTATAATTTAGTTAAATAAATAATATTGTTGCTCGATGGATAAATCTGAATGAGTTTGATGCGTGTCCCGTGTGCGCGTCCGGTGTGGCGCCGCCCGAGCCGGGCTCGTCCGGTGACGACGCCGTGAAGGTGCCGCGACGGTATCGCGCCTCCGCTCCCCTCCGCTCCCCTCCGCTCCCCTCCACTTCACTCCGCCACTCACGCTACGGATTTTTACTTTGATGAACGATTATCCTCCACTTGAGTGAAACTGCTGCGAGATACGATCAGGTGTTTAGTTCCAATTATTTGTATCCAGTCAAATTAAATGGTACGTATTATTATTTACCATTTAAGTGCCAGTCTTCGACCAGTGTGTGCTATCAGTGATGACATACGACACTGAAGCGTGGTATCTCACTATGGGCCTCATAAACGAGTTATGGAGAGGGCTGCGCTCGGAGTTTCTCCACGAGATTGAATCAGAAATGAGGAGATCCGTAGACGAACGAAAGTCACCGACATAGCCCACCGGATTAGCAAATTGAAGTGGCAGTGGGCAGGGCACATACGACGCAGAACCGATGACTGATGGGGCCGAAAGGTTCTTGAATGGAGACCACGGACCGGTAAGTGCAGCGTAGGACGTCCACCCACAAGATGGACAGACCACCTAAGAGAGACCGCAGGGAAACACTAGATGCAGGCCGCTTCCAACCGGCCCTTTTGGAAATCGATGGGGGAGGCCTATGTCCAGCAGTGGACGTGCTACGGTTGAAATGATGATGAATGATGATGATATTATTATTTAGTTGATTGAATCAGGTATCATTCCGCGGAAGTCCATCTTCAAAACTGTTTTTGTGACGAATCTCTAGTGTAATTCCGCTTCTACGTCGCTTCAAGTACAACAAGGAATGTGTAGTGTGTACCTTGTGACAACTTTTTGTTTCCGGTTTGGTTAATTTTTCTCTTTTATGTAATTAATATTTTATTTTAGGTTATAGGCTAAATTACCATCATTAGCAAAATAAAAAAAACACTTCAAACTTTATATCCCCGACTCAAGTGTCTCCCGGAAAACGTTGACCAAGCAATAAGGACGAGGTAACTTCCGTACGTGTACATGTACATTTCATTCCTCGTTGTTAGAGCGGCACATGTACGCGACCAACACACTCCACCTCAAACGTGAAAACTTTCCTCTGAGCGAATCACCACAAAAACCTTACGTGGAACGCAAATGCCGAGTGGAATTGACGCTCGCAGATGATTGCGAGGCAGAACGCCGCGCCGCCAGCGTGACTCAACCGACCGGTCGCGCCGCTACCGTACAGCGGTTGTTATTGTTGATCTATACTAATATTATAAAGAGGAAAGATTTGATTGTTTGTTTGTTTGCATTGAATAGGCTCCGAAACTACTGAACCGATTTGAAAAATTCTTTCACTGACGGGAAGCTACACTATCCCCGGGTGACATAGGCTATAATCTATACCCGTGCGAAGCTGGGGCGGACCGCTAGTGTATTATAAAGAGGCAGTAGGTAAGTTTTTAACTGGAACTATTGCGAAATTGGCAATGAGTGTATGCTGTCAATTGCTGTGAAATGGGGAACAAACTGAGAGAATAGATATGTGGCGGCATGAATCTGCGGTGCATTGTTAGACGCGCGCACCGACCAGCGGCGTGCGGCGAACTGACGATAGGAGGCGCTCGCGTATATTTATATGGACGGCAAGCGTCGCGGCGCGAGCGCCGCCTATTAAACATCCTATACCTGATCCTAGTTTATAGATAGTTAAGTATTCAATTAAAGGATAGATTCTTATGTAGTTTTAATTGTTAGCGCAGTAGAAAACAAATATAGGAATAAATAAGTATTTAGGCTCTCGTTTAGGTAAGGTTTAGACATAGGATAGTAGGTTAAGTATTATTATTAGTTTTAGCATAAAATTGTATAAAAGGCAGGCTGCTTCTAAATAAAGTACGAAACATTGGACTTAGAGTTTTATTCCTTCAAGAACCGCCAACCATACAACACCTGTCGTCGGATGCTGCCATCCTCGTCTGTGCGCGTTGTATTAGGGACATGAAGCTCCCACATTGGTGACCTGCCGACTATTTAAAAAAAAAATATATATCGAAGAACACGAAGATGTTACATGAGATGAAAAACGCGCATTTCGAGCTACTCATGAAGAAAATTGAAAAGCTTACGCTCGAGATCGCTGAGTTGCGTGCCAATCAACGCAATGACGAACGCGCGCGCTATCGCTCGCGCTCCCGCTTACCAGCGCATAAACGAAGAGATAGCACCCGACGCTGTGAGTCACCGTGCGCGAAAAATAAGGAGACGGAAAACTAACGCCAACATCGACCTTGGCGGGCGTCGATGTTCCTACTGTAAGCCACCGCCTATGCGTCATTGACATCAACACACGGGAACGCTTTCTGGTTGACACCGGTGCTGACATCTCGGTACTAGCGGCGCAGAACAGAAAACAGGGTCAAACGACTACACCGGAATATCAACTTTATGCGGCAAACAACACGCCTATACGTACCTACGGAGAACGTACATTAGAGCTCAACCTAGGACTACGGCGTTGTTTCCGATGGACTTTTGTAGTTGCCGACGTGAAGACGTCGATTCTGGGTGCTGATTTCCTGAGAAGCCACAAGTTGATTGTCGACCTGCACCGCCGCAAGTTACTGGATCAAGTAACAGATATCCGTATCGACGCAATCAAGATCAACAATCACGATCCTGCCGTATACATGGTTAATCGTGATCACACCTACCATGACATTTTGATGAAGTATCCAGACGTACTTCGACCCATGTCCCTGAAGACTCCTCCAAAACACAGCGTGACTCACCATATCGAGACAACGGGGCCGCCTCTGTACGCTAGACCACGCCCACTACCCCCGGACAAGTACAAAGCAGCGAAGCTCGAATTCGAAAAGATGATCGACATGGGTATATGCAGGCCGTCGAAGAGTTCCTGGGCTAGTCCTCTGCACGTAGTCAACAAGAAAGATGGCTCGCTACGTGTGTGCGGGGACTACCGAAGACTGAATGCCGTGACTACACCAGACCGCTACCCGATTCCACGCATTCAAGATTTCACGTACCAGCTGCACGGAAAGACCATATTTTCGAAACTTGACATCAAGACCGCTTACTTCTGGATTCCAAACAGAAAAGAAGATGCCGAGAAGACAGCCATAATCACTCCGTTTGGCCTGTTCGAGTTCACATGCATGACGTTTGGCTTACGGAACTCGGGGCAAACGTTCCAACGTTTTATGCATGAAGTGCTACGAGGACTAGACGACCACGCCTTCTGCTTCGTTGATGATATTTTGATCCACTCGAACGATCCAGAACAGCATAGAAGACATGTAGAAGATGTACTTGAGCGCCTGAACAAATTTGGCATTTCGCTTAACATCGATAAATGCGAATTTGGAAAGGAGAAAATACAGTTCCTCGGATACGAAGTAACACCGGAAGGAATCAAGCCTACAGAAGATCATATCAAAGCCATCACGAAGTACCCGAAACCAAAGACAGTACAAGAGCTAAGAAGATTTCTGGGTATGGTTAATTTTTACCGCGACTGCCTTCCTCACCAAGCTGAACATCAACACGAGCTAAACAAGTACCTGCACAACAGCAAGAAAAATGACAAGACACCGATACAATGGACGCCAGAAGCAGTGAAATCATTCGATAAGTGCCGCCAAAGCATTATCGAGGCTACTACACTGACGCATCCGGTACCAAACGCTTCTTTGTGTCTTTTGACGGATGCGTCTGACGCCAGCGTTGGCGCGGTTCTCCAACAAAAAATTGACAACATCTGGAAGCCGCTCGCATTTTTCTCAAAATCGATGAGCGAAACGCAGCGACGATACAGCGTGTACGATCGCGAACTATTAGCTATGTACGCAGCTGTGAAACATTTGCGACGACTTATAGAAGGCAACGACATAACTATATATACAGACCACAAGCCACTGTCGTTCGCACTCACGAAACCACCGACTAGTAGCGACACACCGCGGCGGGAACGTCAACTACACTATGTCAGCCAGTTTTGCTCAAAAATCAAGTACATCGACGGTGCAAGAAATCAAGCCGCAGACGCAATGAGCAGGCTAGACAAAATCGAGGAAATCGAATTGACATCGAGCATCGATTTTCAAAAGTTAGCAGAAGATCAGAGCGCAGATGACGATTTGAAAATAATAAGAGAAAACCGCATCCTGAGATTCAGAGACGTAAAAGTACCAGGCGTTTCACAAGCAATTTCCTGCGAGTCATCCACGGGCAAACTACGACCATACCTACCTACGGCTTATCGTTACGCTGCATTCAAAGCGCAACACGATATGAGTCACCCGGGAGTTCGGACTACACGCAAGTTGATGGCATCAAAATATTTTTGGCCTGCGATAAACAAAGACGTTGGTACATGGACGAGATCGTGTATAGGATGCCAGCGCGCAAAAGTTCACCGTCACGTGACCAGTCCCTTCGGCGAGTTTCCAGAATCGAGTCGTTGGGACCAGATTCACCTAGATATCGTGGGACCTCTTCCTATATCCAACGAGTTCCGGTACCTTGTTACCATTATCGACCGCTGCACGAGATGGCCCGAGGCGATACCAGTACGTGATATAACCGCAGAGACCGTCGCAACAGCTGTCTACGAAGGATGGATAACAAGATTTGGATGCCCACTTCGCGTAACTACAGATCGTGGACTACAGTTTCAGTCATCCTTGTTCCAGACTCTGATGAAGAAATTTGGCATCTCACACATCATGACTACCTCTTATCACCCGTCTTCAAATGGGAAAATCGAGAGATGGCACCGTACGCTCAAGGCCGCACTAATGGCTAGGGGCGCGTGCACACGGTGGAGCGAAGAACTTCCCACTGTCCTACTTGGCCTACAAACCGCCCTATGCGCGGACACGAACCTGAGTCCAGCCCTGATGACCTACGGAGCAACGTTACGAGTACCGTCTGATTTCTTCGTACCTACAAAGTCGAATATTGAAGACGCAGCGTTCGTGCGCCGCCTTACAGAAACCATGGCATCACTAGTACCTGCCCAGAGAAGATCAACATGTAAACAACCCTTTGTTTACAAGGACCTAGCGAGCTGCAGTCACGTATTTATCCGCAATGACACTGTGAGGGGTGCGCTTAAACCACCTTATGACGGCCCTTACCAAGTAATCGAACGACGTGACAAGTATTTCAAGCTACAATTACCATTGCGCACTTCGAACGTTTCGATCGACCGGTTGAAGCCTGCCTACGTACTAAGCGAAGACACAGAGCGAGTCGAGCCCGAGCGCAGCGCAAGTGTACCTACGCCTACGTCAGCAACGCCTCCGCATCAGACTACTCCGATCATAGCACCACCGCCAGCATGTCAACCCGGATCAGCGAAGCCTTATATCACGAGATCTGGGCGCGTCGTGAAACCATGCGTACGCTTCGCTTGAAGGGGGGTTATGTGGCGGCATGAATCTGCGGTGCATTGTTAGACGCGCGCACCGACCAGCGGCGTGCGGCGAACTGACGATAGGAGGCGCTCGCGTATATTTATATGGACGGCAAGCGTCGCGGCGCGAGCGCCGCCTATTAAACATCCTATACCTGATCCTAGTTTATAGATAGTTAAGTATTCAATTAAAGGATAGATTCTTATGTAGTTTTAATTGTTAGCGCAGTAGAAAACAAATATAGGAATAAATAAGTATTTAGGCTCTCGTTTAGGTAAGGTTTAGACATAGGATAGTAGGTTAAGTATTATTATTAGTTTTAGCATAAAATTGTATAAAAGGCAGGCTGCTTCTAAATAAAGTACGAAACATTGGACTTAGAGTTTTATTCCTTCAAGAACCGCCAACCATACAACACCTGTCGTCGGATGCTGCCATCCTCGTCTGTGCGCGTTGTATTAGGGACATGAAGCTCCCACAGATATAAAGAACCGCAGGGAGAGACATAGTTGCTAAATCATTGTTCCACCATGACTGCTCCAGCGTGCGACCAGACCGTTCTCTGGCAGGAGACAGCACAGAGCAGAAAACCGTGACGTTAGTGACGTCCTTAGGTATTGGAAGCCAGGATCCATTATAGGTAGCTGCGTAGTAAGTGATTTTACACACGTTAAAATTATTTCTCGATATAGCGAAGATATTCACGAAAACACGAAACAAAACCGAATCCGAACATGCAGTGCAAGTACCGTTCTTTATCGATCGTCAAATTTGACAGTTGAGAACGTCAAATTCGATAAAATGCCATTTGATCAGTACTTACTATGATCGATTCTAAGTAATTTTTACGAATTTGACAATCGATAAAGAACGGTACTTGCACTGTTGGTTCGGAAAAATCATATTTTGTTCGTTTATAACTTGAATAACAAAATAACACTTTAAATATAACCTTGTTTTCAAGTGTTGTATAATCAGATTTGTGTGAACATTGTGTGGTAGGTTTGTCCGCAACGTTGATCATTGCACTGAACATGAGTTACTGGCACAGATATAAGGTGTAGTCTGTGCTCACTGGTACTGAAATACTAAATAGTACTGAAATCAGTGCTTTATGCTTAGCGAGTACTCATGTGATAGCATCTATCTTAAAATAATAACTGGCTAAGTGCATGTCGAGAGACGCATTTGGTAGGGTTCCGTAACCAAAACTATTTAATTGAAGTCTCATATTTTATAGTTCAGAAAATGTTTTTTATAAAAATTCCAACGAACGGAGGTATATAATATGACATATTTTAAATAATATATTATTATTATTTAATTTTATTCACGGGTCTAGCCCGGACCTTTGATAGGCATTGGTGGGGCCGAAACCAACACACACAATTACTATAGAATGTGTATAAAATTGAATGTAAAACTAATGTACAGTATAGGATAAAAAATAAAAAAAATATTATTATTATTATTATATATAAGGTATATAATTATGACATATTATATACCATCGTCAGATTTGGCAAGTTCGCAACCAAATCTGACGGCTTTCTTCGTTATTCTTGAGTACAAAATACATTATTAAATCCACATCTGACAACTTCATAAGAAACCATTAAGTACTCGATGTCACAGCAAAGTGTCAATACAGTAAGACGAGTCAATTATTTCTCTCTCTCGGCGACCATCGACCGCGATTTGTCGAGCGAGTGACAAATGGGGCGGAACGTGTCCGCAGCGCAAAAACAAGAGCAGAGGAGTTACAATACTTTTGTAGGAGATCGATCTCCGCTTCTTTGCTCTAGAGCTAATGTCACGGGTCTTGGGTGTTTTGGTCTGTGTCGAACGTGATCTCGAAACTCGTTATTTTGGTCATTAATGTTGAACTCATTGTTCCAGCAAAATATTTGGTGGTTTTTAGGGTTCCGTACCCAAAGGGTAAAAACGGGACCCTATTACTAAGCCTATTAAGTACTTACTATGTAGTTTTATATGAACCCTGTCAGGCACAGTACATAAAGAGTATGAAGGACGGTTATATTTGATTAAAATTTACAAGGTCGTAATTATAACATGAAAACTTTTTTATGATGAAAAACAATTAATTGCACAAGAGTGTTAATTAAAACATTAATTATATTTATTTATTAATTAATTGCTTAATAAATAAAAAACGCCTTCTGTGTCATCATACGATAGTGATCGTAGCCATTTCATAAATACATCATAATCAGCATTTTAACAGTCCACTGCTGGACTTTTAGCATACCCCTCGAAAGGGTGATTGGGCCATATCCACCACGCTGGCCAAGTGCGGATTGGTGGATTCACATACGGCATTGAATTTCTTCTCCGCACGTATGCAGGTTTCCTCACGATGTTTTTCTTCACCGAAAAGCCAGTGGTATGAAAATCCGTACATAAACTCCAAAGAGGTCATTGGTACGGGCCCGGGGTTTGAACCCGCGACCTCACGCTTTCAATAATACATGTAATACATTTCATAAATACATGTTTCGTTTCATTTACTTTCTTGTTTTTATTGTTACAGAACTAAAAGGTGTAGTTAGTGCACTGCGTACGTCTCCACTGCGGCGGATGGCGGCGCAGCTCCGCGGGCGCTCGCTGCACGCCGACCGTTCATCACTCGGACCGCTTCTTTTATTTTTATAAAGCTTTATTTTATAAATCGTCGACATGGCCTTCTTAGTAGGAGGCAGCTCTAGCTGGGTTGCCTGTAAAGCACGATACCCACCTAAGTGACGTGACATGATCTTAACTAGAGGTGTAAATCTAAGTAAAACCGGATCAGATTTCCGCGATACAGGCCTAGCCTAGTGCGGGAATCGCAGTTACCTTCTATACTTACCCAACTCACTCAATAAACTTCTTGCTACAGTTCGTTTGATGTAGATGATGGCGAGATGGCGGCCAAGCGCAAGCCTATCTAACACTTAAAAAAAAAAAAAAAAAAATTGTCTATGTTTTTTTTTTCATGATCTGACCAGTTGTGCCTAGTACGAGAGGTTCCGTGTTATTGAACGACGAATTTTTAGTAGGGTATACAAACTATCTTGAGATTTTCGCCGAAATAAAATCGCCAACTGATCCGTAAGCTATCTTTAGAAGTTTCCCGACGCTTAGTAAGTATTCGGCCGTGATAGTTTGCAAGTTTATTGGTGACTCCAATACTATACTATACGTTACGTATGTCATACGTGTTACGTATGACATACGTAACACGTATCGTGGAATCAGACCAGCAAAATAACTTCCATCAGTATTTGCATCGTCCGATGGATATAGCTAAATGACATACAACATTTGAGACATGAAACAAGACATTAGATTGTACTAATAACATTATTCTAACTTGAAACAAAATAAATGGTAACTAAGAATAAATCCCCAAACTATTTAACCTTTTATGGCAGCCAGTTCCATAAGAATAGTCCATATTTTTTTTTAACCTATACTGTCTCTCTGCTGGGCAAAGGTCTCCCCCATCTCAAGAATAGTGCTATTATAGAAAAATATAATTAGATTAATGTAAAGTTGAGGCTACGTTTTTTTATTCAATCAATTAAGCTACAAACTAAATTTATTTATTTAACCGACCGTAGACCGACCTTTAGCTTTGTAATAAATATGTCATTTCATTTAGTCATAATGATTACAATATATAAGCAACCAGTCTCCATTGTAATGACCACAGCGGAGTTAGAGTATTTTATATCAGATTCTTGTATCTCCCAGATATCGGCGCGCGTGAGGCCGACGTGTGAAGGTCCCTCGCCCCCGCGAGCCTCCATCACCAGTAATCACATTAGGCAAGACGTGGCTCCGGCGCCCGGTGAAGTGCGCTTCAAAGGGCCGCTAATTAGCTGATTGAATCGCCCATAATACATCCAGTAACATGGTTACCGGCTGCGTGCCCTTGGAATCTGTAGCCTATCATACACTCCTACTTCTACCTACAGTATGATGAACCAACGATGCGAGGTACATCGGAAACGAACATTAGTATTCAGTATTGTACCGGCCCAGTTCGAT
This sequence comes from Agriopis marginaria, assembly GCA_932305915.1. Classification (NCBI taxonomy): domain Eukaryota; kingdom Metazoa; phylum Arthropoda; class Insecta; order Lepidoptera; family Geometridae; genus Agriopis; species Agriopis marginaria. The sequence continues at coordinate 124,679 of OW029932.1, forward strand.
GCGGCACGTCGGGAGAAAGTACTCGTTTTATAAAAACCACCTACGCAACAACTTCATATTTTAAATGGGTGTAGCCAAGGTACTGATAAATATAGCTAAAATACCTCTCCAGAGCAATGTAATGAAAAGTGCACATCCAGCATAAAAAGTAATAAACGCGTAGCCAATCACCGGCGAGCGCACGCGTCACGCGCCTGCGGTCACGGACGGTCCGTGAGTGACGCGTGGGGATGTCAGCGCTGCGTGCAGAGAACCTGCACAGAAAAACCGCTTTAAACAATGCAAAACTGACAATTTACTACATGCGCAGTTCGTTTGTCTGTCCTCCGAGCTATAGTGCAAATACAACTCTACACGAGCTCTCTGCGCATGTAGTTCGGCGTGGTCTGCTTACGAGCTGTCTCTCTGTGAGGTTTCACCACTCGGCGCGCTAACTGGACCATCTCTGTGAATCGAGGCCATTTCACTCGCATCGCTTGGGGAAATACTAAAACGAGCCCCGGAATAGCCGCGGGCTTACGAACACGACGGGTAGGACGATCAACCGAATGATATTGTCTCGCAGCTGCGCTTTTGTGCTCCAGGATGCAAAAATGGAAAAAAACTTGACCCAGTCAAAAAACTCGACTCCTTCCAAAAACAGTTCAAATCTGCATCGGTGGGATTCAGACAATAGCCAGTTGCTTGCGTCGGTCGAAGCGAATTTATCTCCCCATTGCAGAGACCATCAAGCTGAATTGAAGGCTATTCCGAAGTTTCTAGCTCGACGGAAAAACTGCAAAAACTAGTTTTAGATACGAACAGATAGCGCAGGAAGTGGGACATGAATAGAAAACTAACGGTTCGAGATCTGTAGGCTATATTTATCGGGCACCAAACATCTTCAATTAAATAACTAAAGAAGAATAACTATACGAGTATATAAACTGTTTCAATAAATTACTGTGAAAATATTATGTAACAACAAAAGAGCAGTTTCTTCTAACACAGGTTGTCAAAACTTAACAGGAGAGGCCAAACACCTGTAAAATGAAAAAAAAAAAAACAGTTTTTTTTTATCGGATGAACCGGCAATGTATTCCCTCTGTAGAGGGAGGGAAGCTTAGAATCTAACCCAGCATTGTAGTTAGGTTGTTATGTTAATTACGAGTTACTAAGAAGGGTGTATTATTTGTGCTACTATAGGTACATCTTTTTGTATTCGTATATTTTTTTTTTTTTTTTTTTTTATTGGTCTAGCGCCTTTATTAACTAAACAAAATACAAGCTAAAACTAAAACTACAAATACAGTTAGACTGCCCATAGACCGTTGAAGGTCTAAAGACAATCCAAATGCTCAAGCCCACTACCAGTTGGCAGCGTACCCAGCATGCTGGCGGCATTACCACGTTGAATGGCAATGCTTATGCGTTGAGCCAGAAACACGCTAGCATTCGTATTTTGATGTGTTATTGTCATTTTCGTTAAAACATGAAACAATATTGTTCTATTATAATAAAGTTATATTATTGAATGGTCTCAGTTCCTTGCGGCACGTTTCTTCTGCTTCACCGTCGCATTGTCTTGTCGCTAATATCCGCCATAAAACTGAAATATCGCTTAATTTATTTGTATAAATTCTCCGCCGCGAAGCGCTTACACCTAATTACGGTTAGGTATTGTTCCCGACATCGCCGAAGATCCGGACAAATCCCGGTACATGATAAATAAATGCAAACAATTACTTGATTCTGTACAAAATGATACAGAAGGTATGAGACAAAGGTATTCTGGAAATTATTGACATAAATTAAATCAAAATAATTTTATTTTCAGCTACGAAGATTCATAATTAAATCTAATAGTAAAACTTTGACGATGAAACATCATCAAATTACAAAACAAAATTTGTTCAAAAATAAATAGCTTATAAGTATTTTAATTTCATGCTAGACAGAGGTCACACTATAGCATGTGATGACGTCATTCAGTGCGTGTGCCATACAAATGCTATACTAACACACGCTTTGTGAGAAAAAGACAGAACATCCGCTCTCAATCCCCACCAAAAACTTAAAACACTCATATTATTATCTCAGAGTTATATCAGTTAGTTTAATTTATTTTTTCAGTATATGTAATATATTTAGGTATATCCTGCGCTAAGCCTGTTATTTGGAATAAATGAAACATTAAGGCATATGCCTACTATACTAGTAAGATATTCGGATTGTCTCCAAGTGAAGTATTATCTGTTATTTTTGAACTTGTATTGAATAGTAGACGCCCCTTCGACAGTAGTTCATGATGGGACGGCTGCCTCGGTGCCAGATCAACTTCAGATAAATCTACGTCTGTAATGGCTTCAAATGAACTGATAGACGAGACAAATACTAAAATAATTTTTTTTTTTTTTTTCTTGTAATGTAAGAAATATTCCAAGTTATTATTGAGTTTATCGGTTGCAGTAAAATAATTGCGTATCTTTGTTTTGGAACGCTGTTATTTGTTTGTTCGAACCGAATGGAAGAGAGATTTATGCGAATTCTATCGCCGTAAATACCCATACATTAGCAGTTGTCTGCGAGGAGCGTGTGGGACACTACGGCACGCCGACTGCTTCGCCTGTCGAGTGGAACAATACTGTGACGATCAGACACAAACTATGACACACTGTGGCTTACATTCACGTTATGTTTATCAGTTAATCAGTACTCTCATTTATTTCATTACATCTCGTTTCGATTTCCGATGTAATGAAGTATGTCAACTTCTGTTTGTATTCGTTCCATGGCATGAGATATACGAACATGCACTGGGGCAGCATGGTGGATTCGTCTCTCTCTCTCTCTCTCTCTCTCTCTCTCTCTCTCTGAGAGAAAGCCTGCGTCTCAGCAGTGACTGACGAAGACAGTGACGATCGAGTGAAATGTTTTTTTTTTTAATTCAAACTTTCAATTTACCCATTCGGAATAACAAGTGCAACCGAATCAGTGACGTCGTCTATAATCGTAATCCGCTGGCAGGTGAGTACTTGTACCCGCTGGGTTACATCCGCTGGGAGGTGAGTACTTGTACCCGCTGGGTTACATCCGCTGGGAGGCGAGTACTTGTACCCGCTGGGTTACATCCGCTGGGAGGTGAGTACTTGTACCCGCTGGGTTACATCCGCTGAGAGGTGAGTACTTGTACCCGCTGGGTTACATCCGCTGGGAGGTGAGTACTTGTACCCGCTGGGTTACATCCGCTGGGAGGTGAGTACTTGTACCCGCTGGGTTACATCCGCTGAGAGGTGAGTACTTGTACCCGCTGGGTTACATCCGCTGGGAGGTGAGTACTTGTACCCGCTGGGTTACATCCGCTGGGAGGTGAGTACTTGTACCCGCTGGGTTACATCCGCTGGGAGGTGAGTACTTGTACCCGCTGGGTTACATCCGCTGGGAGGTGAGTACTTGTACCCGCTGGGTTACATCCGCTGGGAGGTGAGTACTTGTACCCGCTGGGTTACATCCGCTGGGAGGTGAGTACTTGTACCCGCTGGGTTACATCCGCTGGGAGGTGAGTACTTGTACCCGCTGGGTTACATCCGCTGGGAGGTGAGTACTTGTACCCGCTGGGTTACATCCGCTGGGAGGTGAGTACTTGTACCCGCTGGGTTACATCCGCTGGCAGGTGAGTACTTGTACCCGCTGGGTTACATCCGCTGGGAGGTGAGTACTTGTACCCGCTGGGTTACATCCGCTGGGAGGTGAGTACTTGTACCCGCTGGGTTACATCCGCTGGCAGGTGAGTACTTGTACCCGCTGGGTTACATCCGCTGGCAGGTGAGTACTTGTATCCGCTGGGTTACAAGCTAAGAGTGCCAGGATGTTTGCTGAACGTAGAACATTGTTATTTCGTCGAACCATTCGATGTTGACAGACAAAATACTCACCTCCACCTTGTAGATATAGTCGCGAGTGCGTGGGAAGACAAACAGCAGTTATTATTCGCAGGAGAGTTTGGAGATTGATAAACGATATTATTTCCCTGAACGTATGGAAAATATTCGCAAAACACGAGAAACAACTCCGGCTGGGACGATTCAAAACAAAAGACTTCATCAAACAACTGAAAGAAAACAGGAGATGAACCAATGTTTCTTCTGTTAGATGTACCTTCAATGGCGGTCTTAATACTTTGTGTGAATGTAAAGTTTGTGTTGATATATAAGATAAGATTCTTTTACAATTTAAAGTTATTTGTTATTTCGTATTGTGTGTTGGCGCAGTGTCCTGCTCTGGTGTCAGAGTTCTCCTGGCTGCCTGGAAACCTTAAACCAACATTGGCATGCCAATAGTTCCATCTAAATTGATAACACTTAGTAAATGCCACATTTAGAAATATAAACACGTTCCGCATTAATTATAATTACACTCGTGCAAAGTTTCAATGAGTGTGTAAAGGTGTGTTTACGCTCGCTACACTCTGTAATTTTCTGAACTAGTTTACGTGCTGCTTTGAGCATTTCTTGGATTAACACGTAGGCTGCTTACAATGTATGAAAATACAACAAACTTCAAAACGACGTGGATGAAATCATAGAAAAGTAGTTACCTATAAGTCTGCCAGAAGCACAGGCAGCTATAGTTCTGTTTAGAGTCCCCGATCCGTTTAACTGAAACTAATGAATACCTCTGAACGGCACTAAGCGCGGTACTCCGGCGAGTGGCTCGCCATCGCTTAGTTTCGCGTTTATTCCATTCAATTAAGTTCATCGAAGCGTCGCATTCCCATCGGCGCCGGCTCCAGTGTGGCCGTCCGCTCTGTGCCCCGACATTTGTCCATTACATTGTATACATATTATGCACGAATTAACGCTTTTTATTCATTGAAATGGTGTTTATTCGAACCATTTCAGTTGCAGCTGGATTTAACCGATAAAGCCTTTATTAAGCACTCGTTGTTAGTATTGTACTTGTGTTGTTGTACTTTAATTCAGTTACGCGTTGGTTCGAAACATTTATTATGTTAGAAGTGTTTCAATAGTATTAATTTTGAACAAATTTAAAATAAGATGAAGTAAATTGGAAGCCTCATTAGGGATTCTTATAAACACTTTGTACAGTTCAATTTCATAGCAATCTGAATATTTTCATTCCAGATTATGTACTTTTTAAATTTGTGAATATTTTTGTCCCACACGTATCGATGTATTCTGGATCCGCTGTACACATTGTGAATGTTTTAGGTACTAAATAGAGAAGGTTATAATATGGAATTGTATCTGTGCTACTGAATTTTAGGCGTAAATTTATGTCAATAGAGATTATGCACGCCTTTCCAGCTTCAGTGAGCAGCGGGGGTGAGAGTAGCGCGGTTAATGCGTATAACCATTTTGGAAACATTCATCAACATTATCTGCATATTGTGTTCTCACTGCTGGGACACAGGTCTTCTCAGAGAGAGAGAGAATGAGCCATAATCCACTATGCTGGCCCAGTCATCATCATCATTTCAGCCGTAGCATGTCCACTGCTGGATATAGGCCTCCCCCATCGATCTCCAAAATAGCCGGTTGGAAGCGGCCTGCATCCAGCGTTTCCTTGCGGTCTCTTAGGTTCGGTCGGTTAGGTCGTCTGTCCATCTTGTGGGTGGACGTCCTACGCTGCGCTTACCAGACCGTGGTCCGTGGTCCGTGGTCGTAGTCGTGGTCCGTGGTGGTGGTAGTCGTGGTCCGTGGCCTTTTGTATGTACCTGTATAATGCTATCGCTCAAAAACGGCGAAGGAAAACAGGCATCATGAGGAAACCGGTGTGTTCAAGAACCTCAAGAGCTCAAAGACTTACGACATTTACTAACATGCACTGGGCCAGCAAGTCTTTGAGCTCTTGAGGTTCTTGAACACACCGGTTTCCTCATGATGCCTGTTTTCCTTCGCCGTTTTTGAGCGATAGCATTATACAGGTCCATACAAAAGGAGTGTTCGTAGTTCTCCCGGCACCGCCCGCTATCCGCCGAGGACCGTGAGTGCGGTCAGAGATGAACACCCGACCTGGAGTACTATGTGAATGGATACACGACGCTCTACTTTCATTAAAAACGGCATTAAGCTTAATTTCAATTCTATTTGGCCTTTATGTGTGTTTAAATTCCAATATTTGAGTCATATTTTTTGCGTTTAATCAAATACGAGTATTGTGTTGCCTTTCGTATTCAAATGGGCTGGGAGGGTCTGTGTGTTCAGCCACGTTTACTTTACATTTTACTGAGCCTATTATTTGACGGCGCGGCTTCGAGAGTGAGGTGCGGGGTCATTGGCATTTCAATTATTCAGTCCATACAATTTTTTTAATACGAGAGATGCTTGATGGAACTCTCTCAACTGGTGGAGGTCACGTGAACACCTCACCTGACTGTGGTGTTGTGCGTCTGAAGTATATTTGGAACTCATATATCATGCAGACAACCTCCGCACTGGAGTGCACAGCATGGTGCATGGTTGATATTTAGAAAACTTTAACTAAGCGCTTCCATTACACTTTAAATGTGCGAACTCTTAGACTGTGGAATCATTGCCTGAATAAGTGTTTCGCGATAGTTACAATCTGTTGGTCTTCAAGTCACGAGTGAATCTGTTTCTTTTAGGCAAGGGTGCTCCATCATAGGCCGCATCATCGCTTAACATCAGGTGAGGTGGTGGTCAAGCGCAAGCCTATTATTCATTTTAACAGAAAAACATAACTACTAAGCCATTATATTATATTGCCTACATTATAACTTTTTTGTTCACCATAAGTAGTTTAAAATAGCAAACTGACAAACCCCTTTGCGTGATGCAATTCTTCGAATGCAGAGCTAGACTAGACTTGATTGCACAAATGAAAAACTCAATAAAATTGTCGCGAAGTGACGTCAGCGGCATCAACACACCAACCACGCGCTAGTTTGGTTTATAATTCTAATATAAATGCGATTTCTGTAAAAGTTAAGTTTTTGTACGTTCGACAATTTATACCTACTATAATCATGCCACTCAACTCCATAACGGCTGAAGTAGTCAGTAGTGAGGCTGAACTAACTTGGTCATGTTCCTGACATAGTGGCGTGGTTCACGCGCTGTACGCGATGACGCGTGCCGGCGGCGGGGCGGGGTGCGGGCGGGGCGCGGGCGGGGCGCGGCGCGTCCGAACAAAAGAGCGAATAAATCTCGCTAACACGCCGCACCCAATCACCCCGATAAGGGTTAGATATCACCGCACTGTGCTTGTAACTTACATAAGTTACATCCCGAAACGGTTATTTGAGATAAGTACAACATTTAATCTACGCATGTTTATACTTAAAAACCGTAAACTTTGAACGACGTAACTAATGTAGTACACAATTTAAAGCAAAACTACAAATAATAAATAAACACTGCTGGAGCAAATTTTTTTTGGCACGGCCTCATTTTTTTGGGTTCCCTCAGTGTTCGAGCCTGACACGCACTTGGCTGGTGCTTATTATTCGTTGCTCGCAATGACGTCACTAAATGTTCAACTATTACAGGTGGTAAACATGAAGGTAAGAAACACCGGGGCACCCAGTGGATGCAAAAGGCAGGCTGTCGTTCAGTGTGGAGGTTAAAGGGGGAGGCCTATGTTCAGCAGTGGACGTCTTCTGGCTGATGATGATGATGATGATGATGAAGAAACACCGATACAATGTGTACAAACATCGCTGCGCTGGCTTCTTGTGAACGCAATTAAATATTGTCAATGAATACTAGACGTTCATTTACAATCATTCCGGAGCATGTAGGTCGGCAGGACAACCCACAGAGCAACACTAAACTATCACTCTTCAGTAACAAAGCTGCTGAACCGATTTTCGTAGTTTCAACGTATCAAGCGAACAAACACCAGGTTTAAAAAGCTTTTTAAAACAAACCTTGTCGTCACACAGACACGCCGGCCGCACACACCGACACGCCGGCCGCACACAGACAGGCGCACTGTGCTGAGCAAATTGCTTTTAGTTTCATTTTGTCGTCTAAAAATAACATATTTCTGTAGAAACAGACAACCAAGCTGATTAAATAGTGCTTTGACAGCTGGTCAATAAGGAACCACGCGCCCGCTTTAAGGTGGTTCGATTCACCTACGGCGGGAAATTAAAATTTTAAACAGTTTTTTGGTAGTAGCCAGGCCAGGTAATTATTTTTAAATAAAACAGTGTTTGCGCAAAATGTAGGCTGTTCTTTACATTATAATGTACAATTATTTAACAGTAACGCACCATATTGCTTACATTTGTGAATAAACCGTTTGAAACAGCAAAAATTTGTTTATTCACAAATGTAAGTAATAATGGGCATTAGAGATAAATAGCTTTACATGATTTTGTAAAGAATAATAATCAATCTGCGCAAACATCATGGTTGTTTACAATAATTACCCGGCCTAGCTACAAGGACAAGAAAACTGTTTGAAATTTGAATTTCCCGCCATTTGTACAACGAACCACCTTAACTCGAATTGGCCGGATGTGATCGAGACTGCAGTCGGAGTGACCCACTCAACTAACCGCGAATATTCCCGTATAATTGAAACGAAATGTGTAAGTATATACTTCTCTACAACTGCGCCCGTATTGTCCCGTATGTTTCAAGTTCCCTATCTTCCGTAGAGACGAACTAATAAGTTTCAGTGTAAAGTTTAAAAGTGAGTCGCGGAACGAACCGCGCCCGTACCTCACAGTAGGAGAGGTCACGTCAGGTAGAGTTTACCTGATCTTACTGTCAGTACAAATCAGTAATTTTAAGTAATTTACCAATAATTTACGTACTATTTCAAGTATACTTTGTCTCTGTAATGGCTTGACCTACTTTGACGGGGCTTTCACTGGCAGATATCTGATGTTATAAGGAGTAATCCCTGTGGGTGAAACCGCAATGAGCAGCTAGTCTTTATAAAAACACTAGCGACCCGCCCGCCCGGCTTCGCACGGGTGTAATTCACGTGCGAAGCCGGGGCGGGTCGCTAGTTATATATATAAACCTTCCTTGAAAATGTATCTAACTGATGGTGAAAACCGCATCAAAATCCGTTGCGTGGCTTAGGAGGAGTTAGCGGCCATACAGACATACAGACAGACAGACAGACAGACAGACGCGGAAAGCGACTTCAATTTATACTGTCTGTCTGTATGTCTGTATGGCCGCTATCTCCTCCTAAACCACGCAACGGATTTTGATGCGGTTTTCACCATCAGTTAGATACATTTTCAAGGAATGTTTATATATATAACTATAGCTACCCGCTCCGGCTTCGCAAGTAAATTACACCCGTGCGAAGCCGGGCGGGCGGGTCGCTAGTCTGTTATAATAAAATCTAAACTATTTCATTTGTCAACGATATGGAACCGCCATCTTGTTTTTCTTTCTCTCTGCCTGTTCGCTTCTTTGGTAGGTACTAGTCGCATCACTTCCAAATATATAAAGTAATAAGGATTACATACTTAGACCATAGGTTAATTTTCAAAAGGAACGCGAATGAAACAGCGCAGCGCCTTGCAGGTATGAACATAACCGCTGCTCCTCTGTATGTACAACACCTGCTCTGTCTCTCCAGTACTACTGTATATGTTGGAGTCCCGCGACTGCAGGTACCGTTTATATGCAAGTTAAACTCTTCGCTTAAACTGGTGTTTGTTCTACTGAATAGCGCAGTTTTGAAACAGTTCTAGCTGTACTTTCTGGTACATGTTGAACATGAACTTTTCTGAAAAACTAATTTAATATACGTGTTTTGTTATATTTATTCAACCGTAGCGTACTTCAACGTAGCACTATTTGCTAAAAAGTTATATACTATAATAAGATTATTTCGGATAAAAAAAATGAGAATAGCGCTGTCTCTTGTGTGAAGTCAACAGTTTGTTGGGTTTGTTCGCACTCTTGGTTTATAACCACCCTCTCTATTGAGAGGGTTATAAACTACTTGTTTTTGTGTGTTATGTTATATAATATATTTGCCGATTATAAACTGGTTTTTATTTTATTTTACAAGGAAAACATAACGCTGCTAATTAATACAGTAGATATGAGATAAATAGTTACACAAAAGCCAAAAACATGTTTTCACTAATACAAACTAGAAATAGTGTAAATGCCCCGTTGCAACACCAACTAGGGCCTGGATAGATAAATAGTAATTGGAAAACAAACATTCGAAGTCTTTACATAAGAGACAATAAATTAATTACCGGAAAGAAAAAATAAATACATAACATACAAATTTTCAAATATATAAAACATAATACAACTTAAATTTTCAACTTAGATTTAATTTTACGTTTTTTTGCTATTTTATTTTTAGTGTTATCATATTTCACTTTTAATTTGTCAAAGATTTTTTACAACGAATTGTCAAACAATTTTTAATTAAGTATTCTATTTTAAGTTGAATCCTAACTGATATTAAAAAAGCGAAAGCAACTCTGTCTCTCTGTCTGTCTTACTATATTATGTTTGTTTCCTTTTCACAACAAAACGGCTGGGCCGATCAAAATGACGGTGTGCAACATTACGGAGGACCTAGGGTACTTTCCCCTCCAGAAAATATGGAATACTGAAAAATCTCGGGTAACACTGCGGGTTCAGCTAGTAAGCTATATGTGTAACTCAATGGAGGTCTAAATTTGAAAAAAATACCTCCAAATTGTAAATAATTAGTGGACGAATACCGGTTATTGAATTTCATCCACTCCCCGTGAAGGCTGTTTTTATTTTTCAGATAAATTATTCGGGGTGAATAATTCCCGAATAAAAAAGACGTAACGTTATTAGTTAAAATGTATTTTTCTGTAAACTGGCCGCTGGAGGGCTTGTGACGAGCCATGCTTTGTTATCGTAATTATTTTACCTTTAAACATTAGTGAGTAGTCCTCAAAGGTAGACAACGCACTGCCAATGCTCCTGCTATTGTAGATGTCTAGAGGCGGCGGTTACCATCAGGTGGCCTGTGGCTTGTTTGTCTTGTCTACTATACAAACACATCCACGTCTCGTAATACTTGTACAATTGTTCCCTTCAGAAAGTTGTTACGAGTTCGTTTCATCTCGAACAGCGGAGCAGTGTCAGTTAAAGTGCAGTCTTCACGAGTCAGCTACTGGAATGAACTTTGTAAACTCGCTGACACTACGTACAAGTAACTGGACTGGCGACTGGAACGATGTGAGCTACCACAATACCAGGGCTACTAGTGTTCTGAAGTATTATTTATGTTATTATTAGGTAGCATACCATTTTCTGAGATTAGGTACGACCTTCATCCAGCTATCTGCACATCAACGATTCAAATCTCTGCCGATATAGAATTGAGTTAATCCACTGCTTTTGAAGAAAATAAACCCAAATTACTATCAATAAAATGAATAAAGAATATCAACATTTCTGCAATCTGTAAATCTGTAATCGAGCATCAATAATTCTGTAGGTCTCCGACTACATGACATGGATTTCGATTGCAAAATAAATTTATTTCGATTATAGTATAAAATAATAAACGAATAATTAGTCTGGATAGATTTATAAACGTGAAAGTAATCCGCAGTTGAGCTCCGGTTCCTGGGACGTGCGCACTGTGCGAGAGATAGACGACCTCTGTCAGCAAATCAGGACACATGGGAATGAGGCAGCCCTATTGCAATTCCTGACTTATTGTGGTTCCCAGCTGCCGACACCGCTTTCCAATAATGCACCTTATTACTACCGCCATAGAGAACAATCTCACCGAACAATGACCACTGACAGACCCAATAAACCCTACGGTATGAACACTCACCGTGGAATAAACTCGAAAGTTGTGTGGCGCAGCAATAATGATAGAAACTATGACATTTCTTCAATGTCTTTATATCTAGATCGGTAAGGTTGACATTCGTTTGATAGATGTGACGGTATTAATGAATTTCCTCGGAACTATTGATGCAGTATAAAACAGATGTTGAAGTTTTTGAGCTAGTGTTGAAGGTAGGGAATAGGTAATTAAATGTTGAGTATCTGCGAGCATTAGACACTATTTCAGTCATTTAATTATTACAGTATTTCAGTAAATCTAAAGATATGGCATAAATACCGTAAATATTATACGTATCAAAAAATGCGTGTTAAAATCAAATCAAATTATTTATTTGTCAGAACATGGTAGTTACACATACATAATTATAAAGTAGCACAACATGGTCGTAAGAATTAAAACGTATCTCAAGTCCTTGCCAGGTAAGGAAATGATGTCTAATCTAGACTAAAATAAAAAAATCGAAACAAATCTAATCTCGGGCTGCCTAATGCTAAGCAGTCACCGTCGCCTATGGATACTTGTAACACCAAAGGCGTCACAAATACGTTGCCTAAAAAACTGTTTTTTACGAATATGGCAGTTTTCAATGGTTTTAAAATATCACTAAAGAATACATCTATGTGTTTTAGGTTAGATTCCGAACTATGACATGGCTATTGTGAACCTCGTGAAGCTTCATCACCGCTAGTGCGTTCCACGAGCAACTCGCGGCAAGTTAAATGGATATCGTTCCGTTGGATAGGTTTGTGCGCGGCGGAGACAGGTGCGGCAACTAGTTAATGTGCCGGAGCCAGGAGTTCCTGAACGAATGATTGAGGGAAACAGCCGAGTTGGGGAGCTCGGATTAAGTGCTATGTTGTGCAAAGTTTCGGCTCACGGAAGTAATTCGAGGTGCCATTTCCGCGGAGGAATCTATCGCAGCGGGTGACTTTGTATCACTTATCAAATTGACACAAGGTTCAACTGTTTTAACCAACTTCAAAAAGGAGGAAGGTTCTCAATCAGGCCCTTATTTTTTACTTAGTAAGGGTACCGGGGACGCAGAGATCTAATCTCAAACATAGGTACAATGTACATGCCTAGTCATAATTTATGTTTTTTTTAATTCCCCGATATAAATATAATGTTGAGATTTTACAAAACTACTTAAAGACTATACCTACATAACACTGTTTCCACAACCTTACCACGGTAAATATCCCGTTAATAATCATTTAACTTTTATACCTACATGTACAAACTTAAACTAAAAAGTAGAAAAATGTCAGTTAACAGAGATTGAAAGTCCTCATCAAAACTTTAGCTGAAGGGAACCACAAACCAAAACGTCATCTGTGTATATATTTTTGTTTTTGTCGAATTTCATCAAAAAGCGCTGAATCAATTTCGATAAAAAGTATAGGGAACAATCTCTGAAGTATGAGCTACCAAACAATAAAAATATCATCAAAATCAATTCATAATTGGCGGAGTATTCGCATAACAAACATCCAAAAATACATACCTACAGTTGAATTGAGAACATCCTTCTTATTTGAAGTCGAATAAAAATCACGGTACAAAAGAAAATACTTACATGAGAATACAAAAAAGTATAAATTAGTATTTATTGCATATCATTTATGTAAATTAAAACGTTTTGTGAATTGTATTTACAAACTATTTATTTATTTATATTATTTTGTGTCTAGTAATGCAATAATTTGAGATCGTTACAAATACGGAACAGCGCATTACACTTTGTTGTGAATAAGAACTGGCCACGACGCATCGATACCTTTTATAATGACCTGAGTCTGAGAGTAATGCTATACTGACTAATTATAAATACACGAACTAACTCGAAATGTAACGTACAATGTGTTTTTAAATAAATAAAAAAAAAAAAAACGTACTCAGTTGCTCTTTCTATATATCGTGGAGGGAGATCTCTAGCTGGCGCTGAGAGGTTCCGAGACGTCCCTCGCGCGGCGCCGCCCGCTGCTCTCGGCTTCCACAATACTTTATGAAATCAACAAAGGAATGGTTTTATGCACGCTCAGCGAGAACGCTCGGCTAGTGGCTCGAATAAACACCGATTATACTGCTTCTTGCAGTCGGTTTTATCTTTACTCACTTATATTTGTGAACGATTACCCGACTGCCCAAGAAAAAAAATTCATAAGGATATTTTTTTATGCGCATGCATCCCGACCGATGGGCCAGGATCGTCACACAGTGGGTGCCAGATGGACGGCGCAGTCAAGGAAGGCCCAAGAAACGCTGGCGTGACGATCTTGACTCATTCCGGAGAGGTTGGCAAGAGGTGGCGAAGGACTGAGATTTATGGAAGGAGATGGGGGAGACCTTTGCCCAGCAGTGGGACAGTATAGGTTAAAAATAAAAAATAAAAATTGAGGCAAAGAAACTTTCGCAATTAAAAGTGATTGAATAAACATATAATGATCTATTATATGATGAATTGTGGCACTATTCACCACAGATTACATAATATGTTTATTATAGGTGTGTGTGTGTTAAGCAATGGTTATTATCCTACCTGTCTACTCGTATTATTTCAAAACTACAACTACTGCATTTGTGAAGATGGTAGGACGTGTCGTCACGATACATAATGAAGTAAAGTGAGTACGAACGAGCCAGGCTGCGTCCCCGCGGTACGTGTACCGGACGTGTACACTGTACACATGTACAGCGAGGAACGCATACCGCCGGTACACGGCAACCATTTTTCTTTTAATATTTAATATTTCTTATTCACAATGCAACCAAGACGGCGGTATGCATACGTTATGCATTCGAGGCATGTAAAAAGTTGTGTGTGTATCTGTACCTCTATGAAATAACACTGTATGATGCTGTAACACCATACACACACACATCAGCAGCCATTAAATGTCCACTGCTGAACAAGGCCTCCCTCTTAGAGAGGGGTGTTGCCATAATCCCCACGCTTGGCAGGCGGCTTGGAGATCACAGTACGTTCACCGTGTACTAACAAGACGCTGCTGCCCATCCTCCGGTGGTTCTGGTCGCAATTTTAGGACATACCCGGGTCCAACCAAACAAAAAAATGGGTAACACCATACAGTGTAATCAAATATACTGCAGTGTATTCCTCAACCGATGTACCGATGTATGCGTAACTTCGAGTACTTGGATATCGATCTATAATCGATATATTCTTGATACAATTGGATTCATCCGGAGTTACTCTTCCAAGGGAGCGGGTAAGGTACGTAGTGTATAACATGGGGAGGGGTTACACAAGAAAACTTAAATAATGATTATTAAATATATTGAAAAAAAAGAAAGAAAGTAAGAAAAAATTTTATTTATGACAGAAACAAAGATATAAGGACATTACGAGTTAAAAACAATAAAAGAAAATAGTTTCTGTCACAAGCCGGTGCCAACTCAGCGTAATGCTGGTTGTGAACAACCAGCGCTGGTCTTCCGTTGGAACCGACAGGTGACGTCACGCACGTCACACAGCAGATGTGCAATGTAACACACATAAAAACATAATACACAATATAATACATATAAAAACAAACGATAAAGTAATTTTACAAATATTCAAACCTAAACATAAAACATATTACACAAAATACTAAAAATATATATATATAATAATAGAATTTGTAGGTATACAATATATATTGAAGCCAAATGAAATGTAGATTATAATTACAGACAATTTATTAAAATTTAAAATTTTAAATAAAAAAAAAAAAAAAAAAAAAAGGATTTTTTATTTTTATTTTTTTATTAGAGCCATCGCATACTGCATACGCATATAATATATTAGGCGTTGGATACTTTTGCGGTTTATTTATTTCATTAAATTGTCGAGTTGTTACTGTTGGTTTTATAGTAATATTAGAACATTTCCGAGAACGTCGAAACTCGTCACGTGATCCAGTAAGCAACAAATCAAAGTTGCGCAATATCCTGTATCTGATATTCTAAGAACTGTTCCACCTGATGATCAAGCAAAACAGCTTATATAATATTAGATTGTAGAAATACTCAAAGGAGATCTTACATAACATAGTTGTTGTAGCAATATCTCAACAAGTATTGGAATATTTCCAGACAGACATTTATCCGTTGTACATGACATAATCTCATTTGTTGGAGCGCATCGAGACATGGAGGACGTTGTCTCCCGGCAGCTCCACAGGACTGGCGCTCGTTAGCAGCACAAAGTACACAGCAGTAGTGTGCCGGGACGTGATACACTTCCGAGCAAACAGCCTCTTTAATGAGGGAGGGATTACGAAGGCAGAGCGTCTCAAATTGAGAACTGGAACCCTAAATACATAGGTCTGTCAAACATCAACATTATGAAAATATTTGCAAGCAATGTTAAGTCCCCAGAAATAGGGAAAAACCAACGATAGTACAGGAGCCAAACCGAGACGAAAACGTTAAGACTAATCCCTTAAAAATAAAAAAAAATTACTGAAAAAAAAAAAAAACTTTTATTAACATTTTATTCTCATAAACTGTAAGAACACTGTATCTGTGTAAAAGATTTAATTAATAAATTTTGAATCCAATATTAATAACAGCGAGCACTAAGCTAAAAATATTACAACACAGCATTATTTCATAACATGGTTCTTTTTTTTTGTTTCTATTTTATTACATGGTTAAAATCTCGTTAGAATGACTAGAAATTTACCTTAAAAAGAAGCCCCGATTGATATTTAAAACATGTGTTCCAGTCGCGAAAATTATTATTTCTGCAATAGTCTGTGATATTTTTTCTCCTAGTCTTGAATCACGCTGGGTTTGTTCCCATGTTATCTCATACACCGATTGCCTACGATCTAAGAAAATCATTTTTGCCATCCTCTATGAACGCAAACATAGTACGTCATGATAAAGCTTTGCACATAAGTTTGAGAACGTGTGACCTACATCATACATTGTGATAGTGTTCCCGCAACTAACTCGACGTCCGCTATAACCGATATCTCGGCGGGTATCACGACCTAACGACGGATACGCGATCTACTGACCTAAAGGTCACAGAAGCTTAAAGCCAGTAGCGTTCATCGCGTAACTCAGCTGGCCCCTCAATAGATCGACGAAGTTGAGCAAACGTGATTGACGTTCGATGACTGCGAGTGGCATTTACAATTGAGTACTACCGTGCGGTTCAATGGCAGTTACAGAGGCACGCAATATACTTCAAACCAAAAAAAGAATACCAAGGAAAAATAATACTCGATGAACAAGTATAAAGTAAATGACAGGACATAAGTAGGAAACAAGCAAACCGCTGATCTGATTTCACATTATCTATCTATATCTCTACATAGTATAAATTAAAGTCGCTCTCCGCGTCTGTCTGTCTGTCTGTATGGCCGCTAACTCCTCCTAAACCACGCAACGGATTTTGATGCGGTTTTCACCATCAGTTAGATACATTTTCAAGGAAGGTTTTCATATATAACTAGCGACCCGCTCCGGCTTCGCACGTAAATTACACCCGTGCGAAGCCGGGCGGGCGGATCGCTAGTGTAAATATAAAAGTGAAATTCATGTACTCACTCATCACGAAATCTCTAAAACTACTTCACTTACGAAGCTAAAATTTGGCAATTAGATTACTTATGGGTAGAGATCCGTTAAGAAAGGATTTTGCGAAAGGGCTGAATTAAGGGGGCAAATGAAGGTTGAAAGTTTGTATTAAAGTCCTTTGTTTTTGATGTTAGGGAAATGAAATTAAAAAACCTACTCTATTATTATTTTTTCCGAAAAACACGGATTAAGGAGGGAAAATAGGGGTTCAAATTTTTTGTTGACAGTTTTGAAATTAAGTAGCCGAAATTTGGTAAGTAGATTCCTTATGGCGTATAGAGGCCCGCTAAGAAAGGATTTTGCGAAAGGGCTGAATTAAGAGGTGTAAAAAGTCGCGGGGCGCAGCTAGTCTATACTAATATTATAAAGAGGAAAGATTTGATTGTTTGTTTACATTGAATAGGCTCCGAAACTACTGAACCGATTTGAAAAATTCTTTCACTGACGGGAAGCTACAGTATCCCCGGGTGACATAGGCTATAATATATACCCGTGCGAAGCTGGGGCGGACCGCTAGTATTATTATAAAATTACTTGTGATGCTGTGACAGCCGAGTTTGCCACTTGCCTACAGAGACAAGAAACCTACGACGAGTGGCGAACTCTATCTGTTAGTGGAATACACGAGAATATGATCGGTACGACAAGTGCCCTCGTCGGTCCTAGAGTCACGCACACACACGCACACTGGAGAGACAATCTCAAGCGCGAGGAACAAGATAAATGATATCTAGTTGTACTGTAGGTGGTGCCTAACTACGCGAATAAAGGTCACACACTTGATTAAGCGACGCTACGAAAGAAATCAGTTATTTGACTTTTCTTTTCGAGAATTTTTAGTTTTATGACGTTAGTAAAAAAAAATCTGCAATATTAATTAAAAAACAGTTCATCTATACTAATATTATAAAGAGGAAAGATTTGATTGTTTGTTTGTTTGCATTGAATAGGCTCCGAAACTACTGAAACGATTCGAAAAATTCTTTCACTGACGGGAAGCTACACTATCCCCGGGTGACATAGGCTATAATCTATACCCGTGCGAAGCTGGGGCCGACCGCTAGTATTTCATATTTAGCATAATTTTCTTATAGAAATAAATATTTTTTTAAGTTATACAGGGTTATTGTGAATTTACCTATTCGTAGGCGTATTTGGCTTCAATACGCCAAAACGAACAACTTTTGTACCACACACAATCACTGATTCACATATTTCTTCGAGAGTGAATGATTTTTTGTATGGAAAGGCAGTTTTTTTTCGTGAATAGAAGTCTGAACAAAAGTTGTTTGTTATTTTTGTTTTCAACTATTAAACTACATCGTTGTCAACGACAGTTTTGTATGACAATTCGTTTTTAACCGACTTCAAAAAAAGAGGAAGGTTCTCAATTCAAAAAGAAAGAAAGAAAGAAAGAAAAAGTTTATTTGTGACCAAATTAGGTTTTTAAAAAAATTGCTTATTGACTAGTTATAATATAAGGTCACAAATCGGCCCCAACTCAGCATAATGCCGGCTGTTAACCAGCGCTGGTCTTCCGTTAGAGCCGTGTGGTGATGTCTCGGTACAAGCACACATACAGTACACACGACCAAATAAAAATATAAATAAAATAATAAATAAACCAATCTAAAAACAAATACTAATATGATGACAATGACAATTCAGGCTGTATTATTCCTGTTTGAAAAAAATATATTATTAATTAATAGGCTTGCTTTTGACCGCCAACTCACCACGTTTCTTACCCGTGGCACAACTGCGTGATACTACCTGTAGTGCCGCGTGTATTTCAGTATAATTATAATTATTTACTAACTGCGCCCGCAGTTTCACCCGCGTGGATTACTTATACCACCAGCTACCTGCCAGTGAAAGTCCCGTCAAAATTGGTCCAGTAGCTTTAGAGTCCACAGGGAACACACATACATACATACACACGTCGCTTTTTTATATAAGATTTTTTCATCGAAACAAAACAGCAGGTATTTTAATCAAAAAAATACGCACACGTACATTCCCAGAGCACGGTTATTTTCTCAAAACACAAAGGGTACTTTGTGCGTCTTCCGCGCAGAGCATTCTTGTGTTACCAACTAATATTGTAGGAGCGACTTCTCTGCGGCATTCGATTCACTTGTATTTATCAAAAGGAACAATGCAGGGAAAAGTTCCGCAGTTCATTACGCTACAGTAATTGGTCGATGTAGCAAAAAGATAATGACGAGAAATGCTAAATTAATAGCATTTCTTTTGAAACAATTCGCGCTTTTGTAATGTACGATTCAAGTTTTAGACTGCAAATTCTGATGTTCACTGAGCTTGTTTAAACAGTGTTGATAATTAAAAACTGCTTGAATTTACAAAATTAAGCTCGAAAGATTAACAACAATTAGTTAAACTGTCACCGTTGTAGACCAATAAATTATTTCGGTATGTGAGATAAGTGATAAAAATTATATCATTGTCTTCCCGTGAACATGGTGCATGTAACTGCGTCGAAATATCAGGAGTTTCTTCCACAACTTTATCACGGTAAATATCCCGTTAATAATCATTGCAAATTAGGATTGTCTTTTGACCTTCAACGGTTTATGGGCAGTCTAACTGTTTTGTAGTCTTAGTGTTAACTTGTATTTTGTTTAGTAATCATACCACTGGCTTTTCGATGAAGGAAAACATCGTGAGGAAACCTGCACACGTACGGAGAAGGAATTCAATGGCGTATGTGAATCCACCAATCCGCACTGGACCTGCGTGGTGGATATGGCCAAATCACCCTTTCGGGGGTAGGCTAAAAGTCCAGCAGTGGACTGTTAAAAGGCTGATAATGATGAATCATATTATAACTGTAATAATATCTTTATATCGAAAAAAACAGAGTGAACCTGTACAACTCGCTGTCTGTTACTAAGAGTAGATAAAGTAAGGAGTTTTCAGTTTTCAGGCCACATTTTTATAAAACCCTCCAACTCTTCACTTCCCGCGGAGCTGCAAAATATTTTGAAATGTAGTTCCGGTCTCGCGGGATCAGCTCCCGGGATTCACTTTACAGTGCCTTTACCGAGTTACTTTTTGCTTTCGCAGGAACCTTTTTTAGATAGTTTATATGAGAATAATTATGTTCGGTCACTGTGCCGGTTTACTAAAAAATTTATTTTTCTCTGAAACATTTTATGTGTTATACTCCGCTTTCCGTATGCCTTCTGGCGGCTTTCAAATATTTATCTGAAATTGGGGTTGACTAATGAGTACACAACTTTTTTTAACAGTTTATAGCAAACTATTTTTTTAAATATTACAAACAGATTAAGCATTTGTCAACAACTCATCTAATGTTTTTCTAATCAAGAATCTTTCCGATGGTAAATGCTTTTGTTATTATTTTTTTAGTCTAGGGTCGGAGCATGAATAAAACATAGAAAAGACAGAGAAATTCCACGTCAACGAAATAAGTAGCACTATTAGACTGGATTAAGACAGAACGTCAATTGCGATTTACAATTAATTTTGAAACTTATGAGTAATTAAAATTAGCATCATAACACCGTCTCTCTCGTGTCGGCTCCAGGGTTGCGGAGTTGCACCCTCAGTTCTTAGCGGTACATTTGTAAAAAGCGAAACTTTTCCAATGAGTGTCGACAT
Organism: Agriopis marginaria; assembly: GCA_932305915.1. Lineage (NCBI taxonomy): Eukaryota > Metazoa > Arthropoda > Insecta > Lepidoptera > Geometridae > Agriopis > Agriopis marginaria. The sequence continues at coordinate 145,724 of OW029932.1, forward strand.
GCTGCTAGAGTCTGTCGATTTGTCACTTTCACGGCGCTAATTAAAAACTCCCGTGTTGCACCCAGCCCGGTTCAGCCCCGGCCCCGGCCCGGCGAGTAGAAAATACTTACAGAGACAGCTCCAACTGGGTTCACTTTACTCCGACACCGCAACCCCGCGCACCACCGATGACATACACACAACTTTACTCTATGTGCTGCAATAATGGGCATGATGACAAATATTTATTTATTCCAAGTAATCGGCTTAGCAATTAATATAACTAAATACATTACACATACTGAAAAATAATTTAAATTGGCTGATAAATCTCTGAGATATGAGTGTTTAAAGTTTTAGGTGGGGATAGAGAGGGGATGCTCTATCCCTTTCTCGCAAAGCGTGAATTAGTATAGCATTTGTATGGCGCACCTGAGCCGTGACGTCACGGCTCAGTATAGTGCGCTCTTTGTCTAGCATGAAATTAAAATGCTTGTATCTTATTTATTTTTGAACAAATTTTAATTTTGTTTTCGTTGATGTGCTCTATTTATGATCAGCTTTTTTATGAGGTAATAAAAAATTATAGTCATCATGCCTATTATCACGCCTGTTTAGTGATTAAACGAACTTACCATACAATACAATATTACTTTATTACACACCGAAAATACAAATGAAACTTAAACTAACATAAAAAACAAATATACGGCAAAATATATATATAGTGAAGTTCTATCATAATTATACGTAGCACTAATAAAATTCATCCGAAGAAATAAATATTAGTATTCATCAAAACAGTTAATGAAAAACAGAGAAATGTTGGACAAAAAGTAAAAAAATTGAGTCGACGTCATGCAGTGACCTATTGCGTGCATGTTGTCACCAGCTCCATATGTTGTGTGTCGAGAGAGTAACAGGGCATAATGTTGGCCACCAGGGCGCTTACCTCTCGACGCTTTGGTGGACACCAGCCCTCAGTGTCCTAGGCGTTGGTATATTATGTGTACGCGTGAACATTGCACATGTGAAATACCTACAGCTTGCTTTCTAGGAGCCGTTTCTCTGTAAGAGGTACTACAGCTGGACCGGGCCCGGGTCGCGGTGGAACAGTTATTATTTCCCGATGCCGGCGCCGGTTAGTTAGTGTACAACTTTGTAAGTTTATTAAAAAACTGGGGCTCGCTATTCAAAGCTGTAAGCCAGCTTCGTTTGAGTGCGCTTTTAATGCGATTTGCGTACTCGCTAGTTGATCAGTACCTAAACTGGAGAGAAAAACTCAAAATTACATCCTATAAACGCGAAAGTTTGTATGTATAGATGTATGGATGTTTGTTCCTCTTTCACGCTGCAACGGAACAGCGGAACTACCTGATTTTTTTTTATGGGTATTGTTCAAGAGCCAGAGAGTGACATAGGCTACTTTTCATCATCATCATCACCATGTTTCACCATACGCGGGTGAAACCGCGGGGCGCAGCTATTTAATCATAAACGACGAAAGAAAACAAACTTGACTTACCTCAAAATTCAAATAATTTAAGAAGAACCACAAAGTTTTAAACTTAAAGAGGCAAACATTCCATATTACAAACAATCAGTGATTATTTGAAGTCGAAACGCTACCAACACGTTTGTAACAAAAACTTTGTTTTTTTTTCTTCAATTTTATCAATATACTTACATTACTCATTCACACAATAACACTGTCGTAATTCAACAACTTTTAAATAATTAATATACAAACTAACATTAAACTTTACAAACTCTGTATCGGAGACAATACCAAGTTAAAAATAATAATCAATATTCGTAACCAGAGCTAGGTTACCAATATTGATGAACTAAGTGTAGTCCTGCATCCAAACACGAAGAGTGTTTTTGTATGAAACTATCTCACTGTATTCTACACACAAAGCACTTTTACACTTTAAATTCTGGCATAATGAGAATTTTAATGTATACTTTAGAAGAAAGAAGTTTACATTTTCATTTTACTGCTTTTTAATGCTTATAATAACTGCAAGTAGATCCTATAGGTCCGACGTCGACTGGGGACTCGAGGACACCACGACGTCGAGGTCGCGACGTACAAGCGACTGTGGAAAACTCAACTCTATTAGAATCATGTTAGGTACAAAATTGAATGACACAATAAAACAAAAGCTTGATATTCCAGGAGTGACACATGCCTTCGTCACTGTCCAGTTGCCCCTTCATTGCAAGAAATACAGAAATTGGGAAAGAAATCTGTTCAATACAACCGCTCAAGCAAAGCAATTTCAACTTAAACACGAACATCTATGACGAAGGGTTGTGTCTCACGTGATTTTTGTGTCTCGGAATATCATACCTGGCGGATTATATCATAATACCTTGCAAAATTGTACGTCGTTTACTAGAGTCGAGGCACGACAATGTTGAATCTGCAAACCAGGAAGAGTTGGGTTATCCAGATCCGCTTGTCAAACGCGAGGTCGCCTCTATTCAGGTCAGCGTTGGGTTTTAATAGCTTTTAATTTTTTTCCTATAATTTTTTTGTATTGAAAAGTAATTATGAATTTTTTGAAGATAGAAATTCTTGATTGGATATTCGAATAACGCTGGGAAGGATTTTCCACTCACGGGCGACTTTACAGCGAGCGCCAAACTATCGAGCTCGCCTCGTTGTTTACACGTTAGTGCTTGAAAATATTTAGTTTTGCAAGTTTTCTTGACAACTCTGAAAAGCTTTTAAGTTAAGATGTCATCTTTTCTTGAAGTTATACAGCTCTCCTACAGTTTCTATTTTAAACGATACTGTACACAGCGACCAAGCTTTTGTATTTCAAATGTCATCGTCACAATCTCAACTCTGAGATCTGAGAGCATTGTTTCTTCTCCTGTACTTGTATGTGGTTTCTTCTAGGCAAGCGTGCTCCAACGTAGACCGCATCATCGCTTAACATCAGGGGCGTAATGGTGGTCAAACGCAAGCCTATTATTTATATATAAAAAAAATAAAAAAACGCAAGCCTGATATTTATTTATAAAAAAAAAACATCTGGTCTTGGACAACATCATCCACTCCGTCGCTGGCGAGCGCTCGGTCTACTGATCAGAGCTAATATTACAAGTCTAGGGACAAGTTATGACCTCTGTCTGAACCAACCTCGCGACACTTCCATCCAGAAGTTATTATAAAACATAAAAACTAGCGCCATGAATCAAAACTTTATAACCTACTTAAGTTTATGGCATACATTTAAGCGCGCTCATAAACACTTGAACTACTTTACCGAATGACCCAACGAGACAATAAACCGAACAAGTTATCAAAACAAGCGCAGCCATTACACGAATAGCTGTCGTCACTCCGCGCGCCGGGTTCACCAGAACTGAGCACTGTATTCCACGTAATCGTACGTGATACATACAACATACACGTTCATAAATACATCGAATATCCGCACTTCTGCATTATAATACAGCTTACCATACTATGAGGATATTTTATAAAATACTAGCTGCGCCCCGCGACTTCACCCGCGTAGTGAAAAATGGTGATGATGATGAAAAGTAGCCTATGTCACTCTCTGGCTCTTGAACTATACCCATGCAAAAATTCAGGTGGATCCGTTGTTCCGTTGCAGCGTGAAAGAGGAACAAATATCCATACAAACATACATACATACAAACTTTCGCATTTATATTATTATTATTATTTAAGGTTTAAAATACTAAAAAGTATTTCAAGTCAATACTGTCTCAGAGAGGCGTACTTGTATCGTGTCTCTCAGACACAAAATATATCTGATAAATGATACAGATTGATGATAGAAGTGTAGCGCCGAACCCACCGGCTTCAGCGAGTGTATAAAGGAAGCTGGAATGACTTGTGTCGGACAAACTTCAATCAGAAAATCTTTGATACACGGTCGAGTAGACGTACCTCGGCAGTGTAGCTACAGAATAACACTAGCATGCGATGTGACCTGATCAAACCACGACAGAATCTACAACATCAGTAGCACCGAGTGACTGTCAACTCTCTGACGAATATATATCAGACTAGCTGAAACCCGCTACTTCGTACGCGTAGAGCTCGTCCTTCGGCCTCGCTACTACAACCCGTTATAGCCTATGTGTTATTCTAATGTATAAGCTATATTATTGTCAACTTTCATTAAAATCTATTCAGTCGTTTTTGCGTGAAAGAGGAACAAACATCCATACATACAAACTTTCGCGTTTATAATATTAGTAGGATTATTTCTTGTTTTGACACAATCCCGATAGCTAAAAACACATTAAGTTTTAAGTACAAAGTCCTTGCTAAAAACACATAAAATTAAAATCTCAAAAACTATCATAAAATTCACAAACTAAGTTAAAATAACCGATAAACAAAGACATCAACGTAATAAATATAAAAAGCGTAATAACGTTAGTTCGCGTGACCGCGCCGCGCCGAGCAGAGTAGAACATTCACAGAGAAACACACCCTGAGAGCTGGGTATGAGACACTAGTGACTGTGGCAGGGACAGTTGTGTCGCATCAAAGTGCCGCTTGCAACATGTTTGAATGTGTCGCGCGCCGTTATAACCGTCATCTGTTCGCTGAAGAGTAAAAATATAATAGATAATGAGTAACTCTGCGTGGGCGAGTACTCGGCGGGGACGAGGCCGCCCCGAGCCGGCTTATTGCACCAATAAAACCACACTCTGCCGTCCCTCGTAAATTTTACTAATTAACTGTTTACAGTTTAATTATCTCACCGAAAATATGTCAATATTCAATGAGGTCCCCGAAGTAGCCAATTAATTATTGATATCACTAACGGGGATTGGTTTATCGGAAACTGGCGGGTCCGCGGGCTGCGGGGGCTGCGCGGGCTGCGGGGGCTGCGCGGGCTGCGGGGGCTGCGCGGGCTGCGGGGGCTGCGCGGGCTGCGGGGGAGGATGTGTGTACTGTAAACTGACGAACTTAACATATTAGCTTCACTACATTTTCAATTAGTTTACGAAATTAAACTAAAAGCCTGTTTTAGTGCAAAATGTGATTTTTCAGACAAAGTAGTTGAGCAGAGAACCTGCACGTGACTCTTATCACTTTATAACCGTCGCGGTGGATCCGTTATACGAAAGTAGTTAACGAAATTGTTTTCGTAGCGGTGCTACGTTTCGTAGCGGGCGCTACGTTCCGTAGCAAGTGCAACGCTTCGTAACCAATTCAATGCAACTACTTCAATTTGCTTCAGACGCTGAAATGTTCGGAATATTTCATTTCGAGAGAACACTAACTATTAAGTACCTATTTTAAAATGTGCATTTACGCAGTTATTTGATTTTTTAATGTAATTTTGCTATTCATTTTCTTTGAAAATGTAATGTAATGTCAGCTTACAATATTATGTCAAAATGTGATTTAATATTGTTGATGAAAAAACCGGCCAAGTGCGAGTCAGCCTCACGTACTGAGAGTTCCGTACCACCACATAATTCAATAACGAAATTACCAGTTATAACAGAACTTATTTATTATAACTTAGGTAATTAACAGAAACTTGTCATTGACTTTTTGTCTTGGGCATTTTTTATTATTAATTGTTATATTTTTAGTGTGTAATATAACAATTCCAAATTTGACACTTGTATGTATTATCGTTTTATATTAGAGCTAATACAAAAATAAGAAAAAAATACGTTTGTTGTATGGGGACTCCGCTCTCGTTTTGATTTTTTGACTTTTTTGTTATAATTATGTTAGTCAATCCGCCGTAACATTACATATTCAGAAAAAAATTCAACTGGCTATCCATTAGGCTTCGAAAGATACAGCCGTTAATAGGTAGGACAGACAGACAGAAATCGTAGGCTTAGTAATAAGGTCCTGTTTTTACCCTTTTTACGGAACCTTAAAAAGTAAAAAAAAAAAGATAAAAAGCCTGAAAAATTTCAGATACCATACTATAGTTGTCATAATCCGATATGACAAAAATTGTGTATTCGATATAAAAGGCCCCTGGTAGTAACCTCCCTCCCTGGGGCCCTGCTAACCTGCTTGCTTGCTAGGTGCGTCCCTGCAGTAACCCGCGCGTTTACAACCTCCCGGCATTTTATTTGGAGGCCCGTTTCCGACATTTTAGTGTCGTTCTACGTTTGCTGTTTATTATTATGATCTACGCACATAAACACTGAACGGACCGGTGAGTCTGTCTGTACGCACTGTGCTGCGCGTCACGTCACGTGACCCGCACGGCACGTGACCCGCACGGCACGTTCACTTCCTCTTTTTAGTATTTAGTCCTTTCATTGTTTGAAGCTTTTTTAATTCAAAATTCCTAGTTTGATTTTTATAATTTGCTAGTTTTTTTTTAATAGTAGATTTGTGTTTGACCGCCATCTCGCCTAATGCTAAGCGATGATGCGGTCTACGTTGGAGCACGCTTGCCTAGAAGAAACCGATTCATTCGTGATTTGAAGACACCCAGATTGTAACTATTCGGGAACAACCATTCAGGCAGCTCATTCCACAGACTAGCAGTTCGCACAATAAATGTGGAATCAAAGCGCTTCGTACGGGTTTTCGGAATATCAACCATAAAGCGGTGACGATTTTTTGTGCCAGGTCTGGTATTCCGATAGAAAAATAGGCAAGAGGGAATTTGGCCTCTTTTGGTTTGGTTTGGCCTCTCCTGGTAAGTTTTGACAATCTGTGTTAAAAAAGACCGCTTTGAGTTTGGCGAAGCCAAGTTTAAATGCGTTTCCTGTTAGCAGATAAACTGAATCATTATTTCTGTTTGAGATACTAAAATAGAACAAATTTCGGACTCAAATTACTAAAATAAACAACGATCCGTTTCGTATACTTGATATTTATTAGAAGTAAACCCACGCGCCACGCGTTTGGTTTTTTGGTGAAATAAAAAAGGGAAATACTTACTGTTCTATTTATGTAGCATCCTAGGTAACAGAAATGTTAGATTTTAACTATCATCATCATAATCAGCATTAGTTCACTGCTGGATATAGGCCTCTTCCGCAGCGCGCTACTTCACCCGGTGTTTGGATTTTTCTTCCAGCCCCTGCCAGCTGTCTTACGTATATCGCCATTCCAATGTGTCTCAGGGCGTCCTACGTGGGTCGTCTTTAGTCTGTGCGGGATAGGTGACGAGAAGATTACGCAATTGTAAATTTCCACACGGCTGGCGCGGCGCTGCGTCGCAACGTCAAACATTATTAAAACTTTTATTTTATTTTTTTATTAATGATCACCAGCATGATATACGTCCTTGCTTACAAGACGGAGACAAGCCACAAGAAGTAAATTAAACGCCACCACAATTATAGGTACAGACTACATGCTATTAAAAAACGAGAGTTAGATTTGGAATATAAGTTTAACTAATAGTACATCATATATCATCATCATTCATTTAGTGTCGGTACACGTCTATAACAGTATTTGGTACACGTACACTGATTATTGTGCGCATGAATACCAGCCGCGCGGTACATTAGCAGCGCTGCCTGTAGCCAGCTAACGGCACAGTTACCGTGTGCTAATACTGAAATGGCACTAATAAACAAAATGGAGCATTTCTGTCCCGAATGGAAATGGCAACATGAGATATGAGAACGTTTATTACTAAGTACATTCACATCCGTCAAATCCTCTGAAAATAAGATAATAACTAATAATAATAGTTCGTCCTGTTATATAGAAACTCAATCCACGCATCTTCTCTACATAGTATAAATTGAAGTCGCTTTCCGCGTCTGTCTGTCTGTATGTCTGTATGGCCGCTAACTCCTCCTAAACCACGCAACGGATTTTGATGCGGTTTTCACCATCAGTTATATGTATATAACTAGCGACCCGCCCCGGCTTCACACGTAAATTACACCCGTGCGAAGCCGGGCGGGCGGGTCGCTAGTATGTACTACACAATAAATCACTTTAAGCACACAAATGATTGAAACATCGTCGTATTGAAACAGCCCGACTGTACTGGATGAATAAATCAATACTTATTCGCAAGAGAATGACATTATAAAGGGCAAAACTTGTCAAATTGGCTCGTGACTGACTCCGTCCGCTGACTAAATAAATACGAGTTGGAGGACACGTGGCGGCCTGCGGCGGGGCCTCCACTGCGAGCGGTACTATCCGATACTTCGCTGCGCTGATTTACTGATTATACTATATTATGTTATACTATATATATATATATTATACTATATATATTACTAGTATCTTTTATTGTGCGGATATATAGTCTGTGGAATGCGCTGCCAGAATAGTTCCCCGATAGTTACAATCTGTGTCTTCAAATCACGAGTGATTAGTTTCTTCTAGGTGACCGTACTCCATCGTAGACCGCGTCATCGCTTAACATCAAGCGTGGTGGCGGTCAAATACAAGCCTATTATTAAAAAACAAAACAATTCAATATATTGATGGCCTATAAATTCTACCCTTTAAGGTGGTTCGATTCACCTATGGCAGGAAATTTAAATTTTAAACAGTTTTTTGGTCCTAGTAGCCAGGCCAGGTAATTATTTTTAAATAACACAGTGTTTGCGCAAAATGTTGGCTGTTCTTTGTATTATAATGTAAAGAACAGCCAACATTTGAATAAATCATTTGAAACAGCAAAAATTTGTTTATTCACAAATGTAAGTAATAATGGGCATTAGAGATAAATAGCTTTACATGATTTTGTAAAGAATAATAATCAATTGTCGCAAACATCATGGTTGTTTACAATAATTACCCGGCCTAGCTACAAGGGCAAGAAAACTGTTTGAAATTTGAATTTCCCGTCATTTGTGCAACGAACCACCTTAATTATGTAAACATTGTGAAGACACTCACCGTCACTTACCATCAGATGAGCTGTAGTCAACCGCTTCGACCAGAAAATAATTATTTATACGTATACACGGTAATATTTATAGTATAATATGATAATAAAAAGTAGTGACGGCTGGAAGTAACGCGTTGTCCTACCCACGTGATCCCATGTTCTATGATGCGCATGACATCGCGTCGCGGCGTGTTGTTTGTAATCACTCGCCCAGCTCGGACAGTAGGTACAATACTCCTGTTCCAGAGAGAAGCGGTGCCTTCTGTTCGCCGTGTGAGTTAGTTCCCCGCCGCCCCCGCAGCCCCCGCCCACCGCGCCGGTGGCCGATGGGAGATAGCGCCGCTGGAATCATTTGAATTTTAAATCGCTACAGCCGGAACCGACGTCGAATCAATCGATCCACTTTTTACCGATCCCGGCCTCTCCAAGCGCGTAATTTAATTAATAAGGATTCAAAATTCATGCTGATTTCGCTTCTCAGATTCTGTTTATACTATCTGGCCGGAGAAGTTTGGGTTTGTTTTAAAGAACATTTTTATGACATCAGTTTTAATATACTCTTTGAATTGTATTGAATTATATTTACAAACAGCCTGACAACAACATGCCAATATGCCTCGCTGATTGAATATATCGTAAATACGTTTATTGAATCAGCTCGGTAGAGCACTAGTTACACGAGTGTTGAGTAGCTGCTGCCCGCGACTATTCCACTGTTGTCGCTTCAAATATATTTACTTACATACTGTAAAGCATCACCTATTAAAGTGTTTATATTTTAGTAGAAATTTATTCAAATGATATATAAACCTACACCACCGTTGACATCACGTGCGCGCCGCGCGGCGGTCCATAGTGCCAAGCGAGACGCAGCCGCGCGCGTGCATTCACCTTGAAAAAGAATGCCTAATGCGGTTGAAACTATAGTCGGAGTGACCGCCTTAATCTTACATGAGTAATTCCCGTGTAATATAAATAAAAATATATGATAAACCATTAAGTTTTCACCTATTTAGCATAATGTGCAATAAATTATTTGACTTTGACTTTAACGATACAATTTTTTTATGAAACCGTACATTCTATAGAAGTAATCATTCAAATTTAATTTGAAATCAGAAGGACGTAAAAGCAATCATAAGTACTACACATAAAAAAATATTATATTAAGAGTAAAATGGTAAAACCGATACGAATGAGTACAATTTATCGCATTCATTATGATCACAAACTTTACTCAATACGTTTCTAGATCAAAAATCATTTTAAAATGTCATCCATCAAATTGTAACCTGTGTCTGTATAAATGAACCGCCGCCGGTCCGGTGGGTGACCGACGCCTGCCGTCGATTGAATCACGTGATTTACGCCGACACCTATCTGCGCCGATATCAGGCCCACATGTCGGTCGGCCCACTGCTGGGAATTTTCAGAGTAATCTTTTTTTACTTCACATTCACCATCACCAGAGCACTTTCAAGTAATACAACGGAGTAATTTTTTCAAAAATAAAATTTTAAAGACGGTTTTTCAAATTGATAATTATTCTAACAATGACCGATGGGGAAGAAAGGTTCTTGAGTGGAGACCACGAACTGGAAGACGCAGCGTCAGTAGGCCTCCCACTAGATGGACCGACGACATTGTGAGAGTCGTCGGCATCCAGGGGATGCAAAAGGCAGGATGTTGTCCAGTGTGGAGGTTTTTTTTTTCCTGTCCAGGCGCCTGTAGGCCCGCGAGTTATTCCCTAACGTGATCAGGGTTTTTTATTACTTAACATATTTATACTTTACTAGTAGGCCGCCCCTGCTTCGCACGGGCGAAGCCGACATATATAGCCTATGTCAACCGGGGATAGTGCAGCATCCCAACAGTGAAAGAATTTTACAAATCGGTTCAGTAGTTTCGGAGCCTATTCAATGCAAACAAACAAACTATCAAATCTTTCCTCTTTATAATATTAGTATAGATTAGGGTACAACTTAACACTAGGTAGTTTCATAAGTACATTTATATCTATAATTTTGTGTCTATTATCAGTGTGGAGATCAAAGGGGAAGGCCTATGTTCAGCTGTGGACGTCTTCTGACTGATGACGATGAATTATTCTGATTCTTCAATGGAGTGACGATATACGTGAGGCAGCTGGCAGGGGCTGGAAGAGAAAACCCTAAGATCGTGTCGCGGGAGAGGCATAAACCCAGCAGTGAACTAATGATGAAATATATGCTGATTATGATGATGGATAATAAGCTGCAGTCCCCAGCGCGCGGTGGTGCTGCGGCGTGGTGTGGCGGGTGCTGCGGCGTGGTGTGGCGGGTGCTGCGGCGTGGTGTGGCGGGTGCTGCGGCGTGGTGTGGCGGGTGCTGCGGCGTGGTGTGGCGGGTGCTGCGGCGTGGTGTGGCGGGTGCTGCGGCGTGGTGTGGCGGGTGCTGCGGCGTGGTGTGGCGGGTGCTGCGGCGTGGTGTGGCGGGTGCTGCGGCGTGGTGTGGCGGGTGCTGCGGCGTGGTGTGGCGGGTGCTGCGGCGTGGTGTGGCGGGTGCTGCGGCGTGGTGTGGCGGGTGCTGCGGCGTGGTGTGGCGGGTGCTGCGGCGTGGTGTGGCGGGTGCTGCGGCGTGGTGTGGCGGGTGCTGCGGCGGGGATAGATCCTCGTGATCGACGTCCGGTCTGACTCGACAGTTATCTGCGGCGGTATTTCACTCGGCCCGCATTGTGTACCGGCTGCAGCGCTGTTGCAGTGCGACCGCATTTCAACAGAATTCAAAAAAGCAGATTCTCAATTCAACGTTTTTTGGTGTTGCGTGTTACTCGATATTACCTCCGATCGTTATTCTGAGTTGTGAACTAATTTTAATGCATCTTTTTTTTAAAGCTCTCAATGGGCCATTCAAATTTTAAGACAATATTAAGAGGTATCATTTTTAAGTTTTGTAGTTGGTTTATAGCTTAGATCAGACGAACAAGGGAGATATGGTAACTTGGCGATTGCGAAAGCATCAGGCCTAAATCAGGCTTGATACCTTTAGTCGAACTAACTTAGGAGAAAACCTTGTTGTCCGTTTTGTTGCAAGTTTCTTCGTGTGCGTGAATAATAAGTAAGTGAGCCGTACTAACAGCTCTTGCGTTAAGAGGTATATAATGAAAAAAATATGAAAATTGTAGATATTTGAACACGAACGATAAGATATTATCTCCTTGACAGGGCAGCAGCAGCTTGGGTCCTTGTTCAGCAGTGGACGTCTGCTGGCTGATGATGATGATGATTATCTCCCTTGGTTGTCAGATCTAAGGTTTGTAGGTAAGTATTGAATGTTGTTGTCAAATTGTTATTGTTTCAATAAACATAATGAGGGTGAAAAGTTAGGGGATGTATCCCGTTTATTGATGTTCCCGTGAAGTTAGTTGTTATTTTTTTGCCAAAATGTATTTATTATTCTATTAAAAAACGAACCTAAAATAACGAAAGGAAGGTTCCGTTATAAAGTCGCTTCTCGTCCTCCGAGTGATTGATTTCCCCTCGCCGGGCGTCCAGTCATCTGTTCTCTTTTTAGGGTTCCGTACCTCAAAAGGAAAAAACGGAACCCTTATAGGATCATTTTGTTGTCCGTCTGTCAAGACTCTTTTTCTCAAGAACGCGAAGAGGTATCTAGTTGCAAATCAAATACGGTTTTTAAAGTTAACGCGGTAAAAGATATGACCGTATATTTCGCATATTTTGCAATTTCACAAGGGAATCAAAACCTTTAGAGTACTTCCCGTTGACCTAGAATCTTACTTCACTGATAATGGAAAAAATACGAAATTTGTTAATTTGAAACTCCAACACATAAAAAAAATGTTTTTGCTATTACAAACTTACATTTTGTAGTTGGTATGTATGGGAGTACCCGTTTGCCAACTACATAGTTAAGTTTGTCATGCAATATTTCAATCTTTTTAACCTTCCGTACCTGTTAAGTTTGTACGGAACTCTCAAAGTGCGAGTCCTAATCACACTCGTCCAGTTTTATTTTTAAATAATGAACTTTAAAGAAGGCAAATCTTAAGGTGGTTCGTTGCACAAATAATGGAAAATTCAAATTTCAAACAGTTGTTTTGTCCTTGTAGCTAGGCCGGGTAATTATTGTAAACAACCATGATGTTTGCGCAGATTGATTATTATTCTTTACAAAATCATGTAAAGCTATTTATCTCTAATGCCCATTATTACTTACATTTGTGAATAAACAAATTTTTGCTGTTTCAAACGGTTTATTCATAAATGTAAGTAATAAGGTGCGTTACTGTTAAATAATTGTACATTATAATGTAAAGAACAGCCAACATTTTGCGCAAACACTGTGTTATTTAAAAATAATTACCTGGCCTGGCTACCAGGACCAAAAAACTGTTTAAAATTTAAATTTCCCGCCATAGGTGAATCGAACCAAGTATCAAGTAAGATAAGGAGAGTATCAAGTGAGACGGACTGTAACAGACAGCTGTCTTACAGTTTCATTCTCTGCCTCTCATATTAGTTTTACTCACATAAAGTCCTGGCGATTTCAATGAATAAGTTTATCCTTCCAACAATAACAGAACGCAAATATCAGAGGATACTTATTTTATTTTACTAACTAAATAACAGATTGGTAACAGTTCGAGTACGTTTTTACAAAAGACAACCCCACCTGGTGATCAGAGGCTTTATCTCGAAGTACTTTGTCACTCGCCGAGCGCCGAGCACAGAGCTACAAAGCACCTTCGAATCTGCCTCTGAGGCTCTATTCTCGCGGTCGAGACTATCTCGGTCCCTGTCTCTCTCATTAGAATGTTCGTAAGTGCGGAATGCGAGCGCTGGTGCCGTTTGTACCGGTAACGATTTAATCACCTCGGTGACTGCGCCGCGATTGCTCTTTTATTGGCCCATTTTATCACTTGGTGTGATTTAAGGTTCTCATTCCCGTAGGTTGAATGAACCACCTGTTTCTATTTGTTAAACTGGCAAACTAGGTTGCTGTTTTTTTTTAATATTTTTATTAATAGACTTGCGTTTGACCGCCAACTCGCCTGATGTTAAGCGATGATGTGGCCTACGTTGGAGCACGCTTGCCTAGAAGAAACCAATTCACTCGTGATTTGAAAACACCCAGATTGTAACTATCGGGGAACACCCATTCAAGCAGCGCATTCCACAGACTAGCAGTAGCTATTACTAGCTACTGAGATTTTAAACAAAAAATACCTCCATAATGAGTCGATGCATGATGATGACTCTCCACCTCGAACCAAGAGGGAGTTATTGACTTCTGTACATTAAATGTTGAATCGTTGAAGATGTCAAGCGAGTTCACAGCATCATTGAATGAACACTAGATAACTAAATAAATGAATAAATAAATAAATATTCGGGACATTTTTGCACATACGGTCATCTGACCCCAAACTAAGCAAAGCTTGTGATATGGCTGCCAGAAACTGATATACATACATATATAGGTTTAAATACATACTTAAATAGATATTAACACCCAGATATAGAACAAACACAAATGTTCATCACACAAATGTTTGTCCTAGGTGGGAATCGAACCCACGCCCCTAAGCTCAGAAGGCAGGTTCACTACCAACTGGACCAACGGGCTAACTAAATATAAGATGACGTTAATTCCTTGTTTTTGGTGCGTCCAGGAAAATGTACTCAGACATAGTGTAAATTAGTGAAAGAGTGTGACTTACTCGTAGCTCCCTCTGAGTAGTTCCGGCAGCACATGTCTCTAGCACAACACTCTCGAGAGTGATCCATCCTCGTTCCACTTCTCAGCAGGGTTTCCTTCACCGTTTTTTTGCGATGACATCGAAACTGCACTTCATTTTTAAGCCTACGATGTCTGTCTGTCTGTCGGTCTGTCTATCCGCAAAAATCTTAAAGTTGTTTCTAGGCCTAAAACATAAAATAATCGTTTCACTTCATAGCCGTTACACTCGCACCCAGCGGAGAACTGTAGCAGCGAGCGTTCACGTAATACAAAGTTATTTGTTTTAAGAAACGCACTTAAATATAATATTTAATAGGATCGGTGAATCGATTCAGGAGCGCGCCTACTTGGAGTAAAGTAATCGAACGCCTCGGGCCGCGTCGCTGGTTTAAATTTCAAAACAAAAAGCTTTTCTGCGTCTGGCACTTCGGAACTTTTTCTAGACTGGAAATATAAACCATTTTCTGTCCCCGCTGCGGATATTGGCTTCGACCTCGTAAGCTACTTGTTAAGGATCAATATTGGGAAGATTACAGAGTTATGTTTATATTTAGGTAAACCTGAAAACACGGGAACGATTCCAGTACAATAACTCGTTTATATACCATAGAGAGTTAATTTAATTTCCCTGGAAATCTAGCCCTTGAGAGTATTTATAATAGAACTAAAGTGTATCATCATCATCAGCCAGAAGACGTCCACTGCTGAACATAGGCCTCCCCCTTTAACCTCCACACTGAACGACAGCCTGCCTTTTGCATCCACTGGATGCCCGCGACTCTCACAATGTCGTCGGTCCATCTAGTGGGAGGCCTCCCTACGCTGCGTCTTCCGGTTCGTGGTCTCCACTCCAGAACCTTTCTTCCCCATCGGTTATCGGTTCACTAAAGTGTATATCTAACATCAATATATACAATATACATCTTTTTATTAGTTGGGTGTGTTTATGCCCCGATGGATGAACGTATTTGTATTAAATCAGACGTGGAGATAATTTTTGGGGCCTGATTGACATAAAAGCCACAGTCAATGTACGTCTCTTGTCGGTTCGCGTGTAAGCTCGCGGGGTGCAGCTAACATCTTCACTGAGAGCCAGACAGTGGATGTACTGCCTGTAGAGTGTACGTCTGCATCGAGACCCTCTCAGTCGGCGTGTAATCATTTAATTCGTGTCATTATGAGCACGAGCTCACACTCGGTGCTCGCGAGAACATGAAACTGTAGTTTGTTTGTTGTTCGCGCGTTTGAAGTAATTAGCGCGCGCTCTCGGAGCTCGACGCGACAGTCGGCGGCAGTAAGGACGGTCCGCAGGTAACAGAGCGTCTGCCGCGACGCGACAGATATCCTACAACACAGATACATTTGAACGAGAAATCATCATCATCATCATCAGCTAGAAGACGTCCACTACTGAACATAGGCCTCCCCCTTTAACCTCCACACTGAACGACAGCCTGCCTTTTGCATCCACTGGATACCCGCGACTCTCACAATGTCGTCGGTCCATCTAGTGGGAGGCCTCCCTACGCTGCGTCTTCCGGTTCGTCGTCTCCACTCAAGAACCTTTCTTCCCCATCGGTTATCGGTTCTTCGAGCGATGTGGCCTGCCCATTACCACTTCAACTTGCAAATTTTAACAGCTATGTCGGTGACTCTGGTTCTTTGGCGAATATCCACGTTAATATACGCGTAACGAGAAATAGCGTCAACTATTTGGTGATGCCGCTTCAATGATACTAATAACCCTAATAATCATGACAGTTTCTAAATCTATAACAAGCTCAGGTCCGATCATATGCGGAGTGCTGTCGTCACCTTTGGGATGGTTTAGCACAGTACCAGCTTGAAACTTTGCACTCAATATAAAAAAGAGCAACAAACCTCCTTGACGACGAAGCGTTGGTTAGAAAAAACCTTTGGAACCTGAACTATCGGCGTAAAGTCGCAAACTTATCGGTATTTTCGGAGTGCCTTCTCTGCGTCTGTTGTTTCGCAGCATTACAATCTTGGAGTGGTCATGTCTAGGATTAATAGGTTAATACTGGGCAAACGTGCTCCATCTTCGACCACAACGTGGCTTTTACTTTTTACCTCAGAAAGTATATGGTTCCTGTACCCCGGGAGAAAGTGTGAAAAAAGAAAAAATCAGAAACAACAAAGGAATAATGATTTAAAACCGAATCGTTTTCCGCCCGGAACGTTTGACTTCAAACGACATGGCGCATATCAGGGGTGTGTTATGAAAGGAGGCAAGTCATTTCTGACTTACGTGTTCTTTCCTACATACCTTAAACAACAAGAAGGTTCCGGTAAACACAAAACTCAATAAAGAAACGAGTTTTAGCTCGCAGCAGCGGGAGAGTGTAATGTATAATACTGTTGAAGAAACTCGCTGGAACTGTATGACACAGTGAGGCGGCGGGTTCACACCTGAGATAACAGTGAATGTACTCACGTCGTATAACAGTGAATGTACTCACGTCGTATAACAGTGAATGTACTCACGTCGTATAACAGTGAATGTACTCACGTCGTATAACAGTGAATGTACTCACGTCGTATAACAGTGAATGTACTCACGTCGTACAACAGTGAATGTACTCACGTCGTACAACAGTGAATGTACTCACGTCGTACAACAGTGAATGTACTCACGTCGTACAACAGTGAATGTACTCACGTCGTATAACAGTGAATGTACTCACGTCGTACAACAGTGAATGTACTCACGTCGTACAACAGTGAATGTACTCACGTCGTATAACAGTGAATGTACTCACGTCGTACAACAGTGAATGTACTCACGTCGTATAACAGTGAATGTACTCACGTCGTACAACAGTGAATGTACTCACGTCGTATAACAGTGAATGTACTCACGTCGTACAACAGTGAATGTACTCACGTCGTATAACAGTGAATGTACTCACGTCGTACAACAGTGAATGTACTCACGTCGTATAACAGTGAATGTACTCACGTCGTATAACAGTGAATGTACTCACGTATTACAACAGTGAATGTACTCACGTCGTATAACAGTGAATGTACTCACGTCGTACAACAGTGAATGTACTCACGTCGTATAACAGTGAATGTACTCACGTCGTACAACAGTGAATGTACTCACGTCGTACAACAGTGAATGTACTCACGTCGTATAACAGTGAATGTACTCACGTCGTACAACAGTGAATGTACTCACGTCGTACAACAGTGAATGTACTCACGTCGTATAACAGTGAATGTACTCACGTCGTATAACAGCCAGAGATTCAAACTGCCTATAATGGCCTGACTACACTTCGACAGTTCGCACAGACAGACGTGCGTGTGAGTATTAGCTGATTTAATTTGTATTTTCTGGTTTTAGTATTAGCTTTTATTTAAAATTAAGTCACACTAATAATATAAATGTGAAAGTTGTATGTTTCTGTGCACTCGACTACGTAACCGTTTTAAAGAAATGGAGGTAGCACTCTGGCTTAACACATAGGCTACTTTTTATCCCGGACTAATTCAAGATTTATGTAGGATAGCGGGCGAAAACACAGGACGCTGCTAGTTAAGTATTAATGTTAAGTAAATAATATCAACTTTATTAAATTTGATGGTTATTTGATTAACCTCTGCAGTACCTACAGTTCGAAGTGTTACATCATTAATTAAAAAGATTTCGTAAATGGCATTTTATTAGATTAAAATCCAGCGAATGATTTACATTTTCCAAATTATGTTTTGAAGCTGTCAGCTGTATCTTGCGCTGAAATGTGGAACGCAAAATGCTTTTACAAGAAATCACGGCCTCTATTTATTTAATTTGCATTTCAAAATTTGTATTCAGCTAAACTTATTCAAGAGAAACCAGCACAATAACATGCAAGCTATTTTGCAGGTATTTTTTTAAACTCTAATTCAGACTAGGTCAGGTCTTGAGCACCAGTGCAAAGTTGTTAGTCTATCGGTTTTTTTATCGGATACATTTCGGAGAGTGTGCATCGGATCTGCATGATCTAATTCTCTCCTGCCCATTTTACTATCGGATGGCCAGAGTGGGCATGAAAAAAAAAACACCGCTTTATGCTTGATATTCCAAAAATCCTTAAGACTAGCTTTGATTCCACTTTTATTGTGCGAACTGCTAGTCTGTGCAATGCGCTGCTGAATGGGTGTTCCCCGATAGCTAGAATCTGAGTGTCTCCAAATTATGAGTGAATCTGTTTCTTCTAGGCAAGCGTTCTCCATCGTAGGCTGCATCATCGCTTAACACCAGGAGAGTTGGCGGTCAAACGCAAGCCTATTCCTAAACAACAACAAAAAATTACATGTGAAAGTCTCCAGTTTATAGGTAAATTAATAATAATTATACATTAATTACACCCGGACCCGGGTATGTCCTAAAACTGCGACCAGAACCACCGGAGGATGGGCAGCAGCGTCCTGTTAGTACACGGTGAACGTACTGCGATCTCCAAGCCGCCTGCCAAGCGTGGGGATTATGGCAACACCCCTCTCTAAGAGGGAGGCCTTGTTCAGCAGTGGACATTTAATGGCCGATGATGTGATACATTAATTACAATGGCAACACACCACGCTTAGTTTGACAATCAGCACGCATTGCTGTGCGTGTGTGAGTTATGTATTTATGGCGGAGGCTTCACACCTGCGCTGCGTGCCTTGTACCAGTCAGTGTGGAGGAACGTAGTCCAACATATTTTCTAGCTCCATTATTTAAACGAGAAGTGAACTCATAACTTAAAACTTTACTATCCATTGCACAAATGAAGCTAGAATCTAGAATCGGCGTTACTTTAAGCGGCTGGCGCGCTTTAAAGCGGTGGTTCGGTAATGCACTATGCAGCAAATAGCGCTGTAATTTGTGAGCGTTGTAGTTCCATTAAAGGAGTTTACGCTGCGGACGCTGCGCGCTATCTGCACTCCTCATGGACCTGACTGTCGTCTGTGATTTAATATGTTTCAAAATAATTATGTTGCAGCTCAACTAGCTGGTCTCAGTAGATCATAGAAGTTGATCAACGTCCGGATGAGTGACCGCAAGAGGCATTTACAACTAGAGCTACAAGACTAGTGGAGATATGGGCCGCCGCCTATTGACACTGTCACACCATCAGCCATTAAACGTCCACTGCTGAACAATGCCTCCCTCTTAGAGAGGGGCGTTGCCATAATCCCCACGCTTGGCAGGCGGCTTGGAGATCGCAGTACGTTCACCGTGTACTAACAGGACGCTGCTGCCCATCTTCCGGTGGTTCTGGTCGCAGTTTTAGGACATACCCGGGTCCTAAAACTAAAACCGGGGGTTGACACTGTCAACACTAGCGGAGTTGACAGTGCGTTGCCAGACCAGATAAATTCTGGTCATTATGAGATACCTACTTTAAACATGCTACCTAACATCTGTATGTAAATTTCATAATCTACATAGTATAAATTGAAGTCGCTTTCCGCGTCTGTCTGTCTGTCTGTATGGCTGCTAACTCCTAAACCACGCAACGGATTTTGATACGGTTTTCACCATCAGTTAGATACATTTACACGGAAGGTTTATGTATGTAACTAGCTACCCGCCCCGGCTTCGCAAGTAAATTACAGCCGTGCGAAGCCGGGTGGGCGGGTCGCTAGTATATAATAAATTATTGAGTATTAAGCTCTATCGTGTGTTGAATGGTATGTCAAATTGTACTAAAACTAACAATTTCAATTGTCTTGAAGCCTGAAGGTATCTCGTAAGTAGCTGTACCTGTGTTACAGCTGCTACTGTTCAAGCCAATCTGTTCTATATCTATAATATGTGTAGGTATTTAAGAGGTTTAATGCAAGCGAATGTACGGGAACAACAATATTATTGTACTGTTTAGTTTACCTCTCATCTAAGTGATTTTAATTCTAACTCAAAAATAGTAGATCTCGGTTCAGTGCTGGTTCTAGAACGGAGCTGGTTGTTCAGGTGAGAGGAGCACTCGGCTGGTCACCTGACAACCCTGACGCTGAGGAACCAACGAGAATGTCGTCGATGCAGATAAGAAGAATGTAATGCAGCACGTACATTAATACATAGTAACACAGGAACAGATGTGAGCCGGGTGCTGCCGTCCTCGGAGTCCGAGCCCAGAGTTTATTGATTCACTGGAAGTTGTCCGGCAACTTGTACAAGTAAATACAAATAACGTCCGATTCAATATTCTCCTTCTCGGGAAATCACAATAGAGAACTTATTAACCAGACTCGAAGTTCTCCCCCCCCCCCCTCCGTGCCTGCACATCCCCGTGCCCGCACAACTCGACCGCGCCAGAAACTTTACTAAAATCGACAAAGCTGCGCCAGAAACATAATGGAACTTTATATTTTGTACGTGTACATACAGGGTGTATCAGAAATAACTCATATTCTCAGACACGGCAACTAGAATTTTTAACTGTGGGATAAAACAGCTAGATATAAACCAGTTCTGAACAGATTGCTTTCTGGAAAACTGTTAATTTGCTACACCCTGTAGGAGTACATAATGGAGGACTCGCTCCGGGTTCCTTACACGGATTGTATTTTTATCTCTCTCGTAAATACGAGGAGCTGTTTGAACAAACAGAACTTTAAATTAGATTCAATAAAACGCTGGCGGATTGCTATATTCAGTGAACCCCGGCAACGGCAGCACACTGCTCCACGGGGCAGCACACTGCTCCACGGGGTCTGTTGCGACTTGTTCTCTTAATGTACTTGTTTACAGAAATGAAAATATTGTAAACTAGAAGTCGAGGTCATCCAGGGCAATCCTGTTCTGACAGTTGTTCAGACGTTCGCGGGTGACGTTTGTTACTAACGGATATCTTTATCAGTATAGTACAAGTATCAAGTGTGTCACCAGCGCATGGCCCAGGGGGAGACAAGTTATGAATTGAATTGAATTGAATTGATTATAAATGAGAAAAATATGAATTATAGGTACAGTCGAGTTTTGACGTGCGGGATTTATCGGCAAAGCAAGACAATTGCACGGCCTTAGGGCTTTGGTTTCTTTGCAGTTGGCAACATTTTTTTTTTCTCTAGGGGCGGGCAGCTGCCTCTCCCTGCCCCCCTCCCCCCTTGGTGACGCCCTTGACAAGTATCAGTATAATTGTAATGTTTACAATATGGTAGGTATCCCTCCACCGTCTCTTCACTCAGGGCATCGGTAAGATGGTATGAAAGTGGGATGCAAAAAAAGTTGCAATATTTTTACTTTGAGCGGTCACTTTTACTATTTTGATTACATAACCTACCACAACCACATATAGCATTCTTAGTTCATACTATGGTCACGCTCTTACTCTCTGTACAGTAAAATAAAAAACATATTCGGAACATTTTTGCACACACGGTCATCTGACCCCAAACATAGCAAAGCTTGTGATATGGCTGCCAGAGACTGATATACATACATATATATTTTTAAATACATACTTAAATAGATAATAACACCCGGATATAGAACAAACACAAAATGTTCATCACATGAATGTTTGTCGTAGGTGGGGATCGAACCCACGCCCCCAGGCGCAGAAGGGCTACCGGGGCTATCTAGTAGAAAGAGCTCTATAGAGGCTACTGTAACTATGAGTTATAGCGGTAGAAGCAACTCAGGCGAATTTTTGTAAAAGAATAACTCGTATCATGCGGTCCGCGCCCCTGGCTGGCTGGCTGGCTGGCTGGCTGGCTGGCTGGCTGGCTGGCTGGCTGCACGCCAGCGACGCGACGGTTCCGCGACACGCGCTGCCAGTGACGGCCGCACGGCTGCCTGCTGTGGATTGAAAAATGAATCGAGTCTGCGGCTTACACGCGTCACGCTCTGGATATGTTTGGAAATAAATATTCAACTGAACTCTCTGCTCTATAGAAATCCAATGACTTCTGAAACCAGGCTGAATTCCATAAACAAGAACCATTTATTTTTCGGGATATAAACAGCCCGTGTCTTCAAGCCCTACTATGAGCTGCACCAAACTTCGCCTCAAATGCATTCACCAACTATCATTCCAGTCGACAGGAACTGTGAAACATTTACAAACTTTTTCGGTTCAAATATCTTGAAGTACCTATTTACGTTTAACCAAACCACATCGAACAATACAATCATGACAAGCCAATAAAAAAATGTTGAAAAATATTAGTTTTCGATCAATATTCCAATCTTGGATTTGTGGCATAAGTAAATGTTTTTTTTTAAAGTTGCCAGGCTGTGCTTTTCATCTATACTAATATTATAAAGAGGAAAGATTTGATTGTTTGTTTGTTTGTTTGCATTGAATAGGCTCCGAAACTACTGAACCGATTTGAAAAATTCTTTCACTGACGGGAAGCTCCACTATCCCCGGGTGATATAGGCTATAATCTATAACCGTGCGAAGCTGGGGCGGACCGCTAGTTTTCTATATAAGTATATTATATTGGTGACAGGTGCGTGTAGTTCCCGGCGGAGGAGGAACCCGCGTGGTATCGACACGGCGTCCTCCCGCCGAGTGACGAAGGTCCTGCCACACTCCGGCGCTCCGCCCCACCAACACCTTGCAACTAATTTGTCTATTGTGAATACATCGTGCAGGGACGTCAGCGGCAGCGGACACGCTGGACCACGCCGCCAGAGAACAAGATAACTCTTTATTGTTCACATCAGGAATGAGAACGACAAAAACAACTTAAAACTATAGTGAAACAATTGGCGGTCTTATCGCTGTAACTGATTTCTTCCAGACAACCTATCGGACCTATTTTCTATCGGACTGCCAGACCGGGCACAAAAAATCAATACCGCTTTATGATTAGTATTCCGAAAACCCGAACGAAGCGCTTTGATTCCAATTTTATTGTGCGAACTGCTAGTCTGTGGAATGCGCTGCCTGAATGGGTGTTCCCCGATAGATACAATCTGTCTTTAAATTACAAGTGAATCGGTTTCTTCTAGGCAAGCGTGCTCCACCGTAGACCGCATCATCGCTTAACATCAGGCGAGTTGGCGGTCAAGCGCAAGCCTTTTTTTTTTTTTTTTTAAAACAACCTTAGTATGGAGAGGTCATACAGAAGAGGTAACGGACGGGGTGTGCTGTAATAAAGGCTGTGCTGGTATGAGGCCTTTTTACCACCATCACTAGTCATCACTTTTGCAGTATATATTAGTGCATAGTAATTTTAAATAATTACTTGTACCTATTAGTTGCGTATCTGCATCCATGTAACTTGCATTAGAATACGAGTGACATGGATGCGTTAGAATTGTACATTGAAACAGATTGTTTTATTTAGCACTAGCGACCCGCCCGCCCGACTTCGTACGGGTGTAATTTACGTGCGAAGCCGAGGCGGGTCGCTAGTTCTATATATAAACCTTCCTTGAAAATGTATCTAACTGATGGTGAAAACCGCATCAAAATCCGTTGCGTGGTTTAGGAGGAGTTAGCGGCCATACAGACATACAGACACACGCGGAAAGCGACTTCAATTTATACTATGTAGAGATAACCGGCTTAGCGCCAAATATAACTAAATACATTACACATACTGAAAAAAATATTTAAATTGGTTGAT
Source organism: Agriopis marginaria (assembly GCA_932305915.1). Classification (NCBI taxonomy): domain Eukaryota; kingdom Metazoa; phylum Arthropoda; class Insecta; order Lepidoptera; family Geometridae; genus Agriopis; species Agriopis marginaria. Next base: position 169,875 of record OW029932.1, read on the forward strand.
AAATCTCTGAGATAAGAGTGTTTAAAGTTTAAGGTGGGGATAGAGACGGGATGATCTGTCCCTTTCTCGCAAAGCGTGTGTTAGTATAGCATTTGTATAGCGCACCTGAGCGTGACATCACGGCTCAGTATAGTGCGCTCTCTGTCTAGCATGAAATTAAAATGCTTATATCTTATTTATTTTTGAACTAATTTTAATTTTGTTTTAGAGATAGAGATAGAGAAGAGATAGAGATTATGGTAACGATGAGACGGTGCCGGCGGCGCCGCGCGAGCTCGAGTACTGCAACAGAGTTCCAGGAGTCGCGGCCATTAGCCGTGATTCAGTGCAAGAAACTTGCACAATAGCGGTTGATTTGTATGCAGAGCGACAGACGGGTACCAGTTCGATCCACTCACTCCTCACTCCTCACTCTCTGCGCGGGAACATTGCAAACTGCTCCTAAGTACTAATATTCTACGAACAAGTTTATTTTTAACCGACCGGGTTCTCAATTAGTTATCTATACTAATATTATAAAGAGGAAAGATTTGATTGTTTGTTTGTTTGCATTGAATAGGCTCCGAAACTACTGAACCGATTTGAAAAATTCTTGCACTGTTGGGATGCTGCACTATCCCCGGTTGACATAGGCTATATATCCCGGCTTCGCCCTTCGCGAAAAATTTTGATGATGCTGATGAAAAGTATTTTATGTCACTCACTGACTCTTGAACTATACCCATGCAAAAAATCAGGTTGATCTGTTGTTCCGTTGCAGCGTGAAAGAGGAACAAACATCCATACATCTATACATACAAACTTTCGCGTTTATAATATTAGTAGGATTTACATAATTCTTCTGATGTTTGCACAGAATATACTTTTACATTGCTCCCATACAAATTTTATTAAAATCGGTTTATTATTTTAGTTTATAAATCAAAATAACTGGAAAAGATGTCACACAAGTAAACAAAACTGCATAATATTCAATAATTTAGAAGTCGGTTTTTTAAATTAATAATTATATGTCGAAATAATATAGAAAAATGTATAGAGTTGATATGAGAATGACCACAGAAAAGAGAAGATATTATTTTTACTTTTCTGTGAGAGTGGCAGTCATCTAAGCACGTATAACTATCAAGAGAGCATTCTATATATCGTATTTACCAAAGCATAGGTACTAGTACCCACGTGATGGCGACTGGTGGCGCTAGCGGCGTTTTAACCTAATCAAAAACAGTTTTCCTTTAAGCTTATTTAGTTGCAATTTTGTCCGCGCGTCGAGTTATCTGAAACACTCTGCATAACGCTTTGCCTTTATTGCGATATAATCTCGTTTGTATGCGGCTATCTATGATTTTCCTTTTGTTAAGATGCAGATTGCGTGTTTTGAGTGCTGGTATCAATAGTTATAGAACAGATAGAACTTTTTGTGGCAAGTGAACATTATTGTTCACGCCAAAAATTGCATACACACGTTAAAGCAAAACTAGTGCAACAATAGTCGGCCTTATAGCTAAGAGCGATCTCTTCCATGCAACCTCAGAATGAAGAGTATTCATACAGGAGGGACGGACGGGCTGGACATGCAATATTGATTACTGTGATAAGTAGTCATTTTAACCGTCATTGTTATGTTAGTGTTATCATTATACATACCTACAGTAGTATCGTACTAATATGATGAACGCGAAAGTGTTTTTTTTTTTGTTTTTACTGTGGCAAGTGCTTTTAACTAAACAATATACAAGCTAACTACAAACATAAATTAATCTTACCGACATCTAAATTAGCAATGCATAGCTCCGGCCCAAATCCAATGGTCGTCAAAATATATAATAAACTACCAGTACAGATAAAGGATATAGAAAATGAAAATAAATTTGTCAAAACCCTAAAAAACATATTGCTAGCAAAATGTTACTATAGCTTAAACGAGTATTTAGAAGACAAATCAATTATGGAATAAATCGATCCGCTCCGCACTATATTGCCATACCCAATCAGGGTTATTGTTATGTATTACCTAATTTAAACATGCTACCTGACATCTGTATGTGAACTTCATAATAATTATGCAATAAATGATTGAGTATTGAGTATTAAAACTAACACTACAAATACTATTAGACTGTCCAAAGACCGTTGAAGGTCTAAAGACAATCTAAGTGTGTTTGTTTATTGGTTTAATTGTCCTTCTTTTACAAACCACAACAGAGTAACGGTCGATCCGTGACTTTTTGCATGGACAGTTGGAATGCCGAATAAAAAGTACTTTACATCAATAATGTACTTTTCTTTCTACTTTCCTGAGGGGGTGTCCACACGGGTAAAACAGCGGGACACAGCCAGTTATGGATATGGCAATGATGAGGGCTCTTCGTAAAATGATACAAAGAATAGCTACAGACAAAACATTAATAAGTTACAATATTGCAATCATTTGCGCTAACTCCATTACATGGACTAGACAATAATTCTCGATTCGACCTTTATCAGAAAACCCCAAATAAATCCCTGTCTAGCGGTCTGGATGAAGTACTCGTTTATCAGTTAGTGAAACCCCTCCCGAGTCAGGTGGGATGAGCTGGGAGGAGTCTCCTGTAAAGCCGAGATAAAGGTAAACCTCGAATTAGGGCAAGTTCCCGAAACAGATGAGCCAGAGTAACAAGAGGCTTAATTTAATCGCGGAACAATTAAAACTTGGTGAAGCAATCGTAAGTTTCCTGCTTCTTTGTTTGTAGACGATTACTTCGCGACACGTCGCTGCGCTCGTGTGCGTGCTACCCTCCTCTCCTCTGCTCTCCTTTACTCTCCTCTCCGTGTCACAGAAAACTAAGGTACTCATTTTTGCAAACTTTGCCACAACACAGTCACAGAAAAGATATCACTTAGTACTCAAGTGCTGTAAGCAAGTAACTAGTAACAAGTAACTCAACGCATAAGTATTGCCATTCAACGTGGTAATGACGCCAGCATGCTGGGTACGCTGCCAACTGGTAGTGGGCTTGAGCATTTGATTTTCTTTAGACCTTCAACTGTCTATGGGCAGTCTAACTGTATTTGTAGTTTTAGTTTTAGCTTGTATTTTATTTCCATAATTTAAAAAAAAAAAAAAAAAGTAACTAGTCATTAATACACTGTCATTACATATTTTTGCTATTGTTCGGCTCGGTATTTGATCACAGCTCACCTGATGTGGTCAAGAATGGTAAACATGCCTAATCTGGTATGGAAAGATGATGACAGTATGATTTCACAAAGGTTTCCTTGTTGTTCTACAGAACACTAGAAACATTGAAACGCTTTAAATAGTATTTCCGCTCTGCATTTTGTCGGTAAAAGTCATGTCCAGCGGTTATACAGTTAGTATTCAAAGAATTAATAATATTCTAGCACATGGGAGTTGATCAGATTAATTAGCAGTTGTCTTGCACTGACTGTAAAGTGGCAACACTAGTATTTCAGGTGCACTGACAATGTTGCCCATTTTATATTATTTAGGGATTAAATAGACGGACTTAAACAAACGCCTTTTTTGCCTATATTTAGGCATTTTGTGCAGACGATGGTCAACAAAGAGAGGACAAGGAGTTTGATTAATAACATGTAGTGAAGTTACGAGGAGAGCTTTTGAAGTACTGCTGCTTTAAATTTATCAGCAGTGTTGCAAGCAGAAATATTGATATTTTGATAAGAGTCATTATACGATTCCACCATCCCACGAGCAGGAATGAATTGAACACTTTACTGATTTTGTCGCGTATATTGTACATAATTACCTACCTGTGACCACGGACACGGCAAAGTGTTCCAAACGTCAGGCATTAATAATGTAAAATACACGCCGCTAACCGCGTGTATTTTACATCTATTAAAAGTGTTCATTGCAATGTGAAATAATAATGAATGGTTCGACAGCTTTTATAGATATGTTAGAGAGTCAACCAATTTGTAAAGTAAGTATAATTATCTCGCAGCTAGGACACAATATGGCCTAAACAAACCGGAATTCTGGAAAAAGTAAATTAAATCCGGCGAGTAAGTTAAAGTAGTGATGTTTGCGAGCAGGCCCTCGGGTCGAAGGCGAGTGGGCTCGGGCCACGAGCCTGTTTGTTTAGGACGCGCTTCTCAAAGCAAGCTCCACACACGAACGAATGAACTGCGAGACCTGGAATGACAAGGAGCAATGAAAAACTAACGCAAATCTATACTAATATTATAAAGAAGAAAGATTTGATTGTTTGTTTGCATTGAATAGGCTCCGAAACAACTGAACCGATTTAAAAATTCTTTCACTGACGGGAAGCTACACTATCCCCGGGTGACATAGACTATAATCTATACCCGTGCGAAGCTGGGGTGGACCGCTAGTATTATACAAAAGAAAACTTAAATAAAAGAGAACTAAGTTTTCTAGTCGTGGTATGTTTTTTGAGGTAAGGAAACGTTATCTTTTTGCTCTATTTAATAGGGTGAATTATCTGGTATAGCTTTTAACAAAGTGTGGGTGAAAACAATGCAGTTGCATCCGCTTTATGGAGTGATTACAGCCATGGACTAGAGGTAGTATTTTAGTTTTTCCTGCCTGAAAGTAAAGAGAAACCTTGTCCCAGTGGTGTATTAGTCCAGGGTTCCGTCGTATAATCCGCTTGAGTTACCAAATGGGTCACCAAGTAAGTAGCGAGTACAAACCGCGCGGGCTCGTTTAATTGCATTATTTATGGGTCCTACCTGACGAGTCATGAGTAATGTTACCTTCCTCGACCGAGCTGGGTGCGGGATCCTTTTAACGGCTTACGAAGGGTCTTCATTAATTGTAAGACAGCTGTGTGGGGGCAGAGTCCAGCCGGGGCTGCGGGGGGGAGACGAGCAGCCTTCAACTAGTTTCTCTAGAAATAAACGGCGTACGACAGAAAAAACGTATTAGTTAAAATGATTGGTAAATCTTTATCTTGTATGGCATTTGATTTTGATTCACAAACCTTTAGTTCTCTTCAACTTTGATTCCACATTTATTATGCGAATTGCTAGTCTGTGCGCTACCTGAATGGGTGTTCCCCAATATAATTACAATCTGGGTGACTTCAAACTGCGAGTGATTCCGTTTCTTCTAGGCAAGCGTGCTCCATCGTAGACCGCATCATCATTTAACATCAGGCGTGATGGTGATCATCGCAAGCATCTATAAAAAAAAAAAAAAAAGAACTACCCAATTTACAATTCTATTATTTTCAATATCAAAAATACTTAAATAACTTGATCAAGTTCCAACTAGCTGCGCCCCGCGGAGTTACGCGCTATATTTCAGTTATTAAAGTATCCGGTCTCCAGGATCCTCCCACGTTAGTCCTCGGTCCACGCTGTGCCCACTCGTGCCTACCGAGGTAACGGACCAAGTAAACGGATAAGAGATGGAACTTACGCATTTACTTTATAACTAGCTGTGCCCCGCGGTTTCACCCACGCTTATATTCCTTTAGGAAGATTTGTTTTAAAATAAATAATATATAATCCTCTCTGTTGCGGCGAGAAGAAAGAATAAACAAACCAACACACTTTTTTTTTAATTATGAATATGCTTGCGCTTGGCCGCCAACTCGCCTGATGTTAAGCGATGATGCGGCCTACGATGGAGCACGCTTGCCTAGAAGAAACCTATTCACTCTCGACTTGATTACACCCAGATTGTAAGTATCGGGGAACACCCACTCAGGCAGCGCACAGACTAGCAGTTCGTACAATAAATCACATTATAATATTAGTATGATTGTATTGTCGCAGCTGCCGTGTACCGGCAACGTGTACAGAATATGAGACAAACGCAGAAAGAGAACTTTGTTACCACAGACCATCTTAGTTCTGACTCGTCCTAATCTTGTCCTTCCCTGTATCTTTTGTTTCTTACCAAAATGATTTTTTTATTGTAATTAATAATAGGTTTGCATTCGACCAGCTCATCTGATGTTAAGCGATGATGCGGTCTACGATAGACCACGCTTTTTTATACAGGATAGATCTACGTAATAAACTATAGACTATTTTGCATAGAAGAAACCGATTCACTCTTAATTGAAAGAAGCCCAGTTTGTAACTATCGAGGAATATCCATTCAGGCAGCGCATTCCACAGACTAGCAGTTCACATAATAAATGTGGAATCAAAGCGCTTCAAACGGGTTATCGGAATATCAACCATAAGCGGTGATGATTTTTCTTGCTCGCTCTGGCAGTCCGATAGAAAAATGGGCAGGAGGGAATTAGGTGATTATATGAAGGCGAGTTGGCGGTCAAGCGCAAGCCTATTTTTGAATAAAATAAAAAAAAACGTTCCGCTACGCACTTTATTGCCATACCCAATCAGGGTAATTATGTGATACCTACCTTAAACATGCTACCTAAAATAAAGACGAGAATTTCATATCATGCAATTAATTATTGAGTATTGCACGCAGACCAGATGGCTCTCGAATGGAGACCACGGACCGGTAAGCGCAGCGTAGGACGTCCACCCACAAGATGGACAGACGACCTAAAAGAGACCGCAGGGAAACGCTGGATGCAGGCCGCTTCCAACCGGCCCTTTTGGAGATTTATGGGGGAGGCCTATGTCCAGCAGTGGACGTCCTATGGCTGTAATGATGATGATGATGATGATTGAGTATTGAGACCGTAGCCTAGATTTCTAGCCCCGATATCACCGAGAGGGATGGACCGGAAATAGGTTATTGATGGAAACTCTTTAAAGATTTGAATTTGACTACTTATTTTATTAAATGTATGAAACGTAATTAACCTGTCTACCGCTATAACTATGTCTGAACAATGGTTTTTAAATATTTAGTATTAAAATCATGTATATTTGTGTATTTTGATTTGATAGGTTTAAATGTCTGAACAACCAAATTTACTTATTTTATCCAAACTAAAATAAATTTAAGATAGAACCATTATATTAATACCATATAAATAAATCGACAATCCAATCCAATCCACGCGCTGAAATATCTCTGAAAATACTCGTAACTCGAGCCAGAGTTACAAATCTGTTTCAGAAATGGCAGCAAATGTATACGAACATCATTGAAAGAGTAAAACATCGCTTCCTAGTACCAGATCCGAGGCAACAGATTACCCAGCAGTCACTTATACAGTACTGAGTAGCATTGTTCACAGAGAGACAGCTCGAGACTGTAGGAACGTCACTACAAGCTACAACCGTATGAAAAAGTGCGTTAAAGATCAGTGCACACAATGCGCAGTAGCTGGCGCAAATACTACTACTGTCCATGAAATATAATTTTATGTACATATTTCACTAAGTAAACGAGCGAGAGATCAACTAACACGCACGCAACCACTTGCGATTAGTGATGGCACACACTACTGAGTATCGTGTGTAACTGCCATAATCCTTGTCTTATAAACATTCGTCCTAGTAAAGGCTACTAAAATTCAATATAACGGTTATAACATGTTTTCTACAAACCTAAAATTTCAAAATTCTAATATGTCGTGACGAAAAATGTAAATAAATATATCCAGAACATCTATTCTATCCTGCTAATATTATAATTGTGAACATTTTTATTACGGAAAATTTTACGGTTTCATTCCTAAGGAGCGGGTGAAACCACAAGCAGCTAGTTCACATTATTTCTCTGTAAGAATGTTCTACTCGGCGTTCATGGCTCATCAATAAATGATGAACGAGGTGACAGGAGGGTGATACGAGGTGTGGAGGGAGAAGGGTGTATACAGGGTGTACTCATCAGCGCGACATGCAAATACCCGCCATGAATATTGGCAGCACGCGCCGCGTTAACACCCTGTGAATACTGAACGCAGCGCGCGCACTTTCCCTCTATTTACGGAAACCATACGTGAGATAAAACTGCAACGTACAAATATAATGAACTGTGCTGACGCTCTTTACTCGTGTTTAAGTTTATACTAAAGTCGTTGAAACAATGTTTTTTTGACTTGAGAAGACTGGTTGACAACGTCTATGGATGTACTATGTCTATGGATGTGTAGGTAATTATTTTCTCTTTAATTAAAAATATCACAAGATCTTAATATTAAAAACCGGACTAGTACGAGTAGGACTTGCACTCTGAAGGTTCCGTTGAACGGAACCCTCAGAGTGCAAGACGCTCGAAGAACCGATAACCGATGGGGAAGACAGGTCCTGGAGTGGAGACTATGAACCGGAAGACGCAGCGTAGGTAGGCCTCCCACTAGATGGACCCACGACATTGTGAGAGTCGCGGGCATCCAGTGGATGCAAAAGGCAGGCTGTCGTTCAGTGTGGAGGTTAAAGGGGGAGGCCTATGTCCGTGAACGGCTTCTGGCTGATGATGATGACTGTTTACGCCAAATTTCATACAAAGAACTACATTCGGCTGCTCCACTCCAGCCCAGTTTTATTGAAAACTTTCACTAATGGTTCCGTTTGTGTAGAGTATCAAATCTGCAAACATTATTTAACTGCTCCCCGCGGCTTCACCCGAGTGGAAGATACGACACAGTAGCCACAGTACATTTTATCGGGATAAAACGTGTCCTATGTCACTCTCCGGCCCTGTAACTTTACTCGTAACTGTGCAAAAAATCGATTTATTGTTACGTGAAAGAAGGACTAACGGACACACTTCCGTATTTATAATATTAGTGTGATTAATCAACATTATCAGTCTATCATAGTCCCACTGCTGGGACACAGGCCTTCTCTTAGAGAGATAGAGAGAGAGGACGGGCCCTATCCTATCTGGGACATCTGGGACATTTTTGCACACACGGTCATCTGACCCCAAACTAAGCAAAGCTTGTAATATGGCTGCCAGAAACTGATATACGTACATATATATTTTTAAATACATACTTAAATAGATATTAACACCCAGACATAGAACAAACACAAATGTTCATCACACAAATGTTTGTCCTAGATGGGAATCGAACCCACGTCCCCAAGCACAGAAGATAGGTTCACTACCAACTGAGCCACCGGGGCAGTCCATCATGCTGGCCCAGAGCATGTTGGTGAATGTCGTATGTTTTTGATTTTTGAAACCGATTTCCTCACGATGTTTTTCTTCACCGTATTTTAGCGTTAGAATCGAAACTTAATTTATTTAAGTACTATATAAGTGATTGGTGCAGAGCCGAGGATCGAATCGGGTGTCGTCAAATTATACAGCGCACGTGCTGCCACTCAGCCACCATCGCTCTATCAGTATAATAATTGAAAAAAAAAGTAAAAAGGCTGCGACAAAATTCAATGAAATTCCAAATGGCACAGCAAAATATTCGGGAATATTTTTCAATCCAGCTTTGTTTACAGAACGGATATACGAGTTGTCGGGGACTGCCGCGCCGTCCGGGGACTGCCGCGCCGTCCGGGGACTGCCGTGCCGGCTCTCATATATAAGTACTTCATTTCACCCAAGTTAGCAATATACAAACACAGTTACAATAAATATAATAGATTACTAGAGTACGAGAATACGTGATTTTATTTTATGAATGACACAGACACAATATTTTATTGTGTGAAACATTTACCGAGATGACACAGATTAGTACCTAAGCTTCACAATGTCGTTGCCGTGCCGAGGTACCCTTCCATAATGATGGAGGGTATCTCCCAACGGATCGCGATATCGGATAACGTCATCAACTGATCACATTATTTGCTACCAATCAATCGCGTGTTATCAGTTGGGACGTAAACTATTAGCAACGCACACCTGCTGCCTGACGTGTGTGACGTCACCTGTCGGTTCCAACGGAAGACCAGCGCTGGTTGTTTACAGCCAGCAATACGCTGAGTTGGGATCGGCTTGTGACAGAAACTATTACTTTGTTGTTTTAATTTTATTCAAAATGTCTGTATATATTGTTTCTGTCATAAATAAATATTTTGTTTTCTTTTATTTCTTTCTAAATATATACTAATACTGTAAGTGTTGGTTTACACTACGAACAACTATTGAAACATAGATTTCCACATTTTATTTAGAATGTTATCAACCCATACTTTATATCCTAAGCAATAAAACTAACAAAGTAGATACCTATCTAAATATAACGCATCGCTCCCTGTATCACTGGACGCTGCCTCCGATATCCCCTGTTTACTACTTAAACTTACTCTTAATTAAAAGTAAAAAAGTTGCCCAACACTCGCTGGAACAAAGGCTAGTTTAAGTGGGCGTTTTTCACTGAAAATGGTTTCACAGGAACTGTGGTGAAAACTTAGTAACTGTATCGAGTAGAAAACTACAGAATCACAGATATTCAAAAAACAAAACCGTTCGTAAACTAAAACTCCACTACTACATGCGCAGTGATGTTTTCAACGCTCACTGATGAATTTGCGAGAGTCTGTAACTAACCAATACATTTATACAACGAGCAAAAAGGTTTTTTAGTGTCTGTTACACAAACCACTGACAGGAGGTAGGGAGAGCGGCGCACCAACACGACCCACACTCTTCTCCCGCCGCCTTTCCAGCCCTCAGGTACTTTATCAGCCTGTCACGTTCCCACTGCTGGGACAGAGGCCTTCTCTCAGAGAGATAGGGGATCTTATTCTACCATGCTGTCCCAGAGCAAGTTGAAGAATTCCATGTCTATTAAAATTTGAATTTCTTGGACATACCGGTTTCCTCACTATGTTTTCCTTCACCGTTCACTGTCCCTCAGCTACGGTGCTGCCTATACAGTGCCGCAATTTTCCTACCCAGACCATTTTGCCGTGGGTTTTGAGGCAAAAACTCGAAAAGTAACCACCGCTTTGCCACCCAGGATCCTCTTAGCATCACCGCGGATAACCAAGCCACGGTTATCAAGCCCCTCCACGACTAGACGAGAATGGAGTTGTACTTCCAGTGTTGCATTCTTAAGAGCTGTTACTCTGTAGTTCCGTACTCGGCAGTAAGTCCTAACGGCCGCCGTCCGCAAGAGGCAGTAATTGCCGGCAACGAGGAACTGGGTCAAGAGCAACCGGGAACCGTCGACTTTCAGATTTATACATTTCATAGTATTACTATAAAGTTTGGAGCGAGATAGATACAGAAATATTCCTGAATATTTACCAACTTTTCTAATACTACTGTTTTGTAATGCTCGCGACATAGCTCAACTAGCCGCTCTCAACAGATCATTCAATGGGTGATAGTGACAAGGAAATAAATATAACTGACTGCATGGGTCACCAAATATACATGTAAGCCATGTCACAGAAGGCCTACGCAGTAATCGCGAACAAACAACAACAGTTTTGTCTTGTGACCGCAGTTTGTATAAGTTCCACTGTTTATTGTAGTAATGGTAGAAACATCCTCGTCCGAGAACACGAGTTGACCATCAACTACAGCTACTTGTGTTCTGTACTCGTAGGGGTGCGCCTTATCTCAGATCACCACTAAATATTGTTAAAGTGACCTTTCCTAGGGTTGTCTTACACGAGTTTGACTAACTAAGGCCCCGTTGATGGAGACGCGGGGTGTCAGCGGGAGTTCGCGCGGACTCCAGTGTGGACAACGCCAATGCTTCTGCTTGTACATTCTCTTGCATGGCCGTACGTTTGTACTGTGCGACGTCCGCTTGACGACCCGCTAGGTACGTTCATTTGTTTCTGTCAAATGAAATTCATCTGTACGTGACGTGATAATATAGTTCAAATTTCAATATTTTCCCGTCGTACGTTGAAAGTCCCGATGGAGGACGCTGTTTCTTATGTACCAACAAAGTATCATCATCATCACCATTTCACCAATAGGACGTCCACTGCTGGACATAGGCCTTCCCCATCGATCTCCAAAAGAGCCGGTTGGAAACGGCCTAAATCCAGCGTTTCCCTGCGGTCTCTTTTAGGTCGCCAACAAAGTGTACCGAGGTGCATTTGTAGTGTCCAGTACTTCAGTACCTTCTCCTGGAATTTGGCTGTCAATACGTTTGTTTGTAACGTATGTTGTGCATATAATAAGTCAAATATAAGTTTCATTAATCAAAATCTGTAGCAACCTAGACATTACCATTATATTTAAAAGTTTTCAGTCATTTTCTAAAAGAGCAAAACCTTGTAGCTAAGAGTCATTAAAAGTAAGAACGAACAACCCTGCCCTCTTCCTTCACTCGTTCACCCCCCCCCCCCCTACCCTTACCCGTACAAGAGAGCGCGGCCGCTCGGGGAGTTGAGTTAAACGATCGGGTCGGAGCGGAGCTATGCGGTCACTAATGCATTATTAATTTGAATCCAATCTCTCGGTTCCCGCGAGTAGAGCTTCCGACTGGCCTGCGGTGGAGTTAAACAACACACACAGTGGTGATCACTTGTTGTGACCAATCGGTAGGTCCTGTATCCGAACAATATGAAATTAAGTTCAATATTTTCTGTGACGACAGGATAAAGATGGCACGTTTTCTAAAGTACGAGAATAATATGACGCATTCGTGACCACCAATCAATCATCATCAATCAATATATATACAAGGTTTTGTCCTGAGTGACTGACAGACAACGTACAGTCCAAACAGCTGGATCAAGACGTCATAATTAGACGGTGTGTTTATAGAGGAGTGAATTGGCATCCCAAGATGTTGTAATACAGAGTCAAAGTTTTAACAAAAAAATTCTTTATTTCCGACACCGTTCCCACTAGACAGTCAAAATTTTAAACGTGTAAACATACATTTAAAAACAAAATTTCAGGGTCATTTTTTCTTAAGAAATTAAGAAAAGTTTTTATATTTCTCAGATAAACGCTATACTTAAACGCTACATTATCTTAGATGTTTTGCCTATAAGTCATCTGCAAATAGTCCATCATCAGACCCTGGTGTACGGTTCCAATAAGATAACTTTACTAAAGTAACTTACACCGTAATACATTTGAATGAAATTTGGTGTAGAGGTAATAAACATCTAATTAAGGTATAAAATACAACCAAACCAAAATATGATTCTAACAATATTCTAACTTAGACATAATTTCGTTATTTTTTTAACTTTAACAAAAACTAATAATAATATATATAAAAAACTAACATTTCTACGCTGTAACAGGCAAGTACATGAGATACGTCTCCATTATTACGACCATGTATGCTACTTTATATGTATGTGTACCTACCATGTTCTGACAAATAAATATTTTGAATTTGAATTTGAGGTAATATTTAACTTAGCACATCGAGCACTTTCTATATATTATATGTCGAGACAATAATTGATTCTGGTAAGATTACTATGGTCACTTAGCTCCGTAAAGGTTTCATAGATTTGTTGACAAAGTTTACCCTAGATTAATACAACAATTACTTACTATCCCGATAAAAATATACGATACCTGTGGGATAACTGTGATCACAAAGCTCCGTAATAGATCAACAGAAGTCGATAACATTTTGAAAGTGAAATAGTTAATACTCTAGAACACTTTTTTTTATATATACTAATATTATAGAGGAAAGATTTGATTGTTTGTTTGCATTGAATAGGCTCCGAAACTACTGAACCGATTTGAAAAATTTTTTCACTGTTGGGATGCTTAACTATCCCATAACTATATCCTAGGGTGATATAGGCTATATATCTATACCCGTGCGAAGCCGGGGCGTGCCGCTAGTAATAAATAAAACAGGAGTCTAGTTATTTTTTTCGAAAGCTATAAAGAAATCAAATCTCGTAAACAAACGGGTGGCTTGGTTGTATACGGCCCCGGGTGACAGGAACCCACACTGTGCCACTGAGGCAACATACTATTTTACTGAGATAGTGCACTCTGTTGGCCGCAAGTGGCCCGAGACGACAATTTTCAAGACAAAGTGTTGTACGGAAAAGTAGTTGTGAACGAGAACCGAGAGTGAAGCGAGCGGCGGAGCGGGCGTGTGGAGTGCGGGCGGCCACTTCCCTGGGAGCAGGTTGTATAAGGCGCCACGTGCTTTCTGTCCTTAGTACCTTATTTTTTTTATCTGATGTATGCCAAATATCAATACCTAGCTGTGCCCTGCGGTTTCACCCGCGTAGTGATAAAAAATAGTGATGATGATGATTAAAAGTATTCTATGTCACTCTCTGGCTCTTGAACTATATCCATGCAAAAAATCAGGTCGATCCGTTGTTCTGTTGCAGCGTGAAAGAAGAACAAACATCCATACATCCATACATACAAAATTTCGCGTTTATAATATTAAGTAGGATTACTTTAATAAAATTTAGTTTAAAATTTTGTAAATTTTACTTTTCGTTAACATGCTAACATTAAGTGTATCCCATGGCATCTCTGGTTCCTTCCATGTTTCAGAGATGCCGAGGAACAATCACAAAGATAAGAGCAACTACTCGCTGTTAGCACACCAAGCAGCTTATAATATAAATAAATAAACTAACACTTACACCCAGCACCAGGCACTTCATTAAATACATCATTCAAACATCTGCCCAGCCGAGACTTGAACCTGGCACCTGCAGCTCATAGAGCAGACTCACTACCACTGATCGATACTGGCTGTCAATATCTAATAGCGATTTAAAGTATGGGTATTCTTTTTACAAGAACTCTTTTATAGTAATAGTTTTTTTTTTCGTAAAGCAGATGAAGCCGCGGGCAGAATCTACTCATCAATAAAAATTTAATACAATTTAAATCAGTTAAAAAGTAATTTGAAACTAGCTTCTATATTAAAATTGTTTTTCAACATGTTTCAACAAAGTTTTTTTTAATTTATTCAACTTTGTTGCTTACTTATTCGTTCAAAATTCAATTCGCTAATTTTCATTGAACAGTTTTATTCGGTTTGATGTTTAGATGGAAAGTTTCCAAGGTAAAAACAAAGCAGTAATCTATACTAATATTATAAAGAGGAAAGATTTGATTATTTGTTTGTTTGTTTGCATTGAATAGGCTCCGAAACTACTGAACCGATTTGAAAAATTCTTTCACTGACGGGAAGCTACACTATCCCCGGGTAACATAGGCTATAATCTATACCCGTGCGAAGCTGGGGCGGACCGCTAGTCGTGAATATAATATTAAGCAGGAGTGATAACCGTACAAAGTGATATAAGTAGTATTTTATACATTTTGAGAAACCTTTTCCTCGTCGGTAGATATTCGTTGCGAGCCATCCATTACCGCGGTTTAGATCGGATTTTCCCATCCGTAAGTGGTTTATTTGCTCAGAATTATTTAATTCACGTCTAAGGAGGGCCTGAGAAATAAAAATGTATGCGGAATCAAGTAAAAATAAGGCTTACAAATCTTTTAACTAGTTTTATCGTTTGGCCCACTTTAGTTTGTAGATGTTTCGTAGCAGCTATTTGCTACGCCGTAGCTTTGCTACGCCTCGTAGCTCTCTACGAGTTGTTCTAGCGTTTTGCTTTGATATCTTTTTTTTTTTTTTTTTTTTATAGCGTTAACACATTTAGATCATAACACACACAATCAGTCATTATGTTGTCTACACTATCTATACTAATATTATAAAGAGGAAAGATTTGATTGTTTGTTTGTTTTCATTTAATAGGTTCCGAAACAACTGAACCGATTTGAAAAATTCTTTCACTGACGGGAAGCTACACTATCCCCGGATGACATAGGCTATAAACTATACCCGTGCGAAGCTGGGGCGGCTAGTTTATAATAAAAATACTTCATAAATCGTGGCTCCAAATAAGCTAATATTTCAGTGAGTTCCATCCCGCATCCGGTCCCCGAGGCGCAGTCGGCTCGCTCAGTCCCGCGGGCTCCGGAAACCAATCAATTACGTTCGGATGACATTCTCAAAAACAACGCGACGGCCTCGCCCCGACCTTCTGCCGGAGCTACCGTGCAGGGCTCCGGCTAACTGACCTGATGACGTCACGGTCTCAGCAGGCGCACAAAAAAAAACGGGACATTTTTGCACACACGGTCATCTGAACCCAAACTAAGCAAAGCTTGTGATATGGCTCCAGAGACTGATATACATACATATATAGTTTTAAATACATACTTAAATAGTAACAACCAGATATAGAACAAACACAAATGTTTATCACATAAATGTTTGTCCTAGGTGGGAATCGAACCCACGCCCCCAAGCTCAGAAGGCAGGTTCACTACCAACTGGACCAACGGGCTATCTAACTACCTACTATTTAGACACTAAAACAGTAGTAACCGCCCACGTATAACCACCCTGATGACCCACAGTATAATGTGTTTAAAACCTATTATTATCTACGATCCTATACCGAATTCAATGAGGGCCTTAAAAACGAGATGACGACCGAATTTTAAGATAAATATAAAATATTTTAGTTGAGAAATGTTATTACAGAGATAGTGATTTTATAAATTTAATTTATAATTACGGCGGCAGTTGGTCATATCATATTGTTTATTTTGTAGTAATAGAAATTTCTATCTGTTAATTAACTATATTGATAACATGTTATCTTAACCATTGAATTTATAATTTTGGTATATACATAACTAGCGACCCGCCCGCCCGGCTTTGCACGGGTGTAATTTACGTGCGAAGCCGGGGCAGGTCACTAGTTATATATATATAAAAAACTTCCGTGTAAATATATCTAACTGATGGTGAAAATCTCATCAAAATCCGTTGCGTGGTTTAGGAGGAGTTAGCGGCCATACAGACATACAGACCGACAGACAGACGTGGAAAGCGACTTCAATTTATACTATGTAGAGATAGAGATAGAGAAGAAGAGATAGAGATATTTACGGTATTTTATGACATCTCTCTGGATCTGCCTATTTTCTGATCTGCAATTTTTTTGAAATCGCGAGTTAGTCTGCGTTTTACCACCTACTCCTGTTGGTAAGCGACGATGTGATCGAAAATGAAGCGCACATGCTAAGAAGATACCTATTTGATATATAAATAAGATGCAAAGTGACTAATATTGTTTGGATTGTTCAGCAGTAAACGTCTTCTGGCTGATGATGATGATGATGATGATCACATATTTAGCTATTTCTGGTATTTTCCGAGGCAGTTAGCAGCAATATCCGAATAGGTGAGTCTCGGTATTTGGTTCCGGTAGTACGGGTTGCTGATACCCGACTAACCGCGGAATCTCTACAAATCGTCGGAATTCTATATCACAGTTACCGTTACACATAACAACAAACAACGAGTATGCGTATGTAAACATACCTTCACACCACATCAAGGGAACATTTCCAAGTAGGAGAAGAGTCGGTTCGTTGACATTTGATTACCAAATCATGTAACTACTTCTCAGAATGGTGATGAAACGTGTATTTTCGTAACAGAGGGCGCTGAAGCCGCCGTGTTACTCTGCCTGCAGTGACGTGACTTAAAGTCTCATAGTTACCTATTTCGGTTTTGTGCGTTTTGTTTTCCCATATTTCTGTTCCGTATCTGGAGTAACCTACTTCCACATGAAATTTCTTTTTCTCTTCTCCGTTTTAATTTATAGTCACTTATCACTAATATTTGGAAACTGTTAAATACTGTCAGCGCTATTTCTGGAAGTACGTATGTTCTGATCTTTCGGGTACCCAAGATACAGGCTTTGCCTAGTTTGGGGCCCAATGCAGACTTCTTTTTTGTGTTTTTTTCTATATTGTATGTCTATTAGGAAGTTTATGTGCTGTTCTTTCGGAAATATATGATTTATGATTAAAAAAAAGAAATTTTTTACTGAAACCGATGCTACTATTCAGGATTTACAGTAGTCTTCATTAATTATCCTGTTATTGGTTTACGTGACAGTACATCGAAAGTCTAACCAGTGCGTTCTATGTTGAAACATGGATAGTTTACAGTTGTAGCAGTACACAAGTTCAAGGTAGCTCAGTGAGCTATGGAGAGGGCTATGCTCGGAGTTTCGTTACGGGAACGTACCCGGAACGAAGTTATTCGCTAGAGAACCAAAGTCAGTGACATAGCTCAGCGTATTACCAAGCTGAAGTGGCAGTGAGCTGGTCATATCTGTCGCAGAACCGATAACCGCCGTGTTCTAGAGTGGAGACCACGAACCGGCAAACGTAGCGTAATGAAACTCATTGGAGTGACGATATACGTAAGACAGCTAGAAGTGGCTGGAAGTAAAACACAGTAGATCGGGTTGAGTGGAGTGCTGCGGGAGAGGACTATGTCCAGGAGTGGACGCAGAGCGGCTGATTACGATGATGATGATGATTGGTCGACGTAGATGTACCGAATATGTACACCCTCAGGACTCGGTCTGCAGCTCTCTTACTTTACATTCATATTATAAATACGATAATATGTGTGTGTGTGTGTGTGTAGTTTTTTGTCCTTTAAATTTTCAATTAACCAGTTGAATATAATTATAATTGTAAATATAATAACCAACAAAAAAAAACATTCAATTTAGCATTTCGTGTCAATATTTTATGTTATATATGAGGTGTGTGCGGTTTTAATTGTACTTTAGGTTTAAAATGTCACGCTGTGTGTGCTGATATATACCTGTATGTGAAATAATCTAAAGCATGTAACCGAACCTATCTAAATAAAAATAATAAATAAAGTTATATAGTGTTTGTATATTTTATACAATCATCTTTTAGTTTAATTGTAGCTTTTATTTAGTTATTTTAAGTTTTCATTAATTTAATGTTTTTTGAGTTCCATTAAATAAAAAAATTATAGTTAAAAAAGAAAAAAAAGTGTGTTTGTCCGGACCAAGGTGGTAGACAATACCCGGGATTATTACATAGACTTAACATTAACGATTCCTGTACGTGAAGGTAGTCGGGGTAATCGCTGCTAGTTGACACTATATCAGCTGACTCAGGCTCACCCACACTCACGCAGGAATACACTCACTCACTCACTTTAATATTATTGTAAAAAATGTTAATGTAAACGAGAACCCAGCGAAGAATAGAGCAACGCCAATATTAAGGTAAGCCGATGAAACCCTCTCGAGAAAGCCTTCAGTCGCGAGGGATCGCGGCGTCATCGTTCATTCAGCTGGCAACACTGCGAGATATCATAATAAATATTACCAACAACGAGCACGACACAAACTATTTTAATCGAAACGTTAACGTTATTAAGTTTCTTTTCTTTTTAATTATAGGATTGAGTTTTTGCCGCCATCTCGCCTGATGTCATGCGATGATGCGGCGTACGATAGATTTGGTACGTTTTCGTAATTGAGTTCCGTTAGCTATGAAAGAGGAACTATTTTTTATTGTTTCGTAAACAATTAATTAGCAAGAGAGAAGCATATACCCAGCAGTGGGATAAGGAAGGCTGTGGATGATGATGATGATGATTAATCAATTAATAAACAAGTTTTTTTGCCGTTTTGTTAACTGAGTTTCGTAATCAGCTATGATAGAGGAATGGAGCACGCTTGCTTAGAAGAATCCGATTCACTCGTGATTTGAAGACACCCAAATTGTATCTATCGGAGAATACCCATTCAGGCAGTGCATTCCACAGACGAGCAGTCCGCACAATAAAAGTGTAATCAATGCACTTCGTATGGGTTTTCCGAATATCAACCATAAATCGGTGTCGATTTTTCATGCCTGCTCTGGTATTCCGATATAAAAATGGGCAGTCGGGAATTAGATCATGCGTTTTGATAATGTATAATTTAGTATCGAAGTACGCGTGACACAATAATAAAAATGAAATGAACATGCTGCTTATACATTGTGCTTATTTAAAAGCATAAAAGGTGGGTTCGGTGTAATTAAAGTTTTACTGCTTTCCATTTTATAATCCTCTGCAGATCAAGCCTTAATTAAAGTTTATTTCTAGCCCCAGGCTGAGTATTGAGGCTAATTAATTTTCCCCGTAACGTCGGCACTAAACCTAAGCTGAATAAAATTAACTCTGAACGCACGGCCCGGTGCGGGTGCGACGTAGCGTAACGTGCCGCGCCGAGCCCCGCTGTCAGCTGGCTCGGCGCCGAGTTGATCGTGCCGAGCCAGCGTACAGCACGGCTCGGCACTGCACGACTGATTCGGCACATCGGCAGCACGACTGTACGTACCACGAAGTTCACCAATTCGGAACTGCAATTAAGGAATCACATGACACTAATCGACCAATAGCGCTCGTAATGGGGCAGTCAGTCTTCGAACGGGTGACCACCAGTGGTCATTTACAACTGAGCGTTAGTGTTGGTCGGATGACTCGTTAAATTATAGACCCCTGTAAAGTTGTTTGAACTATTGAGCCATTGTCCGAGGGCTGCATTGCTTGTTATTAAACAAACTATCAACTTGGCGTGACCCAGGCGGGGCACGGTCTCGGCATGACCCAGGCGGGGCACGGTCTCGGCACGACCCAGGCGGGGCACGGTCTCGGCACGTCCCAGGCGGGGCACGGTCTCGGCACGTCCCAGGCGGGGCACGGTCTCGGCATGACCCAGGCGGGGCACGGTCTCGGCACGACCCAGGCGGGCACGGTCTCGGCACGACCCAGGCGGGCACGGTCTCGGCACGACCCAGGCGGGCCACGATCTCGGCACGACCCAGGTGGGGCACGATCTCGGCACGTCCCAGGCGGGGCACGGTCTCGGCACGACCCAGGCGGGGCACGGTCTCGGCACGACCCAGGCGGGGCACGGTCTCGGCACGACCCAGGCGGGGCACGGTCTCGGCACGACCCAGGCGGGGCACGGTCTCGGCCCGCTCCCACCCCGGTACATATTAGAACATAATATCCCGTTCGTTTAGTGTAAAGCTCGCAGCGTCCAATTAAAATGCTAATGTAGACTCCGAGGATGCACGGCTCATGCGAGCTGGTGGCGCTCGGACAAACTAACTCGCGCAATAATTATTATAATAGTTGTGTGTATTCTGTACCTAACTAATTAGCACTCATACTTACAGTTCCTGGAGTACAGGATGTAGAGATGATGATGATGATGATGATGTGGGATGTGTGTGTGTGTGTGTGATGTGGGTGGTTCAGGATGTTTCTCTACTTCTACTCTTCTGATCAATTTGGTTGTTAAACGTTTCTGGGATAATTATTTTATTGTAATTTGTTGTAGTAGGAAATCGTTAGCTCGGATTGGTTCCGACCTAACGATTTCAAATTGGCCAGGTGGTTGTTGAGCAGTGAATTCTTTAACTAATTTGGCTATTATTATCTGTTTTCTTTATTAATTTAATTATATTTTCTTTAAATTATGTATTTATTGTATCCTCAGTGTTCATTGTTAGATATTATTGTTACTATATTTGTATCCGTGATGAGCTGTAACTGGCTTTGTATATCTATTTAAGTTTATTTATAAGACATTTTTAACCAAGCTGTTGGTCGTCCAATCAAGCAAAAAATATAATTAAAAAATATATATAAAAAGGTGTCATATAGGTGGTGTAGGGCTGCCTTTGAACGACTCGCGTATATTAATATAGGTCAAACTAGTTTATATAGTCCTATTAATATAGGACATCTTAATAGATACATTCTGATTATATGTTATATGAATGCATATTGGTAACTTAGGTGTTTCTCGTTAATGATAGCGCTTTCTTTGCTTTCGCGAACCCAATAGTGGGACTAACAGAGCATTATGTGCCCTACGCATTACATCCGCTACAATATCAACTGAATGTTGCCAGCGTCTCCTATCCACGCACTTACTCTCGCACTCAACAAACTGAATTATTCATTCATTCACATCAATCATGAGAACAACATAAATTGGCAGAACTAGGCGCCTTTAAAATGTACATTAGTTATTCCTCCGGGCCGGAGCGCCGGATCCGGCGATATCCGGCCGGACGCCGTTCGTTTGCCGCTTTAATGATGTAGTTCCAGTAATGGCTCGTCGATTATGGAGGACAGTGTTGCCAATGCGGCAACGTATCGGCTAGCTAAACTGTACCAAACAATTGCGAGTTTAACAAACTTTATGTTAAAGGTTGCTTGAATAAAAAAATATTACTATAACTTTTACTTTTTATCTCGATAATTAATATTTTAATAATTATATATATTGGAACATGGATGTTTGTATTACCAGGCTGTTGAACTGTATCCTCCAAGTCGCCTGCCAAGCGCTGGGATTATGGCAACACCCCTCTTTAAGAGGGAGGCCTTTGTCCAGCAGTGGACGTTTAATGGCTGCTGATGTGTGTGTGTGTTTGTGTGTGTGTGAACTGTATCATCTCAGAAACGTAGTAATATTGAAAGAAAAAAAATGCAATTAATTTCTAGAGTTGGCTATTTAGCCAACTCTAGAAACTTTGGCTAGAATATTTTAGCTCCTAATATAGTATTTTCATGGCTGAAAAAAAATCATTCAATTCCCCATATCTTGTAAAAAGTGTGTAAAGTGACAACATTATGGCAGAAGCTCGAGCGCGGGATCACGTCTTCATAAATCTGAGCAATGTAAACTCAGTTAACGTCCGTGGGACGATATCACACCTTCAGCCGCAGGTTGTGATGGCCGAGGCTCTCAGTTTATGATATTATAAATGCACATTTTGGTGTGAACGTGTTTGAGAATAATAATAATATTCATTTATTTCTGACAATGTCCATATGTTAAAATTACAAATTAAAATTACATAATTATATATCATTATTCAATTAAAATTTTCAAATTATAATACAATAAATAAACAAAAATTTAATTATCTTAACCTAAACTTCGGTTTGGACCCGGAGTGCTCGATGTGCACACTTGTCCAGTGCTGCATTATCGGAATGTTTGTGCCTCGCAGCTCCGTGACGGTAGAACAATCTTATTTGCGGTTGAACTCTGCTTTGTTGTGCAGTATGCTCACCTAGAAGAAACAAATTCACTCTTAATTTTAAGACATCCAGATTGTAATAATTGTCAAGCGCACTCCAACGTAGACCGCATCATTGCGATGAAAGACAAAAGGCAAGCCCAAAGCAACGCAAAAAAATTATTTCAAAAAATTTGCTCTCTCATGTCATATTTTATGTTTATCTTTGTTTCTTAAAACGGTTAATATTTCTAAAAAAAAGCACACCTAAGTATTTCGCTCCTTTACCAATGAAGATTGTATGAAATTCGGTACAAAAGTATCTTTTGTCAAAGAATAATGCGAAAAAATCGGGTAAAACGTACGTACCGTACTTATTCACAATGTAAATAAACTTAAAATTAGGAAAAAACTATAACAAATATATAACTACTCTAAGTACTATAATCCTCCATAGTCCTAAACGTATTTGCGAATAGGTTTGACTGTCAGTACATGAACCGTTGCTCAATGGTACATGTGCTGACTAACAAGCAAAGGGTGAAGGGTGTGTGTTAGTTAAGTTTAGTTTTATTATATTAATTTTATGTATTTTATGTTTTTTATATGATCAAAGTGGCCAAATTAATTAATTTGAATTTGAATTGAATAGTAGGAAATAAGTATTTTGGTAATAGATATTGAACAAGTATACACCTTTTTCTTATTCATATCTCTTTACGTGTAGAATCATTAATAAATAAAAAAAATACTCTTTCACTATGAGCAATAGAACATCTTCTTCTGTACAATTTTTTAACGGGCAAGTAATAACTCTAAAGTATAAGTCTTATAGAATAAACAATATACAATCCAACTCATACTTAATAACTAAAGAAGCCTATTGTACAGAATTATACAAATATTAGTTAGTTATTCAACGTTCTGGTGATTCCAGCCGCAGTCGGCTCGCTGGCGCCTTCTCATGACACCGACACTACTCAGGCATTCAGGACAAGAACGTATTCTCACGAAACCGAACCGACGAAAACCAAACCATCCAAATGCGAGTCCTATTTCATGCCAACTACAGCACAATTTCAAATGACAATGAGAAAGAGAGACGCATGGGAGAAATGAACGTGCATTCAGAAGTAATTTGAAATTGTGCTGTACCCTGTTGTCTAGTAGTTGTAGCGCTGACGTCAGCTTATTTGAGACGCTTTGTGATTGTTGAACTGCCGAATGGGTCATTTTTGCACACACGGTCATCTGACCCCAAACTAAGCAAACCTTGTGATATGGCTGCCAGAGACTGATATACATACAGATATAGTTTTAAATACATACTTAAATAGATATTAACAACCAGATATAAAACAAACATAAATGTTCATCACATAAATGTTTGTCCCAGGTGGGAATCGAACCCACGCCCCCAAGGTCAGAAGGTAAGTTCACTACCAACTGGACCAACGGGCTATTAAAAACGGGGTAAAGTTGACATATCACATGCAACGCCATGACATGTTGCTTATATGGGCACAGTTGCAAATATCCATTTGAAAAGTACAATACAATACAATTCTTTATTAATAACCTCTCCTTTTTTTCTTTTATTTTTTTCTTTGTTAATATTTTTTTTTTCTTTATTAGTAGCTGAACCTGTCGAATGATTTCCTTATAGTCGGTCCGTTGTCGAGTGGATGTAGTGAGCCGCACCCCTCTGGCATCCAGGCTAATAGCACCGTCACGTCACGGACCCTCGTCACGTCGCGTCACGTCGCGTCACGCGGCGGGAAATCACGCGACGACGACGTGTCCTGCCGCCGAGCTACTTTCCTAACACAATCACTTCTCCGTGTTATAATGTACATTGTATAGTTATATCACGTACGTGACTCAATCAACCATTTTACAATATGGATTCATTTGTCTAAATGTGACTAGACATGTGACTAGAAATGTGACATCTCCCACTAGATGAACCGACGACATTGTGAGAGTCGCGGGCATCCAGTGGATGCAAAAGGCAGGCTGTCGTTCAGTAGGGAGGTTAAAGGGGGAGGCCTATGTTCAGCAGTGGACGTCTTCTGGCTGATGATGATGATTGTCTAAATGTGAATTGTAACAGGACTCAAATATCCAAAGTAAACATTTTAAACGGATTTTCTCTCGTTTATTTAACATTGGCTTAGTTTGTGACGTTTTGAATGTCCGTGGTCGCAAGTAGATCACGTGACTCAGGTACAATTATTTACAAGTGCCGCGGCGCGGTATGAGTGGCGCTGCCATCAAGAGAGCCGACTACTTGTTTAAAAGACTAAAAACCAACCAACAGGGGGCGTTCAAGTATTACGTAAGCGCTTGAGGGGGGCGGGGGGGGGGTATTTGCTTTGCTTATTTTTGATAACATGGTGGGTGGGGGGGGGGGGTCGATATCGTTATTAGGTACGTCAGCAGTTATTATTTACTTAATTGTTTAGAAAAATGCATATAGGTACCAATGATTACGTAAGCATGGGAGGGGGGGGGGGGTAGAGGTTTGCTTACTGACAAGGGGAAGGGGGGGTAAATAATTGTAAAAAATCTGCTAACGTAACACTTGAATGGCCCCACACCACCCGAATCCCGAAATCCCGAATATCTTAAAATGTTATTTATGTTAGCTCTAGATTTTGTTATAATTGCATTATCAAAATCCTTCAGTTAAATGTAAAAATAGCAGCAACCTTTTAGCATTCTCTAGACAAAAGTTAAAGCTTAGATATAAGATAAATAAGCCCTGGCAACGGAGCCCTACACAACTACAATCGGCTTGTCTGAGCCGGGGGCAAGTGAGGGGGGGGGGGTGAGTGGGCCGACGAGCTCCTGGGAGAAATCACATCAGCATACATCCCGGCTCGCGTCCGCGTCCTCCGACACATACATTGTAAAATCTTTGCTATCATACATTAGCCTTTTTAGTACCTAAGTAGGAGAAAAGAGATTCGATGCGATCGAGAGAGATGCGTTTTTACAAAATATACCCTGTGGAAACGCCGATAACGTCATAGGCTTGATTGAGGTCGGGTATAATTTAGAAATCAAATTCGGTATGTGACCACTCCAAAACGTACCTCAGCAAGATGCAGTGGCTTGACTCAGATCGGGTATATTTGTAGTAGCTGACTAAAGAAAATGTAGAACAAATTATACTCGATTATGTGCCCCATTATCTGCCAATGCCAGAGCACCCCAATGCCACCTAGTCTTGTGGTTCCTACCCCTACAGTGTATATAAAGAACGCAAGAGCTTCTGACGCCACCCAGAGCCCGACACAGGGCACCTCCAGTTGAGTTGGTTAGGTTCAAAATGAGTGACAGATCCGACACTGAGTACCTCAACTTCTGTTTTGACCTAGCTCAGCTCGAGTCAAGGTAATTTTTTTTCATAGTGCCCCATTTTGCGTCCTCTGAAAAACTTACATAAAATGCAATCTTTCTTATAACTTTACTTGATCTCAAATAAAAACAAAATATAGAACAAGCTTGTCTTTTTACTAAGGTCTCTGGCCGGGTATATTTTGTAGTAAGGTATACAAGATTACGAGATACAATATATACCCGGTTGTGACACCCGAAATCGGGTATGTTTTGTAGTTTGAATGTCATGTGAGCGTCGTACAAACTAATACCCGACTATAACACTACGATATAGGACGTGTCGATAAGGTTTATTTTGTAAGCACGCCGTACTAAACGCTTCTCTACAGCTCTGAATTACAAGATTACGTATCTACGAAAAGTCGTTCGTGATTCTACGACAATCTCTAAAGGCCAATAAAGGGCCCCACTTTTCCAGCAACTTGTTCCAGCTCCTCGTTCCAGCAACTCACCCCAACCACTGTGTTGTTCGTAAAATTAGACGCACCGTTTTACATAACTTAGTTACTGGAGGGCGGTGCGTTTTCGCCTTTATTAATAGAGTCGTTCCTTCCGCTACATTATGACTTGAATTAATGAAGGTGCAGTGAAAACCCGAGGTAATTCATTTATATACTTGGGTATCATTATAATTATGTTAAATTAGATAAAGCTCAAAAACAGAACCGATCCTTGGATTAAGGTCAATTTAATGTTAATTGAAAATTAATGTTATGTCTAGGTTTTTTTATAAAATTGACTTACACTTTTTTTTATGAAATTTCTGTTATGATACTTGTAATTTGGATAAATAAAAAATTTTTTAAGCGAAATCCCTTCATTAAAATTCTGTTCCCACTGTTCGTAAATACGTTCTACAATAAAGTGTTACGTCACTGATCCAAAAGAGCTTCCAGATGGTTTATTCCCGACTCGTCTCGGTTGGTGCTTTCTTTACACGCTGTATAAATAGAGAAAAATTACCAATTTAGGATATAGTTCACCTATATTTAGTGTACAATCCTACACGTGTTAAGCTCAACCATCTTTATTGTCTATATCTACATTTTTATAAAAGTTGTTTTATGAAATATTATGAATCCTATATCTGCAATAAAGACTTATTAAAATATTTTTTTTTATTTTTTTTGTTGGTTTTAATTTTAATAAACAGAAAATTAATGAAAACATAAAATATAAACAACTAAAAACTACTTGAAAAAATACAAACTAATACTAATATATAAAACTAAACTAATCTAATAATCCGCTGCCATCAGGCATCGTACCCAACATGCTGGCTGCATTGCCGCGTTGAATTGCAATGCTTATACGCTGTGCAAGATATCGGCCAGCATTTTGGTCACGAGATGCTTCGATCAGACGATTTGATAAATCTTTAAAAATATTTTTAGCGCCCGGTCGCCAAGGGCCTAAAGTTTCGACCCCAAAAGGCTCAAATATATACCCACTGTCTAGGTTGCTATATTTGCGCCTTTTGAGGCTTTCTGCAGATTCAGCTGCTGTACCAGCCTTATTTTGCACCAGTATTATTAAAATATATTGTATGGTATTCCATTACGCTCGTAATGACGTGTTACCCCTTAACGAGTCATTTGGACACTCGAATATCAAATTAGTTATTTAACCTTGGTAAGGTTTTCCGATGGCTTTATTTAGGTACAAGAAGCGCGGATGAGGAGGTAATGAGCAGGCGCCCTCTCGAGCGGTGATTGGATTTGCATTATAAGTACTCACCGAGGGCCCTCCACTCCGTACTTCATAGCCGATGAATTAGGTCACTTGTACGCCCAGTCTCGGATCAAACGTGCAGTCTCCGGGCTATGTACTCGTATTACTGGTTCAATACACCACAGTTTGAAAACTACAGTTACATGATATTATGTCCTTTAATTTTAATCATTTTCGTCATCGTTGATCTTCATGATAACATAACTGATAACAATAACATGACCGGCATGATAAGGCCTTCTCTCAGAGACAGAAGGTAGGTTCTAATTCACAATTCGGGTCCCCTGCATGTTGGTGAATGTATTTGAAATTTTAAAGGTTCTTGGACATATCAGTTTCCTCTCTATGTTTTCCTTCACTGTTTTTGAGCAATAGCATTGAAACTGCGCATAATGTATTTAGACACTAAATAAATATATGGCCGTCATAATCACAGAAGAGAAAAAAATCATTTTTTACTTATACTTACTTTTATTTTTTGGGTTCCGTACCTCAAATGGAAAAAACGGAACCCTTATAAGATCACTTCGTTGTCCGTCTGTCTGTCCGTCTGTCTGTCTGTCCGTCTGTCCGTCTGTCCGTCTGTCCGTCTGTCCGTCTGTCCGTCTGTCCGTCTGTCCGTCTGTCCGTCTGTCCGTCTGTCCGTCTGTCCGTCTGTCAAGACCCTTTTTCTCAAGAACGCGTAAAGGTATCAAGTTTAAATTTATAATATATACTTGGGTCTACGGTTTATTTCGGCTGTAAAAAAAATAAAAGTTGTAAGTCAACGCAATCAAAAGATATGAACGTTTATGTCGCATATTTTGCGATTTCACAGGGAAATCAAAACCTATAGGGTACTTCCCGTTGACCTAGAATCATGCAATTTGGCAAAAGGTAAGGTCTCATAGCACATATAAAGGAATAAATCTGAAAGTTACAAATTTGAAGTTATATCATTTAAAATTTTATTATTAATTATTTTGCTATTACAAACTTACATTTTGTAGTTGGAATGTATAGAAGAACCTTATAGTCAACTACAAAGTTAAGTTTGTCTTTGAGTATTTCAACTTTAGGTATTTTTTTGGACTCGCGCTCTGAGGGTTCTGTCCAACGGAACCCTCAGAGCACGAGTCCTACTCGTACTTGTCCGGTTTTTTCTTATCCGGTCCGGTTTTCCGGTCTTCTCTTTTCTGTGGTCATAATATTGTAAAGCATCGTTTTATCCTTTTGGATTGGAGTCATTCGACTCGTGGGCTTGGACCGAGTCAGTAGTGTTTTTAACCTGCGCTTCATTTATAATTCATCTAATTTATCATTGGTCAGTTTCGAAAATTTCAATTCTCGTTTACTCCTAGTGCGTTCATATGTGAAGTAACCACCCAGTGGGCGGCGCGAGCGAGAAGCAGATACAACTGGGAGGTCTTGTGCCATATTTGGTGAGAACAATTTCTTTGTATCGAAAAAAGACAGGCTGGGACGGGGTTTGAACCCGAGCCTCCGGTTCGTAAAGCGAGTGCCCTAACCACCTCACTACCGAGCAGTGGAACCTCGGCTCGAAATTTTGATACGCAATCGTCCCAAACAGATTTCTTCATGGCGACTGTTTGTGGTGGATGTGGGAACTCCATTAAAGACTTATATTTTATGGAATGTACAAAATGCAGCAAACTTTTCGACTTGTCGTGTCTTAATATGGCCAAGGACAGCTTCAATAAGCACACAGAGGAATTCAAGGCGTCTTGGCTGTGCCCTTCCTGTACTTGCTCCCTGCCGAAGGGTGATAACTCTTCTACTCCAGTACGATCATCGGCACTAAGCGCAACATTAAATGACACTTACACAAAAAATTGTAACTTCGTAAATATGAAGAGAGGTTCACAGACGCAAACGGCCATATCTGGCGGATCCATCGACGCAGATGTTCTTCGTAAAAATGACGTCTCTATGTTGGTCGAAGAGATCCGTTCATTACGCCATGAGATCCTGGAACTTAAAGAAAATAATATCGAGTTGAAAAAACAAATATCATCATACCAACTGGTCCTAAACAACACACTTATAGATCACTCCAAAAAACTCGAGGCTGCTGATCGCGAAATTATGGACCTGCGTATGACTATCGACAACCTCTGCCAGATCTCCAGTTCTCATGAACAAGAACTCTTAAAAAACGAGTTGGAAATAGTCGGCGTACCTGAGATCAATAGTGAAAGTGTATGCCATATATCCATGGTAGCGGTAAAAAAACTTGGTATCGATCTCATAGAAGAGGATATAGACGACGTCAGACGTGTTGGACCGAGACCGCAAAAATCTTCTCAGGCACCAAACATAATGCCACGTACGATTGTTCTTAAACTACTGCGAAGACGTAAACGTGATGAAATCATTAGCGCCGCGAAATCTAGAAGGAATATGACCACAGAAGGCATTGTTGACGTTGAACCCTGCAAGATTTACTTCAACGAACGCTTAACCAAAAGAAATAGGCAGTTATTTCGTGCTGCTAGAGATCGTGCAAAGAGCACGGGTCACCGCTACTGTTGGATCCAAAATGGTATTATATTCATTCGCAGGTCTGACGGTAAACCTGCCATCCGAATTTCATCAACACATGATCTGGACCGACTTGACGGTGACTGCTCAACCAGCAAGAATGTTGAAAATAACTGCTAAAATGAAGTTTACCATCCCCCAAGTTTCCTATATAAACTTTAAATGTAGCGTCACAATGCAAAATATTAACTTTTTCCGTGCTCTTTTATTACACACAGCAAAAATTACTCACACAAACCTCGTACATGCACTACACAAACCACATTCACACATGTATACATACACCTTCTATCTATCACTCTCTCACATGCAAGTCGTCGAGCAAACTTCGTTCTCATTTACAATTCAACGGGTAGTTGTAATTTTTTACAATGAATGAATTAGGGGAAGATGTTGATAATACCTTATCTATTAACTGTGTTTCGCTCGACGACTTAGACTCGTGCGCAGAACTACTGACGTCAGAATATAACTTTAAGTGTCTCTCCTTTAACGTTAGAAGCATATCTAAAAATTTTGACTCATTTTTAGTTACTTACAAGCGCTTAAATCTAGACGTAGACGTTATCATTTTCAGCGAGTGCTGGCTATCGGAAAACTGCATTATCAAACAGATCCCAGGATACAAGTCTTTCCATACCAAAAAGTTCATCAATAAAAACGGAGGTGTAGTTGCTTACATCAATGATAAATGGGATGCATCAGTGTGCGAGCCTGTGTGTGCTGATTGTAATTGTCTTGAAATTAACTTAAACGGCGAAATAAATGTATTAGGTATATACCGATCTCCGTCTTTTCGCGATATTGAGCCATTCCTTGTATCACTCGATAACCTGCTGGGTAAACTAAACAATAAAAAAATTATTTTGACCGGTGACTTGAATTTAGATTTATGCTCTGAGCCACTTTCCAAAGACTGCTTTAATTATCTGTGCATTCTGTCTAGCCACCAACTCCTACCTGCCATTACAGAACATACGCGTGCTGCATCTTCAGCATGTCTTGATCATTTCTTTGTGGACAAATCATCTTTAGCTATTGGAATTGTCTGCAAATCTAGCATAACCGACCATTACATTTGTATGTTGGGAATGGCCTCTAAAGTCAAACAGCCACCCAGGAGCAGATCACATAACAAAACTGACATAAATGCCGTTGTGTCTGAATTGGGTTCAGTTGATTGGTCTATGGTGTTGTCATCTTCAGACGTAAACGAGGCTTGCACGACTTTTCTTACCATATTAGATAGCTCTATTAAGAAAAACACCAATATCATACGTTTTAGCCGGTCCAAATTCGTACTCCATCCATGGATTACACCTGGCCTAATTAGATGTCAGAAAAATAGAGATCGTCTCCACTTGGAAGCAAGACGAAATCCTTCCAATGAAATAATTAACAAGACTTATCGCAGATATCGGAACTTTCTAAATAAATTACAAAACAAATTAAAATCAGAATACGAAAAACAAGTACTCAGCGAAAACAAAGACAATCCTAAAATGATGTGGCAAAAAATTAAGGACATCTGCCATATGAATATAGTCAACACAACAATCCGACTGAGTTATGTAAAATTGACCAAAACCCTGTGGCGTCTTTAAACAAGTGCAATCAGTACTTTACTCAGGTTGGTAACGACTCGGCCGTTAAAATTCTGGACAAACTTTCTTCTACTCAAGCATCTCTTGCTGCGGAATACACATCTCCAAGACCGGTTGCCGACACCATGTTTCTATCTCCTACAGATCACGTAGAAGTCAGAGAGATAATTAATAATCTGAAGCCAAATAGTGCACCAGGACTAGACGGATGCTCGTCATCACTCATAAAATCAATAAAACACTTAATAATTCAACCTTTGACTCACATTTTTAACCTAAGTTTATCAGCTGGAATCTTCCCTGAATGTTGGAAATCCGCTGTTGTTATACTTATTCATAAGGACGGAGATAGGAAAGTACCTGGTAACTACCGACCCATCTCGCTTTTATCTATATTTTCTAAGATTCTTGAGAAACTTGTAAACAAAAGATTAATTAAATTCCTTGATAAGCATCATATAATTCCGGACCAGCAATACGGTTTTCGGCATGGTAAATCAACAGAAGATGCAATGCTGCACCTGACTAACACTATATCATCTGCCTTGGATCAGGGTCGACACTGTATAGGTGTGTTCCTCGACTTGGCCAAGGCGTTTGATTCAGTGTCAATCCCAATCCTACTTCGAAAAATGCAAACTTTAGGAATTAGGGGCGTATCCTACAACTGGTTTCACAGTTACCTTACAGACAGACTGCAGTGCATCAAGGTCTCTCAATCTCTCAGTGATTCACTCCCAATAGACTTTGGTGTCCCTCAGGGTAGCGTGTTAGGGCCCTCTCTATTTTTATTATATTTAAGTGACCTAACAGACGCTCCCCTCGAAAATGCTGAGGTTATTTGCTACGCAGACGATACTGTAATCCTGTTCCAGGGCGAAAAATGGAAAGATGTTTTCAAAACTACTGAAAATGGCCTTGGACTGGTTGCAGATTGGCTTGACAGAAATCTTTTGACGCTTAACGTAAAAAAAACAAAATGTATTTCCTTTTACAAAACGCAGGCCTCCGCACCCCGTAACCTTGCCCCTCTTAAACTTCACTCTCATAGCTGTTTGCTAACGGCACCTTCTAATCATGCTACTGACTCGAGCCGTCAATGCAATTGCCAAACAATTGAGCGAATCGATAAAGTTAAATATTTAGGTGTGCTATTTGACCAAACACTTGGGTTCGGACCACACATTTCGGCATTGTCGGGGCGTATAAGAAGAACCATTTGCATAATGAAATCTTTGAGACATTCAGCGGATAGAGAAACACTGTTCTTGGTATACAAAAGTCTTTGTCAGTCGCTACTTTTGTACTGCATCAAGATCTGGGGAGGCGCAGCAAAGACAAAAATTATCGCTCTCGAACGAGCTCAACGGGCCGTACTGAAGGTTATGCTAAAAAAGCCCTTTCGTTTCCCTACAAATAGCTTATACAGGGAATGTGGAGTCTTGCGTGTTCGCCAACTCTTTATACTAAGATCTATAACCGCAATGCACAAAACTGTACTGGTCTCTCCTGACTACAATCTCCTACTGAAAAGAAGAGTAGCAAAAATTAAGGTACCACAGGTTCGCACTTCTTTCGCAAAACGCTTTCCCCAATATTTACTGGCCTACCTCTACAATTCTGTCTGTAGAAACTTGCGACAATTGATAAGTAGCTCAACCAAAGAAGTTAAAATAATTGTAGAAAAATGGCTTCTCAGTCTTGACTACACACAAACAGAAAACATCTTACCAAATTCACTTACTTGTTAGCACAAGCACGCATGCAAATTCGTTCACGCACTCACGCACACACATCAACACACACACTCACGCACACACACACCCACACACACAAACCCGCATATACTCTCACTCACTTACACACACACAACACTCTTTTCACAAAACAAGCGTTGTGACCTAGGTTACTTCCAATTACGTAATAAATGTATTTATTTTCTCTTTCATAATTCTACTTAGATTATAATCCTACTAAATTAGTATTGTATAGACTGCTTTGATTTGATTTAGTATCTGCTTAATAGACAATGCTTGTCAGCCCATGAAACCTAAATTGTTAACTTGTTGTTGGTTCCTGCGATACAAGCTCTCGCTTAGTGCAGGGGCCGCTGCTACTTAATATGTATTTTGCATTATAGTAAATAAAGATTATTATTATTATTCTTTATTTCATAAAATTCACGG
This sequence comes from Agriopis marginaria, assembly GCA_932305915.1. Lineage (NCBI taxonomy): Eukaryota > Metazoa > Arthropoda > Insecta > Lepidoptera > Geometridae > Agriopis > Agriopis marginaria. The sequence continues at coordinate 204,059 of OW029932.1, forward strand.
GTTTGACCCGGTCATTTGTTAGGCCAAGAGGCCCTGTTGAATAAAAAATACAATTTATATGGAATGTGTATAAAATGGAATGTAAAACTATTGTACAGTATGGGATAAAAAATAAAAAACAGGGCTATTGAGGTGAACTATTTGTGGGTAGTTGAACTGATCTATGGGATGAGAAACGGCACCTGCCTTATCCTGTCTCATCTCAAAATATATTTAGGCAGGTGATGACTTGCCACCCACTAAATGGGCCCCCCATAGAGGCTGCCGCATCTTGGCACCGGAGGGGCAACATTGGCGTGGGTGTTATTATTATTATTATTATATTTGTTACTTTAGTTTTTTTTTTCTCAAAGTGTTTAGGACACTTCGGTAGGTAATATGAAATCACGGGCCTAAGCCAAGTGAGTTTCATGTTCTGTTACGAGTTGGTTATTTAGGTCTTCTTGTAGAAATTTTCGGACTATGCGGCATGTATTTAAGATTGCAGCCTTCTGCATCGTCATGTAAGTACTCTCGGTTATATCTATTATTTTAAGGGACTGAATAAGGTGTTTAGGGATCACTCCTGTACTGGACAGCACCAGCGGCACTATGTATACTTTATTCATTTTCCAAATTCTAATAATTTCTTCTTTTAGTTCTGTGTATTTGTTTATTTTTTCTGTAATTGTTCTATGAAGATTGTGAGTGTTAGGTACTGCAATGTCAATGAGAAAAACTGTTTTATTATGTTTGTCGATTAATGTGACGTCGGGTCTATTGTTATGGATGGTCTTATCGGTTAATATTGCTCTGTCATAATACAATTTGTAGTTGGTGCTCTCCAGTACAGGTTTTGGATTGTACTGGTAGTATGGCGTAGGCTTATTGCTTGATATGAGTTTGTGTTTGATGGCTAGTTTTTGATGAATTATCTGCGCTACCTGATTGTGTCGGTGTGTATAGTCTGTTTGAGTAAGGTTGGGACAGGCGCTGGTAATATGTTGAATAGTTTCTGAGTGGCGGTTGCATTTTCTACATTTATCGTTCAAAGTGTTAGGATCTTTAATTATAAACTTTCTGTAATTTTTCGTGTTGATTACCTGGTCTTGGATACTTATCATAAATCCCTCGGTTTCAGGAAACAGTGAGCCTAGTTTCAGCCACTTGTTTGAGGCTTGGGGATCTATGTGAGACTGTTCCAAGTCGTGAATATGTCGACCGTGCAATTCTTTACTGCGCCATTTTGTTAATTTTGTATTTTCGGCATTTTGTACATTGTTGAATTCTTTGTTTCTTTCTGTTAGATTCAGTGGTGTATAATTTGCGTCGGATTCTACTACTGCTTTGTGAAGGTCACTGTGTTGTGATTTTTCATAAAAGAAATGTCTTAATTTCTGTACCTGTCCTTCCCAGAGTATCCCTAAGTCTATCATTCCTCTTCCACCTTTCTGTCTTTGAATTGTCATTCTTTCTATTGCTGACTTTGGATGGAGGTACTTATGTTTTGTTAGTGTGGTTCTGGTTTTTATTTCTAATTTTTGAATGTCTGTGTGTGTCCACTTGATGATGCCAAAGGAATAAGTTAGTATGGGTATTGCGTATGTGTTGATTGCTTTGAATAGATTTTTGGAGCATAGTGTTTTTCTGCAAATTTGGTTTAGTCTGTGTATGTATTCTTGGCTTAAATCTTTTTTTATTTGTATATGGTTTATTGATCTTCCCTGGTGTAACCCTAAGTATTTATATGTGTCTTTATCTTCCATTGTTGTGAATCTTGTGTGTTCTGGTGAGTCTTCAACGTTATCGTTTATTTTGTTACTTACTTTACCCCTATGCAAGTGGAGTGTTTTACATTTATCTAACCCGAAAGTCATGTTTATGTCTGTACTAAACTGTGATGTAAGATTTATGAGTTCTTCCATTTCTTTTTCTGATTTGGTAAAGATTTTTAAATCGTCCATGTACAGAAGGTGGTTTATAGTAGTGTGTTGTGTTAGTTTGTAACCGCGATTTGTACTGTTTAATATGTTTGATAATGGGTTAAGGGCCATGCAGAACCATATGGGACTGAATGAATCTCCCTGAAAGATGCCATTCTCGATTGGGATTTCGTCTGTTGTAATAGTTGCTGAATTGAGAGTGAGTAACAGCGTAGTTCTCCAATCAGACATGACACATTTCAGAAAGTTGATGATGTTTGGGTCTATTTTATAAATCTGAAGGATATGTATGAGCCAAGAATGGGGTACACTATCAAATGCTTTTTTATAATCGATGTAGGTTAGGTGAAGGTTTCTGCTATGGGTGGTTGCATGTTTAAGGATAGTCGAATCAATGATAAGTTGTTCTTTGCATCCCATATGTCTCCTCCGGCACCCTTTTTGTTCTTCTGTTAGTATATTATTCAGTTCTATGTGTTTATTGACTTTGTGAGTTATGCAAGATGTTATTAATTTGTAGAGAGTAGGTAAACAAGTTATAGGTCGGTACTGAGATGGGTCGGAGGTGTTATTACTCTTAGGGAGCATGAATGTTATACCTTTAGTTACAAATTTTGGCAATTCTTCCGACCCTTTTATGATGTTAGAGATATTTTTAGCTAGTATATCATGCAGAGCTGTGAATTTTTTTTACCAAAAATTATGTACACCATCGACACCAGCAGCTTTCCAGTTTTTAGTTTTCTTGGTTATTTCTTCAATATCAGTTCTAGTAATATCATCAAATTCCATCGGTTCAATATTGTTTGATCTTTCTATTTCTTTTTTTATCCAGTCTGCATTCTCATTGTGTGGGGTCTGTTTTTTCCATATATCAGACCAGTAGTTTTTAAGGTCAGTTTCAGTAGGCGCTTCTGATGGTTTAGTGTTTGGTTTTTCATTTAAAGATCTATAGAATGATTTTTCATTAGTAGTAAATAATTTATTGTCGGTCTTTCTCTGTAATGACTTTTTATACCGTGCTAACCGTTGTGACTTCAAAGCCAGTTTCTGTTTTAAAGTATCCAAATACTCTTCGGGTCTAACATTGTTCTTCTCGTGGGTGGAGTGTACTTTAGTTCTTTCAAATATTTTATTGACTCTATTATTAGACTCTATTATTATTATTATTTTCAAACGTATTTCGTTTCTCTCCTACGACGGAGGTCAAAATTGCACGGGCCGGGGCCAAGTGCTTTTATTCTAATGACAAGAATTTCCTTACCATCCTACACGTGTTCAGTATGGTTGCTTTTTGTAGCAGTTTGTAAGTTGTGTCTGGAATGTTGAGCGTTTCTAAACTTGTGTGCAATGTTTTGGGAATAACCCCTGTGGTTGAAAGTACTATTGGTATTGTCCTGGTGCTATTGATTTGCCACTGTGTTTTGATCTCTATTGATAAGTCTGTGTATTTTGCAATTTTTTCCGTGTGTGTTGTTTGCAAATTGTGTGTGTTGCAGATGGCGATGTCTATGAGATAAGCAGTCTTGTTAGTCTTGTCTAATACTGTGACGTCTGGTCTATTGAAATGGACTGTTTTGTCGGTTATAATGGTTCGATCCCAGTAAAGTCTATAGTTGTTATTTTCTAGAACAGATTGCGGTGTGTATTTGTAATACGGAACTTTTTCATCTATTAAATTGTATTTGTGTGCTAAGTATTGATGTATGATGGCTGCCACCTGATCATGACGATGTTTGTAGTCTGTTTGGACTATTGCTTTGCATGCTCCAGTAATGTGTTGGATGGTCTCAGAGCTACTGCAGCATCGTCTACAGGTGTCAGTTACATTTGGATTACGTATGATGTGTTTCTGGTAGTTACGTGTGTCAATAACTTGATCCTGGATGGCCAACATGAAAGCTTCAGTCTCAGGGAAGAGCTCACCTCGCTGCAGCCATGCGTTCGACGCTGTTTTGTCGACATGAGGCTGTTGCAGATCCTGGTAATGTCTTCCGTGTAAAGATTTTTGCTTCCATGTGGTCATCTTATCTTTAATATCAGTGATAGTCTCGTTGCGTTGTGGGTTATTGTTTGAGAGGTTTAGAGGTGTATATTTTTTGTCATTTCGGGCTATTGCTTTATGTAGGGTGGATGTTTCAGCACGATCGTGGAAGAATTTTCGGAGTGTATATATTTGTTTATTGTGAAGGTTTGTTATATCAATAATCCCCCTTCCTCCATCAGGTCTTGACAGTGTTAGTCGTTGAATACATGATCGCGGGTGGTGTTTACGGTGTGTCGTCATTGTAGTATTAATTGTCCGTTGTAGTTTTAAAAGGTCGGTTTGTGACCAATTTATGATTCCAAATGTGTATGTAAGTACTGGTATGGCATATGTGTTAATCGCTTTTACTATATTACGGCCGTTTAGTTGTGATTTTAGAATAGAGTTAAGTCTGTGTCGGAACTTACGTGTCACCTCATTTTTCGTGTCATTGTGGGATATCTGATGTGCTTGTTGGAGCCCTAAATATTTGTAGAAGCTGTTTTCCTCCATGGGTTCGACAACTTCACCCGTGTTGAGCGTATACGGTTGCAATACAATTGATTGATCTTGAATAGACAAGGTTTTACACTTGTCTATTCCAAACTGCATGTTTATATCATTAGAGAATGTTTGTGTGATGTCTGCTAGCTGATGGAGTGTTTGGGTGTCATTACTATATAATTTGATGTCATCCATGTACATGAGGTGTGTGAGAATTTGTGTATTGCTGCCATTGGTAATATGGAGTCCTGCATCAGAGTTATTTAGCAATCGGGAGAGAGGGTTTAGTGCAAGACAAAACCATAGCGGGCTAAAGGCATCTCCTTGGAAGATTCCGCGTTTTATTGAAATTTCGTCTGTTTCTGTGGTTTCGTTTATATTTTTCATGGAAAGTTTTGTGTGCCAATGTTGCATAGCATTTTCTAAGAATTTAATTATTGAAGGGTGGATTTTATAGAGGTAAAGGGTGTGGATAAGCCAGCTGATTATTATTTGTTGATTTTTATGAAGTTTTCTTAATACATATTTAGTAGATCAGTTGTAGAGCTGATCACACGTGGAGAGGCGCTCCGTGGTGGTCCCGGTTGTGATTTATCTAAGCTCGTTGTGTTGGCTCGAGGAGTTCTCCCTCCGTCGTCAGGCGATGTGTCGCTCGTTAGCGTCCGTCGCGCTCGGTCGGTAAATTATTATTGTTTTTAACGAGGAACAAAATGAACAAGGAACGCGTCCCTTTTCCCTGACGAAATACTTCCTTTAATTTGGAACTCCTGACTTTTTTCTCCGAATTCGGCGACGTGACGAAAATAATATCAGAAATGTAACGCCATTATTCGATAATTATGAAAAATGTGTTATATTTAAGTGAAATTAACGTTTCTGTCTTTGGAAAGTTTAATCAAGATGTTTAGTATGTTTGTTTTCCAATATATTAGTGATATAATTAATTAAGCTGTTCCCAATTAGTAGTTGATTTACGAGACGTGATGGTGTCGTGGATATTACAACAAGACAGGTATTGACAGCGCCGGGTTGATACTAATTCCGTTCCGTATTGGAAATCAGATGTAAGCCTGTGTTTATTGAGTCTAATTAATTATGATATTTGCGCTAAATTCACGAATTATAATTCAGTATCAATACAAGCTGCTGGCACGGTCATGGTGGAACTGAAATAAGGTTTTTTTTGCTGTATCATAAAAATTATGCAGCACAATTTAAAAAAATTTATTTGCACATAACACGATTAAATCATACAAACATTTAAAAAACAACACGATATAATAATAAATGAGACAATTTCTTTTGTTTGAAAAATAGGCCCACCACAAACTAATACCGTATAGTAATGAAACTCATGTCGATTTGTTCCTCATAATCTCTAGATTCAGTGGTAATATTAGCTATATCCGATCAAACCGGAATATTGACAATAGCCTATTACTATGGCCACTGTTGTAAAATCTGGTCTATTTATTTTTGTATAAAAATTCCTAAGCATGCATCCTTTTTCGTATTAAAAACGTTCCGGTCAAGTGACTTTATAAGGGAAATGAATGAATTGTGGCAAAAATCAAAACAACACGTATTATTATTCCGGTTTCATTTTTACCTTATCTTTCGTCCGAATGGTACAAAAAAAACGATGAATTTTATAGTGTTATACCCATCAATATACGGTAAATTCGGTGGGCCTAGAAAAAATTGTCTTCTTTGTGTCACGTTTTGCCAATATAGAGAGATGAAATAATATAAGTAACTACTGTAAATAAATAACTATAAAAACTAGACTTAAATTAAATAATCTAAACAACGTCAATTAAGAAAATATCACGTTATTAATCTTATTAATTAACAGATAGACATTTCCAAGAAGAGGGACAGACGGACGGACAGACAGACAGCGTAGGCTTAGTAATAGAGTCCCGTTATTACCCTTTCGGTACGGAACCCTAAAAACCGACTATTTATTACTACAATGACGAGATACACTTATTTTTTCGAATCTGTTGTTTTTTAAATCCAATCGAAATTATAACTTTTCCGTTTTCACTAAACTTGCACCAAATAATCGTACAATATTTTCTAGCGTCGCATTTTGATCGTGAGTTTTACACAAACATGCTACACGCCGCGCGTTGCTGCATAATGAAGTTTTCCTTATTGTACGAACATTCAAAAAGAGATGGGAAATCATTCCGGGGCCCATATTATATAACCCAGTTCCCATATCAGCTGACACGCAACCGCCGGGAATGAAGAGAAATTCCGGCCTCCTTGTACTCGTGCGTATATAGCAGACAAGCTCGCGCGTGTCGGCCGCATCTGAACAAGTTTGGGACTACACGCCTATTCTACGTAGGTGCCTATATCTACCGTACTCGCTGTACCACGTATACCTACACAGTGTGGCGGTGTATATATACAAGCTCGCATTATTTACGGAAAGTTTTAGCAGCTCGTCGCTTTAATCATAACGCAATATCTGTCGCCTCTCACAAAGACAAGTACCTCCTGGTTCTTCTTTGAAGTTTAATTTCATGCTGATATTATTATTATAATAAGGTACGGGAAAAACGCATAATATGAGTAAATATGGAAAAGGATATGGTAATATCAGCTCGTACCGAACCAGACAGAAATACGGTGTACAGTTTTGTCTTACTTGTATTTTTGGGATTACAGACTAGGTTATGGCGCAATTTTTTAAACCAGGAAGTTCCAACTCCTTCATCTCCGCTAAATACATGTGAAAACATTACCAGTGAGGTGTGCGTGCGTCTTTAGAATGGAGCGGCTGAACATTTTTGCAAAAATATGTTATAGTATAAAACCACTCATCCACGTTCATACGATAATATTAAATATGAATGTTTTACAATATAGCCTAGATAGTAATTATTTTTTACGTTCTTACGTTCGCTTTTCATGTTTCACAAGCAACCGCAGGAGCAGTCACATTGAAAATATTGAAAATCAATCTACGATCGAGACAGGAACAATTAATATGCATGAACGAGGGGCGACAGGGAACTAGGAGTAAATAAAGGTCTCGTGATCTACGAACAACGATGTATTGAGGATATACTTACAGAGAAATAACTTTTGAAAACGCAAAATGGACCAAACAGTAAGGAGAGGATCTATCTAACTTGCTACTTCAGTACTTGTGAAGCAATGGTGGAATGGCTACGCTGGCCCTCCTCACGTTGGTATCATGTACTCTCTGAGCGTGTAGTGAAGCCTCCAGGCTCCAGGTCACCATTTTCAAGCCTTCCGAGATTGACGTGCTCTGTTATTGAGCCGTTGCTTACCATCACATGAGTTGGTCAAACGTTGAGCCAATGTGTGGTACTCAATATCGATTCATTCAATTGGTCAATTATTAGTACTTCGGTCCAGGTTATACCCAGTATTTGGCCGCGACATTGAAGATATTTGTTGCCATTATGGTTTAGGTAAAGAGGTATATCTCTGAAACTCAATTATATTTGGTGTATAAGAGAAACCCGAGGCGAGGGAGAGAAGCTTCGCTAGTACTCTTTAAAGAAAGCTTCGTCTTCTGAGAGAAAAACAAAACAATTAGTATGAGGGTTGAATTTCAAACGGAATTAGGTCAAATTATTATTTGCACAAAATAATGTTTAATTGGAGCTCAATGAACGACTCACGGCATTTCTTGTTATTTTTAGGAAAACAAAACGTATCCATTGAAATATATTTAACTAAATTCAAATTTAAGTAAAAATTTGATAAATTCATAATCCTAAAATAAAGTATCCTTTTCTTGACTTTATGATGTAATTGACATCATAAAGTCAAGAGAAGGATACTTTATGTTTTAAAGCGAGAATTTCGGCAACTGCAAGCAGCTAGTGATTCAAGTAGGTTAATATAATTATGTATAGTTAAAGCTACAGGAAGCAATGAGAGGTGATGAGTTCTAAGTGAACGCCCTCCGCCGCCCTCTAATGACGGAAATACCTGCTTTTGTAGTCGAGTGAAAGGAATGAATGCGCCCGTTGAGGTCGCGATTGATTTTCAATGGAAGGTGAACACGATGCGAGGAGAGCCGGGACAAAGGGCCGATAACTATTGTCTTGAGTTTGGGGGACTGTTACACAATGCTATTTGTCATTCAGTGTGGTCATACCGCCAGCATGCTGGAGACGTGCCAACTGGTAGTGGGCGCGGTTATTGGATTGTCTTTGGACCTTCAACGGTCTATGGGCAATCTAACCGTTATGATGAGGCCAATTAGCTTAGGTTTTTAGTGTTAGTTTGTATTATTCACAATTTATGAAGGGCTAGGAATCCTTTCTCCAATTTGCCTTTCACATATTTTTTATTCATGACGTAATTTTACTTACAAGTAGCAATTTACTTACTAACGCGAATGAATCGGTTTTGTTTTTGCTATGTAAGTGTGCTCTATCGTAGACCGCATCGTCACTTAACATCAAACGAGGTGGCGGTCAAACGCAAGCCTATGATACAATAAAACATACTAATATTATTGGCGTTCCTCAAATATAAAAAATATTATGACGTTGATTGACGTGGCATTCCTGAGTCGAAATTCATTTGTCCTTTGCGAGAAAAGAAAACATTACGAAAGCTATATTTAACCAGCCTCAGACTATGTTCCTAGAATAACCAAACCGTGTCACCAGATACACGGTGCTCGTGACCACCCATCCAACAACTGACCGGACGAAACGTTACATAATTAATCCCTTGAAGCCTACTATAGTAAACGCATTATCTATGAGTCGTCGGGTCATAAATCATTATCTATCTCGCTCCCACTTTCAGGTCTTAATCTGTCTATCTCGCTCTAACTTATAGGATGGTATAGCGTTTATTGCTCGACGACTCGGATAATAATGCGTTTACTATGTAGTCTCCACCTGAATGACGCTATGGAGAAATCGAATTATCAATTTCTGATGTAAAATGGATCGACGAAGCAACTCATCATTGCAGTAGAACTAACAACAAAGAATGCAACTCGATAGCAATCTCTTGTATCTTGCACTCGATATCGGGCTAATAAGCCTCAATAAGTAGGGGATCGACGTTCTAGTAAAACAATCACTCAGTATGCTAAGTACAAAATCTGTAGAAAAATTCGTGACTACTCGTCTTATCTCACAAGGGCGGCCGGTTGATCTGTTGGGGCTGTCGTTACTCTCCAAATACTTTTCTAATAGATTTGTAGTCATCATAAGACTTTGAAGTCCTCACGGAGACATCTGATATGACGACGATGCTTGATAAGGGACAGACAACTGACACTCGCAGTTTAATTTTCCATCTGGTACACTATAGTACTTAATCACTTATTGACTTTCGAGGTTACCCGTCGAGAGACGAGAATGAGATCGTTTCAAACGATCACTGAGTGCACTGATCGTTTGAAACCAGGAGCCATGCGTCTAGCTGTTTTAAGTGATTCTGTTTAGGTGATGAAAAAAAGTTCATCATCAGCCAGAAGACGTCCACTGCTGAACATAGGCCTCCCCCTTCAACCACAACACTGAAAGAAAGCCTGCCATCTGCATCCACTGGATGCCCATTGCCCACGACTCTCACAATGTCGTCAGTCCATTCTAGTGGGAGGCCTACCTACACTGCGTCTTCCGGTTTATGGTCTCCACTCAATATTTTTTTCTTCCCCATCGGTTATCGGTTCTTCGAGCGATGTGGCCCGCCCATTGCCACTTCAACTTATACGATAACGAATATCCTCGTTTCGAATTCTGTCGCGAAACATAACTCCGAGCATAGCTCTCTCCATTGCCCGCTGTGAGACTCTAAGTTTTTCCAAAAGGCCAACAGTTAAGGACCACGTCTCAGTACCATATGTCATCACTGGCAACCGGACTGAGAAAAGTTGCGCGACCGCAAATCTTATCTCGGCGTTAACATTCACGTTCGCGTGACTTTACAAACCGCGTTGTTTCAGCGCTAATTCGAGCCCGTGTTAAGAGTGAGCCGTAAGGCCCCTGGCAGTTTAGCTACATCACACGCACACTCACACTAACACACTTTGAATAATATTTAATGCAAAGGCGCTAAAATTGTATACTGTGGAGCGGTACCAACTTACAGGAAGGAAAGTGCGATTGTTTCTTTTTAATTAAGCGCCCTCTGGAGGCACGCGTCTAATGAGGGGACTTACCCTTCTCATTACGGAGGGAATGTCTATGGAAATAGTAATCAGTATGGCGGTGTTGTTCTATGGAGATATAGAAGAACTAGAGTTAATGTTACAATAATTAATATCAGTTAAAAATACGACTTCAAAAAATAAGGAAAATACGCAATTTTGGTTACTTGGATGACATAATATTGGCATCCAAGTAATCGAATTTATTACTATGCTACGCTATCCCCGGGTGACATAGGCTATAATCTATACCCGTGCGAAGCAGGGGCGGACCGATAGTCTATACTAATATTATAAAGAGGAAAGATTTGATTGTTTGTTTGTTTGCATTGAATAGGCTCCGAAACTACTGAACCGATTTGAAAAATTCTTTCACTGACGGGAAGCTACGCTATCCCCGGGTGACATAGGCTATAATCTATACCCGTGCGAAGCTGGGGCGGACCGCTAGTCTATACTAATATTATAAAGAGGAAAGATTTGATTGTTTGGTTGTTTGTTTGCATTGAATAGGCTCCGAAACTACTGAACCGATTTGAAAAATTCTTTCACTGTTCGGAAGCTACGCTATCCCCGGGTGACATAGGCTATAATCTATACCCGTGCGAAGCTGGGGCGGACCGCTAGTAATATAATAAAGAAGAAAGATTTGATTGTTTGTTTGTTTGCATTTAATAGGCTCCAAAACTACTGAACCGATTATAAAAATTATTTCACTGTTGGGAAGCTACACCATCCCCGGGTGACATAGGCTATATATCTATAACCGTGCGAAGCCGGAACGGGCCGCTAGTTTCAAATAAAAATAAAACAAAACGGTTCAATGACGGAGTGCTGAATTTTTTTTTTTTCAAAACTGACTTATTTGTGTACCTCGTCGTAATTTTTTTAAGTTGCTTTGAAAAACGGGGTTGGCATAATCGCATAGCGACTAAAGCCTCAAACAAAAATTAGATTACCGAGAACCAAATAGAACGCTAACTGTATTTTATACGGGAATTTAGATATAAAGATAAAATAAATTATTCAAGATCTAATAATTATCTAGGTGCTTATCAAAAGAGCGTTCTTAAATACTGAGTAATTAGGTAAATATTATTAATTCAGCGTAGGGAGGCCTCCCACTAGATGGACCGACGACATTGTGAGAGTCGCGGGCATCCAGTGGATGGCAGGCTGTCGTTCAGTGTGGGGGTTAAAGGGGGAGGCCTATGTTCAGCAGTGGACGTCTTCTGGCTGATGATGATGATTATTTCTGCTAGTATCTACAAATTGAGTTCACAATATTAGACTCACAGCGGCATTAAAGTAACGTTCTACAATTATTTGGCAGGCAGTATAATTCTCCCAGAGGGTTTCATTTACATAGCTTAATATAATGATGTTTTTCAGGCGCGGGTGAAGGTACACCGTCCCGGGGGAGTAAGTAGATGAATCTTTATTATCTTGCTCACGTTCCTGCGTTTTTCTACAAGAAACTCGCTCCATTTGTGTAATTAATTTACATTGAAAGTTTGCCCGTTAGAGTCGGCGCGGGGATGAGACGAGCTATCCTACCTGCTGTGAGTTTAGTACAACCTAGCAAGTCACAGCTCACGTCGGTACAAGTAATGTGCTCCATACTTTGTATGTACATTGCGTCTGTGTGCGCAAGCTTTTTTTTTTAAATAAATAATAGGCTTGCGCTTGACCGCCAACTCGCCTGATATTAAGCGATGATGCAGGTATAATACACTCCGCCACGTATGCTATTCTGAGACACAAAGGTCACGTGGGTGACACAAGACTAAGTTTAGATAGCCCGTTGGTCTAGTTGGTAGTGAACCTGCCTTCTGAGCTTGGGGACGTGGGTTCGATTCCCACCTAGTACAAACATTTATGTGATAAACATTTGTGTTTGTTCTATATCCGGTTGTTAATATCTGTTTAAGTATGTATTTAAAACTATATTATGTATGTATGTATATCAGTCTCTGGCAGCCATATTACAAGCTTTGCTTAGTTTGGGGTCAGATGACCGTGTGTGAAAAAATGTCCCGAATAGTTATTTAAGACCACGTCATCGACGCTGTGTTACTATTAGCATGAAATCATAACTCCCCTATCTCCGTGTATTACCTGTGGGAATTCGATCAAATGATGTGGTTTTGATTTAAATCATATATTTAATATATTAAATTCCTTTTAAAACTTGTTTTTTAGTTTAGTTTTATATTTGTATAGTTTTTGTTTAGTATGTGTATGTATTTAATTATATTCTTTGCTAAGACTTATCTTCTTCTTTTATAAAAGAAAGTCGTGTTAGTTACACTATTTATAACTCGAGAACGGCTGAACCGATTTGGCTGAAACTTGGTGGGTAGGTAGCTTAGAACCAGGAAACGGATATGGGTTACTTTTTATCAGTATCATCACCATTTTTCGTCACTACGTGGGTCAAACCGCGGGGCGCATGTAGTTTGTAGTAAATGAAACATTGTGACATAGGGCTTCCGTTCCGCGGAGCACCACGTGTATGTATGCAATAATTTTGACAGGACTGTCGAAGAAAACACTAACATAAAGATATCTACATAGGACTGGTTTTAAAAAAAGGGGTAGAAATCACGGAATGTGCAATCTCATGATTTCTTTATAGAGCTGAGTAACAAGACATGTAAGACATTTGTCTGAGAGCGCGCCACTGCTGCCCGGAGCAGAGCTCGTTCCATTCAGAACTGTGAACTTGAAACATTTGTCTCAAAACAGCTGTTTAATCGCATTACTCTCCTAACAACATACATTGTAGTGAAACGAGTCAAAACTCATTGGCGATATTATTGATCGGCGTCATGTAGCGTCTCATAGTATCAAATTTAGGTACAGTATTGGGGACAAAGTACTGGAGGGGTGCCTGGAAACAACGAACATTTCAGCTAAATTTGCTTCAGTTTACAATATACATAATTCACGTTCACGCCCTGAAAATCAGCCGTTTCCGGACCGGTCCGCGACAACAAAAGATTTTTCCAGAAAGTTTTTCCGTTTGCCCCTTTGTCGCCGCGTTTAATCTCGCAGCTCTTTTGCGTTCTTCTCTTTGTTCCACAGAGTTTTTCTCTAATAAACCTGCCTACGAGTACTGATAAAGCGAGAAAAGTGAGCAAACTAGATTCTTGACCCTGTAACTTTGTAAACAAAATTACCCAAAATTCTAGAGCACTTGCATAAAGGCCGCAGCACGCTGGCCTGACTACGCCGCGCCGACTAAATGCAAAACAATGAAATGTGACACAATTATACATTTACTATTATATAATACTAGCTGAATCCCGCGGTGCTACCCGCAATTTTCCAATTTTCCCGCTTTTTCTGGGAGAATAAGTACCCTATGTCCGTCCATATGATGTACACTATCATCCTGCCAAAATTCGTCAAGATCGGCTTAGCGGTTTAGTCGTGAAAAGCGAACAAACATCCAGACAGAGAGACAGAGTTACTTTCGCTTGTATAATATTATAGTAAGGATTGTATCCAATACAACATGTTTTGAAATTTTAAATTACTACGCGTGGTCTGCGTGACACAAATGGAAAACTCGTCATGCGCTTTTAGTTTACCATTTAAAATTGTGTTGAACGATACACAATGTGTTGCTATATTGTTAGTTGGTTCGGTGTCGAGTCACCGCAGTGTGCCAAGTTGCTTGTGTACAAAGCTCCCAGCTCTGCGGCTTATCGTGGAAATCTTTTTATGTTATCAGAATAAGAAGGTTTGTTAGAGTTGCTCTGCCTATATATGTATGTATAGAACACACGAGTACACTTAAATTCCACCAGTAAAAGAGACGCGTACTGGAGATAATTAACTGAAATGAAAACTCTTTGAGAGGTCACATTTTTTGGTTTAATTAAACTTTGTACATAGTGGAGTCAGTCAGGGGTTAGAAATACATGTGAATAAATTGTTGTTTTATGATATAATATTATGTTGGCATACAGTCTACATTAACTCAGTCTCCTGTGAGAGACGGAGTGGTCGAAGATAGTACAATTAGCGGGAATCAGGTATATTTGTTACGACATAGCTGTTAAAATTTGTAAGTTGAAGTGGGCAGGCCACATTGCTCGAAGTACCGTAACCGATGGGAAAGAAAGGTTCTTGAGTGGAGACCACGAACCGGAAGACGCAGCGTAGGGAGGCCTCCCACTAGATAGACCGACGACATTGTGAGAGTTGCTCGCATCCAGTGGATGCAAAAGGCAGGCTGTCGTTCAGTGTGGAGGTTAAAGGGGGAGGGGGTTCAGCAGTGGACGTCTTCTGGCTGATGATGATGATGATGAGGTATATTTGTTCAAGTGTCAACATGTTTTATAGGAACAGATTCCACAAAACATTGTACTTGAGAATGCGCTGTAATACAAAGTTGTGAGGTGAGGTAACGCAAGTCAAACTAACGCAAGGTAAGTAAAGTGGAGGCGGGGAGGCGCCGAGGAGAGGTGCTCCGATATCTTGCATGTTAATAAATTACAAGACGCGGGTAATGTAATGAAATTATTCAGCTCCAGGTTGTGATACATTAGCGAGCCGCGCCGCACGCGGTGAGACAAGTTCCACGGAACCATTACAGCTTATTAAAAACAACGTCACACATTTGCGACTTGTACTATATTCTCATACATATTCGTGCATCTAATTCATGGAGGAAGATTCTCTAGACAAGATTACATAGTTTTCAGTACTGTTTTGTTTATGGGTAACATTTAATTATGAGTATTTGTGGAGTTTAGATTGTTTTACAGAGTTTATTCCACGAAGACAATTCGCACTCTTGTAGCACTAACAGACGTGTGGATTTGGTTGACGGACCGCCATCCAACCAACGGATGAGTCATGATGAAGTATTTCCTTCTCTTTCTCTCCCGTTGGTTGGACGGCGGTTGAGGTCAACCAAATCCTTACGTATGTTAGCACTATTACTAATGATTGACCTTGCACATATGACTCACACACACTCACGCACTACCAGGAGAACATTGCACACTTGCACTGTCAGCGGTCTGGAGAATGGGTCAGCTTTGTGAATTTAACTAATACAGATAAATAAATAGTAGCACCCCACGGTTTCACCCGCTATCCTATAAGGAATAATTAATGTTTCAGGTATAAACAGTATACGTTAATCAAAAGTATACACTACCTCCGTACCAAATTTAATTCAAATCCGTTATGGAGTTGAGTGTGGACAAACACACACTTACACACATACATCCACAGTTCAATATAAGTGTGTCGAACGATGCTGCGTGAACAAACTTTTGCATCAATAATAGAAAGACAAGTTTTGGGTTTCACCAATTCTTTTTAATATCGTAAGTAGGTTTTATTTCGCCACGCAGTCCTAAAAGGATTGATCAATAAAATTTACAACTTGCAGCTTACTGCTTACTAAATCTCTATTTTATTTTCCCTCGGGGAGTCTATCTTGAATCTCAGTTCATAGAAGGCGCGAGGCAAGACTTTGACTTTTATGTGTACTTAATGTACTTCACTGTAACCTCGCTCGTCTGGCTCCGGCTGTAGCGTCTCTCTGCAAGGAGATAGTAGTCAGTACCTCGGAGAACCACTAATGAGGCGGTGGTGTTAGATTTTTTAGGGTTCCGTACCACAACAAGAAAAAACGGAACCCTTATTCACTTCACTTCAGTCATCACTTCACTTCACTTTGTCACTCACTTTCACTCACTTTGTTGTCCGTGTGTCCGTCTGTCAAGACCCTTTTTCTCAAGAACGCGTAGAAGTATCAAGTTAAAATGTATATCAAATACTTGGGTCTACGGTTTCTTTTGACTGTGTAGTGTGTAAGTCATCGCGATCAAAAGATATGACCGCTTATGTCGCATATTTTGCGATTTCATAGGGGAATCAAAACCTATTGGGATTGGAAATTTGGCATGAAGCAAGTTCTTATAGTACATATGAAGGAAAAAATTCGAAAATTGTTAATTTGATATTACATCACATTTTTTTTTTTTTTTTTAGTATTACAATCTTACATTTTGTAGTTGGTATGTATTGGAGAACCTACTTGCCAACTACAAAGTTAAGTTTGTGATTCAACATTACAATCTTTTTAACCTTTTTTCGTCAAGACTGGATTCCCGGGATGGATCTAAATACATATTTATTAAGTTTGTATGGAACCCTCAGGGTGCGAGTCCTACTCACACTTGTCTGGTTTTTTTGAAGTGAAACTTCTTATGCGACTTCCAACACGGTTGCGTTAAACGTTTAACGCTACCATGGCCCTGGGAATAGAAAGAGACAAAGCGAGAGTTTTAGATGCCATCTATGAGGAAATTTTGAAACTTGTACATCCTCATAGTTTATTAGTTCACTAATTTCTCATAGTTTATTAGTTCACTAATATTTGCATAGATGGCAGAACATGCGACTTCCAACAAGGTTGCGTTAAACGTTTAACGCTACCATGGAGGGGGGATAGAAAGAGACAGAGCGAGAGTTTCACTTCTTCCGCGTGGAGTCCCTCAATTTTTTTAATCATTACCTCAATACAGTTTTCCCTACTAGTTTTCCCGTAAAACCACGTACATGCAGACATGTGCAACACAAATGCACTGTGACACAGGTATCCGGTACCGGGCGGCGTGCATGGTTACAGGCTACTCCACGTGCGTCGACTACGAATACTAAAGTCTATACCGACCACCTTTGGGTTTCAAACATTGATCTAACAACATAGATACTGGGAGCACCTCAATTTGTACGTAAAATCTTTGATAATATGCTTTGGATCTGTCTTAAGCTCGAGTTAGTACCGAAAAAAGTCTGCCTAAAACTGAAGGGGACGAGGTAAACACGTATTGCACACACTGGCATATTCTTACTAGTTCTACAAACGCAAACTTCAAAATCAAGCGGCACACAACTGCTACGATATGGTTTAAACTTCAAAGTCATCAAATGGACGACCAAAGGAGGGGTGTAAGTGCTAAATAGTAAACTGTAGGTATGACGCTTCCATTTATTTATATATTTGAGCCCAGCATGATCACTAGTTTGTACCTGCTGCCATGAGAGCAATTACAAATATTACAATACAATACTACGTTATCGTAATAAACACCATCGTTTTTCGGTGTGTACACAGAAAAAACAAATTAACATTTTAATGACTCTACGTAAAGTATAATAATAATGATGGACGGCCTTATCGTTTTAAGCGATTTTTACCAGGCAACCAATTTATTGACCATCTAGAGCGATGGTGACCGAGCGATAGCGTATACGCTTCACAATCAGACGGCACCCGGTTCGATCGTTGGCCCTGCACCAATCACTTATTTAGCACCTACTTAAGTAAATTATGTGCAGTTTCGATACCAGCGCTCAAAAACGACGAAGAAATACATCTTGAGTGCACTGAGCCAGCTTGGTGGATTATAGCCCATCATTTCTCTCTGAGAGAAAGCCTGTGTCCCTGCAGTGAGAACATGATAAGCTGATAATGATGATGAACAAATTTTACAGTTTACTATCCAACTTAAGACAGGCCACAGACACGCAGTAGGTGAACTAGCGGAGTCTATCCTGGTAAAAGTCTCGGATTGACTACGAATACACCGACAAATATACATTTTACAATATTCGAAATAACATTTCGAACTCCAAATATGTAAATGTTGCTTCACAAGCTGACGTGAACCTCACGTCGTGTTCAGACCCTGGTGCATCCAGCGACAGCCTCCTACTTCCAGTAGGTCTACTGTAAATAAAACTCAGTAGTGTTAACGGTAAGCCCATTCAGTAAGACTACTATGACAGCCCGATCTGTTATATAATTTACTAGCAGCGCATCCTGGCTTCGCACGGGTGTAAGTCTTATTTTATTACACCTGGGGTTAAACATTATTGGAGTTTTAGTAAGGATCCCTATTTAAAAAAAATATAATATAGCCTATGTTACCCGGGGATAGAGTAGCTTCCCAACAGTGAAAGAATTTTTCAAATCGGTTGAGTAGTTTCGGAGCCTTTTCAATGCAAACAAACAAACAAACAATCAATCAAATCTTTCCTCTTTATAATATTACTATATAGTATAGATGTTGTGAAACTAGCCCCACGTCGTATAACACCGCATCCTGTCGTCGTTGCTCCGCCAGGTACATTCGCGCCAAACTTTACAGCCGCTTTGAACGACGCAACCCAGCGTCGTAATAGCAAGTAAGTTACAGGTGTGAGACACTTTTACGATGAAGAGAGAGGTTTGCCACAGTTCAAAGCAGTCATGAAGCATGTCGCGGATTGTAATTTCGTAAGTTTCTATCTTTTTTTAATATTTAATAATAGGCTTGCGTTTGAATGCCAACTCGTAATGCGGTGTACGTTGGAGCACGCTTGCCTAGAAGAAACCGATTCACTCGTAATTTGAAGACACCCAGATTGTAGTATTGTAGCTATCGGGGAACACCGATTCAGGCAGAGCATTCCACACTAGCAGTTTGCATAATAAAAGTGGAATCAAATCGCTTCGTTCGGGTTTTCGGAATACCAACCATAGTGTGCCCACTCTGTCAGTCCGATAGAAAAATAGGCAGGCGGGAATTAGATCATGAAGATCCGATGCACATTCATCTCAAAGCACCTCCCCCCTCTCCGCCCTGAGTCCGCTCGCGCGTGTACCATAGATCATCGAGTTATGTTCCGGATAATGCCGCCCGACCGCCGGGGCTCGGCGTCCGATGTAGCTGGAAGTAGTACCTCACCATGTCATGAGTTATATTCCTCGACACATCACCAGTTATACTGACATCATAACTAACACACATTATGGTATCGATTTCGAACAGTTTATAAGAGAAAAGTTCACGGAAACTTAACAAAGTAATAATTATGACACTGTTTCAAACTATCACAGTTGTTCACTACATTTATTACCTACAAGCTGTTGCCCGCGACGCTCGCCTTATTTTTGACCCCATCATCATCATTTAAGCCATATGACGTCCACTGCTGGACATAGGTCTCCCCCATCGATGTCCAAAAGGGCCGGTTGGAAGCGGCCTGCATCCAGCGTATCCCTGCGGTCTCTTTTAGGTCGTCTGTCCATCTTGTGGGTGGACGTCCTACGCTGCGCTTACCGGTCTGTGGCCTCCATTCCAAAACCTGTCGGTCATCTGTTCTGCGTAATATGTGCCCCGCCTATTGCCACTTCAACTTGCTAATCCCGTTGGGCTATGTCGGTAACTTTCGTTCGTCTATAGATCTCCTCATTTCTGATTCGATCTCGTAAAGAAACCTCGAGCATAGCCCTCTCCATGGCTCGTTGTGCGACTTTGAGCTTGCTTATGAGGCCCATAGTGAGAGACCACGTTTCAGTGCCAACAATACCCCAGAATAATTAAAATAGTTGGAAATCTAAAAAACCATGTTTATGGCTCGTTAACACAAATCAAAAGATACCAAGCTTGAAGGGTTATTACACTTGGTTACGAGGGTCTGATGGTGGATAGTGGAACTCTAGGAATAGCATAATCAGCTTTTTAATAGTCCACTGCTGGACCTATGACATAGTGAGTACTTTTTGACCTACCCCCTAGTTCGCCCCTTTCGCAAAATTGGGACATAATTACTGTGCTATTATGTCTTCTGTGATATTACCTAAAATTTGCATTTAGTTTTGTCAAAGTTCTCTCCAGGTACTAGTGTAGGCACCACGCCGGAAACCTGCAGACATCACGACTCCCCGGGATTTAAACTAACATAACTTTACTATGATACCTTCTATTGCGCTCTCAGACTACGAACTGGGGACCCGACAGACCCGGACCGGCGCGGCCAGCAAATTACATGTTTATGAACTACGAGTTACTAACAAATAATGAAGATCCGTGCATGGGTAATGGAGTTGGGTAGCCGGGAGCTGGGAGTCGAGAGCCAGGAGTGGGGAGCTGGGAGTGGGAAGCTGGGAGTAGGGAGCTGGGAGTGGGGAGCTGGGAGTGGGAATCTAGGAGTGGGGAGCTGGGAGTGGGGAGCTGGGAGTGGGGAAGTGGGAGCTGGGAGTGGGGAAGTGGAAGCTGGGAGCGGAACGGCGAACCACAGAGTACCTTTTTAATTTTTCCAATCATCATCATCATCATCATTTCAGCCATAGGACGTCCACTGCTGGACATAGGCCTCCCCCATCGATCTCCAAAAGGGCCGGTTGGAAGCGGCCTGCATCCAGCGTTTCCCTGCGGTCTCTTTTAGGTCGTCTGTTGTCCATCTTGTGGGTGGACGTCCTACGCTGCGCTTACCAGTCCGTGGTCTCCATTCCAGAACCTTTCGGCCCCATCGGCCATCTGTTCTGCGTGATATGTGCCCTGCCCACAATTTTTTCCAATATACTTCGGGAAATTATGTAGCTAAGTACTTATGGTCCGAAAATGAGTTATTGTTTTGACATTGTCAAATTATTCATCGGACTTGTAATACGGAAAATTATTATTATTTATTTAATTTTATTCACGAGTCTAGCCCGGACCTTTAATAGGCATTGGTGGGGCCGAAACCAACACCAAGAGGCCCTGTTGAATAAAATATACAATTACTATGGAATGTGTATAAAATGGAATATAAAACTATTGTACAGTATAGGATTTATTATTATTATTTTTTACAAGGTTTTTACTTAATTTTTTGTTAGTATGTATGTATGTGTGGGACAAATCTTGCAACTGATTTTTAGTCTAGTTATCGCATACCTGTTATTTTGGTGAGTGGTGAGTGGTTCTGGTACATGTGAAATGGGGATGTAGGTATGTATATTGTTGAGTGTCGTTGCATAGGGCCAATTTCTAAACTGTGAAAGTAATTTATGAAAGCTATAAGGCTTTGTTTACAGAACCCTACCATATACGTGTCTCAACACGCTCTTGGCTATTATTTTATCATATCACATACCGCGAGCAAGTCTCTCCGGATCCCCCCAGTAGGGATACTGTAGCGGTAACTTGAGGGTGAATGAAGGAGTGTGACATAATGTTTATGGTAATTCTGCTAAACAACCGCCTCCAGGTACGCGACGTAACGCGACCGTGTATTAAATAGGATTCATGATCCAATTATAACAACTACTTCACAATTTCAGCCTTACAATGTTGTCACCAAGGCTTAGTTTCCCTTGAACGTTGTTAACCTCTTTTTGGAGCCTGAAAGGATGGCAGGTGAATGATGTATACTTTAAACTTCCACGTGTTTAGTATTGCGTAAATATTTTAATTGTGTTTAAATTCTCTTTTAATTAGGTAGGTAATAAAACAAATATCTTATTGTATAACAAATTTAGGTAAAATGCTCGACAATCAATCATGAGTCTTCAATAAATAAAAATAGTGCGTGGAGTCCCTCCGCGCGGAAGAAGTTATACTTCAACAAGGAACCCTAAAATTATAAAGGGCAAAAATATCAACAATTTAAAAACATGCTTTTCTCGAGATTCAAACATTAGCGACACCATTACACTACCGGTTCTGCTAGTCGCAGAGCAAAAAAAGGATACGCACTTCGCAACCATACGAGAGAGAAAAATTCCCCCTCCATGGTAGCGTTAAACTTTTAACTCAACCTTATTGCAAGTCGCCTAAGAAGTATAACTTCAATAACATTTCAGGGCTTGTCTAGCAAGCTACAACTTCTAGCACAACAAAGCTATTGTAACAACACCATTTTCCTTAACATAATGTTTTGCTAGCCTTTGTAGTTCCTCTGCTGGGCAAACGCCTCCTGCTCTCCTTCCATCCATCCCTTTCCCGTGCGATGTCCTGCCATTCTTTGCAGAATATATATTAGATCGTCTTGCCATCGTTTCCAGGGTCTTCCTGGGCGTCGTTTCACGTCTTGAGGCACACACGTCATAGTGTGACTTTTGAGCCCATCTTTTTGGATGCATTCTGCGAACATGGCCGTCCACTTCCATTCTTGCGTGACACTCTTGTCACCTACGTCAGCAGTTTGAATTCTGGCCCACAGCTTCGTATTCCCGACATGTTCAATTATTTTAAGTCCTAGCACCAGTGAGGTGTAATAATAGAAACGTTATAGGCGAACAACACGGCTTTAAAAACTGACTAAACGCAGCATATACCATAACATAGCATTGCTTACCTACGCATGTATATGTCATCATCATCATCATCATCATCAGCCTTTAACCTCCACACTGAACGACAGCCTGCCTTTTGCATCCACTGGATGCCAGCGACTCTCACTATGTCGTCGGTCCATCTAGTGGGAGGCCTACCTACGCTGCGTCTTCCGGTTCGTGGTCTCCACTCAAGAACCTTTCTTCCCCATCGGTTATCGGTTCTTCGAGCGATGTGGCCTGCCCATTGCCACTTCAACTTGCAAATTTTAACAGCTATGTCGGTGACTCTGGTTCTTTGGCGAATATCCACGTTTCGGATTTTATCGCGCAAAGAAACTCCGAGCATAGCTCTCTCCATTGCCCGCTGAGTGACTCTGAGTTTTTCCAAAAGGCCAACAGTTAAGGACCACGTCTCAGTACCATATGTCATCACTGGCAACACACACTGGTCAAAAACCCTCGCCTTGAGGCATGTATATATGCATTTTGTAAAATAAGGGAAAGAATATGAAAGACTTTTTACGCTATATGTGTTGTTAGAAAGAGACAAAAATACAATTAGTTGTGGACACTCGGAGTACGTGACTGAGAGACGACTGAACGAAGTCGGGCAGCCAGCCTTGCATTCGTCTAGTCAATATGGCGGCGGGCACAACCCATCTACAGGTAAAAATATATTACCCTAGTACGCTACGTTTCACAGCTCTTTGGCCTACTTTGAGTTTGGACTCCTGTTTCTTGGCCAATAAGCAAGTTTCGGCACCGTAGGTGAGGCGGGATAAGACACGTGTCATATCGACCAATTGGTGTCGTAGTGACACTAAGAAGTCGTCCTTCATCAACTTCTTAACACTCTTTTAAAATATAAAAAGTCTGCGAAATTATCTTTCTTTGAGTTAATCCCACAGACTAGGTAAAGCTAATCCCTTTAAATCTCCGTAGACAATCGACGCGACGCTTGAAAGTAAGTACTACTAAGTACTAATCGCCGAGGAGATGTTCACTTTCTCAAAACTCTCCAAAGATATTCGAATTCAGTTAACTATTAAATCTAGATTATGTCCGTTATAGAAAGACGTGAGAAACGCCGCAGACTGACAATTAACTTGTAATTCAAGGCCAGAGTTAATAAGTAAAATTTTAAATAACTGGATTCTGGTATTAAATAAATGAATTATTATGAATATAAGTAAAAAACGTAAGTAATGGGGTATCCACATCGATTGACATCGATTTCTGTTCCCTTACTTCACTTTACTTCAGTTTTACGTGGTGGCATAATCATTTGTTGACAAACCCGCCATAATAAAGATATTAATTAAGTCTGCGTGTTTCATCTTCGACCACATCGTCGCTTACCAACAGGCGAGTTGGTGGTCAAATGCGGACTTCTACGCCCAAAAAAAATATGTTGTGAATTTTGTTATAATTTAAATTGTAAATATTTGGTCAGCAAAACAAATCAAATAATTAACTTGTCAGAACATGGTAGGTACATACCATGTGTACCTGTCTTTACACATACATACATACAAAGTAGCATACAGGGTCGTACAAATGGAAACGTATCTCATGTCCTTGCCAGGTTGCCAGGTGTGGCGTACAACTGTGTGGGTTTAAAAATTGTTAGCTTTTTCGTTTTGTCCAAGTAAAAAAAAACTATACTAGAATATTGTCAAAACAGTAACCCGTGTAAAATATTGTAATTAACATTTAAATAAATAAAAGAAAAAAACATGTCAGTACCTGTACTTATTGTTATTATTATTAATAATTTTTTTTAGATCTTAAGTCAATTATTTAGTCTACATTACAACATTATTATCCACTAGTAGGCCGCCCCGGCTTCGCACGGGCGAAGCCGGGATATAATATAGCCTATTTCAACCGGGGATAGTGCAGCATCCCAACAATGAAAGAATTTATCAAATCGGTTCAGTAGTTTCGGAGCCTGTTCAATGCAAACAAACAAACAAACAATCAAAACTTTCCTCTTTATAATATTAGTATAGATAAGAAATCCTAAACGTAAGTTACGTAACGTAAACGTAAGCGACCAGTAAAACATTAATTACCTCAAACATAGAATGAATGTCCACTACCTACCTTATAATTAAATGCTTGTAAAAGTAATAAAGACCGTTAATGTTTATGTAGTGGATAGTAACGAGCGCAGCAACACGGATATTAGAAGTAACGGTAACGGCGGCATTATCGTTACCGCGGACAGTTACTGCGTTACTGTAGCGACGTTATCCCTCGGGACCACTCGGTAGCGCGACCACTCCGCGGGAACGGTTTTGAATTTAATTTCACAACACAAAAAAAACTTGCAAAATTTTATTGAGCTGTGCTGCGGTGCTCGTCTATAGCACGGCGCGATGTGTCAAATCATCTGACGTGACACTGTGGTGACTGTGGCTTGCCACACGTCTTATCATTCAAAGGATTTGTATAGAGAAGAAAGGTCACGCAGCATCGCGGTGTACTAGGTATTGCCACTTAGATTTAAATTTCGACCAACCCAGATATCGAGGGATAAGTATAATAATCAATAAAAAATGTGCGTTAACTAAATTAAATATTTTTATCTATTTTGTAGCGTCGTAGTCACTTTTAGTATTGGCTATCTACGAAGAGTACTGGGGCCTTACGGACAACTGCTATAGCGGCACCTAATCCGCTCAGTTGGAAAATCACGCGAACGTGAACCTTATCGCGCCCAGATACGGTTTGCAGTCGCGTGATTTTCCAGCTGAGCGGATTAGGTGCCGCAATAGCAGTTGTCTGTAAGGCCCCTGTTCACTATACACTATACCTACATAAAACTATGTATCAGCGGGCGAAGTGTCAATATTTGCTACGTGTCGAATATTCGTGCTTCGTGTACAGTAATCTATACTCATGTCATGTTCTACAAACTCTAGAGCTTCACAATAAACGTTTCAAACAGATATAGTCTCATGTTAACCCAACATTTGATCCCACTGGCGCCGCGTCCAAATTAAATCACAGATTATCTTGTAGAAGACAGTTTCTTGCATTGTGTTTTAGCATTTAAATTTAAATTGTATTTGTTTCTGCGTGGTACAGTAGTAGTGTAGCGAGCGGAAGAGGGGGGCAAAAACTGCTATCTGCAGGGGGCATAGTAACAGGGGGCGCCACCGCGGCACTGCTCGTGACAAACATCTGCACTTTGCACCCAAATTGCTGTCTTGGAATTTGTTTGTTGCTTCCGTGAATGTTGTTACACAATGTTACCACATTACAAGATAATCTATTTTGCATAATAAAGAACTAAAAGCAATTATAACACACCTAGCTAGGTAACAAAACGACTGGAACGAAAATAACTACTAAACTTTTACCTCCAGTGCTCCAGTTTATACTCGACCGGTAGTGCAACGGAAAGTAACTGTTCAGAGATAAATCTCCTCGACAAAAACAAAGGAAACTTACTCAATGTTCTAAAACAATTGCGTCCCAAAACGTTCCCCCAGAGAACTCCTTTATTTATCAGAAGTACAGTTCGTCAAACTGATAGTCTAGCAGGAAGTGTCAAACGGCCCGCCCGTACTCAGTACTCGGGAGTACCGACCAGCCTGGTGCAGACAGATGACACCAACTCTGAAACTCACCAAAACTTGGCCGTTCAAATAAAAAGTACCGTATGTGCACATTACACACGCCATTTTGATAAAGTCAAGTTATTAATAAAACAGTCATTAATGTTTACAAACCATGAGACTTACTCGCAAATTTCGTCATGATAGTCTTTGATAGCATTACCAAATCTCGATAATAAGCCGCCGCTAAGAATTTTAATTTTGATTATTTACTATCCATAGACATAATTATTTGGCAAATACTTGCTTCATCATCACCAGCCAGAATACGTCCACTGCTGAACATAGGCCTCCCCCTTTAACCTCCACACTGAACGCAAGCCTGCCTTTTGCATCCACTGGATGCCAGCGACTCACTTTAATACTTGCTTACTTTTAAGATTTCGTATCTAGAACTCATACAAATAATCTTAGTCAAATAATGTGTTTGACAACCTTGTCCATCTACAAAAAACTTATATCGCACATAGGGCACTTTCCCTTTGTGAGGCAGAATATTTCCGGCAATGTTTGTGAAAGGCGAAAGGAAGTGAAATCTAATTTTTCCGGCGCCGTAGGCCTGCCCCGGGCTGCCGTCCCGGTATCTCCCGCGATCGTACCCGGCCACAGTGTTTGTATAGGCACGGAATCTTATTATTGTGAGTTTGGTCAATGTTACCGAGTGCGTACCCAGCAGTGCGTGTCTGCGGGCGCACGTAACACACGGTACGAGGTACGCTAGTCATTTTAACGAAGGCATCTTCGAACCACGCTCAGTTCTCTGCAAATGACATACAAAACTGAGCGCTGCCGTACTTAATAAAAAAATGTCATGGTACGTTACTCGTAGACGCTTGCTACGTCGTAGCTCATCTACTAACAAATCAACGATAAAAAAGACATTGTCTGTATTTTACTGAGAAATATCACATAGAGCATTTTCATCAAAAAGGAAATGTCATACTCTCATGCAAAAATAACAGGCACGCGTAAATTCGTAAAGACAAAGGTGCTTTGTTCTTCTACAATTTTCTGAGAGACTACAAGCTCAAATTATTAATGTCGCCCGCTGAGACGTTTTGTTTTACAAATGTATACCGTATCTTGTTTGATTTTAAGGCGTTCTTTGTTTATGAAGTTTTAAAATAATTGTCCCCGTCAAGGATTGTTCGAAGACCAATTTGTAAAGGAAATATCTTCTAGAAATGCTCGATCGGATATTTTAATTCGACTGTATTTTTTCATGTTGTCGATTTCATTTATTTTTTTCGTGAATAGAGAGACAATGTTACCATCAAGAATGGGTTCTATTGTATTAATAATTAATGTATATTTACGAAATCTGAAAGGTACACTATGGCTTGTACTTGTGTATCTATCTATTTATGATCAGCGTTGTACGTCATTTCAAATTGAAGTTGTTTCATCACTTTTTAGCTAAAAAGTTATTATTATTTCATCACCATTAAATAAATGAAGTCGTAGAAATAAATATAAAAGTGAAACAGTGATAGTGAACGGAGCTAGGGTCGTGTAACGGGCGCTCGGTATCCGTATCCCAGAAGCTCTGTAACGCCGTTATCCGGGTCTTATGAGCTTTCTTTTGAATGTCGCCGTCGTTACGTAAGCGCTCTAATTTGCTCTAACTTGTATTAAAATGTGTGTAAGGATTAAATTTTATCATAAATATCATATTTTTTGTAGTTTGCTGTACAACTTCCGACTATGCGTAATTAGGCATTTTGTTAACAGAAAATTATACTTGTTTATTATCATCATAACCATTTCACCCATAGGACGTCCACTGTTAGACATAGGCCTCCCCCATCGATCTTCAAAAGGACCGGTTGGAAGCGGTCTGCATCCAGAGTTTCCCTGCGGTCTCTTTTAGGTCGTCTGTCCATCTTGTGGATGGACATCCTACGCTGCACTTACCGGTCTTCGAGTTACCGTTCCGTGGTTTCCATTCCAGAACCTTGTCTACCTAGCGGAGTATGCAGAGCGGGGCTCAGTGCAGAGGTGCCTCACCCGCAACAGACATAAACTGTTGTCCGTGCCGCGCTCTCTCGAGAGGTCCTCCAAGTTAACGCACGTCATGGGTCCGACGGTTTACAACCACTTACCGAATGAAATAACTGCAGCCACGAGTCTGCAGTCGTACAAAAATAGGTTAAAAATATGGCTCATCGAGCAGTCTTTTTACAGATTCGACGAATTTTATAGATTTGACATATGAATGTACCTTTACCATATAGGTAAGAATTGTATGACATGTATTATTTTTTTTTTTTGTTTTATTATTTCTGTAATGCAATTATATAGTCTAATTTAATCAATTAAGTAATTATTATTGTAATTGTTCTCACTTTAAGTGAACATTTGTTAATTGACGTGTAAATTGAAATTTTATCAATAAATTACTTATGACTTATGACCTTTCGGCCCCATCGGATCCGAACACACAATTTTATTCGAATCCATTCATCCGCCGATTGTTTTTTTATTTTTTTTATTGTTAGGAACATAATAATTATGTTGACGCGTCTGATGCGTGTGTTGAGCCGTGGCACGTGATCTCGTATCCGTCTGGAACTCGAACAAACTTCCCCGATACGTAATCACTTCACGGAAATAGTGTTTGCGTCGCATAGTACGTCAAAGTACGCCGAGTGCGTTACAAATGATACGCAAATCAACAGTTTCGACTAATGAACGCAAACTGAATCCGAGTCTCGTACTGTCAGCAGTTTGTTTGTTTGTTTGTTCCGGCTCTCGCGTTCCCTTGTTCATATTATTGTTAGATAGTAATGTACTAGTAGGTTGTAGGTATTGTTTAAACAGGTAAAATAACGGTAACGCGTCTAAAATTTTAAAGATATTTTATCATCACGTCTGGTCGATGCAACTTGTGACCAAAATGGCAGCCTTTAATTTGCTCAAAGGGTGAGCATTGCCATACAACGTGGTAATGGGGTTAGCCTTTTGGGAACAATATGATTTTATTTGTTTTTCTCTGTTTTTTCAGATTAGTTTTTTTTTTCAAAGTGAATCTAATTTTAAGTACATTGACCGATGTGAAAGACGTGTTTGCAACATCTATATAATACTAGCTGCACCCGGCGGTTTCACCTGCGTTATAATACTTCTTGTGATCCTTGTTATTCAGTTAAAAAAAGGGTCTTATTGCATACTGCGCGGTATGCTTTACTAACTTTTCGTACACGTTTTATGTTAGGTTCAGCTGAATGTGTTTCAAAAATAAATTCAAGTCGTATTTATTTGAAACTTTACTAATGTACGCTATAGAAACACAATGACATTCTAGCTGATCTGATGATGGAGCTAGAAGGTGAGTACTCTCGAATGGATACTACCACACCCCTCGAGTTGGAAAATCGTGCTTTGTTATTATGTATGTTGTGTAGAATATAATATTATGTATTACAAAATGTGAAAACTGAGGCAATGGAGTTGGTTCCCGCTCTATTTTGATGCGCTTGTTTGACACAAAAGATTTTATACCAAACTAGTAGGCCGCCTCTGCTTCGCACGGGCGAAGCCGGGATATATAGCCTATGTCAACCGGGGATAGTGCAGCATCCCAACAGTGAAATAATTTTTCAAATCGGTTCAGTAGTTTCGGAGCCTATTCAATGCAAACAAACAATCAAATCTTTCCTCTTTATAATATTAGTATAGATATAGACTACGTACCATGACACTCAAATAAATAATACAATCACGATATGAAAATGTTTGTCAATCTTTGAGAGAGAAAAAAACTGATACAAATGATTTTATTAACCGAAAAGCGAACAAATGGCATCCTAGAAAGTATAGTGAATGACACTCGAACCGTTTATTTGTAGGTTGTCTCTGTTATTTAGGCCTCCGCCGCGCCATCAGTGCTATTTGCGACTCTATTCACCGCATGTGTACCCAAACACTATACAATTTTATGGGCCATTTGTCAAAGCAAACAGAATTGGCGAGTCAATATAAACACTCCATTCGATCGTTGTGAGAATTCCCTTCGATAAAAACTTGTACTATTTGTTTTTATTATTATTCGGGAGAGCCGAGGACCGATACAATCCGAGCTGGCGGTGAGAATAAAAACGGCAGAACAGATTCCCCGGAGGAGAGCCGACCTCGCCTTCTTACTTCCAAGTGTGAGACAGTTCACCGACTCGCAGCTTCTCCCCAGAATGACTTCTATTAAATGTTTTAAAGTTGGCCATTAACGGGGAGTTGAAAATGTGAGCACGATTCTCTTTGGCATTAAATTGGAATTTCCACATTTAAAATTATTAGGTAGTTTCAGTTCGAATGAATCTAACCATTTGGTAACAAGGTTTCAGTTTGAATAAATCTCACCATTCGGTAACAATAAGTAGGTACGTTCAGAAGGTACACGACTCGTAGGATGACACGTGTAATTTGTAAAGTTTGTGCGAGTCCGAGTTAGTAACTCGTTGCGCGACCCCAAACAGTCTAAAACACATTCGCCCTGTAAACGAGAGACGTAGGCAAATAACGGACCGCCGACGACCGTCCGGCTTCCAAACAACTGTTTATCAGCGGTCAGCCTCCGGAGCCGACCGTAAAGGGCCGGACGAACCGGCGCAAATATAGCCGCGGTCACAATCAGCGGACACTATCACTGACGCCGGGGCGATGACGTCACGCCGGGGGATTGCGATCGTCCACCGAGTGCCTGGTACGAATTTTTCCAATTGCGTTTACTTGATCGTGTTAACGTTAACTACGATTTGTATGAAATAAAAACAGCGCCATCTAGCGCCATGTAGATCGGCGGCGCGTGCTCTCAGCGACGTGCGCGCCGGACTGTCGGAGCCCCGATCTGCTGCTA
The DNA here is from genome assembly GCA_932305915.1 of Agriopis marginaria. NCBI lineage: Eukaryota > Metazoa > Arthropoda > Insecta > Lepidoptera > Geometridae > Agriopis > Agriopis marginaria. The sequence goes on from OW029932.1 coordinate 235,279, forward strand.
AGTCCGGAGTCCGGACACTTAGCGCCGATTACGGAGTATCTTTTAACGAGGCCCGACAAGTTCGCAGCGGGCGCCCTTCATAAACTTGATTTGTAGTTTCAGAAGTCGTTATTCTCGTTTCGAGTGTTAAATGGAAATAAAATGTATTTTCTATGGTTCTTGGCCCTCTTCAAAACTTTTCAACGTTTGCTTGGTTACAGAAAAAATTAATAAAATAACCGTTTCACTAATTCTTTTGCTATTTTATTTTATTGATTCAATTGTATTTTCTAAAAAGCCAGTCGCAATACAAAACTTTTACAAGTCTAGAAATTGTTTTTAGAAAACATAATATTATCTTAGAAGGCAAACAAAAGAGCTCGAACATTGTTTTTACATTAAAAGTTATAAAAATAAAAGTAAATAAAAGCGGCTAGAAGATAATTACCGGCGCGGTGCGAGAGAGTAGGTACGAGGTACAAAGCGCTGGGAAATTAACCGTAATTTTCTCGTGTTTCGTTACTTTGACTCAGCAGTTATTAAGAAAGTTAACAAATTATGTCAATAATAGGATTAATGATGCGAAGAAACGAATTTTTACTTGACTAAGCATAATTTGGGTCCGGGCCAGGGCCGGAACTAGGGCAACGGAGGATTAATGTAGTACCGCGAGAGCACTCGCCCACGACACGCCGGAGGTATGACGTCTAACGTCAGCGTTCACCGCTGGAAACAGTTATTCGCACCATGAATTTGATAACTCAGAACACTGTTTTAAACTATCAGAAATACAGAAATACAGAAATGTTTATTTTGCGATAATGAAATTTAGACATAAACACACGGTTCACGGTCGGTATCACGGTTGTTCACTAAAGATATATGATTATTTACGGGATATTTATCGTGGTAAGGTTGTGGAATGAACTCAGCTCAAACAATAGGAACTGGTATAAACTACTAAGTAGTGCCTAGTATAGTATATTTATGTATGGAAGTGCGCAGTAACGGGCGACGTATCACGATAACCATCACACAGATCTCGGCAAATCAACAAGGTTCGAGGAAATCAAATGTTGAATGGTTAGTAGAGTTTTCAGTCGACTACAGCTCACCTGATGGTGTTCAATAACAAACGTTCAATATTCGCAGAGTTTCGCCATTCTTGTGGAAGGAGCTCAGCGCGTCATAAACCGCTGTTTTATCTTATTTGCATCGACACGCATTATTCGAGAGAATGGTAATTGTTCGTTGTAAAAGCTTATTTCCTGGCTGTAAAAAGGTTGTAAAAGGAGTTATGGAACACGAACTTGCTTATGTAATAAAAGGAGCAGCTACCCCCAGGGCCGGTGCCTAAGTGGCAGACATCACCCCCCCCCCTCTCCGGCCCAGTGCGTCATACTTAGCCTCTTGCTCCGTCGGCACTCCACGATACATTTTATAAATTGCCTCCGATGGCCGTTGAACGGCCTCCCGAGAGTCTCGGTTTTATAATATCGCTATAAATAGGGCATTTCTCCCGTCGCCGCCGCCTCGCGCCACGCGGCCGATACGAGCGCGGGAACTTTGAATATTTTCATACATATGGCAGATCACATAAATTTCACTTTGGGAAAACCGAAAACCCGGCCTCAGACGTATTAAAGAGTGTTTAGGGGTGGGGTGGAGGCGACGGCAGCCGATAACAATGGAAATAAAGGCCCATATTTTATTCCTTCGAGTGCCGTTGTTCATTCCTGAACTGTGACTCGAACGCTAACATCTGGCCGAACAGTGCGTACCTACTCTAGCAAGAAGCGGTAGTATTCAGAGCTCGCCCATGAATCCGGATAAACGGTTTTTGTTCAGACATCTCTCCCTGGAGCCACCTGCAGCTCGGACGTACACTGTACTGGCTTTAACCAAATCTGTAGACTTAAGTCGAGTACCTAAGCGTTTTTGTTACCTTGCTCAGCCAAAGCTGTCTACAATATTACGAGTGGTTCCGTGTATATAATGTTTGTGCAGCACTTTTCAGTTATACTCGTAGCTTGTACTTATAATATATTTTCTGTGATTATAGACAGAATCCTAGATTTGGAACGTAAACCCAATCTATCTAGGAAATGAGTTGATACATATTATATATTATTCCGGTACCTATATCTAAAGATTACTTACTTCCTATATTATGTTTGCAAAGTGTCAAACGTCTTTAACTTTTTTTTATAATGTTAAAAAGGGGTTGTCTGAAAAGTCGGTTTACGGACGATAATTGTACGTGATAACGCTTAGTCCGATCGTGCCTCTCTATCGCTTGTTCCGCGCTCTCGCTTGCACGCGCGGCTCAGGCGGAACGTGACAATTTTTCGTGCGTGGAGCCGGCGCTCATCCATTTATAAGACGTTATCACGTCAAAAATATGGTAAGCCCTTGTAAAGAAAATATTAGTACCGAGAAATACTGAACTCGGCTCGAGTTGATTCAAAACACAGAAGTGTCTCGCGAGTTCCGACAACTTAAATACGAGCTTCCTATTCCGGAGTTCACGTGAGCTGCTTTCAAAGGAGCTCTTCTTTCTCAATAAGCGTAAGTTTGTTCGAATGAAGGCGCGTTATGAGAACTAAAATAAGCGAGCTCATGTTTTCACACAGTACATGGTTAGTTTGGAATTTGAGATCAAAGTTATGCATAAGTAATGAAGTGAAGAGTTAAGCGGCGGCGCAAGAACTACCACCGCCGCGGGACTATCTCACTAGCTATAAATATATATGTTCTATCCATAAGAGTTTTAGAACTTGTTAGTGGGGTGGGGTACTGTCTCCAGGTCACACCTTACGCCCAGAGAAAGGTAGGTTGGACGGAGGGGTTGTCCTTGAATCCAAGAGTACCATAGCGGTAATGTCCGATGATTACAATCAGAATGTATTATTATAATCCTTACTATCCTTATCCTTACTAATATTATAAAAGCGAATGTAACTTTGTCTCTCTGTCTGGTTGTTTGTTCGCTTTTCACGACTAAATGGTTAAACCGATCTTAACGAAATTTGACAAGAAGACAGTATGCATGATAAAGACGTACGTAGTACATTTAGATCGATGGACATAGGGTACTTTTCCCTTCAAAAAATGCGAAAAATTTGGTAAATCGCGGTTAACACCGCGGAATTCGTCCAGTAATCGTATAAAATGATCGCGGACCGGTAAACGCAGCGTAGATCGTCCACCCACAAGATGGACAGATGATCTAAAAAGAGACCGCAGGGAAACGCTGGATGCAGGCCCCTTCCAACCGGCCCGTGTGGAGATCGATCGGGGAGGCCTATGTCCAGTACTGGACGTCCTACGGTTGAAATTATGATGATGATGATGATGATAAAATGCTCAGTAAACATGGTATCGAAATCTTCAACCATGCTGTGACGCAGAGTCAAACGACTGACTTGTGAGTCCGAAAGCATTTTATTCATTCTTTTCTGTTATCTAAACAAATTATTTATTTGTCGGAACATAGAAGGTACCTACACATATGTGTAAAGTAGCATACAGGGTCGTACAAATAGAAACGTATCTCATGTCCTTGCCAGGTGCGGCGTACAAATTTCATTTTTATTTTTAATTTTTAAAAATAAATTTTTGTTAATTTTATAGTAACAAAATTATGTCTGTAAAACACAATAAAAACGTTGCAATATTTTCCCCTGTACAAGGCACCGCCGTGGTGTCTGACTTGTCGGTACTATGGTGGTACCAATTTTTCAAGGGCGGGATATTTTCTTGTATTTTCGGTATCAACGCTCTCCAATGCATATAATATCGTTGTCATCCTACAGGAACAGGTGGGCTCCATTATCCAAAACAAAATAAGGTGATCAAGCAATTATTATACCATACTATCATACTAATATTATAAATGCGAAAAATTTGTTGGTTTGTTTATTTCTCTTTCACGCAGCAACAGAGCAACGGATCGACCAAATTTTTTGCATGGGTATAGTTCAATGGCCGGTGAGTGAAATATGCTTCTTTTCATCATCATCATCACCATTTTTCACCGCGAAACCGCGGGGCACAGCTAGTACGTACTTTATAATCGGCATTATACTCTATTCAGATGAGGATATCGACATACAAACAAATTAATAATAATAAATAAATATAATAAATAAATTTTTATTTCTTTAACACGGTTTTACATAAAATAAAATGTAGGCAGGAGCCCTCTTTTAGACATATAATATGTCTGTGCCAGAGGGCCCCGCTCTTCCGTCTCAACATTATAATATATAACATAATATAGTTTAATTTAATTAAAACGTACAATAACCAAAGTGTGTGTGTGTGTGCGTGTGTGTGTGTGTGTGTGTGTGTGTGTGTGCGTGTGTGTGTGTGTGTGAGTGTGAGGAGGGGGAGATAATATATATAGATATATTTTAAGTAACTGTCTGTAAAAATGCCTCAGATTCTTCAAAGGAAGATAGTTTTAGCCAGTCAGTAATGATAGATTTACACTCATAATACTGTTTATTGCAAATGTTTAATTTTTTATTTATTTTATTGTATATAAACTCTGAACGCCTCTTAAATTGCATACTTGCAAACTTTGTTTTAGCTTGAGATACAGGAACTACATTTTTAATACGTCTATTGTTTTCATTATCTGTGTTACTCAATTTTATAGTTTTATGGAATTAAACAAGTTAGTTTTATTCTGCAATAGTTTTATTCTCAGACATGTTTGCAGATACTTTAACTGTGAAATTAAACTTAACCACGACTAGACCGCGAGTGAACCTGCGGGATGCGACTCGTTTATAATTTTGAGTGTGACTATGGAATGAGAAGCCACAGGCAAAACTTATCTGAGATGGCGCCACCTTCGCTGGTGCTGCCATTTGTGGTTTATTTACGGTTATAAACATTGCTCTTGAATGAAACAATAAAAATAAACTTTGCTTTTAAACAGTAAAATGTTTCTCTAATGACAGTGGCGAATCTCAAAAAAAAGAGCGAATCTTTTGAGAATTATCAATATAAGTAATTTTTTTTTCATCGGAAGGAAAACGGTGTGTACCTCTATTTTTACACTGAAATGCACTACACAGAGGCATGTTTTAATACCAAGACGATATTTATTGTGTAATTACTAAACTTATCTATTGATATTTGACACTTTTGACAGTGATACAAACACCAGCGATAATGTACCACCTGGCGTGATAAATAAGCAGTGCGTCTCCCCATTAAACAAAGTTTGTAATGATGTTTAAACTATGTCTCCTCTGAGTATTTAGCCTTGTGTCTCTGATGATACCGGGAGCCCACGCATATTATTACGGAGATATTGTAGGTATCCAATTATGTAAGAGGGTAAATCTGAGAAGCTTGTTAGCTACGTAATAGGTAACCTAAGCCCCGGCGAGGCACCACCTCGGCGTCGTCTCCTCTCGCACGTGCTGCCACTCGCCATCACAACACGCTGGATTATATCACAAACATTAACATTGACTTCTCACTTATAGAACTCGTAGCGTAGCGCTAGGTACGTACATACTACAATATTTAACGCATAAGCATTGCCATTCAACGTGGTAATGCCGCCAGCGTGCTGGGTACGCTGCCAACTGGTAGTGGGCTTGAGCATTTGGATTGTCTTTAGAGCTTCAATGGTCTATGGGCAGTCTAACTGTAATTGTAGTTTTAGTTTTAGCTTGTATTTTGTTTAGTTAATTAGGGAATATCCCTGTTGTTTTTCATGATAAAACTAAGTTACTACAATGTTGGAGGATCATGAAAGTTTGCTTCAGGCAGTTTTTAGATGGGTAACCACTGAGAGCAATACAAACTGAATAACACCGTGAATAGACAGTCATTATAAAACGCTTTTCTTCACGTCGATCCTCGACGTCCTTGCTTGTTATTTTGGTGTCAGGGCACGAGTGACGGCGCCCGCCGAACATCTGAAGCCTCTCTCGAGTCGCCTCTCGAGTGTCTCTGGGCCCTCGAGTCGCCAGCCCGGGGAGCGCCCTCGGTCCGCGGCCAGCCGTGACCTGCCGCAGCCCTCCGTACGCCCGAGGAGCGCTTCACTTGTCAAAGCTACGATACATTTCGAATGACGACCTTCTTCAAGCATCGGCGCTCTCACAATACAAATATAGTAGCGGTAAATAAATACGACATTCAATGAATATTACGTGATATTACACGTAGACCCTTCATAACATTTGAGGAAAATACGTTTATATGAAAACCCGCACATTGCGATTCCTTGAAATGAATTTATCTAAATATTATCATTGATAAAGTTATATGATTATATTTACGGGATATTTACCGTGGTAAGGTTGTGGAATGAGCTCCCGATATTTCACCGCAGTTACATGCACCATGTTCACGGGAAGTCTGAACAATGCGAGTGGTTGGTTACAGTTAAAAAGTTAAGTGCAGACATAACGATCTACCCTCTTTCTTAGTTTTAACTTTAGTGACCAACCGTGATAGTTTAAAACAGTGATTATACTAAAACTGTTTGTTATAGATAACATTTAAAGACGTTATGACCTACCTCTTAGAAATTACAGACTATTTTATTGATAAGTCCCGATAAACATTTAAAACATATTTTATTAAGGCAAGTGCCTTTATTAACTAAACAAAATACAAGATAATACTAACTCTACAAAAACAGTTAGACTGCATAGACTGTCGAAGTCTAAAGACAATTCAAATACTCAAGCTTACTATCAGTTGGCAGCGTACCCAGTAATTGTTAGGTTAGTAGGTAATTAACAATGTTTAAAATATTATATTGACGGTATTGAGTTACCAAAAGGGCAGTGGTCCAATACCTAAGTAAATAAGCCTTAACTCTCCCAATATAAGTTTAAACCCCCCGTTGTGTAACCGAGCCTTTCCTCCGAGTTATAATGCTAGCTGTGTTGCCAGACTGCCGAGACTGCCCAAACAAGAGGTAATTCATACCACACATACATTAGAGTTCGTACCTAGGAGAAGTGGGATAAATATGTGATATTTCTTCCTTCATTTGTGAAACGATTAATCGGGTTTGTTTTCTTATTTTCAGCCATTCAAAATATTTTGTGGCATCAAAATAAATTACCATCATTTGTCGATTTTGTCACATCACATCTAGGGTCCGGGAAGTACTTACAATTATTGTCAAATAAGATCAAGTTACTAAAATTCTCAACGACATAAGTTCATTAAGGGGCCTGTATACCCTCTGCAGCTTTCTCTCTCGCACATTTTCACATTATTGAAGATATAAAATCAATGAGTGTGAATTTACAAAAAGTAACAAAACCATTTTATGGTGTCTATCGTAACATTACAAACAAAGAAATTGTCAATTTGATATATTTTAATTTGACACAGTAAAATAGTAACAAGTGATTTTTATTTCTCGTGTCATTTTATTCCGTCAAATTACAAGATATCGAAGCAAACATTTCTTTGTTTGTAATGTTACGATAGACACCATGACATGATTTTGTTACTTTTTGGAAATTCACACTCATTGATTATATATCTTCAATAATGTGAAAATGTGCGAGCGAGAGAGCTGCAGAGGGTATACAGGACCCTTAAGAGTAAAAGGTGATACATTTTTAAAAGTAGTCTTTGTTAACTAAAATAACATTTAAACTGTAACCTATAAGCAGAGATCGATTCTCTCGGGTATTGTAAACAATACAGTTGGCAAGTCTCAACAACACAGTGGAAGTTGGTAACGATTCCCAAGAAGCCGCTTAAAATATTTGTAACCGACCGAACTCTCTAACTACTTCGGAATACTTCGCCTTTCTTTACCGTACTTAGGAAATTCATTAAATTATGCTATAAGTTTGGAATAACACGTTTTGGCTCTACGCGTGGGATAAAACAAAAACTTTTGTACGCTTTCGTTAAAATCTAGAATAGAATATCTAGACTTATAATATTATTTAGCTATTTACAATTTTAAACCCTCATGAATTACTTTAGTGGGATACAAGGTTATTCCAAATATTATTTATTTCTATTGAATTAAAATACTGCACCTACATTATCTCCGAAAATGCTATACTAAACACGGCCTAAGCATTTATTTGCTCTGATAGCTGTAAAAAAATACAGAAAGAAAATCACGAAATCTGATCACTTTCGCAAAGTTAACGTAAAACTTTAGCAGGTCCACGATAGGTATATTTCAGTGATTGTTTAAATTAATCAGTCTTTTAGAATGTTATTGCAGCTGTCAGATCAAATAAATACTTGGACCGAGGTTCCATCTGCTAAACAATAATTAGCATCAGGTACAGTCAGTCAAACGTATTCATTTCACTAGAGTTGACTAGACAATTGTATAATTGTTACCGACTTCGATCTCCTGTTGATGTTCACGTACAACGCCCTGGAACTAAATGTAACAAATACACAGAACATGGTCTCTGGACTCTCAGGTCGCAAATGGCGTCGCTTAGCGCTTGACCATGAAGGAGAAGCCATAGACGAGGGAAGCCATATACAAGTTCGATCTGCCTCATTCCTAGGTTTGCACATGGATCCTATTCTATCATGGGAATCTCATACAGACAGTGTGAGAAACTAGGAGGAGCTGCTTCTCCTAGGCAGCCTTGACTCTGACAGAGGAAGCTGTGTGTCGAGCTACTTAGCTAGGGTACAACCAGTGCTTCAGTAGGCACGGGTTTGAGTTTCGGTGAGGTGCTGCCGGATGGAAGCGGGTCGTCGGATTACAAAAAAGAGCAGTGAGGACGATCGTACATATTAAATAAGATGAGACCACGAGGACATTCTTTATTGATCTGGGGAAACTGACATGATACTGACTGGGGACGGACAAACATGCAGACGGACAGATGGACAAATGGACAAACGGACAGATGGACAGACGGACACACAGACATACAGACAGATGGACAGACTGACAGGTGGAGAGATGGACAGATGGACAGAGGGACAGACGGGCATACAGACAAAAGGACAGACATAGACATAGACATAGACATAGACATAGACATAGACATCATTTATTTGTGGCAAAAAAATACAAGACAGACGGACAGGTGGACAGACGGAATGATGGACAGATGAACAGACGGACGATGTGGGTCCAGGAGCGGATACCATCTATTGATTCGGCGCTCGCAGGCTCACAGCACGTAGATCCCCGTGTAGTGCAGAGCGACAGGTACACGTACGTGTACGTGTACGGAGCGCCGGCGAGTATGTAATGCGGATTTCCTAAATTGGTCGGAGCCGGACGCGCGGCCGGAGGGCACGGGATATCCGGCTTTTTCAGCCGCGATACCGTGTTTATTCACCTAAAAATACCGGGATACTGCGCTCTGAAATCAGATATTACATTTCTTAGCCGGGAACTGTGGGGTCGCTTCCGGGGCTTCATTCAATGTCTACCTTTACATATACATGTAGAATGATAGCAAATTACAACTATTTTAAGTAAGACTACCAACATTATGCCTCCAGAGGGTATTAGTTCTGTCTTCTGTGGTATTATTCGAGATGTTTTGTTTTGAAATTGAAACTTCTTTAGCCGCGTCGAACTACTTTTAGTAGGGGCAAAAGTTTGCGTTGCCGACATGCTAGTGACGCTAATGTGACGAATTAGTTTTCACGTCTGTCGACAGTCCCCGTGACTGTATTTTTTTTGTCTGTTGTGCTACGAAACTACCGCACGAAGCCACAAAGAAGAAATTGAATTGCTACGAAACGTTCAAAATTACTCTTTTGTATACAAGGAAGGGTCCCGGGTATGTCCTAAAACTGCGACCAGAACCACCGGAGGATGGGCAGCAGCGTCCTATTAGTACACGGTGAACTTACTGCGATCCCCAAGCCGCACGCCAAGCGTGGGGATTTTGGCAACATCCCTCTCTAAGAGGGAGGCCTTTGTCCAGTAGTGGACGTTTGATGGCTGCTGATGTGTGTGATACAAGGAAGCCCTGCCAGCTAAAAAAGTATTCTAATGTCTAAAGAGCTAGTACATCTAGAGAAGATATATTTTAAAGAGACAACCCTAACGCCTAAATGGTCGCACGACTCCCACGTATTTCAATAAATCTAAATTGGCTCGGAAAGGTCGGTGGGTTCGCAACATTTCGACAATACGCTATAAATCCAACGTCTCGGCACATCTTCACAAAAATGGCGAAACTTACAAACTAATTATTACAAAATACATAATATAGTTGTCTGGTTTGAATGGATTAAGTTTTGAGCCATTATCGTCGCGTTTCTTATATTTAACTTCAACCGTTCAGTTCACGGCAAATTTTAATTAACAGTAAGCGCTTTTAAATGAATTCTTTGAATATCGGTTTGTCTTTTTAATTTTCGCTTCATCGAGTTCTATAAATCTCTCGTTCTTTTGTGTTCGGCGAAGAGGTGGGGCAGGACGGGTGGAGGGAGTCAGGGGCATAGCGCATTACACTAACTCAACACCGACCCGCTCTAAACCCTGTACGTGTTCATGCACGCAGTGTTCAATACTAGAAGGTCGTGCATTATTGATATGATAATAATTACAATATGTAATTATGGCAACGAATTTGAAGATATTAAGGCCAGTTTAGTGAACTAAAAAACAATAAGAACCCTGAACCCTAGTACACACAAGGGTTTTTATTGTTTTTTAAAAACATTTTACAAGTAACGTAACTAAAAGGCAAATAATGACCATTGCCAGGGGTTCCCAAAATTTGCGCCGTGGAGGATTCCCAATTAAACTCAAAAACGCGCACTACTTGCATCACTCGCAACTATATACTCGCCCTCATACACCAAAACCCGAATCCGAAATTAAGAGATCCGTAGACAAACGAAAGTCACCGACATAGCCCACCGGATTAGTAAGTTGAAATGGCAGTGGGCAGGGCACATATCACGCAGAACAGATGGCCGATGGGGCCGAAAGGTTCTGGAATGATGACCACGGACTGGTAAGCGCAGCGTAGGATGTCCACCCACAAGATGGAGACGACCTAAAAGAGACCGCAGGGAAACGCTGGATGCAGGCCGCTTCCAACCGGCCCTTTTGGAGATCGATCGATGGGGGAGGCCTATGTCCAGCAGTGGACGTCCTACGGCTGAAATGATGATGATGATGATACACCAAAACCCACAATTGCATGCATAAGCATTCTCTAATTCAAACGTTATTTCACAAGACTTGTTGTCTTTTTTCACAGAACACCTTTTAAATCTCACTGAATGGTTTGCTAAATGCTTTGCGGAAAATGATCTTGAAAAATTTGTGTGGATCCAAGATCCTTACTATGCTCAAGCTCCACCAGAATTCATTTCGAAAGAAGAAAATAATCCTATTTTACTCTCTTGCGACAATAGTCTTAAAACAAAAATTGCCTGTCCGATGTGGTGGAATTTTGGGTATCACACTTCATAAGGAATCTAATGATTTCACAAAAGTACGTGATGAGTCATTCTGGCAGTTAATGCGGTACTTTTGCGGCGGTTGCGGGTACTTCGCATTTTATATAATATGTTTTGTTAGTGTTATATCATATGTATTTTGACAATAGTTCTGTAAAAACATTATATATGTGAATACTGAATGAGCTAAGGAACCCCTGTCATAGATGGTTTAGTATGTCACTTTGTTTCGAGCTGCCGCGCTGGCATGTCCATCTTATTTCTTTAATAATATAATTGACTTTACAACATCTACTCGTTATGCTGCAAAATCTTACAGTCGAAAGCATCAAACACAACGAACCGAATTTTGCAGTTGAATTTACGGTGTCGATGCGGATTTCGTGTAATGTGCTATGACCTTTCTCCTACCTCACCTTTGCCATTGATTGGATTGAACACGGGACAATGAGACGAGAAGTCGTTCTATTTGGCTCGCGGACGGCCCCGGCTCAAGCGAGCCGTTTGTCATAAACGCTGCGTCGCGCAGTCGGCGGCTCAGTGGACCGCGCGACGGGGTGAGAACCATTTAACCCTTAACTTACGGAACTGCTATTTAATCTGTGCCTTGACACGGGCCCTGCCGGCCCCGGGGACTCTACTAATGGCATCTTAGTTATTGTATAGTTTCTCCCATGAGTCGACTGACAACAATATTGAAACTGTGTGTAGAGTAGGTATAGGTAGGTGTAGGTATAGAGTATGTAGGACTGTAGGTATCACCACCCTTAAGTCAAAAATTTGTCGCAAAGCGCTTAGCAGGGCGTTCCGGCCAATCTCTCTTCCACCAATTCCTCTCTTCTTTGTTCTCATTTCATGCTAGATGTACGAACCACACCAGCCACAAGATGGACAGATGACCTAAAAAGAGACCGCAGGCAAACGCTGGATGCAGGCCGCTTCCAACCAGCCCTTTTGGAGATCGATGGAGGAGGCTTATGTCCAGCAGTGGACGTCCTATAGCTGAAATGATGATGATTATTTGACCGCACTGTTACTTTTTATAGATGAAATTGTGGTCAAGTCTAACGGAGCAATCCTTCGAATATAATTTTTACGTTTCAAGAGAGATTACAAAATGTTTATTAAATATATTATTTCGCTTTTTATGTAGGATAATAATGCAATATTTTCGTGTGTGAATATACTATCGACTAGTAAAGGTATAGAATACGCTGTTGTGATATATAAATAATGTAATAATGTGAACATGCAACACGAAACTTGTGAAACACGCGATAAAACTAGTCGCCGCTACACGGAAACTTCCTCCCGTCCCTTCAATCTGTTTGTACGAAAATGTGTACCTTATAAATGTAACTCTCAATATGACTCGTACAAGTTAGTGAGGCAGCAGTTTCCAACTCGCGCTGGGTCACGCCGGACCAAGTCGCATGGAAAGATAAACGAATCAAAATGATTTCAAGTGCTATTTATCTTCAGCAACTGTTACCAGTCAGCTCTGTCGGTCAAACAGATTGCGATGACACTCGTGAATTCTTGATTAATTACAAGCACATGTAGGCCTTTGAAAAACTATATTCTAGCGCACGTTGTCACTTCTAAAATTCTTCACTTAATGTGCGTCAAGTAAAACATTTTTTTTATTAGCAAGTGCCTTTATTAATTAAGTAAATACAATCAATCTAACACTAACACTACAAAAACAGTAGACTGTCCGTAGACCGTTGAAGTTCCAAATGCAATATAGGTAAATAAAACCTAGATCTATTTTAGTCGATAAACTCGCCTCTTATTGAGTTTCCTAAACTAATTTGAATTACTTATCTATACTAATATTATAAAGAGACAATTAGAAAGATTTGATTGTTTGTTTGTTTGCATTGAATAGGCTACGAAACTACTGAACCGATTTGAAAAATTCTTTCACTGACGGGGAGCTACACTATCCCCGGGTGACATAGGCTATATTCTATACCCGTGCGAAGCTGGGGCGGACCGCTAGTAGAAGATAATTATGCTAACTCCAGATACTTGGAAGTATATCAATTTCTATGAAAACGTCACAGATTCTTGCCTAAATAATGTTATTATCTTTAAATAATAAATTGTTTTGAAAACGAAATAGTTTGACGCAGCATCTTGCCCTGGGATCATCTAAGTTCTTTTGTAGAGTGACCCTAATTTATCATTAGATGTGTATGACTCAGCGAGAGATCAAAAAGACATAAATAATCCCGGCATATAAGCGTGGCGCTCCACTGATCTCACCCGGTTAGCGGCTAGCGGCTACTGGTTAGCGGCTAGTGGCTACTGGTTAGCGGCTAGCGGCTCCAGAATAGACGAGCGTTTTTATCTCTCTCGTAAATAACCCTTGTATTAAGGAGGGCCGGTCTCATTGTCAACATAATGTTACAAAAACAGAATAAATGGCGAACAAATACAACTCCACAAAAGGTTTTGTTTGTGCAAGTAAAAACATTATTGTGTTATCTTGTTAAAATCTTTATCAAATTAGGTGCGAAATAATAACCTACCTCTTAAATAAATTAAGGTATTCCAGACTGTTAAAGTAATAGCTGTAATTTATTATCATGTTATAAAGTAGTACTATATTCGGTCCAGGTTTTTGTTTAGCTCTGACAGAGTAAGTATACTTAGTTTTTATTTTATTATGTAGTAGAACATGAGAATGATTACGTTGGAATATTTTTGCTCCTAATAGCATAACGCTCTCTTGTGTGCTATTTTATATGTAAATACTAAACTAGTTACAAATGTTTAAAATAAAAACATACATGTTAAAGTATTTTGTTTCAGGTAAATTTGGTATTTGGTTTCTTTTGAGAACAAGTCAACGTCCTGCGATTCAACATTGTCATTAATCTCACTAAAAGCGGTCTTTTGTTACAACTTCGTTTATAAACGAAAGTTAAACCTAGTTGCCCAAGTCCGTGTAGTGTAGAGTGGAAGGGCAGCCATTACGCGGCAAGGGGCGAGTTCCCGAGTGCCGCCGCCCTCCTGATTGTGTTTGGAATTCTATTTTTATTGCGACCTCAAAAACCGAAAACGCAATTTTGTTGAAACGGCTCTATTCATTCCGTGCGTTGATTCGTCTCTAATACATTTCTGCTGAATCGGTTTCCTTCAGTAAATCTGTGGGAAAAGCCGAGCTGGAATCGTTGGTGAGTTTCGTTTGTGCTCGCACTCGTTACGATCGCCTTTTGACGTTTTCAAGGAGCTCAGAGTGCCTAGTGCGAGTTTTTTCAATTGCGTTTATTCACTCGATCTACAATTTGTATGAAGTAAGAGCAGCGCTATCTAGCGCCATGTAGACGAAACTGCTCTTACTTCATACAAATCGTATCGAGTAGGTACTAGGTTAACGCAACTGGAAAAATTCGTACTATAGTAAACGCATTACCATCTGAGTCGTCAGGACATAAATCATCGTCTGTATATCTCGCTCGCACCCACATGTCATATTCTGTCTCTCGCTCGCACTTACAGGTCTTGTGGTATGACGTTTATGGCCCTAGGACTCAGTTGGTAACGCGGTGACTATAGACACTCTGAGCCATATTGAGTCTTAGCTTCTCGGCGCTTCCAGCTCACGCTCGCCGTATTCATAGCACAGAACTGAATAATATACATAAGTAAGTACTCAGTAAAATATTCATACAAAGCGAGGAATTTCAATGTGCCATAATTTCCATTTTCATTTAACCAACGGATGTAACAAAAAATTCCGGTTGCAGCGGGGAGCGTTCTTTCGGCGGCATTGTGTGGCCACCATTGTCGCGGCCCCTCTAATGGCCAATGTTTTCTGCGGGGAAATTAAAATTTTCCCATTTGTTACCGAGTGGCGCGGCGTGCCGGCGACACGCTGCCTACCGCTGCGCAACTGTTGCATATTTCACGGATATTGTGCATTTTGTATTGTACCACCCAGCTTCATTTCATCTGAAAATGTAAATTGTCTCTAATATTTGCCCACGGACAGGACACGCGGCCAGACGTAATGATGGGAGGTGGTGTACAGCAGTAACCGCGTGGTGGCCGAGACTGGGTTGATGGAAGCCAGGCAGTTCGAGGATGAGGTGGACTGACGACATCAAGGGAACTGTCGGAAACGACTTTTTTTTTTAATCTATTAATAGGATGCGACTAGCGAGAGACCGGGGATAGTGGCCTAAACAAAGGGAGGCCTGTCATTCAGGGCTGATGATGATGATGAATGTTTGTGCATAATTAATTCAATTCAATTTCAATAATCGATTATTAAAAATATCTACTACCCACAATCAATGTAAATTGTTCAGATCTAGATCTCGAGATCTATCAATCGAATTACAAATTCTATTAATAATGATGATCACAGCGCACACTGATAAATATAAACATATATTCCCGCCAACGACGTCCATTTTCCTTTTTCTACACAAATGTATGTGGAAGCGGAGACATTCATTTGCATGCTTATAGCTATTGATACCGAATGCGCGATGCGGCAGCGGCAGTGTGTCATGCGACCTCGTTTGCGGTTCGCACCTGAGCCGGGCCGGGCCGGGACCGTGCCAGGACCGGGCCGGGCACATCGCCGGCGTCTGTCTCGTGCCAATACCGCCCGAAGAGAAATAATAGATACTACAACTACAGGTCCAGTGCACAGTGCACACTACTGAACTCCGACCAATACTAATGTTACTAATAATATAACCATTTCGAGCCGTTAAGCCATTAGCCACCAACCATTTCCAGAGCAGTTAGATTTTCATAGGAGATCAGCATCTGTCTGGCTTACATAATCAAAGGAATCACTTAAGCTGATAATGGCCAAGAGCGTATACAGACACACATATAGTAGAGTTCCGAATCCAAATCCACATAATTGTGGTCACATTCATAGTTCAGAAATTGGCGGCTTATATAGCCACCAATTTCCAATTTCTAAATATAGTTTGAATCTACACTAATATAATATTATAAAGAGGTAAAGTTTGTAAGTTTGTAAGTTTGTTAGTTTGTAAGTTTGTTTGTTCTGTTTTAACTCCGAAACTACTGATCCGATTTTAAAAATTCTTTCACTAATAGAAAGCTACACTATCCCTGAGTGCCATAGGCTATGTTTTATAATGGTAAAAGTTAATTTTCTGCACTAAATAACCGTATTAGTAAAACATGTTGGAGAAAAATAAGCTGCTTGGCTTCTTTATCGGCGTACGCTGACCTAACGGTTTGAGATAAGTAAATACAATGTTTCACAAAAATGTAGTTCTTAAGTGGTTTTACAAAAAAGTCCGCGATAGCATATATCTATCTTTTATAAGAACACCACAATAACGATAATAACCGGTTATTGTGTTCAGAATAAAAATTAAAATTAAAAGGTCATGTTTAGATGCAGTTTTGTAATCTAACCCATGAATCCTTACAAAAATAAATGAATTCATTATTAGGAGCATTTAATGTAGATAAAGTTCCCCGTTTACAGTATGTGGTTTAGTCGCACAGTTCATGAGATAATGTAAAATTAAAATAACGCGACCATAATAATCCGCGCAGCGCCTCCATACTGCACATAATAAGTAGGTGATATAATAAAATAACTGTTTATCGACACCATAAAAAAATATAACAAGAAGATAACATTAAATATGGGGGGAAAAAACGGCCTTATCGCTATGAGCGACATCTTCCAGACTACCTTTAACAATGGTGTGCTGCGGTGGAGTGGTATCACAGGTATTTAATTATTAACCGACTTTAAAAAACGTTCTCAGTTAGGTGGGTTTTAGGATTCCGTACCCAAAGGGTGAAAACGGGACCATATTACTAACGCTGCCTGTCTGTCTGTCCTACCTTTTAACGGCTGTATTTTTCAGTTGAAATTTTCACAGAGTATGTAACGTTACGGCGGATCAACTAAGAAATGTAATAACAGTAAAGTTTCATATAGTAAAAACGAAAGGAGGTCATTCTTAGTTCTTAGCTCTAATATAAAAACGGTAATACGTACAAGCGTCAAACTTGGCATGATTATAGTACATAGTACATAGTACTCTAAAGTGTAACAACAAATAATAATTTATGGCCAAGTGCGAGTCAATGACAAATTTCTGTTCATTACCAAGTTATACTCGAGCGTCACTGTAGCAAAGAATTAAATATGTGACTGCGTTGCAACTACTTCGACTATTTTGGAAGGCGTTAAGCCTGAACAATAACTGGTTGTATTTTGTGGTGGTAAAGAACCCTCAATGCGCGAGCCTGACTCGAAATGCGTATTTTAGTAATTTTGAAGTCGGTCTAATCCCTAATGTTTTTAGCTTTACATAGATAAAAACTATGGACAGATGCGGGACTATAGCTACGATATAAAGGCGCGATAGGAGTAGGTTGAATTACGGTATGGGAGTGGAGTGGAGCGGACGGCTACGGGACTAGATCGGAAAGAGTGGGACTGAAGTAGATAGGATTACGGAACGGATGCGGGGCTGGATTGCAAAAAGGTGGAAAGAGAGTAAATTGGATTACGGGACGGATGCCGAGTTGGATCGGAAAGGGCAGGCCTGTATTAGAGAAGATTATGGGACAAATTCAGGACTGGCGCCGTAAGGATGGGGCGGAAGAAGAGTAATTTTACGGGACGGATTCGGGCCTGGAGCGGAAAGAGCGGAACGGTAGTAGAGTGGATTTAGGGGCGAATGCAGAACTGGAGCAGAAAGGGTGGTACAGGAGTAGAGTGGATTACAGGATGGATGCGAGACTGAAACTATAAAAACGGGAGGTAGTAAAGTAGATTTCAATACTACGCGAGCGAAGCCGCGGGCAACGGCTAGTTTTATATAAAATTCAAACGATACCAGCTCTGTGGACTGAGCCAAACTTCAGATATTTACCAACATACTACTCCACGATGATAGGAAATCCTTCCGGGCACATGGCTAGTAACTATAGAAGTTAGGAGCTTCTAAAGGATTAGTACGGACGGACATAACAAACTTACATGGGTTCCTTGTAGTATAAGGAACCCTAAATATGAAGTACGAAATAGGACAATTTTATATTCTGACTAAGTTAAAATTCTATATTTCTAATAAAATATGGTCTATGGAAATTATACAGATAAAACCTAAAACTATTACTATCAAACATCAAAATTAAAATAAAAAAACGACAAATTAAAACCTAACTATCACTCTATTAAACCGCTACCAGTGGGAATTGGTCCCAAAATGCTGGCCCCATTACCACGTTGTATATCGATGCTCACCCTCTGAGCAAAGTAGAGGCATTTTGGTCACGAGTCGCATCGACCAAACTGTATCGATATTTATATTGGCGAGACAAATAATGCCATCCACTGCTGATGGCTCGAGTTGGGCTTTACACCTTATTTTACTTCATTATAAATGAAGTCGGGCGGCCACTCGGCCAGCCCGCCGCCCTCCAAACAATATTTGCAAAAATAAATCCCAAGAAAATATATTTGGCTCGAAGCCGGCCACCCTTCTATTTCAGCCAAACGAAGTCCTTTGACATTATTAATGCGCTGCAGCCTCCGAGGGAAATCCTCGTGATCCGCGCAAATCTCGCTCACTCCAGATACAAACCGAGAACCTCCGGTATCAATAATGCAAGAATAACTCACGTAAAAATGATGCTTCAAAGACGGGAGCTCTGTCACTCGAAAAGGGACTTTATCCTTTGAAGTGGTGAGTTGGGATTGTGTTACTGTGTTGCGTTTTTACAGTTCAAAGAGATGTTAGTTCTCGGGGGCCATATCTCGGACGGGGCCGCACCTCACTCGGTGGCGCAGGCTGCAAGGATGCCTCTCCTATATCTACTAACGGGATTCACACACCGTGCCGACTCAACACCGACTCTACGAATGTTAAACTATCAGCTCCATATCTTACTGTATACCTACACGGTCTCCCACTAGGTGTACCGACGACATTGTGAGAGTCGCGGGCATCCAGTGGATGGCAGGCTGTCGTTCAGTGTGCAGGTCTGAGGGGGAGGCCTACGTTCTGTAGTGGACATCTTCTGACTGATGATGATGACCTACACAAGTCATTGTTTAAATGTAATCCACACATCCGTTATGTTTTTTTTATATCCACAATACTATGGTCTCCCGTCGTCCACTATAGTAAACGCATTACCATCTGAGTCGTCAGGTCATAAATCATTGCTCATCTCATCTCGCTCGCACTTACAGGTCTTATGGTATGACGTTTATTGCTCGACGACTCAGTTGGTAACGCGGTGACTATAGTTGAAATGTTTCTGTATAATACTACGTTGTTATTCTTCTGGCGGAGTGAGTGTAGAGTGGGTAGATACGGTGTGCGAACGGTTCACGTCTGCCGAGGAGCTCGTGTGAGTGCTCTATCCGTTAAGACGACGCTCGTATTATTCTGTGTAGGATCGGGTGAAAGGTTAGTTTGTTACGTTTATAGTTCCCGCTACGTATAAGAGCTTCTCGACAAATAATTTAGCTACGAGATACTAGAGTTGTATTCTCAGATAGTATAAAATCAGGAAGTCTGACCAACTTTCACAATAACAGCCAAACTTTGTCAGAAGAATTAAAAAAAAAAACATCTTGGCCTACAGTATAGCACAGTTGCTCAGAATAATAACAGAACACAGTTGACTAAAAGAAACGTCATTGCATCATACCAGATGAGATTGTTTGTATGTTTGTTTTTTAAATTTTAATTGTTTCAATTTTCGTTTTTAAATAAATTCCTCAAAATTGAGAGTATAATATATATTTTTATACTAAGTTATAATATTAGGTGTTGGTATTTTTCTAGTATAAAAAAAAATAAAACTGTCAGCTTTGAGGCAATTATTTAAAAAATTAAATTGATACAATTACAATTTAACAACAATTTCTTTTGTAGAATCGGGGGCCCAGTTCTTTGATAATAGCAGATTTTTCTTAGTACTAGTTTTTAACTGTGATTAAATGTCTTTTATCTAGAGTGTAAGAATAAAATTCTGTAAACAAAGTATAATCTATACTAATATTATAAAGAGGAAAGATTTGATTGTTTGTTTGTTTGTTTGCATTGAATAGGCTCCGAAACTACTGAACCGATTTGAAAAATTCTTTCACTGTTGGGATGCGGCACTAGCCCCGGTTGACATAGGCTATATATCCCGGCTTCGCCCGTGCGAAGCAGGGGCGGCCTACTAGTTAATTATAATTACGTCTCAGTACAAGTTTTCCTCACCTTGTCAGTTATTAAAGTAACAAATATCCAAACCTACATGAGAACCCAAGTTTTGATCTTAAAGTACGTGTATAAATTATTGTCTCAGCGTTAGTCT
Organism: Agriopis marginaria; assembly: GCA_932305915.1. Classification (NCBI taxonomy): domain Eukaryota; kingdom Metazoa; phylum Arthropoda; class Insecta; order Lepidoptera; family Geometridae; genus Agriopis; species Agriopis marginaria. The sequence goes on from OW029932.1 coordinate 256,021, forward strand.
GAAAACGCTATTAGTGCCGGATCATTATCATTCCAAACAGAGCTCTATGGCGCTGAAAATACAGTAGTTTGAAATAAAAGTAGTTAGTGTGTTACGTGGCTCCCCCGGGCAAAGCTAAAGCTGAGTCCGGCCATTCTGCTAATTTGCACTTTGGCCGGTCTTGAGCATTTGGTTTCTGCTCCATTTCACTCCGATATTGCCTCTGCGAAGTGTTATCTTAACGCGAACATAAATTGAAAAGCTATTAATGATAGCTAATGTAAGCCATGCAAGTGAATTTAGAAAATCTTAGTAAGTATTTATTGTGCACCAACAAGTCATCCAGACGATAAACTCATAAAAGAGATACCTTAGTGTAACGAAATTAAACAACTTGTAATACGCAAATTCAACAGCTATATATAAAAGCAAAGGGGTCGCTATTGGTTTAAAATTGTCTTGGAATGATTGCTAGTACAATAATTTGTATACTAGGCACTCAAAATATTTCTCTTCTTAATTTAGTTCCTTGGCCATGCCAAAACAGTTAGATAAAAATTACAATTATAAGGGGAAAAAAATACGTATTTTATTGTATACTAGCTGTTGCCCGCGGCTTCGCTCACTTAGTATTGAAATCTACTTTACTACCTCCCGTCTTTTTAGTTTCAGTCTCGCATCCATCCTGTAATCCACTCTACTCCTAAACCACCCTTTCCGCTCCAATTCTGCATTCACCCCCTAAATCCACTCAACTCCCGTTCTGCTCTTTCCGCTCCAGGCCCGAATCCGTCCCGAAATCTACTCTTCTTCCGCCCCATCCTTACTGCACCAGTCCTGCATTTGTCCCATAATCTACTCTAATATAATACAGTCCCACCCTTTCCGATCCAACTCGGCATCCGTCCCGTAATCCACTTTACTCCCTTTCCGCCTTTTTGCAATCCAGCCCTACTCACTCACTCACTCACTCTTTCCGATCTAGTCCCGCAGCCGTCCGCTCCACTCCACTTCCATACCGAAATCCAATATACTCCTATCGCGCCCTTTTCGCTAATAGTCCCGCATCTGTCCTGTAATCCACTCTAGTTTAGCCCCGCCCTTTCCACCTGAATGGTATGCCTACTTTTATAGTATTGTTTAGCACAAAACTATAGTTTTTATCTATGTACGTAAAACTAAAAACATTAGTGATTAGACCGACTTCAAAATTAGTAAAATACGCATTTCGAGTCAGGCTCGCGCATTAAGGGTTCCTTACCACCACAAAATACAACCATCAGTTATTGTCTGAATTAGTCGAAGTAATTGCGACGCAGTCACATATTTAATTATACTTCGGGTCTCAACCGAAGACGATTATATTATTTACATGCAGCAGTACATGGAGTTGTGCTGTCTTCTTCACACTTTTAGATATTAAACTACTATAAAAACAAAATTCCATTTCCAGTCTCCCTCTATGGCCGGAGGATGGCGCCTGCAACTTGTCATTACGTGTTTTTGTGTCGTCGGAATCACACTGTGTTGAATGTAAGTACAAATTAATAGCAATAGATGGCGCTGTTCACTGTTAAAACGCGCAAACGTTACGTTCAATATTTTGGTATGCCAGTTAAACTCGAATTATTAAAATCAGACTTTCTCCACCACTATATCGCGGTTTTATTTACATACCCAGTAGTAGGTAGACATTCGAGGAAGCCTCCTATACATTTTGGTCCTACCGAGACCGGATATTTTAGAACACGTGTGGAGCACTCAAAAGTGCGATCACACGAGCCTGTACTCGCAGTGGATCGCTGCGCCAAACGGTAGTACAGAGGACAACGGCAGGCGCTGTCGTCGGCACTCCACCGCGCGAGGCCGTACGAGTGGCGCTTAGCTGTCAGCTGCGGTTAGCAAGCTGTGGAATTGGTTGGCGAAGCTGTGGGCTCGGCAAGAGCTACCCGGAGTGGAGTACAGGAAGGAACAGAGAGGACACCCAGGACAAACCAGGTTGGAATAATGGAAAAAGTGAACATGCACCGTGAGTAACTTTATTGTTTAATCAGTTTAGTGAATTTAATCTTGAAGAACTTTAACTTACAAAATATAAAAGTGAAAAATTAACAGTTTGTGTTCAATTAGTTTAACTTTAACTTCTATAACTTTAGGACTTAGAATAATTTCTTATAAAACGAGGGAACGGGGAACCTATGCCCGATTTTTAAAATTGTTATTAAAATCTCAAACACTTAGAAAATTTCGATCAAAAAATTCTTGGACTTGTAATTTTTCTACTAATTTCTCATCATAGTGCAACTTTGGTTAGTTTGTATTTATATTAAATAAATTAAAATATTGTTAAATAGTTCAGAACTTGTACGAATATATTTGAATAATAAAACAGTTGTAAAAAATCTTGTAAAATCAATATGGAAGGAATGTTGAATGTACAGATGGACTTGCATAATTCGATTAAAAGGGGATTACAAAATTATAAGAAAAGTCCGAGAGATAGAATCACTTTAGAATATATAGAAGCAAGGTTAGAAAATTTAGAAACAGATTGGGCATCATTTAGAACAAATCATGCAAAATTATATGAAACTACTTCACCGTCAGATTTATCAAAGAACGATTATGTAAGTAAGGGCATTTATGACGGCACAGAAGATAGTTATTTGTTGTATAAATCAACACTAAAAGCGGTTTTAAAATTGTATCGTCCAGGTCAAGAAAATGAGTCCACGTCCAGGGAAACTAATAAAACAAGCTCTTCAGTACGCCTTCCTAAAATTACTATCCCAACATTCTCGGGAAGTTATTCGGAATGGACTACTTTTCGAGACTTATTTGTATCATTAGTTCATAACAATCGTACTTTGGATAATGTGCAAAAGCTTCATTATTTAAAGACACAATTAACTGGGGAAGCAGCTCAGCTGATCAAGCATACGCCTATCACAGATGCCAATTATACTGAGTGTTGGTTATTGTTGGAACAACGTTACAACAATAAGAAATACTTAGCTGATTGCATCTTAAAGCGATTGTTTGGACAAAGGCGCTTAACAACTGAGTCAGCTTCGGGCTTAAAAGAATTAATAGATACAACCACAGATTGTATAAGTGCATTAAAAAATATTGGCGTGGAAGTGACCACATGGGACATTATACTGATTCATATTGTAACTTTCAAACTAGATCCTGAGACGCGAAAACAATGGGAACTACACACTAATAATGACGTGAATGAGTTGCCAACTTTAAAACAACTTAAAGATTTCATCGAAAGTAGATTTCGGGCTTTAGAATTTGTAGACACTAAAAAAACATCAGGGCCACCAAGTAGCAAGCCATACACTAAAACAAAGGCCTTTTTAGCTACTAATGCTACGTATCTGCGTTGTGAGTTTTGCTCGGAACATCACAAATTGTGCTTTTGTAAAAAGTTTGCACAACAATCCTGCTCCGAAAGACGAGACTTTGTAGCCAAGAACTCTATATGCTATAATTGTCTGGGCAGCAACCACAACGTCAATACATGCAAGAACCCAGCTAGTTGCAAAATTTGCGATAGACGGCATCATTCCTTACTTCATGAGAACATAAATATTAGAGCAGCTACCGGTTCCACAGAAAAAGATACTGTGGAAGAGAATAGTTTATTAGATAGTGCATCTCCAGTAGTATCGTGTCTGTCAACTAAAAGAGTCACTGGATCAGGTTCGGTTTTGCTAGCAACTGCTCTAGTAAAAGTCGAGTCAGCGGCAGGCAACACTCAAGTAGTGAGAGCACTAGTAGACCAAGGATCACAGGCTTGTTTCATAACAGAAGCTGTGGTTCAACAATTGCGTTTGAGAAAACGTCCAATAGGAAGTACGATTACTGTCCTTGGGGGAAATCAACCCGTAACTTCAAAATGTGTAGTAACCATAAAATTGACATCACAATGGGATCCTGATTTTCACTTAGAGATCGAAGCCTATGTATTGAAGATCATTACGACATACTTACCGGAACAAAACATATCGAATGAAGCTATCGACTGGATAGAACAAGACTTGGTACTCGCAGATCCGCAGTTCAATCTACCAAACAAAGTTGACTTGCTGTTAGGGGCCAATGTATACAGCAGAATTCTGTTAGATGGGATAAAGAGGAGTCCAACGGGAGGCCTTATAGCACAAAATACATTATTAGGATGGATCTTGTCGGGTACAGTCGAAGGTAAAGCCAACCAGGCATCTGTTCATATAACAGCTATGCACACTCAGATCAACGAAAATGACGCTTTAAAAAAGTTTTGGGAAATTGAAGAACAAACTAAAGATATAAAGAAGTTATGGACAGAGGAAGAACAAAAGTGCGAGGACATATTACTTAGGACAACAAAAAGGACGAGTGAAGGTAGGTACATCGAAAAACTACAATTTCGTGACAGTGCAATGCCATGCACTGAGGGCGATTCTCGGCAAATTGCTGTAACTAAACTTAAATCATTAGAAAAGATGCTATCGAAAGATACAGGCCTAAAGAACAATAACACAAAAGTTATCGATAAGTATTTGGAATTAGGTAACATGAGATTGATAGAAAATATTAATAAGAAACAAAATAATACTGTGTACCTAAATCATGGCGTTGTACTAAAGGACAAAACAACATTAAAAGTTCAATTTTTATTCAATGCATCAAGCAAAAACAATTTTCGAGTTTCACTTAACTACACACAGATGATTGGGTCTAAAATTCAGGCCGATCTAGAGCTCTTACGATGGGGCATACATCCAATTGCCGAAGAAGATGCTGTATACCAACGTATTGTATGGAGAGACCAACCTGTAAAAGAAATAAAAGATTATGAGTTAATTAAGATAACTTTTGGCACTGCATTTGAACCTTTCTTGGCCGTTCAAGCATTACATGAAGTCGGCATAGACGCAGGCAGGGCACTTTCGCTGGCTGCAAAAAGAGTAGTACAATTATTATACAAGAACGATTTAATGATCGGATGCTTAGATATGCAGGAAGGAGTACGAATATATAAACAAATGTCTGAGCTATTAAAGAAGGGAGGATTTATCTTACAAAAGTAAAACAGCAATAATCAAGAACTACTATCGGAAATAAATAAGGACATGGAAAAACAGAACAATAATAAAATATTTAAACAAAAAAGGACAAACGGGATAAAGAGATCAACTTAGAGAACAAAGGGAATATTCAAGCAACAATTAAGGATAAAATATATAGGTACAATCTTCAGGATAAAGAAGACATCCCGAAATGATGGGATAGAACAAACAAAGAGCAACAAAGGACAATTTACATAACAGCAAGGACAAATAAGTACAACGGGAAAAGGGGAAATTTATAGGACAAAGGGAATACAAACAAAGAACAATTTACATAACAAAAAGGACAAAGAAGTACAAAGGTAAAAAAGAAACCTAAAGGACAAAGGGGAGATAGAACAAACAGGACATCAAAGGACAATTTACATAAACAAGAGGACAAAAAAGTACAAAGGGAAAGGGAAAATCTAAAAGACATACGGGATAAAGGAAAATAGAAATAAGATGAAAATACAACAAAGGTTCTAGGACTTACCTGGGATCGAAGTGAAGATCACTTTCAGTACTCGGTGAAGTTGTCATCGGCGAAGACTGGACCTGAAACAAAAAGATCAATAATATCAGTAATTGCGAAATTGTACGATCCTTTGCGATGGATCGCACCAACCATAGTTTTAGCTAACATGTTTATTCAAAAGCTTTGGTTATCATGCACAAGCTGAGATGAACCAGTATCGGCAGTATTAAGAAAGTAATGGTATACTTACCATAGTCAGCTGTCAAACATTACTGCAGTTCGAGTTTCACGATGGTTAGGAACGTCGAATAATAACGTCCACAAGCACTCCATGGTTTCAGCGATGCGTCCAAGTTAGCATATACGGCGGTAGTATAACTACGAGTTGTTGATAGTGCAGGGAATACGCTAGTTTCGTTGGTTACGCGACGTCACGAGTGCTTCTTTAAAGCAAGTTAGCATTCCACGACTTGAGCTGTGCGGCGCAGTATTTTGCTGGAATAGATCCAGCATCACTGGCAGCAATCAGCTTTGGTTCATCGGTCAACAGTTCTTAGAGAACAGGAACACATCATACTATATAAACGGCTAACGAATTCGGAAATCAATTTAAAAGAAGACGACCTACTTCCATGTCCATGTTGGGGCGTATATTTGCAAAGCATCCAGGCACAGATGAATGTTATTCATGTTGTCACTATCCAAGTCAAAAACACATCCATTAAAAGACTAATTTTTAAAGTAGTAAAAGAGAAAACCATGTTAAATTGCATTACGATAATTCATTTATTTATTGTGGTATATATTTAAGTTCATTTGGTCATATTTAAGTGCATAGTTCCACAATAGTTAAGTTCAAAAACATTTATTGAGAGCATGATTCAGTTCAATTTCATAAAGTAAATTCACATTAGCGCAATAAGTTCATTTAGTTCAACTAAGTTCATGTTAGATCGATAAGTTCATTTAAGTTCATGTTTAGCAATAAGTTCAATTAAGTTCATATTAGTGCATAATTCGTTTGTTTGTTAAATTGGTATATTTAGTTCAAATTTCAATTCATAGTGCATTGTTCAAAACCACAACCGTCCTTCCACGGTGGGCGGATTTTAAGAACATTTTCTTAATAAATGTCCTTGGTGGGCGGTATGTTGAATGTAAGTACAAATTAATAGCAATAGATGGCGCTGTTCACTGTTAAAACGCGCAAACGTTACGTTCAATATTTTGGTATGCCAGTTAAACTCGAATTATTAAAATCAGACTTTCTCCACCACTATATCGCGGTTTTATTTACATACCCAGTAGTAGGTAGACATTCGAGGAAGCCTCGTATACACACTGTAATTAATTGATTAAGTGAAAAAAGTGTTATCGCCTGATTTAAATACGTGATAGAGAAAACGTTTACGATCTAATTGTAGTTAATACGAAAATATGTGCAACAAAATGAAGAAATTCGAGATAATACTCCAAAAATACAGGCGAAGTAACTCATCGTCGTCGACCGACCATTCCCGCCAACACCATGATGATTCACCATATTGCAGTGGTTATTACGAGCCTGACATGGATGGTGAATATCGAGAGAAAACAGGTACCTAACATAGTCTATGATAATTGTATTAGGCAAATGCGCATACCTTGGACGAACTGAATAGTTTGCTCAAAAATAAAGTTTTCTATGTACCCTCTTACCAAACTTATCCCGACAATTACATAATTTAGTAATTAATTCATAAGATAATTTAGCGTGTGAATCTAAATGAGAATTTATAAGTAGTTAATAATGAACAAAAGGAAATTTTCACGAAAATAAGGTGGGTAGTTCTGCGCATGGCACAGTCGGAAGGATGGAATAAAACGTTTTATTATAAACATACTTAATACCTACGTAGATACTTTTTGGTTTATTTTTTCAACGTAGTTTTTTCCATGACGTTTTAAAATGTTATGGCTAGGTGATTATATTCCCAGGAGATCAAAGTCGACTAAAGAGTCGACTTTTAGCACCCAGGTGATTAAAGTGGAATAGACCACCAAGGACATTTTACCTCGTTAGAGTATATACCTATAAGTTGATGGCTACTTATTTTCTATGTATATCATGTCGAGACTTTTAATTACCTTCACACGTAAACCGTGTTAAGGTAACATATTCTCCACGTAAATCGTGTTGAGGTAATATCATATTCTCCACGTAAATCGTGTTGAGGTAACAGCATATTCTCCACGTAAATCGTGTTGAGGTAACATATTCTCCACGTAAATCGTGTTGAGGTAACGTATTCTCCACGTAAACCGTGTTGAAGTAACATCATATTCTCCACCTAAATCGTGTTGAGGTAATATATTCTACACGTAAACCGTGTTGAGGCGCATCTACTTCACGTATATCGTGTAAGTTTTTCATTGCGTATATCGCGTCGATATATACCAACTTATTTTATTCTTCGATGAGACTTTCTCAAAAAGAAATGCTCGACCCTGTAACTCTGATGATGCTTGGAGAGAACGCTTCCACACAAATGGAATATAGTGACGATTTACATAAGGATATTGCTGCTAGATAATTATATTATGTAATGGCTTGCCTATATAAAGAGAGCAAAGCAGACTTGCTGAAAGAGTATTTGCCCTCTAAGAATAGCGTTAATATAAAGGCACCGAAGCTTAATTTAGAAAACAAAACGGAATTGTCTTCCATTACTGGGAAAAAATACCTGATTAGTCAAATAAAACATAACCAGCTGTCTAGTTGTTTAGCAGTGATAAGGAACGTCCTTAATTGGGATTTATTGTCAAGGAAGTTTTTCCACAAGCACATATTATAATAAAATGCTCATAATTTAATCGTCGCTTGCCAAGTCATTACAGAGACTCACAGGCGGTGCGATATTAAATTATAAACAATCTCAATAAACAAACTTGAGATAGTGTTAGAAACACCTAAATCGATAAGTTTGTATTCGGCACTAATCTGGCCGAGCACCTCAAGTCTTCGAAGGCGATTTCAAGGTCAGGTTCAGAGATGAACAGCGTGTCGCGCTCCATTCAAACCACCACCTCCAATGACTGCGAAGAGCTTTAAACGCGAGGGGGAAAACGTGAGCTGTAAGCCTACGAGCCCTGCCAGAACCTTGCTCCTCGGAGGTAGGCACCAGTGTCGCGGGATCGCCACCAGAAATACAATCGCTGGAACGGTTCTTTGCGCAGAGGAGCCAGGAGACAGTAACGCCGATAGCTCAGGTACCTATTGCCGGCAGAATGCATTTTTTTGTATGACTAGTGGTGTACCATAACAAATGACCCTATTGTTTTATCTTGGATACAAGGGTACAGTATACCACTTAAAGAGCAACCGGTACAAATAACTCCTCATCAGAACTTATGTAAGTCTGCATCTGACAGTATAATCATTGATCACTGTATCATAGATTTATTTTGTCTAAATTCATATCGACATGCGAGTCGTGTCAAGGTCATTTTATATTTACTATACCCAAAAGCTAACGGCGACCACTGATTCATTTTAAAACTCAAAAGCCTAAATAAATTCATTGAATTAGAGCACTTTAAAATGGCATGTTTTTACTGGCTATAAATGAACATGATAAAAAGAAGATATACGTTTCATTTAGAAGTCACAAATGTACCAATTTTGCCGTGTGTGTTTTGCCGTTTGGTTTTTATGCCACACTGTTTGTGTTTACAAAACTGTCGAAACCAGATTAAAATACCTACGATTCGGAGGTCTGATTTCTGTAAATTTCTTAGATGATTTTATTGCTATTGGACAGTCTTATTCGGAGTGCTCTCATAATATAAATACAACAATTAATGTTTTACTATAATTGGGCTTCAAAATAAACCGCGATAAGAGCTCTTTAACGTAAAACACAGCATGCAAGTTCCTAGGGTTAATTTTCAATACCGAAAATATGACTCTTTATTTACCTGAATGGAAAAAACTGTGCATAATCGATAAAACAGTAGAACCTTTAAGAACCAACAAATGTACTAAGACAACAACAAATGTGATAAGATTCTTTGCAAAATTCATAAACATTTTGACTTCTTCGTGTTTAGCTGTTAGATACAGATGGATGTACACAAAATTGTTTGAACAGGAAGATTTTAACATTTAGTAACTCCAAAAACTATAACAAAAAGATGGTTATAGCAAAATCACTTTAAAAAAAAAAAAAAAAAAATTGAGATGGTGGAATTTAAAGATTAATAACTCGTTTTGCCCTATACGCACTAAGGATTACTGTCTCGATATCTAACATAGTGATGCATCAAGTACCGGTTGGAGGGTAGCTTGTGGTGGTCAAAGTTCACACGGCAATTGGACCGACTGGAGCTCAGTATGGATATCTTGGAATTTAAAGCCGCTCTTTATTGGCTAATATTTGAAAATATTTTTTTCTGAGCTTCAATCTTGCGATATACTTCTTATAGTAGATAACACGACAGCAATTGCTACGCAGATCGAATAGGTGTGCAACACACAGTTAAATGACTTAGCTTGCACTATTTGGCAAGAGTGTGAGCTTAGAAACATTCATGTATTTTCATCATCTGATTACATTGTTGCTGATCATGAATCCCATAAGATTAATGTGGTAGACACAGAATGGGAGCTTGCCGATTACGCATTTACTGAAATAACTGGATAATTTGGTGTACCTGCTTTCGATCTTTTTGCAAGTTCACAAAGCTATAAATGTGATCGATACGTGTCATGGAAGATTGATCCTTACGCAGAAATTTAAACTGATAAAATACTTGTGACATTCCCCTTTCAGAACATGCCACCCACTATATGTAGACCTTACCCTGGTGGCAGAGAGATTATCAGGCAGTCGATGATAAAACTAGATGTTCCAGGGGCGTCATTATGTATTGTCATGGCCTCATTTGCAAACCAAACATTAAAGCAATACGATTCGTCTATCAAATCATGGTGGTCCTTTTGTGAAGAAAATAATTACAATGTGTTTAATGCAAATCATGCTCAACTTATGTAATTTCTAACAATGAAATTCGATCAAGGGGCCAGTTATAGTTTAATTAACACACATAGGTCAGCTCTGTCTGAAGCGTTAGGATCTGAAATCACACTAGATAATAGTGTCAACAGATTTATAAAGGGTGTCTAATTGTCTATCGGTTAAAACTACCTACACCTAAATACTCGGTGACCGGTGGGACACCAATGAACTTCTAAATTTTGTCTCAAAGTTATATCCTTATACAGATATTACCCGTGAATATTTGTCTTCAAAAACCACCACTCTTCAAGCAATTTACCTCTGCACAGAGAATGCAAACGTTAGTTTAATAATATTAAAAAACATAATAATATGTACTACATATAGAAATTTATAAAATTATAATTAAAGTTAAAGATTTAATAAAAAACTTCGCAACCTGGAGCCTTCCAACGACTTAGTAGATTACCTTTTATTATAGAACAACCGTCTATAATGACCTGCGTTAACCTTACAAGCTTATATTGAGAAAACGTTACCCCTAATGTGTGAGCCGTTAAATGAACATTTCTTTATTAGCATTCGAAAACCGAATAAAAAGATAGGCAAACTGTACGATAGCGGTATTGACATATCGATATTTGGACCGCATATACTTGCTATGCTTCCGCATCGACAGCTCATCGACTTGGGAGTTATCTTGGAAGTGGCTCGGAAGGCTGCAGACTGGAAAAAATCCTCTAATAATTATATCCTTAAAATATTATAATAGATATGTTACCAATCCTGATGATAATGAATTTGCGATTTGCGGAAATTACTATATTCAATAATTTTTGCTAAATATGTATATCATAATAAGCTAACAAGACTATATGAGATGAATTTATTGGATTGAATTCATTCAATGATAATAATATAGATATATATAATATATGATACTTATTGGTTAAAATTAAAGCATTACTATATAATATAATGAATATCTTTATTAAATTGCTTGACAAATACAAATAAATGCCAGAATGTATATACATTATACATATTTTGCTTTTCATTTCTTTATCGGATGAAAGCTCTCTAAACATCTGCATGTAAATAATATAATCGTCTTCGGTTGAGACCCGAAGTATAATTAAGAATCAAACGATACTTACCTTGAAGTTTGATTCCAATTATGCGAGGGTCTCAACCGAAGACGATTACACTCCCAACCCACCCAAAACGTAAGCCCCAAGTAAACAGAAAAACAAAAAGCAAAACATTATGTATATTTATAGAGTGCATACATCCTTATATCTCTAAAAGTAATGACAAGTTGCAGGCGCCATCCTCCGGCCATAGAGGGAGACTGGAAATGGAATTTTGTTTTTATAGTAGTTTAATATCTAAAAGTGTGAAGAAGACAGCACAACTCCATGTACTGCTGCATGTAAATAATATAATCGTCTTCGGTTGAGACCCTCGCATAATTGGAATCAAACTTCAAGGTAAGTATCGTTTGATTCTTAATTATTTGCTACAGTGACGCTCGAGTATAACACAATTATAACTAACAAAAAAATCACCGACTCGCACTTGACCATTATTTATTATTTGTTGTTAGACTATAGAGTGTGTAGTATAATCATGCCAAGTTTGACGCTTGTACGTATTATCATTTTTACATTAGAGCTATTAAAAAATTTGTAAATAAATACGTTTGTTGTATGGGGGTTGGAGACCCCCTTTCACTTATTGACCATACTATTATTACATTTCCAAGTTGATCCGCCGTAACGTTACATATTCTGTGAAAATGTTAACCGTCTATCTATTACAGTTCGAAAAATACAGTCCGTTAAAAGGTACGACAGACAGATAGACAGAGTAGGCTTAGTAATAGGGTCCCGTTTAACACCCTTTGGGTACGGAACCCTAAAAACCACGTAACTGAGAACCTTTTTTAAAGTCTGTTAATAATACCTGTGACACCGCTCCACCGCAGCACACCATTGTTGAAGGTAGTCTGGAAGAGGTCGCTCATAGCGATAAGGCCGTTTTTTTTGTTCCCGTATTTAATTCAATCTTTTTGTAATATCTTTTTTATGGTGTTGATAATGATTATTTTATTATATTACCTACTAACCACATAATAATGTGCAGTATGAAGGCGCTGCGCGGATTATAATGGTCGCGTTATTTTAATTTTACATTATCTCATGAACTGTGCAACTAAACCACATACTGTAAACGGCAAAATTTATCTACATTAAGTACTCCTGATAATAAATTCATTTATTTTTGTAAAGATTCATAAATTAGATTACAAAACTGCGTCTAAACATGACCTTATAATTTTATTTTTATACTGAACACAATAACCGGTTATTATCGTTATTGTGGTTTTCTTATAAGAGTTAGATATATGCTACCGAGGACTTTTTTTTTAAACTACTTAAGAACTACATTTTTGTCAAACATAGTACTCACTTATCTCAAACCGTTAGATCAGCGTACGCCGAAAAAGATGCCAATCAGCTAATTTTTCTCAGACATGTTTTACTAATACGGTTATTTAGTGTAGAAAACTAAACTTTATCATTATAAAACATAGCCTATGGCACTCAAGAATAGCGTAGCTTTCTATTAGTGAAAGAATTTTTAAAATCGGATGAGTAGTTTCGGAGTTAAAACAGAACAAACAAACTTACAAACTTTACCTCTTTATAATATTAGTGTAGATTTATAAAGAGCAAGTAAAATTTACTATACCTGCTAAGTTTAGTCAAATAAAACGAGTATAGTTTCTGATATCCGAAATTATTTAATTAGTCCATTAGGTAAAACCATAAATACCTATTACTAGCTGTTCAATCTTTATCTATACTGCCGTATATTTGTTTTTTTTTTTTTGCTAGTTTAAGATTAATTTGTATTTTCGGTGTGTAATAAAGAAATATTGTATTGTATTGTATCTCTACATAGTATAAATTAAAGTCACTTTCCGTGTCTGTGTGTCTGTATAACCGCTAACTTCTCCTAAATCACGCAACGGATTTTGATACGGTTTTCACCAGTTAGATAATTTTTCTATCAGTTGGATAATTTTTTCTATCTAGCGACCCGCCCGGGCTTTGCACGTTATTACACCCATGATAAGCCGGGGCGGGTCGCTAGTAAAACATAAAAACTAAATGAATGTGCTTAGTTTAACTGTGTGAGTGCAGACAGTGGGCGGCGAGAGGTATTCATCAGCCGACACAATCAGACGAGGGTCGGTGTAAGTGACATACCAGCGGCACACGTACCCTGCAGGTAATACCACACATTGTTTAGTCTCTAGTATATATTAAAACTACGTGACAAACCGTCTCTGCGACACCTACGTATTGACAACGATACGTTGTGGCGGGCTCAAGTTTGAGTTGAAATTAGTAGAGGCTTGTATCGCACAGGCTCTGCAGTGAAGAGCACCCTAACAGTATTGTTCCAAATTACTCGTAATATGATCGTTTGCTCAATAAATTACTGAGTATAATGAAATCATACCAATATTATAAATGCAAAGTTTTTTTTTTTTTTTTTTTGCCACCTAGTTTTTTTTTCTACTGGGCTAGCGCCTTTATTAACTAAACAAAATACAAGCTAAAACTAAAACTACAAATACAGTTAGACTGCCCACAGACCGTTGAAGGTCTAAAGACAATCCAAATGCTCAAGCCCACTACCAGTTGGCAGCGTACCCAGCATGCTGGCGGCATTACCACGTTGAATGGCAATTTGTTGGTTTGTTTGTTCCTCTTTGACACAGCAACAGAGCAACGGATCGACCTGATTTTTTGCAAGGGCTGGAGAGTGATATATGCTACTTTTCATCATCATCATCATCACCAATTTTCATCACTACGCGGGTGTAACCACGGGGCACAGCTAGTGTATCATAATTTGAACGTAGACACTATTACAATCTGAAGGTTGGCATAACATTATAGCTGCCGAGTTAAATGAAATATTGTCACCGACGCCATAGTTCAGAATATCAGCCAGCTGAAGTGGCAGGAAGTCGATCATATCTGTCACAGAACCGATAACCATTGGGGTAGACGAGTTCTAGAGTGGAGACCACGAAACAACTAACGTAGCGTCCACCCTGACACTTGATCGAGTGGTGATATATGAATGTTAGTTAGCAGTCACTGGATGCGAAAAGACAAAGATCAGGCTGGGTGTTTTTTTTTTTTTTAAATCTAATAATAGGCTTGCGTTCGACCGCCTACTCGCCTGATGTAAAGCGACGATGCGGTCTACGATGGAGCACGCTTGCCTAGAAGAAACCGATTCACTCGTGATTTGAAGACACCGAGATTGAAACTATCGGGGAACACCCACTCAGGCAGCGCATTCCACAGACTAGCAGTACGCATAATAAAAGTGGAATCAAAGCGCTTCGTACGGGTTTTTGGAATCCTTAAAGCGGTGTCGAGATAGACAGGAACCTTGTCTCAAGGTTCCAAGGTTTATATCTGGACTTATCTCATCTAACAAAAGTTACCGCAATCTGCCTGGATAGACATAAGCTAAAGATAATAAGTAGGCATCATTATAACCTACATTCGGTAGATAAGTCACATCTCAGGCTCCTTAGCTCCGTCGGTTCACGCCCCTCCGTGCCTGCTTGCTCCGTTCACCAGGCCTTTGAGTCTCTAGAGCCGGTTTAATCAAGGCTTCAGCACTTTCTGCGAAATCTCTCTCAACGTACGTAATATACACGTGTCTCACGATACTAATACTGAGGGGTGTAATCAGTTCAATCCACGGATAACGCATCTCTTTCTTTATCCTAATCGCTTGCAAGGTTCAAATTGTTTGCTTATGTATTAGTTTAGTTGATATGTTAAAACAACTGTAAATCAAAGTTGTTTAATGTTTAATTAATTTTCTGACAGAAAATTTATAGCCATTTTATTACTTTATCCAAATCTTACTAGATATTTTGTAAAATTGTTAGATAATGTTATTAATATTGT
This sequence comes from Agriopis marginaria, assembly GCA_932305915.1. Lineage (NCBI taxonomy): Eukaryota > Metazoa > Arthropoda > Insecta > Lepidoptera > Geometridae > Agriopis > Agriopis marginaria. The sequence goes on from OW029932.1 coordinate 271,586, forward strand.
CTCATTAATCACTTTATCTAAATTCTGTAGCTATCATATATAATGGCTGGATATTATCTATACTAATATTATAAAGAGGAAAGATTTGATTGTTTGTTTGAATTGAATAGGCTCCGAAACTACTGAACCGATTTGAAAAATTCTTTCACTGACGGGAAGCTACACTATCCCCGGGTAACATAGGCTATAATCTATACCCGTACGAAGCTGGGGCGGACCGCTAGTTCATTATAATTATTTAGATTAATTACTTTGTCTGTAACAGATACACTAACACATAAGTAACTCATGAGATACGTATGTGCAAACTAGCACACTAAGAGTTCCCGTGTTAGGGGTGGGGTTACGTTACTATGTGATTTGCACCAATTTATTCTTGTATACGCTTGTATACGCTTATTGCCGTAGTGCTTCTCAACTTGACACTAGCGGTTTAACTTAGATCTAAAACAGCTCCGTCAACTTCTCGCTGCCGGATTAATATGATGGATGAGTGTTGTCTACTTTTAAGTATGGATTAGCCTAACCATTATTTTATTAACTAAATAAAAAAAATGAAGCCAAAACTTATAAAATTAAAAATATTGATCATGCAGACATAAAAAATACAGACGATTTAAAACTCCTCCTTTTCTGAATAGAAAAAAAAACCGAAGTGAGATTTAATAGTTCTTTGTAATCTGTTCTTTGTAAAGTAATATCATTGTTGTAGACTTTTTTCTTTAATAAAGTATGTGTAATATGTATATGTAGTATATTATGTTTATAGTTTGGTACGTTTTGATTGAATTTGCCAATATCCGAGCATTTCTCCAGCGGGAGTTATTCCGTACGAGCTACCGAAGGATTTCCTTCGAATAACTAGAAATTTATTTGGACTTCTGAAATATAATTCGGGATATTTAATATCCGGGACGATAATCTGGCTCCAGGGGCCGCTCCGGGGCGTTTGGTTTACCGAGGCACACAATACATTGGTAAAGATTGATGTAGCGGCTTGCCCTAGTGTCAGAGCTTTCAGTCAATTATCAGAGCAATGTGATGGAGTCACATTGCACTAACAATAGTTTTTGTTCTTGATACAACCGGGCCCTTCCGTTACCGATTTCTACACCGTACTTTAGTTTATCATGCCATCCAAAGCAGTAGGGTCCAGTTGGAAGCCTCGTCCATAAATTGATGAGATGGTTTGCTTGGGTAACTATGCTGATCTATGTAACGGAACATTGGTGCTTCGCCACGAATGGTACAACTGACTCAGTAACTGTTATATTTCTATACCCTGGCCTGGTTACTGTTATAACCTCTCCTGGCAGAGCCAAGCCGCCGCAGCTATCGTCCGATCTGGCAGATACTACATTACTTACTCCCAACTTGTTGATAACAAGAAATACGAACCTTCTTTAAGATACTGAGTAAATTATTCGTCTCTAAGCAATTAAATGTTTATCAGAGCGATAATTCTACGAAATAACTGGAGCGTGGTTAATCCACGTGGCCCGCGATACTTTACAACAAGGGAGTTGGAGGAATACAGACATTTTGGCAGCGATTACAGCTGAATGCTTAATGTAGCCATGTTGGCAACGTTACAGACACCGCCGTGTGACGTGTGAAAGACGTGACGCTGCACCTTGATTTGTCGTGACCGGCGCAGCGAGATATATATAATGTCTACTACCTGTTGCTAAAAAAAATAAAGATAAAAAAAAAAATTAAAAAATTTGACCTCGTACGGGTAGACTATAAACTTTCAGTTCCCTTCTGCCCCCAGCCACTTGATTCGGCCCTTTGGCAAAAAATACTTAGATAATAAGAGCACCTCCCATAAGGAATCTAATCTCTGCCAAATCTCAGCTTTCAAGTGATTTCTGAGATTTCGTGATAATTAAGTCAGTCAATGTGTACTCACTCACCGCTCACCTCCACTCACTAGTGGTATTTCCTTTTATTATAACTACTAGCTGCGCCAATAATTAAAAATGAGTAATAATTAAAAATGAGTCTAGCACAAATGATTCATATTTATGCACCATATCATTAGTTGTATGTTATATTATTATATACCTATACTTATTTAAATAGCATGTTTTACAAAGTATCCTTATTAATTAACTTTTGGTTATTAAGTGACTGTTAGAGGCGAATGTAGCCTGAGAAGTCATATATATTTATGTTATCTACAATTATTGGACCGTGTCTGTTTTGTAAGAATGTATGTATAAGAATGATAAATAAAGAACTTTAAAAAAAAAAAAAAAAAAAAAAAACTAGCTGCGCCCCGCGGTTTCACCCGCGTGGTGATGAAAAATGGTGATGATGCTGATGAAAAGCATATGTCTGTCTCCTGGTTCTAAGCTACCTCCCCATCAATTTTCAGCCAAATCGGCTCTGCCGTTCTTGAGTTATAAATAGTGTAACTAACACAATATTCTTTTATATATATAGATAATAATTATATAGATAACCATCAGATATTTTTACTACAATGAAATAAGAAGTCCATATCAGCAAACCAAAATCTCTAAGTACTTACTTTAGTCACAAGAAATCGGTCACAATTTTTGTTACTTCATTTAGAATTACAAAAGTCCGTGACTTGGCTTGTTAGCGTGTTGGCTATCGATACTCAACCTTATCATTGAACTGTTAGTGTGGCATGTTCGGTGCACGATTCTATTTATATTGGCGCGAATTACAATAATAGACAGTGCCCTTAGTCCTAGATTTGATAGTTTACGAAAACTTTTTTCGTTTTCGTCTTGTTCCATACATTGCTGGGCTAAAAGGTATTCGAAAACTTTTTTTCGTATTAGAGTGAAGCAATCTATACCGCCGATAACTGTTAAAGTTAGTTCCTCCACGTTTCCGATAGAGGCGCTTTACTAAAATGTAAGGAACAATACGTAAATGAATCAAAATTTGGGACTAAGGGCACAGATCATAATTTTACAAAATCTCCTACACGGCTACGACAATCGTAGCTCATTCTACGCTGTAGCAAACCCCTACGGCGTAGCACCAACTAACATTCCGTAACTGATTCTACTTTGTAGCCTAGAACCCCCGTTCAAAGAGAAACGACCTTGGCTTAGCAGCTTTTTGCGCCCGTCGATATGGACCGCCCAGGGTCCAGGTAGGGCAAAGGGCCTTTAAATCAAACCTTTCGAACCCTTCTGCTAAATTATGCTCCGCAATAAGTAGTGCCCGGTAAGGTTTGTAAACTGAAACTTTTGCTCGAACATGACTTATGAAAACGAGGGTGCATAATATTAGAGAGCCTTTTAGGCCGACTGGGAATACTGGTAATGTACCTTTTTGTATATATTTATTGACGTTCTCAAATATACTATTCAGATAACTGGTTTAATGTACAATACCATTGGGAGTATTTTATACTGAATAGATCATTTCAGGCAGTATTTTTTATTTTTTATGAATAGGCTTGCGTTTGACCGCCAACTCGCCTAATGTAAAGCGACGATGCGGTCTACGATGGAGCACGCTTGCCTAGAAGAAACCGATTCACTCGTGATTTGAAGACACCCAGATTGTAACTATGGGGAACACCCAATCAGGCAGCGCATTCCTCAGAAAGTGGAATCAAAGCGCTTCGTACGGGTTTTCGGAATATCAACCATAAAGCGGTGTCTATTTTTAGTGGCCGCTCTGGCAGTCCGATAGAAAAATGGGCAGGAGGGAATTAGATCATGCAGATCCGATGCACACTCTCCGAAATGTATACGATAAAAAACTGATAGACTAATTACATTTCAGCGTAGAGTTATTATCATCGAGTCATCATATCGTCGCAGGAAAGGCAAATTTACTGAAGCTCCAAATGACCATTTCGAGAAAAAGCCGTTTTAAGTTTTTTTTTTTCGTTTTTAATTCATAACTTTTTTCCCAGCACAAGAATTTCGATGACGTCAAGGTAAACTTTTATTAATTTGTCATTTTCTATGTCCAGAAGTACAAACCATAATAAATGGACTGCTGGTTTGTGATATAGTGGCGCTTAAGTAAAAATGACTTCAATTTACAGTAAAGCAAAATTTCTTAACCGCCATTTGATTCAAATATTTATAGTCAAAATTACTTATAACTCTAAAATATTAGCTGTTAAATTGCCGGAAGCCAACAAAAAACAAAATTACTTAGGTGACAGGCACGAATAAAATGCCAAAAAAGTGTCGTTTAAGGACTCTGGTTGATGAAAAAACCCCTTTTTTCCTTTTACTGAAACGCCAAAATAGTGCTCGTATCGCTATGGGACCCAGACTGATCGACGCAGAAAAAAACGCTGATTCCGAATATCTATATAACTCAATATGCCTATTTTGGCGCTTCAGTAATTCTGCCTTTCTTGCGACGATATAATCCTATAAATACTCTAAGAAATCTGCATTTTGTTCTTTACTAAAGGTATAATAAACACGTTCGCGATTGCAACATTGTACTGTTGTTTTTAAACACATTGCATGGTGTCTCAGTGTGCGTGTACTATCTGGGAAGTCGAGTTCACTCGTAAATCCTCGTTTCCTCGATTGTAAAGTGGGATCCAGGTCAGCGGGTTTGCTCATTATCCCTCACATTACTCCTAAAAGGCGTTTAATTAACATTCCTCCCCGCGGGAAACGTTGTGACGTTGCACACAGCTCGTCAGACGGAAACGGATCCTTCGCAGGAACAATGAATATTGTATGACGTCACCGTTTGAGTGACACTGTTTGTAGAGTTTGGGGTCATAGGGTAACAAGGAATCTAATTTATCTGGATGTTGGTTAGTGTTGCAGAATCAGAATTAGAAAATCTTTATTGTATAAACTGTGTACATGGATGGTAAAGTAAGTAAGCAAAAGTAACAACAGTGTTGTCCATCACGAACATAGGTACAATATTAAGTATTATTTCTTACTAGCGACCCGCCCGCCCGGCTTCGCACGGGTGTATTTTACGTGCGAAGCCGGGGCGGGTCGCTAGTTATATATATATATATATAAACCTTCCTTGAAAATGTATCTAACTGATGGTGAAAACCGCATCAAAATCCGTTGCTTGGTTTAGGAAGAGTTAGCGGCCATACAGACATACAGACAGACAGACAGACAGACGCGGAAAGCGACTTCAATTTATACTATGTAGAGATAGAGAAGAGAAGAGATAGAGATAACTATGTGGTGAGAATTAGTTACATATATAATGTATACCTAATCCTGTATTACAGTTTCAGGGAGACAATCCTTACTAATATTATAAAAGCGAAAGTAACTCTGTCTCTCTGTCTGGATGTTTGTTCGCTTTTCACGAGTAAACCGCTAAGCCGATCTTAACGAATTAGGCAGGATGATAGTGTACATCATAATATGGACGGACATAGGGTACTTATTCTCCCAGAAAATGCGGGAAAATTGGAAAATCGCGGGTAGCACCGCGGGATTCAGCTAGTAATAAATAAGTATAACTAATAATAATACTACTATAATAATGGTACTAACGAGTGTATTCATCCGCATCAAAGTATTCTCGCAGAGTATAGTAAGTTTTAAAATATCTCCAAACTTTAAGACTGCGCTTAAATTGGTTGCCACTAAACATTTTAATTTCCACACAATTTCATTTGCAAAGCAATAATTTTGACCTATCTAGTTACCTATTCTTCCAAGGCTATAAAAAGGCTATAATAGCTGTAAAAGTGATGAAAGCTAAAGTTAGAATGAAATCATATCATATTTAACCTAAATATGATATGATTTCATTCTCTTTGGGGAAACTGGTATCTTAAGGCATTGCCCTATTGCCTCTACGTGGACGACCTCGTACTGGATAATATTAGAGACCACACATGACTCGCTGACTCACCAGGATCATAACTGAAGATCAATGGAGAAGATAACATAAGCTACTTACATAAGAACATGGTAATAGGTACCTGGAGTCGTGCGATATGATAACATCGCTGTGTAATACCGAGCGCACAGCGGCGGCTTACCGTCCAATTACATTTTATTCCGGGTTGATCTCCGCATTTCGTGAGCAAATAATTGCGATTGCAATCCTGCGGTGTTGTCCGAGTTCGGGGCGGCAAACAGACGCCTTCACGGGACACACCTGCACGAGCGAGCGAACTCTTCCACGACCTATTAATGTTAGCTACGGTTTGACAATAGACAATTATCAGGCTCTTTGTGCAAGATACTCGTAGGATACTTATATACATATTTATACGAATCAGTAATATTATTAATTGACAGTTATATTACATAATTTTGTATTGTAAGTAGTTAATAAAAAATTTTTTTTTGAATTTCATATTTTTTTCTCACTTTTGAAATAAAAATTAACGTTTAAATTGTCACTATCAATTAATTACTTATGGTATGATTTAGATAACATATTTACGTTCAGCATGTAGAACTATGTAAGAATAAAATATAATATTGTCAGATGGATCTTATATTTTTCATGAGTTTTTCATGACGTTGACATCTGTTCAGTTTCTGACAGCTCGTCGCTTGCGTCATATTCATAATAAAAATGCGATAGTGTGAGTCTTTTTTTGTTCCACTTTGAGCAAGGTATCGAAACAGAATTTTTTGCTTGGGTTGAGTTCAATGGTTGGAGACTTTTTATCCCGGAAAACGTACGGTTTCCGTAGGATCGCCCACACCGGTGAAACCATGAGGCGGAGCTATTTACAGTTGTTTTCTAAAATTAAATCAAGATGAAGAGGAGAGAAAAGCAGCTGTAAATTGCATAATAAATCATAGATTAACCACTTACTGCAGCTTCTTATAGCGTTTTTGTTTCGATCAATTCAACCTTCCGGTCCGCTCCTCTCTGGATTACAAAGAAGAAAAGGTTTGAATGGATAAAGTAGTGCCTTAGCCGTCGCATGATTCGCACAGGTGTTCACGAACTGATTCATATTGGTGTTTATTTATCGAACGGCTCCGTATTGAACCCGAAACTGTTTGGGTTAATTAAACTCTGAGATATCGGTCCAATGTCGATGACGAAGAACGTCGACGGTCGGGAGTTGGGCCGGGCGGCAGTCACCACGGGGTGAGAGACACATTCCACGTGTGTCCACGGGTCACGGTGATAATCGAGCTACTTTACAGGGTTCTTAGGTGATGTAGGTACTCTAAAGAACATTAACAATGAATAAAATAAATGTATATGACACAATGACATTTTTCAAATGTATTCGCTTGTTCTTTTTTTATGCCATAGGTGGCAAACAAGCAGACGGGCCGCCTGATGGTAAGCGATCACTATCGCCTATGGATACCTGCAACACCAGGGGCATCACAGATACGTTGCCGACCCTTAAAGACTCTATTAAGACGCCTTTTGAAGAACCCTATGTTATAGTAACTCGGAAACGCCACAGGAGGGAAGCTCATTCCACAAATTGCAGGTGTGAGGCAAAAAATATCACGTAACACGCACCGTGTGCGATTCTACCCATCTATGATATAGAAAAAAAAAAAGAAAAAGTTTATTTGTGACCAAATTACGTTTTTTAAAGATACACAAGATAAGGTCACAAATCGGCCCCAACTCAGCATAATGCTGGCTGTTAACCAGCTCTGGTCTTCCGTTGGAGCCGTTTTGATATATGTGGATGAACTTTCAGGCGGTGGTGGCTGGTGCGATTTTAAAAATGCGATGATGTTCCCTTTAGAAGAAATCTAATCTATATCTGGTATTTTTGCTGCATTCGTAATTATTATTGTACTACAATCTAACTCGTACATGTTCACTCCCCTCCCCCACGTACTGATAAGATAACTTAAAGACCACAAAAACAAGGATAACAATTATTACAATATCTGGGCAACTATTATCTAGGATTCCTCATTACTTACCCATTCGTTAATTATTATACTTCGTACAAATATTATGATTTATATAGGGACTTGGCCAAATGCTTGGTGAAAGCGACATGTGACCGGAATGCTGGCGCCTAATTTGGCCAAAAAATTGCAATTAGCATTGCCATCCAGCGTGGCAATGCTGCTAGCATTCTGACCACTTTTCCCTCCACTGAGAGACTATCACGGTTGTTCACTAAAGTTAAATGATTATTAACGGGATATTTACCGTGGTAAGGTTGTGGAATGAGCTCCCGATATATCCAGCAACAGCTCATTCCAACCTTACCACGGTAAATATCCCGTTAATAATCATTTAACTTTATTAATAATTTTAGTTTTTAAATACTGTATCTTAAATATTTTTCGTGTAAACATTATGAATGCGAAGTGTTTGTTAGTTTGTTTATCTTTCTTTCGTGAAGCAACAGAGCAATAGATCAACATGGTTTTTTTATAAATACAGATGGAGGACCGGAGAGTAATTATAGTATAAAAAATAATGCGGTTCCAGAAGGATTGTCCGGGCGGGTGAAACCGCGGGGCGTACCAAGTTTCACTGCAAGTATTTCACTGCCCCGGTGGCCCAGTTGGTGAAACTGCCTTCTACGCTTGGGGGCGTAGGTACGACCCCACCTAGGGCAAACATTCATGCGATGGAAATTTTGTGTTTGTTCTATATCTGGGTGTTAATATCTATATAAGTATGCATTTAAAAATATTTATGTACTAGCGACCCGGCCGCTCGGCTTCGCACGGGCGTAATTTACGTGCGAAGCCGGGGTGGGTCGCTAGTTATACATATAAACCTTCCTCTTGAATCACTCTATCTATTTAAAAAAACCGCTTCAAAATCCATTGCGTAGTTTTAAAGATTTAAGCATACGTACATAGGGACGGACAGACAGCGACAGCGACTTTGTTTTATACTATGTAGTGATAGTGATAGTGAAGTGATAGTGATGATAGTGATAGTGATGTATCAGTCTCTGGCAGTCATAGTACAAACTTTGTTTAGTTTAGGGTCAAATGACCGCGTGTGCAAAAATGTCCCAAATATTTATTTATTATTTACTTACCTATAACAAGGAATAGAATCATGAATTAGAATGAAGCGGAGTACCTAAACATGCATCATCATCAGCCAGAAGACCTCCACTGCTAAACATAGGCCTCCACCTTTAACCTCCACACTGAACGACAGCCTGCCATCTGCATCCACTGCGGACGCCCGTGACTCTCACAACGTCGTCGGTCCTTCTAGTGGGAGGCCTACCTACCTACGCTGCGTCTACCGGTTCGTGGTCTCCACTCCAGTACCTTTCTTACCCATCGGACATCGATTGTGCCATTCGGACATTTCTACCTAAACATTATATGTAATCGTAATAACCAAATAGTTTGTTTGTCCGTTATTTCATTTGAATTGTGTGTAGTGCGCGGCGCCGACGGCGTGCGACCCATTTTAAATTAATAGTTAATGGACTAAATGTATGAAATATCTAGACTATTCTAGAACATAAATTATTGTAGGTCAGAACATCCAGTGCCGCGGACCGGTATGGACGTTTAATTAACCAGGGATAATTAATAATTTTAATTACAAACGCACTGATCATAAATCACTTGTCATCTACAATATTGCCAACAAACTACATACTTTAAATGTAATCAGTTGATAGATAGTTATACAGTCAATTTGAAAAATATGTTAATCTAGCAGCTGCCCGCGGTTTCACTCGCTATCCGTTGGAATAGGCACCGTTAGTTTTTGTGGTAAAAAATAAAAAGGTAATATATATTTTATAGATAGATTATAATAATAATAATTCATTTATTTCAGGTACTTATAATATATGGGCTACTGACAGCAAAATAGTAGACAATTTATAACATTCAGGTCACATTTCACCCATAATAAAGTCACAAATAAAAATTAATACATCAAATTTTGAGCCCACAGCCAAAAGTTAAAATACTTAGCTTAAATCAATCTAATTAATTTGTAATATTTTAGATATTATTATTAAATAAATAAATTATTTGAATTATGAATAGTTGTCATAGAAATAAAATGTCATCTATACTAATATTATAAAGAGGAAAGATTTGATTGTTTGTTTGTTTGTTTGCATTGAATAGGCTCCGAAACTGCTGAACCGACTTGAAAAATTCTTTCACTGACGGGAAGTTACACTATACCCGGGTGACATAGGCTATAATCTATACCCGTGCGAAGCTGGGGCGGACCGCTAGTTATAATATACAAATTAAATTAATTTAAATAGTAAACTTAATATTCTATAGGTAGTCTAGTCAATTTAGTAGTAAGTAATTGGCCATGTTCAGGAAAGCTACTGGACCTAGTACCTTCTCTTATAGTATGGATAGATATTATATATATCCATTGTTAGTCTAGGTTTAGCTGGGCTACGGTTAGCCATAACAAACTTCAGCTGGGTTATAGTTTGGTGCAGACAAACATACACTCGTACACACAAAGCTTTCGCAGTTAAAGTATTAGTGTAATTAGTGTGGGTAATAAAAACTACTTAGTAGTTAGGTAAGTACTCTTCCTTGCGTATTATCATAGAGAAATATACTATGTATTATAAACCTATTTATTTAAAAGATTATACTGATGATACCCTGCTGGGTACCTCTCGTACCAGACTCTACCACAGACTCTACTACGTATCTCAACGTCACTGATAGTAAAGAACGAGCGACCCGGTCAAGCATCGCACGGGTGACCGCAGGTGGCATTTACCACCGCTACCCTCGAATTTGATAACTTTTGAGACGTTATATTTGGGTCTTGTCTTACAACTAGATTCGTTAAGCCTTGTCGGAGGCGTCCAGGCGGTCTGAGAGCTCCGCCACTAGGGCTGCACCTACTCTGCTTAAACTAACTTACTTAGTAACCACAATAATTGTTAAGGCTAGCCGATGAAAACACTTGTTTTTTATGAAATGTGCTAGATTTTGACCACAACTCACCTGATAGTAAATGAGGCTGGTCCATGAGGTGCCTATTCACTCTTATCTAGAAGAGACCGAGGTTGTGCTTTACAGGGAACACCGAGGCAGACACCGCATTCCATTCCTTTGCATTGTGAATTTAGGAATTTAGGTCGTGAACTTTGGTAAAGTCCACACGCACGCTGCGTGTGGACTTTACCAAAGTTCACGACATAAGGCTAGAATGACTGTCTCGTCGGAAATTGGTTGATTGGGATCAGCTTAAACAGCTCTTTTGCACATACTCCAAAATAAAGGAGATACAAAATGGACGTATAAGCCATCCTCCGCCTGTGCTGTGCGACATCAGCGCCGCGTTAGTCGAATAGTGCGTCCCTTTACCGAGTCTAAAGCTTAGAGCTAATATTTAGCAGAGCCGTATTTAGTAACTAAGTAGATAACGACTAATTTACAGTCAACTTGCAATCGTTCGGTGGGTTGCCTGTCTTACGCGCAATAATGTAACCAAATTTAGGTGGTTCCCAAACCTGATGCCTTATTATAGATGTCTTATCGTGATTCGGATCGTGATTGCGATCGCGTGCCATCTCACTTACGCACGTGGTGCGAGTAAGTAGATGCGAACGGGACGGCATGCAATCTGGATCACAATCAAACTTCTATAATAAGGTCGCTGGTTCTCGACTAAAATTGCCTTTTCACTGGAACTGTCTCCGCCCCATTACGTACAAATATTGAATCGAACAACTTTTTTCATAAAGCCACAAGAGCTTTAAGGGTGAAGGAAAACTCTCTATTGTATCTGTGTTACATGATAATGAACGGAATGTATGATAATATGCCTACTTAGGCAATATTTACCTTGTCCGTTTGAAACAGAACTTACTAGTTAATATACCGAACCTACACCGAAGCTTACATGTTTTTTCCGAAAAAATCCGACTATCCTAATCGAATTTGCAGAGTTATAAACCCGGCGCGGACCGACCCATCAGAAATTGTAAATGAGTTCCAACAAAGCGTCGTCGCGAGTCGCGCAAACCACGCGAAACAAGTTTCATATGAAAGTTCGTGACGTACATTCAGCCACGGCTGCGTGTGACCACATGTGGCTGCGTGTGACCGCGTGAGGCTGCGTGTGGCTGCGTGCGGCTTTGTGACCCGCGAACCTACGTTATGAGACTTGAAACGTATTTATCCCTTTGACGACCTTCGTCACGCGACATGGCTCCGATTCTCAAACGTGTAAGAGCCCTCCAACGACACATTTCTAAAAATACGTCAGACTAAGTTTTCTACTTAGGAATGGAAGTGCTTTCTTACATCTCGTACGGCAGATTTTTTTATGTCTGGAATTCAGATTTCCGTCGTTTCGTCTGGATAGTCACATGCAGAATAAAGATGCCGTAGCAATCTCCGTTTTGCTCTATATATACTTATACTCTCATCTAGAACAAATTCCAACACCAACTATTCTAATATCTAGAAAAATGTCGCCACCAAATAAACAGAGCGCTGCGCGAGTTGCGGACGATCGAAAAAGTTTGCGAACCACAATAGCTAGGTATCTCAGGACGTATGTTCGAACTACCCGCGTCTGATAGTGTAATGAGGCACTTTATATTCGGAGCGGCGTCAATGGAGGCCCGCGCCATTGTTGTCACTTGATTTGATCACGCTCACCAAATAGACAAAGGAATTAGGTTTACTCTTTGTTACTCATTAGATGATGTGATTACAAAACTGTAGCAAATGTGGCGGTAGATACCTATTACATCTAGCAGTCTAGTGTTTGCTTCTTGTTTGTCTTTCTTTGCCTACTTTGCCAAATATTTACCACCAATATTTGACACTTACAAGGGTATAAATAAATAAATATTCGGGACATTTTTGCACACACGGTCATCTGACCCCAAACTAAGCAAAGCTTGTGATATGGCTGCCAGAGACTGATATACATACATATATAGTTTTAAATACATACTTAAATAGTAACAACCAGATATAGAACAAACACAAATGTTCATCACATAAATGTTTGTCCTAGGTGGGAATCGAACCCACGCCCCCAAGCTCAGAAAGCAGGTTCACTACCAACTAGACCAACGGGCTATCAAATGGCGTGGAGCTTCTTACTATTAGGTAAGCTTTATTAATTAGATGTATACCAAGTGTGATCAATAAAAATGTTAAATTAGTCTCTCAAGGTCGAAGCTCTCAAGTACAATTAGATACGAGTAGGTATTTAGGCACATCATACAAAACTTTTGCAGAGAGCGGATGTAGGTAGGACCAGCAGAAATGTAAGTACCTGCCTCTGCCTTTGCCTTAGTTCCTGCAGACGTTGATCTAATGTTTTCAAGATCTTAATGATTTACTATTAGTTCCGATCACCGGCCGGTTGTGGTCACTAGATCCATCACCCTTGCTCAGTTTGCTCACGGAGTAATTATTCAGAGTAGGTAGCAGCAGTTAGCGGACCTAGGATACTTCCCTACATACTTTTAAAATATGTTTACGGACCCATATCCAGGTATTTATCCGGAATCCACCTACAAAAGCTAGTTATTTAATTGAACTATGTTTTAATCTTAAGAAACTACATTATATATTTATCTTGGGATTTTCACCAACAATTCCCTGATCTTGAAGACAAAGGTTGTGTATATCTAGAGAGGACATTCCATTTGAAAATATAAAAAATGCACGATTCTTACGAAAGTAGAGCACATAAAGCCCAAGTTACGAGTACTTGTAATGTAAGTGGTGTAGAACAGCTGTCGTCGGCTCAGACACGCCATTACCTCCCCGGAGCCGGCAGAACGAAGCAGGGCCATGTATTCAAAGCATGCAAACGATAGGAACTGTGATCCGCGACCTTTTCGACCATTACTAGTTATGGAGCAGGCGCGTGCTAATGTGGCTCGAGTGCGAGGGCCCCAAACGCTTTATTATGCTTTTTATAACATTACTGCCAATGCGTTGGTAACTACCGAGAATAGGTACCGATAAAGTAGTAACCTGCTATTACCTACTTACATCATACATGTTGTACGAATTGAAGCCTAGCGATATTAGGTAGGTACAGGTAGGTACTTCTTCCAAGTGATAAAAAAGAAAAAACAATTAAATAAATAAATAATAAATAAATATTCGGGACATTTTTGCACACACGGTCATCTGACCCCAAACTAAGCAAAGCTTGTGATATGGCTGCCAGAGACTGATATATATACATATATAGTTTTAAATACATACTTAAATAGATATTAACACCCAGATTTAGAACAAACACAAATGTTCATCACATGAATGTTTGTCCTAGGTGGGAATCGAACCCACGCCCCCAAGCTCAGAAGGCAGGTTTACTACCAACTCGACCAACGTTATATTTTATGTAACTAAATATATTTGTACAATAACAGTAAATATTCAAAATCTCAGTCAAATTACAACTAAACTAATAACTATTCAAATAACCCACCCCTGACCGTTCCCGGCGTAAAGGTACCCAAAACACTCGCTGCATTACCGCGTTGGATGGCAATGGCCAACCTCTGCACCGGAGCGGGAGTCACCACACTTTTTCTTGAGCCTGTGCCCTATCTCCGAAATGAGCTTCTTGGCCTCAGTCTCCCAACAACCATGGTCTCTACGGCAACGGGCACAAAATTGTAACTAAATTAGGTACTACTAAGTAATAAAGTTTTTTTTTTCTCTTTATCTTTATGAGGAGACCCGTAAACGAACGAAAGTCACCGACATAGCCCAACGGATTAGCAAGTTGAAGTGGAAGTGGGCAAGGCACATATCACGCAGAACAGATAGGCGAAAGGTTCTGGAATGGAGACCACGGACCAGTAAGCGCAGCGTAGGACGTCCACCTACAAGATGAACGGACGACCTAAAAGAGAACGCAGGGAAACGCTGGATGCAGGCCGCTTCCAACCGGCCCTTTTGGAGATCGATACCCGGGGCCTATGTCCAGTGAGCAGTGGACGTCCTATGGTTAAAATGATGAATGATGATCTCTTATTAATAAGACCAGTAGTTCAGAAGTCGACAAACTTGACCGGAGAGGTAATTATTATAGCGTAGCTCCGTAAGCCAGGGTCACCATTGTCAAATGGATAGCATATAGTAATATACAGAAATCATTATTCCGGAGCGCACCTGTCTTTTTATTCGGGTCACTGGATGGAGTCAATAATAAACTTTCGAAATTCTCTTAAACAATTTTTGCTTTTAGCTGTCGAGTCCATAGCTACGGCGGGAATTAAACTTTTCAAATTTGAGAAGGGCGGCGGGTGTAGCTATATTATAACAGCAAATTGTGTGCACCCACCCTTATTTAACTTTTGCTAACAATTGAAATTGGGTTACGGGGGTTATTTATTTTGTTCTTTTTAGGGTTCCGTACCTAAAGGGTAACAATGGGACCCTATTACTAAGCCTACATTGTTTGTCTGTCCGTCTGTCCGTCCTTCCTTTAAACGACTGTATCTTTCGAACCGTAATAGATAGCCAGTTGAAATTTTCACAGAATATGTAATGTTACGGTGACAAATTTCTGTTCATTACTAACATAACTATTCTAAGGTTCATTACCAAGTTATAATTGTGTTATAAATACCTACTCGAGCGTCACTGTAACAAAATATTAACTATGTGACGGCGTAGCAATTGCTTGGACTATTTTGGAAGGCGTTAAGCCTGAACAATAAGCCTGGTAATTCGGTTACTTGGATGACCTTATCATTTCTTTCACTGAATCGTTATTCCATATTTTACAAATTTTTAAGTCGGTTTTTTAAATTGATAATTTATTGTATTTCGTAGTGGTACCCAGCCCGACTCGCACTTGGCTGGTTTTATTTCCGCGTTAGTTTAGATGTAGATTGCAGCTTTTTTCAGAAAAATTTGCTGGCATCGAGCTACAATCTTGGTGTCTAGTGAAGGCTGCATGAAGTCTTACTGTCAGAGCTCTTAGACAACCCAAAGTGCTTCAATATAGCCTATGAACCCTGAAGACAAAATGGACTGGAACTGGTGGGTAATTTCAAAACCTGCATTGTTACTTGGTTGGTTATTTATATCATCTGTCACTAAGTCAATATCGGATGCATGAGAAAGGCCGGCCAGATGCTGAACTGAAGAGGAGACGTAATAACTATAATATTTAACAGCAGATGGAAGACGACTAGGAATTTAATAAAACAGACGGAATGAAAAATGCAACATTATAATAAAATAAGGCTACGTTTCGATAGTGGGGCTTAAAAAAGAAAGTCCTTCGTCGAGTCCCTTGTCGAAGAAGCAGTTGGAGGGTGGACAGTTGGTGGCGATGCAGCGGTGCTGGCGCAGCAGCAGGTACAGCAGCAAGTTGTACTCCGAGGTGGCGTTCTGCACCAGCTTCAGCGTCGTCTCCAGCTGCTCCTGTTGGGCGTCCCAGGCGCGCAGCCGCTCCACGCTTACCACCAGGTACTGGTTGAGCTGCAAACAATCACACACTCAGCGATCTGCCTTCCTATTCAGAAACACTCAACTTTACCACAACTTTGAGCTTGTGGGGGCTATGGAGTGTTTTTATTTCCAGCCCGTTCGGGCACACACATAGATTACAAAATCGGCAAGGCGGGATTTATAAGACCCCCCTAAATAGCCAAAACCGTTGCTTGAAGATTGCTGTCCACTCTGCGCATCTTCCCCCCAGCTCCGCACCGTACCTACTGTATGGGTGAGGTAACTGTGGCACAGTAGCAGGTGCGGGCCACGTCCACCGACACGACTCGAGCCACTCGCCGCAATGCGAAGCATGCACTTCCGATGCGATCTTTCCGCGTAACCTGTCAACATGGTTCTCCCACGTTAGGCATGAATCGACCTCAAAGCCGAGAAACGTGGTTGTGTTCACCTGGTCTAAGACCGTTGCTCCGACCAAGACTGTTAGAGGCCTGGTTTTATGACCTGACAAGTTGATATGGAGGTAGTGGGTCTTTTTGAGGTTTAGCGCTAATCCATTAGAGCTAAACAAGTCGGCATGATTATATCATGGTGGGCTCAACCAGAATCTCATTATAGTACAGAAGCAAAGCAGATCCATAATAAGAGAAAATTTGCAGCGAACAAAGTCGTAAGGAAAGTTGTGTAATAATGTATATTATTATGATGATTAAGTACCTATTGCGGTAGAAGCGAGGTGAGACCTACCTTAACTATCCGTTTTTCCATGATTTTCCTCTGTATCCACTCGGCGAGGTAGGTAGTAGTGGCGACCAGTATGAGCAGGCCAGTGGCGAACAGGTCCAGCGGCGGGAAGTGCGATAGCGCAGCGTCGAGCGCGGCCAGCGGCGCAGACGGAGCCGCGGCCCGCGGGGGCTCCGCCAGCTCCGGCACGTAGTACTGCGCCGGCAGCACCAGCAGCGCCACCAGCGCAGTCGCCACCAACCCGTTGGGGCACCCGCACAGCGCCATATATACGATACTGTCACCACCGAAACAGAGAGGACCACTATCGCCTGCACACTGGCATTGGTTCAACAGCTCTATTATTATACATACGACTAAAATACTACTGTTTGTATAAAAAAAATATGTTTATAAGAAGTTGATGACACGGTCAAATTTTTCTGCTCTCTACGATTTGAAGTTTCCGCTCAAATTGGGATCATAATAATTATGGTAGAGCAGTAACGAAACGAAACGTCACAAAGGTACATATTTGGTTAGAGCTGAAAAACTATATAGTATATATATATATTATTAGGTATTTGAATTAATCTATAATAATTTTTTTTGTGATTTTAAATTCATTTTTATTACTTGTTGCTAAATGCTTTCAACTTCTTCGTATGTAACGAAACGTAAAATGTCAGCTTGACATCCTAGTTATTGCCCAATTGTCTAATATGTCTTCTGTGCTATTATTGAATTAATAAGCAAGGAGAATACAATTTATAGGTGAAGAGCTTGAGATCTGTGCTGGGATTTTGTACGATTTTGCATTGTTGGCCGGTGGCTAATAATGCAGTTTATTTTTAAAATTTAATAAAATTTAATACTTGATACTGGCAAATGCACAAGAGTGCGAGGCCAAAATCCTCATAGAGGAAAGAAATAAGAATTTAAAAATATATATATATATATATATATCACGTGACTAGGGATGTTGATTCATCATGAAAAAAAATCGATTCTTATCAAAGTCAACCGAATCGATTCGATTTTCCAAATAAATGTATTTTTTACTGAATCGATCTTCTATTTGGATAGATTCTCGAATTTCATGATGACAATATGGATACATATAATTTTTTTTTTTTTTTATTGGAGCTAAATTGATAGTTCGATTAAAAGCTTTTTTAATAGAAAAAGTGTTGTATCTACATAACTTCGAGCACAGAATTATCTTATTTAATATCCTATCGATATTAAATAGGATATGTGTGCTCAAAGTTTTGTAGATAATAACTTGATATTATATAATTATACCATGTCAGCGCGTTGACGTTTCAGCACTCGGGCGAAACTACCGTCGGATAGTTTTTAAGGCTTAGATTATTTAGCTAGGCATCACCTAGTTTAGTTTTGGTAGATTAGTGATGGAGGTGGAATGTACATTGTACGTGCTATGTCTCATTCTCTCCGGCCGCTATATTCACGCCATAGAACCACGATATCTGGTGCAAATCCGCCGCTGGCTTCCGACGCACGCCCCGATATCTAATATATGTATTGTATATGTAACTAAACACGCTCTTGAAGTACACTTACTACTATGATTAAAATTAATGGGTTCAAAAGTTTTATGTTGTTAAAGAGACATACACACATAGCTAAATTTGTACAAACTGGTTGTACAATGCGACACACGTCATGTTAATATGAATGTGGATGAAGATAGTGATGGGACGCTGTTACAGTAGGCACAGCGGATCTTTGTGTCTCCGAAGTTGGCTGCAGAACCTGAGCAGTAGCAATTTTTGTGTCGCATGAGATGAATTGTGCTACTTGCGCAATGGTTCGCAGAGCCTAACTTCAGAGACTCAAAGATCCGCTGTGCCTACCTGTAACAGCGTCCCATCACCATCTTCATCCAAATTTATAGTAACATGACGTGTCGCATCTCCGTTCCGATTCTCAGGGTTCGAGAATCGATCCACTCTGTCAGATCGATCTAAAAAACTCTATGTAAAAAAACAATTTTCCGATTAATCGATTAAAGATCGACATGCCTACTGCCTAGTGAGTGAGTGAGTCAAGTGAGTGAGATAGCTCTATACTGAAGGCGCAATGGCACAAAACAAAAACAAACAATTTACAAAACAAACCTTTTAAATATATTGTTGAAGGGTTTTAGGCAGTAAACCCACTGCAAAAATCGGTGGGTATATAAACCACGGAACACTATTACTCCTTGCGATATAAACTTAAACATAACTTAAACTTTATCCTTTCCATACTTGATAGTATTGAAGGAAAACAGCTCTAAGCTGATCTCATTTAAAATTCAGAGCCTCACGTATGTGATCGCGATTTCCTGTTTTTTCAGGGCCAAACGGAACCTATGGTGAACCGCGAGAGGCACAAAGACCTTTTGTTTACAAAATTCAAACTACACGGCCATGAAGAAAGTAGTTCTGTTTAAGAGTAATTCTGAAGATTACAAGTTGGCGTTCAGCGAACAGAACTACGAGGCGGTGTTCGTGGAGCCGCTGCAGTTTGAAGGGATGAATGGCGAGGCGCTGGCTGCTCGTCTGCTGGGACCCGAGTATACCGGACTCGTGCTGACTAGCCCGCGCGCCGTGGACGCGGTGGCGGCCTGCTGGGACCCCACGCGCTTCGTGTATTGGAATACTAAACGCGTCTATACGGTTGGCGAAGCCACTGCGTTCAAGATCAAGGCTTCCCTGGGCTTAGACGCACTCGGCGAGACCTCTGGCAATGGTGAGAACTTGGCCAAAATCATCGCACAAGACAACCCCAAGTCATCAAAGTTTCTATTTCCATGTGGCAACTTACGGTCAGAGACGCTACCCACTATTCTCGGTGAGGCTGAAATCTCAGTGGATGCATTGACAGTGTATGAGACTAAAGAGAATGTGAAATTGAAGAGTGATCTCATGGAGTTGGATGCGGAGCACAAGCCTTGCTGTTTGGTATTCTTTAGTCCATCAGGCTGCGAGTACATCCACCGGCAGCTCCAGACATTCAGCAACAACCTCTCCCAACTGCCCCGGTTTGCCATCGGCAACTCCACTGCACATAAAATCGAGTGTCTGGGACTAGAGATAGCCGGCGTCGCCCGCAAACCCAGGGTGGACTGTCTCATTGAATCAGTACAACAATACTTCCTCACAGTACAAGGTTGCAGCTAGTAAATAATGCTGTTATCATTTATTTATTTGTACATGGGAATTACTCGGCCCGTTACTGACTATAGTTTCAACCGCATTCAGAGTCTTTGTTGTCATATTATTACAAATATTTAATTAGATGTTAGGGAACGTACCCATACTGTGACCCATTTTTTACTTCCCTGTCCCCTTCGTTGACTAGTGTAGTTTATTCAAAGATTTTTTTTGCAAACTGAAAGAAAAAAAAAATATAATTTGGCTCATATTTGACTTTATTAATACGGCGCTTGCCACGTGACCCCAAGAGTGCGATACAAGTAAAAAATAATATCAAGAAGAAAAACTTGTGTAACATAAAGGATCAACTATTGACTATGTGACGAAAACCTAAGGGCCCGCCCCTGTAAATAAACCGGGTCATGTAGAATGGGTATGTTACCTTATTTGTAAGTGTGTAGTTAAATAAAGGTTGAAGGTACGAGCAAAGCATGACAGGTGATGGTATTTTTACATTTGTTATTTTAATTGAGATTATGCAATTGGTTAAATAAATAGTCATTTATACATTCTTAAACGTTTATTTTATTTTGGTTGCGTCCAGCAGTTGACAACTCTTGTGAAGCAACGGTGCGCTTGCAAGACTCATCTATGAACATACTAACTGCATGTCATGATTTTACCCACATTTTTCTAGGATAACAAGTCCATTTTCATAATGCAGAGAGTTGATGAGTTTCATCAAAATCAATTCAACTGCTAGCCGTTGTAAAGTGTAACAGTTATTCTCGCATAGATGGTAGTGCAGCAAACAGATCCAGCCCAGGGTGGCTAGACGTCATGTTCCAGGGAGGGCGGCGCGCGGGGCTCCCGCGCCGGCCCGGCCGCCGCGTCCCACACCCGCATAGCAGAGAAGTAGGTGAGCGACGCACTCGCTATCAGCAACCCAGCAATCAGGAGCGCTAGTGGCTACAAACAATAATGTTACTTGCTGGTACTGCCTGCCAAATGACATGTGATTACATTTCCCATAAACTAAAACATAGTGAACAAACTATCTGTCCGAAACGAAACTTGATAACTATTACAGAAGTTTATCAAATAATTATATATATAATCTAACATAATTATAGGCACTGGCTGTTGGCTGGTAGGCCTAAGTAAGCTAAGTAGATGGAGTTCTTCGTATGCCAGTCAGATCATGAGGAACAATATAATATAACGAATATTTTTTTTAGTAGCTAGTGCAAAAATTACTGCGTTTTATCAAGGAAGATAGACTAAGAGGAAAGATAATAGTGGAACATTAAAGAGTAGCTCAGAAATTTGCCTAAAAACGGTATAAACTTGGATGGCACTGTAATTTGAGCGTGCTATAGGTTGTCTCGAACTTCCGTAAGCGCTGCAGTCAGATAGCGTACGAAAAGCTTCTACAAATTACCGTAGCGCTAGTATCGCAGTCATGTTTCGCAACATTTCAACAAAAGCGCAATACATACCAGTAGATGGCGCTTTTCTTTATTCTATTGAAATGTTCCAGACAACCTATAGCACGCTCAAATTACAGTGTCATCTAAGTTTATACCGTTTTTAAGCAAATTTCCGAGCTACGCTCTAATGTTCCGCTATTGTCATTCCTCTTAGTCTATCTTCCTTGGTTTTATTGACTGGTAATGATTTATAGTGAAAAGTTATCAAGAACAAGCAGGTTGTTAGGGTTCCATACCCAGTGTGTAAACGGGACCCTATTACTAAGCCACTGTCTGTCTGTGCGTCCTACCTTTTTACGGCTGTATTTTTCGAACCGTAATAGATAGCCAGGTACTTAATACACCAAACGTTTTTTTTTAAACACATTTTTGTATTTGCTCACGTATAAAAACGGGAATACGTTCAAGCGTCAAACTTGGCATGATTATAGTACACATGTAATGTAAAACAACAAATAATAAATACTGGCTAAGTGCGAGTCGGTAACAAATTTTTGTTCACCAAAGGCAACGTCAGGCGCGCTCAGTACTTGGATGGGTGACCGCCTGGGCGTAATGTTGTCTTGCACTACTTTTTTGTACTTTAGTAATTAACAATGTATGTGTTGGTATCTGTGCGCGAGCCCGGCTCGCACAATACCGATTTTTATTTTTCTATGATGCGTGTCCAGTTGCATTGTAATGAAGCTAATTTCAGGTTCTGGAGTGGAGACCACGAACCGGAAGACGCAGTGTAGGGAGGCCTCCCACTAGATGGACCGACAACATTGTGAGAGTCGCGGGCATCCAGTGGATGCAAAAGGCAGGCTGTCGTTCAGTGTGGAGGATAAAGGAGGAGGCCTATGTTCAGCAGTGGACGTCTTCTGGCTGATGATGATGATGATGAAGCTAATTTATAGGTAGAGAGTCGCTGTCGTCAAATCAAGCGTCGCGTGTTGCGGCAGCGGATTTGGCAACAGCGTTGTATAAAGGAGCGAGACGGACGCGACAGAGGTGTGTTGAGTCGAGCTCGGTTACCGCGGGCAGGAAGTGCGCGGGCGCCGCGGGCCGGCACAGCGCCAGGTGCAGCGCGCCCGTCAGCGCCGCCACCACTCCGCTCACGCTGCACACGGTGATGTCCTGCGGACCACCACATGCCTCATCACACAGTAACTCGTTACACGAGGGTGAGCGCTCGTGCCGGTACTAAACCCTGGCTGACAGGGGACCAGTGGCAATCATTAGCGAGGAAATTCACATTTTTGTTTACAAAGTGGGACATCTATAAAGAAACACTTTACCTAGTGGGCGGGCGAGGTGCTCCCATCAGATCACCATCTTGGATCGGGACCGCGAGACCAGGGGCGGATCCAGGATTTCATTTTGGGGGGGTATTCTGACATTTCTGACAAGGTTCGAAAAAATCAAATCGAAAATTTTTGTCGAATGTATGGAGTTGCTAGTTGTTTTGGGAGGGGCCATGGCCCCCATGCCCCCCCTGGATCCGCCAATGCGCGAGACGCATTTACAACTGAGCGATTCTACGATTCTGATGAAACATGAAATTGTAGGTCGGAGGGACTACATACTGAAAGGGCCCCCTTCTGTATGTGCTCTGTCCACAACCCTTTCGTGTAGACTGAGTGGCTAGTCCCTAGCCGTAGGCACATAGGTACTTAGTGACAAGTTGTCAGAAGGGGGACACAGTTAAGTAACAGATTACGGAGCGCGGTAGGAGGGCACCTCTGCACGCCTTGTTTCTCTAGTAGCAGCGAGAGCGGGCGGCAGAGTGCGCCACGCACGCAGTCTGCATCAGCAGGCAGGCAGTCCTCACCGCCAGCAGGCAGGCGTGCGGCGCTCGGCGCGGCACGTGCAGCGCGCGCGCGCCCACCAGCAGCGCGAGCGCGGCCGCCACCGCCGCCGCCACGCTGGCCGCGCCCGGCGCCAGGCCCGGTGCGCCGGCGCACGCCGCCGCTCCGCCGACCAGGGACAGCACCGACAGCACCACGCAGCACGCCTGCAACCACACGCGGCGCGACGATCACCTCACTCCACCAACAGTTGTACCTACATATAAAGACAAAAACTAGGCTTGGCTAGGCCGCTGCAGGTATCGGTAAGTAGATAATTCAGTGCTACCCGTTGTGTTCTGTGGCCATACAGGCACTTTTCAAGAAGCTCACATGTCTTGGTGTTACAAGACGAGGACTGTTCATGTGGATAGAGGTACTAACATCCCTAGTCTGCTGAAAACTATTAGTATTTCGTATTTATTTATTCAATTAGTACGGCTTGCGCCAATTATACCAATGAGACAATATTACATAAGTATTAATAATAATAAACAGTATTAACTATGTACCTACAATGCGTTTACATAGCAAGCGTTCCACAGAGACACATCCAAGATAGAGCGGCTAAAAACGATATCATCAGCAAAATTAACACAGAATAACGAAATTAATAATAATTCGGAAATAGTTATAATATAATTAACTAGTTTTGGACCAGTTTTGTTACAGAAACTTACAAAAAAAAGTTTATATGTATCTACAATATCTTAGTCTATATCTTTATTATCTATTATTAATTATCTCAAAAACTCCTAAAGATAGGAACTAATTTAATAGGAGTTAACAATTCTGAGAATTCAATATCTATCAGTTAGATCTCCATCATTCACTTCCAGTAGATGCAAATATAAAGATATCGGCGCTATCTTCTGATCTAACTACTGCTTTGAACGAGCCGCGCCCGTTCTATCTACCTAAGTATACATAGATAGAAACTCTTTATTGTGTACAGGCGAGTTGGCGGTCAAGAGCAAGCCTATTATAAAAAAAAAACAGAAATAAAAATTACAGCAAGATAGAAAACACTTACGAGCTAGTGCTACAAGTGGCGGCCTTATCGCTAAAAGCGATCTCTTCCAGGCAACCATTGGTTGGAAATAATTTACGTAACAGAAGTATGCAGGTAATTAACGTTTTAATATGGAAACTAGTTACATGTTTAAGTATATTATTATTTCTAAAGTGTTGTTTATAGTCTTTAGAGGCAACATATCTGTAATTCCCGGTGTTACAGATATTCGTAGACGGACGGTAAGCGCTTACCATCGGGCGGCCGCAAAGCTTGGCTAAAAAAAGTTGGTATAAACACTTAGGTAATTTTGTTATTGTACCTACCACATTACTTAGTATGTCGAGAACAGAGGAGTAGCTTTATCTAACGCACACTGTACTCACAATCGAAATTAACTTCAAGATCCCTTCCGGAGAGAAAAATACGTCATTTTCGTTATAATACTGTAGGAAGATCTGGTTATTGGTAAGCGAGGCCCGTC
Source organism: Agriopis marginaria (assembly GCA_932305915.1). NCBI lineage: Eukaryota > Metazoa > Arthropoda > Insecta > Lepidoptera > Geometridae > Agriopis > Agriopis marginaria. The sequence continues at coordinate 296,616 of OW029932.1, forward strand.
GGGCGAAAGTCCGACGTCCTGTAAGAGAAGACATTTCTACAACACTGTTTACTGCGGTTTAAAAATGAATAGTTTGTAAATAAATATCTCTTCGTATCACATAGTGACTGAGCAGACATCACGGCGCGGCGGCGGCGCGGCAACTCACGCCGGTGGCCGGCGATAAGCAATCGGCAGCTAATTAATGATGATGGAGTAGTAAATACGTGATTACTTGTGTTTACATTTCTCGGAATCCAGCGCTAGATATGACCATTCAAGGGTTACCTTCCTTACAATTATCAATTACACATCAAACTTGATTACATTTTACCTTACCTACTTACCTCACAGATTGATTAAGATAAGGTGAAACTGATTTATAGTATACGTTAGTGTTAAACCCGGCAATACTCGTTGGCTATAACTCGCCAAGCCAAGGTAGACAACCTTTTAGCCAGCTTGCCATTTCTCGTCGCCACCTAGCTGGCCAACTTTATTTATTTACTAGCGGTCCGCCCCAGCTTTGCACGGGTATAGATTATAGCCCATGTCACCCGGGGATAGTGTAGCTTCCCAACAGTGAAAGAATTTTTCAAATCGGTTCAGTAGTTTCGGAGCCTATTCATTGCAAACAAACAAACAATTAAATCTTTCCTCTTTATAATATTAGTATAGATTTCAAAGGAAGACCAACAGCCTTAAAAAAATATAACAATCTTAATAGATCCAGAAGTTAATTATAGGTCCTCGCGGACAAAAATTTAAAAAGTAAAATTTTTAGTGACGTTACGCAGTTACACAATATGCGTTTGTCGAAAAAATAAAAATGACATAACAATAGGCTTTAACAAAGAATTCCGTACTCAACAGCTGCCTAACCGCCACAACGCTCACGCAGAATAGTTCCAACTTGTAGGCTTGTTTGGCCACTTGTGATCGCTTGCGACAACTCGTGTCGCAAGTGACCACACTTCGGATCAGTGTAGGTTTTCTGCACAAATCAATGGCGCTGCAAAGGAAATACCTATGGATCCACTGGTGGATTCGAGAGGAGAAAATACCTTTGGCTCCACTGGTGGATTCAAGAGGAGAAAATACCTATGGATCCACTGGTCGATTCAAGAGGAGAAAATACCTTTGGCTCCACTGGTGGATTCAAGAGGAGAAAATACCTATGGATCCACTGGTGGATTCAAGAGGAGAAAATACCTTTGGCTCCACTGGTGGAGCGGTGGATCCAAGTGGCCTGTAGACAGTATCACTCGCCTTGTATTAATTTGCCTACGCTCGCGTCGGCCGAGGCGCGGCGAGGTACCGCCAAAGTGTATTGCCGGCTTTACAACAGGGGCGGATCCAGGATTTCATTTGGGGGGGGGGGGGGGGGCATTCTGCCAAGGTTCGAAGGAATCAAATCGAAAAATGTAGTCGAATGTATGGAATTCCTAGGTGTTTGGGGGGGGGCATGGCCCCCTGGATCCGCCAATGCTTTACAATGATAATGCTGAGCTTGTTCTGCAATAAAACACATGTTTGTATAAAACCATATAATTATTATCATTAAAATTTATAAGTAAAAATGACTCTTACATAGTGGATCGAGAGTGTGTAATCGCGCAGCCCGCCCACTGTCGGCGTACAACTCACACACGAGGAATATAGAACGTCACGCGCGAGCGAACATTCACACAACATTTGAGATTCGTAAGCCTACGACAACCTCTTGTACTAATATTTCTATCCTACATTGTAACAACATGTCGCAATGTAACAGTATACTATCGCCCGTGACACAATGTAACACAACTTGTGTTACAAAGTTAGTGTTAAAAAGGAGGAAAAAGTTCTGGAGTGGAGATCACGAACCGGAAGACGCAACGTAGGTAGGCCTCCCACTAGAAGGACCGACGACATTGCGAGAGTCAAAAATGGATGCTAAAGGCAGGCTGTCGTTCACTGACGCGTTCTAAAGGGGAGGCTTATGATCACCAGTGGAGGTCTTCTGGCTGATGATGATGACTCCATAGTCTAGCAATCGCACGATAAAAGTGACATCAAATCGCTTCGTTCGAGGTTTTGGAATTTTGGAATCAACCATTAAAAACGGTGTCGTCTTTTGGTGCTTGCGCTGTATGCTTGCAACGTGCGACCATGCTACAATGTGCGAGTGAATTATGAACGTTTTTAGAGGCTGTAGTAGACATACTCTACTGAATTTATTGTACAACTACAAAAATAACATGATTCTAAATAAATGCTTACATTACTAATTTGTGCCTCCAGTGTAAGGTAATCGTGTCATTGGCTCACTCAAAGGATACAAGTGTAGTTATAATTCAATTTTGGTCAGTAATAAGCTAACAAATATCAATTGAAAGCAATACATCAACTCGCGAGCCACAGCTCCGAGTGGAATATCCAACTGTCTGACTAGATAACGAGTGACTAGAAAATTCAATAATACACTTAAAAATAATAAATAACTAACCTACGTTGAGGTCTGGAACGGAACATTAAAGCTGGAAACAAACTATCGGACGCGACTGATGAGTGTGCTCAGTTTTTTGAGACGTGGCTTCAGCTGACAAAGACATCCGACGCGTCAGATTTCTGTCGGACGTCCGAACGCTCAAGGTCAGCCCAAGGTTACGTCCACGACTTACGTCCGATAGTTTGCACAGCTCAGTGTACATTCAATAACTAGATACCTTTATGTCGCGTCCGTCAGCCGCGTCCGTTAATTTGTTTCCAGCTTAACCGTTCTGATTAAATTAAATAAATTATCTGTGACACTGCAGTACATGTTTTGCTTATAAGTTGCGTCTCGTGTTCAGTGCTCATTTCTCCATGATACTTATTATATTCTAGAAACAGACCGACAGCCGTGCTCTTCCAACCATATGGAATGAAATTGAAGCAACAAAAATACAAATCAAAAATGTTTTGTCATCATCATCATCATCATAAACCATTCTCTACCCACTGCTGGGTATAGGTCTCCTATTCAACGCACAATCTTTTCCTGTGCTAGCCTTGTCCACTGCTTTCCTGCTGTCTTAACGATGTCGTCCGACCAGCGGGCTGGTGGTCTGCCCGGCGGTCGCTTTCCGTTCCGCGGCCACCATTATTTTTTGTCAACAGATAGAAAACTATCACAAGCAGAATCGACTAATAGAAACATTGTAAACATGGAGCATTGAAAAATATCATTTTGTGATATGTATACAATCTATATAAACCAATAACTGTAATGCGTAGGTACAAACGTGTATGAATTCGCTAGTTTTATACGTTTTCCTTTACAATTCTCAATAATGAATTAATAGTGTAAAAGTAAACACGAACAGTACGCTTAGTCCCAGATTTGATAGTTTACGAAAACTTTTTTCGTTTACGTATTGTTCCATACGTTTTAGTAAAGCGCCTCTATCAGAAACGTGGAGGAACTAAAATCGGTAGTAATCGGCGGTATAGATTACTTCACTCTAATACGAAAAAAGTTTTTAATACGTTTTAGCCCAGCAATGTATGGAACAAGACGAAAACGAAAAAAGTTTCGAATACTTTTTAGCCCAGCAATGTATGGAACAAGACGAAAACTAAAAAAGTTTTCGAATTCATCAAAACTTGTACTAAGGATACAGAAGTACAGTACAAAGTGAAGCTCGAGGAGCGTCACGTCAGATCCGACCGTAGTACAAAGTACAATACCTATTCGATAATGTAACTGTTATTCAATCTCAAACATCTGTTACGGCTATTATTACGAACAGTTATAAATATCGTGCAAACGATTCGATCTATTACAAGCGATATCAAACAAAACCTCCTTACCATCCGTTACACCATCCGACCACGTCTCACACCGATGTATAAATATATCAATATACATAACAAGACTGGACGAAGTGGAACCGGAGCCCGTCCACATTATATAAGATATTTGTGCAAACTCTACATCTAGACTGGGCAGCTCGGCCCGGTCAACCTCATCATTATTATACTAAAATCGAATTACTATATTTACGCTCAAAGTAACCCTATTTAGGCGTAACGTGAAATACAATTTACAAAACGGACCGAATGATGTAAATTGAGAAGCGAAAGGAATGACTAGAACGTTATCAAAAGGAGGGTAGATTACGAGCGAGGGCCGACGCGACTGTACGGCCCGCGCGACTGTACGGCCCGCGCGACTGTACGGCCCGCGCCGCGACACATCTAATGGCAGTATTTGACAGTTCCGACAGTCCTATCAACATATTTAACTCGATCATCCAATAAGTAAGGACCGTGCGTAATAGTAGACGCGAAACTTTGCGGAGCACGCCGTGAGGGTCGCGTCCACTACGCCGCACGGTGAATATACGGTTAAACCTATCGATACAAACGTTAAATGCACACTCGCGTCACCGGAGCCGGCCGCGTCGCTCGACTCCGAGTATAAAACTATAAAATGGTCAGAGGCACCGGGCCACGGTCCCTACTGACAGTTGATTAGTTCGAGTGCGGCGGTGCGCGGGTGTGCCGGCGCACTCAGAACTCAGTGTTGCGGCACTATAAGGGCGCGCTGGAGGTGGGTAGGTGCGGCGCGGTGGGCACGGCGCGGTAGGCGCCGCGCGCGGAGCCCGCGCCCGCGCCGCGCCGCGCGCTCCACTGGCGCCGCGCCAGCGCCGCCGCCAGCAGCCCGCCCGCCAGCGCCGCGCCCAGGCCCACGCCCTGCAACACGCCTGCTCGTCACACACTCTCCAGCACTCGCGGCCGTTACGGCGAAGCTGCGCGGCCACATAATGCGCTATGTATAAACGCAAAAGACAAACTGGACGCCGCGGTTGCTCTATATTTTATGGCAGCAAAAGATCCTTTTTTTTATGGCCAGTTTCGTTTTGATTCCATAAAATCGGCTCAGACTCGTAATTGGCAATAAATTCTAAAATTATATCGTTACTCCAATCCATGTTTCGCTTCAGCTATATTATGCACTGCAGTTTAACTTACACGTCCGCTACGCACGATGGCTGGAAGCGAAGTTCATCGCGATAAAACGCTTTGATCTGCGAGAATTTACCGACAGCGGAGCGAAGTCCTCGCAGCTACGTACGAAGCACCGAAGTATACGCGAATACTTGGCTACACACATCGCGATAACGCGAATCTTCGGGTTACCGCGTTGTTTGCGGCCTAGGCATTAATGTCACAGCTGAACCACTATACATAACTAGCATTCTTTTCCGTAACTTCATGAAATGATACCGACGTCACTTCTTTTTGAATGATGAAACGGCAGAGGCATGTCTGTCTATTATCTGCACCCGGTGTAGGTGTAGCACCGACTGCACTCTCTCGTTCACTGTCGCTCTCGACCCGTCTCAGTTAGGCTCGGCCTGCGTCCAGCGGCCTTATTATAGAAGTTTGATTGTGATCGAGATTGCATGCCGTCCCGTTCGCATCTACTTACTCGCACCACGTGTGTGAGTGAGAAGGCACGCGATCACGATCACAATCCGAATCACGAACAGACATCTATTGTAACGGGTTAAATTTAGGGTTTATTTAAAAAGGAAATAATTCAATAAAGCAAGCAAATTTGACATCTATTGGTGAGTAGCGAATTGAAAAGTTAGTTCTCGCTACTGCGGTCAATCTGCAACACTAGCGGAGTTGACAGTGTATTGCCAGTCCAGAAAAATTCTGGTTGTTAAGAGATACCTACTTTAAACATGCTACCTAACATCTGTATGTATATTTCATAATATATAATAAATTATTGAGTATTGAGCTCTACAAAAACTAACAATTTCAACTGTGTTGAAGCCTGAAGGTATCTCGTAAGAAGCTGTACCTGTGTTACAGCTGCTACTGTTCAAGCCAATCTGTTATATATCAAAATCGGGCACGCGATCACGATCACAATCCGAATCACGATAAGACATCCATAATAAGGCATCAGGTTAGTGTGAGACCGTCGAGTCAGCGTCACGAGGTACGAGGTGGACTCGTAGATTACCTTGTTGATACTGTATTACGTGATGATTGTTCCGAGCCGAAGTCATCAAGTGTGAGGATAATGCGTCTATCTGGAGGTGTCGAGCGGCCGCGACTAGACAGTGAGAGTGTAGTGTGATGGTTGCGCAGGAGCACTCACCGCGGCCGCGAGGTGCACGTCCCGCGCAGGCGCCCGTGCTGCGAGCGCGTCCTGCAGCAGCACGCACGCGCCGGCGCCCTGCGACACCAGCGTCCACACACTCGAGTACATGCCCTGCAACACACGTCTCACTGCTCTCACTAACTGTACCGTCATACTCTACATCGCGATCAGATATCTTGGTTCTATGGCGTGAGTATAGTGGCCGAGGAGAATGAGACATCGCACGTACATTGACACAGTTTTTATTTCGTAGCGCTATGATTACACATACTCGTTTATTTATACGATCAGTATATTAATGACTAGCGGTCCGCCCCAGCTTCGCACGGGTATAGATTATAGCCTATGACACCCGGGGATAGTGTAGCTTCCCGTCACTGAAAGAATTTTTCAAATCGGTTCAGTAGTTTCGGAGCCTATTCAATGCAAACAAACAAACAAACAATTAAATCTTTCCTCTTTATAATATTAGTATAGATGAATAATAATTACAATAGCAAATTACTTGAAAATTACTTGGGGACAAGGTGTTCCGCCTTGTAACGAACGCTACCACTCTCCAACCAACAATCCAAATTCAAACTCCAAAGTAAAGTGAGTTCCACCGAACCTCACGTGTCCGCGCGCCCTCACTAGTGCCTCTGCCGCACGGTATACCAACTTGCTAAACTCTGATTGGTCGCCAACGACACATCCGTAAACAACTTCAGCTTCTATACTTTAGAGCAGGGGTGTCCATTGTCCAACTAAATTTTGTGGCGGGCCGGATTTTGTAACTATGTAACTATGGCGGGCCAAGAGATGCTTCGTAACTGAGCAAATCAAGACTAATATAAGTAAAATAGTAGACAAGGTATATTAGGCCATGCATGTGCGGAGGGAGTGGGTGGGTGAGAAGGGCGGCAATGTTAACATTTTCGCGCGCAAGTGTTGGTCCAAGAATTAAAATTGCATTTACGTTTTATTTTTTGGTTTCTCCCGATATGTTAGTCTATATTTCGACTATATTGATCGACATAAGTTAGTTTTTTAAGAACAGCGTTTAATATTTTACAAACATAATATGACTCGTCGTTCTTTAAGAAAGTCATCTAAAAAAGTTAAAAGTTACCCAACTTTTGACTCGTTCGCGGGCCGGAGTAGGAACCTTGGGGGGCCACATTGTGGCCCGCGGGCCGTATGTTGGACACCCCTGCTTTAGAGTGTGTACTACAATCATGCCAATTTTGATGCTTGGAAATTATTATCGTTTTTACATTAGAGCTACTACAAAAATACGTTAAAATAATACGTATGGGGACCCCCCTTTCGTTTTTACTTTTTGACTTTTTTATTATATGTTACTTAATCCGTTGTAACGTTACATATTCTGTGAAAATTTAATTTGTCTATCTATTACGGTTTGAAAGATATAGCCGTTAATAGGTAGGACAGACGGACGAACAGACACAGACATCGTAGGCTTAGTAATAGGGTTGGGTTAGGAACCCAAAAAGGAAGAGGACGGTTCTGGTAACAAGGTACAAGAGACACGTGGAGATGTGGTGTGGTGAGATGAGAGCAGTCACCAGGGCGGGCCAGTCCAGCGGCATGAGTTTGTGCAGCCGCGACAGTCGCAGCAGCAGCAGCGCCGCGTGTATCAGCGCCGAGGAAAGCGCGCCGAGCGCCAGGGGCCGCGCGCCGGCGCCCAGGCGCACGCCGCCGGCGCCCCACACCACCGCGCACACACACACGCTGCACAACTGGAACACAAACACACGCACTTGACTCCTCCACCCGTGTCGTGCCAGCTCTCTCCCTCCAACACTCACCCAGACACATCGGGTCAGACTCGGTCGTGTGTTGGTATGTTGCGTTCCAGTCCAGTCCAAGTAACAGTCACTTTTACACATTATATATTAGGCCCAAGGAATAATTATTATATAGAATTATATCAGATATACAAGTATAAATTTTTATTAAATAAATGATAAAGAGCTGATAATCTTCAAAAAGCTGAACAAAAAAAAACTCTCTCGTTCAAGTCACCTTTCAAACAAAATAAACTAAATCAAAATCGGTTCAGCAGATTGGGGGCTAAAGCACCCTTTTGTTTGCCGTCGGAGGATAAAAATGGCCCAACACAAATATCTGCCTACATGAGCTACAGGGGTACATGATTAAGTAGGTATGGACCATTCCCACTTACCAACTTATCTGTAGTGGTGTCCAACAATGATTCTACTGGTTGTTTTGTTCAGAAAGTATGTCGGGTGGATCCTTTTCATTCTTAGATAACTTCAGAAATAAATAAATTGGACAGATTGCATCTATTGTGCACATCCAACTGGAGACAAAGGACAGATAACTTGTTACAGAGGGTGAGAGAGAGAGAGTGAAAAATTATATGTTGCCACCATGGGGGCATTCTATTGAGTGAGAGTTTTACTAAGTAACGATCCAGTCTACGATAGAACAAACTTAAAAAAAACAGAAAAAAAAAATTATGTTCAAAAGTTTCAAACCATTACTTTTAAAGGTAATGGTTACCTGGTTATCTTTCAGGTCCGTTTCATCAAGTTCATATTCTGTGTGTTGGACCAACTGACACATGGGTTCCAAGGACTATTGAGTAAGGAAGAGACAATCCAAGATGGGTGAATGTAGCGAGTGGTACAGAATGTGGGGGTATGTGCTCACCACGATGACGAGAGTGAAGGACCCCTCCAGCGAGAGCAGGTACTTGGCGTGGCAGTAGAGCGGAGCGAGCGGCGCGGGCCGCGGCGGCGGCTCCCGCAGGTACTGCGCGTGCGAGTCCCACGAGCGCTCCGTCAGCTCCGTGCCGGCCGGCGAGCGCCCGCCGTCGCCGGCGCCGCACCCGCTGCCCGCTATCTCGAAGTCCTGGAGACCAACACATTCCGTCACTTATCTAATAATGTATTGTAAGAGCGATGGTGGCCGGGCGGTAGCATTTGCGCTATACAATTTTACGTCAACCGGTTTGATCCTTGGCTTTGCATCAATGACTTATTTAGATGACTTGCTTAAATAAATTATATGCAGTTTCAATGAGTGTTGTTAGCTATGATTCAAAAAATCTGTTCACTCGTTTGTAGATTATCAGCGGTTTTATATGAATTTTTTGCTTTTTTATTTTATTTTAATTTATACTTGCTATCTAATAGACCTATTTATAATTAATAATTTTTTTATTTGAAATTTATACAAGTTTCCGCTATTGTGTCAGTGCATGTAGTGTAGTTTAGTATCGATACAAACAGCTTAGTGTTTCGATACTAATTTAGATCAATTATGTATTAAAAATTAAATAAATAAACTAAAAAAAAGGCATTTTGCATTTTCTTCTATAAAAGAGCATGTAAGCAAACTTGTAAAAAAATAGGGCACACAGTGTACTCAAGTGTTAAGATCTCAACTGTAATTAAGTCCTGGGACCTTATTTCCAACTAGATTTCGATTATTTCCATATATGGGTGAATACTCCCTTCAGGAATACTCTGAAGGTGTGCTTTCTTTTAGCCAGTTATAGCCCAGCATGTGACATTGAATTTCATAGAAAGTTGTGTTGGTTGTTTTTGAGCTCCCGATTTCTTGGTGTGTTCTCACTCTTTTGGAGTGTTAATAGTGTAATTGTATGTATGGTACACCCCAAAAAACAAGTTGGTGCAGTCACCTTGACTTAACAATCTTACACATTCAAACAAACATTAAAATATAAGTCATATCATACAAGATCCTATTCTAGTTTGTGCTATTGAAGTTTCTGAATTACATACTTTGTTTTCATGGAAGATATTAATAGTAAATACATTGATATTCAGGACATCATCTGACCCCAAACTAAGCAGCTAAAGCTTGTATGGCTGCCAGTGACTGATATGAATATATATTTTTAAATGGATATTTAACACCCAGATTAGAACTAACACAGATGTTCATCACATGAATGTTTGGCCTAGGTGGGCATCGAACCCACGTTCCCGAGCGCAGAAGGCAAGTTCACTAGCAACTGGGCCACCGGGGCAGTCGTCGTGCATTGTTTTTCTATGGAAACTAGCATGGTTTTGATACATTGAGCTTTGTTGTTGATATCGTCACAGAAGACATGTCTTGACTGTTGGTTTCAGAGAATAAGTGAGCTAACTGACGTTGAATACGTGAGCGTGGTAGATGTTTGAGTATGGGCTGGTGACCTGCACGTCCTCGCCGCGGCAGCTGGTGGGCTCCAGCTCTCGGATCTCGTCCAGTAGCAGCTCCACTTCGTCGGTCGAGTACAGCTCGCTCACAGACACGTAGCGCGCCGGCGCTGCTTGCATGTCACCCGCCAAGCGCCCTACCGCCGAGCGCCCGCGCCCCGGCACCTCCTGTACCCACACGATGCGTTACCGACATTGCATCCGTGCATCGCATCCGCACCTACGCGACAGCACGCATACAGACGTTACCTTTTCCGCACAACCACATTGAGACCTCGCCGGCTATCAGACCACATAATCCAAAGGAATTATTTTAATATTGACGTGACCTACTAAACAAAACTACAAAATTCGCGACGCTGATTGATACACTTACAAACCACGCCATGTTTGTTGTCATAATTTTTTTTTCGTTCTTAAAGAATATTGGCACACACACATCCTGTTATTTGCCAGTGTCAAGTGTTCAAATAATTTAGGTTAAATTAGCTATAATCAATCATAGAGTCAAGCAAAGTAAGTCACGATCAAGTCCTAGTCATATCCTAGTAAAGTGGTAGAATCAAAGGGTAGAATAGACACTTTATCAGCGACTTCCGTTGATATTTGTAAACAATACGAAAGGAGATTATATCAGGCGGGCAAAATTGGAACTACAGTTTTTTCTAGGTGAATTTGTGTATTCTGTACCTCATTATGGCAATACTTTGTTTCCAGTTTCCAGTGTTTTTTGGCGCCAACGTGGGAAAAAACATGTTGGCTCGTTGGATTATTTTCCTAAACTTATGTATTTTCGAGTGTTAATGTATACTAAATGGTGAATTATTATTCGTTTAGTGCTCGTAAACGTGCTCGAGTGTGGAGAACTGATATAACGAGGTGAAACATGTCTTTTCGTGTTGTTTCCAAAACTCCATAAGAGCCTCTTGTTAAGTCTCCACCACTTTACAGGGGCATAAGTTTGACTTGACCGTGACTTACTTTGCTTGACTCTGACTATGACTTGTTTGACGCTTTTAGTACACGACATTGAAACAACGGGCATGATTTTTTTTACAAAAAAATAAAATCTGTTTCCAAACGTGAAAAAGCCCGCTGTCAACCACAGATCTACTACCTATATTATATTCTCTTTGCTACTACCTAGCACGGAACACTCTACCTAGTCAACAGACTATTGTATAATGTATTTTCTTTGGATGGATTACCAAAGTCACAGACCAAAGTTAACCCCATGATATTTGGGTAGTAGGTATCATGGTTTTTTCAGCCGTGGTTTTTTATATTTCGTTGTTATCAGTTTTTTTTTCTTTCTATAGTATAATGGCAAACAATCTACGGGCCACCTGATGGTAAGCGGTCACCGCTGCTTATAGACACCTACAATACCCGGGGCATGGTCAGTGCGTTGCCTACCTTTGAGGACTCTATTCACCCTTCGTTTGAAGCAGTCCAAATTATACTTCGGAGGAAAAACCGAAGGTGGTAAGCCATTCCACAACTTACAGGTGCGTGGCAGAAACAATCGATAAAATCGAACAGTGCGAGACTTACACGCATCTATAATGTGCGGATGGCATTTCTGGCAATGGCAGCCGGTTGGAAACCGGGATGGGGGGATAAGGAAATCTGTTACACACGTTTAAGACTAGGTCACGTTTGTAGTCTTGTTCAATTATATAAATTCAAAATTGTAGACTCTCCTAAAATTGTTCTTATGGTTATTAGTTACGATACTGGTTCGTTAAATCACATATTTTTTAGTTGCCCTCCTCGTAGTAAGTCATCCTTTTATTCTACCATCACTAGATGTAAAGTTCCGCTTCCATTAAATACATATTTCTTCTCTACTCTCCTTCCCAAACAAAAAAGTCATATTTGCATTAGCCACATCACACACACACATCATCAGCCATTAAATGTCCACTGCTGAACAAGGCCTCACTCTTAGAAAGGGGTGTCGCCATAATCCCCACGCTTGGTAGGCGGCTTGGAGATCGCAGTACGTTCACCGTGTACCCAAGCATTAGCTAATTTTATTCAATCTAATAATATCCGTCTTTAGCATTGACCTCTAGGTACTATTGGTCTTTAGTTTTTCCATTTGTTATTTTCTGCTATTAGTGCCATCAACTGCAGGGTTTTAGACAATCTCACTATCTCCTCCATGAATCTAGTTCATTTAGTTTATGATCTCCTCCCTCACTGATAATGGCAAAATTGCCCCAACAACCAATGGGGTCGTAGCAAAGATCTTATATATAATGGCCGTAGCCAATTCGGTATGCAAAAAAAAATAACCTATGCCAATTCCGAACCAAGGATTTTATATATACCCTAAAGGGACCTGGATTGAGTACTCATGCTAAAAAAACGGTCCGAGGGAAAAGCGAGCACGGAGTAATTTGTCCTTTTCTTGTAGGGTGTTCATGATTTTGAGGAAACGAAGACATGCAGACACGCACGGGCGAAGCCGGGATATATAGCCTATGCCAACCGGGGATAGTGCAGCATCCCAACAGTGAAAGAATTTTTCAAATCGGTTCAGTAGTTTCGGAGCCTATTCAATGCAAACAAACAAACAAACAATCTTTCCTCTTTATAATATTAGTATAGATGAACTTTTACACCCACATGTCAAATTACAAATTCGTAGTTACATAACTTTCAACACAACATACAAACTCCAATTCCACCTCCTTAATCCTTCTTTTTTGTAAAAATATTATAACAGTATTTATTTATTTTAAACTATTAGCCTGAATACCAAATTTTATTCCTAAGTATCATCAAAAACAAAGGACTTTAATATAATCTTTCAACCTCCATTTGCCCTCTTTAATTCGGCTTTTTCGCTAAATCCTTCTTAGCGGACCTCTAGGTATACCCCATAAGGAATCTACGTGCCAAATTTCAGCTTCGTAAGTCAAATAGTTTTTGATATTTCGTGACAAGTCAGTGAGTGGGTGAGTAAATTTAGCTTTTATAAATATAGAAGATTGGCATGACAACTATTTGGCATATTTTACTTACTGCGGGAAAATGACATGGAACTACATTCGTTTTCAAAGTTTGTCGAGAGCATCACTACATCACTATCACTATCATCACTACATAGTATAAAACAAAGTCGCTGTCGCTGTCTGTCCGTCCCTATGTATGCTTAAATTTTAAATAGATAGAGTGATTCAAGAAAAAGGTTTATATATATAATAAATGCATAATATAGTATAGAAACACTGATAATTGTAGAGGTTTCTAATGTGATGTCGTCAATAAACACATTTTTTTGCGCTTTACATTGCAAACGCTGGCTGAACCCTACGAGATAGATCAAATTAATGTACGACAATATTGTATACCTTAAAAAGGTCTACAAAAAAGTCCACGATGGTATATGTCTATTTCTTAGGGATAACCCACAATAACCATTTTATATTATTTATTTTTTACGAGAAATAATGGCTTATTTACGTGGGGATTTTAAGCAATACAGCATTAATCTTTATCCAATTAAGTACCTTAAATACATTGTGCATTTAATATAGACCAATATTATATGGCCGTTTACAGCTTGTAATTTAAATGAACATTTTCTAAGATATTAGATTTAAAATGCAGGGACATAGCGGTTGCGGCGGTACCGGCCCCTCAGCCAGTGCCCAGTACCACTACAGGCCCGTACCGGCGGCGTGTTTTTCACATGGCCAATTATGAAAACAACATGTTTAGTTTGTTTTGCCTAATGACAAAAAAGCTGTGAACGTAGTATATAAAGACATTCTGTAGTATATATTATTTTATTTTTAGCATTGCACCCGTGCGAAGCCGGGGCGGGTCGCTAATGTCGTTATAAAATCTTCTGTGTTAAAGTGCAAACTGCACACCCTGGAGTTTTTTGTTATACTTGCTGTTCGACTAAGAATTACGTCCAACCACATTTTTCTTACATCCTCTTTTGTTGGTATACTGTAACATGAAATATATTCAGCGATGAATTTAGGTACTTTCATTTTTTATGTAATATTTAGAATGATTCCCGTACGATTCGTCAAAACACCCTTGAACGATACAACTGTACACAGAAAGCTCGGTTCACCGTTGGATGGTGGTACTAGATCTACGTTTCGCCACTTATTCACCTGATGGTACGTGACGGTGTGGCGGAGGATGGAACACGTTGATCTAGAAATCTATTCATATCTATCTATACATGTCTATCACTAGCCATGAAGATATCTAGTTTGTTGTTCTCAGGAAACAAGGAGGACGGCAGGGAGTTCCATTCTTGGGCAGTACGTATCATAAATGAAGACCCAAATCGTTGAGTTCAAATCTTTGGAATTTTCACTAGGAAGGGGTGGTAGTGTGCAGCTGTTCTACTTTTCCTAAGTGAAAGGGGGAGGGTGGAACAAGGGCTCGAAGCTTTTGCGCACACTCGCCGAAATGCGAATTACTTTAAAATATCCCTAGGTCATGCTAAAACATAATGTATAAAAATAATTGTTCATGTTCACACGAGTATGGACACCCTAATAAACATTTTCTTGTATTTCAAGCTTTGTGTACCTACCTGTGAAAAGATATGCCGCAGCCACCGAATGATTCACTAGCACAGTTTTTACACAACAATTTTTCACCATCTTAAAATAATTATTCAAAAATCAAGCATGAAAAAACAAAATAAGCAAACAATCAAAAACGTCATGTCGTTAATGCTGCCAGTAGCTTCATGGTTCAGTAGAACCATGAAGGTTCCTAGTAATTATACTTGGAACCTACATGGTTACTTAAAAATAAAATTGAAATAGGTACATGATACATTAGATATATCTACATTAATATCCGTTAGAACATGGAAATAAAAATTAATCTTTATTTTATTGATAGTAATTTTATGTTTACACCCCAAAATAGGGCCTGCCTGGTATGTCCTATTGAATAAGTAAAACTACTAAAATATAATTACGGGATAATTACCGTGGTGGTTGTGGAATGAGATTCCACAACATCTTATAACTTTAGTGAACAGCCGAGATAGTTTAAAACAGAGTTTTACTAAAATATATGTTTTATGTAATGGCAATCTTTAGAAAGGGATACACTTCCTTCGTGGTAGCTATCTCAGTGAGCTCGTTTTACCTCCATGTTCCTAGCCACATTATTATGAACCCTTACGTTTAGACGTTAAGGTTTAGTTTTGTATGGGAATATTTTGACAGAACGCGTTCCTTTCCTTGCAACTTCCTTGTTCCGAACAACTAAATGACGTCACGTTTTAACATTTTATTATCTGTGCTTTTTAAGAATAAAAAAATATAATACATTTGACACGTGTTTGACACACTATTCGTCACACAGAAAATATTTTTCTTTCATATCTATGGTTTTACAGTCTAGTTCTTTTCAGAGTTGCCAACATGGGGTGTTTTTCCCTAAGCGTAGGGAAAAATCTTGTGAAATGGTTTTTCGGGGAAATAAATATCTGATTTAGAACGTTTTTACTGGAAGCACCTACTTAATAGAATTAATTTTCACCACGTCAGATTAATTTGTTTTTATTATGGGTGTTACTCACAACGATATACAATGTTAAACATATTTTAATATGTCATTTGATGTATGATTAAAAAAATATATTCAAACATGATGTCTCAACCAAGAATAAAAAACACAGAACCTTAATATTCGAACAAATAAAATACTAACATCAATAAAATTGTTGTTTGCAAATCAGTGAGCTAGTAACCCTAGGGTTTCCATAAACAAACAAGCAGACATTAGATGTCATTGTTGCTGTCAAAGTATGTTCTAATGTCTTTTTTTTTTACTCGCGTGCTTTTTTTGGCTTCTCAACGCAACGACATATTGAGCTAATAGGTGACGTCACAAAATTTCAATTTTCAAAAAAAAAATTATATAATAACTACTGAATAGAAAACAAAAATATTGAAATTAGTTTCTTAAAATAGCCTTATCTACGAAATAAAAATATAAAAAAATACCAAAAAAAAAACTACATACCGATATTTTTTTATTTTAGATTTGGCTCCAGACATCTTTTCTATTTAGCCATGTCATGTTCTAAGATAGTTACGTTACCACCTCGCGCTCGCGGTTTGTGGCCTCGATCGCATAGACATCAATCCAATATTCTCCCATCCCGTAACGTAACCTACTCTCTTCTGCCTTCCTTCTCACCGCGTTTTCTTTCCATAGATTGGGATCCATTGGCCTGCATTGTACTGATCGAATAGCCCTAAATTCATACTAAATATAAAAAGAAATAAATGAATTCAGCAATTAATTCAGCGCGATCTGCAGGGCAATCGCGCTAAAAAAATACAGACGAATCGTTGAAGAAACGCAAACGCTCCACAACTTTTGGTCGATCTCGTAGCGGCGCGTAAAAGTTGATATTTTCTAACTTTATCACAAACGTTTGTTTAACAGCGTCTACGTTCCAACTGTGATCAGGTTGCGTTTTGTCTTTGGTTAAAATCAGTAGCGCGATATGAAATCGACCAAAAGTAGTGGAGCGGTTGCGATTCGTCTGTAACTTTTTAGCGCGATTGCCCCTGTATGATGCGGGCTTAGATAAACGTAATTTTATTTTATTTTACAAGGAATACATACAGCTGCTAGTATAGTAATAGACCGTTGGATGCGGGCCACTGCTAGGATAAAGCGTGGGGACACTGCGCGACTTACATATTTGGTAGTTACTATCAAGCGCCAGATATAACCATTTATTAGAATGCCACTTCGATCCATCAAAGTGCACGGTGGCCATCCGGCCACCTGGACCCACCGCCTCATGATAGTCATGATTCATGGCATCCTACGAATAAAGTATACAGACTGCCCCCATGCTTGGGGGCGTGGGTTCAATTCCCACCCAAACATTCATGGTGATCAACATTTGTTCTATATCTTGGTATTAATATCTATTTAAGAATTTATTTAAAAATATATATGTATGTCTCAGATCTAATATGATCAGTCTCTGGCACGTATATTACAAGCTTCTCTTAGTTTGGGGTCAGATGACTGTGTGTACAAAAATGTACCGAATATTTATTTACTATTCTTAAGACACATGAGTATGACTAAATTATGTCAAACTATTTGACTATTTGTATGACAATATTATCCTAACCAAATAAAAACAACAATAAGCTTTACAACATTTAATTTTTATAAGTAATCAAACTTTCAATGTGATCCACTGAGTCCCAATAATTAAACCTACCGTATCACAGAATCAACGTAGGCATACACTACCGGCATAGCTTTGCTATTTGTAACCGACGAGTAACGTTATTTAAGCTTATTATTTCGCTATACTAATAATTAACAACAGTCACATAAGGTGGAACATTTTACCTATTGCAGTAAATTCAAATTTCAAACAGTTTTTTTTGTCCTTGTAGCTAGGCCGGGTAATTATTTTGAAATGACACAGCGTTTGCGACAATAGTCAGGTGTTTTTTACATTATCATGTACAGTTATTTATTAGTAACGCACCTTATTACTTACATTTGTCAATAAACCGTTTGAAACAGCAAAAATTAGTTTATTGACTAATGTAAGTAATATGGTGCGTTACTAATAAATAACTTTACATGATTTTGTGAAGAACAACAATCAATTGGCGCAATTATCATGATCGTTTACAATAATTACCGGCCTAGCTACAAGGACAAGAAAACTGTTTGAAATTTGAATTTCCCGCCATTTGTGAAACGTTGCACCTTAATCAAAATCACTATTTTAATTAGGTACTCAAAATAAATGCAGTCATGAAAATACATTTAGGGTGGAGCAGTTTTTATTTCGGCGTCTTGAATGTTATTTGTGAAAATTCAGTGCCATTTAGGCTTAAACTACATAAGCTATGCAAAATTTTATATAAATCAGTTTCTTATGGGTTACAGACCTATATCCAAGTAGACGCCAAAAGTCGACGTACCATACAACAATACAACGACGATGAATTGTCGTAGTTGAGACCGGCTAAAACCAGTCTGCTCAATCGGTGCCGCGACAACACGTGTCAGTTTGAAATGAAAATGGGTAATTGTGCAATACTGAGTTGTAAGCACACCACAAATAGAGTTGACCGACAGAATAAAGATATCTCTTTTCACAGGTAAGTACTTTTAGGTACGAATTTTTTTATATGCTTAGTTTTCATAAAGTTGAAAACTAAGCATGTTTTCCGACCGCTTGTGAAGTTTGTATACTTGGATAGAGGTCTGTGCTCCCCGTCATAGACGTTTTCAATAATGTCAATGAAAGAACAATTTTCGAAGCTATGTTACAATTTAAAAGTTCAGTAAATACGTCATACTTAGTCAGTGTGGGATGTGCTCTGGAAACACACCAACAAACAGCTCACTGAACACGCGAGTTCGTGGTCTAAAGCAGACTTTAAAAAAAATATGTTATTTGTCTTTCTATTGTTGAGTGAAATAACGTCTTAATGGTCACATAAATAACACAATTTTTGTTAAACTTGACTATTCTACAGCTGATTTGGATATAAATTCAAGATGAAAAAGAAAAATATTGACATTTCATTTTATCTCGAAAACCGAGAAAGTCAATTTATTGTCCAGTATTATGAGAGGCAAACAGCTATTTTATCGGATTTCTTATGAAATATAATATTATTAACCCACCTGGGGCCTTACGGACAACAGCTAATTGCGGCACCTAATCCGCTCAGTTGGAAAATCACGCGAACGTGTACCTTATCGCGCCCAGATACGGTTTGCAGTCGCGTGATTTTCCAGTAAGTATCGCTTAACATCCAAAAATCCACTTACAACTGCTTAATTTTGTACCACAATGAATAACTTTTTTCTATTACATTTGAAAGTTTGATTCTAATGTGGTGGCAGAGGACGTTTACCAAATTAATTGAAGGATAACCTTTTTAAACTTTATTATAAGGCACCTATCTCCCCATCTCATCTCATCTTATCACAACTCCAAATTGCAAAAAAAAATATGCACACATCCATGCTCCACCCTAACACACATACAACACGGTCAACAGAATACAATAAGTATGTCAGAGAGATTCATACATTACAATTATTCTTATGGCTACATCTTATAAAAAAAAAGATCAAAATAGAGGGTCCTAATAACTAGTATCGCCATATAGGCCGTTTTCCTTAAACATTGAAGAGGTTCTTAATACTATGACCAGTTGTCAGCTGCTGAGGTAAATAGACGCGGGCTAGCGGGCGGGCGGTGGCTGGGGACCAGGCGGCTGCGAGGGAGGCGGCGGCGGGGAGCTGTAGGCGGGCACACGGGAGAAGTAACCGGGCGGCGGTGCCACGCAGCTGTGCGGCGGTGGCCCGCAGCTGGGCGGCCGTGACCCGCAGCTGTGCGGCGGTGGCCCGCAGCTGGGCGGCCGTGACCCGCAGCTGGGCGGCAGTGACCCGCAGCTGGGCGTCGGTGGCCCGAAGCCGAGTGGCGCAGGGAACCTGGCGCAGAACTCGGCCGCGAGCGGGTTGAGAATGAACTGCGGTGTCGCGTTGAGCCCGAACTGTAAGGGCGATGGTTCATACATGTACAGGAAGCCGCACGCCACGGCCTCGGCGATGTCCGCTGAGGCCATTGCATACCAAGTCGCCGCGTGCAAGTCCATTTTGTACAAAATTAAGTACATTTCGTACTCGGCCATCATGCGCTGGACGTTGCTACCAAGCGCCGGCGCAGGAGCCTTGCCTGCCTCGCTGGCAGCCGTGCCGCACGGGTGCCGGGTTGCGCTCACGCTCGGGCTAGGCGCGGCCGGAGTCGCCGTGGATACTGGGACAGTGGCGGACGCCGCGGCCGTTACAGGTGCGAGGGAGGGGCAGCACGGTGTGCTGGCGGGAGGAGAGGGCGGGGCGGCACAACTCACTGCGGGGCTGGAGGCGCGCGTGTCGCGGGGCAGCGCGGCCGGCGCGCAGTCGCGGGGCGGCGCGAGGTCACGGGGCAGCGCGGCCGGCGCGCAGTCGCGGGGCAGCGTGGTCGGCGTGCAGTCGCGGGGCGGCGCGGCCGGCGCGCAGTCGCGGGGCAGCGTGGTCGGCACGCAGTCGCGGGGCGGCACGAGGTCGCGGGGCAGCGCGGCCGGCGCGCAGTTGCGGGGCAGCGTGGCCAGCGCGCAGTCGCGGGGCAGCGCGGCCGGCACGTGGCGCCGGTACGCCTCCACGTACTCCAGCGAGATGCCGTCGGCGAGGTAGCGGTGGATCTCGCCGTAGTTGGGCGTGGCGCCGCTCTCCAGCGGCTCGAACCGAGGGTACAGGTAGCTCTCGCCACTCTGCAACAACGGGGACTATACTCGCACGCGGCCGGAGAGCGGGCCGCCCCGGGGCACCACGGGGGAGACCACTTCACGAGTTACACAACTCTTACTACCTCCACAGTTATGGATACTTGTTGCCTCCGCCTCGGTGCGCCCCCGCCCGCGCCCCGCCTCCGCGCTTTACGTAAGAGGTCAGTGATTTTGAGTACGTCGGATGGTATCCGTCCGATCGGCTATAACCTTTCTATTTTATTTACGTACGGTAGAGTTAGTATTTATATTTTATTTTATAGTATTTTTATCATCCAATAATACCATATCGTGTAGTTGAGCTACCACGGACTGCTATCGTCAAAACTATTCGTATCCACTTACGAGTTTGGGGCGATACCGAGTACCTTATACACAATTATTAAAAAAAAACTACTTATATAATAAACCATATTCAAATAATAAAAATCAAAATAGCATATAGAAATATGAAAGAGAAAACCGGTCCAAATAAAGATTGTGTGTTGATCAGAACACAACCCTGCGGTGAGCGGTGTGAGCAAGTCTACCACGGGTAGAAACGTCCTGCACAGTCCAGCGTCTTAAACATGTTAAGCAACCTCCAGTGAGTTTGAGAACAATTTTTGGGGCAGACAACATCCCCTTGCCTCATGCCTCGACGCAGATGAATGTTTCGTTAGCTGATTCTGGACTTGGAAGATCATTGTCGTGGCGTCATACAGATATCTCATCACTTCGACGTAGCGCCAGTCAACTTAGCGTAGCTGTAACAACTCGAGACCAGCCCAGGTTTTGACCGAGTTAAAAGCGTTCTCATGGCCCTCAAACGCTAAGCAAAGGGGCCGATTGTACTCTTTAGTCTTTTATACAAACTGCCGAACTGTTTGACTATGGTCTACGGTGCAGTACCTGCTTCCAAAACCAGTAGGCGTCGAGTCTCCGCGCAAGATGGTCTCTAATAACCCTAGAAACCTCCCCGATCGTCGGACCGAGATTACATTTTACATACGCCATTCCAGCTTGGGTAACAGTTTTGGGCGATACAAATACTTTATCTATAGTGATTGCGATCCGATATGCATCGTGTTTGACCCCGACTCGCCGAATGACCGACAATTTAAATAATATGTACTTGCTATAATTTTTTTTATAATACCACCTACTACCTTGTTGTAGCAGCTAACCTACCATTGTGTAACATGTGTTTAAGTTGTAGACTTCTAGGGGCCTACACCTCTTATAGCATTCTTATTTGAATCTTAAATGTAAGATTGAAACAAGAATGCCAAAAGAGGTTGTGGTAAGTACAGTACAGGGTGTAGCGAACAACTTCTTACCAGATCGTATAGGTTTTCTAACATTATCTATAATTTACCATAATTATATTACAAAAAAACATTTTTTGCCACACCAACTCGGAAAAAGGTACATATAATCATCGCAAAGTGAGAACAAATCTAGACAATATCGAACACAATATTTGGAGGGAAGAAAAATAGTGATTGGCATAAAAAAACTAGATATTAAATTAATGGACTTCACAGATTACTTAAAATTTACCAGTTTTTACATTCTAAAATGTGTGGTTTTCTTTTTTTAACATTCTGAACAAATCTAATATAACTTATGATGGATGATATTTTTCTTGTTAATTCGTTTTTGGTTGCAAGAGTCCTTTTTTACGCGCCAATAGTTACGACGTGAAACAAATATTACAATAATATTTGTAAAAATTGTAAGAAACTCACGTCTATACCCGCCATTCAACCTATTGAGAAAGTTATTTCTCAATAATTTTACACGATAATATATAGTTTTTGTTTATTTTAATTCTGCGACTTTCTTGTGTGTAAAAATGAGCACGTTAAAATATTTTTGTCGATCCGTATGTAAGTAAATGTACTATTATGATGATGATAGCCAGATGATGGTTATCAGGTTTGCGAAATTAGTCAAATAAGCATCACAAGTATCAGGATAGTCAAGTTGTTACGTACAGTACTGTACAGGGCAATATATATCACACAAATATACATTAATATGTACATATATATATATATTTACAATTTGTATGTACTACCTATGTATGTATTTTAAACGATTTATAAAAATAATAAGTCATAATCACAGAAAAGAAAAAAAAAATTGTTTAAATGTCATAATAGTTTAATATGACAGGCATTTTTATTAATTACACCACCACTTAGACGTCAGGAATATAAAAAATACATACTGTATTCATCCCTACAGACCAGTGACAATATAAATTATCTTTGCTTCAGACCATCTTTTTTTAAATATTTTTTTTAATCCAAAACAAACGAATGTCAGAAAATAAATGAAATGAAAAAAAGTATGTAAGAAGAACAAATGAAACAAATTAAAATCAAAAAAATATGGTCAGGCTTTTTGGACAGATGTCTAAGTAACAAGTCAAATGCGGGACCTACTGTAATGAGCTAGATACATTTAGTCAAGGAGTTTTTTTTTCTTTTGCTTCCTATCTGAGCGGATATTGGAACTCCACGTTTTGTGTATTTGCTAGTGTTAAATAGTTAAATATTTTTGTAAAATATATCGTCAAGTAATAGTCGCAGTCAAAGTCAAGCAAAGTAAACCACGGCTCGGTCAATTCAATTCTTGCCCTATTCAAGTGTTGTGAGACTTGCATTGTCCATTATAGGCTCTACAAACTGTTTGTTCATAAGACAACAATATTGAAGTATTAGTTATTTGTACATACTTGGACAAAACCTCCATACAAGAGGTGAACGTCTTCAATGTACGATCTGAGTGGGCTAACAATATATAGGAGTTACAATGTAAATGCAGAGGGTACGTATTATATAGAAACACAACCCAAGTTAAGACAAGCTTATTTAGCTAACTAGCTAGAGCAGAGAGAACAGAGGCCTTTGCTTTAATCATTAGCAAAATAGCGATAAGTGTTTGTGAGGGCACAATTGTTTGTCATCAGTGGCGCTAGCGTGATGCCGCTCCCTTGCAGCAGCCGACAGCGTGAGTGCGACCGGAGCCACTCGTGTGTAGCTAGCGGCGCGTCCTACGACCCGTTGACACAGCGGTGCACTTCCAGCCTGCGCCGGAGGAAGCTCGCGATCGAGCTGGCGCCGCCGCCCCGCGCCGGAGAGGAACTGGCGGTGCTGGTGGAGTCACGGGTCTCTCCCTCGCCCCGGATCGAGGCACACTGAACGAACATGGTCATGCGCCTAAGGAAGGCTGCCGACGGCGCACTGAGCTCCGTCGGTGCCGTCGCAGTCACCACTGTGTCGGGGCGGGGGCACGCGGCCGGGACGGGGGCGGGGACGTCGCTGGACGCTTCCAGCCGGTGCTCGAGGTCGCTGAGCGCGCGCATGCGGGCCAGCAGGCGCCGAGAGCCGGCCGCCGCCGACAGCAGCGTGTCGGGCGGCGAGCGGGCGGCGCACGTGTCGGGAGGCTCCCAGGGCGGCATGCGGCGCGGCGGCGCGCCCACCAACTCCGACGCGGAGGCGGACACTTCGCTGCACGCGGACTCTGCTCTGACACTGAAGCGGAGAATGTTCCTTGCCAACGTTCTGACGTCGACGTGCGAGGGGGCCGGCGGGGCCGCGGTGCTGACGCCACTTACCCCGAGCGCGGAGTCTGCGCGCTGGTCCGCGTGCCCCGCGCGGACCAGCTCCGCGGACAGGCACACGTCGTCCGCGCCGCTCGTGTCGATCAGGAACGTCTCGATCGTTTCCTCCTGTACACACACACACACACTATTTATTGGTGTTCCATCAACAGCTCTTTTTTTTTAATAATAGGCTTGCGCTTGACCGCCAACTCGCCTGATGTTAAGCGATGATGCGGTCTACGCTGGAGCACGCTTGCCTAGAAGAAGCTTGTTTGCTAAAATACTGTTAAAACAAACAGTTCAATCACATTCCAAGCATTTTAGAGCAGAAAGTCAGTTTTAAATTACGAAGATTCAGCACTGGGCCTAAATATTAACTATTTCTGCCCATAGGGACCATACGGACACTGCTGAGGATATATATTTGCTTTTTGAGTCTGAACATCGCACACATTCTATCCTCGGCCGAAGTCCCAAAGAAAGACCTAAATCCAGGTGGAAAGCTGTACTGCTCACGAACATGAGAATGTCAGCCATTCGATTGAAGAAGGCTGACCCCACCACCAGGTCATCCAGCACCATACACTTCGGATCATTAACTGAGCGGTATGGGAACTGTGTACTGGAGGTGTCATCAGTGCATTGAGACGACACGTGATCAATCGTATGCGTCACTCGTCGCACCATCATCATCATCCATAGCCTCGTCTAACCCAAGGCTGGGTACAGCTCTCTCTCTCTCTCTCTCTCTCTCGCTGCGACCCGCGATACGCTTATGCCTACAACAGCAGTTTGGTGTGTTCGCGCGTTTACAATGTAGGTAATTAAATTTAAAATAAAAAATATATATACTGTACCGAGAACCAGTTGTCTGGATAAATCTAACATAGGGTTTAAGACAACTTACTAACTCGAAATGTTACGTACGTATGTGTTTTAAATATAAAAAAGTGAGGAGAGCGGCGGGCTGCACAGTGGGACGGTACCTCGAGGTCCACGGCGACGACGTTGGCGATGAAGTGGCGGTCGCGCACGAGGTGCAGGAAGTGCGCGGCGGCGGCGTGCGGCCAGCGCCGGCCGCCGGCGCCGGGCCGCAGCCCCGCCAGCCGCGCGCGCAGCCCCTGCGCCGGCAGCTGCGCCCAGCAACACAGCAGAGGCTTCAAGCTGCTCACGGGCACCGAGTCCACCGTGCCGTAGTCCACGTGCCGCACCTGCACACACACCACAATGATACAAGTGAAGCCTCCGCCGCCGGCCTGTGTCGCACCACCTCGCTTCTTGCAGGGCTCCGATACGGTTACCTTGACAGTGTCTGCGTCCACGATCTTGACAATCGTGGAGCGGTGCCAGTCGCGCTCGAATATGGCGGCGCAGTACTGGCCGGGGCGCACGGCTCCGCGCGCCAGCACGCGCTCGCGGCCCGCGCCCGAGTTGTAGTACTCGCTGCAAAGTTAGCATACATGTCATGTCACCGGCTGCAACATTACCAATCATTCATGTGACCGATGAGTAATCTGCCAAAACCAACCATAGCCACCCCTTACTCGCATGGGGTCAACGCACTTAGTAGCCCATTGGTCTAGTTGGTAGTGATCCTGCCTTCTGCGCTTGGGAGTGTGGGTTCGATTCCCACCTAGGACAAACATGTATGTGATAAACATTTGTGTTTGTTCTATATCTATACTAATATTATAAAGAGGAAAGATTTGTATGTAAGTATGTTTGTAACGAATTGGCTCACAAAGTACTGGACCGATTTTAAAAATTCTTTCACCATTTAAATGCTACATTATCACTGATTAATATAGGCTATTTTAATAGGCTATATAACTATACCCGTGCGAAGCCGAGACGGACCGCTAGTCCAGTATAAAGTTTAATATTTAATCATGTACGGTCCCAACCGCACAGACTTTGTACCTTGGCCTAGCGGCCGGCCGAATCTGGGACACACGTGTCTCTACCGCGGAAGTAAAAGTTAACCTTATTAATAGAATTAACTAGTACTATTGAGTAGTAACTAAGACACCACACGTGTAACATCGCTGGAGGAAATTATACAATCACCAACTATCAAGCAGAGTTTCTCTCCAGCACCCACTACTCCACAACAACGCTGTACAGTCTCAGCCACACTACGGCAGACTGTACATTTGGTCCTTCGAGCCTGTAAGTTAACTTGTTTGTTTTGTGTTTCTTTGTACGGTAGCGAATCGGCTTAGTTGGCCTGCCACAAGCGGCACTCACCAATTAAGTTAAGACAGTCGAAATCGCCGTGCAAAGAGTGCAATCGCATAAGTACTTACAACAACACCGGCGGCAACAGAGCTGCGGGGAACATCCGTCGAAGTTTACTGCAACTCCGGCTAACATCAACGAGCTGAAATCGTCGCCAGCAACAGCGCGACGGACAGCATACATCGGTGCTAAACGGGCGCCGAGACGTTGACAACACGGGTCTTGGCTAAACTAGCCTTGGGCTCGCAACTTGGTGTAAACTGCACCACTCGTCGAAGTTTACTGCAACTCCGGCTAACATCAACGAGCTGAAATCGTCGCCAGCAACAGCGCGGCGGACAGCATACATCGGTGCTAAACGGGCGCCGAGACGTTGACAACACGGGTCTTGGCTAAACTAGCCTTGGGCTCGCAACTTGGTGTAAACTGCACCACTCGTCGAAGTTTACTGCAACTCCGGCTAACATCAACGAGCTGAAATCGTCGCCAGCAACAGCGCGACGGACAGCATACATCGGTGCTAAACGGGCGCCGAGACGTTGACAACACGGGTCTTGGCTAAACTAGCCTTGGGCTCGCAACTTGGTGTAAACTGCACCACTCGTCGAAGTTTACTGCAACTCCGGCTAACATCAACGAGCTGAAATCGTCGCCAGCAACAGCGCGGCGGACAGCATACATCGGTGCTAAACGGGCGCCGAGACGTTGACAACACGGGTCGTGGCTAAACTAGCCTTGGGCTCGCAACTTGGTGTAACTGCACCACTAACATTTAACTAACGGAGCTAGACTAGCTCGCAACAACGGTCCTATTGGGCTGAACATCGTCGTTAGCTTCACTCGTCGCCGGCGTCGTACGTAACATCGTCGATATGAGCGACTTAATAATCCAGGGTGAAGTTTTCGAGAACATTAAGAAACTCTGCACAAACTACAACAAGGACTCCGCATCAAGGAAAACAACAGATTACTTAGCAAAACGGCTACGTTCCTTGGAGTCCCAATGGACAACTCTACATGGGGTCGGCAATGTCGCTGGGAACTGTAAGAGTCGTCTTAACTTGGAGTGCCAATCTTCTGCTTCGGCATACACAATTAACATTGGGGCATTAATAATGAAAAAAATGGTGAACAACTTGCCTAACAATGCGTTCAAAAAAGCGAGATGGCCGCACCTAGACAGCCTGCACCTGGCGGATCCGGATTACAATATTTCCCGACCTATCGATCTGTTGCTGGGAGCCGATGTGTACGCTGAAGTCATCATGAGTGGACTGCGAAAGGGGGAGAGTACATCGCCTACAGCTCAGCAAACGCAGCTAGGATGGATAAATCAGCGAAAACGGTGGCAGCTAACAAAAACAGGCGTGCTAAAGCGGCCTATAGTTAAACTTTCACCCCTTCCCGTCCAAACAGAAGAGGGTGGGCAGTCGCAGGATTTGTAATCGTCTATACCGATTATTCTTCTATCGATTTCTATACCTATATCACATACGATATAAGCAACTAAATAACTACAATCTGAATAATTTCCACAGCTGAACGCAACGATCTGCATACTATGCAAAGATAAACTACGTAACTATGAACGACAATGACCTGACCCAAATGTCAACAAAGAAACGCTGACACATACCTTATGCAGCGTTAGATTACCTGTCCGCATTCTACATAGTCAGCGATCACCGTGCAAGGCTAAAACAGCGACCTTGCCATGCGAGACAGTGACGTCGTGGTGTAAGGAAACCCGGGTCAGGTTACACGAAACATATGGTGGCTCACAAGCTGCGGAAACTGCACAATCCGATATTGTGTGCAAGGATGCATGCTGCAGGCGCGGGATTTAACTATATTCCCAATGACCATTTACAGCACCCAAGCAGATTTACAACCTGCTTGGTGTGACCGCTGCTGCAGCGCTGTTGTGACTTGGAAGAAGATGCTGCGCGTACCCTAGCAGACTTACAACCTGCTCGGCGTGCCCGCTACTGCTGCCGTGTTGTGACTTGGAAGAAGATGCTGCGCATACCCTAGCAGACCTACAACCTGCTCGGTGTGTCCGCTGCTGCAGCGCTGCTTTGTCCGGCAGAAGATGCTGCGCATACCCTAGCAGACCTACAACCTGCTTGGCATGCCCGCTACCGCTACGGTGTTCTGGCTTCGAAGAAGATACTGCACATGCCGCTACGGAGCCAGCGCCTTGGAACATCTTCGGAAGACAAGACACCTCGACCAACTCTCATCAGCAGAGCGCATCCCAAAGACAAGCAATTAAAATTTAACATATTAGAACTGTATAACCTTATTACCTTACTTTACTATAACTTTATTCTATTATAATTTTATCTAACACTTTCTGCGGGTGGAGCATGTACGGTCCCAACCGCACAGACTTTGTACCTTGGCCTAGCGGCCGGCCGAATCTGGGACACACGTGTCTCTACCGCGGAAGTAAAAGTTAACCTTATTAATAGAATTAACTAGTACTATTGAGTAGTAACTAAGACACCACACGTGTAACATCGCTGGAGGAAATTATACAATCACCAACTATCAAGCAGAGTTTCTCTCCAGCACCCACTACTCCACAACAACGCTGTACAGTCTCAGCCACACTACGGCAGACTGTACATAACATCACTAGCTTATAATACATTTCCGAAACAAATTGGGTCCCGGGGCACCCCGTGCGAGCAGTAATATGATTTTCTTCATGCGAGTAGTTAAGGGTTAATGGAATCACTGAGTGATGAGAGGGTACAGCCTGGGACTCGTATATTATTTGTCCTAGTATACTCATACTTATATATTTATAACAATATTAGTTACATGTCACAGTGTATAAATTCTTATTATCTTTTACATAATCATCAAACATGAAAAAAAAACATGAAAGAAAAACAAACATTCAAAAAAAAAAAAAAAAAAAAAAAACAGAATTATTAAATAACTTTTTTTTATGCCATAGGTGGCAAAATTATAATGTCAAAATTAAATTAAACAATTAGGATAAACAAACAATAAATAAAATAAATAAATAAATATTCGGGACATTTTTGCACACACGGTCATCTGACCCCAAACTAAGCAAAGCTTGTAATATGGCTGCCAGAAACTGATATACGTACATATATATTTTTAAATACATACTTAAATAGTACAATATTAGTGAATAAAGAATAATAATTTAAAATGTCAGTTTTACATTAAGTTATCAGCAAAATATTGTAAATAATGAATGAATGCCTACTCTACCTTAGGTAGAAAGTCATCCACCTTATAAAATGTTTTCTCAACAAGCCATTTCTTTGTATTATATCTCTCCAGTCAGTGTGGGAGAGACAGAACGTCAAGTGGGCACTCACCACATGGCGTCCATGAGGTCGTCCATGGCAAAGCTGTGGCCGGGGCCGACGCGCTGCAGCCAGAAGTGCGAGGGCGAGTACACCTCCCCCACTGCCACCTCCACCATGGCGCCGGCGCAGATGCCGTCCAGGCTCGGCGCCGGGATCGAGTCCATGAACTGCATGCAGTCCGCGGGGAACACGTCCGCCTCCTGCATCAACACACACACGTCTACCTGTCGGCTTACTAACAATATTATGGCAATACACGGCAAGTGATACACATCACGTCGTCGACCACGGAACCTAACATATTACGAATATCGCCTGTTTTGTCTACAACAACAGACAGACAGAAGACAAATAGTACAAGTACAAAACATTCACTCCACAAAGTAATTTAAATAAGTAGCGACTCTTGCTACTTACACAATAAAATGCAATCCAGGACGGTCAAACGCTAACTACCTACAGCTACATTAACGTAGAAGTTGCCTCTCTGTGTATCGCGTAACTCTTGTCGCGTTATCTCTGTGTATAGCGCGGCAGGTGCGACAAGTCGGCTACTTGTAGCTTCATACCTGAAGAGCGGAGTGCGTCTGCATGGTCTAGGTTTGTACTCAGAACACTCACATACTAGGTGTGTATTCAGAAAACTAACATATTAGGTGTGTACTCAGAACACTCACATACTAGGTGTGTACTCAGAACACTAACATACTAGGTGTGTACTCAGAACACTAACATACTAGGTGTGTACTCAGAACACTCACATACTAGGTGTGTACTCAGAACACTAACATACTAGGTGTGTACTCAGAACACTAACATACTAGGTGTGTACTCAGAACACTCACATACTAGGTGTGTACTCAGAACACTCACATACTAGGTGTGTATTCAGAACACTAACATATTAGGTGTGTACTCAGAACACTCACATACTAGGTGTGTACTCAGAACACTAACATACTAGGTGTGTACTCAGAACACTAACATACTAGGTGTGTACTCAGAACACTCACATACTAGGTGTGTACTCAGAACACTCACATACTAGGTGTGTACTCAGAACACTCACATACTAGGTGTGAACTAGTGTTCTGAGTACACACCTAGTATGTGAGTGTTCTGAGTACACAAATATTAGGTGTGTACTCAGATCGATTGTTTCTGCCACGTACTTGTAAGTTGTGGAATGGATTATCACCTTTTTCGCGGTTCACGGTTTTTCCTCCGAAGTATAATTTGGACTGCTTCTAACGAAGGGTGAATAGAGTCTTCAAAGGTAGGCAACGCACTGACCATGCCCCGGGTATTGTAGGTGTCTATAGGCAGCGGTGACCTCTTACCATCAGGTGGCCCGTAGCTTGTTTGCCACTTATTCTATTTAAAAAAAACTCACATATGCAATGCCAGGCAGAGCGTCGTCCGGGTCGACGGGTAATGTGTGTCTGGAGTGCGAGAGCGGCAGCGAGGCGTGCAGAGGTGGGAGGGGCCGAGGGCGCGGGCCGGGGCGGGGGGGCGGCACCCGCGCCTGCGCGTCCCGCACCCGCACGCCACCCGCCTCCTGCACGAATGCCACGCAGTCGTCCATGGAGCTCAGCAGGCTGTTGATGTTGTGGTGATGGAACTGAGACAGGTTCAGCTCGCGGCTGTACCGCTCCCTGGAACAAAACACGCAATATGTTTTTATAAGACGGAAATTAATCATCTAAAAACACAAAACAAACCATGTCACATCCATGTCAGTTTCCATAGCATTACACTGTAAAACATACTATCACTAGCACAATATTGAAGCTATAAGAAACTCTTCTGTGTCGGGGCTGGTCACATGATACTGCAGAATGAAGATGACACTCCTTGAAGAACTCCACAACATATCTTCAATACCACAGCTGTTGTAGATTTATCTTTGAGTAACCTATGACAACATCATTTCAGTTTTTAGGGTTCCGTACCCAAAGGCTAAAAACGGGACCCTATTACTCAGCTACGATGTCTGTCTGTCCTACCTATTAACGGCTGTATCTTTCGAACCGTAATAGATAGCTAGTTGAAATTTTCATAGAATATGTAATGTTACGGCGGATTAACTAAGAAATAAAAATTTAAAAAGTTAAAACGAAAGGGGGGTTCCCATACAACAAACGTATTTTTTTACGTATTTTTGTATTAGCTCTAATGTAAAAACGGTAATACTTACTGTTGTATCTGTATGTAGCTCCAGGTAAATGGTTTTGACATAAGTTTATATGTCACCTCATTTCTAACTTGATCTGTGGTTGACGTTTTGGGCTGCCATTTTGACTTGATACAAAATGGACAGGCTACTTAGCACCATAACACTAATATACTATGTTATAATAAAATGACGTTTTATTTAGAACATGATACTTACAAGCGTCAAACTTAACATGATTATATAGTACACATAACTAAAGTATAACAACAAATAATAAAAAATGCCCAAGTGCGAGTCGGTGACAAGTTTCTGTTCATTACCAAGTTATAACTAGTAATTTCGGATTGGTATCGGATCAATTCGGATCGGTAATTGGAGGGTTCCATACCACCCCATAACTTGTTAGCTACTAAAATAAAAAAAAAAAAAAAGACCTTCGTACGAGAACCGGTGGTGAACAGAAATTTAACACTGACTATAATCACGCCAAGTTTGACGCTTGTACGTATTACCGTTTTTACATTAGAGCTAATTCAAAAATATGTTTGTTGTATGGGGACCCCCTTTTCGTTTTCGTCTAGTAGTCCCACTGTTTAGTCCAAAGATTTTTTCATCTTAGTATTGTAGTGTAACAGACGATCAAAATACTGAATCTTTCAGTTTCGATGTTAACACAGCTTAATAGACATTCATTTGAAATTAGTTGACCACTCTTAGCTAACAACGACCTCTCTGGGTGGTCTACGGGACAAGTTTGGGGACTGCTCTAGTGTCATGCAGGTTTTTTTTGTTGTTCCCTCTATACTTTCTCCGACGCATGCCGGAGACATTGTAAGACCAAACATATTGCATAGCATTTTATTTATATTACATGGGAATTACTCACGTAAGATTAAGCCGGTCACTCCGACTATAGTCTCAACCGCATTAGGCAGTCTAAAATTCTGACTATAGTTTTAATGCAGTTGAAACTATAGTCGGAGTGACCGGCTTAATCTTACGTGAGTAATTCCCGTTACTACATAGTATAAAACAAAGTCGCTATTGCTGTCTGTCCATCCCTATGTATGCTTAAATCTTTAAAACTACGCAATGGATTTTGAAGCGGTTTTTTTTTCATAGATAGAGTGATTCAAGAGGAAGGTTTATATGTATAACTAGCGGCCCGCCCCGGCTTCGCATGTAAATTACACCTAGCGAAGCCGGGCGGGTGGGTCGCTAGTGTAATATAAATAACATGTGTGAAAACCACGTCAGTTTCTATAATAAAATATTGCATAGCAGTTTACTATATTTTTTAGATTCTCGGCGATAATTACCTTTCATATTATAATTTGATAAACACATATATCATATTATACAAGTACACATAATGAGTCGCTCGCATCCAGTGGATGCAAAAGGCAGGCTGTCATTCAGTCTGGGGGTTAAAGGGGGATGCCTATGTTCAGCAATGGACGTCTTCTGGCTGATGATGATGATGATGACACATAATTTGTATTACAATTATTGCAGTTTTTTTTATCATCATGCAGGATTTGGAAATGTTGCTCAGTTCAACAAGTTACGTTACCTATAAAACCTCAAGATGTTAGTGCACAGGATACCATTCTCATGCTCCTTGATTAGCTCGTAGACCTCGCACTTCAACTCCTCCAGCTGAGCCTTCTTGGTGCTGCTTTGACCTGGAATGATTACAAATTACATTGGAGCAACGTAAACGTAATAAAATAAATCTACTCATTAAGGTTAAGGACTTACTAGATGAGGTTTGTCTTCCAGAATCATTGTCACCTTTGGAAGAAACCTTATCGGGCTCGGTACACTCCTCTCTGTCCAGATTCGAGGTTTCATACATCTGTTGGCATCTCTTTAGGAGACT
Organism: Agriopis marginaria; assembly: GCA_932305915.1. Lineage (NCBI taxonomy): Eukaryota > Metazoa > Arthropoda > Insecta > Lepidoptera > Geometridae > Agriopis > Agriopis marginaria. Next base: position 330,520 of record OW029932.1, read on the forward strand.
GCTCACATTACGGTTGTAAACATGATCGTCCCTGTGCGGGTTTAACCTCACATTGTTTTCTGGTTTATCACAAGTTACTATCTGGTTACTGTCTGGTTTATCACTGGTTATCTGGTTCATAGTTGTTCTGTTGTACTTGTTATTTGCTGACAAGTTGCAATTTTCAGTTAATTGTTTACTCTTTATGCCATTTGGTTTCACTTCTGGTGGGTGATAATTTAACTTTACTTCTGATGAGTGTGATTTGTTTGACTTTACTTCTGTTGGACAATAGTTTGACTTCACATCTGGTGGGTAGTACTTCGACTTCACATCTGGTGGGTGGTAATTTGACTTTACTTCTGATGAGTGATATTTGTTTGGCTTTACTTCTGTTGGACAATAATTTGACTTCACATCTGGTGGGCAGTCTTTTGACTTCACATCTGGTGGGTGGTAATTTGACTTTACTTCTGATGAGTGATATTTGTTTGGCTTTACTTCTTTTGGACAATAGTTTGACTTCACATCTGGGGGGTAGTACTTCGACTTCACATCTGGTGGGTGGTAATTTGACTTTACTTCTGATGAGTGATATTTGTTTGGCTTTACTTCTGTTGGACAATAATTTGACTTCACATCTGGTGGGCAGTCTTTTGACTTCACATCTGGTGGGTGGTAATTTGACTTTACTTCTGATGAGTGATATTTGTTTGGCTTTACTTCTGTTGGACAATAATTTGACTTCACATCTGGTGGGCAGTCTTTTGACTTCACATCTGGTGGGTGGTAATTTGACTTTACTTCGGGGGGGTTGTAATTAGACCTCGATTGTGGGAATTGGTAATTAAAATTTTGTTTTAGTGCATTATTTGTAGTAAATGTTTGGCAAATCCTGTTAGATTCAAATTTTGGCTTCTCTGGAGGTCTAATTGGTGTTACAACGCTCCTTCTTTTGCCTTTCCTATAAAATTAAAAAAAAATTACAATAATTAATATTCAGTGGTATGAATGTAATATGTTGTTTAGAGTCTAGGAGTCAGTCTATCAAGCCCCCTTAAGGTCGAATCCCTAAATGGAGCATCACATTACCATCACACAATATTTGTCGTCATTTACAAATTGTACAATACATATTTTGTTGATGATAGGTCATAATCATAACTAAGCTGTGTATAATGTGTATTTTGTGGAAATTCAGTCAAAACTTACAATTTGGTATTGGATGTACATTTCTGACGCTGTACGAACTGATCAATATGCTTCAAAGAGTCAGGCACAATCAGTGTAAGCACTGGGTTGGACGAAACTCCCTGAAACTAAACTTAATGGTTAGAGAAATCCTTATAATACATTCAAATAACTTGTTACACTGAAGCCTACACTGTTATACAATGGTACGAACCAGGAAGCAGTCTCCGCAGCGCTCCTTGAGGAAGGTCAGTATGTCCCTGTAGCCATACTTAGCGAGTGGGATGGGAGAGCCCATCATGTTGCGGTAGTCGCACGCCAGCGAGCGCACGTCCACCTGCGCCGGGCTCGACACCACCAGGGAGCGCAGCACCGACTTCAGATCTTGCAGCTCTTTATCCATCCTTACATAATTTTAGTCTGTCAAATAATACAGTGAATAATTAATGATCCATGCCTGTTTCAATTGCATGCTATTTAAATTGTTTGCAAATAACCCCCGATTCAGTAAAATTTTATGCCCATCAATTTTGAGTTTTATCTTATAATGTTAAGCTGTATTATTATATGAGGCGAACCTCAATTGTCTTATTGTGTTGACTGACAAAACAGATGTCTCAGATTCAGCCGGAACAAGTTGGCATTTGTATGTATGTTTGTTCAACAATAAAAGTACAATTTTTAAGTTCTAATGTGAGCCTAATCAGGTTTACGTCAAACTACTATTTGAATGCACAAGAAAAATATCTATATTAACTATATTGAAATCATCATCATCATCATCATCAGCCTCTAATTGTCCACTGCTGGACATAGGCCTCTCCCAATGCACGCCACTGAGCTCGGTCGGCAGTTCCTTGCATCCAGTTTTTACCCGCCGTTTTACGCAGGTCATCACTCCACCTGGCCACAGGGTGTCCTACACTACGTTTGCCTAAACGTGGTCTCCACTCCAGAACTCGTCTACCCCATCGGTTATCGGTTCTTCGGGAAATGTGGCCGGCCCACTGCCACTTCAGCTTGCTAATCCTTTGAGCTATGTCGGTAACTTTGGTTCTATGTCGAATAACTTCGTTCCGAATTTTGTCCCGTATAGAAACTCCAAGCATAGCTCTCTCCATAGCTCGCTGAGCGACTTTAAATTTGTGGACCACCTTAACCGTGAGTGTCCACGTCTCGGCACCGTAGGTCATAACGGGTAGGACACACTGATTAAAGACTTTTGTCTTGAGACACTGTGGTATGGACGACGTGAAGACTTGACGAAGCTTACCGAATGCTGCCCATCCCAGCTGAATCCTTCTATTGGCTTCTTTCTCGAAGTTGTTATTGAAATCATGTTGTACATTAAAGACATCAAAATAATGTAAGTTTGCTTTTGTGAAATTAGTCTATAAACTACCTTGAATATACTAAAGCCCAAATCATTTTTTTTTTACCTGTAACTTAACAGTCATAAGTCAATCATATTGAATTAGTTATTTATTGTTCACATTTAACTTTTGCCCTAGGTGGGACTCCAACCCATATCCCCAAGCGCAGAAGGCAGGTTAACTACCACCTGGACCAAAGGGCTATCAATGTATTTAAATAACATGGGTGTTTACGAAATGAGGATGTTGTGATCTCTTCAATGAGCATAGGTAGGTATTTGGCAACAACTCGTGTGGGCACGCTTTTTAGTATATAGATATTTTTTATTTCCTCAGAATAGGTACTACTACCTGTGCTACTACTCATACTCACATGGAGTTGTAAGTGATATATCACTCATAGTCCTCATAGAGCACATTATATATATGATATCACTTTCATTCGATGCATCAGAAGGTCCAGAAGGTACGAAACAGATATTTATGTAAAAGATCGTTGGTACGAAATATGGATATCACATAAGTGGATCGTATGGTAAATCTTGTCTTACCTTTGTAATACGAATATTTATCCACGCTCCATACACAAAGGTAGATAAAAGCTTTAAAATTATCTATGTTTTTCAAAAGATTTGAGGTACATTTAAATTTTATTTTATGAAAATATTGTCAAATCAAACAATATGGAAAAATAAAGTTACGTTGGTGTTTTTTTTTAGTTTAAATTTCCATGACCGTGGATTCAATGTCCTTTAGTCGTAATATTAATCATGTTTACATAGTATTAAAAGCGTCAAACAAGTCATAGTCACAGTCAAAGTCAAGCAAAGTAAGTCACGGTCAAGTCAAACTCATGCCCCTGTAAAGTGGTGGAGACTTTACAAGGGACTCCTATGGAATTTTGGAAACAACATGAAAAGACATGTTTCACCTAGTTATATCACTTGCCCACACTGGAGCACGTTTACGAGCACTTAATGAATAATAATTTACCATTTACTATACATTAACACTCGAAAATACACAAGTTTAGGAAAATAATCCAACGACCCGACATGTTTTTTCCACGTTGGCGCCAAAACTCCAATAAAGTTTACGCTGCCTACAGTGTTGACAGGTCTAATTTTCACAAAACGGTAGGTGTACAAAGGAAAAATCGGGAGATGTATGAAGACAAAATTCAAAAAATCGTGAGACATGAATGAGAGAATGTAGCATAAATCATACCGTAAACTTAGCATTTAATGCGCAAAATTTGCTTTATACATCAACATGCACCGTTGTGTTCACATTCTATGAAATTAAACAAGTAAACGAGTTTGCTAATAAATATTCAGCTATATTATGTACCTAATAATATATTTTACGTTGCGTGTGGTATGTTATTACTGGTTGATTGAACCAGGCGTTACTTTGCGGAAGTCCATTTTTAATTTGTATAATTCCGCTTCTAGAAGCGGAATTACACTAGAAATTCAACATATACAAAGTATGTTATTACGTCTTTAGTACATAATTATTACACAGTAATGGTAGTCCACTTCTGCGTTTTCTAACATGTAGTTTTCTATAATTATGGAATCTAATACAACAAAAAGCATGCAAAAAAATGGGAGGATAGAGTAGAAAATAGGGAGATCGAGAGAATTTGGCTGAAATCGGGAGAATCCCGAAATATCAGAAATATTGGGAGACCTGGCAGCACTGGCCGCCGATTGCAAGTTGTTTTCTTTCTGTGTTGTTTTCATAGTAGGTATCATTGTGGTATCCTCATCGGGTATCATCATTGTTTTGCTTTCTAACGCTTTTTTCATTCCCGTATTTCTCGTTCTGAAAGCTTTTTGGCGTCGCACGTCTTGTGCATTTGCCATTGTCAGTCAGTCAAAACTCAAGTGTTTGCACTCCTCGGTTTCACCCGCATGGACATTCCCTGAAGAACCGTACATTTCTCCGGTTAAAACTTTATTTTATGTTTCTTTTCGGCCCTGCAACTATCTCTATGCAAATAAATCACGTGCCGTAACTCTGTAGCAGTATCAGTCCCGGGGGAAGAGCTCCTCCAAAGTATCTCCACCGCTAACAAATCTAATATTAATACATAATTTATTTATGCTACATAGCGTACACTTAGCTGTGTCAAGCTCCTTAGCCCAATATAGCTTATTATAATTATGTATTGTAATACTTGATACTGACAAATGCACAAGAGTGCGACGCCAAAATCCTCACGAGGAAATATAAAAATATACAATTCAGTGACAATAGTGATATCTCTGATTTGACAGTTTTTTTACTTTTTTGTAATATTGTGATTGTGGTTAGATCTGCCAAAACAATTTATCTTTTCTCAAATTACGTAAGTAATAATCGAATAATAACAGCGAATACGATGTCCTTTTTCTTAAAACGCACCTTCGGTGCGGGTTGCAACCTAGGACGCATTGTTCTCAGTAATGGAAAACCCGCTAGCCTCCAATGTGTCGCCACCAAGACCGATCAAGCGGCGCCCCAAGTGGAGACACGACCCACCGTCGCCAAAGTAGACCCACTCCAAAAAGCCCAGTTGGTGGACTTCGGTAAATACATCGCCGACTGCATGCCGAAATATGTGCAAAAGGTACAGATCACATCAGGCAACGAATTGGAAGTCCTAATCCCGACGGACGGCGTCATACCCGTTCTGCAGTTCCTAAAAGACCATCACAGTGCGCAGTTCGCGAATCTGGTGGACATCGCAGGCATGGACGTGCCGTCGCGTACGCACCGGTTCGAGGTCATATACAACCTGCTGTCGCTGCGCTACAACGCACGTATTCGGGTCAAGACATACACGGATGAGCTAACGCCAGTGGACTCGGCATGCGAGGTCTTCAAGGCCGCTAATTGGTATGAACGAGAGATCTGGGACATGTACGGTGTCTTCTTTGCCAACCATCCCGATTTGAGAAGGATTCTGACAGACTACGGATTTGAAGGACATCCATTCAGAAAAGACTTCCCTCTTAGTGGATACGTGGAGGTTCGTTATGATGATGAACAGAAACGTGTGGTAGTGGAGCCACTGGAGCTGGCGCAGGAGTTCAGGAGGTTTGAGCTGGCCGCTCCCTGGGAGCAGTTCCCCAACTTCCGTGGCACCCCATCTGAGGAAGTGGTCAACCCAGGAGAGGACAAGAAACCAGAATAGATGTAATATAGAGTAACAAATCGCTTATAAATAAAATTTTGTTGAAATTAGCAGGTTTCTGGTGATGTGTAGGCTTGAGAACCCTCATTTACACATAGTGACATAACTTGGTACCTACCTTGGTTACCGAAATTTTTCAATTTAGATGTTACTATTGTTATCTTATCTTATGCATAATGCACTAGCTTTAACTAAATTGCCTGCATGGCTTTGCATGCAACAAAGAAGGGAGAAGAGCCTCAACTATAAATCTACTCAACTCAAATCCTGAAATGTAACACTTTTCTGCTGGGAGTACACTCACCTGAACATCATGTCTGAAACATATTGAAGAAGCATTTGTGTTAATGGTTCTTAGTAACTCAGTTCATCTCGGTGGGCAGAGACGTATTAAAGTAACTTTTCTAGATATGCCACCCGGAGCCATCCAATCCAAGATTGCGGCCCCTCTATTGTTACAATATAATCCGCTAAATTTGTTCTAGGGTAGAAACTTGTAGGTAAATAACCCCAGCATTTTGAAATAAGGCAAACTCTCCTCCTCACTGTGCTGGTCCTTTATACTTTTACCACACAACATGTAATTTATCACCTTTCTAAAAATTCGCTTTGGCTTCACCGGTGGAGCGTGGCGGTGGATCCATGTGGCCGGACGGTTCATAAATACAGCTATGAGTAGAGACTAAGTACAATGGAATTTATGGAATGTATAAAAGTTCCATAAATTTATTTACTGATTAATTATAAGCCTATCAAGTTCCCACTGTTGCAAAGATTGTGATGTATGTGGCTGGGATACAGGCTATCTCTCAGAGAGAGAGAATTGGCCTAAATCCACCCTGCTGGCCTAGTGTATCCTAGTGCTTGTTGGTAAATGTTATTTGACTTTGAAGGTCTTGGACATAAGGATTTTCTCATCGTTACCAATGTTTTCCTTCACCGTTTTTGAACGATGGCATCGGAACTGCACGATACTTATGTAAGTACTAAATAAACAAACAAAGTAATTTATTTTGACATAAATTTTGTTTTACATAACGTGATTTTCCATAGGCTCCCGAACTAGTCTGGGACTGTCGTCGTTTATTAAATAATAACAAATACAACATAAATATTTGTAGGACTGAGGATCGAACTGGGCGCCGTCAGATTGTAAAACATGCTACCGGTCAGCCACCATCACAAAAAAAGTAACTATATTATGCAGATCCGATTTTTGATTGGGCAGAAATGCTTTGAAATCTACCACCCGGAGAAATGCTGAAACTGCTTAAGCAGTAGTACTTTGTGAGGGGGTTGTTTACTTACAAGTTGTTATTTATTCACATGCATAAGTTTCTGATTCTGTAAAAAACAGTTAAGTGGTCTGTGGTAGTAATAACACACATCACACTTCACACATCATCAGCCATTAAATGTCCACTGCTGAACAAGGCCTTCCTCTTAGAGAGGGGTGTTGCCATAATCCCCACGCTTGGCAGGCGGCTTGGAGATCGCAGTACGTTCACCGTGTACTAACAGGACGCTGCTGCCCATCCTCCGGTGGTTCTGGTCGCAGTTTTAGGACATACCCCGTAGTAATAACACAAAGTAATAAATCTTAAATATTTTATTAAGTAGTTAATTACATGTAATTAATATTCAAAATCTGTTATGGAAATCCAATAATAACACAAAATATTTTATACCATTTTAAATGGTTGACCGGTTAGGTGTTTGACCACAGCTTACCTGATGTTAAGTGATGATGTGGTGGTAAATGGTAAAAAACCCTAGCGTGGAATGAGAATAGGTTGCTGGAATATGCCAATAGGTCCTTGGTGACAGATTTTCCATTTGAACAACACTGTAAAGCCCTTACTATAATGCTATAGTTTCCACACAGTTTTCCTTCATAGACAGCTTAAGCTTATTTTTGGGACTGTTTTTTTAATTTTTTTTATAGGAGGTAGGCTTGTGCTTGGCCGCCATCTCGCCTGATGTTAAGCGACGATGCGGTCTACGATGGAGCACGCTTGCCTAGAAGAAACCAATTCACTCTCGACTTGAAGACACCCAGATTGTAAATGACGGGGAAAACACATTCAGGCAGCGATTTCCACAGACTAACAGTTCGCACAATAAATATGGAATCATACCGCTTCGTACGGGTTCGTTCCTGAGTTAGAATTGAAACTTGCCAACCAGTGAGTTATAATTGGTACAGAATATAATATATGTAGTAGCGTAGAGATCTATCGTCGATAGCGGTATCTTTTGAAATGGAACCAGAGTTGGAAGATGTTGTTGTGGAAGTGGCAACGAAAGCCACGTTTGTAAGAGTACTCCCACTCGCGGTTCACTATCTTGAATGCAATATCTTCATACGGAGGCCCGGCGTGGAACCGCAGCACTGCAAAGTCAGGGTTATCTGCGCATGCTTTCTGTAAAAACAATTTATGAATGTTATATGATTATTTACGGGATATTTACCGTGGTAAGGTTGTGGAATGAGCTCCCGATATTTCGGCGCAATTACATGCACCATGTTCACGGGAAGACTGAAGAATTTGGGTGGTTGGTCGAACAGTTAAAAAGTTAGGTGCAGACATAACGATCTACCCTCTTTCTTAGTCTTATTTGTCTGCACCTAACCTTTTAACTGTTCGACCAACCACCCGCATTTTCAGTCTTCCCGTGAACATGGTGCATGTAACTGCGCCGAAGTTAGTCGGGCGGGAACTATATTTTATTATCAAACTTGGATTTAAACTTTTCAAATTTTTTAGTTGTTACCCCGATTTATTATAGATATTTATATTTTGACTCGTACAACCTGAACAATACTTGCTAACTATATAGTTATTTGCAATCGCAAAGCAAATTCGTTCACGGCGTAATCGACGTACATACATAAAAGAAATATATACATACTAGCGACCCGCCCACCCGGCTTCGCACGGGTGTAATTAACGCGTGAAGCCAGGGCGGGTTGCTAGTTATATATATAAACCTTCCGTGAAAATGAATCTAACTGATGGTGAAAACCGCATCAAAATCCGTTGCGTGGTTTAGGAGGAGTTAATGGCCATACAGACAGACAGACGCGGAGAGCGACTTCAATTTATACTATGTAGAGATAAGGGTCATCATAGCCTTTTAACAGTCCACTGCTGGACTTTTAGCCTACCCCGAAAGGGTGATTGGGCCATATCCACCACGCTGGCCCAGTGCGGATTGGTGGATTCACATACGCCATTGAATTCCTTCTCCGTACATATGCAGGTTTCCTCACGATGTTTTCCTTCACCGAAAAGCCAGTGGTATGAAAATCCGTACATAAGCTCCAAAGAGCTCATTGGTACGGGCCCGGGGTTTTAACCCACGACCTCACGCTTTCTAGTCTAGCGGTGTCCCAAATGGGCTACCACGGCTTCTACACATAAGGGTATACTTCTACATAATTATAAGGGTATTAAGTCGGTAAAAAAATGTGTGAATAGAGCGAGGGACTTACCAATGTGAATTCTGGCGTAGAGCTCTTGTCAATGAGGTCCGGGTAGAATATGTTGAACTTGTAGCCCTGCACGATCTTGGGCGGCGGGTTGTCCATGTCGTAGTGAGTCTGGTTGTACTTGTTCCATTCGAACCCGGTGTGCACTCTGTACCAGAACAAGCAGCCTCAATATCACACAAACCTCTCAAACTTAGCTTCTATTCACTAAATGCCAAGATAAAAAAAACCGAATGCCAGTTGATTCATAATTTATCTAAAAAACATTATAGACAAAACATAATGGGCGGCCTTATCACCTAAACCGATTTCATCTAGTCAACCTTTGGACGGACAGGCCTGTAAGAATGGTAATACGGTCGGTGGTGTGTGTCGTTACCTGTTGAAGTATCTGGGCTTGCGCGGGCGGTACTTGTCGGCCCAGAGGCAGGGCTGGTCGGGCAGCGCGTGCTCCACGCTGAACTGCGCCTCCGCGGTGCTGGCGCCCATCGCGCGGCGAGCTTCCTTCTCCAGCGCCTCTCCGGTCGTCGCGCTGGGGCCCGCAGCCTCCGCCACCTGGTCACACTCTTACAATCACTCTAATGCCTGGGCCACACACATCGCGATAATATTCGGGCGATAAACTTCGTCTTCGGCGAAGCTGCGCGGCCACATAATGCGCGATGTAAAGTTTATCGCGATGTACGAGCGATGTATAAACGCAAAAGACAAAATGGACGCCGCGGTTGCTCTATATTTTATGACAGCAAATGATTATTATTTACATATATATGTCATCTAAAGAATCATCAGACTCGTAATTGGCAATAAATTCAAAAATTCTATCGTTACTGCAATCCATGTTTCGCTTCAGCTATATTATGCACTGCAGTTTAACTTACATGTCCGGTACGCACGATGGCTGGCGGCCGACTGAAGTGTGGCCACGCAAGCGAAGTTCATCGCGATAAAACGCTTTGATCTGCGAGACGTTACCGACAGCGTAGCGAACTCCTCGCAGCTACGTACGAAGCACCGAAGTATACGCGAATACTTGGCTACACACATCGGGATAACGCGAATCTTCGGGTTATCGCGATGTGTGCGGCCTAGGCATAACGGGCCAGGATTAGTCCCCCTGCAACTACGATATTATATTTATCACCTGCACTCTCATTCAAATTGACATAATGCGGTGGGGACAGGAACAATATCGCACGTGCAAGAATAGCCAGTCAGGATAATAAAAACAACAAGAGCACTAAATGCACGTGTATCTCTTTCGCGCCTATAGCGCTTTCTTTGTCATAAGCCGACCATCGGCATCGGCCGGCTTATATGCGCTCTGAACCCGGGAAATAAGAAACATTTCCATGTTCGTAGCTGGTTACGAAAATTCAGTTACAAACGTGGACTAAAGGGTGAGAATGAGCAAGACGAGTTGCATTGAAATTGTCTTTCACTCCTATGATAGCTGGTTGTATTTTTTTTTAACTAACTATGTAATCCTAGTGTAAGCCGAAATGCGGCTTGCTTCCAAACCTAACGGACTTGTCACCCGACCGCGCGCGTCTGTTGTTTACAACTTTCTTTTCATTTACGAACCGAGCGCAAGACGCACGAGGGATCAGTTTTCGTATTGAAATTGCGTTGTTTTGGTACAAAGTTCAATTGTTTTTGAAGAGAATGAAGTACTTATTAATTATTTAAAAAAAAAACAATGTCGATGATCAATAGATCTGGTGCGAGGAGCCGATGGGAATAGGGTCCCTTCGCCACTGGGAGGTAGTGAAGGACGGCAGAAGTTCATCAGACATGACATCAGAATTTTGGTTTTATGTATTTAAAATATAAGTCTTGAGTGTCGCTAAGATCTAAGATTAGGCTGCGTAAGACCTGTTTGGAGGAATCGACCTGGAGAAGTCGAATTAGGATGGTTATGAGCTCGCCACATCTCTGCCCACGGCCTGGGGCTCGGATTCTCGTCCCGCACACCTGTCGTCGGCCGCTTTCCTTCTCTCAGTGGCGCCCTAGGAGATCAGAGCTGTATAGTGTACCTGGTGCGCCGTGTTGGCGTGGTCGCGCGCCGCGTTAGACGCGTGCGTGCGCGCGCGCAGGTACGCGAGCCGCTGCTCGTCGTCCGCCGGCTCCGTGAGCAGCGTGCCGGGCTCCAGCAGCGCGGGGGGCAGGGGCGCGGGCGAGTACCGGCCGGCGCGGTACAGAGCCTCGCAGGCCGCCTCCTCCGCCTCGCAGGCCGCCGCCGCCGCCTCGTCGTCCGCGCCCGACTCGGAGCCCGCGCCCGCGGCGGGGGACGGGCTGCGCTCCGACGGCTCGCCGGTGTCGCTGCAACAACAACATGTCCAACACTGACTCGCTGACAACTCACTGACGTTAGGACCGGGCGGTATCTGTACCCGGACACAGGTATCCGGAGGCCACGCTTGTACGCGCTAGCATATCGCATGCGGTCTACGCGAAACCCTAGTTTTTTTTATATATCTTTTTTTTTTTTTTTTTCATACCGGATGTTGCAGCATTTAGATGTGACAATAGCTAAAGAATACAATGCATGATAGGCTGAACATCTTTTTAAGTGCAAACACAACATGCATACGAATATAATGCTCAAATATGCAACTTTACTAGTTGCATATCAATATAACAAAACAAATTTATAAGGGTATTATAGTAAGTAAAGATAAATATTAAAATGTTAATCTAAATAAAGGTTGTGTTACAAAAAAATGGGGTTGCTTAGGATAAATTTCTTAATTTTGTTGACCGATGTATCGAAAATGTCGAACTCCTGACAAACACTATTGTAGGTACAACATAGGCGGTTTATGGGTGAATTTTGGGCATAATTAGTGCGACAAATAGGCAGGGCGAGTGTCTTGCAGTTGCGGCGTGAAGTGTGTTGCAGTTTATTTTTTATAATAGCACTTAAGTTTTCGCAAAAGTAGCCTCGGCGCACTCCGCAGTATAGGTATGAAGCTACAAGTATTAATATGCCTTCAGTGGCAAAACTAAAACAAAATAGGTAAAGCACGCGGAGTAGTGCGTGGTCGAGCCGGCAGCGCGAGCTGTACACCACGTGACTCACGTGTCTCGCGGCGGCTGGTGCTGCGTGTCGACGCCTTGCTCCTGCTTCAGCAGCTGCAGCTTGCGGCGCAGGTTGTGCTGGTGCCGCTCGCGGAGCCGCGCGCGCGACATGTGCGCTGCAACACAACCAACTGTCGCATGAGATGCGCGACACGACTGCGACGCACGGAGCGACGGGGACAAGCGGACGCTCCTCATCCTTAACACGAAATATGCTTCAAATTTGACGATTCCTCCTCGCGAATATTCAAAAGTAGACCTTTAAAATCGATTAATTGACATTATGTGTAATAAATGTTTTTGAAATATTTTATTCGGATTTGTTCACCAATACACGATTCAAGAAATTTGGCTCGATAGAAAAAAAATCGTAAACTTTCCTAAAAAACACCCGTTTTTACGTTCCCTTCGATGGATTGAATCAACTTCATTCAGTTTCTAAAGAAGATATTTTTATTTAAAAAAATTGTGTGTAATCCTAACAATCATACAAATACTTTAGTGATCGCGGTTTTTTGTAAAAGCATAACATTATTTGTAGAAAATGAAGAAAAAAAAATTATTGTAAATATTTGAAAGCGCGCACGCCGAGTTTCTGTGCATTACTAAGTAGGTTAACTAACTAATTTATTGTCTCTTGTGTAAAGACTTCGAATGTTTGTTTTCCAATTACTATTTATCTATCCAGGCCCTAGTTGGTGTTGCAACGGGGCAAAAACACTATTTCTAGTTTGAATTAGTGAAAACATGTTTTTGGCTTTTGTGTAACTGTATATCTCATATCTACTGTATTAGTTAGCAGCTGTATGTTTTCCTTGTAAAATAAAATTACCGTCACAAGTGTACGTTCTCTACCATTTCGCCTTAATAGACGTATTGCGTGTCCTAGGGAGTAGATAAGTAGTGTGTTCGTAATGTAACTGTGCGCGGCGCGGCGCGGCGGTTACCTTTGAGCTGCGAGAGCAAGCTCTCCCAGTATCCCACGTCGACACCGTCGTGTCGCGTGGTGATCTTCTGTTCTATCTGCGCGCGCAGTGCCTCCAGCTGTGCTCCCGTCTTGCCCTTAAAGATCTGTAAGGTAATATTATGACATGAGTAGTTCTGCCTCTACACAAAAAAAATACGACTAAACAAAACAACGTCAAAAACCATAAAACAAACAAAAGTAAAATCAACACGGAGAAAAGCCTAATTCCTCGAACATAATATCAGCAGTGGCAGGGACAGGAGAAGTGACCCGTTTACATACTCGCGCTCCCCACTCCCCTGCTCACTTCAGCTGAATGTAAACCTAGCATTACGTGACGTCGTCCGGCACAGCGCGGTGCACAGTGTCGCAGGTGTGTGTGTACCTGCGTGACGTCGTCCGCCACAGCGCGGTGCACAGTGTCGCAGGTGTGTGTGTACCTGCGTGACGTCGTCCGCCACTGCGCGGTGCACAGTGTCGCAGGTGTGTGTGTACCTGCGTGACGTCGTCCGCCACTGCGCGGTGCACAGTGTCGCAGGTGTGTGTGTACCTGCGTGACGTCGTCCGCCACAGCGCGGTGCACAGTGTCGCAGGTGTGTGTGTACCTGCGTGACGTCGTCCGCCACTGCGCGGTGCACAGTGTCGCAGGTGTGTGTGTACCTGCGTGACGTCGTCCGCCACTGCGCGGTGCACAGTGTCGCAGGTGTGTGTGTACCTGCGTGACGTCGTCCGCCACAGCGCGGTGCACAGTGTCGCAGGTGTGTGTGTACCTGCGTGACGTCGTCCGCCACTGCGCGGTGCACAGTGTCGCAGGTGTGTGTGTACCTGCGTGACGTCGTCCGCCACTGCGCGGTGCACAGTGTCGCAGGTGTGTGTGTACCTGCGTGACGTCGTCCGCCACAGCGAGGTGCACAGTGTCGCAGGTGTGTGTGTACCTGCGTGACGTCGTCCGCCACTGCGCGGTGCACAGTGTCGCAGGTGTGTGTGTACCTGCGTGACGTCGTCCGCCACTGCGCGGTGCACAGTGTCGCAGGTGTGTGTGTACCTGCGTGACGTCGTCCGCCACTGCGCGGTGCACAGTGTCGCAGGTGTGTGTGTACCTGCGTGACGTCGTCCGCCACAGCGCGGTGCACAGTGTCGCAGGTGTGTGTGTACCTGCGTGACGTCGTCCGCCACTGCGCGGTGCACAGTGTCGCAGGTGTGTGTGTACCTGCGTGACGTCGTCCGCCACTGCGCGGTGCACAGTGTCGCGCCGCGCGGAGGGGGCGCTCAGCCGCCGCAGCTTGCCGAGCTCGTCCACTACTATCGTCTCCACATCCTCCCAGTACGACACGTTTGCGTTGTTCTCCAGTTCCTTGTAAACCTGACGTACAAAAATTTCTTATTTTTTATATGTATTCCAAATCAAGTGTATTTTTTTTGTGAGGACATGTTCAAAATTATAAACGGGTTGGCAATTACTGTCATTGAAAATACTAATTCATAACTCGCTAGTATCGATACTGGGTTGCATGACGTCAGTATCCATGTCGCCACAACAGCTGACAATTTTCCCTTTCACCCCTTTCAATTCGATTCAATTCATTTATTTTGAGTCTTGGGTACAACTAATATACACTTGACGTCATTTAAAGGATAAAAATCACAATTAAAAACCGGACAAGTACGAGTAGGACTCGTGCTCTGAGGGTTCCGTTGGACAGAACCCTCAGAGCGCTAGTCCAAAAAAAACCTAAGGTTGAATTATTGAAAGACAAACTTACCTTTGTAGTTGATTATAAGGTTCTTCTATACATTCCAACTACAAAATATAAGTTTGTAATAGCAAAATAATTATTTTTAAATTATATAACTTCAAATTTGTAACTTTCTGATTTATTCCTATATATGTGCTATGAGACCTTGCCTTTTGCCAAATTTCATGATTCTAGATCAACGGGAAGTACCCTATAGGTTTTGGTTTTCCTGGGAAATCGCAAAATATGCGACGTAAACGTTCATATCTTTTGATTGCGTTGACTTACAACTTTTATTTTTTTACAGCCAAAAGAAACCGTAGACCCAAGTATTTAGTATAAATTTCAACTTGACACCTTTACGCGTTCTTGAGAAAAAGGGTCTTGACAGACGGACAGACGGACAACGAAGTGATCCTATAAGGGTTCCGTTTTTTCCTTTTGAGGTACGGAACCCTAAAAATTAACAACAACTATACAATATAGGTACACATTATAGGCTGTAAAACGACCTTGTCAATAATTTTGCAGCAGTAAAGAGCGGTAATACGTACAAGCGTCAATCTGGCATGATTATCGTACGCACTCTCAGGTATAACAACAAATAATAAAAAAACCGGCCAAGTGCGAGATGGACTCGCGCACCGAGGGTTCCGTACAAACTTGTCCAAGTATTATAAGTTCAATAGTTCGCCCATCGAAGACTAATTCCGTTTTTCCGATTAAGTATCCCAAAAACATATATTACAACTAGCTTCTGCCTGCGGCTTCGCCTGCGTTATTCAAGGGAAAAACTAAGGAGTTCTCTGCAAAAAGCTTTATTTTAGGATGCTACTAAATACGTTTTATGTATTTCATCCTGGATATTGATGGTCGGTAGGTACACGGTGCTTTATGAGCAGGAGATCTAAAGTTAAATTCCTGGCCTGGCTGGGCCGCTTGCGGCCCAGCAAACCACGCAACCTAGAAAGTTTTTTTTTTCTTTTTTGTACGTCACTTTTGCTTGACACTCGCACTCGCGGGCCGCTTGCGGCCCAGCGAACCGCGCGACCTAGAAAGTATTTTTTTTTTCTATTTGGTAAGTCACTTGTGCTTGACACTCGCCCTCGCGGGCCGCTTGCGGCCCAGCGAACCATGCAACCTAGAAAGTTTTTTTTTTCTTTTTTGTACGTCACTTGTGCTTGACACTCGCCCTCGCGGGCCGCTTGCGGCCCAGCGAACCACGCGACCTAGAAAGTTTTTTTTTTCTTTTTTGTACGTCACTTGTGCTTGACACTCGCCCTCGCGGGCCGCTTGCGGCCCAGCGAACCGCGCGACCTCAAAAAGTTTTTTTTTTCTTTTTGGTAAGTCACTTGTGCTTGACACTCGCCCTCGCGGGCCGCTTGCGGCCCAGCGAACCACGCAACCTAGAAAGTTTTTTTTTTCTTTTTTGTACGTCACTTGTGCTTGACACTCACCCTCGCGGGCCGCTTGCGGCCCAGCGAACCACGCAACCTAGAAAGTTTTTTTTTTTCTTTTTTGTACGTCACTTGTGCTTGACACTCGCCCTCGCGGGCCGCTTGCGGCCCAGCGAACCGCGCGACCTCAAAAAGTTTTTTTTTTTCTTTTTGGTAAGTCACTTGTGCTTGACACTCGCCCTCGCGGGCCGCTTGCGGCCCAGCGAACCACGCAACCTAGAAAGTTTTTATTTTTATTTTTTGTACGTCACTTGTGCTTGACACTCGCCCTCGCGGGCCGCTTGCGGCCCAGCGAACCACGGAACCCAGAAAGTTTTTTTTTTTCTTCTTTGTACGTCACTTGTGCTTGACACTCGCCCTCGCGGGCCGCTTGCGGCCCAGCGAACTACGCAACCTAGAAAGTTTTTTTTTCTTTTTTCTACGTCACTTGTGCTTGACACTCGCCCTCGCGGGCCGCTTGCGGCCCAGCGAACCACGCAACCTAGAAAGTTTTTTTTTCTTTTTTGTACGTCACTTGTGCTTGACACTCGCCCTCGCGGGCCGCCTGCGGCCCAGCGAATCGCGCGAGCTCAAAAAGTTTTTTTTTCTTTTTGGTAAGTCACTTGTGCTTGACACGCCCTCGCGGGCGCTTGCGGCCCAGCGAACCACGCAACCTAGAAAGTTTTTTTTTTCTTTTTTGTACGTCACTTGTGCTTGACACTCGCACTCGCGGGCCGCTTGCGGCCCAGCGAACCGCGCGACCTAGAAAGTATTTTTTTTTTCTATTTGGTAAGTCACTTGTGCTTGACACTCGCCCTCGCGGGCCGCTTGCGGCCCAGCGAACCATGCAACCTAGAAAGTTTTTTTTTTCTTTTTTGTACGTCACTTGTGCTTGACACTCGCCCTCGCGGGCCGCTTGCGGCCCAGCGAACCACGCGACCTAGAAAGTTTTTTTTTTCTTTTTTGTACGTCACTTGTGCTTGACACTCGCCCTCGCGGGCCGCTTGCGGCCCAGCGAACCGCGCGACCTCAAAAAGTTTTTTTTTTCTTTTTGGTAAGTCACTTGTGCTTGACACTCGCCCTCGCGGGCCGCTTGCGGCCCAGCGAACCACGCAACCTAGAAAGTTTTTTTTTTCTTTTTTGTACGTCACTTGTGCTTGACACTCACCCTCGCGGGCCGCTTGCGGCCCAGCGAACCGCGCGACCTAGAAAGTTTTTTTTTTCTATTTGGTAAGTCACTTGTGCTTGACACTTGCCCTCGCGGGCCGCTTGCGGCCCAGCGAACCACGCAACCTAGAAAGTTTTTTTTTTTCTTTTTTGTACGTCACTTGTGCTTGACACTCGCCCTCGCGGGCCGCTTGCGGCCCAGCGAACCGCGCGACCTCAAAAAGTATTTTTTTTTCTTTTTGGTAAGTCACTTGTGCTTGACACTCGCCCTCGCGGGCCGCTTGCGGCCCAGCGAACCACGCAACCTAGAAAGTTTTTATTTTTATTTTTTGTACGTCACTTGTGCTTGACACTCGCCCTCGCGGGCCGCTTGCGGCCCAGCGAACCACGCAACCTAGAAAGTTTTTTTTTCTTTTTTGTACGTCACTTGTGCTTGACACTCGCCCTCGCGGGCCGCCTGCGGCCCAGCGAATCGCGCGAGCTCAAAAAGTTTTTTTTTCTTTTTGGTAAGTCACTTGTGCTTGACACGCCCTCGCGGGCGCTTGCGGCCCAGCGAACCACGCAACCTAGAAAGTTTTTTTTTTCTTTTTTGTACGTCACTTGTGCTTGACACTCGCCCTCGCGGGCCGCTTGCGGCCCAGCGAACCACGCAACCTAGAAAGTTTTTATTTTTACTTTTTGTACGTCACTTGTGCTTGACACTCGCCCTCGCTGGCCGCTTGCGGCCCAGCGAACCACGGAACCTAGAAAGTTTTTTTTTTTCTTCTTTGTACGTCACTTGTGCTTGACACTCGCTCTCGCGGGCCGCTTGCGGCCCAGCGAACTACGCAACCTAGAAAGTTTTTTTTTTCTTTTTTGTACGTCACTTGTGCTTGACACTCGCCCTCGCGGGCCGCCTGCGGCCCAGCGAATCGCGCGAGCTCAAAAAGTTTTTTTTTCTTTTTGGTAAGTCACTTGTGCTTGACACGCCCTCGCGGGCGCTTGCGGCCCAGCGAACCACGCAACCTAGAAAGTTTATTCTTCTTTTTTTACGTCACTTGTGCTTGACTAACCCTCGCGGGCCGCTTGCGGCTTGCTAAATCTGTTAAACAGTTACGGAGTTGAATGATTGAAATTATCCTACAGGAACTTACATTTTGTTGGTTGGTTTGGTTGGTTGGTTGGCCTTAGTTTAATTCAGGGAATATGCTACCTCCATACCAAATTTTATCGAAATCCGTTAAACAGTCACAGAGTTGAGTGATTGATGTTATACTACAGAAACCATAATTTTTTTTCGGGGTAAAAAGTAGCTCATGTGATAATCCAAAGAATATGGTACCGTCATACCAAATTTCATCGAAATCTGTTAATTCAGGGAATATGCTACCTCCATACCAAATTTCATCTAAATCGGAGCAGTAGTTTCGGCGGTGACTTCAGCCAAACATACACACTTAAACACTTACACACAAACTTTCGCATTTATAATATTAGTAGATAAGATTATTATAGTGTAGCTGATAATTATAATTATAGTATAGCTGAAATTTTATTGTGGTTAGTTTCTATAGCAGTATTACTTAAGTTAAAAATAAAAATGTGATTTGATTAATTGCTTATGTTTTAAATTTGAACCAAATCTGTAGGTGGTGAACGAAAAAGGAATGAATAGTGCCGCATTCTATATCGAAGATACAAGAAAAAGGGTCTTGACAGACGGACAGACAGACAGACGGACAACAAAGTGATCTTATAAGGGTTCTGTTTTTTTCCTTTTGGGGTACGGAATCCTAAAAACGAACTGAAGTTGAAATATTAAAAGACAAACTTAACTTTGTAGTTGACAATTAGGCTCTTCCATACATTCCAACTACAAGATGTAAGTTTGTAATAGTAAAATTATTATTTTTAAATGATCTAACTTCAAATTTGTAACTTTCGGATTTATTCCTATATATGTGCTATGTGAACTTACTTTTTGCAAAATTTCATGATTCTAGGTCAACGGAAAGTACCCTATAGGTTTTGATTTCCCTGTGAAATCGCAAAATATGCGACATAAACGTTGTTATCTTTTGATTGAGTAAACTTACAACTTTTATTTTTTTACAGCCGAAAGAAACCGTAGACCCAAGTATTTATTATAAATTTCAACTTTATACCTTTACGCGTTCTTGAGAAAAAGGGTCTTGACAGACGGACAGACGGACAGACGGACAGACGGACAGACGGACAACGAAGTGATCCTATAAGGGTTCCGTTTTTTCCTTTTGAGGTACGGAACCCTAAAAATGGCCAAGTGCGAGTCGGTGACAAATTTCTGCTCATTACGAAGTTATAACTGGTAATTTCGTTATTGAATTTTGTGATGGTACAGAACCCTCAGTGCGCGAGCCCGACTAGCACTTGGCCGGTTTTATTTTAATCAACTAATAGGATTGCGCTTGACCTTTTCTTTCCCTCGTCTTGAATATGAAACTCATCATGACATCATGCACATTGTAATTTCAAATATCATACTTGCATATGTAGGAAGTTTTTATAAATACCTTTATGTCCTCGAGTAGGTCCTCCAGGTCCTGTGCTTGCAGCCCATTAAGGTAAGTGTAGGGCTCGTGCATCTCCAGGGCATCCACACACTCTTCCGAGCTCACATACCATGCCAGCAGGTCTATGGGTTTCGCTGCAACAATTATAAAAATGCTATAAATCTTTCGTTCATAAAAATCTGATATAAATCTGAAAGTCCCTACAAGGTGTTCTGTAAGACATCCTATTAGTCTCCATATCCTTCATAGTTCTACAAACTACAGGCAAAACTCTTTTTTCATAAGATCAGCAAACTGTGTTAACAAACTGAATGATTTTCCTGAATTTGATCTATTTAATACATCTCCACACAAATTTAAAGCTATAGTCTTCAAGAACTGGTTTGGTGCGAATTTCGAACTGTCTCGTTTATAGGTTATGTTATGACATTACTTATCTAGCACTTATACTACTATATTTTTATACTTTTTATATTTTATACTTATATACTTACCTTAACCTATAGTAATTTTTTAGCGTAAACAAGCTGTTAATTAGATTTGTATATGCGGAAACGTGTTAATAGTGCTAAGTTATCATAATTTCTTTTTAAATTAGTTATAAATCACTGTATGTTTCCTGAATAAAAATTAAAATTAAAATAATACTATGCCGTGCTGTGGGCGAGTACCAATATTTTTAAAAGCTTTAAGTTTAGCTTAGTTTCTTGGGGGTTGAGCCTGTTTAATTTAATTTATTGTCAAAACTCATGTCAAGAGACTTGATTGGCTGCTTTTTTTTCGTTCAACCAATCACGTTGGTTGACTTTTTTTAATTTATTTTTTATAGTATATAGGGTTGCGCTTGGCCGCCATCTCGCCTGATGTTAAGCGACGATGCGCTCTACGATGGAGCACGCTTGCCTAGAAGAAACCGATTCACTCTCGACTTGAAGACACCCAGATTGTATCTGACGGGGAAAACCCATTCAGGCAGCGAATTTCACAGACTAGCAGTTCGCTTAATAAATGTGGAATCATAGCGCTTCGTACGGATTCTCGGAATATCAACCATAAAACGATGTCGATTTTTTGTGCCCGCCCTGGCGGTCCGATAGAAAAAAGGATTAACATGAGATTTAACAATGCATTAGTTTATGTTTGTGTTGATCAGCCTTTCAGAAACCGGGTGTAAGGGTGATATTATATGTACCTCTGCCGTCGCGTATCCGTATCTGCGAGCGCAGCCGCGCCTGCTGCAGATGGAAGGCGTCCTCCTGGCGTGCCCAGCTGCTGAACTGCTGCGCCTCGCGCGCGCGCGCCGCCGCGGCCGCCTCTGCCTCGCGCGCCGCGCGCTCCGCCTCGCGCTCTAGCCGGCGCTGCTTCACCTGCACACACACACTTCCATTGGAACTATCACACTCAAACAATGTTGCTACTAAATGTAACTTATCTAATTAGGAGTGGAACTGTTTTGCCAGCAACCCAAGACTGTCCTGCGTAATTTTGAGGCGCTTTGGTGGTTAAAGTACTTTAAGGTTTAAAATTGGATGGGGGAAATGCACAAAGCACCCCAAACTGGACGTCAGTGCAAGGCCCTGATTCATTAACTAAATCACGCACGTAACGCGACGCGTTAAGTTAACCTGTAAAAAATTTACCTCTATTAACTAGAGAATAAAGGCCAACTTTTAGAGGTTAACTTAACGAGCCACGTTTTAACCGTGTTAGAAATTAGTGATTCAGGGCCCAAGTCATATCATGTCTACCTAGAATTAGATGGGTTAACTGCCACCTGTCAGTTTGGCAGAGCCTTGTTTGTTATCTAGAAAGGTGACTTTGTGCAGGCAAGGTCGGCTCGGAGCATTTAGTTGTAGGCTGCTCCTCTTCAGCCCTCTCATTACTAAATGTCAGTGCCACTCTGACAGCTGCCAATCCTATTAAAGTCCTGACCAAAGTATACTCTAGCTAGTGACTTATATACAGATAACAAAAACTGAACAGGACTCCTACCTTTTCCAATTCAATTTTGTTCTCCATCTGTTTCTGTCTGTTCAATGCCTCAAGCTCATCATGGGATACAGTTTTCACTCCTTCTTTCGCCAGTTTCTTACTCCAGACGAATGTGTTGGTGAGGGCCGAGTCTCCGAATGGGTTGTCTTGGTTAGTGTAGCACTGGTACTCATTGTCCCAGCCCATGCGCTCTCGACGTTTACGCTCCTTCTCTTGTTTTTCTCTTAGACGCCGAGCTCTAGAAATGTAGTAGGATAATAACTTTAAATAATGTTTTATTGGCGACAATGGGCTGGTCAAATATGCAATAAGCTAGGAACATGGAATAGAGACATGTTAGAATGATACCCAAGAGAGAGATACAGGGAGACACCAAATAAGATGGAAGCTATGTTCAAGAAATACCTCAATAAGACTATATTGTTGTCCTTTGTAGCACAGCAGCAAATTGTCATAAGCCAGAAAAAAACAAAGACTCTAGTGGGTGTTCTAGAGGGCCGAAACAAACTAAATGTCTCCATTTTGACTATTATATTGCTAACAATAAATATTTTGTTCAATAGTGCCGTACATGTTCATTGATAACATGTTATTAGCATCAATAATTAAATAATAGTGTAGTTTAAATATATTTAAACTACAAAAAATATTATGTGTCATATTTATGTATTATTATGCCTTTCTTGTTGTTAAAACAAAAAAACAATTACTGTTTGGAAATTTCCTCAGAAACAGTATATTTAACAAATATAATGCATATAATCACAAAGATCAATCCAAGGATACATATGATTCTATGGGATATGATAAGACTAAAAATGCATGGGATTACATATAACGGTGGTATAAAGGCAAAAGGAACTCAATGTATTTATCAGTAAGAGAAAGTTAGAATATGGGCTGATCTTTCTATATGTTTCCGTGGTATCCTGGTAGCCTATTTAGGAGACCGCAAGACTTGAAAGAAGGTTGTCGGTGGAAGGAAGGTCGTCGGTTCAAATCCCGGGCCCATACCAATAATCTCTTTGGAGTTTATGTACGGATTTTCATACCACTGGCTTTTTGGTGAATGAAAAACATTGTGAGGAAACCTGCATATGTACGGAGAAGAAATTGAAAAGCGTATTCACTAGTTGGTAACAAACAAATATTAGGTTGTTAGTTGAGCTGGTGGCAAAGCTTCGAAATGAATAAAATGCTGGCATTAAAGTGTACGAATAACATTTATGGTAAATCAGTTTATATCGGACCTATAGAAAACATGGTTTCCCCAACACAGGGTGCCTAGTATGCATATTACATTCTCAGTTATCACCACTGGCAACAAATCCTATACATTGGCATTGGTGATACATGGGAAGAAGTTCCCAATAGTTATCAATGGTGCGAGTGGCATATGTATTTCCCATCTATAAAAGGGATTCTTTTTGTTGTTAAAATGTATTTTTTATTTTTATTGAATATAACAATCATGTCATATACAATGGAGCTGTAATGGTGATGTGAGTGGTAGCACTATAAATATGATAAACAGTCATTACCTCTTTTCCTCGGGTGTTTCATTAGCCTTCATTTCTTCTTTTTTCTTTTGTCTCTCCTCCTTCAACCTCAATCTCTCTGTCTCCAGCCTTTGTAGCAACTTGAGTTCTTCCTCTTCGCTATCGCTGGAGCTGCTGCTGCTTGATGTGCGCTTTTTTTTCTTCTTACTCTTTTTGCTTTTCTTTTCCTTTCTGTGTTTATGTTCTCTGCTTGTTGAACGATGCTTGGATGTTGGTGAGCGTGACTTCGGTCTGTCTTTACTCCTAGCTCTCCGGTCTTTATGCCGTTCTAGAGATCGACTTTGACTACGCTCGCGACGTCTGCTAACCTCACCTCTAGATGACCTGTAACAGAACAGTTGGGCAATGAGCCTCTTAATTTCATTGTAGACGCTAGCAGTAATATCATCATGAGATGAAGTTGTTAACAAATTTCATACAAGTTGCTTTGGTTAAGTACACTCACATTTTTACGTGCTTTACGTATGGTATAGATATCTTATTTAGAATGAATCTCAAAATATGTTTGTGTTTATGCACCGAATTAATACATTAGGACTAAAGCAAGTTTACTTTTTTAATAAAGTAATCTGAAAAACTAAAAAAGCAAGCAAATAAAAATAATACACTTTTTTTGTATGACACTTTGGCCAACTTGCCAACTTCACGTCATTACGTCAAAAAAGTTAAGAGCAACATTATAGCAATATAATTTGTGGTTAAGAGGAATTTGGCGCCGCGCGCCTTTTGCATTTGAATGTTTGAATGCTATATTGGCCCAACAAGAAAAGAGAAGTAAAAAATAAGGTTTAAAAGAAAAAAAAAATCTGTGGTGGGCTCATAATGTTTGAATGTGTCAAGTATTTTAATATTTTTAAGTTTTCTTGGCTTGTGCTCGAGTGTATTTATAACGAGGTCACATGACACATAACATTATATCTGCTCGTGTTGTTTCCAAACTCCATAAAAACTTTTAGTAAAGTCTTCACAACCTTACAAAGGCACTTTGCTTGACTCTAACTTGTTTGACGTTATTTAGCTTATCTTGAAAATATTTCAGTCAAGGAATATACTACTCTCTAACGAGAGAAGAAGGGTATCATTCTAGAAAAAAAGTTTGAAATTCACCGATACCACTAGCGCTGCTTATTCCGCACGGAATATTGAGGTAAAATTAGTAGCGCGAAATTTCAAATCTATTGTTAGTTCAAAGAACCAGTTTGACTAAGTAGTTTGGCTAACGAAAGTTGAGACTGATTTTATGAGTTAAATTCAGTCTCAACTATCGTTAGCCAAACTTTACTAATTATTATTTCAATTATGTATTACTTATTTTTATTAATATTATCACTTAGCGATGGGATATGAAAGCGAATATTTTATTTGGAACGAAAAACATGTTTTTTAAGGAAATTCTTAATTCATAAATGTTATATAAAAATAAACCCGGGTTAAGACCATCGCCTCGTGAAGGGATCTTGAAATAACGAAGGTTTCTTAAATTCTAGAAATGAAAATATAAATATTAGATAAGATTATTTATTTTTTAATATGCGCATTTTCCTTTGCAAAGATTTCGTTCTTTCATCTTCACCAAACTCTCTATTTTTCACTACCACGTACCTTTTAACGCAAATATAAAACGTTGACATAATAATGTGATTTTTGTTTGCATTATAATGTTGTTGACAATTTGTTAAAAATCCAAAATCCACCTGAGAGAGAACAGACATTATGTTTTTTTTTAATCCTTTCTTCCAAGCTTCTGTATTTAATATGCTGTTTACTGCTGAGGAGCAAACTTCCACACAATGAACGAAATTAGAGTTAACATAATTTAAGCTATTATGCAGTGTGTCATACTCTCTAAAATTCGTAAACAAATTAATTTTATCATATGTTGCCGTGGTCTCTAAAGCTAAAAATGTTTTTTTACAACATTCGCATCCACTATGCTTCAATTTTTTGTATATAAATCCACACACATAAGCACATGCCTGAGCCTCAGGGGATGCCTGTTCTACAGCTTCGGTTGCATCGGCGATTAAAGGTTCCAGTTCAATAGTGGTCTCACTGTCACACATATCTTCAGATGTTTTTTCATCAGAAAGTAAAAACTTTTTTAAGTTATCGCTAAGAATAGCATTGTCGTCTTCACAATTCCTCTTGGAACTAGTATGGCGCAAATTGTTTATGATGGCTGTTTTTATTCCAGCTATAAACTGTCCAACATTTGGATTATCGTTAGACCCACAGTGGTACCGTATGCAACCGAAGCAATTCTCAAGTGGATCCTGATTTAAGCGACGAGTGGCAAGGGTCTTTACACCTAAAGATACTAAATTTTTCCATAACCTTTCCACAGCATTTATGGTTCTAATCCATCCCACCTGCGATGGTGGAGGTGAATGTGAACCTATAAAATTCATTTCTGAAATGAATTTCCTCATATCTCTAAATAAATCTAAGTGGGGTGATCTTATAGACATATTTGTGGAATATTTCTTTCCTCCGCGTAGGTCTGGACTGTCTGCATTTAGGGCGTCAAATAGCTGGTCGAATTTGCTCAATATTGTTGCTGTAGCATGCGCCTCGGCAGGGAGTTCATCTGAAATTATAAAAAAAGATATATGATTTATACAGTAAATAAATATATTCCTATTATTATACTAGTTGAGCATCGCAGCTTATCTCTACATAGTATAAATTAAAGTCGCTTTTTGCGTCTGTCTGTATGGCCGTAACTTTTCCTAACCCACGGAACGGATTTTGATGCGGGTTTCACCACCAGATATATATTTTTTCACGGAAGGTTTATATGCATAAAAAACCTAATTAAGTTTTCATATACTTAAGTACAAAAAAAAACACAATTTTGCAACCAAGTCGCCGGCTAAAAAGGGGTAACGAAAGGGGTAACACCCATAAAAAAACGTCTTTTTTTAACGTATTTTTGTATTACCTCTAATGTAAAAATGGTAATACGTACAAGCGTCAAACTTGGCATGATTAAAGTACACACTCTAAAACATAACAACAAATAATCAATAATAGCCAAGTGCGAGTCGGTGACAAATTTCTGTTCATTGCCAAGTTATATCTGGTAAAACACTTACTTGGACGACCTTATCATTTCTTTCACAGAATTGATATTCCATATTTTACTAATTTTAAAATCGTTTTTTTTTATGATATTTATTGTATTTTGTGGTGGTACGTAACCCTCAGTGCGCGACCCCGACTTGCACTTGGTTAGTTTATTTATATATTTTTCTGTGCTATTTTCAAAGACAAATCATAAGGTCAGACGTTGCGGGCTTAGACGAAAATCATACAGCTTATACGTAGCACTTGAGCGGGTCACCACAGAAGACATAAGCGTCACTTATTCCTATTGTTCTTATTGTTGTCAGCTGCAAACATTGTTTTCACCTCTTTTTAAGGTTCCGTACCCAAAGAGTGAATACGGGACCCTATTACTATGCCTAAGCTGTCTGTCTGTCGGACAGTCTGTCTGTCCATTCGTCCATCCGTCCGTCCGTCCATCTGTCTTATCTTTAAACGGGTGCATCGTTCGAACCATAATAGATAACCAGTTGAAATTTTCACAGAAATAATTATAATAATACTACTACTCGTGAGAACCTGTAAATGGCTTCCCATCGTTTTTCCATTGTATATTTTGGTGTAAAAAGCTGTTGGTTTTCCAATAAATAAATAAATAATCATCATCATCATCATCATATCAGCCATAGGACGTCCACTGCTGGACATAGGCCTCCCCCATCGATCTCCAAAAGAGCCGGTTAGAAGCGGCCTGCATCCAGCGTTTCCCTGCGGTCTGTTTTAGGTCGTCTGTCCATCTTGTGGATGGACGTCCTACGCTGCGCTTACCAGTCCGTGGTCTCCATTCCAGAACCATTCGGCCCCATCGGCCATCTGTTCTGCCGTAACATTAGGTACATATTATGTGAAAATTTCAGCTGGCTATACATTACGGATCGAAAGATACAGCCGTTAAAAGGTAGGACAGACAGATAGACAGCCAGACAGACGGACAGACAGCGTAGGCTTAGTAATAGGGTCCCGTTTATCCCGGAATCCTAAAAACTTTTTACTAAATGATGAGAATATAAAATTGTGTTTAGCAACATCATTTATATAAACACTTACTTGTAGCAATTTTATTCAGTATTCCTGCTGTAACTTTATGGCTGAAGACTTGCGCAGCTAGTTTCACTCGCATTTTTTGCTTACTATTGGGGTTCAAATGTTGATCTGTCAATGTTGGAGCAAAAACGAAATTGGGGTTGTTTTTATCCAGTTCATAGAATGTTTGCACATGACTCCATTTCGCTACACCTGTAAAATAATAATAGGCAATTGTTAGAGACAATATAAATCTCGAAGATATATTCAAAGTACTTGACTTTGTTAAGTAGGCAACGAGAATTTTACTTATATTGTAAAACACTACTTATACTTATATTGTATTAACAGAAGCTGTTAACTGGCTATAGGGCGCCCAAGATACAGGCTTTGCCTAGTTTGGGGCCCATTGGCACAACTATTTTTGCTGTTAGTAAATTATTATATAGTAGATATTCTATTGATTGTAAAATTTTAAATAACTGGATTCTGGTATTAAATAAATGAATTATGAATTATGAATTAAAAAGGTAATAATAGAACATATTTACAAGTCAAATATATAGGTATCTCATAAACAAATAGATTTTAAGAAGAATATTACTTTTTCGTAATTTTTTTTTAATTTTATGAAATCATATAGTTTTTTTTTAAATAATATACTAATTAAAATAAATAAAATATAAATAATTACTATATTATAGTGTTTGAGTGTTTGTTCATAAAAATGAAATACCTCGTATCTATTTATACGAAAACGATACCTCACAAGCCCTAAAAGAATTTTCAGTTCTGTAAAAAAAGTAATGACATATGGTACTGAGACATGGTCCTTGACTGTTGGCCTTTTGGAAAAACTCAGAGTCACTCAGCGGGCAATGGAGAGAGCTATGCTCGGAGTTTCTTTGCGCGATAAAATCCGAAACGTGGATATTCGCCAAAGAACCAGAGTCACCGACATAGCTGTTAAAATTTGCAAGTTGAAGTGGCAATGGGCAGGCCACATCGCTCGAAGAACCGATAACCGATGGGGAAGAAAGGTTCTTGAGTGGAGACCATGAACGGGAAGACGCAGCGTAGGTAGGCCTCCCACTAGATGGACCGACGACATAGTGAGAGTCGCTGGCATCCAGTGGATGCAAAAGGCTGGCTTTCGTTCAGTGTGGAGGTTAAAGGGGGAGGCCTATGTTCAGCAGTGGACGTCTTCTGGCTGATGATGATGATGAAAAAAAAGCAACAACAAACACAACGCAAGCAGAGACAAGCGTGACAGATTCAGACTTAACCCCCTTCCCCACGCTCCTAGTACAAATCTCACTTCCTTCACATCTGAAAATAGTCATAGTGGAACCGCCTAAATATTTCATGCTTTTAACCCGATGTGCACAATCAAACATCTTATCAACCAAGGGCGTCGCCAGCCCATGTCCCAGAAGGGCAAGTTAATAAATTATTATGGACAATGAGAAAAATATTAATTGTAGGTATAATCTAAGTGATAGTGAATTTATTCAATGTGATTTTTTTTTTATTCGAGTTTTGACGTAAGGGATTTATCGGCAAAGCAAGACAATTGCACGGCCTTAGAACTTTGGTTTCTTTGCAGTTTGCTAATTTTTTTTAATCTCTATAGGGAGCAGCTGCCCCTCCCTTGCCCCCTTTGGCGACGCCCTTGTTATCACCCCTACTATAAATGGCATTTCGACCAAGTAAGGATGACGCTTTGCCGTTTATCTGCTTGTCCGGTAATGAAAAGGTGATGGGGCAACCAGTTTGTGAAGTTCCATTACACACTCTCCTATTATGATATTTAGCAAAAACGTCTGCTTGCATCCCAGGAAGACAGTCAACAATTAAATGACTCATGATATTAAATTAGTTTAACATACCTTTGACAGCTTTGCCATCAGCTTGTATATTAGTTGAACATTCAACATCATGTTTTAAAAACATGTTCCTTGTACATTTGAGAAGGTGTGGTGGGTCTAATATTGTGACAATTTCATGTCCCTCATGTTGAAAATAAGGTTCCTCTTTTGATGAACCAAGGATGTCCAGAGCCTTTATATTAACTCTGGATAAATCACATACAGTTGCTACGACTCTTAATCCTGTCTTCCAGCATTCATGTAAAATCTGAAACGTAACATAAAATTATTATAAGTTATTATTATTCATTTATATTCTTTAGTCTAGTTTTTTATAATTAAATTTATAAAAATACACCCGTACCCGGGTATGCACTAAAACTACGACCAGAACCACCGGAGGATGGGCGGCAGCGTCCGATTAGTACACAGTGAATGTATTGTGATCCCCAAGCCGCCTGTCAAGCATGGGGATTATGGCAACACCCCTCTCTAAGAGGGAGGCCTATATTCAACAGTGGATGTTTACTGGATGATGATGATAAAAAAAAACCGGACAAGTACGAGTAGGACTCGTGCTCTGAGGGTTCCGTTGCACGGAACCCTAAGAGCGCGCAGCCGAAAGAAACCGTAAACCCAAGTATTTAGTATAAATTTCAACTTGATACCTTTACGCGTTCTTGAGAAAAAGGGTCTTGACAGAAGGACAGACAGATGGACAGACGGACAACGAAGAGATCCTATATTGGTTCCGTTTGTTCATTTTGAGGTACGGAACACTAAAAATCATACAATCTAAAAAATATACTAAGCATACGGTGGCACCGACAGCAGGGCAAGGCCCAAGCTACTGGTAGTTAAGGCTGCAGAGTGAGGAACCTCCTGATGATACGCACAGTGTAATGGAGTAATGCCATAAGTAGGTATACAACCCTTAATACAACTGTCTAGCGACAACCTCGTAAGATGTTGGTTGTAATTATTATTTATGCATAAAAAGCAAGCATTTGAACTCAATCTCATCTGATCTGATGGTAAGTAACGATGCAGCTGATAATGGAGCACACTTGCCCAGAAGTTACTTGTTTCCTCTAAATACCCCGGTTAATTCAGATTATTCCAGTTTCATTTAATAATTAGTTACAGTACAATAATTATGTTGTATTACTTATTTTAATGCAAACGCATCAGGCCAGTAAAATAACATTCCTATAATTATCCCTTGATTGAAAAGAAAATATTACAAACCTCTTTAATAATAACTGATAATCTGTCTGAGGTTACGGACTTTCCAGAAAAATAAAAAGCTATTGGCTGCTTCCACTTTTTCCTTACACCAGTCAGCATAAACACCAAGGCATTACAGGCAATTTGTTTGGTTCTATCATGGTTTCCGTGATCTTGGAAGCCTTCTATCACATCAGATTTTTCATTATAGTAGAGATGTTTTCTTATCGCCATCTCATCAAAAGACAGAATGCATAGATTTTCTTCGTCTAATTGGTGTTTAGCCATATTTTTTAAACCTTCAAAAACTTGTGGGTTGATGCCTGCCTTCAGCGGTAATCTGTTCAGCATTTTTTTTAATGTACTCTGACAGGGTAATGCAAACATTCTTCTTAGAAGCCTATAGCAGGCTGGTGACTTTTTATACAATGTCAATGCCATAATTTTCTGGTCAATATTATACCGTCTAGCCTTTTGTTTTTTTTTGCAGTTTTGTAGTTGGCTCTGCAGCAAGAGTATAAATGTATTGCTCAATTTCATATCTAATAATTTTTGGATGTTGTTATCTTCGCACACTTTTTCTAGTCTTATTGACTTTTTCTTCGAGTTTAATTGCTTCCTCAATCGATTTATTTCTTTGAGCCTTTGACCACAAACACTATAAAGTTTTCTCTCACGTGGTGTCAACTCATTCAATTTCTTAACATCGATGGACTTCAAGGTTCCTGTTTTCTTTTTTGTTAAGGGTTTTGATGCTGGATTAGAATGAGTTGACGATGGTCCCGGTTGACAATCAGATGATAGACTTGGTTTAAAAATCAGCTGTTTTTCTAAAGAGAGGTCTATTTTGACACAGTCTTCAGGTTCTTCTTCGAAGTTTATCAATTGCTCAGACTGTTTATGGACATTCTGGACCTTTGGAACATCAGCACTTTGCTGATCCAAAGTCGTCTCATTTGTTGATATTTCCATTGATTGTACTGCATCACTTTCTTTGTTAGGTACTGAGAATTTTCCTAAATTTTTCTTGCTGCTGTCGGTAAAACAATGGTCTTCAAAATGTCTTTTGCACAATACTTTGTTGCTTTTAAAAAGCTGAGTTAATGCATCCACAGACGTCCAGTCTTTTTCTGGCCAACAATACTCAGCCCAAGCTCTCGCTCTGCAAATAAGAACATAATTGGATTTCATCAAACAGTAGCTGGTATGGTTTGTAGCGCCTTTATGTATCACACAAAAGCAAGTAAAAAGACAAAAGAAAGAGGATGTGAAAACAATTCCGCCCCATACCAGAGTTGGTAGCTCATCTCATTAATGCATGCAACCAAGATTAAAATTCTTACAAAAACTGGCAACTCTCCGGGTCATCATAGCTACCGCAGAGATATAGTTTTCTAATCTTCGCAGAGAAAAACCTTGGTTGCGTGCGTCAATGGCACAGGAAAGATTGTCCGGGCTAGCTCTCCTAAATATAATCAAAGATGTGAACCTGGCTTATGATGAAATTATTAATGTTTTCGCAAAAAGGTAGCTTGAATTTGTAATTTAAGTAAGCACCTAAATAAAATATAAAATGTATACGTTTAATTTAATTTGTTATACTTTGAAGTTATAAAAATTTCATCATAATTCGTTCAGTAGTTTAGTCTAAGAGTGACACTGTGATGTGCAAACAAACACACATTTATTTTTGTAATTTTCGTGAGGGGAACAAACTAACATTTTACAGGTTTATTAGTTCACTAGTATTAGCCCCACGGCTTTGCCCATGTTGAATTATACACTGTACAAACTCTTGGTCAGAGCATCATATATTTTGTAAAGACCTCCTTTGTAAGAATGTACTTACGATCATGAGCAAGTTCATTCTGCGACTCACACTTGGCTGATTTTCGGGTGGCTATGATCACAACCTTTTTTAAGGGCTAGGCTAGGTTACTTGATTCAGGCACGGACGTGCATGAATCAAGTATGTAATATATTAGAAAATTTTACAAATGAAACATACCTTTTGACGTTAGTTTTTCCGGGCTTAGGAAACCGGTGGAATGACACCGCACCATCCTGAATAGGAGTTACTCCACATTTAGCGCACTTCCTATACGCATCCGTAGACATAATTGAAGTTTTATGCCATCTATTCAAAGAATGATTTCGTCGTCGCGAGCAGTCTCCAGCATACAACTATGGTCCAATATCAGAAAATAAACACAGCACAGGGTCGTTGTCGCGAGTATAGGCTCCAGCATACAACTTTACTATGGTCCAATATCCAGAAATAAACACAACTCAGGTCGTTGTCGCGAGTAATCTCCAGCGAACAACTATGGTCCAATATCCAGAAATAAACACAACTCAGGTCGTTGTCGCGAGTAATCTCCAGCGAACAACTATGGTCCAATATCCAAATCACAATCGCTTTAACATATTATTATATTCAAGAAGAATATCACGATTCCGAAATATCGAAATTTGAAACGAAAGAAAAATAACAGACGAAATTTTTCGAATGACGTTTTTTGTTTTTTTTGTTTTGTTAAAATTTTCATGACCGTGGATTCAATGTCCTTTAGTCGTAATATTAATCATGTTTACATAATATTAAAAGCGTCAAACAAGTCATAGTCACGGTTAGAGTCAAGCTAAGTAAGTCACAGTCAAGTCAAACTCATGCCCCTGTAAAGTGGTGGAGACTTTACAAGAGGCTCCTATGGAGTTTTGGAAACAACACGAAAAGACGTTTCACGTTGTTATATCACTTGTCCACTCTCGAGCACGTTTACGAGCAATTAATGAATAATAATTAATCATTTAAAACACATTAACACTCGAAAATACACAAGTTTAGGAAAATAATTCAACGAGCCGACATAATATTTACCACGTTGGCGCCCAAACTCCTTTTCGAATGTCATAAATACAAAATTGCCAGCACAATGAAAAAAATTTGGTATACAGTAAAATTATTTTACAGACTTAATAAATGAATGCAGCTATTAACTATAAAACATTATGATGATAAAATACAGATAAGTTGTAGCTATAAATAGAGAATGTTTTTTTCTTTTATATGGTAATTAGAGACATTAATACCCTACATTTTATCTTCCCTATGTATTGGGTTCTAATTTTAATTTGGTTGCACATAAAGATCCGCAACTCACACTATTCCAATATGTATGAGTGTGTACTGGCAAAAGTTTGTCTATTGAAGATACAACCCCTTGATTTCAGTACTCGGCAATTGCATAAAATCTGCGACGCCTAAATTCTCTCAAGAGGAACGTTAAAAAAGTTACATTTCTCTGACAGTTCTCCAATTTGACTATTGTTTTTTTTTTCCCCGTATTCGGGCTTTTGGCTCCGGGTGATTGACGTAGTTGCCATGTAATAATGTTCTTGGTTGCCATGCACAATGAACAAGTCGTATAAGATTTTTGTTTTGTTTTAGATTATAGTGTTAGGGAAACGATACGCGATTCGCGAAAATTAGGCTAAAGATATAGTTTCATTATTGTATTTGTTGTTGTTTGGTTGTTGTTCAAAAGTTCATACTTCATATTCAATATCTTTGGTTGTTGTCGAGCAAAGCAACAGACGACCAAAAGGAGAGGTCTAAAAGTGAACGTAGAATAATTATTAGAACTAAAATATAATTATTATTTCATAATACTATAAAAGCAATTATTTGGTTTATGTACCGAGATATTGATTCAATGTTAGTAATTCTATAATCACTGCTAATCAAAAAGAGCTATAATCAAGCCTCCATATGGTTTTATTTTTGTGAAGTTCATAAAGTGAATTCCTCAAGAAACTTTCGAAAATGTCTTTCTTGCGAGGCTCGGAAAACTACGTGTGGTGTACGACCAGTGTCCTCGGTAAGGGCGCGACTGGCGCCGTCTTCCAAGGGGTCAACAAGAACAATGGAGAGCCAGTTGCCGTGAAGACGTTCAACCAACTCAGCCACATGAGACCGCATGATGTACAGATGCGAGAATTCGAAGTTTTAAAGAAAGTGAAGCATGAAAATATCGTGAAATTACTAGCGATAGAGGAGGAGCAAGAGGGGCGCGGGAAGGTGATTGTGATGGAACTTTGCACGGGTGGTAGTTTGTTCAACATTCTGGACGACCCAGAAAACACATACGGCCTTCAAGAACACGAGTTTCTGCTAGTACTGGAGCATTTAACGGCTGGCATGAAGCACCTGCGTGATAACAATCTAGTTCACAGAGACCTGAAGCCCGGTAACATAATGAAGTACATAAATGAAGATGGTACTACAACGTACAAGCTTACTGATTTTGGGGCAGCAAGAGAACTACAGGAAGAAGAGCAATTTGTGTCCCTGTACGGCACAGAGGAGTACTTGCACCCTGATATGTATGAAAGGGCTGTGTTGAGGAAGCCAGTGGGGAAGAGTTTTGGAGCCACTGTGGATCTCTGGTCTATCGGAGTGACATTGTACCATGTTGCCACCGGACAGCTGCCGTTCAGGCCCTACGGGGGTAGAAGAAACAAGGAAACTATGTTCTACATTACTACTAAGAAAGCTTCAGGAGTTATTTCTGTAAGTATGAGTTAGTAAAAGTGACAATTATATCAAATTTGCTTAATAATATGGCCACACTACAAAACAACGCTATTTGTTAGATGGTATTTGCATCATCCTATGCCTTTTTCATCCTTCTCAGTTGTTTTGAAATGTCAGGAATCGGAGTAACATGCTCGGTTGGTGACGGAGGGGTTAAAGTACTATTATACAATACTATAGATATTTATTCCGAATATGATTTTAGCATAAATTATGTTTATAAATTCTTTCTACAATTTTATAAAATGTCTTGAGTTCGGTGTGCCTTTTGGCATAGGCCTCCTCCAACTGTCTCCATTGCTCTCTATCATTTGCCCCTTTTGACAATTAATTAATAATTATGAACAACTTTTACTACGGGTGGTCCCATGAACACTGAAATCGCAATAAAAATATCAGCTGTTCCATAGATTTTGTCAAGTATCGGTGAAAATTATGGAACAGCTGGTCTTTGATAGGTATATCACTATTTCAGGGTTGGTCCATCAGTAAAAGTTGTTCATAATAATGGGTATTATGGACCCTTCTTACAGAACCCCGTATATTCATTAAAAAAACTTATATTTTAGGGCACACAAACAACAGAGAATGGTCCCATTGAATGGTCTCGCGAGCTACCGCCGCACTGCCAGCTGAGCGTGGGGCTGCGGAAGCTAACTACCCCACTGCTCGCCGGGCTGCTGGAGGTAGACCCGCATCGAATATGGACCTTTGATAGGTTCTTCTCCGAGGTGCAGGTGGCCACATCCACCAAGGCCATGCATGTATTCCACGTCAACAAGGCTGCTAGCATAAAGGTATGTGTGGGTGATGCTAGTTTGTGGTTGCAAGAATATTTATTAATTTATTTTGATGATAGGCGAGCAGCACATGCTGATGTGCCTATATCAGTCAAAATTTAGTATTTATCTGTTCTTCATTCTTAACATCTGTCCAGCTTGGTTTATTGTATTAAAGTCGAATTTAGTGGAGCAAAACCATGGTGCTTACATACAGTTGTGCGTCTCGCTACGTCTATTTTTGAGGTTTTTCTCATATTTTAACTATAGCTGTAATGTAAAATGCACCTTTGCGGTTTCCTTCATAATTATAAAATCTGTATATTAAGATATCGTAGACATAGTTTAATAAATATGTATTTGAATGAATCCAAAAAAAACAGAGAAGATTACAAATCAGTGTTACTTCCATATTTTTTTTCTATCGAAATTTCCTTAATTATGTTTCGGTCTTTGGGGTTTCCTAGACAAAACATTCAATTTTGATATGAGACCATTTTTATAATTTTAAGCTAATCATGAAGTAGACACACTTAAACTAGAATGACCAAAATTGCTAAAAGTCGGAAAAGATCGTCTTTAATGTTGGGTATTAATCCGCGAAAAATAAAACAAACCAAATAAATGATTTGATTGATTGATTGACTGATAATAAATCATCTCATCTGATAGCTAATTAAAAGTACAGATAGAAGATGGAAAGCGAGAGTACCTCAAATCAATGTCAGATAACAGGATCAATTTGTATCAGATGCATCAGCATTTTTTTCTATCGATATGCATTTGATCATGTTGTGGTCGAAAATGGTAGCACATCAATCTAGCTTCGATTTGATAGAGCGCCTAAAGAAGATAATAGAAAAACAATTTTTTTTTCTGCATTATAATATTTCTTGACAACTTTTTGATAGCTGTTAAAAATATACGTAAAGTTTTCGTCAATAATGTTTGTATCATTAATTTCTCAGTCTGGGGGGTTAGAGAAGACCCACTTTCTGTTCATTAGCTAATGAGATGTTATCTCAAGCCAACCTCAAGCTAATGTAATTTTCATACAATTTCATCTTTACGCAGACGTTAACG
Organism: Agriopis marginaria; assembly: GCA_932305915.1. Taxonomy (NCBI): domain Eukaryota; kingdom Metazoa; phylum Arthropoda; class Insecta; order Lepidoptera; family Geometridae; genus Agriopis; species Agriopis marginaria. The sequence continues at coordinate 367,891 of OW029932.1, forward strand.
CTTACATAAAATGGGTCTTGTATAACCCCCCAGACCGCCTAAACCGTATTCCCTGACGCGTTACAATTTAATGATACAGAGCAGTTGTTGAAAATGAAATGAAATGAAAAATGAAATTAATGAAAATGAAATTAAATGAAAAATTATTTATTGTAGCAAACGTGGTACATTGTGATGTTACAAACTAAAGTCCCTCACGTTCGGACGTTCCAAGTACGTCATACAATATTAAATCTACTTGTAATACATGGAGTCAGTTATTTCAGCACTACAAAGAGCAAGGAAACTCTCACGTGATTACAAACCATAAAAGGCCTTCTGTCAAATAGTACCTAGATTTAGGAGTCTTTTACAGGTCTCTAGTATATTAAAAAATTTACAACCACAAGCAATAAAGAGCATAGAACCCGTCACATTATTTACAAAGCGTACAAGGCCCTCTGACAAACAGTATGTTGAAACGGAAATCAGCTGTAGACGTTCATAATACTGGTGTAATTGGCGGTAGTTGCGCAAGGCTCCGAGGCTCCGCTCGTGGTGACCCAGATCATCATAGACCGGCCAATCACTCTAGCACACGTTCTTTTAGATTTGGATCTAAGAGCGTCTTGCCGCACTTTTTCTTACTATGTTACATTATTTTGTACCTAATTACTTACGCGTGTGATACCAGGTTGCAATGGCTCACGCAGCTAAAATAAACCGGCCAAGTGCGAGTCAGGCTCGCGCACTGAGGGTTCCGTACCACCACAAAATTCAAAAACGAAATTACCAGTTATAACTTGGTAATGAACAGAAATTTGTCACCGACTCGTAATTGGCCATTATTTATTATTTGTTGTTAGTTGTTTGTTTATACTTTAGAGTGTGTACTAGTGTAATCATGCCAAGTTTGACGCTTGTATTACCGTTTTTACATTAGAGCTAATACAAAAATACGTTGTTGTATATACCCCCTTTCGTTTCTACTTTTTGACTTTTTAATTATTTCTTAGTTAATCCGCTAAAATTACATATTCTGTGAAAATTTCAACTGGCTATCTATTACGGTTTGAAAGATACAGCCTTTTAAAGTTAGCACGGACAGACAGACAGACGGACAGACATCGTAGGCTTAGTAATAGGGTCCCGTTTCTACCCTTTGGGTACGGAACCCTAAAAATCATCATACCAAATACACTTTGTTATATCATCCAGGCACCCACATACCGCGGAATAACTTGTCGTGCCGCTCCTCAGCTGTCGTGCATTCTTCAATAATTCGCCGATGGCTTAGCGCACGCGACCTGTTTGTATTTCGGTGATTCTTATTCCGATGCTACACGCTGAAATTAAGTATTTAGAGTAATAGAACGTTGATCATGGTTAAACTGACATAAAGAAAGACGTTTATTTTATTACATTACGTCGGAACGGAGTACGAAATGCGAGTTTCTGTCTGGTACCTACAGTTCAAAATGTCAGCGTATACTATAGAAGCTATAGGTGTTGTAAATCTGTGTTGGAACAATATGTAACCGTGGTGAATTATACGTTCCGCTCGGCTAACCACGGCCAATATCACCGGGGTCGCGGGATCGAAGCCCGGCCTCGGCCGACATTACATTCGAAAACTGCGATAACCGCACCTATATTCATCAGCTGCTGATACCATCATCGTAATCCCCTCATTAGGAAATGACTCATTGCATCATCCAGGGCCGGATTTAGGGGAGGGCAACCGATCGAAAGCCCCGGGGCCTCCACAAACAGGGGGCCCCCACAATAGAGACTTCGGAAAAAAAATTCTTTCAAATTCCAACTAGTTAACACTAGTAAGCATCTTTTCCTTTGATATTTGTTTTTTTTTGCTCTTTCACCTTTACCTACAGCCTACAGTACTTTATACATACATGATTATTTGATTATATTAATCTTAAATAACAGAAATCATTGATCTATATTTGTTCACTCCAAGTTGCCCCGAGGATTCTGGACCTCTAAATCCGGCCCTGGCATCATCTCTAATACCCATTACTGGCTGTGCTGTGTACTAGCATTAAACAAGCTCTGTGCCCTTAGTCCTAGATTTGATAGTTTACGAAAACTTTTTTCGTTTTCGTCTTGTTCCATACAATGCTGGGCTAAAAAGTATTCGAAAACTTTTTTCGTATTAGAGTGAAGCAATCTATACCGCCGATAACTGCCAAATTTAGTTCCTCCACGTTTCCGATAGAGGCGCTTTACTAAAATGTATGGAACAATACGTAAACGAAAAAAGTTTTCGTAAACTATCAAATCTGGGACTAAGGGCACTGTAGTTTTAAAAAAATAATAATCTGATTGCTGGCGGACTTGAGGGGGTTCCGGATTTTCATGCGCTTTACTGGGGGAGGAATAGCTTATAATTATAAACCGGCAAAGTGCGAGTCGGGCTCGCGCACTGAGGGTTCCGTACAACCATAAAATTCAATAACGAAATTACCAGTTATAACTTGGTAATGAACTGAAACTTGTCACCGACTCGCACTTGGCCATTATTTATTGTAATATTTTAGAGTGTGTACTACAATGATGTCAAGTTGGCGCTTGTACGTATTACCGTTTTTACATTAGAGCTAATACAAAAATGCGTTTAAAAAACACGTTTTTAGTATGGGGAGGTGAGTACCTCCCTTTCGTTTTTACTTTTTTAGTATTTTTTTTGTTTATCCGTCGTAACATTACATATTCTGTGGTCAACTATCTATTACGGTTCGATAGATACAGCCGTTACTAAGTAGGACAGACAGACAGACAGACATCGTAGGCTTAGTAATAGTGTCCCGTTTTTACCCTTTGGGTACGGAACCCTAAAAATGAGACCTTTGTTGACATTTTGCAATCTCGTAATTTTCTTATAAGTGAAGTACTCGTTCCAGGTGTTCCTGAAACCGGAGGAGAAGTACGAGCAGCTGCAGACGTACATCTGCGACCAGACGAGCGTGGTCGCCGAGTCACAGATCCTGCTCTACAAGGACCGTCTCATGACCTCCGAGGTGGACGACAACACGCCAGGGAAGGTAAATAATAATAAATAAATAAATATTCGGGACTTTTTTTGCACACACGGCCATCTGACCCCAAACTAAGCAAAGCTTGTGATATAGCTGCCAGAGACTGATACACATACATATATAGTTTTAAATACATACTTAAATAGATATTAACAACCAGATATAGAACAAACACAAATGTTTATCACATAAATGTTTGTCCTAGGTGGGAATCGAACCCACGCCCCCAAGCTCAGAAGGCAGGTTCACTACTAATTAGACCAACGGGCTATCTGAAGGTACTCCACAGACCACACATTCTATAGACCTTACAGCCTACTCCCACGCAGACAATACACTTCAGTCCGCAGTCATGAGTCTCGGAGAAAGAAAGAAGTAGCACAAACAGTAATCTAGCCCGAGTTTAGATAGCCCGTTGGTCCAGTTGGTAGTGAACCTAACTTCTGCGCTTGGGGACCTGGGTTCGATTCCCACCTAGGACAAACATTTATGTGATGAACATTTGTGTTTGTTCTATATCTGGGTGTTAATATCTATTTAAGTATGTATTTAAAACTATATATGTACATATATCAGTCTCTGGCAGCCATATCACAAGCTTTGTTTAGTTTGGGGTCAGATGACCGTGTGTGCAAAAATGTCCTGAATATTTATTTTTAGTCAGAGAGACAAAAGTATGCAGATTACTTTTCATAGGTTTCCTGAGTGTCTGGCCGGCTATGTTCTTTGGGCATGAGTTATTGTTTATATCCTCGTCTCGCTCGCATCACAATGAGTGAGAGGGACAGAACTAATATCGCAGCTCACAGAATAACCTACCTCCGGACGATACTACCACATATATAGATTACTAGCGGTCCGCCCCAGCTTCGCACGGGTACAGATTATAGCCTATGTCACCCGGGGATAGTGTAGCTTCCCGTCAGTGAAAGAATTTTTCAAATCGGTTCAGTAGTTTCGGAGCCTATTCAATGCAAACAAACAAACAAACAATCAAATCTTTCATCTTTATAATATTAGTATAGAAGATGAGCACAATGGGTCCGTATTAACGAGTCCCATATGTTACACTTAGTGACTAGGGCCTGATGATGGAGACAGGTGGATAGTGGAACTCTTCAATGGCTACTAGTAAACCCCTCGAGTTCGGGATCATTAGGTTTGTTTTAAGCAGTGCTCGAAATGGACCGGAACGCACCGGAACGCCGTTCCGGTTAGTGAAATCACCGTTCCGTTACGTAAAGGAATCCAACGACACCTCACTCGTCAAAATCGGTCAAGCAATTTAGGCTACAGGAGCCCAGAAACATACATGCTCACATACAACCCAAAAACAATACCCTTCTTAAAGTTATACGATTATTTACGGGATATTTACCGTGGTAAGGTAGTGGAATGAGCTCCCGATAATATCCGATAAATATCCCGTAAATAATCGTATAACTTTAGTGAACAACTGTGAGTTTCAACATCATCATCATCATCAGCCAGAAGACGTCCACTGCTGAACATAGGCCTCCCCCTTTAACCTCCACACTGAACGACAGCCTGCCTTTTGCATCCACTGGATGCCCGCGACTGTGATAGTTTAAAACAGTGTATTACCCTCCTTCTTGGACAGTCGGTTAAAAGTTCGCAAGGTTTGAAGGGGAATGCGTCCCGGTTCATGAGTAAGTCCAATTCGACCACTGGTTTTAAGAGATACATAACATTTGGTGACGAGGGACGTCTGTCGTTGGTGAAGATTGTTCCTTGCGTACTTTGTTAGATTTCTTGAGTAAATGTAATGTGATGTTTGTCAGGATTACCCGAGTACGACGGCGGAGGAGCCGCTGCTGCTGTTCAACAAGAACAACAACAACGTGTGCATGGCGCCCGAGCCCGACATACCCAAGTTCCCCGTGTTCCCTAACATCGTGTCCGTGGAGAACGACGCCAGCCAGGCCAAGGTAACCAGCACGCTGTCACCGACGCGACGTTTACTTCTGATAATGATACATATTCGCGGGAGTGAAGAATCGAACTCGGCCGTGAATGTGCGGTCGGTTGCTCATCTCCCGCACCGTTCGTCTCGTCAGATTATACACCTGAGACAGATTGTAGGATAATGTGAGTGAAGTACTCTGCTGTTTGTGCCGACCCTGCCAACTACAGGCCAATCTCGGTCATATCCCACTTAGCTGGCTTATCTGGAAGCTAATGATCTTCTCAGTGACCGGCAATACGAATTGCGCTGAATCCGCTCTACTGGGGATCTTCTAGCATATGCCACACACATCTGGAGTGGGGCCATCGAGAAGTACAGAGAAGCGCCCGCCGCGCGCCGTTTCCCTTGACATCTCGAAGGCTTTTGACAGGGTTTGGTATGACGGCCTTATTAGCAAGCTCTGCATGGATATCAGACTTCGTGATGGATAGATTGATTCGAGTTGTCATTGATGGCTGCTCGTCCGATCGAATGGCAATTAATGCCTGTGTCCCTCAGTGGTCGGTGCTCTCTGCAACGATCTTTCTGCTGTACATCAATGATCTGCTTAAGCCCGGTACCTTTGGGTACGTAGACGACAGCCAAAAGGACGCCGTTCCAACAGGCTCCTACTTTCCGGGATGTATCCATTTTGGTTACTGACCAGCTTGAGCTTTTGGGCGTTACTCTGTCTTCTTACCCTCAACTTCTTTATTGAAAAAAGGCTCAATTGGCTGTCAAATAGCTGGGTGACCCTATCGAAGATGTGACGGTACTTCACGTCGGAACAGTTGCATTCACTGTATCAAGCACAAGCTCAGTTGTGCATGGAGTACTGCTCTCATCTTTGGGATGTATCAGCTATGTACCAGGTTGGGGCGTTGGAGTCTATTGAAAGATGCCAAGAGGCTCATCAGCAACGAATCCCCAGTTCAGACTAAGCTTCATATTTTTTTTTATCAGTTTTTTTTTTCGGAGACATTTCGGAGTGTGCTTTGGATCTGCATGATCTAATTCCCTCATATTTTTATTTCGGACTGCCAGAGAGGGCACGAAAAATCGACACCGTTTTATGGTTGATATTCCGAAAACCCGTACGTACGAAGAACTTTTGTTGTGCGAACTGCTAGTCTGTGGAATGCACTGCCCTGATAGTTACAATCTGGGTGTCTTAAAATCAAGAGTGAATTGCTTTCGTCTACGCAAGCTTGCTCCATCGTAGAAGCAAGCCTAGTTAAAAAATAAAATAAAAAAAAAATGCCTTTTACAGCACTGTCTTGAAATGGCATTCAAAAGCAGGAAAGTGGTGTAATTGTATGTTTGAAGTCAATAGCAGAAAAGCGTATAAATTCAGACTAGCCAGTAAATGAAGCCGGTGTGGTACCGAGGTGCGGTCTGAGCAGGAGGTTACCTGCCAGTAGGGCGTGGTGTGGTGTGGGTGTCCGTTAGTGCTCAGTATATGTTCAGACGGCGTGCAGCGTGGGCCACGTGATCCGGCGGCGCGTGGAGGCGCTGTGCGCGGCCGCCGTGCTGTGCGGCCTGTGCGTGGCGCGGTGGGGCGCGCTGCTGGGCGCGCGGCTGCAGCGCGTGGCGGCGCGCGCGGAGGCGCTGCACGCGCACGCGGCGCTGCTGCTGGCGGCGGCGCGCGCGCTCGACCTGGCGGCGGGCGGCGGCGCGCGCGACCAGTGGGCGCCGCTGGCGGGCCTGGTGGCGGCCGAGGCGGGGTCGCTGCGCGGCGCGGCGGCGGCGCTGCTGGCGCGGCACGAGGCCGGCGCCGCGCTGGCCGCCGAGTGGGAGGCGGCCGCGGCCGCGGCGCCCTGCCCCGCCGCGCTCAAGCTGCACGTGAAGGCGCGCACGCTGGTGGAGCGGCTGCGGGACTCGTGGCAGCACCTGGTGCGGGACCGCGCCACGCGCTCGCTCACATACAACGACGAACAGTTCCACGTGCTCGAGCGGATCACGGTGCGTCACTATACTGTACTACACTAACATACTGCACCACAGTACCCACCTCACACATTAAACATTTGAACCAAGCAACCATTTATCTTTAATTACATTACTTGTATATTTGAAAAAACACAGACAGCCTAAACGATATCGCGGGGAAATGCTTGATGCGGGCCGCTTCCAACCGACCTTTTTGGAGATCTAAAAGTGGGCATAGTATCATACTAGTTCATACACAAACTTTTTTTTTTGCATGTGTCGGTACGGTTACGACCATGGCATGCACCGGGCCATGGTATGGTGATCCAGACCTTTATCGCCATGGAAACATCTCAGATAAAGGGAGACTGTTGAAATGGCCTCTTTTTGTTGAAACATTCTTGGGTCTTGGTGTGACTGACCTTAACAGATCAGGATCGCCCATTATATAGATTGGTTTAATGTTTGGCCTTGTGTACGAAACCCAAAAACTCATTCGAATAATAAAACAATCAATTTAGAAAACACCATGTATTCGATCACAACAAAGTATAACATCCATTTAAATCACTAAATCCAGCGAATGAAATGCTTGCGCGTTTTAAGGAAGGTCAACGCCATCTAGTTAGATTGGAGTAAACTAAATGGCGATGAACCAATACAATCTTAAATAAAATGATATTTAAATGAACAATTAAACATTCCGCCACCCATGGACCACAGGTCCATAATACATAGAAACAAAAAACGTTCTAATTTAAGCTCAAACAAACATAAACACAACTGTAGTATCCTTGAGAACAAATTTTGTCAAAAATAGAAAATCATAAGAAACTACAATAAAAAAACACAATTAGTCAATTAACAAATTTTAGTCGGCTACAGGTAATAAACAGAGTTTAGAAACAGGTCGTTTGATAATGGTACCTTTACTACGCAAACTGACAACGCGGGTGACGTTATCAGCACCACTATGCTTCTCTGTTATGATACCAAGGAGCCACCTAGCCGGTGGAAGATTTTCCTCCTTAACTAATACCACGTCCCCAATTTCTAGTTCCCGAGTGCTCTCTCGCCATTTGGTTCGCTGCAGGAACTGGGTCAAGTACTCACTGGACCAACGTTTCCAGAACTGTTGGACCTTTTGTTGAGTTACCTGCCAGCGTCTCAATGAGGAAACATTCGAGTTCAAGAAACTTTCATCTGGGACTAACACCAACGGTTCCCCGACCAGGAAGTGTCCTGGTGTCAACGGGATAGGATCATCAGATCCATCACACATACGCGATATTGGTCTCGAATTGAGGCATGCCTCAATTTGAGCCAATACCGTTGTAAGCTCTTCAAAGGTCAACGTCGAATTACCGATGACTTTTTTAAGGTGATTTTTTGTGGAACGGACCCCCGCTTCCCATAAACCACCGAAATTGGGACTGTAAGAAGGAATCCTATGCCAAGTTGTTCCATTATTTGAGAGCCAGTTAGCGATCTCAACGGCGACAGTCGACCTTTCTGCTGTTAGTAAAGTCTTCAGTTCACGATCAGCGCCAACAAAAGTGGTCCCATTATCGCTCCAGAGATCGGCACAGTGACCACGTCTGGAGACAAATCGTCTAAAGGCTGCCAGAAAAGTCGCAGAGGTGAGATCGCTGACGACTTCAAGGTGTATGGCCCTTGTGACCATACAAACGTACAGGCATATGTATCCCTTTGTAGATCGATGGCCACGACCCTTCGTCGTCCTAACTTGTATTGGACCCGCATAATCTACGCCACTTTGGTAAAATGGTCTATTTGGCGTTACTCTAGCTGAAGGCAACTGACCCATTAGTGGGTGCACGGTCTTAGAAGAGTAACGTACACATGTCACACACTTGTGAATGTAAGATTTCACCAAGTTTCTCAGATTGACGATCCAGTACTTAGCTTGAACGTAATTGATCATCAGGAGTGGACCTCCATGAAGAGTTTTTTCATGAGCATCACCGATGATCAGCTTCGCCAAATGAGACTGGCGTGGTATCAAAATAGGATGCTTTCGGCTCTCAGACAGATCAGCCTGATGCAGCCTACCACCAACACGCCACACTCCGTCATTGTCCTTAAAGGGGTTAAGAGAGGAATATTTTCCTTTCTTATTCTTAAGGTCGTCCGTCAAGTAACGAATCTGAGTTCGTTTGATGCAAACTAGCAAAACATCTTGCAGTTCTTTACCCGTCAACCATGGCTGCGAAGTTGGACTAGAAGGTAAGTAAAAGCGCCTGCACCAAGCCAACACCCGAACAAGTCTTCTCAAAGTAGAAAACCTTTCAAGAAGTGGATCACCGTCATCAGCGTCACTGGTAAGTACATGACATTTCATAACTTTCTTTTCTTCCAGGTTGGTATCCTTTAGATCTCCCTTACTGTATAGAATTTCTTTCAGATGCAGCCATTCCGGACCGCGTTTCCACAAGACATTCTCTACGCATGCCGCAGGCGTTACTCCTCTAGAGGCACAGTCGGCGGGATTATCCTTTGAAGCGACGTGAGACCACTGGTTTCCATCTAGGATCGTAAGTATCTCGGACACTCTATTAGCGATGAAGGTCTTCCAGCGACTAGGGTGGCTGCTAAGCCAGGCAAGAACAATTGTCGAGTCCGTCCACGCATGCAGGTGTTGTTTTGGAACGCTAAGAGTCTCTGCGACTTCATTTAGAAGTTTAGCCAACAAGACGGCACCGCATAATTCTAGGCGTGGAATCGACACTTGTTTAATGGGAGCTACCCTTGTCTTGGAAGTCACCAAACTCACATGCACGTTTCCATCGCTATCAGTAACTCGTGCATATATCACAGCGGCGTAAGCCACGTTGGAAGCATCTGAGAACCCTTGAAGTTCTAGGAACGTATCACCCTTGCTCGACTTGATCCATCTTGGTATACGGATTTCCTGAAGCCTCTCCAGGTCATTGCGAAACTCAAGCCAGTCTTTGAGCAATGGTAATGGAAGTGGGTCATCCCATTCAATACCAGACAGCCAAAGTCTTTGTATAAAGACCTTAGCAGTCGTGATTGCTGGAGCAAGCCATCCCAAGGGGTCATAAAGTCGAGCAATATCTGATATTACTCGTCGTTTGGTGCACGGACCATCAATTGGAGAAAGCGCAACAGTACATTGAAACGTGTCGGCGTCTCGATTCCAGGTAAGACCTAAAATCTTCATCACTTCATCAGTCTTGAGTTCAAGATCGGTATCTGATCGAGATTCACCACGATGGATATGCTTCATTAGTTCTGGACTATTGCTTGACCACTTTTGCAGAGGAAAACCTCCACGGCCGAGAAGGTTAGTCATCTGTTCATGAATTTGAACTCCTTCACTCACAGAATGACAACCGGTCATGAGGTCATCCATATAAAAGTCGGTCAACACGCGACCTTGTGCTAATGGCATATCTTCACCATCATCCTTGGCTAACTGCTGCAAAGATCGTACAGCCAAGAATGGTGCTGAAGAGGTTCCAAACGTGACTCTCAGTAGGCGCAGATGTCTCAAATCAGTGTTTGGATCGTCTCGCCAGAAGATACGTTGGAAATCAACGTCTTCATCAGCAACCTTCACTTGCCTGAACATTTTGACGATATCTGCAACAATGGATATCGGGTAACAGCGCCAACGCATCACCAAGTGCCTTAACTCCGGTTGGAGAGTAGGACCGGTCATCAGGTCATCATTAATTGAGACACCGTTGGTCCCAGAACAAGAACCATCAAAAACCACGCGCACCTTGCTAGTGGTTTTGTCCTGCCTTACCACTGCATGGTGAGGGAGGTAGACAGCATCTGGTTGTTCGGTGTCTTTAACCTCTTCGACATGACCCATGGTGATGTATTCGTTGATGACGTTCGAATACTCCATTTTGAGTTTAGGATCATTGCACGAAAGCCGTTTTTCTAACATTAGAAATCGTTTTCTTGCAATTATCCTAGAGCTCCCGGACTTGCAGAGAGGGTCTTCCGTCTTGAAAGGAAGACGTACCACGTATCGACCCAAATCGTCTCTCTTGGTGGTTTGAGTGAACCACTCTTCACATTTTTGATCCTCTAGGGTCAAATGCTTTTGTTTCTGGGAGGATGGTTCCGCTTCCATCTCCCAGAACTTCTTCAACAGTTCATTCTCAAACTGCTGATCAGCATGTGCTATGTGCATATTCACAACGTTGTGACACTGTTTCTTACGGTTGACGTTAGCAGATTCTACAGTGCCAGATAAGATCCAGCCTAGACGGGTATTTTGAGCAATCAACCCAGGCTGACCTTTAACTATGCCTTCCAGAAGTATCTGGCTATACACCTCCGCCCCCAGTAGCAGATCAATTCGACTGGATGTACCAAACGATGGATCTGCTAAAGCACTGATCGGAAGTGTAGGCAAAGGCTGCACATTGTGCAGTGTTGCACTAGGCAAAAAGCATGTGAGCTTATTCAGCACATGTGCCTTTACCGTGATGGTAAAGTTTGGGTCTAGGCGGGACTGGATAGTTAACAAAACTGTGTGCTTCGACGCAATAGTCGAGCCACGGTCGCCGCCTAGTCCGGTGACTAAACCTGTCTCAAGAGTCTTCTTGAGACCTAATAGCTGCACAGCAGCTTCTGTTAGAAAACACGCCTGAGATCCTTGATCAATCAAGGACCTTAAAACAACAGTTGTTGATTTATTGGATGCCGCCTTTACCAAAGCGGTAGCCAACAAAACTTGACTGGGCGAATTAACATAACAGGTGGTGACCTTTGGTGTATCTAAAATTTCGCATGGGGCCTGTGAACTTGATGAGTCCAACGTTGACGATGTAACAGCAGCGACAACACTCTTGTTCACAGGCTGATCAGCCTTGACATTGTCAATGGTTGATTTCTGGTTTTTTGGGTGCAAAAGGGTGTGGTGTTTCTTTTTACACAAACGACATCTGGTTGACATATTGCATTGGTAGACTGTGTGGTCAGTATTCAAACAGTTGAAGCATAAGTGATGTGTCAGAGCAAAATTACGCCTAGTGTCAATGGTTTCTTTCGCAAACTTCTTACAATTGCAAGTTTTGTGATTCTCTGAACAAAATGAACAGGATACAAAAGTAGTCGCGACGTGAGTGCAATTGGTTTTTTCCGATTTTTGAACTTTAGGGTCTAAAAATTCAATAGACCTGAACCTATTCTCTAAAAATTCAACAAACATAGCCATTGTAGGCAATTCTAGTTCAGTCTCCGTTACCTTTAGTTCCCATAGCTTGCGGGACTCAGCATCAAGTTTTTGACTTATCAAAAAAATTACAATCATGTCCCAAGAATGAACATTGACACCTAAATTCTTCAGAGCGCTCAGACATTCTGTGGTTGTGTCTAACAACTGCTTTATCGCACTAGAAGATTCAGTTGTCAACGTCTTCTGAGATGTCAACTTTTTCAGAATGCAGTTTGCTAAATGCTTTTTATTACTGTATCTGTTTTCTAACTGAGTCCAGCATACCTGGTAATTATTAGAGGTAACCGGGATATGTCGCAACAATTGTTCAGCTTCACCAGTCACTGAACTTTTTAGATAATGCAACTTCTGTACATTATCAATACTGCCGTTATTGTGGATCAAGGAAATGAACAGGTCCCGAAAACTTGCCCATTCAGAATATTGACCCGAAAATTTGGGTATTTCAATTTTAGGCAATTTTACGCTAAATTGTTCAGTTCTTTGAGCTGCAGCAGATACAGAAGCTACAGGATCTGGTCTGAGTTTCATAATAACTTCCTTCAACATAGATTTATATTCCATATACGTTTCTTCAGTCGCATAATATACATCATTCGTAATATATGTAGATTTTTGCAATTCCTCGCTCTGTACCTCTGTTATAATTTTACGATGATTATTTTGAAACTCTTTCCAATGTTGCTCTATTGATTCTAAGCGTATGCTGACATATGATAGGGTTATCCTCTCCTTAGGACATTTTTTATAATTGACCTGGGATTTATTTATATGTCCCGCAATATTATCTTGAAGCTTAAAGTAACTAGCTGCCATCGTGGACAAATTTAAAAGATATCACAATAGTTGAAACTATAGAAACAAACTTCAAAGTTCAACCAACAAAATAACTCGAATTTTGCTAAGTCGATGGAAATATTTTTAAAATATTCTAAGTGTATAGAACCTTGTCGTACTCAACTTTTTTGAAATTTGGGCATAGGTTCCCCGTCTAAACACTTTACACAAAATTATTCTAAGTCATGCACACATAATTTAAATTAAATAGTAAGAGATTTAACGGCCCACTATCCTAGTCGCGTAGGTAACAAAAATGCTTCCTCAGCCCCCGCCAAGATAGAGCGACGATGTATTATGCCGCGCAAAATCACGAGCCCCGCGGCGGGCTAGATCGCAAACTCGCGCAGGGCTGCGTTCAGGTGACGCGTCGAATCGCATCCATAGTCCAACTTCGCGTTCATAACATATTTACCTATAATTTTGTCGTTTTGTAGGGAGGAAATAATGTACGACACAGATAATGTACGACACGTACGCAATGTACGTGGAATGTCCACATCTAAACGAAGCTTCAGTTTTGAATTTTTATGGTCACCAATTATCATGCTGTACAAAATCGGGGTGTACATTATTAAACAGAGTCACTAATGTACGGCGCGATATTGGGGTGTCTATAATGTACAACATGATAATAGCTGACGCAATATTGTACGGCATGATAATGTACAGCATGATAATTGGTGTACATGTACATCGAATATCATGCTGTACGATCCATGGCGTACAATACTGGCCGTCAATTATCGGCCCGTGTCTATAAAGTACGGCAAAAAATTCACAGCCAGGATTGTACAGCCAGTAATCCATGTACTAGAAAGAAGTCCACGTTTTATCGGGCTGTACTATGCCGATGATGATGTATTATGCCGTACATTATCATGTCGTGCAATACGGGCCGTGTTTTGACGAAACGGGCCGAAAATTTACGACCGATAATGTACAACATGATAAAAGGTGACATCGCCCGTATTAGCTACATGTACATGTACATGGAATATCATGATGTACATGTGGTGTCATAGGTTTGTTGTGGGTAGGAGCGTAAACACGATTCATAACGCTCTCGTTTTAATTTTACAAATTAATTAGAAAACAGTATTTATCTTTGACAAAAACAAGTAAAATGTGTTAATAAAGTGCAATCTCGCCTCGAAAACTATAAATTATGAGTGATTATACGGTAAAATTTATCAAATGACGTAAACATTTTACTCGAACTGACCCATGGAATCGGGGTACGCGGTGTCGCCACTCACCGACGGCTCGCTATAAAGCCGCCCCTGCGTATTTATTATTATTATTTATTCTAGAATAGGTATAACTAATGTTAGTTTCAATATGTCAATAAATTATTCTGATTCTGATTCATGTACATGGAATATCATGGTGTACATTATCGCTTGTGCATTATTGGGCTGATCTGATAATGTACGGCATGATATTGCACGGCACGATATTGTACAACATGATATTCCATGTACATGTACACCAATTATCATGCTGTGCATTATTATGCCGTACAATATCGTGCCGTACATTATTGACTTTGTTTAATAATGTACACCCCGATTTTGTACAGCATGATAATTAATGACCATAAAAATTCAAAACCGAAGCTTCGTTTAGATGTGGACATTCCACGTCGAGTGTATTAGGTACAAATTACTGACAGATCCGACACAGAGCACCCCGACTTGAGTATATTAGGTTCGAAATGGGTCACAGAACCGACACAGAGCACCCCGACTCCACCTAGTCTTGTGGTTCCTACCCCCAGAGTGTATATAAAAAGCGCGGGAGCCAGAAGCTCAAGGGAAGTCCGGAGTGACACTCAGGGGCGACCGCAAGAGGTTCTGGCGGGAGCCCACCTGAAGTCAGACTTGAGTTGGTTAGGTTCGAAATGAGTGACAGATCTAACATAGTTGTACCCCTCTCTCTGCCTCACCACCAAAAAGTTTTAATGGTTCTCATATTTTGTGACTATCTTACACTATCTTGTTCAAACGAAGCATGGAATCGACAGACGGCATAGACTCAACAGCCAATAAGAGCAGACATTTCAGCAAAATTAGCCAATAGGAAGATGCCACCTTTTATCATGTGGATTTTTTTCTAGTACATGGATTATTGGCTGTAAAATCCTGGCTGTGCATTTTTTGCCGTACTTTATAGACACGGGCCGATAATTGACGGCCAGTATTGTACGACATGGATCGTACAGCATGATATTCGATGTACATGTATACCAATTATCATGCTGTACATTATCATGCCGTACAATATCGTGTCGGCAAATATCATGTTGTACATTATAGACATCCTACATATACATGGAATATCATGTTGTACAATATCGTGCCGTGCAATATCATGCCGTACATTATTTGATCAGCCCAATAATGCACAAGCGATAATGTACACCATGATATTCCATGTACATGTACACCATGATATTCCATGTACATGTACATGTCATCATCATCATCAGCCAGAAGACGTCCACTGCTGAACATAGGCCTCCCCCTTTAACCTCACTCTGAACGACAGAGTGCCTTTTGCATCCACTGGTTGCCCGCGACTCTCACAATGTCGTCGGTCCATCTAGTGGGAGGCCTCCCTATGCTGCGTCTTCTGGTTCGTGGACAGATTGTTCAGTTAGGTAAGTCCAACTTAGGCAAAGAGGTCACCCGAAGAATCCAACTCGGATGGGCAGCGTTCGGGAAATTGCGTGACATCTTCTCGTCCAAGATACAACAGTGCCTCAAGACGAAGGTCTTTGATCAGTGTGTGTTGCCAGTGATGACATATGGTACTGAGACGTGGTCCTTAACTGTTGGCCTTTTGGAAAAACTCAGAGTCACACAGCGGGCAATGGAGAGAGCTATGCTCGGAGTTTCTTTGCGCGATAAAATCCGAAACGTGGATATTAGCCAAAGAACCAGAGTCACCGACATAGCTGTTAAAATTTGCAAGTTGAAGTGGCAATGGGCAGGCCACATCGCTCGAAGAACCGATAACCGATGGGGAAGAAAGGTTCTGGAGTGGAGACCACGAACCGGACCATGTACATGTACATGTACCTAATACGGGCGAGGTCACTTTTTATCATGTTGTACATTATCGGTCGTAAATTTTCGGCCCGTTTCGACAAAACACGCCCCGTATTGCACGACATGATAATGTACGGCATAATAATGTACAGCCCGATAAAACGTGGACTTTTTTCTAACACATGGATTATTGGCTGTAAAATCTTGGCTGTGCCTTTTTTGCCGTACTTCATAGACACGGGCCGATAGTTGACGGCCAGTATTGTACGACATGGATTGTATTGCATGATATTCGATGTACATGTACACCAATTATCATGCTGTACATTATAATGGCGAACCATATCGTGTCGGCAAATATCATGTTGTACATTATAGACACCCATTGGTGTACATGTACATGGAATATCATGTTGTACAATATCGTGCCGTGCAATATCATGCCGTACATTATCAGATCAGCCCAATAATGCACAAGCGATAATGTACACCATGATATTCCATGTACATGTAACTAATACGGGCGATGTCACCTTTTATCATGTTGTACATTATCGGTCGTAAATTTTCGGCCCGTTTCGTCAAAACACGGCCCGTATTGCATGACATGATAATGTACAGCCCGATAAAACGTGGACTTTTCCCACGTACATAGATTATTGCCTGTACAATCCAGGCTGTGCATTCCTTGCCGTACTTAATAGACACGAGCCGATAATTGACGACCAGTATTTTACGACATGATTTGTACAGCATGATAATTAGTGTACATGTACACCAATTATCATGCTGTACATTATCATGCCGCAGAATATCGTGTCGGTAAATATCATCTTGTACATTATAGACAGCCGCGGCATATACCTATCTGACTGTAAATCTCCGCACCGCTCCACGCCGACTCAGTCAGACGCTATGACTGACTAATCACTAGGCATAATATATTTACGTAGCTCTTACTGTTTACTAATCAACACCTACCTACACATATACTCAAGGCGCTTGCAGTTGCTACTTGTTACTTGTACTACGCATCATCTGCAAGCACCTTTAGGCACCTACCTACTTGCAAACCTACCTACCTACCTACTGTAAAGTGGTGCCTAGGAAGTACCTTCTATGTACGTACCTAATATGTTTTATAATAGGTACCTTCCACGCAAATAAATAAATAACTGATTGATACACAATAACTCCAGTTAGTACAATAACGCAACGAAAACTAATACCTACTTATTAAATTCCTAGGTAGTTTACAAAAATTTATACTTACATAGGGAATAAAATCTCACTTACCAAATTTTTTTCAATCGTGTCCTCATTTTCAATTTCGAAGATTTCTTTTTCTGGCTATTACTTCCCATTGCGAACAGATAGCGGGGGGAGCGCAACGACAAAACCAACACAGGTCCGACCTCATTGACGCCTGGCGCGGGTCTGAGCGCAGTGCGCGCGCTAATTTACGCGACTTTTTACGTTTTTAATTTCATTAAAAAACTAACGAACAAACTATCAAAAATCTATCCAAATGAAAGAGTGTTGAATATAATTACCTTTCAGTACATGCAATTTCCAGGCTGTTACGAGCTTTTATTAGAGCAAAAAACGGGAAAAAAAAACGTCAATTCTACTAAATAGACTTTGTTTCGTTATTTTTTTTGATCGAGGAAAGTTTATTCTATCGTGTTTTGAACCAAATCATAAAGTCAAACATAGATGCATCTTTGACATATATTTTTTTCCGGCTCAAATATTGTTATTTAACTATTTAAAAATGATTAATAACCCGTCAAATTAGGTATAACCCCCCGTTAAAGTCTCTGGAATCTTTTCCAAATAAGTTCCTCATGCACTAGTAATTTCTTCAAAGTTTAAATCTTCAAGACAATAAGGTCGAAAATGTACTCACGATTTTTCACCACCGAGAACTCACGTTTAAATAAACACTTCACTTGTAAAGACTTCAACACTGACGTTTCACTTTAATGACGTCAGTTGGACCGCTGCTGCAGTTGGGGCACGCTCCGTGATCGGCGGTACCCCACCCCCGTCGCACACCGGCTGGTGTGGGCACTTGAGGCGTCACTAGTGACGATGATCTCCCTCGCTGGGGTTTCCCACCAAGGAACACCCAGAGTTGGAGGAACACTTCACTTCTCCGCAGCTATATACTTCCTACCAACCAGTTAGGTTGATAAGTCAGGAAGTACAATACTACCACCAACTTCCTGCACTAGTAGCGAACCACTACCTGGTTTAGTGCGTAAAGGTCACAATGCACAGTCAACCACGGGTCACCGTTTTTCCGGCAATTCGAAGGACCATGTACGAAACCCAAAAACTCATTCGAATAATAAAACAATCAATTTAGAAAACACCATGTATTCGATCACAACAAAGTATAACATCCATTTAAATCACTAAATCCAGCGAATGAAATGCTTGCGCGTTTTAAGGAAGGTCAACGCCATCTAGTTAGATTGGAGTAAACTAAATGGCGATGAACCAATACAATCTTAAATAAAATGATATTTAAATGAACAATTAAACACCTTGCTTCGCTGAAGTACAGACGATATCGCACAAGTTTGTTGATGATAGATGATAGTGTTCATGTATGGTGAGAGTTAGTTGTCTCGCGGCCACCAGACACGCAGGGCACAGCGCGCGCGCCCACGCATGAAGTAACAGCCAGTGTGTGTGTGCAGGTGTCAGAGACAGGGCGGCGCGCGCGGCACCTGGTCGCGCGCGCGGCGCCGCTGGCCCGCGCGCGCACGGACGCGGTCGCGGACTGGTACAAGGTGGCGCAGACCGTGTACCTGCAGACGCAGATCCTGGACAAGGACGTGGCGGCCGCGGAGCTGAAGCTGCTCGCGCTGGCGGCGCGCGTGCAGGACGCCGAGTGCACGCTGCGCAGCACGCACGCCCACCACGCGCCGGTATCTATCACATATGTAGTACAGGAGTGGCAGCACGGCACTGTGCGGCCTCGTGAGCTGCAGTGCGCACAGGTCAGTTCCCGTGGCGTCAGACCAGCGGCACTCCAGTCTGCCCCCGCAGCCTGCGAACTACTCTTTAATCTCCTTTTCTAATCCGCCAGTTGCCGTCATCACAGCTCACTGGTCCCACAATTTTTGGCAATACTTTTCTTTCAGTCACGGAGTGTTTATTCAGACTAATACAAAAGCTAAATCAGCTTCTTAAATTCTGATATACTATTATTTATGCTTTAAGTGTTCGGTTAGTGAAGATGCTCTAGCTTTTTCCCGCAAAGCGCAGTATAGAATTTGTCACGTAATCCCTCACGTAAGGCTTAACGTCATATCAAAGATAAAAATATCAGCCAACTTGCATATTTCTATGGTTTTGATTTAAGACTGTACAGTACCACATAATGTTTATTGTTGTATTCACATTGAGCCATTACATAATAATTTTTATTTTATTTATTGATCCTTTCAAAATTTCTTAAAATCAATATTCATATTCTGACACGTAATACCTTTGAGTTAAACCAATGTATCACATACTTGATTTCTGAATTTTCAGCAACCATAATAGTATGTCATTTAATGATGATTGCTCCTTTCCAGAGCGCATCGAAGGCAGCCGCTCCCACGGCTCCGGAGGCCCCGCCCCGCGCGCGAGAGGGCATCTCCCGCGGCGTGTGCGCACGCGGTCTGGGCGTGCGCGCTCTACTGGGCGCACAGGACGAGTGCGCGGCTCACATCGCCGGCAACTCCACCCTGCTCGCGCAGATCTTACGCGCCACGCAGGATGTGCCGCTCTAGCGTTCCAACACAGCACGATGCCCCCTGCCCAGTACTCTCCCCTCTCACTCTAGTGACAATGATACTATCCTTGAATTGCACACTACTGAAGTGAATTGTGCTAACCGATTGAAATCCCTTAGCAGGCAAGTGAACACTACCGTTCGCGTTGACTCCCACTCTACTGAAGTGAATGATGCTAACCACGTAGACTCCCAGTGTAGTGAAGTGAACAGTGACAATGAAGATTCCTGTACTACCCTCAGTTCGCCGAGCGCGGAGACTCCTTCCTCGCTCTCGGAAGACTCTGAGGAAGCGACATCCGAGTCGGGCGCCCGGACTGTCATATACGAATCATCGGGTTCTGTAGGCGCAGCCTCCGTGGAAGATGAACCCGAGAGCGTGCGGGCTAGTG
The DNA here is from genome assembly GCA_932305915.1 of Agriopis marginaria. NCBI lineage: Eukaryota > Metazoa > Arthropoda > Insecta > Lepidoptera > Geometridae > Agriopis > Agriopis marginaria. Next base: position 388,138 of record OW029932.1, read on the forward strand.
GCAAGCCCTCGTGTGTCGTATCCTGAACTGATACTGGTAAATAATACTTTCGTGATGTTACAGTTATATCCATAGTGACTGAATATGTTCCATTAGTATTAAGATGTGTATTAGGTAATATAAATTGATGGAAACCAATGACAGTCACCATCTGACCTTGTATAAATGATTTCATACTAATTGTAGCCTCATTAGTATAATTTTGTATAGTTAATTACTATGTTTATTCATGTTAACATTTCTCAGTAAAACTAGAGAAATTGATAAGGCCAGTGAATAAAGCCAGTGATACATATCAAATTCATCAATGTACTTATTATTTTGATCTCGATAAAGTTCCAATTTAACCGAACCGGAAGACGCAGCGTAGGTAGGCCTCCCACTAGATGGACCGACGACATAGTGAGAGTCGCTGGCATTCAGTGGATGCAAAAGGCAGGCTGTCGTTCAGTGTGGAGGTTGAAGGGGGAGGCCTATGTTCAGCAATGGACGTCTTCTGGCTGATAATGATGAAAGTTCCAATTTACATGTACCTACTTCCAAAGACTGTTTATGACCACATTCCTCATAGCATAGGTCGAAATTATTTGTCCATTATGCAATGATGGTTTAGCATAGTGAATTAAGTTCAAGTGGACATTTACTTGCTGATGATGATGATAATTCTGTGTAAATATCAAAAAGACAACCCTAACGTTACACGTGCCGCGTCAGGAGAGATAGAGCTACGTGATAGAAAAGGGCGGCCTTCTAGATAGCGAGCGGTATTCAGCGCTGTATGAGGTGAATTGCGCGGTCTCAAACTAACGTTAAAACCGCGCAGATCAGAAAATCACGCGAACATGAACCTTATAACGCCCAGAACAGCAGCGCAACATTTTTTCATCACCTAAACTGGATTGCTTTACAGCTAGGCGTAAGTAAGGCCCCAAACCTATTGAGTAATTGACAAGTCTTCCTCTGTAAAACCATCATTGCCTTTAGGAGTGTTTAAAGTAGTCCATTATTTTGCAGGTGCTTTCTAAATCACCATAAATGTAGGTAAATTAAACAATTGTTAATAATTATCTTATATTACTATTCTATATACAATAGCTATATCTTTGTACATAAAAAAATTATATAAATAAAATTGTTTTTGATACATTTGGTTGCTTTAAATTAAACTTAACGGAATGTAAATAAAACTACATTGCGTAAACTAGTTGAAACATTGGGTAAGGTACATTTCAGCATTGCACATTATTTTCATGTTTACATAATACCAAGATGGAAATAGATCCATTAATAAGCTACCGGACATATTTTTATTTTATTAATGGCTATCGGCCAAGGAGCAGTTTGGCTAACGTCACGTCAAAACGTTTTTTTCTAGGCAAGCGTGCTCCATCGTAGACCGCATCGTCGCTTTACATCAGGCTGGTTGGCGGTCAAGCGCAAGTCTATTATTAAAAAAAAAGCGAAAGATCCTACATTGAAGTTGGAAAAGGAACTACAAACCCCAAGAAATTAGTGAAATAAACGATCTTGGAATATGTTTAATGAATTCGTTATAATAAGAGAAAAGTCACCGCTTTATGGTTGACATTCCGAAAACCCGTACGAAGCGCTTTGATTCCACATTTATTATGCGAACTGCTAGTCTGTGGAATTCGCTGCCTCAATGGGTGTTTCCCGATGGTTACAATCTGGGTGTCTTCAAATCACGAGTGAATTGGTTCCTACTAGGCAAGCGTGCTCCAACTTAGACCGCATCATCGCTTAACATCAGGCGTGATGGTGGTCAAACGCAAGCCTATTATTTACTTAAAAAAAGTACAAAGTACGAGGTCAACGTTTATTATTGATCGTTCAACTCGCGCGAAATGACTCGATCGTAGTTATCACAAGGCTCACAGACCCCCCTCCCCCCACTTTCTCTCGCATATACTTTTTTACATTTACCTTGCTAATAGACCTTGCACAAAGCGCATCTTTTTTATTGTTTAATAGGTTTGCGCTTGACAGCCACCTCGCCTATGTTATGCGACCGCATCATCGCTTTCCATCAGGCGAGATCGCTAAAACGTTAGACTAGAACAAAAGGTCCATTAGTTAGCATAATAATATTGTTTGTCGAAGCAAAGTCATCCTATTTTCATAACTGAACGGCAGGCATTCGATTAAAGTTTAAATGATTTTGTCTTAACTCACACAGTCTGCCTCTCCAGAAAGGCTGCCAAAAACAATGCAAGCTAGTATATCGTGGAAGCGTGTGTCCACTAGGAGTAGGGCTTGTCCGCGAGCTTGTGCCTCGCGCGGTCGAGCGTGCGGTAGTCGCGGTGCGCGCGCTGCACGCGGCTGAACTCCGCCAGCAGCTCGGCCAGCTCGGACTCCGGCACCGCCGCGCGCTGGCTCGCGCCGTCCGCCCTGCAACACGCCAGTCATATACCCTGCAGCCGGCGCCACACACAGTGCGGGAGGTACTCACTGGGAGGGCGCGAGCGCGCGGTCGAGCGGCGCGCACTGCAGCCGGCGCCGCAGCGCGTGGAAGGCGTCGCTCTGCGGCAGCAGCATCAGCACGCCGTACAGCGCGCCGCGCAGCTCCGCGCTCTGCTCGCCGCTCAGCAGCTCCAGCCGCATGTCTGCCGGGAGTCACACCACACACACACTGTTTATTTTATTTTATTTTTTGCTTAAAAGGACGACGACCAACAGCTTGGTTTCAAATGTCTTATAAATAAACTTAAATAGATACACAAAGCCAGTTACAGGTCATCACGAATACAAATATAGTAAGAATAATATCTAAGAGTGAACACTGAGGATACAATAAAAACATAATAAAAAGACACAACCAACCGCCTGAATCTGTTTTTTATTTTCATAGATAGGCTTGCGCTTGGCCGCCATCTCGCCTGATGTTAAGCGACGATGCGGTCTACGATGGAGCACGCTTGCCTAGAAGAAACCGATTCACTCTCGACTTGAAGACACCATCATCATTTTCAGCCTTTTAATAGTCCACTGCTGGACTTTTAGCCTTAAAGGCGATTGGTTATCCACCACGCTGGCCCAGTTGCGGGTTGGTAGATTCACATACGCCATTGAATTCTTTCTCCATACGTATGCCGGTTTCCTCACGATGTTTTTCCTCCACTGAAAAGCCAGTAGTATGAAAATCCGTACATAAATTCCAAAGAGCTCATTGGTACGGGCCCGGGGTTTGAACCCGCGACCTCACGCGTTCAAGTCTAGCGGTCTCCCAAATAGGCTACCACGGCTTCTGTTCATTATAATAGATAAAGAAAAGAAAAAGATCTAAGATACTTTAGATGAATGTCTCCTAGTAAGTGGAGGTTTACTTCAAAACTACTTTTTGATAGAGAAATTTACTCACATGCGAATATGGGAGATTCGATGAGTTGCACCAGTTTATCCACCTCCGTGAGGAAGTCTACTGTGATCTCCAGGTCACCGCTGCATACTTGTTAAAGAAAACAGACAACTAACGGAAACAAGTACAGTTTTTAAATCGTAACCATACCTTTGTATTGTGATCGAAAGCCAGATATCTTTTGGAGTTATTACAGTTTACGAGCGAGATGTCACGATTTCGCGCGTCAAAGAGTACGCGCACAACCGGTTTTTCAACCTTATATTACCATCTCAAACCCCTCTTCAAACATGATATGGACATTTTTGCAATTAAGTATGCTAGCTAGAAGAGCTTTCACATTAGGCGGCTCAGGCGTGCGGTATCTGATATCGGTATCGGTAAATGAGTCTACCCTCAAAACCGGTCGGATAACGTTCGCTACGTCTCGGCGCGGCGTGCACCGTGCTGTGTGATGGTAAAGGATACAAGGTGGCGATGAGGTTGTTGCAGTGCCGGTAGTGGTGGGTCAGCAGACACAGCGCGAGCAGCGACACGGGCGCGTGGCACCAGCAGCGGTACAGCGACACGAACAGCAGCCGGGTCGCCTGTACACCATGAACCTCAAGCTACAAACTGTCGGACGCGACTGATAACTGTGCAGTCTTTCAAAAGACAACGGCTGACGGTGCGCCAGACTTCTGTCGGACGTCCGAACGCTCAAGGTCAGCCCAAGGTTACGTCCACGACTTACGTCCGATAGTTTGCACAGCTCAGTGTACATTCAATAACTAGATACCTTTACATCGCGTCCGTCAGCCGCGTCCGAGAATTTGTATCCAGCTTTACTAGCGACTACTTGGGTCACTGCGGCCACGGTAATGGACGCTTTATGCACCGAGTTACACTTCCAGACAAATTAATGCATATGATCAATGGACTCATGTCACCTGACATATCTCTGCTATGCGCGGTAAGGTAGACGACAAGGCGCGAAGTGCACAGTGCGGCCAATTCAGATTATGTATGCTCAGTAAAGCATAGTTAGATTCACCTGCATTATCGCATGGTTAGCTTGTTTTTGCAAAATAAGGGCTCGTTTGCACTCAGACGCATATTCCCAATAAGTTCCATACATGTGTAAGAAATAGACCGCGGCAAAATAGCAGCTTCGTCATGGCGTTCCTCAGTGCTGATTTGCCAGGTTTTGGCATAGTTTATATCGATAAACGCACACACGATAAACGCTTGTTTTACGCACTTCAACTTAGCAAATAGAGTCGGGCAATGCAATCCTGTCAAATCTGTCTTAAAATGGGATACACCGATGTGTATCCCATTTTAAGGCAGATTTGACAGGATCCTAACAGTTTCAAATGCGATATTTGCTGCAACTTAGCACAACCGACATCAACCAATGTGCATTGCCCGACTCTGTTTGCTAAGTTGAAGGGCGGAAAACAAGTTTTAGCGAGGCTTAGAGCTAAGCTGTTTCATTGGAACCATTCAGCCAGCGGCAGTGTCAAATGCAGCAAGAGATAAATAAATAAATAAATATTTCTGAACATTTTTGCACACACGGTCATCTGACCCCAAACTAAGCAAAGCTTGTGATATGGCTGTCAGAGACTGATATACATACATATATAGTTTTAAATACATACTCAAATAGATATTAACAACTAGATATAGAACAAACACAAATGTTCATCACATAAATGTTTGTGCTAGGTGGGGATCGAACCCACGCCCCCAAGCTCAGAAGGTAGGTTCACTACCAACTGGTAATAGCGTAGATAAGTGTATCAGTGGTGAGAGAGAGAGAGAGTACTGGGGTGTCGCAGCGCCGCAGCGTCCGGCGCAGGTCGTACAGCTCGGCCGCCGTGAGCAGGATAGTGTTGAGTACGTCCACCATGGTGGCCACGAAGCGCAGGTTGCGCTCGGCCAGCAGGATGCGCGCCAGCGCGCGGTAGATGTCCTCAGCGCTCAGCAGGACGCACAGCTGTCTGGGAACAACGCACAACATTCTCACAACACTTATTGAACACAAAAAATTCGTATCACATATATTATACACTAGTAGGCCGCCCCGGCTTCGCACGGGGGAAGCCGGGATATATAGCCTATGTCCACCGGGGATAGTGCAGCTTCCCAACAGTGAAAGAATTTTTCAAATCGGTTCAGTAGTTTCGGAGCCTATTCAATGCAAACAAACAAACAATCAAATCTTTCCTCTTTATAATATTAGTATAGACTAGCTGCGCGGTTTCACCCGCGTAGTGATGAAAAATGGTGACGATGATGGTGATGATGAAAAGTAGCCTATATCACTCTCTGGCTCTTGAACTATACCCATGCAAAAAATCAGGTCGACCCGTTGTTCCCTTGCAGCGTGAAAGAGGAACAAACAAACCAACAAACAAACACACATTTATAATATTAGTATGATTATACTGGTTTTTTTTTATAAATAATATGCTTGCGTGTGACCACCATCACGCCTGATGTTAAGCGATGATGCGGTCTACGTTGGAGCACGCTTGCCTAGAAGAAACCGATTCACTCGTGATTTGAAGACACAGATTGTAACCATCGGGGAACACCCATTCAGGCAGCGCATTCCACAGACTAGCAGTTCGCATAATAAATGTGTCGAATATCTCTATAGTCCAACCAAACACCTGTAATGCGGAAGTAACTCTGTCTTGTCTTGTTGTTCTGTAAGGTCGTCATCATCATTTGTTCCTCTGTCATATTGACTCTAAAGAAGTAGGTGTTGTTAGAAATACGGTCGGTAGTGAGATAAACTGTTTATTGTATGAAGTTTACCTTATAATGAACGCTCCTCTGTCTTCCAGTAAGTTTTCATCGGCAGCTAGTAATCTCAGGAGAGCCTGAAGAAACTTGTAATAATACGGACTGGATTCTAGATCACCTGAAATATACGATCAATTATAATAATAATAATATAATAATATATCACTTTATTATACACCGAAATAAAAATACAAAAGTCACTTAAAAAATAATACAAGACCGGCAGTATAATAGGCGGCCTTATCGCCTTAAGCGATTTCTTCCAGGCAACCTTTGGATGGACATAACAGAGACAGGAGTAGGGTCGGCGGTGTAGACAATACACATAATATACATACAATTATGCATTGTTAAGTGCGGCAGCGTGCCATTGTAGTTAGCTATGGTACAAATAAAAGACAATCATTATATTGGGCGAGAATTTTGTACGCAAGGAGTTGAAGATGGAGTTAAACTACTAATTAATTGCTTTCGCGACGTCATAGTGGGTCCAAAAAAAGGAAAATGTTAGGTTTTTTTTATACAAGTAGACGTGGTCGCGCGGTCTATTGAGATAATGATCTGCGTTGATGAATGATTGTTTGTTTGTGGTACCTGTGTGGTGCTGATCGCCGGCCGCCGGCGGCGCGCACGAGCAGATCTCTGCTAGAACAGCGAGCGCGCGGCGCACCACGTCGTCTGACGCGTCTGTAAGGCTGCCCACCACGCACACGAATACGCTGTCCGTCTCTACGTACATCTGCACACACGTATAAGATATCACTACCCTAACCCAATACAGCGACTTTCACCAAGTTATGCCGAATGCACTCTGCGTTCGCTAACTAGTCCGGTCAAACTGTAGAGGCCAAAAGGCAACAGTACAAGTCAATATAAAAAAAAATATACAGCGACCTAAAGCATCCAGACATCGCGAAGCATGCGTCATGAATTGTTTACTACAAATGCGATGTCATTATCGTGAACGGCACATGCTCAGATGGAGACCGCAACGTACTGAGTGTGACACAATAAAGAGGGCACATTTCAACATCAAGGCCCGGCGTAGATTAGAACAAACTTTAATATGCCTTTCAAAATCGTCGAGTATTTCAGTACTAGCTCTACAAATTGACTGACCTCATCGGGCAGTTTATTATACAGATGCAGGATCCAGTCGAGAGCTGCCACTTTAGTGTGGACTGAGCTGCGGTGCAGCATCTGCGTGAGCACCCCCACCACGGCGTCCAGGTTGAGCCTCTCTTCCACCTCCCCTTCTCCGCCGTTGGGCTGCCCCTCCTCCGCGGCGGACGGAGGAGGGGCGCGCTCACCTACGAGTTTGGTGAGCTGAAGGTTCACTGTGGCTGCCGTCTCTCGAATACCTGAACCTGACCGCTAAGGAGACTAATCGAGTTTAGTTTGCACTGTATTTCTAATGCGATTTGACAGTATGGAAATAATACTTTAAAAAGAACTGCCATAAAAAGTTGTGTAAACATATTTTGTTAATATTGAAACAACGCAATGTCATAGCTGTTGCAGATATGGACACAAATACAAAATATTGCCTACAGCAATATATTTTGTAATACATTTACCGCAATATTTATAGCAAACTAGTTATCGCTCCTGACTTCTTTCTCGTAGAATTCAATTCAATTCTATATTTCTACCTTTTGACAATACATGTTCTTAGGTACGTCCATTAAATACATTAAATTTAACTGTTGTGTAGCTATACATACTTTGTAGCTATACACATGGCTTTGTACTTACCATATAAAATATAAAATGACTCCTGTGATCTACACATTCATTATAATTATGTGTGTATAGATAGGCAACTGTACTGAGTTATCATACTCTTATTGACTGATAAGATATTTATCTAGAGGGGGTGATATGTGCTCTGCAAAGACGATTACTGAGTCAGTTTGCAGGATGAACCCATGGCGTACATTAGAATTTCTCAAATGTGGTATTGACAGATACATGGTGTGCTAAGATTGTCTTTGAGTACGGATCTGTGATGCAGATAGATACTTGGTGTCATGATAGTGTTTCTGGTAAGGATACTCTTCCGAGGGTCGTCTGCGTACGCGAGGCAGGGCAGCACGGCGGCGAGTACACCTGAAGCGTGCGGCAACATCCCGGGGCCCGATAGTTCCACAAACTCTTTGATCCATGTGATAGCCGTCAGCTGCAAACAAATACAGTAACAACTGTGTATCTACATACTAGGTGGATGCAGAGAGCTGAATACTTAACTCAGTGGCGTACATTACTGGAGGTCTACAGCCAGTTTTGGACGATTATAGTGTCATGATTTCAAACTTATTTCAATTGTTTCTTTGTGATTTCTTGGTTTTAAACCTTTTGATATCTAATTTGACTAACAGTCTTTTTTATATAAAATGGCGGTCAGAAACGAGTTGACTCGGGAGTCTCGGCAATAGTGAAAATAGTGGGGGTAGGAAGAAGATAATGTGGTAGGATGTTGGAAAGGGGGACTTTAGTCTGGCTTGAGCGTTCATAGCGAAAGCATATTGGTCTGCAAACTGTAATAAGTAGAAATAAAGAATAAGAATATGAATAGAGTTATATAAAAGTGAGAATTGGATTATGATTTACCACAATTCGGAAGTGGAACAAAAACCCACAAAATGAAAATGGAGCGAGCCAGTCACGACCGGCGTATATGAAAAACTTATTATAGAACGCGATGACCATCAATACCACAGATACTCGTTTTCAAGACACGTAAATGTGTGATAGAAGACAACATGAGTGATAAAAGAGATTGAGTCAAGTGGGCCGGAGCCCGCAACAGCCGTTTCCGTGCCTATGGCATCTGCCTGCCAGGCCGTCACCGCAGCCCGAGCGGCCGCCGGCGGCGGGTGCCAAGATTCACAGTGGACGAAAAGGAAGACAAAACGGAAGAATGGGGACATGTAGCTGCGTGCCATGAAGCAGCTGCTAGAGGTTCTTCCTAGGGCCTACAGTGGCGGGGGCCAGCCTGCAGTGTCGCAGGCGTCACCAAGGAGCATCAGCATAATGGCCAGGTGTGTTTGTTTCTGCTTGCCATTATGGCTAAATGAAATATGCTTATTTTTTATCTTACCTAATTCAAGATAAAATAGAAAATGTAGAAATGAATAACCTCAAAATATGTTCATTCGTTGATCACTGATGTAAGCACATCATGGGAAATTTATCAAGTTTACTATCGTACCTAGTTCAGATTCCGATAGATACCCGATTTAGCTGTTCAAAATGTAAAGACAAAAACTAAATTGTCTTGACCCATGCTTTACTATCTAATTCACATAATTTTAGTAACCAATCTAATTATACATAGGGAAAAAAATGTAGACGTACACATTTTTAATTCGATTAATTACTTCCGCGTCGTGTTTGCGGGTAGACTGAGAAAGAGAGATTAAAATGTGCAACTCTAATATTTTAAATGATTATTATTCATTTGAATCACAATATAAGTCATTGCTCTGATGTAGGTTCTTCAAAATGATCATGAATAGTTATGCATATTACTCATTTCGCACAGGTAGATGAAATAAGTATTTGATAAATTCTTATTTTGTCCTATCACACTTTCAGTTCTGCGTAAGTACAGTGCGTCAGTTTATTTTTGAGTGATTACAGTGAAATTTGGTTTAGACGTTTTGTTTTCAATATTGCTATTTGCTTGTTAACATTTGATTTTGATAAAAAATATTGCACACGTATAGATCACAATGCATCTATGGTAATGACCATGTTTTGAAATACATAAGTGCAGGTTGTATTGCAGACAACCTAATGACGAGTAGATACGTATTCCTTGTAGAGTGTGTATGCTTGATTCTCACGGAAACGATCATTAACAACAGTTTACTTATAGCATAGCCGTTATAAGTGCTTAATAAAGCGTACCTTAATCATTATCGGACAGTGTTAGTAATGTTAAGCCGTTAGTTTCAAACTTTTTGGGATTGTTTTTCCAAGTACATACCTTCAAAATGACTTTAGCACTACTAGCGTTTTAAATATTACGTGCACTTGTAGTAAGTACTACAATAATTATGTGATGATAATAAGACAAACTCGTTATTATGTGACTGGTATATCAAATATTTTATAATTTTACTTTTGACATCAAAGTACAGTGACATCGTAAGATCGACAATACACATAGCTGTCAAATCTACTTATACAAAAACAAACTTAATGATTATTAGTTGTTGCCTAATAGTTCAGTATTTTAAATATAAGTAAGATGTATGATTCACAGCTAGGGGTGAAGATTTTACGCTTTAAACGAATATTTATCTAGTTTTTGGGTATGGTAGGACCAAACGTGCTAATTGAAAGATGGTGACAAAATGCACCACATCAATAACCTGTTTTGTCATGCAGTAATTCACTTAAGGTTAGAATGATACCAGACTCTGATATAAATGATTTGTGCAGTAATCATGTCGTATTAAGTTGTCGTTGCTTCAAAATCTCTTGCTGAGTGCTTGTAATAACCAGGAAGCAGTTCTGATATTCTCAATGCTACTACGACTGCCGCTAGTAGGTAGTTGTAACATTTGAAGTGATATATTAACAATCTTTTTGATAGCAGAAATTGTTTTAATCTTTTAATAGAACCGTAGCTTTTGATGACATCGATCGTTTTTATGGCACCGATTGTTTTTATGGAATCGATAGTTTTATGGAACAGATAATTTTTATTGAACAGATGAGAAATTAAATATACTAACGACAAATGGATGAATTTCTGAAACATAGTCAAAGTTAATGTATGATCCATTGTGCAATGGCTATAAATATGCTGCACTCCAGAAGAAAGACTGAAGTTAATGACATGTTAATTTTTTAACTCATATGGCAAAATTGTTGTTACCAGAACGAAACAGATATATTTTTACAGGACGGCAAAATTTCAGGGTTTTACATATTTTTTTTATATGTAAAAGTCTCCAAAGGTTAGATACTATTTGACAGGCAGCCTTGTACGCTTTGTAAATCACGTGACGGATTCTATGCTCTTTATTATTCTGTGGCCGCACTGCATCAAATATGTTTAGTACTTAGGTTACCATTATATTTTTATGAACATATTTCATCTAAATAGTATTTAAATTTGTGCTTGTTCTAATAAAAAGTTTCTTGAGTAGTTTAATTACATAACAAACAATAACTGGCCAAGAGTGTAAAGACACGCATATGGTAGGATTCCAGCCAGCCAGTCAGCCATGTTCCAAGCAGTTCATTTCGATTGATAAATAAATTTCAAAAAATAAAATATAATATGTTCATTTTACGAAAAGGTCAATACGAAAAGTTCAATGATCATTGGGCTAGAACGTCTTGTTTAATACAGTATTATGGCTATAGCTCGAAAAGTTGTAATCACAAAATGTTCAAAAAAATAATAATTGAATGATCATTCTACCAGTAGTTAAGGCAAGTTGCAAGTTTCTATATCTAAAAGTTATGAAATGCAGCTGAGAGGAGACCAACTGTATGCCACTTGGCAGGTCATATTTCACAAAGGATACCCTGGTTAAAAAAAAGTGATCTATGAAACCCTACCTTAATTTTAAAAGACCTTTTTAACAATACCTTAAAAAGAGGGGTATTACAATAAAACTAAAACTATAGTTTCCGAACGGTATCAACGCGATTGTTTGTAGTCATACCTACGTTTCTGCAGGTTTTCTATTACCAATGAATTTTCATGAGACTTTGAAGCTAAATACATAAATGTTACTGAGTGCTATATGTGCTCTGATTTGACTACTATAGTTTTAGCCAGTTGTGCCACGATTTGACTAATTAAGTGGTAGCCGTGTGTACATGATTTGAATACTTACCTATTTGGCCATGTGTGCCACGATTGGACTATGTATGTTCAATGAAGAATTTATCCATGCGTGCCACGATTGAACAGCTTGTGCTATGATATAATTATAGAAACTATAAAGCTATTAGATTGTTAGCAAATCCTAAGTACGGAAAACGATGTAGAACTCTTTTCTAAAATCTTGGCGTACTAACATCCATATCCGTATATATTTTGGAAATTGTGACATTTGTCCGATCAAATCTACAAACATACAAATGACGTGGCAATATAATAAATATAATTTTTGATAACAAAGAGAGTTTGTTAACAGTTAAGCACAGACTACACGAGTCCACGAAAAATCCTAATGTGATTGGCCAGCAATTGTATAAATGACAGACGATATACATAATGTTACAGCCCAATTTTAACTATTTTATGTCATCGTTTCCTGCATTTATATAAATGATAGACTATAGTGAATTAGTCTAATACATTTTTATTTTTTTGTGAACAGACAATTCATACATGTTAACTGTTTTATACAAGCTATAATAATTGTATGCTTTTATGTTAATAAACAATATCATATTATATGATGAATTTGGCCATATGTGCCACGATTTGACTATGTATGTTCAAAGACGAATTTGGCCATGTGTGCCACGATTGGACTATGTATGTTCAAAGATGAATTTGGCCATGTGTGCCACGATTGGGCACACTGAATAAAGACTTTGGCTATGTGTGCCGAGATTCAAATATAAAAGAAAAAACAAAGAAAATAAATTTTTTATTGTGACCGACTAAGTAAAAAAAACCACATATCAATCAACATGTACGTTCAATGACTACTTTGACTGACTATGCGACGACTGAACTATGTTTGGCGAATTTATGCAATCACTGGATGATTTAGTGGGTATGTGCTCGCTGGATGCTAAGCGAATCCTTAGTCGTCGGATTAATGTTAAAATTTATTATAATGCTGAATTGAGTTAAACTTAGTTAATATCTTCGACTTTAAATATAGAATTGAACTCTACAAAAGTTATCAGCTAATTATGGGAAAAATATTTTCTATTTTGACTGTTTATTTTTGAATGTAATCTGCCGGAGGCAATGTATGCATTTCAGTGTGGTGTGACAATGGAGTCTGTCTAAGATGCTGGCAATCGGCCAGATACGCCACTTAGGCTGCTGCAGCGAGAAAAGAACGACAAATAAAAATAGGTCGTATTCTTCACCCAGTTCCAGGTATGAAACTGCAACACCTCCTAGATCCAAGAAGGTGGCAAGTAAACTTTGCTATGCACCAAGAAAGTTACAGGGGAAGATTGATGTCGACCTTGAATTGTTATTAAATCTTTAGAAATACGTAATTCTAGTAAAAATAGCTCTGAAAAGATCAAAATAATAAAATTAGTATGAAATGTGTAATTGTGTAAAATATTTTAGTTATCATAAAAGCTTAAACGTCATTATTACCATAGAAAATGTAATTTAAGTAAAATGCATAAAATAGCATATCTGTATTTGATTAGGTAAAAATATGTTTACATGTCAATTATTATAAATATATAGATTAGAATTTATTGTGCGAACTTTCTAAGGTTTATGGGTGTCATGATTAATACATTAGTACATAAATAATTAGAGTTGAATAAACCTGAGCAATTAATGAGATAAGTATAAATATAATCCTGTTAAATTGTATATATATTGTATACTTTTAGCTGAGTAAAATTAATGTTATACTAATATAAGTAATTGTAAATATGCAGTTGATTTGTGTAGATGTTAAGTTCAATGTAAATGTTTGTACAAAATGTGTAACAAAAGGGAAAATGGACATTTATTATACTACAAATTTATTTATTTGTATGTGTATGCCGGGAGGCATCACGTTGTCGGATGGCCGAGTGTCATGATTTCAAACTTATTTCAATTGTTTCTTTGTGATTTCTTGGTTTTAAACCTTTTGATATCTAATTTGACTAACAGTCTTTTTTATATAAAATGGCGGTCAGAAACGAGTTGACTCGGGAGTCTCGGCAATAGTGAAAATAGTGGGGGTAGGAAGAAGATAATGTGGTAGGATGTTGGAAAGGGGGACTTTAGTCTGGCTTGAGCGTTCATAGCGAAAGCATATTGGTCTGCAAACTGTAATAAGTAGGAATAAAGAATAAGAATATGAATAAAGTTATATAAAAGTGAGAATTGGATTATGATTTACCACAATAGGTTGATGGATTTATATTGTAGCCATTAATTTCTGAGTGCTTTCTGTAAGCACTCACTGTAAGCGCGAAGCATGCCCGTATACATAGAATGTATGGCTTGCCTTTTGTAAGATAAAAGCCTGCATGTGCACTTCGAACCCCATATGTATTTAGGAAGTTATGTTTCTACCATAACAATAGGCCATAACCATAGTGGCTGCAACTTTTTATCTTTTCTCTCTTTATGTGTCAACTGAGTGCCAAATATAATGTTAGATGTTCTACAACTTTCCTGACATACACGGAATATACTCACTAAAAGATTACACAAGAGATAGCAAACTTCACAAAACCCTACTGTGGCCTGCACCGTCACAAACACTCTGAACACTGCACACCACATCCTCAGCAATAGTCGTTCTCAATTGGAACAGGTTGCCTGAGGATGTGGTCGCATCGAAATCAATAAATGCATTTAAAAACAAACTGGACAGATGGATAAGAACGAAGACGATAATCTTAACAGTTAATTTAAAAAAAAATTACATTGTGTGATATAGGCACATCAGCATATGCTGTTTGTCTATCATCAAATAAATAAATAAATGGTTTTTTTCTGTTGATCCCACTTCTGAGTTTTTCAACGCCTTTTACCTTTGCATCACAAATTCAGAAGTGGGATCAGAATGAAGATGAAGCATAAAGCATGTTGCGACATCCAACCTGCATAAGTTCCTCCGTGGCCATGGCGTGTGTAATCAGGATGTTGATCATGGCCTGGAAGTCCACCCGCAATGGCTCTTTCTTGATGCTACGCAGAAACTCGCTCAGCTGCACGTCCACCCTTTTTGTTATAAATAAAAAAGGTTGCAAATTAGGTTTGGCTACGGATGACGCGTTATGTGAAAAAAGCAGTTTCTCTACTTTGGTTACCGAAAAATTAACTATGAACCTGTCTGGGAATATCCCCATGAACTTTATTTTCGCATTTTCTGGGATAAAAATTATTCTATGGCTATCTACCCACCTAGTGAGTCAGTGTAGTTGCACTCACATTCTGCGTATCTCAGGTACGGGGTCGTCCAGCATCTTGAAGAGTCCGTCGAGCAGGTCGGGCAGGTGCGGCAGCAGGTCGATGCCGGGCACCGCGTCCAGCACGGCCACCCACGACGCCACGAATTGCCGCGCAAACGCGTTGCGTGTGTACATGCGCTCGCGCACCATCACCACAAACTCGCTCACTTCGAAAGACGGGCTTTCTGTTACTATGTCCTAAAATTAACGTGTTGTAAAATCCAAGTAAATAACTTTGTAGTGTCAATAAATTAATATCTAGTATATCACATATACCTACTTTTATTACATAACAGTAAAGAAACCTCAACTCAAAATGTCCTCTGTTTTTCGAGCCCTAACCAAAAGATCCCAATACACAGGCCACATTCCCCTGCTGAATCGCTAGGGAAATGAACTGGACCAGGAATATTGTATGATGTACTTGCAACATCCTAAGTGAGGGACTATAGTAATTGGTAGCATAGTATATATAAATTATATTTATTATGAACCATGTTTGCTTTTCCACAATAATGGAATGAAAATGAAAAATTAATCATTTACATTCCATTTAAATTTTCTGGCCAAATGTGAGTATAAATTTTCACATGTTAATTTGATACTCATCCACAGACTATCATATGTATTTGCGTCATAATTATGTTGTTGATAGCCCATTGGACCAGTTGGTAGTGAACCTGCCTTCTGAGCTTAGGGGCGTGGGTTCGATGCCCACCTAGGACAAACATTTGTGTGATGAACATTTGTGTTTGTTCTATATCTGGGTGTTAATATCTATTTAAGTATGTATTTAAACCTATATATGTATGTATATCAGTCTCTGGCAGCCATATCACAAGCTTTGCTTAGTTTGGGGTCAGATGACCGTGTGTGCAAAAATGTTCCGAACATTTATGTCATACCATATTCGTACCTACCTGAGATATTTAGTTATCATTATCATACAAGGTACTAACATTATAATTATAAATGCCTTATGCCTATCTTCTTAGGTTAAAATACCTATGAAGACATTAAATAGTTTTCTGATCTGCATACTAATAGGTAAGTACCTAGCCTAGGTTTATTTGTAACGTCATTTGTTCACAAAACTAGTATAATAGGCACATAACTGGTAAATAATCAGATTACAACCCTAACATAGTCAGAAGACATAAAGAGTAATGCGATAGAAAGAGAAGCAACTTCTAGATGAATATAACTGTAGGTAATAAGCGCTGTTCGAGGAGCTCTGCTGGTTTGTGTAGGCTGGCGGGGGCAAAAAATGCAAATAAATAACATCACTTGATTAATGGACGGCCCCTTAGTAGTTAACAATTTATGTGGTGGTACGGAATCCTCAGTGCGTGAGCCCAACTCACAGTTGGCCGTTTTTTTTTTTCATTAAGCCACTATACAAAAACAGATGTATGCATATATATATCAAAAATCTAGCAGTGTCCACATACATACCTTAACTAGTCTGTCCAACAGCTCTGCAGCCTGCTTCACTTGTGGTTCGGAGTCTGCCGCCAATCGTGCGAGGGCATCAAAGATCAGTGGGAAATGAGCCAGTGATGCTCCCCGTGCAATCTTAACCACATTAAAGAGAGCTTCAGCTGCTTGATACCGCACCCTGGACTCACTCTCACTAAAGCAAGCTATGATTGGGTGGATCAGCTCACTCATGTAGTCTGTACAGCCCTGTAGATCAAACGTTAACACATGATGTACAGCGTCGATACTTGCCACAGAATGTTTTGGAGTTTTATTGCTTAAGCCATGGTTGTAGGTTGCAAGTGGTTTAATTATTGATTTATGTTTTCCTTAATCTGGTGTGTATTTCCAAAATATCACTTCATTTTTAGGGTTCCGTACCTCAAAAGGAAAAAACTGAACCCTTATAGGATCACTTCGTTGTCCGTCTGTCTGTCCGTCTGTCCGTCTGTCAAGACCCTTTTTCTCAAGAACGCGTAAAGGTATCAAGTTGAAATTTATACTAAATACTTGAGTCTACGGTTTCTTTTGGCTGTAAAAAAATCAAAGTTGTAAGTTAACGCAATCAAAAGATATGAACGTTTATGTCGCATATTTTGCGATTTCCCAGGAAAACCAAAACCTATAGGGTACTTCCCGTTGATCTAGAATCATGAAATTTGGCAAAAGGCAAGGTCTTATAGCACATATATAGGAATAAATCTGAAAGTTACAAATTTGAAGTTATATCATTAAAAATAATTATTTTGCTATTACAAACTTATATTTTGTAGTTGGAATGTATAGAAGAACCTTATAATCAACTACAAAGTTTGTCTTTCAATAATTCAACTTTAGGTTTTTTTTTGGACTAGCGCTCTGAGGGTTCTGTCCAACGGAACCCTCAGAGCACGAGTCCTACTCGTACTTGTCCGGTTTTTTTTATGCCAGATAGATCTACGCTTGGCTACCAACTTGCCTGATGGTAAGCGACATTGCGGCTGAGGATGGAACACAATGATCTAGAAGAAATCTATTCACTCTAGCCTTGAAGATGCCTAGATAGTAGTTCTCAGGAAACAAGGAGGACAGCAGCGAGTTCCATGTTTTCATGATCATAGATACAGAGTTCTTCAACATAGAAAATAACATGACGTGCTATATTTTCTTAAGCTTGTGTATTTGCAAGTGATGTGTAATAATGGTTGATAATTATTATTAAGTGCTTGTGAACGTGCTCGAGTGTATAAGTGATACAAGTGGGCAAGTGATATAACGCGGTGAAATGTGTATTTTCGTAGCAAGTTGGCTACCAACTTGCCTGATGGTAAGCGACATTGCGGCCGAGGATGGAACACAATGATCTAGAAAAAATCTATTGACTCTAGCCTTGAAGATACATGATAGTAGTTCTCAGGAAACAAGGAGGACAGCAGCGAGTTCCATTCTTGGGCAGTACATATCATAAATGACGACCCAAATCGTTGAGTACGAATCTTTGGAATTTCCACAAAGATTTTTTTTATTTTTTTATATTCAAAATTGTGGCTAATTAAATACCTTTCCCAGTCCTACGGCAACTGAAGACAGCCCCATCAGAGCACCATTTTTGACATTGGGGTTTGTTGAAGACATCAAGTCTTGACCCAGCACTCTGATCAAGCGTTTAAGCTGACTCGTGTTATTGGCATCACTAAAGTCTTTCACCATCCTATAACAATGAAGAAGAAAGATAAATGGGATTCAAAAGAAGGCGGTTCACTATAGACCCGACAGTCCAACTCACTTTTCGATCTCTCCTCCAGCAAATTTTCGTTTTTCGTATATTTTGTCGCATAGCCCACGGACGCAGGCTATGCTGAGCGGTGCATAATCCCTCTCAGACATTTTATATTAGCAAAATTTCATTTAGTTTCCAAAAATAATAAACAAACAAGTTATTAATATACGTAAGTAAACTCTACACTACTGACGTCTGACGTGCTACTGACATGACAATTGAAGTTGAACTCTCGGTTTTTTTTCGGTCGGTTATTGTTTTTTTAATTTATGTTTTCATGATCATAGATACAGAGTTCTTCAACATAGAAAATAACATGACGTGCTATATTTTCTTAAGCTTGTGTATTTGCAAGTGATGTGTATTAATGGTTGATAATTATTATTAAGTGCTTGTGAACGTGCTCGAGTGTATAAGTGATACAAGTGGGCAAGTGATATAACGCGGTGAAACGTGTATTTTCGTGTAGTTTCCATTAGTCCATAATGCCTCTTGTAAAGTCTCAACCACTTTATTACTAGGGCATGAGACCGTGACTTACTTTGCTTGACTTTGACTGTGATTATGCCTTGTTTGACGCTATTTAATACAAAATAAACTTGTTGAATATTACGACTGAAGGATATTTTTCTTTGTTGTTGTTTTCTGTGACTGTGATTATGACTTGTTTGACGCTATATAATATTAGAAACTTTGTAAATATTACTAATATTCCAACTAAAGGACTCTGTATCCATGATCAACTGTGATGATCAAGAAACAAATATTAAAAAAAAGAGTGACCGCAGAGCAGAGACCATTGATATCACAGATTGAAGTATTAGAAAAAGAAATAAAAGATGTGGATTCAATGGTAGTATGGAGTTTTGGCGCCAACGTGGAAAAAAACATGTCGGCTCGTTGGATTATTTTCCTAAACTAGTGTATTTTCGAGTGTTAATGTGTTCTAAATGGTGAATTATTATTCATTAAGTGCTCGTAAACGTGCTCGAGTGTGGGCAAGTGATATAACGAGGTGAAACGTGTCTTTTCGTGTTGTTTCCAAAACTCCATAGGAGCCTCTTGTAAAGTTCCCACCACTTTACAGAGGCATGAGTTTGACTTGACCGTGACTTACTTAGCTTGACTCTGACTGTGACTATGACTTGTTTGACGTTATTAAGACTATACAAAACAGAAGAATAGGCGGTATGGCCTTAAAGGCTTTAGCCTGCCCGAAGGGCGAATTATAATTTAAAAAAAAAACAATGGTAGTATCACAGAGTTGTGTATATCTGTGGGTAGTATGCACAGGTAGTATGCGACCACCAGGCGACCACAGATGCGACAGAGTACACTGGTGTGCGTATAGTAGATAGAAATCTGTGGTAGTGTGGCTGTGTTTTTAACTGGCCGACGGACACCAACTCGTTCTCTTATTTATTTTGGTAAAATTGCGTCTGATTATTACTGCCAATGTCATTAAGTTTAGTTCCGTATTGTGTGGTCTATTTTTGTGTATTTTGTTAATGTAAAAAGGCAGACTCTCAACCAAGCTCTCAACATGCCAGTGACTTTAGTGGACAGGTTGCCCTTGCCAAACCTCAAGGTTTACACGGCTGGAAGTGTGTTGCTGCTATCGGTGGCCGTTTACTATGCTCTGAATGTGACCGGTGATCCGAGCTGGCGTGGGAATGCTACGACGGTGCAGGGCGAGCCAGCGGCGGAGGGTGAGAGCGCCGCGGGTCTAGCGCCCGCCGCGTTGGACTCCGCGCCGCCGCCACTCAACGCCACTAGAAACCTTACTGAGCAGTTCGCGGATGTGATGACTTTCATGATGCAGGAGCCACTGTGTATGTGGGTAAGTACTAACGCATTACCTGATCCTGCCTGCCTCGACTACATTATGTACAGTGTACATGGCAGGCACACTGTTCTATTTGTAGTGAAACAATAAGATTATAGCCCTAAAATCATACATCATATTATATAGTACCCAATGGACTTGTTTAGAAAGTGCTGAAGAAACATAATAAAATTAATAACAAATCATTATTATGATGACTATTTAGTCTTGTTGTTTCTATTAATTGATTGATGGTGCTAAACTGAAAGGAGATCATTCTACTCATAAGTATAATGATGTTTTTTTTTAAGAGAATCTCCTAAAATAAAAATAAATTTATCTGTTCCCAAAGATATTTAAAACCATGGATATCGAGTTGAGCGTTAAAAAATGTTCGGACCAAAAGAAGACTGATACCATATTAACTGTTAAGGCAAGACCGCATCATCGCTTAACATCAGGCGTGATGGTGGTCAAACGCTAGCCTATTATTTATTAAAAAAAAAAAAACTGTGCATTTAGTCTCCCTTTGTTGCAAGTTAAATTAATTCATAATTTTTAACTTTTCTAACGAGCAAGAAATGTTTAATAGTTGAGGGAACTGTGTGCTGCGGTTACATAACACTTCACTAGCAGCACCCTGTGGTTCTATCACCGTCGTACAGGACCACAAGCAAAGTGTCCTGGTACACAATTAAACAATGCAGAAATCCATAACAATCTTGCCCCAGTAAAAAGAAACTGCAGATAAGCACAGTTAAAGAAAATATTACTAAAACTGGCGAAAACTAAAGGCATCACCTGCTCAGACACTCCAATAGCTTGGCTGCTGAAGTTTCCGAACAAAGATACAAGCCTAGGCCGAAGAGAGCGCATTCATCATCATCATCATCATCAGCCAGAAGACGTCCACTGCTGAACATAGGCGTCCCCCTTTAACCTCCACACATTATCCCCAGAGAGAGTGCATTATCCCCAGCGATTGACCCTTGGTCATCTAGAAAATACATAAAAAGAGATGTCTTCACAGGAGAGCACACTTTACACGACATAATCTGCTCTTAAGACATCTGCTTATAGTACATACTAATATTATAAACAGAAACACCGAATTGTGATACATGTGGAGTGGTGGAAGATGTATACCACCTTCTGGTGGAATGTGTCCGCCTCCAGCATGAGAGAAGGAGACTTGAGGTGACTTACCATCTGAACAGACTAGATGTGGGTCAGTTTAACGGAATACTGGCTGAACCCAATTCGGACGCAGCCAGGGAGCTGTTCGGATGTGTGAGTCACCTCAAGTGACCATCGACCCTGTGTTTGTTTGTTGTCTGTTTTTTATGTATTAAGTATGCGTCCTCTAGTTTAGAATATACAATGGGACTGACATGTAGAATACTATATAAGTCCCAAAAAAAAAAAACTGAATAAAAAAAAAAAAAAAAAAAAAAACTAATATTATAAAGAGGAAAGATTTGATTGTTTGTTTGCTTGCATTGAATAGGCTCCGAAACTACTGAACCGATTTGAAAAATTCTTTCACTGACGGGAAGCTACACTATCCCCGGGTGACATAGGCTATAATCTATATAGCTGGGGTGGACCGCTAGTAGTACGTATAACTGATCCTAAATAAACTCAGAACACAGAAAATAAAACATACAGGATCTGTTTGTTTTATTGCGATAATAAGCTACCTTCATTACAAAATGAAGTTTAAGTTTAAGTTAGGAGACAAATATACACCTGGGTATGTCCTAAAACTGCAACCTGGATGCGTCAATGGGCGTATTCCACACAAGACGCGTCACTTAAGACAACAGTTCAAAATAAAGCTTATTGTCTTCAATAGACAGATTACTTTAAAAAAGGGAAAAAAAAAACTGCGACCAGAACCACCGTAGGATGGGCAGCAGCGTCACATTAGTACACAGTGAACATACTGTGATCCTGAAGCCTCCAGCAAAGCGTGGGTAGGGCAACACCCCTCTTTACGAGGGAGGCCCTTGTTCAGCAGTGGACATTTACAGGCTGATGATGTGTGATGTGTGAAACATACACACAAATTTTCAACATTATAGTAAACTAGCGACCCGCCCGCCCGGCTTCGCACGGGTGTAATTTACGTGCGAAGCCGGGGCAGGTCGCTAGTTATATATACAAACCTTCCTTGAAAATGTATCTAACTGATGGTGAAAACCGCATCAAAATCCGTTGCGTGGTTTAGGAGGAGTTAGCGGCCACACAGACATACAGACAGACGCGGAAAGCGACTTTAATTTATACTATGTAGAGATGTGTTATCATCTTATTTGTTGAGCAATAAACGTCATACCATAGACCTTAAGTGCGAGCGAGATAGATAGGTAATGGTTTATGACGGGATGCCTCAGATGATAATGCATGTAATGCGTATGACAGATACTTAATATTTGTCCAAAAATGCTGAATGGCTTCCCACAATATGTTATCCCACAGTTGTATAGTTTATCAGTCAGCAGGCCTAGCACGGGCCATGGACAAATTGTCTTTCCACCGTTTTTATCCCGCGAGAAAAAGACAAACGTATCCATATTCTAGCTTTGTCGCGTCTAGGCGTGGATAAAAACGGTGGAAAGACTATTTATCCACAGCCCATGCTAGGCTTGCTGGTGTAACAGCAAACTTGATAAGTACATATTTCTAAATAAATTACCTATTTATTGTTACATCATTGTACAATACTGATTGGAAGGTGTTGTAAATGCATTGAGCACGGTCGCTGCTATATATGTCAGCAATATGCCCATTGTAGTAACCACAGACATTTACCTAAGTAGATGCCACAAGTCGACCTACCTTGCATGTCATATTTCCAACACAATTATGTGGATCCAACGTAATTAAGTTTGGCTACGTTTGAAACGAAAATGGGTAATTGTGCAATACTGAGTTGTAAGAATAACAAAAATAGAGTTGGCTAACAGATAAAGACATTATTTTTCACAGGTGAGTATGAAAAATTTTACATGCTTAGTTTTCATATAGTTTGGACAGCTTATGAAGTCTAAAGTTATATGATTATTTACGGGATATTTACCGTGGTATGGTTGTGGAATGAGCTCCCGATATTTCGGCGCAGTTACATGCACCATGTATGAGTCTTCCCGTGAACATGAACTTCCACAACCTTACCACGGTAAATATCCTATAAATAATCATATAACTTTAGTGAACAACCGTGGTAGTTTAAAACAGTGTTTTACCACAGAAAACATACAGTTATACAAAGTCTACTTAGATATATTTGAATGTTTTTTTTTAATTTTGATATCTAGGTCTGTGGCAGTAACTTAAGGTAATAGCCATATTATATTACAGTACAACTCCCAAGCAAACTAGTCATTGTTGTTTAATTTATACCAAACACAATTATGATTTTCTATACTAATATTATAAAGAGGAAAGATTTGATTGTTTGTTTGTTTGCATTGAATAGGCTCCGAAACTACGGAACCGATTTGAAAAATTCTTTCACTGTTGGGATGCTGCACTATCCCCGGGTGACATAGGCTATATATCCCGGCTTCGCCCGTGCGAAGCAGGGGCGGCCTACTAGTTCTATTATAAAGAAGCTATTGTTTATTCTATTCATTATCATCACTGGAGCCTGCCAGACACTAGTAAATGGTAGATTACTTAATTCTCAATGGCAATAAAATTAAAATAATTAACAAGTATAATTAAGTTTAAACTCCTGTTGATAATCTTCAAACGGCTGAACAGGTTTACTTGAATTATATCTAAGAAAACTAGATCAAGTCACTTTTCATAAAAAAAACTAAATCAAAATCAGTTCTGCCATTTAGGAGCTACAATGTCACAGACAGATACACATGTTAAACTTATACACCCCTCTATTTGCGTCATGGCTTAAAAATTATTTGCTGTGAAGCCCTCGAGACTGACCAATCAGCCTGCACCCAGCAGGAGACTGGATGAGTCATGATATCAGAACTACTTAACTCAGGTGTTTTCTTTTTCTTAAGTTGTGCTTGTAAAAGGCTCCACTTATTTAATGACAACCTAGCATAATGGTAGCCTAATAAGTAATTTAATTGTAACTTAAATGTCTACTTATGTTATTTTAATAAACCTTTCCGTACCACCACAAAGTACAATAATTAGTAATTTAAAAAACCGACTTCAAAATTTGTAAAATATGGCATTTCAATACGGTGAAATGATAAAAAAGTCATCCAGGTAAGGAATTACCAGTTATAACTTGGTAATGAACCGAAATTGGTCACCAACTCGCACTTGGCCTTTATTTATTATTTGTTGTTATACTTTAGACTTTAGAGTGTGTACTATAATCATGCCAAGTTTGACGCCTGTAAGTATTACCGTTTTTACATTAGAGCTAATACAAAAATGCGTTTGTTGTATGTATGGGGATTCGTCCTTTCTTTTTTACTTTTTTTATTATTTCTGTGTTAATCCGCCGTAACATTACAAATTCTGTGAAAATTTCAGCTGTCTAAAGGAGGTAGAACGGACAGACGGACGGGCGGATAGACAGCGTAGGCTTAGTAATAGGGTCCCGTTTTTACCCTTTGGGTACGGAACCCTAAAAACCAATAATGTGGCCAATAATGTTATATGATTATTTACGGGATATTTACCGTTGTACGGTTGTGGAATGAGCTCCTGATATTTCAAATAATCATATAACTTTAGTGAACAATCGTGATAGTTTAAAACTGTGTCCAATAAGTCTTCCTTTTTTTCTTGATGCTTGGTATCCAGCGCAGCTTTGCGTCCACGGTCGTTCCAAGATATTTCGCTGTATTATCATTTGGTATTACTTGTTTGTTTTGATGTTAATTGGATAATACTGATGTCATTTACGTTTGTTTACTTGACATGTATGCTAATTTCTTTGTGTGCAATACTGTTTCACTGTGAAGGTCACTGACCTTCACAGTGGTTTGTGATCATTTGAGAGTCTATGCGTCGGTCGTACATCATCTATCTCGCTCGCGCATTTCAATAATTTTGAAGTTATAACCCGTACAAAGTGCTTTGATTCCATGTTTACTGTACGAACTGCTAGACTGTGTGCTAGACCCTGCCTGAACGTACCCCGATAGTTACGTTCTGGGTATCGTTATGAGTGAATTGGTTTCTTCTAGGGAAGCATGCTCCATCGTAGACCGCATCTACGCTTAACATCAGGCGAGATGGAGGTCAAGCATCAGCGATTTTTTCAATAAAAATACATACATCTCTTCTTCTTTATCTCTACTTAGTATAAATTAAAGTCGCTTTCCGAGTCTGTCTGTCTGTATGGCCGCTAACTCCTCCTAAACCACGCAACGGATTTTGATGCGGTTTTCACCATCAGTTAGATACATTTTCACGGAAGGTTTATATATATAACTAGCGACCCGTCCCGGCTTCGCACGTAAATTACACCCGTGCGAAGCCGGGCGGGCGGGTCGCTAGTATTATATAAAATGATTGAATGTACTTCTACTGAACTTTAAGCAGAACGACTAAAGAATATAACATTACAAATGTTCAGTAAAACTTTCATTTTTTTTTATGGTTACCGCCCACGTTTACAGCAATTTGGCCAACGTTACGTCAACAAAAAACGAACGCGATTTAAAACAAAACAAAATATGACCAGATGTATTATTATGGATGTCTTATCGTGATTCGGATTGTGATTGTGATCGCGTGCCATCTCACTCACGCACGTGGTGCGAGTAAGTAGATGCGAACGGGACGGCATGCAATCTCGATCACGATCAAACTTCTATAATAAGGTCGCAGTTTTTTTTTTTATTCAGTTTTTTTTGGGACTTATATAGTATTCTACATGTCAGTCCCATTGTATATTCTAAACTAGAGGACGCATACTTAATACATAAAACACAGACAACAAACAAACACAGGGTCGATGGTCACTTGAGGTGACTCACACATCCGAACAGCTCCCTGGCTGCGTCCGAATTGGGTTCAGCCAGTATTCCGTTAAACTGACCCACATCTAGTCTGTTCAGTAATCCTACAACAATAATAAAGAAGTTATACAATAAAGAAGGTTACAAACAAAAATGAATAGAAAAACAAATGGGCGAGAATTATGTACTATTTAAGTATATGTGTGTGTGTGTGTTAGTTTGACTCTAATTCCAAGCATCAGTAGCTGCTGTCCACGTGTTTACTTTGCTAAATATTGCTACCAGAACTATATTTACTTGAATAAAAAAATACTGTTCATTTTATTTTGTTTTTAAATCCATTTGGCTATTCCAAAGCACAATTACAGAGAGTTGGGAAACAAACATACCTACAAACATTTGCATTCATCACATTCAGCTGTTGTTGATGATCCTACTAGTTTTTTTTTTTTTTTTTTTTAGGCAACTCACTGACAATGCCCCGGGTATTGTAGGTGTCTATAGGCAGCGGTGACCACTTACCATCAGGTGGCCCGTGGCTTGTTTGCCACTTATTCTATTTAAAAAAAAAAAAAAAAAAAAAAACGTCCAAATGCAAACTTGAGAGTTAACTGCATTCAATACCAGTTTCTGAGCTCGAAGTGTGCCTCGAGTGAAAGTTAGTATTCAGGTTTTGGACATAAATAAAAAATAAATATATCCTTCCTCTTCAACTCATTGTCTATTTTCGGAGAACAGTTATGTTTGGTAATTTTGTGTATATTTTTAAGTATACTTCTAGCTAGGTAGTTGGCCGCAAAAAACGTGCATACTATTCTTTAAACTTTTTTTTTTAATAGATACATTTTTACCATGGACAAAATCGTCCATGCCTTTATTTGCTCATTTTCAAAAATATAAATATTTTTTAGTTAGTATTTTTTCTCTTAGGCGTAATAAGACTTAAATTAAACTTAAATACTAATGAGTCCATCTTAATTGACTATTTATAATTAAATATACTTTTTTTTTTTTTTTTTTTTCTCTCTCCCTTTCTCTTTTACTGCACTTCACAACTTTCTCTTAAATTATCATAATAAAATATAGTTTGAACAAGACAAAGGCGGCGAGCCTAGAGCAGACCGGCTCCCGTCTTTAAACTTGTTAGGGTTCCGTACCCAAATGGTATAAGCGGGACCCTATTACTAAGCCTACAATGTCTGTATGTCTCTCTGTCGGTCTGTCCTACCTATTAACAGCTGTATCTTTCGAACCGTAATAGATAGCCAGTTGAAATTTTCACAGAATATGTGAGTAACGTTACGGTGGATTAACTAACAAATAATAAAAAAAGTAAAAATGAAAGGGAGTCCCCCCCATACAACAAACGTATTTTTTAACGTGTTTTTGTTTTAGCTCTGATGTAAAAACGGTAATACAAACAAACAAACAACTCGGTATGATTATAGTACACATTCTAAAGCAAAACAACAAATAATAAATAATGGCCAATTGCGAATCGGTGTCAATTTTCTGTTCACCACCGGTTCTCGTACGATCACCGAAGTGAAACAACGTCGGGCGCCGTTTACCACCTATGGCATAAAAAAAATTGTTTGTACGGAACCCTTAATGCGCGAGCCCGACTCGCACTTGGCGCAATTTTTTCTTCTCTCGAGCGAGGAGACGAGTGAGTCTCTCGCCTGCTGTTAAGTGCACTTTTGCCCATTACCGCTGTCTCATGTCACGCTCGACACATACGTATTCAGTTCTGATAACACAATTGTATCATGTCTATCTTCCTTGATAGCAAACAATCATCTGACAAGTGACGGGCCGGAAGCCAAATTACCTACTTATTGTAGACTAGCGGTCCGCCCCAGCTTCGCACGGGTATAGATTATAGCTTATGTCACCCGGGGATAGTGCAGCTTCCCGTCAGTGAAAGAATTTTTCAAATCGGTTCAGTAGTTTCAGAGCCTATTCAATGCAAACAAACAAACAATCAAATCTTTCCTCTTTATAATATTAAGTATAGACTAGCTGACCTGACAGACGTTGTCCTGTCTTAGAATTGTCAAACAGGCAAAGTTAAAATTGTAAGTCTTATTTTTTACACCTTGGGTTACATTATTGGAGTTTTAGTAAGGATCCCTATTTTTTTTGAAAATATAATATAGCCTATGTTACCCGGGGATAGAGTAGCTTCCCAACAGTGAAAGAATTTTTGAAAACGGTTCAGTAATTTCAGAGCCTATTCAATGCAAACAAACAATAAAATCTTTCCTCTTTATAATATTAGTATAGATTATGTTTTATTCAATTTGTCTAACGTTTGATCACAACTCGTCTCTTTGAATGGACTGATGGTATAAGATGGAGCATGCTTGCCAACGAGATGTCTGTTCACCCTTGTAGAGGTCAGGTTTTACTTTAAAAGGGACCTTAAGGCAGGGATTTCATTTCTTGACAGTTCGTTCCTGGAAATGCTACGTGTGGACTTTATCAAAAATCACGAAGTAAGGATGGAATGACTACCTCGATGTCCTATGACAGCTTATGTGCACATTCTCCAAAGTTAATGAAGATCGGAGCTAAGCTGCGCTTGCGCATGGTCAGTGTCATCGGGCGCAAGCGACCCGGATCTTGAACTTTCCACACCGTTCGCTATCTTTCAATAACAACTTTACTGTCTGACCGATTATAGTCCCGCTCGCTAATTCCTAATCGTATCGTAGGTTTTACAACAAACGTATCGTACGTTTGTTGTAAAATTCACTTGAGGCGTCTTTGTAAGAAAAAATGCACACCTATTTAAACTGGCATCGATGAAATATCATCATCATCATCATCAGCCAGAAGACGTCCACTGCTGAACATAGGCCTCCCCCTTTAACCACAACACTGAACGACAGCCTACCTTTTGCATCCACTGGATGCCCGCGACTCTCACAATGTCGTCGGTCCATCTAGTGGGAGGCCTCCCTACGATGAAATATACGGCAGTATAAATGGGGGCCTTATCGCCTAAGCGATTTATTACAAGAAACCTTTGGGTGGATTTTTGATTGATTGATTAACTCTTTATTGTTCGCACCATTAAATTTGATACAGAGGACAAAAAACTCTTTAAAAACTAGTGTAACAACTGGCGGCCTTATCGCTAAAAGCGATCTCTTCCAGGCAACCTTAGGATGGAAAGGATTTATAGAAGACGGGGAAGACGGGGTTTTTGTTCAGTGGTGCAATTAACCACCGGAGGATGGGCAGCAGCGTCCTTTTAGTACAAGGTGAACGTACTGCGATCCCCAAGCCGCCTGCCAATCGTGGGGATTATGGCTACACCCCTCTTTAGGAGGGAGGCCTGTGTCCAGTAGTGGATGTTTAATGGCTGCTGACCTGGTGCAATTAAAATTAAACGAATACGTATTGTGTTCTAAAGGTTTTAGTTTGATTCGGAGAGATTTATTACCAGTTTAAATATATTGTTATCTCTTGCTAACAAAGGCATCAATTATATTATGTTAATGATAATTGTATCGGTCAATAGAAAAAAAACAAGTAAATGCGCTTCAACCAGTGTAGGTACAGTGTTGACGTGGACGTGTGACGTCGTCAGAGGCATGTAAACAACATTCGTAATCAAACTGGCGACGATCGACAATGCCAGGGGCGTCTGCCAAAGCTATAATTAAAGAGCTACCGAAACTGTTGTTGTTTGGAAACGGGACTGGTAGGCGATGCTGCTCGAGCCGTGCCGCAGAATAACCAACAGTACGTGCATGGCATGATACGTGCATGATAGCCAGTTGGTCCAGTTGGTAGTGAACCTGCCTTATGCGCTTGGGGGCGTGCGTTCGATTCCCACCTAGGACAAACATTATGTGATGAACATTTGTGTTTGTTCTGTATCTGGGTGTTAATATATATTTAAGTATGTTTTTTTTTGCAGTGGTTTTGTAAATTTAGAAGGTATTTACTAATAGTTTCCTCAGTAGGCAAAGCCTGTATCGAGGAATCCTGTTCAAAAAAAGTTATAAATTTAAAGTTCCTCTGTCGACATAATGATGTTACAAATTTTTTCATAAGATAAACAAATTGAAAATAAATAAATATATGTATGTATATCAGTCTCTGGCAGCCATATTACAAGCTTTGCTTAGTTTGGGGTCAGGTGATCTTGTATGCATAAATGTACCGAATATTTATTTATGGTCATCACGCTACGCTGTTGGGTAAATGGAGCCGATATGATTTTTTTTGATTCAATTTACAAACAAGGTTATAATTATTGTTTTAAACTATCACGGTTGTTCACTGAAGTTATATGATTATTTACGGGATATTTACCGTGCTCATTCCACAACCTTACCACGGTAAATATCCCGCAATCCTCTACATAGTATAAATTGAAGTCGCTTTCCGCGTCTGTATGTCTGTATGGCCGCTAACTCCTCTTAAACCACGCAACGGATTTTGATGCGGTTTTCACCATCAGTTAGGTACATTTTCACGGAAGGTTTATATATTTAACTAGCGACCCGCCCGCTAAACTGGCAAAAAATTATAACCTTAAAGTTATATTATTACTAGCGACCCGCCCGCCCGGCTTCGCACGGGTGTAATTTACGTGCGAAGCCGGGCGGGCGGGTCGCTAGTAATAATATAACTTTAAGGTTATAATTTTTTGCCACTTTGGCTGGCCATATTTTTGCATAGTACACAGTACACACTAGATAAAAGAAAGATGTATCTTCATTCCAAAAGATCTATTCGTCGATATCAGGGACGACCCGTGTACCCACCAGTGGGATGATGGGGAAAATCTATAAGTAGGGGATGAGGGATTTATTTAAATCGCAATTTCTCATGTACCAGACACCCCTAAAATACATAATTTTATTTATTGTATACATACTTTTAAAATTTATAATATTATATATAATATTTGTCATCTAATACATACTATTAATATCAAATAATTAATACGTCACAAACTACTTAATTCTAATTACAAAAAATCTAGTCTAATCAAACAGCCCGCCCCGGATCGTTCCTGGTGCAAAAGTGCCCATAACACTGGCAGCATTCCCACGCTGAATGGCAATGGCTAATCTTTGCACCAGGAACGAGCCAGAGCGGGTGTCACCACCGTTATCTCGTAGGTAATCTGCGGCCAACTTCTGCAATCAAACTCATGGCCTCAGTGCCCCCAACTGTGGGCTTCGATTGGGATCGAAAACATGCCATTTTGGTACTCTTGAATTCTAAACTAGCGCACGATTGGAACCGATAATGGTGGAATTTTATGGAACTAAATAAAATCGACTCAACTCGACGCTTTCGGTAACGCGATTGAAGAGTACCAAATGGCATGTTTTCGATTCCAATCCCAAATTACGATTGAAATCGAGTGTCAAGAGTCAGCCCACTGCTTTTAAAATTGAGATTTATACCTACTACTTAAAACTGTAATTGTGCAGAGTTTAATGCATTTACCTTAATAACTGTAGAAGTTAGAAGGTTCTAAATGGTTAGGACGCACAGACAGACGGATAAAAAAACGAACTTATCCTTCCAAGGGGTTCCTTGTAGTACTACGGAACCCTAAAAATCGAATGGACACGACATAATACCGCTGCAACTCTAAATTGTATGCTTGATCACTGAATAATAACCTCTTGTTTATTTAGTGGTACGAGTGAGGTCGTCGAACACCCAGGAAGCAAATAATTTGACTCAGTCCTTGATCGTCAACAAAATAAATTATTTTACTCTAACATGGTTAATATGTCCATCATTTGAAGAACACTTCGACGAAACGACCTCTGTTAAAAAGAGATTGGCGGCCAATTTATGTTTCCTCTCATATCTTGTACGTGCGTACAATATTTGAATGTATAAAGATGGGCGATTAAATTTTTTCTGCAAAAATAATAACCAACGGATTTAATTGAGAACCTTCCTCTTTTTTTGAAGTCGGTTAAAGAGTCAAACACTAAGGCTATGTTAGACTTTACAGACAAAAAAAATATTTACATTTCCAGATGGCTATGGTTGGGCATGTGATGTGATAGCCATCTAGATTGTTTTTAGGGTTCCGTACCCAAGGGGTAAAAACGGGACCCTATTACTAAGCCTACGATGTCCTTTCTAATCTTTCGAACCGTAATAGATAGACAGTTGAGATTTTCACAGAATATGTAACGTTACGGCGGATTAACTAACAAATAATAAAAAAGTCGAAGGGGATCCCGGAAACAGAAATTTATCACTGGCTCGCACTTGGCGATTCCTTATAATTTTTAACACTGTTTTAAACTTTCACGGTTATTCACTGAAGTTAAAGGATTATTAACGGGATATTTACCGTGGTAAGGTTGCGGGAGCTCATTCCACAACCTTACCACGGTAAATATCCCATTAATAATAATTTAACTTTATAATATTTTGTTATATTTTAAAGTGTGTACTATACTCATGCCAAGTTTGACGCTTGTAAATATTACCGTTTTTACATTAGAGCTAATACAAAAATACGTTAAAAAGTAAGTTTGTTGTATGGTGAATTGGTGACCCCCCTTTCGTTTTTGCTTACCCTTTCCTTATAACCCCGTACATATAATTCGATACATATTTTCCATAATAATAACGAACATATCGTACTTCATTGTCGTCGTTCTCGTGTAAATAGAAGTTTACCTACCAGCAAATGATTTACTGTGACCAGTTAACTGTACCTACTCTACGATTTCTAGCAAAAACAGTATTCATGAGTGCTGCGTTAGTAGGATAATCGTATTGTTTTTATTGTTTTCTAGTTCATTATGTCTGTTGCGCTCATTGAATGTGTGCTAATCACCTGTCACACTCCACATAGGTACAAATTTAACCCAAATTAAGCAGGTAAGTAGGTAAAATATAGATAATGCTTATAATCAGAAATATACATACAATAGAAGAACTTATATAAATTACGTGTTTATCATTAAAAAAAAGGGGGTCAAACGGGGAAAAGGGGGGTCTGTAAAGTCGGTTTACGGACGATAATTTTACGTGATAACGCTTAGGCTGCTCGTGTCGCTAGTTCCGCGATCTCACGCGCGGCTCAGGCGGAACGTGATTTTTTTTCGTGCGTGCAGCCGGCGTTCATCGATTTATAAGACGTTATCACGTCAAAATATTACACTTTTTTTCGGGGGGCGTTATTTGCAGGGTCATTTATTCAATTCGCGCCTAGGATTGGCCCGCTAAGCTGTAAAAGTGAAACTTTGGCTTACGGCGGGGTAAATTGAGTGATAATTCCAATCGGTGAGGAGGTGCAGGGCACATATCACGCAGAACAGATGGCCGATGGGGCCGAAAGGTTCTGGAATGGAGACCTCGGACTGGTAAGCGCAGCGTAGGACGTCCACCCACAAGATGGACAGACGACCTAAAAGAGACCGCAGGGAAACGCTGGATGCAGGCCGCTTCTAACCGGCCCTTTTGGAGATCGATGGGGGAGGCCTATGTCCAGCAGTGGACGTCCTATGGCTGAAATGATGATGATCATGATGATGATGAGGAAAATCGACATCTCAAGTTGAAAAAAGGCTCATGCCACCTCGAGTATCTGTAGTACCACCGGGTGAATGTGCCGAGAAGACAATTCTCCGAGGCGGTGAGACGCGGAACATGACAGTCACGTGACGTGTCGACCTGGCGCCCTTGACGAGGGCGGCTGTCGTACGAGAAACGGCACTCCGGGTACAAACAGTCGAGGGACCGGTCAGCGACCTGCGGAACCACTCACTACACGTTACTGACGTACCTAGTGTTACCACTCAATCATAATATATATATAGGATTTACTGACTAACTGCTTGCTCTTACGTCGGTTGATGTACGTTAGCCTGGGGTTGATTCCATAACTTCAAACATGCGCGTAACGCGACGCGCGCCGCGTTACGTGCGTGTTAAAGTTACGGAATCGGGGTTTAGGAGGAGTTAGCGGCCATACAGACAGACGCAGAAAGCGACTTCAATTTATACTATGTAGAGAAGAGATAGAGAAGAGATTGTATAAAGTAACTAACTATAGCTATATGTAGAGGCTAACGATATCGTTGAACCTAACAACCTACATGTTTAGTGTTCTCTTTAGTCTGTTATTGTATAGTTCAAGAACATACAATATTTATTAAGAGTCGGCCATTCTAAATGTTAATGATTTGCGTCGGCGGAATGCCTTGATACAACACAATATGGATAACAAATGTTAGATCAAGGCTTCTGCAGAGTCAATCAAGTAGGTTATAGTAGAATAGAAAACCCTCACAGTATCAATTTCACATTTATATTTTAAATTAACATTCTTTCACTATCTTTAATACAATCATGTTCGCTCTTCAACAACCATCGTCAGAATGTGTCGCCGACCAACATTTTTCCTACCACTTGCCCATCAAATCGAGCTCCCCGATGAACTGCCTTCATTAAACCGCTAGCCAATCACAAGGCAGCCCAACTGCCACCACATCGAAATGGCGGGAAACACTCCTGCTCTGTGATTGGCTCACAATATCAGCTCACAATATAAACAGGGCCGGATTTAGAGGTCCAGAGGCCTCGGGGCAACAAAGGAGCGGAGGCCCCCTCGCCTCAAATTATTTTCCAAATAAAGTAAACAATTTTTTTATTGTGGGGGCCCCCCGTTTGTGGAGGCCCCGGGGCTTTCGCCCCGGTTGCCCTCCCCTAAATCCGGCCCTGAATATAAAATATATTAATCAAATCATAGTTATTTATGTCAAAAATCGATTGTATTATGTAAACCCTAACACACTACATAATGTAGGAAGAGATATTAAATTGCTGAAATACCAAGGCCGAAACATTTGATACAAAAAATATTCTAGGCTAGCCAGAGGCTAACAAGTAGCTCTGAATACGTATCTAAGCGTTCCGCAGCGTTCGCGCCTCTTTGGTTGAACATTAAATACCTATGTTGGTAATTAACGTGGCCTTAGCATTGTCAGATTGGCCATGAAAGTACAGACACTTACTAGCAACGCGCATGATTATTGGCTACAATCACAGATTACAAGCCTTTGGCTAAAACCAAAAAAAGGCCTTCCTCACCCTCCTCCTCGCGTCCTGCTCCTCATGTCTGAGGGTAGTGACCACCTCCCATCAGTCTCTCCTTTATGATCTTACGCCATCTTCCCCTATCCTCGGCGACATGCAGCGCATCGTACACTGATGTGTCTAGGGTGGTGCGAATCTGGTCGGACCAACGCATCGGGCTACGACCTCGATATCGCTTGCCATCGACTTTGCCTGTGACTATTAACTTTTCTATATATTTTTTTTTTATTAAAGTCCTTCAAATCGACCGTAATAGTCCGGTCTGTCCCCTCGGGAATCAAACTTTTTGTTCGATTCGTCCCCCTAGTACAGACGAGGGGATCGAACTATATGACATCGATCGTACTCACTTTCTTCGTACTCCTTTGATGGTAAACCATTTCTAAACTAAATTAAATAAGACAGCATTATCGCTTCCCTACTATAACCATTTTAAAATTAAATTTTAATACAGATTTCTATATCATAGGTATTTTACGTATCGGATTTTCGTAACTCGCCCGCTGTTTACACTGTTATTAAGACGCGGTACAATAGCAAAGTTAACCAAAAGAAGTGTGAAGTGACAAAATTAGCTGATCAGATAAAAAAAAATACTACAAGTAAAAAAAACCCCTTGGTAATAATCTTAACCGAATAAAATTTTGAAAAATTGTCTAGACTCTTAAAAAAACACATTACAAATTGCGCAATAAAAATAGCTTCTGAATTGAAGAACTCTGAATTTTCAGCGACAACAACATATTTTTTTTGTACGAATTGTGTAGCCAGACTAGTCTTTTAAAACTTTAACCAGTTAATTGTTGAAATTCATTTATATATTTTGATAAATTAAATAAAACCCTCAAAATAATATAAACACAAGCACAAAGTCATCATCATCAAATATGATGATATACGATTTTAGACTTTAAACAAAGCCGTTTTAGATAGCAAATAGATCATGGCGTGAGCGGGTGAAAAACGAATTTGAAATCGTGATCAGACCGCGCCTTAAGGAAAGGAGAACAGTCAGTCCTGTAAAATTTAGTTTAGTGTAGAGTATGGTACAGCAGAATCTACGTTATTAACTACCAGTTACCAGTTACTTCATTACAACTAAAATAATCTCTAGTAGATGCAGTGAATTTCAAAAATCCGAATGAAAAGTTGTTATTTTAATTTTATATTTTAGTGAATGAGCTGCATTCGTAGAGGCAGGTTAGGTACAATTACCTACTCTAGTACAGGGTCCATACTCAAAGATCTCGGTGTTCTACCACATTATGGAATTTATTAGGGTTCCCTGCCTCAAACGGAAAAAAACGGAACGCTTATAAAATCACTATATTGTCCGTCTGTCTGTCTGTGTGTCTGTCAAGACCCTTTTCTCAGAAACGCATAAAGGTATCATGTTAAAACATATCAAACTGGCGTCCCGCCCGCCCGGCTTCGCACGTAAATTACACCCGTGCGAATGATCTACACCCGGGGGCGGGTCGCTAGTTGTATACATAAACCTTCCGTGAAAATTTATCTAACCGATGGTGAAAACCGCATCAAAATCCGTTGCGTGGTTTAGGAGGAGTTAGCGGCCATACGCAGACAGACAGACGCGAAAAGCGACTTTAATTTATACTATGTAGAAATAAGATAGATAATACTATGTACTTAGAGATGTAGAGATAGAAAAGGTATTCGAGTATACGGTTTCTTTCAGCCGTGATAAAATCAAACTTGTAAGTCAACGCGATCAAAAGATATGACCGTTTATGTCTAATTTTCCCGTGTATTTAGCGATTTCACAAGGGAATCATTAGATCGACGAGTAAGATGGCAGTTGTTGAAGTATTACTCGTAGATAGGTACGTACCTATATTTCAACGTCGTGCTAGTGTTGTTGTATAATCGTTTACACAATACACACACCCATCATGTTACAGTATTTATTTACCTACGTGCCAATTATCTCTTCTCTACATAGTATAAATTGAAGTCGCTTTCCGCGTCTGTCTGTATGTCTGTATGGCCGCTAACTCCTCCTAAATTACGCATCGGATTTTGATGCGGTTTTCACTATCAGCTAGATACATTTTCACGGAAGGTTTATATATATAACTAGCGACCCGCCCCGGCTTCGCACGTAAATTACACCAGTGCGAAGCCGGGCGGGCGGGTCGCTAGTAAAACCTAAAATATTCATTGTTTAAGAGAACAAAGCAATGCTTGCTATAACATAATATAGTGTATAGCATAGTCTATCATATGCATATTCGTCTGCTTTCGTGCTATTGGCGTCGATTCTGTCATACATACAGACACTGACATACAGATACTGGTGTCGATTCTGTCATACCGCACTCACTAAACTGAACTAATCTGACTGGACTAAAATTATCTGCCTCTCTTTTCATTTTAATATGTGAGAGAAGGATGGCAACAATTTTAGAGCTGTGAAATTTAGTTTAGTTTAGAATGCATCAGAATCGATGCTAATGTTACAACAGAATAGACACCATTGTATTAGAATAGTCAAGTGATTAGGACCGGTCCAGCGGCGCGGCGTGACGACACAGCTTCCTGACTCGCCGCTCCACGCACTAAACTCTATCATTTGGTAATCAAATATACTGAAACCAGCTAGACGTGTTCCCTACAACTATGTAAATGTGTAAGCAGGTGAAACAGTCCACTCTCACGGCCCACAGTACATGGTTCTTGTCCGAGGTGACCCCGCGGCACCATGTCGGCGCACGGAGGAGCGCTAGATCGGAGCATCACCATAATTACGGCGATACACGACAATCTTCTAGTGCTTCCTTTTTTATCAGTGCCATTGGAACTGGTATGATGTTCTTTTATTTTTGATTATTTTTAACCGACTTCCAAAAGGAGGAGGTTATCAATTCGACAGTTTTTTTTTTTTTTTTTTTTAAGTATAATTATGTTACGCGATTACTCCGCCAATTTACAATTGTTTCTGATGATTCTTTTTTTTGGTTGGCAGGTCATATCTCATAGGTGGTCCCATAATTTTTTTATCGACATTGGTTCAGCACTTTTTGCAAAATCTACAAAAACATGACGATAAGCAACGAATTCAATGTACATTGTACAGTGCCACCAACTTAGCTGTTGAGGTGGGCAAAATTGGAACTACAGTTATTTCTTGGTGAATTTCATACTTTGTTCTCCACTAACGACGCTGTCAACTGAACAGCAAACATAGAGGAACTGTTCCTATAACAGAACTTTAAAAAAACAAAGAAGTGTCTCCATGGCGACCGGGCCCTGTTGTTTTTCGTTAAATTTTTCATGACCATGGATACAAGGTATTTCAGACGTAATATTAAACAATATTTTCTACTTTTTAGTTTCAGTTTGTAAATGTAGGTATAGTCATGAAGTTGTTTTTTTTTCTTTTCTAAAAACTATTATTTGGCTTGCGTTTGACCGCCACTTCGGCGATGATGCGTTCTACGGTCCTTCTATACTCATCGGTCAATTCCATTCCTCCTCTGTACTTTTGATACATATCTTTACACTTTCTGGGCGATTTAATCCATTTTAGCATAATGACTTTTAACCTGTTTTTTTATGTAATACCTACTCTGTAAGGGTCATACATACCTGCCCATTATAGCTGTAGTATCCATATCTATTCCATTCCTATTTTCGTACACAAAACGAGTCAGAATCAGAACTGATACTGCTGGTAGGTTTATTCCCGCCGTCTCGAGTCACCCTGTCTCGAGTTTATGACCCCAGCGCAGCCTCGCAATCGGGCCGACCCGCTTTTATAACGTGTAAAAGTATAGATGAATAGAAAAGTGAAATGTGAAAAATACTTGACTAATACGATAAATGAACTTCTAATAATTTATGATAACCTGGTACATTTTGTTCAAAGTAGCTAACTGACGTGTGGATATGATACCACCTGTCGAGGAGCTATTTGCTGTAGACCAGTGGTTCCCAATGAATTTTTCTTGCGTACCACTTCAAGAAAGACCTCAAACTCGTGTACCCCTCAAGCTCGGCTCAAGCACACCAAATGCAGTCCAGTCCGGTGCAGACTGTAGACTCGGTTTGTGAGGTCTAGTACATAAGTACGAAACGCTGTATGCAATCAGCTGATCTGCAGACGGACTACAAATGGACTGCATACGGTGTGACATCTTTCATAGAATGTTATACTTTACCGGTCCTCACAAACTGCGTCTGCGCCGGACCGAACTGCAACTGGATTTGGTCCACTCCAGCCTTTATATCAGGAATGATAAATAAAAAAATGAAATACTGGTACCGGGATATTGATAAAATTATAGCTTGATACAACTTCGCGTACCACTATTTGAGAACCACTGCTGTAGAGTGTGCTGTGTGCAGTGTGTGTGGGTGGCTGAGGAAGCATGCGTGTGTTCCAGACGTTGATGAACATGGCGTACTGCTCGCTGGCGCTGGCGGGGTGCGCGGTGCAGCGGCTGGTGTTCGGCCGGCTGCGCGTGGCGGAGGCGCAGCGCGTCAAGGACAAGTTCTGGAACTACGTGTTCTACAAGTTCATCTTCGTGTTCGGCGTGATCAACGTGCAGTACATGGACGAGGTGGTGCTGTGGTGCGCCTGGTTCTCGCTCGTGGGCGCGCTGCACCTGCTGGCGCAGCTCTGCAAGGACCGCTACGAATACGTAAGTACGCGAGCGGACTCTTGTACAGACACTCGGCTGTGTGGTGCAGTCAGGTCAGCCAAGCGAGCTGCCTGAGGCAACACTACTCTTCCCTCCCGGACTCTTATGTTAATGTGGTCGTAATTCATCATTCAGAAATATGTTGGCCAATAAATGATTCTATTCTATTCATCATCATCAGCCAGAAGACGTCCACTGCTGAACATAGGCCTTCCCCTAAGGGGGGTTTTCCATAATCCCCACGCTTGGCAGGCGGCTTGGGGATCGCAGGAGGTTCCACCATTCAAGTAGGAGAATGCTGCTGCCCATCCTCTAGTGGTTCTGGTCGCAGTTTTAGGACATACCCGGGTCCGAATGATCGTAATTAATGTGTTTCAATTTAACTAACACGGTTTTACCAATGACAAGAGCTATAAAAATATTTAGTTCAAGTCATTGGTAAATCCGTGTTAGTTAAAATTAAATAAGTGAATAAAATACGCGCATCATAGACATAGAAAACAGCAACGCAGTGGCGTTTTTCGCCATTTAGGCAGAAATACTCAATCCGTATTCTAAGATCTTATTTGAATTCCCGGGTTAGATAAATGTATATATTTTCTTATCCAATTCTAAAAAATATTTTACAAAATGACAAAATTCTGTGTTATAGATCTGGGTGTTAATATATTTATTTAAGTTTGTATTTAAAATATATATGTATGTATATCAGTCTCTAGCAGCCATATCACAAGCTTTGCTTAGTTTGGGGTCAGATGACCGTGTGTGCAAAAATGTCTCGAATATTTATTTATTGATAATTTTGTTTTTTTTGCCATTTTATTGTAAGCTGTTGACCGTACTCACCATCGTGCCGTGCCATGCGTGTGAGCGGGATGGCATGATTGCGAGTGACAAATGATGTGATCAGACAGCGGGTCTATAAAATGTAATGCTAAATATGCTAATCAATGATACAGAATGACGTCATTAAAAGTGGACCCTCTGTCGACCTTTAATGCTAATTTGGCCGCAAATAGCAGTCACAGTGCAGGCACAACACCGAACAAGCTTCGGCAAGGTCAATGTAAACAAACATGTTTTATTTGCATAACAATATTCGTAGCTCGTTGTTTGTAAATATTGTGTTATTTGTATTTAAAGTTCAGAAGACAACACAATTAAAGTTTAAATACGTAGGTACTAGCAGTACTGGGCTCCTGCAACGATACCATCATCATCATCATGAGACATCCACGAACGCTTTATCATACAAGGAAGTGACTATTTTAAATATTACGGAAATCGTCAAACATTTTTAAATAAAGCTAAATTACTGGAACCAGTATTTGAGTGCCACATTATACATAAATTAAATCGTATTTTATAATATAATTCACATAATGAAGCCGAATGTTTAAAAAAAAAGTTTCTCAATATATACGGAACGCGGAAAGGGTGTTACTAAGCCGAAAAGGGTCCATAATTATACCCATAGTAACCATAATTTTGAACAACTTTTACTACGGGACCAACTCTACTTACTAAGCGAAAAAATATCAGCTGTTCGATAGAAAACGGTCATTGACACTCCACAAAATGTATGGAGCTAATACGCATGTAATGAGTCTGTTACTTCCTTGGTTATACTGGTATGCTAGCCGAAAGAGGCGCATTGTACTCATAATTATAAACTGCCAACCCTGAAACCGTGAAAAACATAATTATGTGTTGCATCATTTCAGAGAAATGGTCTCTATCTAAGGAACAGCTTTTTTCCCGTGATTTTAGAGTTGGTTAGTAAAAGTCGACTATAAAACGATGAGTTCCATGAGTCCGTTTCTACTTGACAACTTTCCGAATATGCCAGTACAGTTCGGATCCGATGTGTTATGTTCACCATGGAGAGTATAAGCCGACACGTGGGTGTTTGTGCAGCTGTCGTCATCTCCTCACGCGGCCGGCTGGGCGCACGTGCGGCTGGCGGTGCTGCTGGTCAGCATCCTGTCGGCGGGCAGCGCGCTGCTCGGCGCCGCCGCAGCCCTCGGCCGCACGCAGGGACGGGACACCGTGGCCTTCATGGCGGCTGAGGTACGTCTAGCTGACTAGCGTCATCACGCGGCCGGCTGTTTCACATGATGCCACGAGGAGAATTGGAGCCCAAATAGCGCCATTCTCGGCATTATATTCATGTGAGCTTTAAGAGGCGCGAGTCGCCCGCAAAGCAGAGTAGGATGCATGCACGTGCATCATATCTGCTCCGCGGGCGCATCCCAGATCGATCGATCGTGGAATGCGCTGCCTGAATGGGTGTTCCCCGATGGTTACAATCTGGGTGTCTTCAAATCAAGAGTGAATCGGTTTCTTTTAGGTAAGCGTGCTCCGACGTAGACCACATGATCGCTTAACATCAGGCGTGATAGTGTTCAAACGCAAGCCTATTATTTATTTAAAAAAGGATTAGTTTAGCTTTACTACTTAGAATATATTCAGTTAGATGCTGGGAAACAATTGGTCGCTTAGCAATAAGCGAGTTGGTGGTCAAACGCGACCTTACTAGAAACCACATACTCTAATCCCGGGTTTGAAAAATATGCTCGGGATTGTATTCTCTAGACCTTGCACGCGATACAAAATAATGAAGTATGCGTGTATTGTATAGGTGAATAGTAAGTAACGGCAGGTGTTGTTGTGCAGTGCGTGCTGGTGGTGGTGACGGCGCTGCACGTGTGCGCGCGGTACGTGCTGCAGCTGGTGGGCGGGGACGCGGCCGGCGCGCTCGCCTACTACACGCACCTCGTGTTCGAGGTGAGTACCCGCGCGGCGGCGGCGGGGGCTGCGGGGGGCGGGCCGCCTGCACTAGTGACGTGTCGACGTGTTGCAGAGCGTGTCGCTGGTGGTGGAGCTGGTGCACGTGGTGCACATGGTGGTGTACAGCAACATGCTGGTGTCGATGGCGTCGCTGGTGCTGCTCATGCAGCTGCGGCACCTGCTGCACGAGCTGCAGGCGCGGCTGCAGCGGCACCGCCTCTACACCGAGCGCGCCACGCACATCACCACCACGTGAGATCATTACACACACACACACACACACACACACAGACAGACACACACACACACGTGGGCCACGTCTCTAATAGTGCTTACAGACGCTTGAACGCGGCTGACGGACCGACGTCCAACCAACGGGAGAGAAAGAGTGAGAATATCATATTTCCCTCTCTTTCTCTCCCACTGCTCAGACGGCGGTTGAGGTCAGCCGCGTTCGAGCGTCTGTTAGCACTATAATGCAACTCGATCGAGCTGATGTTACATAATAATTATATTTATGTGACTAGTTTTAGGGTTCCGTACTCAAAGGATGTAAACAAGACCCTATTACTAAGCTGTCTGTTTGTCTGTCTGTCCGTCCGTCCTACCTTTTAACGGCTGTATCTTTCGAATCAGTTCTCGTTGTTAATGTTAATAACCGTTGGGCCGATAAGGCCGCCTGTTAAAAGCCTAGATAATATTTTTATTG
Source organism: Agriopis marginaria (assembly GCA_932305915.1). NCBI lineage: Eukaryota > Metazoa > Arthropoda > Insecta > Lepidoptera > Geometridae > Agriopis > Agriopis marginaria. The sequence continues at coordinate 431,724 of OW029932.1, forward strand.
CAATGTTTATGTTATTCTTGTTTTGTGGTTTTGTAGAGTCATTGTATTGATGGGGAAGAAAGATTCTTGTGTGGAGACCACGAACCGGAAGACGCAGCGTAGGTAGGCCTCCCACTAGATGGAACGACTGTGAGAGTCGCGGGCATCCAGTGGATGCAGATGGCAGGCTTTCGTTCAGTGTGGAACCCTATGTTCAGCTGTGGACATCTTCTGGCTGATGATGATGACGATGAGTGACGAGAACATATAGGAAGCCTGGCCTAAGGGGGCGTCCATAAATTACGTGAGGTGTTTAAGGGGGGGAGGGGGTCGAGTCAAATCTCATCTAATCTTACGTTGGAGAGAGGGGGGGTCTCGGCAAATATCACGCAATTTTTTTTCTGATTGAAACAAAGCACATTAGTTTTTTTCTTTTTACAATATCAATCCAACGCGTTTACGTAAGAAACTCACATTTTGAAAAATCTCACGTGAGATTGGGGGATGGGGGAGGGGGTTGAATAAAATCTCACGACATCTCACCAGGGGGGGAGGGAGGGGCAGAAAATTAAAAAAAACACCTCACGTAATTTATGGACGCCCCCTAACAATAATGATGATATATTGTTGACTGCAACGTTTCCTCTGCAATAAATTGTACAGAGATAGCACACGTGTTGTTATATGACGCGGGTGGCGCGATGTCGCGTCATTGTTGTTTATCTCTCTCTTACATGTGATTCCTTGTATTCGACAATAATACAGTTCTATTTTGGACATTTATTTACTAGTATTATGATGTAGTTATAAACGTGATTTTATTTCCTTCATACCCTGCAGGCCTAGCATGGGCTGTGGATAAATTGTCTTTCCACCGTTTTTATCCACGCCTGGGCGCGACAAAGCTAGAATATGGATACGTTTGTCTTTTTCTCGCGTGATAAAAACGGTGGAAAGACAATTTGTCCACGGCCCCTGCTAGGCCTGCTGGGCCCTGATTCTGTAACTGCAAACACGCACGTAACGCGCCGTGTTAAGTTTTTCTCTAAAAGTTGGTCTTTATTCCTAGGGAATAGAGTCCAATTTTTAAGAGGTTAACTTAACGCGGCGCGTTACGTGCGTGTTAAAGTTACGGAATCAGGGCCCTGGTGTGATAATGTTGTATTGAAGCCGTACAATCGTTATACAACACAACATAATTATCGATAAATTGTGATTAATATTGAAATTGCATATCGCGAGCGAATTGGTTTCTTCTAGGCAAGCTACTGCTTAACATCAGGCGAGGTGGCGGTCAAACACATGCCTATTGTTTAATAAAATTACTTCATGAAACTTTAGCGGTTAGAACCTTTTCATAGCACGCAACCATATTAGATATTTTCGGAAAGTCATTATCAAAATTAAATTAAACTTAAACATGGCCGAAATGGCCAACTCTACTTATCACATTTAGTAAATTTATTTTGTTAACTTTTTTGATAATTTTTATTGCATATTAATATGTATATAATTATTAAGTAATAAGTAATTCATGTCTGAAAACTCGCCTCTTCAACCAATGTGTTCTGCCCACCATGACTTATGGTGCCGAAACATGGACTCTCACACATGAGGCTGTGCACAAAATCAGAGTAGCACAAAGAGCCATGGAGAGATCCATGCTAGGCATCAAACTCCAAGACCGAGTTCGTAATACCGAAATCCGACGAAGAACAAAGGTTCGAGACGTCGGAATCGCGGTAATGAAATTAAAGTGGAGCTGGGCAGGACACGTTGCCAGGCGCAGTGATGACAGGTGGAGTAAGGTCTTAACAGAGTGGTGGCCGAGGCAAGGTAGGCGGAGCGTTGGTCGTCCAGCTGCAAGATGGGTCGACGATATTATTACTATCGCGGGTCGAACCTGGACTCGATTAGCACAGGACCGAGGCAGATGGCATAGCAAGAGAGAGGCCTATACCCAGCAGTGGGATAAGGAAGGCTGTGGATGATGATGATGATGAAGTAATTCATGCTGTGCTTCCTTTAAAAGGTAACACATTTAGCTAAGTTCATTTATAAGATTTCAGTGTACGTAATAGTGTAGTTATCCATGTGAAGCCTTAATAAATAAATAAATAAAACCACCAGGCAAGTTTAGACATATTTCTTCATTAAGTGCTAGCGAGTCTCACAAAACGTGTCATATCATTCGCTCAGTCGTGGAAAACTTATTACAATTGTTACGCAACTTGAAAACTAACTAATAAAAAATGAAATAAAACGACTCAAATTTGTACGCCGCACATGGCAAGGCAAAACGACGTGATTGACGTGTAAATTTATAATTATGAATAAATGACTTTGACTTTGACTTTGACATGAGATACGTTTCTATTTGTACGACCCTGTATGCTACTTTGTATGTGTGTACTCACAAATAAATAATTTGATTTGATTTAGGAAATAAACTGGTCGTTTTCCTTGGTTAACGGTGTCTTGTCCGCTGGTGTGGCTCTACATTGAATGGTGTTTGAACATTGTGTATGTGTGTACAGTTGCCCGATGGCTAGCAAGGAGGAGGTGGAGAAGAACCAGGACAACTGCGCCATCTGCTGGGAGCCCATGAAGGAGGCGCGCAAGCTGCCCTGCTCGCATCTCTTCCACAAGTGAGCCCATGCATCCACTGCACCGTTATCACATACTGTAGACTAGCACAGAGCAGCCGACCGCGGCGGTGACGACCTGGGGGGATAGACAAGACCTACTTTCTGTTACAGTTAACTCTTGCGGAAAGATGAAATTGTATGGAAATTACATTAGCTTGAGATAACATCTCTCAGCGTAGGTAGGCCTCCCACTAGATGGACCGACGACATAGTGAGAGTCGCTGGCATCCAGTGGATGCAAAAGGCAGGCTGTCGTTCAGTGTGGGGGTTAAAGAGGGAGGCCTATGTTCAGCAGTGGACGTCTTCTGGATGATGATGATGATGAACATCTCTCAAGCTAATGTCATTTTTATGACAAAAATGTCCCGAATATTTATTTAATTTTTTATTTATTACCATAACAGTCCCGTACCACCCGCCGTGGCCATTTTTGCACACACGGTCATCTGATCTCAAACTTAACAAAGCTTGTGATATGGCTGCCAGAAACTGATATACGTACATATATATTTTTAAATACATACTTAAATAGATATTAACAACCCGATATAGAACAAAAACAAATGTTCATCACACAAATGTTTGTCCTAGATGGGAATCGAACCCACGCCCCCAAGCACAGAAGATAGGTTCACTACCAACTGAGCCACCGGGGCAGTCAAAATAGATATAGAACAAACACAAATGTTCATCACATAAATGTTTGTCCTAGGTGGGAATCGAACCCACGCCCCCAAACGCAGAAGGCAGGTTCACTACCAACTGGACCAACTGGCTATCAATGTTATAATGTATATATTGTTGAGGGAAGGCTGCATGTAGTGTTGTCTGTTTGTTGCGCAGCTCGTGCCTGTGCCAGTGGGTGCAGCAGGACGCGTCGTGCCCCACGTGCCGGCGCGCGCTCGCACGCCGAGCGCCGCCGCGCCCGCCCGGCCCCAACCATCTGTTCCACTTCAACGGTAACTGCACTGGATGTGACACACCACACCACACAACACAACACAGGAGTTTTGGCGCCAACGTGGAACAAAAAACATGTCGGCTCGTTGGATTATTTTCCTAAACTTGTGTATTTTCGAGTGTTAATGTATAGTAAATGGTGAATTATTATTTATTGAGTGCTCGTAAACGTGCTCGAGTGTGGCCAAGTGATATAACAAGGTGAAACATGTCTTTTCGTGTTGTTTCCAAAACTCCATAACAGCCTCTTGTAAAGTCTCCACCACTTTACAGGGGCATGAGTTTGACTTGACCGTGACTTTTTTTGCTTTACTCTGACTTCTTTGACGCTTTTAATACTATGTAAACATGTTTAATATTACGACTAAAGGACATTGAATCCAAGGTCATGAAAATTTTAACAAAAAAAAAATGTTACTACACTACACAAAGCAAGCCTCACCAAATGTACATTGCTGGAGTGACTGCCGGCGGCACGAACACGTGCAAGCTACGAGTACTTTAAGATAGAGTAGAGTAGACACTGACGGAGGGATGTACGACACACCCCGACTGACACACAAGTGCAGGGTTCAATTTTGGAGTCGCTTGTATGATGATATTTCGCAAATGTCTGACTTTCGAACGAAATTCCATCAAAAGTCGTGTTTTAAAATAGTCATATCACTCGCTGACACATAATCGAGTGCTTTAAACCATTCGAATTACTATCAATAATAGTAAATCGTTCATTCGCATGATATTTTCGTGTGAAATCGTACGGCACCGGGCGGTGCACCCCTCGACGACGAGTAGATTCATGTGGTCTAGACAATCACGTAAAGATAATCCTTTCTCAAGCGGTCTAGACCAGTGGTTCCCAATTAGTGGTACATCAAGACTATCAAGAGGTACGCGCGGCAATCTCCTGACTAACAGAAATTCTATGAAAGACGTCACACCGTATACAGTCCATTTGTAGTCCATCTGCAATCCAACTGACTGCATCAGCGTTTCATACTTTAAGTACTGGACCTCACAAACTGAGTCTGCACCGGACTGGACTGCATTTGGTGTGCTTGAGCCGAGCTCGAGGGGTACGCGAGTTTGAGGTCTTGAAGTGGTATGCAGGAAAAACTAATTGGGAACCACTGGTCTAGACGTACCACAATGACTAAGTGTATATTGTACCTCGAAGAGACTTCTAATTTTACCTCATTTGATAATTTGAAGCGAACGCAATTGCCATAGTATTAAAAAAAAACTACCATGACATATTAAAAAAATGTGTCACACCACGCTGTCAACTCAAAATCTCAGTGAAGAATGTAAACAAAGCAAATAAAGTGAGTCCCCGCGGTCCCCCCTCTCCGCGAAGTATGCGTTAAATGATCGTTAGCGTCGCCCCCCTCGCGGTGTACCTGACCGTGGTGGTGTGCGCCGGCCTGCTGGCGCTCGTCGAGATCAAACTCTTGGAATGGATCCACGCGGGTAATGCACGGCACGAGGCTTGCTTCGGAGCGGTTCTCACTACACTTCACAAATCCCTTGCAAAGCTTCACAGCTGCCCCAGCAGAACGAAGTTTTTGTGAGGTATTTCGAACAGTCTCGGTGGAAACCCTTACATAAATACCCTTCCTTTTTCTGTCTAAAGTAGACGTAGGACAACTCGATTTAAGGTGGCGTTTGCATTGTGTTATTGCCTCTGCCCCAGTCGGTGTGGGGGCCTCAAAGAACCTAAGCCTGAAAGTTATTTACACCATTCTTGCAGTGAGAATCTGATTTATAGAACCTCGGCCTACTTAAAAGCTTGGATCTGAAACATACACTTACCATCAGGGGCACCTTGTTTGCCACCTACGGCAAAAAATCTTCCTATTTTTAATGTTTATCGGGACTTAATCACGCATTATTTTATTTAGGTAAAAATAGGTAACTGTCGCTCTACGTTTCGACCATGTGACAATGGCCGTGGTCACGAGCGCATATTACAAACTCACATAAACATTTAAAACATGTGTTTAAATCGCGATAGCTTAAAAGTTACTTTCTTATTTCAAAGTGATGAGTTGACATTCCTTTAGCTATCCAGAACCTGAACCACCGGCGTAAAGTCGCAAGCTGGTCGATATTTTATAGGATTTTCCAAGGAGAATATGCAACGGAACTTCACGAACTTGTTCCCACATCACCTTTTCATTACCGGACGTCCAGACAAACGGCAAGGCGTCACCCTCACTTTGTCGAAATGCCATTTATTCGCACCAAGCGTTTTGACTCCACTTTCTTAATTAGAACAGCAAAACAATGGAACGCCTTTCCCCTGTATGTATTTCCACAGCATTACAATCTTGGAGTGTTCAAATCTATTCTCAATTCTAGGGTTAATAGGTTATTACTGGGCAAACGTGCTCCATCTTCGACCGCATCATCGCTTTCCATCAGGCGAGATCTCGGTCAAAAGTTAGCCTAGTCCGATGTAAAAAAAAAGCTATGCTCGAGCAAATGTTATGGCGCTGCAGAGCTAGCCAGTGGCAGCCGTGCAGCGCTCGTGCGGTGTGCGGCGAGCGAGCCACGTGTGACGAGTGTTGTCTTGCAGGGTCGCGGTACGTGTCGTGGCTGCCGAGCTTCTCGGTGGAGGTGACGCGCGTGCGCGCCGAGCCGCCACCCGCGCAGATTGACGCCATGGCGCGCCAGGTACGAACGACTGGACGGTGTATGTCGGGAGAGTTCTCATCTCCTGGGAGGAGCATCGTGGGAAACTGCAAGGCGCAGTTCGTACATAAAACATGGTGCCAACTTAGAGTATGAAGCGCATATTTCTCAGAGTAGACACCAGGTGTAGTCTCGCCGAGACAGTCGGTGCTGTGTCGGCTCCCGGGTGAGACGTAACACGCGTGGTGCGGTTGCAGGTGCAGCAGCTGTTCCCGCAGTTCCCGCTGAACGTGCTGGCGGCCGACCTCGCGGCCTCGCGCTCCGCCGACCTCACGCTCGACAACATCCTGGAGGGCCGCCTGCTGCCACCGCCGCCCGCGCCCGCGCCCCCGCCCCCGCCTCCGCTGCCCCCCGCGCCTCTCGCCCTAGCCGCCGCCTCCACCTCCACGCACACGCTTGAGCATACGTGAGTTTCTTATCTTATTCGAACTAGAGATGAGGGCCATGAGGCCTGCACTGACGTCCCCGACAGTAACGCCCGCCTCTTTGAAGTACCGGAGCGCTGGCACACAAGCTCCTGTGCCGTAGATGGAAGCATAGATAATGAGAATGATATGCAGTCTAGCTATTATGGTGACATTGATGATGATCATGCTGCCTCGTGCAACCCGGTAGCGATTCTAGTTTCTTCTGTGGCTTCACAATGCCACAGCACATGCTCTACAGTTTCGTTCTCCTTCATGCAGCCACGACACAGTGGACTATCCGTGGCTCCCAGTTTATACAAGTGACTATTCAAGTTGCAATGGTTATAAGTAGTTTTAATTCGCTGGTAATAAGGCTTTCTAACAGGTATAAGTCCTGTCGTTGCAAAGTCAGTAGATTGTTGCTACTTTCCGTTTTTACCGGTGACCAAATGAATGGGCATACTTTTTTTTTTCCAAATGAAAAACAAGATTCTTATTCTTATTCGAGATGGGGGCGATAAGTCCTGCATTGACGTCCCGCTTGGGGTGTATTGTGCATTTCCCCCTACCAGCACCTACCCGAGCCAACCCAACTCCTTGAAATACCGGAGTGAGGCTCTGGGGCGCTGGCACAGTTGCTCCAGTGGCGTAGATGGTAGTGTAAGTAATGATGATGAAAAGCAGTCTAGCTGTTGTGGCGACGCGGATGAAGAAGGCAATGCTGCCTCATGCAACCGGGTGGCGATTCTAGTTTCTTCTGTGGCTTCACAATGCCACAGCACATGCTCTACAGTTTCGTTTAGTAAACGAAACTGTAGAGCATGTTACGTCTAAACGAAAAACAAGATATCGATAGTACAATTATCGATATCATTTATCGATAGTACATTTTTTTTATACTCGTAATAGATAGGCTTGCGCTTGGCCGGCATCTCGTCTGATGTTAAGTGACGATGCGGTCTACGATAGAGCACGCTTGCCTAGAAGAAACCGATTCACTCTCGACTCGAAGACGCATTGTAACGTTTGAAAAAATACGTGTTTAGGAAGCAAGCGAGTGATATGTGTGGTGTTGTGTGAGTTCCAGGGCGGAGCAGAGTCCGGTGAAGGTGAACCGGGCGATGAACTTCTCCCGCAGCGCGGCGGAGCGCGAGTGGACGCTGCAGCGGCGCAAGGAGCAGCTGGTGGCCGCCGCGAGGCAGAGGTACCTGGCGCGCCTCGCCCCGCCCCAGCCCGACACGCACAGCTGAGCACGTGGTGGACCTCAATACTAAACTGATCTTCTATGTTGGACCGATGTAAGGCAACCGCGCAGGACACGTGATCACGCCTGCCTTCTACTGAGCGATGACAACTACAGAACGACTCTGCTCTAACGAGTCTTTAGCAGCACTTGTGTTGAGGTGCACGTGGTTGCGAGGTTGAAAGAGTTCTGCTCGCAGTGGAAGGTAGAATATAATATTTGTAACGGTTTAGCTGTTTTGATACAGAAGGGAACGCAGTATGTGCATTGTACAGATACTAAATTTAGTTGTAAGATACTTGGTAGATGATAGTGAATATTTAAATGAACCAGTGCAAGGTGGTCGGCGGTCGCCCTACATTACTATCTTGTCATTGAATTAACTCAAAGCAGATGATTATACATAGCTTAGGATAAGTTCACTTTTTGTGACATATTATTTTGAGTCAAAATTAGCATAGTTTTTGAATATTTTGTAAGTGAGTACGTCCATTGGCGATGCGATACTGGCAGCCTCTGCTTACTTAGGCTTCGATTGTACAAATGTTACTTTTTATCACAGGAAAATTTAAATAAAATCATTGTAGTATCATATCAAATGGTTTATTTTTCTAATGAAAATATATTTTTGTAAAAGATTAAATAGTAACAATTCTTTGCATTATCATTCATAAAAGGAAGTGTTGAACTTGTAATAAACTGGCTGATAAATATGGCATATACGTTGTTAGGTTAGTTTATCTATTTAGTTTAAAAAAAGACGAAGACAAAACACAGTATGTTCTAGCAACAATTCTAATGCCTGCTATTATAATGTTATTAAATGTTTATTAGAAGTTAGGACTTTTCTTATTATTTTTGCTGTCATAAGAGGAGCATACTTTTTTCTAATTTAGTAGTTCTAACTACCTGTTTTTATGTATAGTTTTATATTTGACTTATTGCCTTGCTTCGGGAATGTTTCTCCTTGTAATTACTTTTCAAGGCGACAATATTGTGCAAGCATTGTACTTTTTCTGCTGCGCTTTACATTTTGCTCTGGAGCAGTATAAAGTGTTGATTTTCCAAATATGGGATAAGAAATAGGAAAGAATGTACTTATTTAATTTTAATGCTTTTAAAATTATAATTTTTTTGCTACTTCTAATGAAACTATGAAAATTGATTCATGACTAGTCAAAATAAAATCTACTCCATGCAACAAGGTTTCTTTTATTCTCAATCACCTTCCCTGGAATACTAAACAGGCTGCCGGAACAAATCCCCACAAGGTATCATGAAGGCAAAAACTAGGATCTTATATGATGATGACGATGGCGACCCTAGCTATTTCCTGGCGTGTGCTCGTATGTCGTTTGCAAATCCTAATTTCGTCTTGAACACCCGGTCACTACTGTAGGCCTGCGCTGTGTATGTATGTATATTGTGCAGTTGTAGGACAATTTAGGTTGGTTTTTAGGGTTCCGTACCCAAATGGTAAAAACGGGACCCTATTACTACGCCTACGATATCTGTCTGTCCTACCTATTAACGGCTGTATCTTTCGAATCGAAATAGATAGCCAGTTGAAATTTTCACAGAATATGTAATGTTACGGCGGATTGACTAACAAATAAGAAAAAAGTCAAAATTTGCTCTAATGTAAAAACTATCGTTTATTCCATTCTGTCCGACTATTTGCGCGATGATCGGGACAGTATGGACAAAAATATTCCGACTGGCCAGTCGGACAGATTGGACACGCAAATTTTGTTCCAAATAGTACTACCGGCAGTAAAGTACAGTGAAAACAAGAATGTTATACTTATTTATTTTTTTCCTACTATTTTGATTTTGAGTGTCGGCTAATTTCTATGTGCAATATAATAATTAAGAATAGTTTTTTTTCACCAAGTACCAGGAATGTATAAACCATGAAGACGGTTTCCCCTTCGCGATCCATGATCACACTTTTTATGAATCTAGAGTGAAATACCTCTCCATCGTTTCTGTTATCCTGGTATGTACCTGGTATCGACGTTTTCCAATAATTAACGTTTGTTCTACTTGTGGAGGAACACAGTAGAAACTACTCGGCTGTGGTCGCGGACGTCGCGGTCGCTTCTCGAGGTGGAAAATCTCTTCATGGTTTATGCATTCCTGGTACTTTGATTTGGTGAAGCTTCTTGTTCGTCCTTGTGAATGGTTGTAATCGGTCGTGGTCGATATCGATACCGAACTATCAGGCTGGTCTATTCCACTTTGATCAACTGTGAATATAATCAATTAATCACCTAGGTGACCATAGGCGGCTCCTTTCAAATTATTATTTCGGTATCTTATGATCACCAAAAGAAAAAAAAATTGTTCGAATTAGTCATTTCATCATAATTTCAGCCTATCATGTTCCCACTGCTGGGACACTGGCTTTTTATCAGTGAGAGAGAAAATGGGCATGGGCCCTAATCCACCACCATCATCATTCGATAGTTTACGAAAACTTTTTTCGTTTTCGTCTTGTTCCATACATTGCTGGGCTAAAAGGTATTCGAAAACTTTTTTCCTATTAGAGTGAGATTCAGAAAATGATGAAGCAATCTATACCGCCGATAATTTCCAAATTTAGTTCCTCCACGTTTCCGATAGAGGCGCTTTACTAAAATGTATGGAACAATACGTAAACGAAAAAAGTTTTCGTAAACTATCAAATCTGGGACTAAGGGCACTGTGCTGTCGTCTGTGAAGCGAGTCGTAGGATGGTCTAGGGATAGAGTGATTGACGAGATCTATCACTTCTGCAAAGAGACTGCTAGTCCAGGATCAACAGTTTCCGAGATATCACCCAACCAAGTTTGACAGCTGTCATTGGTAATGAAGATCTCGACGAGATCTATCACTTCTGCAAAGAGACTGCTAGTCCAGGATCAACAGTTTCCGAGATATCACCCAACCAAGTTTGACAGCTGTCATCGGAAATGAAGATCTCGACGAGATCTATCACTTCTGCAAAGAGACTGCTAGTCCAGGATCAACAGTTTCCGAGATATCACCCAACCAAGTTTGACAGCTGTCATTGGAAATGAAGATCTCGACGAGATCTATCACTTCTGCAAAGAGACTGCTAGTCCAGGATCAACAGTTTCCGAGATATCACCCAACCAAGTTTGACAGCTGTCACACTGATATCTGTCAACGCCCACATTAAACCATGGAGAGATACCCAAATCCAGCAGCAGTGGTCTGATAAACGTAGGCTAATGATGGTGATGAAATCACTGACATCTGTCAACGCCTACATCTACCCTGAGACAGGCCCAAGTCCGTCTGATAAGAGTAGGCTGATAATGATGATGATGGATTAGGACCCATTCTCTGTGAGGGATGACCTGTGTCCCAGCAGTGGGAACATGGTAGGCTGAAATGATGATGATGATGAAATTTTAAATTCAGGATACTTTGCGAATGATGATAATGATGGTGGATTAGGGCCCATCCTCTCTCTCTCTCTGAGAAAAATCCTGTGTCCCAGCAGTGGGAATATAATAGGCTGAAATGATGATGATGATGATGATGATGAAATAACATACAAATGATAATTACGATAGATTCATATTATTTTGTTAGAAGTGTTTGGTGTGAAGTACTAACTTCAAAGATAATAATCCTACAAAAAGTACCTAATTACTTTTCAGATTGATTGTATCGTAAGATTCTTAGTAGTACTATTTGGAATAAAATTTGCGTGTCCAAACTGTCCGATCATCGGACAAATAGTCGGACAGAATGGAATAATCGAAAACTATAATACAAGCGTCAAACTTAACATGATTATTCTAAAGTTTAACAACAAATAATAAAAAATGCCCAAGGGAGAGTCTGTGACAAGTTTATGTTCATTACCAACCTAACAAAATTAAAAGTAACGTTAGTTTTTATAAAACTATACTTAAGAACTTCATTTTTGTCAAACATTGTATTTACTTATCTCAAACCATTAGGTTAGCGTACGCCGATAAAGAAGCCAATCAGTTAATTTTTCTCCAACTTTTTTAACTTTTTTACTAATATAATATAGACAGTTACAGTTATTTAGTATAGAAAATTAGCTTTTATCATTATAAAACATAGCATATGGCACTCAGGTATAGGTATATATCAGGTAGGTTTCTATTAGTTAAAGATATTTTTTTAATCGGATCAGTAGTTTCTGAGTTAAAACAAAACAAACTTTACCTCTTTATAGTATTAAGTGTAGATGATGCAGATGTTGGTAACACTACCTACCATACTACATCACAAAGTTCATACTGGCGGTTGCTTACCTCTTCTTACCAACCCAGTCTTCATGTGTTTCCTGGGTGATCTACCGCCTATGCACATTTGATATTCACGGCCCCCTCTGCTTGGTTTAGTCCACCGTTCAATGTGGCTTGCCTGGGTGTGGCCGATGCGCACAACAGCTAAGTGAAGTACTACTAAGGACTACCACTGCCACTTGCACAAAGCAAAATGTTGCAGACAATGCGCAGTAGCTCTACTTACAATTCTACTTCCTACTTGTACTACACATCGTCTGTAAGCGCCTTTAAGCTTTATATTTATACTCAGGTCAAAATAAAAGTCATATGATTACATTATTAACTTTACTTAAGCATATAAAATTATGGAGATAAGTGGAGAGAAAGCTTTTTATCCTATGAAGTTGATGACGACAAGGTGCAGGACCAGGTGTGCGAATATAAAGTCTGCGAACCCGCGCTCCGGGCTCAGCCCTTGGAACTCATTCTTGTTCTCGGGGTTCACCTGGAGCCGCAAACACACTGCAACAAGTACGAGGTTATATTTTTAAACACGGCTCTATTTGTATAGATAAATGAGTAGGTTAGCACGAGTCACACATACCTCCTAGAACAAATGAGCTGACTGTAGAAATAAACCCACTTAAGAAAGAATTGAACGGAAAAGTGCCGACGAGGCAGCAATACACAAATTGAATCACCGCTGTTAGAAATATGTATAGTAAATACGCGTCGATGATTTTAAGCTTCTTCGAAGTTTTGCTGGTGTATTCCTGATACAATTTGGGGATAACAGCGGTTAGGGAACTCATTTTTGAGGAATCAAAGCCGTGTATTCTGTTGCAAAAACCAGCAAAATAAATCTATAAACACGTCAGCCAATATTTGCCGGTTTGACTTGACAGTGACAGATTTGTTTGTTTTTTCGCACATTACGCAGCTATATGGCAGGCTTAAACCATTAAAGCCATACCGCCTAGTTTCACTATAAGTTTCTATGGGGTTTCGTTACAACATAAAACACCGCTTTGTGTCACTTCTTTCAGGGTCTTTGATTATATATAGAACGGATATGTCATACCTATAATTTCCCCTCAGCCAAGGTACATGCGTTGGCTCCGCCTACGTATGTCAAACGAGCACACCGTTTTATAAAAACTGTTTCACCGTCGTTCATCCGCCATTTGTCTTCTTACTATGTTACGAAACGGAGCTCCTTAAAAATGGTCATATGTGCAATAATCCTTTGTAAATCTCGATCACATACTACGAACTTCACTACGCACGGAGTCTCTTATCACAGGTAAGTATTTTTTTAAACAAATAACGTGCTAATTTCACCACAAAACGAGTTTAAGTAAGCTTAATTGAACAGAAGAAAATATTAATCGAAAACCAGGGTTGCCAACTCGATATCACAGATACTCGCTAAATGACATCTCAAATAGCGCTAGATTAATATACATTTACAAAATATATAGCAAATTTGTTTGGACATGGAATAAAATTATAAAGTTTCATTATGGAACGTATTGCCTGACCCGAGAAAAACGGTTTAAGTTTTTATATAGGTTTCTTTAATTCCGAATGCTGATAAACTTCAAATATTCTCGCGTTAAATTCATTTTTGCCAAATACACACATGGTTTTCAAGCTATTTCCAAGCACAATTCTAGTTCTTACTAGAACTAGTCAATCAACATACTAAGCTATATAATTATAATGCTACTCTAAAACACTTCGGTCAAATAGACATTCTCTTCCCCCCGCAAGCGAACGCGGGGGAGTCATCCGATCCAGTAGGATAACACAATAGCATGTCACGCCTCCATTTTATCAGAAAAACGTTTTAGGGCCAAATTCTATGAATAATAAGGTTGCTACAAAGAAAGGATTATCATATTAAAATTAGACAGACAAACATATCAGTACATCGTACAGACGTAGATACATCGTCATCTTATTAGTTCCGGAAAATCCCCCAAGATGGTATAGCAAAGCAACATATAAAACTAAAGCGTTTTGTTACTTCTCGCGTGGCTGCGTATTGTTCTACGGTGACCAGAAAAAAAAACCAGCGTGATTGCTGTTTATTGTTAGCTGTTTTATCTTAGATTTCAGCGCTAGACTAGACTTACGAAAATAGAGCCAAATCTAGAACAAATAGTTACTAAGTTGGCAACCTTGTCGAAAAAATGAACTAGTGATGTGCTAATTTATTACTCGTAGTCTCGTACTCGTTACTTATATAGTTATTCGTACGACGTAATCCAAGTTTGAATGAAGTTTGATAGGTATAAATACTCGTTTTTTTGTGTTTTCGCCCATTTCGGAGCATGCTAAAGCCATACGGCCTCGTCTACTGTATTTACTTTACTGTCATAAATAAGTAAATCTCCAGTACAGTAGGTATATTATTGGTATCGTGCGTGTGTTATTGGTATATGGCCTTTGATATTATATAGTTGGGATCGGCCTTTAAACTCAAGCTAGTACCGAAGAAAGTTTGTCAAATACTGAAGGAGGCGAGGTAAACAACTATTGCAGACATTGACATAATTATTCTTACTAGTTCGACAAACACACACTTCAATATTGAGCGCATACAACTGCAAACGATGTGCACAAAATGTATACAAATGGACGACCGAGGGGAGGGGGAGGTAAGTGCTAAAGGGGAAACTGTAGGTGTAGGTGTAACGCTTCCATTTATTTATTTTTCCTGAGGTTATGGTGTCAGAATAATAAATGTGGGTTGAAAATGGATACAAAGTATATCATACTAATATTATAAATGCGAAAGTGTGTTTTTTTGTTCCTCTTTTACGCTGCAACGGCACAACGGATCGTCGACCTGATTTTTTGCATGGGTATAGTTCAAGAGCCAGAGAGAGGCTACTTTTCATAATCATCATCACCATCACCATTTTTCATAACTATGTGGGTGAAACCGTGGTTATTTTACATATCTATATGGTTTTCGATATTGACAACATTTTAAAGTACACAATACTTGGTCCAATCTTTCAAGACATGGTAAAATAAGAAAGATACGTTATAAGTATTTAGCTTATTTAAACAATTTTACTAGCATACCGAAATTTCTCCAGTACACTCTTCGGTATCCGATATCGGTATGGTAACTATTGCTGAAAGCACAATATTTAGTTGGTATTTTTATCACTTCACTAGCTTTGTATAATGTGTGCGAAGTAAACACAGCGAGGCGACCAATGAGCGGTGCGCATTTTGTATTTGTGTTCTGTTTTGTCAATGAGTGCAGGTTATATTGAAGTGTGCGCTTGTAGAGATGTATTCGATCACTTGAATGGGCGGGCTTTAGAAAACAAGTGTGTGCTATGCGTGTTTACTTCGTCTCCCGCAAAAAGCGCCAGACTTTTTTCCATAGCAGCTCGGGCTAATACCACATCCGTTCTATATATAATCAAAGTTCAGGGTATATAACGTCCTTGCTTCTTTCAGCTTATAAGTACATATCTGTGATTACATCCTACTTAATTATAAACGCGAAAGTTTGTATTTATGGATGTATAAATATATGGATGTTTGTTCCTCTTTCACGCTGCAATGGAACAATGGATCGTGCATGGGTATAGTTCAAGAGCCAGAGAGTGACTTACTTTTCATCATCATCATCACCATTTTTCATCACTACGCTGGTGACACTGCGGGGCGCAGCTAGTCTTAGAATAAAAAAATTATATCAAGAGATTACATTAGCTGTAGATCTGTGATTAGCTACGATTGTTTGCGAATCCCAAAAAGATCAAATTGTTTTATTGTAGTTGTCAAAATCAATCCCGCTCGTCTAGTTCTGTCAAAAACTAGTAAAGAATCAATGTCAAAAACTAATACAAATCTACGGAATGTCAAAAATCTGCATGTCACCGATTTGTTTGCAGTAAAGTCGTCCTCGCCGTCGTATTACATTTAATTTTACAAGAAATTTCGTGAATTTGGTCAGAACACAACATGTTGGGCGTCCAAGAGAACTTCCCCGAGTATGCTGTCCCCGGAGCAACGCAGCGTCGCTTCGAGCCGTACGCGGACAACGGCGGCAGCGTCGTCGCGATCGCCGGTGAAGACTACGCCGTGATCGGCGCGGACACCCGACTCAGCACAGGCTTCTCCATCTACACGCGAGAGCAGAAGAAGCTGTTCCGTTTGTCGGAGCGCACGGTGCTAGGTGCGACGGGGTGCTGGTGCGACACGCTGACACTGACGCGGCTGCTATCGGCGCGCCTGCAGATGTACTCGCACGAGCACAACAAGGCCATGTCCACGCCGGCGGTTGCGCAGATGCTTTCTACGATGCTGTACTACAAACGCTTCTTCCCGTAC
Organism: Agriopis marginaria; assembly: GCA_932305915.1. Classification (NCBI taxonomy): domain Eukaryota; kingdom Metazoa; phylum Arthropoda; class Insecta; order Lepidoptera; family Geometridae; genus Agriopis; species Agriopis marginaria. The sequence continues at coordinate 448,294 of OW029932.1, forward strand.
TATGTGTCGAATGTCCTGGCCGGCCTGGACGCGGATGGCCGCGGCTGTGTCTACAGCTACGATCCCATCGGACACTGCGAGCGCTCCAACTACCGCGCGGGAGGCTCCGCGGGCGCACAGCTGCAGCCATTGTTAGATAATCAAATTGGGCTCAAGAACATGCAGAATGTGTCGGAGGCTCCCCTACCTAAAGAGAAAGCCCTCGCTCTGCTGAAGGATGTGTTCATCAGCGCGGCCGAGCGCGACATCTATACGGGAGACTGCATTTACATTCTCATCATCACCGCTAATGGTATTCAGGAAGAGAAATTCGAGCTGCGTAAAGATTAGTTTTGTAATAAATACATTTTAATTATTGTGGCTTTTCCTTTGTTACATTGTTTTAGAGTTCAATGTAGCTTTTGTATTTCTGAATAAAAATAATAATCTGAAATCTTAACAAGTAACTGGATTTATTGTTTAAAATAATAATTACAGGTAACTACAATATAACTTAACACATTTTTGTTCATATGTACAATATAATAATTACATATTAAAACTGAATTAAATATCTCATACAATTCATTTATTGTACTTAGGCATAACAAATATATTCTCTGGGAACATCTTATCAAACATTTCACTGACTACTTCCTGACTGGAACTATCTCCGATTATGGTGGCTTTTAACCGCGGCGGAGTGGTGTTGCCAGGGAACAGGGGGTGGATGTTGTAGCAGAGTTCCACCTTGTCATGTGGAGGCACCGTCACTGACATTTTCTTGTAACCGGAAAACATGTAAGCATCTGTTCCTTCCACTGTCAAACTCAACCTGATGGGTTTGTTGGACTTTCCTATCAAGGTACATTTGAGAGGCACTGAACTTAATAAGTCTACTATTTCTGGGTAATTGACTTGTATTGCAATAGGGCAGTCTTCAACTGGCAGTCCGGGCAGAGCTGTGCTGCTCATCACACGTTGGCCGTCCATGTTGGTCTTTCTTCGCCAGGTTATATTGTAGAGCCCCACTCTCGTAGGGTTGTCCTTCGGCTTATACTTGGCCTGTATACTAATAGCATCAGATGCTATATTCTTCTCAGCCACTTGGAGGTTGCTGATGCAAGATGGCGGTTTACTCTCATCTCCATAGCCATAACAATCTATGAGCTCTAATTCCGTGTCCATTATCACAAGATCCCAGGGACTCAAGATTTTTATTTGAGGCATGACAATAAACGGGTCATCAATGAAGCATTTGGACAACTGCTTGAAGTTCATGGCCACAAAATGAGTGTTCACTTCAAACGGCTTGATCACTGTTATCTTGGTAGTGAAGTCCTTCACACACTCCAACTGGGCTATCTCAGGAAGATCTATCAAGTAGGATACTTTAATCTGTACAGTGGTTGTGGCGGTCCTGTTGGCCTTTAGATAGAATATGTTTGAGTATTTTATGTTTTTGCCAATATTGCCAATGTTAATTTTCAAAGGCTGTGTCTGAGACTCTCCTTCTTGAAGGCTGAGTTCTGTGACTGTATCTGGGATGGGGTTGTCAGGTGAACTGAACAAGCTGAGAGTGAGCTTGGAGTCGTACACTGGGTGATCTTCATTATTAGTGATGGTGAATGTCGTAGGAAACCACTCCCCTTGTAGGGCCGGGCTCTCGTTCACCACACTCAATGACAATCTGCACTCCCTAGAGGTAATAGAGGCCACAGTCAGAGGCACAATACAATCAAACTCAAAGTCAGCTTTTGGGCTTATTATGAAATGTAAAAGTTCTGGATGGATAGTAGTTTCGGCTACTTTGTCATCCATTTTGAAATTCAATAATATTTTCCTTTTTCTGTCAGAATCCAATACAAAGGACACATTCTTGATGTGTAACTCTGATCCATTATCATGAGGGTTCGATTTGAATTGACATAAGAATTTCTTCACCTTGCCACCCTCCAGGTGTGCACTGCCGCTGCTACCATCCGCAACCGGTATTTCAATAGTTTCTGTAGGACTAGATATTGTCAAGAAAGTTTTTTTCACTTCAAGGGCTGCCCCGTAAGACAACCTTACATATAACTCAATTTCAATAATCTCATCCATTCTATACTTTTGCTGCTTGAACTTTGGTTTGACTTCCAGGAAGCTGGATATGTTGGCCATGTCCACAGACACCGTGAGGGGTTCCTCCTGCACCGCCGCCTGCCACAACTCGAGCGCGCGCGTGTGAGCACCCACCGGGAGCTCCGGCTCCGGCCCTGGGATGTTCAAATTCAGAACAGACATAATATTCCGGAAAATCCTATCTTTATCATTGTTTGGCACTTGAATGTATTTGGAAAGAGCTTCGATCGATAGTTGGATATAATCTTGTATTTTGGCAGAGAGGTAAGCACACTGCAGGGCTCTATTTAACACATGAGAAGCCAGGAACCACCACTTTTCTCTTCGGTAGTCCCAGAGCATGTGAGAGAGGAGTGTCAAAGCTTTCCCGTAGTCTGCGGAGTAGTAATATTCATTTGCCATTTCGACCACCAGCTGCTTCCTCATCCGGGGAGAGTGGAATGTCTTGAACTGTGAGATGGCACACCCGAGGAAGCTGATAATCATGGTTGAATGGTTAAAGATGCGCTCATTGTACTGAAGCGCGAGGACAGCGGCCTGTTCCTTCTGTGGGTCGTGAGGGTCGGCACTGAGACGGCCAGGGCGCCATGGCCGCTGTCCATAGAACTCTACGATGCCTTCCATTGGATCTGGGCTAGGAGGGTACTGGAGGGCTTCGCTGCAAACCGACCTCATCGCTTGTCTCCTTTTTACTGTGTACTGAGCCGCATGCTGGTAGTAAAAGCCCGGATGCTGGGACTGTATTGCTGGGAGCCCTGCTCTGATCGCTTCATCGAACAACTCACCAAAGGCACTATACTGTCTGGCTATCCAGCCATAATGCTCAAACAATAGTTCAGTGGAACCAACCCTATTTTTGTACCTCTCAATATGAGACTTGAGCTGTGCGATGGCATCTCTCGGTAGGTTGAGGGCGAATAGGAGCTTGCACAGCTTGTAGTTGATGTAGCCGGCGACAGTTCTTACCTCGTGAATGTTGGTGTCCACGGTCCGTGTTTCCAGCAGATTGTTGTACGCATGCATGTAATGCTTGTGCGCTGTACTCAGATCCTGCTTAAGCTCATTGAGGAAGCCCAGCTTAAACTGATGCCTGACGAACAAGTACTGGTGGGTGGTTTTATTGAGATGATCCCTGTGCTGTTTGATGTTTTTGGTTTCATGATGGTAGTAGTTCTGTGCGATGTCATAGAAGGCGTTCTCGAGACGCACTATGTATCCTATGAGGTGATCGCTATGCGGCAGCACAAAGAGCGCCTTGGACTGTATCTCGCAGGCGGCGCAGAGGGCCTGTGCGCGCTCAGCGCCCAACATATACTCGGAAGGCGGCGGCGAAAGCCTACTTTGGATCACAACGACGGCGATGCGCGTGGCGTGCCCCTCCACGGCCGCGCGAATGGATTGAACTTTGGAGGCGCACTCAATCGTCTTTTCGTTCCATTGAGGGTCATTCCAGTCCATGTCGTAGAAAATCACTACCACGGCGGGTATCAGCGAGATGCGCTTGTGGATCCAGTTTTTCTTAAGGATGCCCTTGGGGATGTACCACTCGTAAGAGCTCCGCTTGGGCTTCACGACGGGGAACTCGAAAGTGTTGTTGAGCAGTTTGAAGCGCACGGGCGTGCGGTCGGCGCGGCGGTTGTTTGAGAACGCGTCCCATATCTCCTTGTGCACGGCATTGTTCACGGCGTCCAGGCCAGACAATCCAATCAGCGCCAGGGGCTTCAGAATGATCTCGGGAGGAAACTCGGTGGAGTCTTTCGGTTGTGTCGCCATACCTAGGTTATTTGCCGTGCATTCGGCTTCTACGCTAAAAGTGTGTTTCTTTTGCTACTTCATTTCACAGGGAGGCGTAATTAATATCTCTTAAATTAATTTTATTCTCAAATTCCAACACAACACCCCATCGCAAAATCACTAATAATTGTCATTTGTCAATGAAATATTATTGTCAATTTCAAAATCGGTCAACGTGAATGTCAATGTCAGTCAGTCTATAATACGTCAAGTTACACACAGCCAGCAAACTGTCACAAGTCAAAAGTGGTCAAAAGTCAAACACGACAACTCTTTTCTCAATTCTCAAAGGCTTTGTTTTTCACATTTAGATTTACGATGTGTTTTGGTATATTTAGAAGTTTTTAAACCAGTATCTGACACTGCTAAAGTAAACTAGCTGTTCTTTTATTATAACAATAAATCCAGCTATGGCTTCACAAGCGCTCGCGTCGCTCACGGCGACTTATACGGACTCTGAAGGCGAAGAAGACATGGAAGACCAGACACCCGACAAAGACGAACCCAAGGAAACGCATTCACTCCCAGCGAGCCCTAAAAAACAGGAAGATATCGGCAAACCAGGGTCGGCACCAGTGTCTCCGAAGAGAAGGTTAGTATCGTACATAGACGACACGGTGGTGTCAGATGAGGAGCAGCTGTCCGGCGGTGAGAGCCGCGACGACATGCGACGACTCTCCATGGAGACGGACACGGACGAGGCGCCGCCGCCGCCGGAGCTGGAGGACGGCGCCATCCCGCCTGAGCCTCCTGGCAAGTGTCCCAAGGAGCTGCAAGACAACATCGCGCGCTTTTACAGCCGCATGCTCACAGAAGGACTAGACATGAATCAAATCATTCAAGACAAGAAAAACTTTAGAAACCCTAGCATTTATGAAAAACTCATTCAATTCTGTGACATAAACGAACTGGACACAAACTATCCTCCAGAAATCTATGATCCTTTGAAATGGGGAAAGGAATCTTACTATGATGAGTTGTCTCGTGTACAAAAGGTTGAAATGGATAGAAGAGAAAAGGAAAAGAAGGAGAAATTATCCAAAATAGACTTTATTAGTGGAGTTGCAAAGAAACCGGAGAGTGATGATGAGAAGAAACGGAAATCAAAGTGGGACCAGGCAGCACCGAACGCTTCTAAACAGCCAACCATCAAGCAGCCGGGCCTAGTGCAGCAGCCTCTCACCAGCAACGTGACCGGCACCAAGGGCACCGTCATATCTGCTTATGGATCACTCACCAAGAAACCAAAGATGTGATTGAAGCGGAACAATATCTTTGGGATATTGAAATAAGAAAACTCCAGCGAAACATTTCATGATTTATGTGTTACAGGAGACTGTGACTGACAAGACAATCAAATGTTTATGTTCATAATAACTGTACTTATGTTACAGTGCCCTTAGTCCCAGATTTGATAGTTTACGAAAACTTTTTTCGTTTACGTATTGTTCCATACATTTTAGTAAAGCGCCTCTATCGGAAACGTGGAGGAACTAAATTTGGCAGTTATCGGCGGTATAGATTGCTTCACTCTAATACGAAAAAAGTTTTACAATACCTTTTAGCCCAGCAATGTATGGAACAAGACGAAAACGAAAAAAGTTTTTGTAAACTATCAAATCTGGGACTAAGGGCACAGGACATAGGGTTTGCTAACTCATAGTGCATAATCCATTGAGAAAGTTTTGATGTAGCTTTGTAAACGTATCTACTTTGAATGTGTGTCATTCTACATCTAAAAATATAAAGTTAATGGGTAATTACAGTTATGTTGCAACCCTAATGCGTTTTTAATTCACCTACTAACCACTGGGCGTTACTTGTAAACACATGCTTATTTATTTTATTACAGCCTTTTTTTAAATTATAATTTCCTTTCAGGACTTAGCCACTGGATAACCACAGTCTATTTCATATTATTGTTTAAGACAAACAATAACAATTTCAAAAACTAATACAAACTGACTAACTTAAAATTAAATAGGAGCAACAATCAAGAAAATAAAAATTCGGGCCGAATTGACAATCTTCCTCCCTTTTCGAAGTCGGTTAAAAAGAAAAATTTTTCGAATGCAAAAAGTTTACTGGCTTAATAGACAATATGTTTGAAGCCAAAACTTAAAAGGAAGAATAACAGTTTCGATTTATCCGATTTTTTATATTTTTGCAACCATACGGTGCATCACTATCTATCATTTTTTTTTGACAGCTGACAGAGGATTTTGCGGGGTGCGGGCGGGTGAAACTATAAAAACACAACAAACTTGAACAAACCTTTGTCTCACTGTCGCTCGATATTTTGGTCTGCGTCAATCGGACGCAAATCGGTTCGTGTGGTGTTCTTTCGCGTTGTTTATTTTGTTTAGGCGGTATGGAGGAGGCACCGCAGGCCGAACCCATGCCGTCGTCGAGCGAGGGCGAGTCTCTACCGCTCGCGCCCGAACCGCTGCAAGAGGACGAGGAGCCTCTGCCCAAGAAGCGCAAAGTGTCGGACGCCGATGCTAACAAGCTCGAGCACAGGCTCGGAGGCATATTGTGTTGCGCAGTGTGCCTGGACCTGCCCCCGGCGGCCGTGTATCAGGTATTCAAAAACAGCTGATCTCCGCGAGCAGGCGATCAGCTGTTTTATCGATCAATTCCCTTACATTACGTAAGAGCCCGAGCTCTTCTTGCGAAACGACAAAATGCGTCGTGCTGACGCCTACACGACGCATTCAGTCCAGTCTCCATTTTGAGACGTAGATTTTACGGCGTCATTTATTGTAATGTGTTAGATTGTATGACCTACCTATGTAAGCCATAAATAGTACCAACCCCCTTTGTTTTGGTACTCTACAAGACTGAATTGACATTTTAAGATTGTTCCAAAAACATTTATTGAGTCATTGATGTATATTGAAGCAATGTGACTTATTTGTATAGACTTACATGTATGTAGGTGTGCCTGTTGTATTGTGTAATTAGTTTGTACAACCTCGTAGCTGGTAACTAGTATGTACTCTTGTAACATTTCACAGAAATAAAGAAATGTTTCAGAGATATCAATCTTGTTTATTCAGCTCACTACCCTTTAATTTCCCCCATCCCAAACATCAAAAACAAAATGCAAATAACAGCACATCATTCTTTGTTATATTTCTACAGTACCTATATCAACCCTACCAATACAGGGTTGAGCAGAACCATGTTACTAAACCAAAAGGATGCCATTGTACATATCATTATTAACAACTTTTACTATGGGATCAAACCTTAAGTTACAAATACCAGCTTTTTATATATTCTTTCCATGAATATGTAAAAAAAAAATTAAGGAACAGCTGATATTTTTTAATTCAGGGTTGGTCCCAAAGTAATAGTTGTTAATAATCTTGAGTACAATGAGATCTTTTTGGTTTAGTATCACACTTCTGAGTAAACCTATACTATATTTAAAATATTTCAATTCTTGAAAGACACTTAAAAATTTATATAAATACAGAGTAAGTAAAATGTTGGGTTACTACTGAATATTGGTATACTCATTTAGGTCAGTTAAAGTAAAACACCATACTACAACACAAATACCTACCCATTCTACATACAAGAGCTACCTGACATATCTATCACTTATTATACTCGATCCAAGTTTTTTTAGTTCTTGACAGCTGCAGTATATAGTAAAAAACAGAATGAAAATTATATATAATATATAAATACTGATAATATAATATGTAAATACTGATCACTTATTTTTTTGTAGTTTTAGGTGTTCATTTTAGTTCATTAGTTGTTTACAATAACTAATGTTAAATGCCTCACTTGGGTTGTCAAATTTTTTAATTGTCTATAAAATTTAGGTAATTAGTAAATCATCAAGTGTAGCAAAACCCTATTTGGGAGACCACTAGACTTGAATGTGAGGTTGTGGGTTCAAATCCCGGGCCCGTACCAATGAGCTCTTTGGAGTTTATGTACAGATTTTCATACCACTGGCTTTTCGGTGAAGGAAAACATCATGAGGAAACCTGCATATGTACAGAGAAGAAATTCAATGGCTTATGTGAATCTATTAACCTGAAACTGGGCCAGCGTGGTGGATATGGCCCAATCGCCTTTTCCGGGGTAGGCCTAAGTTCAGCAGTAGACTATTAAAAAAGGAAAAAAAAAAGGAAAAGGATGGAAGTGTAGAACAAAATTACTTTTAAATGTAATTAGGTACATCTTTTGTAGGTATTTGAATGTAAGTTTGTAGCTAGTTGCTACAAACAAATATTTAAAAAAAAACTATTTATTCCAGTTTTTTTACAATGTTATTGCAGCTTTCAGAACTAAAAAAACTTTGACCGAGTATAGGTAAAATTGACTGAACAATTGAAAGTGCATCAGGTAGGTTTCCAGTATCCACCCATCAGTTATGTGCATAAACTTATCATATCTCACTTTGTGCAGTATAAAGTAAAATACGATATAGCTAACATGATCAAATTCAAATTAGGAAAATTGAGTAAAGGTCTCTACATAGTATATTTCTGGATAGTTACAGGCCTCCCAGAGGGTGGCCAACTGCCTTTATGCAGGCTGACAGTCTCACCCACAGACATGGTCTGTGGTCTCACCAAGACAAGTCGAGAGGTAGTATACTAGAAACTGTTGTTGGGCCCGTCTCGCCCGCACCATGCCTTGTCCGACCTCAGTCACCATAAAAATAAAAGTCCAAACTATGGTAGCAATGTGAAGCATGAATATGTAGTACAGAGTATAATTGTCGGGGCTGCGTAGTGACATTGGTAATGTTCCAGTGCACGAACGGGCACCTGATGTGCGCGCCGTGCTTCACGCACCTGCTGGCCGACGCGCGCCTCCGCGACGAGGCCGCCACCTGCCCCAACTGCCGCGTCGAGATCTCCAAGACCTCCGCCTCCCGGAACCTTGCCGTCGAGAAGACTGTCTCCGAGCTGCCTTCCGAGTGCAAGTTCTGCACGCAGGTCTTCCCGCGACACTCGCTGCAGCATCACGAGGAGAAGCTGTGCGAGGAGAGGTGAGGCGGCCATTGTTTTGGCGCTTGAGTAGAGCTTCATAATACTCGACTAGGTACTGCTAACTACCTTCTATGGGCTTTATTTTTAGGTTCCTAGGTAATTTTTTGCGAAACTCTTCACCTGCCTCGAGTTGGTGGCTAAACGTAGACATATTATATAAAACAAATTTAAAAAAGTATTGCTGCAACCCTAAATCTGTAACAAATCTGTAATGCAATGTGTTATAGTAGAGTAGAATGTCCTTTACACAATCATTTTACCTGTCTTCTTCTCACTCTTTAGCCATATTTTAGGAGTTTTATATTCCCTAGCTAGGATAGCAAGATCCAAAAAGAAGTTATTGATGAATTTCTTTAACCTCAGAGATGGTCCTTCGTAGGTTTATTGGTTGTTTTCATTGATAAGCACAGGTCAAGCGCCTCACTAACTTAACCAGGCCAACGGGGCATCTGCTAGAAAGTGACAGTTGCCCTACATTCCAATGAGGTCGTCCAGATAACCAAATTATGGGCAGTAGCTTAGTTTCAATTGAGTAAGTCAACTATGTTATCACCACTCATTATATTTTTGGGCTAATAGGTAGGTAAGTAGGTATCTATTATGTTTATTGAAAGCAAATCGAATTCGTGTTCAGATCTTGTATACTACAGTTAAGCAACTGAAAATCTCTTCTGATACCTATATCAAGTTGAGTATAGTTACGAATAAACCAGGCCGTTTCTTCCCCCAGGAAATACAAGTTCTCACAAATCGTAGTGAGCCCACACCGGGGCAGGCCTGTCTGGCATAGTTTGGTTCGCATTGTTTCCGAGATATTCGCCCTGCTGGTGTCAGCTCTGCGCCGGAACTACCTCGTGTCTGTGGCAGGCGCCACCAAGCGCCGTAGGTACCACAGGTATACTGCATTCCACTCCAACTACCACGACGGCTACCTATACTTACTAACTTTCCTAGCTATAAAGCACATGTAATGTACCTATCGCTTGATTTGTCTATGTAACCTGGTACAATGCGAACCAAACTCATTTAGCTTGCCCTTTGGTATAATATAATATTTGGCCATTAACAGGTTTGCTATCTGTAGCTTCTCTTTGCGTCACTCATTCTGCGCTAACCTCGGGGCTCACTCCGATGCCTGTAAATAGAAGTAACCTTCATTTCATTTATCGTGTTGCGACAGCTTGTTAAGGTTTCTCATGATTGTCAAATTACGAGCACTTCGCGTATCTACAACAGCGTAGTTACAATTCAAGGTGCTGCACTGGTAGCTAATTAGCTGACGAGGCATAGAAAACTTTCTGTGTTTCATTCAAGTGAGTATGTTTCTATGATGCTTTCAATTATATATTCCACTACTTACTGAGTAATCTATTTTTATTTCACTGGGCTGGGCTTCAGAACAGTAGGACTCTAAGTTTCTTTTGGTAACTTTTATTTGGACCAGACACGTCGAACATGAGGCAATGACACGCTTACATATCTTTTCCTGCCTTTACCCACAAACATCGATTTAGAAATCGATGCCCACAAGCATACAATGCTACTATTCCTTCCATGACAATACCTTAAATATAGACGTGTGGTTGAATCAGAGTATGGGGTTATCTAAATGCCGGGGCCGAGTGGCGTGATACATGGTAGGTAGTAGCATGCAGTGGTGTGCCCGCAGGCTGACGGGATGCCGGTTCACGTGCATCGGGTGCCCGTGGCGCGGGCCGGCGCACGAGGCGGCGGGCCACGAGGCGGCGTGCGCGCACCCCGGCAAGTCTGCCGCCGACGTGGTGACAGCGCTGGCGGACCGGGACCGCCGCGCACAGGAAGCCATGGGCCTCTACACGCAGGTCATCGATTTGCTCTCCTACGAGAAGATCACCTTCAACGGTAATTTCTCATATTCATTTTATAAACTGACCCTGGGAATCGCGGTTCTCCCCCCACATGTCCTCGTCCGCGTTCATACTCGCGGTTCTCCCTCCACATGTATTCGTCCGCGTTCATACTCGCGGTTCTCCCCCCGTATGTCCTTCTCTGCGTCCATACTCGCGGTCCTCCCCCTCGTGCATACTCGCGATTCTCCCCCCGCATGTCCTCGTCTTCGTGCATACTCGCGGTTCTCCCCCCGCATGTCCTCGTCTTCGTGCATACTCGCGGTTCTCCCCCCGCACGTCCTCGTCCTCGTGCATACTCGCGGTTCTCCCCCCGCATGTCTTCGTCCTCGTGCATACTCGCAGTTCTCCCCCCGCATGTCTTCGTCCTCGTGCATACTCGCGGTTCTCCCCCCGCACGTCCTCACCTTCGTGCATACTCGCGGTTCTCCCCCCGCACGTCCTCGTCCTCGTGCATACTCGCGGTTCTCCCCCCGCATGTCTTCGTCCTCGTGCATACTCGCAGTTCTCCTCCCGCATGTCTTCGTCCTCGTGCATACTCGCGGTTCTCCCCCCGCACGTCCTCACCTTCGTGCATACTCGCGGTTCTCCCCCCGCATGTCCTCGTCCATACTCGCGGTTCTCCCCCCGCACGTCCTCGTCCTCGTGCATACTCGCGGTTCTCCCCCCGCACGTCCTCGTGCTCGTGCATACTCGCGGTTCTCCCCCCGCATGTACTCGTCCTTGTGGTAATCCTCGTGATGTGTTACTACTTCCTTGCCAATAATAATCAAGATCAGTACATTCATTTAGTTGTTAAATGTTAACAGACAAGAGAACAGTAGGTAACGTACATACATTTCTTTCTGATAGGAATCGAGGTAAACAACATGGATAAATAATATTATGTAGTGACAACAACAGACATCCTTTGTGTAAGATAACAAATTGCTAGTCATTAAGGTACATACTATAATTATCAGGGCAATGTCATTAGTGATAAGATAACATCTTGTTTTGAATACGTTCTTGCACTATTAGATATTCTGTGATGTTGTCAATGTGCAGTGAATGATAGGTAAATATCGTACTGCACACAATAATTGACTTTATTGACTACAAAAAAAGTAAACGCATCATCTGAGTCCTAGGGTCATAAATCATTACGTCTACCTCGCTCGCACTTACAGGTCTTATGGTATGACATTTACTGCTCGACGACTCCGATGATAATGGGTTTACTATATATACTTAATTAAAAAATTAAATAGATATTTTTGTGATAAGATTATCAATTATGTTAATTATTAATCATAGACAATAGAATTCACTTCCAAAAAGTTCCAATGACTCCGTAGAACTTACAACAGAATGATCTGTGTCCGTAGGCTTCGAGAGAAGAAGTGTGTTAACAGACGATGTAAATCGAATCCCGAAGAAGTGCATGATAGTTACCATTGCTTGTGTTTATCCCATCAAACAAGAGTAGCGTTCAGTTCTTCAAGTTTTAAGTGTCCTTATTTCAGTGGGAGTATAACTTTAGTTTTCTCAACTGTGCTGCTATAAATATGTTAAGATAACTATTTGAAGGTACACAGTCAAATTTTAAATTAATGCCTTTTACTTATTACTCCTTTCAATGTAACAATATCTACCATCAGAAAATGTGTGATGTTCCAGACTTGCAACTGAAGCCGTACCGCACAGAAGAGTTTGTCCACAAGCTGTACTATGAATCTTCACGTTTCTCCGCGTTCGGCCACCAATGGGTGGTGAAGGCGTTCATCAACAAGCACCAGCGGGATCCTACACAGAGTACTCAGCGGGAGATCACTTACCAGGTTACATTACCTACACCTCACACACACACACATACACACACACACACTAGTTGTATGGAACGGGAAAAAATGTGGTGAGGTATAACCTCTAATTTGCATCATAAATATGACTTCAGTCTCCAAATTAATCTTGTTTCTTTTTTATTTATTTAGAGGACACAAAATAATTTTCATTGGTTCACAAGTATGGATGACCTTATGAACCTGTCTATGTTACGAAGTATGGGCTTCGGCGCTCACAAACCCTAGGACAAATTAAGACTCCAATCGACGTGACATGTAGGTGTGACATCACTAATCTCAGTATTTGTGATTACACTACTACTAAGTGATAGTTTTCAGCCCCTTTGCCCTTAGGCCCTACATGTGGCCAAAAATCAGCCGCCGTTCCTTGAAGTTTGTCTCAAGCTTGTTTTGAAGTCATAATGCGTCGACGCGGTTTCTTAGCGCATAGCACACGACATGCTGCTACGTCTACCGCTTAGATGAAATAAGTGAAGGCTAGAAATAAATTTGTAGAAAACGAAAACTTGTGGTTGAACGTACAATGTGTAACTGAGATTGAAACTTTCTGTAGTAATTGTTTGATGAAATATAAAAGTGAAAAAAGTTTTAGTATGGCAAAACTGGACACTATGAATATGAAATAATAAGGTGTCAACGTAACTTGTGTAGCGGGCATTTTCCGCAACTAGGCCTTTCATTGGCCATTTTGCGTCACTCGGCTGCAGCTAATTCAGCCACCCGGTCTCCTGCAGGAAAGCTAGCAGCTCGCTTATGTCAACGTAAATAAAGGTAATATTTGGATGTAGGCAACCGCGGTCGCACTAGTAGCACAGGCTGCACTCTGCACACATCCGATAAGGCTTTTTTTTAAAATAAATAATAGGCTTGCGTTTGATCACCATCACGCCTGATGTTAAGCGATGATGCGGTCTACGTTGGAGCACGCTTGCCTAGAAGGAACCGATTCACTAGTGATTTGAAGACACCCAGATTGTAACCATCGGGGAACACCCATTCAGGCAGCGAATTCCACAGACAAGCAGTTCGCATAATAAATGTGGAATCAAAGCACTTCGTACGGGTTTTCGGAATATCAACCATAAAGCGGTGATGATTTTTCGTGCCCCCTCTGGCAGTCCGATAGAAAAATGGGCAGGAGGGAATTAGATCCGATCCGATGCACACTCTCCGAAATGTTTTCCGAAAAAAGGCGGCATTCCATTACAATACCTGTGTTGTGCAGCTGATAGTGAAGAGCAAGCCGCTGCCGGCGCTGGCGCTGCAGTGGGTGGTGCTGCGCGGGCCGTACGGCGAGGCGCGGCTGCGGGCCCGCGTGTGCGCGCACGCGTACCGCGAGGAAGCGCCCGACGCGCCGCCGCAGCCGCTGCCGCTGGCGGACCCGGCCGACACCAACCGGCTGCTCTCAAACAAGGCCATACACTTCAGGTACGAGTACTACTACCTAGCCAACGGTACACTTTACTCAATCGAGACTTTATACTAATTACAGTGTAAATTATATTTATAGCGACACTCGATTTAATGACAAACTCCCTAAAACGTCGAAATTACTTGACCTTGGTTGGTTTACCTTGTTGTCCATACAATGATACACTCTATGTAGCATCACACCCACTCTAAATAAACAACATTATTAAGCAATAGACAGTACTTTTTAATACCTTGTATTTAAAATGCTGGGTACGCTGCCAACTGGTAGTGGGTTTGAGCATTTGGATTGTCTTTAGACCTTCAACGGTCTATGGTCAGTCTAACTGTATTTGTAGTTTTAGTTTGTATTTTGTTTAGTTAATAAAGGCACTTGCCCAGTAAAAAATTTAAAATAAAAACAAAAAACGTCAGTCGAAGATAACAGACGATACGTAATAAAGCGTTGTTATTAGTATCAATAACATCATTCTAAAGTATACAAAAAAATTATAAATAATGGCCAAGTGCAAGTCGGTGACAAATATATGTTCATTACCAAGTTAAACCGAGCATCACTTGCTAATTATTAACTACTAGTAGGCCGCCCCGGCTTCGCACGGGTGAAGCCGGGATATATAGCCTATGTCAACCGGGGATAGTGCAGCATCCCAACAGTGAAAGAATTTTTCAAATCGGTTCAGTAGTTTCGGAGCCTATTCAATGCAAACAAACAAACAATCAAATCTTTCCTCTTTATAATATTAGTTTAGATGTGACGGCGTAGCAATTGGTTAGACTATTTTGGAAGGTGTTTTGATAATTAAAGTATTTTGTTGCGGTACGGAATCCTCAATGCGCGTGCACGACTAGAACTTGGCCGGTTTTTATTTTGTTTTACTTTTAATTAAATACTTGTAAATGTATATACAATTATACATATCAATGCTTTAGTTTATGAAATAAATCATACCAATTTATTGTTCCAGACTCATAATGTTCCAATCGTCAAAGTCGTGAGCGGCGGGACATTTGCTTGAAACATGAAGATGCTTCTCTTTAATTGCTCACTGGCCAAAGATCGATGCAAACACTACACAATGCAACAATTTTGGGTTACATAGTCAAAAGACGAACAATTGTATTCACGAAAATTTATATTATCTTCACAAAAAAAATCCTTGTTGATTGTACTGGTCCATTTAAAATTCGATGTGAAGTACATAACACAAAATAATTTTTTGTAAAATTGTTTTTTACTGCACCATTGAAATGTTTTTGACTTTATTGGTTTGAAACAGGAGTTGATAGTGACGGAAAACGCTGAAATAGTTCAACATTAAACGACAGCCTGCCTTTTGCATCCACTGGATGCCCGCGACTCTCACAATGTCGTCTGTCCATCTAGTGGGAGGCCTCCCTACGCTGCGTCTTTCGGTTCGTGGTCTCCACTCCAGAACCTTTCTTCCCCATCGGTTATCGGTTCTTCGAGATGTGGCCTGCCCATTGCCACTTCAACTTGCAAGTTTTAACAGCTATGTCGGTGACTCTGGTTCTTTGGCGAATATCCACGTTTCGGATTTTATCGCGCAAAGAAACTCCGAGCATAGCTCTCTCCATTGCCCGCTGTGTGACTCTGAGTTTTTCCAAAAGGTCAACAGTTAAGGACCACATCTCAATACCATATGTCATCACTGTCTAAATATGTCGCTGTATGATAATTGTTATATCTAAGATTTTGAGATGCTATTGTTTATTTACTTGACCAAAAAATTAAATTTGAGTACAAAAATTGTTTGTTAGGTATGTATACTTAATTATGCAAAATATTTATATTGTCATGCCATTTAGGTTGTCCTGTGTTCCATTCAACTGTTTTTGAGTGTGTTCGCGTTTTTATAAATGTTATCAATAAATTGTACTTGTTTAAAATAACATGACGTGTCTCAGATGAGAATTAATGTTATATATGATATTTTGAATGTGTATGTAGATGTGTGTGAATGTAGAGTGAGTTGAAATTACTTGGAGTGTAACTTTATTAAGACTGCTGAAATTGTTGCTAGTTTAAGAAGTTAGGTATTTATCTGAATGTATGATCTGCTCATGTGTGTTCGATTTAACATAAGACTTCTTGTAGATTGATTTATTTTATTTAAAGAAATAATTACGGTTTAACACCGTAAAAACATTTTAATCATTTTATTTGGTTTATTTATAGCCCTATTTTTGAATTTTAATAAATAGATTATGTTAATGACAAACATTTGTTTCTTTTCCTACATAAAAAGACAAAATCACACATAATTATATTGGTTCTTCGAGCTTGATGTTATATGATACAAACATACATAAAACGCCGATTTATCCCAGTAGAAAGTTGAAAAAAAAAGTTCACATATTCCGATGGCCCGTACTGACTGGAAAAACAAGTTTGCATGGTCCGACGGACCTCACTGACTGGAAAAAAATACATAGACCGATGGATTGCATTGAATAGAAAAAAGTTCACATAGACCAATGGATCGCATTGACTGGAAAAAAGTTGAGTCCTTGGACCGCACTGACTGGAAAAAAAGTTTACGTAGACAGATGGATCGACCCACGTGGCTACAAGCGATAAATATATAGGTACTACTACTATTTTTTCACCAAATTTTATAATTTCAAACGGCTAAGTTTTCCAAGTCGTCTTTATCACAGCACTATACATGCCCATAACATTGTTAGGTTAGATAAAATGCATAAATATATATTTGATCGAATCGATACTTTGATCTGAAGTATATACCTTATTTAGTAAAGTAAATAAAGAAGTTTTGTAAATTGCCAAATGAATTAAGATATAGAAAAAATAAGTTAGTTATAAATTCGGGACATTTTTTCACACACAATCATCTGTCCCCAAACTAAGCAAAGCTTGTGATATGGCTGCCAGAGAGTGATATACATACATAATTATATAGTTTTAAATATATACTTAAATAGATATTTACAACCAGATATAGAACAAACACAAATGTTCATCACATAAATGTTTGTCCTAGGTGGGAATCGAACCCAAATAATTTAAAAGGTATTTATAAGTACTACTCTATGAAGCTATAGAATCTTTCTATCCCTAATAGCATCACTGGAATAGATAAGTAATAAGTAAAAAGCTTGTATAGTATAGTGGGTGTATTTGAATGTCAGTAAGGTTTGTGCCTGTTGAGCTGCAGCTTGTGCAGCGAGGAGGGCAGTTTCTTGGCGACGGGCTCGATGTCTCGGTCCAGCGCGCTCCACACGGAGACCAGGCCGGACTCGCCCGTCGTCACCAGCACCTCGCTCTGGAATACAGTCAATGATAATCAGTAAACATAAGTTATTATTTAATTTGAATTATGTACACATAATAATACTTTTTTGGGAGACCGCTAGACTTGAAAGCGTGAGGTCGCGGTTTGAAACCCCGGGCCCGTACCAATGAGCTCTTTGGAGCTTATGTACGGATTTTTTCATACCACTGGCTTTTCGGTGAAGGAAAACATCGTGAGGAAACCTGCATACGTACGGAGAAGGAATTCAATGGCGTATGCGAATCCACCAACCCGCACTGGGCCAGCGTGGTGGATATGGCCCAATCACCTTTTCGGGGGTAGGCTAAGAGTCCAGCAGTGGACTGTTAAAAGACTGATTATGATGAATAATACTTTTAACATATACTGTTTATATAAGTTTATATACATCGATGTAGAAAGTGTACTGGAGAAGTTTGACTTGTAACTATGGAGTTATTAATACAAAATTGTATTGTATTGTACACTGATTGAAAATCTAATTAATCATTACAAGCGCTGAGTAATGCAAAATACTGCAAAATACAAAATACACCCCAAGCGGGATGTCAGTGCAGGCCTTATCACCCCCACTTTAAATTAGAAGCACTGAGTACTCGTAAGACAATATATTTCAAATCAAACCCCTAGAGAACTCGTGCATTGACCTTTGCCACTCGAAAAAGGGCATTTGATTAATCGATAACAGTGAATACACACACAGTAATATATAACAGTGAATAGTGGTAACACTTTAAGTAACTGAGTGAATAAAAGCATTTTGAATTTGGCACAGGAATAATGTACAAAAAAAAATCACTACTGGCTGGATGAATTCTCCACTGAGCCATCCAAATTAAAAATTAAAAAAATATATTTTGCCAAATTTAAAACGTTTATTTCTGTTATCGTGATTGCTTTATTTCAATGGAAATGAAGAAAAAAATCATCTTAGTCCTTGTATCCCTCGCTCATCTCAGTAATCTCCTCTAGAATCCTTCGTTACTCTCGGGATTTAACTTAGTGCCTCGAATTTAATTCCTTTTTGTAAATATACTATTACACGTTATAGATAATATATTTTAGCACGTATATTGAGGGAACAGACGAGGAAAATTACTTGTGAGTTGAGCGCATTTACCTGTGTGTGTAATGAAACCGATGCGTAAGAGCGCGTTCCAAATCACGCCTACTTCAAAGGCGCTAATAACAATTAACACAGTACACAGAAATTATGTTGACGCCTGAACGTGCCAGAAATTGAGTGTGAATTTGTCTGTTGTTATACTCACGTCTGTGTGGTACCAGCAACACCTGACAGTTTGCTTGTTGTTCGTAAAGTTGGTGCTGGGCTGCAGCTTCTTGCCAGTTACTCCCACCGACCTCAGAACGTCACTGAAATTAACAAAGCTATTGATAAAGCTTTCAGAATAATACAATACTATTGAAACACACTGGAGTCGCTGGCATCCAGTGGATGCAAAAGGCAGGCTGTCGTTCAGTGTGGAGGTTAAATGGGGAGGCCTATGTTCAGCAGTGTACGTCTTCTGGCTGATGATGATGATTGAAACACAAAACAAGACAGACAGATGTAGAAATGTTTGCTGAGATGTGGCCGAGGTACATATAACCATCCTTCAATGGTTAATTGTCATCAAAGCTTGTAAATTACTTTTACTAATACTAGCAGCGCCCCGCGGTTTTACTCGCTATCTTACAAGGCTCATAAATTTTTTGGAAGATAAAAAGTTGCGTATGCAAATCCAAGGTATATAAACTACCTCCATTCCAAATTTCATTCAAATACGTTCAGTTGTTATAGAGTGGATTGCGGGCAAACATGCACACTTACACACCATTTTTTTATGTATAACATTTGGAGTTATAGTGTGGGTATACAGAGCAATATAATTATCACCATATTATGGAATAATATGTGCCCGGAACCAAAATGTTCAAAGAACTGTAGTAACCAACAAACAGTAGGCTACAAACTACGTTTCTGTATAAGCATTCTAGCCGAGCCTCTTTCAGAATGCTATACAAATTAATAGAAATTAAAACATTGTTTGTGTGTATTAGAGAGGAATATTCGCATTTGCGAAAAAGCTCTTTAAATAAAAAAAAGTATAATGAACGATTTCAGAGCATGTTTGTGCAGCTTGACAGAGTACATAGTATAACATACCCATTTCCTCCGTAAGAGCCTGCTAACACAACTGGTGTGTTGTCTGCAGTTGTAAATATGTCCACTAAGTAACAGTCATCACCTTTGGCTCTCTGAAAAATAATAATGATCATAAACATTGGAGAAGTACATTTTAACTAAACAATTTGTCTTACAGTACAGTTTATTTTTTCGTCTTCTAGCAGACTCATGTAGCAGAGACGTGTACGTGAGACGTGGACTTGTGTACCCATGATGAGCAAACTCATATGTGGTTGAACTTTTAATTTTGAACAGGTGACATTTATTAGAGCACATTATATCATTTTCATTCTTCCTAGACATGTTTATTACACCTGAACTCTCACATTGAAAGTGACATTTCTTTGTTAATATCTTTAAAAATTAAAAAGGTTACATTTCAGATAGTTTTATGTGACCCACTAGATTGTAGAATGTGCCACCTAAATAGGTGTTCTCCGATAGTTACAATCTAGGTGTCTTTAAGTCACAAGTGAATTGGTTTGTCTAGGCAAGCATGCTCCATCGTAGACTGCTCTACGCTTAATATCAGGCTAGGTGGCGGTCATGCTCAAGCCTATTTATAAATTTAAGAAACCCCAGAATAGATGCAACTGAAGTTAACCAACCTTTATACTCTTAGCAACTTTATCCCTAGTAAAGTTGTTCACCAGATCTCCGTTGTCAGTGTCCCACACCTGCAGGTCATTAGACTGTGTGATGCTCGCCGCCTGCTTGTCGCCCAGCCAGGATATCTTCTCAACGGAGTTCTCCACATTCAGTGAGTATGTGAGGGCATCATCTTCTGTTTGCTCTAGGATATTGTAGATGTTTAATAAGCCGTCTAGAGAGCCCGAGGCGACAATTTCTGACTTTTCTTTGTGAAATTTCACCTGAAAATAAATTGTAAATTGGTTAAATGATACAATCTTTTTTTTACGCGGTTCAGTCCGCATTTGATCTCCAACTCGCCTGTTGATAAGTGACGATGTGGTCGAAGAGGAAGCACGCGGACTTAGAAGATACCTATTCTCTCAAAATGAACTTCACATTTAATGCCAGAAAATCAGAACTGACAATTTTACTATAACTATAAAATAAGAAATACAAAAGCTGCCTACACAGTCTACACAATACCCTATCATGACTGATCGGCATCGGCGGGAGTCTGAGGCACCCTCGTCTGTGGGAAAGAACCCTTATTCCGATTATCCTCGAGTGGTAGTACTTATTTATGTTGATTATAGTATTGTTAACCTGTGTGATATCATCAGTATGCGAGTTCCAGTAGCCCCCGAGTGGCTTGGTGCTCCTGTTGTCCCAGAACACGAGGTAAGCATCGTCCTGCGCAAGCTGGCTCCCTGCGCACACTACTCTGCCGTTGCACGATACATCCATACATTCGTACTGCTTCTTCAGTTGCTCATCATCATCTGAAACCAATTCATCATTTAATAAAAACATTTATTTATTTCAACAGAAGATCATCATCATCTACAGCCTTCCTTATCCCACTGCTGGGTATAGGCCTCTCTCTTGCTATGCCATCTGCCTCGGTCCTGTGTTAATCAAGTTCAGGTTCAACCCGTAATAGTAATAATATCGTCAACCCATCTTGCAGCTGGACGACCAATGCTCCGCTTACCTAGCCTCAGCCAACAGAAGATAAGTTAGATATTATAAACATATTATTATAATACAGATACATAAACATAGATATTATAATACAGAAATTGCCAGAAGGCCTCAAACTCTGATAACTCTGTATTTTTTGCACAAACTTATGCTTACAGAATTATGAACAAAGAATAGAAAACAATAATATGACAAATCAAAATTACATTAATACAAAATTATTATGAGTTACCTAGCTTCTGGGGCAGCTGCCCAAGAGTGAGTGAAACTTTTCCTACAAAACTAAGTTTTAGGTTTCAAGGGGAGGGAAACTCGGCTAAAACTAACTTTAGTATTCTGAAAAGTAACCTTTGTATTCCTGTGCACATGTACCGCTAGCTCTCGTATCCCATAACTTAATGATACCATCTTGTCCTGATGAATATACCAGGTTATCTTCCTTTGGGCTGAACACTAGCTCCGTCAATGTCTCACTATGTCCGCTTAGTCGACAGACTCGGTTTAACGAAGTCTTGTTCAGTTCATAAACCTCTATGCTGTTGTCCGCGAGACCCACTGCTAGTTTTAGTGATCTGGAAGAGATAATATTTTAAGGAAGCAATTGATTTATGTTTCAATAGTTTTTCGTTGCTATGAACATTTGTGTAAATATGTTTCGAGTTTAAAACATGAATGATGAAAGTTAGGTTATGACTAGGATTTAGGACTAGGTCCAAATGATATAAATAGAAACAATTTTTGTAGTTCTTTCAGCTTTCGGGCAATAAATAATTACGTGATAGCTTACTGAATTAATATAGTACTTACTTTGTGCCATGTAGTTTATTTACATAGGTTTTTTTGAGTGAAACTACTGTTTCGGTGAGCAACTTGTATTTTTTGCTAAATTGTTGTTCCAGAGCTTCGGGTTCGACTATATCTTTATCTTCTTCTTCATGGTCAATTATATCACCTTCAGCCATCATATTAATACAGAATTGAACTTGGTTTAATTGAAATTCATTAGACTTGCGAGAAAAATTGTAAACAAAACATCACGGTGGGCCATAAATGAAAGCATTGATAGTATTTGATAGAAAAAAGAATGACATTGACAGCAGCCACTCAACATTGTCAAATGTTTTTTTTTTAAATCTCTGATGCTGAATAGGGATGTGAAATGAATTTTTCATATATTTTTCGATTGTACCGGTTTTGACAATGTTAATTTATGAGTTTTATTTTGACTCCAAACTTCTTGCCTATTAAGCCAGGCCAATGTAGAGCACGTAGATTTACCTAGTCTGTTGCATCATCGCGCCGCATAAAGTACTCTCTGCACTACTCATGGGCGTATATAAGAGTCCGAACCTCCACTTCAACTTCATTGCAACAAACACTAATAAGAAAAAAGGGAAAAATAATAAATAAAATACAAAAAGCATTTCAATCGTCATTTTGTTTGTCCGCTCAAGCAAAGAAATTCAATTTAAACACAATTTTAATATAATATTACAGAGATTGCAGTTATGATTTCATGCTACTGGTAACACAGCCTCAATGACGTAGGCTTGTGGAGACTTTTTGGCGGGAAGTCAAACCGAAGAGTTGATTTCTAAAATTTTCTTGAAAATAATTTTAATTTTTTGTGTTTATTTGCTCTAAATTAACTTTAATTAGTGGTGAATAACACGCGGCGTACCCCGTTGGCAAAATGGGGACGCCGGATGATGAGGATTGGGAGCCTAGCGACCGTAAACGGAAGTTAGTAAAAACTTCTGGTACAGCTGAAGAGGATAAGTATAAAATTTACTTTAAAGTGAACTATACAAGACTTTTCCTTGAAAAAAGCGCTGCAGACTACACAGTTTATATTGAGTCAAAAGAAAAAGAAAAAATAGGAAATAGAAACCCTCTAAAATTGACACAACTATTCGTGGACAATATTAAAGGCATCACAAGCGTCTATAGAATAAATGCATTCAAGATAGGCGTTACATTCCAGAAGGCTGCGGCAGCAAACAGCTTTCTTAAACAAGATAGTTTTCTGAACAGACACAAATTTCGCGCCTTCATCCCTGCTCACTTAGTGGAGAAGGTTGGCATAATTAAATATGTACCAACTGATATATCGAACGAGGATATTTATAAGAACTTAACTTGCGACATTGACGTAATTTCAATCAAACGATTCATGAAGAAAGATGACAATAAACAGCTCGTTCCTCTGACTACTGTAGCCATCACCTTCTCATCCACAACCTTGCCCAAATCAGTGTTCCTGAACCTGTTCCGATACCAAGTGCACACGTACATACCACCCCTCATTCAATGCTACAAATGTTTTAAATTTAATCACTCGGCCAAAGCATGCCGTGGTGAACAGATGTGCTCCTCGTGTGCAGGGGCTCACCTTTACAAAGAGTGCATATCAGAAAGTTTGATGTGTATTAATTGCGGCGGGGGTCATCTGGCCATATCGAAGGAATGTC
The DNA here is from genome assembly GCA_932305915.1 of Agriopis marginaria. Lineage (NCBI taxonomy): Eukaryota > Metazoa > Arthropoda > Insecta > Lepidoptera > Geometridae > Agriopis > Agriopis marginaria. The sequence continues at coordinate 471,963 of OW029932.1, forward strand.
CAACAAAAATTAAAAAAATGGAAGAGAAACGTAACCAAATATATAACCGACGTCAAACATTTGCCTCTGTTGTAGGTATAGGTAAGATAGACGATAGTAATTTCCCTGCTTTGAAGCAAACAACTCCTATTAACAGCGTAAACAACACAGCAGTAAATACCGTCTCTACGACTGCTGTACAAAACAAAAATGATAATTCAGAAGCGAAAACGCTAAATTTAGAAGAAATTGTAAATAATGAAATCATTTTAAACGCTATAATTAAATCTTTGATTGCCTTGGCCAATTCTAAAGGTAATGAAGCAATGACATCAAACAAAATAAGAGAAATCTTCTTAAGTAATTTACATTAATTTAATGGATTGTATGTCTTATAATAACATAACAAATAGAAAAACATATTTATCAATAGCCCAATATAATATACAAAGTGTTAACAACAAAAAAGCTTTACTAATTAATTTTCTTCTTGAAAAAGACATCGACATCTGTATGTTAAATGAAACTATGTTGAAATCAAGAAGTGTCTTCAGCGTTCCAAATTACAACACAGTACTCCAAAATGGACCTGATGGTCATGGTGGCGTAGCCATCTTAATAAAAAATTCCTTTAAGTACTCAGTTATTCAAACTCGTTACTATGATTTTCTCCAAACTGTTGCAATAGTTTTGAAAACAGATATCGGTAATTTATCTTTATTGTGTGCTTATGCTTCACCTAGTGGTCGTTTCAAAGGTAGAAAGTTGAAGCAGATTATCAATGACTTGCCCAAACCAGTCATGCTTTCAGGCGATTTGAATGCACATCATGTTGCATTTGGATGTCTTTCTACAAAATCCAGAGGAAATGAAGTTTACAATTTACTAGACGATTGTGATCTTTGTATTTTAAACACAGGATCTCCAACCACTGTAGGTTCCATCCACCATAGTCCTTCATCAATTGATATATCTTGTGTAAGTCCAAACGTTGCTCCATTATGCGATTGGAAAGTGCATGATGGCCCGATGGGCAGTTATCATTATCCTACCCTGATTGATATCCAAACTGCTGTAGAAAAATATGTAACGGGTGCTCCTTCTGAGCGCTTCAATTATAAACAGGCAGACTGGTCCAAATTCTTTTCTGAAACTGAGAAAGCATTTGATAATTTAAATTTTGATAATACATATTCACAAGATATTTACAATTCATTCTGTGATGTATTAAATAACATCAAACAGAAATGTATCCCGAAAATCGTACATGAAACTTCATATAAAATGAAAAAACCAGTACCTTGGTGGGACAATGAATGTGCAACTGCAGTTAATAATAGTAGACTAGCCTTAAGACATTATAGATCAGATCCTACATTAGGTAATTATATAGAATATAAAAAAGTTGACGCACTTAAAAAGAAGATAATTAGTCAGAAAAAGAAAGACGGTTGGAGATCATTGTGTGAGACATTCAATAGATACACACCTGTTAGCACGATTTGGAATTACATCCGAAGATTTAAGAGAGCCGCTTGCAGAAAATCATCCAAAAATGATGAATGGATACCCTCGTTCTTAGAAAAATTTGCTCCATCATCTTCTCCTGAAAAAGACATAGATACATCAAGGTTAAAAAACATTTTTGAATCAATAGGTAATGCTGAAGAATCCTTTTTGACTCAACCATTCACTATTAATGAATTTAAAGTAGCCTTAAAATCAAGGAAAGACTCCACTCCAGGACTTGATGATATTTCCTATAAACTTATTCGTGAGTTACATCCTAATGCTCAAAACATACTTCTAAAAATTTACAATCTATTATGGCAGAATGAATGTATTCCCGAAACATGGAAAACCCAATGCGTGATACCTGTTCTGAAGCCGGACAAACCTAAAAATGACTGCAACTCTTATAGACCAATATCACTATCATCTTGTATTGGTAAACTATTCGAAAATATGCTCAAATTAAGATTAGAATTTTATAGCGAAAAACATAAGCTCTTACCTGAACAACAGTTTGGTTTCAGAAAAGGCAAAAGTGCAGTGGAAAATTACATGTCCCTCATTACAGATATTAAAAAATCTTTCCATAGTCGCTCCTATACAGCTTGTGCTTTCCTTGATGTTAATGGTGCCTTTGACAATGTCAATCCGACAATACTTGTTCAGATCCTTTGTGATGCCGGAATACCTGGAAAAATTTGTAAATGGTTATTTAACTTTTTGTATGACAGAACAATGTATGTCAAATTTAATAACATTCTACATGGGCCTAGACGTGTTTATAAGGGAACAATGCAAGGTTCCACGATATCTCCCCTATTGTTTGGGTTGTACACATCACAAATAAATAGATATTTGACTGATTCGTCGGTCAAGTGCCTGTTATTTGCAGATGATATTCTTGTATATAGTGTAAATAAAGATGTAAATAAAGCTGTTAGAGACTTAAATAATGGCATGTCTCAAATTTCTAGTTTTTACAATAGTTTAAACTTAAAAATAAATGTTGACAAAAGTGGAGCCATGATTTTTAGCAAAACATGTGTAGATTTAGATAATTCTTTAGCTGTGTATTATGACCTTAACGAGTTAAAATGGTTACAAGAGAAAAAGTTTCTTGGTGTATATTTAGATACAAAATTGAAATTTGAGACACACATCAACTACATCATAAGGAATGCTGACAGGGGGTTAAACATTCTGCGCTCTTTGGCTGGTGTGCATTGGGGTTCGGATCCCAATATATTATCAATGTTATACAAAAGTATCGTCAGGAGCCATTTCGATTATAGCTCCTTGGCTTATTTAAATGCTAATATTAGTTATTTACGAAAACTAGATGTTATTCAGAACAAAGCATTAAGAATTATTACCGGTGCCATGTGTTCTACACCGATAAATGCCATGGAATCAGAATCTGGAATTATACCTTTAAAATTGAGACGGTTACAAATTAGCCAAAAAGTTTGTCTTAAATTGTTGGCTACTGACAATAACTTTGTTTTAAATAAGATTTTGCCTAGTCAAGACCTCCCTACACACCTAACTAATAATATTGATATAACTGCACAAGAACTACTTTCTGACCACCTGCCAGAAATGTTAAAAATTCTCTTAGAGGTAAAGCATGTCTGCAAAAAGCTACAAATGTCTAGCCCCTTACCAGTATTTTCTGCAGGATATCAAGAAGTAATACAAAATGACATTATAATTGATTTTGATAAGCTTTATAATCAAACTGAATTTTTAGAATACTTACATGATCAACCTAATGTTTATATGCTGTTTACAGACGGCTCTAAAGTAATAGATAAAGTAACATCTGCATATTATGACCCACAGACCAAACAAACTCTTTGTATTAAATTAGATACTCAGTGCAGTATTTTCACTGCAGAATGTTATGCTATTTATTGCGCTTTGATTCATGTTAATACTGTAAATAGTTCTACATTTTTAATAATATCAGATAGTAAGAGTGTTCTGTTAGCTTTAGATGGTAACTTACTTAAGTCTAGCACTAATTATATATTGTTTGATATAAAAAAGACATTATTAGATTTAAAAAACAGAGGTAAATGCATTAAATTCAAATGGGTACCTTCACATTGTGGTATCTCCGGTAATGAACTTGCTGATAAAGCAGCCCGGGGGGACTGCGATGAAGACCGCTCGGACTTGATAAGAGTGCCATTCACTGACTACTACGAAAAGTTAAACAGAAACATCAAGCTACTATGGCATTCATACTGGAAGGCAGTTTCTGAGAATAAAGGCAAGTGGTATGCTTCAATTCAGGTCACCCCGCCGCAAAGACCTTGGTACCACAAAGGAAGGGACATAGAGTCCAGAAATTATATAACTACAATTAACAGACTAAGATTTGGCCACTGCAGAACACCAGCCCACCTCGCAAGGTTACGAATTGTTCAAGAAGAAAATTGTGAATACTGTATTAACGAGGTTGCTGACCTTGAACATATCATCATGAAGTGTCAAAAGTTCAATTTAGAACGTTTAGTTTTAGTCTCTGAATTAAAAACTGTTGATACAGAAAATGAAATACCATCAGAACTTAAAAATATATTGAGCAAACCAGAATATTTTAGACCCATATATAATTATATAATTAGTTCGGTAGGGAAATTGTAAAAATAGGTATTATTGTATAATATAAGTTAGGCATTAAGGACATTGTATCCAGTTGCCAATAAATAATAAAAAAAAAAAAAAAAAAAAAAAAGACGTAGGCTTGTGTCACCCACTTGCCTTGTGTCTCAGAATGCACAGTCAGAATGCCATACTTGGCGGAATATATTAGTAGTAGTTACGTTACGTTCCGTAACGCAGGGCTACGAGCTGTACTGCTTTAAAAAACATTGCAAATAATGAAAGGGAGGGAGGTCCTACTCTCCGTAAATAACTAAATGTTACAAGTACAATATATTTATTTTTATTTAATTTAAGCAACAGAATAAAATAGCTGTAACACCAATAAATTTTAAAAACACAAATGTTTAAATACTGTCTAGAATCACATTTATCGCTTATATTTAAAACCTAGTGAAATCAACTCTAGGACTGATTGAAGTGGTCAGAGGGCAGTGGGTTATAACCCGGACCTACCAGCATCGAGGTTAAAGGGGGAGGCCTATGATCAGCAGTGGACGTCTTCTGGCTGATGATGATGATGAAAGTAATAGTAACAATAACTGGTAATTCGGTTACTTGGACGACCTTATTGTATTGTAACGGAACCCTCAGTGCGCGCGAGTTCGACTCGCACTTAGCCGTTTTTTTTTTCTCGAATTCAGGGTTGGTCTTATAGTAAAAGTTGTTCATAGCCTCTTTTCGGCTCATCATCATCATCATCATTTCAGCCAAAGGTCGTCCACAGCTGAATATAGGCTTCCCTCATCGATCTCCAAAAGGGCCGGTTGGAAGCGGCTTGTATTCAGTGTTTCCGTGCGGTCTCTTTTTACCGTGTATAATAAGTATACTCCGTTTTTTAATCTTAGATTTTTTATGTAAACAAAAAAATGTCACGAAAAGTCACTGTCAAAGTGACATGCCAGTAGCTCAAAACATTTTTCACTTATGACCAATATTTTACTCTCTATTTTCCTCGGCTTTGCTCTCGCGCGGTACAATGGGGGACATTGTGATAGTTCAAAAAATTTATAATAAACATTATTAAAAGATTGTAATAGATGGCGTTATTATAGAGGCGTTGTCTAATAAGATAGAGGAAATAGAGGGCAAATCAAACGTTGGCCAGAAATGTTTAGAATCCCTACTGTCCTACCAGTCTAATAAAATATTTTTTTATCAAAATATGTTTTTTTACCATAACATTGTATAGAACAGATATTACGTTAAAATATATAGTACAACACGATTTTTATTTTATAATTGTTCATATTACAATTAGAAAAACTTAATAAAATACTTTTTTGGTCAAATATTGTAAACTACCATTATGAAATATAGTTTTTGCACTGGTAACCCCTTTGTCTACATAAAATATCCAATAAAAATAAACATAAAATAAAAGATTAAAAAACGGAGTATAGTAACATTATTTGTAAGTTCTGCGCGTGGCGCGGTATCGCGGGCCGGCGCGCTCGACGTCCCCGGCCGCCAGACGCGCCGCCAGCGCGTGCAGCGGCGCCGGCGGGATGTCGCGCACTGCACGCGTCTGCTCGCAGAACGCCCACCGGATGTAGCGCTCCATACGAATGTGATCTGTGAAATCATACGAATCTATATTTACAGGTAACTAGCTGTTGCCCGCGACTTTGTACGCGTACTTTCATATAAACTCCCGATTTGCTCCCCTTAATTCGGCCCATTCGAAAAATCCTTTCTTAGCGGACCTCTACACCCCATAAGGAATCTACCTGCCAAATTTCAGCTTCGTAGGTCAACTAGTTTTCGAGATTTCGTGATGAGTGAATGAGTAGATGAATTTAGCTTTTATATATATACTAATTTTATAAAGAGGAAAGATTTGATTGTTTGTTTGTTTGCATTGAATAGGCTCCGAAACTACTGAACCGATTTGAAAAATTCTTTCACTGTTGGGAAGCTACACTATCCCCGGGTGACATAGGCTATATATCCTACTACTAGCCTACGCGGCCTACTAGTATATTATATACAGGATGTAAGGGGAACACTCTCGAAGCTAAATGTAGGTAATTGTACTCATCATTATGAACCACTTTTACTATGGGACCAACCCTGAAATCGCGAAAAAAAATCACCGGGTAGACCGGCAAAGTTTCAATGTGAAGATAGTTGTTTATATGATTATTGTTTAACCAAATTTTTCGGACCTACTCAAAATTTTTTTTTTCCTCCACCCTTAATTGAAACCTGGCCATTGGCTGTTGGTAGCTGCAGAATTATACAGGTTTTTGAACAATTTTTTTACTAGTCAGATACAGATTGAATTCAGGGGCTACCTGTTTTAAGCTATTGTGTTTTAGGTGAACCCATTGATGGATCCAGACTGTCCTGTGGTGCTGGACAGTCTGCTGGTGCCGGTCTGCTCGGTGGTTCCAGATTGTCCTGTGGACGTGGTTCTAGTCAGTTCATTGGCGAAGCCATCCATGGCTACACGTTTTAAGCGATTCTGTTTAGGTGATTGCGAAAAGTTGCGCGACCACAAACCGTATCTCGGCGCGTTAAGGTTCACGTGATTTTCCGCACTGCGCTGTTTCGAGCCGCGTTATGAGGTAGCCGAAAGGCCCTGTCTCGTTTAGTAGCGAGTGGTGTACCTATGGCGGGGTCTACGATGGCGATGGCTCGCTTGAGTGCGTCGACAGAGATGAGCTTGTCCCGGGCGCGCCGGCCGCCCAGCTCGGCCAGCAGCTCGCGCAGGTAGCGGTCCTGGGCAGCCGCGCGCTGCCGGTACAGCTCCCGGGACACCTCGCACCGCAGGAACCCTTCCTCGTTCTGGAATACCATACAACTCTCACTGACAATGGGCAAGGCACAATATATACTGGGCGACTGGTAACACAGTCCATACAACTTTCACTGACAATGGGCAAGGCACAAGATATACTGGGCGAGACTGGTTACACAGTCCATACAACTTTCACTGACAATGGGTAAGGCACAAGATATACTGGGCGACTGGTAACACAGTCCATACAACTTTCACTGACAATGGGCAAGGCACAAGATATACTGGGCGACTGGTTACACAGTCCATACAACTTTCACTGACAAGTGGCAAGGCACAAGATATACTGGGTACTGGTTACACAGTCCATACAACTTTCACTGACAATGGGCAAGGCACAAGATATACTGGGCGACTGGTTACACAGTCCATACAACTTTCACTGACAAGTGGCAAGGCACAAGATATACTGGGTACTGGTTACACAGTCCATACAACTTTCACTGACAATGGGCAAGGCACAAGATATACTGGGCGACTGGTTACACAGTCCATACAACTTTCACTGACAATGGGCAAGGCACAAGATATACTGGGCGACTGGTTACACAGTCCATACAACTTTCACTGACAATGGGCAAGGCACAAGATATACTGGGCGACTGGTTACACAGTCCATACAACTTTCACTGACAATGGGCAAGGCACAAGATATACTGGGCGACTGGTTACACAGTGGAAATATTCGAGGATATCATTGTATACAAAAGTTTTTGTTTAAATTAGAACTAATGTCAAGGCATTTTTAGGCAGGAAAGTCGTCTGCGGTGGATGGGCCATGTTCTCCGCAGACCGGCAGAGTACGATATTGTTCTACATTCTTATCATTGGGAACCACTGCTTTAGATTTTTTTTATAGTAGATAGGCTTGCGCTTGGCCGCCATCTCGCCTGATGTTAAGCGACGATGCGGTCTACGATGGAGCACGTTTGCCTAGAAGAAACCGATTCACTCTCGACTCGAAGACACCTAGATTGTAACTGACGGGGAAAACCCATTCAGGCAGCGAATTCCACAGACTAGCAGTTCGCACAATAAATGTGGAATCACAGCGCTTCGTACGGGTTCTCGGAATATCAACCATAAAAGGATGTCGATTTTTTGTGCCCACCCTGGCGGTCCGATAGAAAAAAGGGCAGGAGGGAATTAAATCATGCAGATATAAGTTTTTGTAATGGTGTCGAAGGTGTTTTTTTTTTTCTTTCTTTGTTTCCTACCTCCAGGAAGAGCTTGTCTAGGTTGACCTGGTGTTTTTTTTCTTTGTTTGTTTCTTACCTCCAGGAAGAGCTTGTCTAGGTTGACCTGGTGTTTTTTTTCTTTGTTTGTTTCTTACCTCCAGGAAGAGCTTGTCTAGGTTGACCTGGTGTTTTTTTTTCTTTGTTTGTTTCTTACCTCCAGGAAGAGCTTGTCTAGGTTGACCTGGTGTTTTTTTTTCTTTCTTTGTTTCTTACCTCCAGGAAGAGCTTGTCGAGGTTGACCTCGGTGCCGTTGGTCCTCAGCTTCAGCTGGCGGCGCGCTGCCTCCGTCAGGCTTCGGATGTCCACCTCGCTCTTCAGGGAATACGTCGCCTTGCAGACTCTCTCCAACTCCTCCATCGTTATTGTCTGCCAACCATATATTACAAGTATGGGAAACCATTCCTCCATCGCATCCATTCCATTTAGATAGCCCGTTGGTCCAGTTGGTAGTGAACCTGCCTTCTGAGCTTGGGGGCGTGGGTTCGATTCCCACCTAGGACAAACATTCATGTGATGAACATTTGTGTTTGTTCTATATCTGGGTGTTAATATCTATTAATGTATGTATTTTAAACTATATAATTATGTATGTATATCAGTCTCTGGCAGCCATATCACAAGCTTTGCTTAGTTTGGGGTCAGATGATCATGTGTGCAAACATGTCCCGAATATTTATTTATTCCTGAGTCGCCGGCATCCAGTGGATGCAAAAAGCAGGCTATCGTTCAGTGTGGAGGTTGAAGGGGGAGGCCTATGTTCAGCAGTGGACGTCTTCTGGCTGATGATGAAACCATTCCTTCGTAAATGGCTTGAACTATACGTTCTCTACTAGCTGCCACGCCCAGGGTGCTGCCGGAGTCAAGTATCTAATCACCTACAATCAGGTAATCATTTACTACCAGGTATAATATAACCACGTGTCTGTCAATAGATATATTTAAAAAAGCTTGGCTTGGTGAGTTTTACAATATGAAGGAGTATTTTGATAAGCAGCATAGCAGCGTAGGTAGGCCTCCCACTACATTGTAGATGGACCGACGACATCGTGAGAGTCGCTGGCATCCAGTGGATGCAGATGGCAGGCTTTCGTTCAGTGTGGAGGTTAAAGGGGGAGGCCTATGTTCAGCAGTGGACGTCTTCTGGCTGATGATGATTTTGATAAGTAAATTTCAATGGTTGTAAAAAATGTTACACTTGCTTGGTTCGTCTTTAATTTGCTGTCATGTCGATAGCCTATTAGGTTTAAATAAACCGATGAGTAGTGCGAGTCGGTCCCGACGGTCACCCATCCAAGTACCGACCACACTGCGTGAACAAACCACCAACTCGCACTTGCCCAGTATTTATTCTTTTTTGTTTTACTTCAGCATGTGTACTATAATCATGCAAAGTTTGACGATTGTACAATGTACATATTACCGTTTTTACACTAGAGCAGTTTTTCTTGCGTTCTACTTCAAGAAAGACTTCAAACTCACGTACCCCTCGAGCTCGGCTCAAGCACACCAAATCTATTTGCAGTCCGGTCCGGTGCAGACGCAGTTTGTGAGGACCAGTAAAGTATGAAATTTATTGCAGGAATGATAAATAACAAATGAAATACTGGTACCGGGGTACTGACTAACTTATCTTACAATCATCATCATTTCAGCCATAGGACGTCCACTGCTGGACATAGGCCTCCCCCATGGATCTCCAAAAGGGCCGGTTGGAAGCGGCCTGCATCCAGCGTTTCCCTGAGGTCTCTTTTAGGTCGTCTGTCCATCTTGTGGGTGGACGTTCTACGCTGCGCTTACCAGTCCGTGGTCTCCATTCCAGAACCTTTCGGCCCCATCGGCCATCTGTTCTGCGTGATATGTGCCCTGCCCACTGCCACTTCAACTTGCTAATCCGGTGGGCTATGTCGGTGACTTTCGTTCGTCTACGGATCTCCTCATTTCGGATATCTTACAATAGCAATCGGCAATAGCACGTAACATAACAATTTAACGAATTTAATATTTTATTAAATTGAAAAGTGAACGCGAAAATGTATACGCGAATCAATAACCTTTATTCTATTTCTTGCGTCGTTTGTCGTTTATTTTAGTAGTTTTTCTTGTAAGTTTGCTTAAGGCTGGGTATAAGGCCAGAAAAATTTCTGATTTCACCCGCGCGTCTCGCATCACCCGCATTAGTGTGAAACACAACCACGGCAGCGCGGCAGTCGCGCGCAGCTAAAGTGTACACAACTCGCGCACTCGACCTTGTAAAGCGGCAAGGAGCAATAACACACAGGATAAGCATAGTGTTGGTGTACTTGGTGTTTTGGCGATTAGCTGAGTTCGGTCGCGGCGCGCAGAACCGTAAATTGTTTATTTCACTTTTCAAAATTGTATTTGTAATTTATTTTTAGGTTTTCTACAATATAAAAATAATAAAGTATATAAATTAAATTGAAATAACCTAAATAAAACTAAACTGAACTATGCTATGCTATGCTTTGCTAGGTTGAACTTGCCGGGATAAGACCAAAAAACCCAAAAACCTCGTGGCACGGGGTACCCGATCCCGGGTCATATCTCCTAAACCAGACCTTTAACCCAAAAAAAATTACAAAAAAATATTTAGATTTTTACTTTTGAAATCAGTGAGAAATACATTTAAATAGAAATAAAGAAGGGTGAAAACCACCCCCTACCACGCCCAAATTTTGGCTCGAGGTAGTAAAGCTCATTTTAAATTTTAGTAATTTTTTTTCAGATTTTTTAAGGCTGTGGTTTAGGAAATATAACTAGTTCTAGTTTTTAGTTTATATTATAGTCTAAGTTAGGTCTTAAGATTTTGACGACCTGAAATACCCGGCTCCTCAAACATTTTGTCCCAGGTCAATCCAGGCAAGAATAGTTAGCTTCACTGGCTATCCAACGATAGGTCATTTAGTATTTTAAGACTCGTAGGTACATAGTAACTTGAGTTACTAAGTAGCGAGGCGGACCCTAAATACCCGATTTTTTGAAGGTCCATAACTTTGGACACAAAGGTCCAATCAAAAATCTGACGTCATAGGCATCATTTTTTCTGGCAGACGAAGACGTTAAACTCAAAAACTCGGCTTTAGGACCTAACCCTAAAAACCCCAAATTGGGTTTGAAATTACGTAACCGAAATTTCATGTTAAAAATAACAAAAAATTCAACACAAAAAATTCAGTGGTGTAATAAATAGACTATATTTATTTTTTTGGCTTTCTACTCTCACAATTTCAGGAAATAAATAATATTACAAAAAAAAAATGTGTTTATTTAGTTGGTAGGCATAAATAATAATAAAATAGAAACACAGTAAACACACGTGTGTAGAAAATAAAAAGACGCGTCTGATAAGCCCAAATTCGGCTATTTTTGTGCAAAGAATGCCTTTCAAAATATTAAAGCGCAAAAATCCGGAAAATTTTCGTAATTTTTTTCAAAAACCATCGATTATCTCAGAAACAGTACGTATGAGGTCATTTTTGTAAAAATGCTATGTATCTATATAATATATCTATGCTATGCTATGCTGTGCTATGCTATGCTTTGCTATGCTATGCTATGCTATGCTATGCTATGCTATGCTATGCTAGGCTTTGCTATGCTATGCTATGCCATGCCATGCCATGCCATGCTATGCTATGCTATGCTATGCTATGCCATGCCATGCCATGCCATGCCATGCCATGCCATGCCATGCCATGCTATGCTATACAATACTATACTATACTATACTATACTATGCTATGCAATACTATACTATACTATACTATACTATACCATACCATACCATACCATACCATACCATACCATACCATACCATACCATACCATACCATACCATACTATACTATACTATACTATACTATACTATACTATACTATACTATACTATACTATACTATACTATACTATACTATACTTTGCTATACTATACTATACTATACTTTGCTATACTATACTATACTTTGCTATACTATACTATACTTTGCTATACTATACTATACTATACTTTGCTATACTATACTATACTTTGCTATACTATACTATACTATACTATACTATACTATACTATACTATACTATACTATACTATACTATACTATACTATACTATACTATACTATACTATACTATACTATACTATACTATACTATACTATACTATACTATACTATACTATACAATACTATACTATACTATACTATACAATACTATACTATACTATACTTTGCTATACTATACTATACTTTGCTATACTAAGCTATGCTATGCTATGCTATGCTATGCTATGCTATACTATACTATACTATACTAAAATAAACGAAACACGCGAAAGCCCGTTGGTCCAGTTGGTAGTGAACCTACCTTCTGAGCTTGGAGGCGTGGGTTCGATTCCCACCTAGGACAAACAGTTATGTGATGAACGTTTGTGTTTGTTCTATACCTGGTTGTTAATAACTATAATCTATTTAAGTATATATGAATTATTTAATTAAATTTCATTTAATTTATGAAATTATTAATTAAAAAAAAAATTGTTAATTATTATTATTATTTTTTATTCAACGAAAATTATAATTTACTTAATAATTTTGATTTTTAGTAGTCTTTCTGACTGTCTCTCTCTCTCTTTCTCTCTCCACACGAAACACTTAGACTCTTGTAACTATATTACCGAGCGTACATAATAATAGATGCCCTAATGATAGATGGCCTAGTCGTATCCATAATTATTAATACCTGTAATTTTTTCATAGTAGCTTTACCTAGTCTGTGCTCTAGGTCATTGGCAACACTTGGTTGCCGCATCAAATGGTCGCGTTCAAGCCATAGATTTTTTATGTTATCCATTGTTTGAAAATACAGTAGGTGTTGATATAATCGCACTCGGAAGATAAATCTAGGCGAATAGCAAGCGCGTGCGTCCTTCCCCGTTGGAGCATAGTGCGGTACTGAGGTTGAACGGAGCATGTTTCGCCATTTAGATGCAAAGCGCAACAGAATAAGGTTGAATATCGGACTTGCCGTTTGACCGAATAGTTGCTTAGAACTAAAGGACGTAAGTCTCAAATCGAATATAATTTATTATGAGAGTACTAATTAATCTAGGTAAATTTTGTCTTAGCACTGGAAAACAAACTATATTTTCCTTCGATGAGTATTTATTTTAGATATGTGACTGAAGTTCTATCCAAGAAAAAATCAAAAAAATCAGCAAAAAGGCACCTTTTTGAAAACAATAAAGTATCGAGTAAATATCTCGCTATTATGTTTCTGTCTTAGTGCCGGAAAGAAAATGAATTGAAAAATCACATATATCAATTATTACGTTGATAGGATATTTGGTTTAGTTAGAATATCATGGCAAATTAGCATAAAATTTCGGAGGCCCCCTCTTAATGTTTTCAGTGATAAATAGAAATATTCAACTATTGGTGTGACGTCACATGATTTATTTACGTAATATTTTACGTTCTATAGACCTGTCATAAGTGACTTGCTATTTGAAAAAGACTGTAGCCATGGGGGTACGCGTACCACTAATTGGGAACCACTGCACTAGAGCAAATATAATAATTCGAGAGAATGCCTAGAAGAAACCTATTCAGGTTTCTTCTAGGCAAGAATGCTCCATCGTAGGCCGCATCATCGCTCAACATCAGGCGAGTTAGCGGCCAAGCGCAAGACTATTTATAATTTAAAAAAAGGTTTGTTGTTTGGACCCCTTTTTAGTTTTTACATTCCGACTTTATTATTCGACATTAGATATAGTTATGTGGTCCTAGTTAGTATTGATCGGTCGTGCGAGTTCTGATGAAGTGATAGCGGAGGCAGAGGCGCAGCACCTCTCTACCCTTGGTGTGTTTGTAGAGGCTGTCCCGGAGCGCGCGCCACTGGTCCCGCAGGCCCCAGTACACGCGCTCGGAGATGGTGCCGTGCAGCGCGCCCAGGAACAGCTGCAGCTGCGGCTCGTCGAGCGCCTGCTCTGCGCTCGCGCACAGGTTGTACGCCCACTCTGCGCGCATGGACGGCTGCTGGTAGCTGGGGAATTATTTACTGGTTTATTTATTTTATTTATTTACTAGGTGACATCTTCTCGTCCAAGATACCACAGTGCCTCAAGACGAAGGTCTTTAACCAGTGTGTGTTGCCAGTGATACATATGGTACTGAGACGTGGTCTTTAACTGTTGGCCTTTTGGAAAAACTCAGTCACACAGCGGACAATGGAGAGAGCTATGCTCGGAGTTTCTTTGCGCGATAAAATCCGAAACGTGGATATTCGCCAAAGAACCAGAGTCACCGACATAGCTGTTAAAATTTGCAAGTTGAATTGGCAATGGGCAGGCCACATCGCTCGAAGAACCGATAACCGATGGGGAAGAAAGGTTCTTGAGTGGAGACCACGAACCGGAAGACGCAGCGTAGGGAGGCCTCCCACTAGATGGACCGACGACATTGTGAGAGTCGCGAGCATCCAGTGGATGCAAAAGGCAGGCTGTCGTTCAGTGTGGAGGTTAAAGGGGGAGGCCTATGTTCAGCAGTGGACGTCTTCTAGCTGATGATGATGATGATGATTTACTAGCTGCGCCCCGCGGTTTCACCCGCGTAGTGATGAAAAATGGTGATGATGATGATGATAAAATGTTTCCTATGTCCGTCTCCTGGTTCTAAGCCATCTCCCCACCAATTTTCAGCCAAATCGGTTCAGCCGTTCTTGAGTTATAAATAGTGTAATTAACACAACTTTTTAGGGTTCCAGGTTTCCAGGGTTCCAGGTTCTTACCAATTAAACTATAACTATTTTACATCGAAAAAG
Organism: Agriopis marginaria; assembly: GCA_932305915.1. Lineage (NCBI taxonomy): Eukaryota > Metazoa > Arthropoda > Insecta > Lepidoptera > Geometridae > Agriopis > Agriopis marginaria. Next base: position 486,994 of record OW029932.1, read on the forward strand.
TGGACTGTATAGATTGAATAAGTTTTGAATGGTGTTACAAAATTACTTATTATCTTAGTTATTTTTTATACCATGCTAGGCTGCGCCCTGCGGTTTCCCCCGCGGGATTACTACACCTTATAACATCAGCTGTGCGAGTAAAAGTCCCGTCAAAGTCGATCTAGCCGTTTCGGACTTCAAGGAACATACATAAATACATGGCCTTTTATATTTATATCGACGTCTAGCTCAAAGGCACCTCAGCTTGGGCCGTCACCGGGAGTCGCACGGACACACGTGGAACTCATAAAGCTGGAAAAAAAAAATCGGACGCAGCTGACGGACGCGACATAAAGGTGTCTAGATAATGAATGTACACTGAGCTGTGCAAACTATCGCACGTAACCTTGGGCTGACCTTGAGCGTTCGGACGTCCGACAGAAATCTGGCGCTCCCGATGTTTCTGTCAGCTGAAGCCACGTCTCAAAAGACTGCACACTTATCCGTCGCGTCCGTCAGCCGCGTCCGATAGTTTGTTTGTAGCTTAGCTGTTTGCGTCGGGAGTTAAAGACACAGTGTGTCCAGTACCGGCGTTATTATAATATATTACCAGGGTAGGGCGCGGTTGGGCGACCGCCCAGGGGGTCTAGACAAGACAAGAGCCACTTTCTGTTAGCGTTCACGGCTGCGGAAAGATGAAATTGTGTGAAATTAACATTGACAATGACATTAGCTTGAGAGAAATTATTTCAAGCTAATGTCATTTTCATACAATTTCATTTTTCTCAGGCGTGAACGCTAACAGAAAGTGGCTCTTGTCTAGACCCCCAGGGCGCTTGTATCCTCACAACCACAGGTCGACATATTCGCCGATAAATGGTCGGCATTTTTAAATAATTCTATGATGTACAGTAAGGAGTTTACTATTTTTTTAGTTTGATTATAATAATTTAATTGTTTCTTTTTATGTTTTTTTTTTAATTAATATTTTTGTTACATATTGTAAATATTTGTTAATTTAGTGTATACATTCGTAGATTAAGTAAGTAATGCCATGGTAAAAACTGTAATATTATTTACTAAATAAATAAAGAATTTGAATTTAGATATAAAGGGGCGCCCATGCATTTTTTCGGTTTGAATGGCAGATTGGGGGATTGAGGGGGTGGGGGGTTTTGCGCCGTAGAAATCTCACCCAGGGCGCTGGTAGTGCTAAAACCGGCACTGAGTGTCCGTGTGGATACATGGTACACATGTGTGACTGACCGGTCCTCGAAGTAGTTGGTGAGGTAGTCCTCCATGGGCACCTCCTGGTGTTCCTCCTTCCCGCGCCAGATGTCGGTGACGAGCACGCACAGCTCCCGACGCGACAGCCGCAGGTTGCGCACGCGCCCCGACCAGCGCAGGTACGGGGGGATGTCGGCCGCTGTGCCCTGCCCGATGTACATAATTATGTGAGAGACCCCAGTAATATATAGCCCGTTGGTCCAGTTGGTAGTGAACTTCTGCGCTTGGTGGCGTGGGTTCGATTCCCACGTAGGACAAACATTCATGTGATGAACATTTGTGTTTGTTCTATATCTGGGTGTTAATATCTATTTAAGTATGTATTTAAAAACGATATAATTATATGTATATCAGTCTCTGTTAGCTATATCACACGCTTTGCTTAGTTTGGGGTCAGATGACCGTGTGTGGGTTAGGTTCACGACTTATTGCAGGAATACTAAATAAAAAAATTAAATACTGGTAAAATTATCTTAGTGAAAATATTGCCGCGCGTCGTGTACCCCTTGATGCAACTCGCGTACCCCCGTGAGTACGCTAACACTAATTAGGAACCACTGGAGTATATCATTGAAATAGTAATACATGTACCAGTCCATCGAAGTACTCGAGGTGGTCACTCTCGGCCGCCGGGCCCAGCTCCTTCAGCAGCACTCTCAGGATCTCCCGCGAACTCAGCCCACTCGCCAGTTGCCACCATCTGACAACATTTACACATTGGCGACTTGATACATATTACATTTGAGGCTGACTAGGCCTGCCCCTGGCGTAACCCAGGCCTAATAGGCATGATGATTAATATTTTTTTATTACCTCATAAAAAAGTTGATCATAAATAGAGCACATACACACAAACAAAATTAAAATTAGTTCAAAAATAAGTAAGATATAAGCATTTTAATTTCATACTAGACAGAGCCTGTATACTGACTATACTGAGCCGTGACGTCACGGCTCAGGTGCGCCATACAAATGCTATACTAACACACGCTTTGCGAGAAAGGGATAGAGCATCCCCTCTCTATCCCCACCGAAAACTTTAAACATTCATATCTCAGAGATTTATCAGCCAATTTAAATTATTTTTTCATTATGTGTAATGTATTTAGTTATATACATCGCTAAGCTGGTTATTTGTAATAAATTAAACATAAGGACACATGCCTATTGGTACATATGCAAGGAGTTATGGTTCTAAAGGTCCTGCGTAGTCAGCATAAAACAGGTAGTTTAGTACACCACAAAATGTACCATACATGTGATGGATGTACCATAACCAACCAAACAAACCAAGTCAAACCACCACTTCATCATCTGCCAGAAGACGTCCACTGCTGAACATAGGCCTCCCCCTTTTACCTCCACACTGAACGACAGCCTGCCTTTTGCATCCACTGGATGCCCGCGACTCTCACAATGTCGTCGGTCCATCTAGTGGGAGACCTACCTTCGCTGCGTCTTCCGGTTAGTGGTCTCCACTCAAGAACCTTTCTTCCCCATCGGTTATCATTTTGGAGGTTATCGGTTATCATTTAGGAGGATTCTAACATTTATTATTACAAAATGTAGTAAAAAATACTTTAAATTCATTAGTTTGTATTATACCTACCAACCTTAAACTTATACCCTAAACATTTTTGATTTATTGAAAAGGAACTACAACGGTGTGCTTCTTTACATTGAGGGGACTCCCCTCAGATGAATTTGCCACGGGCTACTGGTTTGAACCCACACCCTGCGGCTTGGAGTAAGAGTGCGCCACCCGCTGAGCTACCATGGTTAATACAAGTGACAGATGAGAGTAGTGACCTGTCTCTGCCGCCGCTGATGAAGTCCGCGCAGAGCTCCCAGTGCGGCCGCGGCGTGCCCGCGCGCTCCAGCTCGCTGCAGCGCTCCCTGCACTCCGACAAGTGACAGGTGAGAGTAGTGACCTGTCTCTGCCGCCGCTGATGAAGTCCGCGCAGAGCTCCCAGTGCGGCCGCGGCGTGCCCGCGCGCTCCAGCTCGCTGCAGCGCTCCCTGCACTCCGACAAGTGACAGGTGAGAGTAGTGACCTGTCTCTGCCGCCGCTGATGAAGTCCGCGCAGAGCTCCCAGTGCGGCCGCGGCGTGCCCGCGCGCTCCAGCTCGCTGCAGCGCTCCCTGCACTCCGACAAGTGACAGGTGAGAGTAGTGACCTGTCTCTGCCGCCGCTGATGAAGTCCGCGCAGAGCTCCCAGTGCGGCCGCGGCGTGCCCGCGCGCTCCAGCTCGCTGCAGCGCTCCCTGCACTCCGACAAGTGACAGGTGAGAGTAGTGACCTGTCTCTGCCGCCGCTGATGAAGTCCGCGCAGAGCTCCCAGTGCGGCCGCGGCGTGCCCGCGCGCTCCAGCTCGCTGCAGCGCTCCCTGCACTCCGACAAGTGACAGGTGAGAGTAGTGACCTGTCTCTGCCGCCGCTGATGAAGTCCGCGCAGAGCTCCCAGTGCGGCCGCGGCGTGCCCGCGCGCTCCAGCTCGCTGCAGCGCTCCCTGCACTCCGACAAGTGACAGGTGAGAGTAGTGACCTGTCTCTGCCGCCGCTGATGAAGTCCGCGCAGAGCTCCCAGTGCGGCCGCGGCGTGCCCGCGCGCTCCAGCTCGCTGCAGCGCTCCCTGCACTCCGACAAGTGACAGATGAGAGTAGTGACCTGTCTCTGCCGCCGCTGATGAAGTCCGCGCAGAGCTCCCAGTGCGGCCGCGGCGTGCCCGCGCGCTCCAGCTCGCTGCAGCGCTCCCTGCACTCCGACAAGTGACAGGTGAGAGTAGTGACCTGTCTCTGCCGCCGCTGATGAAGTCCGCGCAGAGCTCCCAGTGCGGCCGCGGCGTGCCCGCGCGCTCCAGCTCGCTGCAGCGCTCCCTGCACTCCGACAAGTGACAGATGAGAGTAGTGACCTGTCTCTGCCGCCGCTGATGAAGTCCGCGCAGAGCTCCCAGTGCGGCCGCGGCGTGCCCGCGCGCTCCAGCTCGCTGCAGCGCTCCCTGCACTCCGACAACTCTTCTTCTGTGCTCTTCTTTTTGGCTGTAGGTTTATTACAAATTTAATTAATTTAGCATCTCATGAAAATAATGGACCGATATTTGTGGAAGGATGTGGGGGTGACCTTTGCCTAGAAGTGGGACAGTATCTCTACATAGTATAAATTTAAGTCGCTTTCCGCGTCTGTCTGTCTGTCTGTATGTCTGTATGGCCGCTAACTCCTCCTAAACCACGAAACGGATTTTGATGCAGTTTTCACCATCAGTTAGATAAATTTTCAAGGAAGGTTTATATATATAACTAGCGACCCGCCCCGGCTTCGCACGTAAATTACACCCGTGCGAAGCCGGGCGGGCGGGTCGCTAGTAGGATATAAAAAAGATAATGAAAAGAATATTATGGTAGATGGACTAAGCACTAGGCAGCCAATAATAAATAATATTAGGGACATTTTTACACACACGGTCATCTGACCCCAAACTAAGCAAAAATTGTAATATGGCTGCCAGAGGTATGCTACATACATACATATATTTTTAAATAGATATTAACACCCAGATATAGAACAAACACAAATGTTCATCACATAAATGTTTGTCCTTGGTGGGAATCGAACCCACGCCCCCAAGCGGAACCGCACATACCCGGAAAATCACGCGACCGCAAACCGTATCTGGGCGCGATAAGGTTCACGTTCGCGTGATTTTCCAACTGAGCGGATTGGGTGCTGTCCGTAATGCCCCTGGTATATCTTATTAGTTAATCAGCAAACATCTTGAACTAGACCAATTGCATTTAAAAAATTATGTGCTTAACACACGACAGATCTGAAAACTTGATCAAGAATCAATATCTCTCTCACTCCCTTAGTCGACTTTACCCGAACGAGTATCTAAGCGTGACGGTCACGCGAGTTCAGTGCTTTCCTCTCATCCCAAATAGTGCCCAACGAGCGTATAGAAGCTTTCACTTCAAAAGCAACTGATAATGCTTAGCTCACACAAACTCAGGGTATCCTACTGTGGGAGCTAGGGCCTCACTGTGTTATTTTATTGTATCATCATCATCAGCCAGAAGACGTCCACTGCTGAACATGGTATTATTTTATTGTATTGCATAATTGTATTAACTTTATCTTAAACTTATAAACTATATCATGCATGACTTTAAAGCACTTCACTTGACTTTCACTCAGCGGGCAATGGAGAGAGCTATGCTCGGAGTTTCTTTGCGCGATAAAATGTGCGCTCGCAGCTCGGCGCGTGCGGCGTCCAGCGACTTGCTGACGTCACCGTGGTTGTAATAGCATGTGTCACGTACTGAGCATCTTGTTGAAGCTGTCCTGCAGCGCTCGCAGCTCGGCGCGTGCGGCGTCCAGCGACTTGCTGACGTCACCGTGGTTGTAATAGCATGTGTCACGTACTGAGCATCTTGTTGAAGCTGTCCTGCAGCGCTCGCAGCTCGGCGCGTGCGGCGTCCAGCGACTTGCTGACGTCACCGTGGTTGTAATAGCATGTGTCACGTACTGAGCATCTTGTTGAAGCTGTCCTGCAGCGCTCGCAGCTCGGCGCGTGCGGCGTCCAGCGACTTGCTGACGTCACCGTGGTTGTAATAGCATGTGTCACGTACTGAGCATCTTGTTGAAGCTGTCCTGCAGCGCTCGCAGCTCGGCGCGTGCGGCGTCCAGCGACTTGCTGACGTCACCGTGGTTGTAATAGCATGTGTCACGTACTGAGCATCTTGTTGAAGCTGTCCTGCAGCGCTCGCAGCTCGGCGCGTGTGGCATCCAGCGACTTGCTGACGTCACCGTGGTTGTAATAGCATGTGTCACGTACTGAGCGTCTTGTTGAAGCTGTCCTGCAGCGCTCGCAGCTCGGCGCGTGCGGCGTCCAGCGACTTGCTGACGTCACCGTGGTTGTAATAGCATGTGTCACGTACTGAGCATCTTGTTGAAGCTGTCCTGCAGCGCTCGCAGCTCGGCGCGTGCGGCGTCCAGCGACTTGCTGACGTCACCGTGGTTGTAATAGCATGTGTCACGTACTGAGCATCTTGTTGAAGCTGTCCTGCAGCGCTCGCAGCTCGGCGCGTGCGGCGTCCAGCGACTTGCTGACGTCACCGTGGTTGTAATAGCATGTGTCACGTACTGAGCATCTTGTTGAAGCTGTCCTGCAGCGCTCGCAGCTCGGCGCGTGCGGCGTCCAGCGACTTGCTGACGTCACCGTGGTTGTAATAGCATGTGTCACGTACTGAGCATCTTGTTGAAGCTGTCCTGCAGCGCTCGCAGCTCGGCGCGTGCGGCGTCCAGCGACTTGCTGACGTCACCGTGGTTGTAATAGCATGTGTCACGTACTGAGCATCTTGTTGAAGCTGTCCTGCAGCGCTCGCAGCTCGGCGCGTGCGGCGTCCAGCGACTTGCTGACGTCACCGTGGTTGTAATAGCATGTGTCACGTACTGAGCATCTTGTTGAAGCTGTCCTGCAGCGCTCGCAGCTCGGCGCGTGCGGCGTCCAGCGACTTGCTGACGTCACCGTGGTTGTAATAGCATGTGTCACGTACTGAGCATCTTGTTGAAGCTGTCCTGCAGCGCTCGCAGCTCGGCGCGTGCGGCGTCCAGCGACTTGCTGACGTCACCGTGGTTGTAATAGCATGTGTCACGTACTGAGCATCTTGTTGAAGCTGTCCTGCAGCGCTCGCAGCTCGGCGCGTGTGGCATCCAGCGACTTGCTGACGTCACCGTGGTTGTAATAGCATGTGTCACGTACTGAGCGTCTTGTTGAAGCTGTCCTGCAGCGCTCGCAGCTCGGCGCGTGCGGCGTCCAGCGACTTGCTGACGTCACCGTGGTTGTAATAGCATGTGTCACGTACTGAGCATCTTGTTGAAGCTGTCCTGCAGCGCTCGCAGCTCGGCGCGTGCGGCGTCCAGCGACTTGCTGACGTCACCGTGGTTGTAATAGCATGTGTCACGTACTGAGCGTCTTGTTGAAGCTGTCCTGCAGCGCTCGCAGCTCGGCGCGTGCGGCGTCCAGCGACTTGCTGACGTCACCGTGGTTGTAATAGCATGTGTCACGTACTGAGCATCTTGTTGAAGCTGTCCTGCAGCGCTCGCAGCTCGGCGCGTGCGGCGTCCAGCGACTTGCTGACGTCACCGTGGTTGTAATAGCATGTGTCACGTACTGAGCGTCTTGTTGAAGCTGTCCTGCAGCGCTCGCAGCTCGGCGCGTGCGGCGTCCAGCGACTTGCTGACGTCACCGTGGTTGTAATAGCATGTGTCACGTACTGAGCGTCTTGTTGAAGCTGTCCTGCAGCGCTCGCAGCTCGGCGCGTGCGGCGTCCAGCGACTTGCTGACGTCACCGTGGTTGTAATAGCATGTGTCACGTACTGAGCATCTTGTTGAAGCTGTCCTGCAGCGCTCGCAGCTCGGCGCGTGCGGCGTCCAGCGACTTGCTGACGTCACCGTGGTTGTAATAGCATGTGTCACGTACTGAGCATCTTGTTGAAGCTGTCCTGCAGCGCTCGCAGCTCGGCGCGTGCGGCGTCCAGCGACTTGCTGACGTCACCGTGGTTGTAATAGCATGTGTCACGTACTGAGCATCTTGTTGAAGCTGTCCTGCAGCGCTCGCAGCTCGGCGCGTGCGGCGTCCAGCGACTTGCTGACGTCACCGTGGCGCGCCTCCAGCGACTCGAACTCGCGGCGAGGGACCGTGTCCGAGTACTCGTCTGTCAACTTCGTCAGCTCGGTCTGAGCTGTCGATAACTGCTCGCTGGAAAAAGGATGAGGTTAGAGAGTACTTGTAACAAGGAACAATCCGTCAAATCACTAGTCAATTGACAGAAGCATCAAGCATTTTAATTTTACACCAATTTCAAATAAGGAGGTTTTCTAATCGAATGTTTCTTTTTTTAAATCTATTAGTTTTATTTTTAAAAAAATTGGACTAGTCTTGAGATAATTACCTATATCCACAGATCCCTATATCCTATTGAAAAAAAAAAGAATCAAATTCAGAAAATGTCATTAAACTTAACGACTATTTTAACTTCGCGTGTTTGATAAATCGCGCGTTTGATGAATATGAATTTACCAGAATATAGCAGTTTTATTATTTAATGGCAGTGGGCAGGGCACATATCACGCAGAACAGATGGCCGATGGGGCAGAAAGGTTCTGGTTGAGAGACCACGGACCGGTAAGAGCAGCGTAGGACGTCCACCCACGAGATGGACAGACGACCTAAAATAGACCGCAGGGAAACGCTGGATGCAGGCCGCTTCCAACCGGCCCTTTTGGAGATCAATGGGGAGGCCTATGTCCAGCAGTGGACGTCCTATGAATAATCCTCAATCATAATCGTCCTAATGATGATGATGAGTTTTATTTTTGGACAATCATAACTAGGACAGGATAACGTCTGTCGGGTAAGCTAAGTCATACATTAAAAAATATATTTATCGTAGTAATCTTGCAGGCGGATCTTAGACTATTAGTCTTGACAGACAGACAAACAAATAAATAACAAAGTGATCCTATAAGGGTTCTTTTTGAGAGTATTCAAGTACGGATAACGGAACCCTATAGATACCTAAGGCCTGGTGAACTTAATGGTATTTTGAAGCTTCCTTACCGGCACCGATCGAGCGCTATCCGCAACACCACGGGGTCTCCGTACGCCTGGTCGACCGAGTAGTAACTGCCATCCAGCTCCTTCAGCTTCATCTGGAGGCCGAGGTTCTCGAAGTACAGCGTGTATCTCGCGTCCCGCTCTCGCATTAACGTCAGGTAGTCAGAGAACTTCTCATCTTTCAGCTAAAAAAATATTACTTATTTAAAACATGAAAAGAAGTGCCGACTGCCAGTATGTAGAATTCGCTGCCTGAATGGGTGTTCCCGTCAGTTACAATCTACGGTGTCTTCAAGTCGAGAGTGAATCGGTTTCTTCTAGGCAAGCGTGCTCCACCGTAGACCACATCATCGCTTAACATCAGGCGTGTTGGCGGTGCAAACGCCAACACAATATTATAATATTTAAAAAAAATGTAGTCTGAGTCAAATTTTCTGGCCGTTCTGAACATAGCCACAGCAGTGTAAATTGTTTGCATTCTCGATGCCATCGCTCAACAATGATGAAAGAATACATCGTGAGGGAACCAAGAACCTCAAAACTCAACTCATATGTATGACATTCACCAACATGCACTGGGCCATCATAGTGGATTAGGGCCCATGCTCTCTGAGAGGCCTGTGTCCCAGCAATGCGTGTGTATGTTTGAAGAGTGGAAACATAATAAGCTGAAATGTTGATGATTAACAAGTGACGTCATTTGTGAGTATAGTGCGTTCTGTCTAGCAAGACATTAAAATATTTTTGAATTTTGAATTTTTTTTTTTTCAATGATCGGTTTTCGCGACGTATAAGTTTTTAACTTAAAAACTTACACTCGCAAAAAATGATTCATTAACTCGCCGCTAGGGGCTCTGTACATTTCTTCATACAAACTACACGTGAAACGCGGTCACGGTAGAACGCGTAAACTTGCAGCAAAAACTCACACTAGGCCTACCGCTTCTATTTGTGGTAAGCTTTTTATTAGATGATTAAAAATCGTATCCGTAGCCTATTCAGAGAAGTCGGCATAAATTTGACTCATTCGACTCTTTTTGTCATAATACTAATATTATAAATGCGAAAGTGTGTTTGTTTTTTCCTCTTGCATGCAGCAACAGAGTAACAAGTCAAGATGTTTTTTTTACATCCGACCTAACCCTTAGTACAAGCTTTGATAGTATTCGAAAAGTTTTTTCGTTTTCGTATTGTTCTATACATTGCTGGGCTAAAAGGTATTCGAAAACTTTTTTCGTATTCATCATCATCATCAGCCAGAAGACGTCCACTGCTGAACATAGGCCTCCCCCTTTAACCTCCACACTGAACGACAGCCTGCCTTTTGCATCCACTGGATGCCCGCGGCTCTCACAATGTCGTCGGTCCATCTAGTGGGAGGCCTCCCTACGCTGCGTCTTCCGGTTCGTGGTCTCCACTCCAGAACCTTTCTTCCCCATCGGTTATCGGTTCTTCGAGCGATGTGGCCTGCCCATTGCCACTTCAACTTGCAAATTTTAACAGCTATGTCGTATTTTCGTATTATAGCGAAGCAATCTATACCGCTTACTACCGATTTACTTTTTTAGTTCCTCCACGTTTCCGATAGAGGCGCCTTATTAAAATATATGGAACAATACGTAAACGAAAAAAGTTTTCGTAAACTATCAAATCTGGGACTAAGCGTACAGGCTAACGTTTGACCGCTATCTCGCCTGATAGTTGGAGTGCCAGAGAGTGATCGGTAAGGAATATTTTTTATCCTGTAAAAATATATGGTTACTGGGGGAAAGTCCACGCGGGAGAAACCGCAGGCCGCAAATTGTATAAGATAAAAATTAGATAATTTTAAATATACTTACATTTTTTCCAATCCGCCACCATTTAATTTTAGGTAGCAAGGATAACAAGCATTGTAGACAAAAAACAATAAGTAATTTAGTTACATCCATAAATTATAGGTTTTACAAATCAACACAATATTTCCCATCAAATATAACATGATATGAAACCATTATGAAACAAACATGAATATCATTATGACATAATTTTTTTTTTACTCTAGCATAATTTCGTTAGAGCTTGTTGTTTAGTTACATTACCTATACTAGGTCCAAGTTTTTTCTGCTCTGACAGCTGCAGTGAATTATAAAATGTTGAATGAAAACTATAAATACTGATTTTGTTAGATTTTTGAATAAAATATTGTGTCTGGTACATCCAAAAGTTAAAAAGAAAAAAAGTGCAAAACTTCATCAAGATTGACTATATCTCTCTCACTCCTTTAGTCGACTCGAGCCGACTTTACCCGAACGAGTATCTGAGCGTGACGGTCGCACGATTTCAGTGCTTTTTCCCCATCCCAAAAAGTGCCCAATGTGCCTGAATTGATTTTAATATTAATATGTTTAATTTATTATTTTTAAAATAATTGATTTTTTTAATAAGCAATGAATTTTATTAATTATTATTTTGACGTGTAACATACCTGTTTGGTATCAATAAAGAACTATGAAATATAAAGAAGTTTTCACTTCAAAAAAATCCACTAGCTTTTTAGTGTTTTATTGCAGCTTTCAGAGCTTAAAATGATAACTATACGCTATTACTATATGCTAGTACTATATAGGAACTTTAAAAGTAAGGCAGAACATAGAGCTACAATCATTCAGTCACATATAGCTTTACAGAAATAGCAAGAAGAGAAAGAGTAAGATTAAGAGCTTCACAAAAACACATGTAACGGTACTAACAGACGTATGGACTTGGTTGACCTCAACCGCCGTCTGACCAACGGGAGAGAAAGAGAGGGAAATATGTTATTCTCACTCTTTCAATCCCGTTGGTTGGACAGCGGTCCGTCAACCAAGTCCGTCGCGACTGTTAGCTACTTTACATAAACATGTACAGTCAGCATCAAAAGTACACATGACAGAACATAAAAATTACAAGGCACTTGTATTACAATACTCTACTCCACCTTCCCCATATCCTTTTTAAGTTTTGATATCACAAAGGTTAGTTTTAAATTCTGCTCTTTCAAATCTTCAGTCTCTTTAATCAAAGTCTTCATTTTATCATCTCTCTGCTTCTTCTTTACAGATATACCAAAAACTTTCTGCAAAAATCACAGAATAAGATTTCTAAAACATTTATGTATTTATTTGACGAATAGGCGGTCAAAGGCAAATATATTTTTAAATTTAACCATAGTTGTTATTTTAACCTAAAGGCCACCTAAAACCACCTTTTGGCGACCTAAAAGAGACCGCAGGGAAACGGTGGATGCAGGCTGCTTCCGACTGGCCTTTTTGGAGATTGATTGGGGCAGGCCTATGTCCAGCAGTGGACGTCCTACGCCTGATGATGATGATGATGATGATGATGATAGTTGTTATTATTTGATGTAGAATTTTGTAACATATTCAAATGGTAGGTTAAATACATGACTTATTGATATGAAATAGGTAAACAAATAACAAAAACCTCAGCGCAAGTCTATCTATTATTTAAAATAATAAAAAACTGTTAGGCATAGGACACATTCATAAGGCAATTTGCAGACGCTTTTTCTTTCACATCAATGTCAAACTGTAGTTGTTGCATCTTCCTTTTTATTAGTTAGATGAATTAAATAATTATTTCGCGAATGAAATTAATTCAAATAAAACACGTTTTTACCGACCTGTTGCTTTGCTACCAATAAAAATATTCCATTTAATTTTAACATTACTATCCTTTATATACCATACAAATAAAAAGATGCATCGCATGACTGCAGAGGCGTTGAACACAGGCAACTCTGTACTTTTGTGTCATTTTAAAAGTGCTCTAAAGTTGAAATCACTTTGAAGGAGACCATCCACATTCTTGATTGAGACAGGCATATTCCATCTTAGAGTGTGTGTGGAGTACAGAGACAAAGGTGAATCCAGGAATCGCGAGGCATGCATCACCAATTGTGCGCCATAAATGCCTTAGACCGACCTGAGGCCTGATGTAATTTTTTCAGATGTCTTTCTGAATGTAGGGTACCATAAAAATCTGTTTTTTTTTTCATAAAGTTGTACAATTTCATGAAGGGATTCAGCCTCCATGACGCTGGAGAACTCCAAATTACAGTCCAAAAACATCAGCCCACAGCAAGCTCACAGTAAGGCAAGCGCTTGTGAAATGAGTACACGGCTAATACTCAGGGGGCACCTCGTCTACACAGCCTGAGGCATAAGTGGAAAACGATTCGCGCGCACGCCTTGTGATGTCTGTATGCACCTTTAAATAAACATATTAAACATTATCTTAAAATAACATTCTTATCAGGATTAGAAACCTTGGAATATATCAAACAACAATAAAGGCGGTCAGAACACAGCTAAGCATTATGTGTATTTAAATATTGTGTGATGATAGTTTATGACCATATACTTGGACGTAGAAGTTGTTGCCATAGCCAATACCATCAACGGTTTTGATTATTATTATAATAGTGGAATATAATAACCCAAGATGATACATGCAATAGGTTGTTCAGCTTGTTTCTTTAGTCAATTAGCCCTTAGTTTAATTATGTTCAGAATTTTTCTTCAGCCAGCTGTCAACTTGTAGTCGAATCAAAGCTATATCGCTGCAACCTGTCCTGCAGCAGCCACCGATATACCTCACCCCGAGGTCCAGCCACCGCGGCACAAAACTGTGCAGTTCTAAGCACTTCTCTTTCTCCTCCCAGCCTTTACCTGGAGTATACTTCTCTCCAGAGTTGGGATATGTTATCAGCGGTATTGGGTTAGATCTACCCTCATTTACAGATTTAAATAAGTTTTCTATGATCGATGGAGAGCAACAGTTGGCTCCGACAGCTATGAGCTGCTCGGGGTTCATGTCGTAGCATTTAATTGCGGCAGTTTTGAAATCCTCACCGTGCGCCAGAGACTTTTCATCTTTACAGTTAAAAGAAAGCCATGCTTTCATGTTGGGGTAGTCTTTTAGCAGCTCAACAAGTACTTCAGCTTCCTTTAGACATGGTATAGTTTCAAATGCCAGTATATCCACTCCCGCTTCACTCAGGGCTTTGATGCGAGGTTTGTGCCACTCTCTCATTACATGCTCGGGTGTCTTGTCTGCATAGTCACCTCGGTACTCGGATCCGTCATTTAAATACGCGCCGAAAGCGCCCACCGACCCAGCAATTAATGGATTAGCATTCGGCGAAGGTTCAATGTTTTTTTCTTTAAAATTTTCCAAGTATACATGACGAGCTTTCTTAGCTAAGCTTACAGCGCTTTGTATCAAAGCGTAACCTTCTTCAGGCGTAACGCCTAGATGCTTTACAAATCCTTTAACCGAAGCTTGATAAGTGTTTGTCGAGATGATATCGCTGCCGGCGCCAAGGAAGTCGAGGTGCGTGTTGAGGACGTCGTCGGGGTGCGTCTGGAGAAACCTAGCACTCCAGAGCGGGTCGCCATCTGCGGTGGTTCCCACGTGCTTTGCCAGCTGGGTCGAAAACCCGCCATCAAGAACAAATACTGACTTACTGCCTGTTCTTCGCGCCGACTCAGTCATGACTGTAAACAAGCTCTCGCTGTCTATTTTTAGTTGTAGTTAATTAGGCGCGATAAGGAATGGTGTTTTAGTTTTGCAGTTTGTTTTTACAAAACCTAATTCACTATTCACAACGTACGTAGTACATACAAAACCAAAGATAACTTTATCAAAAGGAACAAAACACACCAATATAGGAACAAACAATAACACTCACAAAACAAAACAACAACAATCTTGACTGACTTAACTGACTATGACATATCTGACTGTTTTTTTTTGTTAAAATTTTCATGACCGTTGATTCAGTGTCCTTTAGTCGTAATATTATACATGTTTAATTTGTATTAAAAGCGTCAAACAAGTCACAGTCACAGTCAGAGTCAAGCAAAGTTAGTCACGGTCAAGTCAAACTCATGCCTCTGTAAAATGGTGGAGATTTACAAGATTAGAGGCTCCTGTGGAGTTTTGGAAACAACACGAAAAGACGTTTCACCTCGTTGTATCCCTGGCCCATACTCGAGCACGTTTACGAGCACTGAATAAATAATAATTCACCATTTACTACACATTAACACTCGAAAATATACAAGTTTAGGAAAATATTCCAACGAGCCGACATGTTTTTTTTGCACGTTGGCGCCAAAACCTGACAACCGCCAAAAATGACTGACTGACTGAAATCAGTTCAAATCAAATAAATGACAAAGTGACAAAATGAATTTTATGACTTGTTCGTGGTGTTTTTACCCATTTATGAGCAAGCTAAAGCAATTAAGGCCATATCGCCTCTTCTTACGTATTTTACTATCAGAAGTATGCACAGAACTTCAGAGGTCTGTTGGTGGGAGTATGCAAGAGTAGTGATTAGATTGGAGGCTTTTATAAGCAACATGATGGTACACGTTTCACCTCATTAAATAACTTACCCACTTCCAAGCACGTTCACGAATATTTAATGAATATGTATTATTCGATTATTATTGTACATTGACACACGAAAATACACAATGACCGCTGAGAGAATACGTCTGAAAGCTACAATAACATTGAAAAATAATAATAATAATAATAAAATACTGTTCTACTGTATTGGCCAGCTACAATTTTATGCTCAAAGGGCTAGGTAGTAAATGTAATCAGAGTTAACTTTTTGGAACTGGCAGATACATTCTTTCAGCGGTCGCACCTAAGAAAAATAATACAACGATATACATAATTATGTACGAGATGGCACTATTCATACTTACATCTTGAGTAATGAATTGTGATATTCTTTCATCTCTAATTTGAATAGCTTTTTCATATGCATTTCTAATATCATTTAAAAATGTGGAGTAGGTAATTGTACTACCAATTACATTTTTAAAGGCTTCTTGATAAATCTGAAAATTTAATCAATATTAATGGATGAAAATACATTTTAATGTATCATTCACTATTCACAATACATACTTCAAGGACTAAATCAAAATATAATTGTTGTTTTTCAAATAAATCAGAATTAGGTTTTTCAACCAACATCAATTTTTCAAGAACTTTGGTTTCGATTTCTTTTATGTGTTTCGGTATTGCAATCGTACCCGTAGTCATAATGGTTTAATATAATGACATCGGTTGTGGAAGACATAAACCGTGCTAACTTCTACTCATTAATCAATAATGATTATTTCCACCGTTATCTGTTGTTGTAGCGATTATCACCGTTGTCATGCCGCATCCACGCAGCTCACAATGCCTATTTGTTTTTACGGGGACGGTTAGGTACTAGGCTATGCGTCTCCGCGGGGGCTACCCGTCCACGCTCTGTGCCATTGTGCCACCGTACCGTGGCATAGTGGCAGACCCATTTTTAATACGTGGGGGCGTTGAGCCATAGTTGTTACCGTCTTTCCGACTAGTTTAATAGATATCTGTGTTATCGTCTGCCACCGCATGGGCGTCGTGGGGGCAAACGGTAATAAACCTATTACCCGTGTGTCATGACGTATAAGTGGTGGAGACTACTCGAAGCTTCTATGGAGTTTTAAGTCGCGAAAAGATATCTTTCACCTCGATAGACCACTTTCCCACACTCGAACACGTATAAGTTTAGGAAAATAATACAATGGGATGGGGTGACATGTTTTTTTTATGTTGGCGCCAAAACTCTCAAGTTCTATAATAACAATTAGTGGGGGACGCAGCATTTGATTTCACGCAAGGATTTTATATATACCCTAAAGGGATTTCACGTCGTATGGTATCTCGATGGTCGTATGTTTCTTTTACGGAACTTTACGGTTTCTCTATGAATATTTTTTTATCTACGTAGAGGTTGTGCTGCCATCTGACACATGGCAAAAGAACTATTAAAAAATAATGTGACGTCATGACGTTCATGACAAGAAATTACGGAATTTAGAAATGGCTGCGTTAGGTAGTGGACGGGGAACTATGGATTCCCAAAATCAAGTGCAAAGTGATACAGTAGATCGTTTAAAATTACTCTATCCCAATGTTAACGAAGAAGAGACTCCTTTGCCGCGATCTTGGAGCACCAAGGACAAGTTCAGCTACATCGGGCTGTCGCAAAATAATCTACGAGTCCATTACAAAGGTAAGAACTTTCAAGGTTTGTTTATGGATTAGTTATTTGCGAAACTCTCCGTGGATGCAATAGGAAGTGATGCAGATGTAATTGGCGATAAGCAGTTGCTGTTTCTGTAAATAATGAGGCGTCCGACGTGTCGCTGTACCACGTCTTAGGCAGTGGCGTTCGTCACTCGAGTCAAACAAAGAAATCAGCTGATCGCACGAAATTTTGTATTCGAGCGAAAATAAATTATGACTGCGTTTATTTTTCTCCAAAGCGACAGGGATCTTTGCCAGTTAGATATCTATGTTATATTCTGGTGTTTTGACTACAATATTCAGTTCGATATTTTACAAGGTCTCCTCCAATAAAATGGCAGACGAAGATTCCAAGTTAATCTAACATGTTTCAAAGTTGTTTTACAACTCCATGGAGTGATCACAGTCACATATATTACTTTCCCACAGTATTAAACATTGAAAAATAGCCCTAGCGTCTGTATTTATTATTGAAAAACACTTATTTTGATTACAAATGATAAAAATAAGATATTAACTTTATAATCAATGTTATCTCAATACCTACGCATTATGTCGTTCTATTGTGTTTGTAACCATATAAAGGCATGTTTAGTAATGATGTTGATAGTAAGAATGTCTACAACTGGTTCTCATTTGTAACTATGATCAACAAAAATAAAAATGGCTACACATTGTTCATTATTTATTTTTTATTTTAGAATCTGAATGATGAAAGTCAAATCTCATGCAAAATTGTTATCAAATGGTTATGATAGTAGTTAAAGGCAAACAGGTTTTCCTTGCCATTATTTTCTAGATCTGAATAAAAACATAACTAATATAAAAAACGAATCTCAGAAAGCAGCTCCCACCTGGTCTTTCTAATTTTTATGTGTTAAAAAAATAAAAAAACACTAGCAAATGCGGTGGTGGCCGGGCGGTAGCATGTGCGCTTTACAAACTGAAAGCACCTTGTTTGATCCTCGGCCCTGCACCAATGACTTATTTAGTACTTACATAAATTATGTGCAGTTTCGATGCCATCGCCCAACAATGGTGAAGGAAAACATCGTGACAAAACCAGTATGTCCAAGAACCTCAAAAGGTAAAAACGTGACATTCACCAACATGCTCTGGGCCAGCATAATGGGCCCATCTCTCTGTGGGAAGGCCTGTGTCCCAGCAGTGGAAACATGTTAGGCTTAAGTGATGATGGCGATGATGACTTGCAAATGCACAGTACATGGTGATACAGGATTTATACCCCTAAAGATACACACACACACTCATAGCACAACTAGGATTCCGCACCACACCCAGAGCAGATAATGAAATACATCATCCAAATATCTGCCCCGTCGGGAATAGAACCTCAGCTCATAAAGCTATTCTTCATAAAGGCTATTTGTACTTCATAAAGGCTACTTGTACTTCATAAAGGCTATTTATGCTACCATTATACACCCCACAGGAGAAATTGTACAGATAAACCTGTTTACTTGTGTACTGCACAATTCTGGAGGTGATGGTGATCGCATGACACCCGGCTCCTGCTAACTTACTTGCTCCACATGTGTGAGCAAAATTAATTTTGAATCACTGCATTTGCTTGCCGTACAGAATATAATCTCAGGGTATCGCCTTGTGTCATAACATGGATTGTGTAGTAACCATAGACACAACAGAGAGGTTAAATCAGATCTACTGCTGAACATTGAACTCAATCAGGCCCCCGATTCTACTAAAGAAATTGTTTTTAAATTATAATTTTATTTTCAAAATAATTGTCTCAAAACTGACAATTTAAAAAAAAATACTTGAAAAATACCACCACCAAATATTATAACTTAGTATAAAAAAAAAAAAAACTTTCAATTTTGAGGCAATTATATAAAAAAAAAAAAAAAACCTTCAATGTTGAGGCAATAATTAAAAAAATAAAATTGAAACAAATACAATTTAATAACAATTTCTTTAGTAGAATCGGGGGCCTGATAGGTTGTGATCTAAATTCAAGACAATGAAGGTGCAGAATGTAGATCTCAAATAAAAACTTTTTAATTGGGTTTAGAATATGGTAACACGTAGAACTGTTACTGGAGATATAGCTTTTCTTGTAATACAAGTACTTTAACAGATAAATATGTTCTGCATGAACTAATGCATAATAATAATATATGACGCACATTTAAAAAAAAATCACACAGGCCATATAACTCTCAAATTTAAAACCCCCCAAAAATTAAGTCATAGAAATTTCTGGGAATACCATTCTTATGCCCATCTTTGTAATGTGTATTAATTCACCATACATCCTCCCATAACAGGTGATTTTTTCTTTGCATATTTGCTGACGACCTCCGCGGCGCAGCGGGTGAGTAGCCAGCTGCGAGCGAGGGGTCGCAGGTTTGATCCCCATTAAGGGCAAATTTTTGTAAGATTTGAAAATATTTGTGGTTGTTTTTTTTGCTTAGTTTTTTTAATTGGAATTATTTCTTGTGTTGAGATAGCAGGTTCATGCAAAGTAGGTATCACCGCAGTAGATGCTGTTATCAAAGTGACCATTTTGTTTGCTTACCTCAATATAAGATAGTATTATATTGGCATTGTTTTTTTTGCGACTCAGTGATGAGACGAGATAGGCGTTCGTCTGATGGTAAGCGTCATGCTTGCACAAAACAATTTAGTGAAAGTGTTCAAAAACCCAAAACTGCACGGCTACACACTGCGCTCGTCACCTTGTTACATTAGATGGACAAATAATGTCAATGGAAACATTGCCTTTCAATCTAAAACACAGTTATATTTGCACACTACTGCTTGGCGGTTGAATAACTGGCTAATGTGTGATACTTCCCTGGGAGGATTCAGCAAAAGGTCCCTGCCACAACAAAAATGATAGTTTTTCATGAGAAAAATCCTTATGACGTAAAAAAAGATTTGTTATAAGTCTGTGGCATCGTAGCTCTCAAACCGAACTGAATCGTTCTGTATTTAGTAATTTTTTTTTTAATTCACTTGGTTGAGGGCCTTTTTAGCTATGATTCAAGAATATCTGTTCATCCGTTTCTAGATTATCAGCTCTTTTATCGGGAGTTTAGGTTTTTATAATTTAAAAGTATATTTATTATGAAATATAAATACTTAATTTTTGCAGGCGACTGTACCATTCTCTAAACTATTTCATGGGTGGCCACCAAAATTCAAAACCATGCCAACTTAGGCAGAGATATAAAAACTATTCGTTAAATTATTATCAAGTAAGTTAGGTTCGTAGTATAAGAAATTTTACATCCTAAATGTATCATAGACTGTAAAAACCACAGAAAAGAGAAGTAAATAGAACAGAAATGAGAAGGAAAATCTGTTACCAGGCATTATGGGTGAACCTTGATTGAACAGTCTTATTTAGATCAACGCGTCGAACTCCGCATCACAGTTGCTAACTGATTTCGAATGACTGACGTTTCATGTATATGGGTGCAACTGGCTACAACAAATTTCTTACAAAAATGCATAGACAGCCATTCTAAAATAAACAAAAAAAAAACTTTTTTGTGGTAAAAATATTATGTAAGCGTTTTCCACAAGGTTGTTTGTTTACGAACTAATAATAAAAATATAAAAAACTTTACCCACACCCATGTGACAGCTTTCTCTAAAATTGTTGCCATCCTGTTCCGACGTATTGAAACGTATTGACCGATAATTTTAGTCCTGTCAGATTACTTAGTCCGTAGAAATCTACGGCAATCTCGCCCAGGGCGCTGGTAGTGCTAAAACCGGCACTGCTCAAGACACGTGAAATTTGTACTGGACCAAACATCCATGTGTTTGTGAATCAATGCATGATAAGCTTGTTCTTAATTTTATTTTCAAGTAGGCATTCGAATTTATCATACCATTACCATCGCATTAAATCGGCGCAATATTCACTGCAAAAAATAAAACAACAACATATTAAGAAAACCGTGAAGCCGTGGTAGCCCATTGGTGGGTGACCGCTAGACTTGAAAGCGTGAGGTCGCGGGTTCAAACCCCGGGCCCGTACCAATGAGCTCTTTGAAGTTTATGTACGGATTTTCATACCACTAGCTTTTCGGTGAAGGAAAACATCGTGAGGAAACCTGCATACGTACGGAGAAGCAATTCAATGGCGTATGTGAATCCACCAACCCGCACTGGGCCAGCGTGGTGGATATGGCCCAATCACCCTTTCGGGGGTAGGCTAAAAGTCCAGCAGTGGACTGTTAAATGGCTGGTTATGATATTAAGAAAACGTTTGCCCATTTTGAAATCGTAATCTCGAATGCATTGCATTGAAACAGTTTTGAAGAGCTTGAACTAAGTGCGGCCGCTGAAAGAATGCGTGTGACAGTTGCCATAATATTGGAAAAAGCCGAACGAAAACAGTAAATTCTGATCAGTTTTACTAGCTTTTTTAACGTAAGATTGTACCTGGTAGCCTATATACTACAGTCAAGTATTAAAACAATGTTTTCATTAAGATTTTTACAGTGTTATTCCAGCTGTCAGACGCATTTTCTCAGCGGGTGGACTGTAGTCGCTAATTCTTGGTTTTATCAGTTTGCTTGCATTCCGCGTATGTTATTGTTTCAGCCGGTGTATCTATCTATACTCGGTCTAAAATACGTTGACTACGACAACTGCAATAATTTGTAAAAATCGGAATGGCATTTTCCTTCAATATTACATTGGAGTATATCAGCTACCTACTCCAATTTAAAAACAACAAAAGTGATCAGTTTTTGATTTTCATTCGGCTACTCTACTCTAATGCAGCTGGCAGAGCTAAAAAAAAACTTGCATCTAGTATAGTGTCCATTAAAAAAATTGGTAAAACCTGTTTTTAAGACGGCAGTCTTGTTACACTAAAGAATGAATTAAACACATTTAGTGAATACGGCGCTTACTGTAAACGATCCTCTCTCTCTGAGAGATCTGTCAGTGGATACATGAAACGCTGATAAGGACTGCAAATGAAACGACTCTATTAAGTAGGTATTTTGTTTCATTGAAACATGTCCTGGGGCCTTACGGCCAACTGCTAACGCGGTATCAAACTAACGTTAAATCCGCTCAGTTGGAAAATCACGCGACCGCAAACCGTATCTGGGCGCGTTAAGGTACACGTTCACGTGATTTTCCAACGATTTAACATTAGTTTGATACCGCGTCAGCAGGTGGCCGTAAAGCCCCAGCAATCTCATTGAATCACGTCAAAAAGCGAATCTATTCAACTGAAAACCGTCAATGTTTCGAACAGATAGCTTTAATTATTACGGTTTCAATGCCACAACTTGGTGGATTTAGGTTCTCCAATCTAGGAATCAAAAGCTACAAGAAATTCTCCAAGACCGTCGCGTTTCTTCCGTGTATTTTTCATAACATGAACCCGAGACAGTGTCGTCTGTTTCCGAGGAGTCCAGAGCCCAAACCAGAAGCCATCAACCCCTAGCCATCCTCAGCTGCGACGGTTGTTGACCGGCGCCACCGCCGCTGCTAATGCAGCGTCTAGCCAGGGTGAAACACCTAGGGGGCAAACTAAAATGAAATGCATCCCTACACCCTTTGTTGTCTACCCTCAACCGGCTAGACTAGCTAAATTAAACTGGCATTGCTGCGATGTTTTGCTTTCAATTAAATTTTAATGATGTTTCAACATTTAGAGCTGCATCTAAACGTAGTGCTGATGATTAGTAATTCTTTTGTACAAATAGCTGTCACATAAACCGTTAACCGTCACCATTTTTACAATAGAGCTAATACAAAAACCGGTAAAGTGCGGGTCGGACTCGCACACTGAGGGTTCCGTACCACCACATAATTTGTTAGATACTAAAGTCCAAAAATACAAAATCACATCACAATTAATAATAAATGGCCAAGTGCAAGTCGGTGACCAATTTCTGTTCACCACCATTTCTCGTGCGATCACCGAAGTTAAGCAACGTCGAGCGCGGTCGGTACTTGGATGGGTGACCGCCTGGGCGTTGATGGGATGTTGTCTTTTTGCATTATTGTTTTGTACTTTAGTAGCTAACAAGTTATGTGTTTTATTTATATTAGTTTTAGTCTACAGTTGTTTTGGTCCTGTAATAAGTTGACTGAACATTGTAGCACTATTAACATAAACAGGCCAGGCCCGCTATTCTCCGACAATAGATTTGGCATTGCGGTGGACATGGAAGTAACGATGGCTGCAACAATGTCAGTTGCTCTAGACTAGAATTAGTCTTCAGTGTACGTACCTGTACTCGCTGCCATCTCCTAGATTCCATCTTTATACACCATTTCATCAGAACTCGCGTGAGGATTCATTATAAATTATTATAACACCGGCTTACACTCACGATGATGTTTTCGGTTGAGACGATCGACCGGTTTCGGAGCCATTAGAGACCCTTCATCAGGGAATACGCGCGATTCTGGAGACGGTCGATCGTCTCGATCGATGAAACATCATCGTGAGTGCAAACCGGTGTTATAATAATTTATACATCATCATAATCAGCCTTTTTTAAGTCCACTGCTGGACTTTTAGCCTACCCCCGAAAGGGTGATTCCTATATCATCTTTATACATCACATTAGATCTTTTAATAAGTATTCCGAAACATTCCGAAAACATAAATCCGATAGCCGCGTATAATGGAGCCCTGAGCGAAGTTAGATTGATTAAACGTCTGCTCAAACAAATTGGAGGGTACTTGAAGGTGTTTATGTCTGGGTTCTGGGCTTACTGAACCCGGCCAAATTATTATTTTCAGAACACGCCGTGTGCCCCGAATTGATTTCTTTTATTCTGAGGGCGAGGGAAGGTCAGTGGGTCCGTAAGTTGAACGGAATAGACGAAAACTTGTAGTTACGTCTCCGGATCAAGGATTCAACCTTTCTGCCCCTCTGAATTAGTTGAAGGCTTTCTTTTTGCTTCGACCAAAATAAAATTAATGGACGGGTCATAACCGTTAAACTTGCTCAGTAAAAACGAGTCAAAACCGTCGGACATATACTTCAACACCTAATCTTCTTTCGAGTCGATGTTCCGCAAAATACTATTCTATTTTCAAATCAAGTTTCTAGATCAGAACTTTGCCCCCCCAATGGCACTATTAATTAACACCTAATTATAACCATGTACAGTTACATTTGTTACAAAAAATGTACAGCGGTTATTTGTTGTGTATTTACACTTCGGTAAAGCACATGAAGCCATAATTTTAACAATAGACTTAAACAACAATAGACTCGTGTCGCACTTCCTAAGGCTTGAGAGCGACTGAAACGAAGTGAGAGCCGGCGCTGGTAATCTTCAAAAATGTGCTTCGTCTGGGCCCGTCCATTCATTTTATTTTGGCCGAAGGTTTTTTGACCTCATTCTACGTAGTGCTTTATGAAATACTAGCGGTCCGCCCCGGCTTCGCAAGGGTACATTTTTTTTTGAAAATATAGCATATCTCACCTGTGGATAGTGTAGCTTCCCAACAGTGGAAGAATTTTTCAAATCGGTTCAATAGTTTCGAAGCCTATTCAATGCAAACAAACAAACAATCAAATGTTTCCTCTTTATAATATTAGTATAGATAGTTGAAATCATCATCATCATCATCATCATCAGCCAGAAGACGTCCACTGCTGAACATAGGCCTCCCCCTTTAACCTCCACACTGAACGACAGCCTGCCTTTTGCATCCACTGGATGCCCGCGACTCTCACAATGTCATAATTCATAATTCATAATTCATTTATTTAATACCAGAATCCAGTTATTTAAAATTTTACAATCAATAGAATATCTACTATATAATAATTTACTAACAGCAAAAATAGTTGTGCCAATGGGCCCCAAACTAGGCAAAGCCTGTATCTTGGGCGCCCTATAGCCAGTTAACAGCTTCTGTTAATGCGCTTATGTTTGTACACATTTGCATGGCGTCGTTTACCTACTGCATGCAATAAAACGTCACCAAAGCAAACATAATTAATACCTACGTTAAAAATTATTCCATGAGTATTTGAATTAAATAAATTATTAAACAATTAATTAAACAATTAAACAATTGTCGTCGGTCCATCTAGTGGGAGGCCTCCCTACGCTGCGTCTTCCGGTATAGTTGAAATAAAACCAACAAATGGAATGAATCCGAGTAATTAATGTTCCGGGCGGTGTTAGCGCACGTAGAGTTCCTTAGCTGAAGCCTCTCAAGGTACTGAGTGAACTGATCCGCCTCCGCATAGCATTACGTTGCCATGCCTGATGTAAATCACTTTGAATAGTTTCTGCGTGAAAAGAAAGAGCCATTCTTGTATTTCTGCAGCTACACTATAACCCAGCTCAATGTGAGAGGCTAATGACCTATAGAACCTGTTACTCGACTAGTGGGAACAGCATCGGGGCCTTCAGTCTACTACTTTTTGAGCGTAAAATTGGCATTAAATTTCGAGAAACAATGGAGAGAAACATAATAAACATGAAACTGGTACAGACCATGATCCAAGAAAACAAGGTCTGGCACTCTGGCAGTTGTCCCAGAATTACGTCACTGCCTAGTTGCCACTTTATTGCAACAAACACAGATATTGGGAAACAAATTCGTTAATCATCTATTAAATGAAATACAAAAAGCATTTCAATTTTCATTTGGTTTGTTCTCTCAAGCAAGTTAAGCACGAATTGAATATATTAAACACAATTTTAACAAAACCACGTTGATTTATTGGATTCCCACAGGTAATATACGAATATTGGGGAGTTATAATTTCACGCTACTGTTAACACAGAAAATCATAGAGTCCGCCATTGTTTCGTGTATCGTCATCTCTCTCGAACTTGTTCTAAATTACTTATTCTGCTCTTGCTTATGCACGTGTACGTGTATCCATGACATTGATGACATCATTGTGGGACGCCCACGTCACATTATTTCCCGGAGTGCTATACCTGGCGGAGTATATTATTATAAGGTTTTGCGTTCTCGAGGTAGAGCTCAAGCCTTCCGCTGCAAACTCGATTCCGAGTCGTCGAACTCCACCAACAGATCTTGCCGTTACAATTTTCTTCTGTTTACGTGAACTAATATATAAGATATGAAAAGCTAAATTGTCTTTGTACCTCAGATCCTTTGTAACAACAGAGTGGCGTAGATGTCTTATGTAAAATAGAGAAAGATGGCAGAAGGAGAAGAGGCAGCAGTAAGTCCATCCTGGGAGACAATGGTAATGATGACTACATAATATGACCTCAATTGCTTTAAAAAAAGAGAGAATAGAGTACTCAATGTTAGGCAACGCACCGCCAATGCCCCGGGTATTGTAGGTGTCCATAGGCGACAGTGACTACTTACCATCAGGTGGTCCGGCGCTTGTTTGTCTAATCATCATCGTCATCAGCCAGAAGACGCCCACTGCTGAACATAGGGCTCCCCCTTTAACCTCCACACTGAACGACAGCCTGCCTTTTGCATCCACTGGATGCCACTATGTCGTCGGTTCATCTAGTGGGAGGCCTACCTACGCTGCGTCTTCCGGTTCGTGGTCTCCACTCCAGAACCTTTCTTCCCGGTTATTATCGGTTATCAGTTCTTCGAGCGATGTGGCCTGCCCATTGCCACTTCAACTTGCAGATTTTAACAGCTATGTCGGTGACTTTGGTTCTTTGGCGAATATCCACGTTTCGGATTTTATCGCGCAAAGAAACTCCGAGCATAGCCCATAGCTCCATTGCCCGCTGTGTGACTCTGAGTTTTTCCAAAAGGCCAACAGTTAAGGACCACGTCTCAGTACCATATGTCATCACTGAGTTTTCCTAGTTTGTCTAATGTTACATAAGAAAAGCCTCCGTTAAAGCATTTGTAAATCTTGTTTAGATTCGTTCATGTCTTTTTCCTACATTGCCTGTTACAAAAAGTCTTATGAAATAATGTCCATCACAACAGTCGCCTTTGTTAAGTTCCCAGCAGCTTTTCCTAGTTTAGTGAAAACTCTCCGTTTTCCTTGTTATTGTGTTCGTACGGACGAGCTAGAGGGAACTCGAAAACACTGGCTCAGTTACTTTTGTATGATTTGTAGCTTTTGTTTGACTCGACGCGTTCTTTTTACGGAACTTGTAAATAAACTTTACCTTTTAGGGTTCCGTACCCAAAGGGTAAAAACGGGACCCTATTACTGAGCCTACGTTGTCTGTCTGTCTGTACGTCTGTCCGTCCTACCTTTAAACGGCTGTATCTTTCGAACCGTAATAGATAGTCAATTGAAATTTTCACAGAAAATGTTACGGCCGTTTAACTAAGAAATAATAAAAAAGTCAAAACGTGAAAACGATAGGGGTCCCCCCAAACGTATTTTTGTAATTGCTCTTATGTAGAAACGGTGCGAGTAGGTGACAAGTTTCTGTTCATTACCAAGTTATAACTGGTAATTTAGTTTTTGAATTTTGTGTTGGTATGAAACCCCTCAGTGCGCGAGCCCGACTTGCACTTGGCCGGTTTTTTACATTTGCGTCGTTGCCAGACAGAACGGACTGATTTCAGTCAAGCTAATTAACTTTAATGTATCGCCGCGCAGACCTTGGTAAAACATATCTACCTAAGTTTATATATAACATCATTGCCCACGATACGTTTTTCTCGAGGAAAACATCGTGAGGAAACCTGCATACGTACGGAGAAGGAATTCAATGGCGTATGTGAATCCACCAACCCGCACTGGGCCAGCGTGGTGGATATGGCCCAATCACCCTTTCGGGGGTAGGCTAAAAGTCCAGCAGTGGACTGTTAAAAAAGGCTAATTATGATGATGACTATTAACTAAATATAAATCCCAGGAATCGCCAATTTTTTGCAACTCCCGAGTTCTTTGTAGAGTCTGATTAATTAGAAAAATTAAATAGTGGAATTAGCAATTAGTCGGTATGTAGCACTCGTTAAGTAAAAGTTAAATGCGCTAATGGTTATGGTCCTTAATGATTATAATGAACACAGTTATAATAATGCTCGAAACAGCGGAACTTAATAAATTGTTATTGTGGATATTTAAGATGTTAACTCAGCGACTAATAAAATGAAATAACAAAACACTTTATTGACCTAACTCGAAATTAGCTTAACTCGAAAACTATACCTTCTTTGTTTTATTTTGCTAGCCTACTATTTTAACATTATTAAGGACGTGCAGATAATAGAAAACACGTTTTTTTTGGGATTTGCTATTAATTTTTATGGCACATTGGTCCTTAATATTGGTTGTTAATATCTATTTAAGTATGTATTTAAAACTATATATGTATGTATATCAGTCTCTGGCAGCCATATCCCAAGCTTTGCTTAGTTTGGGGTTAGATGACCATGTTTTTTTTTTTAACTTTTAAGCTATCACGGTTGTTAACTACAGTTATACGATTATTAACGATTTTATTACCGTGATAAGGTTGTGGATTGAGCTCCCGATATTTCGCGTTGGCCGAAATATATATATATATATAGCTAATATTTTTGCGCAGTTTTACAGACCAATACTCAACACTTACTTAGTATTACATGACCAATCTTTGAACTATCATCTAAAACTCTAAATTTCGATATTTTTCCATTATTCGAGATCGATGCAACAAGCAAAACATCATTCAAACAAACCCAGTAATGTCATGCAAAGGCGTACTTGTATCGGCAGTTAAAGCATCGTGTCCATTTCTCTTATAACCCTGTAGTAAAACTAACTCAGTATAAGCCTTCACCCGCATGGACTATATGACAGAAACCGTAGGTTTTACGGGATTGTAACTGCCAAAAAATAAAACACGTCGAACCATTGTGACGACGTGAAATAATGTCAAACAGATATATAGACATACATACATATAACACTTTCATAATTTTGGTGGTAGATTATTACTTAGCTCGAAGAGTTTGCGGTTGCCACGCGGCCGCAGGATATGATTTCAGACGATCTCTTATTGAGGACGTGCTTATTGTGACGTTATGAACTTCTGACATCCAGCTTACATTCTGTTTTATCTGAGATAGCCCGTTGGTCCAGTTGGAAGTGAACCTGCCTTCTGAGCTTGGGGGCGTGGGTTCGATTCCCACCTAGGACAAACATTTATGTGATGAACATTTGTGTTTGTTCTATATCTGGTTGTTAATATCTATTTAAGTATGTATGTAAAACTATATATGTATGTATATCAGTCTCTGGCAGCCATATTACAAGCTTTGCTTAGTTTGGGGTCAGATGACCGTGTGTGCAAAAATGTCCCGAATATTTATTTATTTATTTATCTATTTATCCACATACAATACAATACATATGCCTATCATGTTCCCACTGCTGGGCCACAGGCCTTCTCTCAGGGAGAGGGGATGGTCCCTAATCCACCATGCTGGCCCAGTGCATGTTGGTGAATGTCACATGTCTTTGAACGTTTGAGATTCTTGGACATACCGGTGTCTTCACGATGTTTACCATCACTGTTTTGAGCGATGGCATCGGAACTGGTCGCATATAGGATACATTTCGGAGAGTGTACATCGGATCTGCACGATCTAATTCCCTCCTGCCCATTTTCTATCGGACTGCCAGAGCGGGCACAAAAAATCGTTACCGCTTTATGGTTGATATTCCGAAAACCCGTATGAAGCGCTTTGATTCCACATGTATTGTGCGAACTGCTAGTCTGTGGAATGCGCTGCCTGAATAGGTGTTCCCCGATGGTTACAATCTGGGTGTCTTCAAATCACGAGTGAATCGGTTTCTTCTAGGCAAGCGTGCTCCAAGTCTAGTTTATAGGTAATTTATTTATACATTAAGTACAGTGGCAACACCACGCATAGTTTGACAGTCAGCACGCATTGCTGTGCGTGTGTGAGAGTGCCTAGTACCACAGAAGATGCCAGTACCAGTCAGTGTGGTCCCTGAACGTAGTCCAGTTTATTTTCTAGCTATATTATTTATAAAAAAAACGCTATAATTGTGAACTTATTCTTATTTTATGTATGAGGCCTTCGGAATAGCCTTGGAACACCCTTGGAATTGTCACAAAGGCTGGATACTCGTCCTGCGCGACATTTAAACGAGCTAATTGAACAGGTCTACATTTTGTCGTATAAAGCAAAGTATCAAGGTATATTTGCTTCTTTCGCTTGGAAGCTGTCTTCAATATTTGTACAAAAAGAACATTCCGTATATGTATATCTGTTCCGTTTCCCATCCCCTTGAACGCTATTGATTACTGTTGCGTTCCCCCTCGGACGGTTTTCACGTCCAATTATGTTCAATTCCACCATCGGAAACCTTGCAATAATTCCCGACAGCTTTGTTATGTTTCTCGGAACTACTCGAGTATTACAGCCTTATACAAAACTAGAATAATCTGTTTGCGTGCATTTCCCTAGAATTCACCTTTCTAAACGATTCATCATCATCATGATCATTTCAGCCGCAGGACGTCCACTGCTGGACATAGGCCTCCTCTATCGATCTCCAAAAGGGCTGGTTGGAAGCGGCCTGCATCCAGCGTTTCCGTGCGGTCTCTTTTAGGTCGTCTGTCAATACCGTGGGTGGACGTACGCCTGTTCGTTCGTTCGTTCGTGGGTTCTTCCTCCCTCCTTTGGGGGGGGGGGTAGGGATTCGGCATCAGACTAAAAGTCTCCTGCTGAGGCTGGGCTCTGGGGGGCACTGCCCCCAGGGAATTTAAGGGGCGAGCGCCCGCCCGGTACTTTCCGACCGGGCGTCGTTTCGCGCCCTCTTGGGACCTATGTCCCGCGGGTTGGTGGAGGGGCGAGCGTCCGACCGGTACTAGTCCGACCGGTGGCGCTCCAGCTCCCTCCCTACGACCGGTTAAGGTCTGGTACGTACGCCTGTCTATTATGTCTTCTGTGGTACGACGCTGCCTTTACCGGTTCGTGGTCTCCATTCGAGAACCTTTCGGCCCCATCGGCCATCTGTTCTGCGTGATATGTGCCCTGCCCACTGCCACTTCAACTTGCTAATCCGGTGGGCTATGTCGGGAACCTTCGTTCGTCTACGGATCTCCTCATACGAATTCCTCTAAACCAGCCTTTCCCAAAGTGGGCGATAACGCCCCCTTGTGGGCGCTGCAGACCTAAAGGGAGGCGGTAAGAGACCCAGAAAAAAAAGGAAATTGAATTAATGTTTAATCTCCGCTAATATAGCTAACAATAATTGATTAATTTAATTTGAAGTTATAGTGGTTTTTAAGAAGGTGAAAAAATGGGGGCGCTAATAAATAATTTATTCTTAAAGTGGGCAGTAGACAAAACAAGTTTGGGAACCTCTGTTCTAAACGATTATCTATTCTGAGTTTTGTTAAATTTCAGTAATGTTTAAATCTCCAAGATGAAGAATCGAGATTGTATGGTTATGTCACTAGTTTAAAGAGTTTTTGTCATGTGAATTATAAAGAGTTAATCAATTAATTAACTTACTCTAATACAGTCAATTGAATTCTGCTTCAAAATAGAGAAGCTTTCAATAACATCGCTCATATTGGTAAAGTTTATTTTCATGATCATCTTGTCCTCTAAATTCAAATCAATTCAGTATCCTTGAAATGTCCTACACTTTAGGCACATACATTAAAAACCTATAGTCCGGACCGGAATATTTTAAACATAATTAATTCAACTTTTTATAATTACTGTTTTTATCTTTAGCCAAACAGAATTCGTGATCAAAGTTCATATTAACACCTTTAAGATATTTAGTTTCATACGTTTCATTTTATAGTATACTCGTTAGCCGTATTATCGACGTTGCTATTATAATTAGGTCGTCACACATTCAATCCACTGTGACGGAGTCTCGGAAACAAAGAGTGGAGTCGTTGCCATGGGATCAGGAAGTCCCGCCCAGGGCGTTGACTGCTAGAGAGCATCATGCATGAGGGTCATAGTTAGCTATGAAGGAGAACAATCAAAATTACTTAATGCGCATCTAAATATCGTCACCAACTGTTTACATATTTAAATGGGATAAGCAGTAGGTAAGTGCTCGTTCCTGTCTCAAGCGAAACGCCGCTCCCACCATAGCACTCCTGTAACATTTTCTGGTTTCGGGTTTGCTGTTTTTTTGTCGGGAAAGTTGAAAAGTCTGGTTGCGATTAAATATAGTCCGTTTATGAATGGGAGAACTGTGATTCATGTGTGCGGTGTATGTACTATGTCGGTTCTTCGATCATCTCCGAGGGATTGTTAAAAAAAAAAAAAATGGGCTTGCGTTTGACCACCATTTCGCCTGATGATGCGGCCTATGTTGGAACACGCTTGACTAGAAGAAACCGATTCACTTGTGATTTGAACACATTCAGATTGTAACCATCCCATTGGGGAACACCCATTCAGGCAGCGCATTCAACAGACTAGCAGTTCGCACAATAAATGTGGAATCAAAGCGCTTCGTACGGGTTTTCGGAATATTAACCATAAAGCGGTGACGATTTTTCGTGCCCGCTCTGGCTGTCCGATAGAAAAATGGGCAGGAGGAAGGGTTTCCTTCCATTTGTGTGCGTGTCCCCTGAATATATTATGAGGTTACAGACAACATCATACTTGCCTGTAATCATCTTTTATTTTTTTTGTTTACTTGTGTATAATAGTTAATGGAATTGTCACAAACAAAACAATCTTTTTAAGACTTAATATGCTTTATTAAATATGAATGCTTTGTTGACTCTTCAAGTTAAAAAACCATTTATCGTTTTGTCACTCTGTATCAGTCCACTCTTGAAACTATCACTAACCTTGGTGGACATTTAATACATCAGTGATCAGTTTTCGAGCTCCATAAAGTTGACAGTTTTCCGTATCATGGCTGCCCTTCAGTTCATAGCAGAATACTTTATGTAGATCGCCGAGACTCCAGGGACTGAGGGAACATACATGGGCTTAATCAGGTCACAGCGTGAAAGTGAAGCCATGCAAAAATTGCTTTCTTTATAAAATTTCTAATCTTTTTTGCTTTTTTACTTTAAAATACATTGAAATTTAAAAATAAATTGATCTATACTAATATTATAAAGAGGAAAGATTTGATTCTTTGTTTGTTTGTTTGCATTGAATAGGCTCCGAAACTACTGAACCGATTTGAAAAATTCTTTCACTGACGGGAAGCTACACCATCCCCGGGTGACATAGGCTATAATATATACCCGTGCGAAGCTGAGGCGGACCGCTAGTTATAAATAAAAATGAATAACACTTTCTGGTATTTACTGCCTTAATATGGTCATTGACGATTGGGGTTGACGATTTTTTTATTTGCTAATTTTGATTCTCCACGGACTCCTGGGTCCGTGCCCTTTGTCAACTTTTACAATTTATTTTTTTAAACTATATCTGATATTGAATAATATCAGATATAGTTATGCTTTTATAGATAAGTTTAGCTTTGTATCTATTTTACTACGCACAAATATTGACTGAGTTCTTCAGACGGTTTGCTCCGGCTTACCGTACTCAAGTTATCTCCAGTGTATCAGTTGTCTGGCCTATTGTTCCCGTGTCGATGAAGCATGGCTATGTGATACGTCTCCCGCCCGGTAATCAGCGGTTAATGCCACCGTGTGTATTGTTCCTAAGGCTTTGTTCTGGCTTGGTAGTTTCGAGTGTAAAGCTAAATATATGACTATTTACGCATTTGCTATCGAAAATTACCACGGAGTTCCACAAGGATGCCTATCAGGTCCCACCATATTCATTCTCTGTATCGAGCTGGTTCTTAATTAGTTAACAGTTTCTATGTATAAATTAGTTTGTGTCTGCTAAATTACTTTCGTAATAAAGTAATTTTATAAAAATATATATGTATATAAAAAACAAACGCCCGTATAGTAGTAGTGACGTGCGCAATATATATGTAGATATATGACTGATCGTTGTTTACGTTGGTAAACAGCGGACATAGATAATATTCGTAAAAGCCCTACTGTCGTATATTGGAATAGCGCGACATCGAGCACTTAGGGCATTTTGCCAAACATTCAGAATTTTGACATAAAACGTACATTATTTATCCATCACTCCCTAATTCCTAAAATGATGTTCAGCATTTCTTCTCAACTCACTGATTATCTTAAAGTTAAACGAAACAATTTTCCCTATTCTTGCTGATACATCCTATACTTATGTGCAGGTCCTAATCCTTGAGGGAACAAAGGGAAATAAACACCAAGGTCCCAAACACAGCGGTAGCTATAGGGCCGCCCAGGCCGCCCTTGCTTTCAAAACGGGACCGAAATGGTGCATCTACTAACTGGGTCAAGCTCGCTTGCGTCGGGTCGCCTGCCACGTGCTCCTCCCCACTTCGTCCCTCCCCCTCTCGCCCTTTTTATAAATCCAATTAAGCCTTCTCTCGATGTGTTAGAGTCTACTTTTCGTTGTTAGAACTGTGCTCTATGGCCTTGTCGATAGCTGGTTACGAATATCTTTCGAATTGCCGTAGTGAACCTTGTCACCAGCGGTTACAGTCTCTATTACTTCAGCTTCAGTAATTAAGACAAAGGTTTGTTCATTCTGACACTTACGGTGTACTGCTTCTACGCCAGTGGGTGTTTGAATTTTAAATTTAATGGTCAGGAAGTTGTTCTTTGTCTCCTGGTTCCCGATGTAAACATTCGCAGCACATTAGAATATTGCGTGGGCTCTTGCGTACCATATTTGTATTCATTAGATATCTAGCGCGAAGTGTTGAATAATAATGATGTTATTCATAAAAAATTATATCGCAATAGCAGCGCAAAGAAAATCAAAGACATTGTTGGATTTTTGCCATTATGAGGTAGCTTATAGAATGGGGACAGAAGCGAACCGCGTTCAATTATGCAACACAGAAGGCGGCAAAGTGATAGTGAAAGCGAGCCCCCATTCGTGACCGACTTTTTGATTTAGTACCGTTACTGAAAGCTCCATCCATTTTCCATGTAAATGGCAAATTTAATGGCCCGAAATATCATGGAAACCTTAGATGCCGACCTCACGGTTCTATAAATATGGGGACGCTCACAAAACTGTTCCTGGGCAATTTATACTTTCCGGTAAAATATAACGTTCCAATTTAGTTGTATCAAAAATTGTTTGTGGCTCATTAAATATAATGAGTGTATATTTCTTAACATATCTACATATCATTTTACAAATGTGTTATCTAAATGGCTTATTGGTGAAAGAGGTCAGAAAGTGTTTATCGCTCTACATATTTTGTGCCAAACCGACGTATAAAAGTAGTACGTACTCATAGTAGCCCAACTGAGTCAATGGTAGGTCAAGATCGACTCGAATGTTCTGTTTTCTCATATGTAAGCAGTTTATGTTCAATTAAGGACTTGTTTTTACCAAGTATCTTGTGACTTTTTTATTTGATTTAGCTTCAAGACCTCGTAGTTTGGTTTGATGTTTTATTTTTTGTTTCTGTGTGTTTCCATCCAAACACGGTACTCCTAACC
Source organism: Agriopis marginaria (assembly GCA_932305915.1). NCBI lineage: Eukaryota > Metazoa > Arthropoda > Insecta > Lepidoptera > Geometridae > Agriopis > Agriopis marginaria. Next base: position 522,458 of record OW029932.1, read on the forward strand.
AGTTTGGTTTTCTTAATTAAATGTTGTTTCTTTTCTTCTTTTACTGTGTTAATTAGGTTTATTACTTTATTTGTTATCTCTTCCATAAGATATTTGACTCTGAAATGAAGAAGCAAGTTGAACGTAATATTGCCATGAAACCAAACGCTTCTCCTTGAGCTGTTTTTGTCTTCTGATAAGTATGCAATGCATCGTTAACATCTATTTTACGGAGACTACTGAATTCACTAAATCTTGCATTTTGTTATGAAAAATGTTTGATAAAATAATCGATGGCATTTTCCAGGTACGCTTTCCTAAATTCAAAATCATATTCGCGCAGGCTATTCCGATTATCTACTATATAAAAATAAGTCGGGTTTTCCTTCCTGACGCTATAACTCCAGAACGCACGAACCGATTTCCACGGTTTTGCATTCGTTGGAAAGGTCTCGGGCTCCGTGAGGTTTATAGAAGTCATCTGGTGGCGAAACGGAGTTCGCCGGGTTTGCTAGTTGACTATAAATATACAGAATCAAACATCACAGATGAATAAAATCGTTCACATTACGAAGGTAAACTTCCGTTTGGCAACAGCTAGTCTAGCACTAGCATATCCACTCATGCGAATTGTAATCTAGAAGTAGATCATGCAGAATCAATGATTCGTGACACAACTCGGGTATCGATCTACTAAAGCAAATAGTATCGAGCTATCGAGTGCTGGCAATAAACTCTAGTAACTTATCAATCAGTATTAGTTTTGGCGATAATAGTGGTAGCTAATGGAAAATTAATAGATTTATGGCATTTCTTTTATTGCCCAGTTTGCGATCAAGTTTTGCCGGAACAATTATGATTGTTATGTTAGTTATTTTGATGGGTAATTAACAATCGTGATCTATTTCTGAACGGATGCTGTTGACTTTGTTACCTTTGTTGTTCCTTGTTGTTGGCGTTACTATTATGGATAACTTTAGAAATAAATATATTTCTTGATTATACTGAATCTTGTTTGAAATGTTTATCGGGTTTTGTTTTGTTTTTAAACGTTTGTTTGTTTGTGTTTAAAATATGTGTTCAAATCGCGGAAGTTTAAAAATTACTATTATTGAATATTATATATAAAAAATCAAAATGAAATGCAGTTCTTTGATATGCCCCTCACTTGGGAACGGCTCGACCGATCGGGCTATATTTTGTTTTAAAATATTTGTAATAGTCCAAATTAGGTTTTTATGGACAGACAATTTTGTAGTTTCCCGGAAAAAAATCTAATTCGGGACAAACTGAACGTCCATTTTTCTATGGATTTTGAAATAAAAATTTCTTTAGCCGCGTTAAGCGATTTTTGGTAGGGGCAAAACTTATGGGTTCGCGTCAGCGACATAATAATGTGACATATTAGTTTTCAGTTCGGACGGTAGTCCCAATGACTGCCTATATTTTTTATAAACTTAAACAAAATTGTATTTGTACAGGACAACTGTCGGGCCAGTTAATTAATTAAATACTAACGTAAACGGCATAGAGCAAACTAGTTAACCCGAACATGAACGAACAGAAAAATTCAAACATAAAACACAGAGTGTGTCCTGATTTTGTTTGTTTAAATTCAAATATTAGTTTGTTTGTTTAGGTCAAATCTTGCAAGCTTAATTAGACCCCTTCCTCTTATCCTACGCAGTAAATTTTTACATGTTGGTCAGTTCCGATAACAATGCATTTTTATGGTAAGTATGACCTGAATTGGCATCCAGGATTAGCTCCAGATAAGCTATTGAACTCTTCAATGGTCAACAGCACAGATACGAAATTTTGTGTACGTCTTCTTCTTTCGAGTCGATGTTCCGCAAAATACAATTCTATTGTCAAATCAAGTTTCTAGACCAGAACTTTGCCACCCCAATGGCACTCTCCGTGGCTTCATTCAGGTCGTCTTGTGTGCAAGTTGTAGGACACGCTGCACAGTCCATCAATATTGTGTACGTATTTTATTATGATAGCCGGTTTTATGTTTCACCATGACATGGTTGCTGCACTCAGGGTTGGCTCCCGACTAGGGAACTCTTCAACGATTAACACCAAAGACAAGAAACGTATACGCTTTCTTCTTTTTAAATCATTTAAATGAGAGCTTGTTTAAAAAATGTTTTTTTACTATTCACATCACATCAGCCTGTATACGTCCACAGCTGAGCAAAGGTCTTCCTCTTAGAGATGGGTTTTGCCATAATTCCCACGCTTGGGGATCGCAATACGTTAACCGTGTACTCATAGGACGCTGCTGCCCATCCCCTGGTCATTGTGGTCGTAGTTTTAGGTCATTGTGCCCGGGCTTTTACAATAACCTTATTAGAATAGAAGCATATAATAATCACTGGTGTAACATCCAGCTAGCGTAGAATATCAACCTACTTGTAACAAGATACTCATTTGCATAACACACAAGGTGTATCCGGCACTTCGTTCTAAGGTGAATATGTCTCACCATGCGCGATGTTGCCAAGGTAACTGAGCCAAAGATGATTTCTGCGCATTAATATCTGCAAATAAATCATTGTTGACTCATAGATACTATCTGCACTAAACATTTACATAACATCGCTTTTAGCGATAAGGCCGCCAGTTGTTACATTAGTTTTTTTTAAGAGTTTTTTTGTCCTCTGTATCAAATTTAATGGTGTGAACAATAAAGAGTTAATCAATCAATAACACGTGTCATAAAGGTTAAATTAGTTCACATTTAGTAAGAAACAGGTGTTCTCGTTTATCTTTTGTATTAGTTTTTTTTATTTATTACCTTTTTATTTTGTTTTTTTCTTGAGACTAGGCTAACATTGCGATCGATTTTTACGATCTCGCCTGATCGCGTTTTTATATATTTCTGAGCCTCACTTTCTTGACCTAGACCAATTAACTTTCATATAGTGTATATTATCAACATCTACTTCGATATTGCTACTGTGTTACTTCATTTATTCCCACTGGTATGCCGCTCAGGCAATTCGAGCTTCGTCATTTGAGAACCAATTTAATGGTAAACTCCATGGAGTTTCAACTTTCCACTTGATTTTGTATCATGCGCTCGTTTGCCAAGTCATCGTCGTTTTCTTCCATTTACCTATTTACTTCCTTGCTACATTCTTTGCTTATCTTGGCTTTTACTTGCAAATGGAAGTTTATGCATGAGTCAAACAACCATCAAATTAATCCTATTCAAATCAACAAATCGCAAATCTACAAACTTAAATGCCTGGATTTAGCCAAAAATTCTGTGCAACTTTGTGAAACTTGTCTGTAACAATTCATAATAGCTATCAGCAATGTTCTAGTTAACGATTGCGGGCGCGCAGCCGGCAGCGCGCGAGGGATTTGTTACGAAACACGTAGTGGATTTAATTCAATTTGAAGTAATCGCGCGGATGTGAGGGAGGAAGCAAGGCCGCCAGGTAACCGCTACGCGTCGATGGTGCCTGTTGCTAGCACGCACCACGCAACTACCTCGCCGCCACGATTGTGTATTCCAGCTGCCTTGTTTCTAACGGATCTCATGATACCGCTACCACTTTCTGAACGACGGGACGACTACAGAGTGTACTATTCCTTTGAGACATCTCAACATCTTCAGACGTAAATTTTTCATTGATGTCAAATATGTCGATAAACTAATCCTTGAGAGCTCTTCTGGGGCCAATATGAATAAATAATTTGTTTTTTATTGCCTTTAGAAATACACCTTCATACTCTAGTGAAATTGCTTGCGTAAGATGGTAGGTATTATAAAACAACCTATTTTTGTTTCCGCAACGAAACGCTTGATTAGTTTTGACTTTGATAATAACTCCAGGAATTCAACAACTTTCAATAAAACCGTACATCTTATTTGCCACATTCAAAATCTGTTTGGAATGGGGGAGTCCTTGAGTGAATATCGAATAAACTTCAAAACATCCAGAATTCTGTGGAGTCTTTGTTTCAGAGTTAACAATTTTAAGTTGCTTTTGGCTGAAGTGTGGTTTTAATTTCGTTAAGTTTAGTATAAGTACATGTAACGTTAGAATATATCGTATCGGCTCCATTGCACCACTTTGCTTCTAACGCTCGAGTCTCGGTCAAGGGTTGCATGACGTTGCGAGATTACTAATTTAGTATTCTGTAGAAGTTCACTTACACGAATAGGTACGGGCTCGTTTTAGCCGAGGGCACGGTATGTCGACTATGGACATACGTTGGTATAGGCTGGCTTGACGGACGTTCGCGTGCTCTCAAGTGCTCGCCAAGGTGTGTGCGTCAGCAGTTACAGTGTCAGCGGTGGCACTGCTCTCGTAGCCAGCCCCAGCGATCACATTTATGTACAAGCGCGTGTCGGTCTCTATATGTTGCGTACTGTGCCCAGGATCTGGATATCGCCGAGCAGCCGGACGCGTAAGTGGTGTGTATGGGGCCGGACTGACGCTTATTTAATGGATGGACTTTTTCTCTTGTTGTAAGGTGGGACGCAGGGCCCGGGCCGCCGACCCCACCTGCCATACCTCCACTTACGCCTCTGGATGTATCGTACGTTACAACTCACTATCACCTTCGCACGCGAGCTCGATCCCTTGTCCAACACTGACAGCTCTACACTCGGTTGTGTTGGTAATAGTTAAGTCATGAGTCGGTATTGTGTTGAGGTTACGTTGGATCGGTGGTCGAGCTGTTACACTATTAGCCGATGAGCGGACTAGACACTGACCGAATCGGAGGGATGATAACACACAAATTAACTGATTTGACCAACAACGTAAACTGATTGAATTATAAACAAGTCCCAAAGAAACGATCCTTATTCACATTTTTCTTAGTGACGGTTTAACTTTGATAAATAAAGCGGCAAGTGCGAGTCGGGCTAGCGCACTGAGGGTTCCGTACCACCACAAAATTCAATAACGAAATTACCAGTTATATCTTGGTAATGAACAGAAACTTGTCACCGACTCGCATTTGGCCATTATTTATCATTTGTTGATATATTTTAGAGTGTGTACTATATTCGAGCCAAATTTGACGCTTTTATATATTACCGTTTTTCCATTAGAGCTAATACAAAAATACGTTTGTTGTACAAGACCCTCTTTCGTGTTAACTTTTTTATTATTTTCTAGTTAATCCGCCGTATCAACACATATTCTGTGAAAATTTCAACTGGCTATCTAGTGCGCTTCGAAAGATACAGCCGTTTAAAGGTAGGACAGACGGACGGCCAGACAGACATCGTAGGCATAGGTAATAGGGTCCCATTTTTACCCTTTGGGTACGGGACCCTAAATTACGAATTTTGATAGATTCTGTATGAAAAAGCTGTCGAAAACCGTCATAACGAAATTTTTGAATGTACCCAGATCAAAAAATTGATACTACCTTATATGTTAGTTGGTGATCTCTACCTCGCTTCGTCAGTTGCTTATCAGAATTTCAATAGCGTCTCCGAGCTAGTTGATACCAGTAGTTAATTTTCCTCCTTCTAAGGACCGTTACTCTGTTTGCTAACGGATGTATATGTAACTATCTGTAAGAGCCATTCTCACTACGACGTCTCGAGCATTCTAATCTTGTTTGACTTCCCTTTGCCCTTTTCTTTTGACAGTGTAAGTGCTTTTGTTAGCTTCACATTCTGTGTGTTTATATTTGTTTACCCATTACTTGACGCATCATGTATTATTGCTTTTCCTGTCATGTTATATTTAGTTTTAAAATCTGTATTAGTAAAGTAATTTAACACAACAAATGTGTGGTGCATGTTAATGCCGGCTTGAGGGCTTAATTAAACTCCTAGTTTTCACACAACTGCAGTCCAAGTACCGTTCTTTATCGATCGTCAAATTCGATAAAATGCCGTAGAATCGATCATAGCGAGTACTGAACAAATGGCATTTTATCGAATTTGACGATCTCAACTGTCAAATTTGATGATCGATAAAGAACGGTACTAGCACTGCTGGCTCGTCAAAACTACATATAATTTATTTCTTAAAATAGTAGATGATCGTGTATTTACTTCCTACTTGTAAAAATAATTGCTGCGCTAAATTTTAAGTACATTATAATAGGACATTAAAAATATTGTTAAAATTGTCATACAAATAAATAAATAAACTGTTTTCTGACGAATCTCTAGCGTATTTCCGCTTTTACTACGCTTTAAATACATAAAATGTGTAAATTGTTTACTCAATATTTCAAATATTTATTCAAAATTCCTTATTCTTCATTGACAAATGTTAATGATGCTAATTTAACCTAACCTGAAATAAACAGTAATTACTTAAAAGAAAACACTAACCTAAAACACAAATTAAACTCCGAAACTTTCAGCAATTAATGTGCAATGACTATAAATATTGTTTAATTTAAATGTAAATGAAATAACAGTTATACCCGTTGCTTTAGTGCACTTTGTCGACATGTGTTTCGCCTCTTCACGAGGCATCCTCAGAACGTGTTGACTCTTCGAGCGCTAGCCAACTTATCCTAAATTCCTTATTGTATTTAAAACGACATAGAAGCGGAAATACACAAGAGATTCGTCAGAAAAACAGATTTGAAGATGGACTTCCGTAAAGTAACGCCTGATTCAATCATCAAATTAAATAAAAAAACATTTCAAAGTGTTATTTTGTTGAAGAATTAAGAGTATACAGTCCTTAATTATGTGATAAAATCGTGACAATTAGTCGTTGAGCCGTTGAGCGACACCTTAAGTGGTGTAGCAGACGTAAAATTTTTAATTATTCGGAAGGAGAAGAAGGTCTTTCTATAACATGCTTTTTGTGTTTATAATATTTCTTGAATTTGCTTGTTTATATTTATTGTTATTTACTTTAAAATGCTTTTCTTGTATTTGCATACAGTTGTTATAGATTAATGTATTATCGTGTATACCTATATCTATCACGATTGTATTGCAGTTGAAGATCAATAGATAAGTTTGTTTGAATGATATAGTATTTTCTTATATTGAGACCGACATTACATGCGAACGCTAGACGCTTGGTTTGCTTATCAGTTAGGTATTCATGTTAAAAATATTTATTTTGTTTGAATGGTTGTTATTATTATATTTCCTGCTAATTAACCAGTCATTGGTATTTCGCAATAATATGGCTGAATATTTAATAACACATGACCTAGTCTCAAACGTACTAAGAATCGATGCGCCAGCTATGTTAAGAAACTGAAAATAGTTATTCTCTGCGATGCAGATATATTTAGCTGACAAGCTAACATTAGGCACGCCGTCTGAACGATTGTCTCCAAGTCTTGCAACATGCTCGTCTCGACCACTGGTTTCCGGTTTTCAGTTGAATCTGAAGTCGCCGACTCGATATGTTGCACTCTGAATCACATTTGAGCAATATCTTGAATCGTGAACACGTGAGTCAGAGTTGCGTGCATCTGCATTATATTTCCTGTCCTGCCACAGTTTCGGCGGACCGGGTTACCGAACTCACATTAGAGAGAGCTTTTCCTCGCGACCTATTTAAATAAACGTTGGATAAAATTGGGGAACAGCATTGCAAGTACCGTTCTTTTATCAATCGTCAAATTAACAGTTGAGATCGTCAAATTCGATACAATGTCATTTGATCAATACTCATCATCATCAGCCAGAAGACGTCCACTGCTGAACATAGGCCTCCCCCTTTAACCTCCACACTGAACGACAGCCTGCCTTTTGCATCCACTGGATGCCAGCGACTCTCACAATGTCGTCGGTCCGTCTAGTGGGAGGCCTGCCTACGCTGCGTCTTCCGGTTCGTGGTCTCCACTCAAGAACCTTTCTTCCCCATCGGTTATCGGTTCTTCGAGCGATGTGGCGTGCCCATTGCCACTTCAACTTGCAAATTTTGACAATCAATACTCGCTATGATAGATTCTATGGCATTTTATCGAATTTGACGATCGATAAAGAACGGTACTTGCACTGCAGTTAGTTTCTCGCCGTTTTACGAGTAGGGTTGTAGATAATTATAGATCATGTCGCGCGGCGCTGTGTGCAAATTCGAGTCGAATATCAACGTTTTGAAACATTGCCATCGGTTTGTTTGAACGAATGTTTGGATTGTTGTGTAAATATGCTGATATCTGTCACCTGGCTCCGCTCGTGATCGCGTTATGACTAATGTTTTTAATGACCTCTCTGCTGTAATGTTATTATGCATTGTACATTTTGAAATTTTATGAGAATCTGTAGTACATGTTGCTAAATCCACAGAAAAGAGAAGTAAATAGAACGGAAATGAAAGCAAAATCTGTTAGGTACCAGGCATTAGTAGTGAACCTTGATTGAACATTCTTATTTAGATCAACGCGTCGAACTCCGCATCCAAAGAACTTGGACCTTACCTTTTTGGGTTAGGTCTCAAAGTTCTTTGTCCGCATTACAGTTGCTAATTGATTTCGAATGACAGATGTTTCGTTTATATGGGTGCAACTGGCTACAACAAATTTCTTTTAAAAATGCCTTGACAGCCGTTCTAATTTAAACAATTTATATTTTATTTATTGGCTAAAGCTACTACTAGAATACACCGGCAGTGCTTACTCTCACTAACTGCTCTCAGCCCCACAGTTAATGCATTTGATGTTGTTTGCGTTCAATGGTCCGTCAACGATAGCGTCTGATAAGCATGTGTCCTGTTTTTTTATTACCTCTTTAAAAAGCTGATTATAAATACAGCCCATCAACGAAAACAAAATTAAAATTTGTTCATAAATAATGTATAAGTATTTTAATTTCATGCGAGACAAAGAGCGCACTATAGCACGTTATGACGTCAAGCAAAGCGCGCGCACAAATGCTATACTGACACATGCTTAGCGAGAGAGGGACAGAGCATCCGCTCTCTATCCCCAACACAAACTTAAACGCCTATATCTCAAAAATTTATGAGCCAATTTAAATTATTTTTCTGTATGTGTTCAGTTTTTAATTATATTCTTCGCCTTCTAAGTCTGTTATTTATAATAAATGAAACATTAGACAACCCTGGGGGGTTAAACAACCCATTTTCTGTTAGCGTTAGTGCCTGAAAACTACGTGAGCTTGAAATAACATCTCTCAAGCTAATGTCATTGTCAATGTCACTTTCATACAATTTCATCTTTCCGCAGGCGTTAACGCTAACAGAAAGTGGGCCTTGTCTAACCCCCCTGATCATCCATACCCAGCCGTGTGAGGCTCTAATTTTTCCATATGATATACAGTTTCCTATAATTAATTATGCATTAATTCACCGCGGCGTAACGTTTACGCACGCGTTAAGCCCGCTGCGTTTACGTTAATACCACACGCGACGTCTCATTACACCCGACGCATCACACGCATGACCTAAATTAACAATTAGAACGGCTACTGAGGCAGCTATACCCTTATTCATAAACATGGAGTACTTCGGTATAGTTAATACATATCTTCGTCTTTTTCGTACGAGTTAAAAGAATTAAAAGAGTGAAGAAGACAAAACACGGATGAACTATACCAAAGCTATCAAGTATGCGTTAATAATAAGGCTATAAAAGACTAGCAGCGCCGCGCTGTTTCACCCGCGTAGTGATGAAAAATGGTGATGATGATGATGAAAAGTAGCCTATGTCACTCTCTGGCTCTTGAACTATACCCATGCAAAAAATCAGGTCGATCCGTTGTTCCGTTGCAGCGTTAAAGAGGAACAAACATCTATACATTCCATCTTTCGAGTTTATAATATTTTAGAATTGTTTTAGCGTAAAAGCAAACTTGCGTAATATTATAAAGAGGAAAGATTTGATTGTTTGTTTGTTTGTTTGTTTGCATTGAATAGGCTCCGAAACTACTGAACCGATTTGAAAAATTCTTTCACTGACGGGAAGCTACACTATCCCCGGGTGACATAGGCTATAATCTATACCCGTGCGAAGCTAGGGCGGACCGCTAGTACTATATCAATGTGATAGCGAATCAATTAGGTTGTAATGATAAATAATACAAAAATCGTCTTTGAGTCTTCGTAACGTTTCATGTGAAATGGATTTGATTTACATACAATCGAATGTCTTTATTTTCGTGTTTTTATTTCACTGTATTTATTAACCTTTTGGGTTTATTTGTTCAAGTTCGTTTTGCACACTTCGACTCGTTCAAGTTTACTTATTTTTAGAGAATTGAAGTTAGTGAATAACATCTTTTAGTAATGAGTCTTGGGTTTGACCGCTCACTCGACGATGATGTGGTCTACGATGGAGCAAGCTTGCCTAGAAGAAACCGATTCACTCGTGACTTGAAGACACCCAGATTGTAACGTTACTAATGTTACACTCGTTAATAATGTTAATCATCTTTCGATCAAAAAAATTGCAGACTTTGTACATCGACAATTAATCATTTGTTGGTGTGCGAAGTTAAGATCGATTTAATTTTAGCTCGATTGTGTTTATTATTGCCGCGCCACAATCCGATCTGCCTTACTCACGCGTCGGATTCTTTGTTTTGCAGGAAAACGCGGGTGTGTCGACGACCTCCATTGCGCCTTGACATTTGTCCAACGTCGTCGATCTCGATAATTTGTTGTTACGCTTCACTGCTTCGTTAATTTTCATCAAACGTTGGTACCACGTTTTCAACTAATGTTTCCTGTCTGTTGGGCCAAGGTTTCGAACGAAAATCTGTTTGCAAGGCGAGATCAGTTTGAATATAGCGGTTGGCTTGATACTCATAATCGATCCGCAAGTAATGCACAATCGTGTTCTCATTTCGTCCGTCATAAATATAAAAAACTGCGGTTTATTTATGTGCCACGAATTATTCGCTAGGCAGTATGATAACTTGGGGGCCGTCCATTAATCACGTATTGTTTTTTTTTTTTTGCATTTTTCCCCCCCCATCCTCCCCCTTGGTGAGGTTTAAGACTATTGTTTGTGTATTGACTGTGATATTTCGTGATTTTTGATAACCCTCCTCTCCCCCCCTTTCAAGCCTAACGTGATTAATGGACGATACCTTGAGTTGGCGCATCATTTACTTCTATATTTAGGTATATCGGTTGTTGATAATTCACTTTAGGTTATTCGTTCATGAACCTGAGGTACATGATTTTTATTAATTATTCTACTATATAAAAATAAGTCGGGTTTTCCTTCCTGACGCTATAACTCCAGAACGCACGAATCGATTTCCACGGTTTTGCATTCTTTGGCGAAACGGAGTTCGCCGGGTTTGCTAGTTTTTTATAAAAGAGTTTTGTCGATATTCGACCATGCCAATCCCATAAATTTGATTACATATTTAAACCTTTTGGATATCTTTCTGTATGTACTGTTTTTTTGCTATTAATATACTTTGAAGTTATTGCGTATGCCCATCGTCCACCATATTGCGATTACATGTAAATGTCTCCTACAGTACCGGTCGTTTATCAGGTTTCCGACATCTTGAATCGTCCCATCTTTTCCTCGTACGCCGCCGTCAGTCTGTCTCATTATTATACTCGCACTGCTCGTTTAGTAAACAGTTTACTTTAGCAAACAAACAGCGTACATTATAATTATGCTAATTGCTATTTACGGGCGCGATATTGGGCTGCATACCGGTGCCAGGAAAGGAGTTCCAGATAGTCAGCCAATCCTCCCCGTGTTATCGAAGGTCGTGACTGTGGCCCTGGGACGATGAACTCTGGATCTTGACACTTGCTACGATCAAATTTTTGCTATGACTTGACTTAATTGCGTGATTACTCGTACAGTCTGCGATCTTTCTCGTATATTTCCAAGTTGTGGTTTAGCGCTACCATATCCGAATTTATTACCTCTTATTAGTTCTGCTTTTTCAAAGCTACAATTATACACCGTGTTATGGCCTCTTTATATTTTTGTATTCACAACTTGACTTCATCGGTCGATAGGTTGATACCGACCGGTTTGTGGCTTTTGTTGTTTCCGAAATGTAATTTCGTTCCTTTTTTATTCGTATACTCGTAGTAGCCTTCAGAGGCGTCTTGTCTAATGTGTGAAATTTATCATCGTTTTTATAGTAAATCTTTTCAACTTATAAGATTTGCTTTGTCATGATTTTTAGGGTTCCGTATCTCAAAAGGAAAAAACGGAACCCTTATAGGATCACTTCGTTGTCCGTCTGTCAAGACCCTTTTTCTCAAGAACGCGTGAAGGTATCAAGTTGAAATGTATACTAAATACTTGGCTCTACGGTTTCTTTCGGCTGTAAAAAAATAAAAGTTGTAAGACAACGCAATCAAAAGATATGAACGTTTATGTCGCATATTTTGCGATTTCACAGGGAAATCAAAACCTATAGGGTACTTCCCGTTGACCTAGAATCATGAAATTTGGCAAAAGGCAAAGTATCATAGCACATATATAGGAATAAATCTGAAAGTTAAAAAATTTTAGTCATATCATTTAAAAAAAAGATATTTTGCTATTACAAACTTACATTTTGTAGTTGGAATGTATAGAAGAACCTTATAGTCAACTACAAAGTTAAGTTTGTCTTTCAATATTTCAACTTTAAGTTTTTTTTGGACTCGCGCTCTGAGGGTTCTGCTTCTGTCCAACGGAACCCTCAGAGCACGAGTCCTACTCGTACTTGTCCGGTTTTTCTTCACTCAATGCTGCTGTCAGAAGGTGATTTTTTTCTCTTACTCTATACTTTGTTTACCCAATATACACACAGCATTGGAGTAATCACATTTTACTATGTTGTTCAGAAATTACTTCGCTTAAAAATTTCTATGTACCTACCTGTAAAATCCGCCTGTGGTCACGGAGGTCCATGGCATGCCATTTCAAAATCACATTAAATCATGGAGAGCTCATCCCACACATCCTACGTTCTACATTTGTTGTGTAAACACGTGCAAGTTCGTTAACCTGTGTTGTGTCGGTGATGGCGTGCGTACGCGTTGCTCTGCATGTGTGTGCGTGAGGTCTGCTTCACAGAGGATTCAGTTGACAGTGAAAAGTCTTAATTTGCCTGTTTTATGGAGTAGGGGCTTGCTTAAAATCCTCTCCACGTTGTTCGTTTAAAAACCACACCACATCTTTAGTATCCATGGCTAAGCATATGTTGCAATTCACAAGTGCTCGTGGCTTTTATTGTGTTGAAGTCGTATGTGTGCTCGTAAATGTGTGTGTGCTTATGTTCCATCAGACACACACATACTGACTATGCATACTGTGCATGTACATACACCACATTAACCAAGTAAAGTTCACTATCCTCGTGAATTATTGTAAGAACTGCACAAGCAGTGCGCAATAGCTCCTGGGAGATATCCTACTGGTGTGCTGATGTTTTCTGTGCCAGACAGAATGGCTGTGGATTGGCTATTGCCTGGTCGGGATAACTGCGTTTTCTAGGAAACTAGGTGTGACTTTAGATGTGCATTTGCCATTGTCTTAATAACTATCAATAAAGTTAATAATATTTATTTCTAGACTACTTTTTAACGTATGTAATTTATGTAACTCAGACGATTAGCATGTTTTAAATAATAATATAATAATAATAAATCTTTATTGCAGATACAAGATCCATAGTAGGTAGTTTACATAGCACATTTCAGAAAACAGGTAGGTACAGCTATTGACAAATTAAAGCAGGCCTAACTGTATTGGAAACAATGAATGAATAATTATAAAATAAACTCTTAAAATAAAAACAATAATAATTACGGTAGGTATAACTAAAAATTAAATAATGGTTTTAACCCAGTGTTGTAGAATATGACAATCATATTTATCTGTGATCGTCGTTAATATCCTATTATGACTGGCCCTGACCCGACTTAGCAGCGAAAAGATTCTCTTTCGTATGATCGCGTTGAACCCATCAGTTCTGGCATCCGCAAACATACCTGATGCGCTACAGAATCGGGGCAGCCCCAGTAACATCCTAAAGATATTGTTGTACTGTACACGTAGAGCGCTGCTGGATCGTTGGGTATATTAAAACTCGCACTGAGTGACCTGGCGTTGTTGTTTCAGTTTTAACATACAACTGTGCTTGCTTCCATTAATTTGCAACGTAATAAATTCAGCATTATCATAATTCAAATCATTGTTATTAACGGTTTGCCGCTGTATTGTGTTGATGTGAAACGCTCGTCTCACCACTAAAATGTAGCGTAGATTCAGAGTTTTTGACCTTGCGATTGACTAATCACTTCCACCCACGCGAGAACTTTAAATTGAACTTTATTCTGTTGTTGCTATGGTGGTGTTTCTCTTGGACGATGGTGTTGTTTTGTTGAATGTTATTCAAACGCCGCTCGACTGCGGAGTCCTATAAATTCACGGTGTATAAACTGTTTACGAATATATCGGCAAAGGTCGTCTACATAATTCATAATTCATTTATTTAATACCAGAATCCAGTTATTTAAAATTTTACAATCAATAGAATATCTACTATATAATAATTTACTAACAGCAAAAATAGTTGTGCCAATGGGCCCCAAACTAGGCAAAGCCTGTATCTTGGGCGCCCTATAGCCAGTATACATTCCGCCTGTCTCCAGCTTACTTTACAGGCGCGATCTGTCACATGCATACTATCCTTTATATTGTTTTATTAAATCAGTTCTTTCATTTCAGCTTATTTATCAGTGATATTAATTTTTATATATAAATTTCTCAGTCAAACAAAAAAAACTGTTGAAACAGTTTCCTTTTCACACAACTGTCTATATTAATGTGGTTTTATATCATCATTCTTATCATCCGATACTGTATTGTAGATTACATTATAGTTCCAGCACGGCGTGTGCGTAGTTGGCCACGATTCAGCTGTTATTCGTAGATCCTTTGTCGGCTCGGTGTAAACATGCCTTAAAGCTGATATCGTATGTGTGTGCTCCAGTTTATCTGCCATCCCTTTGCCTGTGCTCAGTAAACCTTTCGAAGTTATTCCTTCTCGCTTTCCAAGCGACAGATTTGGCTATCAAGTTGCCAGGATAATTGAATTAAATTATGATAATGAGGTTAACACTGTTGAATATGTTGTACTATACATTTCTAAACGAGAACAATGTAGGTATGGGCCTGTATGTTTGAAGCAAGTAATATGTTAACTTGTTAAGAATCCAATTGTAGGTACAATACTTTGTAAAAATTTAAGACGCGGTACAATCGCAAAACTTACCAAAAGAAGTGTTTTTAAACGCTTTGTGTGACGTGACAAAATTAGCTGATCAGATAAAAAAAATACTACAAGTAGAAAAAACCCCTTGGTAATAATCTTAACCGAATAATTTTTTTTAAAATTGTCTAGACTCTTAAAAAAACATATTACAAATTGCACAATAAAAATAGCTTCTGATTGAAGAACTCTGAATTTTCAGCGACAACAACATATTTTTTTGTACGAATTGTATAGCCAGACTAGTCTTTTAAAACTTTAACCAGTTAATTGTTGAAATTCATTTATATAGTTTGATAAATTAAATAAAAACCCTCAAAATAATATAAATACAAGCACAAAGTCATCATCATCATCAAATATGATGATATACGATTTACGACTTTAAACAAAGCCGTTTTAGATAGCAAATAGATCATGGCGTGAGCGGGTGAAAAACGAATTTGAAATCGTGATCAGACCGCGCCTTAAGAAAGATAGTAATTCTTTACTCTGTCCGCCAGGTTATTCGCTTTTTAGGGTTTCGTACCCACTAACGTACATTGCAGAAATCACTATTTAAATTTTTCAATAAACCGACCAAGTAGGTACGAGCCAGGCTCGCGCACTGAGGGTTCCGTGCCACAACAAAATACAATCAATTAAAAATTCAAAACAAATCAATTAAAATATAAATTAATTATTATCAATTTAAAAACAGACTTTAAAAATTAGTCAAATTAGCCATTGCAATTTGCTTTTGTAGAAGAAATGATGAGGTCAAATAACCTGATAAACATAGTATAGAGGCAGAGGCAAAAATTCAAAACATGTCTAGGGACATATGCGATGTCGGGGGCAGGCTACTTGTAAATATTATTCGATATGCCTTGGCACTGAAACGAACCCTTATAAATCTGGGGACGATGTTTACTTTTAACGTTGGAGTTTTTACAGTAAAGCCAATATTATTGGAGAAAAAATATTCCGTTCGTTTAGGAACTCTTTCATGCTTTCAATCTAAAACACATTCATCTTTTCCTTAGATGTTTTCGATATTTTCAAAACGTTCGAATGGCGCCAATTATAACATTTTGCTTTTGAGATGCTTTTAAGAGATAAAGCTACGTAGTCAAATGCCTATGTAGTGTCACGTAACTAAAATTTATTTGATAAAATCATAATTTATCAATTATTATTCGTTCTGTTTTTCCGAAAACTTTTTTGTTCTTTGCAAATAATGTTATTTTCCTCTAAATTGTTATTAATTTCATAATATAAATATACTTATTACTAATTATCACTAATATAATCAAATATCAAATACAAGATGTTGTCCGTGTGGTAAAGTGCCAAGAACGCTGGCTGCTTACCCGCGTCACAAGATTTTTTTCTTTTTTATTAAATAATTCTATTCATTAATACGTTATTAACTAACATAGTACACTTTATCAAGGCGCTTTTTTATTTTCCTGTTGATATTTCAAAACTTACTTCTTGACATTCGTTAGCTTCTTTAGTGAATTGTTTTCTCAATTAGGCCTACTCTCAAGTAATTTCTTTCTTGTCCATTTCTACCATGGAATATTACAAGTTGCTGTAAAGGGAATTAATCATGATACTGGCATTCGATTCTGATGTACTCTAAACTAAGCTAAATTTAACAGCTCTAAAATTGTTGCCATCCTTCTCTCACATATTAAAATGAAAGGCAGATAATTTTAGTCCTGTCAGATTGGTTTAGTTTAGTGGTATGACAGAATCGACGCCATGAAATGCCTGATCTAAAAAAGACATGACAGCAGTTACTTGTAACATTCTGTGCAGAGAATGTATGTATGCTGCTAATGCAAGTAACGGTCACATTGCAGGTCACGGCAAAACGCACAAGGATGCAGCGAGCGTGCGCGCCACACACCCCATCCCGGCCGCCTGTGGCCTCTACTACTTCGAGGTCCGCATCGTGTCCAAGGGGCGCGATGGATACATGGGCATCGGCCTGTCAGCGCACGGCGTCAACATGAACCGACTGCCTGGTAAGCATGGTAGATATTTCACTTTTACTAACTAGTGATAATGGGCTAGTCACGTACCTGGTGGAAGCAGATATCGGTAAGAAACAGCAGAGCCTAGGTCTCTTGGCGCTATCCGTGGTTTTGGTGATGGCAGAAGTTCAGGCTTGCTGGTAAGCAGAAGATAATATTTGCAGTAGATAGAAAACTTTCTCAGGGACAGGCCCATTCATGTGACTTTATATCTTATTCAAATTTCAGGTTGTGGGCGTCCACTTGTTGGTACGCATGATATGTCTGTCTACGGGAGACAAGAATGTGTACCTTGTCAGATGTTTCACCGCTGAAATGATTGTATTGTCTGTTTCACCAAAATCTTAATGATTTTTGTAAATCCAGTACCGCATGTATTGTCATGTAATTGCCGTAAACATCAAACAAAATGTACATAATATCTGAAATCTGGAATGGTGTACCTTAAAAGGCGAATTTGTACATTGAGTTGAATTTAGAGCGCACTTTGAACGCGCATGTGTCCCGATTCTGTCATGTCTGTGCTAGGGTTTCCCACTAGGGCTTGTTCTGTGCAGGATGGGACAAGCACTCGTACGGGTATCACGGCGACGACGGCCATTCGTTCTGCTCCTCCGGCACCGGGCAGCCGTACGGGCCCACCTTCACCACCGGCGACGTCATCGGCTGCGGAGTCAACCTCGTCGACAACACATGCTTCTACACCAAGAATGGACACCATCTCGGCATCGCATTCAGAGGACTGCCAGTGAGTCACCACCACAAAACATCATCTTCATCATTTCAGCCATAGGACGTCCACTGTTGGACATAGGCCTGCCCGCCCCCATTGATCTCCAAAAGGGCTGGTTGGAAGCGGCCTGCATTCAGCGTTTCCCTGCGGTCGATACTTGTCCACAAACCATTATATAGATCATTTCAAAAATCTGCTCTTCCATAGAAATATATGAATTTATAAATTTAATACCGTTCTAGGCATCTCAGTATAGCTTTCTAAGGGATGTTCGTTGTAAGACTTTCCTAAAGTATGATCATCAAAGAATCTGCACAGAATCTGGACAAATCAACTAAATAATAAGGCTAAATTATTAATTTCAACCAGTTCCATCGGTAATATTTCTTGACAGCCATTAAATAAATACTGTTGCTTGCATTTTCGTAAACATAGAATAAACTGAATTTCGTGTGTTGATTTAATCCTTAATTTATGCGTAATAAAACTATTATAGAAACGAAACAAAAGCTGCACAAATTTTATGAGGACTCAGTTCCTTCGATCAAAATGATCTACAAAGGGTTTACCGATGTCCGTTGTTTGAAAAGATGCTGAACGTCAAATACGACCGCAATATGTTTAGGACACTTCTCCAGAGATGGTCGCCAAAATCCATGAAATCGTATTTATTTCATTACCGAAGGGTGAAAGTGCGTGAGGTAGTAAGCATTTCAGACGTACGTGTGCGCTATATCTTACACCAATATTTGGGCATGAAGAAGGCAAGACAAAGAACCCACGAGTTGGCATTCGAGTTTACACCTTTAAGTTTGACTGGCTACAAAGCTTTCTGAATCTATGCATGTCACCATTTGAATGGCTCGAGATTACACACAGAGTGCACAAAAGGTCTCCTGGACACCAGTCTACGACCAGTTTAATTTTGAGTTATTTCTAAATCCACAGCCGAACCTGTACCCAACAGTAGGTCTGCAGACGCCCGGTGAGGTGGTGGACGCGAACTTCGGTCAGCAGCCGTTCGTGTTCGACATCGAGGACATGCTGCGTGAGCTGCGCGCGCGCACCCGGCTCGCCATCGACGAGTTCCCGCTGCCCGACGAGCAGGGCCAGTGGCAGCAGGTCTTACACAGGTACACTGTCATCTTACAAGCCCCACATCCTGCCTCATAGTTTGCTGTGCCTGACGGGCTCCATATAAACTATGCACTGATTTTAACATTTTACTCCCTTGTGCAGTAGCTTCATAAGTAGTTGGAAGCTTCTCTTTCGTATCGTCGAGCAACAGATCGTGTAGATGTTTGTCTTAGCTTGTCGAAACTGTTAAGTTCTTTCCAATCGGACCGCTTCAGCAGCTGTACGGTTTGCAGTGGCGTCGTCCTGCCTTCCAGTGGTTGTGTTGAAACTGCCGTTTTGCGTGACACTTTTCATCATCCACTACCAGCCAAGCGCGCCCCCACAGCTCCCCACCCCCGCGTGACTAGCGCGGTTCCTGTGCTCATTCTCAAATTTCCATGTGTATTCATCTTGGTAATGTTTCTATTTCAGGATGGTATCATCGTATCTAGTTCACCACGGCTACTGCGGCACTGCGCAGGCCTTCTCCCGCGGGACGGGACAACCTATAGAGGAAGACATAGCTTCTATCAAAAATAGGCAAAGTGAGTACTTGCCTTCTCCTTCCGATCTGGTGTTTATTGATGAAATGTTGTACGAGGATAGTAAGTAGCCGTAAGCGCGCTCTTGAAAACAGGTGTTCTAGGTTGACATGCTCGTGTTAGAAGTCAACGTTCCTCAGTAGACACGAGCGTGAGACAGTAACTCGTCACGTGTCGTGTTCCAGAGGTGTCCCACCTGGTGCTGGCGGGCCGCATCGGCGCGGCGATCGAGCTGACGCGGCGCACGTGGCCCGGCCTTCTGGAGAGAGACCCCGAGCTGCTCTTCCTGCTCAAGTGCCGCCAGTTCGTGGAGATGGTCAACGGGACCGACGTGCGCCAGGTGACTTGTGACCGGCTAACAGCTAGCTACCATACCATCATCATCACATCACATCATCAGTCAGTAAACGTCCACTGCTGAACAAAGGCCTCCCTCTTAGAGAGGGGGGTGGGGGTGTTGCCATAATCCCCACGCTTGGCAGGTGGCTTGGGGATCGCAGTACGTTCACCGTGTACTAATAGGACGCTGCTACCCATCCTCCGGTGGGTCTGGTTGTTTTAGAAAATACCCGGGTCCTCACCATGTGACTATACCATGCTACATATATTATATGTTTCTTTTTTGTTATATAACTCTATGTGTGTATGTATGTTCCCTATGGACTCCAAAATGGCTGGACCGAAGTTGACGGGACTTTCAGATGTTATAAGGAGTAATCCACGCGGGTGAAACCGCGGGACGCAGCTATCTAATAATATGATCAGGGGTGATACTTCGTACAAACTACCTGAGTCAGACCTGCGACATAAAAACAGGTGACGGTGCAGTGACGCTAGGCCTCTTGTCAATACATATACTTGTACGCGCATGTACGTGCGTGTGTACGTCGTGTGGGCAATCTCATTGTTCTCGATCTGTGTTTGTTCGCTTTTCACGATTAAACGGCTAAGCCGATCATAAAATAAAGAAATTTAAAGAAAGCCAGGATGATAGGGAACATCATAGGGACGGACATAGGGTACTTTAACACTGCCGGATTCAGCTCATCATCATTACCATCATCATCAGCATTATCATCATCATTATCATCACCATCATCATCATCATTATCATCACCATTATCATCATCGTAATTTCAGCCATAGGACGTCTACTGCTGGGCATAGGCCTGCCCCATTAGTCTCCTAACTAGTCTGCTGTATGTTTCCAGGCATGCGGGGAGAAAGCATGCGGCGGCGCAGGCGCAGCGGCGGCTGCAGCGGCGGCGGCGCACAGCAACGGGGTGGCGACATCAGTCATCTCCCACACGAGCCGCGCGCCCATGCACAACGGAGACTGCGACACCACTAATGGTACGTCCCGCTGCGATCTCTTTTCAGCATCATCGGAAAAAAAAAGCTTCCACTGGGACATGGTCTGCAATGCCTTATTCAAAAGTCCTTTATTCGGTTTCGACTGTAAATAGGCAGCTGCAGACACTTGCAAATGGGGTTTAGCTGATCCTATGGTGGAACTTTGGGAACTGAGTCACCCTCGTCGGTCCTGTCCAGGCACCCTGAATTCTGAAACCCGTGATCCCCGGGTGGTACTAATCAAGTGACAACATACTGTACTACTACTACAACTAGTAAAGCTTTGGCCGTAGTGACAACTACTGCCAAAGCTGGCCCACTGGACAAATCTATCTATTTATTTAAAAAAAAAAATGTATGCTTCCAATACATTTTTTTTAAAATAATAGATAGGCTTGCGTTTGGCCGCCATCTCGCCTGATGTTAAGCGACGATGCGGTCTACGATGGAGCACGCTTACCTAGAAGTAAGTTACCAAGTCATCAATCACTTGTGATGAAAAAGGTCGGTATTTAGGGTTTTAGGAGTACCCGAGGGTTGTAACCAATCTGTTGTGTATATAAATAAATAAATAAATATTCGTTTTTTTTTTTTTTTTTTTTTTTTTTTTAATGTACTGTTATAATGTGATTCCAGGCATGTCCGAGTGTGAAGAGTCCCGGTCGCGCGACAGCGACGTTGAAATGTCCCCGCCCACCAACGGCGCGCACCCGGAGGATCCAGGTAACCTTACTGACGATAAAATCGAGCGCGCGTCTTCACTGCACGCCTGTGCAACAGACTATACGAGCTTCCTACGGGCCCGGACGGACCTACACATTGAAATGTGGGCTTTATGTCGTGTCAAGTAAAGCAGGAATCACAATGACAATACAACCCTGAGAAGCGTTCAAATTTTGACATTGGAAAATTTTGCTGTTTGTAAGAAAGAAAATTCTTGTTCGTCCAGGCGCAAACGGGTCCTGTGTGATGTGAATTGAACCGTTTAGTTAATTAAAGATCTGTGGTCTATATTCCAGCAGTGGTAACGTAATCCAATAAGAAAATATTTAATTTACAGCAATTGGTAACAAGCTCTGAATTGATTCGACAATATTTGCTTATTGCGGCCATGACACTATGGACATATTTTCTTCAACTAGTGCATTTAGGAAACTAAAAAAAATTATGGAAAGAAAAAACACTTATAAAAATATACTATACCCAGCGGAGCCCAAGAACTGCTCATAAAATATTACAAAAAAAATACACATACAGTTGTGTATACCATTATTATTATTATATATTTCAAACTGAAGTATATATATGACTTATCTATATTTATTTGAAAATTGACAATACATCGAATTATACATATAGCTTTAACTATATTTTTTTACAGTTTTACAAGATACTTTTACACACATGAATGTTATTATTTGTAATTATTTTTATTATTTGCACACCATAATTCATTCATTATTTTAATTTACAATAACTTACCTGAATAATATTTTTATTATTTATTTTGCTGGTTGCCTTAGTTCTCATCGATGCGCGTCAATATTATAACATTTATGTTAATAATAAGCAAGAATATGTTATATTTATGCTATTATTTAAATATCAACTAAAATTTACTAATATAACCATCCCTCCTCGATTTGGGCACAATTTAATATCTAGTATAGTTGCAACGCTACGCGTCGATACATAATTTTTTAAGTGAAACTTCTAATACGACTTCCAACAAGGTTGCGTTAAACGTTTAACGCTACAATCTAGGGGGAATAGAAAGAGACAGGGCGAGAGTTTCACTTCTTCCGCGCGGAGGGACTCCACGCACTATTTTATGTATAACTAATGCCGTACGCTAAAAAATTAGAATTATTTAATTATTACTTGGTAGTGCTACGGAGTTGCGCAGACGAAAATAACAACTCAAATGCAGTAGAAGACAAGTATTGTATCCACGATTGCAAAAATGTTGCCCTCTTTTTTTTTTTTTTTTTTTTTTTTTTCTCTTAAGACCCATATGAGTGAGCTTTGGCGGAAATAATGCCTGAGCTTCCGTTAGACTGATATTAAGGCATGCATCCTCTGAAGCAGCTATTCCCTAACATTTATCAGTATGTCTACCAACTGCCTTTAGTACAGATATTTGCCTTATATCGAGTATTGAAAATACTATATAAAAATCAGATGTTGAGTTAACATCTGATTTTTACTCAACATTAACCCGGTAAAACTAGAAAATTATATTTTTAATACTATTTTGTTAGCCTACTAGTGCCAAAATATTGAGGACGACCAATTGATAACGGATAAAAAAAACCGCTAAAACACGTTAACTCTAGTTTTTGTATTTGTAGTTAAAACAATGGAAAAAACAGCAAAACAATGGAACGCCTTGCCCCTGTCTGTGTTTCCGCAGCATTACAATCTTGGAGTGTTCAAGTCTAGGGTTAATAGGTTACTACTGGGCAAACGTGCTCTATCTTCGACCGCATCATCGCTTTCCATCAGGCGAGATCGCGGTCAAACGTTAGCCTAGTCCGATGTAAAAAAAAAAAAAAAGCAGGTCCAGGTTTTTTTTAAATATTTATAATGCAACTCCACGGACACCTGGGTCCGTGACTTTTGTTGTACTTAACTAGAATTTTGTTAACTTAAACGTAGTTTTGCTGCATGTCCTTAATTATGTGAAACTAGTAGGCTGGAAAAAATTATAAATAAGGTATATTTATCGAGTTTCGCTGGGTCATAATGTGTGAAAATTTTGTCGCTTAATTGTCACTTCAAAATGTAAATATATCTCCCGCTGCTTCAGTGGAAATTACCGTATCTCACCCACACCGCTAACAGCACGTCCACACTTGTGACATTTAGGGCTTAACGTACTGTAATTGTCCTATCGCTTCAAAAGTAAGGGTCTTCAGGAACGTATGATAAGTAAATTATCAAAAATTTGCTTTGTATTGTTTTCCCGCACATTTCACGTTAGTGAAAATTTCTATAGCAAAGATTTGCTTATCTTACGTTGATGAATGTATTTGATCTGATATCAAGCGACACATGGTCGTTAATACAAAACTAATTGTACGTAACCCTGAAGGCAAGTGCGGTCGCGCTGTGACGCGGGTCATCCAGTAACGCGCATGCGAGTCGAGGCTTCTTACCCACGCTCATGTCATGCCATTAGACGCACTCACCACGGCACTTGGTATTTTAATTTAATTTGTATTTAGTTCTGCGAGTCATGGCTTACGCATGGACACTAACTGGAGGTGCAAGTCAACATACGCTGGATTTGTAGCTTCTAACAAAGTTACGACTCCGACACGAGAAGCTGGGAAAACAGATGTTATGTCTGTATGCGACACTATTGCTTCAATAACTTCCTACTGAATATGGTTTATACGTTGATATGTAGATACATTACGAGGCGGGATTGTCGCTTGTTACGCGAAAATGCGAGCATTCAAAGACTGTCGTATCTCCGCTGTCAAGTCGCTGCTTCAGTGTCAGAATCATGTGTACCTTAAGTCTTTTTTATTTGTTGTCCGAAACATTCGCCTTGTACAATCAGTATTGCAGGTAGCTGACTTGCACCTCACACGCGCTATCTGCTATGATGCTCGTAGCATTATAAGGGACACTCGTAAGAGCAGTGTCGACCACAGCACACGAACAGTAGACACCAAACGAATCCTAAGTTTTTACACGAACAATATGAAAGTGTGGAACACGTTGTAAACATTTTCTAGTGTTTTTGAACAAATGACTTTCGTACGCTTGTGTTATACCGCAAATTAAATTAAGCGTATAGACAGCCGCGCAGTTCGCACAGTGTGGCAACACAGGCGATGTCTGCACGGTGTGATACCAACAAGTCACGTGTTGGCACGAACACAATGTCTGCTACAATTACAACATTCAATACCACACCACAATTTTTAACCCACATAATCTCAACGTGAGATGCCACCATCGTTGACTTCCAATTCGAACTGCTAGACACGAAAAAACCGCGCGTGGTTACTGTTCGCTTACTGTGGCTTCGCTCGGGAGTAGTACTCGGGAAGGTTGTATGTACAACTCGGTAGGTTGCAACGTTGTGCGGGGTAGTAGTGACGCGCGCTGGTTGTAGATGGCGAGGAGATTCTGCCGCTGGTGAAAGGCATGCCGGGCGTCACCGCGTGCGTCGCGCAGCTCATGCAAACGGGTGGGTAATGAGACACACCACTATACAACCATTATATTGCTATCTTCAAATCATGTGACCACTATACAGCCGATATAGTACTATTTCTTAAATCTTTGCGTCGGATAAATAAAGATATAGTTGTATAGTGTTGGCTGTCGTACCAGCGTGTTCGATCGCGTCCGTCTAACTGTAATCACGACACGCTACATCACTCATCGCTGTCCTACAAATACGATTCAAATGGGGCCAAGCGCCATTTTAACGCATCCGCGTCTTGAGGCGTTTTTACTGATCGCTCCACTCGTAACGCCCGCAAGCCGTCAACTCCTTATAGACTAAGCTCCTTAGTCTTGAGCATCGGCGTAAAGTCGCTAGTCTATCGGTCTTTTATCGAATACATTTCGGAGAGTGTGCATCTGATCTTCATGATCTAATTCCTTCCTGCTCATTTTTCTATCGGACTGCCAGAGCGGGCACAAAAAATCGACACCACTTTATGGTTGGTATTCCGAAAACCCGAACGAAGCGCTTTGATTCCACTTTTATTGTGCGAACTGCTAGTCTGTGGAATGCGCTGCCTGGATGGGTGTTCCCCGATAGATACAATCTGGGTGTCTTCAAATCACGAGTGAATCGGTTTCTTCTAGGCAAGCGTGCTCCACTGTAGACCGCATCATCGCTTAACATCAGGCGAGTTGGCGGTCTAGCGCAAGCCTATTATTTATTTAAAAAAAAAAAAAAAAAAAAAAAAAACTCCGTTGTAATAAAACCTTCGGGAGCGTGTTTAGAGAGGAAAAATTACTAAATTGTTCGCTGATTAAAAGTTTCACCCTCGCGTATGGATAAAATGACAAATACATAAATACGTAGTGAGCGTCAATGAATAATAACGAAGTCATGATTTATGCCATTAATATTGTAATAAAGCCATTTAAGCAAAATTAATGCCAATTGTGATCGCGATTACTTTAGATGCGCGCGTTTGTATCGGCGCTGAATAAGAGGTTCTATGTATAAGTTACTCAGCTAAAGGTTTGGAGAATACTGTAGGATGTTGTACATTAAGGTGGTTCGTTGCACAAATGGCGGGAAATTCAAATTTCAAACAGTTTTCTTGTCCTTGTAGCTAGGCCGGGTAATTATTATAAACAACCATGATGTTTGCGCAGATTGATTATTATTCTTTACAAAATCATATAAAGCTATTTATCTCTAATGTCATTTATTACTTACATTTGTGAATAAACAAATTTTTGCTGTTTCAAACGGTTTATTCACAAATGTAAGTAACATGGTGCGTTACTGTTAAATAATTGTACATTATAATGTAAAGAACAGCCAACATTTTGCGCAAACACTGTGTTATTTAAAAATAATTACCTGGCCTGGCTACTAGGACCAAAAAACTGTTTAAAATTTGAATTTCCCGCCATAGGTGAATCGAACCACCTTAATTACATTTGTGTGAGAGTGAACTCATAAAAAAAAATATAGCGACATTAAAAAGGATTACGTTTTGATTTACGTGATTGTTTTTTTTTTAATGTTACGATAGACACCATGACATGATTTTGTTACTTTTTGGAAATTCACACTCATTGATTTTATATCTTCATAATGTGAAAATGTGCGAGCGAGAGAGCTGCAGAGGCTACACAGGCCCCTTAATACGTATAATATAGTTAATCAAAAACTTGTTTGGTGCAGTTACATTGGTTTGTTTTTTTACCGGTTTCATTTCATACTAACCCCACATTTTAAGCCTGATTTTGCACTATGGACGTTTTTAAAATGAACTATACCTACTTTAAAGAATTTTATTTTAAGTGATTCCTATGTTGCAAGAACTTTTGGTAGTGAATATTGAAAACTAGTAAAAAGCGTTTTTTTACTTATACAAAATCAATATGCATTTTTTTAACTACGAGACGACTCAAGTTTCAAAAATTTGTACATTGTATTCGGTATTTTTTTTTTGTATATTTGATTTCTATTTAAAAATATGTATAAGTTCAGAAACGTGGTTTACTTGCATGCTTCTACAACAAACGGTATTTGCCTTTCTTTCTCTAGTCCACATGCATGATACTGTGTGGTATGTACTTGTGTTGAATTGTATAGCGAGGGGCGGCGGGATGGTCCAAGGTACAATATTTAAGCATGTATATTATTTATTATATCTGTGAGTCCGCTTTTTACTATACATGTTAATTTTTCTGATATTTATGTACTATCTACACTTACACACACTTTATGAATATGAACGTTATATAAAGGTCTTATAAATGTTACATAAAGGGCAAGAGTTTATTAACTTTATTAATCACGGCATGAGGTCAGTGATTCTAAAACTTTTCAGAGTTGTCACGTTTCGTTGTTCCCGCACCAATGTTTTGAACACCGTTTTGTGGTCTGCGATCATCTTTTTCTGGTTATAAACCTTTTGGAATGTGCATTGTACATCTTGTTACTCATTTTTGTGGATGTCGATCAAGGTTGAGAACTTCGGACTTTGTTGTGTAATTATGGTAATTTTACTCTTGTTTACCATTACAGAAATTTAAAACTGTTTATATTCTGTCTCGTATCCTGCTTCTGTGTGCCTCGTTCACCATGAGACGCAGATGCTTGATTTAAATACATAAAATGCAGCAGCGATACCTTGTCAGAGAAGTCTCGAGTTTAGTGCAAATATGACACTTCTAAAATTGTTGTCATCCTTTTCTAACGTCATATTGTAATGAAAAGAGAAACTTCTGTAGCTGTTTGATTCGTAGAGACTGGTAGATACAACGAACTACCAACCGAGCCATGCTACGCCACTGGTTGGACAACTAACATGTACTGTATCTGGCGGTACGTAATGCACATCGAGATAAAGAAAGAGATAAGTGTCGGAGAGTCGGCAGTTGGTAGAGCGTCGTCTCTTTCACTCATTACATTATGTGACTTTTTTGACCGTGTCGACACGACGCTCTACGAAGCCGATTCAAATTTAATGGGCTTGTCAATGACAGTTAGAAGCTCTTGATGCTGGAGAAGAGGTACATGCCGTGTACACAGATTTTAGTAAAGTCTTAGACATCATAAATCACTCCTTACTCAAAAAAAAAAACAGGAATGAGTAATTCATGGTTCTTTGCTGAGATGGTACAAGTCATATTTAGGGAAAATATCACAGTTAGTCATGATTCGTGGATACATATATCATGATTAAGATGAATACCTACAGGCGTACACCTGGGCTCACACTTGGGCCTTTTGTTTTTCTTAATTTTTTTAGCAGATTATCTGCCTCTTTTATCGATGTGCTTTACTTACCGCCGGGTACTGTATCTGTGTAGGAAGTGAACCTTGATCGACATGTACCCAGGTAGCATGGTCCTGGTACGGTAGTAACGTGTGTGTCCGGTACAGAGCCGGAGGGCTGCGGGTCGCGCGCCTCGGTGGAGCGCATGCTCGCGTTCGGCCGCGAACTCTACGCGATGAGCCAGAAACTGCAGCAGGACTTCTGCCAAAAGATGTTAGAGGTGAGCTACCACCTACCTCTGCCCTATTCTTTTTACCTCATAAAAAAGCTGATCATAAATAGAGCTAATTTTCGCATCTTTTCTCTTCTCTTCTCTATCTCTACATAGTATAAATTAAGAGCCTCTTATACCAAATTTGACGGTTTTAAATCAATGTTATTCAGTTAAATTACAATATTTGAGCTGGAAAAAAATACATGTCACAGATACATCTGTGTTTGAGTTTATGATTTGGTTCAAAACACGATAGAATAAACTTTCCTCGATTAAAAAAAAAACAGAAACAAAGTCGATTTAGTTTTTTTTTTTTCGTTTTATGCTCTAATGAAAGTTTGTAACAACCTGGAAATTGCATGTAATGAAAGGCAATTTTATTCTTCATTCTTTTATTTGGATAGATTTTTGATAGTGAATAGTGTCGTTTTTTAGTGAAATTAAAAGCGTAAAAAGGACGCGAGAATTTTGGCGCGCCGCGTTCAGTACCGAGCCAGGCGTCATAGAGGTCGGACCTATGCTCGTTTTTGTCGTTGCACTCCCCCCGCGGGCGTCCTGACTCTAGCATGGCGTCGCTATAACTTGGCGGGGCCTGAGGGAGCGTTTTGTTGCCTACGACTACGACTCGGATAACCGCCCGTTAAAGTCGCTTTCCGCGTCTGTCTGTATGACCGCTAACTCCTCCTAAACCACGCAACGGATTTAGATGCGGTTTTCAACATCAGTTAGATACATTTTCACGGAAGGTTTATATGTATGAATAGCGACTCGCCCCGGCTTCGCACACAAATTACACCCGTGCGAAGCCGGGCGGGCGGGTCGCTAGTTTATAATATTAGTGTAATTAGAGTAGATTTGTGGCTAAAAGTCCAAAGTTGTTGGTGATTCGTTACTGTAAGATTATGTTCGGTCAGCTTTTTAATGAGACAATAAATATAATAAGTCCGTTGGTGCATTGTATAGTACTGTAGTGTTGATATGATGTGTTGTGTCCAGAACGCGTTCAGCCTGCTCGCGTACAGCAACCCGTGGGACAGCCCGGTGGGCTGGCAGCTGGAGGCGGTGCGGCGCGAGTCCGTCTGCGAGGCGCTCAACTCGGCCATACTTGGTACGTCACTACTCCACATACCTAACCTAACCTAACCTACCTTTTATACTTCACATAATAGCCCGTTGGTCCAGTTGGTAGTGAACCTACCTTTTGAGGTTTACCCGAAACCATTAAGTTTGTATAGGACCGGGTGTCTACTGAACTGGTTATTTTACGAAACACTTCCGTATCTAATTTCAAAAAAGCGGGGGTGAGGGGAGGTGTTATACCGAGTTATACGTCGGGGGGTGAGGTGAGGTCAAACTCAGAGGGGGGAGGGGGTTTAATTAGGTGGCAACCTTATTAACCAGTGAGATTAAAGAGCCGTGATTTCTTGGATAGCCCGTTGGTCCAGTTGGTAGTGACCCTGCCTCCTGCGCTTGACCGCCTACTCGCCTGATGTTAACCGATGATGCGGTCTACGTTGGAGCACGCTTGCCTAGAAGGAACCGATTCACTCGTGATTTGAAGACACCCAGATTGTAACCATCGCGGAACACCCATTCAGGCAGCGCATTCCACGGACTAGCACATCTATATCTGCAGCGTGTCTATATCTATACATAGTTGGTCTGTCTGAGGTGGAGTGTATGTGTTGCAGAGTCTCAAGGCATGTCGTGGATCTCGCCCGTGGAGGCGTGCGTGTCGCACTCGCGGTCGCTGCTGGCGCGCATGTCGCGCGCGGGCGTGGGCGCGTGCGCATTCGCAGACCTGCCCGCGCTGCTGCGCCGCTGACCCGCGCCGCGCCGCGCCGCCGCCGCGCCCGCGCCGCGCGCCCGCCCCGCGCGCCCCGCGCCGCGCCGCAGCCGCCGCAAGCGGGACTAGCCCCGCGTCACACCACGCGCCGCCACGCTACACCCGGCCTTCCGTACACCTGATCAATACAACCACGCTCTATGAAATGGATCAATTCGTTGTGTGCTGCATTCCTTTTTACCGAATGTCGATTGCTTGGGCTCCTGAAGCTTGCACTAGTAAAGCTGAAGGTCACCACTACCCGCTGACTAGGAACAACAATAAAAACCAAAACTTGTTTGAAATCGTCGGCGTTGGTGAATGTTACCTCAAGAGTGTCGATTTCTACAGCTGAAGAGATACGCTGTGGTCAGGAACATCGAGAATACCGTACACTTTGAGACTACTGAAATGGAAATTTTCAATCTCAATAGAAATAAGAAAAGGCGGCGCGGGCGGCGACGCAAAACGGACCGTCGTACATATGTAAATAAAGATCAATTTAGTGCCGTTGACGGTCCGCCAACAAACGCACAGAGGATGCCTTACACCGAGTGACGGCGCCGGAACTGTATATAGACTTTGTAATCAGCTCTAATCGGCTTTGGAGCGACGCTTGCCGCTTGCGGAGTGAGCCCCGACAGGGACTGAAGCAGCAGCGGTCACTCGATGATCTACAAACATTCAATAATCATTTTGGAGTGGACTCGAACCTTTGATAAATGTGTAATGTTCTTGTTTTCACATTTTCTCCCATAAACATTTTTGAGCGTGATCAAGAAAATATTTTTTTTAAAGTAGATACAACAAAATTACGATTGGCTCATTCGTTAGTAATTTGTTGACTATACTTAAATTTCAAGTAGTTACCGAGAAAGTTAAATATTTTATACAACTTTTAAGCTCGCCCGAGAAAGTTAAAATTTTAAGCTCGACCGAGAAAGTAAAAATTTTAAGCTCGACCGAGAAAGTAAAAGTTTTAAGCTCGACCGAGAAAGTTAAAATTTTAAGCTTGACCGAGAAAGAAAAAAAATCTATATTTACTGAGAAAGTTAAAATTGAGAGCTAGGTTGAGAGTTAACATTTTGAGCTTGATCGAGGAAGAAATAATTTGGAGCTCAATCGAGACAGTATATTTTTAATTCGATCAAGAAAGTAAACATTTTGAGCTCAATGTAAAAATACATAATGAACATTTTTCAAGGATATTACACGTTTATTGAATGCTCAATAGATTAGCGAAATCATCTGGCAATTAGTTTTACGTGTAACGTGCAGAGAGTTTTAAAGCTATTGATGCAACTTCTGCAAGTTTTGTTGCTAATCGATTTGGCATGTTTGTAAAGGGATAGAAGTCCACAGTGATACATAATCTCATTGATACAATCATGGTATAAGAAGTTGATACAGTTATTATACCACGGAAAATAAACTAAGAGGAAAGACAATAGTGGAACATTAGAGCGTAGCTCGGAAATTTGCCTAAAAACGGTATAAACTTAGATGGCACTGGATGGCGCTATCTGACTGCAGCGCTTACGGAAGTTCGAGACAAACTATAGCACGCTCAAATTACGGTGCCATCTAAGTTTATACCGTTTTTGTGCAAAATTCTGAGCTACGCTCTATTGTTACCGTCTTTCCTCTTGGTTATACGTACTGGTGTACAAACCGCGTTGCTAGTTTAGTTTGCTGACCGCTGCCGCTTCCCCTGCGTCGAGCATTTTACATATAAAAAGTGCGCGAATAATGGATATAAAATATGTATTGAAAATGTGCTCCGACACCAACGAAAGAGACGTTGTGATGTTTTTAAATCGAATGTAGCTATAGAGATGTGGAAATACGGACTGTATATTGTATCTGTCGCATTATAATAAATAGATATATCGTCGTAGAGATA
The DNA here is from genome assembly GCA_932305915.1 of Agriopis marginaria. Taxonomy (NCBI): domain Eukaryota; kingdom Metazoa; phylum Arthropoda; class Insecta; order Lepidoptera; family Geometridae; genus Agriopis; species Agriopis marginaria. The sequence continues at coordinate 554,818 of OW029932.1, forward strand.
ACGTATCGTGGAGGGAACCGTGGGGCACTGTTGTTTAAACTGGGATTTTACCCGACTGCAGAAGGAGGGTCATGTTTTCTAATATGTTCATGGATTTGTAAAGCTTGATACGCACGTGTTATGTACCTCGGTCGTTTTTTGAAGTATGTTTTATTTTGTAATTGAAAAATAATAGTCACGCTTTGCTGGATATTTTTATGTGAATTGTAGGGGATTTTTAATCTGTTGCGTTGTACATATTTATGTCTACGAGGCGCATAATATTTAAATGTTTAACTTTGGGGACAAAAAATTTACGATGCAAAACTAAAACCTAAAATATTAATTAAAAACTAAAATTTAAAATAACTAAACAAAAACTTTAAATGGAAGACTTTTTATTTGCAAAAGTAAAGTATTTCCTTTGAAACTGAATCTAGTACTTCACACATTAGAGGCAAGTCAATTCAAGTTAATTCCTGCCCGATTCTATACAAAACAATCCGTACAAATTGGATAGCCCATTTACTTGCAGACCATTCAATGCACAGAAAAGAGAAGTAAATATAACGGAAATGAAAAGGAAAATCTGTTACCAGGCATTATGAGTGAACCTTGATTGAACATTCTTATTTAGATCAACGCGTCGAACTCCGCATCACAGTTGCTGATTTCGAATGACTGACGTTTCGTTTATATGGGTGCAACTGGCTACAACAAATTTCTTACAAAAATGCCTTGACAGCCGTTCTAATTTAAACAAGATTTTTTTATTTTCTGTGTTTCAATGGATATTGGATGTCGTCCCATCCGTACGGGTTATACATGGTAGGCATCATCCTTATAAATACTTAAAATTAAAATCATCATCATCATCATCATTTCAGCCATAGGACGTCCACTGCTGGACATAGGCCTCCGCCATCGATCTCCAAAAGGGCCGGTTGGAAGCGGCCTGCATCCAGCGTTTCCCTGCGGTCTCTCTTAGGTCGTCTGTCCATCTTGTGGGTGGACGTCCTACGCTGCGCTTACCAGTCCGTGGTCTCCATTCCAGAACCTTTCGGCCCCAACGGCCATCTTTTCTGCGTGATATGTGCCCTGCCCATTGCCACTTCAACTTGCTAATCCGGTGGGCTATGTCGGTGACTTTCGTTCGTCTACGGATCTCCTCATTTCGGATTCGATCTAGTAGAGAAACCCCGAGCATAGCTCGTTGTGCTAAAAAATTAAAATTAATATAACATAACTATGTACAACACTGACGGTGTAAACTGGCACCGACCACAGAACAAGAGTAGACAGATATGACAAAAGACTTAGCAACAGTGTCGCCGCAAACCTGACGTGATGTAGCATATAGAGGGAGTAGCGTAGAGGAGAGCGCAGGACCTGACACGTTCTGGAGGCCACGAGGCTCGAGCCGATGTTCTGAGTGGAGACAAACTTGCGACTCGCTCATCTGTTCACTGACGCGACGTCGCTATTGGTCAGGGAATTCGTTTCAATAGGCATGTGTCCTAAATTCGGGACACTTTTTTGCACACACTGTCATCTGACCCCAAACTACTGCAAATACTGCGTGTGAAAAACTCACTTTAAAAGTTTGGCTAACATCACGAGTAAAACAGTGGAACGTAGCTACAATTATATATATTCGGGACATTTTTACACACACGGTCATCTGACCCCAAACTAAGCAATGCTTGTGATATGGCTGCCAGAGACTGATATACATACATATATGTTATTTAATACATACTTAAATATATATTAACACCCAGATATAGAACAAACACAAATGTTAATTACATAAGTGTTAGTCCTAGGTGGGATTCCAACCCACGCCCCCAAGCGCAGAAGTCAGGTTCACTACCAACTGAACCAACGGGCTATCAAAAATGTTTCTTTTATTATTCATCTAAACGAATAATGTAACAAATTATATTACACATACTGAAAAAAAATACTAAATTGTTTGATAAATCTCTGAAATATGAGCGTTTAAAGTTTTTCCCCGCGATAGAGAGCGGATGCTCTGTCCCCTTCTCGCAAAGCGTGTGTTAGTATAGCATTTGTATGGCGTGCGCATTGCTTGACGTCATCACGTGCTACAGTGCGCTCTCTAACTCCACGAAATTAAAATACTTAATAATGTTTCAACAAATTAAAATTTTATTTTCGTTGATGGTCTCTGTTTATGATCAGATTTTTCATGAGATATTAAATAAAAATTAGAACAAGTCTATTTTATTAATTCAAACAGCTTTGCTGATTTTATTTGTGGAGGTATTTACGCACATGTGTCGACGACATATAGCCGAAGCTCCTCTATTCTCAACATTTTGTGTTGTAAGTAACATTTGAATGACTTGTGAAATCCTTTTGTATTTTTGTAAAGAGTTGTGACTGGTATCTTCTGTTTTCTACCTGTGAGGCTGCTGTAGCCACATCCCTCGTCATTAGTGTTATATATATAAAGCTGAATGTAATGTTTGTCTCCACTCAAAACCGGCACAAGTAAGGAAGCGTCTACAAGTAATAGTATCAAGTAATATCGCTTCCTAGGCCAGTGACGCCGCCGCGCCTTCCGATGTACTGTAAATGATCTACAATATTGTTCTTATATTGTATTGTTTTCTTTTTTAATAATATATTGTGTTTAAACGACCATTCGGTGTTTGAATTACATACCCATCTATATCTATAGTAATACTAGCAAACCCGGCGAACTCCGTTTCGCCACCAGATGACTTCTATAAACCTCACGGAGCCCGAGACCTTTCCAACGAATGCAAAACCGTGGAAATCGGTTCGTGCGTTCTGGAGTTATAGCGTCAGGAAGGAAACCCCGACTTATTTTTATATAGTAGATTATAAAGAGGAAAGATTTGTATGTAAGTATGTTTGTAACGAATTGGCTCAAAAAGTACTGGACAGATTTTAAAAATTCTTTCACCATTTGAATGCTACATTATCACTGATTAATATAGGCTATTTTAGTAGGATGTGTAGAATACCCGTGCGGAGCCGGGGCGGACCGCTAGTCTAAAATACGCACAGAGTCAAGACACGAGTTCTTACCCACCGTTCACCTCCTGAGACCACCTGGGTGAACCGTGGAAAGTATTTTTTACAACGGCTCACCTTTGTTCACCTGGGTGTGCCTTGGGAAATATTTAGTTTTCACCTTCCACCTTATCAAAACTCTTCAGATTTGAAGTGCATAAAGATTATGAATATATTTTAATCATCATCATCAGCCAGAAGACGTCCATTGCTGAACATAGGCCTCCCTTCTGAACGACAGCCTACCATCTGCATCCACTGGATGCCAGCGAATCTCACTATGTCGTCGGTTCATCTAACGGGCTAACTATTTTAAATGTTTTATTTGATATTTGTTGTTCAACATCGACGCAGCTCATACTTATTCCGATTTCCTGTTTATGAAAACCTACACGTACGAAGTCGCGGGCAACAGCTAGTACTAAATAAATTAATAACATTTAAGACATATTATATTATCCACCAACCCGCCATTGGCGGATCCAGGGGGGTGGGGGGTGGGGGCTGGGGTATGGGGGCCATGGCCTACCCCAAAACGCCTAGCAATTCCATACATTCTCTCACTCAGACTAAATATTTCGATTTGATTCCTTCGAAACTTGTCAGAATGCCCCCCCCCCCCTCAAAATGAAATCCTGGATCCGCCCCTGCAACCCGCACTGGGCCAACGTGGTGGATATGGCCCAATCACCCTTTCGGGGGTAGGCTAAAAGTCCAGCAGTGGACTGTTAAAAGGCTGATTATGATGACATATTATTTTTAATACCACAATAAGAAAAGTGGGAACTACTTACAGTCGCATTTATAGGGCGCGATCCGACCAACAGTGTAAAGAGATTACTATTGTGGTGGCGTGTTGGTTCACATTGGCGTTGTTGGTCAGGTTTTGAAATGCATCTACTTTTTAATTATTGAGTATAGATCTACGTTTGTCCACCAACTCGCCTGATGGTAAGCGACGGTGTGCCCGAGGATTAGAGCACGTTGATGTAGAAGAAATCTATTCACTCTAGCCTTGAAGATGTCAATTTAATAAAAGACTGCCCCGGTGGCTCAGTTGGTAGTGAACCTATCTTCTGTGCTTGGGGGCGTGGGTTCGATTCCCATCTAGGACAAACATTTGTGTGATGAACATTTGTGTTTGTTCTATGTCTGGGTGTTAATATCTATTTAAGTATGTATTTAAAAATATACATGTACGTATATCAGTTTCTGGCAGCCATATTACAAGCTTTGCTTAGTTTGGGGTCAGATGACCGTGTGTGCAAAAATGTCCCAGATATTTATTTATTTATTAATAGTCTATGTCAGTCTAGCAGTCTAGTAAATCGTAGAATTGCCTTGACTGGGAGACTGCAATGTCCAAGAACTTTAGGGTATATAACGTAGTATAGTAGTTATCTGGGATATAACGTCCTTGGTAATATCAAATGAGTCTGCAGATCCAAGTTCTGTTAGTTTCGCTCGCGCCTTAGCTTTCGTGTTTTTTTAAATAAAAACTCAAAATCTTCCCTCCCGATCACTATTCGAATTCTATCAGGTTACCTCGATTAGGATATAAAGCAGCATTCTTAATTATTAAATTATATGCAAAATTTTGAATACAATGTGAGCCATAAAAATAGCACAACAATATTTGTATTCGCCCACATAATACCTATTTCAGTAAGTCATATTCAGTATTTTGACACATTGAAATTTATATTCGCTTGTTTACCTAAATACTCCCTCAATGAGATATACCATAATTATATTATTATAATATAGGGGAAAGGCGTACAAAATGACATACCCTCTGCTAAATCAGTCATAAATCGGTCTTTTTTAAATTGTTTTTAACATTAGAATCAGAATGTTATACCTTGGTTCATTACCTTATCGAAATTAAAGAGATCAATCAACTTATTATTGATTTAAAAAAAATACAGAACATTTTCAAAAACACTAACAAAATCCATTTTGTCCGTCCTATGCGGGTAAAATTACATACATCATGGGGACAAAATGGCATACCAATATTGCACAGGAAAATAATCCTTTAATTGCAGAGTTCGCATGTAAAAGACTTTGTCTTCTTTGGAACATCTGCACAAGATGCATTAGCTCATTTTTTGCGGCTCATGCACCAAACTTCCTTGGGCTTGGACCGGAGTACAGATCTTTGCAATAGGTGATGGGTATTGGTGCGGGAACTAAACAACCTGTGGTTTTTGAGAAAATACCGCTATGTCGTTTTGTCCGCCTATGTCATTTTGTACGCCTTTCCCCTATAGATCATACTCCGTACGTACTCTGACTCCCCTAGTCCCCAATAAAAATATACCTATCTACCTAGGTGGCTCTGGCTAGATACCTAATATGTACCTACCTACTTACTTAGTTACCTATACTGCAGTATTCATGTGGACGAACAAGGGAATAACTATGTATGATACCTTGTCCCGAGTAATAAATCTTCATACTCTCATTTCCATTCGTGTGCTTCCCAAGAATTACGTCAGCCTCATATAAAAATACGAAAATTATTTGAAATATCGCGACTGTAATGGCGCCGCCAGATAACGAATCATTGAAAAATTATGATAATTGTTAAAAAATTATCGGCGAACAAATTCAATAAATTGCAAAGGGGAGCGATTTGCGCCCTTTATGTGCCGCCCTCTGCGCAATCCAATGATTTTCATTAATTTATGTCGCGAATCGGTTTTGATAAAATCGGAAAAATCCGGAGGGTGGGAAAATTTAATTACGGGTTTGGCGCAATATTTCCCGTCCCTTCGGCAATCAGCGTCCGCGCTCAGCGCCCGCCGACGGTTTTATTTGTCAGTGGAAGCGCGCAGGCAGCGGCAGGGGTATTGTGATCAAGTATCCATCGCTCGTTGGTGAAGAAACGTAGAGCTATCTGACCAGTTGCATAATAAGTAGGAATATTACCTAATATTCCTACTTATTATGCAACTGGTATTTTGAAAGTTCAAAATGATCCCGGGGATCATTTTACACACCCCAGGTGCTTAAAATGAACCTCTAGTAAACTTCTGAGAAATAATAAATAATTCCAAAACTATATGTATTTCTGAAAGAAATAGTACGCCAACAATACAACACTGAAATACATTAACTAATTATAATTTAACAATTTATTTAACTGTGATGTTTTCACTATAAAATGTTTTTTTCCTTAGAGGGATCATTATAGACACCTTTCCCCTATCACCCTAAAAAGCATATTTTTGTGGATAATTTTGTATAAATTTTGGTTCGTCCGTTCCTCAAATAGCGCGTTTGCTATCAATGTACCGACAGAGAACTACCTACCGAGCGGCCACGAGAAATTGAATGAAAACATTGAATATTTATTCTGCGAGATGCCAGTATTGCATTGCACTGCTCCGGGGCGGAGCCGGCCAATGGCAAGGATGTGATGCCGTAGTTTGTGGAGTTTCCACATCATTTACCCCATCTTGTCAGAAGAACTTTCACAGCGAATGCCTCGCTTCATGTCCACATCCGCGCACCTTGTTCCCGCATAAGTGGGTTATTTTTATATGAAGAGACATTAGAGATATCCATTCAGATTTTCTCAGGTCGATCATTTTAGCCTGGGAATGTGCAGAGAAATAAATGCGAGTGATAATTTTTTAATATACTTAGGTAGTTATACAATAAGAGCATCTTCAAAAATGTGCCAACAAAATCAGAAATTGCTTGTTAGTTATACAATATGTGAGATGGACGGTAGACCAAAGCAGTCCAAACAGAATGGTGGCCGCGGAATGGAAAGCGACCACCGGGCAGACCACCAGTCCGCTGGTTGGACGCAGCAGGAAACCAGTGGACAAGGCTAGCATAGGAACGGGAAAGATGGCGCGCTGAAGAGGAGACCTATACCCAGCTGTGGGTGGAAAATGGTTGATGATGATGATGATGATGATGATGATATACAATATGTAGTGTTGGTATTGTACTTACATCAATCATTACAGTTCCTGGTGCTATTTGTTCTTGAGAGGTTTACAGTTAAATTTACTCCTAATAACATCATATTGTTTTTTTTTTTTTACTGGAATATCGAAACCTCCTACTAAAACAAGAAAAAATCGAATAGATAGATAAACTCTTTATTGTTCATCACCACAAATTACCAAAACACGATAAAACAATAACGAATATAGATAACGCAGATTAGAATGCCACATCAAAATGTAGCAGTTCCGCGGCATCTCTCTTTGCGTTCCCGGATCATCTTGTGGCTCCTTTTTAATATTTGATCTGCATATTTATAAATCCGGCGTTTGCCCTCGAGCTGCGCAGATTTATAGTTTATTTCATTCCGAGAAGATCCACTGAGGCCGACTTCAGTTACACGCGCCGCATGTAATATAGGTACACTGTATTGTTTGAACGTTATTCAGAGGATATTGTTTGGAGATATATCTGTGAGCGGAATGTGGGAATGGCCCGGGGCCGGGGAGCAGCCCGGGGCTACGCCGGCGATGCATAGCGCATTATTTTGTTATCAAACAGGGCTGTGGAACGTGCTCGCCAGCACACGGGAAGTTTGCGGTTCAAGCTCACGTAGCTAATTTGGTTTACCGTGCACTCCGTGCATAATTCACTGCTATGGAACAAAGCTACTTTTTAATATTGTTCGAATTAGTCTCATAAGTTTTGCTACGAATGTGTACGATTATATGAATTTGTTATCAGATTATTGCTGCCACTTCTGGGACACAAGCCTTCTTCAGATACGTGATCAAAGAATTTTGTTATGGTTCATCGATGTACGTGATGCGTGCATGGGCCATAATCCATCATGCTGACGCAGAGCTTGTTAGCGAATGCTAATTGTTTTAGAACTTTTTGAGGTTCTTGGACATACCGATTTTCACCATGCTTTTCTTCGTTCTTGAAGGAATAGGGAACTAAGGTATATCTTTACAATTTCTTTTTTAATAAATATTTTTTTATTTTATTTGTATAACTATTTTGTGGATACAGTTTTTATAATGCGTCGTACTCCGGACAAGGAAACCTGATTCCCGGAGCCGACTTCTTCCCGCGGTGGGTAGGGGTAATTCCAAAATACAAACTCAAAAACAATCTAAATATACCAATACCATCCAGTTACACTGTTATCAAAAATATCCTATAAGTATTATAAGTACGAGGTACCTAATAAGTAGCAAAAACATTCAGCGAATAATCTGCCGTCCATGCCAATCATTCGAACAAAGTAAGTAAGCATTGCTCTAACAACAGGAGTAGGTAAGCGAGACCGACGCAACCGGTTCTTGTTAGTAATTGTGTTATGATAGGACACAATTTTGGTGGAATAATGAGATTGACATGGTGTTCATTTTTATTCCTGACTTTAATAACTGCATAACATTTGACATTTAATATTGACATTTTAATCTTATTATTCTATTTCCAATTGCTAATTCTCATTTACTTGTTGTCTATTGATTTTAATATTATTAATTTTATTGGTTTGTGTAATATTTACTTGCTCAGTCTAATGAATGTTATAAAGCCAATGATTTTATTATTCTATTGAGCGATGGCATCGAAAGCTGTACTAGAGTCTGGCTAATGAAAGTAGAGACTAAATAAGCGCGGCAAATTTAAAAATATCAGCATTGAAACCCAAAAATGTTTATGAAATGCCTGGAATAATATCACTTGATACTTGTAAGTTATAATTTTATATTGTAACAAAGTCAGAACACAGTAATGTTTGCATTTCATATTAATTTTGGGACTCCAATGCGGATTTTTTAAAATTTGGCGGGCGTTTTTAGTCTCTACTTTCATTAGCCAGACTCTACAACCCTGACTTTGATTATTTATCTGATAAGGCCGAGGATCAATCCGCGTGCCGTTTGTGAGGCGCACACTAGGGACAGGCACTCGCTCGGCTACCATCGCCCATTAGAATGTGTATAAATCTATGGTACATTTTATTGAGGTAGGTAGGTTAGTATCTGTAAAATCAGTATAATAATACATACTTAACTAATTTGTAAGATATATCTAATAGACTAAAAATATATATTGGCAAAACCCCTCTCTACCAGGGAGGCCTTTGTCCAACAGTGGACGTTTAATGGCTGATGATAATAATGATGATGATGATGATCTAAAGTACACAAACAAGTATCATGAATAACACATGTTTAACTTATAATAATCTATTTCTACTCGTGAGAACCTATAATTGGCTTCCCATCGTTTTTCCATTGTATATTTTAGTGTAAAAAGCTGTTGGTTTTCCAATAAATAAATAAATAAAAATAAATAAATAAATAAACAGAATTCTAACTTCTTGGTGGCCAGCACATCATCATCATCATCATCAGCCAGAAGACGTCCACTGCTGAACATAGGCCTCCCCCTTTAACCTCCACACTGAACGACAGCATGCCTTTTGCATCCACTGGATGCCGGTGACTCTCACAATGTCGTCGGTCCATCTAGTGGGAGGCCTCCCTACGCTGCGTCTTCCGGTTCGTGGTCTCCACTCCAGAACCTTTCTTCCCCATCGGTTATCAGTTCTTCGAGCGATGTGGCCTGCCCATTGCCACTTCAACTTGCAAATTTTAACAGCTATGTCGGTGACTCTAGTTCTTTGGCGAATATCCACGTTTCGGATTCTATCGCGCAAAGAAACTCCAAGCATAGCTCTCTCCATTGTCCGCTGTGTGACTCTGAGTTTTTCCAAAAGGCCAACAGTTAAGGACCACTTGTCAGTACCATATGTCATCACGTTTAATGGCTGATGATAATAATGATGATGATGATCTAAAGTACACAAACAAGTATCATGAATAACAGAATTCTAACTTCTTGGTGGCCAGCACATACTATCTACATAACAACAGCTTGGGTAAATATATTCTATTAACAATTTAATACCAAAGAATTTTTTTATTATTATGTACAGCAACATTAAATCTCGGTAAATAACATCTCAGGCATTATCTATCTAAAATAAACCGGCCAAGTGCGAGTCGAGCTCGTGCACCGAGGATTCCGTACCACCACAAAACAAAAAGTGCATAACGTCAACATCATGCCTAGGCAGTATCCAAGTACCGACCGCGCCCGACGTTGCGATTGATGGTGGACAGAAATTTGTCACTGACTCGCACTTGGCCACTATTTATTATTTGTTGTTTAACTTTAAAGTGTGTATATAATTATATACTTATAATCATGGCAAGTTTGACGCTTGTATGTACGTATTAGGTACGTAATTTTACATAAGAGCAAATACAACAATACGTTAAAAAAGACGTTTGTTGGGGTCCCTTTAGTTTTAACTTTTTGACTTTATTATCTACCGTAACATTAGGTACATATTTTGTGAAAAAAAAGTTTGTTAAAAGGCAGGACGGACGGACAGACAGACAGGCAGCGTAGACTTAGTAATAAGGTCCTGTTTACACCCTTTGGGTAGGTACGGAACCCTAAAAATCTATCGTAGGTACTTAGTTTTTATCAGTGTCTTCAAATCACGAGTGAATCAGTTTCTTCTAGGCAAACGTGCTCCAACGTAGACCGCACCATCGCTTAGCATCAGGCGAGATGGAGGTCAAACGCAGACCTATTATTTATAAAAAAAAAACATCTATTTTCATTTGACTATTTCTCTACACACTTCATCTGGCTCTCACAAGGCACGTAGCCTTCCTGTCCGTACTGGCACAGCAAGTCACGGAAGAGCCTTCCTCGGTCGCTGGTGGAGGTGTCAGCTACTGCCAGGCGTCTGTCCAGCACCATAGTCAAGGAACTGTTGACGGTGGCTGCGGGCCAGCGGATCGGAAGCAGCTCGCTAGTTTGAGGAGTCGGGTCGCTGAAATTAACGTAACATAATCAGATACACATATCTGCCGGAGTAGTGGACGTGCAATAAAGTACCTACTGTTGAAGATCTAAATTCTGGGTGGCACTGTGGCGTTTACCATCAGGGGATCGACGTGCTCGTCTCGTCAGTAAGTTGCATAAAAACATGTATATTCGTTTTTTTTACTACAGAGTGACAAGGCGTCTATCGCACTAAGCCCCAATTTTGCGACTTTCTAGCCTTCAACCATCCTATCGCAGTCGCCGGCGGTGCTGTGATGAAATCCGTCAAAATCCTAATTATAATATTCCATTCACATCGAGCAATGATACAGTAGGTATGATCGAGGCTCAGATCAGACATAAAAGGAGATATGCGTTAGTACAATATCGTTTGTGTTCAAATGTCTCCTTTCATCCACTTTTTTTACTACACCGCTAAAAACCGTAAATTTCAACATGTATTTGTTTTATACGCTACATATATATCACATCATCAGCCATTAAATGTCCACTGCTGAACAAGGCCTCCCTCTTACAGAGGGGTGTTGCCATAATCCCCACGCTTGGCAGGCGGCTTGGGGATCGCAGTACGTTCACCGTGTACTAACAGGACGCTGCTGCCCATCCTCCGGTGGTTCTGGTCGCAGTTTTAGGACATACCCGGGTCCACATATATATAAATGTGCTTAATTTTGTTGTTTTCCTTTTTTATAAACTTAATGAAGCTTAGCTCTTTAACGCTTTAAGTCTGCAATGTATGTTTTTAGTAGTGTGTTGACCTGTTAATGGCTGAACGAAAATAATGTTACTGTTAAAATTAAATAATAATACTGTTTAAAACAATTAATTAAAATTATTGTATATCGTTTTGTGCCGTTTGCCTTAAATAAAGATAAAACCAAATAAAATAAAACTTACACACACACAAAAAAATATACGTGCCTACGTTACTACATTAACTAACACATGCAAAAGAGGACGGCAAGGTCGTCTGCAGGGTGAGTTCGATTAAATGTTTCAAGTCTGATTTAGGCCAGATGCATTCGCATTCGCACTCGCCACCTTACCATATCTCCATTAAGTGTCTGATCAGAGATTAATTATTATTGCATATTACATATTGCATTACTACATATTGCATAAAATTAATTTGATGTGCCCAACCTCTAAGGCTAGGCTTCCTTGACACAAATTCATAGACATGATTATATTGTAACTTAAACTTTCGAGGTTAAAATAGGTACATGTTATACATTTATTTTTCTACCTATACTTACGGTTAATAGAGAAATGCATTACTAGTAATAAGCTTTGCATTACATGATAAAGTAAATAATAATCATCGATTGTAAATGATTTCGGAAACACCGTGATCATTTACATTAATTACCCAGTCTAGCTATGGCTATGGCCGTGGTAGCCTATTTGAGAGACCGATAGACTTGAAAGCGTGAGGTCGCGGGTTCAAACCCCGGGCCCGTAACAATGAGCTCTTTGGAGTTTATGTACATACCACTGCATGGCTTTCGGTGAAGGAAAATATCGCGAGGAAACCTGTATACGTACGGAGAAGGAATTCAATGGCGTATGTGACTCCACCAACCCGCACTGGGCCAGCGTGGTGGATATGGCCCAATCACCCTTTCGGGGGGTAGGCTAAAAGTCCAGCAGTGGAGTGTTAAAATGGCTGATTATGATGATGTTTTGCTACTTGTTTCTAGCCTAAGTGTTGGATGGAGGAGTTTATGTTTATCGCGTAGGTCATAAGATAGTGTATGTAGGTACCTAATTGACCTACCTAGTCGACCTACCTAACTTGTGTAAATAAATAATAATTAATTTGAGTTTGAATTAATCAACAACTTTTGCGACGTTTTAGGAATTTCGTCAGTTTTGCTTATACTTACTAAACTTGTCAAAATACTTTATGACTAAAATGTGAATAAAGGCAACGATATTTATTTTGCAACCTAAATAACCACACGCAAACCATCCAATTTGTGGAGCGAGATTAAAGTTAGCTTTGGGTAATCTTGTTTACCGTTACCGACTTACCCGAACTTCATGAAGTTGGTCAACATCGCGGTCAGCCGCCCAATAAACAGCTTATCGGAGCCCGACAGCGGCAGCGGGAGCCCGCCCGGCTTGAACACGTAGAACACGTCGTCGGAGTGAGACGAGCCCTTCTCCCTCCTCCTGTAGAACAAGCTCTTCGCGAAGTTACGATCCCCTTCGTAAGAAAATATATACTTGTACACCGGCTTATCGGAATACCTCGTCACGAGATTCGAGAACGCGTCACCCGTGGCGTACGCCAGCCAATCGGAGTAAAAGTTTACTATCCCTTGCACGGCCGCCTTATTTATCCCTCCGGTGAAGTAATACGACCTCAGCTTCTCGGCTATCATCGCTTTATTCGCCGAGCACCAAGAAAAAGCAGCGGGTAGTTTTTCAACAAATTTCTCGTCCCATTCCCGGAGAGTTTTATCGTCGTGCAACCCGTAGAACAGCATTCCCTCCGCGCTGGTGGAGCCTGATATTATCGGGACTTTATTAAAGTTTCCCGAAGTTATCGCCCTGTAAGGCGTGTCGTGAAAAAATGGCTCAGTGAAATTTGCGTCGATGCAAGGAGCGTACTTAAAACGCCTCGGATTGATGGAGGTGTCTTTGGTAATGTTCAATAGCTCCCTGACTGTAGCGGCCGCAAATATATCCAACACACTCTCACCATGCGAAATTTTCCTGATTTTGAGCGCATCCTCCAAAGCTGACGCTTCATGCTCTATGCTAAAAGCCCACGGCGCAAACGGTGTGCCACTCAACAATATCACTTTATGAAATAAGCCCGCGCTAGACTTTGAAAGCATATGCATGGCAGCAGCGGACGCACCAGCACTTTGTCCAGAAATGGTCACATTATCAGGGTCTCCACCGAAAGCCGCTATGTTTTTCCGAATCCACTTTAAAGCTTCTACTTGGTCTTTCAGCCCTAAATTTGAAATCCCATTGACACAAAGAAAACCGAAAACTCCAAGTCTGTAGTTAATGATAACCACGATTGTATTCTTTGTGACTAGGTATTCAGGGTCGTAATTCCATTTGCTGCCGTAGTAATACCCTCCTCCATGTATCCAGACCAGCACAGGGAGCTTAGTGCCAGGAAGGGCTGCTTCTGGGGTGAACACGTCGAGACTGAGGCAGTCCTCGGAGCCACCCTCGAGGATAGAGACGGTCTGAGCGCAGGATCCGAAGGGGTTGACGGCGTTGAACACCCCTTCCCAACTCATAGGTGGTTTGGCAGGCTGAAATGTCGGAATCTTAACTGTAATTAAGTACATATTTTCTTCAGTAGTTAAGAGTATTATGTTTTTTATTACATGCTTTCCAGTAGAACGCAAAAAAGTAAGGTTTATGCTGGTGACCCATTTATATTTAAAATCCAAGATTGTGTAGGATATTTGTGCCACTCAACTCGTGATTAGTGGAACAGTAAGTGGAGGTAAAGGGAGTTTAGTGTGGAGATAATTTAATAGTGCTCTGCACATAATTTGCAAATCCTGCAAGTTAATTAATTAAAAAATTTGGCTAACATCACGAGTAAAACAGTGGAACGTAACTAGAATTATTTGATTATTAATGGGACATTTATCGTGATAAGGTTGTGGCGCCGCAATATCGGGAGCTCCATCACCATGCTCACGGTAAGAATAATCATTCAGTGATCAACCGTGCTAGTTTAAAACTGTGGAACGTACCTAATCAGTAATTTTAAAGCTAAGAATCTTAAGTGTTAATCCGTGTAATCAGTGGTCGAATTGGACTTGCTCACGAACCGGAAGTCATTTCCCTTCAAACCTTGCGAACTTTTAACCGACTGTCCAAGAAGGAGGGTAATGTTTTTGGGTTGTATATCAGCATGTAAGTATGTTTCTGGGTTCCTGTAGTACCTTCTGTAGCCTAAACGGCTTGACTGATTTTGACGAGTGAGGTGTCATTGGGTCCCTTTACAAAACGGAACAGTGATTTCACGGTGCGTTCCGGTCCATGTCGAGCACTGCGTGTAATATAAATAAATATTAAGTGACTTACTTGGAATCTCTTGCTGGCTGCATAGGGGATGCCGTAGTATCGGTATTGTCCGGACACACGTCGGAGTCCTCTCAATTTTCCCTGCTTTATTTTCACTATCGGAGTGAAGATTCCGTAAGCACTTTCGAACATTAACATCGACCAGAAAATATGAGCAAGAACTTTTTTTGACCATAACTTCATATTGGAACTAAGTATGTTTTACCTATTTTCGATCACAAATTCATTTTTAAATAAAAGTACCTAAATCTGTTTTCAATAGTTTTTCAATGTGCTTTCATTTTTTATACACATTAACTTGTCACATTACCTAACAAAGATTCTAACACAGATCACCAAGTAACTGTAGGTACTGATGAAGTCTTTTGAAGAAAATTCTTACGTATCTTTCACTTAAAATTATTTATAAGTATGTGAAATCACACAAATAGATACGTTCTCTATGAAAATCACTACGCTACTGGTGTCGAAGAGATAGGCTCCATACAACTCTTACGCAAGTTATGCAATGTGGCAAAAACTTACAGTCTTGATCTAGACCCGATTGTTGTGTTTGCTCTTTTGGACTCGAGAGCTTGTTGCGAATGTTGTGTTGAGAAAATTGCGTAACAAATGTATACCTGCAGCTGCACGCGGTTTTACCCGTTATTTTCCATTTGTAAACCTCGACGCAAAAAGAGGGGTTTTATAAGTTGAACGTATGTACTGTGTACAGCGTAGGTAGGCCTCCCACTAGATGGACCAACGACATTGTGAGAGTCACAGGCTTCCAGTGATCCAGGATTTTGCGAAAGGGCCGAATTAAGGGAGGGAAATGGAGTTTGAAACTTTGTATGAAAGTCCTTTGTTTTTGATGTTAGGGACATGAAATTTAGTTTTCAAATTATTGGTTTCAAATAAATAAATCCTGTATAATTGTTTTGCCGAAAAAGATGGAGTAACGAGGAGAAATGGGGGTTTTAATTTTTTGTTGAAGGTTTTGTAATTATGAAGCTGAAATTTGGCAAGTAGATTATTTATGGAGAGTAGAGGTCGGCTCAGAAAGAGTTTGTGAAAGGGCTGAATTAAGGGGGGGAAAGGGGTTGAAATATTATATGAATAGCTATTGTTCTATATGCACCATCAGACCCCTACTATCGTCACCAAGTAAGATGTTAAGGGTATCGTTAGCTGTTAATTTATTTGTGACTAGCGATCCGCCCCGGCTCCGCACGGGTATAGTTATATAGCCTATTAAAATAGCCTATATTAATCAGTGATAATGTAGCATTCAAATGGTGAAAGAATTTTTAAAATCGGTCCATTACTTATTGAGCCAATTCGTTACAAACATACTCACATACAAATCTTTCCTCTTTATAACATTACCAGCGGTCCGCCCCAGCTTCGTACGGGTATAGATTATAGCCTATGTCACCCGGGGATAGTGTAGCTTCCGAACAGTGAAAGAATTTTTCAATTCGGTTCAGTAGTTTCGGAGCCTATTCAATGCAAACAAACAAACAAACAATGAAATCTTTCCTCTTTATAATATTAGTATAGATTATATATTATATAGTAATATAGTATAGAAAAGGTAACTGACAGACCGAACACAGAGTTACTTTCGTATCATAATTTCGTTTTGAGGTCTAAGTGTGTCATGATAGGCTCACATAAAACGTTACTTTAGTTAAACAACGCTTAAAATTGTTCTGACTTGTTTTCCCGTGTGACAATTTCTGTCAGCGAGAAGTTGACAGAGCAATTTTAATCATTGTTTAGCTTAAGTAACGGTTTTTAGAGAGGTAAGAGTTTTGGCGCCAAGGAAAAAAAAACATGTCCCATTTTTTCAAGTAGTCTGTAATGTACTTACTCTCTAAAGTACTGGCTTCTGCAACTTGTGTTCTCGGTACCATAGATTTATCATTCAGCAAGATTTAAAAAATCAGACTAAACTAACAATTTAATCTACTACGTACTAGATATCCCGTTCTGACCAATAAAAAAATAATGAATTAACTTCATTGGACTGTGGTATTATCACAGACCTCAAATTTTTTGGACAGCCTGGAATCTATGGATATTAATTTATGGTGATATACAGTTCGTCAAAAGAACAGCGGGTGAAACCACGGGGCGCAGCCAGTATACTACTCAATACTCAATAATTTATTGCATATTATGAAATTCATATACAGATGTATAATTAGGTATGGCAATAAAGTGCAGAGCGGATCGATTTATTCCATAATTAGTTTGTTGTGTGTTGTACTTACCAAATACTTACCAAATAAATATCCAGCTTCCTGAGAAATTATAATCTAGGCCTTTTCAAGGCCAGAATGAATAGGTATGTTCTAAGTCTGCGTGCTTCATCTTCGACCACATCGTCGCTTATAAACAGGCGAGTTGTTGGTCAAATTAAAATTAAAGATTTATCCGCGCTAAAAAAAATGGCTATCCATATCTATATATCTAAGATAGAACATAATATCTAAGATATAGGTCTGTGAAGCTATCCCTACACACCCAACATATTGGTAGCCCCTATTCCAAAGCAATACGGGCCAAAGAGTCGTAATCTGTTATTTTGTCAACAGCCCGGCGATCATCCGCCGTGTGTCCCTTTACGAGATAAGTTCTGAATTAAAACCGGAGGAAGTCCGTCGCTCGTCCAATTTGCATGTTTGCCCAGTTTATAACAATTAGCCGCCGCTTCCCGGGTATTTTTCTTTATTACCCGGATTAACAACTGCGCCGGCGAGCGGCCGGGCCGGCGCCCGGGCCGGACCACCCGGTCCGGGTGCTTCACGACGACTTGCGCTTAATTGCCTCCATAAAATGAATTGTCGTCAACGTTACTGCGTTTGTTTTGATACGGAGAGGAATAGTTTTAGCTGGAGATGGTTTATAAATAGCGAGAAATTCACAAAATTAAATAATTTTAATTAATTAATTATAATATCTGCTTGTTATATAGGTAAGATGATGATGATGATGGTGTTGATTGGTGGCGACGTGGTGAGCTCCGCGTGCTGGAGTATTCCCGACACGCAGGAAGATTCGAGTGAGGAAGAGCTCCAGTGTGCACCGGCGCAACATATTTCTCTACGCACCCCCGCACCCGACAAGCAGCCGGTGTCTTCACGTGCGCGCCGCGCGGCGGCCCGTAGTGCAAAGCGAGACGCAGCCGCGCGCGCGCATTCACCTTGAAAAAGGCCGTCTAATGCGGTTGAAACTATAGTCGGAGTAACCGGCTTAATCTTACGTGAGTAATTCCCGTGTAACATAAATAAAATATATAGGTAAGGCTTGCGTTTGACCGCCACCTCTCCTGATGTGCGGTCTGCGATGAAGCACGCTTGCCTAGAACTAACTTTTCCTTACTTATAAGAATTGCAAGGTGTAGACATAATTATATGCAGGTTATCTATTTAATTTTGAATTTTCTGTTATACTCCGTATTGGCATCTTTATTAGTATAAATACCGCCAGTTTACTTACTTTGCAAGTCTATGGCCACTGGCCGGTCTGCTGCTCCAACTAAAACGCCGCACCTACCTACCTACAATATTGGGTATTGTATTGTAACTAAAGGTGTATGCAAAATTTCAGCAAAATCGGGGTAGGAGGAACTTGGTTGTAATTCAGCTTTTAAGATTTGATCTAAACAAACATTGTCAGTTAAATAAAATCTTGTAAAAACTACAAATTGCGCTCTACTGAACTGTAAAATCTCTTCAGAAGCTGTTGGCCGTGCGAATAGAATTAAACTATCATTAAATTGCCTTTTATCTTATCACTAGTGTCAGTACAGTTCTTTATCGATCGTAAAATTCGATAAAATGACAGAATCGATCAAAGCGAGTATTGATCAAATGGCATTTTATCGAATTTTACGACCATCTATTTTTTTTCGAATTTTTTAGATTTTTCGAGTTTTTGAATTTTATCGACTGTCGAATTTGACGGTAGATAAAGAACGCTACTTGCATTGCTGGTGTCGTCATTATAGGTACAAAAATGCGGCACGTAGAGTTTTCATACAAGTTGACGTGCTCGAGGAGTCTATTCAGGTCTGTGGTCGACCCATTTATTATCTATGCATCATGATCTCGTGTGCTTGTGTGAGATGCGTAGCGCCTGAAGACACTTGCTTGTTTGTGCAAGCGTGTACTACTATTGCAAGGCGCTGATGGACGAAAAAAACCCAAAGGTAAAAATCATGTTTGTAACTATTTTGTTTTTTGTTTCTGTTTTGTCTAACGTAGATACATTAGCACACGGTGCGGTTCGGGGACGTGGCACGGCACAGCACCGTACCGTGGAAATTTGCGATACGGCGTCGCATCTTTTTACGACGCCGCTGTGTCGTGTTAATTCCCGTTATGATGTCCAGTGAAGTAGCAGAGAATGATTCATCAAATGGGGCGCTTCGGCCGTCGGACACAACACTGTCTATTATGTCTTCTGTGACAACACGTCGTAAAACCACCGCACGGGGCGCGTACCACCTGTAGATATTTTTCATTAGGCAGGTATGTACCTATTTTCTTTAGTATGAGGAATTACCTTTCATTTGGAGCGGCCTGCATCCAGCGTTTCCCTGCGGTCTCTTTTAGGTCGTCTGTCCATCTTGTGGGTGGATGTCCTACGCTGCGCTACCGATCCGTGGTCTCCATTCCAGAACCTTTCGGCCCCATCGGCCATCATTCTGCGTGATATGTGCCTTGCCCACTGCCACTTCAACTTGCTAATCCGGTGGTCTATGTCGGTGATTTTCGTTCGTCTACGGATCTCCTCATTTCTGATTCGATCTCGTAGAGAGCTATGGAGAGAGCTATGCTCGGGAGCATAGCCCTCTCCATAGCTCGTTGTGTGACTTTGAGCTTGCTTATGAGGCCCATAGTGAGAGACCACGTTTCAGTGCATTATGTCATCACTGCGTGTAGCACACACTGGTCGAAGACTGAATAAGACGGTCATATTAGGTACTTCATTTTAGAGAAAACTACAAGTTACCATAACAGAAGTCTTAACGTCCGTACTCGGAAACTCAGCCCAAAGTTGTCTTGCCACCGCAAACAGCAATCGCTGAAAACTGTAAACTTTTAAATGTATCTGGTAGATTAATTTTGTGAAACAGTTGCGAGGCCAATCGTCGCCGCGGGGCTCGCGACCGCGCGCCATTAACATACTTGACAGACAAACAGTCGGGAACGCTGCTGCTACCTATAGCATGGAAGAAACGGGCTGATCTTATTACTATATGTATAACTATCTTGTTAGGTCTAAGATTCACGACCTTACTATTGAAACAGCTTTCGTATGGAACAGCAGCCTCACTTGAAAGCCACGTACTTTATTCCTTCATTTTAATTTGGCGAGTTCGTCATCTTTGATCGGGTGAGCCATGGTTTGTTTCGGATTATGGAATGGGATATCTATACACTCGGAGGAAGCCTTCGTTTTAGTTGACAAAATCTTCAACTATAGAACCTTACACACACCATCATCATCATTATTTCAGCCGTAGGACGTCCGCACTGCTGGACATAGGCCTCCTCTATCGATCACCAAAAGGGCCGGTTGGAAGCGGCCTGCATCCAGCGTTTCCCTGCGGACTTTTTTAGGTCGTCTGTCTGTATGTACACGATATTATTTAATCAGTAATTATACCTCGGTATCCTCTTGATTTAATGCTGATTACTTTTATGACTAAGACAATTGTACTGTCAAATATAAACTACTAAATAATCAAATTCGTTTATTTGAAATGGCTCCGAACTAGGACTTACAGAGTTTCGGGAACCAATAGCTTCTCCCATGACACATTTTTTAAATAGAAACAGACTATATTGTGTACTACTTTAATACCTAGACCCTGTGCTAGCATTAGAATACAGCGTCAGTATCGAGCCTGTAGTAAGTCTATTAACAGGAGAGACTGAAAGCGGTATAAACATCACAATAAACAGCGTAGCTGAATTCCTGCCTGGTGACTGGACTGGACTGGTGGGGTGAATAAAATTGCCTGTACATGCAATTTCCAGGTTGTTACGAGCTTTCATTAGAGCATCAAACGAAAAAAATAAACTGAATCGACTTTGTTTCAGATTTTTTTTTGATCGAGGAAAGTTTATTCTATCGTGTTTTGAACCAAATCACATACTCTAACACAGATGTATCTGTGACATGTATTTTTTTCCAGCTCAAATATTGTAATTTAACTGAAAAAAAAAATTGATTTAAAACCGTCAAATTTGGTATAAGAGGCTCTTAAAGGTTTCCTTCTAACATTGAGTAACCCCACTCTCCCGCGTGTCCCGGAGCAGTCTGGAAGTTGGTCCGTTCTTTCGACGTCGTATTTATGTGTGTTGTTCATGTCCCGCGTTGTTCAGTTGTACAGAATGCGCTTATCTTGGTAAGTGCTCGCGAGACGACGTTCTCGCGGTTTTTCCTATTGTGTACTTCCTAGTTTTAGCTGTTATGAGCATTCATAAAATAAAGTTATAGCGTGGAAACTTAAAAGATACCTTCCTGTTTACCTACGAATTTGACACTTCTCTTTACTATTTTTTTTTATTAATAATAGGCTTGCGTTTGACCACCATCACGCAATGCGGTCTACGTTGGAGCATGCTTGGCTAGAAGGAACCGATTCACTCGTGATTTGAAGACGCCCAGATTGTAACCATCGGGGAACACCCATTCAGGCAGCGAATTCCACAGACTAGCAGTTCGCATAATTAATGTGGAATCAAAGCGCTTCGTACGGGTTTTCGGAATATCAACCATAAAGCGGTGTCCCTACGCGGTGTACCTATTGTGTACTTCCTAGTTTTAGCTGTTATGAGCATTCATAAAATAAAGTTATAGCGTGGAAACTTAAAAGAGACCTTCCTATTTACCTACGAATTTGACACTTCTCTTTACTACGCATTATATTGTGCTTATCCTTTAAAGGTAATTTCTTTAAAATTGTTTACCTTAAACATTGTGAGGAAACCGGTGCGAAGAACCTCAAATATTCAATAACATGTTTTTTTTATTTATTTTTTTATAATAATATTTATAAAAAAAAAAAGGTTTGCGTTTGACCACCATCACGCCTGATTTTAAGCGATGATGCGGTCTACGTTGGAGCACGCTTGCCTAGAAGGAACCGATTCACTCGTGATTTGAAGACGCCCAGATTGTAACCATCGGGGAACACCCATTCAGGCAGCGAATTCCACAGACTAGCAGTTCGCATAATAAATGTGGAATCAAAGCACTTCGTACGGGTTTTCGGATTATGAACCATAAAGCGGTGACGATTTTTCGTGCCCGCTCTGGCAGTCCGATAGAAAAATGGGCAGGAGGGAATTAGATCATGAAGATCAGATGCACACTCCGAAATGTATTACTTACTACGCATTAGGTATATTGTGCTGTTATCCTTTAAAGGTAGTTTCTTTAAAATGTTTTCTTATTGTTTAACGAACCTTAAACATTGTGATGAAACCGGTGCGAAGAACCTCAAATGTTCAATAACATTCGGTTCTTCGCACCGTGTGACATTCACCAACACGCAGTAGGCCAGCATGATGGATTAGGGCTCATCCTCTCTCTGAGAGAAGGCCTGTGTCCCAGCAGTGGGTACAAGATATGCTGATAATGATGATGATTAACAAACCTTTTATTAAGGCAGACAGACTGCTGCGATACAGCTATCGTTTTGATGTTTGTGTAATTATTTCGTATATCTCTAGAGATTTTGACTGCCTGATCGAAGACCTACTTTAGTTCTAGTATATATCTCTACATTGTATAAATTAAAGTCGCTTTCCGCGTCTGTCTGTCTGTCTGTCTGTATGTCTGTATGGCCGCTAACTCCTCCTCAACCATGCAACGGATTTTGATGCGGTTTTCACCATTAGTTAGATATATTTTCAAGGAAGGTTTATATATATAACTACCGACCCGCCCCGGCTTCGCACGTAAATTACACCCGTGCGAAGCTGGGCGGGCGGGTCACTAGTTTTTTACTAAATTACTTTCCATTATCGGATCTGAAAACAAAATATTTTAATTATTTAATTACTTTATTCTCAAAGTCTATATTTTGTTACTTTGAAATTAAATATTTTGCGAAGCTTAATACCGCTATGATTTTAAATCAAACATACGATCTTATTAAAACATTAAATCCTATTAAAATCGTCCAGACCACCCTCAATTACACCGTGGAGGATCCGAGACAGCCTAACCAAATATCGGCGAGGTCGACCCTTTATTTTAGCCCTTTTATTTTACGATATGCGATTCCATATTTTTGTTATATTTACTTTTCATTACGGTTTAATACATTTATTTGTATTCGTTGCTGAGGACTTTAAGTAATAGAACCTACGCAGAGAGATGTAATGACCTACGCAATTATATATACCGACCGTTTGATTGATACCTCTTTCTCTATCAGGCTGGTTTTATCGCGTCTTACAAATATTAAAAATACAAGAGTAGGTTCCTAACATTCCAACCTATTTACTTGTGGAAAGCGCTGCCTAATGGGTGATAGTTACAATCTGGGTGTCTTCAAGTCACGAGTGAATCGGTTTCTTCTAGGCAAACGTGCTCCATCGTAGACTGCATCTTCGCTTAACATCAGGCAAGTTGGCGGCCAAACGCCTATTATTTTTACCTTTATTCTTCTTGCCTGATTCAGTCAACCTTTTTTTTAATTATAGGTTCACAGAACTAGAAATACGCATATAGAACTTAATTAAACAGTACACAATATGAGCATATGTGTATGTCCTACTTGGTGTGAAGGTGAACATACAACACAACTATTAAAAGTAATAAAATTATCACTCTGTTTGTTTGTTTCGTTTCCTTTTCCACGTTTAAAACGGATAAACGATTTTTTTGGCAAAAGTAACTATACCCCGTTTACAAATCTTAGATATTTTATGTAAACAAAGAAATGTCACGAAAAGTCACTGTCAAAGTGACATGCCACTTGCTCAAAACCATAGATAAACATATATACTAGATTGCGTTCTGTCAAAATATTCCCATACAAAACTAAACCTTAACGTCTAAACGTAAGGGTTCATAATAATGTGGCTAGGAACATGGAGGTAAAACGAGCTCACTGAGATAGCTACCACGAAGGAAGTGTATCCCTTTCTAAAGATTGCCATTACATAAAACATATATTTTAGTAAAACTCTGTTTTAAACTATCTCGGCTGTTCACTAAAGTTATAAGATGTTGTGGAATCTCATTCCACAACCACCACGATAATTATCCCGTAAATAATCACAATTATATTTTAGTAGTGTTAGGACATACCAGGCAGGCCCTATTTTGGGGTGTAAACATAAAATTACTATCAATAAAATAAAGATTAATTTTTATTTCCATTTTCTAACGGATATTAATGTAGATATATCTAATGTATCATGTACCTATTTCAATTTTATTTTTAAGTAACCATGTAGGTTCCAAGTATAATTACTAGGAACCTTCATGGTTCTACTGAACCATGAAGCTACTGGCAGCATTAACGACATGGCGTTTTTGATTGTTTGCTTATTTTGTTTTTTCATGCATGATTTTTGAATAATTATTTTAAAATGGTGAAAAATTGCTGTATAAGAAACTGTGCTAGTGAATCATTCGGTGGCTGCGGCATATCTTTTCACAGGTAGGTACACAAAGCTTGTAATACAAGAAAATGTTTATTAGGGTGTCCATACTCGTGTGAACATGAACAATTATTTTTATACATTATGTTTTAGCATGACCTAGGGATATTTTAAAGTAATTCGCATTTCGGCGAGTGTGCGCAAAAGCTTCGAGCCCTTTTTCCACCCTCCCCCTTTTACTTAGGAAAAGTAGAACGACTGCACACTACCTAGTGAAAATTCCAAAGATTTGAACTCAACGATTTGGGTCTTCATTTATGATACGTACTGCCCAAGAATGGAACTCCCTGCCGTCCTCCTTATTTCCTGAGAACAACAAACTAGATATCTTCATGGCTATAGTGATAGATATGTATAGATAGATATGAATAGATTTCTAGATCAACGTGTTCCATCCTCCACCACACCGTCACGTACCATCAGGTGAGTAAGTGGCGAAACGTAGATCTAGTACTACCATCCAACGGTGAACCGAGCTTTCTGTGTACAGTTGTATCGTTCAAGGGTGTTTCGAGGAATCGTACGGGAATCATTCTAAATATTACATAAAAAATGAAAGTACCTAAATTCATCGCTGAATATATTTCATGTTACAGTATACCAACAAAAGAGGATGTAAGAAAAATGTGGTTGGACGTAATTCTTAGTCGAACAGCAAGTATAACAAAAAACTCCAGGGTGTGCAGTTTGCACTTCAACACAGAAGATTTTATAAAGACACTAGCGACCCGCCCCAGCTTCGCACGGGTGCAATGCTAATACTAGAATAATATACTACAGATTTTCTTTATATCCTACGTTCACAGCTTTATTGTCATTAGGCAAAACAAACTAAATATGTTGTTTTCATAATTGGCCATGTCAAAAACACGCCGCCGGTACGGGCCTGTAGTGGTACTGGGCACTGGCTGAGGGGCCGGTACCGCCGCAACCGCTATGTCCCTGCATTTTAAATCTAATATCTTAAAAAATGTTCATTTAAATTACAAGCTGTAAACGGCCATATAATATTGGTCTATATTAAATTCACAATGTATTTAAGGTACTTAATTGGATAAAGATTAATGCTGTATTGCTTAAAATCCCCACGTAAATAAGCCATTATTTCTCGTAAAAAATAAATAATATAAAATGGTTATTGTGGGTTATCCCTAAGAAATAGACATATACCATCGTGGACTTTTTTGTAGACCTTTTTAAGGTATACAATATTGTCGTACATTATTTTGATCTATCTCGTAGGGTTCAGCCAGCGTTTGCAATGTAAAGCGCAAAAAAATGTGTTTATTGACGACATCACATTAGAAACCTCTACAATTATCAGTGTTTCTATACTATATTATACATTTATTATAATATATATAAACCTTTTTCTTGAAACACTCTATCTATTTAAAAAAACCGCATCAAAATCTGTTGTGTAGTTTTAAAGATTTAAGCATACATAGTGTGGTGTGTCATGTATAATAATACATAAACTACATAAATAAAATATAATACGAAACGGCAAGAATAAAATAATAAAATACAATTTCATATACTTACCTTGTGAAGTTAAATCGCTCGCCGCTTATGCATAAACCGCCGCGCGTGCGATGGCCGACTCAACGCGCAGGAGCACTGCGCATGCGCCGTGTCGCCGTCGTTGACACAGAGTCGACACAGAGTGTTCGACTGATCGTTCGCGCGTAGTTCAGCTCTCAATAATATTATATAAATACTACTAGTTAGCCGTTGATTTTAAATAGTGAACGTATTACAAACTATACATCAATGTTGCTATATTAAAGTGTAACAATTATATTAAAGACTAAACATAAAAGGTTTAATAGTGATTTCCTTCATCACACCCCATATCACCACCCATAACTGGTGACCCCGCTCAAGGACTAAAACTGTGAGTCAAGGACAAATGTGAACTATAAGAGTCCAGTGCAGTGCATATTTTAACATTTTGGACATTGCAAAAGACATTATTTGGGTAAAAGTGCTAAAGACCCTGGGGTACATAAAAAAACTTTGTTTGGTCCAAGCTACGAGTTGATAGCGATTTTATATTTTCGCTGACGAGAACATGTCGATACCGAAAAATGATGAAGGTCGTGGGTCAACTGTATCCTCCGAGTTATTTAGAGTGGGGATACGCGTCCCACCTTTTTGGCCAGAAGAACCTGAATTATGGTTCGCACAAGTCGAAGGACAATTTGCAGTATCGAATATAACTTCAGACGTGACTAAGTTTAATTACGTCATTGGACAGCTTGACCATCAGTTCTCAAAGGAGGTGAAAGACATTATCATATCCCCTCCACCAACGGACAAGTATGAAAAGTTGAAGTCAGAGCTCATCAAGCGCCTCAGTGCCTCACGCGAGAAGCAAGTAAAGCAACTTCTCATGCACGAAGAGCTAGGAGACCGTCGCCCGTCACAATTTCTAAGGCATCTACAAAGCCTAGCGGGACCAAGCGTGCCAGAAGATTTTATTAAGACAATCTGGACGAGCAGACTACCACGAAGCGTACAGACGGTGATAGCCGCGCAGCCTACAGGGTCATTGGAGATACTGTCCGACCTGGCAGATAGAATCCAAGACATTGCTCCTGCCACGCCGCAAGTATCGGCTGCAGCTGCACCTGCTTCAGCGCTGGACGCTATGGCCAATGAAATAGCCGAGCTCCGCAAGCAGATGATGACACTGCTGGATCGTCAATCTCGCTCTCGTACTCCTCAAAGAAGTCGTAGCCGCTCTGGAACTAGATCTGATTCTCACCACAGAAAGTTCCCTAACTGTTGGTATCACTGGAAGTTTGGAGACAAATCGAAGCGCTGCGTGAAGCCTTGCAACTTTCAAGCGGGAAACTCTCAGGGCGGTCGGTAATGGCGACAAACGACCGTCCCAACTCATCTGGTCGCCTATTCGTCGTAGATCGTCGGTCGAAGGTGCAATTTCTTGTCGATACAGGAAGCGACGTTTGTGTCTTCCCACGACGAGCACTACATGAGCGTCGTACTAAATCAGACTTTCAACTGTCTGCTGCTAACGGTACACCTATCAACACCTACGGATATACACAGCTGGATTTGAACCTCGGATTACGTCGCGATTTCCCATGGCGTTTCATTGTTGGAGATGTCACAAAGGCAATTATAGGAGCTGACTTTTTAAAATTCTACGGCCTTCTAGTTGATATTCGTAACAAGCGCCTTATAGACAATACGACAACCCTTTCCGTCGTTTGCTCGCCTGCAAACTCGTCGACTGCGATTTCTTCGATCAAGATACCAATCGGCGAGTCTCGCTATGACCAAATCCTGAAGGAATTTCCTGAAATTATAAATCCATCCGCAAACAAAGCAGAAGTAAAGCATCGTACCGTGCACTTCATACGGACGACACCAGGACAACCAATAGCCTGTAATCCACGCCGCCTAGCACCAGACAAACTTAAAATTGCAAAGTCAGAAATCGAGTCCATGTTGAAGTCAGGTGTCGCACGACCATCGGAGAGCTCTTGGGCGTCGCCGTTACATCTAGCACAGAAGAAAGATAACGGATGGCGGCCTTGTGGAGATTACCGAATGCTAAATGCTCGCACAATACCTGATATGTATCCAGTCAGACATGTGCATGATTTCACACACAGCATTTCAGGCTGTAGAGTATTCTCAACAATCGACCTCGTAAAAGCATTTCACCAGATTCCTGTAAATCCTGAAGACATCGACAAGACCGCCATCACGACACCGTTTGGATTATATGAATTTCCATTCATGACATTCGGATTACGAAATGCTGGGCAGACGTTCCAGCGCTTTGTCGACGAGATGACACGTGGACTGGACTTTGTCTATCCGTACATTGATGATTTCCTGGTATTCTCGAAAAACGAAGATCTCCATGAAGAACACCTTCGTATACTCTTCGGGAGACTGAAAGACCAGGGATTAATCATCAACACTTCAAAGTGCAGCTTTGGTCGTCCTGAACTCAAATTCCTAGGCTATCATATATCAGCCAATGGAATCAAGCCCCTGGAGGAGAAAGTGGAAGCAATCAAGACGTTCCCTACCCCTAAAACAGTCCGAGAACTTCGCAGATTTTTAGGGATGCTGAACTTCTACAGACGATTCATTCCCAACGCTGCCGAAGTCCAAGCGCAATTACACTCTCTTATGACCGGCTCTGTAAAAGGTTCCCATCCTATAAATCTATGTGGTGACACACTGAAAGCCTTCGAGGATTGTAAAGAAAGCCTTTGCCGCGCCGCACTAATTGCGCATCCAGATTGCCAATGCAAACTAGGCCTCGTCACGGACGCATCTGATATTGCAATTGGCGCCGCCTTACAACAACACAAAGATGGTGCCTGGCAGCCGCTTGCCTTCTTCTCGCGCAAGTTAAGCACAGCGCAGCGAAAATACTCTCCTTACGACAGAGAACTCCTCGCAATTTATGAAGCACTCAAATACTTCAGGCACATGGTTGAAGCCAGAGAATTTACTATATACACTGACCACAAGCCACTGTGTTTTGCATTTAATCAGCGTAAGGACAAGTGTTCGCCAAGACAGTTTCGTCATCTGGATTTCATATCTCAATTTACAACAGACTTGAGACACATCTCGGGGAAGGACAACCTGGTCGCTGACACACTGAGCAGAGTGGAAGAGCTGGAATTGTCAATCGATTTCTCTCAGCTTGCCAAGTCACAGGCATCTGACCCAGAATTGAAAAACATGCTGGAAGGCGGAACTTCGTTGCGTCTAGAGAAGATGAAGATACCCGGAACTCGTGCTGAATTATATTGCGATGTCAGCACGCCAATTTCCAGGCCCTACGTCACGAAACCTATGCGCAAGCAAATTTTTGATAGCCTGCACGCATTAAGCCACCCCGGTGCCAACGCCACAATCAAGCTAGTAGCAGAACGCTATGTATGGCCTGGTGTAAAGAAAGACTGCAGAGAGTGGACGCGTACATGCTTAGCTTGTCAGCGTTCAAAGATAACTAGGCATGTATCCTCCCCATTGGGCACCTACCGACTTCCACGGGCACGTTTCATTCACGTGCATATTGATCTTATCGGACCACTTCCGATTTGCAATGGAAACCGTTACTGCCTCACCGCCATAGATCGTTTCACTCGATGGCCTGAGGTGATACCAATCCCTGATGCAACAGCTGAAACAGTAGCGAAAGCCCTACTTACTGGATGGATATCAAGGTTCGGATCCCCCGTTGATATAGTAACAGATCGCGGCAGACAGTTCGAGTCATCATTATTTCAACATTTATCCAAAATATCAGGATTTCAACATAAAAAGACCACCGCATATCATCCTGCATGCAATGGAGTCATAGAGAGATTCCACAGACAGCTAAAAACTGCTATTACCTGTCATGCAACTGAAAACTGGATGGAAGCCTTACCTTTGGTTTTACTTGGAATACGAAGCGCGTATAAAGAAGACATCAAAGCGAGTACAGCAGAGCTTGTGTACGGAGAACCGTTACGCTTGCCAGGAGAATTTTTTGATGCAAGCACAGCTGTAACAACAGACGTCACAGATTACACTGCCAGATTACGCTCATTCGCTAATAATTTGAAACCTACGCCGGCTTCGAGGCACAGCAAACCATCCATATTCATTTTTAAGGACTTACCAACTGCCAGCCATGTATTCTTGAGAGAAGACGCAGTACGAGCTTCCTTGCAACCTGCATACAAGGGTCCACACGCTGTCCTGGAGAGATCTGAAAAAGTCTACAAGTTATTAATAAAAGGAAAACCTGTCACAGTATCAATAGACCGCTTGAAGCCGGCCTACATATTAGATGACAATGACAGTAGACAGCAAACTCGTGATGAATCTCCTGATGACACTCCTCCACCACCTGAAAACATACAAAGAAAAACAAGATCAGGACGTATAGTACGATTTCCAGATTATTATCGCCCGTAGACACGGTCTCTGGAAGGGAGTAATGTGGTGTGTCATGTATAATAATACATAAACTACATAAATAAAATATAATACGAAACGGCAAGAATAAAATAATAAAATACAATTTCATATACTTACCTTGTGAAGTTAAATCGCTCGCCGCTTATGCATAAACCGCCGCGCGTGCGATGGCCGACTCAACGCGCAGGAGCACTGCGCATGCGCCGTGTCGCCGTCGTTGACACAGAGTCGACACAGAGTGTTCGACTGATCGTTCGCGCGTAGTTCAGCTCTCAATAATATTATATAAATACTACTAGTTAGCCGTTGATTTTAAATAGTGAACGTATTACAAACTATACATCAATGTTGCTATATTAAAGTGTAACAATTATATTAAAGACTAAACATAAAAGGTTTAATAGTGATTTCCTTCATCACACCCCATATCACCACCCATAATAGGGACGGACAGACAGCGACAGCGAGTTTGTTTTATACTATGTAGTGATGATAGTGATGTAGTGATGCTCTCGACAAACTTTGAAAACGAATGTAGTTCCATGTCGTTTTCCCGCAGTAAGTAAAATATGCCAAATAGTTGTCATGCCAATCTTCTATATTTATAAAAGCTAAATTTACTCACCCACTCACTGACTTGTCACGAAATATCAAAAACTATTTAACTTACGAAGCTGAAATTTGGCACGTAGATTCCTTATGGGGTATACCTAGAGGTCCGCTAAGCGAAAAAGCCGAATTAAAGAGGGCAAATGGAGGTTGAAAGATTATATTAAAGTCCTTTGTTTTTGATGATACTTAGGAATAAAATTTGGTATTCAGGCTAATAGTTTAAAATAAATAAATACTGTTATAATATTTTTACAAAAAAGAAGGATTAAGGAGGTGGAATTGGAGTTTGTATGTGTGTTGAAAGTTATGTAACTACGAATTTGTAATTTGACATGTGGGTGTAAAAGTTCATCTATACTAATATTATAAAGAGGAAAGATTTGATTGTTTGTTTGTTTGCATTGAATAGGCTCCGAAACTACTGAACCGATTTGAAAAATTCTTTCACTGTTGGGATGCTGCACTATCCCCGGTTGGCATAGGCTATATATCCCGGCTTCGCCCGTGCGTGTCTGCATGTCTTCGTTTCCTCAAAATCATGAACACCCTACAAGAAAAGGACAAATTACTCCGTGCTCGCTTTTCCCTCGGACCGTTTTTTTAGCATGAGTACTCAATCCAGGTCCCTTTAGGGTATATATAAAATCCTTGCTCAAAACATTTTTCACTTATGATAAATATTTTACTCTCTATTTTCCTCGGCTTGGCTCTCGCGCGGTCCAATGGGTGGTCCAGGAATATCCTGATAGTAATTTTTTTTTTTATAAAAAACATTATTAAAAGATTGTAATAGATGGCGTTATTATAGAGGCGTTGACTGATAAGATAGAGGGAAAAACGTTGGTCAGAAATGTTCAGAATCCCTACTGTCTTACCAGTATAATAAAATATTTTCTATCAAGATATGTTATTTTGTTATCATAACATTGTATAGAACAGATAATACGTTAAAATAAATAGTACAACACGATTTTTATTTTATAATTGTTCATATTACAACTAGAAAAACGTAATAAAATACTTTTTTGGTCAAATATTGTAAACTACCATTATGAAAGATATTTTGTGCACTGGTGTTGTTTACTTAGAATATCTAAGATTAAAAAACGGAGAATAAGTGTAGGTATTTCATCAGCCAGAAGACGTCCACTGCTGAACATAGGCGCCAGAGTACGTGCGTACATCAGTTGATGAGGATGAACCCGGGACACTTTTTATCCCAGAAAATGCAAGGCAACTGGAATATCGTTCAGTTTAGTTTATTGCTGAGTAAATACTCGATATATAAATAATACACGGATACATGAATAGTACGTGGTATGCATCGATATTCGCCAAAGAACCAGAGTCACCGACATTAGAAGTTGTAGTGGCAAAGGGCAGGCCACATCGCTCGAAGACCGATATACGATGGGGAAGAAAGGTTCTTGAGTGGAGACCACGAACCGGAAGACGCAGCGAAGGTAGGCCTCGCAGTAGATGAACCGACGACATTGTGAGAGTCGTAGGCATCCAATGGAAGCAGATGGCAGGCTGTCGTTCAGTGTTGAAATCTTCTGGCTGATGATGATGACGACATAAATAATAATTATACTATTGTCAACATAATGTTTATAATGGAAAAAATAAATTATCTATTATATTACTTAATTTTTATTGATTTCAGTCAAAAGTGGTCCAAATGATCACTAACGGTCCCTGGTATGACACAAATTAGACCTTGAATACCTGGAAATACGTATAGTGGTAGAAGAAATAAATATAACGCCCTAACTTATCAAAGACTACTAAACAAAATACATGCTAATACTAACACTACAAATACAGTAAGACTGCCCACAGACAAAAGAAAAGAAAAGAAAATTGTGCCATAGACCGTTGAAGGTCTAAAGACAATCCAAATGCTCAAACCCACTGTCAGTTGGCAGCGTACTCAGCATGCTGGCGGCATTACCACGCTGAAAGTCAAACAACTGCTAAGTCACCCCAATGACCCAAAAGATGTTAATGTGAATAAAATTATTATAATAATTAATGTTAATGCCGTCCTCTGTGTTGTCTGAGCCATTTTACAGCCGATAATGTGTACCTACTACCTATCTACTATATAAAAATAAGTCGGGTTTTCCTTCCTGACGCTATAACTCCAGAACGCACGAACCGATTTCCACGGTTTTGCATTCGTTGGAAAGGTCTCGGGCTCCGTGAGGTTTATAGAAGTCATCTGGTGGCGAAACGGAGTTCGCCGGGTTTGCTAGTATTGTATAATTGTGTCATGTTAATTTTAAATTGTTTCTTTTTTTCATTTATTTTGTATCTATTAATAGGCTTGCGTTTGACCGCCAACTCGCCTGATGTAAAGCGACGATGCGGTCTATGATGGAGCACACTTGCCTAGAAGAAATCCTTTATATCTATACTTCTATACTAATATTATAAAGAGGAAAGATTTGATTGTTTGTTTGTTTGTTTGCATTGAATAGGCTCCGAAACTACTGAACCGATTTGAAAAATTCTTTCACTGTTGGGATGCTGCACTATCCCCGGTTGACATAGGCTATAATCTATACCCGTGCGAAGCAGGGGCGGCCTACTAGTTTATTTATATAAGAAGTTTATCCTGTAAATGACGTCGTCAAGTATATAGTAGTTAAACCTAAGACCCGATATAAATGAATTGAGAACTACAATCTAGGCATCTTCAAGGCTAGAGTGCATAGATTTCTTCTAGATCAACGTGTTTCATCCTCGGTCACACCGTCGCTTACCATCAGGTGAGTTGGTGGACAAACGGAGATCTATTCTGTATAAAAAAATCGGACAAGTGTGAGTAGGACTCACACCCTGAGGGTTCGATACAAACTCAATAAATATGTATTTAGATCCATCCCGGGAATCGAGTATTGACGAAAAAAGGTTAAAGATTGAAATATTGAAAAAAACATTAGCTGTGACTGTCCTGCCCACTGCAGGGCTAAGGCCAAAATCAAAACAACTGTTTACACCAAGTTATGTAAATTATTATGTACCTACCTAACCTAATTTACATGCGATATAATATACCCGTGCGTTTATAAAGTCAAACATGTACTTACAAATCAAATCAAATGAAGCCTACCTATTAGAATTTTTTACATTCAACGTTCAGACCACAAAATAATTATTTCTTTATTTTATTGATTTTCTTTTTAGATTTCCATGCTTTACAGCTTCGACCAAAATAAAATGAACGGACGGGCCATATCCATTGAACTTGCTCAGTATAAACGAGTCAAACCGTCGGACATATACTTCAACACCTAATTATAACCATGTTCAGTACATGAGACGTGGTCCTTAACTGTTGGCCTTTTGTAAAAACTCAGAGTCACACAGCGGGCAATGGAAAACAGCGCAGTTCGGAAAATCACGCAAACGTGACTTAACGCGCCGAGATTCGGTTTACGGTCGCGTAACTTTTCTCATCTCCTAAACAGAATCGCTTAAAAGAGGCAGCCGTAAGGGCCGGGTAATTATCATCTCAGGCTGATCTCTTCTAAGCCATATCTGTTGAAGTGCTTAAAGCCATAGTTCCTTCTCCTGTATTTGGTGTAAGTTTCATTCCAGAAGGTCACAGAGCGCTGGTCCCAGAGGCGCGCGGTGGAGAGGCGGCGGTCGATGACGAGGGCCTGCGGGTTCGACTCCCGGCTCGGACGCCAGCGGATCGGCAGCCCGCGAGATCCGGCCGGGGTGGGGTTACTGAAAATAGCATAAAAAATATTTCAGCGTACAATAATAAACTACAGTGGTAAATACAATGAGATTATATATAAACAGAGGTAGAAACGGTTACTGAGCTCAGTGGGGCAATACTAACAAAAGTTAATTAGCTTAAGTGAACTCAGTCCGTCCTGTGTCTGTCAACGACACAAACGTACAATGCGTGATTTTGGAGTATGAAAAATAATCAAAAATGCCATGGGACGGCTGTAAAAGACTGCAAGGTTGAAAAGTTCTATAGGTCCTATAGGTCCTAGCTGTAGTAAAATATCGCCATGTTTTTAATGTTTTTTAATGAGTATGACATCTCTATTGGTAAAACCTCATTGGTGTACAGCCTTTTTTTTTTTTTTTTTTTTTTTTTTTTTCGAGGTGTAAATCTTCCAAAGATACCCGGCTGCATTGGGGTGCAGCCAGGTTATGTGGGATTATACCCACTAAAACCCCCTCGGTGACCAGCCTTAGTGCTTGTCAAAAGGGCTCCGAGATCTCCAGAAGAACGCACCGGAGCCCTCGGCACTGCGCTACGGCTCCTCCCGAGACAACTGCGTTGTCTCAGCGCCTCCGTCCACGACAACGTTGGTCACACAACGTTGTCGTTCTGTCCCTGGGCACGCTTAAGTGGATGGTCAGAGCCCCAACTTTGACCATCCCGAGCCCGGAGGTCCCCTTTTAGTAGCCTCTTACTACAGGCAGGGGTTACCGGTGCCGTATTCTATTGCCCCGGCGCCAGGGCTATGGTGTACAGCCTATTTACATATAATTGTTATAGATAACACGTAAAAAGGCTTTATAGCCTACAACTGCACAAATACACTAATATTTGTGTTAGTCTATACTATATAATATTATAAAGAGGAAAGATTTGATTGTTTGTTTGCATTGAATAGGCTCCGAAACGACTGAACTGATTTGAAAAATTCTTTCACTGACGAGAAGCTACACTATCCCCGAGTGACATAGGCTATAATCTATACCCGTGCGAAGCTGGGACGGACCGCTAGTTTATAATAATTGTATATATATCAGTATATTTATTTTTAAGAATTTTAAGTTACTATTAGTATGATAATAGCAAGTTGTTACACTAGTTTTTTTGTCCTCTGTATCAAATCAATCAATCGACTTATAAAGAGATTGGATATCTTAGAGTTTGCCGCGCAGGGTTTTGAAACTGTTGATGTTATAAATTCTGGGTGGCACTGAACTGTACCATCAGGCGAGTAATTTGCTCGTCTCTGTTTTCTCCAAAATTAATAGTAAGTTGTAATAACGAGCTAGGTTGCACAATGAACTCATCATCGAGAACATCTTCACCCATGTTCAATGTCACCATGTCAGGGCTGCACTGTCTGGGCCCCACCAAGACCAAGACAAACATTGTGTTGCCAAACAAAACCGGCTCGAATCTACTTAACTCACGGCCATGGAAAACTGAATATTATTATCATAAGTTATCACGTAGAACAGATGGCCGATGGGGCAGAAAGGTTCTCAAACGAAAACCACGGACCGGTAAGCGCAGCGTAGGACGTCCACCCACAAGATTGACTGATGACCTAAAAGAGAACGCAGGGAATGGATGCGGCCCTTTTGAAAATCGATGGTGGGGAGGCCTATGCAGCAGTGAACATCCTATGGCGGAAATGGTGAAAATGATGATGAATTTTAATAGCTAGAA
The DNA here is from genome assembly GCA_932305915.1 of Agriopis marginaria. Lineage (NCBI taxonomy): Eukaryota > Metazoa > Arthropoda > Insecta > Lepidoptera > Geometridae > Agriopis > Agriopis marginaria. The sequence continues at coordinate 591,502 of OW029932.1, forward strand.
ATGAAATACGAGTGTACATGAAATGTATTTGTAACCCTCTACGTAAAATATAATCTTGTATTCTTTATCTATACTAATATTATAAAGAGGAAAGATTTGATTGATTGTTTGTTTGTTTGCATTGAATAGGCTCCGAAACTACTGAACCGATTTGAAAAATTCTTTCACTGTTGGGAAGCTGCACTATCCCCGGTTGACATAGGCTATATATCCCGGCTTCGCCCGTACGAAGCCGGGGCGGCCTACTAGTCATGGATAAAAATGTTTTTTTATTCTTGCTTCTGTGAGGATTTTAACGTCGCACTTTTTGTGTCAAGTATTAAAATATTATCATTTATTTAATTAAATATCAACAAAGAAGTCATAGTCGCAGTCAGAGTCAAGCAAAGTAAATCACGATCAAATCAAAGTCATGCCCTAGTAAAATGGTGGCGGCTTCTATGGAGTTCTGGAAACATCACGAAAATAGATGTTTTATAATAAATAAATAATAATAAATATTTCGGGACATTTTGCACACACGGTCATCTGACCCCAAACTAAGCGAAGCTTGTGATATGGCTGCCAGAGACTGATATACATTCATATATAGTTTTAAATACATACTTAAATAGATATTAACAACCAGATATAGAACAAACACAAATGTTCATCACATAAATATTTGTCTTAGATGGGAATCGAACCCACGCCCCCAAGCTCAGAAGGTAGGTATAATATTACTTTCCTACACTAGTAGGTCAACGAGCACTTAATAAATAATAATCCACCATTATTTCACATTAACACTCGAAAGTAAACAATTTAGAAAAATAATACAATAAGGCGACATGTTTTTTTCACGTTGGCAACAAAATTCGATAAAAAATTATCTATCGAAGTTTGTAGTCTGATTATTAAAATAGTAAACACCTTAAAACTTATCATAAGTCAAAAGTAATAAATCGTTCCAACTAAGAAGGCTTATCTATATCTATACTTCTATATCTATACTAATATTATAAAGAGGAAAGATTTGATTGTTTGTTTGTTTGTTTGCATTGAATAGGCTCCGAAACTACTGAACCGATTTGAAAAATTCTTTCACTGACGGGAAGCTACACTATCCCCGGGTGACATAGGCTATAATCTATACCCGTGCGAAGCTGGGGCGGACCGCTAGTCAACTATATTCATGTGCATATAATCTTTCTTGATAACCTAGCCGACCTATGTTATTCCGACATACCAAAATTATCTTGCCTAAGTATTTATTAAATAGCGTAATCTATAATTATACATCTATGTTAGAACGTACAAAAATAAATATCAAAGTCACTAAACCTGATATATCAGTGGCATAAGGTATGACCTTATGACGTACTTATTTTTATTAAAAAATCTTGTATTTAGGTATCGGTTTTGTCTCGCATTGGTTTACCTACTAATTGCAATTCAACGCGGCAATGCAGCCAGTATTTTGGGTATCTTTGCCTGTTGGCAGCGGATTATTGGATTAGTTTAGTTTTATATTTTAGTACTAGTTTGTATGTATTTTTTAAGTTGTTTTCGTATTATTTTGCATGATTTAAGTTGTACTTTACAAATTCCATTTGTTGCCTCCAATTTACAAAAGTAGTTTTATCGTAAAACTTTAGGAGGGAAAGTTTGAGAATGGATTTCATCAAAAATATTTATATGTAAAGCGCTGATGTAAAGGTTACCTATTTGCTAAAGTTATATGATTATTTACGGGATATTTACCGTTGTACTTTAGTGAACAACCGTGATAGTTTAAAACAGTGAGTTATTTGCTAATTGCTAATTGCAAATAACTACACTTTGTTATTAGAAGTTAAATATTAGTTTTGATGTTTAATTATAACCAAACTTACTACGTCTTTCTACGAATACAATACAAACATTCTTAAAACCTACATTGATATTATACCTACTATTGTTTATTCTGGGGTATTGGCTATCGGAATCTAGTACTCTGTAGTCTAGAGTAGCTGGTATGTTATCTGTGGTCCGAAACATTCTGGTCTAATGTTAGTGGCACGAGGCCAACAGGGCCTGATTAAGGTTGCATTATCATATCTATCTACTATTATAGACTAACGCCCCGCCTTCTACCTCCTGTATGAATACTATCCATCCTAAGGTTGCCTGGAAGAGATCGCCCTTAGCGACAAGGCCGCCGATTGTTGCACTAGTTAATAAGCTGTTTTATCGTGTGTATGAAATTTTTGGTGTGAACAATAAAGAGTTTATTATCTAACTAAAATAAGTACGTAATTAACTAGGATTCTTTAAAAAGGCATACAATTTAATTTCTACCATACAGTCTGGTATGGCACTTGTGAAAAGAAAAATATTAATAATTGTCTAAATATACCAATACATATTTACAGACCGACGACATTGTGAGAGTCGCGGGCATCCAGAGGATGCAAAAGGCAGGCTGTCGTTCAGTGTGGAGGTTAAAGGGGGAGGCCTATGTTCAGCAGTGGACGTCTTCTGGCTGATGATGATGATGATATTTACAGGTTGTACTTAGAGTATAGAAATCTATAACAGTTAATATACAATTGAATAAGAATTAATTACTATAGCTATCTGGGTACCACGTCTGGTTACCATCTCCAATAAAAATTTTATTGTGCCATAAATCAAAATTGTACTAAATACAAAATTATGACATCGGAACCTTTACCTAGATCACAAGGTTAAAATAAAAATACCGATGCGGCCCTGCAGAGGGCAAGTTACTAATGGTACATTACAAAACATTCTCGAACCGACTCATTAGAAAAGCAAGGACAAGTGCAACAATAAAGTTATATGATTATTTACGGGATATTTACCGTGGTACAGGTGCGGAAATTCGCCAAAGAACCAGAGTCACCGACATAGCTGTTAAAATTTGCAAGTTGAAGTGGCAACGGGCAGGCCACATTGCTCGAAGAACTGATAGCCGATGGGGAAGAAAGGTTCTGGAGTGGAGACCACGAACCGGAAGACGCAGCGTAGGGAGGCCTCCCACTAGATGGACCGACGACATTGTGAGAGTCGCGGGCATCCAGTGGATGCAAAAGGCAGGCTATCGTTCAGTGTGGAGGTTAAAGGGGGAGGCCTATGTTCTGCAGTGGACGTCTTCTGGCTGATGATGATGATGATGAAGGTTGTGGAATGAGCTCCCGATATTTCGGCGCAGTTACATGCACCATGTTCACGGGAAGACCGAAGAATGCGGGTGTACGGTCGAATAGTTAAATAGCTAGGTGCAGACATAACGATCTACCCTCTTTCTTAGTCTTTTGTTACGGTTATCACTGGAACTCGAACCTAAGTCTCAGTCACTGTATCACTGCGTATTTTGAACACATTTTGAATGCGAACTTTTATTTTATCATATAATTTTAGTGAACAACCGTGATAGTTTAAAAAAGTGCAACAATAGTCTAAAATTATTATATCTTGGATTTGGTTGCGCCGCGTGATTCTGAAGAATTTGAAATTTATTGTTACATAGATTCCACCTACAGAGAACTTTATAATACATATCGCTGGCTCACTATTACAAGGTTCTATGTTATTTTCTTACACGTTCTGTAATTTCAATGAAAAAAAAATTGGTTTCATAAATATGGACTTAGCAGGGTTTATGCTTGAGTAAAAGTATCTCTCTCAAGCATAAACCCTGCTAAGTCAATATTTATGAAAGGCAAAAAATTTAAATTGTAATAACAGAACGTGTAAGAAAATAACATAGAACCTTGTAATAGTGAGCCAGCGATATTACATTTATGTATGTTACCGGAAATTTATTAAATGACTATACATTTTATACGTTTCCAGTAACATCTAGATAAAAATATCTAGTTCCACTTCTAGCATTTTTAATTATTTTGGGAACGTTCAGATAAAGACTGCCGCTGATGCACTAAAGTAAGAAACTGAAACTGTTTTTATTCAGCTTTTTAAAATGTATATCGTCACTCTGTTACACAGCAATGCTCGATAACCGGTTATACGGAAACATGGAGTGAACCTGATATACATAGACGATCGATAACCTGTAAACAGAAATGATCTGAATGATGTATTATACTGGTACTATGCAGGTAGCCATTATAGGTACTACAGTAACACATTAAAAATACGTTTACATTCAGATTTTAATAATGTTATTGCAACTGTCAGACGCATTATCTCAGGGATCGGCGGTAACGGGTCTAGAGTATAATGAAGAACATCTATATGCGGTAAATCTGATAAATAAGATAAAACATAAATAAAAGCGAACTGTTTCAATGACTAAGGAAACATATTGCACTTTCAAGAATCAAGGTCAGTGATTAACAAGCATATATACAGTTGGCGCTGTATGAATCAAATGTTCACACAAATCTACCGTATTTTATATTTTGCTATTTGAACATTAAAGCGAGTTATGGCTACAAATACCATAAAATGCATCTTTGAACTGACTACCATAACATTTATAAATTACAAAATATGGCTCGAGTGTTATGGCAGGAAATAATGATAAAATATGCTTATTTACTTAGCGTCGATTCTGTCATAACATTCGCTAAACTAAACAGGACTAAATTTATCTGCCTCTCTTTTAATTTTAATATGTGAGAGAAGGATGGCAACAATTTTAAAGCGTCAAATTTAGTTTAATTTAGAGTACATCAGAATCGGTGTCATTATTATTCAATGGCCTCGATTCTGTCATACCACTAACTAAACTAAACCAAACCAATCTGACAGGACTAAAAATATCTGCCTCTCTTTTCATTTTAATATGTGAGAGAAGGATGGCAACAATGTTAGAGCTGTCAAATTTAGTTAAGAATCAATTGTCATCATAATCCACAATTTTTTCATCCCACTATTGGGTATAGGCATTTTGCTATCACACCGGCTGATTTAGTCCAGCGTCAATCCGATCTATTTTATCTAAAAGGGGCTTAACATTTTTAAAACTAGTAATTGGTACTTACCTGTATTTTGCAAAATTAGTCCACAGCATCACCATGTTTCTTATCATGCCTTCCTCCAAAAACCTTTGCGGCAGCGGAAACGCATGAGGCTTGAACAAGTAGAAGAGATCATCAGCATGAGACGCTCCGTCATTCAATCCAAACCCTGAGATGAACTTTGGCATATTTATTAACCCATTGTATCTGAAAAGGTAGTAATATATCGGCTGGTGCGTGGTCCTTGCATACATTTCCGATTCCAGGATCAACGGGAACTTAAAGTGCAAGTCGGAATATAAGTTCACCATGCTCATTATCATTTCGTCGTCGTGCGACGAGAAGTAATGCCTCTTGATCCTGTCACCCGTACAGTTCCTCTCGCTCATGGTAGGGAAGTCTAGGTCTCTTTGCATGGCCGTTAAAGGATCTATATTGTTTGTGTTATTTTTCAGACTGTTACCGTAATCAGCTGATACGAAGTATATGCCTTCACTGTCGGTGTGTCCGATTATCATTGGCACTTTTGTGTAGTTACCGGACATAATTATATCTGTGGGATACTCTGTCATGACTGGCTCCACGCCTTTGATCTCTTTCTCAATACATGGCACAAAAATACTATCATCGGCCACACAGTATCTTTCTTCGTTTTCTTTCAGAGCAAGAATCAGCTCTTCAGCGGTCTTATTAGATAAAATACTGTAAATTTCTTTTGGATCTTTGGTATCATAGCCTAAATTTTTTACTAAAGCGCTAGCTGTTTTAATAGGATCGTGCTGTAAGGCCCAAGGTGCCAGTGACGAGCCGCTTTGTAGAATCGCCTTGTGGAAAAGCCCTTTAGCTGCTTTTGACAATATCATAAAAGAAGTTGAAACCGCTCCGGCACTCTCCCCAAACAACGTGACATCATCTGGATCTCCTCCAAAACCTCGGATATTATCTCTTATCCATCTCAGTGCAGCTATTTGGTCTTTGAGGCCAGCGTTTCCCGGTGCTTCTTTAGTGCCTAAACATAGGAATCCTTCGACGCTTAATCTATAATTTATCCCAACGAAGACTACTCCATTTTCAGCGAAGTAATCGCCGCCGTATAGGAAAGGAGATCCAGTCCCCCCGAAGAAACATCCACCGTGGATGTAGACCATGACAGGGAGAAGTGCGGAAAGTCTGTGAACTGGCGAGTAGATGTTCAGTTTCAGGCAGTCGGGCTCACCGATGGTGCCTAGCACCAAGGAGCGCTGCGGACACCAGGTGTTCTCGTCTAGAGCGTCGTAGATTCCCTTCCATGTCGGCGGAGGCAGGGGTGCCTGGAAAATACAAGGCGCATGTTTCTCAATCCTCCTCCAACCTCCACATAACGGATGTTTGTTTCTCGTTATTTGATTATTACTGTAAAAAGTTATCGGAAACCTCACTTTTGGAATCATAATCGTAGTTAGGGTTTTATTCCCTAATGTCCCGAATGTAATTTAATGTAATTTTAATGTCCCGAATACTTATTTATTAGATTCGATTTCTGTGATGATTATGTACTGATATTGTAATTTTTAGTGTTCTGTAGTAAATACTACCATATAAGTTCGTTTTATACGTCTGTCTGCCTGTTTGTCTGTCCGTCTGTGCTATTAAGAAAAGTACATGAAACGTTGTGGAATTCCTTTTATATTATTAGTTTTAGTAAATGGTCCAATAAATATATATATTTATATTATTATGTATAATAATAATAATAATAATAATATATCACTTTATTATACACCGAAATAAAAATACAAAAGTCACTTAAAAATAATACAAGACCGGCAGTATAATAGGCGGCCTTATCGCCTTAAGCGATTTCTTCCAGGCAACCTTTGGATGGACATAACAGAGACAGGAGTAGGGTCGGCGGTGTAGACAATACATATAATATACATACATACAAATAAATACTGAATATGCAAATAATACTATTTAACTACTTACCAATACATACTATAAATAAAACATACATACATACATACGTACCAATTATAAAGGAAGATAGTGATTGTAGACAAGATTCTTGAAAATAGGAAGAGACTTGGCCTGCCTGATAGAAGGAGGCAGCTTATTCCACAGCAGGACAGCTTGCACAGTATGTATGTATGTATGTATGTATGTGTTGCATTTTATTTGTATGTACTATGTACATATAAATTTGCATTTTAGTTGTGGCTCTGGTACCTACATGTGAAATGGGGATGACTTTTTTTACTGTTTCTCCTCGTGTATCGATCGGGGTATTGTTGAAAAAGACATTTAAAAAGAAGGTAAGGTTATATTTTTGTAATTGCTCTAATGTAAAAAGGGTAATACGTAAAAGCGTCAAACTCGACATGATTATAGTATATACGCTAAAGTATAACAACAAATAATTAATAATTACCAAGTGCGAGTTGGTGATAAATTTCTGTTCATTACAAAGTTATAACCTGTAATTCGGTTACTTGGACGACCTTATAATTTCTTTTACAAAATCGAAATGCCATATTTTACTAATTTAGAAGTCGGTTTTTTAATTTGATAATTTGTGGTTTGTGGGAAACTCAGTGCACGAGTACGAATGGCACTTGGCCGGTTTATTTAAAAAAAAGTGTTTTGTAAAAAAACTTGTTAAAAAAAAACATGTTTGACGTTTAAAAGTCTGTGTACCTATATTATGACGTACTCACTCGAACGTGTATCTGGACGTACCTACTTAAAAATAATAATATTTTTATAATAAGCTAACATTACTTCGGTTATTAGGCGGAACCCTAATAACCAATTCGTTACAAACATACTTCCATACAAATCTTTCCTCTTTATAAAATTACTAGCGGTCCGCCCCAGCTTCGCACGGGTATAGATTATAGCCTATGTCACCCGGGGATAGTGTAGCTTCCCGTCAGTGAAATAATTTTTCAAATCGGTTCAGTAGTTTCGGAGCCTATTCAATGCAAACAAACAAACAAACAATCAAATCTTTCCTCTTTATAATATTAGTATAGACTAGCTGACCTGACAGACGTTGTCCTGTCTTAGAACTGTCAAACACGCAAAGTTAAAATTGTAAATCTTATTTTTTTACATCTTGGGTTACATTATTGGAGTTTTAGTATGGATCCCTATTTAAAAAAAAATATAATATAGCCTTTGTTACCCAGGGATAGTGTGGCTTCCCAACAGTAAATAAAAAATAAATAAATAAATATCTGGGACATTTTTGCACACACGGTCATCTGACCCCAAACTAAGCAAAGCTTGTAATATGGCTGCCAGAAACTGATATACGTACATATATATTTTTAAATACATACTTAGATATTAACACCCAGACATAGAACAAACACAAATGTTCATCACACAAATGTTTGTCCTAGATGGGAATCGAACCCACGCCCCCAAGCTCAGAAGGCAGGTTCACTACCAACTGAGCCACCGGGGCAGTCAACAGTGAAATATTTTTTCAAATCGATTCAGTAGTTTCGAAGCCTATTCAATGCGAACAATCAAATCTTTCCTCTATAATATTAGTATAGATATAGATATTAGGCTATTTTAACAGGCTATATAACTATACCCGTGCGGAGCGGGGGCGGACCGCTAGTTAATTATAATTGTGTAAGTTGAAACTGAACAATTTTATTCATTTATATTTACAATAGGAATTAAAATTCACTACTTTCATGAATAACTCGCAATGCTTGACCTTTGGCACATGGAAAAACCCCGAAAAATGGCGTCAATTCAATTCAGTAAACTAAAACAATCTGGCAGGACTAAAATTATCCATGTCTCTTTTTGCATAATATTGTATATGTCTCAAGCTAGACGCAGCCGCGCGCGTGCATTCACCTTGAAAAAGACCTCCGAATGCGGTTGAAACTTTAGTCGGAGTGACCGGCTTAATCTTACGTGAGTAATTCCCGTGTACCCGTGTACCATTGATGTAAATAAATAGGGGGACGATACGGGACGAACTTCTTGAAGTGGACCGCACAAATTAGGCTCACGGGCCCAATCGACTTCAGTCACAATCGAACTGTCTTTTTGATAGCACGTGAATTACTTGTCAAAATTGTGTTTAAATAAAGCAGCAAAAATAACTTCCTGCGTTTTAACAAGGTGCACCAACAGTTCGAAGACAAAAAACAAGTTTCACGGCGTTACTTTTCTCTCGTAAATACTTAAAAACAATTAATTTAATTTTCTTTAAATGCCACTTCTATGGTCTAGTGTAGTGTCTAATGGAGCGGTGAAGTTGACGTTTACAGTGTAGGCGTCAACGTCGCCGCTGACTCGAGCCGAAACAGAGCCATATTTATTGGGTACAATGTTTGGATGTCACGCGTCTTCACCCTTTTTAAAACAGTCATTGTATAATACAAATAAAATATGTCTCATTTCAATATGCAAAACGAGGCAATAATTTTAAAAGTGAAAAAAAAAATTTAGTTCAAAAATTTCATGGTAGAATTGACGTCAATATATAAAACTTTATATTTAATAATCCAAAAATTATGGGTTCTACCTATTGCAATTTTTATTAACCAGATTTGCTTACTATGTGGGCTAGTGAGTTACGAGTAAATAAATTATTATTAATGTATTTAATGACCAATAAAGTATCGTAATTGACGTTTATTTTTCATAAAACAGAGTAGCAAACAGTGGCCCATGGTAAGTGGCCACCACCTCCTAAATATTCCCTGCAACACGGCATTGCCCCGGGTTAGGTTAGGTTATAGATATAGATAAAATACCTGAAATCGATTCCTCTCATCAACAGTTCCATACGGGATCCCGAAGTACTCGTAGAAGCGTCCGTTGTCGCTGAGTCTGCCGCGGAGCAGACCGCTGGTGGTCCTCACCACGGGCGCCGGCAGCCGCACCAGGCTGGCGGCGATCAGCGACACCAGGAGCACCCACTTCATCATGTAGGGGCAGTGGCAGCCTGCGCATCATACAGCCACTGACGGACTGACCTGCCGCTATAGCTCTGACGTTATAAGTATTTAACCACTGATGCGTATGTCACTTGTCGACTTGTTTACTCCACTAACTAGTAACAACTACTAGTTATAATATATTTTTAGTGTACGATTTTTTTTCTTTATTTCCTCCTTGAAATGTTAAAGTTCATTTCATTTTCCTACAAGTGCTCAAGGTCGCATTTTGTAGGTATAAAAATCGATTAAAAGGTAGTACTTACGTAATTTTTTTTTAATTATTGTACCTTATTTTGGTTATTTATACGAGGTTATTATTTAGTAATTTTTAGGTTTTCTTAGGTTTAATTTTATTATGGATCACAGTTTCATCTTTTATTTTTTATTAAATGATAAGCTTGAATATAACAATTGTCAGTTTTTTTTAACATTGTTATATTCAAGCTTATAAAAAATATAGGCAAAAATATTCAACATTTCATTAAAAAAATAAAAACAATACTAATTGCTTAGATATACGAATGTATCTATAATTCGGGTTATCTCAACTTGATATGTAGTGGAATGACCTAAATGAAGTGATTACTATGTATGTGTAGATAGGTAGGTATACATAAACAATATGACAAACTTAAATCGATGATTGAAGGGCACACACACACACTAACGCGTAAGATAATGGAATTGAATCCAATAAATAATTACCAAGTTCTTATCTTCGTATGGCCAGGTTGATTTCTTGAACTAATTTGTATCTATATGCAGTATTATCTACGTTGTAGCTTTACATTGTTTCTAAAGTGATCAAGGCTACTTCCACTAGCCAGCCTAGCCTAGCTAGTAGTGCTTAATCTACTAGCGATATCTACAATCTACATAGAAACCTATGTACACTTAGGTTTATATAGGTAAGTACCTCTGCGCTCCGAGGCTTTTTCAGACTCGCATTTTCAGAGATTGAAATTACGGTAGGTACGTTCGTTCGTTTGGTTGACAGGAAAACAATTAAAAAAACGAGCACTTTTATAAGCTTTATTTATTTTAGATTAAATTCACTTATTTATGTGTCTTTTTATTTGTCATTTATAAGTAAAAATCCCCCCCCCCCTTTCTTCCTAATATAAAAAAATCCTTCCCCTAATTTAAATTCCTTTCCCCTCTGACCCTATCGCGATGAAGAATGACGTTAAAAATATACAGGGTGTAAGGGGAACACTCGAAGCCAAAAGAAGGTAATTGTACTCATCATTATAAACCACTTTTAGTATGGGACCAACCCTGAAATCGCGAAAAAAAATCTGCTGTTCCATACATTTTGTCGAGTGTCAATGACCGTTTTCTATAGAACAGCTGATATTTTTTTCGCGATTTCAGGGCTTGTCCCATAGTAAAAGTTGTTCATAATGATAACCTTCTTTTGGCTTCGAGAGTGTTCCCCTTACACCCCGTATATTTGATGACCGAGTCAGCCTCGTCCGTGGGAAGGCACCCGTAGTTCCGAAACCACACACGTGGTTCCCGAGTGGTACAAATCAGGTGAAAACATACTTGTGGTAGACTTTGGCCATAGCTATAGAGACCACTCACCGGACTATGCGGAGCCATGTCCGGCTTTATCCGGGTGTCTCCGTAGTCTCCAGGAGACTAGTTCCTTATTGGTGTGGTCCCAGTAGCTGTGTATATCTACAGGTTACGCCCGATACATCTGCTGTCGGCGTTACATCTACCGCCCCTCATTACCTTCACTGCTGAAAACTGACCTACACCCTTAGAATAACTACTCAGAGAAGGTAGGTTTCCAAACAACGCCTTCTCAAAACGTAAGCTACAAATTCGCTTTGTAGCTTACGTTTCGATTGGTATTTTAAACGATTTAAGCAAGAAAGTTAATGGATTACCTGTGGAATGTCACACCTTAACTCTTATGCTGCTTTTCTGATTTGTTGTGGTACGATTTCACCGCGCAAATTGTCATAGTAATATTATTTTTTTGGAGCTATATGTGAAACCATTTGAATGGCTTAAATTTTGCGAATGTACTTGGTTTCTTTGTGTAGTTATTCTAAGCCTACACCGTTGAAGAGAAGGCAAACGTGTTTGCTTCTCAGTTTGCGGAGTCTTCACGTCTAGATACTGGTGGTGCGTTACCTCCATCCTGCATGATATTTATACCTATTCTATTCTATCTATAATTTTTTATAAACCCTATAACATGTCTATTATGTCTTTTGTGCCTATATCGGAGGCTATTTTTGACAGTTTATATGTCGCAAATGGTCGATTTGAACAAATTTTAGTATCAAAGTTACTTTTATATTTAAAAAAAAAACAACTATTCGACTCAAATAACGTGTGGGTCATACCCTAAGATACGATACCCAACATGTATTTTTACATGACATCATAAGTAACCGTTCTCGAACTCAAGAGGAAACTATCTTCAACCAAAACAAAATAAAAAGACGGGCCCAGAAGATTACTAAATGAGCGCCGGCGCTCACTTCGTTGCAGTCGGTCTCTAGCCGTAGGAAGTGCAACACGTGACTATTGTTAAATGATAACGAAACATCTGACAAAGTTATGCCTTCGTGTGATTTTCCGGAGTGTAAATACACAACAAAAAAGCGCTATTTATTTTTTGTTACAAATGTACTGTTACATGGTTATAATTAGGTGTTGAAGTATATGTCCGACGGTTTTGACTCGTTTTTACTGAGCAATTTCAATGGTTAGGGCCCGTCCATTATTTTATTTTGGTCGAAGGAAACTATCGACATTTCATTCTACAAAAATTGGGTGAGGCGTTTAGGCGTTCGCGAGAACAAACATCCTACCCTCTTTTTTGCTTTGCGTCGCAGTATAAAAATACTCAAAAACCATAGCGATAGGTATTAGATATGCTTTGATTCTTTATGTTGCGAGACGCAGCCAGTTTCCCTCCACAACTAGTAATAACACAATCATTCCTCGACGTATTGTTTAATTACGGGTACTTACTCGTAGGTAGACGAGTATCACAACAATGTTTTATTCGTACTAGAGATGAATGTTATGTTAATTATCGTTCAAATTGCTATTACGACAGAAAACTTAACAAAATATTAAAATATTCGATGTTACAGTGCAATAAAAATATACAAAATGCGTGTTGCATTAACACGTCCTGTGCTAAAATGGCAATAAATTTTATTCATAGCTTTTAGAAATTATCATGGTCATGAGTATTGGATTGTTGCTTAGTTATTTTGTTTGTGACTCAAATATCCACGTGATATGAATAGAGAAAAGAAATATCAAGAATAATAATAATATTTAATAATAGAATAATTTTTAAATAATTTAATAAGTGGTTAAAATATATAACCTCGGCAGTGGTTATATATTTGAGGCGTTTGGGGTCGAGAAATTGGGCCCTTGGGGACCGGGAGCTCACCTCATTTTCAATTATCTTTCAGAGCGCCTGGTTAATGCGACGCGTGACCAAAATGCTGGCGTGTTTCTGGCTCAACGCATAAGCATTGCCATTCAACGTGGTAATGCTGCCAGCATGCTGGGTACGCTGCCAACTGGTAGTGGGCTTGAGCATTTGGATTGTCTTTAGACCTTTAACGGTCTATGGGCAGTCTAACTGTATTTGTAGTTTTAGTTTTAGCTTGTATTTTGTTTAGTTAATAAAGGCACTTGCCCAGGAAAAAAAAAAAAAATTATAATATATTTTGTTAAATAAATAAAATAAAATATTTGGGACATTTTTTTTTGCACACACTGTCATCTGACCCCAAACTAAGCAAAGCTTGTAATATGGCTGCCAGAGACTGATATTAATTTTTTATACATACTTAAATAGATATTAACACCCAGATATTTACACGAACAAACAAACAACAAACAAACGTAACTGAACAGTTACGTTGAACAGTTTGTAACAGATAACAAACGTAAACGTTTTCATCACATGAATGTTTGTCCTAAGTGGGAATCGAACCCACGCCCTCAAACGCAGAAGGCAGGGTCACTACCAACTAGCCCAACGTGCTATCTAAGCTGGCTAACCTAGCTAAGAAAGCCGGAAAATAGAGTGTTTGACCGCGACCGCAGGTAGTATAATATTATTATGTACCTACTCATGTAGGTAGAGGTAGTAGAGGTCTGTCTACATTGTAGGACCTGCGATATATAACCGCCTGCCTAAACACGTACGTGATGCACCTTCCACCGCGTCGTTTAAACTCAGGCTTAAAACTTGGCTCCTTGACCAACAATTTTATAATTTTGATGACTATGTTAAACTGCCTGAAATATTAATGGATTCGTCCATAAATATTTTAGGCAGCTGCGTTAATAAATAATTATTAATGAATTAATTTGACATATGAAGTACTGACATAATATATTGTAATACATTTTTGCTCATAATATTTTTAATTGAATAAAATTATTTAATTTGAATTATGTACACATAATAATATTATTAACATATACTGTTTATATAAGTTTATATACATCGATGTAGAAAGTGTACTGGAGAAATTTGACTTGTAACTATGGAGTTATTAATAAAGAATTGTATTGTATTGTATTGTAGGATACTTATGGTCCGCAGTAGAATCTAAATTAAATTTGCACATGGGCGACTGCGTTTAATATTATTATTAGAACAAATACAATTAAAACATTGTATTTTTATACAGACGTATATGTACAGCCGGAGTGGGAGCGTTCTTTCATAGCCTTGATTATTATTCATTCTCATTGAATGGGGAGACGCACTGCTTATTTATCACGCCAGGTGTCAAATACCAATAGATAATTTTAGTAACTACACAATAAATATCGTCTGGTATTAAAACATGCCTCTGTGTAGTGCATTTCAGTGTAAAAATAGAGCTACACACCGTAATCCTTCCGATTTGAAAAAAAAAACTATTGATAATTTTATTGCATACCTACCTTGCCAAAAGATTTGCTTTTTTACCAGCCAGAGATTCGCCACTGTCATTAGAGAAACATTTTGCTGTTTAAAAGCAAAGTTTACTTTTATTGTTTCATTCAAGAGCAATGTGAAACAATAATCTCAAATAAAACACTTTTTTTTTTCTTTTTTTTTTTGTATAAATGACAGCACCAGCGAAGGTGGCGCCATCTCAGATAAGTTTTGCCTGTGGCCTCCCATTGAAGTAACAGAGCAATCTATAATGACCCACATAAACAGAGGTGATTTTATTGTAATGCATTATAGTGAAGATGTACAAGACATTACAGAAACATGTCGCAATAGGATAATTCAAAATGAACCGCAAAGAGCGTCGGTTGGCCAACTTCCGAGTGTGCCAACTACGTTTCCGACCTGCCCACCCAACCAGCTCTAAACTGATAAATAGAATAGTAATGTAATAGTATATTAGGCATGATTTTACAGAAGTAAAAATTATGATCAAGTTAGCTTCAACCTGTCTCACTCGCTTTAAATATCTATTCTAATCTGTTTAAGGTTTTGATAAGAAACTGACAAACTCTTGCCATGACAAGACTATGATTGAATACCCTACAAAACATTTAAGAAAATATAAATAAAAACAATGAAAGATATACGAAGGCTTTCTCAAAGTTGGAGTCATTAATGTATCCTAATAACCGGAAGTTCTTCTCTAATATACAATTAAAGTTTCTAACGATTTTTATACCTACAAAGAAGGTTTTTTGCAACTCAATTTTTCTTATGAATTATGCTAATTAATCAATAAGAGCACAGAATACATATTTTTTTTACACTAAACACATTTCTCAAAACACTCAGTCATTCCAACGACCAACATCACATGAAAGTTCTTAACACAAACAAAATTTCAAAAACATCGATGTCATAATGATCTAACAACCGTAATTGATCGAATAGCTCCGATCAGTCGTCAATTCGGAACTGAGTGATGGTCCGACGCAGCACCGCCGGACGCTGTGCTGCTTGCGACACTGCTGCCGGCTTGAAGGTTGTGCTCTCGAACACGCCGGATTCGCCAATATTTGGCTACTTGCGACATGGCAAGGTCACCGCTAGACACATTATTAACAGCCTGTCATAGACTAGTTAGAATTCAGATTTTGATGTTGTAAGTGGCCGTGATGCTTAAATATTTTCACTAAGCCACATTAAGATGCTTAAACTTGACTTCACGAGTAAAATGATTTACAATTTGTTGTATCAGACTGGTTTTACAAAAATCGTGTTTATTTTGTTAATTATTTCATTGGAGATAAAGTTTTGTCTCTAGGATTTGAACAAAATTAATATCTATAAGTAGAAATTTTACACAATTATTTATTGGTAGGTAAATAATTCATTGAAAATAAATATATATTGTTTACATTTTACACATGAGGTACGGTGGTGTTTAAATGGATTAGCAAGAAGGACCAGTCTTATTTTCTTTTTCTCAAGTTTTATATGTTTACAAAATGTATTGTCTCTGCAACTTATCTCAATTATTAATGTACTTCCTGTTCTATTTGTATCTTCTATATTTAGAGTAGACCATGTCCCAGTACCGCAGAATCTCATCTTCCCAGAGCAGAGATACTGAGCAGTTTGTATTGATTTCATATATTTTTGGATTGTTCCGACTCGCAGGTTCCCATTTTATTGGAATTGAAGACGTCACAAAAGGTGTCGGATCTCTGGAATGAATAAATAAATAATATTCGGAACATTTTTGCACAATAATAAGTATATGATTATTTGTTTTGTGATTTTGAACAACAGACTTAAGTGATCCCATAATTTTAAGAGTCATCATTCATCATCATCATGATTTTATCAGATGTCATTTCCTGTCATGTTGTAGCTTCATTATTAAACTGACTGCAATAAAGTATCTATTTTAATTCGTTTAGAAGATCGCTTAATTACAATGGATTGTCTTAGTCCAACATGAAATTCAGTAAGCCATTATTTTCGGGATAACTCCCATTGATAACGATATACTATATTTAAAAAAAAGCTATAAGAAGTATAATATTCATATTGATTAATTAAAAAGATTAATTCGATCTGTGGGGATTACAAAAATAAGTTGGAAACGACTTCACAGAGACTTACCCGTGTATTGCAAAATTTGTCCATAATGTGGTGAAAAAGTTTATGAATTTGGTCTCAAACAATGCGCCCGGTAACAATACTTTGAGTTTAAATAGATAAAACAATTCGTCTGCGTGGGTTGCTCCCGGATACTTCGCAAACCCATACCCAAGCTTGGCAAGGTTCATCCAACCACTGTAGCAGAACTTGTATCCATATACAGGCATATCAGTTAGCTTTAGAAGAAGGTCTATAGTTGAAACCACTGGGTATGTTATACTGCTGTCACCTTCAAATCTAGCAAAATCTGCAAGAGTATTTTTAGAGATCTTCTTGTCTCCCATATAGTACCGTTGTAAGACATTAGCTACTTCTCTTCTGTTTTCTTCTGTGGGGAATACTAAATTTCTAGGTAAAGCTTTGTAGATGTCTAACTTGGAAATAGTAGTATCGTTTTCTTTACCGGCAAACATGAAACCTTCCGCGTCATTATACCCTATAATGACAGGCACTTTATTAAAGTTTCCTGATGAAAGTATATTATTCGGAGTGTCAGGTAAAAACTGCTCCTCATCTGGCAAGACTTTCTCGACACAGGGCACGAAGATATTTTCCGAAACGACAATATCACCTTCATTTCTCGGCACACGCGCTCCCATTAACTCTTTAGCTGACAAATTTCTAAATAAATTGTATATTTGACTAGGATCGTCAATATTGTAACCCATATATTTGGCAAGTAAGCTGGCTGTCTTTAAAGGTTCAAATTGCAAACTCCAAGGGCTCATTGTTGAGCCACTTTGCATGATAGCTTTATGGAATAAACCCTTAGACAACGGCGACAGCATATGGTACATTACTGACGCTGAACCTGCACTTTCGCCAAAAATCGTGATGTGGTCAGGATCTCCGCGGAAAGATTTGATATTCTGCTTGACCCATCTTAAAGCTTGCACTTGATCTTTCAGTCCTGCATTTCCTGGAGCATCTTTGGTACCTAAGCATAAAAATCCGAGTACTTCTACTCTATAGTTGAAGGTGACGAGAATGACTCCATGTTTTATTAAATATTCAGGGCCGTAAAGAAAAGGGCTGCCCGATCCATCTCGGTATCCACCTCCATGGATAAAAACCATGACTGGGAGAAGCTCATTGGTGGGTCGCGAGGGTGTGTAGACATTGAGGGAGAGACAGTCTTCAGTTCCCACGACCCACGAGCCGAATCTTTGGGTACATCGAACGTGTTCATCATAGGCGTTATATGTTCCTTCCCAATCGGTTACGGGTTTTGCAGTCTGGAAGAGAAATGTATTAATGAGATTTATTATGTACTAGCTGCGCCCCGCGGTTTACCCGCGTACTAATGAGTAATGGTGATGATGATGAAAGGTAATTATGTCACTTTCTGGCTCTTGAACTATACCCATGCAAAAAATCAGGTCGATCCGTTGTTCCGTTGCAGCGTGAAAGAGGAACAAACATCCATACATCTATACATACAAACTTTCGCGTTTATAATATTAGTAGGGTTTATCTGGACGTTTAAAATTATCCTATTAATTCTTGCTTACGTCAAGATGACATGTGATAAAGAAACATATAGTTAATATAACGTAATTGCGGAACCATGAAGGTGATCAAGGACACCATGAGCTATACAATATTACCAGCTTCCACAACTATGGTATAATGCGATTACGATATCAAATCACATGAATAAATCTGGGTTTTTCCTCCATCAACTAATAAATTAAGCATAATAAGAATCAATATTCACTTTGGCTCTTTAAAATAATAATTTTCATTTTTACCTAATCTTAGGTAATAAGTCTTAGATTGGTCTGAGCCTTGGGAAATATCTGTCTCTACAGCAGTGGTTTAAGGTGGGCTGATTGTGATGATTATGATGAATGTTAGATATGATATACAAAATTCACGTTAATTATTTTGTATAAAATGTAGATGGGGGTTAAGCGTGGAGGGGGGGTTAAGCGTGGAGGCGTGCTCGCCGCATCCCCTGCAAGCCCTGTCAGTATCTGAATTCGTTCATGTACTGACGGAGCTTCAACTCCACTTAAACAGTTCATGGTGGAAGGGCCTCTTCAGATGCCCGCCTGGCTTATTACCACCCTTCCATATAAGCGTGTCGCCAAACGATAACAATTGTTGTCGTGTTCCGTCACTACTATGGAAGCACCAGTTCCCCCTCCCCCCGATGATGTGCTACACTGATGAAGACTGTGGGGCCGAGTGGAACTAAAAAAGCGGCTGCAGCTTACAGATGTGAAAGGTGGTCGTGGGGTCCAGGGAGACCCGGTGAAACGGCTGTCCGCTGGCCGCCCGCGGGATAGTACAGGGACCCGAACCCGGGGATTACTTCCAACCTCCGCCCCGGGAGGCTGTCCCACCATCCGGCGCATAATCCTGTGGAGTAGCTGTCGTGCCGGAGTAGGAGACCGGAGTGGATCCCGACAGTTGCTCCCAGGGGGGACCGGGGGCCCTTCCGTCCCCCACGCCCACCAGTCACTACTCTGTTTTCATAAGCTGCTTATAGTTCCACTTATGCTCTTGCACTTTTTGCCCTTCGGTTTTTTTTTTGTCGGAAGTGATTCATCATTCTTTAAATTCAAATTTTTAATGGCCAGAAAACATAAGAAGAACGTTTCTTCAGCGGCTTCGGACTCCATTTATCGAGTGGACTTTTGTAACATCCGGGGTATTCACGCTAACCTAAATGAGGTTCACCATCACCTTGAATCTGTGAAACCCGCCCTGCTCTTCTTGACGGAGACTCAAATATCGAATCCTGCCGAAACGTCCTACCTTTTATACCCTGGGTACAAACTCGAGCATACCTTTATGCGTCGTGCCGGGGTATGCGTTTACGTTCGGGAAGATGTTTGCTGTCGTCGTCTCTCTGGCCTCGAAGACTGTGACCTGTCCACTCTATGGCTTCGCACTGACTTTGGGGGTCAAACCCGTATCTACGCGTGCCTCTACAGGTCACATAGCGGGGACGTGGAGACAACTCGTTTATTCGAGCACATTGCCAGAGGAGCTGACAAAGCTTTAGAACAGCACACTTCCGCAGAGTTAGTGGTTCTTGGAGACTGCAATGCCCACCATTCTGAGTGGCTCGGCTCTAAAACCACTAATCACGCGGGTCGTGCTGCATCTGATTTTGCCTTGGCTCACGGCCTCTCTCAACTTGTCACTGGAATTACTAGAATTCCTGATGTTGAGAGCCATGATCCTTCTTTGCTGGATCTTTTCATGACCTCACGCCCTGACCATTACCAGGTTTCGGTCGAAGCGCCACTCGGTCGCTCTGATCACTGTCTCATCCATACCTCAGCGCCATTCTTTAATCGCGCTCGTACCGTTCCTTCTGGTAAGCGCAATGTTTGGCACTATCGGTCAGCGGACTGGGACGGATTGCGTGAGTTCTACGCATCCTACCCCTGGAGGCGGATTTGTTTTTCTTCAGACGATGTTGACTCTTGTGCTGACTCCGTCGCTGATGTCGTGCTTCAAGGAATGGAATGTTTCATTCCAAGTTCTGTCGTGCGTGTCGGTGGGCGGAGTCGCCCATGGTTTAACAAATCCTGTGCGGAAGCTTCAAGCCTGAAGCGAACTGCCTTTAAATCATGGTCCGAAGCACATGCTAGTCATAACTCTGACACCTCCGTCTTGAAGAAAAAACTTAATGCTGCCTCCAGGTCCAGCAAAAGGATTATTGCCGAAGCCAAGGCAGCCCATATCAGCAGAATTGGCGACAGACTTGCTTCATATCCAACTGGAAGTCGAGCCTTTTGGTCTTTAGCCAAGGCTGCTGAAGGCAACTTCTGTCAGTCCTCTCTACCAGCCCTGCGAAGGCCGGATGACACATTGGCCCATAGCGCAAAGGAGAAAGCCGATATCCTTGGTACTCTCTTTGCCTCGAACTCGACTCTCGACGATGGGGGCGCCACATCACCCAACATTCCGCGGTGTGCGAGTTCCATGCCAGAAGTACGTTTCTCTCAGAGATCAGTACGGAAGGAACTCATGTCCCTTGATGTGCGTAAGTCGAGTGGGCCAGATGGCATTCCGGCTATCGTCCTTAAAACCTGTGCTCCTGAGTTGACTCCGGTCCTAACGCGTCTTTTCCTTTTTTCGTATTCAACTGGATGTGTGCCGTCATCATGGAGGACTGCCCTAGTCCATCCGATTCCTAAAAAAGGAGATCGGTCTGATCCAACTAATTACAGGCCCATTGCTATTACCTCCCTACTCTGTAAGGTGATGGAGCGTGTGGTAAACACCCAGCTCCTCGGATACCTGGAGGAACATCAGCTCATCAGTGACCGCCAGTACGGTTTCCGTCACGGCCGATCAGCTGGTGATCTTTTGGTATACCTCACTCACCGCTGGGCTGAAGCCGTTGAGAGTAGAGGGGAGGCGCTTGCAATTAGTTTGGATATAGCCAAAGCCTTTGATCGGGTCTGGCACAGGGCACTCTTATCCAAGCTACCATCTTACGGCCTTCCTGAGGGGTTATGCACTTGGGTCGCCAGCTTCCTATCTGATCGGAGTATTAAGGTCGTTGTCGACGGTTCCTGCTCCGACAGAATGCCGATCAACGCTGGCGTCCCACAGGGTTCTGTGTTATCGCCAACGCTCTTCCTTCTCCACATCAATGACATGTTGCTTTCGAGCAATATGCATTGTTATGCGGACGATAGCACGGGCGATGCACAGTATACCGGTCGTGCTAACATCCCTCATGCCGTAGTTGAAGAAAGTAGGAATAAACTTCTGTCTGAAGTCGAGACCTCTCTTGAGCAGGTCTCGGTCTGGGGTGAACTGAACCTGGTTCAATTTAACCCAACAAAGACACAAGTTTGCGCGTTCACCGCTAAAAAAGCCCCATTTGTTGTAGCTCCTTACTTTCAAAACACTCCCCTCAAGGTTTCAGAAAGCATTGGAATCCTTGGAGTCGACATTTCTACGAATGTACAGTTCCGCGGTCATATCGCAAGTAAGGCCAAGCTCGCATCTAAGAAACTTGGTGTGCTCAATAAGGCAAAGCGGTACTTCACGTCGAGACAAAGACTCTTGCTTTATAAAGCGCAAGTCCGACCTCACATGGAGTACTGCTCCCATCTTTGGAACGGAGCACCCAAGTATCAGCTTGACCCACTTGATGCATTACAGCGTAGAGCTGTCAGAATTGTCGACGATTCCAAGCTCACTGAACACCTAGAGGCGCTCAGCATGCGCAGAGACGTTGGGTCACTCTGTATCTTTTATCGCATTTACAACGGGGAGTGTTCTGAAGAACTATTTGATCTGATGCCGGCGTCGCGGTTTTACCATCGCACTAGCCGCCTCCGCCTGAAGGCTCATCCACACATAATAGATCAGTGGAAATCGCACACTGTGCGTTTCACACGATCCTTCTTGCCTCATACCTGCAAAATGTGGAATGAGCTACCTTCTACGGTGTTTCCGAGAGGCTACAACATGGGGTTCTTCAAAAGGCGAGTTAATCGAGTTCTTAAGGGTCGGCAACGTATTTGTGATGCCTCGGGTGTTACAAGTATCCATAGGCGACGGTGACTGCTTTCCATCAGGCAGCCCGTCTGCTTGTTTGCCACCTATGGCATAAAAAAAAAAAAAAAAAAAAAAAAAGATAACAAAAAGTTTGCACCTGATAACGTACCGTAAGGTTTATATCAACCACAAACAAAAACAAAGATATTACATAGGCGTTTACAAGTGTTTTGTGTTCTTTACACCCTGGAGGTTAGGAGCGAATAGATGGAACAGATTGCTCCTACAAACAATTACATCTAGAGCTCCAAAAACTACTTCATAAGTATTTTTGGTGATAGTCAAAAGATAAATCAAAATATTGGATTCTTATGAAACGCCTTATTTTACTTACACGTAAGAACAGTGTTTCTTTTTCAACCAATTAATATAGCAACCAGTAATACAGTGAGGTAAACATTGTACGACTATCAGGCGCCGCAGTGTATTCTGTCTGATGTAGTGTGATGTGGGTAGACTTGACCTTATATTATATATTAATGATAATAGTGGGTATTTGATAAATAAATCAATTTATGCATGGCACTCGGTGTTGTTACTCAGGTCCCTCGTAGATCGTGTTTTACATGGCGCAGCTGGTTTAAATAGAAGAAAACATATTAAATTAAAGTGCACGGAGGTCAAATAATCGTGTTAAAAGTGTAGTACACGTTTAAAAAGTGCTATTTGAAGAATAAAAGATGGAATCAATGTTGCAACCACCACCGCCATTTGATAAATAAATCAGTTTATGCATGGCACTCGGTGTTGTTACTCAGCTCCCTCGTAGATCGTGTTTGACAGATAGAACAAGTAACTTTTTTGTAAATAGCCATAAAAGTTATATATAGTGCATCAAGGTACTTGCATACCTTGTACTTGTATTTTTTTGTCGATATTATTGTATACCTTGAAGTAGTCAAACGTGACGTAGCCACAAAAGCTAGAAAATGTTACTTACTTTAAACCTTTCCACAACCTTAGCATATGGTATGGCAGTGTATTGCGCGTAGTTCCCGCCCGGGGCTACCAATCCTCGCAGCCAGCCACCGCTGACCTGCACCGGCGGCGTCGGGTGCGGCACCAGCCGACCAGCCCACAGCGACCACAGCACCAGCCACTTCACTCGGAATTTCATTGCGTACCACATCACTTAGTTCACCTTTACAGTGTAGCTTAGCATCACTTGGAACAAGTTTGTTATCACACAAAACCAGTTTGTCAAATCGTCATCACTTACAGTGTTATTAATTACCAGCTAGATTACATTTATATACTAGTTTATGTCTGCAGACAAAAGATATGTCAGCAGTGTTAAAGACACTAATTCTACTTTGGCCGATGGCTTTTGGAATCCAATCGCCAATAATCTCCTGTACTGTACTCTGATGAGTTGGAATGCTAAGATTCATCACTCAGTCCTGGAAAGAGAACAATATAATAATTAACATTTTTGTTACTAAAGGTTATGTAATCATGTGATAACAATAAATTGTGCTAATGTTCTATGGTATTGTCATACATAATCTATATCTATACTTCTATACTATATAATATTATAAAGAGGAAAGATTTGATTGTTTGTTTGTTTGTTTGTATTGAATAGGCTCCGAAACCACTGAACCGATTTGAAAAATTCTTTCACTGTTGGAATGCTGCACTATCCCCGGTTGACATAGGCTATATCCCGTCTTCGCCCGTGCGAAGCAGGGGCAGCCTATTAGTCATATTATAAATATACTTCCATTATATATTAGTTAGCTATTACATTTTTTAAATCTTTATAATTTCGAATGATTCCGGTAACCACAGTACGTACCATTTTTCACAGTACGATTTACAGAAAAGAAAAAAATATTAATATGTGGCCTAGCAGTGACCTCATTGAACGGTTTTTGTCATTTAGTTTCGTTTTTCCTTAGATAGCTCTAATACGACTTTAGACTTTATTAGTAAGGGATTAAAATGTAAATCCTACAACAGTATCGTAGACATCATTAAAATTCATAGTTCGTTTGACCATTGCTGTTAGTACTATTATTTATTCTGTCTAGTGGCTACGGTTAACAGAATGGTTTAGGTTATTGTACGACTGCACTAACTGGTCAATTCCAACAGCTACTTTTGATGTATTAAGTAATACGTTTATTACACAACAGAGAAGCGAATAAAATATAATTTAACTTACTTTTGATGGCAGACTTCACTCAATGATTTGCACATAAACCAAGTAAACAATGACAAAAACACTATACGTGCCATGTTTTCTCTTTCTTCATATGCTTGTTTACGCACTTATTTCACATTATGTTAGGACTTCGTTTACGTTAGCAGGTTACATGGTAGATAAGGAAATGTGCAATGGTTTGTCAGGTAGTGTGTGTGGTTTTGAAGTGTACTTTCACTGTTTTGATGCGAGAGACGCGTTTGCGTGATGGCCTCTGCGTGAACAGTGCCAGCCGGTCGGCACATTTCTCCCAGACCGGTTTATTGCGATGTGAGTTGTGAGTTTTTACTTGTCTGATGACTTGGTAATATCACTAGTGGTTACAGCATCATCATTCAAATCAGCCATAGTCACGCAAATCCTTATAATTTGAGATCCACTCTACAAGTCCAAGATATTTTCATCTTTCGGCGTTTTGATACAAAGTGATTCTGTGAGTTCATCATCCATCATCACTCCACCTTCAATCTTCATCAGTACCATTTATAATCAATGATTATCATCTATACTTCTATACTAATATTATAAAGAGGAAAGATTTGATTGTTTGTTTGTTTGCATTGAATAGGCTCCGAAACTACTGAACCGATTTGAAAAATTCTTTCACTGTTGGGAAGCTACACTATCCCCGGGTGACATAGGCTATAATCTATACCCGTGCGAAGCAGGAGCGGACCGCTAGTGGTAATATAATGTAGGATGATTATTAATCGTCCTTGATCAGAATCCGTGTCATCATCGAAATCAGTGTTGAAAGGTCAACCGTTATTATATACCTTTTTCAATCAAACAAGATGGTGAATGGTGAGTGATTCCGTCGATAATCTGGGAGCAATTAAAAATATGAGCTCTGAGTCGATAATGGGTTGCTTATTTTTTTGATATGTAATTTTTTTGTTATATACTAAGTATGGCTTATTCTATGGCGCAGGGCGCTGACACAGGTGTGCGTAAACCCCACGAGTATGCTATGCATCGGATGTGTTTGGAGCAGCACTAAACCCAGTGGTTGTGTCTGATCTGACGGACTTGGTATAGATAATATCTTTTACTGACCCAATATAATGTGAAATTATTTAAATAAAAATATCAATTTCTATCATATTATTTATAATGACTGCCCCGGTGGCTCAGTTGATAGTGAACCTACCTTCTGAGCTTGGGGGCGTGGGTTCGATTCCCATCTAGGACAAACATTTGTGTGATGAACATCTGTGTTTGTTGTATGTCTGGGTGTTAATATCTATTTAAGTATGTATTTAAAAATATACATGTACGTATATCAGTCTTTGGCAGCCATATTACAAGCCTTGCTTAGTTTGGGGTCAGATGACCGTGTGTGCAAAAATGTCCCAGATATTTATTTATTTAATGTACTTAAACTACCTACTTCAAAACAAGTGTTTTCTGCCACAGCCTGTTATTCTGAATTAATAATATAAAAGATCGTTTGATTGTGACGATCGCTGAACTCTCGAGCTATCTACGTTCGAGTCCACAGTTCAATATCTCCACTTGAGTAAAGGTACTGACAGACATGCTCAAAAATAGCATGCTAATAAGCTTGCTTAAAATTAGCATGCTCTGCAAACTGTTCACATTTGCCAGAAATAAGCATGCTTGTTTTAAAGCATACTCCTAAATAGGCATGCTCAAAGCAAGAGCAAACATATTCAGACGTGCTCGGATCACGCCCCTCCTACCCGCGCCTCAGGTAGCATGCTCGAAAATCAAACGTCGTTTGATTTTCGAGCACGCTCTAAATAAGCATGCTCATTACATTACACACGTGGTACTAATGAGCACTTGCTCAATAAAAGCATGCTCATTACATTACACACGTGCTACTAATGAGCACTTGCTCAATAAAAGCATGCTCATTACATTACACACGTGCTACTAATGAGCACTTGCTCAATAAAAGCATGCTCATTACATTACACACGTGCTACTAATGAGCACTTGCTCAATAAAAGCATGCTTTTGTGCTAGTAATGAGCACGTCTGTCCGTACCTTCAACGATACCAATCCTGACGAGAGCCACTATTATAATACAAGGTCACTGTCGAACATTACGAGGTTCCGATCAAACAAGTACATTATATTTATAAACTAGTTTACGATCGCAAACGTGGTGTTGAGTGTGAAGGACGCGAACGTGTTTTGAAGAAATAATTTTATATCAAACCACCAGTGCAAATACCGTGCTTTATTGATCGTCAAATTTGACAGAGCCGTGGTAGCCCATGTGGACCGCTAGACTTGAAAGCGTGACGTCGCGTGTTCAAACCCCGAGCCCGTACCGATGAGCTATTTGGAGCTTCGTCACCGCTTTATGGTTGATATTCCGGAAACCCGTACGAAGCGCTTTGATTCCACATTTATTATGCGAACTGCTAGTCTGTGGAATTCGCTGCCTGAATGGGGTGTTCCCCGATGGTTACAATCTGGGCGTCTTGGGTTTTCGGTGAAGGAAAACATCGTGAGGAAACCTGCATACGTACGGAGAAGGAATTCAATGGCGTATGTGAATTCACCAACCCGCACTGGGCCAGCGTGGTGGATATGGTTCAATCACCCACCCTTTCGAGGGTAGGCTAAAAGTCCAGCAGTGGACTGTTAAAAGGCTGATTAGGAAATTTGACAGTTGTGATCGTCAAATTCGATAAAATGCCATTTAATCTATACTCGCTGTGATCGATACTATGGCATTTTATCGAATTTGAAAAAAAAAACAAAAAAAAACAATAGTTCATTGTTACCCTAGGGGTGAAAGCAAGAAAGTAAGAAAGAAAGAAAGTCTTTAACCCCGAGGTAAACACTATGCTTTTCATTACGAATACAAGGAAACTAATAATAAAAACATGAACTCATTGTGTTAATACAAATCTGATATACGGAAGTATAAACAAAACTACAATGAAGATCGGATTCCAGCCAATTTTTTTTTGAACATCCTGACACTGGCAATTGCACGAGAAGTGCGGGACCATAATCCTCTGAGGAGAAAAAAAAAGTTGGAGCATGGTTCAATACAAATGTGAAAATAGAACTAGTTTTTTTTATTATTTGAGTGTCTGTCAGTTGTCAACTGTCACTGTCAGTTGAAAGTGATTATCCCTAGGGCTGAAATGTATTACTTTCAACCCGCTCCTCAGGCACCTTCAGACCTACTTTCCGAGTATGAGTAATGAAAAATATATTTATTTCAGTTTGTTGGTAAATTTAGATGTAACGATACATTCAGTGTATAATCTGCTCTGAAAACAAACTTGTCTTTATATAGATTTACAATATTAGCACTGGCACTGGCTTGACGATCAATAAATAATGGTACTTGCACTGCAGTATTACATCATTATATACAGGGTTATTAGTAACTAGCTGCACAGCTAGCTGACAACCTCTCGCAAGCAGCTTGTTTGCATCACATCATCACATCATCAGCCATTAAATGTCCACTGCTGAACAAGGCCTCCCTCTTAGAGAGGGGTGTTGCCATAATCCCCACGCTTGGCAAGCGGCTTGGAGATCGCAGTACGTTCACCGTGTACTAACAGCTGCTGCCCATCCTCCGGTGGTTCTGGTCGCAGTTTTAGGACATACCCGGGTCCATCATTCATCATCATCATTGTTTGCATCATTCTTATCTAATTTTGTTCCGTGACTTGTTACAAAACTGTATGTATCTCCCAATTTTTGTTTGTTTGTATGTTTTTTTTTTGTTTTGTTTTTGCAGATACAAGTGTCAGCTCTTAAGCTTCTCTCGGGCTCCACATTAAATATTTTTGCTTTTATATGGAAGAAAAACTTATCAAAATTCACGGAACTAAAGTTGTTACGTATGACGTAGTTGATGACGTATGTAATCTACTTGCGAGAGGGTTTTTACTTAGTAATTAATAACCCTGTATATATAAACCTACTTTAGATGTTTAGTCGTGTAAAGTGCAGTTTTTATAACCAGTGATGTCCATTCTAACCACGCGAAGTGTCGATGATTTGACCTAGTGATGTAAAATGTTACTGATAACGATAAGGCGGATATAGGCAGTGATAACAAACTCCAGATATCCTCGTATATTATATATAATTATACCTAGTTGGTGATTGTTTCGACGTTATTTATTAATATTTTAACATAAATTGAAAGTGATAAGTGGAAAAGTGTTGACTGAGTAATAATATTTAATTGGAAAAATAGTGCGATGTACATACGTTTAAAGCTTGGTTTGTAGATAATTATAAAAATATTACACATAGTAATATAGCAATTTGTATCGCTTCTTAGTAGTCATTGTTCAAGATTGTATGCACGTGCTTCATAACACCATTGCTCTTAGAAAGAAGTGGTTTTACATAAAGTGATAATCAAATTTAATAAACTTGGCTGGCTTTCGTTTTTGCCAGTGTTGCAATGAAAGTTACTAAGAATCGATAAAAAACATCAATTTTAAATTTATCCTGTCTTTGGCCTCATAACTGATTTTCATTAAGTGTATCTGTTGTGTTCTAATTTATGTTAAACTTTTACATGTAAATATTAAAAAGGCAAAACACAAAGATTTTGTAGAATGAAAATAAGAATTGTCATTTAAGTCCAAGGAGGTTATTTCAAGGAGGTATATAACGTGGGTGAAACCGCGGAGCGCAGCCATAAATCTATAAATGCGATATAAAAAAAAAAGTGTAAAAAGTTCTACAGTTCAAGCAGTTAAGTTAAAAACGTCTGAAAAACTAAATGTACTTATTAAAACATTGAAATAAAAATTGTGATATAAAAATGTGTGCGACGAGCAATGACGTTTTAAAAAAAGCGAGGAGTCCAGTGACAGCCGCTGGCGGCGCGCGGTTCAAGTGGCTGGTGCTGTGGTCGCTGTGGGCGGCGCGGCTGGTGTCGCAGCCGACACTGCCGGTGCTGGTGACGGGCGGCTGGCTGCGCGGGCGCATCGCTCCTGACGGCGCGCACGCGGAGTACACTGGCATCCCGTACGCTACTGTGAGGCAGAGGTTTCAGGTGAGTGCTACTCTCCAAGAACTGCAGAAAGAAGAAGTCACTTTTCTAATAACTATAAAATTAGGAGCACTTGTAAGTGTTGCTAATATTATAATTTTGCAACTTCATGGAAAGTTAACCTTCTGTGGGTTTCTTCCTTTGGTTACAAGCTTGGAACCACAAATCGTTAGTTAAATAAAAGTTATAAAAACAGAATAAGAATAAGATATACATTTATTGCCAAAAAACAAAAACAATGGACATATACTATAAGAAACATAAGTAGAAACAATGTAGAAACAATCCCATAACTTTATAATAACAGATATTTTCACCAGGCTTAGAGTCCCTATTCCTTTTTTTGTTCTGTGGCATTTTCAGCCATAGGTATCATTTACAAAATGCAACTGCACAAATCTTTTTAAAAGTTTTTTTTCAAAGTTTTAAATTGATGCCACTTAAAAAAGATTTTTTTGTGGCAACCTTATTAGTAAGGTTTTCTTAACAGTAAAATAAACTATGAATAAAATAATTGCTATACTAAACGCATTACCATCTGAGTCGTCAGGTCATAAATCATTGCTCATCTCATCTCGCTCGCACTTACAGGTCTTATGGTATGACGTTTATTGCTCGACGACTCAGTTGGTAACGCGGTGACTATAGTAGTTACTTTTCAGGCTCCAGGCCCAGAACCAACATGGTCCGGAGAGTTCGATGCCACCGAGGAGTACATACGATGTCGTCAATCTGTAGCTGACGTGTTCGCCATCGGACAGCAGGACTGCTTGACACTCAACGTGCACACTCCCCTCAACACGCCTGCTGATGCCAAACTACCCGTCATGGTCTTCATCCACGGAGGAGGCTTTTTCCAAGGCTCCGGTTCAGCCTCCTTATATGGACCAAAATATCTCGTACAAAAAGGAGTAATTCTAGTCACTCTTAATTATAGACTGAACATTCAAGGCTTTCTATGCCTTCGTATCAAGGAAGCGCCGGGTAACGCAGCTATGAAGGACCAAGTCGCAGCTTTGAAGTGGG
The DNA here is from genome assembly GCA_932305915.1 of Agriopis marginaria. Taxonomy (NCBI): domain Eukaryota; kingdom Metazoa; phylum Arthropoda; class Insecta; order Lepidoptera; family Geometridae; genus Agriopis; species Agriopis marginaria. Next base: position 622,341 of record OW029932.1, read on the forward strand.
TGCAGAGGAATATTCAAGCTTTTGGAGGAGATCCCGACAATGTGACGATATTTGGAGAGAGCGCTGGTGCAGCATCGGTGTCCTTCCATCTCCTGTCGCCAATGTCTAAAGGACTCTTTCACAAAGCTATCACTCAGAGTGGGTCATCTTTAGGTCCATGGGCGTATCAGTTTAGACCTGTTTTCCTAGCCAGTCTTCTCGCTAAGAAAATGTCTTACGAGTCCCAAGACCCTCATGATTTATTCAGATATTTCCAAACCAAATCCGATGATGAGCTAATTTTGACGAGGGTACCTCGTCAGCAAGGGAATGTCCTGGCAACAGAGATTCTCTACACCCCTTGTTCTGAAACTCCCATTGAAGGCGAAACGCCGTTTCTGACTGAATCGCCTTATGACATCCTATCCACAGGCAAGTTTAACAAAGTTCCTTTAATAATCGGGTCCAACACCGAAGAAGGGCTCATGTTAATTGGAATGGACACTGACCACATGATAAATGAAGTGGAATTCTACAAATCTATACCTAAAAATTTGCACATGCCTACAGAGCAGTTGAGAAAAGAATTCAGCAATAAGTTAGAAGAACTTTACATGGGAGAAGATTTAAATAATACAGTGAAACTATCAAAACTGTACGGGGAACCGCTTTTGAGCTATCCATCTTTAGAAGAGATCGAGCTGATTCTTAAATCTAGCGATAAGCCAGTGTTCAGCTACATATTTAACTACGCTGGCTGGAGGAATATACCGAAGATGCATTTGAGGAAACCCTTCAACACTCCGTACAACGCGACACACGCAGATGAGCTGTTCTATTTGTTCTCGCAGCCGCTAATCCCGGGGTTGTTCGAAGATGAGATGATTGAAAAGATGACCACGTTATGGACAAACTTCGCAAAATACGGGTTGGTTTTATTTTCTAAATTCTATAATTTTCGACTGATAATAAAATCACGTTAAAAACATAAGTCACCGACATAGCTGTTAAAATTTGCAAGTTGAAGTGGCAATGGGCAGGCCACATCGCTCGAAGAACCGATAACTGATGGGGAAGAAAGGTTCTTGAGTGGAGACCACGAACCGGAAGACGCAGCGTAGGTAGGCCTCCCACTAGATGGACCGACGACATAGTGAGAGTCGCTGGCATCCAGTGGATGCAAAAGGCAGGCTGTCGTTCAGTGTGGAGGTTAAAGGGGGAGGCCTATGTTCAGCAGTGGACGTCTTCTGGCTGATGATGATGATGATGATGAAAAACATCTTGGTCACCTGAAAATAGAGTATACCTACCTACTTAACATTCATCATCATCATAGTCAGCCTTTTAATAGTCCACTGCTGGACTTTTAGCCTACCCCCGAAAGGGTGATTAGGCCATATCCACCACGCTGGCCCAGTTGCGGGTTGGTGGATTCACATACGCCATTGAATTTCTTCTCCGTACATATGCAGGTTTCCTCAAGATGTTTTCCTTCACCGAAAAGCCAGTGGTATGAAAACATTGACATTAACATCACAATTAACCCACATTTTTTTGGTAATAAGCTTGCGTTTTACCGCTATCTCGCCTGATGTTATGGGATGATGTGGTCTACGATGGGCACGCTTTTCCTTTCCAAGGCTATTCCTAGGCCCTCTCTTAGCTTAATTATTAATTGTCTTGTTCCAGGAATCCGACGCCCCAAGCGTCCAAGCTGCTCCCAGTAGCGTGGCGGCCTGTTGAGCTGTCGTCTCCGACATCTCTATTCATAGACAAAGAGTTCTCTATATCGCCCATGTGGTACTCAGAGTCGCTGAGGTATCTTAAAGAAATTTACTCGAAGTACAGACGACAGAGGTGAAAAATGTGGGTAATTTTTAGTAAATATTTACAGAAATACAGAAATGTTTATTTTGCGGTAATGAAATTTAAAGACAAACAAGATAATCCAAATACAAGTAGGTATAGGTATATCACAAAAACCGGCCCCAACTCAGCATGTTGCTGGTTGTACAAAACCAGCGCTGGTATTCTGTTGGTGGTATTGTGGTGGTGGTATTCACATTTCTTGTGGTTATAATGTATGGATATTAACAAATAAACGATACGAATTCGTATTGTTCATTTTGTTAATTATTTAAAGCGGTGGTTTAAATTATAGCATTTATTGTAAATAATTAATTATTGTTTCGTCGGTAGTTGAACTTTTAACTTTAAATCAACATAAATAAGTTTAAAAAAAATTATGCCAACTTCTAAGGACGGAATCATTTTGCAATTATCATTTTTTTTTTGGGGAAAATGTGTTTTACCTGGCAGTACTTACTTATAACCCGGATTGGATACGGTTATGTCCTAAAAATGCAACCAGAACCACTGGAGGGATGGGCAGCAGCATCCTATTAGTACACGGTGAACGTACTGCGATTTCCAAGCTGACTGCTAAGCGTGGGGATTATGGCAACACCTCTCTAAGAGGGAGGCTTTTGTTCAGCAGCGGACGTTTACTGGCTGGTATGTGTGTGACTTACTTATTTGTCTAAAAGGCAAAATTAGGTACCTACTTATAGGTATTAGCATATAAAAAGATAAAATACTATTTCTTATAGTATTGCGATGTTCCGGGCAGGTCGTACGAAATAATTATAATAACGTTTAATCATAATTAAATAACCAATTGTGATATTTTTTTAGTATAAAAAACGTAGGTATAAAAATAATATTAAAGTAATGCGTTTGTACCCGATTTCTTTTATTTATAACTATAATTATTATACTCACTCATTGTACTGTAAATTAAGGTCAGTTTATGTTTCAGTGATCGGTAGACAAATGAGGAAATCTGAAATTTCCACTCACTTACTTATACGTGTATCTACATCTGTATTTAATATGCGCCTTAGCCCCACGTTCAAACTTCACTTGAGAGCCAGTTCCAGGTAACATAGGATTTTACGAACGTTAATAGTTGGAATTAGTATTAGTAATAGCAAGCACTAATAGCAAGGACTAGGGCGGTAGAAATCTCTTCGTACCTCCTTCGGTCCGCACAAAATGATATCCTCATAGTCATTCAAAAGATGGCCACTGCTGAATATAGGCCTCCCTCTTAGAACACCACACTGAAAGACAGCCTGCCATCTGTATCTACTGGATGCCTGCGAATCAAGATATCGTCGGCCAATACCTACGCTGTGGAAGACCGGAAGACGCCAAAAATATATTAAAAACGAGTTTGTGACCGATCGCAATTACCGGATTAGCAGGTTGAAGTGGCAGTGGGCAGGGCACATATCACGCAGAACTGAAGGCCGATGGGGCCGAAAGGTTCTGGAATGAAGACCACGGACCGGTAAGCGCAGCGTAGGACGTCCACCCACAAGATGGACAGACGACCTAAAAGAGACCGTAGGGACACGCTGGATGCAGGCCGCTTCCAACCGACCCTTTTGTAGATGGGTGGGGGAGGCTTATGTTCAGCAGTGGACGTCCTATGGCTGAAATGATGATGATGATGATATGTAAGAAAGATTCAAGCGTCACATAATTAGCAATCAGGAAGAAGATCTAGCGTGACCGCCACTGGTTAGGTTAGGTTGGTTACTGCAGGCGGCATCGCGTCAATTTATCGGGATCAACATTGTCCCGCCGAGACTCGACTGTTAAAAATTCAGGTGCAATTTTGAAATAGCATCAAATTACTTATTAAGAAAAGACTTGCGTATTCACGATACGAGATCCCAAACTGGCACGGTGCCTGTAACTGATTAGGAGAATTAGGATGTCTTGAATATCCCTATCGTCCTATAACGAACTATCTCCTCTAGAGATGTATACAGCTCCCGTCCTAATCACAAAACCGACTTCCTATCCCATAATCAAATCTCCGTATAAACAGGAGGCGGGTCCCACCGTGTGGTTTCTATAACCGCTAACCGCTCTCGACTGAAGTGGCTGCGATGGAAGCCGACGGAACTATCACCTTTTCCCTCAGGCCCTCTTATCCTGCCCTTTGGAAAGGGATTTGGAGTGCATTCCCCTAATTAGGACCTTCTAGACAAAGACTAGGATTCCACAGAGACATAACTTAGAAACAAGTGGATATTAACTTAACGGCCTACTATCCAATACTCAATACTCAATCATTTATTGCATAATTATTATGAAGTTCACATACAGATGTTAGGTAGCATGTTTAAATTAGGTAATACATAACAATAACCCTGATTGGGTATGGCAATATAGTGCGGAGCGGATCGATTTATTTTATAATTGATTTGTCTATCCGAGTCGCGTAGGCAACAAAACGCTCCCTCAGCCCCCGCCAACTTATAGCGACGATGTATTTTGCCACGTAAGAGTCAGGACGCCCGCGGGGGGAGTGCAACGACAAAAACGAACATAGGTCCGACCTCGATGACGCCTGGCGCGGCACTGAACGCGGCGCATGCAAATTCTCGCGACTTTTTTACGCTTTTAATTTCACTAAAAAACGAAACTATTCACTATCAAAATTCTATCCAAATATTTTTTTTTAGTAAAGTTGCCTTTCAGTTCATGCAATTTCCAGGTTGTTATGAGCTTTCATTAGAGCATAAAACGAAAAAAAAAAACTAAATCTGCTTTGTTTCAGATTTTTTTTGATCGAGGAAAGTTTATTCTATCGTGTTTTGAACCAAATCATAAACTCAAACACAGATGTATCTGTGAATATTTTTTTTCCAGCTTAAATATTGTAATTTAACTGAATAAAATTGATTTAAAACCGTCAAATTTGGTATAAGGGGCCGTTAAATGTAGCGCAAAATATAGCCTATTCTAATCTGGACAAGAAGACGAATCTAACGACGCCTCACGCATCCAAATCGGTCAAGCAGTTTAGACTATATCAGGTAACAGGATTTTAAAATAAATGCAAACGAACATACATATGTACGCCCGAAAACATTACGTTCCTTTTTAAGAAGTCGAGTATTAAAGGAAAAAAAATTGCAATTTATTTAGTGTCAGTTACTAGTTATTCTGGATGTGATTTTTTTTAAATATTTATTACTAACCGACTTCGAAAAAAGGAGGAATGGTCTGAATTCGGCCCGTTTTTTTATTGTTTTATGTATGTACATCGGCATCTGTAAACCAATTAGCGTGTTTTTTATCATGTAGAAGAAACGCTCGAGGTGGAATGGTCCCATAAAATTTTCATCAGTGTATCTTACGCCTTTAGATTAGGTTCTTACGCCTTTTTGACCTAGCTGAGTCACGAACTATACGAAGGGTTGTCACTTTCCGCGGTATCTTTAAAGTTTAGTCTCTGGACATTTCACATTTTGTGTTCAAGAGCTTTTGGGAAGGTGGGAGGGGAAGGAAGTGAAATTAACCTCGGAGAAACTGAAAACGCTGAAAAAGATACTTCCGGCTCGTTCGGATTAGTTCCGTATTGTGTACGGATTAATGAGGACTTCATTAAGGAGCTGGGACAGTTCTGCGCTGATCATAATGATGTGATAGCTGTGTTTATCTGTTGGTACGCTTAATGTGTTACTATCAGCCTTGGACATCATCAGCCTTGGACGATCCACAACTGAACCGAGGTCTTCTTATTCTTGTTCGAGATGGGGGCAATACGTCTTGCAATGACGTTCCTTTTAGGGTGTATTGTGCATTTCCCAACCCAGCTCCTTGATCGAGCTTGGCTTGGCTGAGGTCTTTGTTTGGTTATGCCGTGCTCTATGATTCCTAGTCTATCGCTCCAATGAAAATATCAGACACAATAATTACTATTGAGTAATTTTATTCATCATCATCATAATCAGCCTTTTAACAGTCCACTGCTGGACTTTTAGCCTACCCCGAAAGGGTGATTGGGCCATATCCACCACGCTGGCCCAGTGCAAATTGGTGGATTCACAAACGCCATTGAATTCGTTCTCCGTATGTATGCAGGTTTCCTCACGATGTTTTCCTTCACCGAAAAGCCAGTGGCATGAAAATCCGTACATAAGCTCCAAAGAGCTCATTGGTACGGGCCCGGGGTTTAAACCTGCGACCTCAACGATTACGTTTTGTGACGAGTTATTTTATTACAAAATACAAAATCCGCACATCCCAAGATAGTGTGTAATTAACATTATCTTGGGGTGCTTCAAAATTTCAAAAAACGGAACAAAATCCTTACGCTGAAGGGTAGAAAACGAACCAGCAGCACTTTTTTTTTTTTTAATGTTGTAGTTGTCCATAGCCGGTGGTGAGCACTTACCATCAGATGGTCTGTCTGCTTGTTTGTCAGTTTATTTGAGAGCACTGTTTTATACGCTCGCGCTTGTTCACTACAGTTGTATGATCACGGTAAATATAACGTAAATAAACATTGCTGTAATCTATTTGAGATTGAAAATTATTAAAATATAATTATACTTATTAAAAATAAAACTATATATCAGGAACATTGAGTGAAATGTGTTTATTAAATAACAAAAAAATTGCAATTCAAGCTAATTTATTAATAGCAATCAGCAGATCTTCTTCGTTCACAAACAATAACCTGCAAAATCACGCATTTCAACGAAACCAAAAGGCGCTGTGAACAAACAGGAATCTCACAGGCTCTTACAAAATCCCTTGATTTCCTAAAAACAGACATAAAAGTGTTTTACACGATTTTGTTTTACACTCCGATTAACGTTTGATTTCCTTAAGGCTGCCAAACGCAGGCGTAAGAAGCCCGCAAAAGGCCAGCTCCGGTCTCAGCAGCAACCGAGATCAATAGACCGGCCGAACCTTGAAGCATCAAAGGCGAACTAATAACGTAAAGCGGCCCTTACAGCCGCCGAGTAGGAAATATTATAAAGAAACAGCTTCATCATCATCAAAACATCGTCTACTGCTGAACATAGGCTTTCCCCTGATGATGCCAAACTGAACGACAGCATCCACAGCATCTGCATCCACTTAATGCCTGCGACTCTCACGATGTCGTCGGTCCACCTAGGGCATGCCTACGCTGCGTCATCCAGTCAGTGGTCTCCACTTATTAACCTATTTATAACTCTATTGCAGACATTCTTGTAGAGCTGTCAATGAACACGCGCAAGCGAGAAACCACTAAACACGTGACACCCTAAAAGTATTTTTTGTTAAAATTTTCATGAGCGTGGATTCAGTATCCTTTACTCGTAATATTAATCAGTTTACTTAATCTTAATAGCGTTGAACCAGTCATAGTCACAGTCAGAGTCAAGCTAAGTAAGTCACGGTGAAGTCAAACTCATGCCCCTGTAAAGTGGTGGAGACTTTACAAGAGGCTCCAATGGAGTTTTGGAAACAACACGAAAATACACGTTTCACCTTGTTATATCACTTGGCCACACTCGAGCACGTTTACGAGCACTTAATGAATATTAATTCACCATTTAGTACCATTTAACATTCGAAAATACACAAGTTTAGGAAAATAATCTAAGGAGCCGACATGTTTAGGATAGAGAGAGGCTAAACATGTCTTTTCGTGTTGTTTCCAGAACTCCATAGAAGCCTCTCGTAAAGCCTTTACCACTTTACTGGGGCATGAGTTTGACATGACCGTGGCTTATTTTGCTTGACTCTGATTGTGACATGGTTAAAAGGCCTCTGCAGCCAGACAACAAACCAAACAAAAAAAAAACATACCAATGCAGCAGCTAGCAACACCAGGAGTGTCTTTAGGAAGCCAAACATCTTGTTAACAGGAAACATTTGACCACTTTATTGCTGCTATCTAGCGTTCACCACCATCCATCTATAGAGTGCAATACTGTAAGTAGTTCCAGGAAGTGTAACAATATTGTGGAGTTCAGTCAGGATGCAGGATCTGTTCCTCTGTAGATGTAGTACTCGGTGGTAATATCGGTGCTCGCCCTTACAGCGGCAATCTGGAACGGTTCCGTTCAAACTAAATTTCCGGTATTCCGGTAGATATTTGGGATAGTAAGCCGCTTAGCGCCGCCCCGCGCTTATTACAACCAGTCAATGGAGGCCACGAATGGCCCAATGACGAATGCTTGTATAACTACGACGGACGCACACGGGAACACACGAGTGGATTAAGGTGTTCTTATGTAGATATTTCAATGCAAAAAATCTCTGCGATTCATCGTTTCTCTGTTGCTGCGTCAAAGAGGAACAAACAAACCAATATACAAACACGTTCGCATATATCTTAAGTCACCGCGTTACCAACTGAGTCGTCGAGCAATAAACGTCATACCATAAGACCTGTAAGTGCGAGCGAGATAGAGAGATATGACATGTGGGTGCGAGCGAGATGAGATGAGCAATGATTTATGACCTGACGACTCAGATGGTAATGCGTTTACTATAGCTGCGACGTGGTTTCACCCGCGTAGTGATGAAAAATTGTGATGATGAAGATGTGTCATTCCTACGTCACTCTGCAGCCTTTGAACTATACCCATGCAAAAAATCAGGTGGATCCGTTGTTCTGTTGTTGCGCGAAGGAGGAATAAACAAACCAACAAACTTTTCGCATTTATAATATTAGTACTAGCTGAAACCCGCTACTTCGTACGCGTAGAGCTCAGCCTTCGGCCTCGCTACTCCTACCCGTTATAGCCTATGTGTTATTCTAATGTATAAGCTATATTATAGTAAACTTTCATTAAAATCCATTTGGTAGCTTTTGCGTGAAAGAGGAACAAACATCCATACATACAAACTTTCGTGTTTATAATGATTCGTAAGATAAATATGATTGTGTTGAAAAAACTATTTTCTATATAATTATGTCATGTTTTTGTTAGCTAACTTTGGCATACGAAGGACAACCTAGTATATTCCAACAAAATGGGCAGTCTAACTGTAGATATTTGTAGATTTAGTTTTAGCTTGTATTTTGTTTAGTTAATAAAGGCACAAAATACAAACTACATCGAAAATCTTCTCAATTACGCTTCAGCGGCAATCTGGACTTCGATTTTTTACGTAACCTTTTAAATAATGTAAGCCCCGAGAATAAGGAAATGTCGCGTTTAGGTGAATTAAAAAAACGGAGTTCTCCCGGAGTCACTAAAATCTTTCTAGTATGAAAATAATAGATTTTCTCAACAATAATTTGATTATTATTCTAATTATTATATGATTCTAAATTATTGTATAGCTCGTCTTATTGCACAGATCGCATACATACATCGTAACACACAGTCGTAACACAGTGAGACCACATTTACAAGGTGGAGTAAGAAAGTGAGCATGTGAACATTTTTGGCATACAGAACAGAAAGGGGAATATCTATCTATATCTTTTTCTTCTTATATATATATAAATCAATTGCTGTGCGATGGTCTCGCTAAAATTCAAAAAAAGGCTGAAAAATTTGAATTTTTATTTTTTCTAGTGACCCGCCCGCCCGGCTTCGCACGGGTAATTTACTTGCGAAGCCGGGGCTGGTCGCTAGTTATATATATAAACCTTCCGTGAAAATGTATCTTACTGATTGTGGAAACCGCATCAAAATCCGTCGTTTAGGAGGAGTTAGTTAGACCATACAGACAGACAGACGCGGAGAGCGACTTTAATTAATACTATGTAGAGAAGAGATAGAGAAGAGATTTTGTTATGCATACAGGGGTGCGTGGTTTAATATAAAAATAAAATTAGAAAATTTGCCCGTGTCAAAGCTGATGGAGTCGAAAGGTAGATAGTGGAATCATTAAAAAGGTGAGCGTATTTTAGTATTATTGATATTATTTTCTATTACAGAAACTGACGTGGTTTTCACTCATTTTTTTTTTTTGAGTTCCATGCGAGATGCAGCCGCGCTTACGCATTCTCCTTGAAAAAGACTGCCTAATGCGGTTAAAACTATAGTCGGAGTGACCGGCTTAATCTTACGTGAGTAATTCCCGTGTCATATAAATAAAATGTGATATTATTTTCGTCACGCAAATCTCGGTCAAGATCTACACCGTACAACCTCATGTGTACCACCCAATCGAGCACAGAATTAATCTGTACCTTTCCGCTCTAAGCAGTAATGTAAATAGACGGAACTCCTGGGCCATGCTGGTTCCTCGCGTGGTGTTTGTTAATGAAAACCTTTTTAAAAGTTAATAGCTATTTCCGGTGATTGCCTCTTTTGAGCAGGGTGATGAGGTGTGTATAGTTGGCGACCAGCGAGCAGGGACTAGTAAATTTTTTGTTGTTGAGAAAATATATTTTATTTATTTATTATGTAATAGTAGACAATAGTAATAGTAGACGTGGTCCTTAACTGTTGGCCTTTTGGAAAAACTCAGAGTCACACAGCGGGCAATGGAGAGAGCTATGCTCGGAGTTTCTTTGCGCGATAAAATCCGAAACGTGGATATTCGCCAAAGAACCAGAGTCACCGACATAGCTGTTAAAATTTGCAAGTTGAAGTGGCAATTGGCAGGCCACATCGCTCGAAGAACCGATAGCCGATGGGGAAGAAAGGTTCTGGAGTGGAGATAACGAACCGGAAGACGCAGCGTAGGGAGGCCTCCCACTAGATGTACCGACGACATAGTGAGAGTCGCGGGCATCCAGTGGATGCAAAAGGCAGGCTGTCGTTCAGTGTGGAGGTTAAAGGGGGAGGCCTATGTTCAGCAGTGGACATCTTCTGGCTGATGATGATGATTAGACAAACAAGCAACGGGCTACCTGATGGTAAGTAGTCACCGTCGCCTATGGACACCTACAATACCCGGGGCATTAGCGGTGCGCTGCCTACCATTGAGGACTCTATTCACTCTTAGTCGCACAGTTGCAATATAGTCACGGTTGCTAAGGAGTCATACCAACGGCTGGGTTTTGTGCTGAGAAACTCTCGGGAATTCCACAGTTTGGACGTTGTAAAGCTCATCTTCAGTGCTCTGGTCCGGGGCAAACTTGAGGCCAGTGCTTGCGTTTGGCATCCGCATGAAGACAAATACACCCTTTTGTTGGAGAAGGTTCAAAAAGCCTACCTCAGATATTTATACAAGCGTTTGTAAATACCCGTATATTATTATGTATCCGACAAAGTTTTTGCTTGGTTTTGCTATTATAATCACCAATTGTATCTATTGTTATTATATATTGTGACAAAAATGTACTCTTGGACATGTAATTAGTTAATCTGGTAGGTATTTAAATTCTATAATTATGTAATATTATTGTCTGTCATTAGTGTAATTGGTGTTTGAACCGTGCTAATTGAATAAATAAATTAGTTTGAAACAATTGAGGTCATTCAAGCCATTCCACAACTTACAGGTACGTGGCAGAAACAATCGATCAAATCGAACAGTGCGAGACTTCCACGCATCTATAATGTGCGGATGGCTATGCAGGCGAAGGCGGCCGGTTCGATAGCAAACACTACACATACATACTATAAGCTTGGATTATAACCTTGGATGTTACCAATGTGGATAGATTTTTAAGTTTGCTGCACCTTCAGATCAGACAAATAAGGGAGATTTGCCTTAGTACAATTTTCGTTCGTGATAAAAAATACCCGCATATCACATATATAAAAAAATAATTAAATATAGGTTTGCGTTTAACCACCATCTCGCCTGATGTTAAGCGATGATGCGGTCTACGTTGGAGCACGCTTGCCTTGAAGAAACCGATGCACTTGTGATTTGAAGACACCCAGATTGTAACCATCGGAGAACACCCACGTTTCCCACTAAAGTGCTAAACTGCTCAACGCAAAAACTGTAAATACGGCACACAAACTTATTTTGCACACAAAAAAAACGAAACTCCAGAGACACCAATGAACTAACCAATAGTCTACATGCAAAAAAGGCAGCAAGGTCGTGAACTGGGTGAGTTCGACTAATCACATCAGGCCTAATTTATGCTTGATGCGTCCTCCACATCACCTTACGATATGTCCCTTATTTGCCCGATCTAAGGCTGCACCTAAAAATAAAGCTAACATTAAAAAATATTGTTATTTTATTAGATCGTGACGATACAGTCTTCAAGAGTCGGCAACGTATCTGTGATGCCCCTGGGTGTTGCAGGTATCCATAGGCGACGATGATCGCTTACCATCAGGGGGCCCGTCAGCTTATTTGCCACCACAAAAAAGTGGCCAATTCCTCTCACATTCTGACATCAACAAACAACAACAAAATAATGTCATTTTAAACTTTGAATAGCAACTTTATCATTCTAGCAGATCTATACAACTCAACAGAATGGGTCAAAATACACTGAAATCCTATTTAATCACCAAACTGAAAGGTAATGGGTTTCCGCCGAAAGGCTTTTGCTTTTAAACCCAATGCGCCGTGCGGCGTCGAATCGGCGAAACGCGCGGAAAAATCCGTAAAATACCGTAAATCCGACCGAAATGCCCGTAATCCGCACCACAGCACTATTTACCATAATCCGGTGTTATCGGACCAACGCACTCGGACATATTTCGTGGCCTGAGGACTAGGGATGCGCTTTTATCCGGAACCTAATGGATAGCTGGTAATACCACCTTGCGGTGGAAGCTGTAATTAGCAACGATACGAGTAGATCAGAGGTTGGCATGTTCAGATTGCAAACTGCAGGGTGTGGGTTCAAGCCTCACAATAAGTTAGAATTGCTGAAGAAGAAAAGATCCTAAATAAACTATGGCATGGTGGTAGGGCACTTTCTGATGCCCGGTTGGCTAGAAAATCTGTTGCCAAAAAAGAGGGACGAAGGTGGGACCATCCACCACCACCCATGGGTGGTGGGTGACCATCTTCAACCACGTCGTCGCTTAGCATCAGATGAGCTGTGGGCAACCGTGTAACATATAAAAACAATAGTTAGGGATGAATGATACATACTTGCACTTTAAGATGTCTAATAAATTCACACCAAGGTGGCAGTTGGACTTGATCAACCTATTACCACCTCAGTGTGAATTGTATACTGAGTAATAGATAATAGGGTCGTTGGATTGTCGGAATCTGCTGCTTATATCCAAGGAGCCCAAGGCCACGGTTGATCTGTAGACCATGGTTGGTCTATACGCGTAACTTATTTATAGGAAAGCTCATCTAACCTTCCGCATTCCTCTATTCAGTTAGAATCCTGGGTGAGTTTACATTGGGTTATTCGAATCTGGCATATTCAAGGCATCAAGACTTCAAGCCCGTTGGTCTAGTTCAGCGGTGTCCAACAAAATTTTGTAGCGGGCCGGATTTGTTAACTTTGTAACTATAGCGGGCAAAGAGATGCTTCGTAAGTTTCGTAACTGAGCAAATCAAGACTAATATAAGTAAAATGGTAGGTATAATATTAGGCCTGGACGTTGCATACGCGGAGGGAGTGGGAGGGTGAGAGGGGCGGCAATGTTAACGTTTTCGTGCGCAGGTGTTGTTCCAAGAATTAAAATGGCATTTACGTTTTATTTTTTGGTTTCTCCCGATATGATAGTCCACGTTTTCGCCGAGTCGTATTGTGATCGAACGATGTGATTTTTAAAGAATGGCATTTAATATTTTACGAACATAATATGACTCATCGTTCTTTTAAAAAGTCGTATAAAAACATTAAAAGTTTTCCAACTTTTGGCTCGTTTGCGGGCCGGATTAGGAACCATGGCGGGCCGCATTGTTGCCCGCGGGCCGTATGTTGTATGTGTAGTTGGTGGTGAAACTGCCTTTTGCACTTGAGAGCGTGGGTTCCATTACCACCTAGGACAAACATTTATGTGATGAACATTTGTGTTTGTCCTATATCTGGGTGTTAATATTTATTAAAGTATGTATTTAAAACTATATATGTATGTATATCAGTCTCTGGCAGCCATATCACAAGCTTTGCTTAGTTTGGGGGTCAGATGCAACGTGGCCGTTTGTACAGTGTGTGCAAACATTTATTTATTTATTATCAACTGATACCACTACATCATTTAAGCTTTTATTTGGAAGGACTACAGATGCGTCACTGGGACCGGCCCACCGCACCGGACGGCCCACCGGCCCACCGGTCTCGCTGCACGAACATTAAAACCTAATTTACCCTTATTTGCATATAATAATGGGATATCTTCCTTGGCCTTAAGCACGGCCCTTTGCCCTGGGGCAAGGGAAAAACAAATAACCGAGTAATGGGTGAAACCGGAAGCGGATTTGGACCCTGCAGGCCAAGATATCCCGAGATACGTGGCAAAAATATTATAACTGCTAAGCAGAGGACGGATTTTTGTTGGTGACGCATTTGTTAGCGAACAACACCACCACACGCCATGCCACGCCGTCATAACATTAATTTTGTTATCTGTAGTAAAATGTCAATGGTCGAACTACTTTCAACTTTATAAATATGGCAACATTCAGTTCGGGATATAAAAAAGTTGGGGATTGACAGGTGTTTGAAGCGGGTGGGTTTTTGATTCAGAATCCCAAGGAATTCGTTGGAATCAAGTCGAAGAAGAAGCGATTATTGTAAAAAACCTTTTTAAGGGGAAAATAAAATAATAACTAATATATCTGTGGTGTGATTTTTGTCATCCTGACCCAAAAATAACAAAATTTCAATATGTAAAATTGAAGGAGGTTAAAAACTGTGTGTTTGGTCAGACAGTGACGAAGCGGGTACCGTCAGATTGAAAAGCGCACATGCTACCCATAGAGTAATATCAAGGATTTTATATATACCCTAAAGGGACCTGGATTGAGTACTCATGCTAAAAAAACGGTCCGAGGAAGAAGCGAGCACGGAGTAATTTGTCCTTTTCTTGTAGGGTGTTCATGATTTTGAGGAAACGAAGACATTGTAGGTAATTCCTTAAATCATCGTATGGGTACTCTCAGTAAATACAGGAAGTTCATATAGGCCCAGTGACGAGCGCTAATGTCAGAATTTTAGGCCGCCAGGACGCCTGAAGGCCTCTGAGATGGCTTAGCGTCTATTGTTATAAGACTCAACCGGGACATACGGGTAACGTGACATATATTTTTTTTTAATTATAAATTGGCTTGCGCTTGGCCACCATCTCGCCTGATGTTAAGCGATGATGCGGCCTACGATGGAGCACGCTTGCCTAGAAGAAACCTATTCACTCTCGACTTGAAGGCACCCAGATTGTTAACTTTTCATTCGATCATTCGGTTTCTAAATGCCACTCGCAATCACCCTACCTAAGATTGACCGTGTAGTCCGTTGCTTAAATTCGGTGATCAGTTAACAACATCTAGTAGATGACGATGATGATGAAAGTAGCCTATAACTTTCCATCCCTTGAACTATACCCATGCAAAAAATCTGGTTGATTTGTTGCTCTGTTGCTGCGTAAAAGAGTAACAAACACACTTTCGCATCCTATCCTACTTCCTACTAATATTATAAACGCCAAAGTTTGTATGTATGGATGTTTGTTCCTCTTTCACATACAACAGACAAACTTTTGTATTTATAATAAACTAGCCGTTACCCGTGTGACTTCGTACGCATACACTTTCACCTAAACTTACAACCTTTTTCGGACCCTTTAATTCGGCCCTTTCGTAAAATATTTTTTAATGAAGTTTTACACCCACTTGTCAAATTACAATTTCGTAGTTGCATAACTTTCAACACAACATACAAACTACAATTCCACCTCCTTAATCTTTCTTTTTTGTAAAAATATTATAGCAGTATTTATTTATTTTAAACTATTAGCCTGAATACCAAATTTTATCCCTGAGTATCATCAAAAACAAAGGACTTTAATATAATCTTTCAACCTCCATTTGCCCCCTTTAATTCGGCTTTTTCGCTAAATCCTTCTTAGCGGACCTCTATACCCCATAACTTTGATTATATATAGAACGGATGTGGTATTAGCCCGAGCTGCTATGGAAAAAAGTCTGGCACTTTTTGCGGGAGACGAAGTAAACACGCATAGCACACACTTGTTTTCTAAAGCCCGCCCATTCAAGTAATCGAATACATCTCTACAAGCGCACACTTCAATATAACCTGCACTCATTGACAAAACAGAACACAAATACAAAATGCGCACCGCTCATTGGTCGCCTCGCTGTGTTTACTTCGCACACATTATACAAAGCTAGTGAAGTGATAAAAATACCAACTAAATATTGTGCTTTCACCAATAGTTACCATACCGATATCGGATACCGAAGAGTGTACTGGAGAAGTTTGATTTGTAACTATGGAGTTACTAATAAAGTATTGTATTGATAATACAATACTTTATCAGTTTCATTCGTAAATCTCACTATGGGCCTCATAAGCAAGGTCAAAGTCGCATAACGAGCTATGGAGAGGGCTATGCTCGGGGTTTCTCTACGAGATCGAATCCGAAATGAGACGAACGAAAGTCACCGACATAGCCCACCGGATTATTAAGTTGAAATGGCAGTGGGCAGGGCACATATCACGCAGAACAGATGGCCGATGGGCCGAAAGGTTCTGGAATGGAGACCACGGACCAGTAAGCGCAGCGTAGGACGTCCACCCACAAGCTGGACAGACGACCTAAAAGAGACCGCAGGGAAACGCTGGATGCAGGCCGCTCCCTACCGGCCCTTTTGGAGATCGATGGGGGAGGACTATGTCCCAGCAGTGGACGTCCTACGGCTGAAATGATGATGATGATGATTGATAATACCGATAAAAATACAGTGGGTAAATTACACTACAGGAAAAAATCTCTAGAAAATATTTATTAATAAAACTAATTAAAAGTCGTGGTCGTCGTTAAAACAAAAAAACACTTTCGCATTTATAATATTAGTATGATATACTTTGTATCCATTTTCAACCCACATTTATTATTCTGACACCATAACCTCAGAAAAAATAAATAAATGGAAGCATTACACCTACACCTACAGTTTTCCCTTTAGCACTTACCTCCCCCTCCCCTCGGTCGTCCATTTGTATACATTTTGAGCACATCGTTTGCAGTTGTATGCACTCAATATTGAAGTGTGCGATTGTAGAACTAGTAAGAATAATTATGTCAATGTCTGCAATAGTTGTTTACCTCGCCTCCTTCAGTATTTGACAACCTTTCTTCGGTACTAGCTTGAGTTTAAAGGCCTATCCCAACTATATAATATCAAAGGCCATATACCAGTAACAGACGATACCAATAATATACCTACTGTACTGGAGATTTACTTATTTATGACAGTAAAGTAAATACAGTAGACGAGGCCGTATGGCTTTAGCATGCTCCGAAATGGGCTTTTCGCCCATTTCGGAGCATCACACAAAAAAAAACGAGTATTTATACCTATCAAACTTCATTCAAACTTGGATTACGTCGTACGAGTAACTATATAAGTAACGAGTACGAGACTACGAGTAATAAATTAGCACATCACTAGTTCATTTTTTCGACAAGGTTGCCAACTTAGTAACTATTTGTGCTAGATTTGGCTCTATTTTCGTAAGTCTAGTCTAGCGCTGAAATCTAAGATAGAACAGCTAACACTAAACAGCAATCACGCTGGTTTTTTTTTCTGGTCACCGTAGAACAATACGCAGCCACGCGAGAAGTAACAAAACGCTTTAGTTTTATATGTTGCTCTGCTATACTATCTTGGGGGATTTTCCGGAACTAATAAGATGACGATGTACTGATATGTTTGTCTGTCTAATTTTAATATGATAATCCTTTCTTTGTAGCAACCTTATTATTCATAGAATTTGGCCCTTAAACGTTTTTCTGATAAAATGGAGGCGTGACATGCTATTGTGTTATCCTACTGGATCGGATGACTCCCCCGCGTTCGCTTGCGGGGGGAAGAGAATGTCTATTTGACCGTAGTGTTTTAGAGTAGCATTATAATTATATAGCTTAGTATGTTGATTGAGTAGTTCTAGTAAGAACTAGAATTGTGCTTGGAAATAGCTTGAAAACAATGTGTGTATTTGGCAAAAATGAATTTAACGCTAGAATATTTGAAGTTTATCAGCATTCGGAATTAAAGAAACCTATATAAAAACTTAAACCGTTTTTCTCGGGTGAGGCAATACGTTCCATAATGAAACTTTATAATTTTATTCCATGTCCAAACAAATTTGCTATATATTTTGTAAATTTATATTAATCTAGCGCTATTTGAGATGTCATTTAGCGAGTATCTGTGATATCGAGTTGGCAACCCTGGTTTTCGATTAATATTTTCTTCTGTTCAATTAAGCTTACTTAAACTCGTTTTGTGGTGAAATTAGCACGTTATTTGTTTAATAAAATACTTACCTGTGATAAGAGACTCCGTGCGTAGTGAAGTTCGTAGTATGTGATCGAGATTTACAAAGGATTACTGCACATATGACCATTTTTAAGGAGCTCCGTTTCGTAACATAGTAAGAAGACAAATGGCGGATGAACGACGTTGAAACAGTTTTTATAAAACGGTGTGCTCGTTTGACATACGTTGGCGGAGCCAACGCATGTACCTCGGCTGAGGGGAAATTATAGGTATGACATATCCGTTCTATATATAATCAAAGCCCCATAAGGAATCTACGTGCCAAATTTTAGCTTCGTAAGTCAAATAGTTTTTGAGATTTCGTGACAAGTCAGTGAGTGAGTGAGTGAATTTAGCTTTTATTAATATAGAAGATTGGCATGACTACTATTTGGCATATTTTACTTACTGCGGGAAAATGACATCGAACTACATTCATTTTCAAAGTTTGTCGAGAGCATCACTACATCACTATCACTATCACTACATAGGATAAAACAAAGTCGCTGTCGCTGTCTGTCCGTCCCTATGTATGCTTAAATCTTTAAAACTACGCAACAGATTTTGATGCGTTTTTTTAAAATAGATAGAGTGATTCAAGAGAAAAGTTTATATATATAATACATGCATAATATAGTAGAGAAACACTGATAATTGTAGAGGTTTCTAATGTAATGTCGTAAATAAACATTTTTTTTTTTGCGCTTACATTGCAAACGCTGGCTGAACCCTACGTGATAACGAAGGGATTTTAAGCAATACAGCATTAATCTTTATCCAATTAAGTACCTTAAATACATTGTGCATTTAATGTAGACCAATATGGCCGTTTACAGCATGTAATTTATATGAACATTTTCGAAGATATTAAAGATTTAAAATGCAGGGACATAGCGGTTGCGGCGGTACCGGCCCCCCGGCCAGTACTGCAACAGGCCGGCACCGGCGGCGTGTTTTTCACATGGCCAATCATAATGTCGCTCTTTAAAGAGTAACCTCTAAAGAAAACATGTTTGTTTTGCCTCATGACAAAAAAGCTGTGAACGTTGTAGGTATATAAAGACATTCCGTAGTATATTATTTTAGTATTAGCATTGCACCTGCGATGCCGGGGCGGGTCGCTAGTGTCTTTATAAAATCTTCTGTGTTGAAGTGCAAGCACACCTGGAGTTTTTTGTTATACTTGCTGTTCGACTAAGAATTACTTCCAACCACATTTTTCTTACATCCTCTTTTGTTGGTATACTGTAACATGAAATATATTCAGCGATGAATTTAGGTACTTTCATTTTTTATGTAATATTTAGAATGATTCCCGTACGATTCGTCGAAACACCCTTGAACGATACAACTGTACACAGAAAGCTCGGTTCACCGTTGGATGGTGGTACTAGATCTACGTTACGCCACTTACTCACCTGATGGTACGTGACGGTGTGGCGGAGGATGGAACACGTTGATCTAGAAATCTATTCATATCTATCTATACATATATATTTTTTTATATAAATAATAGGCTTGCGCTTGACCGCCAACTCGCCTGATGTTAAGCGATGATGTGGTCTACGGTGGAGCACGCTTGCCTAGAAGAAACCAATTCACTCGTGATTTGAAGACACCCAGATTGTATCTATCGGGGAACACCCATTCAGGCAGCGCATTCCACAGACTAGCAGTCACTATCACACTATCACTATCTATCACTAGCCATGAAGATATCTAGTTTATTGTTCTCAGGAAACAAGGAGGACGGCAGGTAGTTCCATTCTTGGGCAGTACGTATCATAAATGAAGACCCAAATTGTTGAGTTCAAATCTTTGGAATTTTCACTAGGAAGGGAGGGTAGTGTGCATGTGCAGTCATTCTACTTTTCCTAAGTAAAAGGGGGAAGGTGGAACAAGGGCTCGAAGCTTTTGCGCACACTCGCCGAAATGCGAATTACTTTAAAATATCCCTAAGTCATGCTAAAACATAATGTATAAAAATAATTGTTCATTGTTCAAAATATTGTTCATGTTCACACGTGTATGGACACCCTAGTAAACATTTTCTTGTATTTCAAGCTTTGTGTACCTACCTGTGAAATGATATGCCGCAGCCACCGAATGATTCACTAGCACAGTTTCTTATACAGCAATTTTTCACCATTTTAAAATAAATATTCAAAAATCATGCTAGAAAAAACAAAATATAGTAAGCAAACAATCAAAAACGCGATGTCGTTAATGCTGCCAGTAGCTTCATGATTCAGCAGAACCATGAAGGTTCCTAGTAATTATACTAGGAACCTACATGGTTACTTAAAAATAAAATTTAAATAGGTGCATGATACATTAGATATATTATCTACATTAATATCCGTTAGAAAATGGAAATAAAAATTTATCTTTATTTCATTGGTAGTAATTTTATGTTTACACCCCAAAATAGGGCCTGCCTGGTATGTCCGATTGAATAAGTAAAACTACTAAAATATGATTACGGGATAATTACCGTGGTGGTTGTGGAATGAGATTCCACAACATTATATAACTTTAGTGAACAGCTGAGATAGTTTAAAACAGAGTTTTACTAAAATATATGTTTTATGTAATGGCAATCTTTAGAAAGGGATACACTTCCTTCGTGGTAGCTACCTCAGTGAGCTCGTTTTACCTCCATGTTCCTAGCCACATTATTATGAACCTTATCGTTAGACGTTAAGGTTTAGTTTTGTATGGGAATATTTTGACAGAACGCGTTCCTTTCCTTGCAACTTCCTTGAGTAATATATACACTGGGATGCTACCGGTCGGCCACCATCGCAAATATAATGTACTTGCAAGAAATAGCATTTTCAGATAGAAGATCGATATATTAGGTGTACACCAACTACCGTATAACTTCATATATTTTTCAAAGATGGATAGCGGGAGGGTCGGTAATCTATCCGGGGGAGATAAAGTAAACCGGTGGCGGTCCGGGCGACAATGGCCGGCTCGGGCTACAAATCTGGCCAAATAGCGCACCCTCAGGGTCTGCCTTAAGATATTAAAGTTTTTACGTCGAGGTAAGTACATAAAGTATTTAAAAATCATCATCCTTAACCAGAAGACGTCCACTGTTGAACATAGGCTTCCCCCTTAGAACTCCACACTGAACAACAGCCTGCCATCTGCAACCACTGGATGTCCGCGACTCTCACAATGTCGTCGGTCCATCTGTGGGAGGCCTACCTACGCTGCATCTTGCGGTTCGTGGTCTCCACTCAAGAACCTTTCTTCCTTATCGGTTACCGGTTCTTCGAGTGATGTGGCCTGCCCATTGCCATTTTAACTTGCAAATTATAATATCTATGTCAGTGACTCTGGTTCGAATATCCACGTTCCGGATTCTATCGCGCATAGCTCTCTCCATGGCCCGCTGTGCGATTCTGAGTTTTTCCAAAAGGCCAGCAGTATATAAATACAAGTTATTGTAATGTAGAATGCTAGAACCTATGATTCATCGTTAACAGTAAATAAAATTCTCTTTTAGTCACTATAGAATTGTGACATAATAATAAATTATATGTGAACCGCTGAGTGTACCTACTGGCTGGCAGAATGGAAATATTCCATTGAGCTATCCAATTTACATTAAGAAAAAAATATCCTGCCAATTTTAATTTTGCCTTTTATGTTATCGCGGTTGTTTTATGTCGTTGGAAACATTAAATACTATATTACCTATTCAAATACTACTATTTATATTCTCGCAGTCAATGGTAAAAAGTAGAGTAGATAAACCTTAAAAAAACCTCGGTCCTTGTATCCCTCGCTCTGCTCAGGGTTATCCAACTTAGTCCCACAAATCATATTCCTTTTTTTTTTACTTTTTGTATGATCTACTATTAGGTCTCGCTTCGCTCATGCCTTGTGCTGCCTAATTGAAGGGGTACAAGGCACCCGAGTACGTGCAAAAATGTCAGGACACCCTTATTACTCACATTATCTACCTGCGCTAATGCGCGCCTCCTATAAATACGAAATGATAACTGGCATCTGGCAGCTGGCAGCCCACAAGTGATAACTGGCTAGGGGCCGGGCCACACCGCACCACACGCCTGCGTGCATTCCACAGACTAGCAGTTCACCACTGTCCACTCCCACAGTACTGGTTTTCGGAATATCAACAATAAAGCAGTGTCGTTTTAGTAACGGTAAACTTTTAGCGGCGGAAGAAGGTAAACCATTAGTGGAAGAAAGCTAACCATTCGTGGAAAAAGGTTTTTTATTTTTTTATGATTTAATGAGCTAGCGTTTGACCACAACTCACCTGATGGTAAGTGACGATGCAGTTTAAGATAGGGCAAGCTTGCCCATGAGGTGCCATTCCACTCTTGTCTTGAAGAGACCCAGTGTACCTCAAAGGGAACACCGAGGCAGGAAGGGCATTCCATTCCTGTGCAGTTCGTATTAGGAAGGAATTTTCGAAACGCTGCGTGCGGACTTTACCAAAGTTCACGACGTAAGGATGGAATGTCCGCCTCGATGACCTATGGCGGAAATTGGTTGTCGGGATCAGCTTAAACAGCTCTTGTGCACATTGTCCAAAATGAACGCGATAAAAATGGACAGACAAGCCACCTTCCGCCTGTACTGGAGGCTATACGACGGTAAACTATTAGTGACTGAAGAAGGTAAACCATTAGTGGAGGAAGAAGGTAAACTTATTTGTGGGATTTCTGTTAAATAGAACTGTATAGCGTAATGCAGACTGCTGACTACAAGTTTGGCACGGGGAACTCAAGTAGGCTGATCCCTGCTGCAGTTCTTGATCCCTAAGCACTGAGCCGTCAACCAACTTACACTGCCTTCCTAATACATTTTGTCAAACGAATAAAAATCTATCGTGTTTGTTGCGTCACAACATGCACATATTGGTTCACTTGATGACTCATTTAGACTTTCTTAGACGATCAGCTAACTTCCTGTCTCTAACTAGCTAGCGGTGTGGCCCTGGCCTGGCTGCTAACTGGCAGCGTTATCGGCAGAGTTATGAAGGCGTATCTGTTAATCTGCTCTACCTCTCGGTGTTTATGATTTGCAATTTGTGTTGTTTTGTGTACTTACGCGAGTATGTGTCATTTTGCTGCAAAATATATTGTACGTTTATAGCTTAAAATTTAAATTGGTTTTCACGGGTTGTTTAGTTTACTATTTTTTTTTTAAATACCCACGATGAAAGAGCTAATATCTTCAAACTGCTGCACACATGTACTTGAATCCAAGCTAAGAACATAAAACTATTATCAAAAATGTTTCAGCTGTTTGGGACTAACCTAAACATCACCAGAAATTATGATATACCATTTTAGACTTTAAACATAGCCGTTTTAGAAAGCAAATATACGTGGCGTGAGCGGGTGAAAAACTAATTTGAAATCGAGATCAGACCGTGCCTTAAATGAAAAATATTTGTATTTATATGTAACAAACAAAACATTGTATGCCCGAAATGGGTAAACTGTGATACTAATCAAATATCATCATCATCATCATCATTTCAGCCATAGGACGTCCACTGCTGTATACAGGCCTCCCCATCGATGTCCAAAAGGGCCGGTTGGAAGCGGCCTGCAACCAGCAAATATAAAAAAAGGACCCGGGTATGTCCTAAAACTGCGACCAGAACCACCGGAGGATGGGCAGCAGCGTCCTATTAATACACGGTGAATTTACTGCGATCCCCAAGCCGCCTGCCAAGCGTGAGGATTATGGCAACACCCCTCTTTAAGAGGGAGGCCTTTGTCCAGCAGTGGACGTTTGATGGCTGCTGATGTGATGATGATGACACCAGTTAGTTTTTATGTGTTCTTAAAACATTGAAATAATTTATTAGAAGTTCAGAGCTTTCAGAATATTTTTCAGTTAGGTTGAAAGCAAAGTTCTTTTACAAAAACCCCAGCAGATTTCTCGACCTCTATTAAAGTGCGATGTTAACGTTTGAGCCATGTTCGAGCCTTTCGCAAGCCCTTGTCGGGTATTTTAGTAGAAGTCGGCGGTAATTAGTAGTTTAATTAGGCACGTCAGCCGCAGCTCTCGCTCTAGGCTACGTTGGAGACCTGGGGCCTTACGCCCAACTCCTCACGCGGTCTCAAATTAACGTTAAAACAGCGCAGTTAGGAAAATCACGCGAACGTGAACCTTAACTCGCCCAGATACGGTTTGCGGTCGCGCAACATTTTTTCATCACCTAAACTGGATTACTTTAAACGACTAGGCGTAAGGTAACCTAGATGGTACACTTCTACACAGAAACGGAATTAGAAAACAGTTTATATCCAACGCTTCAAGTTTCGCAATTTTCTGTTAAATGCGGGACCGCATTTTACAAAATTATAAGTATCCTTTACTATTCATCTAAAAACTAAAGTCTAGAGACTAAAAACATAATTATCGATGCTTAAACTTTACGCATTCAAAATTCCCTCCTCACACCTGACTCCCATTGCCTTAAGAGCTTGGCAATCTAGACAAGGTAGTGGCTAGCTTCCTAGTTTACGGCATAATCCCGCCCTGTCTGCATTGAGAGGTACCTATTGTGAGCGGATAATAGCAGATCAGGTATCGAAGCCGTAACGTGAGGCTTACCTTCTCCGTCGGCAATTTGCAACGGATTGACGCCTGCTGTAAACATGTTAGCAAGCCGCTGGGAGGTGGAGAGAGATGTATTTTTAAGTAGGCTTATTTAAGCTAGCGGCGTTTTAGTACAGTGCTACCAGATGAGAGATAATAAACCGGTCAAGTGCGAGTCGGGCTCACGCACTGAGGGTTCGTTTCAATATTCAATTCAATAAAGAAATTACCGGTTATAACTTGGCAATGAACAGAAACTTGTCACTTGGCCATAATTTGTTACCCTTTTATTTAGTACACTGTACCTATAATGTACCTACATTATAGATATAGTGTACTTACTGGTAGTGATTGTATACTTTCAACGATGACGTACACAGAAGAAAAAAAAACTGGCCAAGTCCGAGTCGGGCTCGCGCACTGAGAGTTCCGTACCACCACAAAATACAATAAGGTTGTCCAAGTAACCGAATTACTAGTTATTATAACACCTTCCAAAATTTGTCGGAGTAATTTGCTACTCAGTTGCGATAACTAACTTGGTAATGAACAGAAATTTGTCATCGACTCGCACTTGTCCGTAATTTATTATTTTTTGTTATATTTTAGAATGTGTACTACAATCATGCCAAGTTTGATGCTTGTAAGTATTATCGTTTTTACATTAGAGCTAATACAAAAGTACGTAAAAAAATATGTTTGTTGTATGGGGACCACCCCTTTCGTTATTACTTTTGACTTTATTATTATTTGTTAGTTAATCCGCCGTAACGTTATATATTCTGTGAAAATTTCAACTGTCTATATTACGTTTCGAACGATATAGCCGTTAATAGGTAGGACAGACAGACGGACGGACAGACAGACATCGTAGGCTTAGCAGGGTCCCGTTTTTACCTTTTCGGGACGGAACCCTAAAATAGTTTAGATATTTTCTGTGATTACGTGTGATACTGTATCATCATCATCAGCCAGAAGACGTCTACTGCTGAACATAGGCCTCCCCCTTTAACCTCCACACTGAACGACAGCCTGCCTTTTGTATCCACTGGATGCCAGTGACTCCCACAATGTCGTCGGTCCATCTAGTGGGAGGCCTCCCTACGCTGAGTCTTCCGGTTCGTGGTCTCCACTCCAGAACCTTTCTTCCCCATCGGTTATCGGTTCTTCGAGCGATGTGGCCTGCCCATTCCCACTTCAGCTTGCAAATTTTAACAGTTATGTCGGTGACTCTGGTTCTTTGGCGAATATCCACGTTTCCGATTTTATCGCGCAAAGAAACTCCGAGTATAGCTCTCTCCATTGCCCGCTGAGTGACTGAGTTTTTCCAAAGGCCAACAGTTAAGGACCACGTCTCAGTACCATATACTTACTGTATACAGTTCATCAATAAATAATCTTTACCTATCTGTATTATGAAGAGAATTATGAGAGACACGTGCCTCAATTACCTTGAGCGGAGCCACAGGCAAAAACCAGTCGCTATAATTGGTAGGAATAGGGTCATTCAGGTCGTTGGCCTCTCCCCGCGACTGTTAGGATTTCATTCCGGGAACCCTAGATTTTACATCTGTTCGGTTTCACATTCTCAGACGTTTCGAATTAAGGTTTTATAACTTTCTGCGAAGGAGATAGTTCTCGCTAACATTTACTTGGGGAATTTATGGAATGTATGAGAGAGAGCTTGTGTCACGATTTAGGACATTTTTTGTATGAGACAAGTTTGCTATTCTAGGATGTGAACGGAGAAATAGAATTTCAAGAATTATTATTATTCATCACAACATAAATGAGGAGGTGAAGAACAAAACCTCACATTTCCAGTTTTTCAAATTTTAGAGAATACATAAAAATGTCTCGACGGCATTTCTCTTTTTCAACGGAAAAGTGTGGTTTTGGTCGAAACTCTCGATTTCAAATGAAATTTTATATAGGAAAAGAGGTGTTTTTGACAAGGTTTTACTTACATGCTTCAATCAATTTATCATTTTTTGCCCAAAGAAAGAAAAAAACTAAATTTTCAAAAGTGGAAAAGTGAGGTTTTTTTTCTTCACCTCCTCAAATGGTATCGTAACTTTTAGGTTTTATAATATAATGCTATAAGATACGATACGGTTTAGGTAAAATACACTATATACCTACTGTATTCTTATCGGGAAATACATATCGCACTCTTAATAAAACAATGATCGAACTCGAAATTTTGGCAAATTGAGTTTTAGTTAAATATCGACCTAAAGAGCATGCTCTACAATCTAGGCGATTAAAAACACCTGTTTTCTATATGCAATAAGGCTTATAACTACTTGAGTCTTTATCCGTCCCTCACCTTGCGCGCTGTTACTCAGTTAAAAATTGTTTTTTGTCGATTCCTAAAAAGTTGCGATTTTGGATTCGGTCACTGTTTTATTAAGAGTGCGATATATCGCTGGCTCACTATTACAAAGTTCTATGTAATTTTTTGACACGTTTAGTAATTTCAAATTAAATTTTTTGACTTTTATAAGTATTGACTTTGCAGGGTTTATGCTTGAGTGAAAATATTTCTCTCTAGTATAAACCCTGCTAAGTGAATATTTATGCAAGTATTTTTTTTTTATTGAAATTATAAAACGTGTCAAAAAATTACATAGAACCTTGTAATAGTGAGCCAGCGATATGTAGGTGTATGGTTTTTATGACGGAAACTACAGAGTGTTCAAAACATCACGAATTAATATAAAGTAAAATATACGCGATAAAATCCGATAAACGTTTCAGTGGGTTCAAAA
Organism: Agriopis marginaria; assembly: GCA_932305915.1. Lineage (NCBI taxonomy): Eukaryota > Metazoa > Arthropoda > Insecta > Lepidoptera > Geometridae > Agriopis > Agriopis marginaria. The sequence goes on from OW029932.1 coordinate 649,901, forward strand.
GTGTTTGGATCACAGGAACGTTTTTAAATGATTTTTTTATAAATAATAGGCTTGCGTTTGGCCCCTATCTTGCCTGATGTTAAGCGACGATGCGGTCTATGGTGGAACACGCTTATAGAAGAAATCGATTCACTCGTGATTTGAAGACAGATTGTAACTATCGAGGAACACCCATTCAGACAATGCATTCCACAGAATAGCACAATAAATGTGGAATCAAAGCGCTTCGTACGGGCTTTCGGAATATCAATCATAAAACGGTGACGTGAACCTTAAAACGCCGAGATACGGTTTACGGTCGCGCAAATTTTCGCAATCACCTAAAGATAATCGCTTAAAACAGGAAGCCGTAAGACCCCAGGTTCCAATTCCAGTCCCGACGATTTTTTATGAATAAAAAATATTTCCTACCTGCGCGGGGGGAGTAAATTAATTACGAAAATAGAGACTTTGGCATAGAGTAGAGTTGGCCGCTGCGTATCTGGAGCCGGGTACAGATTGATATGGCATGTTCACGGTTGGATTTTACAAGCGGCATGCGTCGTTTGAAAGAATCACAATTATCGCAAGAATAGTTCGCCCCAAACTGTCACCTCGCGACACCTATGTCTTTACAACACTATGGCTATATTCGCTTACAATTTAAAAAAAAGTATTTGCAAAAAAAAAAAACCGGACAAGTACGAGTAGGACTCGTGCTCTGAGGGTTCCGTTGGACAGAACCCTCAGAGCGCTAGTCCAAAAAAAACCTAAAGTTGAATTATTGAAAGACAAACTTACCTTTGTAGTTGATTATAAGGTTCTTCTATACATTCCAACTACAAAATATAAGTTTGTAATAGCAAAATAATTATTTTTAAATTATATAACTTCAAATTTGTAACTTTCAGATTTATTACTATATATGTGCTATGAGACCTTGCCTTTTGCCAAATTTCACGATTCTAGATCAACGGGAAGTACCCTATAGGTTTTGGTTTTCCTGGGAAATCGCAAAATATGCGACGTAAACGTTCATATCTTTTGATTGCGTTGACTTACAACTTTTATTTTTTTACAGCCAAAAGAAACCGTAGACCCAAGTATTTAGTATAAATTTCAACTTGATACCTTTACGCGTTCTTGAGAAAAAGGGTCTTGACAGACGGACAGATGGACAGACGGACAACGAAGTGATCCTTAATCCTAAGGGTTCCGTTTTTTCCTTTTGAGGTACGGAACTCTAAAAATAACTAGATCAATCTAAACAAATAAATATACCAAGTTAAAGAAAAGCTTGCAAAAAGAGATCTCAAATAAGCCATGTCCAATGTTCGCAGGTCGCATACCTCGTCCCGAATGTGCAATCAACTAACAAGTGCAGTAATTTGATTGGCTCCGTGGACTCGCGTCCGTCCGCAAGAACAAGAATTGGTTAAACAAATCCTCCATTTGTTCATTTGTTCAACAAGAACTGTTTAAACAAAATCATTCAATTTGTTCAGGTAGTTTCGTATGTGGATTGGAAAGTTGGCGGATTAGCTAGTCTAAATAGGTACGTTAATCATGAATGCAATACGTGGAATGTTTTAAAAGTGAGTTAATTATGGAAATATAAAACCGCTAAAACTCTATGATTATAAGCCTTGTAAACATTCTGTAGAAACTAAAGTTCTTGCTAAAGTCGAAGACTAAAGCCCATGCATATTTATAGACGTTACCTCTCCATATCCTCAAGGTTTCCCTTAACCCAACATTTTTGACGAAAACTGGATTTTTGGGGTTCTGGTTCTATCGAATAGAAAATTCAGTTTCTGTATTAAACCAATCTGGAGTGCAAGTGGTAGTGGAAGTACTACTAACGACTTCCACTGTCACTTGCACTAAGCAAAATGATGCAGACGATGCGTAGGTAGCTACTTGCAGCTTGTAATACGCATTGTCTGCAAGCACTCTAAGCCAACGATAGATTTAGGTGCTCTCTCTAGCATAATATAAGAAACTAGTAGGCCGCCCCAGCATCGCACGGGCGAAGCCGGGATATATAGCCTATGTTAACCGGGGATAGTGCAGCATCCCAACAGTGAAAGAATTTTTCAAATCGGTTCAGTAGTTTCGGAGCCTATTCAATGCAAACAAACAAACAATCAAATCTTTCCTCTTTATAATATTAGTAAAGATAGATATACAATTTATAAGTAAGAAGTGAACGTTTGTTTCTCAGCTGTTATATCTGTCAAATAAATTCACAAAAACTAGATTTATTCCGCAAACAAAATAATACTAACCTTGGTATTAAATTGACCATACCATCTCCATGATTTAGATATGGTGTTAGGTAGGTACATTACTCTCGTGACCTATCTCCAGACCCCCCGGAGGAAGATTAAGATCCACGGGGTCACAGCCATTATTTCTAGCAGAAAAATAATCATATTCATATTATTTATTTGCCCCTTCCTTCGTAAATTGAGGCAGAAATTCAGATTTGTTGGCGACGTTTCAATGCCTATCGGGTTAATATTTCTAACGGTCATTGCGCGAAAAGAAATATACGGCACGGTCAGAATGATAAGTGTTTTTTTCTTTTTTATGCATAAATTCTAGTAAGCTCTGCTTATATAAGTGTTTATGCGATAAATTATTCGCTCTTTGTTTATTTATGTTTGCGTGTCTAACTATTTCACCATTTTTGAAGGGTTCAAATTTAGTGATTTAATAACTGTCGTATTTTATTCCTAAAGAACTTTTTCTTGGTCTTGCACTTGGAAAATTGGGTGTAGCTGTAACTTCATTAGCTATTTACGTATCATGAAGTGTAAAGATAAAACTTTCGAGATTATCGTTGTACTTCACGTCGGCAAGCAACAAACTCTTCTATAAAAGATAGCCCGTTGGTCCAGTTGGTAGTGAACCTGCCTTCTGAGCTTGGGGGCGTGGGTTCGATTCCCACCTAGGACAAACATTTATGTGATGAACATTTGTGTTTGTTCTATATCTGGGTGTTAATATCTATTTAAGTATGTATTTAAAACTGTATATGTATGTATATCAGTCTCTGGCAGCCATATCACAAGCTTTGCTTAGTTTGGGGTCAGATGACCGTGTGTGCAAAAAAATGCCACGAATATTATTAAAACACATACAAATAGAAGAAAGGAAATGAGAGAAGCTCTATAAATTGCCATTATACGTCGAGTTCGATAAATAAAATCAATGCTGCGTACAATGGTGATCAGACGACGAAGCCCCGAAATGTGCCACTTTCAATGCACCGGCCTTTGTGCCATTGTGCTTTTGCACTTAAATGTATCACCACAACTTTACCTCTACTAGCCAGCTTCCAAACCATGATTCTTATTCTATAAGTTTTAAGGTAGACATTCGAGTAAATAGTGTAAATCAGGTTGAGGTGGTAACCCAGTGACGTATTAAAATTACAATGAAACACGTTGAGCGATGGCCGGCGAGAATGGACGATTATGCAGATTTTTTGAATCACCGACGCACCAAATTGGAAGCTGTGAACTTTTCTTTAGACATGATGGTACACGAAACCCTGGAAATTTCGATCCAGCTTTTTGCTAGTTGAAAAGAGTGCTTAAGGCGCGGTCTGATCACGATTTCAAATTCGTTTTTCACCCGCTCACGCCATGATCTATTTGCTATCTAAAACGGCTTTGTTTAAAGTCGTAAATCGTATATCATCATATTTGATGATGATGATGACTTTGTGCTTGTGTTTATATTATTTTGAGAGTTTTATTTAATTTATCAAACTATATAAATGAATTTCAACAATTAACTGGTTAAAGTTTTAAAAGACTAGTCTGGCTATACAATTCTTACAAAAAATATGTTGTTGTCGCTGAAAATTCAGAGTTGTTTAATTCAGAAGCTATTTTTATTGTGCAATTTGTAATATGTTTTTATAAGAGTCTAGACAATTTTTAAAAAATTTATTCGGTTAAGATTATTACCAAGGGGTTTTTTCTACTTGTAGTATTTTTTTTATCTGATCAGCTAATTTTGTCACGTCACACAATGCGTTTAAAAACACTTCTTTTGGTAAGTTTTGCGATTGTACCGCGTCTTAATATTTACTCATCATATAAAACGTTATTGAAGATACGATTATCTAAATGGTCGCAGAGTTTTCAGAGTCCACATTCATCGGTATAGCAGTTATAATAGATGGCATCGTGAAAAGAAAGAAACAAGAAAGCAATGGTCAAGACCCGTGCCAAGTCGTGAAAGATAATAAATAGCATATGAAATCCAAAAAATGTCCTTCGCAGGGGAATTGGAATGAGCCATTTTTTACAAACGAATTACCTATTACAAATTAATATTAGAAAGAAAGAAAGAAAAATATTTATTTATGACAGAAACAAAGATATAATAAGGACATTACGAGTTAAACACAATAAAAGAAAATAGTTTCTGTCACAAGCCGGTGCCAACTCAGCGTAATGCTGGTTGTAAACAACCAGCGCTGGTCTTCCGTTGGAACCGACAGGTGACGTCACGCACGTCAGACAGCAGATGTGCAATGTAACACACATAAAAACATAATACACAATATAATACATATAAAAACAAACGATAAAGTAATTTTACAAATATTCAAACCTAAACTTAAAACATATTACACAAAATGCAAAAAAATATATATATATATATAATAATAGAATTTGTAGGTATACAATATATATTGAAGCCAATTGAAATGTAGATTATAATTACAGACAATTTATTCAAGTTTAAATTAGAGATGTTTGGTGTTTATTGTTGATTAGAGATCACTACCATACAGATAGTCGTCGCTATCTCCATAGACAATACGAGCAACTGTTCTGTACAATACATGTTTCTTGGGATCCGCTGTAACAAGCTAATCTGTCTGCAAAACGGCGCTTATTAAAAACATCCCAATGATGTATCGCTAGTAATTTCTGCGCTGCAACCCTCGGAGCGCCGCTCTGCGTCCTTTACAACCAGACAGTATCTGAACTTGTGCACTAGCAGTAGCTTTTTTATATAAAGGGCTTAAATTAAGGAAACTTTTTTACTTCATTGAAAGTAAATAAAAAACGTGTAAAAGTTAATCTCCAAGTTGCCATCAGAAAGTTTTGCTGAGTAGCAGAAAACTTACGAGAGATCTCGACGAAACTCTTTATCCTATCTCCAGAAAAGGGAAATCTTGTGCAGCCAGGTTATGTGGGATTACCCACTAAAACCCCTCGTTGACTAGCCTTAGTGCTTGACAAGAGGGATCCATAGGAACGCACCGGGGCCCTCAGCACTGCACTGCTCCTCCCGACACAACTGCGTGTTGTCTTGGCCCTTCCGCCCGCGACAACGTTGGTCGAACAACGTTGTCTTTCTCTCCCAGGGCTCGCTCAGGATGGTCAGAACCCAAGCAAAACTTTGACCATCCTGAGCCCCGAGTTACCCTTTTAGTAGCCTCTTACTACAGACACGGTACCGGTGTCGTATTCTATAATATTTTTTTTGTAGTAGATAGGCTTGCGCTTGGCCGCCATCTCGCCTGATGTTAAGCGACGATGAGGTCTACGATGGAGCATGCTTGCCTAGAAGAAACCGATTCACTCTCGACTTGAAGACACCCAGATTGTAACTAACCAGGTTGTAATTACCCCGACACCATAGGCCCACGAGATGGACAGACGACCTAAAAGAGACCGCATACGCTGGATGCAGGCTGCTTCCAACCGGCCCTTTTGGAGATCGATGGGGGAGGCCTATGTCCAGCAGTGGACGTCCTATGGCTGAAATAATGATGATGATAAGGCCTAACATAATGATAATGATAAAGTCTAAGGTTTTAAAAGTACAAGCTAGGACTTCCATCACTGGCACCATCTCCAGTGCGTCTGAGAAGGCGCGGCGCGGGGATGTATTGTGTGCCGTGATTTATAGGTTTCTTAATAAATATGTCGAGTGGTTCCCCGACTCCCCCCGCCCCTCCCCTCGCCCCTCACGGCTTTATTATTAATTGTTCGCGTCTCGATATTAATTAGTGCAGATTGATCGCCTCAATACATTCATGGGGTTTTATAGATTCGGTTGTCTGTTCGGGTGTTGAACAGACGCGACTGACTTTCCTGCGGCAAATACCGCGTATTTATCTAGGGTGCTGTTTTAAAAGCGTCCTGTAAGTACACGGTGAACTTACAGGACGCTTACTGCGATCTCCAAGCCGCATGCCAAGCGTGGGGATTATGGCCCCCTCTCTAAGAGGGAGGCCTTGTTCAGCAGTGGACATTTAATGGCTGATGATGTGTGTGCTGTTTTAAAAGTAGCCCGTGTTAATCTAGTACAGTAACAAATAAAAACTAATATTTAAAAAAAACTTGTATAACAAGCTTTTCGCATTCTTCTCAGCAAACCTTTTCATTTGATACCCATATCAAGAAGGTAGATATGGCCACTCTCCGGCTCTATCTTTAGGACCTATTTCATCATCTAGGACCAAAGGGCTTGGAAAGACAAACCCAACGAACCCAAACTCGACAGGATTACGTCGTTTCGTTTAGGAATTCCTATGGCCACCTTATGGTTCTATCATCAGACTAGCTGGATGGTAAATTGCATTGTCACCGCACTTACATAAGAAGGACAAAATTCAGCTCGGAAAACTGGTATTAAAATTCAGTTGCAAGATTTGTCCCACACATACCTACATAATACTAAGTACTAACTAACAGGGCAAGTTAAACTCCATGATAACTCTATATTGCCATATATATCTCTCTCTACATAGTATAAATTGAAGTCACTTTCTGCGTCTGTCTGTTTATCTGTATGTCTGTATGGCCGCTAACTCATCCTAAACCACGCAACGGATTTTGATGCGGTTTTCACCATCAGTTAGATACATTTTCAAGGAAAGTTTATATATATAACTAGCGATCCGCCCCGGCTTCGCACGTAAATTACACCCGTGCGAAGCCGGGCGGGCGGGTCGCTAATTTATATATATAATCCAATATTATAATTAGGTATATAATTAGTATGTCTAAAATGTTGTGTTCCTACTCGTTGATGATGAAATTTTGCTAAACAGAGTAGATGTCTGTCTACAAACTGTTATGCAGTTTGGCAGAGTTGTGTAACAATAATAATTATGTATGTTATACGAGATAAATATTAACTAAAAAAAAAAAATAAGAAAATTTTGGGGAGCTAAATCATATCTTTTCTACTTATTTTTATCTGGATTGTAGGGTATACGCTACCGTATGCCTGAATCTGTTAGAATGACGAGGGTTTAATTAACAGAAATAAACTAATTAAAGTATCGCTGTCACTTTTGTACCTAGCAAGTTAGATGGAGTTAACAATAATCTAAATTTATTTATTTCTGTCAATTTAAACCTCTGAAAATCACCACTCAGTGTAGTGACATTGTTTACAGGTAAGAATGGATTCGTTGGGAACGATACTCTAGAAGTTGTTGACCATTACACCTATCTTGGACAGATTGTTCAGTTAGGTAAGTCCAACTTAGGCAAAGAGGTCGCCCGAAGAATCCAACTCGGATGGGCAGCGTTCGGGAAATTGCGTGACATCTTCTCGTCCAAGATACCACAGTGCCTCAAGACGAAGGTCTTTGACCAGTGTGTGTTGCCAGTGATGACATATGGTACTGAGACGTGGTCCTTAACTGTTGGCCTTTTGGAAAAACTCAGAGTCACACAGCGGGCAATGGAGAGAGCTATGCTCGGAGTTTCTTTGCGCGATAAAATCCGAAACGTGGATATTCGCCAAAGAACCAGAGTCACCGACATAGCTGTTAAAATTTGCAAGTTGAAGTGGCAATGGGCAGGCCACATCGCTCGAAGAACCGATAACCGATAGGGAAGAAATGTTCTGGAGTGGAGACCACGAACCGGAAGACGCAGCGTAGGGAGGCCTCCCACTAGATGGACCGACGACATTGTGAGAGTCGCGGGCACCCAGTGGATGCAAAAGGCAGGCTGTCGTTCAGTGTGGAGGTTAAAGGGGGAGGCCTATGTTCAGCAGTGGACGTCTTCTTGCTGATGATGATGATGATGATGATGATGAAGAATGGATTCCCAAAAAAAAGTGCGACCACACGACAAAAGTGATAACCTCATCAAGGTCTAGTCTGACTAGGTATATCTCTCTCGGTCCCTTAGTCGACTCGAGCCGATTTTACCCGATCGAGTATCTGAGCGTGACGGTCATGCGATTTCAGTGCTCTTTCTCCATCCCATAAAGTGCACAACGTGCCTTTTTTATTATTATAAATAGGCTTGCGCTTGGCCGCCAACTCGCCTGATGTTAAGCGATGATGCGGCCTACGATGGAGCACGCTTGCTAGAAGATACCTATTCAAAAAAGAAGTTTTGCCTTCAAAAATTCATTCCAAGAGTTTGAACCCACCCCATGTCATCCAATATCATCACACCGACATTTTGTATGAAGTTAATTGGGATTTTTAGATAGCAGACGGAGTAGTAGCGATCCGTTCGCCTCGTCCCGGCATCCGGGACATTTCTAAATTACAGCTTTTGAGCTTTTGTTGGTTGAGGGTCGAAAGAGCGCAAAGAATGCTGGACCTCGCTAATTGATCGCTCTGCAGAATCGCCGGCCATGTTAGTGGAGCTTGGAGTTCAAATTAATACTTTTCTACAATGGGAGACTCGTAGAATTAAAAATAGCTGCACACGTCATTAAATTAAATATTGTGAAAGTTAGTTTTATAGCAGAATCTACAACATCATCGTGTATATTTTACACGATGATATTGAAGTACACTCAATTAAAATTTATAAATAAATCAAAAATATTTACACAATGTCACTTCATCAATGTAAAAATGTATATTAACATGGTTAAAGCAACTTGATTACGAGCAAACGGAGCACTTACTCAGTCATTGACATAAACACACACACACACACATAAACCACACACTTTAAATTTAAAACTACCTATGAAATACACAATTATAAACTGTTTATACATAAAAATGTGAAATTACGATGTAACAACGAAAGAGCGGTCTCTCCTAACACAGGTTGTCAAAACTTAACAGGAGAAGCCAAACACCTGTGTATTATAAAAAAAACAGTTAACAAAGAATTTTGTTTTTTTTTGATATTTTGAACCAAACAGTAGAGGCTCAAGAAACTATCCCACCTCTAGGAGTGAGAAATAAGGGGATGAATCCCGATTATTTAACTTCCCGTGAAATGCTTATTTTTTTGTAAATAATTATTAACTATTGTGTTAAGATAAGAAGGGAGAAGAGAAGATGGACGGTGGACCAAAGCAGTCACAGAATGGTGGCCGCGGAACGGAAAGCTACCACCAGGCAGACCACCAGCCCGCTGGTGGGACGACATCGTTAAGGGTCCTGTATACCCTCTGCAGCTCTCTCGCTCGCACATTTTCACATTATTGAAGATATAAAATCAATGAGTGTGAATTTCCAAAAAGTAACAAAATCATGTCATGGTTTCTATCGTAACATTACAAACAAAGAAATGTTTGTTTCGATATCTTGTAATTTGACGGAATAAAATGACACGAGAAATAAAAATCACTTGTTACCATTTTACTGTGTCAAATTAAAATATATCAAATTGACAATTTCTTTGTTTGTAATGTTACGATAGACACCATGACATGATTTTGTTACTTTTTGGAAATTCACACTCATTGATTTTATATATTAAATAATGTGAAAATGTGCGAGCGAGAGAGCTGCAGAGGGTATACAGGACCCAAAGACAGCAGGAAAGCAGTGGACAAGGCTAGCACAGGAAAAGATGGCGCGCTGAAGAGGAGACCTATACCCGATACCGGGTACGAACCGATAGTGGGTGAAAAATGGTTGTTGATGATGATGATGATGATGTGTTAACATACTTATTATAAGTACAAACACACTGAAAGTTTAAAATTGTCATGAAGTTGTAAATTTTCACTCAAGCCGCGCTAAAAAGCGTTCTGACGGATGCGGTAAGTTATAAAAAGCTAACTATGCCTGTTACTAGCTACGATAAAAAAAAACTGCCAAAAGTGGTCAGAAATTACGGTTATTGTCTGCAGTTGCCAGAAGTCAGAACGTCAGCCTCGGACAAAGAAAGCGCACAACGCATTTTTTATTGGCGTGTTTATGTTTTAGTGTAATTTTAAGTGTGCTGGTGTGTGTGGTGTAACGCTGAAGAACCGAAAGAAAAGTAAAACCAAGCAGTATCGCTATACTACAGGAATAATCACAGAATTTAGAAATTCCAAGATCGTAAAAATTCTTCACCATTAACTGAGATCTATTACCAATAAAAGTCCTCATTAGTTAACTCCTAAACATGCCACTCCGCGGACAAGTCGCAAGTCCTCGATGACATTTGTTACAGAGTGGCACATTGTCAGCTGCTATCATTACCGGCGGTTAATTTTTACGGCGAATTTTACTGACGCCATATTTGGGAAATAACTCAAAACGACTGACGCAGTGGAACGATTAATACAGTAGGTGAGTTCGTGAGATTTTATCAGAAACTAACTTTGAATGTATGCCTACAAACTTCGACAAATATTTACTTTATATTTGTCGAAGCCTACAAACTGCTATGCAGTTTGGCAGAGTTAATAGTAATAATAGTTTATTGATCAAAAAATTTAAAGACAACAATATTGTTAACAAGCAATCGAACTGGACATAAATTTAAATTTAAAATGTTGTTTGTGTGTGGAACTGGCTGGCACCCGTACTAGTAATTAAACTGTGCTACAGGTACCAGATTTACAATGTTGTTTGTGTGTGAAAGTTGTGTTATAATAACATGTATGTTAGTCAATAAGATAAATAATAAATAAAAAATAACTTTATTCTATACATATTCCTTAACCCGCCTACGAACCACAGTTTCGTAACCGGTTTCGATGAATAATTGTTTTTAAAGTTATTATTAGGATATTTGTCCGCGAAAAGATTGTAGATGGAGCACCCGACATTTCAGCATAGTTATATGCACCATGCTCACGGGAAGACTGAATGAATAACTAAAGTGATCAACCGTGATAGTTTAAAACAGTGTTTTGATTATTTTTACTCGTTTGGAACTGGTTTCCATTTGTTTATATTTTGTGTTAACGACACTGTTTTAAAAAATAAATAAAAAAACTGGCGCACCTCCGGCACCATGATGTGGTGTATGTGATTAGGTGTCCATGTTTCGTTTCCAAAGATACTCAGTTTTGACGTGTCGGTGACGCGCCAGCACAGAAGATAGATAGATAGCCCGTTGGTCCAGTTGGTAGTGAACCTGCATTCTGAGCTTAGGGGCGTGGGTTCGATTCCCACCTAGGACAAACATTTGTGTGATGAACATTTGTGTTTGTTCTATATCTGGGTGTTAATATCTATTTAAGTATGTATTTAAACCTATATATATGTATGTATATCAGTTTCTGGCAGCCATATCACAAGCTTTGCTTAGTTTGGGGTCAGATGACCGTGTGTGCAAAAATGTCCCGAATATTTATTTTATTTATTTATTTAGATATAATAGGCGCCAGTGACTGCAAAGCAAGGAAACGTGACCTGGGGGTTAGACAAGACCCACATTCTGTTAGCGTTAACGCCTGCGGAAAGAGGAAATTGTATGAAAATGACATTAGCTTGAGATAACATCTCTCAAGCTAATGTCATTGTCAATGTAATTGTATTTGTATATGTGATTTTATATCACGTGACCGCGAAACCAGGGGGTTAAGGGGATCTTCTTAATCCAGGGGAAACCAAAAATATTTATTTGTCTCTTAATAATAGATATACAAGCTATGTATATATCTGACTCCTATGCTAGGTAGATTACCTGTATTATAGGAGTCAGTTCCTTCCAAGTAATGGTGACAGATATTGACAAAACTAATAACTAGATTTAGTATTATATGCATGCAGTATTTGTGTGTGTGTATGTGTGTGGTGTCTGTATGTGCGTGAGTGAGTGCGTGTGTGCGTGTGTGTGTGTGTGTGTGTGTGTGTATGTGTGTGATAATGAAAGAAACCCTAGTGTTTATTTACGTAATATGTTACAAGTATGTATGTATGTATGTTACAAGTTTTTATAGTAGTTACTAGCGACCCGCCCGCCCGGCTTCGCACGGGTGTAATTTACGTGCGAAGCCGGGGCGGGTCGCTAGTTATATAATTATTTAAACTATCCTATCTCTCAAGTTGGATCGAACTGCACATGGTGTGCGAATTTTATTATAATCGGTTAAGTGGTTTAGGAGTCCATTGAGGACAAACATTGTGACACGAGATTTATATATATTAAGATATAGGTACACGTTGATCGCCCAAAATGGCGTCTTCCACTAAGGAAGTAGTTGACGTTGGCAGGTATGTAAGCATGGCTGACAGGATTATATCTCTTTGTAGCACGTTCTTTCTATAGAGCAGTCATGCTGTAATATGCCGGTCGTGTAAGACCATGATCCAAGAAATCAAGGTCCTGCAATCTGAGAGTGGTCCCGCAATGACGTCACTGTCCAGTTGTCACTTTATTCAATCAGCTGTTACGTGGTGTATCGTCATCTCTCTCGAACTTGTTGTAAATTACTTATTCTGCTCTTGCTTATGCTACGTGTACGTGTATTGATGACATCATTGCGGGACGCCCACGTGGTCATTTTGCTATACCTGGCGGAGTACATTATTATACCATGGTGTAAGACCAATGTAATACGATTTCTACTAAACTTTTTACGGGCGCGTGTCAGTCATGTGCCTGTGTGTATGCACATGCCCTTACTACGTAAGATACAAAAGCTATTTAACTGTTTCATAGTATAGAGCGGGTGTCGACCGGTGTAAAAGTTAGTTTTATTACTCAAAACTCGGCTTTATTGCCCGAAGAGCGTTCTTGCGTCGCGAGTTAACTTCTGGCGTTAAAATTTAAATAGTTTTCTTTATTTTGATTGTTATTATTCAGAATACTGTCTGGAACTAAAGACTTTATGAATGGGGACTAACTTTTGAAATACTAAAGTAGCAGTTTAAATGACGGAACTCTAAATGCATCATAAGTTTTGAAATAGTAAGTTAGTAATAGATATTACTGGAAGACGCAGCGTAGGGAGGCCTCCCACTAGATGGACCGACGACATAGTGAGAGTCGCGGGCATCCAGTGGATGCAAAAGGCAGGCTGTCGTTCAGTGTGGAGGTTAAAGGGGGAGGCCTATGTTCAGCAGTGGACGTCTTCTGGCTGATGATGATGATGATGATGAATAGATATTTGCTTTTTGTTTATTTACAAACAAAACGTTTTTTAGGTTTCTTCTAGGCAAGCGTGCTCCATCGTAGGCCGCATCGCGGCCAAGCGCAAGCCTATTTATAATTAAAAAAAAAACATTATAAAAGCTAATATAATGCTCTGTCGACTATTGATCACTTTTGACCATCCAGTGTAGCAATTATAAGCTATTCTAGGACCTTCGGTTTGACCAATTACGATGGCGATAGTTAAATACTGCTAGTTCAGATAAAAGTCCCTCAGATTCGTTCCAATCTAAACACGGTAGCGCTCAGTTGTATTACAGCACGCAGTAACGCGACCTGACGAAACGTCAATAAAATTTTATAAAGATATCTAATTTTACTACTGGACCCAATAAGTACGAATTATGACTTTTTTGGTCTTTGTTTTTTGGCCCCGCACGGTTATTGCATTTTAAACACTGTTTTAAACTATCACGGTTGTTCACTAAAGTTATATGATTAGTTATTGAAAGACTAAGAAAGAGGGTAGATCGTTATGTCTGCACCAAAATTTTAACTATTCGACCAACCACCCGCATTCTTCAGTCTTCCCGTGAACATGGTGCATGTAACTGCGCCGAAATATCGGGAGCTCATTCCACAACCTTACCACGGTAAATATCCCGTAAATAATCATATAACTTTATTGCATTTTAGTTGAAAAAAGTTAGAAGTTGACTTGTCAGGTTTTTTGACATTAAAATTCCCAAATCATCATCATCATCATCATCATAATCAGCCTTTTAACAGTCCACTGCTGGACTTTTAGCCTACCCCCGAAAGGGTGATTGGACCATATCCACCACGCTGGCCCAGTGTGGATTGGTGGATTCACATACGCCATTGAATTCCTTCTCTGTACGTATGCAGGTTTCCTCACGATGTTTTCCTTCACCGAAAAGCCAGTGGTATGTAAATCCGTACATAAGCTCCAAAGAGCTCATTGGTACGGGCCCGGGGTTTGAACCCGCGACCTCACGCTTTCAACTCTAGCGGTCTCCCAAATGGGCTACCACGGCTCTCACTGCTTAATACCTCTTCATGTTCCGAAAGTTTGAAGTTCGGCACCCAAATTTGAGTCGTTGATAAAAAACAAAAAAGTGATTTGAAAATTCCCAAATCCCATGTCCCAAATTCGTAAGAAGTCATGAATAAAATAAGAACAATAGTTCCGAGATCTCGCCATAAAGCCGGTGTGACAACGCGCGGTGTCACGTCGTCAGCCAATCACGTCGGCGCGACGTCGTGACGACGTAAATATGTGAGTAATCGCGGCTATAACTTACGGGAGACAATACGAGATGAGGTGCCGCATATGGCGCTAGGGCGAGGGCGCACTTAGCCTTTTACTATCTTAGACCTTCATACATGGAACAACAATGGGGGTGAGTACCGTAATACTTTTTTTATTTTATTTTAATCTGCATGTTTTATTTATGTTACACGGGAATTACTCACTAAAATCAAATTAAAAAAAAAAAAAAAAATATAATTATAATATAATTATAAATTTAATTTAATTTTGAATAGAATTATTCAATAATAAAATTTAATCTGCATGGCTTATTTTAACACAAAAAAATTACATAACTTATACCCGGCAAAACTCAAAAAGTATACATTTATTATTATATTTCGTTCTTGTTTGTAGCACTTAAGAGCTTGTTATTAATTGTTTGAAGCGGATTCAGACAGGAGGTAGAAGACGAGGTGTGCAATAGTGAATAAATTGTGTGATACTATATAAACTTTACATACTACTAATAATAGTACACGCTAGTACTAAAATTACTTATGATTACGATAATAAACTTACATATTTATACATCGTAGTGATTGGTCACCCAAGCTGATTTAGTAAAAACGGGTAAAAATTTAAATCTGTGTTTACAACCGCCAATAGATGGCGCAATTTTGATGTTATTTAGAGTTGGATTTGACTGTCAACTTCAGTGAGGCACACGTCACTCGAGAGTGACAAGTAAATAAAGACCTTCTGTCAATCGGATAACTGACCGGCACTTTTTAACGCACCGGCAGCAAAGTAACGGCTCTGAATATTATCCTGGATATAAAGCTTTTCCATCGGCTATTGTTTAAGTAATTTTGTAACTAATTACTGCTGGGAGTATAAAAATGATTCAAAGAACTCCCAAGCGTGTTTATTTCTCAAAATCCTGCACGATGGACGAAGAGGTTCTTATTCTTATTCTTATTCGAGATGGGGGCGATAAGTCCTGCACTGACGTCCCGCTTGGAGTGTATTGTGCATTTCCCCCTACCAGCACCTACCCGAGCCAACCCAACTCCTTGAAATATCGGAGTGAGGCTCTGGGGCGCTGGCACAGTTGCTCCAGTGGTGTAGATGGTAGTGAAAATAATGATGATGAAAAGCAATCGAGCTGTTGTGGCGACGTGGATGAAGGAGGCCATGGTGCTTCATACAACCCGGTAGCGATCCTAGCGACGAAGAGGTTCTTGGTTCTTTGAACCCCGACTCTGATGTTCCGCCGACTTACAAATAAAAAAATATAAAATAAATATATATCCCGAATGCGTTCGCTAACTAGTCCGGTCCATCTGTAGAGGCCAAAAGGCCAACATTACAAGTCAATATCAAAAAAATAAAAAATATATATATATGATTAGTTTAGTAAGTAGTAGGCAGCGTCAATAAGCTGGTAACTAAGTAGTAGTAGTAACTTTATTAATTAGTTTTTTTTTGTCTTCGGAGTAACGAGGCTGTAAAATATAAATAAAGGGAATACATTTTTATACAGTTCACACAGCTATCAGCTTATGGCCTTCTTTCGTATCAAAATGAAAGGCACTCAGTGTACCTGCGACTTAACTCCTGCGACATCCTGTCACTAGCACACATAATCTATGCGACAAGACAAACAACTAATAATAGCGACTAATTGTCGCATGCGGCGTCACCTGCCGAGACAACAGTCGCGCGACGCTTCTGAGACGAGTAAATTTATTATGTTTATGCATCCAGACACTGCGGGATAAAAGTACACGTATTATTAATGGTGTGATGTAAGAATATAATGTTTTATTTTATTTTATTTATTTATTTAATAAGGCTTGCGTTTGACCGCCAACTCGCCTGATGTAAAGCGACGATGCGGTCTACGATGGAGCACGCTTGCCTAGAAGAAACCGATTCACTCGTGATTTGAAGACACACATAATGTAACTACCGGGGAACACCCATCCAGCGTATTCCACAGACTAGCAGTACGCATAATTAAACTGGAATCAAAGCGCTTCGTACGGGTTTTCGGAACCCGTATGATACAAGTAGTTTAGGACCGGCCCCACCCCCCCTTAGATAATAGACAGATTTTTATTTCTGGACAAAAACGTGTCACGCCACGCCGGTGACGTCACCTATGGTTAAAACGGAACAGTACAAAAATAACTTTGAAATTAAATGTATTACAGCTAAATGAAGCGGCGGCCGAACCAAAACTAAATGCAAGAAGCTGCATATGCGAGTGAGAATGAAGACCAGAGATACCAGTAGACCAGAGAGAATGTAATACCAACAGCAGACTCACACGGGGGTTTCGCGGAAATCAGCGTAAAAATTTCTTATAACTTTGGAGTAAGTACCAAAACATAAAAAATTTCCTAGTTTTATTTGTCACCCTAGTAGTTTTATACATAGTAATCATAATAAACAAAGATGTTGCGCCAATTTTTTTTTTTTTTTTTTTACGGGGTGTAAGGGGAACACTAGAAGCCAAAAGAAGGTAATTGTACTCATCATTATGAACAACTTTTACTATGGGACCAGCCCTGAAATCGCGAAAAAAATATCAGCTGTTCTATAGAAAACGGTCATTGACACTCGACAAAATGTATGGAACAGCTGATTATTTTTTCGCTATTTCAGGGTTGGTCCCATAGTAAAAGTTGTTCATAATGATGAGTACAATTACCTTCTTTTGGCTTCGAGAGTGTTCCCCTTACACCCTGTAGTTGTTAATTTTTACATTTCCTTGAGTATTTAAAACTAATAGGATGACATAAAAAGAAAATTGGCTAAGTGTGAGTCGGGCTTGGGCACTGAGGGTACAAACCTAATAAATTTAATATGTCATATATACACCCGAAAAACATTACCCTCTAGCAGGGAATGTGGAAACACAAAATTAACTATACAGTGGATATTTTGTGAGTTTGCGAACAAATTATGTGACACAGCATCTTTTGATTACGATAAAGTTCAAAGAATTCGAAGCTGAAAAAATGGTGGAAAAAGTATAAAATGGCAGATGCAGCTATATTTCCATATATAAGTAACAAAAGTCAAGGGTACAGAAATCCTGGAACCAAACGTAACTCGTAGCCATTAACGTTTAGGTACTACGTAGCCTCTACGAACCTCTACGAAGCAAAAACGGTGGTCAGCCGGGCTCAACATGCGCACCACGACAAAATTTGTCGACTCTTTTTATCGTACTAAAGCGAGACAGGCGTATGCGAAAATATAGGCGCCTGTTACGTTCTCGCTCGACTAAGTGACGACAAGAACTTGTCGCGCATGTTAGCTGCTAGATTCTGAATTGTCCCGTCTAGTCGTGGTCAAGTGAGAACTATGATTCAACCTGTGCCGCTAGTAATTCTGAATTGCCCCGTCTAGTCGTGGTCACGTAGGAACTATGATTCAACCTGTGTCGCTAGTAATTCTGAATTGTCCCGTCTAGTCGTGGTCAAGTGAGAACTATGATTCAACCTGTGCCGCTAGTAATTCTGAATTGCCCCGTCTAGTCGTGGTCACGTAGGAACTATGATTCAACCTGTGTCGCTAGTAATTCTGAATTGTCCCGTCTAGTTATGGTCAAGTAAGAACTATGATTCAACCTGTGTCGCTAGTAATTCTGAATTGTCCCGTCTAGTCGTGGTCAAGTGAGAACTATGATTCAACCTGTGCCGCTAGTAATTCTGAATTGCCCCGTCTAGTCGTGGTCACGTAGGAACTATGATTCAACCTGTGTCGCTAGTAATTCTGAATTGTCCCGTCTAGTTATGGTCAAGTAAGAACTATGATTCAACCTGTGTCGCTAGTAATTCTGAATTGTCCCGTCTAGTCTTGGTCAAGTGAGAACTATGATTCAACCTGTGCCGCTAGTAATTCTGAATTGCCCCGTCTAGTCGTGGTCACGTAGGAACTATGATTCAACCTGTGTCGCTAGTAATTCTGAATTGTCCCGTCTAGTTATGGTCAAGTAAGAACTATGATTCAACCTGTGTCGCTAGTAATTCTGAATTGTCCCGTCTAGTCGTGGTCAAGTGAGAACTATGATTCAACCTGTGTCGCTAGTAATTCTGAATTGCCCCGTCTAGTCGTGGTCACGTAGGAACTATGATTCAACCTGTGTCGCTAGTAATTCTGAATTGTCCCGTCCAGTTATGGTCAAGTAAGAACTATGATTCAACCTGTGTCGCTAGTAATTCTGAATTGTCCCGTCTAGTCATGGTCACGTAGGAACTATGATTCAACCTGTGCCGCTAGTAAACTCTCCCCTGTATTCCCTAACGTGCGTTCGTCACACTATTTATTTTTTCCTTCGTTTTACGACGTAACGCGAGTAACGCGCTCGTAAATCTAGCGCTTTAATTATTAATAATGTAAATATACGATCGGACCATATGCGGCTTGCGGGAACATGAATATTTGCTTTTTGTACGATTGTGGAAAGGAAGAGATGGAACACGGAATAATATAGATCAAACAGTAAAAAGTTGGTTGCACACTTGCTTCTTTTACTTGTGATTTTACTGTATTCCAGAATAACCGCAGAATAAAAAGCGTCACTTTCATGACTAAACAATTTAACTAAAAAGGGCTCTAATATATAGTCAATTTAAAACAAAATTAAAAAACTTTTAGTCGAGAAATGTTATTACAAAGTTAGTAATTTTATAAATGATAAATTTTAGTAATGACTGCAGTAGGTCAATTTGTTTTTCATACAATTATAGTAATGTCTATCTGTTGATTATTTAAATTAATAACATCATATCTGAAATTTTGAAATTATTTCGACAGTTAATTTAGTTAATACTTTTTTATATAAATAATTCTTACGGTATTTTTATACCATCTCTCTAGATTTGTACGCCTACAAACTAGGCAAAACATGATTCAAAGTGACTAATATTTTAACTCACCTATTGTGCATGCGTTTTTAAATGTGTGTATGATTTACTCGTGTTTTGTGTAAATAAATAATCTTTATCTTTAATTTTATATTCATGATCATCATTATAAATTATGCATAATTATTATGAGAATGACCTACAATATTTAAACTAGAGGTGTAAATCTAAGAAAAACCGGATCAGATTTCCGCCATAAAGGCCTAGCCTAGTGCGAGAATCGCAGTTATCTTCTACTAGTAGGCCGCCCCTGCTTCGCACGGGCGAAGCCGGGATATATAGCTTATGTCAACCGGGGATAGTGCAGCATCCCAACAGTGAAAGAATTTTTCAAATCGGTTCAGTAGTTTCGGAGCCTATTCAATGCAAACAAACAAACAATCAAATCTTTCCTCTTTATAATATTAGTATAGATTACCCAACTCACTCATAAGCATAAGCCTTACTTTGTTTCTTCCTACAGTTCGTTTAATGTACATACCTTATTTAAGCCTATGTTTATGTAAGTAAATATATTTTCATTTTCATTTTCATCATTTTAGCCATAAGACGTCTACTCCTGGACATAGGCGTCCCCCATCGATCTCCAAAGGGCCGGTTGGAAGTGGCCTGCATCCAGCGTTTGTCTGCGGTCTCTTTTAGGTCGTCTGTCGATCTTTTGGGGTGGACGTCCTACGCTGCGCTTACCGGTCCGTAATTTTATGTATGTCTTGCAATCAACAGCAAATAAAGATAAGGCAAAAATAGATAACAGTAGTTAAACAAGTCAAAATTTAATAAAGGGGCAATGATCTTCAAACGGCTGAACAGGGGCCTACGGCCAACAGCTAACTCGGTATCAAACTAACGTTAAATCCGCTCAGTTGGAAAATCACGCGAACGTGAACCTTAACGCTCCCAGATACGGTTTGCGGTACCTAGAATTATGAAATTTGGCAAGAGTCAAGGTCTCACAGCACATATAAAGGAAAAGACAATCTGAAAGTTAAGTATATCATAAAAAAAAAAATTGTTTTGCTAGTACAAACTTACATTTTGTAGTTGGAATGTATGGAAGAACCTTATTGTCCACTAAAAAGTTAAGTTTGTCTTTCAATATTTCAACTTTTTTGTTGTTTTTTTTTTTGTATGGACTCGCTCTCTGAGGGTTCCATCTAACGGAACCCTCACCGCGCGAGTCATACTCGTACGTGGCCTGTTTTTTTTATTTATGTTTGTTTTATGAATTTCATAACTAACTAAGTAAACACAAGTTGCCTCCTCCAACCATTAGAGACAGACCGCATTGGGAATAACATGAATACTGTTCAAGAAACTAATTTTCGCAGTTCACTAGTAACACATTTTTAGATCGGAAGCTGAGGAACGCTACACTAACCGCAATACAATCACTGCCTAGCGATAAAAATTCTTTATTGTAATACATTATTTAGCAGTTAAAATTAAAAACAAACGTCGTTTTTAATTTTAATTTGATAAATAGGCTTGTTCTTGACATCTGGCCGGATGTGAAGCGATGATGCAGTCTACAATGGAACCTGGTTGCCTAGAAAAAAAACTCTAACTAACTTAACTTTAACTTTAGATCTCCTGCTCATAAAGCACCGTGTACCTACCGACCATCAATATCCAGGATGAAATACATAAAACGTATTTAGTAGCATCCTAAAATAAAGCTTTTTGCTGAGAACTTCATAATTTTTCCCTAGAACAACGCGGGCAAAGCCGCGGGCGGAAGCTAGTTAAATATAGTTTAAATACAGTAAACTTACTATACTTTGCAGATAGAAAGTATACTAATTTATTATAATAATGTTGTATGATGTTTAATGTACTGTACCTACATATTATTAATCATTATAAATTAGATAATAATTTATATAACATGTAGTAGAGATAAAGGCTATTTTCATTATATTGTTACGTGAATTGACAGCGCTCTAGTGATAATATCGGGCAGCAGCTCGCAGTCTACTGAACAATTTGCGCGTAGTGAGTGCGAATTTGAATATTGTACGCTACAGCTTGCTTGGCCCCTTTAGTGCCGGCGCTTTTATACAACTTTTACTTTGTACATTACTGTTGCCTCCGAACAACGAGACACAGTTCAGGAAGTAGTAGGCAGTAGGAAAACATAAAAAATCATACTTAGCGAAGAGAGGTCTTAGATTCTAATGGGACAAGTTGACGTTTCAATTTATTGTTTGTTCGACTTGCGTATCGTTGAGCCGATCTTCATGAAACTTTGTAAGCAAGTAGTTTCATGTAACACAATTTTTGAGTACGAATATGGACAAAATCGAAAGATTTATGGGTTGCGAGGTCGCAGTTCGGGGCAAACTACTTGTATAATAAATGCGAAATTATGTTTGTTCCTTTTTCGCGCAGCAACAGACAAATGAGTCAACGTATTTTTTTTGTATAGAGATGGTTATCTCTATATTTCTAAATCTCTATACAAATACATATAATGCTTTTTATGTCGGAAAAAATTATATGTCCGAACGGGTGAAACCATGGGGCGCAGTTAGTAAATAATAAAAATAAATATTCGGGAAATTTTTGCACACACGGTCACCTGACCCCAAACTAAGCAAAGCTTGTGATATGGCTGCCAGAGACTGATATACATACATATATATTTTTAAATACATACTTAAATAGATATTAACACCCAGATATAGAACAAACACAAATGTTCATCACACAAATGTTTATCCTAGGTGGGAATCGAACCCACGCCCCTAAGCTCAGAAGGCAGGTTCACTACCAACTGGACCAACGGGCTATCTAATAATGATGATTCACGCTTATATAAGCTCCCCACTAGGATTCTCAGTATCGGCGTTGCCATGGAACATAAATATACAAAGATACGGTAACTAACAATTATAGGAAGTGGTTATAAGATCGCTGTCCTTTTACTTTGGTTAGTTTAGTTCTGTCAACTAAAAACTCCAAAATCGAATTCAATGTAGAAAAGAAATGTTACTTAGATTCAGTGCTGTTAGATTAGTAGTTTAGTGGTTCGTACAACAGAATCAGCCCTATTATTTTTACGGAACTTTCATATTCTATACGCACCGCACGCGTTTCATTGGAAAACCATTCTCGAGTTTGTTCCATTCTCGACCTATCTCAATAACAATAAGTTTTCGTAAAAATAAACACAAAATTGACATAATGTACACACTACTGTCAAAATACGCAAGGTCCAAGTTTTTTTTTATGATTAAGTAAATGAGATCCTAAGAGCGATTAAAGAAAGGCGAGGATGAAATAACATCTATATGTACCTAAGTACTCTAATATTTAATATTTGATAATGAAAATAGTAGTAGTAGTAGTAATTATAGTGTATTACGTTTAACGACAGATATTATTAGTTGATTTTGTAATACCCGCCGTCGCCTAGTGCTCACCTACCATCTTTTTTTCTGAGCAAAGGGGTATGCCGAAAACCAGCCCGGCGTGACCCTTCGGGTCCTCGCAGTACAGCGCTGAGCTTACCCCTATTGCCAAACACTGTTTCTCCTTATGTTTCTTATAGTACATGTTCATTGTTTTTGTTTTTTGGCAATAAATATATCTAATTCTTATTCTTATTCTTATGTAAATCGCATCCACATACGCCTGTCATTTTTATGGGGCATGTTACAATAAATTAGGTAACAGATTAGCTTTACGATATAGGAGTGGTAGGTACACATAATATCTATGTTTCCTACATAAATCACATCTTATATAGACCTTCCACCCAGCGCTGGCACTAGCCTATGATCAGGGTCGAGCGAGATTGTCTTTCGGCACGTTTTCTGAAAACTATAGTACAGGAATTGATTCCGGGATAAAAAGTATTCCATGTGCTAATTCAGGATGTAAACTTTTTCTACAAGAAAATTTTATGGTGGTTAGGTCAAACAACTTAGGCAAAGAGGTCGCCCGAAGAATCCAACTCGGATGGGCAGCGTTCGGGAAATTGCGTGACATCTTCTCGTCCAAGATACCACAGTGCCTCAAGACGAAGGTCTTTGACCAGTGTGTGTTGCCAGTGATGACATATGGTACTGAGACGTGGTCCTTAACTGTTGGCCTTTTGGAAAAACTCAGAGTCACACAGCGGGCAATGGAGAGAGCTATGCTCGGAGTTTCTTTGCGCGATAAAATCCGAAACGTGGATATTCGCCAAAGAACCAGAGTCACCGACATAGCTGTTAAAATTTGCAAGTTGAAGTGGCAATGGGCAGGCCACATTGCTCGAAGAACCGATAACCGATGCGGAAGAAAGGTTCTGGAGTGGAGACCACGAACCGGAAGACGCAGCGTAGGGAGGCCTCCCACTAGATGGACCGACGACATTGTGAGAGTCGCGGGCATCCAGTGGATGCAAAAGGCAGACTGTCGTTCAGTGTGGAGGTTAAAGGGGGAGGCCTATGTTCAGCAGTGGACGTCTTCTGGCTGATGATGATGATGATGATGAGGTCAAACAACAAAAGTGTACCTCGCCGCCTGACACGCCGCGCCACGCCCCGAGGCGCAAGGCGTCAATACAACTATAGTTTCGTTTTTTTTTTTTGCTTTTGTCATTTTGGCGCCCCTTTCTATCTGGCGCCTAGAGCGGCCGTTTCTCTCTCTCTTCTTCAGGGCCGCTTGCTTTCATCTATTTCCATGGGTACTAGGCAAAAATCATTTTTCCCAGCAGACACAACGTTTGACAGGCTAAGTTTTCCTACTGACTATTGTGAATTTATGATGTACTGTGTCCAAACCCAGTAGTCACTAGACAGTAGGTTGCCTTGAGCGCGTCGGTCATTAAAGAAAGTAATTATTGCTTTTTTTCTTCTAGTTCTTTGTTGAAAGTTTGTTTAATTGTCAAAGTTGGTGGACGTGAAGCTCGCGCCTGAAAACTTAATGAATTACCGATAAATCCTTTACAATAAAAAGTTTACCAAAGAAGCATCGGCATCGCCACTGCACAAGATTATTCACTACTAAAGGTTGCTGTTTATTTGTATTGACAATTTATTATTTACAATTTTTTTTGTGGTTTTCCTCTTCGACCAAAATAAAATGTATCGACGGGCCCACAAGAAGCGCATTTTTGAAGATTATAAAATGAGCGCAGGCCCTCACTTGGTTTCAGTCTGTCTCTAGCCATAGGAAGTGCAACACGCGACTATTGTTATATGATAATGAAACATCTGACAAAATTATGCCTTCGTGTGCTCTCCCGAAGTGTATAATTATACACAAAAACAGCTATCGATTTTCTGTAACAAATTTAATGGACTGTACATGGTTATGATTAGGTGTTGAAGTATAATTACGTCCGACGAGTTTGCCTCGTTTTTACTGAGCAAGTTCAATGGTTATGGCCTGTCCATTCCTTTTATTTTGGTCGAAGGATTTGTTCTATCTTGACAATACAGACAAAACTCACGTTAGAATAGTCCCTACTCCCACGCACTCCCCATTAACTAGTATGGCCGTTGTAAATTGCCCGAATCACTTCCACCCCATGTACCTTGGAGTAGAGGTCTCGTGACCTGCTGGTGTTCGCCAAAAAACTGTCCCGTCCGTTCATCAGCCAGAGTTAATATTCCCCTTAGGAAGTAGGAAGCAGTCCACTTTCACACTGGAGCTTGGTGACCGCTAGGAGTTCTTACTAATAAAAATATTATGGTTCACACTAGAGATTTTATTTATTTTATACCTCAGTGGTATCTGTTTGAAGCTATCACAGTTGTTCACTAAAGTGAAATGATTATTTACGGGATATTTACCGTGGTAAGGTTGTGGAATGAGCTCATTTTTATCAAAATTTTGGAATTCAACATTCGTATGGAATTCGATGTTAGTATTTAACTGAAATATTAAAGTAAGTATTTGACTTGGAGTCGCTGGCATCCAGTGGATGCAAAAGGCAGGCTGTCGTCCAGTGTGGAGGTTAAAGGGGGAGGCCTATGTTCAGCAGTAGACGTCTTCAGTAGAAAAAAATTATTACTGCACATCAGCAACAAGAGGAAACTCAAAAGCATGACACGAGTACAATATAAGAAATTATGTTTTCAAAGTATATAATATATAATAATTACCTCATTGTCATCATATTAGTATTTGTTTTTAGATTGGTTTATTTATTATTTTATTTATATTTTTATTTGGTCGTGTGTACTGTATATGTGTGCTTGTACCGAGACATCACCAAACGGCTCCAACGGAAGACCAGCGCTGGTTAACAGCCGGCATTATGCTGAGTTGGGGCCGATTTGTGACCTTATATTATAACTAGTCAATAAGCAATTTAAAAAAAAAATACTATTTTGGTCACAAATAAACTTTTTCTTTCTTTTTTTTTTCTTTCTTTCTTCTGGCTGATGATGATGAAACCAAACTGCAGTGTAGTGTAGGTATTAGTGTGAAATTCCGTAAGAAACTCGGTACGTAATAGGAGTTGCCAAGTTCGCCGCTCGGAAAAATTGAAATTAATAATTCAGACATTGTCGGCTGCCTCTCTGCCGGCCGCTGCTTCGCTCGGCTAATTGGCACGATGAAAATGTGGGCTGCGGTGGGATAGTCTACCAGCGGCCCTCTTGGTGGGAGGCTTCCATCCGCCGACCTCTGAGGTAACTATTGGTAAAAGTTGGTTGCATAGAGGAACTATTTCATCTCAAAATATAGTAAACTAGCGACCCGCCCGCCCGGCTTCGCACGGGTGTAATTTACGTGCGAAGCCAGGGCAGGTCGCTAGTTATACATATAAACCTTCCTCTTGAATCACTCTATCTATTAAAAAAAAAAAATCCGTTGCGTAGTTTTAAATATTTAAGCATACATAGGGACGGACAGACAGCGACAGCGACTTTGCTTTATACTATGTAGTGATGATAGTGATAGTGATGAAGTGATATTGTTAAGTCTGATTGGTTCTTGGGTGGGGAATGCTATTAAGTAAAATTTTCCTAGTGTATATCATCATCATCATCATCAGCCAGAAGACGTTCACTTCTGAACATAGGCCTCCCCCTTTAACCTCCACACTGAACGACCAGCTTTTATATTCGATGTATATCATAAGCTGATAATATAATTTACAAACTTTGATGAGAGAACCACTATTTTAATGCGCTTTGCATTGGAGAGTGCAAAGCGAGACGCAGCCGCGCGCGTGTAAAAGACCGCCCAATGCGGTTGAAACTGTAGTGGGAGTAACCAGTGAGTGGAGTCTTACGTGAGTGGTTCCCGTGTAATATCAATAAAAATAATGTGTGAAAACAACATCAGTTTCCATAATAACACCATTAATAATCGAAATGAAATCAATTTGCTCTACCTATGAGAAGTGGTCAAACACCCCCTAACTATTTGTAACCATTCCCGAGCTATAAGCGTTCAAAGTTTGATAGGCCACTTTCCAAAACAGAAAAAAAGGCTGCTATTTATTATGGCATTATTAGTTGATTGAATCAGGCGTTACTTTGCAGAATTCCATTTTTAATTTGTGGATGTCGAATTTCTAGTGTAATTCCGCTTCTACGTCGTTTCGAGTACAATAAGGATTTTGGTTTAACTGTGATTCTAATTTGAACCTAACCTGAATTAATGTATTTAAATATTAATTACATAAAAGATCAAAATTAACCTAACCTGAAACAAAAAGTAATTAAATCTGTAACAAAAAATTCGTTATAACAATTTGTACTAATTAATTTTAAATAAAATATATGTAATTTTTTTAATTATTATGAAATTAATATAAATATGATTTAATTGAAATGAAATAAACAATAAATTCTGAAAATAATATGATATATCACTATAAATATAATTTAATTGAAATTTAAATGATATAAACAATAGATTTTGAAATTAATATGAAATTACTATAAATATTATTTAATTGAGATAAACAATTATAACCGTTTCTTCAGTGCACTCTTGTCGACACGTGTTTCGCCTCTACACGAGGCATCCTCAGGACGTGTTGACTCTCCGAGCGCGATGCCGAGAATGAGTAATCATATTTATATTAATTTCATAATAATTAAAAAAATTACATATATTTTATTTAAAATTAATTAGTACAAATTGTTATAACGAATTTTTGGTTACAGATTTAATTACTTTTTGTTTCAGGTTAGGTTAATTTTGATCTTTTATGTAATTAATATTTAAATTCAGGTTAGGTTCAAATTAGAATCACAATTATCTATACAGAAAATAGTTTAACCAAAATCCTTATTGTACTCGAAACGACGTAGAAGCGGAATTACACTAGAAATTCGACATATACAAATTATGGCATTATTATATTTATTATACAATCTGGGTGTCTTCAAGTCGAGAGTGAATAGGTTTCTTTTAGGCAAGCGTGCTCCATCGTAGGCCGCATCATCGCTTAACATCAGGCGAGTTGGCGGCCAAGCGCAAGCCTATTTATAATATTTAAAAAATGGTGGCTATCTATTTTTCATTTTTCCAAATAGACATTGTAGAACAAATCAATGAAAACTACGAATTCCGATCACTTTCGATAGGTGTTTAAACGAAACTTCAATGAAATATTAAAAGAAAATGATTTTATTCAGCATTTAACAATGTTTTTACAGAGCAAATAACCGAATGGAAATAGTTGTAGGTACGATAAAGCATGCTTGATTAGAAGTCGGACCTGGGTACGTCCTAAAACTGCGACCAGAACCAGCGCAGAATGAGCAGCAGCGTCCTGTTAGTACACGGGGAACGCACTGCGATCCCCAAGCCACCTGCCAAGCGTGGCGATTATGGCAGCACTTATTTATTTATTTATTTATTTAGACACACCAACGAACAATTCACAACACATTAAAAGTTTGCTCTAGTTAAATATTCAGCTATGTGAACCAGTCATTTACAGGTGCGTACAACACTGAAAATATAAATAACAATGACTTTATTTATAGAATACATAGATAAAAATATAAAAATAGACTAATATATAAATTACAATGTGCTTATTAGAATAATTAAAAACATAGGTAGTATTAAAAAAACAAATGATAGTGTAAGCATTCATGTGAGCAACTTACTAACTCGAAATGTAACGTACAATGTGTTTTTAAATAAAAAAAAAAAAAAAAAAACAAGCTTGTGAAGTGGCTCTGTGAGCCTCTTTCTTAAAACAAGATAAACGAGCAACAAACACATCAAGGCTTGAGCATCAAACACATCAAGGCTTGAGCATCAAACACATCAAGGCTTGAGCATCAAACACATCAAGGCTTGATTCACTTAGAGGTCTTTGTTCAGAAGTGAACGGTTACTAGCTGATGATGATGTATAAAAGTTGAAAAATCAAAGTTATGAAGTTTTACCCTTGTAGAGTATTAATCTGATGAATAGAGATTGAAAAGCTTTTATAGATTATGTGGAAAATATTTACACGCCTAGAAATATGGCTTTACTTACTCAATCTATCATCAAAGTGAAATATTATGGTCTGTTACCAAAATGTCTTCATCATCATAATATTCCAATTAGCCACTCTAAAAGCGAGCGATATTTATCCCAACTTTGTGTAGTTCGCACACCATATCAACTCAGTACGTTTTATAATAAAAGAAGAAAAAATATAAATAAATATTGTAATGTATAAAGTACATAATATATTGTAATACATTTTTGCTCATAATATTTTTAATTGAATAAGATTATTTAATTTGAATTATGTACACATAATAATATTATTAACATATACTGTTTATATAAGTTTATATACATCGATGTAGAAAGTGTACTGGAGAAATTTGACTTGTAACTATGGAGTTATTAATAAAGAATTGTATTGTATTGTATTGTACAGGCCCCCGATTCTACTAAAGAAATTGATTTTAAATTGTAATTGTTTCAATTTGATTTTTTTAATAATTGCCTCAAAATTTACAGCTTTTTTTTATACTAAGTTATGATATTAGGTGGTGGTATTTTTCTAGTATAAAAACAAAATTTAAACTGTCAGTTTTGAGGCAATTATATAAAAAATAAATTTGAAACAATTACAATTTAAAATAATTTCTTTATTAGAATCGGGACCCAGGAGTCTGGCGCCAACGTGGAAAATATGTCGCTTCATTGTTTTATTATACGAGAGTTAATGTGTGATAATAACTAGTAGGTTATTATTTATTGAGTTCGCGAATGTGCTCGAGTGTGGGAAAGTGATATAATGTAGTAAAATTTGTATTTTTATGTTGATTCTAAAACTCCGTAAGAGAATAGCCTCTAGTAAGTATCCATTACTTTACTAGGGCAATACTTATAACAGTAAAATACTGAAGTTTTTTAGGTTATGTTAGATATCTTGGGAGATAGCCACTTCGCCCACACAACATAGCATTGCTACTCAAATTAGTGTCGAGTCGACATAATATGGTGTGCGAAGGCCTTTCTGAACCTCTCACAAACCTTTTTACGGCGTTTTCCTCCAGAATTAAAGCTAAAGATACCGAATAACATCGACAGGCCGTATTTTATTTTTATTTATGGGCACCCCGCGGCCTCGCTTCGGCAGCGATTAATCAACTCTATGCCGTCGGCTTAATGACCGTTTTCCTTTGCCTAATGACCTAGAGGAATCCTTGAATGATGTGATAGAAAACGCTTAATTGTTGTTGCTGAAATTTTGAGCTCTCGTTATTTGGAGTTTGTCGTTTGATAAGTATTTACTTGGGTTTTATTTTAAGAATCAAGCGAAAGTTTATTTTTGTAAATGTTCGCCTACGTATAAGATTAGTTGGTTTAAATAACTCCTTAGGAGTGATATCATCCTACTTATATACTAATATTATAAAGAGGAAAGATTTGATTGTTTGTTTGTTTGTTTGCATTGAATAGGCTCCAAAACTACTGAACCGATTTGAAAAATTCATTCACTGACGAGAAGCTAGACTATCCCCGGGTGACATCGGCTATAATCTATACCCGTGCGAAGCTAGGGCGGACCGCTAGTATATTATAAACGCGAAAATTTTGTATGTATGGATGTATGAATGTTTGTTCCTCTTTCACGCTGCAACGGAACAACGGATCGACCTGATTATTTGCATATAGGTATATAGGGTATAGTTCAAGAGCCAGAGAGTGATACTTTTCTACTTTTCATCATCATCACCATTTTTCATCACTACGCGGGTGAATCCGCGGGGCGCAGCTAGTTTGTTTATAAAACTAATGCTTCAAAAAAAAAAAAAGGTGTACCACAACACGACAGTAGTGGAAACTTCATCAAGGTTGACTATATATCTCTCGCTCCCTAATTCGACTCAAGCCGACTTTAACCAAGCGAGTGTGACAGTCACGAGATTTCAGTGCTTTAGCCCTAAAAAAGAAAAAAAAAACTTTAACTTTTCTGTTTTTCTCCATCCCAAAAAGTGCAAAAAACTGGCACTAAAACAATTAGCACCGGAGCAGTTAATATTCTTTAAATTATTGACTATATTTATACAAATATTTACTGCTTAGGCAAATCAATGGTGCAAAACAAGTCAAGATCAAACCCAAAGAAGACGATTTACTGAAGAATTCCACACCAGCACCAAGTTATGGCCTCAAACATAGTGGTAGCTTTTCACTACGTACTACGTCCTTGGCCGTGAAAATAAGAAAATTAATGGCAAATCATTAATTACGCAGAAAATTAAAAATCCCTCTGAAAAAGGGCCCATCAGATGAATAAATCACTACTTTATTTAGAGGTTTTACCCCAAACTTAGTAATTAATAGCCTGAATGTAACCATTAATCATTGGTTGTTTTGATAAACTGGCCGATTTTAATATCATTTTGATAAACGTTTATCTAATAAAACTGTGTTTTGCCATTGAATACTCAACATTTAATATGAGTTATACTCTATCCAAGTTTTTTAGCTCTGACAGCTGCGATAATAAATAAAAATACAGCTACTATACGATAGCTACAATCTTACATTCAAAAATCTAGCAAAAGCGATCATAATTTACGGTTTATTCAGCTTTTTACAATGTTCCGGCAAAAAATCTTAGACCGAGATTAGTTATTTTGATTAGTTAGATAGCCCGTTGGTCCAGTTGGTAGTGAACCTGCCTTCTGAGCTTAGGGGCGTGGGTTCGATTCCCACCTAGGACAAACATTTGTGTGATGAACATTTGTGTTTGTTCTATATCTAGGTGTTAATATCTATTTAAGTATGTATTTAAACCTATATATGTATGTATATCAGCCTCTAGCAGCCATATCACAAGCTTTGCTTAGTTTGGGGTCAGATGACCGTGTGTGTAAAAATACCGAATATTTATTTATATTTATTACTTAAGTACTTATTTTTTCTTCACAATGCATCCTCAGGACGTGCTGACTCTTCGAGTACTAGGACAAAAAAATTATTAAAAAAATTGGACTGCTTCAAACGAAGGGTGAAGAGAGTCCTCAAAGGTAGGCAACGTACTGAAAAGGATCCGGTTATTGTAGGTGTCTATAAGTGGCGGTGACCACTTACCATCAGATGGCCTGTCGCTTCTTTGTATTTTTTTTAAATTATAAATAGTCTTGCGCTTGGTCGTCATCTCGCCTGATGTTAAGCGATGATGCTGCCTACGATGGAGCACGCTTGCCTAGAAGAAACCTATTCACTCTCGACTTGAAGACACCCAGATTGTAACTTTCGGGGAACACCCACTCAGGCAGCGAATTCCACAGACTAGCAGTTCGCACAATAAATGTGGAATCAAAGCGCTTCGTACGGGTTCTCGGAATATCAACCATAAAGCGGTGTCGATTCTTCGTGACCACTCTGGCAGTCAGATAGAAAAATGGGCAGGAGGGAATCAAATCATGCAGATCTGTAGCACACTCCGAAATGATTATTCACTTATTCTGCGAGTCCAATATAACAACGGCTTCAGGGCGCTGATGTGGCTGCCGCGCCACTGCAGAGCATCGGGGATGTTCGCGGACGCGCACATAGATGGATTTGCAGCGATTATGCGCAAGCGAATCGCGTCCCTGATGCGCCGTGTGCGGGGCAGCACCAACAGCTACCTGCAGCTGTTCGCCTGGCGGATGGATCTGGACTGCCCGATAATGCAGCACTGGACAAGTGTGCACATCGAGCACTCCGAGTCCAAACCGAAGTTTAGGTTAACATAATTTAATTTTTGTTTTTATTTATTTATTGTATTATAATTTGTTTTTTTTTTATTGAATAATGATAGATAATTTTGTAATTTTAATTTGTAATTTTAACATATGGACATTGTCTGAAATAAATGAATATTATTATTCTAAGGTAAACTTACGGTGTCTGGTAAAAGTCAGCGGGAAAAGCACTCCGGCAAAGCTCTACTTTACTTTGGTATATAAAGTTATTTTATTGATGCGTTACAAGCCGAAGTTTCTAATATTCTAGTAGATAATAGAGCACTTTGGTCCCGAAGCTTGAGACAAGTGATACCATTATCATATGTACATAATTAATGAACAGAAATTATCTCAGATCAGACAAACAAGGGAGATATGGTCAGGCGGCTTGGTGGGTGCGAATGCATCTGACCTAACGCTGGTTTCACAGCTATACGGGAGACACGCGCGGGTCGCCCGTACGGGCTCCCGGAGCGGAGACATACGTGAGGCTTTAGAACATTGTTTCACAGCTACGCGGATTGTTCCGTACGGGACTTGCCTCCACATAGATCCCGTCTCCCGTAGTACGGGGCACGGTCGACCTTGCCGCCCTTTTTTGCATGTGGATAATTAGTTAGTTCATTGATGTCGCAAGTTTCTTAGTTCAGTGTGGAGGTTAAAGGGGGAGGCCTATGTTCAGCAGTGGACGTCTTCTGGCTGATGGTGATGATGATGAGAACATTGTTTCACAGCGACGCGGATTGTTCCGTACGGGACTTGCCTCCACGTAGATCCCGTCTCCCGCTATACGGGCTCCCGGAGCGGAGACGTACGTGAGGCTTTAGAACATTGTTTCACAGCGACGGGGATTGTTCCGTACGGGACTTGCCTCCACGTAGATCTCGTCTCCCGTTATACGGGCTTTCAGAGCGGAGCCATACATGAGGCTTTAGAACATTGTTTCACAGCGACGCGGATTGTTCCGTACGGGACTTGCCTCCACGTAGATCCCGTCTCCCGTAGTACGGGCGACGTTGCCGCCCTTTTTTTGCTTGTAGATTATTAGTTAGTTCATGAATGTCGCAAGTTTCTTAGTTTGCGTGATTTTTTAAAATATGTCTTACTCAGTTTTTGCGTATAGCAGTTTAGCTGTATAGTAAAAAAAAAAAATTGAGACATTTGAACACTGATAGTTTTATTAAGGTGGTACGTTTCACCTATGGCGAGAAATTTAAATTACAAACAGTTATCTTGTCCTTGTAGCTAGGCCGGGTATTTATTGTAAACGATCGTGATGTTTGCGCAAATTGATTATTCATCATCATCATCATCAGCCAGAAGACGTCCACTGCTGAACATAGGCCTCCCCCTTTAACCTCCACACTGAACGACAGCCTGCCTTTTGCATCCACTGGAAGCCCACGACTCTCACAATGTCGTCGGTCCATCTAGTGGGAGGCCTCCCTACGCTGCGTCTTCCGGTTCGTGGTCGCCACTCCAGAACCTTTCTTCTCCATCGGTTATCGATTCTTCGAGCGATGTGGCCTGCCCATTGCCACTTCAACTTGTAAATTTTAACAAAATAAATTTTAATTAATTGATTATTATTCATTACAAAATCATGTAAAGCTATTTATCTCTAATGCATATCATAACTTACAATTTGTCAATAAGCAACTTTTTGCTGTTTCAAACGGTTTAACAAATGTAAGAAACATGGTGCAACGTATTTATGACGCCTCTGGTGTTACAAGTATCCGTAGGCGACGGTGACTGCTTACCATCAGGCAGCCCGTCTGCTTATTTGTCACCTATGCCATATAAAATATAATTAAATATGGTGCGTTACTGATAAACATGATAATGAAAAGTTCAACCAACGATTTGCGCAAACGTTTTAACATAAATACCGGTATGGCAAAAACACTGTTTGAAATTTGAATTTCCCGTCATGAGTGAAACGTACCACCTTAACGCATATCTCTCTTATTTGTCTGATCTGAGGAAATTATCGTCATAGAGCAAATACCGTACACTAAAACATAGTTAATACTGAATAGCCCAGATTAGATAGTAGTTAGTATGAAATATGTATATGTATTAGGTATGAGTGGTATTAGGGGGGTTACTAATTGAGTTTCAGGTTTCTCTGGTCTGCACGTTATTAGAGATGTAATTATGTAACCACTGCATTAGTTTACACCGCATTATCTTGTTTCAATAATTGATTGGACTGTGTTTACACTGGTGGGTACCTAACTGGTTATAAATGTACTACTTGTACTATATGTAGGTACCTAGTACTTTGCAAAGCCTGTAGGCTTAGTCCCAGATTTGATAGTTTTCGAAAACTTTTTTCGTTTACGTATTCATAATACCAGCATGGTCATCTGGCAGGGTTTTTGATGTTTGGTTGCAAAGCATCGTTATGGTTTCCTGGAAGAGACCGCTTCTAGCGATAAGGCCGCCAATTGTTTCATCAGTTTTTGTCTTATGTATTTTAATTCTGGTGTAAGCAATAAAGAGTTATCTATATATCATCGTTTTAATGAAATATGATAATTAACCAAAAAGTTTGTGTATGTTTACGTGCATACGCATTGTTTGAGAAAAGTACTATATAAGCCTTAACAGCAACTCAGTATTTATGGACTCATGTATGTCGGCCTCAGCTCGCGCTTTTAAGTTTATCCATAAATGCTTCGGTAGCCTACCACTGCAGTAAACTATACTAATATTATAAAGAGGAAAGATATGATTGTTTGTTTGTTTGCATTGAATAGGCTCCAAAACTACTGAACCGATTTGAAAAATTCTTTCATTTTTGGAAAGCTACACTATCCCCAAGTAACATAGGCTACACTATATTTTTTTTTAAAATAGGGATCCTTACTAAAACTCCAATAATGTAACCCAAGGTGTAAAAAAAAAATTGATTTACACTGTTTGACAGTTCTAAGACAGGACAACGTCTGTCAGGTCAGCTAGTGCACTATAAATCTCTCATAAGGTTGCGGTATTTACCGGGAGCTACTTATTTCCCTACAATAACGTAAGCCATCTGAGCTAAGATAAGCAAAAGTAAACCCAGGAAGGTAAACAGCTAAATGCTAATAAACCTCGTCCTTTTACTGATCGTAAAACTAAACATTTTTATGAATTCCCTGAAGGATGTGGCAGTAAAACCAACAATATCGGAGTACCTTCAATTGGCGATGTTTCCTTTAAGGCTATCCGTCATTTTTGGGATGGGGTAAACAAGTGGATCGATCGTTTTAGGTTTCGTTTGCAAAAAGAGCGTGTTCATACTAGTTTAGGCTGATCTTGATAGCCCGTTGGTCCAGGGCCCCCGATTCTACTAGAGAAATTGTTTTTAAATAGTAATTGTTTCAATTTTATTTTTTAAATAATTGCCTCAAAATTGAGTTTTTTTAAACTAAGTTATAATATTAGGTGGTGGTATTTTTTTAGAATATTTTTTTAAAACTATTAGTTTAAAATTTGGAGGCCAGTTGGTAGTGAACCTACCTTCTGAACTTGGGGGCGTGGGTTCGATTCCCACCTGTGACAAAACATTTATGTGATGAACATTTGTGTTTGTTCTATATCTGGTTGTTAATATCTATATAAGTATGTATTTAAATAAACAAAATACAAGCTAAAACTAAAACTACAAATACAGTTAGACTACCCATAGACCGTTGAAGGTCTAAAGACAATCCAAATGGTCAAGCCCACTACCAGTTGGCAGCGTACCCAGCATGCTGGCGGCATTACCACGTTGAATGGCAATGCTTATGCGTTGAGCCAGAAACACTATGTATAAAAAATTGTATTATATTTATTGTATTTAAAACTATGTATGTATGTATATCAGTCTCTGGCAGCCATATCACAAGCTTTGATTACTTTGGGGTCAGATGACCGTGTGTGCAAAAATTTCCAGAATATTTATTATTATTTATTTGGATCGCAGTATGACTGTACACGACATGTATACGTATGGTTCTAAAGAAAATAAAAAAATAAACTCCTCCACTCTTCCTCCTTGAGTCGTGTTCCACATGTCTGATTATTATCTACAACAAATTCAATAAGATATATAAAAATGTGACTGTTTCAGATATAACTAAAAAACTTTTAGGCGAGAAATGTTATTATCTTACAGAGTTTGTGGTTTTAAAAATGATAAATTTTAATATTTTTTTTAGTTATGGCATTTTATACTTGTACCTAGTACCTACCTACTGCCGTACATAAGTCATATTGTTTTTTTTTGTAATTATAGTTTTAGGGTTCCGTAACTAATGGCTGTCTGTCCGTCAGTCTTACCATTAAACGGCTGTATCTTTCGAACCGTGAAATATAGCTAGTTTAAATTTTTACAGAATATGTAATGCTACGGCGGATTAACTAAGAAAATAATAAAAAGTCAAAAAGTAAAAACTATAGACACTAACTACTTAATAACGTGATATTTTAACTATTGACATTGTTAAGACTACCTAATATAATATATCTACATAATATTTTTATGGAATTTGTAAGCCATCTCTCTAAATTTGTACGCCTACTAACTAGGCAATACATGATACAAAGTGACATAAATATTGTTTAAACACCTATTATTGTGCATGCGTTTAAAGATGTATGTATAATTACTCGTGTTTTGTTCTAATAAAATATCGTTATCTTTGGACGAGCTATTAGAATAGAATAGAATATCATTTATTATCATAAAGTCACATTAAAATATTTTTTATAATAAATATATACTACAAATGCTCCTATTATGGACTCGTCAATTTAGTGACAACATAAATTTTTTGTTTATTTTTTGTTATGGCACGGGGGCTGTGTTAAGTAAAACTAAATTTCCCTTTTAAAACAAACCATTGTGTACAGGTTAATACAACAACAGAAAGATAATGGGCAGTAATAAGTAAACAACTGTACAAACAATATACAAGATTTCATACTAGATCAGCCTTATGCACCAACAAAATATGTCATTCTCCAGACCTCTGTCCATAGATCAAACGTGGAAATCTGCGGAGACGTGAGCTGAAGGAGTTTCCAAAAAGTCGTCGCGTTCAATTTAATAGCAATAAGTCAGAGAGACCGCCCGGAGCCTGACGCGGCATTTTTACACGTTGCTCTGAAATATTCCTTACAACATACGATTTAGATGTTATTTTAACTGGTAATTGGTTAAAAGAATAAGGTTTGCATTTCTAAGTACTATTTTGATTTAATTTAATTTCCATATTGCATAATACATTATTGTTTTAATTTATACCGACTTCTTTCCTTATGGGAAGTAACATAAAAATAAAAAGTATTATGCACTGCGATCAGTTTCAAAAACTATTTTATTTTATTTTTTATTATTAAGAAATAAAATAAAATTGTTAACTTTGATCAGAGGGTAAAATAATAATTAAGTTTCTTTGAGGGAATCAGATCACGGTTTTAGTGAATACTACACTCCGAAGTCTCTCTCACTCTTATTACAAATAAACCGGCCAAGTGCGAGTCAGGCTCGCACACTGAGGAGATTCCGTACCACCACAAAATACAATAATTATTAATTAAAAAAAAAATGTCTGACTTAACGCCTACCAAAATAGCCAAGCAACCCTAAAAAGTGTAAGATTGCACGACATGAGTAAAACATTTGACAATGGCGTCGATTCTGTCATACCACTCACTAAACTAAACCAATCTGACAGGACTAAAATTATCTGCCTCTCTTTTAATTTTAATATGTGAGAGAAGTATGGCAACAATATTATAGAGCTGTCAAAAATAGTTTATTTTAGTTTAGAGTACATTAGAATCGATACCTATCGATCCCGCTATCGATCTCTCTCGCTCCCATAGTCAATTCAAGCCGACTTTACTCGAACGAGTAAATGATGGAGCGTGACGGTCACGCGAGTTTAGTAATTTTCCCCACCTCAGGAAGTGCCCAACGTAACATGCCTATAAAAGATTTTACTTCAAAAAATCGGATGAAATTGGGGAAATCTGTTCTCTGGGGAATGCAGTTGACCGATGTAGGATATTTCCTCGAAGAGAAGTCGTGTGGTGTGAAGAGTTGTGGCCGAACTGGCGAGTCAGCGTTCCTATAACAAGGACGTGTTTATTTCCAAGTCCACGCTCGCAGCGCCACCTAGCGCCGGGATACCATCTCTACAATAATTGACAGCGAGTCGAAACATTGAACCTGTATAGCTGTGAGAAATTTTAAGACGCTCTTTCCGACTTTTAGCAATTAAGGTCATTCTAGTTTAAGTGTGCTTACCTCCATGGTTAGCTTAAAATTATAAAAATGGTGTCATAACAAAATTGAATGTTTTATCTAGGAAATCCATGAGACCGAAACACGATTAAGCACATTTCGCTCGATAGAAAAAACGTATCAAAGTATCACTGATTTGCGCTTTTATCCCTGTTTTTTTGGATTCATTCGATTACCTATTTATTAAACGATGTCTGCGATAGGTTGATATATAGATTTCATAATTATGATGGAAACCGGTGAGGTACATTTTACATTACAGCTATACTTTTCGAAAAATATGAGAAAAACCCCAAAAATAGAAGTAGCGAAACGCACGACTGTGTGTAAGCGCCTTGATTTTGCTCCGCTAAATGCGACTTTAATACAATAAACCAAGGATTATATCTGTATTAATAAGTGTTGCTTAATAGTGGGAAAACGCCTTAAGCACAAACGTGAAAAAAACATGTCGCCTCATTGTATAATTTCCTAAATTAGTGTATTTTCAAGTGTTAATGTGTATTATGGTAGATTATTATTTATTATGTTGTTGTAAGTGATATAAAGAGTTGAAAACTTCATAGAACTAAGCCTTGAGTAAAGTCCACCGCTTTACTAGGGCATGACTTGGATTTTGCCGTAACTTACTTTGCTTGACTCTGACTTGTGCGACGATATAATTATAATAAAACTTAAACAAAAAAAAAAAAAAAAAAATTTTTATATCGGACTAGGCTAACGTTTGACCGCGATCTCGCCTGATGGAAAGCGATGATGCGGTCGAAGATGGAGCACGTTTGCCCAGTAGTAACCTATTAATAGCCCGTTAGTCCAGTTGGTAGTGAACCTGCCTTCTGAGCTTAGGGGCGTGGGTTCGATTCCCACCTAGGACAAACATTTGTGTGATGAACATTTGTGTTTGTTCTATATCTGGTTGTTAATATCTATTTAAGTATGTATTTAAACCTATATATGTATGTATATCAGTCTCTGGCAGCCATATCACAAGCTTTGCTTAGTTTGGGGTCAGATGACCGTGTGTGCAAAAATGTCCCGAACATTTATTTATTTATTTATTTATTTATTAACCCTAGACTTGAACACTCCAAGATTGTAATGCTGCGGAAACACAGACAGGGGCAAGGCGTTCCATTGTTTTGCTGAAAACTGACGTGGTTTTCATACATTTTATTTATATTGCATGGGATTTACACACGTAAGATTAAGCCGGTCACTCCGTCTTACGTGAGGAACTCCCGTGTAATACAACAAAAATCTCAATACTTGACACTGACAAATGCACAAGACGTGAGACGCCAAAATCTCAAGAGGAAAGAAGAAGAAAAAACTGTAGAAACCACAGAAAAGAAAAAAAAAACTTATCTTTTCTGTGGTAGGAACATTAGTTTTAATTTTTAATAAAAAATATTAGATTGGTCTGTCTGGACCATGATACCTACTACCCAAAGGGACGGAACGCTTCAAACAGAAAAAACGAGCAGAGCGAGAGGTACCACGTTTAGCCATTTGTCCCTTTCACACTACATGTCTTATATACAATGACATTCATGAACACATATTAGTGTGTGGTGTTGCCACTTTTGGAAAAATATTGTAACCGCAAATTTGGTATTAATTTGGGTAGTCCGTACATGATTTTATCAGCATCATTTTTAATTATTTATATTTTTATTTGTGAAACATAATATCTAAAAGAAAACTCTCATGGTTATTTAGCGTGCATCCGTTTATTATTGTAGTGATATAAATAAGGAATAAATTAGTATGTACGTGTGTTGAGTACTGCTTCCACCTATTCGACGGAGCAGCCAAGTACCAACTGGAAGCTTTAGATTCCGTAGACCGGCGTGCTATGAGGCTGATTGGTGACAGTAAGCTAGTTGCCAATAAATTACAAAGCCTTGAACACTGCCGTAAAGTAGCTTGTCTGTCTATTTTCTACCGGATATATTTTGGTGAGTGTGAGCAAAAGCTTCATGACGTTATTCCACCCTCCCCCTTTTACTACAGGACAAGTAGAAGGACAGCACACTATGACCCCTTCCTCGTGGAAATTCCAAAAATTCGTACACAACGATTTGGTTGTCTTTTATGATACGTATTGTCCAAGAATGGAACTCCCTGCTGCCCTCCTTGTTTCCTGAGAACTACAATCTAGGGATCTTCAAGGCTAGAATGAATAGATTTCTTCTAGATCAACGTGTTCCATCCTCGGCCACACCGTTGCTTACCATCAGGCAAGTTAGTGGCCAAACGTAGATCTATTCTGTATAAAAATATAAAAAAGTATGAAACTAATGAGGAATTAGTATCAGTGATTATGTCAACACTAGAAAGGGACAAATGGCTAAACGTGGTACCTCTCGCTCTGCTCGTTTTTTATGTTTGAAGCGTTCCGTCCCTTTGGGTAGTAGGTATCATGGTCTGGACCTAGATCTATCCACTATTTAATCAAAGTCTGTTAAATTAATCTG
The DNA here is from genome assembly GCA_932305915.1 of Agriopis marginaria. NCBI lineage: Eukaryota > Metazoa > Arthropoda > Insecta > Lepidoptera > Geometridae > Agriopis > Agriopis marginaria. Next base: position 691,302 of record OW029932.1, read on the forward strand.
ACCGACGATCTCTAACATGACCAACTGCAGTGCTAGTTACGTTAACCTTTTTTTTTATAATAGAAGAACTCCTAATAACCACCAAAGAATACAATAACATTACAAAAAACATCTCCGAGCGATTGAACCGCTGAAAAATGCTTCTATTTCCTCCAAAAGTCCTGATATTATGTTTCAGGTACGGAAATTGATAAAGTTTCCTGGGAGATCGGAATTATTGAAACTCGACGCGAGCACAACAAAATTCAATAAGTGACTGTCACTGATTGGGATGGGGAGGCGGCGGGACTTCCGGAGGAGGTTCAATGGACGAGCGGACAGCGGGGAAATATTATTATTTTACGAGTGCTAAAGATTAACACTAAAGATTTTTTTATTGCTTAAAAAGTAATAACACCTCAAAAAAAATAGTGCGTGGAAGAAGTGGAACTCTCGCTCTGTCTCTTTCTATCCCCCTCCATCGTATCGTTAAACGTTTAACGCAGCCTTGTTGGAAGTCGCATGATCTGCCATCTATGCAAATATTAGTGAACTAATAAACTATGAGAAGGATGTACAAGTTTCAAAATTTCCTCATAGATGGCATCTAAAACTCTCGCTCTGTCTCTTTCTATTCCCCCTCCATGGTAGCGTTAAACGTTTAACGCAACCTTGTTTGCAAGTCGCATAAGAAGTTTCACTTCAATAATATTTTACTATTGGACTACACTAGGACAAAGCCTGTCTCATGGGGCCTCAAAACAAATGAACAAAAATGATATATTTTATTCTACGAAACCACGACAAGAGCTCACATATAACCAAAAACTAGGTTAACAAAAAAAAACCATCCATATTACCTCGTTATATTCTTTATTATTTGCTATTTTTATACATCCATATTTATAGGAATACTAGCTATGGCTCGCGGTTTCTCCCGCGTGAATTACTCCTTGTAACATCAGCCAAACTACTTGGCAATAAAAGTCCATTAAAATCGGCCAGCCGTTTCGGAGTCCATTGGGTACATACACTCATCGTCTTTTGTATATGTAGCATAATTATTATATCCCTCATATACGGGGTGTAAGGGGAACACTGTCGAAGCCAAAAGAAGGTAATTGTACTCATCATTATGAACAACTTTTACTATGCGACCAGCCCAGAAATCGCGAAAAAATCAGCTGTTCCATACATTTTGTCGAGTGTCAATGACCGTTTTCTATAGAACAGCTGATATTTTATTCGCGATTTCAGGGCTGGTCCCATACTAAAAGTGGTGTCACTTCAGTACCGACCAAGTCTGCGATCCTTCAACGTTTCTGCGCTCGTCCTATAATTGTCTATTAAAATTATTTAAAACAGCGCTACGTCTTGTTGTAGCAAAAAATATTGCGACAAAAATTGCCAACCCCTCACCCTGCTCTTCAGACATTTGACTGAATTGTTTCTATTGAAAATAATCGTAACTACAAGTCTGGGCTATGTAAAGAAAGAAAGAAAGAAAATACATTTTATTCGACACCTTTACAAAAAACTTATATCTAAAGGATACAATCAGTGTCGAATGGGTCCGTCTCGGCATAAATGCTGAAAGTCAAGGACTATCAGCGCCGGTTTTCAGACGAACCCTTGAGTTTACACTTACAATACACTTAACACAAATTTACATATATATTTTTAATTATCTATATGCAATTTAAACAAATAAGACATAGGAAACAGAAAAAAAAAGTAGGACACAAAATAAGTATACTAAATTTACGGTACTAAAATATATGGAAAAACAACAGGAATTATACATAACAACAAGACAGAGTATTTAATAACAATAGTAATAATGACAGCAGGAACGAAAAATTGCTAATGTAGTAGCTTTACCTAGTCTGTGATTTCAGGTGATACCTAACAGTAACCACGCTACGTTCCCTGACTTAGACCACATTGTTACCTACTTGACTTGTAACCGTTTACGATGTTTTCTTTCAACTGGCGTAGTGTGTTTATGCGCAGTGCTGAACGAGTTTTTTAGTTTATAGCTCGGTTTATAGCTACTTTGTGCGTTGTTACTGTTGCGGATAAAACTACTGTCACCGAGGAGCTCACCTATAGACAGGACACTGGAAATCAATTCCGAGTTAGTTCACCGGAGTTCGCGGACGAAACCAGCCCTATTATAGAAGTTTGATCGTGATCGAGATTGAATGCCGTCCCGTTCGTATCTATTTACTCGCACCACGTGCGTAAGTGAGATGGCACGCGATCGCGATCACGATCCGAATCATCCATAATAAGGCATCAGTGTGTGACTATTTTAAAATGAAATAAATAAGGGACATTTTAGCACACACGGTCATCCGACCCTGAACTAAGCAAAGCTTGTACTATGGCTGCCAGAGACTGATATACATTTAAGTGGGCAAGTGCCTTTATTAACTAAACAAAATATAAGCTAAAACTAAAACTACAAATACAGTTAGACTGCCCATAGACCGTTGAAGGTCTAAAGACAATCCAAATGCTCAAGCCCACTACCAGTTGGCAGCGTACCCAGCATGCTGGCGGCATTACCACGTTGAATGGCAATGCTTATGCGTTGAGCTAGAAACACGTAATTATACAAGCCAGATATACATAATTTTTAAATACATACATAAATAGATATTAACACCCAGATATAGAACAAGCACAAATGTTCACATGAATGTTTGTCCTAGGTGGGGATCGAACCCACGCCCCCAAGCGCAGAAGGCATGTTCACTACCACAGGCAGTTGATTCTGTCAGTCAGTCACTGGTGTCGATTCTGTCATACCATTATCTAAACTAAACTAAATTTGACAGCTCTGAAACTATCGCTGAACTTCTCTCACATATTGAAATGATAAGAGACGCAGATAGTTTTAGTCCTGTCATATTGGTTTAGTTTAGGAAGTGGTATGTCGGAATCGACGTCACTGTGTTTTATTTTGGTGCTTACGATAGAGCACCAAAATCGGTCGTGCTGGAAGGTTTTTCTGAGTAATAAAAAAATGACTGTCTTTAGTTTTTCTAATGTATATTTTTAGTGTAAAAACTTTTGTTATTCCAATAAATAAGTAATTAATGGGATCTATGAGGAACAATCAATGACTGTTTTACTTACATCTATGGGAACAATGCAGTTTTTCGACGATAAATAAAAATTTGAGCTGAACTGAAAAAGCTGATAAAAATTACAAAGAATTTATAATAAAACTTTCAAGACTCAGTGACTAAGTTGCTACTTTTTCCTTCAATCTCCTTCAACAATGTTTTTTAGACTCTTTTTATTCTTAAACTTGGTAAGTCACTCAGATCATAAATAAACAAGGGAGACATGGAGAGGTGGAGTGGCAGGTGCGAACGCATCCAGTTTAAATGAGTCTGGAAGCCTTTAGTCGAAGTCACCTTACAGACTAGCTTGCTGCCCTTTTTATTCACGTGGACTCTTGAGGTCTCACGTTCTGTTTTCTCAGGTAAGTCATGACAGTACTCGAAGCTTGGTGTTTTGTCCATGCCCTCTCTATCAGTAAGCAGCCGTCGGCCATCTTTACAGCTAGGTACGCGGCAGTTAAAGCTAGATACCTACAATAAAGGATGCGAGTAAATGAGCCGGCGGTATACATTCGTACAAAGGACTGCTCGTAAACGTATCGCGTACCGGCTCCCCGACTATTATACACATGTCGTAAAACTATTTAATTAAAATTGCTTTTTGGGAAAACTTTGCTACGGTGGGTAGTTATGAACGTATGGAGAGAGTTTGAAGAGATTTACTGCCTTCAGCAGATATAGGTGACCAGCTGACCAGTGACTACAGTTACCAGCCACTTGTTTGCTTCTGTTTTATATTTGTTTAAATACAGGGTGTAAGGGGAACACTCTCGAAGCCAAAAGAAGGTAATAGAACTCATCATTATGAACAACTTTTACACACACAGATTTTTAAACAAGTATACGGGGTGTAAGGGGAACACTCTCAAAGCCAAAAGAAGGTAATTGAACTCATCATTATGAACAACTTTTACTATGGGACCAGCCCTGAAATCGCGAGAAAAATATCAGCTGTTCCATAGAAAACGGTCACTGACACTCGACAAAATGTATGGAACAGCAGATTTTTCGCGATTTCAGGGTTGGTCCCATGGTTAAAGTTGTTCATAATGATGAGTACAATTATCTTCTTTTGGCTTTGAGAGTGTTTCCCTTACACCCCGTATACTTGTTTAAAAATCAGTGTGTGACAAGCCTCGTATCTAAAATACAACATTGTCAAGATCAATTTATACGATGGTAAGAGGCTTGATGGCATGACGTTAGTTCCCTGGTAGTTGCATCGAGACGTAGGAAGCTTTTAGTGTGAAACGATGCATTATTATTTTTTTGGTAAAAATAAGTACCTTTGGATATTCGCCAAAGAACCAGAGTCACCGACATAGCTGTTAAAATTTGCAAGTTGAAGTGGCAATGGGCAGGCCACATCGCTCGAAGAACCGATAACCGATGGGGAAGAAAAGTTCTGGAGTGGAGACCACGAACCAGAAGACGCAGCGTAGGGAGGCCTCCTACTAGATGGACCGACGACATTGTGAGAGTCGCGGGCATCCAGTGTATGCAAAAGGCAGACTGTTGTTCAGTGTGGAGGTTAAAAGGGAAGGCCTATGTTCAGCAGTGGACGTCTTCTGGCAGATGATGATGAAGTACCTTTCGCTCGACGTTTCGACCATGTTACAATGGCCGTGGTCACGAGCTGACTGAACACTGCGGGTGAGTCCGGCAAGAAGAGCGGGTGTTTTGTTCTCCTACCCTCACTTGATCTTGAAAAATGGCAGGGTACGACACAAAACACTTACTGTATTGGTTAATGTCCTAGTTACACCGCGGTTTGTTCACTTGCTTAATATGGGATTCCACGACGCCGCTAACTTAAATCAATCTTCCCGGTGGACTGATGGTAAGCAAAAACCGCTGCCTATGGACACCTGCACCACTAGCGGTGTTGACGGTGCTTTACCAGCCCGGAGAGATAGTTGTAGACACACTTGAAACGCTTCATGTTGAAGCTCGACGGGAAGACCTCTGGGGAAGGACATTCCACAGTGATTCCACTTCTTGCAGGTCCATGGAAGAAAGAAACGGAAAATTGGACGGATTATTATAGTCTGCTTGCTAGTAATTTATATTTCCTACCATGACGTGTGATATCATATTATTATATCATCATCATCATCAGCCCTTAGTGACCCACTGCCGGGTATGTACTTCTTTGATTCTGTCACTCTCCCCGGTCTGTTGCTAGTCGCATCCACTCGTGTCCGACAGTATAGTAAACTGTTATATGTATATATCATACTAATATTATAAATGCGAAAGTGTGTTTGATTGTTAGTTTGTTCCTTTTCCATGCAGTAACGGAGCAACGGATCAACCTGATTTTTTGCATGAATATAGTTCAAAGACCAGAGAGTGACATAGGCTACTTTTCATCATCATCATCGCCATTTATTTTTCATGATTACGCGGGTGAAACCGCGGGGCGCAGCTAGTATTATATATAGTTCATCAATAAACTATCTATACAGGGTGTAAGGGGAACACTCTCGAAGCCAAAAGAAGGTAATTGTACTCATCATTATGAATCACTTTTAGTATAGGACCAGCCAAGAAATCGCGAAAAATAAATCAGCTGTTCCATAAATTTTTCAATGACCATTTTTCTATAGAACAGCTGATATTTTTTTCGCGATTTCAGGGCTGATCCCATAGTAAAAGTGGTTCATGATGATGAGTACAATTACCTTCTTTTGGCTTCGAGAGTGTTCCCCTTACATCCCGTATGTAAATTCAAAGTGAAGTAAATATGTATTTCACAGCGGGCAATGGAGAGAGCTATGCTCGGAGTTTCTTTGCGCGATAAAATCCGAAACGTGGATATTCGCCAAAGAACCAGAGTCACCGACATAGCTGTTAAAATTTGCAAGTTGAAGTGGCAATGGGCAGGCCACATCGCTCGAAGAACCGATAACCGATGGGGAAGAAAGGTTCTGGAGTGGAGACCACGAAGCGGAAGACGCAGCGTAGGGAGGCCTCCCACTAGATGGATCGACGACATTGTGAGAGTCGCGGGCATCCAGTGGATGCAAAAGGCAGGCTGTCGTTCAGTGTGGAGGTTAAAGGGGGAGGCCTATGTTCAGCAGTGGACGTCTTCTGGCTGATGATGATGAAATATGTATTTATAATGAGCTGGGATCAAAAGGGCTCTCACTGACACTATAACTTATCTTATTGATACTTGTGGTTTGTCGCACTTTGATTCGGTCTGAAGTCCATAGTCCGAGACGAGTCAATAATACTAATGATGATAACCAGTCAACACGGCAATCCAAGGCCACTATCAAACATTACCAAGATCTCTATAAATATATCGTTAATATATGTTTTCTATCGCGTTGTAATTTTTATTTCTGGTGTACACAATAAAGAGTTTCTATCTATCCATATATCTATCTATAAGTACCACTACCACAGCCTCGTGGGTTTTCTCGATAAGGTGGTACGAGTCACCTATGGCGGAAAATTCAAATTTTAAACAGTTTTTTGGTCCTAGTAGCCAGGCCAGATAATTATTTTTAAATAACACAGTGTTTGCACAAAATGTTGGCTGTTTTTTACATTATAATGTACAATTATTTAACAGTAACGCACCATATTACTTACATTTGTGAATAAACCGTTTGAAACAGCAAAAATTAGTTTATTCACAAATGTAAGTAACAATGTGCATTAGAGATAAATAGCTTTACATGATTTTGTAAAGCATATTTAATCAATTTGCGCAAATATCATGGTTGTTTACAATAATTACCCGGCCTAGCTACAAGGACAAGAAAACTGTTTGAAATTTGAATTTCCCGCCATTTGTGAAACGAACCACCTTAACCTACAGGACCCTTACATTTTTCGGGATATAAAATAGCTTATGTGCTACAAGGGAGATATGCTAAAGGCCCGATTGCACTTTGATTAGTGCGAGTGCGAGTGATTATTGCTTAGTAATTTTGCGAGTGATTAAAGTATACACTCGCACTAATCAGTTATAGTCCAAATGTGTATAGTGCTCACTAAGCACCTTCATTAATTACTTGCACTAATCACTAATCATTTTTCGGAACATAAAATAGCTTATGTGCTACAAAGGAGATATGTCTAAAGGCCCGATTGCACTTTGATTAGTGCGAGTGCGAGTGATTATTGTTTAGTAATTTTGCGAGTGATTAAATTATACACTATTATTAGTTATGGTCCAAATGTGTGTAGCAATCACTAAGCAACTATATTAATCACTCGCACTAATCACTAATCAAAGTGCAATCGGGCCTTTAGTTCAATTATTATTCGTGTTAAAAAGTCTAAATTTTCCATAAAAACACTATACCGTTAAACCGTTTAACAAAAACTAAGTAATCTCTTCATCATCATCTTTCACTTACTCATTTTTCACGCACACTAAGAAATTTGTAACTTGCTTTCAAACGGCCCTTTTGGAGATCGATGGGGAGGCCTATGTCTAGCAGTGGCCGTCCTGTGGCTGAAATTATGATGATGATGTTTAAACTTGTAGCGATACCACATGCAAAGAAGGGCGACAAAGTCGTCTGCTGGATAAATTCGCAAAAAGGCATCAAGCCTGATTTAGACCAGATGCGTTCGCACCCGGCACGCCACCATACCATTTGTGCCCTTGTTTGAATGGTCTGAGATACAAACACTAATATAATAAACGATGTAACAAAAAAAAAAAAAAACAGCCAAGTGCAAGTCGGGCTCGCGCGGTGAGGGTTCCGTACCACAACATAACTTGTTAGCTACTAAAGTACAAAATAATAGTGCAAAAAGACAGCATTCCATCTACGCCCAGGCGGTCACCCATCCAAGTACCGGCCGCGTCCGCCGTTGCTTCACTTTGGTGATCGTACGAGAACCGGTGGTGAACAGAAATTCGTCACCGACTCGCACTTGGCTATTTTTGATTGCCATTATTATTAGCTAGATGCGTTCGCACCCGCATGCTACCTTACCATTTCTCCACAGGCTACCACAGTATCAAAATTCATCTGAATCACTCAGTCGTTACAGAGTTGATTGGGGACAAACATCTTGCACACAAACTTTCGCATTTATACTATTAGTGTGGAGTGTGATTAGTGTGATAGCAACTCAGGTGATGTACTATCTATATTATCAGACAAGTGATAACGATAAGACGGATGTAACGGAAGCTTGGACTTTGCCCAATGATAAAGTCCAAATATCCTCGTATATAATACACATACGTAGTTGGGATTGTCTCGAGATATAATAAACACGTGTCTATTTCCATTTTCTTTTTAAATTACTTTATGCAATACAGCACTTATTTACAGTTGATACTTAGTTTAAAAAAAAAGTCAAGTGCGTGTAGTGACACGCTCGTGGTAGGGTTCCGTAGCTATATTGAAAATAAATAACAATCATAACAGGTTCGAGTTGTTAGCGCGCAAAGTTGTTTTTACCGTTTCCCCGGAACGTTTGTTTGATTTCGCGTTAGCTCGTATCCTTTTTGACTCCAGTAAGTTATGATAGATAAACGTTAATTCTAGTAAGTTTTTTAGAAAGACTTTTCATAATAGTTTTTAGGGTACAATTTAACTGATACGTATAAATAACCACTCAGGTAGTTAGGCCTCTTTTTTGTGGTTGCCTGGCAGGGGGTTGACTCAACCCATTTTAAGTGACTGGTATACACGCCTAGCCTAGAATCACTGGCTTATAAGTAACGCTCCCAGAGCACAACATTTGGTGTTTGGCTAGTCAGCCAACTACTAGAAAGCCGTATGGTATGCTATGGTTTTCTTACTATTTTTTCACCTTTGAACCCTGTGCTTCGGAATTTAAACTCTAAGTCTCAATTATTTTAATAACAGGGCATGATTAAACACCACTATAAATGTTCACAAAATTTCAAAATTTTTCCTTTTAGTTTCAGTTATATTTAAACGTGTATAACATTTCAGCGGTATAGTCTTGATGACCTCTGAATTAGAGGTTCGTCACATACATAAGGACACGGTGAAACTATACGGGTTTCTTAGTTTGATACGGAACCCTAAAACGTATAAAATGTGTGCGAGGAGTCCGGCGACAGCCGCTGGCGGCGCGCGGTTCAAGTGGCTGGTGCTGTGGTCGCTGTGGGCGGCGCGGCTGGTGTCGCAGCCGACACTGCCGGTGCTGGTGACGGGCGGCTGGCTGCGCGGGCACATCGCTCCTGACGGCGCGCACGCGGAGTACACTGGCATCCCGTACGCTACTGTCACGGAGAGGTTTCAGGTGAGTGGAGGCCAAGTACTCCAAGAAGCGAAAACTATTGTTAGACATTTTTTTTTTTTTAAATTTAATAAATAATAGGCTTGCATTTGACCACCATCACGCGATGATGCGGTCTACGTTGGAGCACGCTTGCCTAGAAGAAACCGATAAGTCAAGTCAAGTTTACAAAGTTTTCAAAATTTATGAAAGGTTTAGTTTAAAATGTCTTCAGATACTAAAATAAAAATAGGATACTTAGATAGTTGATTGAATCAAGCGTCACTTCGCGGAAGTCCATCCACAAAATGTATAGTGTAAATCCGCTTCTACGTCACTTCAAGTACAATAAGGATTTTGGGATAAATAATTTTACTGTATTATTTGTGATGCTAATTTAGCTTTTTAAACCTGAAATAAAAGATGCGGAATTACGCTAGAGATTCGTCAGAAAAACAGTTTTATAGAACACTTACATTAAAATAAATTACGCATTTATACTTTGATTTTATTTGACATCAAAAACCATATCAAATACAATATATGGCGCAACTCCAGGGTGTCTTGTTAGGTTTTCTTTAAAAGTGAGCTGTGACTTAGTTGCCATTGATAATATTTCAGGCTCCAGGCCCCGAACCAACATGGTCCGGAGAGTTCGATGCCACCGAGGAGTACATACGATGTCGCCAATCTGTAGCTGATGTGTTCGCCATCGGACAGCAGGACTGCTTGACACTCAACGTGCACACTCCCCTCAACACGCCTGCTGATGCCAAACTACCCGTCATGGTCTTCATCCACGGAGGAGGCTTTTTTGAGGGCTCCGGTTCGGCCGCTTTCTATGGACCAAAATATCTCGTACCAAAAGGAGTAATTCTTGTAACTTTTAACTACAGACTAAAAGTTCAAGGCTTTCTCTGCCTTCATATAAAAGAAGCACCGGGAAATGCAGCTATGAAGGACCAAGTTGCAGCTTTGAAGTGGGTGCAGAGGAATATTCAAGCTTTTGGAGGAGATCCCGACAATGTGACGATATTTGGAGAGAGCGCTGGTGCAGCATCGGTGTCCTTCCATCTCCTGTCGCCAATGTCTAAAGGACTCTTTCACAAAGCTATCACTCAGAGTGGGTCATCTCTAGACCCGTGGGCATATCAGTTTAGACCTGTTTTCCTTGCCAGTCTTCTCGCTAAGAAAATGTCTTACGAGTCTCAAGATCCTCACGAGTTATATAAATATTTTCAAACTAAGTCTGACGATGAATTAATATTTACAAAGGTACCACGTCAGCATGGGAATATCATCGCTTCAGAGATTCTCTTCACCCCGTGTACAGAAACTGCCATTGAAGGCGAAACACCGTTTCTGATTGAATCTCCTTATGACGTTCTTTTCGGAGGCACGTTTAACAAAGTTCCTATGATAATTGGTACAAACACAATAGAAGGACTAATGTTAATAGGGTTGGACACTGATCACATGATAGACCAACTAGAATTCCACAAATCCATACCTAAAAATTTGCACATGCCTGAGGAACAAACTAGAAAAGAATTTGGCGAGAAGTTAAAAGAGCTGTATAAAGTAGTTGATTTAAGCGATAGAGTGAAATTGTCAAGACTATTCGGGGAACTGTTCTTGATTTATCATTCTTTAGAAAAGATCGAGCTGATTCTTAAATCTAGCGACAAGCCAGTGTTCAGCTACATATTTAACTACGCTGGCTGGAGGAATATACCGAAGATGCATTTGAGGAAACCCTTCAACACTCCGTACAACGCGACACACGCAGATGAGCTGTTCTATTTGTTCTCGCAGCCGCTGATCCCGGGGTTGTTCGAAGGTGAAATGATTGAAAAGATGACCACGTTATGGACAAACTTTGCAAAATACGGGTAAGTGCTGTTTTGAAAATTACGTATTTAATACAAAGAAATAACAAATTAAAATCTAATATCTTTTCAATCCAACTGCCCAAGAAGGCGAACAATGTTTTTCGGGTGCATGTATGTAGGCTTTTAATGTTTCTATTATCTTCTATAGACTAAACGACTTGAACAATTTTGATAATTGTATAGTGTCGTTAGATTCGTTTTCATTTCTAGAGTGTCACATTAAATGATTTTATTTTTAATAATAATGAAGGTATATCGTACGCAAAACAGAAAAAAAATGATTTTTAAATTCATTATACTTAATATTTGTACTTGCACATATTTTTCATTTGGTTGTAAATAAAGAGTACATAATAATATTTTGTGACAGAAAACAATTTCGAGTGGGAATCACGCATTTTACCGTCTGACTTTAGTTTATGAGAGAAGAAGAACCCCTCCAGTTTTAGTTGAATAAATTCTGTGGTAAAAAATATCGATGAAATTTTACGTAAAAAATTATTTGAATCCCCAGAATATGCTAAAAGAAGAGAAAACTTGCTGAAGAAGTAGTGATTATATGGTTTTTCTTCCAGGAATCCTACGCCCCAAGCGTCCGAGCTGCTCCCAGTAGCGTGGCGGCCTGTTGAGCTGTCGTCTCCGACATCTCTATTCATAGATAAAGAGTTCTCTATATCGCCCATGTGGTACTCAGAGTCACTGAGGTATTTCAAAGAAATTTACTCGAAGTACAGACGACGGAGATAATCAAGAAATTGTCAAGTGCGTGTCGTGATACGCGTATGTTAATTTAAAGAACTTTATTTATCAACAAGACATTACAATTTTGCTTACGTGAGAAATTTATTAATGTACTTAGGAGATAGTGTATTAATAATTTATTATGTAAGTACTTACTTACTAGCTGTAGACCCCTAGGCCCCTGGTCATCCGATAAAAAAAGTTTTGTAAATATATTTCGACCAGATTGGTTTTCGCCTCAGGGATCCCAGAACGGGGGGGTATATTGCAATGCTGCCAGCATTCTGGGTACCGGCCGCGCGGTGGCAATTCGTTCATCATCATCATCATCAGCCAGAAGACGTCCACTGCTGAACATAGGCCTCCCCATTTAACCTCCACACTGAACGACAGCCTGCCTTTTGCATCCACTGGATGCCAGCGACTCTCACTATGTCGTCGGTCCATCTAGTGGGAGGCCTACCTACGCTGCGTCTTCCGGTTCGTGGCAATTCGTTCAACTAGTAAAAAATAAACTTTTTTATTTTATTTACTTGCTTTCTCTGTACATATTATATTTTTAGTAGTAATAGTTTTATCGATAAGTTGTAAATAATATTATTTAGTGTCTAATTTGTGATTATCTGGAAGTGATTTGTGTATTATTTATTATGTGTGTTTATTTTAATCTGATATATTTGTTAGTAAAGTGGTATTATTAATAACAAGGTTTATGTGAACCTCAGATCAGAGACACAAGGGAGATATGATTAGATGGCGTGGCGGGTACTAACTTATCAGGCCTAAATTAGGCTTGATTAACTCAGAGGATCTTGCCGCCTATGTTCTCGCATATTGACTATCTATTGTTAGTTCATTGGTATTTCTGCACATTTCTTAGTGTGGTTATTAGAAAATCGCGGGTAACACCGTGGGAAATAACTAGTATACTATAATGTAGAGCGTAACTGTGAAATGTAGAACGAGTTTGTTGATTTGTTCATCCTTCTTTCACGCAGGAACTGAGCAATGAATCCACGTGATTCTTTGCATAAAGATAGTTGGAGGGCCAGAGAGTGACAGTATACTTTGGTTTAGTAAAAAAAGTGCAAAATGTTTTTTTTTTTTTTTTTTCCATGACTCCTGGGTCCTTGCCCTTTGTCAACTTTTACAATATTTTTATTAACTATATTTGATATTACATAAAACTAATGATACATAAAAAAATGGTTCCTGAGAGATTGTCCACGCGGGTGAGGTTGCGGGTCGCATATAGTGGTTAGCAATTTTTTTTCTTTTTCATATTATGATGAAAATGCGTTGTCTACTTTTTCTACAGTACGACATTCTACTGAAAATCACAAAAATATTCTTTTCCTTTTCAAAGAGATTCAAAACAAAATTAGCACCATCACCGTCACTCATTAAACGGCGAAAAGGACGTTCACAGAGCGACCGTTTAGTACTTAACCGTCCATTTTTACCGTTTTTACTTTTAACAGTTTTTTTATTTAGCCGTTTATATTTTTATTTAAAGTCGGTCCTCGCAGCGTTTTATCATTTTTTCGCTGAATAAATCCCCTGGAAACGTTTAAAGCTGTGTTCAGATAATGTGCAACGCAACATGAAAGTCTACGCAAATGTGTGCTTCAAGCAAGGACGTTTTATACCCTATTCATTAATTGGATAAAGCCAATTTACAAATCAATATTAAGTATAATAATAAATTACCTGTAGTATAATCATCATCATCATCATCATCATTTCAGCCATAGGACGTCCACTGCTGGACATAGGCCTCCCCCATCGATCTCCAAAAGGGCCGGTTGGAACCGGCCTGCATCCAGCGTTTCCCTACGGTCTCTTTTAGGTCGTCTGTCCATCTTGTGGGTGGACGTCCTACGCTGCGCTTACCAGTCCGTGGTCTCCATTCCAGAACCTTTCGGCCCCATCGGCCATCTGTTCTGCGTGATATGTGCCCTGACCACTGCCACTTCAACTTGCTAATCCGGTGGGCTATGTCGGTGTAGTATAATAACAAATTACAAATAAAATAAAATATGTCAATCAAATTAAAATACAACCATGTCAACCAACTTAATTAAGTGCTGTATTTGTAGTGTAAACTATTATTTATATGTCACAGCCAGTTTTGTTACTAAAATATTGATGTAGTAGCAAAACTGTCTGAAAACATGCAGCGATTTAAAACATTGTATTCAAATCGCGAGAGCTAAAACATATTTTTATTGACTAATATTTTTTTACACTTGTTGACTTACATGCGTTTTTAAATATGTGTATGGTTAATCCGTGTTTTGTTCTAATACATTATTTTTATCACCCATAGTTCAGGCGCTTATTTATGAAAGAGCATCGATCTATATTGATTTATTTGTGAAAAGGTAAAATTCAAAATGACGCAAGTGACAGGAGGCGCGCATTTACTTTTCTATTCATAACTAGCAGCACCCACGGTTTACCCGTTGTCTATTTTTTTTTTAAGTTAACACATGCGCTATTTGTTGATCCAGGGTCTAAGGTCCATACCAATTGTCTTCTTACGTCATTCAGGCATTATGGAATTGAGTAGGAAAACATAATCATTAATATTTGTGGTAACATTTTACATGTCATATTTTTTACTAGGATCTAATAAAATTATTTAAATTAAGTAAAAGTATTATTATAATTAAACTTATATTATTATTATAATTTATTATTTCGGTATTATTATACCGATAACCGAAGGGGAAGAAAGGTTCTGGATTGGAGACCACGAACCGGAAGACGCAGCGTAGGGAGGCCTCCCACTAGATGGACCGACGACATTGTGAGAGTCGCTGGCATCCAGTGGATGCAAAAGGCAGGCTGTCGTTCAGTGTGGAGGTTAAAGGGGGAGGCCTATGTTCAGCAGTGGACGTCTTCTGGCTGATGATGATGATGCTTATTATAATTAAGGTACTAAGAATGCACCTATCATATTTACCGATCACAAATCTTCAAATTTGTCATTTTGTGATACATATTACAGCTATTAGTCGTGTAATGCTCTTGCGTTGCACGTCGCGTTAAACATTGCATTGCAGACAGTCTGTCCTAACCCTAAGTACAAGTATCAAGTATGGGGGTATGGGGGTACTTCATGCACCGCATTTATCCAGAAGGGATGTTTTATCGAAGGGGCTGCATTAATGCGGGGGCACGATCCCCCTGTACACCGCCGTAAGTTAAAATAAATGCACGGATTAAAACGAGCACTTCGACGGGTGGAAATGAAAAACATGACGAGATAGCTTGCGTTTTTTGGTGGAAAGTGACGACTAAATTGTGGAGAGTGCTCGCGGCAGATAACCTTTTTGACATTATTATCTAGCATACAAAAAATTGATACGTATATATAGGTACTACGATTGATTGATGTTGGCACTGTTTTTTAACCCCTGACGCAAACAGAGGCGTGTCATAAGCTTACATGCGTGACTCATCATCATCATCAGCCAGAAGACGTCCACTGCTGAACGTAGGCCTCCCCCTTTAACCTCCACACTGAACGATAGCCTGCCTTTTGCATCCGCTGGATGCCCGCGACTCTCACAATGTCGTCAATCCATCTAGTGGGAGGCCTACCTATGCTGCGTCTTCCAGTTCGTGGTCTCCACTCCAGAACCTTTCTTCCCCACCGGTCGTCGGTTCTTCGAGTGACATGCGTGACTGCTTCGAATGAATGGACGGGACCAGAAGAAGCGCACTTTTGAAGATTACAAAGTGAGCTCCGGGGCTCACTTCGTTTCAGTCGGTCTCTAGCCGTAGGAAGTGCGACACATGACTTTTGTTGCATGATAACGAAATATCTGACAAAATTATGGCTTCGTGTGCTTTTCCGAAGTGTAATAGCACAACAAAAACTGATATCTATTTTTTGTACCAAATGTACTGTTACATGGTTATAATTAGGTGTTGAAGTATATGTCCGACGGTTTTGACTCGTTTTGACTGAGCAAGTTCAATGGTTATGGCCCGTCCATTCATTTTATTTTGGTCGAAGCGTGGCTGTGGGTCTAGCTGTAGCATCGTGGCTCTCAAACTGTTGAACAGATAATGATTTGTTTTTGTTTGTAAGGTGACTTTATTGAGAGTGTTTTTAGCTATAATTCAAGAATATCTTGTTAGTTGTTTGAAGATTATCAGCTCTTTTATCGGGGTTTAAATTAAATAAATTATACTTCTTATAACATCAGCTATCTGCTAAAGTATAAAGTAAGTAGTAAGTAGTAGTAAGTATTTTTGTATTTTATATATTCTAATAATCAATTAATTAATGTAATTTGTGTAATAAATTATGGATGCAAATCTGGCTAGCAAAAATTTTCATTTCATTTTCATTAAAGTCGCTGTCTATGCTTAAAGTCTGATATCTATGTTTAACAACAATAAATTATTTTGTGTTTAATTTTGTATTTGTATTTAATTAATTAATCTGCTAAAGTCCCGTCAATACTCCAGGGGCCTTACGGACAACAGCTAATTGCGGCACCTAATCCGCTCAGTTGGAAAATCACGCGAACGTGAACCTTATCGCGCCCAGATACGGTTTGCGGTCGCGTGGTTTTCCAACTGAGCGGATTAGGTGCCGCAAGTAGCTGTTGTCCGTAAGGCCCCAGTATAGGGAACCTTACCGTCAATATATTAGATTATTTGAACGATCACTTAGGGCTATGTTAGGGCCTTATTATTGTATTTCTGTATACACGGTGTAAGGGGAACACTCTCGAAGCCAAAAGAAGGTAATTGTACTCATCATTATGAACCACTGATATTTTTTTCGCGATTTCAGTGTTGGTCCCATAGTAAAAGTTGTTCATAATGATGAGTACAATTACCTTCTTTTGGCATCGAGAGTGTTCCCCTTACACCCCGTATACTTGTTTAAAAATCTGTGTGTGACAAGCCTCGTATCTAAAATACAACATTGTCAAGATCAATTTTTTTTTTCTTTTTTTTTTTAATTTTTTTTTTTTAATTTCTTTATTTCATATGTATACACATAATTAATCTAAATTAGTCCTACCGAAAAACTAAGCTGTTTGTATCGATACTAAGATTCACTGAACGCGCGGTCTGCTCGGTTTTCCATCTATCTGACATTCTGATAAATGCCTCCGATGCCAACTGCTGCTGTAATTGATAAATGCAGTCCCAACGTTTACGTTTTCCAAATCCAAAAACCACGAATTTTTATAGAATTTGTTCACGCCGCGCTCGTGCTAATTTGAAAAGAAAAATAAAAAAAGAGGAAACGCCAAAACGGCCAATGAAATTCAAGAAAAAATAAAAGGCAGCAACGGCCAATGAAATTCAAACACGACGACGTTCGAAATTTTATTTAAAATGTGTCACGTATCCCGAGCGTAAAGCGCGCGCCACATTTTAAGGCAAATTCGCGTCATTGTGTGGAATCGCCTCGTGAATACGTCGCTCGCTCACGGAACACCCGAGTGTGCTTTTTATTAGTATTTCGGATTGGCTAATACGTGCACGTTTTAATGGCGTGCACTGGGAGACGTAAAGCAGCGATTTCACTAAGTGCTCGGCCAGTTGAGCGAGCATTCGTTCAACTCGTGTCATCATCATCATCAGCCAGAAGACGTCCACTGCTGAACATAGGCCTCCCCCTTTAACCTCCACACTGAACAACTCGTGTACGATACAATAATCTATCCTTACTTCTCTACATAGTATAAATTGAAGTCGCTTTCCGCGTCTGTCTGTCTGTCTGTATGTCTGTATGGCCGCTAACTCCTCCTAAACCACGCAACGGATTTTGATGCGGTTTTCACCATCAATTAGATATATTTTCAAGGAAGGTTTATATATATATAACTAGCGACCCGCCCCGGCTTCGCACGTAATTACACCCGTGCGAAGCCGGGCGGGCGGGTCGCTAGTAATATTATAAAAGCGAAAGTAACTCAGTCTCTCTGTCTCTCTGTCTGGATGTTTGTTCGCTTTTCAAGACTAAACGGCTAAGCCGATCTTAACGAATTTTGGCAGGATGATAGTGTACATCAAATGGACGGACATAGGGTACTTATACTGCCAGAAAATGCGGGAAAATTGAAAATCGCAGGTAGCACCGCGGGATTCAGCTAGTATTTATATAAAAGAAAGTCGTGTTAGTTACACTATTTATAACTCAAGAATAGCTAAACCGATTTGGCTGAAAATTGGTGGGGAGGTAGTTTAAAACCAGGAGATGGACATAGGCTACTTTTTAACAGCATCATCACCATTTTTCATCATTACGCGGGTGAAACAGCGGGGCGCAGCTAGTTATAGATAAAAAAGCTTATGTATTTTAATTAATTAACCAAAAACTTTTAGCGGATTTATCTCGTGTATTTTACATTGTCATCTATTTTAATTGTGACTTTAATATTGAGATAAAGTGGTATGATAAGACCTCTGTTTCTACTACGAATATAGGTGGATGGAGCACGCTTGCCTAGAAGATACCGGTTCACTCGTGATTTGAAGACACCCAGATTGTAACTATCGGCGAACACAATTTTCATTTCGACTGTAATTTTTATCCTAGTGATCGTTTGCCACGAAATATTTAGGAAAACGAACTAACGCACTTTTTTAACGGACAAATCAATAAATAAAATCCCTTTTTTCAGACAAATCAGAACAACAAAATTATGTAATTAAAAAAAAAAAAAAACACTTCTTTTTATTAAAAAATCTATGTCTATGTGCTATATAGGTATTAACAGTCTTGTATTAATAATTTTTCTGTAACATTAACTTTATTGAGATAATTTACCTGTTTCATATTTTCCAGTGCGTTTCTATTATTTTTCCTACTTTACCGTCAGCATTCCCCCGGCAATTAAAAAATCTTGTTAATTATAATTTAAAAAGTAAAAAAATAACGTAATTAACTGTCGACATGATTTTCTTAAGTCCATAAAGTATCGTTGGCTCACTTAACGAACGCAAGAGGGAAAATTTCCTGGGACCTTATTCTTGTGCTATTCGATATTTAAGTCATCATCATCAGCCAGAAGACGTCCACTGCTGAACATAGGCCTCCCCCTTTAACCTCCACACTGAACGACAGCCTGCCTTTTGCATCCACTGGATCCCGCGACTCTCACAATGTGACGACATTGTCGACATGGACCGACGGGTCCATCTAGTGGGAGGCCTCCATACGCTGCGTCTATCGGTTATCGGTTCTTCGAGCGATGTGGCCTGCCCATTGCCACTTCAACCTGCAATTTTTTTTTATTTTTTTTTTAATTTATTTATTAATTTTTGATATTTAGGTAATGAGAGCAAATAATATCGAGTGCACATTCATTGCCCGTTGAGAAGTCAGCATCATCAACCAGAAGACGTCCACTGCTGAACATAGGCCTCCCCCTTTAACATCCACACTGAACGACAGCCTGCCATCTGCATCCACTGGACGCCCGCGACTATGTTGAGAACTATGTTGCCCGCGATAATGTTGAGAAGTATTCGATAAACATTTGTATTTACAGTGAGTTTTGGAAAATAGGAATAACCTAGACGACACTACAACTCCATAACCTCCTCAACGACGACGATGACTAGGTACCACCTTATCAGAGTCTTTCTTCCATGACGTCTCACTAGATGTTGTTATTTTTAGGGTTCCGTACCCAAAAATTATAAACGGGACCCTATTACTAAGGTTACGCTATCTGTCCGTTAGTCCGTCCGTCCGTCATACCTTTTAATGGCTGTATCGTTCGAACCATAGTAAATAGCCAGTTGTTTTTTTTTTTACAAAATATGTAATTTTACGGCGAATTAACTAAAAAAATATAATAAACTAGCGACCCGGCCGGGTCGCTAATTATACTTATAAACCTTCCTCTTGAATCACAATATCTATTAAAAAAAAACTGCTTCAAAATCCGTTGCGTAGTTTTAAAGATTTAAGCATACATAGGCAAGGGAATCTATGGTCGATCGCACGCATTCCTAAAAATGTACTGACGTGATGGGCTAATTCCAATAACAGTGGTCTTTTCACCAGTCAAAATACCAGTATTTTAAGTGCGTTCATAAAAAACATTTTATTTTACACGCGCGTAACTTTAAGAAAATACTTGTCAACAAACAACCTTTCACTGCGAAAATGTCGATATGAAATAAGAAGGCACCAGATTTATTTGCGGCAGTTTTTGGTCTCTTTTGACCCAAGAAAAATACCCAAGTCTCCAACAAATCGCACAGCAATTAACTGCTTTGTTTGGGTCGACGTATTTGTGCGAATCTGCGTTTTCTGAAATGAAAATAACTAAATCCAAATACCGCAATCGACTTACCGACGAACATTTGTCTTCCTGTTTGGCACTTAGTAAATACGTGCCTTCCTATGAGAAATTAGCAGAAAATACGCAGTGCCATGCATCGACCTCTAAGTAAATCGGTCCAGAGAGGCCCGAAAACTGATAAAAACACTCTTAGTTCATGTGATTGGCTTCATACTTATTTTTAGTAGTTATTAGTTATTAACTTGTATAATACATTCTCGTGGCGGTAACCGTGCGAGGCGGACGTGCATCGATACGTTGTGCAATCTTTGTTTTGACGCTCGCTGCGATAAGCCCGGTACGGGTCTAGCTACCTGGCCGGGCGCTTCACCGCGCCTGCATCGGAGATAATGGCGTCAGGCGTAGAAGAAATCGAAGTTGACGAACAGTTGGAATCGTGTATGAATAAACCAATCAAAAGAGCACATGATGAAGTGGAAAATAATGAGCAAGATTGGCAATCGATTAAAGGAAAAAGTAAGAAGTCGCGTCAAGTTACCGAAGAGAAAAATAAAGCGGAAATATATATATCTAGTGACGAACCATTACCAAAACAATTCGCTTTGGCGAGAATGTTTAAAGATATGAATATGAGTGATGTATCGAGTATAAAATATCTAAATCCATACAAAATAAGAGTTACTTTTCAAGAAGAAAAGAGCATAAAAGATCTATTCTCTGTTGAAGAATTAAAAAATAAAGGATGGAGATTTAGTAAATCGTCAGAAGTAAGTTATTCGTATGGCGTAATAAAAGATGTGGACTTGGACCTGACAGAAGAACAAATCTTAAAAAATATTACGTGTCCAGAATCTGTGGAGCTTACATCTTTAAAGAGATTATCCCGCCGAAACAGAGAAAAAGATAAAGAAGGGAGATGGTGCCCATCAGAGACGGTGCGTCTCTGCTTCAAAGGAAACTGGTTACCTACGTCTATACACGTCCACGGAGTGAGAGTACTTATTGAACCTTACGTGTACCCTGTAACCCAGTGCTTCCAGTGCTGGGCACTAGGTCACACTGCGAAGTCTTGCACTGTTAAAAGAGATGTATGCCCTAAATGCAGCGGTGACCACACAAACTGTGCCACTAAAGTTTTTACGTGCGCGAATTGCTCGGGAAGGCACATGGTTATGGCGAAGACTTGTCCCGCTTATCTGAAGGAAAGAAAGATAAGGTTAATTATGGCAGAATACAACTATACATATAGTAAGGCATCGCAAATATATGCGCAGTCATCTATTTTAATACCGGCTGATAAAACAGAACCTCGAGCAATGACTCAGATTGTTACGCAAACCAGGGGAGCAGAAACGCAACCTAGTCCCAGCTTCATGACCAGTAGTAAGTATGTGCCATTGGATGTCCAATCGGAGAAGAGCGTCATTTTGCCTACAAGGAAGCCGAAGAAAAAAATTAAGAAGGCTAGAAATGATTGGACAGGGTCATCGGAATGGAATGACGTTGAAGAGGACAGATATGAGAATGAGCCAACGCAACATGAGCGATACTCAGATGAGCGAATGTCGGAAAAAACTACATTTAGCGAGCTTATGTCCAGAATAAAGGAGGTAATATTTCTAAAAAACATTGACGTTGAGTCTAAAGTGAAGCGAGTTATTAAGTTGTGTATCGAGTGGATTATAATAGTGATGGTAGATAACGTTTCGGATTGGCCCGTTGCCAATTTAATTTATGGATTTTTGAATCGTAATGGTTAGTACAGATATAATTAAACTGAACATATTACAGTGGAATGCCCAAAGCCTTAGTCAAAAACTGACTTCATTCGGACAGATATTAATGCAAGAAAAAGCCCATATTGCGTGTATAAGTGAGACATGGTTAGCGGGGAACAACTCTTCAAGAGTAAGTCAGTATAATGTTTACCGCGCCGACCGCGACTCTCACGGCGGTGGTGTAGCTATATTTACGCATAGATCTATAAAGTCACAGGTATGTCACTTAAAGTTACATAATTGTGGTTTAGAGGTCGTTTGTGTTAAAATTTTAAATTGTAAATTTATAGATAACATTATTTCAATCTATTGTCCACCAGCTGCGAGTCCATCTCTGAAAGATTTTAAAGATTTATTATCAATTTTTAACCGCCGGACTCTTATACTTGGTGATTTTAACGCGCATCACTTATCATGGTCCTATAAAACTGATACCAGAGGCAAGTTATTATTTGATGCCTTGATAGATAGTGAGTTTATAGCCTTAAATGATGGTCGTGATACTCGTGTCAAATTAGTAAATGGACACCTGCAAAAAACAGCTCCAGATTTATCACTAGTCTCTTCTGACATTGCGATAGAATTTAATTGGTCGGTTCTCCAAGAAAACCTTAAAAGTGATCACCTATTTATAAAAATATGTACTTCCTACTGTGAGTTCAATAAACCTGTTATTAAAAGAAACTATAAAAAAGCTAACTGGAACGGTTACAATAATTTCCTTAATGATATATTTAATACCTTCGAAATTCCTACAGATAGTCAAAAATTTTATGATTTATTTTTAGATAATTTAAATACAGCAGCGGATGTTCATATACCTTATACTAAAATTAATCAAAATCCGGAATCTAAGTTTAAACCTAAACCCTGGTGGAATAGTGACCTTTCTAAATCAGTGGCCACAAGAAGATTAGCGTTATCTCAGTTTAGAAGAAACCCTACACCTGCTAATTTATCAATTCTTAACCAAAAAATTGCCGAAGCTCATAAGTTAATTAGTGATGCGAAGAATAATAGTTGGTCTGAGCTATGTTCATCCGTGAACGAGAAAACGTCTTCTTCAGAAATGTGGCAACGTATGAGATGGTTAAAGGGTAACAAATATAGTCAACAACATATAACTGAAACACAAGCTTCGAAATTACTTAATTCCCTGGCACCCGATTACGTCATTCCGAACCAGCCAACATTTAAAAGCTCCAATTCACAGCTAGATGTTGAAATCTCCATGCAGGAGCTTGATGCATGTATTAAATCAAAAGATACATCTCCTGGATGTGACGGTGTCACGTATTCTATGATAAAATACCTCCCAAGTAATGGGAAGTGTTTATTACTATCTTTATACAATAGATTCTTATCAGCTGGATTTGTACCTATGCAGTGGCGAACGGTAAATATTGTACCTATCGTCAAACCGGGGCGTAATCCTAATGAAGTTTCATCATTACGACCTATCTCTTTACTGTCGTGCCTTTGTAAGACTTTTCATTTAATTTTACACAAAAGATTAGAGTGGCACGTGGAACACAATAATATGTTTTCTCCTAATATGGTTGGGTTTAGAAAAAGTAGATCATGTATGGATAATTTAAGTAGTTTGGTAAGTAGAATACAAATAGGGTTTTCTGAAAGTATGTCTACAATTGGATGCTTTATAGATGTTTTAAATGCATACAATAACGTGGATATAACTGTACTATTATTGACATTAGACAAGATTAGGGTTGGCCCAAAAATATGTCATTATTTATGGAATTTTCTTAAAGAAAGAACATTACAGTTAAATATCGGGGATAAGTGTTTGACAAGAGTTACAGGAATTGGTCTCCCGCAAGGGGACCCCCTGGCCCCCTTTTTATTTAATGCCGTTACTATGGATATTTGTAAGATATTGGAAGAAAAGGTTTACATATCTCAGTATGCGGATGATTTTGTTATATATAACCAGTATAAAAATATCACAGACGGGGGTCAGATATTAGATTCTAATTTAAAATTACTATGTTCACTGTTAGAAAAGTTGGGCTTAGACATTTCCCCAAGCAAAAGTAAACTATGTATATTCAAAAGGGGTTTTTATAGGGACATTTTAAATATCAGAATAAATGATACACCACTTGAAATTGTAGACAATATTAAATACTTAGGAGTATGGCTTGATAGAGGGATTAGATGGACTAAACATATAAATGAAATTTATGATAAATGCTTTAAGTTTATTAATGTTTTTAAGGTGCTAGTTGGCTCTTCGTGGGGCGTACACCCTATTCATTTGAGACGTTTATACATATCTATTGTTCGTAGTCGCCTAGACTACGCAAGTTTCTTGTTTGACAACTGCTGCCGTACGAGAATCTCTAAGCTAGATAAACTACAAAACCAATTTTTAAGAGTTATAGGAGGTTTTATTAAAAGTACGCCTATCCACGTGATGGAATCAGAGCTGTGTATCTCACCTTTATACGTTCGCAGACAATACCTAGCGTCAAAGTACTGGCTTAAAACTAAGTCAATTCGTAATAATATTGTTATCGAGTTACTTGAAGAGTTGTCTCGCCTGTTGAGAGTACCGTATTGGGCTCGTAAAAAGAAACCTTTATTAGTATCTGTTCATAAAATCCTTAAATATAATAGTTTTAACAGTAGTAAGCAGATAGAAATGTTTAGCATGAACACGTGGGTTAGTAATGTTAAATTAACAGATGTCTTGGAACCTAGTATTACTATATTAGATAAACCGAAAAGATGTTATAACTCTCTAGACCTGAAGCTTAAATGTGTAAACTATTTATGTGACAAATATTCAGGCTATTACAAATTATTTTCTGATGGATCCCTAGCAGATAACAAAAGGGGAGCAGCGTTTTTAGATGCAGAGACTGGAAGTAGTATGAAATTTTTAATAAAATCTAAAATATGTATAATGAATTTGGAACTTATAGCTTTAGTAGAAACAGTATCGTACATAGAATCCATAAATTATGATAAATTTGTTATTTTTACTGATTCTAAAAGCGCCATTTTGCACTTAGCACGCTGCGTCAGTGGGTCAAGCTTTAGAGGCATTCCGATAGCATATAGTTTATTAAATAGTATAAATCGTATGAGAAGTATGAATAAAAGTGTTAAAATTCAGTGGATTCCTTCTCACGTGGGCCTGATGGGCAACGAAGAAGTGGATAAACTTGCGAAAGAAGCAGCTGTGGACGGAGAAGAGTTTAATTGCTTACCTAATTATACAGATTTGGTACCATATATTAAAAAGATAGCATTTGATACTTGGTCCGAATATTTTGACGCAAGATCATTGACGAAAGGTATTTGGTATAGAACTATCCAACCTACACTTCTTCGTTCTCCATGGTTTCTGAGGGCTGACATGGGAAGGAACGAAATTGTAACAGCTGTACGGCTTCGTTCTGGGCACGTTCCATTGAACATGTTTGCGTTCATCATGGGAAAAGTCGAGTCTCCTTCTTGTGATCGATGCGGCACAATCGAAGACGTTTACCACATTTTAATGGAGTGTGCCTGGAGCGAAGGACTGCGACGTCAACTGTTTGACTGCGATCATGTCCTCTGGCAAGTGGGAGGCTGCAATAGTGTCTTATCCGAGCCCGAATCACAGGATGCCAGAGGGCTGTATGATGTATACCGTGCAGCTCTTAAAGAAAGAATCCAATTGTAAATACTACCTAGAAAAATAATCAGTTACAAGGGTGTCATTAAATTAAAACCCTGTATAAAAATATAAGAATAAAAAAAAAAAAAACTTGTATAATAAGAAACTGTACTTCTTTAATTGTAAATAAAAGTATGTTTAAATAGTAATATGTGCGCAATACCTACAATAAACGATTTAACATAAAAAAATATTGTCTTATTGCAAGTCGATCGCTTGTCGTCTCAAATTATTGATATAGATCGCCATTAGTGAAAGTCTGCCCACCCCTGATGTAGTGATTCAAAAAGTAAAAACTAAAGAAACGTATTTTTTTAACGTAATTTTGTATTTGGTCTAATGTAAAAACGGTGATACGTACAAGAGTCAAACTTGGCATGATTTAAAGTACACACTCAAAAGGAAAAAAAAAAAAATGGCCAAGTACGAGTCGGTGACAAATTTCTGTTCACTACAAAGTTAAGCAACGTAAGGCGCGGTCGGTATTTGGATGGGTGACTGCCTGGGCATGATGTTGTCTTTTTGCAGTTTTATTATATTTTGTGGTGGTACGGAACCCTCAGTGCATGAGTCCGACTTGCACTTGGCTGGTGTTTTAAATGGTTACTTTGAAAAGATTTCATTGATTTTTTACACAGTTATACCGATATTTATTGGTGATTTGATGATTTTTATTATTGACAAAATTAAGAGCACGACTAAAAATTATGTTGGTCTTGCATAAAAAGTTAGCATTTAGTATAGTTTTATCATCATCATCATCATCATCCACAGCTTTCCTTATGCTGGGTATAGGTCTATAATATAGGAAGTATAGTTTAGAAAATACTAATTTGACAGATTTAGAGATATATTACGTTTTGTAATATGAATGTCGCATAGCGCTAGAATACGGCCCCAGGGTTTCTTTTAAGTTATTTTCAAAGGGGCGGCGTGTTTTCCTTGCATTTACGTCGTAACGACGAATCCAAACATTGTTAAGTACAGCACTTAAATGTCGAAACTTAAGGTATAGACTAAAGCGACCATTATAAGGCTAAGTTGGAAGTTTTCAACGTTACCAAAACTCATCTACACTAATATTATAAAGAGGAAAGATTTGATTGTTTGTTTGCATTGAATAAGCTACGAAACTACTGAACAGATTAAAAAAAAAAAAAAACACTGTTGGGAACCTACTCTATCTCCGGGTCACATACGCTATAATACTATATTTTCAAAAAAAGTAGGGGTCCATACTAAAACTCCAATAAAGTAATCCAAGGTGTAAAAAAATAAGATTTACAATTTTAATTTTGCGTGTTTGACATTTCTAAGACAGGACAACGTCTGTCAGGTCAGCTAGTATAGCATAATATTTGATGATTGAAAGGTCATCTGATATTAAGCGACGATGTGGTCGAGGATGTTAGCACACATCACACATCATCAGCCAATGTCCACTGCTAAACAAGGCCTCCCTCTTAGAGAGGGGTGTTGCCATAATCCCCACGCTTGGCAGGCGACTTGGAGATCGCAGTACGTTCACCGTGTACTAACAGGACGCTGCTGCCCATCCTCCGGTGGTTCTGGTCGCAGTTTTAGGACATACCCGGGTCCTTTAGGACATACCCGGGTTGTTAGCACGTCTATCATGAAATGGGAACTGGCTCTCAATATAGGCGACAATATTAAACTAGAGGGTGGTAGCCAGCCGAGTATTAGAAAGTTCTCTCAGTATGTAATATTTTCTCGGATATTGTCCTTCACCGGTAGATCAAGTTAATATTTGAGATTTGAACCCACTCCCTGCGGCATGACATCTGAACGCATCAACCACTGAACTACATTCATTAAAAATGTAAATCGAAAATTTTTATTCAAATATTTAATTAAATCTTACTGACCAAAATGGCCTATATTTTGCCCAAAGAATAAGCATTGCCATACAACGTGGCAATGCTGCCAGCATTTTGGGAACACTGCCCACTGGTAGCGGATTGTTAGATTAGTTTTAGTTTTAGATTAATTTTAGTTTTAGTTTAGTTTTAGTTATAAATTTAAATTTAAGATAGTTTTCATTTTGCTTGTAATTTTTATTGAATAAACACATTGATTTCTCTCTACTGTATCTAAAAAACTAGTAGTTCTCCCCGAACAGAGACTTCGCGATCGTCGCAACCCGAATATTTTAACCTGAAAATTGTATTGAAATAAACTACTTGATATGCAAGAAATCGTAGAATAAATAATTATACAAACACCTTAGACAAACACATAGAAACACCGACAGGACAAACCAAACAAACACAAACAAAACCAAGCAAACCAAACTTGGGTTGGGTTGCGTTGACAACTTGGGTTGTCTAAAACCACAGATCTACCATCTAAAAATAAACCTAGAAAGCGTTGTTGAAATTTACACTCTCATTTTTTTTTTATTCACCTCTAATTTGACTACCTGTCATAGAATTAAAAAGTATACATCCTACTTCATACTTCCTACTTTAATATTATAAACGCGAAAGTTTGTATGTATGGATGTTTGTTCCTCTTTCACGCTGCAACGGAACTACGGATTGACCTGCATGGGTATAGTTCAAGAGCCAGAGAGTGACATAAGTTACTTTTCATCATCATCATCACCATTCTTCATCACTACGTGGGTGACACCGCGAGGCGCAGCTAGTTTATTATAGTTTAAAAATATCAAAAACTCGATTTTGTGATTTCTTTAAACAAACCATAGGGTCCAAACTCGAGGGGCGCACTGGTAGCTATCGAAGAGTTATATACTATCCACCTCCTGGCTTCATCATCAGATCAGTTCGATGGTTCCAATTATTGTATTGTCATGAGGACTACATAAACTTACAAAACTTGAAACCGATATGTCAATCAGAATTCTAGATTTATTTACAAGACCGGGGTCTATGTTGAGCATTCCGGGTCCAAGTCGAAATATAGGTTAAGATAAATTAAAGTTAGTAAGCCGCTTTACAATTTTGTGCCCGTTGCCGTGGAGACCATGGGTTGTTGGGGGACTGAGGCCAAGAAGCTCATTTCGGAGATAGGGCACAGGCTCAAGGAAAAGTGTGGTGACTCCCGCTTCGGCTCGTTCCTGGTGCAAAGGTTGGCCATTACCATCCAACGCGGTAACGCAGCGAGTATTTTGGGTACCTTTGCGCCGGGAACGGTCAGGGGTGGGTTATTTGAATAGTTATTAGTTTAGTTGTTAATAATTTGACTGAGATTTTAAAAATATATTTTATATTATAAAGAGAAATAAACGATTTTGAACATCTAAAAAAAATTAAAGTTATAATATGATTATTTACGGGATATTTTTGCAACTGAACTTCCGTTAAGTAATATTTACAAGTAAAGCTAAGACAGGGTTACGCGGAAAGGGTGTACTAAGCCGAAATGGGTCGATTATTCCCATAATTATGAACAACTTTTACCATAAAATTGGAAATTCAATTATGTATCGCACACGATTCATTTTATTGTTAATAAAAAGATAATGATACTACAAATTATGTTTTTTATTTACATGTTTAACTAAACCTAAAAAATCGTACATAATATCCAGTCATACGGAAATGTGGTACCTACTTACTAAACCTAAAGGAGGTCATTGTACTCCAGAAATGGTTCTATTATGTCATTCACACTCAACTAACAAACCACCCACCCTGAAACCGCAAAAAAATATTATCTGTTCATAATGATAAGTACGGACCTCTTTCGGATTTTTCCTAAATACACTGGCATCTAGGCGCTTTTACAATAAGGAGAAAACGGTGGCCTATAGGTTTTTAGGTTCTTAAATTGAAAATTTTGGTTGTCAAGTAGGTATGTATAGTTTTAGTGTCAATATATAAAATATTTGATTTGACAAGTAAACCCTTTCTGCGTAACTCTGTATAAGCGAAAACTTGGATCTAGTATAGATAAAGAAGTTTTTTTTGTGACTATTTTCTGGCAAAATTGCGGTACGAGTACTAAAGTTTCGAATAAATCGCTTGCGCTAATAACTTGAACATAGAACTTGCCATGAGAACTCACTCTAAGTGGGTTTAGCTTCAGTTTAACTTAACGCTTTTTGATATGAGCAACTTAGCGTGATGGTAACATACTTAGGACTACTTTACGTAGTAATTTGCTACTTAAATGATTATGCGATAACTTCCTAATATTGTAAATTCTAAACGTTGAGTAAGAATTACCTCTTATTATAACTTTTTACCCTTACTCTTCAACCTTTGCTTTAACACTAAGAGTAACCCACTTTTTAGAACTTACTTTAGTTCCTAAGTTTCAGATAACTTTAAGAGTAGGTATATTTTTTGCCATGAAAACTGGTAGTGGTTTTCGTATATTTGTTTTTGTTTGTTTTGTTTTGTCTACCGTTAGTAATTCCTGTTTACTGAAACGGTCTTTTGGGAAAACTCAGAGTCACTCAGCGGGCAATGGAGAGAGCTATGCTCGGAGTTTCTTTGCGCGATAGAATCCGGAACGTGGATATTCGCCAAAGAACCAGGGTCACCGACATAGCTATTAAAATTTGCAAGTTGAAGTTGCAATGGGCAGGCTACATCGCTCGAAGAACCGATAACCGATGGGAAAGAAAGGTTCTTGAGCGGAGACCACGGAATTTTTACCTACAAGTTTTTATGTAAGTAAACAGTTTTTGCAACAAATTATATTTAAAAAACTGTTCTAAATTATATTTATCTCTCAAGAAGATCCGTAGTCGAACGAAAGCCACCGACATAGACCACCAGATGAGCAGGTTGTAGGTTGAAGTGGCAGTGGGCAGAGCACATAGCACGCAGAACAGATGACCGATGGGCCGAATGGTTCTCAAATAGAGACCACGAACCGGTAAGCGCAGCGTAGGACGTCCACCCACGAGATGGACGAATTAAAACATACCGCAGTGAAACGCTGGTTGCAGGCCGCTTCCAACCGGCCCTTTTGGAGATCGACGGGAGAGGCCTATGTCCAGCAGTGGACGTCCTATGGCTGAAATGATGATGATGAGAATAAATGAAGCCACAAGTGAACGGTTACACTCGGTCTAAGCATTTATTTGGTCTAGGTGAAATTTTCAAAACATTTGCACATTGTCAAAAACTGAATGAAAATATTACCATTAAATATTTCACAGAAGTATATCGGGTATCTGCAGTACTTCTCTTGAACGGTCTTACGTTCAAAATCCCAGCGAAAATTATCAAAATACGTGACTTTCATTCGGCTTTTTACAATGTTGTTGCACCTGCCAAAGCAAATAAATGCTTGGACCGAGTTTAACTTATTCGAATGCTTCCCCCAAGCGTCTCGAGTCAATCTGTCCTTACGAATTAATTCAATGTTTAATTACTGTCCCTCAGCTGTCCCAACCTTGTGCTTATTTAATTAGGATCGAGTTAAATTAAAAGGGTACATTCTGTATTGTTTAGTAGGACTGCCTTGCTGTACATTTATTATACTTTCTTATAGTATTCAAATGTTTATTCAAGCCTCAGATCAGACAAACTAAGGAGGCAAAGAGGTGGTAGGTGCGAACCACAGACTTGGTAAAATAAAAATAAAATAAAATGTATTTATTTCAGGCATGGAACCCATATTGTTACACATTTGTTACAGTTACAAATGAAAATTAGAAATAGATCATAGTTAAAAATGCAATAATAATATAAAATTGTTAAAATTATAGAAATATCACAGTCATTTTCGGTTCGCATTCCGGTGCACTGTCAGCCACGATTTAAAAATCGGGCTACCAAGGTAGTCCCCCATGCACTGCAATATGCCGTTCTTCCAACTCCTCAACCCAGCCCAGAAGGAAGCCACTCTGGATCTGATGACAGCAAAGAAATCCGGAACCCGTGCATCGGCGAACATGCCCGACGCGCTGCAATAACGTGCTTTTTTCATGAGGATGCGAAAAGCATCATTGTATTGCACCCTTATGGTATGATACGTTTTGCGTTTAAAATTAGTCCACAGCTGACACGTGTACAGACACAGACAGTATGCTTTAAACAATGTTGTTTTGACTTCTGTGTTGCAGCTGTAAAGTTACTGCGTAGCCCAGACTTGTAGTTACCATTATTCTCAACGGAAACAATTCAGTCAAATGTCTGAGAACCGGGGTTTGGCAATTTTTGCCGCAATATTTTTTGCTACAACAATACGTCGTGTGTATAGACAATTATAAGACGAGCGCAGAAACGTTGACGGATCGCAGGCTTAAGGCCCGATTGCACTTTGATTAGTGATTAGTGCGAGTGATTAATATAGGTGCATAGTGATTAGTACTACACACATTTATTCGGGACATTTTTTTATTTTTTTTTAGATAGCCCGTTGGTCCAGTTGGTAGTGAACCTGCCTTCTGAGCTTGGGGGCGTGGGTTCGATTCCCATCTAGGACAAACATTTATGCGATGAACATTTGTGTTTGTTCTATATCTGGTTGTTAATATCTATTTAAGTATGTATTTAAAACTATATATGTATGTATATCAGTCTCTGGCAGCCATATCACAAGCTTTGCTTAATTTGGGGTCAGATGACCGTGTGTGAAAAAATGTCCCGAATATATATACATTTGGACCATAACTGATTAGTGCGAGTGTATACTTTAATCACTCGCAAAATTACTAGTCAATAATCACTCGCACTCGCACTTATCAAAGTGCAATCGGGCCTTTACACTGTAGTCGGGCCTTAGTGTGCGTGAAATATGAGTAAGTGTGCTGTAGTTACAATTTTAGAGGTACAGTGGTAAAACGAAAAAAGAAACATTGGCGTCGATTCTGTCTTAACACTCACTAAACTAAACCAATCTGACAGGACTAAAATTATCTGAGTCCTTTTTCATTTCAATACTATGTGAGAAAAAGATGACGACAATTTTGGGACTGTCAAATTAGTAGTAATTTATTTTAGTTTAGATAATGGTAGAACAGAATATACACTATTGTATACCTATTTGCTTCAAATTTTTTATTTATTTAAAGAAATATCAACCGAGATTGATTTTATGATAAAACTAATCAAGTTTAGGTTTTTTTTTTTTTTAGGATTAAATTGTTTATTATTAAATTATTTTATTTATTATTCAAAATGTCAGTCAAATTACAATTAAACTTATAACAATTCAAATAACCCACCCCTGACCGTTCCCGGCGCAAAGGTACCCAAAACACTCGCTGCGTTACCGCGTTGGATGGCAATGGCCAACCTTTGCACCAGGAACGAGCCGGAGCGGGAGTCACCACACTTTTCCTTGAGCCTGTGCCCTATCTCCGAAATGAGCTTCTTGGCCTCAGTCCCCCAACAACCCATGGTCTCCACGGCAACGGGCACAAAATTGTAAAGCGGCTCCAACGCTGCGTACTTCTCTCTCTTTTTATCAGCGGCATATTCCGCCGCTGCTGACGGTGAGCGGACGGTGCGACTCAGGTGGCTGGCGGCGACAGTGCTGACACAAGTAGCATCCCATATCAGGCACTTCCCGTTTTTCCAAGGCACGAGAGTCAGCCCGTCCGGCCTCTTCCCATCAGACCTGCATAGCCCTGGAGGCTCCAGCACGCAGGGGACGTTTGCCGACACAAAGGCTCTCCGGACTATGTCATTGAGTGCATGGTGACGCGGAAACCTCCCTGCGCAACGACGACAACCCAGCGCGTGATAGCCATCGGCCTCCACCATGGAACCGCAGGTGCATCTGTGGGGTTCACACACCTTGCAGCCCAGGCGAAGGGCCACCGCCACACGCAAAGAGTCGTCGTCCAGTAAGGTGCCCAGGTGAGGAGAAGGAAGCGCGTGCAACCATGCCCCGGATTCTGGCTGCGACACAGCCAGGAGTCTAGTCATATCAGCTCCAGTAGCACGTGCCAACAAAAGTCCTTGGATCCGCTTAGCCCCGACATCATCCCACGCCCGCTGAACCTTAACCGCCTCTGGGCTCGTCGCACCCGAGTTGAGGGCCACCCAAGCTGACAAAGCATCCGACACATAGGGAATGCTGTCCCCGTCACCATTGGAGCGAAGAATGGTAGTGACGAGGTCCGCAACTCCATGTGCCGATGCCAAAAAAGCCGGCAAGCCAACTTCACGAGCGCATCGCACCCCAAGACCCCCATACCGAATTCGAAGAGCCGCCTGAGACCACTGAGACTCATCAAAGGAGACGTTCAGGACGGACTCGACCACCGATTTTAGGGCTTCGTCAAAAGAAGATACCTGTTCTGGACAATTCCAGGTAGGGGTAGTCCGTAGCAGGTATGTGATTTTTGGTAGGGCAAAGCACATACGCAACAGGACAATCGCCACGTGCGCGGAAAGGTCTTTGAGACGTTCCTGGGTGGTAAGGAGAAGCTGAGTACGCGATGTGATGGCCTCAGGAACTGCATCCAAAAAAATTGGAGATCCCAAGAGGTAAAAATCCGAAGTCGAAAGTTCCCTAAGGCCAGGTAAAATATCACTGAAACGAGTAAAGTGTGTACGAGCCTCACAACTACAGGGGAAAAATTCACATTTAGTGGGATTCACCTCCAGGCCCAGATCTTTGAGACGAGGAATAAGGGTCTCTAGATCCTGAAATACGTCTTCCGGTTTACCTCCGATGGTACCATCGTCGAGATACCAGATGTTCAAGGGAGATTTGAGCTCAAGAATGATCTTGTGGATGGCCAAGCTAAAGACGAGTGGGCCGAGTGGATCCCCCTGCTGGGCTCCCACTTGAGAAGGAATGAGGTTATTATTAAAGAAGAGCTTAGATGGAGAATGATAAATTTGGTGGAGGAAAGGATAGAGAGATGCGACTTTTTCCTTAACCTCCCCCAGCAGAACGTCTCTTTCCAAAGTATTGAACGCGTTGCGAATGTCGAGTTTCAGCACGATGCAGCCCGTATTTTCCGCATTCATTACATACGTTCGCGTAGCGTGGATTGCCGCCTCACAGCCCAAGTGCGTACCGAACCCCAACTGGTGAGGCTGCAGGTAGCCAGCCATCTCATTCTTAACGGCGCGGCAAGCTAATTTGGCAGTCAAGCGGCGAAAGACGCTACCAATAGCAATAGGCCTTACGCCACCGCCCTTTTTGGCCAATGCACAGAGCGATGCACCGTAAAGATATGGACACACCAAAGGGTTCAGTTGGCCGCTGAGCAAAAAATTTACCAGTCTGGTCAGACCACCTAAAAGGCGCTGTCCATTTTCCCCAGCCGATACAGATGTTAATTCTTTTAGGTGCCCTGGACGTAACCCATCTAAGCCCGCTGCAGAACCACTGTAAAAAGAACCAAGTGCCGATACCACATCCTCAACAGTAAATGACACCGTAGTAATAGATACATCCGAATCAGCTGGGAAGTTGAGAGGACGGGATGGGCCTGGGTGCTTAAGCCTCAAGGCAGCTAGTGTATCTGGATCCTGCTGCGCATAAGTGTCATCAGACATCAACAGACGAACAGCCCCCCTCAAGTCTCCCTCGAAGACCTTGGACTCTATTACTTTTTTAGTCGAGCGAGGACTTAGATTTGCCCTTGTGCTGCCAAACTCGTCATGATGATTGGATCCAGCAGCCACGATGTTCGCCTTCACCTTAGCCGTCATATTGCCAGGTAGGTCTTTTGCTGGAACCCTTAGAGCATAATACGCAAACAAAAGGAGTGTACTCCAGTCCTCCACTCCATTGCAATCGACACACGCACTGATAATATCACACAACCTCCCAGCCGCCTGATTCCGTGCACCCTTAGGAATGTGCCGTAGGACTGGTGTACTCCCTCTCAATCCAGCTAGCCTATCCAGGGGATACTGGCACGCCGCCGGTGATGGCAACGCCTGGTTCGCCGAAGGGGTACCTGTATTGGTTGGTACGACCTGTGAAGTGGCAACTGAATGGCGCACATCCTTGTGCTTACGACCTATATGCACCTTGAGCCCATGTGCGGAAAAGGTACGTGAAGACCCAGGACAGTGGGGACAAGCCAGCTGTAAAGGCAAGTCACTCATTTCGTCGTTAAACGGCTCACAAAATTATTATATACATGAATATTTAAGGCACACAAGAATCAATTTATAAATTAAATTAAAGAAACAAATAACAATCCTACAAAAAGGTCACAGTCAAAAATAAAAATCAAGTTAAGTAAATCACACTTGAGATACCTATAGACACCCTATAGATTATAAATAAAATGTATCAATTTGACAATTACAAAAATATCAATTTAGAAACTACTTAAACGTAGTATAATACTAACTAACTAGGCCGCTTTATTACCTCAATGTCAAAACCTACAAAACACAGAGCAACAAAAAATTAATTCAAAGTAAACAATATCAATATCACAATAGTATCAATCAAAAATAATAAAATTAACATTATTAATCAGAATAAAAAAGAATAAAATATATATATCTATTAATGTCATAAATGTGAAATCAAAATTTTAATCAGTTATCCATGTAAAATTAAAAATTAGATACAAGTAACATAAATCAAACAACCCCACACCGCTGAATATAGTTCTTTTGTAAACTTCTGTCAGATTCCGCTGGTGGAAACAACTTCACGCTTCCAACGTCTTGCGTCAATAGGCTGTCCTCCAGGCAGGGTGTCCCATACACCCTCAGAAGGTTGCTTATAATTAAGCCAATTATCTTGCAGGCAGTCGTCAAGAGTACTGACGATGATGATGATATTAATATCAGTGTTTTTAGGTATGATAAAATAAAATCGAAGTGCAAAACTGTTTGCACTCAACAGATTTCGAACTCGCGTCCGTTCGGTTGAGCCGGCCACTGTTACCACTCGGCTAATCGTATTGTATGAGAAGTGACAAAATTTCTTGTGACTTAACGTAGTTAGAAGCTCGTAGTACATTAAGAGACGTGCTGTTTGCTGCGCCCGGCTAACTCGTACGAGTCCAAAGGTCGAATGTGTTGCAATGACTAGCAGTAATTATTATTGGAGGTACTGTTTTGCATGGATTTAAATTGATGACACTTTTCACTCATATATATCATGATATCGTGGCACTAGTATATGCTATTAAGGCAGTGAGAACCTTTTCACGGTTCTTGTAATCTTGATGGTTATTAAATTTTGCTACTCAAAATTTTCCGGTACACGTACTAGTACCTTATTTCTTATTTGCACTGCTTATTTTCTTCCGATCACCGTTTAGGTTTTTATCAAAAACTGGATTTTCTTAGGTTTATGATAATATTAGGTAATAATTTCATCTTCTTCGGGGAAAAAATAGGGAGAGAAGTGAAAATATTTTATTTTTAAATGGTTCAATTTAAAATTCAAATAATGTTCTTAATCCTGAGTCAGTCTTTACTAAATAAAACATTCATTTTGATGACACATTTTTTGTAATTTTTTAAGGCTAACCAAAAAGTAGACAACCGAGCATGACCAAAATTGCTAAAAATGGGAAAAGAAGGCCTTAAGACCGATTGATATAAAGCCGAGAACAAAATAAACTCAGTGAGTAGAACGCATAAATGCATCTGTAATGTGAATGGGGCCCTAATTACAAACCACCCGCCGCCGTGATGAAATCCACATCACCATAATTATATCACGTGTGTACATGTCCGCCACATAAATTTCGCGACATCAATGTTACACCGTTATTTCCGCAATATCACGTAGAAATACCCTAAAGCGATATACCTACGTATAGTCCGTAGCGAGTGGAGGTGCCTCGAGTAGCCTCCGCCACGTCTCCGAGTCCCCCGGGAGACCTCCCTGGCTGACCATCTGCCGGCTAATGCTGACATGATCCTCATACATATGAAAACGTTGCTGCAACTTTTTCTGGAACACTCGTTTCTAACATGTCGACGTTGAGGAGAATCGATCACTGTTTGATACGAAATAAATTAGATTTGTGTTTACTGTGCCATACAAGTATGACTTATAACTTACATACGTACACCTCTTGTCTCATTTAAATAAACCGGCCAAGTGCGAGTTGGTTTTTAAAACAAAATAACTGAAAGAAATATGTCATCCAAGAAAACAAAATTGAGTATTTACTAATTTTGAAGTCTGATTTTTTAAATTGATAATTAATTGGTTTTCAGGTAGGTGCTTAGTGCGGGACCCGGGTATGTCCTAAAACTGCGACCAGAACCACCGGAGGATGGGCAGCAGCGTCTTGTTAGTACACGGTGAACGTACTGCGATCTCCAAGCCGCCTGCCAAGCGTGGGGATTATGGCAACACCCCTCTCTAAGAGTGAGGCTTTGTTCAGCAGTGGACATTTAATGGCTGATGATGTGTGTGTGTGTGCTTAGTGCGACAGTAATGCATGCCACTAATTAATGTACTAATGTACAATAAAATGACTCGTTATTAAAATACCACAAAACATGGATAACATAAACATTACAATAAAAATATTATCTAGGCTTTTAACAGGCGGCCTTAAAGCGATCTCTTCCAGGCAACCGTGTACTCAGCTACCTATTACTCCACGTATTATA
Source organism: Agriopis marginaria (assembly GCA_932305915.1). Classification (NCBI taxonomy): domain Eukaryota; kingdom Metazoa; phylum Arthropoda; class Insecta; order Lepidoptera; family Geometridae; genus Agriopis; species Agriopis marginaria. The sequence continues at coordinate 729,545 of OW029932.1, forward strand.
TCAGTGCCATTGGGGTGGCAAAGTTTTGGTCTAGAAACTTGATTTGACAATAGAATTGTATTTTGCGGAACATCGACTCGAAAGAAGAAGAAGATATCAGCCCAGCAACCCAGGTACAATCGGCCTTGAACTGTATTTCCGTTTCACGTTTTCATTTCGCTTTGAGTCCACGTATCGACGTAATTCTTGTTGAAATTAATATACAAGTTAGAAACTCCGCACTCGTACATAATCATGATGAATATTTAAACCATGACAAATTGAGCTGACATATAATATTATCTCGATTACATCTGCAGAACGATTGCTTATTTACGTACCCTTTCGAGCGAACACTGTTTCAAAGCAATGCCTCTATTAAAGCCTCAGAACACCCGACCACTCAGAACCGATCACGTCATCTGCTAACACCGCCCTTATCACAAGGGCACAAGGCCTAAGGCCATCTTGTGTGCAGGGTTGTACGCCGATATTGCCATCGGTACCAGGTGGGAAATCTTTAGCCCGAAGCGTGTCTTTGATCCTACCACTTTGAAGTCATATGATTGAGACCTACATACTTCTACAATGCCAAAAGGTCTTAAACGCCACCATTAAAACTAAGAGAGATTAAACTTTAAGTTGAGGTGGTAGAGTTGAGTTTAGAGTGCATGTTGTGTGGTGTATTTTTTTGACAGATTCAGTAATGAGCATCGGGATGTGCAAATAAGTGTGGTATCATCGCGGCGTTCCTTTTGCGTGTGTTTGATGACGCCGCCTCCTGGGTATCGGCCGTGTTAGGTGGTTACCGTGTTTTGCTATTCTTGCCGTGTACTGGGTTTGAAAGGCAAATATTAGAAGACATTCGCGTTGAATTTAGATTCCGTGATGTAATAAGTGTTCTATATTCGAATCACTCAGGAGTCTCAAATTTTCCAGTTGTTTTTTTTTATGTCATATGTTGCAAACACGTAAACGAGCCGCCTGATGGGTAAGCACCTATGAATACTGGCTATGGATGCAGAAAATTTTACAAAAATTACTTAGAAAATAATTATGTAACACTATGGCTAACAGCGCTCATAGCATTATAAATGTAAATAAACTTGAAACACATTTTTTTTGTGAAATTTGTTCTAGTTTCTGAATTCATGTATTTGTATATCAATGTAAACATCATAATTTTGAATCACTATTACCTATAGTCACTATGCCGTGGTAACCCATTTAGGAGACGCTAGACTTGAAAGCGTGAGGTCGAGGGTTCAAAGCCCGGGCCCGTATCAATGAGCTCTTTGGAGCTTATGTACAGATTTTCATACCACTGGCTTTTCGGTGAAGGAAAACATCGTGAGAAAGTTGCATACGTACGGAGAAGGAATTCAATTGCGTATGTGAATCCACTAATCCGCACTGGGCCAGCGTGGTGGATATGGCCCAATCACCCTTTCGGGGGTAGGCTAAAAGTCCAGCAGTGGACTGTTAAAAGGCTGACTTTGATGATGATGATGATAGTCACTATGTAGTATGTGATGTGAAGTTTGATCTGTGCATCTCAGTAGAAGAACTAAAGGGTATTTGGTTTTGTTTTTGTTGATTTCTCAAAAAGTGCTAAATCAACTTCGATAACTTTTATATGGAACCACCTCTGAGGTATGACCTACCAAACAAAAAAAGAATCATCAAAATCAACTTATAATTGGGGGATTAATCGCGTAATAAACATACAAAAAAAAAACATACAGTCGAATTGATAACATCCTCCTGTGGCCTTACTCTTGACACTCGATTTCAATCGTAATTTGGGATTGAGATCGAAATTATGCCATTTTGTACTCTTCAATCGCGTCAAGAGTACCGAAAGCGTCGAGTTGAGTCGATTTTATTTAGTTCTATAAAATTCCACTATTATCGGTTCCAATCGTGCGCTAGTTTAGAATTCAAGAGTACCAAAATTGCATGTTTTCGATCCCAATCCCAAATTACGATGAAATCAAGTGTCAAGAGTAAGCCCACTGAAGTCGGTAAAAAATTACAACGTGACAGGTTGAATGAACGAAGCCTTCAAAATGCTTAACACAAAATCAAATAACCGTTTTCTAAATATACCATTAAGTAAGTCTGTTACAAAACTTCAAAGTTGAATAAAGTCGAAAAGAAAATCACCCTTAATTGAATCGGAGGAGCACCAAAGGGTTTCTCTCGGAATATAGCTGTGACTTTACAATTTGTAATGGCTGTGTTTTAAATGGGCAGTAATATGTCTATTCAAGTTTTGAGCAGCTATTCATCATCATCATCATCATCATTTCAGCCATAGAACGTCCAAAAACAAATGTTCATCACATAAATAAAATAAATAATAAATATCTGGGACATTTTTGCACACACGGTCATCTGACGCCAAACTAAACAAAGCTTGTAATATGGCTGCCAGAAACTGATATACGTACATATATATTTTTAAATACATACTTAAATATATATTAACACCCAGACATAGAACAAACACAAATGTTCATCACATAAATGATTGTCCTAAGTGGGAATCGAACCCACGCTTCCAAGCTCAGAAGGTAGGTTCACTACCAACTGGACCAAAGGGCCATCACATTATTTTAGTACATTTATTTTTTACCGGAAAAAATACGAAACTTTATGGGCGTGACCTGTCAAAATTATCATCCTATATTTGACAAAGCATAATAGGCACGATGACAATTTTTTTTATTGCATAATAAAAAAGCTAATCATAATAATTATAATTTTTAGAAAAAAAAGAACCGATTTGATGACTATGCCTCTACGCTATACCTACATTTACAAACTGACACTAAAAAGTAGAAAATATTGTTTAATATTACGACTGAAATACTTTGTATCCATGGTCATGAAAAATTTAACGAAAAACAACAGGGCCCGGTCGTCATGGAGACACTTCTTTGTTTTTTTGAAGTTCTGTTGTAGGAACAGTTCCTCATGTTTGCTGTTTAGTTGACAGCGTCGCTAGTGGAGAACAAAGTATGAAATTGACCAAGAAATAACTGTAGTTCCAATTTTGCCCACCTTAACAGCTAAGTTGGTGGCACTGTACAATGTTTACATTGTACATTGAATTCGTAACTTATTGTCACTTATTGTCATGTTTTTGTAGATTTTTCAAAAAGCGCTGAAGCAATGTCGATAAAAAAACTATGGGACCACCTATGAGATAAGACCTACCAACCAAAAAAATAATCATCAAAAACAATTCTAAATTGGCGGAGTAATCGCGTAACAAACATACATAAAAAAAGCCATTCTGTCGAATTGATAACCGCCTCTTTTTGGAAGTCGGTTAAAAAGAGCACATCAACGAAAACAAAATTAAAATTAGTTCAAGAATAAATAAGATATAATAATTTTAATTTCATGCTAGACAGAGCTGTATACTGACTATACTGAGCCGTGACGTCACGCCTCAGGTGCGCCATACAAATGCTATACTAACACACGCTTTGCAAGAAAGGGATAGAGATTTCGTTAAAATCAGTCCTGCCGTTTTGGAGTCAACGGCAGGACTGATTTTGACGGAACTTTCACAGGCAGATAGTTGCAGATAGATAGCTGATGTTAAAGGCTTAGTAAGCAACTTAGTAGGCAAGTAACTTAGGCTACTTTTCATCATCAACATCATCAGCATTTTTCATCACTTGCAGATAGATAGGCTTAGTAAGCAACCTAGTAAGCGAATGTTCATCCCAAAACAAAGACAATTTTTACTAGGGTTAGGAAGGTATCTATAACTATCGATACGTTCCTAACCCTAGTAAAATTTGTTTTTGTTTTGGGATGAACATTCGCTATTAAAAAAAAACATACAAGCAGCTAAATTAATGTATATAAAAGGAAGATACATCATCATCTCATGGGGAGATATAATGTTGTGCTTTGCTATGAGCATGTAAGATAAGTCAGTGATTTGAGCATTATTCTTATATGACGTACACGTGAGGTAAAAATACCGTTCTCCGAACCAAAGGAAAAAAAACAAAACACGTTTCTACCAACACCGTCAGAACTTTCCGAGTCGAATGGAATTAGAAACGGTTTTCCTAACTTTGACTTGGCGAACGAAAAAAACAAAATCACCCGGAAGTAAATCCGGCCCGTTACAATATCTACATAATTTAGTATCCACAACATGCACCGCACTGACAACCTTAAGGAAAATCAGATCTTCAGCGCCGACAGAAAAACACCTATTCACAAACCCCCTTACCTTTAGGGGTAACGAAAACCACTCCATGCTTACACTTATTAAACAACATACCACAGAATTTTCAACCCAATATCAAAGCTAGCAGAGAGAACACGTATTTTCAGAATTGTAAGACCCTGTTGGTTGTATAAATCTTAAATCGCAGTTGAAAATCGTTCGTGTGAAAACGCGTAAGTCCTTAACGACGATAATTTCAAATCAGGGCAGTGGAGTGTAGAGATAAATTCTGGTAACACCGTTACTGGAGGAAACAGATTTTAAATAGGGCAAGGATTATTTTGAAAGGTGAGGCTCTTGAGGAATTGTTCGGAGATGATAACAGGGACAAGTTTTGTTCAATCAGCTTGGTATTCATGGAGACGACAATTTCTGTTGATTGTCGGACTGTAATAGAGGCTAAGAGTTTTCTTACGTGCTTTTAAAAGAAATGTCTATGTTATAAGTACAAATACAACCAATATCTACGTTATTTTATTGTTTTATTTACATAAAAGGCTTAGCGTTTGACTTTAACTCACCTAACGGAAAGTAACAAAATCAGAACAAATAAATCAGAATAACTTTAGCTTATTCGTATTATTTGTATCATTAATTATTACACAATTATGTATATATTCATGAATTGCATATCTGTTTATTTATATTAAAGAATTTTAAGTAATAGTGTGTATTACTATTAGAATGTATGTGTATGGTATAAGTAAAATTTTTATAATCTATCCTCTATTGCACACCCCGTCTTCTACGTCTTCTATAAATCCTTTCCATCCTAAGGTTGCCTGGAAGAGATCGCTTTTAGCGATAAGGCCGCCAGTTGTTACACTAGTTTTTTTGAGAGCTTTTTGTTCTCTGTATCAAATTTAATGGTCTGAACAAAGAGTTAATCAATCAACCAGAATAAAAGAAAAATCAAGAAGACTTTCATACCAGGCACTTGCTGTTAATGCCTATGAATTTTATAAATACTGCGCAGGGGCGGATCCAGGATTTCATTTTGGGGGGGGGGGGGCATTTTGATAAGTAATAGGTACCTATGAGTATGTTGTGTAAAAGTGCACCTGAATCAAATCGAAAAACTGAGTCAAATGTATGGAATTGCTAGGTGTCATGCATGGGGGCCATGGCCGCATGCCCTCCCCCCCTGGATCCGCCAATGATACTGCGTTAAAGTTGAAGCTGTTCTTATATCACCTTTTCAAAATAATGTCGTATCATATTTGAAACTACAGCTGCAGATCGTCTTTATAGTCAAAGGTAACCACTATTCATCACCTTTTATGGCTACTAAAGTGAGCTTTGTATAATGTGGTATTTGAGATATGAAGAGATTTGGCTTCTTTTATTTTAAACATACAGATATTATCCAAAGTATCACAGATTTAAAATAATGTACGTACTTAGCTATCTAAGAAATTATCAGGAAATGATTATACTCGCTTAAAATGTCTTTTTCTAAGCGAAATACCTAATATTATAAACGCTAGTCGTCGTCTCTTTGTTATCTTTTAATGACGAAGCAGGTGAAACGATCTTGATAAAATTTGGGAAGGAAGTTCACAGATAGGATAAAAATTGAGAATTTTAGAAAAAAAATACAAAGCGTAAACAAAAAACCGATTTTTCTGAGGGTCACTATTAACCAGTCCTTCCCAAAGTTAAGCTCACCCCACTGGTGGGTTGCGAGCTTTGCGAGTGGATATTGGGTGGGCCTCAAAACTGGTAAGGTGATAGACGCAACACTACGGCCGGGCTTTAAGGTGGTTCGATTCACCTACGGCGGGAAATTTAAATTTTAAACAGTTTTTTGGTCCTAGTAGCCAGGCCAGGTAATTATTTTTAAATAACACAGTGTTTGCGCAAAATGTTGCCTGTTCTTTACATTATAATGTACAATTATTTAACAGTAACGCACCATGTTACTTACATTTGTGAATAAACCGTTTGAAACAGCAAAAATTTGTTTATTCACAAATGTAAGTAATAATGGGCATTAGAGATAAATAGCTTTATATGATTTTGTAAAGAATAATAATCAATCTGCGCAAACATCATGGTTGTTTACAATAATTACCCGGCCTAGCTACAAGGACAAGAAAACTGTTTGAAATTTGAATTTCCCGCCATTTGTGCAACGAACCACCTTATGTCGTTCGGCTGCCGGCTGTTTTGCCAACATATCAACTAAAATGTCATGAAAAGCAAGTCAATCAAGAGAAGCCAGGAGATACGGCGGAATAAACACTTTAAATCACAAGCAATAAAAAAAACTGGCTTTCGGTTCGGCCGACGCCTACCCCTGTCTGTTTGATAAAGCTATAAAAGTTCTATCCCCTTCACTAGATCAGACTTGAGTAAAGTGGAATTTTCAACCATGGTTTATCATCATCAGCCAGAAGACGTCCACTGCTGAACATAGGCCTCCCCCTTTAACCTCCACACTGAACGACAGCCTGCCTTTTGCATCCACTGGATGCCCGCGACTCTCACAATGTCGTCGGTCCGTCTAGTGGGAGGCCTCCCTACGCTGCGTCTTCCGGTTCGTGGTCTCCACTCCAGAACCTTTCTTCCCCATCGGTTATCGGTTCTTCGAGCGATGTGGCCTGCCCATTGCCACTTCAACTTGCAAATTTTAACAGCTATGTCGGTGACTCTGGTTCTTTGGCGAATATCCACGTTTCGGATTTATATTACCACCATGGTTTATATTAAAACTAAATACTGAAATAAATAGGATAGGAATTCATTGCGATTAATTATGACTAAAATTAAAGTTAACGCTAACACTTTAATGGCATGAAATAGGAAACAAAACTTTCTTCTCATTGAAATATTACATCATCAAATTTATTCTTACCTAATTGGTATAACAACACTGATTTTTCCTTCGTGTAGGACTCGTTTACAAAGAAAGAAAGAAGGCAAAAAAATAAAAAAAGGTTTTTTTGTGTGTTCGTTTGGGTATTGTCTATAGCAGTGATTCCCAAAGTTGTTTGGGAATTACTGCTATAGACAATTATTTTCAAAATGGCTTCTGCTCAGTACAAAACTATCCTCTTATAACGTTAGTACATTATTATAAACACATTATAAAGCACCCTCATTTTTTTTTTGTTAAAATTTTCATGACCGTGGATTCAATGTCCTTTAGTCGTAATATTAAACAGTTTACATAGTCTTAATAGCGTCAAACAAGTCATAGTCACAGGTTGAGTCAAGCTAAGTAAGTCTCGGTTAAGTCAAACTCATGCCCCTGTAAAGTGGTGGAGACTTTACAAGAGGCTCCTATGGAGTTTTGGAAACAACATGAAAAGACACGTTTCACCTCGTTATATCACTTACCCACACTCGAGCACGTTTACGAGCACATAATGAATAATAATTCACCACTTAGTACACATTAACACTCGAAAATACACAAGTTTAGGAAAATAATCCAACGAGCCGACATGTTTTTTCCACGTTGGAGTAAAAACTGTCATATAATATTGTATCATTGTGCTACCATCTCCAACCGAGCCCTTTTCGTTGAACCGCGAACTTTTGCTCACGAACCTGGAATGATTAGTCCTTAAAGCCACATTTGGAAAGATTCCATTACGTTATTACTTACCTCGTAACATTACTTACCGTATAAACAAAACATTACGTCTTCTAGAGGTTATTAGGGTGGAAACCCAACGAAATTGAAGCAGCCACGCTGAAAAATAAGTAGTTATAGAAGTACAGTATAACCTAGTCCGGCACTATTAAGGCGAGGTTTTCCCACTTTTAAGCAACGCTTATTACTACAGATGAACATAATTAGATAGCCCGTTGGTCCAGTTGGTAGTGAACCTGCCTTCTGCGCTTGGGGGCGTGGGTTCGATTCCCACCTAGGACAAACATTTATGTAATGAACATTTGTGTTTGTTCTATATCTGGTTGTTAATATCTATTTAAGTATGTATTTAAACCTATATATGCATGTATATCAGTCTCTGGCAGCCATATTACAAGCTTTGCTTAGTTTGGGGTCAGGTGATCGTGTGTGAAAAAATGTCCCGAATATTTATTTTATTTATATTACACGGGAATTACTCACGTAAGATTAAGCCGGTATAGTCGGAGTAACCGGCTTAATCTTACGTGAGTAATTCCCGTGTAATATAAATAAAATGTGTGAAAACCACGTCAGTTTCAATAGTAAAATATTTATTTATTTATTTAATTCTTGGTTTATTGTATTAAAGTCGCATTTAGCGGAGCAAAATCATGGCGCTTACACACAGTCGTGCGTTTCGCTACTTCTATTTTTGGGGTTTTTCTCATATTTTTCGAAAAGCATAGCTGTGAAGTAAAATGTACCTCACCGGTTTCCTTTATAATTATGAAATCTATATATCAAGATATCACAGACATAATTTAATAAATAGGTAATTGAATGAATCCAAAAAAAAAAACAGGTATAAAAGCGCAAATCAGTGCAATTTTTTTTTCTTCTATTGAGCGAAATGTGCTCAATCGTGTTTCGGTCTCATGGGTTTCCTAGATATAACATTCAATTTTGTTATGATACCATTTTTATAATTTTAAGCTAACCATGGAGGTGCCATAAATGCTAAAAGTCGGAAAAGAGCGTCTTAATGTTCGGAATGAATGAAATGTTCGCAACAAATGTTCGGATTACTAGATTATAGAGAAAATATGTGAAGTAAAGTAAAGTAAAGTAAAGTAAAGTAAAGTAAAGTGGAGTGGAGTGGAGTGGAGTGGAGTGGAGTGGAGTGGAGTGGAGTGGAGTGGAGTGGAGTGGAGTGGAGTGGAGTGGAGTGGAGTGGAGTGGAGTGGAGTGGAGTGGAGTGGAGTGGAGTGGAGTGGAGTGGAGTGGAGTGGAGTGGAGTGGAGTGGAGTGGAGTGGAGTGGAGTGGAGTGGAGTGGAGTGGAGTGGAGTGGAGTGGAGTGGCGTGGAGTGGAGTGGAGTGGCGTGGAGTGGCGTGGAGTGGAGTGGAGTGGAGTGGAGTGGAGTGGAGTAGAGTAGAGTAAAATTTTATTGGACAACACTGTGTACAATGGTGGAGTAAGTTAAGGTAGTCTCAACAGTTTATCCTCGCGGACGTGCAATACTTGAGTGTATTATATACATCTCGATACATACAATAAAATAATAACAACAACAAACAACAACAACATTAACAATTAGGTACTGACATACATAATCTAATACACAAGCTAAAAAAAAAGAAAAACATCCTTTCACATCCAACATTTATACAAACTTAAAATTAGGTACATAGATAAAACTAAACGAGATCAATGAAACTAAAGAACAATAAAATTATAAAAGCAAAAATTTACACAAGCATAATAATAAATTAATAAAATGATAAATAATCTTTATTACTATCATTAAAATATTCCTTTAGGTCATATGTCATGTCATGTCATAGGTCATGTGTTTCCGTTTATTTGTCATTTTTAACTACACACTACAAAAAAACAGGTAAATACGTACGTACGTGGGTAAGGTTAGACTTCTTCTTCTTCTATCGAGTCGATGTTCCGCAAAATACAATTCTATTTTCAAAGACGACGACGCAGCGTCGGAATGCATAGGCGTAGAGGGGCGAAGGAGGCGCGACCGGAGAGTGCCGGATTATTGGACGTATCGGTCTATTGAAATGCCGGATAAGTGAGATTATACTGTATATGAACTTGTAGTAAATTAATATTATGTTCGTATATGAATCTGCTATCACTACTAAAATATATAAGGGTCCGCGAGAACTAAAATAAAGTCCGCAAACTAGACCAGAGGCCTTACGGCAAACTGCGAACGCGTTATCAAACTAACGTTAAATCCGCTCAGTTAGAAAATCACGCGACCGCAAACCGTGTCTGGGCGCGTAATTTTATTTTTATTTTTTATTTTTATGCCATAGGTGGCAAACAAGCAGACGGGCTGCGTGATGGTAAGCAGTCACCGTTGCCTATGGATACTTGTAGTACCAGAGGCATCACAAATACGTTGCCGACCTTTTAGAACTTGATTAGCTCACGGTTAAGGTTCACGTTCGCGTGATTTTCCAACGACGTTGTATATGTAATACAACGTCGTTCAAAAAGGTGTGGTAATACTGAAGGGTATGTATCTCTTCTCTATCTCTATATAGTATAAATTGAAGTCGCTTTCCGCGTCTGTCTGTCTGTATGTCTCTATGGCCGCTAACTCCTCCTAAACCACGCAACGGATTTTGATGGGGCTTTCACCATCAGTTAGATACATTTTCACGGAAGGTTTATATATATATATATATAACTAGCGACCCGCCCCGGCTTCGCACGTAAATTACACCCGTGCGAAGCCGGGCGGGCGGGTCGCTGGTAATTGTATATTTATGTACTTACCATTATGAACAAATTTTACTACGGAACCAAACCTGAAACTGCGGCAGCTGATATTTTAGCTGCTCCATAGAAAACGGTTGCCACTCGACAAAATGTATGGAACAGCTGATTTTTTCGCGATTTCAGAGTTGATTCCGTTTGTAATGATTAGTATATGACACGTTGTATAAAAAGCGATGTCTGTGTATGTTTGTATGATCCCTGTATTCCAAAACGGCTGGACTGATTTTGACAGTACTTTCACTGGCAGATAGCTGATAATATAAGGATAAATCCACGCGGGGTGCAGCTAGTCTATACTAATAATAATTATTATAAAGAGGAAAGATTTGATTGTTTGTTTGTTTCCATTGAATAGGCTCCGAAACTAATGAACCGATTTGAAAAAAAAATTCACTGTTGGGAAGCTACACAATCCCCGGGTGACATAGGCTATTTATATCTATGCCCGTGCGAAGCCGGGGCAGGCCGGTAGTATTGTATAAATGAATGGTGTTTGTAAGAAAACAGGCAAAACCGCTGAGAAAGGCTAGTGAGCGACATCATAGCTAGGTAAGCCCCGACCCTTGAGGTATTTACACTAAGCCCCGAAACATTTTGAGTGTTTGAAACGTGTACTTAATTATATTCGGGTGGCGTAATGCGCTGTTACAATTTAATGTTACCTACTCCACAATATTACTTCGACCTAAATAAAATAAATGGACGGGCCATAACCATTGAACTTGCTCAGTCAAAACGAGTCAAAACCGTCGGACATATACTTCAACACGTAATTATAACATCGACTGCCCCGGTGGCTCAGTTGGTAAGGAACCTATCTTCTGTGCTTGGGGGCGTGGGTTCGATTCCCATCTAGGACAAACATTTGTGTGATGAACATTTGTGTTTGTTCTATGTCTGGGTGTTAATATCTATTTAAGTATGTATTTAAAAATATATATGTACGTATATCAGTTTCTGGCAACCATATCACAAGCTTTGCTTAGTTTGGGGACAGATGACCGTGTGTGCAAAAATGTCCCAGATATTTATTATTATTATTTATATAACAATGTACAGTACAAAAATAGAAAGCGGTTTTTTGTTGTGTATTTACATTTCGGGAAAGCACACAAAGGCATAACTTTGTCAGATGTTTCGTTTTCATGTAACAATAGTCTTGTGTCGCACTTCCTACGGCTAGATACCAACTGACACGAAGTGAGCGCCGGCACTCATTTTGTAATCTTCAAAATTCGCTTCCTCTGGGCCCGTCCATTCATTTTATTTTGGCCGAAGCAATATTACAGAGTATTCTCGAAGATATTATAACAAAATTCAACAAACTGATGTTCTCAAGGGAATTATTGCGAGTCTATATAATAAATACCTCAAAGGCCAATTAGCTTTGGAGATGGTACATGAAAAATATGAATTAAGTAGAAGTTATACCTTAGAAATCAGAAATGAGGAGATCCGTAGACAAACGAAAGTCACCGGATTAGCAAATTGAAGTGGCAGTGGGCAGGGCACTTATCACGCAGAACAGATGGTCGATGGGGCCGAACGGTACTAGAATGGAGACCACGGACCGGTGAGTGCAGCGTAGGGCGTCCACCCACAAGATGGACAGACGACCTAAAAGAGACCGCAGGGAAACGCTGGATGCAGGCCGCTTCCAACCGGCCCTTTTGGAGATCGATGGGGGAGGCCTATGTCCAGCAGTGGACGTCCTATGGCTGAAATGATGATAATGATGAATGATGAGTAAAATTACCTCCTTTCGGCTTAGTACAGTCTATATGCGTAACCCTGTATCACATCAGCAGCCATCAAACGTCCACTACTGGACACAGGCCTCCCTCTTAAAGAGGGGTGTTGCCATAATCCCCACGCTTGGCAGGTGGCTTGGGATCGCAGTAAGTTCACCGTGTACTAATAGGACGCTGCTGCCCATCCTCCGGTGGTTCTGGTCGCAGTTTTAGGACATACCCGGGTCCACCCCCGGGTAACCCTGTATACATATGCGTAAAACAACTTAATTATCTGAATGGGTTTCGATCTCATCTCCACATAACTACTATCTAGAAAAGTACCAATTAAGACTAGACCCCCGGGCGGGTTCGCTCGCTGTTTAGCATATCGCCTACAAAGGGCGTCTCGACCCTCCGGCCCTCTGGCCCTCTCACGTTTACTAAATGGAGGTGTGATAAGACTGCTTTTGAGAGGGATTTGATTGAATATGTAGATAGTAAGTAATACCCAGTACTCAGCAGGTATCTACAGGTAAATGGGTAACACTTAGACGGTACGTAAGGGAGGTAAACAGATAATGGTATCTACATTTGTTTCATAAAATCCTAATAGACCATTTAGTTTTTATTTGCGCATGAGTCTGCATTTGACCACCAACTACCAACTCCCTCGCAAAGAACGAACAGCAAAGTGTGACAGATATCTCAGGAGGGGTCAACATTTAAACCACAGAAAAGAAAAAAATAATTGTTTAAATTAGAACGGCTGTCAAGATATTTTTGTAAGATTTTTTTTGTAGCCAGTTGCACCCATATTAACGAAACGTCAGTTATTTGAAATCAGTTAGCAGCTGTGATGCGGACAAAGAACTTTGAGACGTAACCCAAAAATGTAAGGTCCAAGTTCTTTGGATCCGGAGTTCGATGCGTTGACATACATGAGAATGTTCAAGCAAGATTCTGTCATAATACCTGGCGACAGATTTTCCTTCTCATTTCCGTTCTATTTACTTCTCTTTTCTGTGATTTAAACTATTAACAATCCGTTATAACATAAGTTATTAACATTCTTTTGGCATGGCTTCTGAGCCATGTTTATAAGCTAAAGTTATATGATTATTTAAGAAAAATTTACCGTGGTAGGGCTGTGGCATGAGCTCCCGATATTTTGGCACAGATACATGCACCATGTTCAAGGGAAGACTGAAGAACGCGGGTGGTTGGTCAAACAGTTAAAAAGTTAGGGGCAGACAAAATGATCTACCCTCTTTCTTAGTCTTTTGCTACGGTTATCACTGGAACTCGAACTCGAACCTAAGTCCCGACAAAACACACTCACTGTAACGTATTTTGAACGCGAACTTTTTAAATGTTTGTGTTCAAAATGTGTTGTGGGTTTTCAAGGCCTATGTCCAGTAGTGGACGTCCTGTGAATGAATGTGATGATGATGAAGTAATCGAAATTGCGTTTTTTACTAAAATTGTAGTCGGTTTTTTAAATTGATAATTCATCACATCATCATCATCAGCCAGAAGACGTCCACTGCTGAACATAGACCTCCCCCTTTAACCTCCACACTGAACGACAGCCTGCCTTTTGAATCCACTGGATGCCTGCAACTCTCACAATGTCGTCGGTCCATCTAGTGGGAGGCCTCCCTACTGCCTACTCCCTACTAAATTGATAATTATTAAATATAAAATAAATATTTTCGGGACACTTTTTCACACTCGGTCATCTAACCCCAAACTAAGCAAAGCTTGTGATATGGCTGCCAGACACTGATATACATAAATATATAGTTTTTTAAATACATACTTAAATAGATATTAACACCCAGATATAGAACAAACACAAATGTTCATCACACAAATGTTTGTCCTAGGTGGGAATCGAACCCACGCCCCCAAGCTCTGAAGGCAGGTTCACTACCAACTGTACCAACGGGCTATCTTTAATTATAATTATATGAAGGTAGGTTAAAAATGTGTGAAACACGGTGACATTTGAACACAAACGATATTTCTACTTAGGCAAAATATCCTAGTTAATAATACACGTAATGATGGGAGGTGGTGTACAGCAGTAACCGCGTGGTGGCCGAGACTAGGTTGGCGGAACCCAGGCCGACCGAGGATGAGGTGGACTGACGACATCAAAAGAACTGTCGGGAACGAGTGGATGCGACTAACGAGAGACCGGAGAGAGTGCCATAAACAAAGGAAGGCCTATAGGCCTGGGTATATCCATCCCTGGAGCCAGGGTCTAATCCCCTGCCTGTCGTAAAAGCCGACTAAAAGGGGGCATTTGGGCTTGTGGGTGGTCAGATTTGGGGATCTGACCTCCCATTCAGCAAGTCCAGGGAAGTCAACGGCGCGGTGTGGCCCAGGCTGTTGTAAAAGTAATGAACGGTAACGCCCTGAGCATTTCCCGGGAGCGTTGCTTCAGGCAGTGTGCTAGGAGGATACTGGTGCGTTACCCGGTACCCTCCGTCTGGCACAGAGGTCGGCCGAGGAGGTTTTAGTAGGTGCTCTTCTTCTTCTTCTTTATAAAAATAATAATAATAATCATTTATTTCAAGTAACATAGACTCATACAAATCAAAAAAAACAATATCAATGGAAAATAATAATAATAGTAGCTAGTCACATTACATTAATAATAATTATTACGAATTGAAATTTAAAATAATCAAACTAAAAATGTCAACATTATACAATAAATTAATTATGTCAAAGTAATAGTCATGCATATCAGTACCTACCCTTACATTAATTAACTAGGTCTTACTGAGTGGTCTTACTCTTTAGCCTTTCTTCGGAAGGAACATACAAGCTAGATGGATAATTGTACTGATGCATATCCTTGTTCGTCTGATCTGGGTGTAAGCAACATACTAGCTAGATGGATAATTGTACTGAGGCATATCCTTGTTCGTCTGATCTGGGTCTAAGCAACATACTAGCTAGATGGATAATTGTACTGAGGCATATCCTTGTTCGTCTGATCTGGGTGTAAGCAACATACTAGCTAGATGGATAATTGTACTGAGGCATATCCTTGTTCGTGTGATCTGGGTGTAAGCAACATACTAGCTAGATGGATAATTGTACTGAGGCATATCCTTGTTCGTGTGATCTGGGTGTAAGCAACATACTAGCTAGATGGATAATTGTACTGAGGCATATCCTTGTTCGTGTGATCTGGGTGTAAGCAACATACTAGCTAGATGGATAATTGTACTGAGGCATATCCTTGTTCGTGTGATCTGGGTGTAAGCAACATACTAGCTAGATGGATAATTGTACTGAGGTATATCCTTGTTCGTGTGATCTGGGTGTAAGCAACATACTAGCTAGATGGATAATTGTACTGAGGCATATCCTTGTTCGTGTGATCTGGGTGTATGCAACATACTAGCTAGATGGATAATTGTACTGAGGCATATCCTTGTTCGTGTGATCTGGGTGTAAGCAACATACTAGCTAGATGGATAATTGTACTGAGGCATATCCTTGTTCGTCTGATCTGGGTGTAAGCAACATACTAGCTAGATGGATAATTGTACTGAGGCATATCCTTGTTCGTGTGATCTGGGTGTAAGCAACATACTAGCTAGATGGATAATTGTACTGAGGCATATCCTTGTTCGTGTGATCTGGGTGTAAGCAACATACTAGCTAGATGGATAATTGTACTGAGGTATATCCTTGTTCGTGTGATCTGGGTGTAAGCAACATACTAGCTAGATGGATAATTGTACTGAGGTATATCCTTGTTCGTGTGATCTGGGTGTAAGCAACATACTAGCTAGATGGATAATTGTACTGAGGTATATCCTTGTTCGTGTGATCTGGGTGTAAGCAACATACTAGCTAGATGGATAATTGTACTGAGGTATATCCTTGTTCGTGTGATCTGGGTGTAAGCAACATACTAACTAGATGGATAATTGTACTGAGGCATATCCTTGTTCGTGTGATCTGGGTGTAAGCAACATACTAGCTAGATGGATAATTGTACTGAGGCATATCCTTGTTCGTGTGATCTGGGTGTAAGCAACATACTAGCTAGATGGATAATTGTACTGAGGTATATCCTTGTTCGTGTGATCTGGGTGTAAGCAACATACTAGCTAGATGGATAATTGTACTGAGGCATATCCTTGTTTACCTGATCTGAGTGTGTAAGGAACATACAAGCTAGATGCAATAAATGCAGGCGGCAGTGCCCGTGGCAATGACCCGCCGTGAGCTGCACTCGCGACGGAAACTCTATCGGCCCTTCACTCTGGCAGCCGTCACATACAGCGTGCTCGGCTCATGTACTACTGGGCCCCTATTCTACTAAAACAATTGTTTTTAAATTGTTATTGTAATTTTTTTTCCATGAATTGCATCAAAATTTACAGTAAAAAAAAAAAAAACTTTAAAAAAAAAATACTGTCAATATTGAGGCAATTCATAAAAATAAAATAACAATTACAATTTAAAAACAATTGTTTTAGTAGAATCGGGGCCCATATTTTATGATTGTTGCTGCATCAATCTTATAATACAATACAATACAATTCTGTATTAATAACTCCATAGTTACAAGTCAAACTTCTCCAGTACACTTTCTACATCGATGTATATAAACTTGTATAAACAGTATATGTTAATATTTCATATTATATTCATATTCATATTTCATTTATTGCGTATGTATGGGTACACAGAAGATGGAAAATTGAAATCCTTATCGTCTATTACGGAATCCGTCCGTCATTAATAGTATTAGTATGTGTACATAATTCAAATTAAATAATAACTTATTCAATTTATGTAATTTACGTACGCCAGTCGTCCTGACCTGAGCTAATCATATCCAGCCTGCCTAACATGCACACCGCGACAAAATCTTGTCGTCACTTTTTCAAGCGAGAACGCGATAAGGCGCCTACGGTTTCGTATATGACTGTCACGCTTTGGCACGATAAAAAGAGTCGACAAAATTTTGTCGCGACGCGCATGTTAGCCCGGCAGATTCGGTCCAATACTTTAATAACATTTGCGACCCACCAAGCTACCAGTAGCTACCAGTAGCTTGGAGGGTCGCCAATGTTAATAAATTTTAAAATTTTACAAAGTTAATCTACACAAATTATTTAGGAAAAAGTATTCAAAAGTGTGAATGTAAACACCCTGTTTACAGACTGATGCATATTTAAGAGCGCGCTACATGCAGGGCTTTAAGCCCGGCCTAATGAGCTTGAAGCGATGTTGTGCATTACACGCTACCAGGCCGCCCGAGGTATTGTTTCGAATACATGCGATGTATGGAACGGAAGAGGTGAAATTTTAAACTTATAAAATTTTGATTTGGAATAACCAGGATCTACAGTTCTTAATACATTGTCTTTTCATAACAATTGTAATTAATATAGGTAAAAAAAAACGAAATACAAATATAAACTTAAAATTAAAATGCATGTATAAAATATAAATTTTTGTTTTTATATATTTAGTTTGTAATTTAAATTTTAATTTGTAGTTTGTTTAGATTTAAGTTTTAGTTTTTAGTAATTTTTAAACTTTTGCGATTTGAACACATGTTTTAAATGTTTATCGGGACTTATCACGTATTATTTAATATAGGTAAAAAATACCCGCAGTATTCAGTCAGCTCGTGACCACGGCCATTGTAACATGGTTTTAGTTTTTAGTTATTAATTTAAGTTTTCGTTAATTTTCTGTTTTATAAGTTATTTTATAAGTCGATTAAAATATAAATAAATTCCCTTCTAAATATGCTAACCGTTTATTAGTTTAAATAATAATTATTAAATAAAAACGTGATATCCGTTTGGAATATTTATTTACTTATCTTTTAGTACCTGTGTGTTTTTTTAAACGAGGGCCTTATGCTTACCATTCGTCTTAATATCATTATTACAATTTATTTTTTGTTTCAGCAGTACAAGTACAGTTCTTTATCGATTAGCAAATTTGACAGTTGAGATCGTCAAATTCGCTAAAATGCCATTTAATCAGTACTCGCTATGATTGATTCTATGGCAAATTATCGAATTTGACTATCGATAAAGAACGGTACTTGCACTGCTGGTTAGACTAATATTTTTTTTAATGTTTTTAATTTGTTTTGTTCAGGCTGGATTTGCAACGCTAATTAATTTATCCCAAATTCCTCATTGATTTAGAGCGACGTAGAAGCGATAATACACTGGAAATTAGTTAGAAAAATGGTTACAAAGATTTGTTTACGTAGTTACAAGAGAAACCGATAAAAGTGTTTTGAAAAGAACTGCATTTAAGTGACAAATTGGGAAAAACAGTTTACACGTTGGATGCTAGTACCTACCAACGAAATTTAAAACTCCGAATCCCGTTACTTCGAATCTATTTCTTTCCAAAATACGATACCCAGAAAGTAAGTTATCATCAACATCAGCCAGAAGACGTCCACTGCTGAACATAGGCCTCCCCCTTTAACCTCTGAACGACGCCTGCCTTTTGCCTCCACTGGATGCTAGCGACTCCCATAATGACGTCGGTTCATGGAAGGCCTACCTACGCAGAACCAGAATCACCGACATATCTGTTAAAATTTGCAAGTTGAAGTGGCAATGGGCAGGCCACATCGCTCGAAGAACCGATAACCGATGGGGAAGAAAGGTTCTTGAGTGGAGACCACGAACCGGAAGACGCAGCGTAGGTAGGCCTCCCACTAGATGGACCGACGACATAGTGAGAGTCACTGGCATCCAGTGGATGCAAAAGGCAGGCTGTCGTTCAGAGGTTAAAGGGGGAGGCCTTTGTTCAGCAGTGGACGTCTTCTGGCTGACGATGATGATGATGACCGTCAGACCAATAGGATGTACTCATTTAGCACACGACACCGGACCGGTATGGTATAGTAGATTGATGCATGTAGCAGCGGCGGGCGCGTAACATTTTTGTGATCTGAACTAAATGATATTTTTTTTTTTTTTTTTTTTTTTTTTTTTTTTTTTTTTTTTTTTTTAAATATCATTTAGTTCAGATCACAAAATGTTACGCGCTACAATTTCTACCAAAGCACAGAAGAAAAACAGAACACATTTTTCAAACCATAAATGCTCATTAAGAAATTACGAAGAAACAAATGAATACAAAAGCTACATCAAAAGTCATACTTCTGACCTGGAACCTGAAGAAAAAGACTCTGTCCAAACTTACTACAATAAACTTGAACAACTCATCAAGGAAGGTTTGTTAGTGGCTAAACAAGCAACTAACAAAAATGCCACTCGCTATAGCATAATATCAGAAAACACACAAAAACTAATCCAACGACGTGCTTATCTTCAAGGAATCAAACCAAAAACTCCAGAAATGAAAAAAGAATTAAGTTCGCTATATAAAACAACATATAGAAAAGTTAAACAAGACTTAAGATGCCACAGACAAGAAGTATTTGAAAGAAATCTTAGAGAAAAAAGCAGTATTAAAAGAGCGCAAAAAGAACTCTCGACCACCAAGAAATGGATACCTAGTTTAAAAGAGAAAAATGAGCTAGTCTCTGACAGACCCAGTATATTACTAGAAGCTACATCTTTCTACAAAAAACTGTATCACAGGGATGAATTCTACACTGGAGATTGCCTCGAGGCAGCAGATACCCATCGAGATGATTCTGTAGAACCATGGAACACTAGCGAAATTCTTAAACACATTGAAAAGATCAAACCAGAAAAGAGCCCCGGTCCAGACCACATCCCCAATGAAGCAATCAAGCTGGTCCGACACTCGCTAGCTACACCACTTTGTTACTTGTTTAATCTGATCCTAACTTCCAGAACCATACCAAATCAATGGACTGAATCCCACATCACACTACTATATAAAAAGGGCAATCCACAAGATATTCAGAACTATAGACCCATAAGCTTACTCTGCAGCCTCTACAAACTCTTTTCATCATGTCTCCTAACCAGAATAACCAGCCAGATAGATATAAAGCAACCCATTGAACAGGCAGGATTCCGCAGAGGTTTCTCAACAGCGGATCACATTCACACAGTCGAACAAGTAATAGAAAAATATAAAGAATTTAGAAATAACCTCTGCATAGCCTTTGTTGACTATAAGAAAGCATTTGACACCATCTCTCATGACTCATTATGGAAAGCTCTACAGGAAAACAATATAAACAAAACATACATAGATATAATGAAAGATATTTACAGAAGAAGCACAAGCAGAATAAAGCTAGAATCACTGGGACCACCAATACATATTAAAAGAGGAGTAAAACAAGGCGACCCTCTCTCTTCAAAACTTTTCATAGCAGTACTTGAGTTAGTGTTCAAAACAATAAACTGGAATGGCTTTGGTTTTGGAGTACAAATAGAGGGAAAACAACTCACACACTTAAGATTCGCTGATGACATAATACTCTTCTCTAATAAAATAATAACAATGCAAAAGATGATTGATACTCTCAGCGATGCCAGCAAGCAGGTCGGCCTCGAAATGAATTTAGAAAAAACAAAACTGATGACCAACTTAAACACCCAACAACCAGTATACTTAGAAGGTACAGCACTGGAACATGTCCAATCCTACATATACCTGGGAAAACAAGTATCATTTACTCATGATAATAACATACAAGAAGTAGAAAGACGTATTAACAAGACATGGAACAGATATTGGTCGTTAAAAGAAGTTTTTAAAAGTGACATCCCTCTGCGGCTCAAAAAAGTAGCAATGGATTCTTGCTTACTGCCATGTCTAACTTATGGGGCACAGACCTGGGTGTTTACTGAAAATGTTAAACATAAAATAACCACATGCCAACGTTCAATGGAACGTAGTATAATGAGACTAAAATTAAAAGACAAAATACGTGCTGCAGATATACGAAATGAAACAAAAGTTATTGACTTCCTGCAACACGCACTTAGGCTAAAATGGCGATGGGCAGGCCATATAGCCAGGTTGCCGGACCAGAGGTGGACTTACATCACAACTAAATGGTGTGGACCAAAGGGCAAAAGGCGGCAAGGCAGACCGGTAGCGCGCTGGGCAGATGGTATCAAGAAGCTGGCTGGATCATCTTGGATTAACCGAGCAACGGACAGGGACAAGTGGAAAGCTCTAGAGGAGGCCTATACCCAACAGGGGTTCTCATCAATTAACATTTAATTAGGACAACAAAAATGACGTGAAATAAATTCAAAATAATGTAATCAATCAAATAATTCATATTTAATAATTATAATTAATGTAAAATTTGACATAATATACCATAAAATTTATTAATACTATTGCAATTGTTATGATGAGAAATAAAAGGCTTTTTTATTTTTTATTTATTTATTTTAGCAGCGGCGGGCGTCGACCGCGCCGGGCTGTCTGGCCGCACCGCCGACATCCGACCCGGCGCTCGCTTCACCGCATTCCCACGGATTCGCGCTCAGGTGTCCACTGCACTGAAGAAAGAAAGAAAGAAAATAAATTTTATTCGACACCTTTTACAAAAAACTTATATCTAAAGGATATAATTTCATTTTATTTTTTTATAGTAGATAGGTTTGCGCTTGGTCGCTATCTCGCCTGATGTTAAGCGACGATGCGGTCTACGATGGAGCACGCTTGCCTAGAAGAAACCGATTCACTCTCGACTTGAAGACACCCAGATTTTAACTAACGAGGAAAACCCATTCAGGCAGCGAATTCCACAGACTAGCAGTTCGCACAATGAATGTGGAATCATAGCGCTTCGTACGGGTTCAAGGAATATCAACCATAAACGATGTCGATTTTTTGTGCCCGCCCTGGCGGTCCGAGAGAAAACAATCAGTGTCGAATGGGTCCGTCTCGGCATTAATGCTGCAAGTCAAGGACTATCAGCGCCGGTTTTCATAAATTTACATATTATATTTTTAAGTATCTATATGCAATTTAATCAAATAGGACATAGGAAATAGAATAAAGTAGGACACAAAATATAAGTTGACAGTAAGGCCCCTGGACTATTGACGGTTCCTAACAGCAAACTTTGAATTTGTATGAATTCGTAAGTTACTTTTCGTTTTTTTTTTAAAACCCCAAAAATAGAAGTAGCGGAACGCACGACTGTGTAAGCGCCATAATTTTGCTCCGCTAAATGCAACTTTAATACAATAAACCAAGGATTATGGTCATCTGTAGTAATAACCGTTGCTTAAAAATGGGAAAACCTCACTTTAAATAAACTTAGCAGTTATATAAACAAATACATAAACATAATACTAATAAGGTGATTCGACTAAGACAAGAAAGTGGCAATAATATCTTAAAAGAAGATCTCAACACATTATCAGGTCTCCTGCTTTCCATAATACGCACGCAAATACCAGGTTACCCCGGGATACAGGTTTATTGCATAATTTATTTTATTCCTAGACTTTCGTACGCTAACTTCAGTCGCCTGAAGCACGATATTATCTTTTATGGAGGTGGTATTTCCATAATTTACCTCGAATGAAGATTTGTGGTTATTTCCATTTTTATGTTTGTAACCGTCGCCGTGCATAGGAGTGGTTACCTAGTGCCACTGTCCACAGACCTGGAGCTCCACCGACCATGCATGTTCGGAAAGTTATTAAACTTAACACTTCATCAACATCATTCCAGCCATGGGACGTCCACTGCTGGACATAGGCATCGATCTCCAAAAGGGCCGGTTGGAAGCGGCCTGCATCCAGCGTTTTTTTTTTTTATATTGACTTGTACTGTTGGCCTTTTGGTCTCTACAGTTTGACCGGACTAGGGCATCCAGCGTTTCTTTGCGGTCTCTTTTAAGTCGCCTGTCCATCTTGTGGGTGGACGTCCTATGCTTGGCTTATATAACTTTATCACCTTTTGAAAAACCTCATATTATAGCTTCTCGGAAAAAAACATGGAAGGTGTTCCACATTTTGCAAGTGTTAGGCAAGAAAAATTGCGTGTACTGTAGCACAAATGTACATGATTTGCATAAGCTTTTGCATTTATAATGTGAGTGTGATATAAAAATATTTTTCTGCTTCTGTCTGCTTTCCGTCTTATAGCTTGTTTTATGAAATAACTGCTCATACTTGACACGTTTCACCAGACAACTTACGCCATCTACCCCCTGCAGTGTGGCAGACAGCGCTAGGTGCAGAATGCTCAGCTGAGCTGGCGTGTTGTTTGTCTTCATATAGTTTGCACTTAACTGCTGGATGGCTTTGCAGCCGTTATATTACCAGACTTTACTTGTTCAGTTGTGCTCTTGAGAAATTATCTTACTCAATACTCTAAGATCTTTAAAACCTTGTTTTCTAATGATAACCGTAGCAAAAGACTAAGAAAGACGGTAGATAGTTTTGTTTGCAGCTAACTTTTTAACTGTTCGACCAACATTCTTTAGTCTTCCCGTGAACATGGTGCATGTAACTGCGCCGAAATATCGGGAGCTCATTCCACAACCATACCACGGTAAATATCCCGTAAATAATCATATTGTAAATTTACTAAGATCTGTATTTTAGGACCCGGGTATGTCCTAAAACTGCGACCAGAACCACCGGAGGATGGGCAGCAGCGTCCTATTAGTACAAGGTGAACGAACTGCGATCCCCAAGCCGCCTGCCAAGCGTGGGGATTATGGCAACACCCCTCTCGAGGGAGGCCTTTGTCCAGCAGTGGACGTTTAATGGCTGCTGGTGTGGTGTGGTGTGTATTTTAGATGTTATACTTTTATTTTTTGGATCAACGTTTAAGAGTTGCCATTCGGCATGGTAAAGCCACCAACATGAGCGCTGCCAACTGTAGTGGTGGGAACAACTGGATTGTCTTAAGATCTACAACGGTTTATTGACTTTTCTATTTTTTTTTTGTAAAATAGGCTTAATAATTCAGATATTTAGTGGTTATTTTGTTTTGTTACGTGTTTCGTTTAGTATTTAGGTCATCCCCAAAATATTTTTTGGTAATTTTAAATCTGGCAGAAATGCGTAGTTGAATACCATATAGTTTGCGGATGTCAGTTGATCTCAGAGTTCAGAGTTACAGGTAGGAAATAGGAAGAGAAATACCAGTGCAGCGATCAGTTTCAAAAATCAATATCCCTGCACAATTCTCTACCATTAAAGCTTTTAGCAAACCAAACTGCCAAAATGCAAGTGTTTAGAGCATATACTAGCGTTGGAAGCAATACAACCAAACAGTAGCGAATCTATCAAACAACGAGGGATAGCATCCTTACTAACAATATAAATGATAACGTTTGAATGTTAGTAAACGGCAGTACTCTCTTCAACTCCGTTAATCTATACTTATAATAATATAATATTATAAAGAGGAAATATTTGATTGTTTGTTTATTTCCGAAACTCCAGAAACGATTTCAATAATTACTTCACTGTTGGGAAGCTACACTATCCCCGGGTGACATAGGCTATATTATATTTTTTTAAAAAATAGGGATCCTTACTAAAACTCCAATAATGTAACCCAAGGTGTACAAAAATTTGATTTAGAATTGTAACTTTGCGTGTTTGACAGTTCTAAGACAGGACAACGTCTGTCAGGTCAGCTAGTCTATACTAATATTATAAAGAGGAAAGATTTGATTGTTTGTTTGTTTGTTTGTTTGCATCGAATAGGCTCCGAAACTACTGAACCGATTTGAAAAATTCTTTCACTGACGGGAAGCTGCACTATCCCCGGGTGACATAGGCTATAATCTATACCCGTGCAAAGCTAGGGCGGACCGCTAGTATTAAATAAAGGGATTTCGATGAAATGTAGTGTTGCCAGCTTTGTTTTTTTTTGTCGAAGGCATCGAGTATGACCAATAATGGCGAGAATAGGATTTACCTGTTAAAATCAAAATATTATCACTCAAGCATGAGGTCGCGCCACTGTACCAGTAAGGTGAAGCTGGGCGATAGATTTTGCAGCTTGAAATTACTAGTTTTTTTTTTTTTTAACGCTGATAAGTCCGCGTTTGACCACCAACTCGCTTGTTGGTAAGCGACGATGTGGTCGAAGATGAAGCACGCAGACTTAGAAGATACCTATTCACTCTGGCCTTGAAAAGGCCCAGGTTATATCTCTCAGGGAACAGGGAAGCTGGCAGGTTGTTCCAAACTTTGGCCGTACGGATTAGAAACGTAGAATCGAAACGTTTGGTATGTATCCAAGGAAAATCCACAATGTATGGGTGGTAGTGGGCCGTTTTCCTACTTGTCCTGTAGTAAAAAGGGGATGGCAGGATAAGGTCATGTAGCTCTGATGCACATTCTCCGAAATGAATCCTGTAGAAAATTTACAGAGTCGCTACTTTACGGCGGTGTTCTAGACTGAGAAGTTTCTTAGCCACTAACTTCTCTTCGCCTATAAGACGAGCAGCACGCCGGTCTACCGATTCAAGAGCTTTGAGCTGGTATTTGGCTGAGCCGTCCCAAAGATGACAGCAGTATTCCAAACACGATCGGACTTGAGCTTGATATAGAGTAAGCAACTGCCCCGGTGTGAAATACCGCCTAACCTTACTCAGAACGCCCAACTTTTTACCAGCTAATTTAGCCTTTGACTCTAGGTAGGTGCCGTTGTTGAGGGTCGGTGTAAGAGACAACCCTAGGAGTTCCAGGTGGTCTGTCAAAGGTACAGGAACATTCTGAAACAGTGGAGATAGCGGGAATGGACACTTTTTTGCGGAAAAAACCCAAGCTTGGGTTTTGTTGGCGTTGAATTTGACGAGGTTTTCGTCACCCCAATTTGATACGGTCGTCAGGATCTGATTCATTCGCTCAACCATGTCATTTCTTAACGTTTGGATTTCAGCCTTTCCGGCCCTGGGATTGGATATGTACTTCTCTACAACTGTGCTATCATCTGCGTACCCAAAGATACCGGGTATAAGCAGATCATTGAAGCAGAAATAAAGTTGCTGAGAGTACCGACCCCTGAGGTACCCCGGCATTAATAGCCATTTGATCAGACGAGCAGCCGTCAACGACTACTAGTAAAAAAATACAAGCTACATACATCATACATATATCAGCAGCCATTAAGCGTCCACTGCTGGACAAAGGCCTCCCTCCTACAGAGGGGCGTTGCCATAATCCCCAAGCTTGGCAGGCGGCTTGGGGATCGCAGTACGTTCACCGTGTACTAATAGGACGTTGCTGCCCATCCTCTGGTGGTTCAACACATACCTTCTACATTGCATATACACAAGCTACATACCTTTACTTTTTTCCCTTTTTTTTCCTTTTCTTATTTCCGTCTAGTAGGAATAAACCAAGTGAAACCACCGGGCAAAGCTAGTAGCTAGTACCAACGGGGGCTAGCGAGCGGATGTGACGTCACAGGCGCGCGGTAATGGCTAATGCGTGTCCCGGAAGTACCGCCGGAAACGGAGCTGACGTCTCGCGATTATCATTTAGCGTTTTATCGTCGAAGGGACTGGACGTGTTTGCTGGGGATCGAAGTACTTGGACGTATGAACTGCAGGACAAGCAATCGGTTTTAGTAATTACTTTTCTTCATCTTAAGCGTGAACTTTGACCTCAGCTAACCAACCAAAGAGATAGCTAGAAAAAGCGGAAGAGTTTGCTATAATTTTTATATTACTTCACAATTAAAAAATACACACAATAGTAACAATTTACAAGTTTATTTATGTAGTTTATTAGCCAACAAGACAAAATAAACTCAACAATTTTAAAACTAGGAGAGTTAACAATTTTAAACTAAACCAGGGAACTTACGGCCAACTGCTTACGAGCTATCAAACTAACGTTAAAACCGCGCAGTTCGGAAAATCACGCGAACGTGAACCTTAACGCGCCCAGAACCTAAACTGGATTGCTTTAAACAGTTAACCGTAAGGCCTCAGATTCCTTAATATGTGTACTTGTGTGCACAACATGTTTTAATTGTCTATTTATTTAATTCATACAGAAACACCAACAGTACACATATTAAATAATACAAATAACACTCATTTATAATTGATACAGTTCTGATATGTGCACCTTTAACAGGTGTTTACAACGTTCACAATTAAAAGTGGTAAGACAAAAATATGAGATAAAAATGATATATGGGTGTGATGTGAATACAGTAAGCACAAAGGTCTAGTTTTCTTTAGTAGTTTTTTTTAGTAGTAGTCTATAATCAGGACTTAAGGACGTTATCCGTCAACTAATAAAAATAAGCTAACTTTCGGTACATATTCCAACGAATCTGTAATACTTAGTCATATGGTATTACTATCTATAGATAGAAAACTCTTTTTGTACAATATCTACACAAAAAAAATACTTAAAATTATTATAAATAATTAATTAGAAATATTTTTCGTAGCCTCTTACCACAAAAGTTACGAAAACTAGTCGTGTTTCGGAACATATATCTCAAAAACTATATGTTTTTAATCAATAAAAAAAATACACTCCATTATTACGTATATTATTAAACAAAAGTATGCAAAAAAAAGTTCAATTATGTTTCAAATAGGCATAGGAAAAATAAAATAGTTTTACTAATGTTTTCTAATATTTTGCTAGAACCGACAAGGCTTAAACTATGCGCAATAAGGTTTGTTTTCCTTTGATTATTTTTGTCTGATTTTGTCTACGATTTGAAACGGCGTCTCAGTCAGCGCTCGGGCGCCGTCGAAAGCAGACCTACGCCGCTTGACACCAGCACCTCAAAGTAAAAAACATCGCTGTATGGACACGGAAAATTTTAAAAAACGATCTCGATCCCTGATCACTGCGTAAGAATAGGGTAAGAGCAAATAATTGTATTGTAGGTAATAAGTAGGTATTACTATTATTTTTGACTTGGCTGGACTGACTATTGGTGGATTTTGGAGTGGACTTTGGATGCTGAAGCGACGGATTCTCTAGTTGCACACGTCTGCAGCTAGAGCTTGGATTTTGTGATGAGATCTTACACTCCGAGTGACTGAACTGATGTGATTAGATTTCGGAGACTGCTACTGGAACTGCTAGACGGATAGAGCTAGAAGTGTCGAGTTTGGGCTCGTTTCATTTGTCGTGATGAGATCTTCTTACAGGAATATTTTGACTGACCTGATCGAGGACTTCGGAGACTGCTACTGGAACTGCTAGACGGATAGAGCTAGAAGTGTCGAGTTTGGCCTCGTTTCATTTGTCGTGACGAGATCTTCTTACAAGAATATTTTGACCGACCTGATCGAGGACTTCGGAGACTGCTACTGGAACTGCTAGACGGATAGAGCTAGAAGTGTCGAGTTTGGGCTCGTTTCATTTGTCGTGATGAGATCTTCTTACAAGAATATTTTGACTGACCTGATCGAGGACTTCGGAGACTGCTACTGGAACTGCTAGACGGATAGAGCTAGAAGTGTCGAGTTTGGGCTCGTTTCATTTGTCGTGATGAGATCTTCTTACAGGAATATTTTGACTGACCTGATCGAGGACTTCGGAGACTGCTACTGGAACTGCTAGACGGATATAGCTAGAAGTGTCGAGTTTGGGCTCATTTCATTTGTCGTGATGAGATCTTCTTACAAGAATATTTTGACCGACCTGATCGAGGACTTCGGAGACTGCTACTGGAACTGCTAGACGGATAGAGCTAGAAGTGTCGAGTTTGGGCTCGTTTCATTTGTCGTGATGAGATCTTCTTACAGGAATATTTTGACTGACCTGATCGAGGACTTCGGAGACTGCTACTGGAACTGCTAGACGGATAGAGCTAGAAGTGTCGAGTTTAGGCTCGTTTCATTTGTCGTGATGAGATCTTCTTACAGGAATATTTTGACTGACCTGATCGAGGACTTCGGAGACTGCTACTGGAACTGCTAGACGGATAGAGCTAGAAGTGTCGAGTTTGGGCTCGTTTCATTTGTCGTGATGAGATCTTCTTACAGGAATATTTTGACTGACCTGATCGAGGACTTCAAAGACTGCTACTGGAACTGCTAGATGGATAGAGCTAGTGCGGTGCGGTGCGCAGTCTTAGTGGTCAGTCATGGTGCGCAGTCTTGGTGCGCAGTTGGTGCGCAGTTTTGGTGCACAATCGGTGTGCAGTTGGTGCGCAAGTTGGTGCGCAGTTTTGGTGCGCAATCGGTGCGCAGTTGGTGCGCAATCGGTGCGCAGGTTGGTGCGCACTTGATGCGCAGTTGATGCGCACTTGATGCGCAGATTGGTGCGCAGTTGATGCGCAGTTTGGTGTACACTTGATGTGCAGTTGATGCGCAGGTTGGTGCGCACCTGATTCGCAGATGATGCGCAGGTTGGTGCACACTTGATGCGCACTTGATGCGCAGGTCGGTGCGCACTTGATGCGCAGGTTGGTGGGCACTTGATGTGCAGATTGGTGTGCACTTGATGCGCAGATGATGCACAGGTTGGTGCGCACTTGATGCACAGGTTGGTGCGCACTTGATGCGCAGATGATGCGCAGGTTGGTGCGCACTTGATGCGTAGTTGATGCGCAGATTGGTGCGCACTTGATGCGCAGGTTGGTGCGCACTTGATGTGCAATTGATGCGCAGATGATGCTCAGGTGGGTGCGCATTTGATGCGCAGATGATGTGCATCAAGTGCGCACCGACCTGCGCATCAAGTGCGCATCAAGTGTGCACCAACCTGCGCATCATCTGCGAATCAGGTGCGCACCAACCTGCGCATCAACTGCACATCAAGTGTACACCAAACTGCGCATCAACTGCGCACCAATCTGCGCATCAAGTGCGCATCAACTGCGCATCAAGTGCGCACCAACTGCGCACCGATTGCGCACCAAAACTGCGCACCAACTTGCGCACCAACTGCACACCGATTGTGCACCAAAACTGCGCACCAACTGCGCACCAAGACTGCGCACCGCACCGCACTAGCTCTATCCATCTAGCAGTTCCAGTAGCAGTCTTTGAAGTCCTCGATCAGGTCAGTCAAAATTTTCCTGGAAAAAGATCTCATCACGACAAATGAAACGAGGCCAAACTCGACACTTCTAGCTCTATCCGTCTAGCAGTTCCAGTAGCAGTCTCCGAAGTCCTCGATCAGGTCAGTCAGAATATTTCTGTAAGAAGATCTCATCACGACAAATGAAACGAGCCCAAACTCGACACTTCTAGCTCTATCCGTCTAGCAGTTCCAGTAGCAGTCTCCGAAGTCCTCGATCAGGTCAGTCAGAATATTTCTGTAAGAAGATCTCATCACGACAAATGAAACGAGCCCAAACTCGACACTTCTAGCTCTATCCGTCTAGCAGTTCCAGTAGCAGTCTCCGAAGTCCTCGATCAGGTCAGTCAAAATATTCCTGTAAGAAGATCTCATCACGACAAATGAAACGAGCCCAAACTCGACACTTCTAGCTCTATCCGTCTCGCAGTTCCAGTAGCAGTCTTTGAAGTCCTCGATCAGGTCAGTCAAAATATTCCTGTAAGAAGATCTCATCACGACAAATGAAACGAGCCCAAACTTGACACTTCTAGCTCTATCCGTCTAGCAGTTCCAGTAGCAGTCTCCGAAGTCCTCGATCAGGTCAGTCAAAATATTTCTGGAGGCAGATCTCATCATGACTAAGGAAACGAGCCCAAACACGACACATTTTCATCCGGGTATAGATTATAGCCTATGTCACCCGGGGATAGTGTAGCTTCCCGTCAGTGAAAGAATTTTTCAAATCGGTTCAGTAGCTTTGGTGCCTATTCAATGCAAACAAACAAACAAAGAAACATAAAATATAGAAACATACGATAAAAGTTTTAAAATATATTTTAATAAATAATTAAAACTATCAAAATGGTTTTATTGACTCGTGTTTGTTCTCCGTCGTCCCGTCGCTGTGTGCGTCTGGGCCGTGCGCGTGTAGTAGTACGACTTTAGTACCTACGCATTATGCAAAGGGGCCCTTAAATTAAAAGCATGTGTTCAAATGGCGAAAGTTTAAAAGTTACTTTTAACACAACATGATGTTAAATTAGAATAAATGGCTGAGTTATCGCTTAGGAAAACTTTGTGTGGGTAGAAAGAATACGGTAGGCAGGCAACTCAAAAAATGCAAATACTCAATACTGATACTTTACTTCAAAAAATGAATGTATTTAGCAAGTATCAGTAGTTTCTCATCAGATTACACCATAGCTCGTTGTTGACTGTGCATTCTCACAGTCAGTGTTTCATCTAAAGTCATTATTATTATTATTTTAATTGTAGTGCAACTACATGGACTTCTGGGTCCGTGCCCTGTATCAACTTATACATTTTGTTGGGTTCCGTACCCAAAGAGTACAAACGGGATCCTATTCGACCCATTCAACACTGATTGTATCCTCTAGATATAAGTTTTTTGTAAAGGTGTCGAATAAAATTTATTTTCTTTCTTTTCTTTTCTTTTTCTTTATTACTAAGCCTCTCTCTCTCTCTCTCTATGCTGTCTATCCGTCTGTCTGTCCTACATTTTAAAAGCTGTTAACGCAATCTTTTGACCCTTAGTAGATAGCGATTTGCGATAGTGATCATCGTCCGCTATAAAATAAGCTTCATTGAGATTTAAAAAAAATAACAGTTACACTCAAAAGATTTTCCGAACATAACTGAAATTTATTGCCTCAGAAAATAAAAAGTGCTAGATTGTTCTGTTTTAAGCAGAAAATAACGGCTGCTTATGCTATTGAATCGGCTTCAATGTGATCGTTCGAAACATCAGATATCGCAAAAAAGTTTCACTATGCATAGCAGCTAGTTATTAACTCAGAGAATAAAAAGTGCCCGTTTATCCTAGTTTTAGCAAAAATTTACGTCCTCTATAAAATAATTTTCATTGCGATAAAAATTATAAACAGATATCGCTATAAGTTTTCCCGAACATTACTGCTAGAGTTATTACCTCAAAATATAAAAAGTGCTAGATTGACCTGTTTCAAGCAAAAATTCACGCAATAACTAATCTGTTTTGTTACACACAATTTAACTATCAAAAGTTATTTTCATGTTTAATTTTCGGATGTTTCATGTCCCAGCGGTATATTTGTCCAAGTTAGTTAATGGCAATACAGTGCGAATACACGGAAAGATACTTTAGGCGACATTCGTCGTAATCACGGTTTGTATTGTAATTGGCAAAATTGGCACATCACTAGTCAAATTATGAGACACAGCTATTAAATTTCATTGAAACTAAGGCCTTCTGCGAATGAAAAACAAATGGCAGAATTTTCAGAACGCTGGGCACGCAACCTGTCTTATCACGCTAGCCATTCAGTCTTTACATCAAAAGAAGATATTTGAACAAGTATAACTTGACATTAATTGAGCAATGACACTGGAAAAATAATTATTACCTGCACATTTTTATGTTAATATACCCAAGCATAACTTTAAGCTAGTATTTGTTTTATGTGCTACATAAGTATAATTGTGCTTAATTTTGTTTGTTAACTACCTTTTGTAATAACTTATGATGCTTAGCTTTTTAGTGCTTGTTTGCAATACATATATGATTTTTAGTAGTGATTTTCCATGACAATGTTACTTATATCACTAGTATAGACCTATTAATGGCTGTAATTTAAAATAATTATTTAAAACTATGTATATATTTTTGTGCTGTTGGTCTTAAATAAACATAAAATAAATAAATTATGAAAAAAAAGAGCTGATAGTCTTCAAACGGCTGAACAAATTTCCTTGAATCATAGCTAAAAACACAAATTCAAATTCAAATTCTAAATATTTATTTTGCGGAGACACGGGTAACGTGCAGATTTAATGTATTTACATAATTTATAGACCACCTGGCCATGATGTACCCTGATAGATGGGCCCAGAGAATCCCACAGTGGGTGCCTGAAAACGGACGAAGGAGCCAGGGCAGGCCTAGAAAACGCTGGCGCGATGACCTGGACACGTTCCAGATACAGTGGTCAAGTCTTGCGGGTGATCGCACTGTCTGGAAAGAAATGGGGGAGACTTTTGCCCAGGAGAGGGACAATAAAGGTTAGTAAAAAAAAAAAGAGCACCATTCTTTAGCATCGTGGCATGCAAAATTATAGCTGTCTCGAACAAAATACTAAAAAAAAAAACTTAATTGGTTCTGCAAGTAAAAAAAAAAATATTAAGCTTGCGTTTGACTACCATCTCGCCTGATGTAAAGCGATGATGTGGTCTGTTTGGTTACACAGATAGATACACAGATACACACGTTAAACTGAATACCCCTCTTTTTAAGTTAGGGGTTAAAAAGTTGTTTATTTAACGTTAGGAATGCTTTTTTAAGGTACGTTTATTACTTGGATATATTTTGAAAATACTTGGCTTAAATATAATAAAGCGATAAATAACTTCAAGCTAAAGTAAGTCGAAAGCAGAAATTAAACACGGTGTACCTAAACTACCCTTATCAAGAAGCCCAGTCAAAAACAAGAACAGCCTTAAAGTTACCAACGACTTTGAGACAGATATTGTTAGATATTTCATAAATAACTACTAATAGAGCCCTCTCGATTTCTAAAGAAGACAATTTTTCTTAGGCCCACCTAAAAAAAAAATCTTTGGCCCACCGAATTTACCATATATTGATGGGACCAACACTATAAAATTCGTCGTTTTTTTTTGTACCATTCGGACGAAAGATAAGGTAAAAATGCAACCGGAATATTAATAACAAGAATAATATGTGTTGTTTTGATTTTTGCCACAATTCATTCATTTCCCTTATAAAGTCACTTGACCGGAACGTTTTTAATATGAAAAAGGATGTATGCTTAGGAATTTTTATACAAAAATAAATATACCATATTTTACAACAGTGGCCATAGTAATCGGCTATTGTCAATATTCCGGTTAGATCGGATATAGCTAATATTACCACTAAATCTAGAGATTATGAGGAACAAATCGACATGAGTTTCATTACTATACGGTATTAGTTTGTGGTGGGCCTATTTTTCAAACAAAAGAAATTGTCTCATTTATGAGCACAAAACAGAAATGTCATTAAGGTCAAAATTTAAAACCGTTTTCCGGGCAACTAGAACATTCTAAGTGAACAATTTCTAAGCACTGAGTCTGGTCCCCGTAGTTTTTTTAAAAGATAATTAATATTATGCTAACCTCGGCAGTGGTTACATATTTGAGGCGTTTGGGGTCGAGACATTGGGCCCTTGGGGACCGGGAGCTCACCTCATTAAAAAAAAAAAGAGAATAAGGTATAGTTTGACAGTGCGTCGCGACTAGTGCTTAGTGAGCTAACTGAGGCCATTCTGTCATAACACTTACTAAACTAAACCAATCTGACAGGACTAAATTTTTTTATTTTTTTTATAATAGTATGCAAACAAGCGACGGGCCACCTGATGGTAAGTAGTCACCGTCGCCTATGGACACCTACAATACCCGGGGCATTGACGGTGCGTAGCCTACCTTTGAGGACTCTATTCACTCCTCGCTTGAAGCGATTGAGGTTATATGTTGGAGGAAAAACCGAAGTTGGTAAGCCATTCCACAACTTACAGGTGCGTGGCAGAAACAATCGATCAAATCGAACAGTGCGAGACTTCCACGCATCTTTAATATGAGGATGGCTTTTTTGCCGATGGCGTCCGGTTCGATAGTAAAACCGCGATGGAGGGATGAGGTCAAAGAGTTCATCAGAGCATTCCCCATTATAATACCTGTAGAACAAGCCAAGTACAAGTAAAATTATCTGCCTCTCTTTTAATTTTAATATGTGAGAGAAGGATGGCAACAAGTTTAGAGCTGTCATTTAGTTTAGTTTAGTTTAGAGTGCAACAGTATCGATGCCATCGCTTAAACATAGTGACACAATATAACTTGCTTTCAAAAGGTGCGAGTTGTTAAACACCAGTTTAATAAATATAAAAGTAGATACACGAACCAATAACTTAAAAAAAAATTGTAATAATAGTAGTAGTAGTAGTAGTAGTAGTAGTAGTAGTAGTAGTAGTAGTAGTAGTAGTAGTAGTAGTAGTAGTAGTAGTAGTAGTAGTAGTAGTAGTAGTAGTAGTAGTAGTAGTAGTAGTAGTAGTAGTAGTTAAATTTTTAGTAATTTTAATTGTGTATTGTAATTTTTATTTTATTGTTGTAATGTGACTATAATTTTTAAATTGTGAACGTCGATATGAGTTGAGTTACTTGAAATAAATGTATTATTATTATTATTAATAACTAGAAACGCGAGAGGAAAATGAAATTCCTTACAATTTCAATATTAACCGACGTGCTGATGGTTGTCGTTTTAGACAATTTAATAAAATATTACCTACGGGCGCGGCGGCACAGTGGAGAGTGAATAGAGGAGCAAGTTTTACACAAACATGTGTACAGGGAAGCGAGTTACACAGTGGAATGTATGCTGGGAAGGAACTTACTTGCTGGAATGTTTCTAGACAGTGATGCCATGTGAAGCGAGTTACACAGTGGAATGTATGCAGGGAAGGAACTTACTTGCTGGAATGTTTCTAGACAGTGATGCCATGTGAAGCGAGTTACACAGTGGAATGTATGCAGGGAAGGAACTTACTTGCTGGAATGTTTCTAGACAGTGATGCCATGTGAAGCGAGTTACACAGTGGAATGTATGCTGGGAAGGAACTTACTTGCTGGAATGTTTCTAGACAGTGATGCCATGTGAAGCGAGTTACACAGTGGAATGTATGCAGGGAAGGAACTTACTTGCTGGAATGTTTCTAGACAGTGATGCCATGTGAAGCGAGTTACACAGTGGAATGTATGCAGGGAAGGAACTTACTTGCTGGAATGTTTCTAGACAGTGATGCCATGTGAAGCGAGTTACACAGTGGAATGTATGCAGGGAAGGAACTTACTTGCTGGAATGTTTCTAGACAGTGATGCCATGTGAAGCGAGTTACACAGTGGAATGTATGCAGGGAAGGAACTTACTTGCTGGAATGTTTCTAGACAGTGATGCCATGTGAAGCGAGTTACACAGTGGAATGTATGCAGGGATGGAACTTACTTGCTGGAATGTTTCTAGACAGTGATGCCATGTGAAGCGAGTTACACAGTGGAATGTATGCAGGGAAGGAACTTACTTGCTGGAATGTTTCTAGACAGTGATGCCATGTGAAGCGAGTTACACAGTGGAATGTATGCAGGGAAGGAACTTACTTGCTGGAATGTTTCTAGACAGTGATGCCATGTGAAACGAGATACAGTCAGTGAGTTCATGTAGGCAGAGTAGCTGAATATCGCAGTTTTTAGGTCGCACAAAGACCTCTGGCATAGTTTAACATTAAGGTGGTTCGATTCACCTATGGCGGGAAATTCAAATTTTAAACAGTTTTTTGGTCCTAGTAGCCAGGCCAGGTAATTATTTTTAAATAACACAGTGTTTGCGCAAAATGTTGGCTGTTCTTTACATTATAATGTACAATTATTTAACAGTAACGCACCATATTACTTACATTTGTGAATAAACCGTTTGAAACAGCAAAAATTTGTTTATTCACAAATGTAAGTAATAATGGGCATTAGAGATAAATAGCTTTATATGATTTTGTAAAGAATAATAATCAATCTGCGCAAACATCATGGTTGTTTACAATAATTACCCGGCCTAGCTACAAGGACAAGAAAACTGTTTGAAATTTGAATTTCCCGCCATTTGTGCAACGAACCACCTTAAACTGATACAAGGAAAATAATGGGTTGGGTACAGTGAAGCTATTTTTCACTTAAAGGCTTAACTAGCACCCAATTCAATTACTATGATCAGTTAAAACTTGAAAAGTAGACTGTTTTCGTTTTTTTTATGTATTAAGTGGCTATACCCATGATGCGACGCGATATCGATTCGACGTTGGACTCAGTTCACACGAACGAAACTCGCACAGATTGACAAATCGATTTATCGGTCAACCTGCACGTGATCGCGCTCTGTGCGAACTAAATTGAGCTCTATTATGTAACACGATAAAGCACAGTTTGGTTTGCACGGAATGAAAATCGAATTGATATCGCGTCGTTCTGTGAAGAAATACAGTAATAGTAAAAAAAAAAAACAATGACATGCCATTAACAAAAAAAATAATAAAACATGCAAAGAAGGTAAATGACTATTTTATTGCCAGCCTGCTCTTTTTATATGAAATTAATAAATGGGAAAATAACTAACCTATATCTAACTATCGTATCGGATAGATGTTATCCAGGTGATAATACCATAATTTCGTTGTGAACTGATCTGATGATGAAGCCAGGAGGTGGATAGTCATCATCATCATCATCAGCCAGTAGACGTCCACTGCTGAACATAGGCCTCCCCCTTTAACCTCCACACTGAACGACAGTCTGCCTTTTGCATCCACTGGATGCCAGCGACTCTCACTATGTCGTCGGTCCATCTAGTGGGAGGCCTACCTACGCTGCGTCTTCCGGTTCGTGGTCTCCACTCAAGAACCTTTCTTCCCCATCGGTTATCGGTTCCTCGAGCGATGTGGCCTGCCCATTGCCACTTCAACTTGCAAATTTTAACAGCTATGTCGGTGACTCTGGTTCTTTGGCGAATATCCACGTTTCGGATTTTATCGCGCAAAGAAACTCCGAGCATAGCTCTCTCCATTGCCCGCTGTGTGACTCTGAGTTTTTCCAAAAGGCCAACAGTTATGCCCACGTCTCAGTACCATATGGAGATGTTATCTCTCCGAAACTGTTCACGAACGCATTGAAGGTGGATAGTGGTACTGTTTAATAGCTAAGCTGTTTGCTACAATATTTTCAGCTGTCTTATTCTGAATTTGAAAGTAATACTTCTGCCATAACTAAACTGTGTCATAAATCAATTACATTATTGGAAACAAGACTGAATCGTATTCCTTGAAGTAAATTAACTTCTCAATTGTTGCGTACATGACTTTGAAATTTCGATTGTTTATTATAGTACAGTAAAATTACACACCGATTGCGTGTAACGTCTATTGCTAGCGTTCAGGGTTGTCTTCTGGAAGCAATTTTCCAATATGGCTATGTTCAAATATTCCATTATGAAATATTTTCAATATGAAACATTCAGGTCATCCGAATCACTGAATAGAAGCTAAGTAACTGACTTCAAAAAAGGAGAGAGGTTCTCAATTTAATTTGTATTTTTTTATACTGTTGAAATATAAATTTTTCAGCTCTCTATAGCTGGTCCCCTGGTCCCATAAAAATCATTAGCTTCGGACCAGTGTTTTTTAATCAGCACCAATAATATGAATAAGTAACTGCACCCCGCTGTTTCACCAGCGTGTGGTGGAAGTCCTGTCAAAATCAGTCCAGCCGTTTTGAAGTCTATAAGGAACATACATACACACATCGCCTTTTGTATATTAATAATTTTGTTCGAGCGTATTTGTTGTGCTGGGTACGCTGCCAACTGGTAGTGGGCTTGAGCATTTGGATTGTCTTTAGACCTTCAACGGTCTATGGGCAGTCTAACTGTATTTGTAGTTTTAGTATTAGCTTGTATTTTGTTTAGTTAATAAAGGCGCTAGCCCAGAAAAAAAAAAAAAAAAAAAAACATTTGTATTAAAGTCAGTTTAAAAAAATAACATTTTAGAACTGCTGTAAAATACTACTCGCAGTCACTCGGTCGGTATAGAATTTCTAATAAGGCAAGTCCGCTCATCCAATTGGTAGGGAAATATAAACGAAAGGCGCCATTTAAGTGCAGTTTTTCCTGAATAATTTCAATCTCACAGGAGGTATGTTGAGTCGTTGCAAAGGCCTTAAATGATCCATAGAACTCACCATTATGAACATCTTTTACTTTGGACCAACATGTTTTAAATGTTTATCGGGACTTATCACGTATTAATTAATATAGGTAAAAAAAAAAATATGTTCCTTTCGCTCGACGTTTTACCTATATTAAATAATACGTGATAAGTCCCGATAAACATTTAAAACATGTGTTCAAATCGCGAAAGTTTAAAAATTACTTTTGGACCAACAGACTGCTTACCAACAGGCGAGTTGGTGGACAAACGAAGACTTATTTGCGATAAAAAAACAACCCTAAAATCGCGCAAAAATATCACCTGTTCCATACATTTTATCGAGTGTGAAAGACCGTTTTCTATGGAACAGCTGATATTTTCTTTGCGATTTCAGAGTTGCTCTCATATTAATTTTTTTTTATAATGATGGGTAACTAATAACTATGGACTCGTTTCGTGTGTACACCTTTACTGCGTAACCCAGAAGAGTGCGCAAATCTAAAATACAATCCTTTCCCCCAAAGGCCATTAATCTACCTCAAGCGCATCTAAAAGGCAAAGAGTAGTCAAAACGGCAGAAGTTTTTACAGCGGGCGTCATAAAGCGCGCCACAAATCAAGTGCCGGAATTCCTAAGTTACCGCTTCCTGCCTCCGCTCGACAGAACATTATATTTATATATCTGGGTTTGATACGGCCGTGTGTGCCTCAATGCAAGGGTGAATGTTTGAGACTAGCTGCGTCACACTGCTTCATCCAGAACTTGAACTTGTGTCTCAGCACTGGAACAAGATAGCTGCAAATGATTCCATCATCAGCCAGAAGACGTCCACTGCTGAACATAGGCCTCCCCCTAATGGGGGTTGCCATAATCCCCACGCTTGGCAGGCGGCTTGGGGATCGCAGGAGGTTCCACCATTCAAGTAGGAGGAGGCTGCTGCCCATCCTCTAGTGGTTCTGGTCGCAGTTTTAGGACAAAATGCAAATGCAAATGATTATGAAAAACTAAAAAAACAAACAAGTACGAATGGGACTCGCGCTCTGAGGGTTCCGTTAGATGGAATCCTCAGAGAGCGAGTCCAAACAAAAAAATACAACAAAAAAGTTGAAATATTGAAAGACAAACTTAACTTTGTAGTGGATAATAACGTTCTTATATACATTCCAACTACATAATGTAAGTTTGTAATAGAAAAACAATTATTTTTTAATGATATAACTTCAAATTTATTACTTTTGGATTTATCCCTTTATATGTGCTGTAAGACCTTGCCTCTTGCCAAATTTTATGATTCTAAGTCAACGGAAAGTACTCTATAGGTTTTGATTTCCTTCTGAAATCGCAAAATATGCGACATAAACGGTCATATCTTTAGATCGCGTAAACTTACAAGTATGATTTTTTCACAGCTGAAAGAAACTGTAGATTTAAGTATTTAATATAAATTTCAACTTGATATCTTTACGCGTTCTTGAGAAACTTGATAGACGGACAGACAGACAGACAGACGGACAACAAAGTGATCCTATAAGGGTTCCATTTTTTCCTTTTGAGGTACGGAACCCTAAAAAACCTAGCTGATGATAAAACAATCTTGACACTACATGCAAAAGTGCTCAGTTGTTTTGACTTGATTGAACAATTGATTGAGAGGACAAGCTATGGAGAGGGCTATGCTAGGAGTTTCTCTACGAGATCGGATCAGAAGTGAGATCTGTAGACGAACGAAAGTCATTGACATAGCCACTGGATTAAGAAGTTGAAGTGACAGTGGGCAGGGCACATATCACGCAGAACAGATGGCCGAAAGGTTCTCGAATGGTGACCGCGGACCGGTAAGCGCAGCGTAGGATGCCTACCCACAAGATGAATGGCCGACCTAAAAGAGACCGCAGAACAACGCTGGATGCAGACCACTTTTAACCGGTCCTTTTGGAGATCGATGACGGAGGCCTATGTCCAGCAGTGGACGTCTTATAGCTGAAATGATGAGTAATTGACAAGTTCAATCAAATATAATGAATAAATTAATTGAAATTCCCCAATAGTTACAATCTGTGTGTCTTCAAGTGGCGAGTAAATCGGTTTCTTTTAGGCAAGCGTGCTCCACCGTGGACCGCATCATTGTTTAACATCGGCAAGGTAGCGGCCAAATGCAAGCGTAATTGATAGCCCGTTAGTCCAGTTAGTAGTGAACATACCTTTTGAGCTTGAGGGCGTGAGTTCGATTCTCAACAAAAACCCGCTGTCTATTATCCTAC
Organism: Agriopis marginaria; assembly: GCA_932305915.1. Lineage (NCBI taxonomy): Eukaryota > Metazoa > Arthropoda > Insecta > Lepidoptera > Geometridae > Agriopis > Agriopis marginaria. The sequence continues at coordinate 770,912 of OW029932.1, forward strand.
TAATAATTATAAACGAGAAAGTTTGTATGTATGGATGTATGGATGTTTGTTCCTCTTTCACGCTGCAACGGGAAACGGATCGACCTGATTTTTTGCATGGATATAGTTCAAGAGCTAGAGAGTGATATAGGCTACTTTTGATCCTCATCATCATCACCATTTTTCATCAGTAAACGGGTGAAACCGCGGGACGCAGCTAGTTTGTAACAAATGTACCGTACATGGTTATAATAATTAGGTGTTGGGGTATATTATGTCCAACGGTTTTGACTCGTTTTTACTGGGAAAATTCATTGGCCCATCCATTTTTTTTGCCGAAGTTTAGTACCACCATTCCGTGTAAACATCATGTGGTAATGCCGCCAGCATGCTGGGTACGCTGCCAACTGGTAGTGGGCTTGAGCATTTGGATTGTCTTTAGACCTTCAACGGTCTATGGGCAGTCTAACTGTATTTGTAGTTTTAGTTTTAGCTTGTATTTTGTTTACTTAATAAAGGCACTTGCCCAGAAAAAAAAAGTCAAAGAAAAAAAAATTAAAAAAAAAAAAAAACATCATGTATAGTTAAAAGTAAACACGGTGTTCTGTGCGTCCGATACTCAAAAAATTCATTGTTGGAGATGTTATCAGAGAGCATAGAGAATTGCGACAGGAATCAAATATGCCCCACAAAGGGGCACTACAGTCACTGCGGACCCACAAAGGTACTCGAATCGAGTACTAGTGCACAGTCCGCGCAAAAATACAGAGTTTCAAGGATTCACTCTGTTGCATTGGTTTTTAATTCGCCAGGTACAATTTCTGAGTGACAGTACCTGAATACTGGAAATGGTTAAATTCTGAATTTCTACTCCATTTGTGTGTGCTAAAAACCAGTGTGTGTGCTAAAACAAACCCCATATAGTCACGATATACAATCAAGCGGTTTCTGCTTCCATCAGGTGGATTGCATGCTTGTTTACCGATCAAACATATCTTTGATCTTTGTATAGAAAAAAACTAATTTTTTTAAACATATTTTTGTCTTTGCACTAGTGTAAGAAAGGTTTTTTTTTGTACGTATATTTTTGGCCAAGCTTGATCTTTTCATAATTATAGTAAAACAACAAATAATAAACACCGGTCAAGTGAGAGTCGGGCGCGCGAAAAAAATCCTGAACTAAATGAAAGAAATAAAAAACACACTTTTTTATGTTGGGAACCCTCAGAGCACGAGTCCGACTCGCGCTTTGCCGGTGTTTTTATTATTTATTTTTATCGGAATAAAACATCAGAATAATTATTACAATTCAATAGGCATGTGTCCTAATGTTTAATTTATTACAAATAACTGGCTTAGCGATGAATATAACTAAATACATTACACATACTGAAAAAATAATTGAAATTGGCTGATAAATCTCTGAGATATGAGTGTTTAAAGTTTTAGGTGGGGATAGAGAGGGGATGCTCTATCCCATTCTTGCAAAGCGTGTGTTAGTATAGCATTTGTATGGCGCACCTGAGGCGTGACGTCACGGCTCAGTATAGTGCGCTCTGTGTCTAGCATGAAATTAAAATGCTTATACCTTATTTATTATTGAACTAATTTTAATTTTGTTTTTGTTGATGTGTTATGATCAGCTTTTTTATGAGGTAATAAAAAAATATAAATCATCATGCCTATTGCGTACCATCGCCTTAACCCTCACTACGACTACAATCGAGTGAAAAATCCCTCCATCCTTCTCCCGTCCGATCGAGTAGATACGGACTCCACCCCAGCATTCAGTCAGTACGTCAGTTCGTGACAGACACCGCACTAGTGACCGTAGCGAAGAAGTTATAATACTAGATAACGAGCAAGATGCAAAATGACAAACTTTTAAAATTGTTTTATGACGTTCTAAACTTTAGAATCTAAAGCATGTAATAATCAGATCTTACGGCTAGCTGTTTAAAGCAACCCAGTTTAGGTGATGAAAAAATGTTGCGCGAACGCAAACCGTTACACGTTACACACTACACAGTACACACGCTACACGCGTTCAGGGCCGGATTTAGGGGAGGGCAACCGGGGCGAAAGCCCCGGGGCCTCCACAAACGGGGGCCCCCACAATAGAGACTTCGGAAAAAAAAATCTTTCAAATTCCAACTAGTTAACACTAGTAAGCATCTTTTCCTTTGATATTTGTTTTTTTTGCTCTTTCACCTTTACCTACAGCCTACAGTACTTTATACATACATGATTATTTGATTATAATAATCTTAAATAACAGAAGTTGCCCCGAGGCCTCTGGACCTCTAAATCCGGCCCTGCACGCGTTACACGTTACACACTACACAGTACACACGCTACACGCGTTACACGTTACACACTACACAGTACACACGCTACACGCGTTACACGTTACACACTACACAGTACACACGCTACACGCGTTACACGTTACACACTACACAGTACACACGCTACACGCGTTACACGTTACACACTACACAGTACACACGCTACACGCGTTACACGTTATACACTACACAGTACACACGCTACACGCGTTACACGTTACACACTACACAGTACACACGCTACACGCGTTACACGTTACACACTACACAGTACACACGCTACACGCGTTACACGTTACACACTACACAGTACACACGCTACACGCGTTACACGTTACACACTACACAGTACACACGCTACACGCGTTAAGGTTCACGATCGCGTGATTTTCCGAACTGCGCGGTTTTAACGTTAGTTTGATACCGCGTAAATTGTTAGTACTCTCCTAGTTTTAAAATTGTTGAGTTTATTTTGTCTTGTTTGCGAATAAACTAAATAATTAAATTGTGTAAATAGATACTTTGTGTATTTTTTTATTGTGAAGTAATATAAAAATTATATGATACTCTTCCGCCTTTTCTATCTCTTTGGTTGGTTTGCTGGTAAAAGTTCACGCTTAAGATGAAGAAAATAAATACTAATACCGATTGCATGTCCTAACAGTTCATACATCCAAGTACCCAAGGCTCGTTGGTACCATAACATTGCATTGTCACCAAACTTACATAAAAATGCCAAATTTCAGCTCAATCGGATCAGTACCCTTAGTCCCAGATTTGATAGTTTACGAAAAGTTTTTTCGTTTTCGTCTTGTTCCATACATTGCTGGGCTAAAAGGTTTTCGAAAGCTTTTTTCGTATTAGAGCGAAGCAATCTATACCCCGGACCCGGGTATGTCCTAAAACTGCGACCAGAACCACCGGAGGATGGGCAGCAGCGTCCTGTTAGTACACGGTGAACGTACTGCGATCTCCAAGCCGCCTGCCAAGCGTGGGGATTATGGCAACACCCCTCTCTAAGAGGCCTTGTTCAGCAGTGGACATTTAATGGCTGATGATGTGATGTGTGTGTGAATCTATACCGCCGCTTACTACCGATTTTAGTTCCGCCACGTTTCCGATAGAGGCGCTTTACTAAAACGTATGGAACAATACGTAAACGAAAAAGTTTTCGTAAACTATCAAATCTGGGACTAAGCGTACAGTGGGCTTACTCTTGACTTGTAATTTGGGATTGGGATCGAAAACATGCTATTTGGTACTCTTCAATCGCGTCAAGAGTACCGAAAGCGTCGAGTTGAGTCGATTTTATTTAGTTCCATAAAATTCCACCATTATCGGTTCCAATCGTGCGCTAGTTTAGAATTCAAGGGTACCAAAATGGCATGTTTTCGATCCCAATCCCAAATTCGATTGAAATCGAGTGTCAAGATTAATCCCACAGATCAGATTTGAAGGCACCCATTCAAATCACGAGTGAATCGGTTTCTTATGGGCAAGCGTGCTCCACTAAAGACCGCCTCATCGCGTTACATCAGGGTTGGCGGTCGAACGCAAGTATTAAATTTAAAAAAAACCCATTGTGAGTATACATACTCTAGTTATGACACCCAGTCCGCATCCGTCAGGCGTGACAGGGCATACCTCATGCCAGGCACGCGCGAGAATCGTCGTTAAAAACCGATAGTTGGGCGGACGAGGGTACGCAGATGCTGCTCTGAATGCGAATCTACACGAAATACGCTTTTGATTGAATATGTGTGGTGCTGATTTGAGAAGATAGTTTTTTTTAAGCCAGCAAGTGCCTTTATTAACTAAACAAAATATAAGCTAAAACGATAATGCTACTCAAGTCTTTTCAACATATCTTTAACGTTATCATAGGGATTTTCAAGATAAAATAACAAAATTATGAAGTACTAGTGACCCGTCCGCCCGGCTTCGCACGGGTGTAATTTACGCACGAAGCCGGGGCGGGTCGCTAGTTATATATATACACCTTCCTTGAAAATTTATCTAACTGATGGCGAAAACCGCATCAAAATCCGTTGCGTGGTTTAGGAGGAGTTAGCGGCCATACAGACATACAGACAGACAGACAGACAGACGCGGAACGCAACTTCAATTTACACTATGTAGAGATAAGAAAATATGAGTTTTTTTTACACACTCGGTCATCTGACCTCAAACTAAGCAAAGCTAGTACCAAAGACTGATATACATACATATATAGTTTTTAAATTCAATTCAATTCAATTCATTTATTCCAATATTTATAATTATACATTTTTTAACCTAACATTTTTAACAAGTCTAAAATTAACATTTATAAATAAGTACCTCTCTGTAGGTGTCTCGTAAGCAGCTGTTCTAGGAAGACCTGTGTTACAGCTGCTAATAAAAGCTGCTAAATAGTTTTTAAATACATATAGCCTATGTCAACCGGGGATAGTGTAGCATCCCAACATCGATAGAATTTTTTAAATCGGTTCAGTAGTTTCGGAGCCCATTCAATGCAAACAAACAAACAATGAAATCTTTCCCCTTTATAATATTATTAGTATAGACAAGTTGTGCTCCACGGTTTTTTTTTGCATATTTTTTCGCAAATGCGTGTCCTAATGTTTTCTTAGATTTCGCGATTAATACTCATTGAAATTAAACACCGCAGCATCGCACGCAACCCTATCCCGCATTTTCGACCGCATCATTGCTTTCCATCAGGTGAGATTACGGTCAAAAGTTAACCTAGTCCGATGTAAAAAAAACACCAAACGGATTTTATCATTATTATCATCATCATCATTGATAGCCCGTTGGTCGAGTTGGTAGTGAACCTGCCTTCTGAGCTTGGGGGCGTGGGTTCGATTCCCACCTAGGACAAACATTTGTGTGATGAACATTTGTGTTTGTTCTATATCTGGGTGTTAATATCTATTTAAGTATGTATTTAAACCTATATATGTATATATATCAGTCTCTGGCAGCCATATCACAAGCTTTGCTTAGTTTGGGGTCAGATGACCGTGTGTGCAAAAATGTCCCGAATATTTATTTATTATTATTATAACACTTTATTTCAATATAAACACGGGTCTAGCCCGGACATTTGATAGGCATTGGTGGAGCCGAAGCCAACACCAAGAGGCCCCGTTGAATATAAAAATACAATTACGTGATGTGGATTAAACTATTGTACAGTATAGGATATAAAAAGTCTGGGCTATTGAGGTGAACAACTCGTTGATGGGAAAACAGGTCTATGGTATGAGGTACGGCACCCGCCAATTATGCCTCATTTCAAAATATTTTGGCGGGTGATGACTTGCCACCCACTAAATGGACCCCCCATAATGGCTGCCGCATTTTGGCACCGGAGAGGCAACATTAATGTGGGTGTCGAGAGGTGTGCTGCACTTTCACTGAGAGCTACTAGCGGCGTTATGCCCTTTAACACTTCCACCCTGGAGCTTAGGTTCTTAGCTCTTGCGGTTTCCACCCCCAGACGGCCGATTAAGGCAAGCCAGGGGTCAGGGTCTCTGGGGTTTTAGACCCATGGAATCGGGGTACGCGGTGTCGCCACTCACCGACGGCTCGCCATAAAGCCGCCCCTGCGTGTTTATTATTATTATTATTATTATTTCAGCCATAGTACGTCCACTGCTAGACATAGGCCTCCTCGTCAATCTACAAAAGAGCCGACGGGAAGTGGCATTTTCCTGTGGCCTCTCTTAGGTTCCATCTTGTAGGTGAACGTTCTACGCTGCGCTTACCGGTCCGAGGTCTCCTTTCCAGAACTTTTCGGCCCCATCAGCCATCTGTTCTGGGTGCTATGTGCCCTGCTCACTGCCACTTCAACTTGCTAATCCGGTGCGCTAAGTCGGTAACTTTCGTTTGTCAACGGATCTCCTCATTTCTGTTTCGATCTCGTAAAGAAACCCCAAGCATAGCAGATTTTATAGCATGTATTTATTCTACACTAGCTGAAACCCGCTACTTCGTACGCGTAGAGCTCGGCCTTCGGCCTCTTTATTACAACCCGTTATAGCATATGTGTTATTCTAATGTATAAGCTATATTATTGTAAACTTTCATTAAAATCCATTCGGTAGTTTTTGCGTGACAGAGGAACAAACATCCATACAATTACGTGCGAAGCCGGGGCGGGTCGTCTGTTATATAATTATATAAACCTTCCGTGAAAATGTGTCTAACTGATGGTGAAAACCGCATCAAAATCCGTTGCGTGGTTTAGGAGGAGTTAGCGGCCATACAGACATACAGACAGACAGACAGACGCGGAAAGCGACTTTAATTTATACTATGTAGAGATAAGTAGGATTATTTTAATAACTGCAGTGTTAGTGGTCACAGACAGACTCGATGACAAAAAAAATATCAACTACCCACTGGGTTGATAGAAGTTGGTTGCAAGATTTTTTTGTAGCACAGATCGCAATCCCATTTGCCACTCATGACGTCATCACATACCAATAGCCCGCAAAAGGATTCCAAGACCCCGCGGGAAATACGGGATTCCCGGCGCGGAAAACGGGATCCCGCGGGAAATACGGGATCCCCACCGCTACCCTTGGATGCAACGACTTCTCACCACATAGACACCTGACATCGAGCACTTTCAGTCAACTCATTAGCACAATATTATGTGAGAATGCTTCATCCACCAGTCTTGTGACCTTGAGCGAGTAATCAATATTCCAAGACCACGTTTTTTTTTTTTTTTTTTTTTAATGCCATAGGTGGTAAACAAGCAGACGGGCTGCCTGATGGTAAGCAGTCACCGTCGCCTATCCGTCGTCGTTCAACCGCCACCTCGCCTAATGTTAAACGATGATGCGGTATACAATGCCCCGGGTATTGTAGGTGTCTATAGGCAGCGGTGACCACTTACCATCAGGTGGCCCGTAGCTTGTTTGCCACTTATTCTATAAAAAAAAAAAAAACAATGAAGCACGTTTGCCTAGTTTTTAAAAAAATATAAATAATAGGCTTGCGCTTGACCGCCAACTCGCCTGATGTTAAGCGATGATGCGGTCTACGGTAGAGCAAGCTTGCCTAGAAGAAACCTATTCACCCGCGACTGGAACAGTTATCCAGATTGCAACTATCAGGGATTACTATCAGATACCGCATTCCACAGACACTAGCAGTTCGCACAATAAAGGTTAGCTAGTTGTCAATATTTTTAACAGACTTCAATAAAAGGAGGTTCTCAATTCGACTATGTTTTTTTGTTTGTTACGCGATTACTCCGTCCATTATTTCTTTATTTTGATGATTTTTTTGTTTGGTATGTCACTCAATGGTAATGGCCCAATCACCCTTTCGGGGGTAGGCTAAAAGTCCAGCAGTGGACTGTTAAAAGGCTGACTATGATGATGATGATGATGTCACTTAAACTAGTTCAATTGTTGAACTTGTTACTTAAGAAGTGGTCCTATATGAATTTTATCGAAATTGATTCAGCGCTTTTTGAAAGAAATAAAAAACATTAATAACAAAAAATATTATACCTACACAGATGACGTTTATGTTTGTGGTCCCCTTCAGTAAAAGTTTTTTTTTCTGTTTTATACTATCACGGTTGTTCACTAAAGTTATATGATTATTTACGGGATATTTACCGTGGTAAGGTTGTGGTTGAGTCTTCCCGTGAACATGGTGCATGTAACTGCGCCAAAATATCGGGAACTCATTCCACAACCTTACCACGGTAAATATCCCGTAAATAATCATATAACTTTTGTAATTTTTATACTTTTATAGTTTAAGTTTGTACATGTAGTTATTATGTACAGTTTATGTTTAAAAATAATTACATATAATCTATACTAATAATAAAAAGAGGAAAGATTTGATTGTTTGTTTGCATTGAATAGGCTCCGAAACTACTGAACCGATTTGAAAAATTCTTTCACTGACGGGAAGCTACACTATCCCCGGGTGTCATAGGCTATAATTTATACCCGTGCGAAGCTGGGGCGGACCGCTAGTTTCTAAATAAGTTTGATGTCCTGTCTACGAGGTATCAGGTCGTTGATTGGGTGTGCATTTGATTAGAGAGGCAAGTGATTCATGTGAGCACGTGACGCGGTTTTGGATAAGGCTGTCTTGAAGAGTTTATATTAGTTTTGACAAGAAATATAGGCGTCTGTACTGCATTTGAAAGTGTACATTGTATCGGAAGTGTGAAATAGTGTGTCTGTTTATCTATGGGTGACTTATTTCTACAAAAATTTGACACTTTTGATTAAAAAAGTAAATTATTTCCATCCAATGGTTGCTTGGAAGATATTTATATAGACGTTTTACACAATTAAAGAATTCTTAGACAATGATTACGGACAATAATAAAATTTATGTTGATATTTATGGATTTCTATACCTACCTATTTGATTATAAATTGTAAACAATGCCCCTATACAGCAGGTTTAATAATTACATAATAAGGTGTTGAGTTATTTATATTAATTTGAATATGAAACAATTATTATGAACAACAATTATTAATATGAATTTGAGTGAATAGGCATGATGACTAATATATAATTTATTACAAATAACCGGCTTAGCAATTAATTTAACTAAATACATTACACATACTGAAAAAATAATTTAATTTGGCTGATAAATCTCTGAGATATGAGTGTTTAAAGTTTTAGGTGGGGATAGAGACGGGATGCTCTATCCCTTTCTCGCAAAGCGTGTGTTAGTATAGCATTTGTATGGCGCACCTGAGCCGTGACGTCACGGCTCAGTATAGTGCGTTCTTTGTCTAGCATGAAATTAAAATGCTTGTATCTTATTTATTTTTGAACTAATTTTAATTTTGTTTTTGTTGATGTGCTCTATTTATGATCAGCTTTTTTATGAGGTAATAAAAAATATTAGTCATCATGCCTATTGTATTTTGTTTTTGACGAGACATAGCGTGCACCACATAGTTATTATTGCTTTTAGGCAAAAGTATATAGGAGAGTTCGTTATTTTGAATAAATTATCTTATCTTATCTTATTGCTTTTAATGAAAAGGCCGCCACATATGACACTGGCTGGTAACGTTTTCTATTTGTTTGTAATGTTTACTTCTGGTATGTACATGAGTTTATATTATTATATCTAAACTAGCGACCCGCCCGCCCGGCTTCGCACGGGTATAATTTACGTGCGAAGCCGGGGCGGGTCGCTGGTTATATATATGAACCATCCTTGAAAATGTATCTAACTGATGGTGAAAACCGCATCAAAATCCGTTGCGTGGTTTAGGAGGAGTTAGCGGCCATACAGACATACAGACAGACAGACGTGGAAAGTGACTTCAATTTATACTATGTAGAGATTATGTTCTTATCAAAGTTAGATTGTTCAAACATTTCTATTTACACATCGCTACTCTACGTAGCACATTTCGTAGCAAACATCGTAGCAAACATCGTAGCACCGCGTAGACATCGTAGCGGCCGCTACGCAAACATCAATTCCTACGTAGCTGTAGGAAAACGCTATTATTGTAAAACGCGAAAGATTGCAATGTTTGTCTGTTTATTGATCAAAGACATTCACGGATTTGGATTAAATTCAGTACAAAATGTAAAACTATATAACCAAAATTAAATTACGCATTTTCGTCAAAATAAGTAAACAAAACCTTATGACGCTGCTGGTATAAAATAAACAACCTTCATAGTGCGTAAATAAAGTAGGTACTCAGGGAATCGAAGACAAAATACTCGAAATTCACATCCGTCTACGAAATCATAACTGGCATAAATCTTACGACGCCTTCTCCTTTTTGAGATACATTCCTGGTTCAGTATTGACACTTTGCAAAGATGAACAAAGAAACCCAGCGATGGTTGTGAAGTTAAGAGGTATAATTGTAATATTTAAAATGTATGAGTGCAAACGTTCGCCGGTTTTTACCGCTGACTTGATTTACATAGGAAACTAAATTACCTCTATTGAGGGCAAGAATAGGAAGCTCTAACCAGCTAAGGGCCTGTTCAGATGATAAGTGACTAGCCGTTGTTTGTGGGTTCCCTGCTATCCTACAGAAACCGTCAATGTAATTCTCAATTTGGCCAATTTATTTATAATTAGCGAGCCGCCCGCCCGGCTTCGCACGGGTGTAATTTACGTGGGAAGCCGGGGCGGGTCGCTAGTTATACATATAAACCTTCCTCTTGAATCACTCTATCTATTAAAAAAAAACACTTCAAAATCCGTTGCGTAGTTTTAAAGATTTAAGCATACATAGGGACGGACAGACAACGACAGTGACTTTGTTTTATACTATGTAGTGATAGTGATAGTGATGATAGTGATAGTGATATGAGGTAGACTGACGACATCAAAATTACTGTCGGAAACGAGTGGATGCGACTAGTGAGAAACCGGAGAGAGTGGCATAAACAAATGGAGGCCAACATCCAGCAGTGGGTCACTCAGGGCTGATGATGATGATGATTTTTACAAGCTTTTATTTAAGGCGACTGGCATTAATCTCTGGCAGCCATATCACAAGCTTTGCTCAGTTCGGGGTCAGATGACCGTGTGTGCAAAAATGTCCCGCAAATATATATTAGTCAATTGTTGGATTTATTACTATTATTTATTTCAATTATATATTTAATATTTATCAATATTTATTTATTTCAATTTATTACTATATGGATGCAGGCCGCTTCCAATCGGCCAACACCTATATCCAGCAGTGGACATCCTATGGCTGAAATAATGATGATGAGTTTTACTTGTAAGTAATAATAAGGGTTCCTTGTTTTGCTACGCAACCCTAAAAAGGATGTGGGTAAAAAGAGAGTATATACGATATAGTCAGGTAGGGATTGATGGATGTCGAGATACACATTCACGGAAACATTTTGTTTCGAGATGTGTTTTAAGGCAGGGGTGTCCAACTTAATTTTGTGGCGGGCTGGATTTATTAACTTTGTAACTATGGCGGGCCAATAGATGCTTCGTAACTGAGCAAATCAAGACTAATATAAGTAAAATGGTAGAAAGGGTCCAAATTAAGCCTGGACGTTGCATGCGCGGAGGGAGTGGGAAGGTGAGAGGGGCGGCAATGTTAACGATTTCGTGCGCAGGCGTTGTTCCAAGAATTAAAATGGCATTTACGTTTTATTTTTTGGTTTCTCCCGATTTGCTAGTCCACGTTTTCGCCGAGTCGTATTGTGATCGATCGACATAATTTTTTAAAGAACGGCTTTCTATATTTTACGAACAAATGACACATCGTTCTTTTAAAATGTCGCCTAACTGTCTACCCAACTTTTGACTCGTTCGCGGGCCGAGCTTCCTAAGCTTGGCGGGCTGCGTTGTGGCTCACGGGCCATATGTTGGACATCCCTGGTTTAGGGGAATCGAGATTTATGTACAGTTGTTACAGAAATATGATTTTATCCCTCAGACGCTGGGTAAAGCTCGTAAGGATGTAGATTTGTTTTGATTTGATGGTTTAAATGTTACCACCTTACGTGTTCTGGTAGAGCGGTATTCTTTTGTAGCTGTTTTAACCGCCGACGCAAAAAGGGGTGTTATAAGTTAAACGTGTGTACTTGTGTGTCTGTCTATTGCATTATAGGTCCCAAACGGCTGAACCAATATTTTGGGTATGTTTTTTTAAATGTTTGAAAGCAGAAAATCGAGAGTGTTTTTAGCTACGATTCAAGAAAATCTGTTTAGCAGTTTGACGATTATCAGCTCTTTTATCGGGCCTTTAAAAACAATTATACTTGTTAAATAATATAAAATAGTCTAAAATAAGTTATAATACAATTTAAGTTAGATTCATATTTATCGTAATTTGTTGTTATGTATACTATCTTGCAAAACTTTAGTCTTTCTGTTTATTTCTTTTTGTCTATACTAATATTATAAAGAGGAAAGATTTGATTGTTTGTTTGTTTGTTTGCATTGAATAAACTCCGAAAGTACTCAACCGATTTGAAAAATTCTTTCACTGTTGGGAAGCTACACTATCCCCGGGTAACATAGGCTATATTATATTTTCAAAAAAATTGGGATCGTTACTAAAACTCCAATAATGTAATCCAAGGTGTAAAAAATAAGATTTACAATTTTAATTTTGCATGTTTGACAGTTCCAAGACAGGACAACGTCTGTCAGGTTAGCTAGTCTTTTATAAGGTGTTTTTAATGCACGCCTACGTACTATTTGTTCCAACCTGGTAGATGACTGGTAGAAAATGTTTAGCATTAATTCCTCCAATTGTACATGTTTACTCAATTTGTAAGTGTGCAATAAAGCATTTAATAAATATCGCGATTAAAACTGTCCAGACTATCAAGCGTCTACCTGCCTGGGCTTCAAACCAGGGATCTCTACTTTTGAGGCAGGCATTCTACCACTGAGTCATATCGGTCATAAGAAATAACTATAGGTATAATCAAAACAATTTCCCTGGTATGTATAGGTATCATAATTCCAAATCGAGCGAGTTGGACGACTAAATAAAACCCCCTGTACACGATATCCGTAAACAAACACCGCAATATACAGGATGCGCGAGTTATCGTTCGTTAGTCCTACATTATCGGGACGCAGCCTGTAATTGGTACACGGGTATACCCTGTATTGCTTTTAGACGGTACGATTTAATTTAAAGTGCTAGGTACCCCCACCCCCGCACCCGACAAGCAGCCGGTGTCATCACGTGCGCGCCGCGCGGCGGCCCGTAGTGCAAAGCGAGACGCAGCCGCGCGCGCGCATTCACCTTGAAAAAGGCCGTCTAATGCGGTTGAAACTATAGTCGGAGTAACCGGCTTAATCTTACGTGAGTAATTCCCGTGTAACATAAATAAAATGCTAGGTACCTGTTTTTAGGGTTTTCTACACGGGACCCTATTACTAAGCATACGTTGTCTGTCTGTCTGTTTGTCTGTCCGCATGTCTGCCGAGAGTGTTCTTAGCTATCATGAAAACCTGTTTAGCCATTTGAAGATCAGCTGTTTTTTAATTCCAATTTATACTTGTTTATTTTTAGCTTAGCTTTATTTTATTTTTAATATATAAAAAATCTGTTCTGGGGCCTTACCCCCAAATCCTTACGCGGTTTCAAACTAACTTTAAAAAAGCGCAGTTCGGAAAATCACGCGAACGTGAACCTTAACGCGCCCAGATACGGTTTACGGTCGCGCAACATTTTCTTATCACCCAAACAGCAGTGCAAGTACCGTTCTTTATCGATCGACAAATTCGATAAAATGCCAATGAATCGATCATAGCGAGTAAGGATCAAATGGAATATTATCGATTTTGACGTTCTCAACTGTCAAAAACAACGATCGATAACAGTACTTGCACTGCTGGATTGCTTTAAACAGCTAGGCGTAAGGCCCCCGGCCCCGATCCTACTAAAGAAATTGTTTTTAAATTGTAATTGATTCAATTTTATTTGTTAATTTTTTTTTTAATACTAAATTATAATATTAAGTGGTGGTATTTTTCTAGTATAAAAAAATAATTAAAACTGTCAGTTATGAGGCATTTATAAAAAAATATATTTAAACAATTACAATTTAAAAACAATTCCTTTAGTAGAATCGGGGCTCTAGTAAGTACCGTCTGAAAATTTCAATTATGTTTTTAACCGACTTCCAAAAAGAGGCGGTTGTCAATTCGACTGTATGTTTTTTTTTATGTATGTTTGTTACGTGATTACTCCGCCAATTTAGAATTGTTTTTGATGATTCTTTTTTTGGTTGGTAGGTCTTATCTCATAGGTGGTCCCATAATTTTTTTATCAACATTGATTCAGCGCTTTTTGAAAAATCTACAAAAACATGACAATTATTAACGAATTCAATGTACAATGTAAACATTGTACAGTGCCACCAACTTAGCTGTTAAGGTGGGCAAAATTGGAACTACAGTTATTTCTTGGTGAATTTCATACTTTGTTCTCCACTAGCGACGCTGTCAACTGAACAGCAAACATATAGGAACTGTTCCTAGAACAGAACTTCAAAAAAAACAAAGAAGTGTCTCCATGGCGACCGGGCCAAGTTGTTTTTCGTTAAATTTTTCATGACCATGGATACAAAGTATTTCAGTCGTAATATTAAACAATATTTTCTACTTTTTAGTGTCAGTTTGTAAATGTAGGTATAGTCATGAAGTCGATTCTTTTTTTTATAAAAATTCTAATTATTGTTTGTAAATTCTAACGTAACCTCTGAGCCCAACTCACAAGTCAGCGAGTCTCTCGTGTAGATCGAGTCGTAAGTCCTAAATAGTCGTTCTTCATGACCCCTGTTCGCTGTCGCTCGTTAAGACACATTCATGTTCTCGCAGTAATGGATATTTTTGTGATCCAACACACAAACGCGCATCTCTATCGCGGGATAATAATGATAACGCATACGGTGTCGCATGAAAACAACATCCTGCTATTGGAATAACTCTCAAACTTGTATTCGTCTCAACTTTAATGAAAACAATTTTCAAGGTTTTTATTGATATTTTATTAGAAGACTAGCGGTCCGCCCCGGCTTCGCACAGGTATAGAGATATAGCCTATGTCACCCGGGGATAGTGTAGCTTCCCAACAGTTAAATATTTTTTCAAATCGGTTCAGTAGTTTCGGAACCTATTCAATGCAAACAAACAATCAAATCTTTTCTCTTTATAATATTAGTAAAGACAATATTAATAGTAAGGTTATAAGGAAAAAAAAAACAATAAATTAATCGATTATTCCGCTACCAGTGGGAATTATTCCCAAAATGCTGGCCCATTATCACGTTGTATAGTAATGCTCACCCTTTGAGCAAAGTAGAGGCCGACATTTTCGTCACGAGTTGTATCGACAAGACGTGAAGAAAAATCTTTAAAAAAAATTGGCTCCCCATCCCCCCGGGCCCGTGGTTTCGACCCCAAAAGGCTCGAAAATTAACCGAAGTCCAGGGTACTATATTTGCCTCAAATTCAAACTCCTCAAATTCACTTTCAATATTTAAGAACTTCCTAGTAAATAGATCGTTTTTAGGGTTCCATAAAATCTCAAAATGAAAAAAGGAACCCTTATAGGCGCACTTCGTTGTCCATCTGTCTGTCTGTCAAGTATCTTTTTCAACCTTGTCTGATTTTAAACGATGGGGCACTGTACGCAATAGCAAGCTTGCTAAGAAGAAATCAAATCACTCACGACTCGGTCGTTATCACATTTTTTTTTTTTATATTTACTTTTAAAGGTTACGGTTTTGGGGAAACTAGGTATATATTGACAATATTTGCTCATAATTATGGGTATTTAAAAGTGAGTTTATTCCAAAAAACAAGACATGAATTAGTGTGAAAATGTTCAGTAGAAAGTTTACTATGGAATCCTGCAAATTTTAAGGCGTTAACTACACTCATTGATATTGTTTTTTTATTTGTATGAGTCTATATTACTTGAAAATAAATGATTGTATATATATATGTATATAGGACAGGCGTGGGCGCGTGCGTTCTTCTTTAAAGAAATTTTAACCTTAGTGTCTTTTCATTACGACAAAAAGAAGTCATCATCATCATCACCTTTCAGCCGTAGGACGTCCACTGCTGGACATAGGCCTCCCCCAACAAAATAAAGAAGAACACAAAGAAGTGTGTTCTTGTAATTATGGACACATTAAATACCATGTTTCAGTTACTAACAATATTTGGAAATAATACATTGTATAATAATATTATTATGATTTTCTTTATTGCTCTCCGATAAACTTATCTAGTGATTGAGGAACAAATTAGAGATAATGAATTATTTTTATCCGTATGCTAAGGGTGCGTTTCCAAGCACATTCTTGTTAGGTTACTATGTAAAGTCACGTTTTCCTTGTAATTACTTTTGTTCAACAATGTGTGATATTATGATTAGCTTGTTTATTGTTGTTCAAGGAGTAGGTAAGATAAGGAAGCACACTCGTGTTCCTATAAGAATGAAATAAATTGGGTTGGGAATGTGTACTTAGCTTTGAAGAAACGTACATGTATCCTTAACGGCCTTTTCAATGATAATACCAAGCTATTCCCGTGATCCATTTCCATCAGATCCTGTACCGTGAACTCTTATTGCGATTCAAAATACGCTCTGAATTGAATCGTTTGCTAAATCATACTGTGAAGTTGGTTAAACGATTCAGCAGTGCAAGCAGAGTTCTATCGAATGTCAAATTCGATAAAATGCCATAGAATCGATTATAGTGAGTACTGATCAAATTACATATTATCGAATTTGACGATTTCAATTGTCAAATTTGACGATACCAAGATGATGAACGGTACCAAGGACGTTTTACCTATTTTAGGGTATAAATAAGGTCCTTGAATAGTACTTGTTCTGCCTGTGAAGTCGTAAGTTATATAGGTGAGAGTCGCGGGCATCCAGTGGATGCAAAAGGCAGGCTGTCGTTCAGTGTGGAGGTTAAAGGGTGAGGCCTATGTTCAGCAGCGGACGTCTTCTGGCTGATGATGATGATATAGGTAGTAATTAATATGTTTCTTTTGTTATTTAAATACACACACACACACATCATCAGCCATTAAATGTCCACTGCTGAACAAGGCCTCCCTCTTAGAGAGGGGTGTTGCCATAATCCCCACGCTTGGCAGGCGGCTTGGAGATCGCAGTACGTTCACCGTGTACTAACAGGACGCTGCTGCCCATCCTCCGGTGGTTCTGGTCGCAGTTTTAGGACATACCCGGGTCCATATTTTGGGTTGTATTTAAATACAACTAAACCAAAATATTATTTTAACAATATTCTAACATAGACATAATTGAGTTTTTTTTAACTTCAACAATAAGGCTCTGGAATGGAGACCACGGACCGGTAAGCGCAGCGTAGGACGTCCACCCACAAGATGGACAGACGACCTACAAGAGACCGCGAGAGATCTTACGACCATGTATGCTACTTTATATGTATGTGTACCTACCATGTTCTGACAAATAAATATTTTGAATTTGAATTTGAATTTCGCACGGTTTTAAATTTATGGAATTAAGCAGAGGTATAGATATGATACAAACTTTTTTCATAAGGTTTTATTCCAATGATGCTTTTAATTACATAAATGTTTTTATTTTTACTTAAGCAACCATTTTCATATAAAACAATGTTGGGTATTGCATATTGTATTGTCACCCGAACTAAAAGGTGCATGCAAATTTTCTGCAAAATTGGTTAATAGTACTGCTAACCGATTTAGCTGAAACTGGTTCTAATTCAGCTTGCAAGATAACCAGGCTAACATGCACGCTTCGACAAGGTTTTGTCAACTCTTTTTGTCGTGACAAAGGCCGACAGGCGTATACGAAACCGTAAGCACCTTGTCGCGTTCTCGCTTGACAGGGTCAAGGCTTTTATTTTATTTAAGTTCAACTGCTTGCTGTGCTTACAGCGAAGCCAACGCGCACAGCAAGCCAACATTATCGAAACAAAGAATTAATTAATTAGGTACAAACAATCGCCATTTGGCATTTTGTCGCGATGTGCATGTTTGGTAGGCTGACCTAAACCACACAATATACAGGGTGTAAGGGGAACACTCTCGAAGCCAAAAGAAGGTAATTGTACTCATCATTATGAACAACTTTTACTATGGGACCAGCCCTGAAATCACGAAAAAATATCAGCTGTTCTATAGAAAACGGTCACTCGACTTCGGACTCTTGACACTCGACAAAATGTATGGAACAGCTGATTTTTTTTTCGCGATTTCAGGGTTGGTTTCCATACTAAAAGTGGTTCATAATGATGAGAACAATTACCTTCTTTTGGCTTCAAGAGTGTTCCCCTTACACCCTGTATACCTAAACTAACAAACATTTCAAGTTAAATAAAAGCTTGTAATCATTTTTGATATTATAAGACTAACAATTTTTGTTAATTTAACAAAGTAATTTTTTATATTAAAAACAATTTGAAAATTAAGCTGAAAACTTTTGTAACAATAATCAACTTTTCCATTAATATTTGATGAACGTTGATTATGAACCAACCTCAGAGCAAATAAAAATACAGAGTCCCTACGGCGCACTGCCAAAGTGACGCCAAAATCGCTTCCAAAACTACGTGAATTCCCTATAAATACACGACTCACGCACACATACGCATTCAAAACTACGTGAATATCTTGTCAGAACGTCGTACTGAAAACATCCGTTGTAAAAAGAAACAATGACTTCTTGCAGTGTTAAGAACCGTAAAAACAACACAAAAGTAAATAAGAAGAAGGATGGAATATTTCCACACTTAAGTATTTATAATATCACTTATTTTGATGAATTACACGACAGGAACTTCGACTACGCACACATGTTTCAAAAAGTGGCTTCACTTTTCGTGTTCGCGGTAGTCCCTCTGTATTTTTATTTGCTCTGAGGAATCAAAGTAATGAGAATCCAAACTAAAATACCGATTCTTAGGAGCCTTTGTGTGAGCTTCATTAGGAGTCTTATTAGCTCCAGCAAATATTGAAGTCAGAAAATACAAGTTAATTTCAAATACATTAACGTGACTATTCATTTTTCTTTTAGGTAAAAAGAACGATTGAATTGGAACTTATTTTGGAATGTAAATTACTATGTGGAAATTGAATACTTTTACTAACACAATTTTATTAGTTTTTTTTCTATCTTTATTTTGTTACCTACCTATCAAATAATGAAATAAAATCTTGGAAGACTACTTCTAATAAAAATTTCGTATCGATTTTAAATTTTGCAAGTAAATGTATCGGATGACAACAATAACTGAACGAACTGGGGCCTTACAGACAACTTCTATTGCGGCACCTAATCCGCTCAGTTGGAAAATCACGCGAACGTGAACCTTATCGCGCCCAGATACGGTTTGCGGTCGCGTGATTTTCCAACTGAGCGGATTAGGTGCCGCAATAGCAGTTGTCCGTAAGGCCCCTGATCTCATGAGGATCAGGTGGCATAAAGTGGACCTCTTTAATGGTGTGAACTATACTGACAGAGCTATCTAGCGGGAAAGACGCGAATCATTATAAGTCCCACCGCGCATGATGTAGTGCATCTTTTTCGCTCTTTAACGAGTAAACTAAGCGTGTGTTTTAGTTTTTAACTGCACAATATAATTTATTAAAAACAATTTTTTAAAGTATCACGGTTGTCAATAAAGTTATGTGATTATTTACGTGATATTTACCGTGGTAAGTTTATGGAATATGAGTTACTAAATAAGTTATTAGTGCAGGGCCGAGGATCGAATCGGGTGCTGTATAATTTTAAAGCGCATATTCTACCGCGTAGCTAGCTAGCATCACTCAAAGGACTTAGGACTTAAATAATCAAACTAATTTTTTTTATTGATTTTTTATTTAATTAATAATAGGCTTGCGCTTGGCCGCCAACTCGCTTGATGTTAAGCGATGATGCGGTGTAGAAGGAACTCGCTTGCCTAGAAGAATCCGATTCGTGATTTGAAGACACCCAGATTGCAAAATAAATTAGATATAGGACATGTCTTAAATGTACTATGATTATTGTGAATAAAATATTGCGTGAAGGTGGCTGAGCGGTAACATGTGCGCTTTATAATAGGACGGCACCCGGTTCGATACTCGGTCCTGCACCAATCACTCATTTAGTACCCAACAGTGAGTATATGATAGGCTGATAATGAGTGTTTTTGTTTGTTTGTATCATATTTAATATTTTGAGATTGTATATAATTTATATTTGAAACAATTTAATCTTATTGTTGATATAATTTTATACAACTGTATAGTTTAAATATATACAGGTTGTAAAGGGAACACTCTCGAAGCCAAAATAAGGTAATGGTACTCATCACTATGAACCACTTTTACTATGGGACCAACCCTGAAATCGTGAAAAAAAATATCTGCTGTTCCATACATTTTGTCGCATGTCAATGACCATTTTCTACAGAACAACTGTGGCCTTACTCTTGACACTCGATTTCAATCGTAATTTGTGATTGGGATCGAAAACATGACATTTGGTACTCTTCAATCGCGTCAAGAGTACCGAAAGCGTCGAGTTGAGTTGATTTTATTTTTGTTCCATAAAATTCCACCATTATCGGTTCCAATCGTGCGCTAGTTTAGAATTCAAGAGTACCAAAATGGCATGTTTTCGATTCCAATCCCAAATTACGATTGAAATCGAGTGTCAAGAGTAAGCCCACTGATATTTTTTTCGCGGTTTCAGGGCTGGGCTCATAGTACAAGTTGTTCATAATGATGAGTACAATTATCTTCTTTTGGATTCGAGAGTGTTCCCCTTACACCCCGTATATGGAAATATGACACTTAATAAATTTTTTCTACAAATAAAAAAGCTTCAAATGTCATTAAAAATTGTAGATAAATTTTAATAAACAATATTGAAAATTTAAAGTTTCACTTAATTGTAAGTAAAATATGAGTATGTAATAACCTAGAATTCTAGACAAACTTGTTTATTTTGTACGATATGATATAGTCTAGCAATATATCTATAGCAAACATAAATAATGAATCCATCTATGCATATTTTATTAAATTTATATTACACGGGATTTACTCACGTATATTTTCAGTGATTCCCGTGTAATATAAATAAAAATGACGTAAGAAACATCGGCTAACGTGACGGCTTAATCTTACGTGAGTAATTCCCGTGTAACATAAATAAAATGAAGCCGACACGAACCGGAAGACGCAGCGTAGGTAGGCCTCCCACTATATCCACTGGATGGACCGACGACATTGTGAGAGTCGCTGGCATCCAGTGGATGCAAAATGCAGGCTGTCGTTCAGTGTGGAGGTTAAAGGGGGAGGCCTATGTTCAGCAGTGGACGTCTTCTGGCTGATGATGATGATGAATAAAAGTGTGAAAACCACGTCAGTTTCTATCTATGCTAAGTTTAATATACTATATTACATGGAATACTACTTCCAAGAAGGTATTGCGAGGTACTTATGCCAGTATCAAAGCATCCATCCGTCTGTAAAGTTCTTAGAACCAATAATAATCACAACCCATACAAATACAGCTCCAACAATACTGAATCAGATGTATTCCATACGTATACCTACAGAGCTTGTTTCTAGTTTCACGGTACTGGCAAACACCGTGAACGTAGACTCAATAGCTTTGATTAAGCCTTTGATGGACTTTGTTAGTATTGATGTTGCCATAGCATGTAGAATTATTTTGAGTAATGGGACATTCGGGACATTCGGGACATTTTTTCACACACGGTCATCTGACCCCAAACTAAGCAAAGCTTGTGATATGG
This sequence comes from Agriopis marginaria, assembly GCA_932305915.1. Taxonomy (NCBI): domain Eukaryota; kingdom Metazoa; phylum Arthropoda; class Insecta; order Lepidoptera; family Geometridae; genus Agriopis; species Agriopis marginaria. Next base: position 792,565 of record OW029932.1, read on the forward strand.
CTGCCAGAGACTGATATACATACATATATAGTTTTAAATACATACTTAAATAGATATTAACAACCAGATATAGAACAAACACAAATGTTCATCGCATAAATGTTTGTCCTAGATGGGAATCGAACCCACGCCCCCAAGCTCAGAAGGCAGGTTCACTACCAACTGGACCAACGGGCTATCAAATGCTTTGTGTAATTTGGATTGCAGGCTATTTATGCATGCGACTGGTAGAAGAGACCTGAGCAGCAAAAAGTCTTATGTATAGAAGCCTAGGCATATGTTCTAATTTTTAGGATTCCGTACCTCAAAAGAAAAAAAAACAGAACTCTTACAGGAGTTCAACTCAAACTTGACCGGTTTTTTTGATCTCATACAATGCCGATCATAATAGAGCCCGTCTACGAAAACCAATTTAAAATTTGTTCAAAAATATACAAGTTATAAGTATTTTAATTTTATGCTAGACAGAGAGTGCACTATAACACATTATGACGTCAAGCCGTGCGCGCGCCATATAAATGCTATACTAACACACGCTTTGTGGGAGAGAGACAGCGCATCCACTCTCTATCCCCACCAAAAACTTTCAACGCTTATACCTCGGAAATTTATTACCCAATTTTTTTTCGAGTATTTGTAGAACATTTTATTACTTGCCTTACTAGCTTGTTACTTGCCTGTTATCTCTACATAGTATAAATTGAAATCGCTTTCCGCGTCTGTCTTTCTGTATGTCTGTATGGCCACTAACTCCTCCTAAGCTACGCAACGGATTTTGATGCGGTTTTCACCATCAGTTAGATACATTTTCACGGAAGGTTTGTATATATAACTAGCAACCCGCCCCGGCTTCGCACGTAAATTACACCCGTGCTAAGCCGGGTGGGCTACGCTAGTTTGTAATAAATGAAACATTAGAACACAAGCCTATTGTCGTTGGTAATATAGGGCTGATGATGATGATGTTTCGTAGCATGCATGGAGAAATTGTGCTGCAAAGCGACGGTGTAGCGTTGTTTAGCGTTGTGTAGCGTTGTTTAGCGTTGTGTAGCGATGTGTAGCGTTGTGTAGCGTTGTGTAGCGATGTGTAGCGTTGTTTAGCGTTATGTAGCATTGTTTAGCGTTGTGTAGCGTTGTGTAGCGTTGTGTAGCGTTGTGTAGCGATGTGTAGCGATGTGTAGCGTTGTGTAGCGTTGTGTAGCGTTGTGTAGCGTTGTGTAGCGTTGTGTAGCGTTGTGTAGCGTTGTGTAGCGTTGTGTAGCGTTGTGTAGCGTTGTGTAGCGTTGTGTAGCGTAGTGTAGCGTTGTGTAGCGTAGTGTAGCATAGTGTAGCGTTGTGTAGCGTTGTGTAGCGTAGTGTAGCGTTGTGTAGCGTTGTGTAGCGTTGTGTAGCGTTGTGTAGCGTTGTGTAGCGTTGTGTAGCGTTGTGTAGCGTTGTGTAGCGCTGTGTAACGTTGTGCAGCGTTGTGCAGCTTTGTGTAGCATTGTGTAGCGTTGTGTAGCGTTGTGTAGCGTTGTGTAGCGTTGTGTAGCGTAGTGTAGCGTTGTGTAGCGTTGTGTAGCGTTGTGTAGCGTAGTGTAGCGTTGTGTAGCGTTGTGTAGCCACCACCGGTAAGGTGGTCTTGATAGGGCAACGTAGTGTAACGTTGAATAGTTTCCATTCGTAGCACCATATTTAGTCATATAGCATGGTGTAGCGTGGCGTAGAATGTAGTAGATGGTAGCTATTCATAGCGTGGCGTAGAGTCTCGTAGCAAGTAGACTGCTGCCGTGGCGTAGCAAAAGCCCCATTAGTCAAAGCCTGTGTCTGAAAGCTTTGACTAAATTCCTAGAAGCAAAATACGGAGTATTTGCATCAATAGACGCTTATGATGCTTCCCAATCAATGGTTCTAGGAATCGCAGTCGTGTTACCTAGCAATAGCATAATAGGGTTTAAAGTCATAGTAGTTTTTATACAATTGTTAGTATTTATTTAAGATTTTGTTCAATGTTTTAATTTAGGTCTGTTTTTTTTAGTTTGTGCTGTAGTTTTTATTTTTAGTTTTTAGTTAACCTTGAATGGGTGAATTGGGAAACTGTAATGCCCATTCAAGGTATGTATTTCATAAATAAATAAATAAATAAATACTGAATAGACGTTTGATAAGAGGATTCTTTACTAAGCCTTATTACCTTTTTTTATCTTCGAACATTCTGAGGTTCCTGAACATACTGGTTTTCTAACGATGTTTTCTTTGCCGCTCTAGAGCGATGGCATCGAAACTAAATAAGTAATTAGTGCAGGGCCGAGAATCGAACCGGGTGCCGTCAGATTGTAAAGCTCACATATTACCGCGTAGCCAGCATCGCTCAAAGGATGAAGATCTTGAAAACTCAAACTAATTTTTGTGCTTGAATATAATTAGGTATATAAGTTGTTTAATTAAGGCTTGCGTTTGGCCAACTCGCTTGATGTTAAGCGATGATGCGGTTTATGATGGAGCACGATTGCCTAAAAGAAACCGATTCAGTCTTGAGTTGAAGACACCCAGATTGCAGAATAGATTATAGGTATAGAGTACATCATCATCATCAGCCAGAAGACGTCCACTGCTGAACATAGGTCTCCCCCTTTAACCGCCACACTGAACGAGAGCCTGCCTTTTGCATCCACTGGATGCCGGCGACTTTCACTATGTCATCGGTCCATCTAGTGGGAGGCCTACCTATGCTGCATACAGAGCACATATACATACGCACATACGCTGTATATAGAGTACACACAGGTCTTAAATGTAAATAATTCTAAAGTTATATGATTATTTACGGGATATTTACCGTGGTAAGGTTGTGGAATGAGCTCCCGATATTTCGGCGCAGTTACATGCACCATGTTCACGGGAAGACTGTAAATGCGGGTGGTTGGTCGAACAGTAAAAAAAAAAAAAAAACTAGCATTATAATCAGCCCTTATTGAGCGTAAAAATAAAATATTATTTATTTGGTACAATCAATCTTTTTAATATACGTTCCATTCATCTACCCTACAAATAACATGAAAAAAAATCACTCACAAAGTAATTTCAACCCAATAATTAGCTCGTGTAATTGCAAATTCGCACAAACGCGCTTCACGTCGACGTAACGAGCTCTTTGAACTGATAGAATTAAATGTTTAACGCTGTTACTGACGTCAACTCAGACAGGCGCGGAGTGGATTTGACAGAATTTTGTGAAAAGAAAACAAAATAACTCATTTTCTAACGTATTTCGTCAAAAATTTACAAAATATATGACGTATTGAAAACATTCAATTTCAGTTTTTAAATTATGGCGTTCAATTTCTGTTTCCCGCGTCTTCGTAGACGTAGAATTTCATCTCTACATAGTATAAATTGAAGTCGCTTTCCGCGTCTGTCTGTCTGTCTGTATGTCTGTATGGCCGCTAACTCCTCCTAAACCAAGCAACGGATTTTTTCACCATCAGTTAGATACATTTTCAAGGAAGGTTTATATATATAACTAGCGACCCGCCCCGGCTTCGCACGTGAATTACACCCGTGCGAAGCCGGGCGGGCGGGTCGCTAGTGTATAATAACTTTTAATACCCGTTTGCTCCCTTTAATTTGGCCCTTACTCAAAATCCTTGGATGCAATCCATCTCTATAAATGAAAATGTAATTTTTTTTAATAATTATTTGGTGTCGACAAACGTTGTTGATCATGAAAATTTAACAATAGTTTGTTCCTTAATTTTTTTTTTTTTTTTTTTTTATAGTAGATAGGCTAGCGCTTGGCCGCCATCTCGCCTGATGTTAAGCGACGATGCGGTCTACGATGGAGCACGCTTTCTAGAAGAAACCGATTCACTCTCGACTTGAAGACACCCAGGTTGTAACTAATAGTCCGCGATGAAGAGCCTTGTTACCCAAGCTAGGAATTAACCTGTGTTATGGCATACGTATAAATAAGTTTTATTCAGCCACATTTTAGCTTCGTCGGCTAAGTCAAGTAGTTTATTAATTTACGTGATGAGTCAGTGTGTGCACTATATAGTGTGTAAATACCAATTTGTTTCACTTTTATACAGGGTTACGCATATAGACTATACTAGGCCGAAAGGAGATCATCATCATCATCATCAGCCAGAAGACGTCCACTGCTGAACATAGGCCTCCCCCTTTAACCTCCACATTGAACGACAGCCTGCCTTTTGCAACCACTGGATGCCCGCGACTCTCACAATGTCGTCGGTCCATCTAGTGGGAGGCCTCCCTACGCTGCGTCTTCCGGTTCGTGGTCTCCACTCCAGAACCTTTCTTCCCCATCGGTTATCGGTTCTTCGAGCGATTGATATCATTCATTGATATCTAAAATCAAAATTCATTACAAAGACTACAAGCGTAGAGCTGACATATAACTCATGTGGGATATAAAAATGCCTTTCTACCCGTATTTCCCGTTCACCAGTATATCGGTATAACCCTACAGGATAAACGACCGGCATAAAGCTAGCTGCTGAAATAGAGCCACTGGATAAGCCGAAACTCCTATATTTCATAAAGTACATCTAGAGTATACCACTCTGTCTGGTTTAGTCGAGTTTTTGGAAAAACGCTGTGCGATTTTTCAACATCGATATATTGGACGATCGCCGAGTTAGGCGCTAAATATTTCGTGATGCAGTTTCAAACCATGCTGGCGTTAAAACTCTACTAGATTTTTATATATTTCAGGGAAAGAAATATGGCCTTTATGGACTGTGCAGGCCTGCACTCTGAACTAAGGCCACGGATAATGCAATTGGGGTGGCAAATTTCTGGTCCAAAAACGGAAAATAATTATACATCTTATTATTCACGAAAGTCATTGACTTCAAGGAAAAAACAATGAAATAAAATGTACCTTCTGACCGAATCTTTGATACCGTCACACGGTATCATAGATTACATCATCATCATCAGCCAGAAGACGATGAGATGTGTGTGAAGCTCGTGTGGGTGAACAAAACCACTCAATCCAGATTTCAATGGGGAGACGCACTGCTTACTTATCACGCCAGGTGGCGCATTATCGCTGGTGTTGTTTCACTGTCAAAAGTGTCAAATATCAATAGATAATTTTAGTAAATACACAATAAATGTCATCCGGTATTAAAACATGCATCTGTGTAGTGCATTTTAGTGTAAAAATAGAGGTACACACCGTTTTCCTTCCGATGAGAAAAAATAATATTGATAATTTTATTGCATACCTAACTTGCCAAAATATTCGCTTTTTCACCAGCTAAGGAAACATTAGGTAACTCTTTTATGAGATTCGCCACTGTCATTAGAGAAATATTTTACTGTTTAAAAGCAATGTTTATTTTTATTGTTTCATTCAAGAGCAATGTTTATAACCTCAAATAAACCACAAATGACAGCACCAGCGAAGGTGGCGCCATCTCAGATAAGTTTTGCCTGTGACTTGTCATTAAGTATGAATTGAAGGTTACTTCACATAAAGGCTGTTTATGGATTTACACTTAAGATTTACATTACTACTTACACTAAAAAACTGTAGAATTTATGTGTTATTGTGATATTAAACTAGTTTACAGTAGCACACTAAATAAATCAATACTAGCTACAAGATATAACCTATAACTTGATATAGATTTAAGGTAGTGTTTAGACGTAAATAGCAATACTAACCAATTTTTTACCCACTTCAAAAAAGGATTCTTAATTAGGTTGTATTTTTTTATTACCTCAGAACTCCGTCATTTATGATTCTGTTACGTAAATTCTTTCCATCCAATGGTTGCCTGGAAGAGATCGCTTTTAGCGATAAGGCCACTTGTGGCACTAGCTCGTAAGTGTTTTCTATCGTGTTGTAATTTTTATTTCTGGTGTACACAATAAAGAGTTTCTATATATCTATCTATTTATAAAACGATTTGGAAAATATTTTTTTATTAGAAAGGATATTCTTTCAAATTAGTTTTCAGTAAATTTCATCAAAATCTATCCAGCAGTTTAGTTTCTAAAATAAAACAACTGGAAATTTCGTTTACTTGGATGCTATAATATTGTCATCCAAGTAAACGAAACCGCGTATTTTAACAATTTTGAAGTCGGTTTTTAAAATCGATAATCATACTAATATTATAAATGCGAAAGTGTGTTTGTTTGTTGGTTTGTTTGTTCCTCTTTCACGCTGCAACGGAACGATGGATCGACCTGATTTTTTGAATGGGTATAGTTCAAGAGCCAGAGAGTGACATGGGCTACTTTTCATCATCATCATCACCAGCTTTTATCACTACGCAGGTGAAACTGCGGGGCGCAGCTAGTTTTGTATAATCTATACTAATATTATAAAGAGGAAAGATTTAATTGTTTGTTTGTTTGCATTGAATAGGCTCCGAAACTACGGAACCGATTTGAAAAATTCTTTCACTGTTGGGATGCTGCACTATCCCCGGTTGACATAGGCTATATATCCCGGCTTCGCCCGTGCGAAGCAGGGGTGGCCTACTAGTAATAATATTATGAAGAGGAAAGATTTGATTGTTTGTTTGTTTGTTTGCATTGAATAGGCTCCGAAACTACTGAACCGATTTGAAAAATTATTTCACTGTTGGGAAGCTACACTATCCCCGGGTGATATAGGCTATAATGTATACCCGTGCGAAGCTGGGGCGGACCGCTAGTTTTGTATAAAAACAAATTGAGCACGTACTCTCACATAACTCCGCACAGTTCTCCGTGATTGTTGATTCAGTTCAAATTATTAATTACGCGAACAAAGCGCTAGATTCAGCTCTATTATCTGCTTATTAGCCGTCTAGACCTGGACGCTTCACACTGGAGCGAGCTTGCAGCTGAATACACGAGACGCGGGAAAAAGTTTCAATGCGGGAGACCTAGACACGTTTTGCTGAAGACGATGGAAATGTGAAGATATACAATTCACGATACTTTATTAGGAAAGCGATGTTAATACGATTAGAAGGCATACTATCTTTGCCTCATAGTTTTTGAACTAATTCTAATAATACAAATAATAATTCTTTGCGCTACATCATTTGGCAATGAGAATTATTAATGGAACAAACGCATTGAATAAACGTATCAAGAAACGCAATTAACATAATTGTTCACTCTAGATTGATGAAGTTTGCTGTAATCATTATTGTTCTCAAATTTCGCGCGTCTGTGTCCTCCATACCCTGGACCAACCACACGTCGAGAGCCGACGACCAATCAGAGACGCAGCTGATCTGTCAAAGTCAGCTGTCAGATCATCATCATCCTGCAAGTGCTTCAGTTAGGTTGCACGAGTTCGGTTCGGTACTATTTGGTGGCAGCGATCGGCGGTTAATCTCGGTGAGTACAATATTGTTTTCAACTAATTTTATTGATCTTGCGTGTGCATAGGCTTCTTCACGATTTTACAGTCCACTAGCTTTTGCGGTAACAATAATTATTAATTTGTTCAATATCCTGCCTGCGATTATCATGCACTAGTATGAAATCTTTGCAATCTAAACCTGTGAATACATCATTATTTCGGAAACCAGACAAACCGCGCGCGCGCCCGGCGCGGCGCTCGGGTTCGCTCGAAAACAACTACATTTTACATGTGGTTCGGCTAATCGAGTGCTAATGGGCAATAGCTATGTAATCAGTTTGTAATATCAAATTTCTGATAACGCAGAGACCAGGGGCGGTAGACGAGACCCACTTGCTGTTAGCGTTAACGCCTGCGGAAAGATGAAATTGTATGAAAATGACATTAGCTTGAGAGATGTTATCTCAAGCTAATATCATTAGCTTGAGAGATGGTATCTCAAGTTAATGTCATTTTCATACAATTTCATATTTCCGCAGGCGTTAACGCTAACAGAAAGTGGGTCTTGTCTAACCCCCAGGGGCTGTTTAAAGCAATCCAGTTTAGGTGATGAAAAATTGTTCTGCAACCGAAAACCATATATAGGTGCGTTAAGGTACTGACAGACGTGCTCAAAAAAAGCATGCTAATAAGCTTGCTTAAAATTAGCATGCTCTGCAAACTGTTCACATTTGCCAGAAATAAGCATGCTTGTTTTAAAGCATACTCCTAAATAGGCATGCTCAAAGCAAGAGCAAACATGTTCAGACGTGCTCGGATCACGCCCCCCCCCTACCCGCGCCTCAGGTAGCATGCTCGAAAATCAAACGTCGTTTAATTTTTGAGCACGCTCTAAATAAGCATGCTCATTACATTACACACGTGCTACTAATGAGCACTTGCTCAATAAAAGCATGCTTTTGTGCTAGTAATGAGCACGTCTGTCCGTACCTTTAAGGTTCACGTTCGCGTTATTTTCCAAACTGCGTGGATTTCAAATTCAAATTCAAAATATTTATTTGTCAGTCGGATTTAACGTTAGTTTGAGACCGCGTAAGGAGTTTACGCGATAGATTTATAGACGCGATTTATCCGTTATTTTAACTGTGTGCGCTGTGATATTTTTGTGTCTTCCCTGCGATTATTGTCTTATTGCGATTTAAGTTTGTCTTATAACTGCTGATGGGTTGAAAAGGCCTAGCATAAATAAAAATATCAAACTTCGGGAACACGGTGCTTCCAGTAGCTTCGAACTTAGGTACACCAGGGCCGGGAGTAGTTGCTAATAACTAAAGTTTAAAGTAAATCGTCCGATATAATAAGGAAAATTTTTTATTTTTATGAAAAGTCCACATGGTATTCAATCAATTTGTGTGTCGTATTTAATCAATTTGGATCAGGATTCATACAAATGAAGCATCACTTTCACTACACCCAATTATCCAGTCGTATTCAGTTAAAACTGGATACGTAAGGTACTGCACACACGACGGATATACAGTGTGGCCAGGTTGAGATGATATACTGAATCTGGTGGGAAAACATGCGGTCAACCTTATTAGGATGAATAAGGTTGTAGGTTCTATGGATGGTCATGGGCCGAGAAATATACAACAAAACACTTGTAATCACTTTAGGTATCTTTTATTGACTAAATATTACAGATTTATGAATTTTAGATTGTTTAAATGAAAATTATAGGGGCGGTGCGTGACAGCACACCCGGTCGGTTTCCTGGCGAACTTGACACTACAGAGCGCGTCGCTAAAAAAGGTTTTAAGAACTATTTTGGTGAGAATTAAAAAATATGATCCAGCCGTTGTCAATTGATGCATTTACCAACGAACAGTATTTGTATTTTATTTATGTAGATATATGGAAATAATTATCTTTTACACAACGACACTATATAGAGTAGGCGCTTGAACAAAATGATTAATATTTCCAAAAATTATTGGAGTTAGTTAAAAAGAAACTACTGAACCAAAGTTTACACGTACATAAGTACATTTCAAAGAGTGTTTTGGAAGCTACGATACCAAAAACTGATACATACGTTAAACTTATAACAAGCCTCTTTTTGCGTCGAGGGTAAAAAGACAAGTAGTATTTAGTAAGCCTCAGTCCATTCCGGTCTACCTGTCAGGTTACGCCGCCGGGCGATAGATAAATTGAATTACATCAACACCCGGGTAACGCGATTAAAATCTGCACCCGGCTGCGCCCGGATTGGATTCCGGGCGAGTGTGTGCGCGGCTTAACTATTTTTCGCTCAGTAATTGGTACGCTCGCATTGTAATTGTATAAAATGTGTACCTGGCTGTAGTCGTAGTTTTGTTTGGGGATTTTTAAACTGAATGTTATACAGGGTTAGGCAGAAAGCGTGTATTAAGTCGAAAGGAGGTCATCATCATGGATGCTACTTGTAGCTTCACACCTAAAGTGTGGAGTGCGCCAGGTCTACCAGAGTCTCTACGCTGATCTAATACGACCAAGAGCATGGCATACAAGGCCTTCGCCACTTCACACGTGGGTGCGGCCTGGAAACCTTGCTTTTGGATCTCTTCTTCTTCTTCAACCATTTCCCATTTAATTTGGGTCAACCTTCCTTGTCCTATTCCTCCATTGAGGTTTGATTCTGTGCTAAGTCAGGGTGTAATCTGAGCTTTTTTGAGGTGTCGTTAACCGTCGTTCGCGAATTTGTTTTCTGTTTTCTTACTTTAGGATTTCTATTTAAATGTTATAGATAAATAATTCAAAAATCATCTATAAAGTTTAAATAACTATAGACTGCCCAGGTGGCTCAGTTGGTAGTGAACCTGCGTCCTGCGCTCGATTGGGTTCGATTCCCACCTTTTTTTATTTTATTTTAAATAAGCTTGCGCTTGGCCGCCATCTCGCCTGATGTTAAGCGATGATGCGGTCTACGATGGAGCACGCTTGCCTAGAAGAAACCTATTCACTCACGACTTGAAGACACGAACAAACTAGGACAAACATTCATGTGATGAATGAGGTGTTTGTTCTATATCTGGGTGTTAATATCTATTTAAGTATATATTTAAACAAAAATATGTATGTATATCAGTCTCTGGCAGCCATAGTAGTAGCTTTGCTTAGTTTGGGGTCAGATAACCGTGTGTGCAAAAAAAACTCATACTTTCTTATACTTCATAATTAAACTTTGTTATTTTATCTTGAAAATCCCAATGATAACGTTAAAGATATGTTGAAAAGACGCAAGTAGCATTATCGTTAGTACATATAAAAAACTTGAAACCCACATCACACATCATCAGCCATTAAATGTCCACTGCTGAACAAGGCCTCCCTCTTATAGAGGGGTGTTGCCATAATCCCCACGCTTGGCAGGCGGCTTGGAGATCGCAGTACGTTCACCGTGTACTAACAGGACGCTGCTGCCCATCCTCCGGTGGTTCTGGTCGCAGTTTTAGGACATACCCGGGTAACTTGAAACCCATAAACATGTAAATGATTTAAAAACTTGTTTAAATAGGCTTGCAATATTAAAATCAGTAAGCTAAAGAAGACTTACGCAACATAATTTAAGGGCGGCTTGTAAAAGCTCGTCAGCCGATGTCAACGACCCGTGGGGGAGGTCTTAATTAATAATTAATTTGCCTATCAACTCACTTGACAGACTGTTTACGGTCTGTACTCAATGTTGACTTCATTACAATTTCAAGGCGTGATGTTGGTGAAACGTTTGGGAAACTTGTTTTTTTCCCGGTATTCTGTTTCCTCAAATTTCTTGTAGCGTTCGTGTCGTAGGTAAACGTGGTATTCATAAAAGATCACCAGCAATAAGCAACGGATGATCAGGGGGGTTAGACTAGACCATGATACCTACTACCCAAAGGGACGGAACGCTTAAAACAGAAAAAACGAGCAGAGCGAGAGGTACCACGTTTAGCCATTTGTCCCTTTCTAGTGTTGACATAATCACTGATACAAATTCCTCATTAATTTTCATACTTTTTATATTTTTATACAGAATAGATCTACGTTTGGCCACCAACTCGCTTGATGGTAAGCAACGGTGTGGCCGAGGATGGAACACGTTGATCTAGAAGAAATCTATTCACTCTAGCCTTGAAGATGCCTAGATTGCACTTTTCAGGAAACAAGGAGGATGGCAGGGAGTTCCATTCTTGGACAGTACAGTATCATAAAAGATGACCCAAATCGTTGTGTTCGAATCTTTGGAATTTCCACGTGGAAGGGGTGATATTGTGCAGTCCTTCTACTTGTCCTGTAGTAAAAGGGGGAGGGTGGAATAAGGTCATGAAGCTTTTGCTCACACTCATCGAAATATATCCGGTAGAAAATAGACAGACAAGCTACTTTACGGCAGTGCTCGAGGCTTTGTAATTTATTGGCGACTAGCTTGCTGTCACCAATCAGCCTCATAGCACCCGTCGAATAGGTGGCAGCAGTACTCAACACACGTATATACTTATTAATTCCTTATTTTATATCACTACAATAATAAACGGATGCACCCTAAATAATCACGGGAGTTATCTTTTAGATGTTTCAGAAATAAAAATTAACTATTTAAAAATGATGCTGTTCAAATTACGTACTACCCAAAATAATACCAAATTTACGGTTACAATATTTTTCCAACAATGGCAACACCACACATTAATCGTGTTCATGAACGTCATTGTTTAGAAGACATGTAGTGTGAAACGGACAAATGGCTAAACGTGGTACCTCTCGCTCTGCTCGTTTTTTCTGTTTGAAGCGTTCCGTCCCTTTGGGTAGTAGGTATCATGGACTAGACCCACTTTGCATACGCCTGCGGAAAGATAAAATTGTATGAAAATGACATTGACAATGACATTAGCTTGAGTGATTTTATCTCAACCTAATGTCATTTTCATACAATTTCACCTTTCCGCAGGCGTTAACGCTAACAGAAAGTAGGTCTTGTCTAACCCCCCAGGTCAGTCATTCGTATGTCTCGCTACAACTTTGTCCTCTCTTTTAAGGGGCCTGTATACCCTCTGCAGCTTTCTCTCTCGCACAATTTCACATTATTGAAGATATAAAATCAATGTGTGTGAATTTCCAAAAAGTCACAAAATCATGTCATGGTGTCTATCGTAACATTACAAACAAAGTAATTGTCAATTTGATATATTTTAATTTGACACAGTAAAATGGTAACAAGTGATTTTTATTTCTCGTGTCAGTTTATTCCGTAAAATTACAAGATATCGAAGCAAACATTTCTTTGTTTGTAATGTTACGATAGACACCATGACATGATTTTGTTACTTTTTGGAAATTCACACTCATTGATTTTATATCTTCAATAATGTGAAAATGTGCGAGCGAGAGAGCTGCAGAGGGTATACGGGCCCCTTAAATACTTACTATAATTTAATGAGATAATGAGGCCTATTCTGTCATACTCCACTAATCATATCAGGACTAAAATTATATGCCTCTCTTTTCATTTTAATACGTGAGAGAAGGATGGCAACAAGTTTAGAGCTGTCAAATTTAGTTTAGTTTAGAGTACATCAGAATCGATGCCATTATACTTATCGATAAAATTATTACTAATAAAAATATAATATATACACAGAGAAAGTAAGAAAAAAACCTAGGTGAACAAGTCGCCACCATGCGGGTCCCCAGAATGTCTTCTCTTTTCTATTAATGTGTGAATTTCTATCAATCGTGCCAAAAAAATATCAGAAACAAAACTCAGCGCACGCTACGAATTGCGCAGACTTTTTGGTTAGTTACAAGGTAGTCGCGATCCGACTACAACGCCGCGCGATGCCAGAGCTACAATGACATAACAGACAACTAACGTTGAACACTATGCAAGCGACATAACCTCTAAATTGGAGAAAATGTGTCATTGTGAAGTATATAATTGGTACAATTTATGCAGAATGACACTCGGACGTTTTTTGACTGTTTTCACTGAGAGATTGTGACTCTATAGGAATTGCATCTCGATGATTCTAACACAGAAATAATAATAGGTCCTTCTCTTCTCTATCTCTTCTCTTCTCTATCTCTTCTATATCTCTTCTCTACATCTCTTCTCTACATAGTATAAATTGAAGTCGCGTTCCGCGTCTGTCTGTCTGTATGGCCGCTAACTCCTCCTAAACCACTCAACGGATTTTGATGCGGTTTTACCATCAGTTAGATACATTTTCACGGAAGGTTTATATATATAACTAGCGACCCGCCCCGGCTTCGCACGTAAATTACACCCGTGCGAAGCCGGGGCGGGCGGGTCGCTAGTTCTATATAAACTGTAACATTTTACATCTAAACTATTCTGACAAAATATTTCACGGCCTGATACCCACGGGTCTACAATTACCCAATACCCTAAATGTCTGTCAATGTGTCCGTCATTCAGTCACTACCCAGTGGTTATGTTATTAACATTACAAGGCATGGGCGGGGCCGCGGCACACGCCTAGTTTGTTATCTGTGTTTGAATAAGTCAATGTGGCGCAGATGAGGACCAACTTAATAGAAAATCGGGCATGGAAAATATCACAAACACTTTTCTTGCTTTTCAAACACCACACTTCGTACATCACATCGCAGTTGCGTAATTATTTCATCTAGCAACCAAACTACGAAAAAAGGGGAAGGGGCGCTCGTTTAATTACGTCACTTGATTCGGACATATTTTGTTTAAAGTCAACCTACTGCTTTTACGCCGTAGGCGCCGCCACATCTTCCTGAGACACAGGGTAGGGCTGGCGCGGCTGCCAATTCGGCAGAGCAGCACAAGCGACGCAAATATGCTAACCTCGGCAGTGGTTACATATTTGAGGCGTTTGGGGTCGAGACATTGGGCCCTTGGGGACCGGGAGCTCACCTCATTTTCAAAAATCTTTCAGAGCGCCTGGTTAATGCGACGCGTGACCAAAATGCTGGCGTGTTTCTGGCTCAACGCATAAGCATTGCCATTCAACGTGGTAATGCCGCCAGCATGCTGGGTACGCTGCCAACTGGTAGTGGGCTTGAGCATTTGGATTGTCTTTAGACCTTCAACGGTCTATGGGCAGTCTTTGTAGTTTTAGTTTTAGCTTGTATTTTGTTTAGTTAATAAAGGCGCTAGCCCCAAAAAAACTACTGCTTTAACTTATTACTGTGCCTATGGCTTGTGCCATGAGCCAGCTACCTGGGCCCCGATTCTACTAAAGTAATAGTTTTTAAATTGTAATTGTTTCAATTCAAATTTTTTAAATAATTGCCTCAAAACTGACAGTTTTATTTTTTTATACTAGAAAAATACCACCAGCTAATATTATAACTTAGTATAAACTAAAAATAAACTGTCAATTTGAGGCTATTATTTAAAAAATTCAATTGAAACAATTACAATTTCTTTAGTAGAATCGGGGCCCTGGTAGATACCGTCTGAAAATTTCAATTATGTTTTTGTTTGTAAATTATAACATAACATCTGTGCATTGCCCTAATTTTACAGTTTCAATAGTCAAACTGGTATGTAAGCAAGTTGGTTTAGAAAAACGGAATATAATCTCTTTGCACATTGATTTTTTGCACGTACCTACAAGATTTTACAGAAGACAAAAATTCTTTACCTTAAAGGTCGAGGCCTTTAAGTTTAATTTTCGTAGAAACGGGCTCTTCAAATGTTTAATACAACGTTGAAGCTTAAGTTTGGTCTAACCGGCTAGTTATATATGTCATCATCATCATCATAATCATCAGCCAGAAGACGTCCACTGCTGAACATAGGCCTCCTTTAACCTCCACAGTGAACGACAGCCTGCTATCTGCACCCACTGGATGCCAGCGGCTCTCACGATGTCGTCGGTCCATCTAGTGGCGGCCTACCTAAGCTGCGTCTTCCGGTTCGCGGTCTCCACTCAAGAACCTTTCTTCCTCATCGGTTATTGGTTCTACGAGTGATGTGGCCTGCCAATGGCCACTTCAACTTGCAACTTGTTAATTTGTATGTATGTTTAATTCAACGTCGAGTTGCGTTGGTTTCCTATTGAGACGGATTTATAAATTGCTGTTTGCTTGTAGACAAATATTTCGTACGTAGTTATTTGTTATGTAAATATATTTCATCAAATTATAGAAAATATTGTTCGCCTAGTGGGAATAACGTACTATTTTAAAAATAAATATCACATTTGAGTGTATATAATTGTACGCATCCTTAAACTGTTATCTACCATTTTAAATCCAACAACGCAAAAAGAGGGGTGTTTTAAGTTTAACTTGTATATCTGTGTGTCTGTCTGTATATGTCTGTTTGTGGCATTTTGACTCTCAAATGGCTGAACCGATTTATCATTTAGTTTCTTTTTAAACGGTTTTTAACCGACTTCAAAAAGAAGGAGGTTATCAATTCGACTGTTTTTTTTGTATGTTTGTTACGCGATTACTCCGCGAATATAGAATTGTTTTTGATGATTCTTTTTTCGGTTGGTAGGTCATAGAATATCTCATAGGTGGTCCCATAATTTTTTTATTGACATTGATTTATTTGGATTTAGTGCTTTTTGAAAAATCAACAAAAACATAGTAATAAGCTTCGAATTCAATGTACAATCAAACTGTACAATGTACATTGCTACCAACTTAGCTGTTAAGGTGGGCAAAATGGGAACCACAGTAATTTCTTGGTTAATTTTATACTTTGTTCTCCACTAGCGACGCTGTCAACTGAACAGCAAACATAGAGGAACCTGTTCCTGAAACAGAACTTCAAAAAAACAAAGAAGTGTCTCCATGACGACAGGGCCCTGTTGTTTTTCGTAAATTTTTTCATAACCATGGATACAAAGTATTTCAGACGTAATATTAAACAATATTTTCTACTTTTTAGTTTCAGTTTGTAAATGTAGGTATAGTCATGAAGTCGGTTCTTTTTTTCTAAAAAATATTGTATGATTGTTACACGATTACTCCGCGTGTTTAATTGTTTTTAATGTTTATTTTTTATTTGGTCATTGTTTGAAAAGTAGCTTGATCAAGAGTGTTCTTAGTTATGATTCGTGAAAATCTGTTCAGCTGTTTGAAGATTATCACTTCGATTAAGAGTTTTTTTTGTGTGTACTTTAATCATCGCTTGTACGTATTACCGTTTTTACATTAGAGCTAATACAAAAATACGTTTGTCCGGGGACCCCCTTTCGTATTTACTTTTTGACTTTTTTATTATTTGTTAGTAATCCGCTGTAACATATTCTGTGTGTGTGAAAATTTTAACTAGGTTCGAAAGATACAGCCGTTTTAAGGAAGGACAGGCGGACGGACGGAAAGACAGACAGACATCGCAGGCTTAGTAATAGGGTCCCGTTTTTACTCTTTAGGTACGGAACCCTAAAAAATAAAATTAAAAAATAGTCCCGATGCGTTCGCACTCGTGATGCCACCTTACCACATCTCGCATGTTTGTCTGATCTGATATCCACTCAAATCTATTTATACCACCGCCGAGTTGCCATAGAAACATTCCTAGCTTTTACCTCGGATTTTTGCTGAACCGCTTTCCAGCAATTAGAGAAGCGGACTGATTTACTACCAACATAATAAATCAAGGAGTATTGTCGCGACGATTGATTTATTCAAGCCGCTATGTTGGCAGCGAGGTTAATGAGCCGGACCTAATGAGGGGATGTACGGATTCTTGAGGTCGTTAAAAGGTAGAGTAGAAAATAGACGAGTTTGGAGGTTGCTTAGAATGTCGATTCTAGGTAAGGTTAAGTGGCTTTATTAAATAAACTAGCTGAACTGACAGACGTTGTCCTATCTTAGAACTGTCAAAAACGCAAAGTTAAAATTGTAAATCTTATTTTTTACACCTTGGGTATATGCTTTATTCAATAAAAATTACAAGTAAAATAAAAAAAAAATATTATAATTTTTTTTTTTTTTTTAAATATAATATAGCCTATGTCACCCGGGGGTAGTGTAGATTCCCAACAGTGAAAGAATTTTTCAAATCGGTTCAGTAGTTTCGGAGCCTATTCAATGCAAACAAACAAACAATCAAATCTTTCCTCATTGTAATATTAGTATAGATAAATATTCGGGACATTTTTGCACACACGGTCATCTGACCCCAAACTAAGCAAAGCTTGTGATATGGCTGCCAGAGACTGATATACATACATATTATATAGTTTTAAATACATACTTAAATAGATATTAACACCCAGATATAGAACAAACACATATGTTCATCACATGAATGTTTGTCCTAGGTGGAAATCGAACCCACGATCTCAAGCGCAGAAGGTAGGTTCACTACCAACTGGACCAATATTAACTAAATAAAATACAAGCTAACACTACAAATACAGTTTGAAGGTCTAAAGATAATCCAAATACATCATCATCATCATCAGCCTCTAACTGTCCACTGCTGGACATAGGCCTCCCAACGCACGCTACTGAGTTCGGTCGGCAGTTCCTTGCATCCAGTTTTTACCCGCCGTTTTACGCAGGTCATCACTCCACCTGGCCACAGGGTGTCCTACACTACGTTTGCCTAAACGTGGCCTCCACTCCAGAACTCATCTACTCCATCGGTTATCGGTTCTTCGGGAAATGTGGCCGGCCCACTGCCACTTCAGCTTGCTAATCACTTCGTTCCGAATTTTGTCCCGTGTAGAAACTCCAAGTATAGCTCTGTCCATAGCTCGCTGAGCGACTTTAAACTTGTGGACCACCTTAACCGTGAGTGTCCACGTCTCGGCACCGTAAGTCATAACGGGTAGGACACACTGATTAAAGACCTTTGTCTTGAGACACTGTGGTATGGACGACGTGAAGACTTGACGAAGCTTACCGAAGGCTGCCCATCCCAGCTGAATTCTTCTATTGGCTTCTTTCTCGAATTGTTCTTACCTAACTGCAGAGTTTGTCCTAGGTATGCGTACTCTTAAGAAAGGTTCTTGAGTGGAGACCACGAACCGGAAGACGCAGCGTAGGTAGGCCTCCCACTAGATGGACCGACGACATTCTGAGAGTCGCGGGCATCCAGTGGATGCAGATGGCAGGCTGTCGTTCATTGTGGAGGTTAAAAGGGGAGATGTTCAGCAGCAGACATCTTCAGGCTGATGATGATGATGATTAACATACTAGTAATATAAATTAGTGACGATGCATTAAACTTGGACCGTTTCCTTCGTTTTGGACGTGATCCAGATCCAGTCTACAATTTGGTGCAATTAACAAATCCAATATTCATAAGTAAGACAATCATTACCACCTATTAAAATGGCATTAGCGCCCTACCGTCGGCTAAGACCTCTCGTACACAAGGCGACACGAGGCTCGGACAATGGGTGCAGTATTGAATTTAAAGATTATAAAATAAATAAATAAATATTTGGGACATTTTTGCACACACGGTCATCTGACCCCAAAGTAAGCAAAGCTTGTGATATGGCTGCCAGAGACTGATATACATACATATATAGGTTTAAATACATACTTAAATAGATATTAACACCCAGATATAGAACAAACACAAATGTTCATCACATAAATGTTTGTCCTAGGTGGGAATCGAACCCACGCCCCCAATCTCAGAAGGTAGGTTCACTACCAACTAGACCAACGGCCTATCAAATTGACAAAATTGCTTAAGTACATTTTTAAGATTCCGCGCCCAAAGGGTTAAAACAGGACCCTATTACTAAGCCTACGATGTCCGTTTGTCTGTCCGTCTGTCTGTTCGACTGTCTGTCTGTCTGTCCTTCTGTCCTACCTATTAACGGCTATATCTTTCGTACCGTAATAGATGACCAGTTGAAATTTTTACAGAAGATGTAATGTTACGCCGGATTAACTAACAAATAATAAAAAAGGCAAAAGGTAAGAACAAAAGTGGGTCCCCATCATCATCATCATCATAATCAGCCTTTTAACAGTCCACTGCTGGACAACAAACGTATTTTTTAACGTATTTTTGTATTAGCTCTAATGTAAACACGGTAATACGTACAAGCGTCAAACTTGGCATGATTATAGTACACACTCTAAACTACTTTAAAGTATAACAACAAATAATAAATAATTGCCAACTGTGAGTCGCTGTAAAATTTTACTTCATATATTATAACTGGCAACCTGGATGACCTCTTTATCATTTTACCAGATCGAAATGTTTAGTAATTTTGAAGTCGGTTTTTAAAATTGATAATCTATACTAATATTATAAAGAGGAAAGATTTGATTGTTTGTTTGTTTGTTTGCATTGAATAGGCTCTGAAACTACTGAACCGATTTGAAAAATTCTTTCACTGTTGGGATGCTGCACTATCCCCGGGTGACATAGGCTATAAATCCCGGCTTCGCCCGTGCGAAGCAGGGGCGGCCTACTAGTTATAGTGTAATGTGGTGGAACGGAGAGCTCAGTGCGCGAGCCCGACTCGAACTTGTCGGTTTATTTAGAACACAGATCTAATTTATGAACGAATCTAACCAAATGTGTGCAAGATAACATAAATGGGATAGTTATAAACAAACTATAAAACCCATTAATGTCCTCGAGATGTACTTAATATGTAGATTTCACTAATCGTTCCGTATGGCGCGTATTGGATACTAGTTTTGGCTGAGAAATAATAATATGGATTTAAAATATTAGAATAGGCATCACATCATCAGCCATTAAACGTCCACTGCTGAACAAGGCCTCCCTCTTAGAGAGGGGTGTTGCCATAATCCCCACACTTGGCAGGTGGCTTGGAGATCGCAGTACGTTCACCGTGTACTTACAGGACGCTGCTGCCCATCCTCCGGTGGTTCTGGTCGCAGTTTTAGGACATACCCGGGTCAGAATAGGCATGATGACTAATATTTTTTTACTACCTCATAAAAAAGCTAATCATAAATAGAGCACATCAACGAAAACAAAATTAAAATTAGTTCAAAAATTAATAAGATATAAGCATTTTAATTTCATGCTTGACAGAGAGCGCACTATACTGAACCGTGACATCACGGCGCTACAAATGCTATACTAACACACGCTTTGCGAGAAAGGGATAGAGAATCCCCTCTCTATCCCCACCTAAAACTTTAAACAGTTAAATTGCTAGCCTATCGGTTTTTTATCGGATACATTTCGGAGTGTGCATCGGATCTGCATGATCTAATTCCCTCCTGCCCATTTTTCTATCGGACTGCCAGAGTGGGCACGAAAAATCGTCACCGCTTTATGGTTAATATTCCGAAAACCCGTACGAAGCGCTTTGATTCCACATTTATTATGCGAACTGCTAGTCTGTGGAATTCGCTGCCTGAATGGATATTCCCCGATGGTCACAATCTGGGCGTCTTCAAATCACGAGTGAATCGGTTCCTTCTAGGCAAGCGTGCTCCAACGTAGACAGCATCATCGCTTAACATCAGGCGTGATGGTGGTCAAACGCAAGTCTATTATTAATAAACAAAAAATTAAAAACATATCTCAGAGATTGTTTTTATTCTGTTTTTTTTTTTTTTTTTTTTTTTTTTTTTTTCTAATGCGGTTGAAACTATAGTCGGAGTAACCGGCTTAATCTAACGTGAATAATTCCCGTGTAATATAAATAAAATGTGTGAAAACCACTGACGTGGTTTTCAATAATAAAATATATTTATCAGCTAATTTAAATATATTTTTTCAGTATGTGTAATGTATTTAGGTATATTAATCGCTTTATTTGTATATTATTTGTAATAAATTAAATATTAGTCATCATGCATAGTTTTTGGTACCAACGTGAAAAACACGTGTCGCCTCGATGTATTATTTTCCCAAACTTGTCTATTGTCTAGTGTTAATGTGTGTAATCCGGAAACCGGGGTAGCCTATTTGGGAAACCGCTAGACTCGAAAGCGTGAGGTTGCGGGTTCAAACCCCGGGCCCGTACCAATGAGCTCTTTGGAGTTTATGTACAGATTGTACAGATATTCAGAACAGTTTGCTTTTCGGTGAAGGAAAACATCGTGAGGAAACCTGCATACGTACGGAGAAGGAATTCAATGGCGTATGTGAATCCACCAATCCGCAACTGGGCCAGCGTGGTGGATATGGCTCAATCACCCTTTCAGGGGTAGGATAAAAGTCCAGCAGTGGACTGTTGAAAAGCTGATTATGATGATGATGAATGTGTAATTATCATTATCAGCCAGAAGACGTCCTCTGCTGCACAAAAGCCTCTCCCCCTTAGAGCTCCACACTGTATGCATCTGCATCCACTGGATGTCCGTGACTTTCACAATGTCATCCGTCCATCTAGTCCTACTCTCACGATGCCGTCGGTCCATCCAGTGGGAGGCCTATCTACGCTGCGTATTCCCGTTCGTGGTCTCCACTCAAGAACCTTTCTTCCCCATCGGTTATCGGTTCTGCGAGCGACGTGGCCTGCCCATTGCCACTTCAACCTGCAATGTGTAATAATGGTGGATTATAAATAAATAAATTGGGCGTTCCTGGATGTGCTAGAGTGTGGGAAGTGATACAATGCAGTGAAACAAGTATTTTCGTGTTGTTTCAAAAGCTCAAGCAAAGCAAGGGTAGGAACTGCAATGTGCGCCTTCGTAGACCGCGTCATCGCTTAACATTAGGCAAAATATTCAAGCGCATGCCTATCTTCCATTAAATTAGAAAAATATGCTCTTAGTCAGTTAGCTATCCAGTTCTTTCATTCTGGCATCGAAGGTAAAGTCTAACAAACCTTTACCAAAAAACTGAAGTAAAAACATTTAAATTATAGGGCATGTCTACACTAACCTCACTGTCGCGATACGTGCCACTGAGTGCAGAGTGCGTCTCAAGTCACACGCGTTGTGTTCTGACCTAATTCGACTCCACACATCTCTGTCTGTGTAGCCTTGTCCATATGGCTATAGAAACTATAGAAACGTCACTAGTTACCTATCTATACTGTGGCTTTCCATTCGACCTTTTCAGATTGTGCTACAATATATTGCATAGTAAATAACTTTACAGCACAATCCCCCTTCTTTGCTTGTCCCACTATATAATCTCACTTCAGGGGGGTTAGACAAGAGCCACTTTCTGTTAGCGTTAAAGTCTACGGACAGATGAAATTGTACGAAAATGTAATTTTCATAAAATTTCATCTCTTCGTAGGCGTTAACGCTAACAAAAAGTGGGTCTTGCCTAACCCCCCAGATTAGACAAACAAGGGAGATATGGCTAGGTAGCGTGACGAGAATTTATTTCATCTCATTGCTTAGTATAAAATATGACGACCTGCGGCTCGGCTAATTGCGCTCTTAATTTTTTATTTCATTTTATTTTTTTATGCCATAGGTGGCAAACAAGCAGACGGGCTGCCTGATGGTAAGCAGTCACCGTCGCCTATGGATATTTGTAACATCCGAGGTATCACAAATACGTTGCCGACCCTTTAGAACTCGATTAACTCGCCTTTTGAAGAACCCCATGTTGTAGCTTCTCGGAAACTCCGTAGAAGGTAGCTCATTCCACATTTTGCAGGTATGAGGCAAGAAGGATCGTGTGAATCGCACAGTGTGCGATTTCCACTGATCTATGATGTGGATGAGCTTTCAGGCGGTGGCGGCTAGTGCGATGGTAAAACCGCGACGCCGGCATCAGGTCAAACAGTTCTTCAGAACACTCAGAACAGACCCAACGTCTCTGCGCATGCTGAGCGGCTCTAGGTGTTCAGTGAGTGTCGTCGACAATTCTGACAGCTCTACGCTGTAATGAATCAAGTGGGTCAATCTGATACTTGGCAGATACTTGCTTACAAAAATAACGTTCATAATGCACTTCACATCATCACATCACATCATCAGCCCGTAAACGTCCACTGCTGAACAAAGGCCTCCTTCGTAGGGATGTTGCCATAATCCCCACGCTTGGCAGGCGGCTTGGAGGTCGCAGTAGGTTCACCGTGTACTAATAGGATGCTGCTGCCCATCCTCCGGTGGTTCTGGTCGCAGTTTTAGGACATACCCGGGTCCAATATGTATATATATCCATAATGCAGTCACTCAAAATTTCAAATAAATTTTGCATGAAGATGTTAACACGTACCGATGTGGCTAATAGCGAGGCAATATGGGATAGGGGGGCAATATGGGATAGGGGGGTAATATGGGATACTATACGGGTACTATACGGGCAATAGGGGAACTCTATGAAGCGATAAAGCATAGTCTGAAGAGTATTTCACGGTAAGTGCGCATCTGTTTCGCACTATAATTATGGTTATCAAATTGATGTCCACTCGAGAATCTTGAAATGCAAATGGATGTCTTTAGCGTGTGAACTTGTTATCATGTCTTAAATAACAAAATAATGTTAAGTTATTTAAATCAAGACCATTTCAAATCTAGACTAAATATTTCAATTTATAAAAGAGTTGCTTTATAAAGCTACAAAAGAATTCTGCGAAATGACAAACGCGAATGATTATCAATAATACCTTCCAGTGAAAAAACATTATGGGGCTAAATTTTAGTCAATCTGGCTGGTGAAGCAAAGTAAGTAGAATAACGCAATTTACAATACTTTTAGTTTTTCGTCCTGAACTGTGGAGTCACGAAGTCCATAAAATATATTCATAAACCCCTACCGATTGTTAATTAAGTTTGCATTAGGTAATTGTTGACAAAATTTCATAAAGATTATATCGTTGTTAAAACTTGGCTCCTTGACCAACGATATTATAATTTGATGACTATAAATAAATAAATATATTTGGGACATTTTTGCA
Source organism: Agriopis marginaria (assembly GCA_932305915.1). NCBI lineage: Eukaryota > Metazoa > Arthropoda > Insecta > Lepidoptera > Geometridae > Agriopis > Agriopis marginaria. Next base: position 816,688 of record OW029932.1, read on the forward strand.
CACACGGTCATCTGACCCCAAACTAAGCAAAGCTTGTGATATGGCTGCCAGAGACTGATATATATACATAATATAGGTTTAAATACATACTTAAATAGATATTAACACCCAGATATAGAACAAACACAAATGATCATCACACAAATGTTTGTCCTAGGTGGGAATCGAATCCACGCCCCCAAGCTCAGAAGGCAGGTTCACTACCAACTCGACCAACGGGCTATCAACTATGTTAAACTGCCTGGAATATTAATGGTTTCATCCATAAATATTTCAGGTAGCTGCGATAATAAATAAATTATTAATAAATGAATTTGACATATTGAATTACTGACATATATTGTAATACATTTTAGCTCATAATATTTTTAATTGAATAATTTGTTATATAATTTGACGTCACACACACACACACATCATCAGCCATTAAATGTCCACTGCTGAACAAGGCCTCCCTCTTAGAGAGGGGTGTTGCCATAATCCCCACGCTTGGCAGGCGGCTTGGAGATCGCAGTACGTTCACTGTGTACTAACAGGATGCTGCTGCCCATCCTCCGGTGGTTCTGGTCGCAGTTTTAGGACATACCCGGGTCCTTACGGATAATTTGACGTACACATCCATAATAATGTTATTAAAATACAATTTTTTTTTTAGTATCAGTTTGTATTTTTTCAAGTAGTATATAGTTGTTTTTTTTTATTAGATACTAGTGATACTAAACTAAATTAAATTAAATTTTATCACTATTTGAGATGCTTTCTTAACTCATATAGGTCTCATTTTTATGTAAGTTTATATTCAACGTTGTAGAAAGTGGACTGGAGTGTAAGTGTAGTTCGACTTGTAACCTATGGAGTTATTAATAAAGAATTGTATTGTATTGTATCAACGGTACGTTCGTCGAAAAAACATACAAATATACAAACATACATACAAACGCCAATTGCGTCGGTTACCAGAGGCACACACACAGCGATCCCGCCGGCGGGATCGTAGACCCTCAGGATCTGTTAGAAGATCGGTTAGATTCTCTCCAAATAATCATTCAGTTCAACAAACCGCTAGGGCTCCAGGGCACACCCCTTCTGGGGTTCCTGGGCAAGTCTGATTCCCACTCCCGGCGACGGCCCAAGCCGAGGTTCGTACCTTCGAGGTGCCCTTGTGCTAGTCGCCCAAAAACTTAAACCATCAAGTTATGCCGAACGCACTCTGCGTTCGCTAACTAGTCCGGTCCATCTGTAGAGGCCAAAAGGCCAACATTACAAGTCAATATAAAAAAAAAACAAACGCCAATCCGTTTCCATACACTGTGAATGTACGCTTCGCTTCGCTCGGTCAATAACGATTAGTTACTAGAACGTTGGCCACAGATTGCGTTCCCCGGCTCGATTCATCAACTCTGAAGTCAAAAACTTACATCTAACAATACAAATACATACCAAAAATATTTAAAAGCAAACGCAATTGGAATGCCAGTGTTTCCACACGCGAACATAAAACCAGATTAAGTTTTTAATTACTCCAAAGTGGCAGCCCCGTCGGATTCCGGACATAGTCGGTATTGGCACGCGATTGTTGACCGATGACTGGCAACACACGGCCGGCAGGTTATCATAGCTGTGAGTGGGGAAACAATGGCAATACTGGAGTGATTTATTGACGGAATTAGCGTATTGCTGTTGCATCCTTTCTATTGCTGTAGGTGTTACTTTGGGGAAGTTAGAAATCTTGACTGCTCTATCTTTACCCCGCCGTAAGCCAAATGTATAACTTTTCAGCGTACTTCTTTTTTGAGCGGGCCAATCCCAGGCACGAATAGAATGATTTACTTTTGAGTCTCCAATCACAAGCGTTAATTCTCCAATCATGAGCCATACGAAACGCTCGGCGTGCCTAACATCGTGCACAAGCCAATAATGACTCGTGCGCAATCAAGTGGTTATAGTCTCGGCAAGGTAGTTGTTATGCCTCTGGTGTTACAAGTATCCATACGCACCGGTGACTACTTACCATCAGACAGGCCGTCTGCTTGTTTGCCACCTATTGCATAAAAATTACATCTTCAAAACTGTTTCTTAGACAAATCTCTCGTGTATTTCCGCTTTACCGTCTTGTCAAGTAAAGAATAAGGAATGAAGGGTCAAATATTTATGTTTAGCTCTACAGAAATTTATCAATGATGCTAATTTTGCATAACAAATATTAATTAAACTTGAATATTGTATAGAATCTGTCATGGGGGGGGGGGGGGGGGTTGCCGTAATCCCCACGCTTGGCAGGCGGCTTGGGGATAGCAGAAGGTTCACCATTAAATTAGGAGGATGCTGCATCGCTCGAAGAACCGATAACCGATGGGGAAGAAAGGTTCTTGAGTGGAGACCACGAACCGGAAGACGCAGCGCAGGTAGGCCTCCCACTAGATGGACCGACGACATAGTGAGAGTCGCTGGCATCCAGTGGATGCAAAAGGCAGGCTGTAGTTCAGTGTGGAGGTTAAAGGGGGAGGCCTATGTTCAACAGTGGACGTCTTCTGGCTGATGATGATGATGATTGTATAGAATATATTATAACGCTGTTGATTGCATGTTTTTTTTTATAAGTAACAAATATTACGAATTTTACGTACAAAATAACCTATAATAGTACTTAATGTTCTATAGCAACTGTTCGCTTGCCTCCTTCATTAGTAATAGATAATGTCAATGGCTATACCCACTCAGAATAAATGAACTAATCGAAAGTTTCCATGATGATGTACATCAGAAATAGTTTTTCGAGTCCCCCTCAGCCACTTCCACCATTCTAGCAATCCACTTTACAATATGAAATTCAGCGAAAATTCCCCACAGTACTATATCATGCTGTAATATAATGGAGCTTCATTATAAAACGACTTAAACAATCATGTATAATGATACCGGAGCAGGGTTGGCCCAAATAAAGCTATAAATTGTACAATTACAGAATATTTGGCAGAGAACCCTGCAGCTACTAGGAACAAACAATGTTTGTCTGCGTCTGTATGTACAAATTTATCGCATATTTAAACGTTCATCATCATCATCAGCCAGAAGACGTCCACTGCTGAACATAGGCCTCCCCCTTTAACCTCCACACTGAACGACAGCCTGCCTTTTGCATCCACTGGATGCCCACGACTCTCACAATGTCGTCGGTCCATCTAGTGGGAGGCCTCCCTACGCTGCGTCTTCCGGTTCGTGGTCTCCACTCCAGAACCTTTCTTCCCCATCGGTTATCGGTTCTTCGAGCAATGTGGCCTGCCCATTGCCACTTCAACTTGCAAATTTTAACAGCTATGTCGGTGACTCTGGTTCTTTGGCGAATATCCACGTTTCGGATTTTATCGCGCAAAGAAACTCCGAGCATAGCTCTCTCCATTGCCCGCTGTGTGACTCTGAGTTTTTCCAAAAGGCCAACAGTTTAGGACCACGTCTCAGTACCATATATCATCACTGGCAACACACACTGGTCAAAGACCTTCGTCTTGAGGCACTGTGGTATCTTGGACGAGAAGATGTCACGCAATTTCCCGAACGCTGAATATTTAAACGTTAAATACTGTTTAACGAGGTATTTCAACATAGGCACGCGAATAATACTCAGGCTTTCCAATACGACACTATTCAATATTTTAATGTTACTTCAATTTTAGCGTATTTAACTTATTGTTTTTCTTTTGTAAAGGCTGCATTTGACTGCCAACTCGCCTAATGTTAAGCGATGATGCGGTCTACGACGGAGCACGCTTGCTTAGAAAAAACAGATTTACTCTTGATTTGAAGATACCCAGATTGTAACTATCGGGGAACACCCTTTTAGGCAGCGCATTCCACTGTCTACCAGTTTGCACAATAAAAGTGAAATCAAAGCGCTTTGTACGGGTTTTCGGAATATCCTACTTCCTACTGAAATTATAAACGCGAAAGTTTGTAATAGATGTATGGATGTTTGTTCCTCTTTCACGCTGCAACGGAACAACGGATCGACCTGATTTTTTGCATGGGTAATTGGGTATAGTTCAAGAGAGTGACATAGGCTACTTTTCATCATCATCATCACCATTTTTCATCACTACGCGGGTGAAACCGCGGAGCGCAGCTAGTCAACCATAAGGCGGTGTAAATTTTTCGTGCCCGCTCTGGTAGTCAAATATAATAATAGTTTATTCAGTATAATATGTTACGTTCAATTATATTTTTCACTAACTCTGTTATTTTTAACAAATCAATCACCTGTCCAGTAGCCTATTGAAATTCATAAGCTCCCAACGTAAAACCTCATCCACTTTTCTAAACCCAACTTCTATCATGCCTGTTAAACTTTAAAAAGGGTTATTCCAAGCCAGACGACTCTTATATCCATAAAGTAATTGAAAGTGCCGAGGGAAGCCGAGGGAGAGAGCTAGTGAAGCTATAAATTAGTCCAGCGGACGGCGGAGAAACGCCTTTGCGTTGCACACACGGACATAGGAACATAATTTTATATACATTTTACATGGGAAAGCGGAATGTATGCGAATTTCATGGGAGCTAAGTGAATGATGATTGTTTTTGGGTGTTCGTGGTACGCCTTTGGGTTGTGAGGATAAAGTGAGCGGATATTTGCAGGGGTTCTTTTTGGCTGTTCAAAACGGTTACGAAAGAAAAATTGTAATTGATGCACAATGGATTCAGATATATAACATTTAACAAACTTCAGACACAAATAGGTATATATAACAAGGTATATATTGAGCGTAGGTAGACCTCCCACTAGATGGACCGATGACATTGTGAGAGTCGCGGCCATATCATTTTGATAGCCCGTTGGTCCAGTTGGTAGTGAACCTAACTGAGCTTGGGGGCGTGGGTTCGATTACCACCTAGGACAAACATTTATGTGATGAACATTTGTGTTTGTTCTATATCTGGTTGTTAGTGTCTATTTAAGTATGTATTTAAAACTATACAGGGTTTAAGTAACACTCTCGAAGCCAAAAGAAGGTAATTGTACTCATCATTATGAACAACTTTTTCTATGGGACCAGCCCTGAAATCGCGAAAAAAAATTCAGCTGTTCCATAAAAAACAGTCATTGACACTCGACAAAATGTATGGAACAACTGATTTTTTTTTGCGATTTCTGGATTGGTCCCATACTAAAAGTGGTTCATAATGATGAGTACAATTACCTTCTTTTCGCTTCGAGAGTGTTCCCCCTTACACCCTGTATATAAGAAAACCCATGGATCCTGGCATCCGTGGAGATGTATATAAAAATCTTTTGCAGTGTCTGTGGTCACAGGTAGACTAGATAAATTATAGAAATGTTATATATTAGTTAAAAGTGTCGCCAATAATGGCTACTATCGGGATTCAGCGAATGTTCCAATTCTCGCGACTGGCGGGTAGTTCGACAAATCGCAATGAATTCAGGTGGATACGAATGCCCAACGTGGTGGTGTCGGTAAACTGGACCAAATCAAACGGATTTGAAAATGGAATCAAATTTTAGATCAAACTGACATTTGATTGACAATAAGTTTGCCGATGACCAGACACGATGTTGTCATGGCATAGCAATTTAAACATTTGTACAATAATTTGGCCCAGAATTAATAATCTCAACTGTTTAAATCTCCAATCAGACAATTTTTTATTTTACCAATTTTTATTTTGAAGATATTTGTAATATTATTGTACGATAATTGGTACTCATATCCGACAAACACGGGAGATATTAGGTATATCAGATGAGCATAACTATCGTTCGTGAATAAATAAATCTCCATAAAATCACTATTTTAGCGGCTAAAATGCCGCAAAAACTGTAAGCATGGCTCGCTTACTCATTTTTCAAGCGTAATATGAAACTTGCAGAGACACAATTGAAGTACCTAACTAACAGCACACATACAAAAAGGACAACAAGGTCGTATGCATGTATAAGTATAAAATCTTTGGTCGTATGCAGGGTGAGTTTGACTAATCATCAAGCCTGATTTAGGCCTGATGCGTTCGCATTGCAACACCTGACGTTTCGAACATTTTGCAGTATCCGTGGTCACAGATAGACTAGATGACAGATGTCTATAGAAATGTTATTAAATTATTTACAAGTACCGCCAATGATTTTGAATCATAACATTCCCTATATACGCAGTCAATAGTCGCTCAATGTATCCAGGGGTCTTTTTTTACAATTTTATTATTCATCTGTTAATCTGATGCCATAAGCATGGAAAAGAGGCATGGTGGGGATGTTCTTTATTTATTTATTTATTTATTTATTGATTTAACATACATTTTAGGTGGGCAGTTACAGGGGCCCCAATTCGCCCACCCATGGATCTAAATACATCATTCTATAAATTAATTAAATCTATAATATACTAAAATAGCATACAAATTAAATTAAACCTAAAAATCATACAAAACAATTACATAACAACAAATTAAAAAGCATATAGACAAAAAAAAAAAACAATTAAATATACACGCACACATACATATACATAGATATAGTATTAATAGGCCTCATTTCAGAGGTTTCTGTAGCTGTACCTTAATATTATTATAACAATCCATTGTCACCCTGCGAACCTCTGCCTCCGTACAATTAAACAAATCTAGGTCCGAGCTCTGGGCCAGCAGAGCATTGAGCGTGCTCAATGCTCTCGGCACCGGCGCCAGCCTACCATACTCCGTTCTGCACCAGGGAACCCGGAACAATTTGCGCTGCCGAGCTGCCAAATACTTGGTGGGGACCGCCAAACTTAACCGCTCGAGCGAAAAAAAGGAAAGAAGAAAGGTGACAAAACCTTGCTGAAGAATTTACAGACCCATCTCGTTTCTGAGCCATGTTCATAAGCTGTTATCGAGGGTCATCATGAATGGTCTCGATCGCAGGTTCGATGACTTCCAGCCTACCGAACATGCCGGTTTCCGAAAAGGCTTATTAGTACCATAGACCACATCCACACAGAAGACCGAGGAGTATAATTTGCCACTATGTTTAGCGTTTGTGGACTATGAGAAAGCCTTTGATTTGATCGAGACATGGGCGGTGCTCGAGTCTCTCCAATGATGCCGTATTGACTATCGGTATGTCGAAGTGTTGAAGTGTTTGTACAATAACGCCACCGTGTCGGTCCGAGTACAGGAGCAGAGTTCGATGGCAATTCCATTGCGAAAGAGTGTGAGACAGGGAGACGTGATCTCTTCGAAACTGTTCACTGCCACAATGGAAGATGCCTTCAAGCTCCTGGAGTGGCAAGGACTAGGAGTGGCATCGACAATAACGGTAGTACATCACTCACTTTCGGTTTGCCGACGATATTGTGGTCATGGCAGAATCGATGAAAGATCTCAGCATGATGCTGAGTCTCAAGTTAAACTTTACACATTTTGATGGAGTGTGTGCGGAATGAATCTTTTAGAAAACAATGTTTCAATGTAAATTAAATTACTGATGTCGGATTTTGTAACTCTGTTTTAGCTTGTCCCGATTCCGAAAATGCCAAATTTTTATATAAGCTAGTAGATTTAGGCCTTGAACAATAATTTGTTTTGTATTTGTTATTATTTAATTTGTTTATAAGAATTAAGTTGTGTTGAACAACTGGGCGATGTGGTCGCTAAGCGACAAAGCCATTTAAATAAATAAAAAAATAAAAAAAAGTTAAACTCATATTCTACTAATAGACAATAGACAATTTTTTATTTATGGAAGAAAATAAAACATTTTTAAGAATTAATAGAAATAAATACACACATTACAAATTGTTTTCCTCCACAAACCGGTTCCAACTCAGCATAATGCTGGTTGCGAACAACCAGCGCTGGTCTTCCGTTGGAGCCGCCGGTGACATCACCCATGGCCAACAGTACACGACAAATTAAATAATAATATAAGAACAACAACACATAACACATAACAAACTAACATTTAATATAAACAAACCATAACATAAATACATAATACTAATAAGGTAATTCGCACTATCTCAATAAAAAAATTAATATGATACTAATTAAAAGAAGAAATTTAGACATTTACTTGGACATGAAATAAAAAACACAAAGATAAGACCCTATATAGCACTGGTGTCTGTCAATAAAAGTGCTTCGCTTTTTTGGTGCTCAAAAATAAATCTTTTAAGCTTAACTCTCTTCAGGGCTTACTGCACTACATTCTACACGTGCAGTCTGTGGACTAGCTATACACAAAAATCGTACGACGCCCTCCGTGTCCAGTTCAACAACGCGTTCAGGATGCTGGTGGGACTCCCCCGCTATTGCAGCGCATCTACAATGTTTGCGGAAGCGCGCGTTGATTGCTTCTACGCAACAATGAGAAAGAGATGCGGCTCGCTGGTGCGGCGGGTGCGGGGGAGTACTAACAGCATGCTGGCCGCGCTCGCGGACAGCCTCGACTGCCCTTACATTGCTCACTGCTGCGGAATGCACGTTACACATAGATCTTATAGGGTGCCATTTTAATTACTAAATTACTTGTTTCAAATTTTATTTTTATGTAGCTAGAATGATTATTGTTTTTATATTTTAATGGGTCGGAAGTGGTGTTAGTATTTAAGTTGTAACTAATTGTATTTGTGTATTGTAATTTTTGTAATGTGACTGTATTAATTTGAATTGTGAAACTATGAGTTAATTTACTTGAAATAAATATTATATTATTATTATTAAGCTTAAATGAATGTAAACTATGCAGGTTCCTTATAATAATAATAAATATTGCGGCGCAATATTGTTCCAACACTTGGTGGCAGCGTATCTGAAACTTCCTCTGAACGCGGCAGAGCTGTGCCGCTCCGTCACGAGCTAATTTACTTTGTATCCCAGGTTCAACAGATCCATCAATGTTTGACATTACACACGCCTAACCTCAAAACGTGCGGGATTCAATAACCATTATCTCATAGGCGGCGCAGTAATGGTCCCGTGCCACGGTCTATTAAACATATTATTATGTCACGATTATTATGCCCATCTACTGTGAGTTGTGGATAGGCAATGAGTATGGCCGGAGGTGGAACTGGATATTGAGGCTTATTCTGTCATCACATCATCAGCCATTAAACGTCCACTGCTGAACAAGGCCTCCCTCTTAGAGAGGGTTCAACAACATGGGGTTCTTCAAAAGGCGAGTTAATCGAGTTCTTAAGGGTCGGCAACGTATTTGTGATGCCTCGGGTGTTACAAGTATCCATAGGCGACGGTGACTGCTTTCTATCAGGCAGCCCGTCTGCTTGTTTGCCACCTATGGCATTAAAAAAAAAAAAAAAGGGGTGTTGCTATAATCCCCACGCTTGGCAGGCGGCTTGGGAATCGCAGTACGTTCACCGTGTACTAATAGGATGCTGCTGCCCATCCTCCGGTGGTTCTGGTCGCAGTTTTAGGACATACCCAGGTCAATTCTGTCTGTCATACTAAACTAAACCAATCTGACAGGACTAAAATTATCTGCCTCTCTTTTCATTTTAATATGTGAGAGAAGGATGGCAACAAGTTAAGAGCTGTCAATTTTAGTTTAGTTTAGAGTACATCAGAATCGATGCTAAGCTTTCTCTCTAAACCTAAAACTAAACCTTCTCTCACATATTAAAATGAAAAAAGAGGCAGATAATTTTAGTCCTATCAGATTGGTTTAGTGTAGGTAGGTATGGATTGAATTGTCTATCTCAACAATTAAGTAAACCCAAGCGTAGAAATAGATAGATAGAAACTCTTTATTGTGTACACCAGAAATAAAAATTACAACACGATAGAAAACACTTACGAGCTAGTGCCACAAGTGGCGGCCTTATCGCTAAAAGCGATCTCTTCCAGGCAACCATTGGATGGAAAGAATTTACGTAACAGAATCGACGGGGGATGCTAAAACACTTTTAATGATACCATTAAATAAATACTACTACATGATACGTAGTATAATAAATATATATATTTATATATCAATACATAATTATACTAAAATGAAAGTTTTTTATTTCTAATAATTTTCTAGTTTACCCAGCGTCGGTACCGTTTCGGCTACGTACACCGGTCATTATCCGAAATTGCCCATTATTGTTTGCCTATCCCACTCGACGAAAATACTCATTTACCTGCGACAATGCGCGTAATCACCGGCCCGGTTCATCTGAGTTACGGCCTGCTCGTTAAGGTAATCAGATATGGAACGTACTACTAGACTACTAAGATGTAGGCTGAATCATCATGTCGTGCGTCAATCAAAGTGCGTTCAAACGCAAGCTTTTCTACCCAACTAATTCATACGGGATACCCGGAAAGGGTAAACTAAGTCGAAAGTGATTCATCATACTCGTCATTATGAACCACAAAAAAAAACTTTTTTGTGTTATTATTTTCACTATGGGACCAACCAAGAGGCTCAACGGATCTCTGCACCTTAGTTTTGAGCATCGATGCAAAGTTGCTAGTCTATCGGTTTTTTATCGGATACATTTCAGAGAGTGTGCATCATAACCCGTACGAAGCGCTTCGATTCCACATTTATTGTGCGAACTGCTAGTTTGTGTAATGTGGAAATAAGTATTAAGCCAGCTCAAATAATAGATAGATAGATATATAGAAACTCTTATTGTATACATCAGAAATAAAAATTACAACAAGAAAAAAAAAAATGAAAATAGCTAAAGTGCCAACGAATTTCGCGATAACAAATCATTCAAATAATTTTATCTGTAATTGTTCCCACCCGACCTTATTTTGTAGTTGAGTTTTGTGGTTTTTGAAGTCAGTTTTTTATGAGAAAACTAATTTTTTGTTAATAAAGGCACTTGCCAGTAAAATAAACTATTCAATAACAACATTTGTCCTTACCGGAAACCAGTTCACCCTCTAGTTGAGGAAGTTCCGAGGCTCACCCAAATTACCAGTCTGTTCCAAGACAGGCGTAGTTCGCGTGTCAATTAGCCAGCCGAGTTATAACTCAGTGCAATGGAGCAAACTTGGAGACTGAACTCTACTTGGACTTCACATATTGCCACAGAATACATATTTTAGTATAAGATAATTGCTAAGTTAGGTCAATAATTAATCTTCTGCTTTTAAGATAAGATAAGATAATAATTTATTTCCAAAAAAGAGCACATAAAAATTTACAATAGATATACACAATATGAGAAACCTAAATAAAACATTTTCGGTGGGCCCCAAACTAGGCTAAGCCTGTATCTTGGGTACCCTGAGAACAGAGCATACGTATTTTTTGATCAGCGCTGACAAAATGGAACACAACTAATTAATTACTTACAATTTTTCTATTTATGTATATTTAATTTAATTTAGTATAAATATGACTATAATCATGCGTGCATCTGTGCAATATGAGTGTTTATAATTCTCTAATAAAATCAATATTAATAAAATTCAAATTTTAAAATTTTATATAAATAAAGATGGATGATCAGAATAAATTAAACCCAACTAAAATCAAATCAAAGTAAAATTAAATTTAAATTATCCTATAAGTATTAATGTGTTTGTTTGTGTGAGTGTGTGTTTGTTTGTGTGTGTGTTTGGTGTGTGTGTGTGTGTGTGCGAGTGCGTGCGTATGCGTGCGTGTAGGTGTGTGAATGAGCGTGAGGGTGTGATGAAGTCTTTGTAGTTATGTTAGACTACTACTTGCTGGAAATACGTCTTTAAGCCTCATATCATAATTATTGTTATTTTTTTTTGTTGCTTGTATTTCCTAAGTACCAATTTTCTTTATTTGCACAAATTTTATAATTTAAAGTGGCCAGAGGGCCAGAAGAAACTGTACACTGCAATACAGGCTCTAACGAGACCTAGTGCAGGGTATAGTGATCCTATAGGTAAACCACTATACACCTAAGCAAATATTTATATACTAATAAAAAAAAAAAAAAAAAAAAAAAAAACACTAAACTTCACAAGTTTTTCTGTTTGATTGTATGACAAAGATAGTAGCCACGTTTAAATTTTGTGCTTATGCTCTCTAAATGTTCTATTTGTCATATCAATATGTCTGCAAACTGAGTTGTACCTACGTGAAGATATGTACGTATTTTGGTAGACGGGAAGCGAACACAGCTACGATCTGCTCGTAGAATTACTCTTGGCCCTTCAACAGACAGCTACTTTTACACTCATAAGTGTATTGAAGCCGTGGTAGCTTATTTGGCAGACCGCAAGACTTGAAAGCGTGAGGTCGCGGGTTCAAACCCCGGGTCCGTACCAATGAGCTCTTTGGAGCTTATGTACGGATTTTCATACCACTGGCTTTTCGGTAAAGGAAAAACATCGTGAGGAAACCTGCATACGTACGGAGAAGGAATTCAATGGCGTATGTGAATCCACCAACCCGCACTGGGCCAGCGTGGTGGATATGGCCCAATCACCCTTTCGGGGGTAGGCTATAAGTCCAGCAGTGGACTGTTAAAAGGCTGATTATGATGATGATGACTTTTATATTCAGCGTGACGTGAAGTGAGTTCCGAAACCTTCAGGGGCCTTACGGCCAACAGTTAACTCGGTATCAAACTAACAATAAATCCGCTCAGTTGGAAAATCACGAAAACCTGAACCTTAACGCGCCCAGGTACGGTTTGTGGTCACGTGAGTTTCTGTGTCAATGTATAGACTTCAATTCTTGTTCTTGATTTTTGTAGCGAAAATATTAAAACAAAATAAAACTTCATCCGGTCTCTACAAAACTTCACAGGATTACTCTGAAGATTGCCTAAAAATTTCATCAAAATTGGTCCAGCTGATTCGGAGTCCATACATACACACATCGCTTTTTATAATATCACTAGTAGGCCGCCCCTGCTTCGCACGGGCGAAGCCGGGATATATAGCCTATGTCAACCGGGGATAGTGCAGCATCCCAACAGTGAAATAATTTTTCAAATCGGTTCAGTAGTTTCGGAGCCTATTCAATGCAAACAAACAAACAAACAAACAATCAAATCTTTCCTCTTTATAATATTAGTATAGATAATGTTGTTCATATTAGTATATTTCTGATAAGCCAAATACATTAAAATTGGAACAATACATCAAATAAGTTGACAGAAGTGCCGCGATGTTTTCAAATCGTCATTTCCGATAGAGATTGCAAACGGGCGCAGATCCAAAAGGAAAAAAATGTAATATGTATTGTGGACTTCAGTACATAAAGTTTACCTTGTACAGCTATCTAAGGCTATTATTCTATCAAATTGTGCTTCGTCGCAGACCGAAATATCTTTTAAAATTGTTAAGGTGGTTCGTTGCACAAATGGCGGGAAATTCAAATTTTAAACATTTATTCATTTTTCATTTATTTATTCCAATATTTATAATTTTAAATTTTTTAACCTAACATTTTTAACAAGTCTAAAATTAACATTTATAAATAAGTACCTCTCTGTAGGTGTCTCGTAAGCAGCTGTTCTAGGAAGACCTGTGTTACAGCTGCTACGATTCCAACCTCCGGCGTCTGTCCAATGTTTTTTATTTGACTTGTAGGGTAGGATCATAGGAGCAGCGCGTCAATACTGTGTTTAGGCGTGTGGTCCAAGTGCAACAAGCTTACTAGATCTGGACTGTTGTTCAGATTTAGCAAACTTGTCAACAAGGTTATTTAGGGTAATAATATTATGTTAGACTGTTGCGTTAAGTTAAGTGTTTAAGTTTATTAATTTCGCTGCTAATTTAATTGGCTATGTTTGAAATAAAATAAATATATTATAATTTAAAATTTTTGTTTCATTTTCAATGGGCCGTTATTGGCACCAATTATGTAGTATTTATTAATTGTAAGTATATTGTTATATTAATTAGATTAATCTTGAAGAAGTTTCTTGCATTAGAGAAATAACTTATTTTTTTGTGCATGCAACATGCATTCTTATAGAATTAGAATAGATTTCGGGGAAAAAATTGTGCTTGGTATGTGAGTGTGGAGTAAGTATGTATGTGTATTTAACTATGTGTGTTTAAATTTATGGGTTTGTGTGTGTGTGTGTGTGTGAGAGATAAAGAGAGTGTGTGGTGTGGTATGTGAATATGAGTGTGGGCCTCGCCGCACAGCAGCCTTGGTCGAGTTTCGCTCACGGCGATGCCCGTTTAATTATGTGTGTACTATTTGCGTGTGTGTAAAAATGATTGGGTTGGTTTAAATACTTCATATTCTAAGATATATAACAATTCTTCGGTCTCTTCATAGTTTAGTTTAAGTAGATGGTTAGTAAGCGCTTTTTTACATTTAGTAATTGGAAGGCTGGAAAAATCAATGAGCTGACTAAGCCTGTTGTACAAAAAAGGCCCCAGAAAGCAGTTGTGCCTTCTAGCAATGTGTGAATTGTACATCTTTGATTGAACTGGTTTATCTGCTCGGCGCTTATTGCTCGTTTTGTTTATAATGGGTAAAGTTACACGCGCGTTTAATACTGTTTTTAGGATAAATATTTGTCTAACTCTTAGTACTTTTAAGTCTGAATACAACATGTCTGTGGAATATCTAAAGGGTTTATTAAGCACCACTTTAAGGACCGCTCTTTGCGCTTTTTCTACTCGTAATACATATGTTTTATAAGTACCTCCCCAAACCAGAGAACAATATGTTAGTAGAGACTGGCAAAGAGCGTAATAGACATTTGTAATCAGTTTCTTATCAACGATATGTCTTAGTCGTTTAAATACAGTCATAAGTTTACGTGTTCTTCCAACTATCACTTGGATATGGTTCTGCCAGGAGAGCAGATTATCCACAACTACTCCCAGGTATTTTATAGAAAAGACTTTTTCAAGCTGAATACACGAGCATGGTAAGTTTTCATTTTGAGGAGAACATGTATGCGCTCGAATTATAGTGTCATATCGTTTGGTTTGGCCAATTGAAGACTTAGAAAAAGTTAGGAATTTGGTTTTATCTAAATTCAAGGTAAGGAGGTTTAATTTGAGCCAGGACATTACCTCTCTTAACCCAATTTCAGCCATAACCTTTGCTTCAATCCAAGACGGTGCCGAGAAGACGAGAGCAGTATCATCAGCAAAAGCTATAACTTTGCCTCCATTAAGTTTGATGTTACACAACTCGTTTACGTAAATTAAGAAGAGGGTAGGGCCCAGGATGCTGCCCTGGGGAACTCCATACACGGCACTGGCTTCGTCACTGATGCTGTCACCCATTTTTAGTCTCTGAGTTCTGTTTGAGAGGTAATCTGACAAGAGTCTCAAGGCAACACCTCTGATTCCTATTTTTTCCATCTTACTAATCAGGGTGGGGACAGAGACAGTATCAAATGCTTTCGCGAGATCCAGAAATATGCCTAAGCATTTGTTTTTTTTGGCTAATTCGCGAACAATAAAATCAGTTAGTTCATTTACTGCCTGCTCTGTAGATTTCCCTGATATAAAACCAAATTGATTTTTAGATAAAATGTTGTATTTAGTTAAATAGGATGTAAGTCGTTTATTTAAAAGACGTTCAATGATTTTAGATAATGATGTTAAAAGTGATATAGGTCGGTAGTTATTGATGCTGTCTCTGTCTCCCCCCTTGTGGATTGGCTTTATGAGTGCTGTTTTAAACAGTGTCGGGAAAACACCAGTACTGAAACTGAGGTTGACAATGTGTACAATTACTGGTATGATCTGATCTTTCGCCATCTTAAGAACTTTGGTAGGTATACCGTCATATCCGACCGCACAGTCCGTTTTTAAATTCATAATAATTGTTTCAACTTCCATAGGGTCTGTGTCTAAAAGTGCAAATGAATTACAAGTCCCTGGTGATGAGGAAGTAGGGATAGTGTTTGGTGGGCTATTCTTTAGAATGGTATCAGCTAGTGTTTTGCCCACGTTCGCAAAGTAGGAGTTCACATAGTTAAGAGACTGAACAGGGCTGCTTATTAGTTTTAGTAAGTTTTTAAAAACAGTTTTTTTATCCTTGTAGCTAGGCCGGGTAATTATTGTAAACAACCATGATGTTTGCGCAGATTGATTATTATTCTTTACAAAATCATGTAAAGCTATTAAAATACTACTGAATCTACATCGTAAATGCCTAAAGTACTACTTATATTAAATGATCTTATATGTAAAGCTATTTATCTCTAATGCCCATTATTACTTACATTTCTGTATAAACAAATTTTTGCTGTTTCAAACGGTTTATTCACAAATGTAAGTAATATAGTGCGTTACTGTTAAATAATTGTACATTATAATGTAAAAAACAGCCAATATTTTGCGCAAACACTGTGTTATTTAAAAATAATTACCTGGCCTGGCTACTAGGACCAAAAACTGTTTAAAATTTAAATTTCCCGCCATAGGTGAATCGAACCACCTTAATTCTTTTTTCAATTCTTTTTTTTTCTATATAATCTAATATATGTATATCTAATATGTATCAATATTTACATGGGCGTGCTGACGGCCATGAATATTTATAGGTGTCAATGTCTAAATCAGTGTCACTTGTCATTGGTTGTTGACAATTGCAGTAGGAGGGGCTAATTTAAGTAGAGAGGGTAAGTATATATTGGGTCGTTCAGTGGCCGTCAGGACAGTCGAGCTGTGGATTGGAAGCCGAAAGGCTGAAGGATAAGTGCTGTGTAGTAAATCAGTGAAAATATACTTGTGGAGATACCATATAAACTGCTATTCGTAACATTATGTTACTTAAAAAAATATTAAAGCTTATAAACTGTTATTACTGTCTACAGTGTCCAACAACGGCCGCCGGAAATTGCCATAGCCCCGTAATGAATCTAACGTAATGGAAATGACGGATCTATTTTAATATATTATGTATAGGTATAGCCATTGTAACGCTCTTAGTTGTCTAATCTAAATATACCTAGTAGGTAGTTAAGGAAACCAACAAAAATAATAACAAAGAATAACTTGCATTGCTTGAATAAAGTAACCTAACTTCACAACTTTCTGAAGTAAGCTTGAAGTCTTTTTCCTGAAAGCACGTCAAAATCCGATCAATAATTCAAACTTTCATCTGTTCGTTATTTACTTGGATTTTTCAATTCATTTTCCTCTCTGAAAAGGAAAAGGATTCGGGAAACCAAACGGAAAGTCGAATTTACTGTGGCTGGTACAGACTGCATAACAAAGAACTGGTTTCTTGGAAATATGGGTAAAATTATACGACCACGCAGTTTAAAAAAATATCGGATCAAACGATTACCTTGTGGAATTTTGAATTATTTTTATTGTTTTATTTATTTCACAAAATCCACAAGTCTCAAAATCAATACGTGGAAACTTAAAGTTAAACTTATCGTATGTCCGATAACGGATAAAATTTTTATGAACATTTTATATTGTAAAAAATATGTCCTAAAAGAATCTTCAACAAGACGAGAATAAAATATGATTTTCCTTGGTTATAACGAGTAAGTCCACACTATTAACTGTATTTATGTCGTTTAAAAATTAATTTAAATTCACACCTACATTAGTCTACCTACAGTCACCTACATAATTATTGTCATCTAATAATTGTGTGAGATTTTCACTTATGATACTTGTGCATTAGTATCAAAATTAAACCTAATAGAATTTTGATGTTAATTTTTAATGTTGAATTTGAGACTTCTAATTTCTTCTTGTAATTACTCTCACTCAAGTCAATGATTACAAACGAATTGAATATAAACTCTTCATCTTTATGTAAATACATTTGTTTGCTGACTGTACAATTCCCAATTCAACATGCAGCGCTTTATTAACAAAGTACGTTTTGATTAACTAAAACATAACTTCGCTCTTTTATACGTGACACAGCGAAGAAAAACAGTAGGACCTGTTACGGGAATTTTAAATGCAAGCAAAGTTCTGAAATTTGTTACTTTGAATATTTTCATAACATTTGAAATAGTATATTTGTTTAGCACTTCATCATCATCATCATCATCAGCCAGAAGACGTCCACTGCTGAACATAGGCCTCCCCCTTTAACCACCTCACTGAACGACAGCCTGCCTTTTGCATCCACTGGATGCCCGCGACTCTCACAATGTCGTCGGTCCATCTAGTGGGAGGCCTCCCTACGCTGCGTCTTCCGGTTCGTGGTCTCCACTCCAGAACCTTTCTTCCCCATCGGTTATCGGTGTTTAGCAATTAGCACTAACAAAAATATAATTTTCACATTTGATTTATATTATAGATTGGGTGGAAAAGTTAGTTCTTTTTTAGAAATTTTACTTTTGAAAATGAAATCTATTATATAAAATTAATTAAAATTAAATTACGTTTATTTGCTCAATTTTTACAAACTTATCAAATAGGTACAAAGATAAGAAAAATAAAATTATGAGTTAGTGGGTAGGTAAGAAAATGTTTACATACCTACTCCAAAATATAAAGTTTTAGATACATTTTGTTATCTGTTTTGTTTTTAAATCTAAAATAGCAAGTAGATAATGATTATTTATTATAAACGTTATATACCTAGTATTATTATATTATACAAGTCTAATCGTTATGTCTATTTACTTAATACATATCTATTTAATATTATTATATTATACATAACTGTCTATTATGTTATGTGTTATTATATTTTAATACATTTTTAAGGGGCGGAATATATTGTTCTACTAAAATCTTAATATAGGTTGGTTAACTTTGATCACCTGCTATAATCTTACTGCTAAGGCGTCTGCGATAGTGAAGATTGACAGTTTCATGGCCTTCATTTTAATAAGGCCTCAGCTAAGGAGCTGTCAAGCTTGACAATAATAATTGACGATGTCGATCGAATTGATGTCGGCGATTTTAATCTAGGATTTTAATAAAATACTGTTGTAGCGCAAAATTTACAATACCATTTTCGTTTCTATAATTATAATACGTCATTAGCGTGATTATTTGTGCTCGTAATTTGTCATTTTAAGTAGTAAGTTATCATACTGGTTACGCGAGCGCTGTGTCCGCGCATACTTTATTCACACTTCGGCAGTTCGCCCGCGGGTCCGACCGCGCCCCAAAAAATTGTTTTACCCCAAAGTTTAAATTAAATTAGTAGGAAGTTTCCAAGAAACACAGCGGGCCCGTCAGCTCCAATGCAACAAGCCTTTGTCAACACTACGCAATGTTGCAGTTAATCAACTATCATCTTTCTACAATCCTAAAATCTTTCAGAGCGCCTGGTTAATGCGACGCGTGACCAAAATGCTGGCGTGTTTCTGGCTCAACGCATAAGCATTGCCATTCAACGTGGTAATGCCGCCAGCATGCTGGGTACGCTGCCAACTGGTAGTGGGCTTGAGCATTTGGATTGTCTTTAGACCTTCAACGGTCTATGGACAGTCTAACTGTATTTGTAGTTTTAGTTTTAGCTTGTATTTTGTTTAGTTAATAAAGGCGCTAGCCCAGTAAAAAAAAAAAACAACTTACATACACTTGTATTTTCGGTTTCGAACAACGCGGTTTGCATCCACATTTTTTTCTACTTACTATAAATATAGAGCTCTGCGGGCTTCCTTACTTCTTGAGAGATAAATGTTAGGTTTTTTTCAAAGTCGGGTTAGTTGGTTGCATGATTTGCATGTGGTCTATTTTTGACCACATCTTCGCAATATTCGCAAGCCTATGTCCGTAAAAAAACTTTTAATAAGTGATTTAAATTCCAATATTAAAATACTTGGAATCATCTTGGTATAGATAAAAATATAAAACTTCATGTATAGTTAGTGACACCTCGCGGTTTTACAAAATAAACAGCATTTTGCGGTATAAAATTAAATAGAAAAAAAGCTTTTTTTTTCGTTTTAACTTACGGCTTAACATAACACATTTCCACTAAATTTAGAGTGGAAATGTGCTATGTTAAGCCGTAAGTTCCAACGTAACCTTATTTTTTTAAAACTTTTTTCTATTAAAACTACATAAAAAACTGTTCAGGTGGCGGGTGTGGTAACAAAACTTTACACTAAAATGTTAACGGTGTAGATTAGAATGATAATGTTTCAACTATTTTAACTACATTATGAATTCTTTCAACTTGATCTACTGGTATAATTCCCACACCGTGCCGTTGGTAAGCAATCGGAATGGTATATTATAATAAGTAATATCGGAAGCTTTAGGCCTCGAGAATTGTTGTTAATTAGCGAGTTTTGCTGGATTTGCTTCTTGGATTCAATACGGGAGAATGTTTTGATCAGACGAAAAAAGAAGTATAGCAACCGTAAAAACATCTAATACATTTTGTGCTCTAGAAAACACCTCGTCGGTCAAAGCGGCGATTGCTTGAAATCACAGACTAGGTAAAGCTACTAAAGTTTTTTTTTTTTTTTTTTTTTTTTTTAAATATTTGCTTGACATCGTAATAGATGGTTAAAGAGCTGACCAACTCACCATGCAAGACGCTAACGAAAGTGCAAATGAAATGCTTCAAGGAAGTGAACCAAGTGGCGGCCAAGCGCAAGCCTATAAAACTTGGCTCCAACTTGGCTCCTTGACCAACAATTTTATAATTTTGATGACTATGTTAAGCTGCCTGAAATATTAATGGATTCGTCCATAAATATTTCAGGCAGCTGCGTTAATAAATAATTATTTATGAATTAATTTGACATATGAAATACTGACATAATATATTGTAATACATTTTTGCTCATAATATTTTTAATTGAATAAGATTATTTAATTTGAATTATGTAAACATTATAATATTATTAACATATACTGTTTATATAAGTTTATATACGTCTATGTAGAAAGTGTACTGGAGAAATTTGAGTTGTAACTATGGAGTTATTAATAAAGAATTGTATTGTATATACTATAAAAAAAAAAAAACCTATGGCCTCTTCAAATATTTTTTTCTGAAACAAACTGTCTTCTCTTCGTTGAACTCAGAATGGGTTTCACTACACAGTCAGACTAGGTCCAGACTAGGGACTTAACTTCGACCTTAATTTTCGGTCATGGAATTTAAACATCATCATCATCATCAGCTCCTTTTTATATACCTATTTATATTAAAAGAAGAAGAAAGAAAAAAAAATTGTGCGTGGAGTCCCTCCGCGCGGAAGAAGTGAAACTCTCGCTCTGTCTCTTTCTATTCCCCCTCCATGGTAGCGTTAAACGTTTAACGCAACCGTGTTGAAAGTCGCATAAGAAGTTTCACTTCAAAAAAGTTTATGAAATTGAGATTTCTTTCTGAGATATTCAGATATTTACGACCAGTTTTATTCATGTTCAAACTTAAAAACTTTGCTTCGCACGAACAACAATTTGGAAAACAACGTTTTTTATTATTGATGTTAAGCGATGATGCGGTCTACGTTGGAGCATGCTTGCCTAGAAGAAACCGATTGCCGATTTACTCGTGATTTTAAGACACCCAGATTGTAACTATCGGGGAACACCCATTCAGGCAGCGCATTCCACAGACTAGTAGTCGCACAATAAAAGTGGAATCAAAGCGCTTCGTTCGGGTTTTCGGAATATTAACCATGTACTGGTGTTGATTTTTCGTGCCCGCTCTGGCAGTCCGATAGAAAAATGGACAGGAGATTTAGATCATGCAGATCCGACGCACACTCTTCCAAGTACCAACTATAAAGCGGTATCGATTTTTTAAAACAACATATCTTTCTCAAGAAATTCATCATCGTCATCATCTTTTCTGCCATAGGACGTATACTGCTGGACATAGGCCTTTCCCATCGATCTGCAAAAGGGCCGGTTGCAAGCGGCCTGCATTCAGCGTTTCCCTGCGGTCTCTTTTAGGTCGTCTGTCCATCTTGTGTCTCAAGAAATTGTTCCTACCTAAATGTTTGAAACGATCGTTTTCTTACAAAATATCCTGCCATATATTATGGTTTATGGTTATGGTTTAAGATTTTATTTTCTCTAAAAATAACAGTAATTCACTTATTTTGTATTTTTGTATTTTTTTATTTTGTATTTTTGTATTTATTTTGTATTTTGTATTTATGCTAAGTTTATATTTTTAATTTTCTGTAATTTTTTAATTTTATATATGTATTCTAACAATGTAATAATGGATGCAAATCTGGCTAATAAACATTTCATTTCATTTCATTTCATATTTCATCATTAGGTGAGAAAATACATGTTTAACTTAACTAAGGTACTTAAAGATTGCAAACATTACAAGCAACTTAATAATATCGCATCAGTTTTTTTATTTTGTAGGTAGGTGACAGCGTAAAACTAGGGTTCGATTGCGTGTCGCGAATCGTCCAAAGCGCCATAGCAATATCGGTCATTAGTAATTGCCTATTACATATTTTTTTTTATTTTTGTACATAATTACTGTTTATCTCAATATAGTTTATCTTATTGTTCGAATAAAGTTAATGATTAGTTTTTATTTTTTATTTTTATTTTTAAGTATGCGTGATATTATTTTTGTTATTATATTTGCTATGTACATAATGTATAATAAATGTGTTAGTGTAGGTGTAAAAGGTAGGTAAGTATGTCTGTCGTGTTAATGGTGTGATTTAGATAAAATAATTTAATAAATACATATATTATAAATCATTAGCTTAAGCTGAGGACTTCTTAAGAATGAAATGTTTTAATTTTTTTTTTTTGAAAAGCGGGAAGGATTATATATTCGTCCCGGTACAGTACATTTTCCATTCATTCTTGCCAAGGGATTGATCCACGATTCTCGCACTGCATGGCTACAGTCAAATCGGAAGTTGTAGCCCCTCAAGGGTCACTCCGCTTGAAGTTTTGACCCCCGAGGCGCTACAACTGCTCCGTCAGAAGTTTCATCGGAAAGAACATGAAAAATAAAAATTAACTTGTTGTACTTTAGCAGCTAACATGCATTTTGTGAAAAAAAAAATCTCGTTAAAAATGCTCGTTCATTTAAAAACTTGTTGTACCATATCGTTTATTAGTCGTTGTATTTTTGTAAATATCCTTGAAATGTCCGTGAACATAAATGTTCAAGCGCGGACGGCAATTAGCCATTAAATAATTCACATATGTGTGCCTCAGCTTTGTCTCAGCTGACACTTTTTACTTTCACCCATCAAATGCGTTTTTATCTCATCATCCATCATCATCATCATTTCAGCCGTAGGACGTCCACTGCTGGACATAGGCCTCCCCCATCGATCTCCAAAAGGGCCGGTTGGAAGCGGCCTGCATCCAGCGTTTCCCTGCGGTCTCTTTTAGGTCCATCTTGTATGGACGTCTTACGCTGCGCTTACCAGTCCGTGGTCTCCATTCCAGAGCCTTTCGGCCCCATCGGCCATCTGTTCTGCGTGATATGTGCCCTGCCCACTGCCACTTCAACTTGCTAATCCGGTGGACTATGTCGGTGACTTTCGTTCGTCTACGGATCTCCTCATCTCGTTTTTATCTACCACGAGATAATTATGTTGTACATTTATTAGTTACAAATTGCTTCCGCGGTTTCACCCGTGTGGCAATTTCCTCAAGAAATGTATATCTATACAAAGATCAATCGTCAATCTGTTATTCAATTACTGCGTAAAGAGGCACAAACAAATAAACCGATAAACAAAAAAAATCAACAAACAAGCAAACTTTCCATTTATAATATTGCATAAAAACTCATGGGCCTCATAAACAAGCTCAAAGTCGCACAGCGAGCTATGGAGCTATGCTCGGGGTTTCTCTAGGTACTAGGAGATGTGGAGATCAGAGAATCAGATATGAGGAGATCCGTAGACAAACGAAAGTAACCAACATAGCCCAAAAGATTAGCAAGTTGAAGTGGCAGTAGGCAAGGCAGATAGCATGCGGAACAGATGGCCGATGGGGCTGAAAGGTTCTCGAATGGAGACCACGGACCGGTAAGCGCAGCGTAGGACGTTCACCCACAAGATGGACAGACGACCTTAAAGAGACCGCAGTGAAACGCTGGATTCAGGCCGCTCCCAACCAGCCCTTTTGGAGATCGATGGGGGAGGCCTATGTCCTGCAGTGGACGTCCTACGGCTGAAATGATGATTAATAAAAACAGAAAGAAATTAAGACTGCGTTGACTTCGATTACAACAATCCTTCCTCTACCTGTTTCATGAATCCTCTACTTCCAATGGTTACTTGGAAGATATTGTATTACGCGATAAACCCACCAGTTGCTGCTGGCAATGATATAAACACTTACAAACAAAAATAAACCACTAAACTGTCACACCCACCCTTTGAAAATCTTATCGTTTGAAAATGAACCAATCAAGTCTTTTCATGGCTTTTTATTTTCCGATACATGCACGCCTCGAAGCTTCATTTACTGCCTAGTCTGAAATTATACGCTTTTCTGCAATTTACTTCAAACATACAATTATGCCCCTTTCCTGCTTTTGAATTCCATTTCAATACAGTGCTGTAAAAGGCATTTGAACAATAAAGCATTGTATTTGTGTTAAGCCTTTTTTAATAGCTAGGTACTAGTTTTCAGCAACTATGTGCTCTATTTTAGCAAAAGTTGTTTTGCTATTTTGTAATTGGAGTTTTCGATATGTAAATTAGTACAATTACTATTGTATTTTTTTCTGGGCTAGCGCCTTTATTAACTAAACAAAATACAAGCTAAAACTAAAACTACTAATACAGTTAGACTGCCTATAGACCGTTGAAGGTCTAAAGACAATCCAAATGCTCAAGCCCACTACCAGTTGGCAGCGTACCCAGCATGCTGGCGGCATTACCATTGTATTTAGCTCGGAAACTCTCGCAAATTGTATGTTAAAACTATTCATTGTATATTTTTAATTATTTCATATTGACACTAATATCAGCCAGCTACTTCTTAGGGGCGGCTTCAATACGTCAAAAGCAAACAACTTTTGTTTTACGACTTTACGGCTAACTGATTGCCAGTAACCCTGTATGAATACGCTATGATACGATGTAGTTAGTTAAGGTTTCGATTTACGGTTTTACCAAATATATTGGGTCACAATGTTTGGGTCAACCTCTCATGATACTTTTTTATTTTATTTAATACTAGCGACCCGCCCGCCCGGCTTCGCACAGGTGTAATTTATGTGCGAAGCCGGGGCGGGTCGCTAGTTATATATATAAACCTTCCGTGAAAATGTATCTAACTGATGGTGAAAACCACATCAAAATCCGTTGCGTGGTTTAGGAGGAGTTAGCGGCCATACAGACAGACAGACGCGTAAAGCGACTTTAATTTATACTATGTAGAGACTAGTAGGCCGCCCCTGCTTCGCACGGGCGAAGCCGGGATATATAGCCTATGTCAACCGGGGATAGTGCAGCATCCCAACAGTGAAAGAATTTCTCAAATCGGTTCAGTAGTTTCGGAGCCTATTCAATGCAAACAAACAAACAATCAAATCTTTCCTCTTTGTATAGATAATAGTTTTGCGTTTGGACGCCAACTCACCTGATGTTAAGCGATGATACAGTCTACGTTGGAGCACACTTGCCTAGAAGAAACCGATTCACTCGCGATTTGAAGACACCCAGATTGTAACTATCGGGGAACACCCATTCAGGCAGCGCATTCCACAGACTAGCAATTCGCACAATAAGAAACCTAAAGCGCTTTGTACGGGTTTTTGCAATATCAACCATGAACCGGTGTTGATTTTTCGTGCCAGCTCTGGCAGTCCGATAGAAATTTGGGCAGGAGGGAATTAGATCATGCAGATCCGACGCACACTCTCCGAAGTACATGTCCATGGTTAGAATACTATTATTTATGTCACTTATTGATGCGTCTTCGTAGTTGAAGGAAACAATAATTATTGAGAATAAATTTATTAAATTGTCACTCAAGAAAATTTGTTAAAAGTTTCTGTGTCAGTTCTGTTGTTTACATAATATACTAAAGAAGATTTTAGTTCACCTCCACAAACCGAGGCCTAAAACTTAACTTCTAAAGCACCTTCGATATTAATGTAGATTAATATTTAGATCTCTAGATTCACGAATTCTAATAGACTTGACAGAATTTGAATGCCTAAAATATATTTTCAAGACACTCAAAGCATAATAGTCGGTCCTATTCCACAAGAAAATTATTCCGTTTCAGAGATTGATTATAAATAATAGATTTGATTTCAGGAGCGTATTTAGTACTGGGGTTTTCTTCTCTCTAAATTAATGTATAGTTTGGAAAAAAAATCTTAACTTTTTGTTTATATTCAACATAGGTTTAAGGACTAGTTAGGTTTTGTAATGAAAAAATCGACACCTCGATTTCGGAATATAGTTGATATTCCAAAAGTCCAAGTGATTCCACATTTATTATGCCAACTTCTGGTCTTTGGAATGCGCTGCCTGAATAGGTGTTCCATGATAGTTACAATCTGAGTGTCCAAATCAAGAGAGAATCAGTTTCTTCTAGGCAAGCGTGCTCCACCGTAGACCGCATCATCGCTTTACATCAGGCGAGTTGAAGGTCAAACGCAAGCCTATTAATAAATAATAAAAAAACTTAGTGGTTGACATGCCTGTGCCACGTGTCTTGTATTTGTAGTGTATTGTACCGGTTTCTAGTATATTGTTAGTAAATAGTATTTCAAAATCGAGCCCCAAAATACAGGCCCTGTGCTTAGTTTGGGGCCCACCGCCAAATATGCTTAGAGATAGTACCCACTGTTTTATGTTTATTCATCATCATCATCATCAGCCAGAAGACATAGGCCTCCCACTTTAACCTCCACACTGAACGACAGCCTGCCTTTTGCATCCACTGGCTGCCAGCGACTCTCACTATGTCGTCGGTCCATCTAGTGGGAGACCTACCTACGCTGCGTCTTCCGGTTCGTGGTCTCCACTCAAGAACCTTTCTTCCCCATCGGTTATCGGTTCTTCGAGCGATGTGGCCTGCCCATTGCCACTTCAACTTGCAGATTTTAACAGCTATGTCGGTGACTCTGGTTATTTGGCGAATATCCACGTTTCGGATTATATCGCGCAATGAAACTCCGTGCATAAATGTTATTACAGTTATATGATTATTTACAGGATATTTATCGTGATAGGGTTGTGGAATGAGCTCCCGATATTATGGCACAGTTACATGCACCATGTAACCACGGTATGCACCTCAGTAAATATCCCGTTAATAATTATAATAACCGTGATAGTTTTAACAGTTTTATTTATATTTATTTATATTACACGAGATTTACTCACGTAAGATGCCAAGCGAGACGCAGCTGCGCCCGTGCATTAACTTTGAAAAAGACGGTCTAATGTGGTTGAAACTATAGTCGGAGTGACCGGCTTAATCTTACGTGAGTAATTCCCGTGTAATATAAATAAAATGTGTGAAAACCACGTCAGTATCTATAATTATTTTTTTTACAGTGTTTTAAGTAGTTTATGTTTCCTACTCTGTTAGTATTTTAATTAAACAAGAAAATTACACATATTTGGAATAGAAACAAAAATAAACGTCTATTTATCTGAACGTCTGGTCGAAGCATCTCGCGACCAAAATGCTGGTCGGTATCTTGCGCAACGTGTAAGTATTGCAATACAACGCGGCAATGCGGCCAGCATTTTGGGAACGATGCCAACGGGCAGCGGTTTATTAGATTAGTTTAGTTTAATATAATATATTTTTATTTAGCGTATTTAATTTAATTTAGTTTAGTATTAGTTTTTAATATTGTAAGTAGTTTTAGGTTTTATTTTTGTTTCTATTCCAAATATGTGTAATTTCCTACTCTTAGATGTATTCTGCTAGTTTTTATTTGTAAATAAAGTTATTAGTAAATACATAATGTACCTAATTGTTTATGCAAAGTGATATAAAAAGCAAAGGACTAAAAACTTGATCCCCCAGAATCAAATTTCCTAAATACGCTCCATCTCATTCCCTTTTGAAGTCATTGGTTTTGACACTTGATTATTTTGAAAATTACTATGCCAATTATAATGAGAAGGGCGTTAGGATAGCATCCATAATGGGATGGTTTTGTCCAAACCATTCAGGTCAGTAGCATTTATGTCAAGGAATATACCTACCATTGATTACTCAAAATCATTTGTCAGGAACGTGGGTTTGTACCTTTTTATTCAATTTATTTTGCTGATTGTCAAGTTTTTTTGTTTTTTTTTTGGTTTTAAAATATAGAAAGACTACCAGTGCCTCGTGGTTTCACCCGCCATACTACAAAAATCATAAACGTTCATAAGTTAATGTGTTAAAACAGGGCAAATCCTTCTAACCCATTCTAATCCGTTTAGCCGATGCCAAGAATGTTAGTATGATAACAAAAACGAAAAACCTAAGCTCCTATTTAGATTAAAATGAAGTACTTAACTATGTTTATATCAGTGTTTACTTAGATCTGTCAGATCAAAGCCACATCTAACCCAAACTACGTGTAAACATCAATGGTAGGTCCCTATTTCGAGTGGCCAATTTCTCTTCCTGGCTCTTGACGGATGTCGTTTTGAAATCAAAGAAAACAGATGGCATTTCAAAAGCTGTGGTCTTTATTGTTAGGTCAAGGGTTGTGAGTTTTATGACAAGTACGAATAAAGGGTATAATTTGCAGTGAGATGATTTCTTTTGATGAATTGGCCCTTCTGAAGATTGTTTTAGGATAGCATTTTTGATGTTATTATAAACTAGCTGCGCGCCGTGGTTTCACCAGCGTAGTGATGAAAAATGGTGATGATGATGATAAAAAGTAGCTTATGTGACTCTCTGGCTCTTGCAAGAAATCAGGTAGATTCGTTGTTCCGTTGCAGCGTGAAAGAGGAACAAACATCCATACATCCATAGGTACATACAAACTTTCGCGTTTATAATATTAGTAGGAAGTAGGATTGTCTGTAACTCGCTGTTTCACTCTCGATTTCCTTGTTTTATTGCATTTTTACATGATACCTAGTAGAATCCCAGTGTGTGTTACCAGTGATGACATTGAACTGAAACGTGGTCCCTAACTGCTGGCTTTTTGGCTGACTCACTCACGGCTCGGTCTCCATTGCCGGTGTGCATAGCTATGCATGCTCGGAGTTTCTTTGCACTATAACAAAAAACAGGCGACGTCTTAGAATAATTATCTATACTATCTATATTTATACTAATATTATAAAGAGGAAAGATTTGATTGTTTGTTTGTTTGTTTGTTTGCATTGAATAGGCTCCGAAACTACTGAACCGATTTGAAAAATTCTTTCACTGACGGGAAGCTACACTATCCCCGGGTGACATAAGCTATAATCTATACCCGTGCGAAGCTGGGGCGGACTGCTAGTATTATATAACTGTGTAGTTAATCTAAGGGCGACGTACTTGAGATTTTGGCAACCTTTTGTCAACGATTCATTAATATTGTTACGAAACAGAAAATATGTTTAGACACAGAATCAATTATAACATCGCCTAATATAGTCACCTCTTTATTTTGTCTCCATTCATTTTAAATGACGTGGACGAAATTCTGTCTATTTATGTTTACAATTTCATCAAATTTGCTAATGAAATGTTGACTTTATTTTCTATTCATTACAGTTGAAAATATACTCAGGCCTGTGTGCAGTAGCAAGCGTCCGTGACGCTAGACAATATGTTAAATTACTGCGTGTTACTAATTCCTATTTGAAGTCAAACATTTGGGGACTGCCTTACAACCATACTTTTACCTCTCACCCCGACTTAAGCTCCTCAAAATAAAGTTTAGTTTTCTCTGCAGCTGTTAAATTTAAATGTGGTAAACGAAACGTGACAAAAGAGTGTGGTATAAAAATTTCAGACAAGTATTAAGTGCGGTGGTAACCATAAATTAATGGCGGGGAATGACATAATGAGGTGTGTTTTTGGTTTTATTTTAATTGGTACAGGCTCCTCGTATGAGCGGTGTGATGGTTCATATTTATTTGTTCACGTCATTGCTATTTAGAGATTTAACCATCGAGATACAATTCCTATAGAACACTGTTTTAAACTATCACGGTGGTTCACTAAACTTATATGATTATTTACAGGATATTTACCGTGGTAAGGTTGTGGAATGAGATCCCGATATTTCGGCGCAGTTGCATGCACCATGTTCACGGGAAGACTGAATGCGGGTGGTTGGTCGAACAGTTAAAAAGTTAGGTGCAGACATAACGATCTACCCTCTTTCTTAGTCTTTTGCTACGGTTATCACTGGAACTCGAACTCGAACCTAAGTCCCGACAAAACACCCTCACTGTATCACTACGTATAGTATTTTGAACACATTTTGAACGCGAACTTTTATTTTTAAGGCAACCTAAATAAAATAAAAAAAACGGTAAATATCCCTATGTAAATATGTATAACTATTATTCGTATAGAGTCAAATCTCTCAGTGAAAACACTCAATTAACGTCCGAGCGTCAGTGTACATATATTGTATCAATTATATACTTCACAATGCCACATTTACTCCAATTTTGAGGTTATGTCGCTTGCATAGTGTTTAACGTTAGTTGTCCGCTATGTCATCGTAGCTCTGGCATCGCGCGGCGTTGTAGTCGGATCGCGGTTACTTGCTAACCAAAAAGTCTGGTCAATACGTAGCGTGCGGCGAGTTTTGGTTCGGTCATTTTTTGGCTCTAATGTATTGTATGTCAATGGATTTAATTTAAGTTTTATGTTTTTACTGTTGAATTGGTCATCCCTCATCTGTTCAGTTTCACAAACAAGTTCCTTTTGCAATTTGAGATTGCTGTTTTTGTCATATGTGTAGGGGAGTGGCCTAGAGGATATTTCATAAGTTTGCTTCACCAATCAGTGGTGGTTATTTTTATTTTTTTTATCATGCCGCGATATTCCTAAAAGATCACCGATGGTGAGCAACGGATGACCCGGTCAGGCTTCAGATGGGTGACCGTGGACATCTTGAACTGTGCGCTACCGTGGGCAGAATGACAAGCGCTTTACAATCTGACGGCACCCGGTTCGATCCTCGGCCCTGCACTAATGACTTATTTGGTACTCAAATAAATTATGTGCAGTTACGATCATCATCATCATAATCAGCCTTTTAACAGTCCACTGCTGGACTTTTAGCCTACCCTCGAAAGGGTGATTGGGCCATATCCACCACGCTGGCCCAGTGTGGATTGGTGGATTCACATACGGCATTGAATTTCTTCTCCGTACGTATGCAGGTTTCCTCACGATGTTTTCTTTCACCGAAAAGCCAGTGGTATGAAAATCCGTACATAAACTCCAAAGAGCTCATTGGTACGGGCCCGGGGTTTGAACCCGCGACCTCACTTACGATGCCATCACTCAATAACGGTGATCGAAAACTTCTTAAAGAACCTCAAAAGTTGAAAATACATGCGCTGGGCCAGCATGGTGAATTAAGGCCCATCTTCTCTCTGAGAGAAGGCCTGTGTCCCAGCAGTGGGAACATGTTTTTTATTATTATTTAATAATAGGCTTGCATTTGACTGCCTACACGCCTGATGTAAAGCGTTGATGTGGTCTACGATGGAGCACGCTTGCCTAGAAGAAACCGATTCACTCTTGATTTGAAGACACCCAGATTGTAACTGTACGCTTAGTCCCAGATTTGATAGTTTTCGAAAACTTTTTTCGTTTACGTATTGTTCCATCAGATCATCAGCCATTAAATGTCCACTGCTGAACAAGGCTTCCCTCTTAGAGAGGGATGTTGCCATAATCCCCACGCTTGGCAGGCAGCTTGGGGATCGCAGTACGTTCACCGTGTACTAACAGGACGCCGCTGGACATATTGTTCCATATATTTTAGTAAAGCGCCTCTATCGGAAACGTTGAGGAACTAAAATCGATAGTAATCGGCGGTATAGATTGCTTCACTCTAATACGAAAAAAGTTTTCGAATACCTTTTAGCCCAGCAATGTATGGAACAAGACGAAAACGAAAAATGTTTTTGAATACTATCAAAACTTGTACTAAGGGTACAGATAATGATGATTCTACCGTGTAGATGCACCTTAACTTTGCCTCAACACTTACGCATCTATCAGTTTATGACAGTGACACATCTTCCAAATGCTTCGAAAGATCGATAAATCATGAAGACATCGCAAATGAATGTTAAAAGTAAACTATGAAAACAAAACGCTCTAAAAAGTACCTATTTTAAAACTGTTGAAATGAGTCACCATCGCTGTAACCACTTCAGGTGGACCGAGGATTTTTTTACCAAACCCATAGGAAATAGGTTAATTTCAAAGAAAAAAAAATAGATGTGAAGGCATTTTTGTTTGAAATTATTGTAGCCAGTTGTGTCCATTTTTTAAATAATTAATAGGCTTGCGTTTGACCACCATCGCAGCGATGATGCGGTCTACGTTGGAGCACGCTTGCCTAGAAGAAACCGATTCACTCGTGATTTGAAGACACCCAGATTGTAACCATCGGGGAACACCCATTCAGGCAGCGCATTCCACAGACTAGCAGTTCGCACAATAAATGTGGAATCAAAGCGCTTCGTACGGGTTTTCGGAATATCAACCATAAAGCGGTGACGATTTTTCGTGCCCGCTCTGGGAGTCCGATAGAAAAATGGGCGGGAGGGAATTAGATCGTGCAGATCCGATGCACACTCTCCGAAATGTATCCGATAAAAAACCGATAGACTAGCAACTTTACGTCGATGCTCAAGACTAAGAAGCTTAGCCCGAACTAAGGATTCATTGAATAAATTAAATATTCAAATTATTTATCAATTATTCACATAAACGAAACGTCAGTCATTCGAAATCAGTTAGCAACTGTGATGCGTAGTTCGACGCGTTGATAAGAATGTTCAATCAAGGTTCACTCAACATGCCTGGTAACATATTTTCCTTCTCATTTCCGTTCTATTTACTACTCTTTTCTGTGGTTAGTTTAGTCTTTGAAAAGTGAGAACAAAGCTATTCAGTATACATGATTTGGTGGGAAGAAATATTGTGGTTTTAATTTAAACAATATATAAAATCTGAAAGGTGGTGTGTGTTTGTATGTTCCTTATGGACTCCGAAACGGCTGGGCCGGTTTTGATGACTTTTTCAGGCAATCTTTGACTAGCCCATCGACGTAATTTTTTATTAGGTAATAACGTATCTGTCCATTTCACTCGTAGCATCATCGGTTGTAACCCAATTCTTGGGTGACTCAGATGGTAAAGTTTATTTTGTCCTCGCTTGTAATCGTTTACATTTTCACTTTTACTTAAGAGAACTTTGTCACATTAAGTTTTTCTATTATTTCACTTGTATAATGAAGGTATTTGAAAGGACTTTACTGCGATAGAGTGCTTTTGTGATACGTGACATGTCTATTAGGTTAGATTTAGGTGCATTTTAGAGCCGATTTTGAAGAAATGCAGTCTCTGTCGATCAATATAGAGTTTAATTTTCTGTGTTTCTATATGAATCGAAATTTTAAAAATTTCTTTGATCTGCTAATAAATTCACGGCTTTAGTGAGTAGTGAGTTAATGTGGTACATTTCAGGTTAAATTATTGTTGTACGACAACAAAGGGATCGATCTATTATGTTCCAGTGAAAACTATTTTGTTTATTCTCAGAAAACTTGCTACAAATGATGTTGATGTCCATTACACTTTCGTCGAAATTTGTTAGAAAATAAAGTGAATTATTACAAAAAAATAAAAAGATCATGAGAAGTGGGATTGAGGCCCTAATGCGTGCTCCAACGTAGACCGCATCATCGCTTAACATCAGGCGTGATGGTGGCCAAACGCAAGTCTATTGTTTATAAAAAAACACCCTTTAGAGTGGGAATATTTATTCTTTATGAAACACTAGCGGTCCGCCCATGCTTCGCACGGGTATAGATTATAGCCTATGTCACCCGGGGATAGTGTTGCTTTCCGTCAGTGAAAGAATTTTTCAAATCGGTTCAGTAGTTTCGGAGTCTATTCAATGCAAACAAACAAACAATCAAATCTTTCCTCTTTATAATATTATAGTATACTAGTAGGCCGCCCCTGCTTCGCACGGGCGAAGCCGGGATATATAGCCTATGTCAACCGGGGATAGTGCAGCATCCCAACAATAAAAGAATTTTTCAAATCGGTTCAGTAGTTTCGAAGCCTATTCAATGCAAACAAACAAACAATCAAATCTTTCCTCTTTATAATATTAGTAAAGATAGTATAGAAGTATAGATTAAAATCTATGTATTCACCATCGACGAAAATCACACAATTAATTCAATATAATTAAAAATAAACCGGCCAAGTGCGTGTCAGGTTCACGTACTGAGGGTTTCGTAACAACACATAAATTGTTCACCACTAAAGTACATAAAAGTAGAGCAAAAAGAAAATATCACGATGTTTGATTAAACAAAACAAACAAACATACAGAGAGACAGGGCTGCTTTCACTTTTAAGGATAACAATCACTTTTAAGGATAACAAACACTTTTAAGGATAACAAACACTTTTAAGGATAACAAACACTTTTAAGGATAACAAACACTTTTAAGGATAACAATCACTTTTAAGGATAACAATCACTTTTAAGGATAACAAACACTTTTAAGGATAACAATTAAACTGCTGTATTATTAGTAAGGATAACAAGTTAATAGCTCATTATGGCTTACAAGTGAAACTAAATACAAACGCACCTTAATTTCTGCCTAATCTCTCGAAATACCTACTTACATCATTAAACAAAGTAATAAATGATCCGCAAAGTACTAACCTTTGTCTGAACTTAAGCCCCGTGCACATTAGTTAACATGATTGATGTGCCTAGGTGCTAGTGTGGAACCGCCTTTAGCTATTAAAATTTTAGTTAGAGCATTATGACTAAATGTCGTGGCTCTGCTTTAGTGGAAACGTAGAGAGATGATAGCACCATTGTGTTTGTTGAGATTTTAAGTGTACTTACAAAAGTTTGAAAAGGTTAAGTGTCAGGTCAGTCCTAATGTCAAAGTTTTTAGGTTGTCTGAAGACTTTTGACCAAAGAGTATGAATATTATGTGATTCTGACACTGAAATAGCAAAAATAAAATGAAATGCGAATCGGGTTCTTGCACTAAGGGTTCCGTACCAACATATAAAATACTAGCAGTCCGCCCCAGCTTCGCACGAGTATAGATCATAGCCTATGTCACTCGGGGATAGTGTAGCTTCCAAACAGTGAAAGAATTTTTCAAATCGGTTCTGTAGTTTCGGAGCCTATTCAATGCAAACAAACAAATCTTTCCTCTTTATAATATTAGTATAGACAAAAACTCAATATAAAACAAAGATATTTGGGACAATATTCAGGACATTTTTGAGACATTTTTGCACACACGGTCATCTGACCCCAAACTAAGCAAAGCTGGTACTATGGCTGCCAGAGATCGATATACATCCATATTTTTTTTTTTATATAATATAATTATTAACACCCAGATATAGGACAAACACAAATTTTCAACACATGAATGTTTGTCCTAGGTGTAGGTATGTATTTAAAACTATATATGTATGTATATATATACATATATATCAGTCTTTGGCAGCCATATCACAAGCTTTGCTTAGTTTGGGGTCAGATGACCGTGTGTGCAAAAAAGTCCCGAATATTTATTTATTATTTATTTTATTATGTACTTGCAAAATTTCAAATAGATACAACAATTTTATTAGTAATGGGTTAATCGACTTACAAGAAATGAAGCCAATAAAATAAAAGCGCCTTCATCATCATCATCATCATCATCAGCCAGAAGACGTCCACTGCTGAACATAGGCCTCCCCCTTTAACCTCCACACTGAACGACAGCCTGCCTTTTGCATCCACTGGATGCCAGCGACTCAAAAGGCGAAAAGCGCCTTACAGAAGTTTATTTTTATTTTATTTATTAAGGAACAGAAAACAGCCATATTATAAAATGTACAACAATGTGGATAGATTAATAAACTTAATAATAATACAGTCAACAGCACTATTCACAGATTACTTAAAAAATTATATAAATTTACCGCTAGGAGTTAAGAGTTAGTTAGGAGTTAGCTAACTTGTCAAAAACTTGTGTAACATCTCTGTATATTTCCCTGAAGTGAGTAGGTACTAATGCTTAGGTATAGTTGGTTGCGCAAGAGCATCAGTGGCGTATCGGCAGCCGATTCACATCTGCCGGTAATTAGAACACCACTTAAACGTTATAAGCATTTATATAAGTACCTAGGTATATCTACTACAGTACACACTTTATTATAATGCCGTTTGTCCGATGGGATTTTCCATTAGCAACTTGTAAGGAACCATGTTTTTAAGATTATGCGATCAGGGAGAGTATTATTAAATACATATGTATATGTATTTATTAATTAAAAAAATAATGCCGAAACATTAATTTTTAATAAATGTAGTCATGAATTTGGAAGCTTTGATAAACCTGGAAGTTGAGTTTTCCATGGCCGCTTAGAAACTTCGACGCAGGCTCGATGATATAGTCTGCGTTGGGTCTAAATATACCTAATAGTAAAGTTAAAAAAAAAAAAAAAAAAAGTGATCAATGATCAATCAATCAGTGATCAATCCAAAGTGAAAGATTAGCCATTGACATCCAATGCGTTAACACATTTATAGTTTTAGTAAGTTTACGCCGGGAACAGTAGGGGTGAGTTATTTGACTAGTTAGGTTCATCATCATCATCATCATTTCAGCCTAAGGATGTCCACTGCTGGACATAGGCCTCCCCCACCGATCTCCAAAAGGGCAGGTTGGAATTGGCCTGCATTCAGCGTTTCCCTGCGGTGTCTTTTAGGTCGTCTGTCGATCTTGTGAGTGGAAGCCCTGTACTGCGCTTACTGGTCTGTAGATTCCATTCGAGACCCTTTCGGCCCCATCGGCTATCTGTTCTGCGTGCCCTGCCAACTGCCATTTCAACTTGCTAATCCGGTGGGTAAATGTACTCAGCGTTTACTCAAAATTTAAGTAACTGTCAATTTGTGTCATAGTTCATAGTTATTTTATTAATATCAGAAAGATACCATGTCAAATATAGGTTAAAAATTAACTTAATATAATGATTACTATAAATAATTAATTAAGCGCGTAATTACATTTTTTAACAACAATAATTATTCAAATCAAGAAAAAAACTATTATTTAATAGCAATATCAAATTAAAATAATTAATGCTGGGTACGCTGCCAACTGGTAGTGGGCTTGAGCATTTGGATTGTCTTTAGACCTTCAACGGTCTATGGGCAGTCTAACTGTATTTGTAGTTTTAGTTTTAGCTTGTATTTTGTTTAGATAATAAAGGCGCTAGCCCAGGTAAAAATATATATATATATATATATATATATATATTAATAGCATGCATACATTATGATAAAAAAAAAATTTTTTTTACAAAAATTTATCCACCAATTTTTCCAAAAACGATGATAAAATACATAAATCATAATCAATGCGTAGTGCCATATTGAAATCACATATTGCGCACTACATCTTCAAGGTCCCAATAAACTAAACTAAACTATAGGTAGTAATTAAACCATAATCATAACACACGCGCCTGTAATAAAAATTACACTTAAACTGATTAACTACCGAATTACTCAACACTCATAGTAAAATATATCCGCCAAAAACTTATGTACACTACACCTTATAAACAAGCGGTTACAAAAACCAACTCTAATTACATCTACTA
This sequence comes from Agriopis marginaria, assembly GCA_932305915.1. Taxonomy (NCBI): domain Eukaryota; kingdom Metazoa; phylum Arthropoda; class Insecta; order Lepidoptera; family Geometridae; genus Agriopis; species Agriopis marginaria. The sequence goes on from OW029932.1 coordinate 854,316, forward strand.
AGAGTTTAATTTTTAAGAGGAATGCATTGGTAGTTAGGGCTATTTGATGTGAAGTGATTTAGTTATACCCGAATCAAAGGAGTCCTTTGTAGGAGTTAACTGGTCCGCGTAAGTATGAGAACACGTGAGGCCGTTACCCTACTTTGGATCGGCGATCGCATTTTACGATTTATTTAATTTATTGTGTGAATACAAGCTTTAAAATGGTTGTATCATTATCATCATCATCATCATCATCAGCCAGAAAACGTCCACTGCTGAACATATGCCTCCCCCTTTAACCTCCACACTGAACGACAGCCTGCCTTTTGCATCCACTGGATGCCCGCGACTCACTGGATGCCCGCGACTCAAATGGTTGTATAAGTATGTTCCATTTTTAACTCCCGACGCAAAAAGAGGGAAATTATAAGTTAGTGTTGTTGCAGCAACAGACCAACAGATCAACCTGATTTTTTGCATGGGTATAGTTCAAAAGCCGAAGAGTGACATGGGCTATCTTTATCATCATTATCACCATTTTTCATCACTACCCGGGTGAAACCGCAGGGCGCAGCTAGCTATTTATTAGTCTTAAAAACTTCAAATGTTATGTAATCTTAACGAAATCTTTGAAAAATGACTTGCCTAGTCATTTTTCAAAGATTTCGTTAAGATAGGATGTTAAATAAAAATAGGCAAACATATAATAACTAAAGATGAATTATTTAGTTCAATATCAGTTCAGCCGTATGGGAGCGATGCCACAGACATACAAACAGACACACACTTAAGGATCGAGCACAATAGGAAGGGCCGCATCGCGAAAATCGCTTAAAACATAAAACAAAAAAAATAAACCAAATCGATAAACTGTTTCAGATTTTTTTTGATCGAGGAAAGTTTATTCTATCGTGTTTTGAACCAAATCATAAACTCAAACACAGATGTATCTGTGACATATATTTTTTTCCAGCTCAAATATTGTAATTTAACTGAATAAAATTGATTTAAAACCGTCCAATTTGCTATAAGAGGCCGTTAATTAGAACAGCAAAACAATGGAACGCTTTGCCCCTGTCTGTCCGCAGCTTTACAATCTTGGAGTGCTCAAGTCTAGGGTTAATAGGTTATTACTGGGCAAACGTGCTCCATCTTCGACCGCATCATCGCTTTCCATCAGGCGAGATCGCGGTCAAACGTTAGCCTAGTACGAAGTAAAAAAAACGTAGGTATCAGTATTTTACCTGAACAAAACTACTCGAAAAGGGTCCATAGAAAACCTGACTCTCCCTTCCCCGCACCCTACGGTCCACTTGTAATTAAATTCGCAGTAGATTTATCCCCCGGGTGTCAATGCGTGGATTAATTGCGGACGGGTGCAGGTTCGATTCCCTTTTCAAGGGCTAGTCGTTCGGGTGAAATATGGACGAGAGCGGAAAAATTGTGCGTATTGATGGAATTATTACAGATTGAGGGAAAGAAAGATGATAAACTCTCGTGATTTTCCGTGCAATTTTCCAGTTTTCTGTTTAAAATAAAACCTTGGTAAATTTGATCATGATCAGTTCTGCCGTGATAACAGACAGAAAGACAGAAATAAAACGATTGCATTTATTTGTTGTTACTACTTTATCATCATCATAATCAGCCTATATGTTAGACCACTGTTTAAGCAGTGATGTTTTGGCTTTGGTATAACTTCTACACGGATCCCGGGATCAGACTACATTAGCCACGGAACAATTTTTGTTAATTAATATACAACTTCGTAATTATACATTATTGTTTAAATTTTTGGGAAATCATACTAATATTATAAATGCGAAAGTGTGTTTGTTTGTTGGTTTGTTTGTTCCTCTTTCACGCTGCAACGGAACAACGGATCGACCTGATTTTTTGCATGGGTATAGTTTAAGAACCAGAGAGTGACATAGGCTACTTTTAATCATCATCATCACCATTTTTTATCACTATGCGGGTGAAACCGCGGGGCGCAGCTAGTAATCTATAATTCTACTTAAGCATATATCCCTTAATTTTCACCTTCACTTTATTTTCACCTTCGTTTTGCCGATGATATAGTCATCATGGCAGAGTCGCTGGAGGATCTCAATACGATGCTCAGCGACCTCAGTAGCCTTTCCCAACAGGTAGGTCTTAAAATGAACATGGACAAGACAAAAATTATGTCGAATGTCCATGTTGAACCCGTGCCGATAGTCGTTGGGAACGATACTCTCGAAGTTGTTGACCATTACACCTATCTTGGACAGATTGTTCAGTTAGGTAAGTCCAACTTAGGCAAAGAGGTCGCCCGAAGAATCCAACTCGGATGGGCAGCGTTCGGGAAATTGCGTGACATCTTCTCGTCCAAGATACCACAGTGCCTAAAGACAAGGGTTTTTGACCAGTGTGTGTTGCCAGTGATGACATATGGTACTGAGACGTGATCCTTAATTGTTGGCCTATTGGAAAAACTCAGAGTCACACAGCGAGCAATGGAGAGAGCTATGCTCGGAGTTTCTTTGCGCGATAGAATCCGCAACGTGGACATTCGCCAAAAAACCAAAGACACCGACATAGCTATAAAAATTTGCAAGTTGAAGTGGCAATGGGCAGGCCACATCGCTCGTAGAACCGATAACCGATGGGGAAGAAAGGTTCTTGAGTAGAGACCACGAACCGGAAGACGCAGCGTAGGTAGGCCTCGCACTAGATGGACCGACGAAATCGTGAGAGTCGCGGGCATTCAGTGGATGAAGATGGCAGGCTTCTTCTTTCTTTCTTTCTTCAGGACGTCTTCTGGCTGATGATGATGATAATATATGCCTTGTTTATCCAATCTGAGCTTTATGCTACAGGTATTTACGATCCGGCAACTTCTACGATTTAAATAAAACTTTATTTCGTACTAGCGACCCGCCTGCCCGGCTTCGCACGGGTGTAAGTTATGTGCGAAACCGGGGCGGGTCGCTAGTTATTTATATATATATAAACCTTCCTTGAAAATGTATCTAACTGATGGTGAAAACCGCATCAAAATCCGTTGCGTGGTTTAGGAGGAGTTAGCGGCCATACAGACATACAGACAGACGTGGAAAGCGACTTCAATTTATACTATGTAGAGATGTACATTCAATAACGTATATACAATACAGAAACAACGACGTGTAATCAGATTAATAGATTTTATTCTTTTTTCCTGGGCAACTGCCTTTATTAACTAAACAAAATACAAGCTAAAACTAAAACTACAAAATTAAATACAGTTAGACTGCCCATAGACCGTTGAAGGTCACAATCCAAATGCTCAAGCCCACTACCAGTTGGCAGCGTACCCAGCATGCTGGCGGCATTACCACGTTGAATGACAATGCTTATGCGTTGAGCCAGAAACACGCCAGCATTTTGGTCACGCGTCGCATTAACCAGGCGCTCTGAAATATTTTTGAAAATGAGGTGAGCTCCTGGTCCCCAAGGGCCCTATGTCTCGACCCCTCAAACAATTTGATTTTCTTGCAGGATTCAAACATTCAAGATAATTTGGAACACATCTGGAACCGGGTGGATTCGTCAGTATATACCTATTATAATAATGGTGCCAATGCAATTCACTCCCTGAAAACCATACCATTAGGCAAACATATTGCATTATACGGTTATGCTCCATAAGTTAAGCGATAATCCACATAATGGCGCGCCTAAATAACGCCAAGTTACGCTAAGTTACGCCATCCATTGATCTTGACACCGAGTACAAAATTTACAAAGAAACAGCTCCGGAAAGTAAACACTGTTTATTTTTATACATCGGACTAGGCTAACGTTTGACCGCGATCTCGCCTGATGGAAAGCGATGATGCGGTCGAAGATGGAGCACGTTTGCCCAGTAATAACCTATTAACCCTAGACTTGAACACTCCAAGATTGTAATGCTGCGGAAACACAGACAGGGGCAAGGCGTTCCATTGTTTTGCTGTTCTAATTAAGAAAGAGGAGTCAAAACGTTTGGTGCGAATAAATGGCATTTCGACCAAGTAAGGGTGACGCCTTGCCGTTCGTCTGGACGTCCGGTAATGAAAAGGTGATGGGGGAACAAGTTCGTGAAGTTCCGTTGCACACTCTCCGTGGAAAATTGTGTTACTTCACTACATGTGCAGCGATGTACGTGTAGCGTGTAGAACTCATCGCAGAAAGTAGATGCGTAAAAGGCGACAGTAGCTGCACAAAGCATTATCACATCGCTGTGTGAGTACCTACACTTTTGTTATGAAAACTGACATGTTTTTCATACATTTGCCTATTATACGGGAATTATAATTATAGTAATGCTCCTTGCAGACCATGTGAAGTAGCTTGCGCAAGTACTTGCACGAGTAATAAAAAAAAATATGCCATAGGTGGCAAACGAGCTGACGGGCCGCCTGATAGTAAGGGATCACCGTCGCCTATGGATACCAGGGGCATCACAGATACGTTGCCGACCCTTAAATACATTATTAACAGCCTTTTTGAAGAACCCTAACTTATAGTTACTCGAAAATGCCGCAGGAGGGAGCTCATTCCACAAATTGCACTAAGCATATTGTTTGCAATGAGCTACAACACTTTTTGATTAGTGCAAGTGGCAGTGGAAGTGCTTATCAGCACTGGCGCTGGTCCTTGCGCAAGTGAAACTTCGATTCCCCGCCCTACTCGCTCGATGCCCACTGCGCATTGTTCGTCTCGTTCAAACACTTGCGCGAGTACGTATTCGCACGCTAGCTATGCGCGTCACCACGGGAATGGCTTTACGTTTGAACGCCGGTGCGAGTACTTGCAAACTACGTCGCAAGATCTGCATCGGTCTTAAGATTAAGCCGGTTATTCCAACTATGGTTTTAACCGCATTCAATCTTTTCAAGGTTCGTGCGTGCGTCTACATCTCGCTTTCAGCACCGCGCGCGCTCACTTGTCACTTTTCTTTACATTTTTGAAGCCTAACTCTTCCAACCCTTTTCCTTTTTCACCCAACTCTGTCCCCTCAATCAGCAGAGTGTTAGTTACTTCTCTGTATATGTTCCACTCATTGTTCTTGGTTTATTTACAAGTTTGTCCGCTAGGATGAGGCCGTAACAATCTATACCCAGTCAGGTATAGCTAACTGCGCGCTGCAGGCATGATTGACGACCGGCAGGGGCTACCAACATTTTGAAATAATAACAATAATAAATAAAATGCCTAACAAATGACCGGGTCAAACCCGAGAATTTTATGAAATAAAATAATAAAATGATTATTTGGAAAAAATTACAGTGGTATTATAAACAATAGGAGCGGTGTTACCTACAGTAGTTCGAGAACTGAGTCGCAGGTAACAACCAAGGTAACCTTCCAAACTGTACAAAATTCATGGTTACAATGAGAGATTTCCTTTAACAAGCAATAATTCGATGTATCGTTACAGTGTGTGTTGTGTATGTGTAGTATTTGTGTTAGTGTGTGTGTGTGAGTGTAGTGTGTGTGTGTGTGTAAAAAAATTAATAATGTACGATCATTATCATCAACCAGAAAACTTTCATTGTGCATATAATCTTATAATAGAACGTAGCTAAGCTGTGTTTCTATGACATACCTGTAACTATACAAGCATTGATAATACAATTTTTATTGAAGGGAAGATTTTTTAAACTCCTTATTCCAATCTGTGGACGGTAGCGAAAAAGTTTAAAAGTATTGTTACGTTAATTTCAAGCTAGCTACGCCCCATGGTGTTACCCGTGGACAATCCTACAGAAACCGTGCTCATTTCCGGGATAAGAAGTAGGTTTGTCACTGTCCTACCTTCCAACCATCCATATGCAGAAAAAAAACACGTCGTTCCGATGATCTGTTGCTGCACGAAAAAAGAAAAAAAGTGACTTTCGCATTTATGATAATAATTAGCATGATGAAACAGAAAAAAATAATTGAAACGTTTTTTTTAACATTAAGTAGCAGTACTTAATGTTAACTTTTTTTTTTGTTTCATCATGCTAATAATTATCATAAATGCGAAAGTTTCCTTTAAATCTTGGCAGGTATCTGCTAATCTATAAATAGTTTAAGGAAATGTTGTGGACCCCTGCCCAGGGACGTCGTGAGGTAAGAGGACAATAACTCAGAGGGACGGCCCAGTTTCACGAAAAACAAAGGTGGGTGATATATCTGTTACTTATCGATGATGACACCATCTTTCTTGTAATGATGAGACAAAAAACCAGTCACAATAAAAAAAAACCGAAAGGCAATATAAAACATCTATACATACATACATACATACAATATTATAAAGAGGAAAGATTTGTATGTGTGTTTGTAACGAATTGGCTCAAAAAGTAATGGACCGATTTTAAAAATTCTTTCACCATTTGAATGCTACATTATCACTGAAAGGCTATTTTAATAGGCTATAAAACTATACCCGTGCGGAGCCGGGGCGGACCGCTAGTATTATTATAAACGCGAAGGTTTGTATGCATGTATGTATGGATGTTTGTTCCTCTTTCACGCTGCAACGGAACAACGGAACAAGAAAGTAAAAGATGATGATGATTATCTTGGCTTCCTCTTGATTTGGTGTCACCGTTACGTGTAGTCCGGTATAAATGAAAGATCATTGACAAAACCATAAATAAACATCAAAACCATGGGTACCCTACAAGTCCAGTAGTTCCTCAGATTTCCCCTAAGGGGAGGCGGGAGTCATAAGGCAGGCTGGTCGAAAACATTCCATCCATTGTGTTCATTTGTTAACTTACTTTATAGCCTCGTTCATTGTTTAATTTTATTGCAATACGATTTCCGGAAAGCTTATTTTTGAGAAATAGCCAAATTGGGATCTTTTTGTATAGCGGTTGATTTAGGGTTCCGCAGCACTACAAGAAACACTTCTACGTTCGATCTGTCCGTCCGTTTGTCTGTCTGCCTGTCCGCCTAGCGGCCTGTCTGCCCGTCCTATTTTTTTATTACGTCCCAACTTCTATAATTATTAAGGTGATTGCATAAACTCACAATTATGTTTTGGCTACGGAGTCCTACCATGTGCGAGTCTTGACACGCTTTTGTTTGTTTGTTGTTTGTTTTAATATTTCAACAACTACTTTTAGTTTCTGACTTCAAATTATATTTTGGTTGTGGTTCTATAATATCAATAAAATATATCAAAATTTCATAGGACAAGATATTTTTTTTTTATCATATTAAATTATCTGAATCTGTGACCGGAGAGCTAGGTGGCTTATGCCGCAGTGTGGTCTCAACCTTCGACCAAAACAAAATGAATGGACGGGCCACAACCATTGAATTTGTTCAGTAACAACGAGTCAAAACCGTCGGACATATACACACCTAATTATAACCATGTACGTACAGTAAATTTGTTACAACAAATAGACAGCAGTTTTTTGTTGTGTATTTACACTTCGGAAAAGCACACGAAGGCATAATTTTATCAGATGCTTCGTTATCATGTAACGAAGCTAAACGAAGGGAGCTGCCGGCGCTCATTTTGCAATCTTCAATAATGCGCTTTTTCTGGACCCGTCCAAAGGTCTCAACCCCCTAATGGGTAACAGGACCTTCATGCTGACCATAAACATGGGAACTTTACTTTATAATGACGCAAGAAATCAAAAAGGTCGTAACTGACACATTTTGCCAAAATGCTTTTTTACACTTTTGAAATCAGCAAATTTTTCTGCGTCAAAAGATGCAACTCCCATAGCACTACGATGAATATTAACGATTTTAGGATTTTCACAAGTAACGTTGAGTGACATATTTTGTGACTACAAAGCGCTGTAACTAACAAAAAAACCGGTGTTTTTTTGTTGTTTTAAAAAAAAGTGAAATCAGTTACAACGTTTTTACATTCTTGAGAAAAGATAGTTTTAGAACTCGTCATACATTTTGACCCGTAGTTACAACATTCTTACTGCCTCTAAAAAATACATCAAATGATGTAACTGACATAAAGTGTCTTATAAAACAACTTTGGATAGAATTGATGCACATTCATAGATTCTTTCATTTACTTTCGATTTATTGTCCAAATATCACTTTCCTAGGACCTATAAATCCCGAGATAATGATATTTTTTTTTGAAAATCAGAAAAGTTTTTTGGCTCTGGTGAACAATTTCATTTTTGATAGTTGTTTTTTTTTTTTTTTTTTTTTTTAACGCTGATAAGTCCGCGTTTGACCACCAACTCGCCTGTTGGTAAGCGACGATGTGGTCGAAGATGAAGCACGCAGACTTAGAAGATACCTATTCACTCTGGCCTTGAAAAGGCCCAGGTTATATCTCTCAGGGAACAGGGAGTTACTACCTTTCCGTTTTCTTGCGTCGATATCTAGAACAGGACACGACGCCCGTGGTTATAATTCTTTCTTCATATCAACACACATAAAATGATATCAAGGATCTTTATTAGGCAGTAATTATTCTTAGAGGCTTGTGACAAACATATTTGTCCGACCTCCGTACTAGTTTGGACTATTTAATGACTTTAGATGTTATCATCATAATCAGCCTTTTAACAGCCCACTGCTGGACTTTTGTAGCCTACCCACGAAAGAGTGAAAGTGAGTGGGTGATTGGGCCATACTCAGTACTCAATATTTTATTGCAGACTTATGTAAGTACATGGAGTTCTTAAATTAACATGTTTAAATATAAAGTAATACATATGACCCTATTTGGGTATACATATGGCAATAGTCGGAACGGAACGATCTATGTTCATTTTGTCGAAATTATCATTGAAAAATTCTTCTAAGTTGTAATAACATTTGGATTCTAAAATACCTTTTAAGTTATTTGTAAAAGTTACTTCTTTTTCAAAATCTTTTAATTCATTTGGAAATTTACTAAAAATTTTAACGGCTATTGATTTAGGGCCAGAGCTGTGTATTTCTAAGTTGGACTTCGGTTCGATTAATTTATGTCTTAATTGCGGCCTAATACTGCGCGATTCATATCCACCACGCTGGCCCAGTGCGGGTTGGTGGATTCACATACGCCATTGAATTTCTTCTCCGTACGTATGCAGGTTACCTCACGATGTTTTTCCTTTACCAAAAAGCCAGTGGTATGAAAATCCGTACATAAGCTCCAAAGAACTCATTGGTACGGGCCCGAGGTTTGAACCCGCGATTTCACGCTTTCAAGTCTAGCGGTTTCCCAAATGGGCTACGGCTTTAGATGTTAAATGCAATAAAAACTGTTGAATTATGGGTATTCTAGAAAGTTTGTGGATGTGTCTGAAATTTTTATATACATCATCATCAGCCCGAGGACGTCCACTGCTGAAGGGGAAAAACAGGACCTTATTACTAAGCCTACGATGTCTGTCTGTCTGTCTATCCGTACGTACTTTTTTTTTACATCGGACTTGGCTAACATTTTGTAACGTTCCATGATCGTTACCTACTTCCAATTTCATGGCAAATGGCACATACGCTAGAAGCCAAACTTAATGAATAAAAAAGGTCACTACTATGACATAAACATTGTTGACAGAATGAAGGTGATTGACGTAATGTCAGTCAGTTTCATTTCGCTATGCAAAAAAACGACATTGTTCTAAACCACGGAAATTATAAAATTTTACCGCGATCTCGCCTGATGGAAAGCAATGATGCGGTCGAAGATGGAGCACGTTTGCCCAGTAATAACCTATTAACCCTTGACTTGAACACTCCAAGATTATAATGCTGCGGGAACACAGACAGGGGCCACTACATAAAAACATAAAAACGTACAAGCGTCAAACTCGGATTATAGTACGAAGAATGCGTAAAAGCAATATGGCAACCATTGACCTATATGTACTACGTACTAGACGTCATGTACTGAATCCTCACTTTGATAAACGTTGCTGTGCCTTAGTCCCCACACCCCAGTCTGACAGTCTTCAGTTGTCTTTTTGGCGTGCATAGGTGTAGAGCGGCAGATATTTAGTGAAAAAACCCGGTAAAATACGTACCTCAGTATGAATTAACCATCCACGTCGTAAGTAACACAATATTATTAGTTGATTTATTTAATAATTAGATTAAAATTTTGTATTATAAGTGTATAACAAATATTTTTTTCCGATCGAAACCGAACTTGACATATACATCAACTATGACATCAATTATCACAGAATAATTAATATGCAGAGTATTAATCTAAGACCCGAGTAAAGACCGACCTTCACCCACCCATCTGTTTAGTGGATGAAAAGTATTTTATATCAAATTTAATGTGTTAAATAATATATCGCGAAGATGTTGACTGAAAAATTTCAGTCCAGACTATGATTTTTGCTATTACCAACTTAATTTTTGTAGTTGGTATGTATGGGAGCAGCTGTTTGCCAACTACACAGTTAAGTTTGTTAAATAAAAGAAATTAAAATATTTAATGACAAACTTGTCCAAGTGATTTTTTTCCCACTTATCTCTACCAGTTGGGATACCTTGGTAGTGATAAGTGTACCATGCGAACTAATGTTCCATATAATAATATGCACAATTCGTAGTATCGGAAGTGAAGTATCTCTGCTTAATTTCCTAATCTGTGAGAGCTCGCGGCAAGCCAGTGTGACCAGGGATAACATTTTAGAAATTTTTAGTAATTTTTTATGACATTTTGGATATTAGTATTTGTATAGGTTTATTAACGAAGGTTGGTAAAAGGTTTGGGCAAAATATTTTTTTTTGGTAGACCGACCGTAGACCGTTAGCGATAATCCCTACGAATACCGATTTCTGTGAATTTCTTGAATATAGTCTATTATTACTTTATTGATTTTATTTTAAACACAAACTGGGCTATAGGGTACTTTAGTTTAGCCGCATCCGCCGCCTCAATCAGATATTCCGTGAGTCTGGTTGTCTTCTCATGTCCGCTGTGCGACCGGTAGACACAGCCATAGACAATTATCTCTATATTTCTGTGTCCACTAGGACCCAGAGCACAGAAAATCTGGGCAAAGAGGATACAAAATCTGGGGTCTTCAAGTTGACGGAGACCCTAGACCGCATCATCCCTTTCTGTTTCATCTGTTATATTGTTTTTTCTCTGTCATTACGATATACATAATTATTTATTATCATACGTTTTGATCTTGTTTTAGGTTATATATTGCTCAAATATACTAAAATATGTCTTGCGTGTTTCGATACTGCAAGAATACATCGAGAAATATCAGGGAATGCCTAATTAATAATATACATAATCTGTGAGAACACTCGTCAAGCCAGTGTGACCAGTGATAATATTTTATAAGTTTTTGTATTTTTTTTTACTTTATGAACATCATTCATCAAACACAATCGTGAGTGCAAGCCGGTGTTATAATAATTTATCATTCATAAAATTTGAACATCATTATTTTTATTGGTTTATTAACGAAAGTTGGTAGGTTTGGTATATTTTGGGTGAAATAACATTTTTACGTTAAGAACGAAAAGAAGCTCTTCAGTGAAGTAACTATTCCGACTCGTTTTCCCTAAGGGCGTCACCGTAAAACATGTCGGAACACGGCTAGGCCATTTGGCGATATAGCTTTATCCGGCTATATTGCTTCTATTTTTGAAGTCGGTTAAAAGGTTCTGGTGTTTAGGTAATTTTTTGTGATGATAAGTTTGTATTATTTTTAGTTGTCTAGTTGACTATGGTAGTTTCGTAAAATGTATAACCTGGTCACCCTGCAAATGACAGCGCCGGTCGTCTTGTACACACTTCTTGATATTGAAGAACGTTTCTAGGTACATTATTCTTCTTTGATGGCAACAAATAATAAATAATGGCCAAATACGAGTTGGTGACAAATTTATGTTCATTACCAAGTTATAACTCGTAATTGGGTTATTATTATTATTATTTTGCTCTTACGTAGACCGCATCATCGCTTAACATCAGGCGTGATGGTGGTCAAACGCAAGCCTATTATTTATAAAAAAATAAAAATAAAACATTTTCTTTCATCGAATCCTAATTCCATATTTTACTAATTTCGAAGTATTTTTTTTAATTGATATAGGTAGTATTTTGTGGAGGTACGGAACCCTCAGTACACGATCCCGATTCGCACTTGGCCGGTTATATTTTCAAACAACAGCAAATGCAATATATACGAAAATATATACCAACTCAAAAGCGATTCAGTTACAATTGCCCATTAAAAAGGGCATGAAAATCATTTTTCCTTTTATATGACTGTCGAAACTCTGTTTTGTGCATTTTCAGAGCTTTGTGTGAAAACATGCAGCGAGTGAATGGCTGTAATCGTGTATGAAATATTACAACTCACACTCGTATTGTGAATGCGAATGTTTGTGTGTAAATTAATATTTAATTATTTAGTCTAATAACGGCTGAAAATAATTAAATTTGGTGTCAAAAATGATTTGGTTTTTAGATTGAATCATTTTGAGCATTTTTTTTTTTAAATATTCTATTATAGACAAACAAGCGACGGGCCACCTGATGGTAAGTAGTCACCGTCGCCTATGGACATTTATAATACTCGGGGTATGGCGGTGCGTTGCCTACCTTTGAGGACTCTATTCACTCGTCGCTTGAAGCGATTCAGGTAATATTTTGGAGGAAAAACCGAAGGTGGTAAGCCATTCCACAACTTACAGGTTGCATGGCAGAAACAATCGATCAAATTGAACAGTGCGAAACTTCCACAGATAACCGATCCGGAAGAAAGTTTCTGGAGTGGAGACCACGAACCGGAAGACGCAGCGTAGGGAGGCCTCCCACTATATGGACCGACGACATTGTGAGAGTCGCGGGCATCCAGTTGATGCAAAATGCAGGCTGTCGTTCAGTGTGGAGTTTGAAAGGGGAGGCCTATGTTGTAATGTAATTGTAATGGCCTTTTCAAGGCCAGAGTGAATAGGTATCTTCTAAGTCTGCGTGCTTCATCTTCGACCACATCGTCGCTTACCAACAGGCGAGTTGGTGGTCAAACGCGGACTTATCAGCGTTAAAAAAAAAAAATGCAGACGGCTCCGGCTTCGCCTACCACCAGGCTAGACCTGCCTAAGCCAGGAGCACGTCTGCCACACCCAGTTACGAGGAATGAGACTGTCCTTCAGGAACAGAACCTTACCTATCCCTAATGCCAAAGAGAAAAATATTATTACACAGAACTGATTTTGATATTTTTTGTTTGAAAGTTGACCAAACAATATATAATTTTTGTGTTTAGTTCTTTGCTGTTGTGTGTCTTATTGATTATCTTAAAAAATTAAGATAAAACTATAGTAAAAAAACATCATACATTATCAGCCATTAAATGTCCACTGCTGAACAAGGCCTCCCTCTTAGAGAGGGGTGTTGCCATAATCCCCACGCTTGGCAGGCGGGTTGGGGATCGAAGTACGTTCACCGTGTACTAACAGGACGCTGCTGCCCATCCTCCGGTGGTTCTGGTCGCAGTTTTAGGACATACCCGGGTCCGTGTATCCATCTGTATTGTGTATCTGTGTAGTGTATGCTTGTGGAATTGAACTTAGCTCCTAAACAGCTGAATCGATTTTGTAATTTTTTGTTTGAAAGATGACCAAACAATAATTATTTTTGTGTTTAGCTCTTTGCTGTTGTGTGTCTTATTGATTATCTTAAAAAATTAAGATAAAACTATAGTAAAAACATCGATAGATACTTATTGGCGTCGATTCAGTCATACCACTCACTAAACTAAACCAATCTGACAGGACTAAAATTATCTGCCTCTCTTATCATTTTAATAGGTATGCCTGAAAACTCGCCTCTTCAACCAATGTGTTCTGCCCACCATGACTTATGGTGCCGAAACATGGAACCTCACACATAAGGCTGTGCACAAAATCAGAGTAGCACAGAGAGCCATGGAGAGATCTATGCTAGGCATCAAACACCAAGACCGAGTTCGTAATACCGAAATCCGACGAAGAACAAGGTTCGAGACGTCGGAATCGCGGTAATGAAATTAAAGTGGAGCTGGGCAGGACACGTTGCTAGGCGCAGTGATGACAGGTGGAGTAAGGTTTTAACAGAGTGGTCGCCGAGGCAAGGTAGGCGGAGCGTTGGTCGTCCAGCTGCAAGATGGGTCGACGATATTGTTACTATCGCGGGCCGAACCTGGACTCGATTAGCACAGGACCGAGGCAGATGGCATAGCAAGAGAGAGGCCTATACCCAGCAGTGGGATAAGGAAGTCTGTGGATGATGATGATGATGATGTGAGAGAAGGATGGCAACAATTTTAAAGCTGTCAAACTTAGTTTAGTTTAGAGTAAATCGGAATCGATGCTAATATCTCGTAATAGGTACTTCTAGAACTCTTTATTATTTACACTAAAAGTTACATACAAATCATCCTATTAATTCTACGCATATGATAAAATTATGTATATTTATGTACGGATTTTCATACCACTGGCTTTTCGGTGAAGGAAAACATCGTGAGGAAACCTGCATACGTACGGAGAAGGAATTCAATGGCGTATGTGAATCCACCAATCCGCACTGGGCCAGCGTGGTGGATATGGCCCAATCACCCTTTCGTGGGTAGGCTAAAAACTCCAGCAGTGGACTGTTAAAAGGCTGACTATGATGATAAAATGTCGTAACAGGCAGCATTGTCGCTAAATGCATTATAATCCAGGTAAACCGAAGCCACGGGCCGTAGCTAGTACAAAGATGAAATCGTGGCAGTTACGCGAATGAAGTCGTTCCCATTCAAATGTCCTCTCAAAACTGTGGGAGCTATTTGAACTGGACCTTTGTGAGTTGGTCCAAGTGACGAGCTCTAGCGGGGAGCGCGACCTGTAAAGTCAAAGTCAAATTCAATATTCATATATATAAATTTAAACCTAAAAGAGACCGCAGGGAAACGCTGGATGCAGACCGCTTCCAACCGGCTCTTTTGGAGATCGATTGGGAGGCCTATGTCCAGCAGTGGACGTCCTATGGCTGAAATGATGATGATGATGATATATAAATTTACATGTCAATTATATATACACACACACATCATCAGCCATTAAATGTCCACTGCTGAACAAGGCCTCCCTCTTAGAGAGGAGTGTTGCCATAATCCCCACGCTTGGCAGGCGGCTTGGAGATCGCAGTACGTTCACCGTGTACTAACAGGACGCTGATATCAATTATATGATTCTGATCTATTATAATAAATTATTATTGTATATAAAAATTATATACATAATACATTAACCTTCTGTCTGGAACAGAGCGACTACGTATGAATAATTTTTTTAGGCTAAATAATACAATCGTAATTTTCTTGGTAGTTGAACCTTATTTAACTGACTTCAGAAAATGATATTCACAATTACTTTATTTTTTATTTTTACAGTTTTATAACGAAAATAAGAAGGAACATCTGTTACTAGGAATTATATATAGTGAACCTTGATTGAACATTCTAACTTAGGTCAACGCGTCGAACTCCGCATCACAGTTGCTAACTGATCTCGAATGACTGACGTTTCGTTTATATGGGTGCAACTGGCTACAACAAATTTCTTCCTTCTTATTCTCACTTATTCTTTCTTCCTAGCTATTTAAGATAATTAGCTAAGATTATTAGCTTTTTTAGCCTGCCTTTTGCATCCACTGGCATCCAGTGGATGCAAAAGGCAGGCTGTCGTTCAGTGTGGAGGTTAAAGGGGGAGGCCTATGTTCAGCAGTGGACGTCTTCTGGCTGATGATGATGATGATGATGATTAGCTTTTTTATCGGGGGTTTAAAAATCAACGTAGGTACACTGTCTTGTTAAGTTTGTTCACCTTTTACTTGCCCAATATGCCACTATGCCCAAACGGTAACCTCTTTTCCCATATCCCACACCCCCTGCCATTAAAGGCAGGTACGCATTCAAATCTGGATTTCGATATAGCTGTTAAGGCTCGTGGCCGAACTGCGGAATAAAACTGTTTGTACGATATGAACCGTTAATGGCAGGGGACGGTCATCGCCACCAACTTATATACTGCGGCCATTAAAGTAGAAGGTACGAGTATTAGACCTCGTTTGTGGAACTTACAGGATTTTTACCAACAACAAAAAATAATTTTAACCCGTCGAATGCGAGCGAAGGAGTTTTTATGGCTAATATGGGGAATTTCCCCTACCTTCCAGATAATAAAAAAAAAAGTTTAAAAAAATAGTGCGTGGAGTCCCTCTGCGCGGAAGAAGTGAAAGATACACTTTTGAAACGTCACAAAAAAACACAAAGCTAAAACCTAAAACACCAAGAAATTTACAAAAACAATACATTTGATAGAAATCCCAATACATCCTCACAACAAGGTGTTCCCAAGTGTCAGTGGTAGAAAGCTACCAAACTTGTTTGGTAGGTTTACACCACTCAATTTTATAACATTAATAATTAAAATAATAAAATAAAATCTTCTTTAACACTGTTAAAGAGTAGTAAAAATGTAAAATTATGTTAAATTGTATAAAATGTCAAATCTATGTAAAATAGTAAAATGTCAAATTCAAATAGTAATAATTAAATTAGATTACTTCTCGCTCTGTCTCTTTCTATTCCCCCTCCATGGTAGCGTTAAACGTTTAACGCAACCTTGTTGGAAGTCGCATAAGAAGTTTCGCTTCAAAAAGTATAAAATACGTGCATCATATACGGGGTGTAAGGGAAACACTCTCGAAGCTATAGTAGAAGGTAATTGTACTCATCATTATGAACAACTTTTACTATGGGACCAACCCTGAAATCGCGAAAAAAATATCAGCTATTCTATAGAAAACGGTCATTGACACTCGACAAAATGTATGGAACAGCTGATTTTTTCGCGATTTCAGGGTTGGTCCCATAAAAGTGGTTCATAATCATGAGTGTAATTACCTTCTTTTGGCTTCTAGAGTGTTCCCCTTACACCCTGTATACCATTGATATTGTGTATAAATCTTCTTACACACAATACGCGCGTCGGAGCACTTTTCGCTTACGCAGACATGCAGTGCGTAACGCATTTGGGGGGAAATTAAACTTATGGAAACTGACGTGGTTGTCACACATTTTATTTATATTACACGAGAATTACAAGTAAAGCGAAAAAAGCGCAAAAAAAGCAAAACAACAAAAGCAAAAATAAAGCTTTCAGTGCAAAGCTTTCAGCCGCGCGCGCATTCATCTTGAAAAAGACCGCCTAATGCGGTTAAAACTATAGTCGAAGTAACTGGCGTAATCTTTCGTGTGTTATTCTCGTGTAATATAAATAAAATGAACAAAAAATAATGTCTAATAAAGTACTTTACAATAAAAAAAAAATTCTTTCGGCACCGCACGTTTTGTGCTTTTGCCAGTGTCAAATACAACAAACATGGGGAACAAACGTATAACAAATAATAAAAAATGTCCAAGTGCGAGTCGGTGACAAGTTTCTGTTCATTACCAAGTAATGACAGGTAATCAGCGGGCAATGGAGAGAGCTATGCTCGAAGTTTCTTTGCGCGATAAAATCCGAAACGTGGATATTCGCCAAAGAACCAGAGTCACCGACATAGCTGTTAAAATTTACAAGTTGAAGTGGCAATGGGCAGGCCACATCGCTCGAAGAACCGATAACCGATGGGGAAGAAAGGTTCTTGAGTGGAGACCACGAACCGGAAGATGCAGCGTAGGTAGGCCTCCCACTAGATGGACCGACGACATAGTGAGAGTCGCTGGCATCCAGTGGATGCAAAAGGCAGACTGTCGTTCAGTGTGGAGGTTAAAGGGGGAGGCCTATGTTCAGCAGTGGACGTCTTCTGGCTGATGATGATAATGATGAACAGGTAATTTCGAATTTTGTGATGGTACGCGAGCCCGAGTCGCACTTGGCCGGTTTTTTTTTCCAAGTCGGCGACATAAACTCTAAAGTAAGTACCTAATATCGTACATGATACAAAGTACTACTAAAGTAAAACTTTTAAGCTACGTTTACCATTTAATAACATGGCATGGTATGGCATGGCATGGCAGATGTGATCAAAAACGATATCAGGTGCGCAGCGTCTCAATAATTCATGCTACAAAATTGTTTATATGAACCAATCCAAGTACTGTCACGTCACGTTAGTCGTTACCGGGCCTAAAATAGATCCTTGTCATGTATGAAAACATTTCGACTCAACTGTTTGAATTATATTTTCTAGCTGATTCTAGTCCCAAACATCTTACCTATTTTGTTGATGATAACAAAACGCCCGTAAAATATTGAATTACAGGGGCTCCCATATAATTTTGATTGCCCGAAGCAAAGAGGGTTGTTATCAATAACTTGATTTTGCGCAACCTTGCTCCCGAGATAATCCGTTTGGAATAAAACATTATTACCCTCCGTTTTTTCTATTTTTAGGGTTCCGTACTTCGACCAAAATAAAATTAATGGACGGACCATAACCATTGAACTTGTTCAGTAAAAACGAGTCAAAACCGTCGCACATTACTTCAACACTTTATAACCATGTACAGTACAAAAAATAGAAACCAACTGTTTTTTGTTGTGTATTTACACTTCGGGAAAGCACACGCAGGCATCATTTTATCAGACTGTAACTGTAATAATTATAGTATTCATCATCATCATCATCAGCAACCATTCTCCACCCACTGCTGGGTATAATTAGGTCTCCTCTTCAGCGCGCCATCTTTTCCGGTCCTGTGCTAGCCTTGTCCACTGCTTTCCTGCTGTCCTAACGATGTCGTCCGACCAGCGGGCTGGTGGTCTGCCCGGTGGTCGTATTTATAGTATTAGGTATACATATTCATACAGGTATACAGGTTCTCGTCCAAGATACCACAGTGCCTCAAGACGAGGGTCTTTGACCAGTGTGTGTTGCCAGTGATGACATTTGGTACTGAGACGTGGTCCTTGACTGTTGGCCTTTTGGAAAAACTCAGAGTCACTCAGCGGGCAATGGAGAGAGCTATGCTCGGAGTTTCGTTGCGCGATAAAATCCGAAACGTGGATATTCGCCAAAGAACCAGAGTCACCGACATAGCTGTTAAAATTTGCAAGTTGAAGTGGCAATGGGCAGGCCACATCGCTCGAAGAACCGATAACCGATGGGGAAGAAAGGTTCTTGAGTGGAGACCACGAACCGGAAGACGCAGCGTAGGTAGGCCTCCCACTAGATGGACCGACGACATAGTGAGAGTCGCTGGCATCCAGTGGATGCAAAAGGCAGGCTGTCGTTCAGTGTGGAGGTTTAAGGTGGAGGCCTATGTTCAGCAGTGGACGTCTTCTGGCTGATGATGATGATGATGATACATAAAGATGTTACTAATTATAACTACTTAGTTATAAGAAATTTTGTATGTTCGTGATGGACAAAACTGTTGATACTTTTACTAATTTACTTTACCATCCATTTACACAGTTTATACAATAAAGATTTTCTGATTCTGATTCTGATTCAGATGTTTCGTTATCATGTAACAATAGTCACGTGTTGCACTTCCTACGGCTAGAGACCAACTGAAACGAAGTGAGCGCAGAGCGAGGTGAGAGTTGAAAAATGCGCTTCTTCTGGGCCCGTCCATTCGTTATATTTTGGTCGAAGGTTCCGTAGAAGAAAATATATTTGGTCATTATTTGAAACCTTTATAAGCCAAGTATTTATTTATTTATTATTTATTTATTCATTTAGCACGGTTATACACCAATTACCCGGACCCGGGACCCGGGTATGTCCTAAAACTGCGACCAAAACCACCGGAGGATGGGCAGCAGCGTCCTATTAGTACACGGTGAACTTACTGCGATCCCCAAGCCGCCTGCCAAGCGTGGGGATTATGGCAACACCCCTCTTTAAGAGGGAGGCCTTTGTCCAGCAGTGGACGTTTGATGGCTGCTGATGTGATGTGATACACCAATTACACTAAAGATACAAAATTATAAAAATGTATAACCTACAAAATTAACCAATTACATGTCAAAACGAAAAGCTTATTACATTAGTTAATAAAAATAAAGTATGAATTAGGCGCATCGTATATCTAGCAGGGAATAATTGAAACGGGCTGTTTTTTTTTTTGTTTTTTTATTTTTTTATTTGGAAAACATACAGTGATAAATAACTAAGTTATTGATACATTGAATAATTAAACACCATTTAGCAGTTTTCGCAACCATTTAGCATAATGATGATATTTTCCGTAAAAGCAAGATAGTCAAATTAAATTTTCAATTTGATGTGAAAATGTGTCTGTTTGTTCCTATTTCACGCATAGCAATGGAGCAACGGATCGAGGTTTTTTTAAGGTGGCCAACAAGCTTTACGGCCGCCGATAGCAAGCGACGTGAATTTCGAAACGTGATTTTTGAGTTGGTCAACAGTTAGTTGCGAGGGCCGGGGAGTGAGCGGTAGAAAAATTTACGGCTCCTGAGAGAATGTCGTACTAAGACATCAATAAACTTATGTATAAAAAAAAATAAAAAAATTAGGCTTGCGTTTGACCGCCATCTCTACTGATATTAAGCGATGATGCGGTCTACGTTGGAGCACGCTTGCCTAGAAGGAACCGATTCACTCATGATTTGAAGACACTCAGATTGTATCTATCGGGGAACAGGAACACCCATTCAGGCAGCGCATTCCAATGTGCGCTTTACAATCTGACGGCACCCGGTTCGATAATCAGCCCTGCATCAATTACTTAATACATAAATAAGTAATGTACCGTTCCGATGACATCGCTCAAGAATGGTGTAAACATCGTGAGGAAATCGGTTTGTTCAAGAATCTCAATGCCAGCATGGTGGATTAGGACCCACACTCTCTCTCTCTCTCTCTCTCTCTGAGAGAAGGGATGTGTGCGAATTGGGGGGGAAAATGGGGGTTGAAAGCTTAAATAAAATTCTACGCGTACGAAGTCGCTGGGAATAGTTACTTGTAATAATACATTGTATTGGTCATAGTAATTTTTAAACTTTTGCGATTTGAACACATGTTATAAATGGTTATCGGGACTACCACGTATTATTTAATTTAGGTAAAAAAATATGTACCTTTCGCTTGACGTTTCGACCAGATGCCTTATTATGGATGATTCGGATCGTGATTGCGATCGCGTGCCATCTCACTTACGCACGCGGTGCGAGTGAGTAGATGCGAACGGGACGGCATGCAATCTCGATCACGATCAAACTTCTATAATAAGGCCGTATGTTACAATGGCCGTGGTCACGAGCTGACTGAACACTGCGGGTGAGTCCGGCGAGAAGAGCGGGTGTTTTGTTCTTCTACCCTCACTTGATCTTGAAAAATCACAGAGTTGTCACTACGACACACAACACTGACTGTATCGGTAAATGTCCTAGTACCTACACCGCGGTTTGTACACTTGCTTACTATGGGATTCCACGACGCCGCTAACCCGATAAACATTTAAAACATGGTATTGGTCATAACGGAACCCTTACCAAAATAACAGATCACCCCCTTAACGCACTTTCTTTTATTATCCCCGTTAAAAGCCTTCTCATGATAAAGGAACTCCATTACATCAACGCAAGCTTAAAGATACATACGCAAATTGTACCTTCTACTACCACATACAACCGTGTCACAATCTACCATTTGTACATTTCTATTAAATGTAATAGAAAATTTTATACACTTACTGTGATAAGGTTCTAACAGTTGATTTCAGGAAGTACCTTGTCAAAATGAAGATATTGTGTATTTGTTTATGATATTTTTGGAAATGTGCGAAGTGGCTTATTGTGTAAAGGTTGTATGGTAAGAAAACGTGTTTGTATTTACGTTGCAAGCACTTACGTTAAAATTAAGCTATACGTCTTGCGATGACATTGTTATTGTATGAAGCCTTTGAAAATCTAATATTTTAAATGCGAAAGTTCGTATATTTATGTCAAAATGATGACTCAGTTGTAGCGGCTAAACAGATTTCAATAAAACTGATGTAGAGATACAACTTTAATAAACGTAACACCGGTTACCCTTAACCCTTTTAACCGGTTATGTATATGAAAACAAAATACAAGCTAAAACTAAAACTACAAATACAGTTAGACTGCCCATAGACCGTTGAAGGTCTAAAGACAATCCAAATGCTCAAGCCCACTACCAGTTGGCAGCGTACCCAGCATGCTGGCGGCATTACCACGTTGAATGGCAATACTTATGCGTTGAGCCAGAAACACGCCAGCATTTTGGTCACGCGTCGCATTAACCAGGCGCTCTGAAAGATTTTTGAAAATGAGGTGAGCTCCCGGTCCCCAAGGGCCCAATGTCTCGACCCCAAACGCCTCAAATATGTAACCACTGCCGAGGTTAGCATATTTGCGTCGCTTGTGCCGCTCTACCGAATTGGCAGCCGCGCCAGCCCTACCCTTTGTCTCAGGAAGATGTGACGGCGCCAAAGTATCGACACAAGTTGCGTCCCATACAAGGGGCCGCCCCAACCTCCAGGGCACAAGTGTCATACCGTTAGGCCTCCTTCCATCGTCGCGCGCAAGACCACTCGGTTCGAGCACAGCTGCGACATTGGCGGTGGAAAGAGCCCTGCGTATGATGTCGTTCAGGCTAGCGATGTATATGATGTTTCAATAATAGAACGGCCAAGTGCGATTCGGGCTCGCGCATCGAGGATTCCGTACCGCCATAAAATACAACCAGTTATTATTCAGGCTTAACGCCTTCCAAAATAGTTGATGCAATTGCTACGCAGTCAAATATTTAATACTACTTTGCTACAGTGACGCTCGAGTATAACACAATTATAAGAGCTAAAAAAAAAAAAAAAAAAACGAAAAAAAATATAGTTGCATGGGGAGTTGGGGACCCCGCTTTCGTTTTTATAGCCCGTTGGTCCAGTTGGTCGTGAACCTGCCTTCTGAGCTTAGGGGCGTGGGTTCGATTCCCACCTAGGACAAACATTTGTGTGATGAACATTTGTGTTTGTTCTATATCTGGGTGTTAATATCTATTTAAGTATGTATTTAAACCTATATATGTATGTATATCAGTCTCTGGCAGCCATATCACAAGCTTTGCTTAGTTTGGCGTCAGATGACCGTGTGTGCAAAAATGTCCCAAAAATATTTAATATATATATATTTTTTGACTTTTATTATTTGCTAATAAATTGGCCGTAACGTTACATTTTCTGTGAAAGTTTCAACTGGCTATCACGGTTCGGAAGATACAACCGTTAATATGTAGGACAGACCGACAGGCAGACAGACAGACATACATCATAGGCTTAGTAATAGGATCCCGTTTTTACCCTTTGGGTACGGAACCCTAAAAAGAGATAATGTTATAAAAATATTTACAAGTAGCGCTAACGATTTTTAATCAATATGTGGGAAACATTTTGGTTTCGTGTGTTTTTTTTTGGCTTTTGTGTTAACAGCTGTTTGTTTTGCATATAAAATAAAATAAATATGTTTATTAATGATACCAGCTAAAATACGCTTTGCTGGTCACACTTTTTGACATACTCTAAACACACACATGATATACTCTATACACGAATTCGTGTTGGTTGTTATTTGCTCTGTCATTGTTCGTGTTCCTTGCTGCTCTTGCATTGTGAGCTCATAATGCGAAAGTAATCCAGGGACTTAGGGTATAGCATAGATAAACATATATACTAGGGTATAGTATGTACTTACTTGTCGCGTCTGTATTATGTGTGTTTATAATATATATATATATCTTAATATATATAAATCTCGTGTCACAATGTTTGTCCTCAATGGACTCCTAAACCACTTAACCGATTATAATAAAATTCGCACACCATGTGCAGTTCAATCCAACTTGAGATATAGGATAGTTTAAATAATTATATAACTAGCGACCCGCCCCGGCTTCGCACGTAAATTACACCCGTGCGAAGCCGGGCGGGCGGGTCGCTAGTTTATTATACTATGTATCACATCATCAGCCATTAAATGTCCACTGCTGAACAAGGCCTCCCTCTTAGAGAGGGGTGTTGCCATAATACCCACGCTTGGCAGGCGGCTTGGGAATCGCAGTACGTTCACCGTGTACTAACAGGACGCTGCTGCCCATCCTCCGGTGGTTCTGGTCGCAGTTTTAGGACATACCCGGGTCCATACTATAGAAATGATACTATGTATCATTTAGTAGTATTTATTTAATGGTATCATTAAAAGTGTTTTAGCATACGTCGACTCTGTTACGTAAATTCTTTCCATCCAATGGTTGCCTGGGTGAGATCGCTTTTAGCGATAAGGCCGCCACTTGTGGCACTAGCTCGTAAGTGTTTTTTATCGTGCTGTAATTTTTATTTCTGTTGTACACAATAAATAGTTTCAATCTATCTAAACAAAAATCTCAAAGACAAGTTTTCCAATATATTTTCGAATGTATCTATATTCTGCGATGTTGTCGGGTCACGGCGGGAGGTGAACAACAAGCCAGATTCCCGATACAATCATTATTAGATTAGCATTAACTGCTCTGCATTTCGGGCAAACGACTTTGGATATTCCAAAACAGCCAGGGGGGTTAGACAAGCAAGACCCACTTTCTGCTAGCGTTAACGCCTGCGGAAAGATGAAATTGTATGAAACTGACATTGACAATGACTTGAGAGATGTTATCTCAAACTTATGTCATTTTCATACAATTTTATCTCTCCACAGAAAGTGGGTTTTGTCTAACCCCCCAGCAGGCCTAGCATGTGCTGTGGATAAATTGTCTTTCCACCGTTTTTATCCACGCCTAGACGCGACAAAGCTAGAATATGGATACGTTTGTCTTTTTCTCGCGGGATAAAAATGGTGGAAAGACAATATGTCCACGGCCCGTGCTAGGCCTGCAGGGGACTTACGGATAACGAAGCAACGCAGATCGAAAAATCACGCGAACGTGAACCTTATGGCGCGGAGATACGGTTCGCGGTCGCGTAACTTTTCTCATCACCTAAAAAAAATCACTTAAAATAGGTAGCCCTTATACGGCCCCTGGTGCCGTATGGCCAACTGCTAACGCGGTATCAAACTAACGTTAAATCCGCTCAGTTGGAAAATCACGCGAACGTGAACCATAACACGCCCAGATACGGTTTGCGGTCGCGTGATTTTCCAACTGAGCGGATTTAACGTTAGTTTGATACCGGTACGTTTCAATTGAGATCCCGGTGCTCTCCGTCAAGCACAGAGACGAGCCACCGAGGATGTTTTACACAAATAAACCAGCCAAGTGCGAGTCGGGCTCGCACACTGAGGGTTCTGTACCACAACAAAATTAAATAACGAAATTACCAGTTAAAACTTGGTATTGAACAGAATTTTGTCACCGACTCACACTTGGCCATTATTTATTATTTGTTATTATATTCTAGAGTGTCTATTATAATCATGCCAAATTTGATGCTTGTACGTATTACCGTTTTTACATTAGAGCTAATACAAAAATACGTTAAAAAATAAGTTTGATGTATGGGAACTCCCCTTTTGTTCTGATTTTTTGACTTTTTTATTATTTATTAGTTAATTCGCCATAACATTACAAATTCTGTGAAAATTTCAAGTAGCTACCTATTATGGTTCGCAAGATACAGCCTTTTAAAGTTAGGACGGACAGACAGACAGACAGACAGACGGACGGACAGACACACAATGTAGGCGAGAGTGAATCAGTTTCTTCTAGGCAAGCATGCTCTATCGTAGACCGCATCGTCGCTTAACATCAGGCGAGATGGCGGCCAAGCGCAAGCCTATCTCCTATAAAAAAAAATAAAAAAAAATTGGGTCCCGTTTTTACCATTTGGGTACGGTACCCTAAAAAGGTCAATGCATTAGCGTGACATGTATTGTGTTTTTGTTTAATTGTGGTCCATATCCAAGTCCCGCAGTGTACAGGCAGTACGAAGCTAACAGTGTATCACGTACAAAGCCAACTCATCTTTCCAGTTCAAAGGGCGAGCCACAATCCTATTTTCTATACAAAACTGAAACAAAGTGTTGATTTCCCATTTGACCACCTTTAAAGATAAGTTGGTACAGAACCCTCCGCTTCTCTCATTAAACCGTAATTTTTCCCTATCAACCCCGACCGGGCTGGCTCCGGCGAAGCACCAGGGAAAATCCGGGGAGAGGGCTATATTTAGATATATTTTGACTGTGTCTTGTGATTATACTAGCTGTTATGAAGAAATCATGTTTAAAATCATAAATCATGTAGTTTGAAAGAATGGGATCAAAAATGGTCAATCATTTACGCAATTAATGGACGACCCTTCGTATGATCTTCTAAAAATATGAATATGTATGAATATTGACATTTATCTAATTTTAATCTGACATTGTGTGTGTTGACATTTATTTAATTATTGATCTGAAATTGTATGTTTGACATTTATTTAATTTTAATTTGACTATTATCTGACTGAATGTATTTAATCTCTTTAATTGTTGTTATTTTGTTTATTGTAGGTAATCTTGTGACATTTGTTATGATATTGTGTTTTTGAAGTGTTATTAATGTCATTAGTGTAAGTCGTTTTTGTGCGGTGCTAATTTGAAATAAATAAATAAATAAATAATAAATAAATAAATTCTCTACTACAGGGAGGTACTCCCATTTTTATAGGAGACCCTTTTGATTTCACTCCATCAATTTCTACAATTTGTACACGGTCTTTCAGATATGTAGAAATTAATTCCAAAGCTGATCCAGTAACCCCGTAAAATGAAAATTTATTCAAAAGAGTTTAGTGATATTTCATCATCATCATCATTTCAGCCATAGCACGTCCACTGCTGGACATAGGCCTCCCCCATCGATCTCCAAAAGGGCCGGTTAGAAGCGGCCTGCATTCAGCGTTACCCTGCGGTCTATTTTAGGTCGTCTGTCCATCTTGTGGGTGGACGTCCTACGCTGTGCTTACCGGTCTGTGGTCTCCATTCCAGAACCTTTCGGCCCCATCGGCCATCTGTTCTGGTGATATTTAATGTTACATAATTCTCTACCATACCGGAACTAGTTGGCCCATACATGTCATGTTTTGCGGATTTCCTTTGAATGCTTGAGAGGCGTTCATAATTTCTTACAAAAGGGAGTGTAAGTCCCCTTTGACATACAGACAACCGTCGCAAATCTCATTACCTATTTGTATTATTAGAATAAATATTATTAATAATAATAAATAAATATTTTTTTGCACACACTGTCATCTGGCCCGAAACTAAACAAAGCTTGTGATATGGCTGCCAGAGACTGATAAACATACATACATAATTTTAAATACATACTTAAATAGATAGTAACAACCAGATATAGAACAAACACAAATGTTCATCACATAAATGTTTGTACTAGGTGAGAATCGAACCCACGCCCCCAAGCTCAGAAGGTAGGTTCACTACCAACTGTACCAACGGGCTATCTGTTATTGTTTAGTTACATATAGTTGCTCTATCTAGATTAGATAACTCTTTATTATAAGATCACAAAAACAAGTATAATATAAACATAACAATATAACTATTATCTAAGCTTTTAACAGGCAGCCTTATCGTTTAAAGCAATCTCTTCCAGACAATCGTGCATTAGTATATGAGCCAAAAAGCCAATTGCATGTAAATCACTAAAATTATGTAGGGTTCAGTAAAAGAAAAGCTTTAATTATAATGCTCGTAGTCCCAGGACTGAACATAGCTTCGCTTAGCATAGAACTAGTGCATAACTCGTGTTTTTTTTTATCTCGGTTCTTGTGTCTCTCGCTACGCTCAGGATTCTCTTTTAGAATCGTTAACTGCTCTCGGGATCAAACTTAGTCCTTCTCTTTTTAGGGTTCCGTACCCAAAGGTTAAAAACGGGTCCCTATTACTAAGCCTACGTGTCTGTCTGTCTGTCCTACCTATTAACGGCTATATCTTTCGAACGACTGTTAATAATAATAAATGTTATGACAGCAAAACTTGGGTTGCTTACTTTTTGCAAATTCATACTCGTTAGATCAGATTTCGGAGTCGCTGGCATCCAGTGAGTCGCTGGCATGCAGTGGATGCAAAAGGCAGGCTGTCGTTCAGTGTGGAGGTTAAAGGGGAGGCCTTTTTTTTTCGAGGGGGAAATCTTCCAAAGATACCCGGCTGCATTGGGGTGCAGCCAGGTTATGTGGGATTATACCCACTAAAACCCCGTCGGTGACCAGCCTTAGTGCTTGTCAAAAGGGCTCCGAGATCTCCAGAAGAACGCACCGGAGCCCTCGGCACTGCGCTACGGCTCCTCCCGAGACAACTGCGTTGTCTCAGCCCCTCCGCCCACGACAACGGTGGTCACACAACGTTGTCGTTCTGTCCCTGGGCACGCTTAAGTGGATGGTCAGAGCCCCAACTTTGACCTTCCCGAGCCCGTTTTAGTAGCCTCTTACTACAGGCAGGGGTTACCGGTGCCGTAATCTATTGCCCCGGCGCCAGGGCTAAGTTCAGCATTGGACGTCTTCTGGCTGATGATGATGATGATGATGAGATTAGATTTAATATCTTAGATAGTATGAAAATTCGCGTGTCTAAAGTTACAATTGTTCAAAAAACCTGGCTCAGCTCCATACAACTTTGCATACCAGCCATCTTGTATGAAGGCAAGAAATAGTGTATGTACTTTCTCCGTAAAATATGCAACCACTTGACAGTTGGTGCGTTCGACATCCGTACAAACCCCCACGTCATAACTAGACAAGTGAATCGCGAGACAAGTGGAAGAGTGCAAGCACTCGCGAAAACTGTTCGCTCGTGAAGCTGAGCTGTCTGTTGTGTAGCGAGGAGGTGACGCGTAGGACGGTATACACTGCTGGCTTCATTTACGTAGTTCAGTTTCTACTATAGTCCTTTTCAAATAGCATGGCACTTGTTTTTTTTTTTATTATAATTCGCCCATCGGGCAGGCTAAAGCCTTTAAGGCCATACCGCCTATTCTTCTGTTTTGTATAGTCTTAATAACGTCAAACAAGTCATAGTCACAGTCAGAGTCAAGCTAAGTAAGTCACGGTCAAGTCAAACTCATGCCTCTGTAAAGTGGTGGGAACTTTACAAGAGGCTTCTATGGAGTCTTGGAAACAACACGAAAAGACACGTTTCACCTCGTTATATCACTTGCCCACACTCGAGCACGTTTACTAGCACTTAATGAATAATAATTCACCATTTACTACACATTAACACTCGAAAATACACAAATCTAGGAAAATAATCCAACGAGCCGACATGTTTTATTCCATGTTGGCGCCAAAACTCCTTAAATATTTGTATGCTAATAATGCTACCAATACCAGTGTTTAAACGAAAAAAAAAAAAAAAAATAACAAAAAAAATTATAGCCCGTTGGTCCAGTTGGTAGTGAACCTACCTTCTGAGCTTGAGGGCGTGGGTTCGATTCCCATCTAGTACAAACATTTATGTGATGTTCATTTGTGTTTGTTCTATATCTGGTTGTTAATATCTATTTATCTGTATGTATTTAAAACTTTATAATTATGTGTGTATACCAGGCTCTGGCAGCCATATCACAAGCTTTGCTTAGTTTGGGTCAGATGAACACAATTGCCCCAAAACACAACAGACTCGCACTTGGTCAGTTTTATTTTTTTGTTATACTTTAGAGTGTGTACTATTAATCATGCCAAGTTTCACGCTTGTACGTATTATCATTTTTACATTAGAGCAAATACAAAAATACCCCAAAAAATACGTTTGTTTTATGGGGATTCTTCTTTAGTTTTCATATTAGCTTTTTTTTTACATCGGACTGAAGTTTGACCGTTTGGCTAATATTTGACCGCGATCTCGCCTGTTGGAAAGCGATGATGCGGTCGATGATGGAGCACGTTTGTCCAGTAATAACCTATTAACCCTAGACTAGAACACACCAAGATTGTAATGCTGCGGAAACACAGACAGGGGCAAGGCGTTCCATTGTTTTTATGTTCTAATTAAGAAAGTGGAGTCAAAACGCTTGGTGCGAATAAATGGCATTTCGTTAAAGTGAGGGTGACGCCTTGCCGTTCGTCTGGACGACCGGTAGTGAAAAGGTGATGGGGGAACAAGTTCGTGAAGTTCTGTTGCACATACTCCGTGGAAAATCCTAACTATGTATAATTGTCTGTTTTTAGAGCAGCAATGTGTCCGGAACACGTGAAAGTGGCACGTCATGAGATCCCCCGCGGGTGTGCACTAACGACGCCCTCTCGACTGCTCGGTGTTTAGCCAACATCTCGGAGCATCGTCACGCTAACTATCCAGGGGAGGTTGTTGGTATCTGGAACCCGTGACATTCTACTAGGTACTACATAATCTTCCTGGGATTTAAGGTATGGTAATGTAGGGTACTACACTATATACCATTTCGGTGAAGTCGGTCGGTCCACTAGCTTTTCGGTGAAGGACAAAATCGTGAGGAAACCGTCGTTTTTTTTTTGTGAGGAAACCTGCATAATATGCACGGAGAAGGAATTTAATGGCGTAGGTGAATGTGAATCCACCAACCCGCAACTGGGCCAGCGTGGTGGATATGGCCTAATCACAATCACTAATATGAGGTTTCGGGGGTAGGCTAAAGTCCAGCTGTAGACTGTTAAAAGGCTGATTATGATGATGATGATAAATGTAGGGCAAATGCCTCACATCAGACAAACAAGGGAAATATTATCATCATCGTCGTCATTTTATCGATCTGCAAAAGGGCCGGTTGGAAGCGGCCTGCATCCAGCGTTCGCTCGCCAACCCGCCTGCCAAGCGTAACGAGTATTGGTAAAACCCACCAAAAATGATTAGTACCAAAAAGACCAGGCCTCCAGACCTCCAGTCCCCGGCAGCTCCGCTATTCCTGGCTACGATAGCAGTCACGGTAACGGCGGGGTCAGGGGTGCTAAGAATCTCCAGCAGACTCTTGGGTACCACCCTAAACGCCGACGACTGGCCCTGGTAACACTCAAACAAGGGAAATTTGCCAATTACAATTATAGTAGACATAGACATAGACATCATTTATTTGTGGCAAAAAAATACAATAGTAATGGTAAAGAGACATTTAAATTAGTATTAGTATTAGTATGCCTTAGTACAAATGAGGAGATTTGGAGACGAACGCAAGTTACTGACATTTCCCACCGTGATTAGCAAGTTGAAGTGGCAGTGGGCAGGGCATATTGCACGCAGAATAGATGGCCGATGGGGCTGAAAGGTTTGCTTATGGCCTGGTAATCGCAGCGTAGGACGTCCACCCACAAGATGGACGGACAACCTAAAAGAGACTGCAGGAAAACGCTGGATGCAAGCCCCTTCCAACCTTTTGGAGATCGATGGGGGAGGCCTTTGTCCAGCAGTGGACGTTCTATGGCTGAAATGAGGATGATGTTGGCAATTATAGTTTGTGTTCAAATGTCTCCTTGAAATGAAAGTTTGCAGAAAGATCAGCACTGTTGACATGGTGTGTTTATATAGATTGTGACAAACAGACGCCATCACTTGCAAATATTTAAAAAAAACTCTAATTATCTGCAGAAACAATTGTTTGCGAGTTAAATTGAAAATAGTAAATAAATATATCTGGGACATTTTTGCACACACGGTCATCTAACCCCAAACTAAGCAAAGCTTGTAATATGGCTGCCAGAAACTGATATACGTACATATATATTTTTAAATACATACTTAAATAGATATTAACACCCAGACATAGAACAAACACAAATGTTCATCACACAAAATGTTTGTCCTAGATGGGAATCGAACCCACGCCCCCAAGCACAGAAGGTAGGTTCACTACCAACTGAGCCACCGGGGCAGCAAATGTTTTATAAGATCGTAGAAAAGTTTCTGAAAACTAGTAACTGCCCGTTCCACACGGTTTCTTGGAGCCATAACTTATGGTTTAACAAGAAACCGTGAAAACAACTATTATGTATTCTGTACCATGACTCAAACCACAAACACGAATCAATCCACCCAAACATGCAAACTTTCAATCAACAATAAACAATTTACATCAAAGACCGTCCTAAGATAGCCAAAACATGGCCAAAACAAATTAACTAAGCCTCTCACATGTTTGGCCCGATAGGCGCAGAGAATCCCATCTTGTGCAAAGTTGAAATTGAATACAATCTTGCTATACTCCAACAAACTTAAAACATACATTCCGAGAGAAATCAACTCTAATAATCTGGGTTGGCCCGGGAGCGGAGCGAGGGACGTGTAATGGGGCAAATGGTAGAAAGGGTCCAAACTAATGAGAGCTTGAGATTACTAAGTGCATTTTTGAGCCCGGGCTCTAAATATGAAAAGTTTTGATACGTTTTTAACCACCGACGAAAACAGAGAGGTGTTGTCGTGTGTAGCTTTATATCTGTGGCATCATGACTCCCAAACAGCTGAAGCAATTTTGATTACGTATTTTTTTGTTGGAAAACTGACTTGATCGAGAATGCGTAGCTAAGATTTAAGAAAATCTGTTCACCCGTTTGAAGATTATCAGCTCTTTAATTGGGGTTAAACAAAAACATTCTAAGCTTGTTTATGAATTACTTAGGACAATGTTCATCGGTTCTTGAGTGGAGACCACGAACCGGAAGACGCAGCGTAGGTAGGCCTCCCACTAGATGGATCGACGACATAGTGAGAGTCGCTGGCATCCAGTGGATGCAAAAGGCAGGCCGTCGTTCAGTGTGGAAGTTAAAGGGGGAGGCCCATGTTCAGCAGTGGACGTCTTCTGGCTGATGATGATGATGATGATGAATGTTCATCGAAACACTATCACTGCCAAATTTCGATTAGATGGGCTTAGCCGTTTAGTTGTGAAAGGCGAACAAACAGACAGAGAATGTTGCTTTCGCTTTTATAATATTATTTAGGATTAGAATGTGAGGGCATGCACTATTGCACCTGGTCTATAAAGTTCAGAATATGCCCTACAATTTCAGATAGCCCGTTGGTCCAGTTGGTAGTGTGCAGAAGGCAGGTTCTTTTGCACTTGGGGCGTGGGTTTGATTCCCACCTAGGGCAAAAAATTCATGTAATGAACATTTGTGTTTGTACTATATCTGGGTGTTAATATCTATTTAAGTGTGTATATCAGTCTCTGGCAGCCGTATCACAAGCTTTGCTTAGTTTGGGGTCAGATGACCGTGTGTGCAAAAATGTCCCAAATATCCCGAATATGTCCCGAACTTCTTGTGAACAGAGACGTTCCTACCCGCAGGCCCCGGGTAATCCCCGCAATGACGTTCGGTATGTCATTCGTAAGTTTAATTACAATTTTGCGAGAGCAGCGCGAGGTGGGTTCGGGTACGTGCCCTGCGTTCGTTATTAGTTCACCAATTTTCATATTAGCTTAAATAATATGTTAGGCCAAGTGTGGTGTACGGGAGACACTTGCGCGATTTTATTTAACGGCCTCTTACAGCAAATTTGACGGTTTAAAATGAATTTTATTCAGTTAAATTACAATATTTGAGCTGAAAAAAAATACATGTCACAGATACATCTGTGTTTGAGTTTATGATTTGGTTCAAAACACGATAGAATAAACTTTCCTCGATCAAAAAAAAATCTGAAACAAAGTCGATTCAGTTAATTTTTTTCGTTTTATGCTCCAATGAAAGCTCGTAACAACCTGGAAATTGCATGTACTGAAAGGTAATATTTTTTTTTTTTTTATTAAAATTGAATTGAATAGTTTCGCCGAGTTTTGATTCTGACATTTTTTGGCACGATTGTGATTCTTTTTTTTTTTTTTTTTTTTTTTATTCATGACATTTGTCTTATTTATTTGGTCAAAAAATGCTCGCCATTCTTCTTTCTTCTCCCTTCCTTCCGGTCTTCTCCTTTTTCTACATTTCCCTTGAAATTGTGATTCTTGATGTATTTTATCTCGATGCTTTTTGCATATACTTTTGAGGTATTTTTTACGTGGTGTTCACACATTTTATTAAATTTTACGTAAGTATTTCCTGTGTAATAAATATACAATAAAAATAAGTATATTTGTTTGCCAGTTTGTTTGATCCTCTTTCACACAGCCATGGAGCAGCAAACCAACGTCATTTTTTACATAGAGTTAGTTGAAAGATTAGACAGTGATGTTGTATATTTTTATTCCGGAAAAAACGTAGTGTCTTAGGGAATACCACGCAGGTAAAACCACGGAGAACAGCTAGTAAAGTCATCAACATGATGTTTTATCGTAATGTAAATTATGTAAATATAATGAAATAATCTAACATACTTTTTACAACAACTACAGAAAGACATCCTATATCATTAAGTTAAACATACAACTCTTAATGATATACAATTATCTCTTAACTGCTCAGATAAGAACTCAAATAAAATAAAATTTCTCTCGTCTCGTTTCAGTAACACCCAAGCAGGTTCAAAATAAAGACATGGTTATCACAGTCCACAAAACTGATAGCAGCCCTCCAGCAAGGGCACTCTTAATGGCCGTGGAACTTCTAGGCCTCGAAGTTAAACTTATAGACGTAAATTTTCAGACTAAAGAACACATCAAACCAGAATACCTCAAAAAGAACCCCATCCATACTGTGCCTTTACTTGAAGATGAAGATTTTATAATCGCAGACAGCCACGTCATAATAACGTACCTAGTGTCCAAATACGGAACAGAACTACATGAAACATTGTACCCAAGCGAATTAAAAGAAAGAGCTATAACTGATCATCGTCTATACCTCGATGGTACGATTCTGTTTCCAAGACTTCTAGCTATTGTCAAATCTGTTTTAAACGACAAAGCTCCGGGACCAAACGCTAAACAGTTAGAAGAAGTGATGGAAGCTTATGGTTTTGTTGAGAAGTTTCTAGAACAGGCTAGATTTTTAGCTGGAGATCACATCACAGTAGCTGATATTTCAGCAGTTTCTACGGTTTCGTCTTTAGATGCTCTGGTGCCAATAGAGAGAGAAAAGTTCCCTAAAATTATTGACTGGTGGAATAAACTCAAAGCAGAAAGTTGGTACCAAAAAGTCAACGTTCCAGGATTAACCCAATTTGAAAGTCATCTCAAGAGTACAATGGAGCAGAATGCTAAAAATTGTTAATTTTGTGTTTTATTTAGTGCATTTAAATGCACAAGATATTTGTGTTTTTATTCTGAATTTGTATTTCGCAACTTAACGGTTTTTTGTACTACTACCCGGCAGAGATAAGAAGATAGCTGATATTTGCTGTTCAGGACATTTATTATATACTTACTTATTACTTTTATACGTGTTTCTGGCTCAACGCATAAGCATTGCCATTCAACGTGGTAATGCCGCCAGCATGCTGGGTACGCTGCCAACTGGTAGTGGGCTTGATCATTTGGATTGTCTTTAGAACTTCAACGGTCTATGGGCAGTCTAACTGTATTTGTAGTTTTAGTTTTAGCTTGTATTTTGTTTACTTATTTCATCATCATCATCATCATTTCAGCCATAGGACGTCCACTGCTGGACATAGGCCTCCCCCATCGATCTCCAAAAGGGCCGGTTGGAAGCGGCCTGCATCCAGCGTTTCTCTGCGTCTGTCTCTTTTAGGTCGTCTGTCCATCTTGTGGGTGGACGTCCTACGCTGCGCTTACCAGTCCGTGGTCTCCATTCCAGAACCTTTCGGCCCCATCGGCCATCTGTTCTGCGTGATATGAGCCCTGCCCACTGCCACTTCAACTTGCTAATCCGGTGGGCTATGTCGGTGACTTTCGTTCGTCTACGGATCACTTATTTTACTTACGGTTTACTTATTTATGAACACAATAATATTTAAGTTCATCATCATCATCATAATCATGTCAGTGAATGTCATGTCTTTTAGCTAATGAGATTCTCAGACATGCCGGTTTCCTCACGATGTTTTTTTCACCGTCTTTGAGCAATGGCATCGAAACTGCACGTCATTTATTTATATACTAAATAAGTCATTATTCTCCGAGGATTAAACCAGGGTGTCAGATTGTAAAGCGCACATGCTGCCGCTCGGCCACCGTCGCTCCCTAATATTATGTAAGTTGCTTGCCTAATGTGTAAATGTCGTTGACGTCATAGAAGGTATTATCAAAACAGACTTCGTGAACATGCATCAGAGCAACATCTTTTTTCTTGCGTAGAATGGCTCTTGTCAGCCAAATCATTGCCAAATACTGAGTTAATGTTTGTCATTCCGTTGTCGCTTATGACTTGAGCTGCATCAAAACTCGTGCGTTCAAGTTAGCTCATGAGAAGCGCGCGTGAGGTGAGCTCTTTACACTGCAGCCACCTGTATTGTAATTAGTTTAACTGCCGCGCGTTGCTGATGCGGTCTTCTACAAGTTTTGGCATACTTTCAATGGCATTAATTGCTTTATTCTAGAGGAATCTAATTTGATATTATTTACCTACAAATTTACTTTACTTTTTCGGTATCTTGCGCAACGTGTAAGCATTGCAATACAACGCGGCAATGTGGCCAGCATTTTGGGAACGATGCCAACGGGCAGCGGTTTATTAGATTAGTTTAGTTTAATATAATATATTTTTATTTAGCGTATTTAATTTAATTTAGTTTAGTATTAGTTTTTAATTTTGTAAGTAGTTTTAGGTTTTATTTTTGTTTCTATTCCAAATATGTGTAATTTTCTTGTTTAATTAAAATTCTTTACTTTTTTATTTTTTTAAGTACGGATAAGTCCAACCTAACCTAACCTATACTGTCCCACTCCTTTATTAAGTCCGCGTTTGACCACCGACTCGCCTGTTGGTATGCGACGATGTGGTCGAAGATGAAACACGCAGACTTAGAAGATACCTATTCACTCTGGCCTTGAAAAGGCCCAGATTATCTCTCAGGAAACAAGGAAGCGGGCAGGTTGTTCCAATCCTTGGCCGTACGGATTAGAAACCTAGTATTGAAACGTTTGGTACGTATCCAAGGAAAATCTACAATGTATGGGTGGTAGTGGGCCGTTCTCCTATTTGTCTTGTAGTAGAAACCGGACATGTTATGAAATGTAAATAACGGACTGTTATTTACATTTCACACTAATATAAATGCAGATGGTCCTTAACTGTTGGCCTTTTGGAAAAACTCAGAGTAACTCAGCGGGCAATGGAGAGAGCTATGCTCGGAGTTTCTTTGCGCGATAAAATCCGAAACGTGGATATTCGCCAAAGAACCAGAGTCACCGACATAGCTGTTAAAATTTGCAAGTTGAAGTGGCAATGGGCAGGCCACATCGCTCGAAGAACCGATAACCGATGGGGAAGAAAGGTTCTTGAGTGGAGACCGCGAACCGGAAGACGCAGCGTAGGTAGGCCTCTCACTAGATGGACGTAGACATAGTGAGAGTCGCTGGCATCCAGTGGATGCAAAAGGCAGGCTGTCGTTCAGTGTGGAGGTTAAAGGGGGAGGCCTATGTTCAGCAGTCGACGTCTTCTGGCTGATGATGATGATGAGAAATGCAGAAGATTGCGTGATAGTATGTAAGTGTATATGTTTGTTTCCCACTTTTACTGCGTAAAAACGGATCGAAATGAGATTTATCATAGAGATAGCTTTAGCATATAGACTAAATCAAGGATCCTGTAGACTAGCAGATGAAACCGTGGGTTGCTGCTAGTTGCTAATTAAAGAAGTTTAGGACCAGTGATGGTAAGTTTTTATGCGAGTGACGAAACAAGTAAGTCACTAGTCTGATGGTGCTGGCATGACGCTTCCCCATAAAACACCCAGAATATGCACAAAGAGAAGCATAAGTCCGGAAATGCATACTAGTGGGCGAGTGAAAATGATTATAGTAATAGCCAGCTTAAATAATTTGTTCAAGACATTGGGTAAGAAAGAGATAACACAAAGTGTGTTGTGTTTAAAAACGTAACCGAGAAACCCGCATTCGTTTTCGTATTTCATTATGTATTTTATGATATAGTGATTTAGTTCAATAGTCATACATTAGACCAACCACAATGCCTACAATGCCATGGCTATGCCTACCAAGCTTTGACAAATAAATAATTTGATTTGATTTAGTATATATATTTATATTATATTTAGTAAACTTGTATATCTTTATCTCTACATAGTATAAATTGAAGTCGCTTCGCGCCTGTGTGTCTATTTATGTCTGTATGGCCGCTAACTCCTCCTAAACCACGCAACGGAACTTGATGTGGTTTTCACTATCAGTTAGATTCATTTTCACGGAAGGTTTATATATATAACTATAGCGACCCGCCCCGGCTTTGCACGTAAATTACACCCGTGCGAAGCCGGGCGGGCGGGTCGCTAGTATTATATAATTCATTCTCTCAAACAAGTATTAATTTGTAACGGATATTATTATTACTATAATGAAACAACTAAACGTTACTTATCTTTTATCGTACACTATCACCAGTATTGCAAGTGTGGTCACGTTATCTCCAATCAACAAATCAATATCAACGCACCGATAGGAGTTTAAGGCGACTTCAGTGCTAACTCGATTCAGTATCTAACAAACAGTGAAACGTGTAACATCATGGTGATAACACTTTACAAAATCGACGCCAGTCCCCCTGTCAGGGCAGTCTTAATGACTGTAGAACTCCTCGGCCTTAAAATTGAAACAAAAGAAATCAACACCCTCGCTAAAGAACAGTATGAACCGGGATATCTAGAGAAGAACCCTACTCACACCGTCCCGATGATTGAAGATGGAGACTTCATCTTGGCAGATAGTCATGCTATCATCACAT
Source organism: Agriopis marginaria (assembly GCA_932305915.1). Lineage (NCBI taxonomy): Eukaryota > Metazoa > Arthropoda > Insecta > Lepidoptera > Geometridae > Agriopis > Agriopis marginaria. Next base: position 893,045 of record OW029932.1, read on the forward strand.
ACCTAGTGTCCAAGTACGGAGCGGAACTACGAGCGACTCTATACCCTGTAGACTTGAGGACAAGAGCCACAATCGATCACCGTCTATACGTCGATGCGACTTTAGTCTTCCCGAAGATCAGAGAACTTGTGATTTCTGTGCTGATGAAAAAAGCCTCAGGACCCAATGCCGAGCAGACCGCAGCAGTGCTTGAATCTTACGGCTATCTTGAGAAATATTTAGAAAGATCTCCTTTCTTGGCTGCTGACCACATCACTGTAGCTGATATTTCGGCCGTGTCTACTGTGTCTACGTTAAATGTCTTTGTTCCAGTAGAACCAGAGAAGTTCCCGAAGATAACCGAGTGGTGGGAGAAGATTAAGGCTAAGGAATGGTATCAGAAGGCGAACGTTCCTGGACTGACGCAGTTCGAAGGGTTCCTCAAAAATGCTATGGAGCAGAATTCTAAAAGCAGCTAAAATAATACTAAAGTCAATTTTATGATTATAAACTTCCATATAAAATTATTGTTGTTTTTTTTTGTTCAACATCCCTCCTGCCCATTTTTCTATCGGACTGCCAGAGTGGGCACGAAGAATCGTCACCGCTTTATGGTTGATATTCCGAGAACCCGTACGAAGCGATTTGATTCCACATTTATTGTGCGAACTGCTAGTCTGTGGAACTCGGTGCCTGAGTGGGTGTTCCCCGATAGTTACAATCTGGGTGTCTTCAAGTCGTGAGAGAATAGGATTCTTCTAGGCAAGCGTGCTCCATCGTAGGCCACATCATCGCTTAACATCAGGCGAGTTGTCGGCCAAGCGCAAGCATATTTATTATAGTAGATTAAAAAAAAAAAAAAAAAAAAAAAAACATCATAGTTAAATGGAGGATATATTCCTAATCTTGATTTTCAAAATCTCAAAATATCTATTTTCAAAATAGCGATATTACAAATTTTTGATGAAAAGAAAAAAGATTAAATTAGATAAAGCGCAAAATGGCGTACTTCTGACAAGTAATCATTTACTTTATCTTATTGACGCATTCTTATCACGCAGATATTAGTGTTTGGACAGTGGCTTAGTATTGTTGGTCAACAATGTCAATAGTCACTCTCTAAAGACAGGATGAAATAAAATCATAAATATTTTTTTCTATTAATATCATATTGTAGACTCTTCTATACAGGGTTATTGGCATTCAGTTATCATCCTCTTAAAGACGCCTTCAATACGTCTTGAAACAACTTTTACTGTATGACTTATCAAAAATCCGCAAAAAAATATCTGCTGTTTTATGTTATTTTGCCGGGGGTGAAAGATTTTTTTGTATGTAACGGTTTTTTTCGCGAATATCGAAAAGTCGTAGAATGAAAGTTGTTTATTTTGATGTACTGAGGCCTTAAGAGGATGTTAACTGATTACAAGTACCCCTGTATATATTATGGGGTTATGAGCTGGTATATTGCGGATGTACCAGGAACCTATAGACTTTTTTGTCGAAGAGAAAATTTTCCTAAGATACCAGGCTGCATTGGGGTGCAACTACGTTATGTGACTACCCACTAAAGCCCCGGCCTTAGTGCTTGACTAGAGAACCCAAGAATTTACAGAGCAACACCGTGGAACCCTCAGGAGTGCTCCTGCCGAGATAACTGCGTATTGCCTCGACTCCTCAGCCTGCGACAACGTCGGTCACACACGTTGTCGTCCTCTCCCAGGGCTTGCTAAGGTGGCTGGTCAGAGCCCCACCTTCGACCAATCCGAAGGAATCTATAGACCCTAATAGCACCTTACCTCACACAATTAGTTATCATATTTTGGTACACCATGTGTCATTTGTACTGACGCCATCAAAAATACTGTCAGGAACAAGTGGATGCGAATAGCGAGAGAACGGGGAGAGTGGCATAAACAAAAGGTGGTCTATACCCAGCAGTGGGTCATTCAAGGCTGATGATGATGATGTGTCATTTGTCCAAGAAAAAGTGCAGGGCCATCTGTGAGGCCATATGAAGTTCAATCAGGTTTTAATTCAGTATAATGTGTATTTGTCTAAGTATGTTTATTTTTGAAAAGTTGAATTAAAACTACGAATTCTGATCACTTTCGCTAGGTTTTTGAACGCAAGACTGTAGCAGTGAAATATCAAAGGAAAATGTTTTTATTCAGTTTTTTATTAACTCGTATAATCGGCGTTTGACGACCAACTTCCCTCTTGGTAAGCGACGATGGGGTCGAAGAAAGGACCTTATCAATAAATACTTAGACCGAGTCAAGGCGAGTCACAAAAGGTTTCTTTTCAGCTGGGTATAATTATGTTTTCCAATATTTCTTACATACACTAAAGTAGGCATAAGAAGTTATATTATTAGCACAATTTGCGTTGTCTTAGACAAAACAACTCAAAATTATATTTTAGCTCCCCAAGCGAAGTTTACTTACCATAATTAAGGGGGTAAAGCATTGCTTTTAAATAGGTGTACCACCTAGTTATAACGGACTTGCCGAGTGCTTTGTCAACAAACAGCATTTCAACGTAAACTTTAGTTGACAAAGAAACCAACTTCGTCAACTTCTTGCCAAACAAAATACCCAATTATCATCCAGTAAACAATGCTAAACTTCGTCGAAGTCTTTTCGCCCGTGAAGTGCTTTTCCTTGCGAGATTCGGCGAAAATTGACGCATTTCCTACTTCGCGAGTCGTCATTAAAAGTTGCACGGATTTATAAAAATATACGAAATATTATAATTTATAGATGCAAGTAGGTGTTGCTATGCTGTTTTACAAGGAGTTGGTGTTGTAATAGATAAGAAAATAATTTATTTTAGTACTTACAGCCTTACTTAGAAACGTCAGTTAAGCGTGTATTAACTTTAATTTGCTATATCTCGTTTTTACGCGTGATATTTACCACCTGGGAAAAGTTAACCGAGCAAGGGCTACCAGCTACCGCTGTTTAGGTGATGAGAAAATTTGCGCGACTGTAAACCGTATCTCGGCGCGCTAAGGTTCACCTTCGCGTGATTTTGCGAATTGCGCTGTTTCAGCACTAATTCAAGCATGACTTAGCCATAAGGCCCCTGTTTTATTTAACCTGTGCTGAGTGGCCTCCCAGGCCATGCGAAAGTAATGTACTTGTGGTTCATCATCATCAGCCAGAAGACGTCCACTGCTGAACATAGGCCTCCCCCTTTAACCTCCACACTGAACGACAGCCTGCCATCTGCACCCACTGGATGCCCCCAACTCTCACAATGTCGTCGGTCCATCTAGTGGGAGGCCTACTTACGCTGCGTCTTCCGGTTCGTGGTCTCCACTCAAGAACCTTTCTTCCCCATCGGTTATCGGTTCTTCAGTAGTTTCGAGTTTTATTGCACTTGCAGTTTTTAAGGTTTATCATATTTATTTATTTAATACTTTATTGCACACTTACAAATTAAGTAAACATGTACAATTGGAGGACTTAATGCTAAACATTTAAACTTATTTAAGGTGGTTCGTTGCACAAATGGCGGGAAATACAAATTTCAAACAGTTTTCTTGTCTTAGTAGCTAGGCCGGGTAATTATTGTAAACAACCATGATGTTTGCACAGATTGATTATTATTCTTTACAAAATCATGTAAAGTTATTTATCTCTAATGCCCATTATTACTTACATTTGTGAATAAACAAAATTTTGCTGTTTCAAACGGTTTATTCACAAATGTAAGTAATATGGTGCGTTACTGTTAAATAATTGTACATTATAATGTAAAGAACAGCCAACATTTTGCGCAAACACTGTGTTATTTAAAAATAATTACCTGGTCTGGCTCATCATCATCATGATCAGCCAGAAGACGTCCACTGCTGAACATAGGCCTCCCCCTTTAACCTCCACACTGAACGACAGCCTGCCTTTTGCATCCACTGGATGCCAGCGACTCTCACTAATAATTGAAAATCTCAATAATTGGTCTGGCTACTAGGACTAAAAAACTGATTAAAATTTAAATTTCCCGCCATAGGTGAATCGAACCACCTTAAAATGTTCAGTTGGTAGATTATACAACGATAGGAACAGTAAAGAAAAATAATCACATAATACAAAACAAATCTGCAAAGATAACTTATCGCAATCTGCTACGTGATAGATAATATTATAATCAAAACAACACGTTTTATACTGCACCCTGGATATCTTTTCTATATGTTTTAAATGTTTATCGGGACTTATCATGTATTATTTAATATAGGTAAAAAAAAAATATGCCGTATATATGTAATACCGATACAGTCAACCCTGCGATTTTTCAAGATCAAGTGAGGGTAGGAGAACAAAACACCCGCTCTTCTCGCCGGACTCACCCGCAGTTTTCAGTCAGCTCGTGACCACGGCCATTGTAACATGGTCGAAACGTTGAGCGAAAGGTACCTATTTTTTTTCTATTTTATTTTTTATTTTTTTACCTATATTAAATAATACGTGATAAGTCCCGATAAACATTTAAAACATGTGTTCAAATCGCGAAAGTTTAAAAATTACTATCTTTTCTATAGGTCAGGCTAGGCGTTTGACAACAGCTCACCATATATTAGTGATAATGTGCTTGAAGATCGTAAACATACATATCTAGGAACTGGTTTTCAAGTGAATCGGAACACAGATATGTCGGTTTAGCGACAGATTTTTAATTGGAGGGTAGTAGGTAGCTTCTTCGACCAAAATAAAATGAATGGACGGGCTATAACCATTAAACTTGCTCAGTAAAAACGAGTCAAAACCGTCGGACATTACTTCAACACCTAATTATAACCATGTACAGTACATTTGTTACAAAAAATTGATAGCGGTTTTTTGCTGTGCATTTACACTTAGGGAAAGCACGCGAAGGCATAGTTTTATCAAATGTTTTGTTATCATGCAACAATAGACTTGTGTGAAACTTTCTACTGCTAGAGACCGATTGAAACAAAGGGAGCGCCGGCGCTCATTTTCTAATCTTCGAAAATCTTCTTCTGGGCCTGTACATTCATTTTATTTTGGTCGAAGGGTAGCTACCGAGCGAGCGTCAGAAAGTAACCTACATCAAAATTATCACCAAAAACTCTATTTAACCCTCGACGCAAACAGAAGGGTGTAATAAGTTTATTGTGCGAATCTGTGTGCAGGAACGTAGCTAGGGGGGGAGGGTTCAGGGGTTCAAACTCCCCCTGAAATATTCAAATACATAATTATTACATTAAAATAAGGAGAGGCGAGCATTTTCTTGTTTTATTTTCTTAAACTATCTTCGGCCCTGCCAATGACTTATTTAATAAATAATTAAATTAAAGTTATATGATTATTTACGGGATATTTACCGTGGTAAGGTAGTTGAATGAGCTCCCGATATTTCGGCGCAGTTACGTGCACCATAAAACTCAGAGTCACACAGCGAATGGAGAGAGCTATGCTCGGAGTTTCTTTGCGCGATAAAATCCGAAACGTAGATACAAAACAAAGAACCAGAACACCGACATAGCTGTTAAAATTTGCAAGTTGAAGTGGCAATGGGCAGGCCACATCGCTCGAAGAACCGATAACCGATGGGGAAGAAAGGTTCTTGAGTGGAGACCACGAACCGGAAGACGCAGCGTAGGGAGGCCTCCCACTAGATGGACCGACGACATTGTGAGAGTCGCGGGCATCCAGTGGATACAAAAGGCAGGCTGTCGTTCAGTGTGGAGGTTAAAGGGGGAGGCCTATGTTCAGCAGTGGACGTCTTTTGGCTGATGATGATGATGATGACATGCACCACGTTCACGGGAAATTACGACGGTAAATATCCCGTAAATAATCATGTAACTTTAGTGAACAACCGTGAGAGTTTAAAACAGTGTTTTAATTAAATTATGTGCAGTTTTCGATGACATTACTTACAATCATGAGGATAGCAGTATGTCCAAGAACCTCAAACGTTCAAAGACATGTGACATTCACCAACATGCACTGGGTAATCATGATGGATTGGGCTCATCTTCCCTCTGAGAGACCTGTGTCCCAGTAGTGGAAACATGATAGGCTGATAATGACGACGGACCACGTAGTTTACGCACATATTAAGTGGGCACATGGGCAGCGTTTTGTCCATACAAACGTGTTCTCGTGTTTCCTCCCTGGATAATACCGCTAGAACTGTAATTTTTTAATATAAAATTTATCTCCTCTATTGTCATGCTTCAATCATTTATTTTTTCTTATAAGTTAACTACTATAAGAAATATGAGCCTTTAAATATTCCAAAAATTTCTGTTTTTTACCGCCATGTTCAGACGTCTGTCAAACAAATTTGACGAGTTTATAAAACAAAAATAAATGACAGGTTCTTTATTAGTTTTCACAACATTTATTTTTATTTTTTTATTTTATGCCATAGGTGGCAAACAAGCAGACGGGCTGCCTGATGGAAAGCAGTCACCGTCGCCTATGGATACTTGTAACACCAGAGGCATCACTAATACGTTGCCGACCCTTAAGAACTCGATTAACTCGCCTTTTGAAGAACCCCATGTTGTAGCTTCTCGGAAACACCGTAGAAGGTAGCTTATTCCACATTTTGCAGGTATGAGGCAAGAAGGATCGTGTGAAACACACAGTGTGCGATTTCCACTGATCTATTATGTGTGGATGAGCCTTCAGGCGGTGGCGGCTAGTGCGAATTAATTTAAAAAATAATGAAATCGGCCCAGTTTTGAATGAGGAAACAGAAAAATACAAGACGATGATTTTGTCTACCTTTCGTAGGTACAATCGATCCGAGCTGCAGTTGTCCCTATTGCGCTCTACTGGGAGAGGCTTGAGGTCAAGGGACAGCAATAGATTTGCTAAATACCTATTCATCAAATTTCTTGGCCGTGGTATGCCCTCTTAATAATCCTTACTAATACACGGAAATCAGGCCACGTCCTCTTAACAAGGAAGTTTTTGTATCTATGACCGGAACTGCGTATAACCTTCGCTCAGGGACAAAGTCACTAGATGTTAGTAGTGCGTGGTAATTTGTATGCATTCTGAGTGCCTAGCACATTTCGAGAGCCTTGATCTAAAATTAGTTTTGGAACGCATGCATTTGGTATGTGAGATGGACTTGGAAACCAGTAATTTTTTCTCTTCACACTTGACAGAATAAAAAGTAGTGTGCAATCGGACATATTGTCTCTTATGTTTTAAAATTAACACCCTAACCTATATTGTCCGACTCCCTTATTAAGTCCACGTTTGACTACTAACTCGCCTATTAGTAAGCGATGATGTAGTCGAAGATGAAGCACGCAGACTTAGAAAATACTAGAGATAGGTATTGACACTGGCCTTGAAAAGGCCCAGATTATATCTGTCAGGAGACAATGAAGCCCGAGATTGTTACGGATTAGAAACGTAGAATCGAAACGTTTGCTACGTATCCAAGGAAAATCCTAAATGTATGGGTGGTAGTGGGCCGATTTCCTACTTGTTGTGATAACCTCCCTACTTGCGAAATCGGGTAAAAACAGTAATATGTAAGTACCTACCTAAGTTTATATTCCTAATAGCTGGTTTTATCTTTTCCAGTAACCACTTATTACGTTTATGGTATTAGATAAATGGGTTTATATTATACAAGATTACAAACTTTACTTCTTTAATAATAATAAATAAATAAATATCTGGGACATTTTTGCACATACGGTCATCTGACCCCAAACTAAGCAAAGCTTGTAATATGGCTGCCAGAAACTGATATGCGTACATATATATTTTTAAATACATACTTAAATAGATATTAACACCCAGATATAGAACAAACACAAATGTTCATCACACAAATGTTTGTCCTAGATGGGAATCGAACCCACGCCCCCAAGCACAGAAGATAGGTTCACTACCAACTGAGCCACCGGGGCAGTCATATTTTTTTTAATATTTTTTTTCTTATATTATTTTTCTTATATTTTTCTTATATTCTTTACTAGCGACCCGCCCGCCCGGCTTCGCACGGGTGTAATTTACGTGCGAAGCCGGGTCGGGTCGCTAGTTATATATATAAACCTTCCGTGAAAATTTATCTAACTGATGGTGAAAACCGCATCAAAATCCGTTGCGTGGTTTAGGAGGAGTTAGCGGCCATACAGACATACAGACAGACGCGGAAAGCGACTTCAATTTATACTATGTAGAGATAATATTAGTGTAGATAGACGACTTTGTTTACATAGTTCAATAAAATACCTACTTACAGTCAATTAACAAATATAAGGAGATTAAATTTTTAATAGAATAGCTATCAGAATTTTTCATGAGAGCCACCAAAATCGCGTTTTTACGCATGTAATAGGTACTTAGTAACTAATAGGTAAATTAACTTACAATCACGTCAGACACACGTTATTTACTGATGTTTACTACTAGAGAAAGTAGGTATTTCTCTTTCTCTCATCATCATCATCATCAGCCAGAAGACGTCCACTGCTGAACATAGGCCTCCCCCTTTAACTCCCACACTTTAACGCCTTTTGCATCCACTGGATGCCCGCGACTCTCACTATGTCGTCGGTCCATCTAGCGGGAGGCCTCCCTACGCTGCGTCTTCCGGTTCGTGGTCTCCACTCCATAACCTTTCTTCCCCATCGGTTAACGGTGCTTCGAGCGATGTGGCCTGCCCATTGCCACTTCAAATTGCAAATTTTAACAGCTATGTCGGTGACTCTGGTTCTTTGGCGAATATCCACGTTTCGGATTTTATCGCGCAAAGAAACTCCGAGCATAGCCCTCTCCATAGTTTCTCTCTTTCTCTGTTTTGACTTAATCACGAATTAGTAATGTTTGAACTAACCTTATCGAAATTTAGCAAAAAAAAAAAAACATTAATACAACTCGCCTGATGTTAAGCAATGATGCGGTCTACGTTGGAGCACGCTTGCCTTGAAGAAACAGACACTCGTGATTTGAAGACACCCAGATTGTAACTATCGGGGAACACCCGGATTCAGGCAGCGCATTCCACAGACTAGCAGTTCGCACAATAAAGGTGTCCGCGTCAATGACCGCGTCGAAAAAAAATTACCGCGTCTTCATCAGGCGAGATGGCAGCCAAGCGCAATCCTATCTACTATAAAAAAAAAACAAATAAAGAAAGAAAAAATGCAACCTCCTTTAAAATAACTAATTAAAAAAAAATTGGTACTTAAAAATTTGTAAGAGCTCGTACAAAGTTATTGATATTGCCAAATAAACAGGCGCTCGAAAAAAATTCGTATTAGAGGACCCAGTTCAAAAACTACTAAACCAAAGTTAATGAATTTTTGGAGCGACTACATCAAGAACTCTTTCGATGTAATAAAAAAAATATCACGTAAATTGGTTACCAGACGTCGGAGTAATCGGTGAATATACACAAAAAAAAAAACAACTTGCTCAAAGTAGGTTAAAAATCTTAAATTCGACAGCCCAACGTGTTTCGTTTCGGAAATTATTTCAGCAGAATTGCCACTCGTGTCGAGAGTTTCTTTCCTTTCATTTTCTGAACGATATTAATTCAACCGTTCGTGCACAAGGGGACGCAAGCCAGCTACAAGGGCACGGTTCGAGAAGCGTCTGTCGTAGCTAACTCTCTCAGGTAAGACTAACAAGGAAAACACGTCTTAGTATATATTTAGCATATATTAGCATATATTTTCTTCATAACTACTTCCTAATAACTAACAAACAAAAAAAAAACTTTCTGTTTAACATTTTGTGTCAATATTTTTATTCTATATATAAGTTGTGTGCGGTTTTAATTGGACTTTAGGTTTAATATGTTATGTGTGCTGATATTATATACCTGTATGTGAAATGATCTAAAGCCTGTAACCGAACCTAATTCAATAAAATAAAATAAAATAAAATATATATAATAAAATTATCGTCCGTATTCAAAATGTTTCCGTATTTCACCCACTTCTTTCATTATTCCGCTTAACTGCCAATCAACTAACTAATTATCCACATGCAAAAAAAGGTAAGCGATTAGTCTGCAGGACAAGTTCGACTAAATAGTAATAAAGTAGTTTTGAGCGATGTTTTGTAGTGGCTGAGCGGTGAGCATGTGCGCTTTACAATTTGACGACTCAATTCGATCCTCGGCCCTGCACCAATGACTTATTTAGTACCTAAATAATTATGTGCAGTTTCGATTTCATTGCTCAAGAGCTGTGAAGGAGACACATCGCGAGGAAACTGGTATGTCCAAGAACCTGAAAGTTTAAAGACATGACATTCACCAACATGGGCCAGCATGGTGGATTAGGGCCCAATCTCTTTCTCTCTCTCTCTCAAAGAAGGTCTGTGTCCCACCAGGGGGAAAATGGTAAGCTGAAATGATGATGAATGATGAAAGTAGTTTATTTGAGCACATAACTAAAGGCATTAAGCCTGATTTAGTCCTGTTGCGTTCGCACTCGCTACTTTACCATATCCCTCCTGTTTGTCTGATGTGAGCTGGGTTGGCACAAGTAGTTATAGTTATTGTTTGTGGATTTGTACATGAAACTCCATTTAATCACACTGCGAGTGTCGCAACGTCTCCGACCACTTGGCTCTCCTGGCATGAATTCGCTGAAGGATTCATTTTGACATCATTACTTACAGTTTACAGTTACTTAGTGTTTTTATTTTTATTTGTTTATAAATCTCAAAATAGATCTTTTGGCTACTAAGGATCATAGTAGAACTCCTAGGAAATCATAATGGAATCGCCTGCTATTACAAGTGTTGATTATTTTGATCGCCTCGTGTACGAGCGGCCTAAGCATTCAGAACGTTTTTGCACAATCGCCCTTACGTTTCGTTTATTCTCATTGTGTACTGAGCGTTTCGATAATTGAGTGGTTTTTTATAGAATCGCGAGATTAAGTGCGTTTAATTTTTAAGTCTGGCAATAGAGAGGTTTGGTTTTTTGTTCGATGACTTTGATTAAATTGGATTTCGTACTGCTGTCCTAAGATAAAAAATATTATTAAATTATTATATCAAAATCTCCAGTTAGTTCTAAAACTAACTGGAGATTTTGATATAGGTATAATTTAATCTTGCCTTTAAATTTTTTAATTTTCCATAGAGGAAATGTTAATTGGTAGATAATTATACATAATTGTATAAGCTTTCAAAACTGTCATGTTAGGTTTTAATAAAAAAAAAAGGGGGAATCAGACATAATAATGTAAATAAACGCAAACCTTTCTTGAACAAAAAAAACAAGCTGATACTGTTTTTTCCCCCTCTTGCTTTTCAGTTGCGTAGTTATATAGAGTAACTTTAATAATGATAGAGTTTTATAAAAAACTAGCGGTCCGCCCCAGCTTCGCACGGATATAGATTATAGCCTATGTCACCCGGGGATAGTGTAACTTCCCGTCAGTGAAAGAATTTTTGAAATCGGTTCAGTAGTTTCGGAGCCCATTCAATGCAAACAAACAAACAATCAAATCTTTCCTCTTTATAATATTAGTATAGATTAAATATAGCAATAAAAAAATGTTATCGTACTACTTAGACGTATTCTAATCTAAAGGACCTACGGCTTTTCTAGCTATCGAACCATCTGCCATTAGATGGACCCTAGCTGGTTCGATTCCTTACAAATTACGTATAACATAGAGATGAGAAAATTTGGACTGCCACAATCCGGACTAGCAAGTTTATAAAACAAATCATCCGACTAAATTATCGGAATACTACGGCTTAGTACCCCGATTGTTTCTAGCATCGAACTACTAAAAAGTCCTACGAGTCCAATCATTGGAGCAAAGATAGTAAGCGCTGGCCCTATAGTCCAGTCGGGGCAGACATAAAACTAGCCTGAAATAGAAAAAAAACCGGGGAGCGTTTTTTTTTTAAAACGTCGGGGGGGGGGGGGGGTTGTTGGTAGACTAGCCTATTAGCCAATTTATAATTAAAAAAAAAAAATTCAAAACAAGATGGCGGCGAATCCTCTACCGGGATTAGTTAGAAAATCGAGATTTATACTTCCCCCCCCCCCCCCCGACGTTTAAAAAAAAATCGCTCCCCGGATTTTTTTCTATTTAAATGTCTGCCCCGACTGGACTACTAGCTTTTGATCAGAGTAGTGCGAGAATCTGTTTCGTCGCGTTTTTTTTTTTTTTTAAATTATAAATTGGCTAATAGGCTAGTCTAAATCGTACAGAACATCGTACAGGAATCGATTCTGGGATAAAAAGTATTCCAGAATATAATCTGTTAACCCGAGGCGTGAAGCGCCACCAAAATTTAATTTTTCGTTCGTTTTTTTTCGCTATTGGCATTTTGGCGCCCTTTTCATATGGCGCCCTTTTTGTTCGAGGGGAAATCTAAAGATACCCGGCTGCTTTGGTGCAGCCAGGTTATATGGGATTATACCCACTAAAACCTCCCCGGTGACCAGCCTTAGTGCTTGACAAGAGGGCTCCGGGATCTCCAGAGGAACGTACCGGAGCCCTCGGCACTGCGCTACGGCTCCTCCAGAGACAACCGTGTTGTCTCAGCACCTCCAACCATGACAACGTTGGTCACAACGTTGTCGTTCTCTCCCTGGGCACGCTTAAGTGGATGATCAGAGCTCCAACTTTGACCATCCCGAGCTTGGAGGTCGTTTTAGTAGCCTCTTACTACAGGCAGGGGCTACCGGTGCCGTATTCTATTGCCCCGGCGCCAGGGCTAAAGAGCAACCACTTCTTTCGCTCTACCCGACGGCCGGCGCTGAAGATAGTGTTCATATGGAACACGCATCGTCGCTAATATCAGGCGAGATGGCGGCCAAGCGCAAGCCTATCTACAATTTTAAAAAAAATAACTAAAGGGTTCAGTAGTTGCAATTATCTGTAACACACGACTATTTACACAAAAAAGTATCATCAACCAGATCATCGAACTAAATAATCGGTAACTACTGATACAAGGGCTTACAAGATAGGACCTTGTCAAAAATTCGAGTGTATTTTGATAAATGAAATCATATTAAACGCTCAAAATTATTCTGTCCTTTTGTCTCTCCGTCTGGTAGCGAATTACCTTAGTGGATGACCCAACCTTAGTAAATTATTTTGACAAGAAAGCAGTCCGCATTTTTTTTTTTTTTTTTTTTTTTTATGCAAACAAGCAAACAAGCAGACGGGCTGCCTGATGGAAAGCAGTCACCGTCGCCTATGGATACTTGTAACACCCGAGGCATCACAAATACGTTGCCGACCCTTTAGAACTCGATTAACTCGCCTTTTGAAGAACCCCATGTTGAACTCCCCCCATGAAGAACGGATATAGAAAAGATAAATTTTCTCCAGAATCACTGTGATATTTTAGTTCCTGGATGGAAAAATGTAAACTAAAATTTATCTACCACAGATCTTATACTGTTAGTACTAGAAAAAACTAGTTCCTTTACTACACTGTATCTTAAAAGCTAAGGCCCTATTTGGCTTTAAGTGTGTGTGTGTGTGTGTGTGTGTGTAGATTTTTGTTACAAATAAAATATTGCCTTTATACAATGGGCAATATTTTATTTGTACAGTATAATCTCACTAATCCGGCACTATTAAAAACCAGAGGGTGCCGGATTATTGGAATGTTCGGATTATTGGATTATAGATAAAAAATCATAATAAATAAAATAAAACATATCATAAAGAGACTTTTGAAATTTTTTACTACACACTATTCTCACTTCAAAAAAACAGGTAGGTAAATATGTACGCACGTGCACGTGATAAGTTTGAGGTTAGACTGCTAGACGATACGGCGACGGAGCGCATAGGCGTAGAGGGGCGAGGGAGGCGCGGGCGGAGGGTGCCGGATTATTGGACGTATCAGTCTATTGAAGTGCCGGATTAGTGAGATTATACTGTATTATTTCGAATATGAAATAAGTAGCCGAATTTTCCAGTGGCCGGATCAAGCTCATCTCTAGCGTATTCAAACTATCGTATACGTCGGCACAGCTGCGTAGTTGTCGTGAAAAGATAATTGCCAAGTTTTATGTACGAAATAAAAGTTGAAACTTTCGCATTTCTTTCACAGCCGGTAAATGATATGGGTATGCAAAATGGCGCAAGTACATCTGCCTATAGACAGGGAGCTAGCGTTCATGTCTGGTTTAGTTTGATTTGACCAAGTGGATATTACTACCATCGTTAGAAAGGCGCTTGCCATGAGGCCAATGATTTGCTCGTCTTGTTGTTTCAAACTCGATTTTGTGTTATCTAAATGTTGTAACAGTAATAATTTAGTACTAAACTTTTATGTACTCAATAATACATGTAATAGTAATAACTGAGTAGGTACTTAGTTAAACTAGAGTGCAAGCTTTGGCAGAAACCTAAATATCAATTTATTGATTCTTAGATTTAGCAGAATAAGGAACCATAATTATGTATCTATCTACAAAATATTATAACATGTATTCTTACAGCCATCTTCATTAACGTTTAGCATTTCAGCCAGAATGTTCACTGCTGGACATAGACCTCACTCATCGATCTCCAAAAGGGCCGGTCGGAAGCAGATAATCAGACCATAATATCAGTTCCATGATAATAAAAATGGTTATTGTACGAATGTTTGTTATGTAAACTTTTTTTTTTTTTTTTTTATGCCATAGGTGGCAAACAAGCAGACGGGCTGCCTGATGGAAAGCAGTCACCGTCGCCTATGGATACTTGTAACACCCGAGGCATCACAAATACGTTGCCGACCCTTAAGAACTCGATTAACTCGCCTTTTGAAGAACCCCATGTTGTAGCCTCTCGGAAACACCGTAGAAGGTAGCTCATTCCACATTTTGCAGGTATGAGGCAAGAAGGATCGTGTGAAACGCACAGTGTGCGATTTCCACTGTTGGCGTATCAATAAAAATTAAATCCATTTTCATAATAATTAGAGATAGAGCAGCTTTAGTAATTATTATGAAAGCATCTCGCATTTTTTGATTGGATTTTCGCGGTAAAAACTATTTTAGGTATATGCCCTCGTGATACCTTGTCAAATGGTGTTATTAGTACCAATTCAAAAAGAAAAATTACGATATAAAAACAGTAAACTACATAATAAAACGAAAACAACAGTACCAATATGGATCTTGAAAAGTAAGAACTATAGTAGTCTAGACTTACAAGAAACTTTAGAGGATTTACTAGTTACTAACTGCAGAGAATTTTAACTTAGTAGGTGACTTACAAATATATGTATAGGTCTACGGTAAAAAAAAACTTTTTTTTCACGGTCATCCGGCCCTAAACTAAGCAAAGCTTGTGATATGGCTGCCAGAGACAGATATACATACATATATAGTTTTAAATACACACTTAAACAGATAGTAACACTCGGATATAGAACAAACACAAATGTTCAACACATAAATGTTTGTTAAATAAAACACTGTTTTAAACTATCACGGTTGTTCACTAAAATTATATGATTATTTACGGGATATTTACCATGGTAAGGTTATGGAATGAGCTCCCGATATTTCGGCGCAGTTACATGCCGTGCTCATTCCACAACCTTACCACGGTAAATATCCCGTAAATAATCATATAACTTTTTGTTAAATAAGTTACAAAATTCAATAAGTTTCAAAATAATTTACAAATAAGTTTCAAAAGTCACAAAATTAGTTGATTATTTTAGTATGATGTGTTTGGTTTACGTGTTTGACTACTACTTTGTTGATAAGCAAAAATAACATGTACAAAATAAAGTGATCAACGATATATCTTAGTTTTAAAGTCGCTAGCTCTTAGCCTAACTTAACATTATTTACGCCAATCGGATGTTAGTATTTCGTATCTACGCATTTGCATGGATATAAACTGTAATAGAGAAAGCAATTTGAAAAATAATGACATTTAAGTGTAATTTGTTCGTTTTATAATTATTACAGTTTAAATAACTTAAAAAAACAGGCAAGTGCGAGTCGGGTTTGCGCACTGAGGGTTCCTTACCACCACATAGCTTGTTAGCTACTAAAGTACAAAAAAATTGTGGAAAAAGACAAAATCCCAACAACACCCAAGCGGTCACCCATCCAAGTACCGACCACGCCCGACGTTGCTTCACTTCGGTAATCGTGCGAGAGCCATAAATATTAGTACATAGCTGTTAAAATTTGCAAGTTGAAGTGGCTATGGGCAGGCCACATCGCTCGAAGAACCGATAACCGATGGGGAAGAAAGGTTCTTGTGTGGAGAACGAACTGGAAGGCGCAGCGTAGGTAGGCCT
Source organism: Agriopis marginaria (assembly GCA_932305915.1). NCBI lineage: Eukaryota > Metazoa > Arthropoda > Insecta > Lepidoptera > Geometridae > Agriopis > Agriopis marginaria. The sequence goes on from OW029932.1 coordinate 909,283, forward strand.
CCCACTAGATTGACCGACGACATTGTGAGAGTCGTGGGCATCCAGTGGATGCAGATGGCAGGCTTTCGTTCAGTGTGGTGGTTAAATGGCCTATGCTCAGCAGGATGTCTTCTGGCTGATGCTGATGATGATGATGATATTAGTAACTCTTGAATCGAAACTTTCCGATTTGATTAAAGTATAGCTAACAGCTAACGCTGGAGTAACGCTGGATGCAGGCCGCTTCCAACCGGCCCTTTTGAAGATCGATGGGCGAGGCTTATGTCCAGCAGTAGACGTCCTATGGCTGAAATGATGATGATGATAGCTAACAAATGTGACGGATTTGGATGAGAAAATTTTCTATTATAGAAACTGACGTGGTTTTCACAAATTTTATTTATATCATAAGGGAATTACTCACGTAAGATTAAGCCGGTCACTCTGACTATAGTTTCAACCAGAGTCTTTTTCAAGGTGAAAAAGACTGCTTGGCTGACAGCGGCTGGTGAGTGGTGTGTCTTACGTGAGTAATTCCCGTGTAATATAGAAGTGTGTAGAAAATTTTCTCTTTCGCTCCCGTTTTTTGGACGGTGGTCCGTCAACCAGTTCGACACGTTCGACATGGCTTTCAGAATACAACAGCTGACGAGTCTAGTTTTCTTTCCTAATGTTATAGCACCACAAAAATCACCAAATATGGCAAACCAATTAACAACCATAGTACCCGCACAATTAGGTCACGTGTGTCGACGACGCGACGCGATGCGACCGTCGCACAGCTGATGTCGCACCTGCAGCAGGTGCGACAAGTGCATGCGTGTATTTTGATCGCGGGTAACGTGGGGTAAAGTGGTGCATGTGCATATTTCTCCAAGTTTCTTCACAGCTCGTTTGAAAACGACTCCAATAAGATTAACAAAAAAAAAACTTTGAGTCGATTAATGTTATTACAAAGTTAGTGATTTTATAAATGATTAGTAGGCCGCCCCTGCTTCGCACGGGCGAAGCCGGGATATATAGCCTATGTCAACCGGGGATAGTGCAACCCCAACAGTGAAAGAATTTTTCAAATCGGTTCAGTAGTTTCGGAGCCTATTCAATGCAAACAAACAATCAAATCTTTCCTCTTTATAATATTAGTATAGATATAGATTACTTTTAGTAATGACTGCAGTAGGTAAATTTGTTTATCTATTTTTATTTGACTTTATTTTTACTTTTATAATTAACTATTTAAATTGTTAACATCATATCTTAACTATTTAAATTATTTCGACAGTTAATATAATCAAAACTTTTTATATAAATAATATTTACGGTATTCTTATACCATCTCTCTAGATTTGTAAAAGTATCGTTAACTAATTTTGTGACAATGTTAATTTGAATAAAATGAATATAAAATAAAATAATTTATATTTCCGGCATCAACAGTCCAAATTAGGAATATTATTATCAATACGCATACATTATAAAAAATAAATTTTTTTGTGTACTTAGGGAATAAGAATTAAACACGCGATGATTCGTTACACACATGATTAGTTTACAGGTGTTGAATGGGGTTTCTATATGCGTATTGTATAATGTGTAAATTCATTATGCTAAAGTAGAAACAGAAAATTAAATAAAGTAAAAAAAAGTATTTTTAGAATATTTTTGAAATACAATGCTTGCTAAAAACCTGGTAAACATTAGATACATTGATTTATTATTGGGCAAGTGCCTTTATTAACTAAACAAAATACATGCTAAAACTAAAACTACAAATACAGTTAGACTGCCCATAGACCGTTGAAGGTCTAAAGACAATCCAAATGCTCAAGCCCACTATTGTATTAATTGTCAAAATTATTGTAAGTTATAATGTTAACATTTAATCACAATAGTTAACACACGTTACTTTATAACACGCACATGCACACACTTTGTTGAGTTTCTGGGCCACAAGCCCTGCCAACCTAAATTAATAAAATAATAATATTTTTTGACAAGAACCTTGTCAAGACCTCTTTTTGTTCAAACTTTAACTATTGAGCACACTCTATTCAATTGATTCAAACTCACAAGACAACAAAACAGCGTCACCAACTGACCCCAATCTCCCCTAAGCTCCTGCGCAGCGCATGCCGAGCCAAATGGCGTTTGCTTCGAATTTTAAAATTCCCTTTTGGTCATCAGCTGACTGCGTTCGGCTGCATTCGGATGATTCAAAAATGGAATTCCATTTGTGAATGAGACCCCGTACTATTGTAACGGTTTTTAACACACGTGCAAAAACAGCTGGTTTAATAACAGCTGATTTTTGTAACGGAAAATGAGACGTATCATATCACACCATCGTATCACACCAATAAAGTATTCCAAATACGAAAGTTTGGAAGTAAAAATATCTCTTTAACAGTTAAACGGATTTTATATGAAATTTGGAGTGGGAACAGATATACCCTGACGTACTCTGGATGCGTAGAAAGCTTTTTTACCTTGAAAAAATAAACATTTGGGAAACTTGAAGTGGCAATGGGCCGGTCAAATCTGTCGCAGAACTGATACGCGTTAGGATAGACGTGTTCTATCGCGGATACCACGAATCGGCAAACGTAGCGTAGGACGTCCTGAGACTGAATGGAGTGATGATATACGCAAGGCTTAGATAAGGTAAAACACGTAAAGTAGCTAGTATTAACATCCGGCGTTTCGTTGCAGTCTCTTATTTAAGTTGTCTGTCCATCCAGTGGGTGGACGTCCTATGCTGCGCTTAACAGTCTGTGGTCTCCATTCAAGAACCTTTCTTCCCCATTGGTTATCGGTGCTTCGAGATATATGGCTTGCTCATTGCCATTTTAACGGCTATGTTGGTGTTTCAGAGTTCAATGATGTGTAATAGCGGATAAAACCGCAGGATACAGCAGCTGGTGTTCCATATTTGAAGTTACGTAACTCAGAGCCGGAGAACAGTCGTTGAAGTAGGTTAGAATGGTGCTTAGAGTCGCACGTGCGGCTCCACTATATTCTACAATTAAATATATAAGTAATATTTTAGGGATTGTGTTCGTGTAATTTGACTGTCCCGGTGACACAGTTGGTATTGAAACCTGCTTTCTGCGCTATAGGGGCGTGGGTTCGATTACCACAGAGGACAAACATTCATGTGATGAACATTTGGGTTTGTTGTATATCTGAGTGTTTAATATTTAATGATGTCTTTAAAATTATACATGGCAGAAATGCAAGTTAAATATCCACTCACACACACACTCACTCACACTCTTACACACACACACACACACCACACACACGCACACACGCACACACACACACACACTATCACCCCACACACTCGCCTCCCGCACACACCCACAACATGTACCCATAAATTGATTATAATATACGACTGTAGGTATTAATTAGATTAGTAATATAATGTAAATCCATTATTGGCCGTAAGTTAAGTTCTAAGTTTATTGTTAAGTTTTTAAAAGGCTGTGGATTTTGTTGAATAAATAAAATAAAATAAAATAAAAATAAATCTAATTAAGTATGTATTTAAAATTTAATATACTACGCACGGGTATTATATATGAGTTTTAGTAAGGATCACAATTTTTTTTTTAAATATAATATATCCTATGTCACCCGGGGATAGTGTAGCTTCCCAACAGTGGAAGAATTTTTCAAATCGGTTCAGTAGTTTCGGAGCCTATTCAATGCAAACAAACAAACGAACAATCAAATCTTTCCTCTTTATAATATTAGTATATATAGATGTTTTTTTTTTTTCTTTATTAACTAAACAATATACAAGCTAAAACTAAAACTACAAATACAGTTAGACTGCCCATAGACAGCTGAAGGCCCTTGGGAACCGGGAGCTCACCTCATTTTCAAAAATCTTTCAGAGCGCCTGGTTAATGCGACGCGTGACCAAAATGCTGGCGTGTTTCTGGCTCAACGCATAAGCATTGCCATTCAACGTGGTAATGCCGCCAGCATGCTGGGTACGCTGCCAACTGGTAGTGGGCTTGAGCATTTGGATTGTCTATAGATGTTATGTATGTAATATGTATATGTATCTGGCAGCCATAGTACTAGCTTTGCTTAGATTAGGGTCAGATGGCCGAGTGCAAAAATGTCCAACGGCCAAGTACCTAAGTACGTGAATTAAAAGCTGACCACAAATTAGTTAAAACAATTTTAAATTCAAATATCTATTTTTTTTTACTTGGTTTATATTTGTTTGTATAGGGAAAGTTGGAGAGCCTGTGAGTTTCATAGAATGCATTTTATAGATTGTATTAAAGATGTTTATAACAGAATTTGCAAGTTGAAGTGGCAATGGGCAGGCCACATCGCTCGAAGAACCGATAACCGATGGGGAAGAAAGGTTCTGGAGTGGAGACCACGAACCGGAAGACGCAGCGTAAGGAGGCCTCCCACTAGATGGACCGACGGCATTGTAAGAATCGCGGGCATCCAGTGGATGCAAAAGGCAGGCTGTCGTTCAGTGTGGAGGTTAAAGGGGGAGGCCTATGTTCAGCAGTGGACGTCTTCTGGCTGATGATGATTATGATAACAGAAAATTTAAGCTTCCTGAGGGAATATCCATGTCGGTAAAACCAAAAATGCAGCTAGTTTTAAAATAATTTGGATAAATACATAAAAACTTGCAGAGTTTTTAATAAAGACAAAGTAAAAACCTTACGTGTCTTCCCCCAGTATCGTCCACAACAAATGAGGTAGAGACCTTTTTGTAAAGCGTTAATAAAGCTTAGCTAATGTGTAGTTATCTTTACAACTTGTAATTATCAGCAATTATCATGAAGATGGCCAGTTATGATTAGTTAAGTTATGATAACTAATTAGGCATGTAACGTAGACATGCTATTACGTCTGCGGGGACGGGAATGGACCTCGGTTATTTTATTTTTAGTCAAACGTACCAAGTATTTAGTTAGTTATTTTGTATGCCAAAGTTATATGATTATTTACGGGATATTTACCGTGGCAAGGTTGTAAAATGAGCTCCCGATATTTCACCGCAGTTACATGCACCATGTTCACGGGAAGCTATATCGGGAGCTCATTCCACAACCTTACCACGGTAAATATCCCGTAAATAATCATATAACTTTAGTATTACGTTTAACGACAGATATTATTAGTTGATTTTATAATACCCGCCGTCGCCTAGTGCTCACCTACCATCTTTTTTTCTGAGCAAAGGGGTATGCTGAAAACCAGCCCTGCGTGACCCTTCGGGACCTCGCAGTACAGCGCTGAGCTTACCCCTATTGCCAAACGCTGTTTCTCCTTATGTTTCTTATAGTACATGTTCATTATTTTTGTTTTTTGGCAATAAATTTATCTTATTCTTATTCTATTCTTAGTGGATAACCGTAATAGTTTAAAACAGTATTTTTTGTACCATATGTTTTTTTGTAAATATTACATAGATCTACGTTTGGCCTCCAACTCGCCTGATGGTAAGCGACAGTGTGGCAAGGATGAAACACGTCAATCTAGAGGAAAACTATTCACTAGCTTTGAAGATGCCTAGATTGTAGTTCTTAGGAAACACGGAGGACGGCAGGGAGTTCCATTCTTGGGCAGTACATATCATAAATGACGACCCAAAACGTTGTGTAGGAATCTTTGTAATTACCACGAGGAAAGGGTTGTAGTGTGCACTGTGCAGTCCTTCTACTTGTCCTGTAGTAAAGTGGGAGGGTGAAATAAGGTCATGAAGGTCTTACACACACTCGCCGAAATGTATCCGATAGAAAATTGACAGACAAGCTTCTTTACGGCGGTGCTCGAGGTTTTATGTAGCAAACAAGCTAACGGTCTCCCTGATGGTAAGCAATCACTGTCGCATAGTATCCTGTAGCACCAGAGGCATCACAGATACGTTTAAATAGTCTCATCATCATCATCATCAGCCAGAAGACGTCCACTGCTGAACATAGGCTTTACCCTTTAATGTCGATCAGTGTGGAAGTTAAATACTCTGTTAATATTAAATTATAATTTTTGCTAACAACTCGTTTGATTTTTATGAAATTTGGTACTTGGTAAGTATAGAGTTATAAGCCATAACTCTATACTATAATATTATTATGCTAACCTCGGCAGTGGTTACATATTTGAGGCGTTTGGGGTCGAGACATTGGGCCCTTGGGGACCGGGAGCTCACCTCATTTTCAAAAATCTTTCAGAGCGCCTGGTTAATGCGACGCGTGACCAAAATGCTGGCGTGTTTCTGGCTCAACGCATAAGCATTTCCATTCAACGTGGTAATGCCGCCAGCATGCTGGGTACGCTGCCAACTGGTAGTGGGCTTGAGCATTTGGATTGTCTTTAGACCTTCAACGGTCTATGGGCAGTCTAACTGTATTTGTAGTTTTAGTTTTAGCTTGTATTTTGTTTAGTTAATAAAGGCGCTAACCCAGGAAAAAAAAGCCATAAAGCGAGTTTTAATTTCGACGAAACTTAGTACATATTTAAATGGATAGCTAAAATTAATTACATTCTTAAAAAACTGTAGAACTGAAGTATTGATTTAAATCTAGCTTAGCTCCATACAATACCGTTAGGTTTCTACTTTATATTGGCTTGACATATTGAGATAAAATTTTAGTTAATTTAGGGAATTATCACGCAGGATATTTTAATCTTAGAAAATATAAACCCGGGAAAACTGCCAAAGAGTTGGTGGTCATAATAAAACTAAACTCGTTTTAATTTAACTATCAACTAAGGCTTTCACGGCCATATCGAGTAGGTACAAAGGTCATAGTTTCGGAGGTCATTGACACCAGCGCGTGCGCACTCCGCCGATGCGTTTCAAACGATCTACAACTTTATTTACAACATTTTTAAACTACTTCCAATTATAATTTGATCTCTATGTGTTTAAATTTAAGAGCGGAAAATTTTTAAGGGATTTTTGAATTTGAAAATGAAAGTTGGTTTTAGATGTCCAGATCCGATTGTTTTTATTCAAAGCAGTGGAAATGTTTAATTAAGTTTACATAATGATAGTAATGTCTGTTTGTATTGTTGCTACGTGGTTCCGCGCGGGTTGGTGCGGGTTTTTGACTATTTTCATGGTAATTTTTGGAGAGCTGTGCTAATGGAGAGAGGCTTGGAGTTTCTTTGCACGATAGAATCCGGAACGTGGATATTCGCCAAAGAACCAGAGTCACCGACATAGCTGTTAAAATATGCAAGTTGAAGTAGCAATGGGCAGGCCACATCGCTCGAAGAACCGATAACCGATGAGACAGAAAAGTTTTTGAGTGGAGACCACGAACTGGAAGACGCAGCGTAGGTAAGCCTCCCCACTAGATGAATCAAAGACATTGCGAGAGTCGCGTGCATCCAGTGGATGCAGATGGCAGGCTGTCGTTCAGTGTGGAGGTTAAAGGGGGAGGCATAATTATGTTCAGCAGTGGACGTCTTTTGGCTGATGATGTGTTTTGAGTGTGTCGCGAAAAAAATATCAGCTGTTCTATTAGAAGACGGTCATTGGCACTCGACAAAATGTATGGAACAGCTAATATTTTTTTTTCGCGATTTTAGGGTTGGTCCCATACTAAAAGTTGTTCATATTGATGAGTGCAATTACCTTCTTTTGGCTTCGAGAGTGTTCCCCTTACACCCTGTATAATATAAGCCAATAATATAATATCATCATCATCATCATCATCAGCCAGAAGACGTCCACTGCTGAACATAGGCCTCCCCCTTTAACCTCCACACTGAACGACAGCCTGCCTTTTGCATCCACTGGAATATATTGGAATGGGCTATATTATAATATAGCCCATTCCAATATAAGAACCATCATCATAACCTTATATCGCGTGAGCTGTAGTCTGACGCCTAACCAGTTACTACATTAGAAATATTACGCAAGAACAAACTAAAGTTAACAACGATTACACCAGAAAAATAAAAGCTACAGAGTTACTCTAAAATTTATTGCAATTACGTTTTGGTGATTTACACCTCATAAAGTAATAATGATTTAAACTTTATCCACTTGGGAATAGAGTTAAAATATCGTTGCATTGATTGAATTTGAAGAGGTGACGAATTAACTAAATATTCTGTTTGAGAACATAGATGTCGAGTGATAGTGCGTGACGCGGTCCAGGGTTGCCAGCTGTAGTGTTGCCGTTCATTATAATACCATAATTTTTTCCATATTTTTATTGTTTATATATTTATTTACACGAAAAATATTTAAAACACTTAAGTATTAGGTATATTACGTACCTACCTTTACACAAATAAAAATAAAAAATCTTAAAAAGCACTAGCTTTAAGCCCCTCGGTGGAGGGAAAAGTGGCCAGAATGCTGGCAGCATTACCACGTTGGCTGCTAACGATTTTTTTTTTGGCCAAATTATACGTCATCGTTCCGGTCACCTGTCGCCTCCACATTTTTTAATATTTTTCATGCCATAGGTGGCAAACAAGCATTACGTAAACGTTGGTTATGATACATTAGGTGTAAAAAAAGGTAGATAGAGCCGTTTAAACCCTAAAATTTTAGGGGCTAAATAAAAGCTAAAAGGCTTAGCAGACGTACCAAAGTACGACCGTAATTATGTGACTTGTATGATTAAAAATGATTTTTCAGTACTCATACTCGGAGTAGGTCTGAAGTTGCCTGAGGAGCGGGTTGAAAGTAATAAATTTCAGCCCTAGGGAGAATCACTTTCAACTGACAGTGACAGTTGACAACTGACAGACACTCAAATTATTAAAAAAAAAACTAGTTATATTTTCACATTTGTATTGAACAATGTTCTAACTTTTTTTTTCTCCTCAGAGGATTATGTTTCCGCACTTCTCGTGCATTTGCAGTCGTCAGGGTGTGCAAAAAAAATTGGTGGGTATCCTATCTTCATTATAGAGTTTTGTTTATACTTCCGTGTAGCAGATTTGTATTAACACAATGAGTTCATCTGATTCCGATATGGATTTATATAACGCCTGATTTCATAAGAGAAGAGGCTAAATCAGTAGTGGAAAATAAATTTCACACCAAAAATGTTGATTTATGTAAAAAAAAAATCACCAATTATTTTCTTTAGTCAATTCATGTTTTTATTTTTAGTTTCCTTGTATTCGTATTGAAAAGCACAGTTATTACCTCAGGTTTTTTTTTTTTTAAATAATAGGCTTGCGCTTGACCGCCAACTCGCCTGATGTTAAGCGATGATGCGGTCTACGGACGGTCGCTTGGAGCACGCTTGCCTAGAAGAAACCGATTCACTCGTGATTTGAAGACACCCAGATTGTATCTATCGGGGAACACCCATTCAGGCAGCGCATTCCACAGACTAGCAGTTCGCACAATAAAAGTGGAATCAAAGCGCTTCTTTCGGGTTTTCGGAATACCAACCATAAAACGGTGTCGATGTTTTGTGCCCGCTCTGGCAGTCTATTTAGTCCCGAGACGGGGTTAGGCTAATAGTTCAGATTACTTTCACCCCTAGGGTAACAATGTACTATTGCGCTTGTAAAAGATGTTCAAACTATTTATGATGTGCTAAATTCAGGCTTTTCATAACAATACTGCAGTAGAAGCAGCCTGTACACTAAATCAAACGTCTGGCGGCGGTTTACTCCACCTGACTGAACCTAAACTTGCAACAGATGGTGGACAACTTGAGTAATTGAGGTGATTCTAACTTATAGCTTAGATATTAATGTAGGATTCATCTCAAAACTCAAATAAAAAAGGTCACATTTACAAATACAAACACACCCCACATACTCGTAAGCTACCTTGCGCGGTGTTTCCGACAAGCAAGGCGTTCTTAAAAAGGAGAGTTGATAGTCTTAAAGGTTCTGCAGCGTATTTGGTGTTACAAGTATCCAGGCGACGGTGACTGCTTACCATTAGGCGGCCCGAGTGCTTGTTTGCCACCTATGGCATTAAAAACAAGGGGTTGTCTATAAAGTCGGTTTACGGACGATAATTTTACGTCATAACGCTTAGGCCGATCGTGCCTCTCTATCGGTTGTTCCGCGCTCTCGCTTGCACGCGCGGCTCAGGCGGAACCGGACAATAAAAATTTTCGTTCGTGCAGCCGATGTTCATCTATACTTCTAGGTATACTAATATTATAAAAAGGAAAGATTTGATTGTTTGCACTGAATAGGCTCCGAAACTACTGAACCAATTTGAAAAATTCTTTCACTGTTTGGAAGCTACACTATACCCGGGTAACATAGGGTATATTATATTTTCCCAAAAAACAGGGCTCCTTACTAAAACTCCATTATAACCCAACATGTAAAAAATAAGATTTACAATTTTAACTTTGCGTGTTTGACAGTTCTATGACAGGACAACGTCTGTCAGGTCAGCTAGTCGATTTATAAGACGTTATCACGACAAAATTGTGAGTGGTGGCAACTGGCTATTAGTCGAGAAATGTTATTACAAAGTTAGTGATTTTATAAATGATAAATTTTAGTAATGACTGCAGTAGGTCAATTTGTTTATTATACAATTATAGTAATGTCTATCTGTTGACTATTTAAATTAATAACATCTATATATCTATACTTGAACTTTTGAAATTATTTCGACAGTTATTTTAATTAATACTTTTTATATAAATAATTCTTACGGTATTTTTATACCATCTCTCTAGATTTGTACGCCTACAAACTAGGCAAAACATGATACAAAGTGACTAATATTTTAACCCACCTATTGTGCATGCGTTTTTAAATGTGTGTATGATTTACTCGTATTTTGTGCAAATAAATAATCTTTATCTTTATCTTTATCTGGCAGCCCTACAATGATCCACGTTGTTTATTTATCACCGGGAGCTCACATCGGCGCTGACGCATCCCGTGACTCACGCCGGTTTAGGTAAACTGAGTTAGTGCCGCAGATTGCACAGTAGTTGCCACGGCTTACGCGACACAGATATTTAATTGCAACATTATTAGATCTTGGTTATGATTCATTCCATTAAAAGTGATTTAGCAACATTAAAATGTAACTATGACTGTGGAGTTTCTGAAGAAAACAGATCGTTTATGTACCTACTTGAGTTTTCTGTTCCTATACAATACAATACAATACAATATTTCTTTATTACACACCGAAAATACAAATGAAACTTAAACTAACATAAAAAACAAATATACGGCAGTATAATGGGCGGCCTTATCGCCTTAAGCGATTTCTTCCAGGCAACCTTTGGATGGACAGGACTAAAGAAATTGAAAAACAGGGTGTAAGGGGAACACTCTCGAAGCCAAAAGAAGGTAATTGTACTCATCATTATGAACAACTTTTAGTATGGGACCAATCCTGAAATCGCGAAAAAAATATCAGCTGTTCCATACATTTTGTCGAGTGTCACTGACCGTTTTCTATAGAACAGCTGATATTTTTTTCGCGATTTCAGGGCTGCGGCCTTATTATAGAAGTTTGATCGTGATCGAGATTGCATGCCGTCCCGTTCGTATCTACTTACTCGCACCACGTGCGTAAGTGAGATGGCACGCGATTGCGATCACGATCCGAATCATCCATAATAAGGCATCTGGTCCCATAGTAAAAGTTGTTCATAATGGTGAGTACAATTACCATATTTTAGCTTCGAGTGTTCCCCTTACAACCCGTATACTCTATGTATCCTAATCACACTAATATATAATAATAACTAAAAAAAATGTATTTAAAAAAAAATAGCAAATAAAGGCATGGACGATTTTGTCCATGGTAAAAATGTATCTATAAAAAAAAACACACTAATATTATGAATGCGAAAGTATGTGAGCGTGAGTGTGCTTCCCCCCCCCCCCCCCATAGTTGGCAAACAAGCAGACGGGCCACCTGATGGTAAGCAGTCGCCGTCACCTATGTATACGTGTAACACAAGAGGTATCACAAATACTTTGCCGACCCTTAAGGACTCTAAATCTTTCAGAGCGCCTGGTTAATGCGACGCGTGACCAAAATGCTGGCGTGTTTCTGGCTCAACGCATAAGCATTGCCATTCAACGTGGTAATGCCGCCAGCATGCTGGGTACGCTGCCAACTGGTAGTGGGCTTGAGCATTTGGATTGTCTTTAGACCTTCAACGGTCTATGGGCAGTCTAACTGTATTTGTAGTTTTAGTTTTAGCTTGTATTTTGTTTAGGACTCTATTATCTATTGTTACTATTTCACGTTGAAATGGCTGGACGGATTTGGATGAAAATTAGAATATAGATAGCTTATGTCCTAGATTAACACAATAGGCTACTTTTAAACATGATCATCATCATCATCATCATCACCACCATTTTACATCAGCACGGCGTGGTACATCGTAACGTTACACGTAACCCTTTTCAGTTCTTTGCGATCGAGAGTGAGTAAGCTATCCAATATTCTTGTACCCCACAGCCACCGCGCCGCGCCGTCCAAACGGCAGCGACTCAAAACGAGCGATGGTGTAATACAGACAGATTTGGAATATTACTAACTTTACACGTGCTCTGTGTAGCTCGTGGCAAAACTCTACTAGCTAAACTCAATACATCAGTAAAGTTAAATAGCCCTTGGCATGGTCAGTTTTTGGGTGTATGACCGCAAATGGCATTTATAGTTCTACCGGATACCATGCAAAATAAATACAATTACTATTCGTTGTAACACCCATTTGGTGCCTAAGTCTGACAATAGCTAGACAATAGTAGATTGTTACAAAAACCAGTTTAATTTTTAATTTCCTGCTAATAAAACTACCAAAGACAGACCTCACAGGTTCACACCACAGAGGTTTTAAATAGTTGTTAACTTCATTTCACAGAGTAAAAAGTTTCTGACATGGTACGGACCTACATGGTCGAAGAAAAGAAATAGTAACTCAATTTTTGACATAGGAATAGTTTGATTTCCGCATTTTGAGTCCTTAAGGTGGTTCGTTGTACAAATGGCGGGAAACTCAAATTTCAAACAGTTTACTTGTCCTTGTAGCTAGGCCGGGTAATTATTGTAAACGATCATGATGTTTGCGCAAATTGATTATTATTCTTTACAAAATTATGTAAAGCTATTTATCTCTAATGCACATTTTTACTTACATTTGTGAATAAACAAATTTTTGCTGTTTCAAACGGTTTATTCACAAATGTAAGTAATATGGTGCGTTACTTTTAAATAATTGTACATTATAATGTAAAGAACAGCCAATATTTTGCGCAAACACTGTGTTATTTAAAAATAATTACCTAGCCTGGCTTCTAGGACCAAAAACTGCTTAAAATTTGAATTTCCCGCCATAGGTGAATCGTACCACTTTAACGGCCCTTGTTTCGAGCACTAGTAGTAAATCTTTAAATGTTATATTTTTATCTTAGACTAGCGGTCCGCCCCTGCTTCGCACGGGTATAGATTATAGCCTATGTCACCCGGGAATAGTGTAGCTTCCCAACAGTGAAAGAATTTTTTAAATCGGTTCAGTAGTTTCGGAGTCTATTCAATGCAAACAAACAAACAATCAAATCTTTCCTCTTTATAATATTAGTATAGATAAGGTGTAGGTAAATTGTCATAGAATTTCAGGAAATATTTTTAGGGTGGTCGCGTTAGAGGTGATTTAAATATCCACTCAGCCAACACATCAGCCAGCAACCTACTCTTGTTGTGATACAAATTATTGTAGAGAGTTGCAGCATTGTCGCAACAATGTTGCAACAATACAGGTACATGTGGAACATACTGAACAGTACGACCCAAACTATATGGCTGCTCTGGACGTATACCATAGATTTGTGTTAATTACACACTTTTATCGGTTCGGGTTAAAGAACTTTATTTTCTCAACAAGAATTACAATGAAGTGAGAAATTAAATCCACATGTTGGTAAACGTAAATCTCTACATAGTATAAATTGAAGTCGCTTTCCGCGTCTGTCTGTATGTCTGTATGGCCGCTAACTCCTCCTAAACCTCGCAATGGATTTCGATGCGGTTTTCACCATCAGTTAGATATATTTCAAGGAAGGTTTATATATATATAACTAGCAACCCGCCCCGGTTTCGCCCGTAAATTACACCCGTGCGAAGCCGGGCGGGCGGGTCGCTAGTAAACTATAATAATATGTTCAACAGTACCATAAAATTAAGCACTAACTAACATAATTAATTATATTTAAAAAAAAATGTTTCTACCCTATATTTATTTGTTAAAAATGGTCCACTTTGACCGGTCGCTTTAGCACCGTGCGTTATCAGTCAGTATGAAAGTCAGTTTTTTAAAACGATTAAATGGACGTTGAAAAAAATTATAGTTTCTTTAAATTGCTTCAAAAAAACAACAACAATAAAATTGCTTATTTTTATTTATTTTCGTTTCATCATCATCATCATCATCAGCCAGGAGACGTCCACTGCTGAACATAGGCCTCCCCCTTTAACCTCCACACTGAACGACAGCCTGCCTTTTGCATCCACTGGATGCCAGCGACTCTCTCTATGTCGTCGGTCCATCTAGTGGGAGGCCTACCTACGCTGCGTCTTCCAGTTCGTGGTCTCCACTCAAGAACCTTTCTTCCCCATCGGTTATCGGTTCTTCGAGCGATGTGGCCTGCCCATTGCCACTTCAACTTGCAAATTTTAACACCTATGTCGGTGACTCTGGTTCTTTGGCAGTAGTATATAATTGGGGTTTCTGGATCAAAAGTACTTCAAATAGGCCCAGTTATAAACAACTAAATCTATTCACGCCATCTATTCAAATAGATGAATAAAGTAGTTATTGAATAGAGAAATAATTTATAAAAAACGATAGTTTTCGATAAGAAGTCATACCTGGCGCAGAGAAGCGCCGGTCTTCTTATCAAAACTCTCGTTTTTTATAAATTATTTCTCTATTCAATAACTACTTTATTCATCTATTTGAATAGATGGCTGAATAGATTTAGTTGTTTATAACTGGGCCTATTTGAAGTACTTTTGCTCCAGAAACCCCAATTATATCCATGTGATGAGAAAATACTACTTCGCCAACAGCAAACAAATCGGAAACTGATGCATTTTCATCAACGGGTAGGGAACTGGTGTGTTTCAGCACCAGTTCAACATAGCAGTTTACCATGGTTGTCTACATCAGTTCATCATATTCATCTAGAGTTATTTATACTCTGTATGCATTTTTATGTTCTGAACAATAAAGATATTGTATTCAATCAATCACCAACTTGCTAACTGTGTCTTTTCATATAGGTATTTATTTTAAGTAGCCTCCATTATTTATAAATAGTTCTTTTCAAATTAATGAAATTATTTATGTATGTATAAATTTTCGAAAAAAAACAGGAACCCCAATTATATCATTTTTTTTAATGCTTCAGTATAATTATTTAATATTTAATAAGCTAACAATTATAATCTAAGTTAATTTGTAACATTGATTTTATCTTTTATAAGGGATACTATATCTCTAAATGATCTATATACATCATCCATGTATAAGTTTTTGACGACGTGTTGTACACATAGATCAGCATTACATTTGCATGTTAATAATTCTTCAGGTATTGTTTCCACGTCATATAACTCTATTCGTATAATTTTTGTTCCTTTCGACGGCATTCTCACGCAGGAGTAAGTCATGTCATCTCGGTGTGGCCTTTTTCTCGATTTCTCTTGATTGTTCGGCAAGAAGTTGAATAGGTCTCCAGATTCCTGAAACAAGCAGCTTAGTGAGTTATTTTAACGTATTTAATTAATTAAACCTATTCAACACAGTGAACTACTATTTACGTTAAAATCATGTCTAGGAATAAAATTATTTGAGTATGTAAATAGCCAAATTAATTTATTATACTTAATAGGTAAAATAATTTAAACTTACCGACATAATCCGTTAGTTGTGTTCTTTGCAAAGGTCGAAAAAATAATAATTTCACAATATTAATTTATCTGTCTTTTATATAATTGCTTAAAATGACTTTAAGGTCTAAAATTAGACAATTTTTTAAATGTCTAACCAAATAATTCCGTTGTTTTCCTAAACGGGAGGAATGCATTGAGCGAGGCGCCGGGCGTCAGATGATCCGTCTGTGTTTATAGTAATGATTATCAAAACATCTCAATTGTAAATATCGGTAGGTACAATACTGTTTTCTATAGAGTAGTAATAAAGTTGCATATTGATTAAATATTTTCGGAGAACTATTTAAGTATGTGTCACAGATTAAACAGTCCTGTTAATGCGGTAATTGTCCTTACATAAAAATGCAAATACTAGTTGGTTTGTTTGTCTTTAAAATATCAAAATAGTTGAATTGATTTCGTAAGGTATTGAGGTATTGTATTGAGACCTAGATCATAATGTATAACAGGTACCATTTTTAACCAAAAAGTCGCAAGTGAAACTGTAGGGTGCAGCTAGTTTAAAATGTTTGATTTAGCTCGATATGGAAAAATTGCTGACAAACTATTTTTGTTTAACACTAACGTCAATGTGAACGTACACATTGACATCCTTAATATTTATATAAAGCTTAAGAAAACCTGAGTCAGTACAGTAATTGCTTCCTGAAGGACAACAGGTGTAGAAAAAGTATTTTGTGCGTGTTTGTGCTAGTGTTACGATTGCAGTCTGGTCTTCTATTCAATCAATTGTGAGTATTATTATTATTATATATTTACGTTTTGATTAAGAAATAAAAAGAAAATGAACGTCTATATAATTGAATTAGTGATTACTCTAACGATTCATTAAAATGTTCTCATTTTTGAAGTTATAAATCCGTTAAACTTTTGTATTTGATTCATGCTGCCCTAGTATTTTATTCATTGATCATTTGTATCTTGATAAGACTTTGAATGTTTGACATCAATTTGTTAGTTCAAATTGCATATTCTCTAAAGAACACTTTTTTATTTAATTGTTATACATATTTAAATTTATTAAATGTTTTTTTCAGTGTCATCTTCATTCGTGTGTGGGTGCGTGTCAGATTGCTCGGTCGGATTGAACTCAAGTCATCTATTCAATAAATTGTGAGTATCATTGCATATTTATGTTTTGATTTTAAAAACATAAAAAATAATAGAAGAAAATTTCTTTATGTGACTACTCTGATAAGTGAAATATCCCATGTTCTCAACATATTAAAATTTCAACTTTTTACATAGGTATTCCGAACTTACTGACATCCTTATTTTTTTATTTCTTCATTATTAATTGTGTCTTGATAAAGTTGTACTGTCTTGAGTGAATGAATAGCCAAAATAACTTATTCCTAAATAATAAATAGTAAGCTCGTATTGACAACTGAATAAAAACATATTTTTTTTCATTTCAGCCCTATACGCTGCACTTCGTTTTTCAATCATCAGTGCTGCGTGATTCAATTCCACAAATTAAACAAAATGTAAGTACTTCAAGTCTGATAGTTTTTTAAAAGAGTCAAATTAATGTGACCTTTTTTACTTAGGTATCGAGTTATTAAATAATAATAATACCCTAGTAACCATATTATGTACATAGACGTACAGTACCACATACCATAGACTGATTCAACTCCATCTCACTCACCACAATAGCAAATCAATTGTCAATCCTATTATGTACAATAGTTTTATATCCATTCACATTCCATAATAGTATTTTATATTGAACAGAGCCTCTTGTCCTGTTGGCTTCAGCCCCACTGTTGCATCTCAAAACTAAAGGCCCGTGAATCAATTGAGTTTATAATAATTCAAAGCAAACGAGCATTATTAGAAGTGGGTACGATCTTTTTGTAGTCATGTCGTTACAATTTATTTCATAGTATTAAAATTTTATATGAGTGTAAAAAGAGAATAACTATAATATAGTTTAAAAATCATTTCATAGTTTATTTTTCTTATTTTCAGGTCAAAATCATCGAACGCTGACGACCTTTTTCCTTCAGAAGAAGAAATTGAAGAGACACGCCATTCAAAAAAAGCAGTGAAACGATCCAGGGATGAATCGCGCTCTTCCGATGAAAGCATTGAAGAGACTCGCCCTCAAAAGAAGGCGACAAAGCAACAATCCCGAGACGAGTCTCGTTCTTCATGCTCAAGCATGCCGCCTTTAACGGAGGAGCCAGTAGAGAAGCCAAAACGGCGGGAGGAAAAAACTGCAAAGGATTCATCACGACGCCTTTCGGACCCACCAGTGCGCAGCGCGCAGCGAGTTTCGAAGAAAACGAAAACCCAGATTCACCCTGTCTCCCGGCCGACGGCTAGGGAATTATTTGGTACGGATAGTGAAGATGAAGCGCAGGAAGCGGCCTGTGCTTCATCTTCAAAAAAACCAAACGCTTTGGTATCTACTATAACGAGAAGGTTAGCCAACGGCGTCTCTCGACAAATTTTTCCCGATAAAGAGGGGACGCATTATATCGAATTAAAAGTATACAAAGTCTCGGATATTGAAAAAATTGCTCCTATGAATAGGTGGCGGCAGGCTGTGATGTCATTAAAATATAAAACTAATGACAACACAGAAGTCTGGAGCAATTTAACAAAATTTATATGTTCTAGTAGAAAAGAGTTTAAAAACATATCACCCACATTCATATCAAATTATTTTTAGTAAAAATAATAGATACTTAATTTTTATACTTCATTTATCATTTTATAATTGTATACTCATGTAATCAAAATGTAATCGTAGTTTTAAGTTAAATTGAATAAATATCATTTCCTTGTCTTAATTATGTTGTATTTTTTTTTTATTACAGCGAGCCCAACCAGTGATGTCGAGTATCAGTCACAAAGCAATGAAACCATATTATGCCACAAATGTAAACAGATTTTACGAAAATCTGAATTCAAGTATCATTTGAGAAGTAATGTGCATAAATCAAATTGCTTGTTAAAAACTGTATTTAAAAATATTGAGATTATTGCAACAGCATTTAAGAATCGAATCCTTACATACCGATTGAATCCGTATGAAGTACACTTTGAGACACCTGAAGCATTTTTATATGACAGTATGAAATATGTGACAAAACTAGTTGAAATGATTCAATCAAAACATAGCTGCTTAAAAGTGAATATAGAGTTGTTTGCTAATTTTATATTACCACATTCAGACCAACAGCAGCTCAAGTCTTTTAATACTAAAAATACTGTTATTTTAAAACATACGGATCTAAAAGAGAAATATATGGATGCATTAAGCACGATAAAACAGAAATTAACAGAGTTTGAGCACTGTGAGTCCGGGTGGTCTTTTTTATCAATAAGTCATCTAGAAATCAATATTAACAAATACTGCCCTATGCGAGGTGGTTCTTATATTGATTTACCAGCCAAAGTTAAAAACACAAAAAGTTGTATAAACATACAGAATAATGATAATCACTGCCTGTTATGGTCTATAGTGGCTGCCTTACACCCACGCGAGCGAAATGCTTGTAGGGTAAGTTCTTATCCACACTATAGTAACGTATTAAATATCGAGGGCATGAATTTTCCTCCCACATTAAGTGATGTAAGAATTTTAGAAAAAAACAATTCTGATGTGAGTGTAAATATCTATGGATTAAGTAATAAGTGTAATGTAACTGGGCCTCTGTACAAGTCTGATTCAAGAAAATCTAATCATGTGAACTTGCTGTACATAGAAAAAAGTGGCAAGTTTCACTACTGTCTCATAAAAGATCTTTTGAAACTTGTACGAAGACAAATTTCCGGACACAAAGGCAAAATGTACTTGTGTGAAAATTGCTTGCAATTTTTTTCCAGTGTTTCTAAGTATACTACACATTCTTGTTCTGAAGTGTTATCGGTTTTACCGCCAAAGAATAGCGTACTAAAATTTGAACACTACGAAAGGCAACAGAAAATAAACTTTGTAATATATGCGGATTTTGAAAGCATTCTAATTAATTGTCCAGAAAATAATGATTTGAGTATTAATACGAAAACGATTAAAAAACACGAACCTTCTTGTTTCGGGTATTACATATGCTGTTCACATGATTCAAGCCTGAATAAATATGTAACGTATAGGGGTTCCGACTGTGCCAAAGTTTTCATAGAGTATCTAATCAGAGATGTGACAGAGATAAGTAGTATTATACAATGTAAAAAATCGATGTTAAAATTATCTAAACACCAGCAGGAAGAATATCAAAAGGAAAGTGTATGTCACATCTGTAATAACTTCCTCTTTGATGATAAAGTGATGGATCATGATCATATTACGGGTGAATACAGAGGAGCAGCTCACAACCAATGTAATCTATTGTATAGAGTTTGCCCCTTCGTACCAGTGGTCTTTCACAATTTATCCGGTTATGACAGCCACCTATTTATAAAAGAATTAGCTAACTATAAGGGTGAAATTAAAATTATACCCCAAACAAAGGAAAAATACTTGAGTATAACAAAGTATTTGACTACGGAAAACTCACCACAGACCATTCAAATAAAATTTTTGGACTCTTTTCAATTTCTCAGCTCGAGTTTAGATAATTTGTGTAAAACCTTATGCGAGAAAGACTTTATACATTTATCTCAAGAGTTTACAAAGAAAGATCAATTTGATCTAATGCAGAAGAAAGGAGTTTATCCATATGATTATGTAGACTCATGGTCAAAGTATAAGAATGATAAACTCCCAGAAAAAAATATGTTTTTTAATAGTTTAACACAAGAGCATATATCAGAAGAAGACTATGCTCGAGCTTTACATGTTTGGAATATATTTAATATTCACTCGCTTGGAGAATACACAGATTTGTATTTAAAAAGTGATGTCTTAATTCTTTGTGATATATTTGAGAATTTTCGAAATACATGTTTACGATATTATAAATTAGATCCAGCTTATTATATGACCTCGCCTGGTCTTAGTTGGGATTCAATGTTGTTATGTTCAAAAGTACATTTGGAATTAATTAATGATATAGAAATTTATCAGTTACTCGAGAAAGGTATTCGTGGAGGTTTAGCTCAGTGTTCACTTAGACATGCAAAAGCAAACAATAAATACCTTCCCCATTATGATGAACGAAAAGATTCTTCTTTTTTAGTATACCTTGATTGTAACAATCTATACGGATACGCTATGACAAAAAAAATGCCTATTGCAGAGTTCCGATTTTTAAATAATAGCGAAATTAATGATTTTGATATTATGAATACACGAGAAGATGATGATTATGGATACATTCTTGAAGTTGATTTGAAATATAGTGATTACTTACATGGTTTTCACAGCGATTTACCATTCGCAAGTGAGAAACTCATACCGCCTGGTGGTAAAAATCCCAAACTGATAGCAAATCTCTATGATAAATATCATTATGTAATCCATTATACACATTTAAAAGAATGTATTAAACATGGATTACTACTAACAAAAATTCATAAAATTTTAAGCTTTCGTCAAGATAATTACTTAAAAAAGTACATAGATTTGAATACTCAGTTACGTCAAAAATCTTCGTCTGCTTTTGAAAAAGATTTCTTCAAATTACTTAACAATGCTATTTTCGGCAAAACTATCGAGAACAAAAGAAAGCATGTAAATGTGAAGTTGGTCACCCAATGGAGTGATAGTAATAACAAAACGAATAAAGTAATCGGCGCAAAGGTACTTATTACAAAGCCAAACTTTCACAGTGCAACGATATTTTCTGAAAACTTTGCTGCAATCCAGCTTAAACACGAAAAAATAAAGCTAGATCGCCCCATCTATATTGGGTTCAGTGTACTGGAATATGCAAAGACTCACCTTTATCAGTTCCACTATAACTTTATAAAAAAGAAGTATAAAAACAACGTAGAATTATGCTACACCGACACAGACAGCTTACTGTATTTGATTCACACCAATGATTTTTATGAAGACATGAAAGAAGATTTGTCTGTATTTGATACTAGTAATTTCAAACTTAATAATCCTTTCAATATACCCATAGCTAATGCTAAAGTTCCCGGTCTGTTCAAGGATGAATTAGGCGGTGATGTGATTGCTGAATTTATAGGACTAAGAGCTAAACTTTATTGTATAAAAAGCGTAAAGGTTCAAATTAAAAAAGCGAAAGGTATATCAAAAACTGTAACTAAAAAGCTCAACTTAACAGATTATCATGAAACACTCGTAAAAAATACAAATTTGAGATGCAAAATGAACATGATAAAATCCATAAAGCATGTTTTATATACGCAGGAAGTTAACAAGCTAGTCTTGAATAGAAACGATGATAAGAGACAAATTCTTCCAAATCAAGTTAACACGCTACCTTGGGGACATTGTGACACTGTATTTTGAAGGTGTGTTCATCAGCAACATCATCATCATACATAATAACACATTTTTGAAAAGGGTAGCTGTTGATATTTTTATATCATGGACTAAGAAAGTTACGTTTTAGACCCAGCTACCCTTGAACGTGGTAGGAGAATTACCTATCAGAAAAAATAATATCGATTAAAATCTAAGATGTATTGTATGGATGGAGATGTCTTGATTCTGTAGTTAAAATATTTTATAAAGTCATAATAGATGAGTGCATTACATAATAAGCGTGTAAAGTGTACCATATATTTTATTAAGCTTGATAATAAATAAAAAAATTATAAATATCTAAGAACATTTTATTTATTCATTGCCTTACCGAACTATTTAGGAACCATAATATTTCTTTATATAAAGGATGGCTTTTTTTAGTGTTTCACACGCTACCATGAAGTTGGTTAAGCAACCTCTGTCCTTAGAAGTACAAGCCATTGATTTAGAACCTTCTATCAATTATGTAAACCATAGTTTGCTTCTACCCAACCGGATTCGATGTATTATATGTGGACCATCCAACTGTGGGAAGACTAATGTAATGCTGTCATTACTAATGCATGAAAATGGGCTGAAATTTCGAAACGTTTACTTGTATTCAAAAACTACATTTCAACCAAAATACCAGTTCCTGAATGAAGTATTGAAAAGAGTTCCAGGAGTTAGATATTTTACAATCAGTGATGATAAATATGTTATTCATCCTAACGAAGCTTTATCACAATCTGTTTTTATATTTGATGACATTGCTTGTGAAAATCAGGCTAACATTCGTAATTACTTTTCTATGGGTAGGCATAAGCAGATAGATTGCTTTTATTTGTCTCAAACATATTCCAAAATTCCGAAACAATTATTAAGAGACAATGTAAACTTTCTGATAGTATTCAAGCAGGATGACATTAATTTAAAGCATATTTATAGAGAACATGTTAACACTGACATGAATTGGTTACAATTCAAGAACATGTGTTCTAGTATATGGCATAAACCACACAATTTTTTAATAGTTAATAAAGAGTGTGAACTTGACAATGGAAGATATAGAAAAGCATTCGACACTTTTATTTCTTTTAACTAATTACACTACATAGTCTGTGTCATATCTCATTGGTACATATAAGTCGAAATATTTTTATTTTCTCATCACTGTTAGTTACTTCTAACATACCAGTGGTTTCTACTTCTGCTAAGATTGTAAATCATGGAACACAATATCAAAAAACAGCTAATTAAATCGGTTAATTCAATAAAACACAAGATGAAACAAATGCGAGATGAAGAACAAAATACAAATTTAAAAATGAATAAAATGTTTAAGCCTATAACAGCACCTTTGCAAGTTCTGGTGGATAACAACCATCAAATGTATAAACGACAAAATGAAAGTAAAAGCGTTGATAACACATCTTTTCCATCATCTGAATTTGAAGATGCTGTGGATTCGGATGAAAGTATTTCATCGTTAAAGAGCTATGACAAAGAAGATGTTGATGAAGCGTTTAAGTATAATAACAAGGAGTTTATGGAAACATCACTAAGTAAAAATGATTTAGCCGATTTATATGAAAATATGAATATACCTTTCGGTGTAAGAAAAAAGGGTCATGAAATTTTTATCGGAAATTCAATAGCAAAATTTACTGTTAAAGATGACGATTATGAAAAGACATGTATAACAATTGATGGTGTGCCATATGAATTAACTCCTGGCTTAAAAGAGGTTTTATTACATAAAACACCAGATTTAAAATTAATTACTGAGGAAGATAAACTTATTTACAAAGATATTTTGGTAAATACGAGTGTTCATAAAAGAAATTATAACCCTAACGAACAAATAAGGGGTGATAAAGGTGTAAAATATCGTGAAATTATAAAACCAATGTTTTATGAAATTACAACGAAATCTGGAGGTAGTTTACCAAGTCTGAAAATGTATAAAAAGAATACTGATTTAATTTATTGGGATGATCCCAACGAATTAGTTGAAAGACTTAAACTTTTGGTTGCTTCAAGAGACGCTGGCAATTGTAATCATGACAATGAAATTATTTCAATAATAGAAGAACTGAAAGAAGCTGGTATAATAAAACCATAAAAGCAGTTTCAAACGATTGACGTACTTAGTAGTGATCTGTTTATCGAACATGGATGTTGATAAATTCGGGCTAAATATATTTAAACGAAAAAAAACTAATGAAGTACCAATTACATTTCCATGGTGTCACTTTAAGTTGTCAGAGAGTGATAAGTGTTTAGATGTACAGCATAAAAATATAAGAAATCTATTGACACCCATTGAATCATTTGATGCTTGTACAAAAGAGTATGTAGACAGCCAACTTGCAGATTATACAAGAAGCTATTCGTCTCTAAATGAACGAGTTATAGCAATGAATGAGAGATTAACAAAGCTTGAAAAAATATGTGAATTATTAAAGACTAAACATGAGCAAAAAGGACGTAGTAAATGAAATCCATAGAAATGCAAGAATACATTTTCCCAGAAGACATGTTATTTTAAAAGATATCGATGATTTGTGGCAAGCTGATTTAATAGATATGCAATCTTTTTCGGAAGAAAACGCAGACTATAGATATGTTTTAATTGTGATTGATTCATTCTCTAAATTTGCTTGGGCTGTTCCTTTAAAAAATAAAACCAAAGAAATAGTCTCCAATGCATTTAACTCTATATTAAAAAGGGGGCGTAATCCGAAGAACTTGCAAACGGATTTAGGAAAAGAGTTTTATAATAATGAATTTAAAAAAATAACACAACATTTCAATATAAATCATTATTCTACATACTCTACAAAAAAGGCTTCAATTGTAGAAAGACTAATAAGAACATTGAAGAGCAAACTTTATAAACAGTTTAGTCTTCAAGGGAGTTATCGATGGATTGGTGGTATATTAGAGTCTATCGTAAATAAATATAATCACACAGTTCATAGAACTATAGGAAAACAACCTGCAAAGATAAGCGAAAAGAATAAAAATAAAATTTTAAGAAGGTACATAGCCCTCGCTCAATCAAAACCAAAATATAAAAATAAATTTAGTTTAGGAGATTTTGTTCGAATTAGTAAATACAAAGGCTGTTTCGAAAAAGGGTACACACCTAATTGGTCAACAGAAATATTTAAAATAATTCTCTTACAGAATACTA
This sequence comes from Agriopis marginaria, assembly GCA_932305915.1. Taxonomy (NCBI): domain Eukaryota; kingdom Metazoa; phylum Arthropoda; class Insecta; order Lepidoptera; family Geometridae; genus Agriopis; species Agriopis marginaria. The sequence continues at coordinate 934,765 of OW029932.1, forward strand.
ATCCTGTAACTTATTTATTAGAAGATAGAAAACATCAACCTATTTTAGGCGCATTTTATAAGCAAGAACTTCAAAAAACTAAACACCATGATGTTTATCTCGTAGAGAAAGTTATAAAAAGACGAAAAAATCAAGTTTTTGTAAAATGGCTTGGATTACCAATTACGGAAAATAGTTGGATAGATAGCACTAATATACTTTAACTCGAGAAATGTATAAATTATATGAAAATGTTTTGACTCAATCATTCTATGTGTGGTTATGGTAAACGATAGACTGTTCAATAATTTAATAAACAGGTTACCAATTGAACTTCACTTGCCTGGTTATAATTTTTGTGCAATGAAAAATGTAACCATGTTAAATAAGTGGTATATGGAAAATATAAAGTTAAGTACATAATAAATTGATTATTTTAATTATACCTACCCGCGCCTGTAAGCTATAATTAATTACGAAAATTTATACATACATAAATAATTTCATTAATTTGAAAAGAACTATTTATAAATAATGGAGGCTACTTAAAATAAATACCTATATGAAAAGACACAGTTAGCAAGTTGGTGATTGATTGAATACAATATCTTTATTGTTCAGAACATAAAAATGCATACAGAGTATAAATAACTCTAGATGAATATGATGAACTGATGTAGACAACCATGGTAAACTGCTATGTTGAACTGGTGCTGAAACACACCAGTTCCCTACCCGTTGATGAAAATGCATCAGTTTCCGATTTGTTTGCTGTTGGCGAAGTAGTATTTTCTCATCACATGGATATAATTGGGGTTTCTGGAGCAAAAGTACTTCAAATAGGCCCAGTTATAAACAACTAAATCTATTCAGCCATCTATTCAAATAGATGAATAAAGTAGTTATTGAATAGAGAAATAATTTATAAAAAACGAGAGTTTTGATAAGAAGACCGGCGCTTCTCTGCGCCAGGTATGACTTCTTATCGAAAACTATCGTTTTTTATAAATTATTTCTCTATTCAATAACTACTTTATTCATCTATTTGAATAGATGGCGTGAATAGATTTAGTTGTTTATAACTGGGCCTATTTGAAGTACTTTTGATCCAGAAACCCCAATTATATACTACTTTTGGCGAATATCCACGTTTCGGATTTTATCGCGCAAAGAAACTCCGAGCATAGCTCTCTCCATTGCCCGCTGAGTTTTTCCAAAAGGCCAACAGTTAAGGACCACGTCTCAGTACCATTTGTCATCACTGGCAACACACACTGGTCAAAGACCCTCGTCTTGACGAATTTTCGTTTATTAGGATTCAATTTTTAATTTTATTTAGTAGTTTTTATTAATGTTATAATTCGCGATCGCTATGGCTGTCGCGGAAAGCGGGCTCCCAAACATTGTTATGGAAATAATTGTGAATAGAAATAGATGCCCATGTCTTAGCGGTAGGTAATGGAGTAAAACTTGCAGAATTGTGTCAAAATTCAGATCGGCCATAAAGTTTGGCGCGAGCTCTATCGTAACGTAAATGCTGAAAATGAATGGTGTACATAATTATGCGATATCGTTCACCAATTGTCCGTGGACAAAGTGGAAGGTAGTTTATGTGCATATTTAACTAGGTACTTATATTTGTCAGGAATTGTATTGTTTCCTAAATAAGACAAAATAGTTGTCAAGCAATACCTATCTATCAATAAACAGGGAGATATTAGAAACTCTGCATAATATACCTTTTTTAGGGTTTAGTATACAAGGAACATGTAAATAATACACTGTTTTAAACTATCACGGTTATTCACTAAAGTTATATGATTATTTACGAAATATTTACCGTGGCAAGGTTGTGGAATGAGCTCCCAAACACGATTAATATCCCGTAAATAATCATATAACTATAATGTACATAATACTAACGAAATAAATAAATATACCTAATAATAGTCATTAGTTATATGTTATATCAAATATAGTTTAAAAAATATATGTTAAAAGTTGACAAAGGGCACGGACCCAGGAGTCCGTGGAGAATAAATAAAAAATAAAAAAAAAAAAAAAAAAAAAAAAACTCTTAGATATGTTTGTTCTGTACGTCCGTCTGTCTGGCTGGCTGTCCTCGCCCTAATTTTTTTAAACCTTCTAATTTATTTAGTGAAAGGTGCATGAAACTGTGCACAATAGTTTAGCTATAGATCTCAATTATTCTGTTTTAGGGGTGGTACTCTCAACCAAAACATAGTTTGGTCTAAATTTATTAAAACCTTGGATATTATATTATTATACAACTTATCGATAAAACTATTACAAAATATTAATAAAAATATAATATAATTATAACAAATCAAACAAAGGTAATTTTGATACTAGGAAAAACCTTTAAGATTAGAAAATCCTTCTAACGTATATTTTGATCCTTTAAAAAATTTTAGAGGCTCTAAAAGTAAATTGCAATTCAATGTAGTGGCACAATGTGCCCGGAGGCGACGTGAGCGATCGCACCATCCATCAAATATCCATTCACACCGCAGGAGTACACCAGCGGGGTCACCCCACCCGCCGGTATACCCGTGTGCTTTACGTTTTAAATGGGTTACTTTTGATTCTTATCATTAAAAACGCGAAATTTTGTAAGTTACATATATATATACAGTATAATCTCACTAATCCGGCACTTCAATAGACCAATACGTCCAATAATCCGGCACCCTCCGCCCGCGCCTCCCTCGCCCCTCTACGCCTATGCGCTCCGTCGCTGTGCTTTATGTTTTAAATAGGCTACTTTTGATTGCACTTCATTAAAAACGCGAAATTTTGTAAGTTACATATGTATACATATATATAAATATTCATGTTCTTTCGAGTCGATGTTTCGTTAGTTACTATTTTGTCTTCAAATGAAGTGTTTAGACCAAAATTTTGCCACCCCAATGGCACTCTCCGTGGCTTCATTCAGGTCGTCTAGTGTGCAAGTTGTAGGACACGCTGCACACTGCACAGTCCATCAAGTGTGGCATTGTCTGAGGATTCACAACACAATGACATTCGACATCAGAGCCTTTTTTATAACCCCAGTTTGCCATGTTATCCCGACTTCGGCCCAGACGGACAGACGGACAGACTGACATCGTAGGCTTAGTAATAGGGTCCCGTTTTTACCCTTTGGGTACGCAACCCTAAAAACCGCCTAAAATATTGTCAGCACAATCGGAACCTGACCCAAAGGGCTAGCCAATATACACAGTCCTCAATAATGATGTCGACTATTTCTATTCACAGGGTGTTATTAATAAGTCGAGCTTCGTCCCTTCGTAACCCCACACACATAACACACTAAGTAAGTGTGTACATACGTATGTGTGCATTGATTCTACGTGACGTCACAGAGTAGAATATACTCTTTATCGGTGGTGACGAGGTGATCAAATGACAGGATTTATTTGATGTTCCTGTAACATATCAGTTTCAGTTGCTGTTGTTCTATACAGGGTTACGCATATAGACTGTACTAAACCGAAAAGAGGTCATTGTACTCATCATATTGAACAACTTTTACTATGAACTTAGGCCGAATTAAGAACCTTTTTCGAAGTCTGTTGATGAGGTTTTCAACTCCTTTTTATCTATACTAATATTATAAAGAGGAAAGATTTGATTGTTTGTTTGTTTGTTTGCATTGAATAGGCTCCGAAACTACTGAACCGATTTGAAAATATCCCCGGGTAACATAGGCTATATTATATTTTCAAAAAAATAGGGATCCTTACTAAAACTTCGATAATGTAACCCAAGGTGTAAAAAAATAAGATTTACAATTTTAACTTTTCGTGTTTGACAGTTCTAAGACAGGACAACGTCTGTCAGGTCAGCTAGTAAATAATAAGGTGGTACCGTTTCTTATAATTATGTATTCTAATAAGTTTGCTTACAAAATATAATGGATTGGGTGCTAGCTTCCATGCATGAGATGTGGCAACATGTTATTGAAAATTTTACTATATCTTCAACTTTAAATTGATGATCAATGAAAACACCGGAAAGTGCGCTACTAACATGCAAAAAATTTCCGTTTAATAAAAGTTGTAGCATTCTATTACAAATTTATTTTACCATGAAACAAAATATAGCATTTTAACTATTTTAATTAAGTTGCGAACAAACTGGCAACCTTTATTTCTACATTTCGTGTCGCTACATCGTTTATTGAAACTAAAATCGATCTTTATTATATCTCAACAATCAATCGGACGACTTTTATCGTGGGAGTTCACCAATAAATATCTTAACGACATAATATCGACGCGACAGCCGTACCAGATACCGATGAATTATTTATTAGTACTAAACTAGATCTATGCGCGATCTTCACACCTGCTTACGACACCAACCTTATTTACATCTTTCAAACTGCAAAACGACGATATTTCTACTTTATATTAATGTAATAAGGGTGGTGTTGATTTCAAGATCATTTTGATAATTGCTTGTGTATGTTTGTGAAGGAATTTCTTAGCGTTGTTTGCTTGAAGCGTGACATCTGTTTCGAATAATTTGTAGGCTGCGTTTCATTCAATTGGAATGAATAAGCTTGTTTAGAGTTTGTATGAAATATTGTGTAATGGTGGACTCAGAGCAAATCAAATACAGAGTGACTACCGCGAACACGAAAAGTGAAGCCACTTTTTGAAACATGTGTGCGTAGTCAAAGTTCGTGTCGTGTAACTCATCAAAATACATCCTTCATACTCATCCTGCTTCTTATTTACTTTTGTGTTGTTTTTACAGTTCTTATCACTGCAAAAAGTAATTGTTTCTTTTTATTTTATTTTTATTTTATTTTATGTTTATTTTAGACCAACAGCACAAAAATATATACATAGTTTTAAATAATTATTTTAAATTACAGCCATTAATAGGTCTATACTAGTGATTTTAAAACGGATGTTTTCAGACGTTCTGACAAGAAATTCACGTAGTTTTGAATGCGTGTGTGTGCGTGAGTCGTGTATTTATAAGGAATTCACGTAGTTTTGGAAGCGATTTTGGTGTCACTTTGGTAGTGCGCCGTAGGGACTCTGTATTTTTATTTGCTCTGAGATCGGTGGATGAATAATTAAGGATGCCTGAAAGGGCAATCGTTTTAAAGTATAATATATTTTAATGTCAGAGGAGCATAAGTACCTAGGTATAATTTATTGAGTATGAATGTATTTTTTTCTTTTTTAGAGTTCCGTACGAAAAGAAAAACGGAACCTTCATAGGATTACTTTGTTGTCCGCCTGTCCGTCTATCTGTCTGTCAAGACCCTTTGCTCAGAAATGCGTAAAGGTATCAAGTTGAAATTTATATCAAATAATCGGGTCTACGATTTCTTGCAGCTGTAAAAAAATCGAACTTGTAAGTCAACGCGATCAAAAGATATGACCGTTTGTTGCAAATGTTCGCATATTTTGCGATTACTCAAGAGAATCAAAACCTATAGGGTACTTCCCGTAGAGCTAGAATCATGAAATTTGGCGAGGATAGGTCTCACAGCACTTATAAACGAAAAAATACGAAAGTTGTTAATATTTTTTTTTTAAATATTTTTTTGAATAAATAATAGGCTTGCCCTAGTTAATAGGGACCCGGGTATGTCCTAAAACTGCGACCAGAACCACCGGAAGATGGGCAGCAGCGTCCTGTTAGTACACGGTGAACATACTGCGATCTCCAAGCCGCCTGCCAAGCGTGAGGATTATGGCAACACCCCTCTCTAAGAGGGAGGCCTTGTTCAGCAGTGGACATTTAATGGCTGATGATGTATGTATGATGTAATAGGCTTGCATTTTACCACCATCACGCCTGATGTTAAGCGATGATGCGGTCTACGTTGGAGCACGCTTGCCTAGAAGGAACCGATTCACTCGTGATTTGAAGACGCCCAGATTGTAACCATCGGGGAACACCCATTCAGGCAGCGAATTCCACAGACATATCATATCATATGAAAAATATTGTTTTGTATGTTTGTAAAAACTTATATTTTGTGGTTGGTATCTATAGTCCCTTTTTGTCCACAACAAAGTTAAGTTTGGCATTAAATATATCAACTTTTTTGCTTTTTTTTTCGCACTTGTCCGGTTTTTTAATATAGCTTTTGTTGTAAGTATACCTACTTGTGTTTGACCGCAATCTCACCTGATGATGCAGTCAGCGGTAGACCACGTTTGCTGGAAGAAACCGATTCACTCACCACTATCTACGGAACAGCTGATTATTTTGTCGTGATTTCAATGTTGATTCCATAGTAAAAGCAGTTTATAATGATCAGTACAATTACCCCTCTTCGGCAACCATATAAACAGTGCCTCAGAAACCACCGCAGAAGGATAAATATTTAAATAATATTAACAAGTTATTCATAACATGATTACATCTACGAAAGCATTGTAAAGTAATTTCCCGTGTTTACGACTCCATGCCAAACGCTTGCAAATGTCGAAAACATTCATAACAAAATTAGCGCAGAGACACAGATGAATAGATAGTAGCTAGCGCAGAGATTCGCAAAGCAAAACAATCTTAATTACACGTTACATCTACATCTACCGGTATAAATATAATATCACCCCCAGATATGGACCCCGGCCTATAGATATGACCGTATGAGGAGCCAGCAGTAAGGGGGTTTTTGCGTGTCGGTGAATATTGTAGGAAACTAGCAAAACTAGCAAATCTGCACTGCAAGTACCGTTTTTTATCGATCGTCAAATTCGATAAAATGCAATAGAATCGATTATGGCTAGTACTGATCAAATGGCATTATATCGAATTTGACGATCGCAACTGTCAAATTTGACGATCGATGAAGAACGGTACTTGCACTGCAGATGTGTGTTTTGCAACGTAGTACATTTACATCGATGGTTTTGCACGATATCCTACAAAACAAGAAAGTGAATCGGTTTCTTCTAGGCAAGCGTGCTCCGTCGTAGACCGCATCATCGCTTAACTTCAGGCTAGTTGGTGGTCAAGGGCAAGTCTAATCTCTATCTCTACATAGTATAAATTAAAGTCGCTATCCGCGTCTGTATGTCTGTATGGCCGCTAACTCCTCCTAAACTATACGCAACGGATTTTGATGCGGTTTTCACCATCAGTTAGATACATTTTCACGGAATGCTTATGTATAGAACTAGCGACCCGCGCCTTCGCACGTACATTACACCCATGTGAAGCCGAGCGGGCGGGTCGCTAGACTCGCTAGTATATAATAATAATAAAAAACATTTTATCCGGCATAAAAGTACTTACGTGTTAATCCAATTTTTATGCTAAATTTAAACGGTTCAATGGTTACAGAGATGAGTGAAGACAAACATTCTTACACTAGAATAGTAGAATCTAGAAATACACTCATAACTTTCGCATATAAAATAGAAATTGTTTTAAAATCATGTATTTTCGTCTATTATGTCTAAATCTAAAATCATTCGTGACGACAATGGAGTTGAATAACAGCAGTGCAAGTACCGTTCTTTATCGGTCGTCAAATTCGTTAAAATGCCATAGAATCGATCATAGCTAGTATTGATCAAATGGCATTTTATCGAATTTGACGACCACAACTGTCAAATTTGACCATCGATAAAGAACGGTACTTGCACTGCAGCTATGTGAAATATCGTGCTGTTAACATCAAAGTTATTATTGAGATTATTTACAGTGTACAAATAAACCCGATAAGCATGGCTCATTTCAGAAACATTGGTGTGGTTACCTTCATTTCATTTCTCCGTGATTTCTAGTCTATCAAAGTCTGAACTATTGTAAATCTTCGTAGATATTTCAACTCAAATGACGCAAAATATGTAAACATTATTAACTTTCGGCAATCTTATTTTATTGTATTTATTAAACAAAATCTAAATCCCTTAAAAAACAAAAATCTACGAGCAAAACTATTCGATAAAGTTCGGGAATATAGGCATACATGATTTTGTACGTGCATATTTAGTGGCTACGTTCGTCTTCTCCCATAGTGTCCAATTATCCATACTGGTTTTAGGACACCCACAGTGGCACGGATAAAAGCAGCATTAAGCGGATATTGCCACGGCTCGGCAATCACTGATTTCCGGTTGCCGCTACCAATAATTCGCGGCGTATCGAGTCGTCCGCCATTTCTGTTTGTTTTTGGCGTTTCGGCTCAGAAATGACGCAGTAAAGACGTAAAGCTGTAAGCTAGGTTGTTTGCTTGTTTACTGAGATAAATTGACTATTGTATGGCGTGCTTTGACAGTAGGTATGATATCAATTTAATTGGGAACTATATTTCTATACATAAAGCTCTATCGTAAATGTCCTTTTGATATTAAGACTATTTGCTACAGGGTCATATTGCCAACGTGTTCATCTCCATCATTTCCACCGTATAACGTCTATTGCTGGACATAGGCCTCCCCCAACGATCTCCAAATAGCCGGTTGGAAACGGCCTGCATCCAGCGTTTCCCTGCGGTCTCTTTTAGGCCGTCTGTCCATCTTGTGGGTGGACATCTTACGCTTCCACTCATCCTTTTTACGACGTCTGCAGCCTTGGTGCGACGTCGTATCTCAGTGTTTTGGGTAATTGATACTTTGATTAATTAATCAATGTTCATGAAAAGCCACAATATGATCAATGTAAGATTGCACAATTTCCGGGTGGTAATTAAGTTTCCGGGTACCGGCAATTTAATGAGACTTTGATGCAAATGATATCTAATTAATGTTATTTAGAATTGCTTGTAAAAATATACACGAAATTTTGTACATTATCGCTCGTGCCGTAGATGAGCTAGCTAGTGTTTACAGATCACAAAAGTTAGGTAAGTAAGCATTAGACTAAACTAAATCTACAACATGAAGCTACAACATGGGGGGTTCTTCAAAGAGCGAGTTAATCGAGTTCTAAAGGGTCGGCAACGTATTTGTGATGCCTCTGGTGTTAGAAGTATCCATAGGTGACGGTGACTGCTTACCATCAGGAAGCCCTTCTGCTTGTTTGCCACCTATGGCATAAAAATTTTTTTTTTGAGAGTAGTACGCAGAACATGGCCGATGGGGCTGAAATGTTCTCGAAAGGAGACCACGAACCGGTAAGCGCAGCGTAGGACGTCCACCCACAAGATGGACAGACGACCTAAAAGAGACCGCAGGGAAACGCTGGATGCAGGCCGCTTCCAACCGGCTCTTTTGGTGGTCGATGGGAGAGGCCTATGTCCAGCAGTGAATGTCCTATGGATGAAATGATGATGATGATGAAGAAGTTAATGGATGGGTGACCGCAAGTGGCATTTATATCTGACACTCGTACATTTTTCGTTCGTGTGTTCTTGAATAATAATTGATAAACCGTTCCAGCAAACTGATTACGTTCCATATCAATTGCAATCGCACCATCCCAATCACGGCATAGTGCTCGCGCTCTACATACTTATGTAGTCCTTCCCCCTGCGTCGGATCTGCATGATCTAATTCTCTCCTGTCCATTTTTTTCGTCGGACGGCCAGGGTGGGCACGATCGGGCGACACAGTTTTATAGTTGACTAGCTGCGCCCCACGGTTTCACCCGCGTAGTGATGGAAAATGGAGATGTTGATGATGAAAATTAGCCTATGTCTTATGCCTCTGGCTCTTGAACTATGCGAAATATATACCCATGCAAAAAGTCGATCCGTTGTTCCGTTGCAGCGTGAAAGAGGAACAAACATCCATACATCTATACATACAAACTTTCGCGTTTATAATATTAGTAGGATGTATCTAAAACCTACGGGGTTTGCACAATAAAAGTGGAATCAAAACTGCTTCATGTTATCGAACTAATTTTGATAAGTAAATAAATAAATATTTCAGGATATTTTTGCACACACGGTCATCTGACCCCAAACTAAGCAAAGTTTGTGATATTATGGCTGCCAGAGACTGATATACATACATATGTATATAGTTTTACATATATACTTAAATAGATATTAACAACCAGATATAGAACAAACAAAATTAATGTTCATCACATAAATGTTTGTCCTAGGCGGGAATCGAACCCATGCTTCCGAGCTCAGAAGGTAGGTTCACTACCAACTACACCAACGAGCTATCAGTCGTAAAACAAAATTTGTTTCTTCTGACGTATTCGAAATTCGCAAAAAAATAACAACTGTTTCATACATTTTGTCGGTAGTGAATGATTTTTTTGTATGGAAAAGCTTTTTTTTGAGAATTTCCAAAACTTGTAGAACAAAAGTTGTTAGTCTTGATCACAGAAAAGGTTTTTTTTTTGTTTAAATTAGAACGGCTGTCAAGGCATTTTCGTAAGATATTTGTTGTAGCCAGTTGCACCCATATGAACGAAACGTCAGTCATTCGAAATCAATTAGCAACTGTGAAGCGGAGTTCGACGCGTTGATCTAAATAAGAATGTTCAATCAAGGTTTACTCATAATGGTAACAGATTTGTGTTCTATTTACTTCTCTTTTCTGTGGTCCTGATGCACCAAAGCCAAAGAAAGCTAGATATTGAGAGGTTTTGCGTTAGTTTACCTTTGACCCTGTCTAGCTAATTTGCAAACCTTAACATTAGGTTGATTTGGCGTTTAAGGGCCATTCGAAGGGCCACTAAGTGTCGCCGCACACGGGCCACCGGCCACAGCCACAAACGCCGCCACGAGAAGCTAGAAGTACTAGGAGTGTTTGTAGCGTGTGGCCGCCACCGGCGCCAACCGTGTGCGGCGAGTCCATATAACATGTACGAAAATTACAGGAAATACGCCAGTGGCGGCGTTTTGTGGTTGTGGCCGGTGGCCCGTGTGCGGGAGCCCTAAGCAAAGTAATACGTGCAAATAATTGAAATTTAACATACTTAGCAGTTAAGCGCGTTACACGGTCATTTGATCCGTAGGAATACAGGCTTAACTCAAATCTATTAACTTAGACTTGTACGGTTTCACGTGAATAGCTAAGTTTAACTTAAACTAGGTACAAGCTAATTGTTACACTTGTTTAGTCCACAATGTAAAGTAAGTCCTTTTACTGAAAAACCTTGGTCGTAAGCTCAGAGCAAATAAAAATGCAGAGTCACTATGGCGAACACGAATAGTGAAGCCACTTTTTAAAACATGTGTGCGTAGTCGAAGTGTTGCCAGTGCAATTTTCTGACGAGAAATTCACGTAGTGTTGAATGCGTATGTGTGAGTCGTGTATTTATTGGGAATTCACATAGTACGATTTTGGCGTCACTTTGGCAGTGCGCCGTAGTGCCTCTGTATTTTTATTTGCTCTGAGGGTCGTAAGTTGGTAAGCTTTAGTTTGTTAGTCCAGTCCAAGATGTTGGGCGGAATGACGGAGCATTGATCGTATAAGCATAGGCAGCGAGCGCAAGGCAGCCGCAACGGCATCCTACAAATGATTGTTGGCCGGATGGATTGCCCCATCCAAAACAAGTGGATGTGCATCTTAATGGGCGAAAAGCTTTAAATATATTATTGAATTTATTGATTGTGTGTTTTGTAAAATAATTTTAATTGTAGTTGTCTTTTTGTTTTTATGTATTGTTAATATTTCGAAATTTTTTATTTTTCTCTTTTAATGTTGTTTCAATTTTGTGTACATGGATATTTTTCTGAAATAAAATAATAATAATAATAGAATAAAATCCAGATTTTTACCGACTTAAAAAAAAGGAATCAATTTGGCTGTTTTTTTATGCTTGTTACCTCAGTAGTCAGTTATTTATAAACCGATTAGAAAAAAACTATTTTTATTTGAATAAATATAATTTCAGATTGGTTGTATAAAATTTCATCAGAAGCAGTCCAGCAGTTTTTTAAATCAAAATAACTGGAAAATTCGTTTACTTGGATGACATAATAACTGTCAGCCAATTAATCTGTTCATAAAAGATGAGACGAGTTCTGAGGATAACAAACAAAAAAAATAAAAAAATAGATCATCATCATCATCAGCCAGAAGACGTCCACTGCTGTACATAGGCCTCCCCCTTTAACCTCCACACTGAACGACAGCCTGCCTTTTGCATCCACTGGATGCCCGCGACTCTCACAATGTCGTCGGTCCATCTAGTGGGAGGCCTCCCTACGCTGCGTCTTCCGGTTCATGGTCTCCACTCCAGAACCTTTCTTCCCCATCGGTTATCGGTTCTTCGAGCGATGTGGCCTGCCCATTGTCACTTCAACTTGCAAATTTTAACAGCTATGTCGGTGACTCTGGTTCTTTGGCGAATATCCACGTTTCGGATTTTATCGCGCAAAGAAACTCCGAGCATAGCTCTCTCCATTGCCCGCTGTGTGACTCTGAGTTTTTCCAAAAGGCCAACAGTTAAGGACCACGTCTCATCACTGGCAACACACACTGGTCAAAGACCTTCGTCATGAGGCACTGTGGTATCTTGGACGAGAAGATGTCACGCAATTTCCCGAACGCTGCCCATCCATTTCTAACAATAGCTTCATGTATTTACAAATTAATAATTAATTCTCACCTTAACTTCAAAATAATAAGCACCAATAAACGAGGGTAGTTGTAAATCTTCGTATTGTTTCTGAGGCATTGTGCGCGCCGCACCGCACGCATTATTGCGTATGATTTACCGCCAATTAAACCACCAGTTTTGATTTATTCCTCAATTTTTGGATGGCCTACTTTTAGCTGTTTGGGAAATAAGTATTGTTGACTAGGTAAAGTTTTTGTAAGTAGTTAGTAGGTTGTAAGTTTGGAATTTGGGATAAGCCACTTTGCACTTTGCTTCGACTTGAACTTTGGCGGTTTATTTAAGGGTCCTGTATACCCACTGCAGCTCTCTCGCTCGCACATTTTCACATTATTGAAGATATAAAATCAATGAGTGTGAATTTCCAAAAAGTAACAAAATCACAAGGATTTTATATATACCCTAAAGGGACCTGGATCGAGTACTCATGCTAAAAAAACGGTCCGAGGGAAAAGCGAGCACGGAGTAATTTGTCCTTTTCTTGTAGGGTGTTCATGATTTTGAGGAAACGAAGACATTGTAGGTAATTCCATCGTATTGGTACTCTCAGTAAATACAGGAAGTTCATATAGGCCCAGTGACGAGCGCTAATGTCAGAATTTTAGGCCGCCAGGACGCCTGAAGGCCTCTGAGATGGCTTAGCGGCTATTGTTATAAGACTCAACCGGGACATACGGGTCACATGACATATATTTTTTTTAAATTATAAATTGGCTTGCGCTTGGCCGCCATCTCGCCTGATGTTAAGCGATGATGCGGCCTACGATGGAGCACGCTTGCCTAGAAGAAACCTATTCACTCTCGACTTGAAGGCACCCAGATTGTTAACTTTTTATTCGATCATTCGGTTTCTAAATGCCACTTGCAATCACCCTACCTAAGATTGACCGTGTAGTCCGTTGCTTAAATTCGGTGATCAGTTAACAACATCTAGTAGATGACGATGATGATGAAAGTAGCCTATAACTTTCCATCCCTTGAACTATACCCATGCAAAAAATCTGGATGATTTGTTGCTCTGTTGCTGCGTAAAAGAGTAACAAACACACTTTCGCATCCTATCCTACTTTCAACTAATATTATAAACGCCAAAGTTTGTATGTATGGATGTTTGTTCCTCTTTCGAATACAACAGACAAACTTTTGTATTTATAATAAACTAGCCGTTACCCGTGTGACTTCGTACGCGTACACTTTCACCTAAACTTTCAACCTTTTTTGGACCCTTTAATTCGGCCCTTTCGTAAAATATTTTTTCATGAAGTTTTACACCCACTTGACAAATTACAATTTCGTAGTTGCATAACTTTCAACACAACATACAAACTACAATTCCACCTCCTTAATCTTTCTTTTTTGCAAAAATATTATAACAGTATTTATTTAATTTAAACTATTAGCCTGAATACCAAATTTTATCCCTGAGTATCATCAAAAACAAAGGACTTTAATATAATCTTTCAACATCCATTTGCCCCCTTTAATTCGGCTTTTTCGCTAAATCCTTCTTAGCGGACCTCTATACCCCATAAGGAATCTACGTGCCAAATTTTAGCTTCGTAAGTCAAATAGTTTTTTGAGATTTCGTGACAAGTCAGTGAGTGAGTGAGTGAATTTAGCTTTTATAAATATAGAAGATTGGCATGACTACTATTTGGCATATTTTACTTACTGCGGGAAAATGACATGGAACTACATTCATTTTCAAAGTTTGTCGAAAGCATCACTACATCACTATCACTATCACTACATAGGATAAAACAAAGTCGCTGTCGCTGTCTGTCCGTCCCTATATATGCTTAAGTCTTTAAAACTACGCAACAGATTTTAATGCGTTTTTTTAAAATAGATAGAGTGATTCAAGAGAAAGGTTTATATATATAATACATGCATAATATAGTAGAGAAACACTGATAATTGTAGAGGTTTCTAATGTAATGTCGTAAATAAACATATTTTTTTTGCGCTTACATTGCAAACGCTGGCTGAACCCTACGTGATAACGAAGGGATTTTAAGCAATACAGCATTAATCTTTATCCAATTAAGTACCTTAAATACATTGTGCATTTAATATAGACCAATATGGCCGTTTACAGCATGTAATTTATATGAACATTTTCGAAGATATTAAAGATTTAAAATGCAGGGACATAGCGGTTGCGGCGGTACCGGCCCCCCGGCCAGTACCGCAACAGGCCGGTACCGGCGGCGTGTTTTTCACATGGCCAATCATAATGTCGCTCTTTAAAGAGTAACCTCTAAAGAAAACATGTTTGTTTTGCCTAATGACAAAAAGCTGTGAACGTTGTAGGTATATAAAGACATTCCGTAGTATATTATTTTAGTATTAGCATTGCACCTGCGATGCCGGGGCGGGTCGCTAGTGTCTTTATAAAATCTTCTGTGTTGAAGTGCAAACTGCACACCCTGGAGTTTTTTGTTATTCTTGCTGTTCGACTAAGAATTACTTCCAACCACATTTTTCTTACATCCTCTTTTGTTGGTATACTGTGACATGAAATATATTCAGCGATGAATTTAGGTACTTTCATTTTTTATGTAATATTTAGAATGATTCCCGTACGATTCGTCGAAACACCCTTGAACGATACAACTGTACACAGAAAGCTCGGTTCACCGTTGGATGGTGGTACTAGATCTACGTTTCGCCACTTACTCACCTGATGGTACGTGACGGTGTGGCGGAGGATGGAACACGTTGATCTAGAAATCTATTCATATCTATCTATACATATCTATCACTATAGCCATGAAGATATCTAGTTTGTTGTTCTCAGGAAATTCCCTCCTCTCCCTCTCATGGAACTTCCAAGGAGGACGGCAGGGAGTTCCATTCTTGGGCAGTACGTATCATAAATGAAGACCCAAATCGTTGAGTTCAAATCTTTGGAATTTTCACTAGGAAGGGGTGGTAGTGTGCAGCCGTTCTACTTTTCCTAAGTAAAAGGGGGAGGGTGGAAAAAGGGCTCGAAGCTTTTGCGCACACTCGCCGAAATGCGAATTACTTTAAAATATCCCTAGGTCATGCTAAAACATAATGTATAAAAATAATTGTTCATGTTCACACGAGTATGGACACCCTAATAAACATTTTCTTGTATTACAAGCTTTGTGTACCTACCTGTGAAAAGATATGCCGCAGCCACCGAATGATTCACTAGCACAGTTTCTTATACAGCAATTTTTAACCATTTTAAAATAAATATTCAAAAATCATGCTTGAAAAAACAAAATATAGTAAGCAAACAATCAAAAACGCCATGTCGTTAATGCTGCCAGTAGCTTCATGGTTCAGCAGAACCATGAAGGTTCCTAGTAATTATACTAGGAACCTACATGGTTACTTAAAAATAAAATTTAAATATGTACATGATACATTAGATATATTATCTACATTAATATCCGTTAGAAAATGGAAATAAAAATTTATCTTTATTTCATTGGTAGTAATTTTATGTTTACAGCCCAAAATAGGGCCTGCCTGGTATGTCCGATTGAATAAGTAAAACTACTAAAATATGATTACGGGATAATTACCGTGGTGGTTGTGGAATGAGATTCCACAACATTATATAACTTTAGTGAACAGCTGAGATAGTTTAAAACAGAGTTTTACTAAAATATATGTTTTATGTAATGGCAATCTTTAGAAAGGGATACACTTCCTCCGTGGTAGCTATTTCAGTGAGCTCGTTTTACCTCCATGTTCCTAGCCACATTATTATGAACCTTATCGTTAGACGTTAAGGTTTAGTTTTGTATGGGAATATTTTGACAGAACGCGTTCCTTTCCTTGCAACTTCCTTGCAAAATCATGTCATGGTGTCTATCGTAACATTGCAAACAAAGAAATTGTCAATTTGATATATTTTAATTTGACACAGTAAAATGGTAACAAGTGATTTTTATTTCTCGTGTCATTTTATTCCGTCAAATTACAAGATATCGAAGCAAACATTTCTTTGTTTGTAATGTTACGATAGACACCATAACATGATTTTGTTACTTTTTTGAAATTCACACTCATTGATTTTATATCTTCAATAATGTGAAAATGTGCGAGCGAGAGAGCTGCAGAGGGCCCTTAATTCGAATAATAATTTAATAAACCGGTAAAGTGCGAGTTGGGCTCACGCACTGAGGGTTCTGTACCGCCACATAAATAAAGTACAAAACAAGCACGCCCGACGTTGCCTAACTTCGGTGAACAGAAATTTGTCACTGACTCGCACTTGGCCAGTATTTATTATTAGCTGTTTTAGTTTAGAGTTTGTACTATATCATGCGAAGTTTGACGCTTGTACGTATTACCATTTTTTATACTTGAAAAACGCAAAAATACGTTTATAAAAAACGTTTGTTGTATGGGGAGTACCTTGTAGTTTTAACTTTTTGGTAGTATTGTTATATTTCTTAGTAAATTTTTTTTCCGGCAAGTGCCACTAAACAAAATACAAGCTAAAACTAAAACTAAGAATACAGTTAGACTGCCCATAGACCGTTAAAGGTCTAAAGACAATCCAAATGCTCAAGCCAACTACCAGTTGGCAGCGTACCCAGGATGCTGGCGGCATTACCACGTTGCTTAGTTAATCCGCCGTAATATTACGATTTATGTGAAATTTCGACGACCTATTTATTACAGGTCGTAAGATACAGCCGTTAA
This sequence comes from Agriopis marginaria, assembly GCA_932305915.1. Lineage (NCBI taxonomy): Eukaryota > Metazoa > Arthropoda > Insecta > Lepidoptera > Geometridae > Agriopis > Agriopis marginaria. Next base: position 951,970 of record OW029932.1, read on the forward strand.
AAGCTAGGACAGATAGAAAGCGTCGGCTTAGTAATAGGGTCCCGTTTCACCCTTTGGATACGGAACCCTAAAAAGAGGAAGTCTGTGTGTAAGTGAGTATGTTTGTTTACATTTTACTCCGTCACAGTTGAACAAATTGAAATATAATAACAATGGTTAAAATAACGTGTTTTTAAGTCAATGGTTTCAACCACAGAAAATAGAAGTAAATAGAACGGAAATGAGAAGGAAAATCTGTTACCAGGCATTATGATTGAACCTTGATTGAACATTCTTATTTAGATCAACGCGTTGAACTCCGCATCACAGTTGCTAACTGATTTCGAATGACTGACGTTTCGTTTATATGGGTGCAACTGGCTACAACAAATTTCTTACGAAAAAGCCTTGACAGCTGTTCTAATTAAACAAAATAAATATTTTTTAGAAAAAAAAGAACCGACTTCATTACTTTACCTACCTACATTTACAAACTGAAACTAAAAAGTAGAAAATATTGTTTAATATTACGACTGAAATACTTTGTATCCATGGTCTTGAAAAATTTAACGAAAAACAACAGGGCCCGGTCGCCATGGAGACACTTCTTTGTTGTTTTGAAGTTTTGTTCTAGGAACAGTTCCTCTATGTCACAGATATACACAACCAGATCGGCAATATATTTCAGTGAAAGAGACAAATTGATACAGCTCAGCACAAGTACAAAAAGGACATAGATAGACTTTTTTGTCCTTATCGGCGTGGCCTCTTTTTTGGATCCGAAATGTCAAAATCTGACGGTTCAATGCCAAACAAATCGGTTCAGAATATTATTTATTGGCTTATTTTGGTGATTTAATGTGTTATGTTCATCTTTTATCTGAGTAATAACTGTAAAAATGGTTCTACAATGCTTGGGTGTGGCATTTTGGGCTGCAAGAAGCGCAGTGAGAGACAAAACGATGAAATATTATTTCACAAGTAAGTAAACATAATAACGCTTGTAGGGATCACCTAAAGACATTCAGGATATCAATTTGTAAACATATTTTCATAATTAGTCAGTTTTTGGGTCGATTTGTGGTCGAATTCTATGAATTTTATCAAATTATTCACTTAGAAGAATTATGACGAATGTTGCCAGTTTATGAAAGAAATTACCCACCGCATCTAACATAAATTATTCGTTCTGCAGGTTTCCAATTGATCCTGTCTTACGAATGAAATGAATGTGCTACGCGGTCGTGAAAGTTGGGTGCCAGCAAGACATGGTAGAATTTTTTCGAAACATTTCAATGCCGGATCCATTGTCAGAAGAGATATTAATTATTTAATTCCGTTTGCCGAACTAACAATGCACTTGCCTAATGCGAACATTGAGGATTATTCAGTAGAAATACCATCGATAAGTTCTTTTGCCACCAAAAATTAGAAAACTTTCTTATGATGATGAAAATATTTTACCAGCCAAAAAAAACAAAATTGATTGAGATTTCTTTCCAACCAATGTACATGTACAGTCAAAAAAGCTGGCACATTACAAGAAGTGAAAAATACCGACCCTTCTATGCCCATGTGAATATGGTGAATGTTAGTATCAAATATATACTAATGAGGCCAGAATTATTAAGCAGGAAAAGCAAAAGGCGATTTCGGCGAACCGACTCAAAAAGCTACGCGCTGTTCGCGAAATTTGTACTATAAACATTAAAGAGTTTTATCTATTTATCTAATTATTTGGAATGTTATTCGCAATTCCATTCATGAAAAAAAATTACTGAACAAGCGCGAGTCGGGCTCGCGCGCTGAGGGTTCTTTACAATCACAAAATACAAAAAGACAACATCACGCCCAGGCTGTCACCCATCCAAGTATCGACCGCGCCCGACGTTGTTTAGCTTGGTGGTAAACAGAAATTTGTCACTGACTCGCACTTGGCTAGTGTTTATTATTTGTTGTTTTACTTATGTTCACTATAATCCGCAAAATTTGACGCTTGTACGGATTACCGTTTTTACACTAGAACAAATCCAAAAATACCCCGTTCCGTTTTAGCTTTTTTATTATTTTTAATTAATCCACCGTAATATTACATATACATGAAAATTCTAACTGATTATCTATTACCGTTCGAAAGATACAGCCGTTTAAATGTAGGATGGACAGACAGACAGATAGACGGACAGACAGACAGCCAATTTAGACTTAGTAATAGGGTCCCCTTTAGTTTAGAATATTTTTATTTCTTAGTTAATCAGCCTTAACATTACATATTCTGTGAAAATGTAAGTCAACTGGCTATCTATTACGGTTTTTGTCAGGACGATAGGGTATGTCATGAGGACAGACAACGTGCTTTTCTTACCAGAAAATTGCAGGTAGTACCGCGGGTTGCAGCAGATAGTGTATAAACAATAAATATTTAAAAGGTAGTATTGTTTCCAAAATTACTCATTGAAGATTCACTACCCATCATATTAGGTAAATTACCCTAACTTATAGCAAATAATTTTAATGTGGCAACACACCTTGTTGAAGCGAGAGGCACTGAGCTAGCCACGCTCATTGAAAATCTATAGGTATTAGATCTGTGCTCTATGTTTGCTGTTCAGTTGACAGCGTCGTTAGTGGAGAACAAAGTATGAAATTCACCAAGAAGTAACTGTGAATTCGCTGCTTATTGTCATGTTTTAGTAAATTTTTCAAAAAGCGCTGAATAAATGTCGATAAAATGTGTCATCAAAAACAATTCTAAATTGACGGAATAATCGCGTAACATTAAAAAAAAAACTCAGTCGAATTGGTAACCTCCTTTTGGAAGTCGGTTAAAAATAAATTGTGGTTTTAATAACAGCTGGCTAACTATTTAGGCAAACATTTTCCTTACCGTTTTCCACGTATCTTTTCGCTATACAATTTTCCGAACAATTCCTTCCCAAGTTATTCAACACCACAGCCTCCCTTGTTTACAGACAGACAAATTAACGGCTCCAATATGTTTAGTACCGTGTTATTGTTATGGTGTGTTTTTCTTTTATATTCCGTAATATGAGACATGTGGTACGGGAGTGGGGTGAATGGACGGGAATGTAGTAAACGTGCCGGGAATGGCCGAAAAATTGGAAGAATATTCAGAATTGCCTGTCCATTTACTTAGAGCAAATAAAAATACAGAGTCACTACGGCGAACACGAAAGTGAATTGTCTTAATAGCGTCAAACAAGTCAAAGTCACAGTCAGAGTCAAGCTAAGTGAGTCACGATCAAGTCAAACTCATGCCCTTGTAAAGTGGTGGAGATTTACAAGAGGCTCCTATGGAGTTTTGGAAACAACACGAAAATACACGTTTCACCTCGTTATATCACTTGTCCACACTCGAGCACGTTTACGAATAATAATTCACCATTTATTACACATTAACACTCGAAAGTACACAAGTTTAGCAAAGTAATCCAACGAGCCGACATGTTTTTTCCAGGTTGGCACCAAAACTGTCACATGTGTGCGTAGTCGAAGTGTTGCCAGTGCAATTTTCTGACGAGAAATTCACGTAGTGTTGAATGCGTATGTGTGCGTGAGTCGTGTATTTATTGGGAATTCACGTAGTTTTGGAAGCGATTTGGCGTCACTTTGGCAGTGCGCCGTAGTGCCTCTGTATTTTTAACTGCTCTGAGGTCCATTTAGTACACCTTTTTTTGGCTCGGACGAAAGAGCTAGCAGCTCTTTTGGTTAGCGCTCCAGAAGATTTTAATAAACCGGCCAAGGGCGAGTTGGGCTCGCGCTTTGAGAGTTCCGTACCACCACAAAATTCAATAACGAAATTACCAGTTCTAACTTGATAATGAAAATAAACTTGTCACCGGCTTCTACTTGGCCATTATTTATTACTAGCTGTTGCCTGTTGTTGACTTTCATGTAAACTTTCAACCCCCTTTTGTCATACTTAATTCGGCTTTTTCGTAATTTAGCGGACCTCTACACCCCATAAGGAATCTACCTGCCAAATTTCAGCTTCGTAGGTCAAGTAGTTTTCGACATTTCGTGTTAAATGAATTTCGCTTTTATATATGTAGATAGTTTTTTTGTTGTTATACTTTAGAGTGTGTATTATAATCATGCCAAATTTGACGCTTGTAAGTATTACCATTTTTACATTAGAGCTAATACAAAAATACATTAGCAAATACGTTTGTTGTATGGTGAGGCTTAGTAACAGGGTCCCGTTTTTACCCTTTGGGTACGGAACCCTAAAAACAAGTTTATAGATCAAAGATTTCTTTCATCATGAATAAAATAAAATACATATTGTAAGATAAAAAATATACATTTAAAATTGAAACATCCATTTATAATTAGCTTAAATAAAGGGTGGGCTAATTTACAGCAGGTCCATAATTTTAATGGTTACCGAGAAAAGGTCGAGATACCGAAACAATGAGTCAATACCAATACCTCATGATCCAAGATAACAAGGTCTGGCACTCTGGCAGTTGTCCCAGAATTACGTCACTGTCTAGTTGCCACTTTATTGCAACAAACACAGATATTGGGAAACAAATTCGTTAATCATCTATTAAATGAAATACAAAAAGCATTTCAATTGTCATTTGGTTTGTCCACTCAAGCAAGTTAAGCACGAATTTAATATGTTAAACAAAATTTTATCAAAACCACATTGATTTATTGGATTCCCACACGTAATATACGAATATTGGGGAGTTATAATTTCACGCTACTGTTAACACAGAAAATCATAGAGAGTCCGCCATTGTTTCGTGTATCGTCATCTCTCTCGAACTTGTTGTAAATTACTTATTCTGCTCTTGCTTATGCACGTGTACGTGTATCCATGACATAGATGACATCATTGCGGGACGCCCACGTCACATTATTTCTCGGAGTGCTATACCTGGCGGAGTATATTATTTATACCATGTACCATGCAATACCTGAAGTGCTAACTTTGCTGTGCATGACTTATTTGTACAGTTCGCAAAAAAAGATGCTTAGATCCGCTACCTAGCTTTATTTAGTCATGATTCTTTACGTTTGGAGCAGCGTTACCAAAACGTTAGTTTAGTAACGAAAATCATGACTTTTCCGTCCGTTATTTGACCAAAATTAATTTTCTAGAACGTCGAAATATCATTACATTTTTCTTGAGAATGTAATAACTTTCCGACTGTCCAACTTGCACTTCATAATTTTTAGCCTATCATTTTCCTGCTTCTGGGACACATCTGGGTGTCTTCAAATCACGAGTGAATCGGTTTCTTTTAGGCAAGCGTGCTCCAACGTAGACCGCATCATCGCTTAACATCAGGCGTAATGGTGGTCAAACGCAAGCCTATTATTTATTTAAAAAAAACAGACCTTCTCTCAGAGAGAGAGAATGAGCCTTAATCCACCATGCAGGCCCAGTGCTTGTTGGTGAATGTCAAACATCTGTGAACTTTTTAGGTTCTTGGACATACCGGTTTCCTTACGACGTTTTTTTTTCACCGTTAGTGAGCGTGGCATCGAAACTGCACATAATTTACTTAACGGCCGGTTATCCGAGTCGCGTAGGCAACAAAATCCCTCAGCACCCGCCAAGTTGTAGCGACTATGTATTTTGCCACGCAAGAGTCAGGACGCCTGCGGGGGGAGTGCAACGACAAAAACTAACCTCGATGGCGCGGTACTGAACGCGGCGCGCGCAAATTCTTGCGACCTTTTTACGCTCTTAATGTCACTAAAAAACGAAACTATTCACTATCAAAAATCTATCCAAATCGACAACTGTTGAATAGGATTGCCTTTCAGTACATGCAATTTCCAGGTTGTTACGAGCTTTCATTAGAGCATAAAACGAAAAAAAATTACTAAATCGACTTTTTTTCAGTATTTTTTTGATCGAGGAAAGTTTATTCTGTCGTGTTTTGAACCAAACCATAAACTCAAACACAGATGTATCTGTGACATGTATTTTTTTCCAGCTTAAATATTGTAATTTAACTGAATAAAATTGATTTAAAACCGTCAAATTTGGTATAAGAGGCCGTTAAGTACTAAATAAGTCAGGGCCGATGATCGAACTGGGTTTTTCACTTTAAATCCAGCAAGTAAATATAAACCAGTTTAACCCTAGAAAGATAATCTGCGTAAAAAATACGCATGCCGAATTGAAATATAGTTCTCTCTTTTTTATTTGCGCGAATCTGGCGCCGAGCTCATGAGTAATCTCCTTCCTCGCATAGAGCTTGCGTGAGGCGTCTATGTCGCTGAGGTAAGTGCCACCATTTTTGTAATATAACGATAGCGGAGTAAAAATTACGCATGATTATCTTTTACGTGACTTTTAAGACTACTAACCGATGGCTTATAGCTTTATTATATGGAATTATAAATATTGCCAGTATAAATTCATTGTGTTATTTATAGCTACAATGTTGTCTGCAATGGTGAAAAGGCTGTGAGTCGCAAAAATTTCATGAAAAACCTTAGCCTGGCTCTGACGTCTCTCTAAATGAGCAAGCGATTGGAAGCGCCCACTATAAAGATATATTTACGGGACAATATTTCCAGCATCTTACCAAAAGAAATGCCTGATGTACCACAAGACAGCACAGAACAGCCAGCGGCTCAAAAAAGATAGATATATTGCGTTTTGACCTAAGAAACGTCGAAAAGCTAACGTATCGTGTACTAAATGCCGAGAGCATAATGCTGATATGTATCTAAACTGGATCTGACTAATTTATAAATAGTTTTATATGCTAATATAATAAAAAATATCGCAAATATTTAGAATCTACCTTAAAATTACTGATTAAAGGTATAAAAACTTCGATTTGTGATAAAAGAAAAATTGTTCCTATGTTTTGTATTTTTTTGTTTTGTATTGTTTATTTTATTTTATATAAAATAAATTAATTTATATTCATAATATCTAGTTTTTATTATTTATTAATGCCTAGAAAAACAAATAAAATATGTTTTTTTTAGTATCAGTAAATAATTTCTATTTTTATAGCCTGTTAAAAATCATGCGTCGATTTTACGCATGATTATCTTTAACGCACACTACAATATGATTATCTTTCTAGGGTTAAATCGTTATCTACCTCTAATTAAGTATTATTTCTAATTCGTGAAGTAATCTGCATGTTTTCAGTCCGCTACACCGGTTTAATTTTTCACCGTCTCTCTCTGATACAATCTCCTCGTAAATAACTCAACAAACAAAAGTTTTCTTCCGACTCTACTATTTTATGCGTAAGCACAGTCATGTGACAGTATAAAACAGTGACAAAGATCTAGCATTGCAGTGCATCACAAATTATTTACAAGTTTGTTAGGCTAATGTAGCGGTGCTTTTTGTTAGAACATTAGGTACGTAAAACGGAACATAAATAGGCCGTCCCATCCTCACAACACGAATCATTGCATCTCGAGAAGGGGCTACTCTCTTCAATCCTTGCCCGGAACCAAAGAAGTTAATGTACCTAGAAATGTTCTTCAATATCAAGAAGTGTGTACAAGACGACCGGCGCTGTCATTCGCAGGGTGACCAGGTTATAAATTTTACGAAACTACCATAGTCAACTAGACAACTAAAAATAATACAAAATTATCATCACAAAAAAATTAACTAAACACCAGAACCTTTTAACCGACTTCAAAATTCAATTACATGTATATAATTGAATAACAAATATTTTGTTATTCACTTATAATACAAAATTCTAATCTAATTATTAAATAAATCAACTAATAATATTGTGTTATTTACGACGTGGATGGTTACGAGGTACGTATTTTACCGGGTTTTTTCACTAAATATCTGCCGCTCTACACCTATGCACGCCAAAAAGACAACTGAAGACTGTCAGACTGGGGAGTGGGTGTCTACGGCACAGCAACGTTTGCCGAAGTCAGGATTCAGTACACTCAATCTAGTACGTAGTACATTTAGATCGATGCCCGGAACTAGATTTTTGTATCCGCCTTTCCAAAGACAAGCCAGAGACTATGTTGAGATTCAGTAATAGAGTAGGGTTGCCATATAAACTTCTGTAGTTAGAACCGATGCGATGCAATGATGCGCCGTTTTGTACGGATGAGACGGCCCATTTACGTTCCGTTTTACGTACCTGGGATAACTCCTAGGGAATAAGGGTTTATTTTATTTATTTATTTTATTCCCAACTGTTTGTGTTATGGTGTTAGTGATGGTCGAAAATTTTACGAAAGTTTCATTTCAAGCGACTATTCTGTCATATTAATCTTTTATTTTGAAGCTTAAGTTCTGACTTGTTTAATAGCACAGTCCTATAGTAAGTTGATATATCGTGTACGATTCGGCATGGACCCGCTGCGTTTGGAGTCGGTCATTGCAGGTTTATCGCATGCTTTATCTTAACCGATTCCAGGGGCCTTACCGACAACAGCTAATTGCAGCACCTAATCCGCTCAGTTGGAAAATCACGCGAACGTGAACTTTATCGCGCCCAGATACGGTTTGCGGTCGCGTGATTTTCCAACTGAGCGGATTCGGTGCCGTAATTAGCTGTTGTCCGTAAGGCAGGGGTCTGTTGAGTCAGGTGACTAAGTCAGAGGTTACTGTGATACCTGTGCTCGCCATCATCATCATCAGCCAGAAGACGTCCACTGCTGAACATAGGCCTCCCCCTTTAACCTCCACACTGAACGACAGCCTGCCTTTTGCATTCACTGGATGCCAGCGACTCTCACTATGTCGTCGGTCCATCTAGTGGGTCGGTCCACCTGGGCTCATACATACTGGTAATTAGGGAGATAGATAGATAAATTCGTACTGTTGTAACATTTATGGCTTAAGATTTTTATTTTCCCATACTATCTTACTTTCCCAATTTGTCTGCTGATTATTATAGGCCTCCCTTTTAGACCTCAACGCTGAATGGCAGCCTGCTATCTGCATCCACTGGATGCCTGCAACTCTTACGATGTCGTTGATCCTTCTAAAAATAATCTTCAAAATTAATATAAATTCAAAGATTCATCTGGTAAAATAAAATTATTGATATTATTTAATCAACAGACGTTGGAACAATAAATTATTCATATTATTGGAGCTAGTTAAAAATTACTGCGCCATGAGTCTAATGTAATAAAATAAAAGGGTAAAAACGGGACCCTATTACTAAGCCTACGATGTCTGTCTGTCTGTCTGTCCGTCTGTCTGTCTGTCCTACCTATTAACGGTTATATCTTTCGAACCGTAATAGACAGTCAACTGATTTTTTTACAGAATATGTAACTAAGAAATAATAAATGCGGTACGACAAACATATTGCGAACTGTGCTAAAAACTGCTTTTATAAACTGAAAGTGTTGTATAAAATGAGGCCGTACTTGAAAGAAGAGTTACGAATCCAACTGGCAGAATCACTGATTTTATCAAAATTGAACTACGTGGATGCGGTCTATGGGCCACGGCTACTGGCCAAAACTAAGAAGCTGATACAGCGAGTTCAGAACGCTTGTGCTCGCTTCTGTTTTGACATTCCGTTCAGATCACATGTGACCCCATATTTAAACAAGTATTTCCTCTTGAAGATGATGCATCGCCGTAAGCTCCACTTGGCGTGTCTTCTGTTTGGTGTCGTCAACTACAAAACTCCGAAGTATCTGTACGATAAGTTATCTTGGAAGTCAAGTAATAACTCTCACTTGGCCCGCGCTTGCTCCAAGTTGTCGCAGCTCAGGACAGAGCGACATAGCTCAGCTGCCTTCAGAGGCAGTTTCCGATACGCTGCGACAAAGTGTTGGAATAATATTCCACCGCCTATAAGGAACCTGCAAAGTATTTATGGCTTCAGAAATAAACTTAAGATTTTTATTTTTATGCACCAAAAAGGCGAGGAAAGTCAAAGAAACGACACCAGTGCAATTTAATATTAGGCACTAGTACCATTACGTTTATTACACGTTTATGATAAAATCTTCCCGTAATTTCTGTTTATGCAATGTACTTATATTTGTCTGTCTTTGATTGTGGTTCTGTATGTAATAGTGGTTTTATACGTAATTGTTGTTCTGTATGTACTTGTTGTTCTGTATGCAATCTGTTAAATCTGTCAATGTGTGTTATTCTGTTGTTGTGTTTTTATATGTAATCGTTGTTCTGTATAAAATTGTTGTTCTAGTTGTTTTATTCGATTTGTATATATAAATATATTATATGTATTTGTACGCGCGCGCACGCACAGGTATTGGGCGTGACGTCACTTGCCGGGTCCAACAGAATACTAGCGCTGGTTGTGTACAACCAGCAACATGCTGAGTTGGGGCCGGTTTTTGTGATAATGTACCTACTTATATATGAAATATTTTGTTTAGCTTTAAATTACATTATCGCAAAATAAACTTTTCTGTATTTCTGTATTTCTGTATAAAAAATACAAAAAAGTTAATACGAAAGGGGGGAAACACAACAATCGTATTTTTAAACGTATTTTTGTATTAGCTCTAAAGTAAAAATGGCAATACATACAAGAGTCAAATTTGCTATGGTTATAGTACACACTCTAAAGTATAACAACAAATAATCAATAATGGTCAAGTGCGATTCGGTGACAAGTTTCTGTTCATTACCAAGTTATAACTGGTAATTTCGTTATTGAATTTTGTGGTGGTACGGAACCCTCAGCGCGCGAGCTCGACTCGCACCTGGCCGGTTTATTTTTTATTAGTAAACAACACGACATTAGCCCAGACTACAACCTGATCTAATGGCCCCACCCCATAGACCGAGGATTAATGACATCGTCTCGACGCCTCCATTAATATTTAACGTGCTTATGCGTCGCGTGACAACTACCGGGACGTTTACCCTGTTCCACCCGGGGGGCAACGGTACCATGTTCCTAGGAAGAGACAACACTGACGTGTCACATGCTCGAGGGTTTTCAATCTCGTTTTGTAGCGATAGCTCAGCGGTTGGCGGGCCCGACTTCCAAGCTGCACACGTGGGTTCAAATCGACAATGACACTTGGAAAACGTACCAAAAGTCTCATCTGCAACGAATCCCTGGTTCAGACTGAGCTGCTTACTTAGTCTTGAGCATCAGCGTAAAGTAGCATCTGTCGGATGCCAGACCGGGCACGAAAAATCGACACCGCTATTCCAAAAACCTGTACGAAGCGTTTTGATTAAACGATACCTAACATTGGCTCTCAATAGAACACTGGCACCTGGGCCCTATTACTATGGAGGGAACTCTGACTGGCATAATGTATAATTCATTTGAGTATTTGAGGTTTTTAAATCTTAATCTTGCATGTTGACTAATAAATAAATATTTTATTTGATTCCATTTTTATTTTGCGAACTGCTCGTCTGTGCAATGCGCTGCCTGGCGAGTTGGCGTTCAAACACAAGCCTATTACAAAATTTATTCTAGTAAAGTCTTCGTTACTCTACTCAACTCTACTGGGGCATACTTATAGACAGTAAAATACGGAATGGCCTTAACAGCTTCAGCCTACTCAGTAATGGCCGAAATTTAAAAAAATAATCACAACTTTACTTAGTATTTTATCGGTTTTTTTTGGCGCCAACGTGGAAAAAGATATGTCGGCTCGTTGGATTATTTTCCTAAACTAGTGTATTTTCCAGTGTTAATATGTTCTAAATTGTGAATTATTATTCATTAAATGCTCGTAAACGTGCTCAAGTGTGGGCCAGTGATAAAACGAGGTGAAACGTGTCTTTTCGTGTTGTTTCCAAAACTCCATAGGAGCCTCTTATAAAGTTCCCACCACTTTACAGAGGCATGAGTTTGACTTGACCGTGACTTACTTAGCTTGACTATGACTTGTTTGATGTACAAAACAGAAAACAGAACAACATACAAAACAGAAGAATAGGCGGTATGGCCTTAAAGGCTTTAGCCTGCCCGATGGGCGAATTATAACAAAAAAAAAATCCTCTTTGCTTGGAGTTTTGGCGCCAACATGGAAAAACATGTCACGTCATTGTATTATTTTCCTTTTGTGTACTTACGAGTGTTAATGTGTAATAATGGTGTTAAGTAATGTATTTTTAAATGTTCTCGAGTGCGGGCGGGTGAAACATGTATGATCGATATGATCATGTCGATTCCAAAACTCCGTAAGAGAAGAGTCTGTTTAAAAGCCTCCACTACTTTACTGGGGTAATACTTATTACAGTAAAATACGGAAGACGAGGCGGTATGGTCCTAATGGCTTTAGCATGCACAGTAATGGGCGATAAACAGAAAAAAATAGACGCTTCTTGACCATAAACAAACTTTTTTTAAATATGTACATATTATATTTTTATTATAATATATACTAAATTATTAATATGCATGCCTCATTTAAGATTGTTTTGGCTGTACAATCCTAACATAAGATCAATGTGACCCATAAACTAGCAAATAAAGAATTGAATTGAATCGAAAAAATGTCATGCAAAACAATAACTCTGATCTGTACCAAGAACTTCATGTTTCCGCTGGGACCGTGTCGAAATGAACCGGCTGGTCATGTACACGGCCTAGCTGTATTGTTTAAACATTAATAATGTGTACATGATAGCATCTAACTATGTTCGAATAGTTGCCAACTCATTTTGTTACGTGGTTTATATTTTTAAGTTCCCTCCTTGCTTTGTATATGACCATGTCACAATAAATAGCATCTCACATTATTTGAAATTGATTTGAAAGTTTTAGAACGGTTAATTGTGATAGAGTTCTAAAGCAGTGTCTTCACGGTTCAAAGCTCAAAGGGTGCCGAGTGTTGCAATGTTACGATGCATTTAACAACGAATTAATTAAAAAAATTCAATTAGTTTGGGAACTCATTATTCGGTTTAGTTTATTATCTCTACCACAGATAAAAATATCTTTCACTAGAAAGATATTATTTTAAATTCGGCCAAAAGCTAAGCACTCAATCAACAATAGAATCGAATTACGAGTAAAGCTTCGGAGTTTAGCTTACAAAACGTTTTTCCAGCTTTCACCAGTAAATCACTAAATTACATCGTTAAATTCAAGAGGTAGGCTTTATTAAGATTTTTAATAATTGAAATAAGATATTTTGACAATAAAATTAGATAATGGCGTCGATTCTGATGTACTTTTTTAAACAAAATTTGACAGCTCTAAAATTGTTGCCACCTTTCTCTCACATATTAATATGAAAAGAGAGGCAGATAATTTTAGTCCTGTCAGATTGGTTTAGTTTAGTGAGTGGTATGCCAGAATTGACGCCAATGGCATCGATTCTGATGTACTCTAAACTAAACAAAGTTTGACAGCTCTAAAATTGTTGCCATCCTTCTCTCACATATAAAAATTAAAAGAGAGGTAGATAATTTTAGTCGTGTCAGATTGGTTTAGTTTAGTGTAGTTTAGTTTAGTATGACAGAATCGACGCCAATAACAAGTAAAATCTAGTGTGCGGAGTCCCATTAGAACAATTTTTTTTCTCTCATTATTATTATCTGCTGTAAAGTTTGACGTTTGACCATAGCGTACCTCAAGTTTGATGATAGTGTGATCGAAAATGGTAATTACCAGGATACCAGTGGCCTTATGGCTACCTGCTATAAGCATAGACTTAAAAAATAAAATAAAAATAAAAAAGCCTTTTATTTCTCATCATTACAACTGCAATAGAATTAATTAATTTTATAGTATATTATGTCAACTTTTACATTAATTATAATTATTAAATATGAATTACTTGATTGATTATACATTATTTTGATTTTATTTCACGTCATTGTTGTTATCCTAAATTAAATGTTAATTGATGAGAACCCCTGTTGGGTATAGGCCTCCTCTAGAGCTTTCCACTTGTCCCTGTCCGTTGCTCGGTTAATCCAAGATGATCCAGCCAGCTTCTTGATACCATCTACCCAGCGCGCTACCGGTCTGCCTTGCCGCCTTTTGCCCTTTGGTCCACACCATTTAGTTGTGGTGTAGGTCCACCTCTGGTCCGGCAACCAGCATAGACTTACGTAATACATTTAGATCGATGGTTACAAGCGATTCTGTTTAGGAGATTGCGAAAAATGCGCGACCAGGGGCCTTACGGACAACAGCTAATTGCGGCACCTAATCAGCTCAGTTGAAAAATCACGCGAACGTGAACCTTATCGCGCCCAGATACGGTTTGCGATCGCGTGATTTTCCAACTGTGCGCGACCGCAAACCACTATCTCCATCGACCAGAATAAAATGAATGGACGGGCCATAACCATTGAATTTTCTGAGTAAAATTGAGTCAAACCATCGGGCATATACTTCAACACCTAATTATAACCATGTACCTACAGTACATTTGTTTCAAAAAATAGATAGCAGTTTTTGTTGTGTATTTACACTTCGAGAAATCACACGAAGGCATAATTTTGTCAGATGTTTCGTTATCATGAACAATAGTCTTGTGTTGCTCCTACGGCTAGAGACCGACTGAAACAAAGTGAGCGCCGGCGCTCATTTTGTAATCTTCAAAAATGCTCATCTTCAAGGCCCGTCAATTCATTTTATTTTGGTAGAAGCCTATTTATCGTTCGCGTGTTTTCGCTCTGCGCTGTTTCAAGCCCGCGCTTATAGTACTAACAGACGTATGGATTTGGTTGACGTCAACCAAATCCACACGTTTGTTAGGGCTTTTAGGCCCGTGTCCTAGATTGGGAGTCCCGTTTCGTTTAAAACTACCTAGGATACACAGTAGTTCGTCTCGGAAATCATAGATGGCGGTACAATACTCATCCGAGGTAACAACCAGAAAAGTTTACTCACAGTTCAACTGATTGATAATAAAATTATTATGGGTCGGTATGGATGAATCCGATGAATGCATGCATGTATAATTGCATATACATAGAAATAACTTATATTTAGTTTAGAACCAATCGCATTTATAAATAATAATAATTATTAGTATATTTAATTTCCGTTTTGCTTAGTTCCTTTATAATTTGTACTTATAATATATATATATATATATATATAAAGTAGGTATATTTACTTACTTGAACGACTAAACGTTGAAAAGATATAATATCAACGATTATTTATTAGTCAAGTCAATTTATTAACACTATGTCAAATCTCTTTCTAGTTTTAAGAATCAAGTCTATACACATTATCTTAGTTCATGTCAATTGGTAAGTACGTATATACGTTTTTAACCGACTTCAGGAGGAGGTTATCATTTCGACTCTATGTTTTTTTTGTATGTATGTTACGCGATTTCTCCGCCAATATAGAGTTGTTTTTAATGATTCCTTTTTTATTAGGTAGGCCATAATTCATAGGTGGTCCCATATTTTTTTACCGCTATTGATTCGGCGTTTTTTTATGGTATGTTTCTAGCGTTGTGTATTTATTGTACCTATACATAACAACATATTGTATGTAAGGATATAATATTTATTTATATTTTATGTGCACCACCGACCGTTTTCAATTATTTAGTCCAGTCCATCCAAAGGTTACCTAACTGGAAGAGGTATAGGTATAGTTAGTCGTCTGTAGTGTGACACTTTTCATGCTTAGCTCCGTAATACACTAATGGGTAGCGTGTTCTATGAAAAATGCACTGCACTCACCTATCTTGGATGCAATTTGCTAAAGTGGTGGCAAAATTGATTTTGAATAACATTTTAGTTTTACGTCCATTTATCAATGTTGCTTGATGATAATGATCAATTTTGTCAGGTAAGATTGACGCTAGTCATAATAATCAGCCTTTTAACAGTCCACTGCTGGACTTTTAGCCCACCCCCAAAAGGGTGATTGGGCCATATCCACCACGCTGGCCCAGTGCGGATTGGTGGATTCACATACCCCATTGAATTTCTTCTCCGTACGTATGCAGGTTTCCTCATGATGTTTTCCTTCACCGAAAAGCCAGTGGTATGAAAATTCGTACATAAGCTCCAAAGAGCTCATTGGTACGGGCCCGGGGTTTGACCGCGACCTCACGCTTTCAAGTCTAGCGGTCTCCCAAATGGGCTATCACGGCTATAGTCACGCTAGTAATGGTGTTTCTTTTTAAATAAATAATAGGCTTGCGTTTGACCACCATTACGCCTGGTTAAGCGATGATGCGGTCTACGTTGGAGCACGCTTGCCTAGAAGGAAACGATTCACTCGTGATTTGAAGATACCCATATTGTAACCATCGGGGAACACCCATTTGCCTGAATGGGTGTCCCCCGATGGTTAAAATCTGGCGAATTCCACAGACTAGCAGTTCGCATAATTAATGTGGAATCAAAGCGCTTCGTACGGGTTTCGTACGTGGTGGTCAATCTGAATGGTAATAATAATTTAATTGTACAAAATAAAGTGCGACTTTAAATTATTTTTCAAAGCAATAGTGTGCCGTCAAGAACGATGGTGGCCGAGCGAAAGCATGAACGCTTTACAATCTGACGGCACCCGGTTCGACCCTCGGCCCTGCACTAATGACTTACTAGTACAAAATACTAGCTCAGACAGACTAGCGACTATTAGCATCAGCGTTTTAGCGACTGCATCGATGCTGCATTGCATTTTGGCGATTAGCTGCTTTCGATGGTGAATTGTTTCCTTTATTTCTTCGTGATTATCATATGACATAGGTAATGAATAAAAGTCTCCAAAAGCCAGACCAGAGCTGCTAATTGGATGTAACCCATACCGTCTTCGGCGCGCTTGATATTTATGTTTTATCAATAAAGCGAGAAGTATTGATATTATTGTGATTAGTTTAAGTAGTTACTTACAAGCACTACTACTACAAGCTACTTACTGCTTGTCAGCATACAAGCAGTTGCTTGTATGCTGACAAAGCGGGACCTGGAGAATTTTAATTTTCTTACACATATAATACCAACTTTGTAACCCAGGCTCACGGGCCCAATAAATTGAGTTTGAATTTGAATTTGAAGTAGTGCAGTTTCATCAGAAGCCATGATAATGGTGTAGCTTCGTCAAGATAGTGCAACACTGAGCCATGTTCCAGATGCCAAAGCTTCACTCAGTTGCTGCAACTGGCATCCAGATGCCAAAGCTTCACTCAGTTGCTGCAACTGGCATCTAGATGCCAAAGCTTCACTCAGTTGCTACAACTGGCATCCAGATGCCAAAGCTTCACTCAGTTGCTGCAACTGGCATCCAGATGCCAAAACTTCACTCAGTTGCTGCAACTGGCATCCAGATGCCAAAGCTTCACTCAGTTGCTGCAACTGGCATCCAGATGCCAAAGCTTCACTTCATCATCCAGATGTGTGTGAGTGATGCTCCTACTACAGCATCAGTTGAAGATGAATAAATTCCTTGATCATTGCACTTTTTTATTTTTTGGCATAGGTGGCACTGGCAAACAAGCAGACCGGTCCCCTGATGGTAAGCAGTCACCATCGCCTATGGATACTTGTAACACCAGACGCATTACAAATACGTTGCCGACCCTTTAGGACTCGATTAACTCGCCTTTTGAAGAACCCCATGTTGTAGCTTCTCGGAAACACCGTAGAAGGTAGCTCATTCCACATTTTGCAGGTATGAGGCAAGAAGGATCGTGTGAATCGCACAGTGTGCGATTTCCACTGATCTATGATGTGTGGATGAGCCTTCAGGCGGTGGCGGCTAGTGCGATAATAAAACCGTGGCGCCGGCATCAGATCAAACAGTTCTTCAGAACACTAGATCAATGCAATCACTACAAATTACAGGAATTTTGGTTCTCGGTGGAATGCGCTAACTGAGTGGGTGTTCTTTTCTCTGATAGTTACAATCTCATCATCATCATCATCAGCCAGAAGACGTCCACTGCTGAACATAGGCCTCCCCTTTAACCTCAACACTGAACGACAGCCTGCTTTTTGCATCCAGTGGATGCTAGCGAGTGGATGTCTTCCGGTTTGTGGTCTCCACTCAAGAACATTTCTTCCCCATCGGTTATCGGTTCTTCGAGCGATCTGTGTGACCTCAAATCGCGAGCAAATAGGTTTCTTTTTGGAAAGCATGCTCCATCGTAAACCGCATCAGGCGAGGTGGAGGTCAAACGAAAGCCTATAAAGAAAAAAAAAACTGTTTCTTTTTCTTAAGCCGATAATGTGGTCATACTTGTAAGAATGCAGAGAGGTAACTTGGCCCTGTCAATTCCGAAAAAAATAATACAATGTTTTTAAAGTCATAAACCCGTAGTTTGATGTTCCTGTATACTATTTATTATTGTTACGGGAAGCTGTCCCCAGGTAGACTCGGGGGATTCTCTTTACGTCCTTGCTTGTGGTCTTTTTAGATGAAAAAATTGTTGCGCAGAATAACAAGTATAGATAGGACTGTCAATAGGTTCTTACTGAAAAGTTGCCTATTACCTGATAATAATGTCGATTGGCAAAACTAAAGCTCATAAAATTATCGCTGTTTCACTTATTTTTGTTATTAAACATTGAAATAAAACACTTTTAAGTGGGCACACGGGCAGCGTTTTGTCCATACAAACGTATTCTCGTGTTTCCTCCCTGGATAATACTGCTAGAACTGTTATTTATTTAAATAAAATTTATCTCCCCCATTGTCATGCTTCTATCATTTATTTTTTCTTATAAGTTAACTACTATAAGAAATATGAGCCTTTAAATATCCCAAAAATTTATTATTTTTACCGCCATGTTCAGACGTCTATCAAACAAATTTGACGAGTTAAACTATGATTTTGTCTACTTTTTGTAGGCATAATCGACGCGAGCTGCAACTGTCCCTGCTGCGCTCTACTGGGAGAGGCTTGAGGTCAGGGGACAGCAATAGATTTGCTAAATACCTATTCATCAAATTTCTTGGCCGTAGTATGCCCTCTTAATGGATTTCATCATCTTCGTCATAATCATTTCAGCCATAGGACGTCCTCTGCTGGACATAGGCCATTGATCATCGATAGGATATCGATTTCTTAAAAAAGCCGGTTAGAAGCGGTCTGAATCCAGCGTTTTCTTACGATCTCTTTTAGGTCGTCTGTCCATTCTGAGGGTCGATGTCCCACGCTGCGCTTACCGGTCCGTGGTCTCCATTCGAGAACCTTACGACCCCATCAGCCATTTGTTCTGCGTGATATTTGCCATGCCCACTGCCACTTTAACTTGCTAAATCCGGTGGGCTATGTCGGTAACCTTCGTTCGTCTCAGGATCTCATAATTTCTGATTTGATCTCGTTGAGAAACCCCGAGCATAGCCCTCTCCATAGCTCGTTGTGCGACTTTGAGCTTGCATTTTACATTACATCTATAGTAATGAGCGTTTTAATATTGTCAAATTTATATTCATAACTTGCGACCCGCCCGCCCGGCTTCGCACGGGTATAATTTACTTGCGAAGCCAGGGCGGGTCGCTAGTTATATATACATATAAACCTTCCATGAAAATGTATCTAACTGATAGTGAAAACCGAATCAAAATCCGTTGCGTGGCTTAGGAGGAGTAAGCGGCCATACAGACATACAGACAGACAGACAAACGCGGAAAGCGACTTCAATTTATACTATGTAGAGATATTCATTTATACTTATCCTTAGTTTAATAATTTCCATCCAGTCCCTCTGTTCCGCCTAATCTATGACCCGCAGCGGATGCACAAAAGCCGGTCCTGCTAGACGGGTCCCCGGTTTTTTCTCCTCACACACACAAGCAGCGAGCGCGCGCGCATGTGCGCGTGATCAGCTGATGCACAGCTGTTCTCCATAAGGGGCATGGCAAATCGGCTTGCGTGCATGATGGAATGTAGACCCGTCAAGCAAGTCCTGTAATTTGTTAAGGTTGTATAAGCCAGCTCTATTGTCAGTGTTAAGATTGTCCAAAAGCTTTTATAGCTTAATAATTATTGTTCTGATTGATCGGAATGAGATCCGTGGATCATCCTCATCATCATCATGTCGGCCATAGGACGTCCACTGCTGGACATAGGCCTCCCCCATCGATCTCCTTAAGGGCCGGTTGGAAGCGGCCTGCATCCAGCGTTTCCCTGGGGTCTCTTTTAGGTCGTCTGTCCATCTTGTGGGTGGACGTCCTACGCTGCGCTTACCGGTCCGTGGTCTCCATTCCAGAACCTTTCGGCCCCATCGGCCATCTGTTCTGCGTGATATGTGTCCTGCCCACTGCCACTTCAACTTGCTAATCCGGTGGACTATGTCGGTGACTTTCGTTTGTTTACGGATCTCCTCATTTCGGATTCGATCTCGTAGAGAAACCCCTAGAGAGAACTCGTAGAGAATTCGCGCCTAGGATTGCTTGAAATAGTTTAGGTTGACATGTTAGAACCTTTGCCTCATGCGGGGTAAAGGATGACCAGTCAAGTGGTTATATTGTCATTGCCTTCAGCTGTAAGTACAGGAGTGTGGGTAAACAACTTTCGAGCACAGCTTTCAAAAGACATTCAAAATCTGATTATCGTGACTGACATCTGTGATCGTAAATAAAATACCACCGCCGAAGATTGACTTTGCTGATCTGTCTGGACCAGCTAGTTGATCTAAGGCCACGAGCTTTGCAACGACTTGTAGGATACGTGGTACTCGATGGAACGCTTACCGGTCAAGTGAGACTGAGGAATTGGTTTGTATCAGGTGCTAATAGCATTTCTCAGATAATGACTGACCACGTCTACCTGACTCAGAGATAAAGATGTACAATTCAGTATATTATATTTTTAATACGCGACGTCCTCGTATGTCGTACTTATTTAACGTGTGTATCTGTGGCATCGTAGCTTCTAAACGCCTAAACCGTTTTTGATTTAGATCATCAACATCATCATCAGCAGCCATCAAACATCCACTGCTGGAGAAAGGCCTCCCTCTTAAAGAGGGGTGTTGCCATAATCCCCACGCTTGGCAGGCGGCTTGGGGATTATGGTAACACCTCTCTTTAGATAATCATTTAGACCTTTGATTTAGATAGATTTCTTTTATTGTTAACACCAGAAAATACACACAATAAGACAAGGCGGCCTTATCAGCCAGAAGACGTCCACTGCTGAACTTAGGCCCCTTTAACCTTCATACTGAACGACAGCCTGCCATCTGCATCCACTGGATGCCAGCGACTCTCACGATGTCGTCGGTTCATCTAGTGGAAGGCCTACCTACGCTGCGTCTTATCGGCGGTTGCAATATGTGATCTCTTCCAGATAACGTTAATTTGTATTAGTAGATTCAGTTTTTAGGTTTCCGTACCCAAAGGGTAAAACGGGACCATATTACTATGCCTGCGGTGTCTGTCTGTCGGTCTGTCCTACCTTTAAACGGCTATATCTTTTGAACCGTAATAGACAGTCAATTGAAATTTTCACAGAATATTTAATGTTAGGGCGAATTCACTAAGAAATAATAAATAAAGTCAAAACGAAATAGGGTCCCCATACAACAAACGTATTTAAAATAATTTTTGTATTTTTATAACGAGGCTTTCGTTTCTATTTTATATTGCGATTTCAGGGTTGGTCCCATAGTAAAAGTTATACTTAATCATTAATAGGTATGACTAACCCTTTTTGGCTTAGAATACCTACCCTTTCTTAATAACCCTGTATATTTGTGAACTCTCTACTTTTACCATATTTCTGAGGCTTGCTGACATCTGGGGCCTTACGGACAACAGCTAATTGCGGCATCTAATCAGCTCAGTTGGAAAATCACGCGAACGTGAACCTTATCGCGCCCAGATACGGTTTGCGGTCGCGTGATTTTCCAACTGAGCGGATTAGGTGCCGCAATTAGCTGTTGTCCGTAAGGCCCCTGGTCTATTTAGCAACCTAAGTGCAGCAATACAGCTGTTCTTCTATAATACATCTAACAATAAATATTTCTATTCATAATCAGTACCAACCAGCAGATGGCGGTATAATCATACCATGCATCAAGTCAATTTATACTCCAGAAAGAAAGGTGGACTCCAACCATTTGCTTTTCAAAGAAAGCCGCAACTATAAATTCAGCCTGCAAAACTGGCATAATAGAACGTACTGGCCAACTCGCCTAGTTAAAAAAAAAAAACTAAACGTCACACATCAGTCAGTCAGGTCACAATTTAAAAATCGAACGTGCAAGCGGCGTGCACCTTGCCTCCCGTCGAGCGTACAAAAAAGGAACACGTCAATCGAAAAAACTGGATATCTCCATCCTTGTTACACTCACGGAGGATCTACACAACTCTCACATCGCTCTCTCTCTCTCAGTCTACCCCAGATCTCATGCACGTTTTTTCGAAACCCTCTCATTATGTGAACAGTCAACATCCTACGACTACAAGCTCAGTTGGTTCGTGTAAACACATGGCCTGTTTGTTTATTTGTATGGGGGTGTGTTGGTGTGCGTAGTCAGCTGAGTAAATCCGTGTGAGCAACACGTGTTTGTGTGGAAGTGTGTGTGTAGAGTGGCAACGCTTGTAGCGCGATGGGATAAGTTGAAGGTGATTTTGAGGGCTTACTCGAATGAGGTATGGACGCGAGACGTGGGTAAAGAGAAATAGCAAGGACCTTGTATTGATGAATTGAATAAGTAAGCATTAACTATGCTAGGGTTAAAGAAATGTTGTTTTTATCAGCCTGTTCCATCATCATCATCAGCCAGAAGACATCCACTGCTGAACATAGGCCTCCTCCTTTAACCTCCACAGCCAGCCTGCATCCACTGGATGCCAGCGAATCTCACTATGTCGTCGGTCTATCTAGTGGGAGGCCTACCTACGCTGCATCTTCCGGTTCGTGGTTTCCACTCAAGAACCTTTCTTCCCTATCGGTTATCGGTTCTTCAAGCGATGTGGCCTGCCCATTGCCACTTCAACTTACAAATTTTAACAGCTATGTCGGTGACTCCGGTCCTTTGACGAATGTCCACGTTTCGGATTCTATCGCGCAAAGAAACTCCGAGCATAGCTCTCTCCATTGCCCGCTGTGTGACTCTGTGTTTTTCCAAAAGGCCAACAGTTAAGGACCACGTCTCAGTACCATATGGCATCACTGGCAACACACACTGGTCAAAGACCCTTGTCTTTAGGCACTGTGGTATCTTGGACGAGAAGATGTCACGCAATTTCCCGAACGCTGCCCATCCGAGTTGGATTCCAGCTCCAGCTTGTTCCAAATTGAACCCTATTCTGATTATAGCCATGCGTGCTCCACCGTAGACCGCATCATTGCTTAACATCAGGCGAGTTGGCCGCAAAACGCAATCATATTTTTAAATAAATAAATAAAACACATTTATGATACGTACTGCCTAAGAATGGAACTCCTTGCCGTCCTCCTTGTTTCCTGAGAACTACAATACAATAAAATTCTTTATCTTACTCACTAGGTATTTAAAAGCTAAATTCATTCGCTGACTCGTCACAAAAACTTGAAAGCTACCTGACCTACGAAGCTGAAATTTCGCAGGTAGATTCCTTATGGCGTATAAAATGTAGATGTCTACTAAGAATTATTTTGCGAAAGGGCCGAGTTAAAGGGACCAAAACGGGGTTGAAAATTTAGGCTTTAAATCCTTTCTATCCTAAGGTTGCCTGGAGAGATCGCTTTTAGCGATAAGGCCGCCAGTTGTTACACTAGTTTTTAAGAAATTTTTTTCTGCGTAAAAAATTGTATGGTGTGAACAATAAAGAGTTAATCAATATATTTTTTTTTTTTATTTATTTATTTAAAAACACATTTTACGTTACATTTCGAGTTAGTAAGTTGTCATTCAATCAATCAATCAAAAGTCTACGAGTACGAAGTCGCGGGTAACGGCTAGTTTTCTTATACATCAAAAGACTTTAAAACCAAATAAATTCTAAGTTAGAAGAGTCACAAGCCAAAGCGAAGCTGTTATCAGTTTATCTCCAGAGTCGACAACCGGTTTCTCCGAGATCTGAAGTCGTCTCAAGGATCGCTTTACTTCCTTGAAACGTTTTAAAATGCTCTCAAAGCGTATTTCTTGTAACTAAACATTTATTTGTTAAATATGGACTCGTTTTAGCTTTATTCTATGATTTTGGATTACAAAATGCCGTTTCCTTCAATAAGCAAGTAGATTAAATTGGCTGTAGAAAGGTTGTGGAATGAGCTCCCGATATTTTGGCGTAGTTACATGCACCATGTTCACGGGAAGACTGAAGTAATTATACTCCGTTTTTTAATCTTAGATATTTTATGTAAACAAAGGGATTACCAGTGCAAAAAATATCTTTCATAATGGTAGTTAACAATATTTGACCAAAAAAGTATTTTATTACGTTTTTCTAGTTGTAATGAACAATTATAAAATAAAAATCGTGTTGTACTATTTATTTTAACTTAATATCTGTTCTATACAAAGTTATGGTTTAAAAAAAAATGGTAGAAAATATTTTATAAGACTGGTAGGACAGTAGGGATTCTAAACATTTCTGGCCAACGTTTGATTTGCCTTGTATTTCCTCTATCTTATTAGTCAACGCCTCTATAATAACGCTATCTATTACAATCTTTAAAAAAAAAAACATTTTTTTATGTTTTATATTAATTTTTTGAGCTATCAGGATATCCCCCATTGTACCGCGCGAGAGCAAAGCTGAGGAAAATAGAGATTAAAATATTGATCATGAGTGAAAAATGTTTTGAGCAACTGGCACGTAACTTTGACAGTGACTTTTTGTGACATTTCTTTGTTTACATAAAATATCTAAGATTAAAAAACGAAGTATAAGTAGTAGTAGTGGTGTATGTAACTGGGCTGAAATATCGGGAGCTCATTCCACAACCTTACCACGGTAAATATCCCGTAAATAATCATATAACTTTTGTGAACAGCTGTGATAGTTTAAAACAGTGTTTGGCTGTAGAAATATTACCGAATTTTCGATTGGCAAAGGACATTTACTGATATGCGTTCTTTTGATTATTTTTATTAAAAAAAAAAATATATGGCCTGAAAATTCGGACACTAACGTATGCTTAAATATATGTATAAAAATCTGCTACGAAAGGCCTTAGAACATATTATGAACTATAAATAAAAAAAAACACGACTGATATCCACAGGAGCCTACATACAAGCAATGCAATAGGAACTCATAACTTTTAAACCGCTAAGCAAATTTTTGTCAAGCAATTGCTTAGCTTGACCGCAATAAAACCTCTTTTCAAATTGTTTTGTTCCTTGTTCATCTGTAAATGATAACATACATACAAACAAACACAACTTCGTGACTTTATCGTCATCAATATTATATTCCAGATATATTATTTGAGTAGCTTCTACAATAAAATGAATAAAAAAACATCGGTCACAAAAATCGGTTCACAATGTTCAAATATCGCGTAACTACAAAAAAGTCGATTAAAAGCAAAACTCATCCCTAATCAACAGATAAAAAAAAATGTTTTTCAGTTTTGTATGTTACAACAAGCAACATTTTCAAGATCATCTTTTTAAGCTCCCCAATGTAATTCAGGAAACGGTCTCCCGGAAAGTCTAAATTTAGCCAAATTTACGATCTAAACGCGTGTATATTTAGAAAACTTTGAAACTAAACATTTCTCGTAAGTTAAAAAAAAATACATCCCACAGGGTGTCCTTGAAATCATATGGGCTGCTCCGGCGCAAACAGCTGATATTACCTGACACTACACACACACTAACGCAGTGCATGTGTGCGTTAACTTACACTCACACATGCATTAAGTTGTGTGGGTGGTGAGAGATGCAAGGATAAACACTCACTGGAATTTTAGTAGAAAAGAACTACAATATCAAAATGCTTATGCATAACGATAACGTAAGTGATATAATATTATGTACTAATAATGTGATGTGACTATCACACACAAAATACTTCTCAGAACAGATGTTATTATGCAATGGGCAATGGAGAGACCTATGCTCGGAGTTTCTTTGCGCGATAGAATCCGAAACGTACGTACATCGCTGTTAAAATTTGCAAGTTGAAGTGGCAATGGGCAGGCCACATCACTCGAAGAACCGATAACCGATGGGGCAGAAAGGTTCTGCAGTGGAGACCACGAACCAGAAGACGCAGCGTAGGGAGGCCTCCTACTAGATGGACCGACGACATTGTGAGAGTCGCGGGCATCCAGTGGATGGAGGTTAAAGGGGTAGGCCTATGTTCAGCAGTGGACGTCATCTGGCTGATGATGATGATGATGATGGTGATTATGCATATGTCCAGCAGTGGACGTCCTACGGCTGAATTGATGATGATTATGACATATTATTTGTATGACACGGGAATTAATCACGTATTAAGCCACTTCCTCCTACTATTGGTTCAACCGCATTCTTTTTCAATAAGAATGGAAAATGGCGTGGTTGTCACACATTTTATTTATATTACACGGGAATTACACACGTAAGATTAAGCCGGTTACTCCGACTATAGTTTCAAACGCAGTAGGCGGACTTTTTAAGGTGAATGCGCATGCGCGACTGCGTCTCGCTTTGCTTTGCACAAAAGACCACCTAAAGCAGTTGAAACTATAGTCGGAGTAACCGGCCGGTCTAGCCGTTTCGGAATCCATAGGGAACGCAGACATACATACATCCCTACATATTTTTTTTTTTTTTTTTTTGTTTTTTCCTAAGTACATCGTAGAAACCACAGCAAAGAAAAGTAAATAGAACGGAAATGAGGACTAGTTAGTGAACGCAGAGTGCGTTCGGCGTAACTGATGGTTTGTTTTGGGCGACTAGCACAAGGGCATCTCGAAGGTACGAACCTCGGCTTGGGCCGTCGCCGGGAGTGGGAATCAGACTTGCCCAGGCACCCCAGAAGGGACACCCCTTCTGGGGTGCCTGGGCACACGCCCTGGAGCCCTAGCGGTTTGTTGAACTGATTGATTATATTGATTTCGAATGACTGACGTTTCATTTATATGGGTGCAACTGGCTACAACAATCTCACAAAAATGCCTTGACAGCCGTGCAAATTTAAACTATATAAAGTGGTTTCTACCACTGAAAAAAAAAACTTTTCTGTAGTCGAAACCAGAAATGATAAAGAGATAATGTTGCTTGGTGCCACTGTTACAATATTCAATAGGTATCCAGGCGCTTATTCAAGTCTAGATATGCCGTTGAATCCCAAGCAGGTCCAAAAGCAGTATCTGGGATACAAACTATAAAACTTTGAAGTAAATATTACTGGATACAAAGCGTAAGAAGATCAACAAAACGGAAACTTTATAGTTTGTTGGCTATCCGATGGCTTGAACATGAAACAGAACAGTTTTGAACTTCATAAATTAATAATTTTGGTTCAATTATTAATTAAAAAATGTTTGTTATACATTTTTTAAATAAGTATTGATAATAAAGCGAAATTAAATTATAAAAAAAAAAAAAAAAAAAAAAAAAAAAAAAATGTATGTGGAACTAATTCAGTGTTTCTGTTTGTTATAATTTTCTTGAATGAATTCTTGTTGTTTGGATGATTTTAAGTTTTTTGTAATAAAATTATTGATACAAACTGGGCCCCGATTCTACTAAAGAAATTGTTTTTAAATTGTTATTGATTCAATTTTATTTTTTAAATAATTGCCTCAAAATTGACAGTTTTAAATATTTTTTTTATACCAAGTTATAATATTAGGTGGTGGTATTTTTCTAGTATATTTTTTTTTAACTGTCAGTTTTGAGGCAATTATTTAAAAAATAAAATTGAATCAATTACGATTAAAAAAAATATCTTTAGTAGAATCGGGGGCTTGATGTTAAGCGATGATGCGGTCTACGAATGAGCACGCTTGTCTAGAAGGAACCGATTCACTCGTGATTTGGAGACACCCAGATTGTAACTATCTGGTAACACAACAGACCTATACAGGTCTGTGGAAACACCCATTCAGGCAGCGTATTCCACAGATTAGCAGTTTGCTCAGTAAGAAGTGGAATCAAAGCGCTTCGTACAGGTCTTCGGAATAAAAACCACAAATCGGTGTCGATTTTTAGTGCCACTCTGTCAGTCCGATAGATCAATGGGCAGAAGGCAATTACATCAAGCGGAAAAGGCGAAGAAAAAAAAAAAAAAAAAAAGGCGAAAGGCGAAAGGAAAGGAGGAGAAAAGAGGAGGAGAGGGGGAGGAGGAGGAGGAGGGAGGGGGGGGGGGGAGGGGGAGGGGGGAGGAGGGAGGGGGGGAGGAGGGAGGGGGAAAGGGAGGGGAAAGGCGGAGAATTTAAAAACGATTTTTTCACGCAAATGAAGTCACGATTTTCAGCTAGTATGTAATTAATATACACAAAAATGAACTATGTGAAAATAATATGTCTATTGGGTGTCATAACTTTCATAATTACTTAACGAATTTGGATAAAATTTGGTTAAGAAAAGTTTAATTACGTAACTATATACCTAGTGCTAAATTCGATAGATCTAAAAAAGATTTTAAGTTTCAATAAGATTTGATTTATTGAATAAAATTTAGCTTAAAAGAAATGGGAGAAGGTCCACCTTTACTTAAATAGAAAGCATAGGTACTTATCAATATCTTTAAAAAAATCACAATCACAGCAAATAATAGAAAATGTAACTGGAACTCTATTGAATAGCCTCACAAGATTCAATAGAAACCAAATAAATTGGAAATTGTCAAATCATTGCAACTTGCAATGTTCGATTTTTTGTGTTCGATTTGACTGATTGATGTATTTATTTGGCTGTAAACCCAAGAGAGTGATTAATTTTAGTCAATTATGTATGAAAATCACTTTGAGCATTGAAACGTCTGGTGTCATTGCGATTTCAACTGCCATGGGAATGGCGATGATAAATCAAATGAATTTGTTATACATTTTTTGCTTTGAATTCAACTGTCAATGGATAAAATATGAGTAGTTGTGAATGAATTATGCTGACTGAATTTGAATAAAAAAGGCAAAATATTATCTTAGAATGCAGGTCATGAATCCTTAGTTCGGGCTAAGCTTCTTAGTCTTGAGCATCGACGTAAAGTTGCTAGTCTATCGGTTTTTTATCGGATACATTTCGGAGAGTGTGCATCAGATCTGCACGATCTAATTCTATCCTGCCCATTTTTCTGTCGAACTGCCAGAGCGGCCACGAAAATCGTCATCACTTCATGGTTGATATTCCGAAGACCCGTACGAGGCGCTTTGATTCCACATTTATTGTGCGAACTGATAGTCTGTGGAATGCGCTGCCTGAATGGGTGTTCCCCGATGGTTACAATATGGGTGTCTTTAAGTCGAGAGTGAATAGGTTTCTTCTAGGCAAGCGTGCTCCATCGTAGGCCGCATCATCGCTTAACATCGAGCGTGATGGTTTTCAAACGGAAGCCTATTATGTATTTTTAAAAAAATACTGACTTTGAACTAGATTTTGAGGTTATTAAGATGTCATTGAAGTTTTAAATGTCAAACCCGCTGCATACTACGAGTATCAAGCTACAAGTGGTCAAACGGAGATATATTATATTATAATTCAAAGATTATAATCTCCAATCATACTAATATTATAAATGAGAAAACGTCTTGATATTTTTTGTGTTTTTTTTTCGGTTTATTTGTTCTTCTTTCGTGCAGTAACAGAGAAACGAATCAAAGTTATTTTTTGCATAAATATAGTTAGAAGCCAGGAGTGTGATATATGATACTTTCTATCCTGGAAATATGCACGGTACCTGAGGTATCCACGCAGGTAAAACCATGGGACTCAGCTAGTAAAAAAAATTATGTACCCAATTTAACGGAGTAAGTATCTACGTATTATGAAATTGTACTTGTATACTCTGCTACTCAAAATAAAATAAGCAAGAAAGAAATGGTTGTGTCGTTTCTCAACACACAGCAACTAAGCTTGTCTTATCATAAAGTTAGATATAAAAATAGATAGAATGGTTTTTATGAGACCCCCAAACGATTTGCTCACAAAGCAAGCCATTTAAAACTATGTCACGTTGAAATAGAGAATGTAAATTTGGAAGGTTTTTTACGTAAGTACTTAAATGTGTACATTGAGAGATGAGCTTTAGTAAAATGTTGAATTCCATCATCTAGAACAGGGGTCGGCAACCTTATCTAGCTTAAGGGCTCATTCTAAAATAATTTTCTCCTGAAGGGCGCATGTATGGTTGACGAAAATAATATGTTACACAAAGACAAAACAAGATGTAAAAACTGAAAAAACTGTTCTTCCCAATCTGTATTAAAATATCTTGGTCTTTTACTCATGTTCAAAACACAATTTAACAATTGGTCTACAAATTATGTAACTAAAGTAACGACACACAATGCGGCTACTTAACTCAGAGTATCCCAGCGCGCTGACTCCTCTTGCGCGGTAGAGGGAGATTTAGGTAGTTTGCACGCTTTATTACGGGGTGCTGTCACGAAAGACTTGCTGACTTGTACAGAAAGCCAAAAGATTGCTTATTCAAAGAAATGACGTGATTTCTTGGAGGGCGCATCAAACGGCCACCACGGGCGCACGTGCGCCCGCGATCACAGCGTTGCCGACCCCTGATCTAGAAAATACAATAGCCTAAGTGTGGCAATTGGTTTGTCTCAATTCAATTGCAATGCGAATTAGGTTATTACTATAAATCTTTTTTTTTTATTTACTTTTATTGGCGCATTGAGGCACGTTCAAAGCAAATTTTGTTCCAAATATCTTTCAAACTCTATTATATATAAAGGTGTGCATCAAAAGCTTTCAGTAAAATGTAATATTTGTTCATCGTCATCAACATCAGCCAGAAGATGTCCACTATTGAATATAGGCCTCCCCATTAGACCTCCTGTGACCAGCCTGCCACATGCATCCACTGGGTGCCCGTGACTCTCATGATGTCGTCAGTCCGTCTAGTGAGAGGCCTACCTACGCTGCGTCTTCCAATTCGTGTTCTCCACTCAAGAACCTTTCTTCCCAACGATTATCGGTGCATTGCGCGATGTGGCCTGCCAATTGCAACTTCAACTTGCAAATTTTAATAGCCATTCAGTGACTCTAGTTTTTCGGTTATTTTTGTTGGTAAATCATCATCATCATCATCATCATCATCATCATCAGCCTTGAGTGACCCACTGCTGGGTATAGGCCTCCCTTTGTTTATGCCACTCTCCCCGGTCTCTCGCTATTCGCATCCACTCGTTCCCGACAGTATTTCTAATGTCGTCAATCCACCTCATCCTCAGTCGGCCTGGGTTCCGCCAACCTAGTCTCGGCCACCACGCAGTTACTGCTGTTGGTAAATACTGACTAAGAATCAATAAAAACATTTAGAAAATACAATAGCTTAATCAACGTGGCATATGAATTGCTATACTAACTAAAGCTATTCTTATGCATTCTATAAATCCTGTTTCAAATTTCACTTGTATTGGCGCATTGGGACACGTTCAAATCAAAGTTTGTTCCAATGTCTTCCAAACTCTTTATCCTGAGTTTCAAACGCTCCAAACTTCGATAATTACGAACAAACTCAACACATACGATTAACAAATGTTTGCACCAAATTATCAGAGCTCTGCATCCTGCCTCGAGTCTCGTTCAAACAGCTGATGTTTTATCACCGCCGTTGCTTTTTACTTCATCCGATTCTCGTCTTAAGTATCCCTCATCATACGAGTCAAAATTCTGTGCATTGCCTTCATAAATACTTGTTTATTTTTTGTACGTACACGTGTATGGTTTCCTTGTGTGAGTCCCTTCTTTTTCTTTCTGTTGCCAGTTCGAAAGGGTCATTTTACACAAATAGTAAAGCTCGGAATATTGTTTTGATTTCTGTATTATTTTGGTTTGCATTCATCTCGGTCGATGTCCCTTCTGGAAGCTTCTTAGAATTTTGAATGGATTATGTAAGATTGATTTACCTAGAACTGGTCGTGATGGTTACTTTGTAGATAGCGACAATAAACCTTTGTTGGTTAAGGGATACAAGTAATGAATGTTTGTATCACCCATTTTGTAGAACTTAATCTTTGTGATAGCGATATAAAAATATCTAATAAATTATCAGTTTTATGATGACAGCGAAAAATTTAGTTATTCTGAATTCATGTATTCTTCGATACTAATATTATAAATCCTCAAGTCACGCCATATACCACAATGTCTGAAAACTCGCCTCTTCAACCAATGTGTTCTGCCCACCATGATATATGGTGCCGAAACATGGACTCTCACACATGAGGCTGTGCACAAAATCAGAGTAGCACAGAGAGCCATGGAGAGATCTATGCTAGGCATCAAACTCCAAGACCGAGTTCGCAATACCGAAATCCGACGAAGAACAAAGGTTCGAGACGTCGGAATCGCGGTAATGAAATTAAAGTGGAGCTGGGCAGGACACGTTGCCAGGCGCAGTGATGACAGGTGGAATAAGGTTTTAACAGAGTGGTGGCCCAGGCAAGGTAGGCGGAGCGTTGGTCGTCCAGCTGCAAGATGGGTCGACGATATTATTACTATCGCGGGTCGAACCTGGACTAGATTAGCACAGGACCGAGGCAGATGGCATAGCAAGAGAGAGGCCTATACCCAACAGTGGGATAAGGAAGGCTGTGGATGATGATGAATATTATAAAGAGGAAAGATTTGATTGTTTGTTTGCATTGAATAGGCTCCGAAACTACCGAACCGATTTGAAAAATTATTTCACTGACGGGAAGCTACACTATCCCCGGGTGACATAGGCTATAATCTATACCCGCTAGTACACTATAAAACACCAAATGCCGCCCAATGCGTAACTAACAAATAGTCCACCATCCAGAAAAAATGCAGCAATGGATGGCGATGATGCGGTCGAATATGGAGCACGTTTGTCCAGTAATAACCTATTAACCCTCAGACCAAGTAAAAATTAACCCTAGACTTGAACACTCCAGGATTGCTTAAAGAGGCACTAGAAGAAAGTAATCGAGGCACTTATTGTACTGAATTTGAGCCCGCATTCTAACTCCGCCATTATCCATTCTCCCAAACGAAACATTTCTACAAAGTTAACCTATTCAGAAGTCAATGGTCCGTCAGGTGGGGGCTTTCATACAATTCCATACAAATGCAAAACAGTCATTGCATCAGAATCGGTTAATGGCCATTACCATACAGTTATTGTATGGAGTTTGGACTCCCATACAATTAACACGGCGTGTGGCAAAACTGGTTCGTGACTAACTATTAATATAACGCGGGATTCGGAATGGCGACCCTTCGGTGTTGAGACAATGAGTTGAGAAAACTTAGGATATGCACCAGCCAGCATAATCATTTATCTCTATCTTCTCTACATCTTCTCTTCTCTACATAGTATAAATTGAAGTCGCTTTCCGCGTCTGTCTGTGTGTCTGTATGGCCGCTAACTCCTCCTAAACCACGCAACGGATTTTGATGCGGTTTTCACCATCAGTTAGATACATTTTCAAGGAAGGTTTATATAAATAATTAGCGACCCACCCCGGCTTCGCACGTAAATTACACCCGTGCGAAGCCGGGCGGGTGGGTCGCTAGTCTGTTTATAAATAGCTGTTCAGCATCTGTTTATAATAGCCCTAGTTGGTGTTGCAACCGGGCATTTACACTATTTCTAGTTTGTATTAGTGAAAACATGTTTTTGGTTTTTGTGTAACTGTTTATCTCATATATACTGCATTAATTAGCAGCTGTATGTTTTCCTTGTAAAATAAAATAAAATAAAATAAATAACGGAGTTCTGAGGCAACAAACTTAAAATAAATACAACCAAATTGAAACCCTTTTATGAAGTCTGTTAATTATATTAAACTGTAATAAAAATTAAAATATATCCCACGTATAGTCAAGCTCCATGGCCACCCCACGGGGT
This sequence comes from Agriopis marginaria, assembly GCA_932305915.1. Lineage (NCBI taxonomy): Eukaryota > Metazoa > Arthropoda > Insecta > Lepidoptera > Geometridae > Agriopis > Agriopis marginaria. The sequence continues at coordinate 985,776 of OW029932.1, forward strand.
TCTAAGCATCGGTTCCCATTGTTTAGAGGACGGTGAGCTGGCAAGGGAGCCCGCTCGGCTCACCACGTGTGCCCTGTTTACATCCAACCACAGTGGCGCAGACTCAAACCGACCTAGAATCAGTAAGCAAAGTGAGAAAGTAACAAATAAAACAGCAATTATAGTCCAGTCATTACGTCGGAAATAACGGGTTAGAAATGCAAAAAACCGAGAAAGCCAAATTTTGGATATGTCGTGGGTTGTGGGGAGGGCCTAGAAAAGCTTAACTTCAAATTGTCCAAAATTACCTAGTGCAATTTCCGCCATCTTGAAAAAAAAGGGTTAAATTCAGTTTTTTCATCATAACTCGGTTCTCCGATGAGATACGAAATTTTTTTTGCAATACTAATTGTTGCTTTTCTTGCGATCTACAATTAAAAATAAATTCTAAAATTCTCAGGGGACAGTCACACAATCTATAATTTAACAAAATTCAGTTATATTCGAATTATATGGACTACACTTTCAATATTAAAAATACTTTCGAATTCTGTAAGAATGAAATCTAGTACTAATCTCATCATCATCATCAGCCAGAAGACGTCCACTGCTGAACATAACATAGGCCTCCCCCTTTAACCTCCACACTGAACAACAGCCTGCCTTTTGCATCCACTGGATGCCCGCGACTCTCACAATGTCGTCGGTCTATCTAGTGGGAGGCCTACCTACGCTGCGTCTTCCGGTTCGTGGTCTTGTTTATATTGTCTTGTGTCTTTTTTATATATGTAAATAATTCTTACGGTGTTTTTATACCATCTCTCTAGATTTGTACGCCTACAAACTAGGCAAAACATGATACAAAGTGACTAATATTTTAACCCACCTATTGTGCATGCGTTTTTAAATGTGTGTATGATTTACTAGTGTTTTGTGCAAATAAATAATCTTAATCTTTGTCTTTAAAATTAGGCTAATATGAAATCTAGTGCTAACTACTCATAGGAAGGAACCAGCAATGTACCTGTTCGAAGAATAAAAGCAGTGGTTCTATGGTATCTTAAGTTTTATTTCTGTTACTCACACAATTACACACAGCCGCCATTACATGGTCAAGGTCTATCAAGGACGATGCATAATCTGTGTTGCCAACTCAAAATATTATGTTGCCAACATTACAGTCAACAGTACCGGACACTATTAAGATTTTTTGCTTAACACAAAATTTCACTCAGAATGCTAAACGCAGTCTCTTTCGTGTCGTTAACGAAGACAGTAGATGAAGCAGGTGTGCTCACTTCTACAAAACTTCCAGAAATTGGCATTGTTTCTTTAGAGACTGATTTACATTGACCCAGTATCACAATCCATTGCTGGAATCCAGTGACGATGTATCGTTGATTGACGAATGGAAACACGTTTCAATCCAATCCAGCAACCAGTAGGTAGTCAACGCTGGATTGAAATAGAGCAGCCAGTAACTTTTCAATCCACTGTTCACCCGGCACCCTTTTTTCTTGCATCAAGTCATATCAAAGAAATGAAAAGATTTACTATAGCAATTTATTAACTTCAAAAAACAGATGTTGCTATTGAGCCAAGTACAAAAACGAGAAAAGTGTTGATATATACCAACAAATTAATTTAAATCCATGGTTAAGGCAATGTCTAATTAAACAGTAAACAGTAAAGGGTCTATCTATCTATCTATGTATTAAGTGTAGGCAAAATTCACAGATTACTTCAATGCCTATGATTTTAATAAATGTTTGGTTTAGAAAACTTTTGAGCGCTGATCCGATATCCAATGTTTTAAATATCTTTAACTGGACTATTCTAAGCGGCGTGGGTTTAGTGCTATGACCGATGCAGCTTCATTAGATTCCAGTGCTACTGGATCGATGTAAAGCAACCTGAACCAAACAACAACAATAATTAGAACCAACGCACCTCCGCCTCGAATTATAATCATTTCCTTAGATACGTGTCACGGAAATTTTGATATTCAAACTTTTTACGTTCTTCCTCGAAGATTAGGAAAGCAATTTTTGACCAAGTTTTTGGGAATTAAAGTTGTTGTTTTATAATTTCGGAAGCGTGACTCGCTTGCAACGTGACGAGGACACGTGCTTGGTCGTTGTGTGACTAGGCGAGTCGAACTTTGCAAAAGTTTGTGTTATTGGGCCACAGTATGTAGCTAACAGTACCGTGTACAGCCGTGGCAGCCTATTTGGGAGACTGCTAGGCTTGAAAGCGTGAGGTCGCGGGTTCAAACCCCTGGCCCGTACCAATGAGCTCTTTGGAGTTTATGTACGGATTTTCATACTACTGGCTTTTCGGTGAAATACGGAGAAAAAATTCATTGGCGTATGTGAATCCAACAACCCACACTAGGCCAGCGTGGTGGATATTAGCCAACCACCCTTTCGGAGGTAGGTTAAAAGTCCAGCAGTTGATTGTTAAAAGGCTTATTATGATGATGATGTAGCAAAGTCTCGAATTATTATATATAAAAACTATATGCTGAGTTTTGCAGCATCATCACCATCATCACTCTCAGCCAGGAGACGTCCATTGCTGAACGTATAAGCATCCCCCATTGACCTCCACACTGAACGACAGTCTGCCATGTGCATCCACTGGATACACGCGACTCTCACGATGTCGTCGGTCCATCAAGTGGTAGGCCTACCTACGCTGCGTCTTCCGGTTCGTGGTCTCCACTCATGAACCTTTCTTCTCGATCATTGGTTCTTCGAGCGACGTGGCCTGCCCATTTCCACTTCAGTTTGCAAATTTTAACAGTTATGTCGGTGACTCTGGTACTCTGTTCTGAACTCTGCTACGTGCGTACATCTACCTAAAAACCATCTTTACTACCTCGTAATTTATTCTAAGGCTATTCAACGACACAAACCAATTTATGCCTTCCCCAATCCTACCCTCGAGGGATCGCCCAAAACCAAAAAACTTCTTAGAAATCACGTCGAAATTCTCAGAACTACCTGCTACCATACAAAAGTGTTTTTGTGCAAGTTTTTTTGTTTGTAAATCTGACTATTGAAAACGTCAAACCTCACTCAAATAAGCCAACTAACTTAAACCTTATTCCTAAGTGAACAGAATCAACTTTGAAAGCTAAAAGCTTTAGGTAGAAAAAATTGAGGGTAGAAATGAAACAAAAGTGTAGATCATTTAAATGGGCTCGCAGGTTGTAATAAATCAATATTGAATATCGGGAGGATATTTTTAAAGATTTTATGGCTTTTTTTGGAATGGCTGCGGGTGAAATTGTCTGATTAATGTTTTAAAAATGTCAGTTCTAAATAACATGACTTCCACTAACAATCATCCATCTCTACATAGTATAAATTGAAGTCGCTTTCCGCGTCTGTCTGTCTGTCTGTCTGTATGTCTGTATGGCCGCTAACTCCTCCTAAACCACGCAACGGATTTTAATGCGGTTTTCACCATCAGTTAGATATATTTTCAAGGAAGGTTTATTTATATAACTAGCGACCCGCCCCGGCTTCGCACGTAAGTTACACCCGTTCGAAGCCGGGCAGGCGGTTTGCTAGTTAATCATAAATAATAGATGTCACGAGCCAGAGCAGGCACTAAAAATCGGATCATTCTCGATAGATCCAATGCTAAGTAAGATCCATAATGGATCTATAGATTCTATAGAGATTTTTTTCTCTCTGTTGTTTTTTTTAGATCCCATTATAAAATTATATAGTTACCGCTTCATGTTTCATATTCCGAAACCCATACGAAGCGCTTTGATTCCACATTTATTGTGCGAAGTGCTAGTCTGTGGAATGCGCTACCTGAATGGGTGTTCCCCGATGGTTAAAGATCTTCAAATCACGAGTGAATCGATTTCTTCTAGACAAGCGTGCTCCAACGTAGACCGCATCATTGCTTAACATCAGGCGAGTTGGTGGTCAAACGCAAGACTTATTTATTTAAAAAAAATCAGGCGAGGAAAGTTATTTGGAACAGATGATTTCCTGACAAAAAAACTACCTAAACTACGTAAAAAAATCCATAAAAGATTTGTAATGTGTTCCCACTTATTTATTTAGTATATTTATTACTAGCGGACCGCCCTAGCTTCGCACGGGTATAGATTATAGCCTATGTTACCCGGGGATAGTGTAGCTTCCTAACAGCGAAAGAATTTTTCAATTCGATCCTCTTTATAATATTACTATAGATAAGTATCGTTGTATATAGCATCATCATCATCATCAGTCAGAAGACGTCCACTGCTGAACAGAAACATAAATAAAACGATTTAAAATCATTTTTTTTATTTTTGTAGGTATAAAAGAAAAAGAAAGGAATCAAATATCTTGTTTTAGTTTTAGCTTGTATTTTGTAAAAAGGCACTTGCCCAGGAAAAAAATAAAAAATCTTACCAATAATATAAATGCTGTAGTGTCTTTGTTGGTTTGTTTGTCCTTTTTTAGTTAAAGCGCAATGATTCAATGTATTTTCTTGCATGGACATTGTTCAAGGGCCGGAGAGTGACATAGGACCATAGCTTTTTATCCCTTATAAATTAAGATCCCGATATAATTCAAGGGCCGAACACTGCATACTTTTGTATGCCTTAGAACCTTATTTCCCTGAGGGGTTGTTAACGCGAGTGAAACCGCAGGGTGCAGCTAGTTTCATTTATAAAAGAAATCAACATATTACATCTAACATCTTAAATATTTTCCCTAACAATTTTTTTTTTTAAACTCCCTATAAAAAATCTGATAATCTTCAAACGGCTGATTTTTTTAAATTGAATCATAGCTAAGTAAGAACATTCTCGATCATATAACCTTACGAACAAAAAAGTCTAAATAAAAATTGGTTCAGCCTTTGGAAGTTACGATGCCACAGACAGACACAAACACATAGACACACATGTTAGACGTGACACCTACCTTTTTGCATCGGGTGTTAATAAAATATGAATCCTTGATCTTACACAACAGCCTTTCATCATCATCATCATCATCATCATCATCATCATCATCAGCCTCTTACTGTCCACTGCTGGACATAGGGGATCCTAATGCACACCACTGAGCTCGGTCAGCAGTTCCTTGCACCCAGTTTTTACCCGCCGTTTCACGCAGGTCATCACTCCACCTGGCCACAGGGTGTCAATACGTTTGCCTAAACGTGGTCTCCACTCCAGAACTCGTCTACCCCATCGGTTATCGGCCTTTGTCTCTCACTTACTTAGGTGGTCTCGTCAAGCACTAAGGCTGGTCACCGAGGGGGTTTTAGTGGGTATAATCCCACATAACTTGGCTGCACCCCAATGCAGCCGGGTATCTTTGGAAGATTTCACCCTCGAAAAAAAAAAAAAAAAAAAGTATAACTCGATAAAACTGACGACCAATCACAACAAACTCCATACCATTAAAAGCACTCAATTTTAAACAACAATACAACAAACAACGAAACAACACTTAATACCAACCATTAAGATACAGAACATAGTGTTGTAACAACAAATCTCTTTAACAACTACTAACAAATGGCCGTAATTCCGTACTGCACTAATTCACAATTAATGTTCTCTCTGAACCGGACTGAACCGGTTAAGATCCGGTTTAGACTGGTTAAGTAGATACTAACTAATGGGGCTTGCTCTACGTACGTAAAATTAAATCTTGTTGGGTAGAAAAAGTAGAAATAGGGTGTTTTGTAGAGGGATTTAAACTTAACATGTTTGTGTCTCTTTTGTTTTATTTTGTTTGATAGTACCTACAATAAGATGCATAATACATTTTTATACTGAGGCTTTATTGAGATCTTTTCTGGAACGAATTTTGTAAATTTTTGTATGTTAGTGGTCACAATCCGCCAAATAATTAACTATCTCATAGGATAATACACCAGAAATTTCACACTTGGGACAAAAAAAGGTTGTAAGCGATCTCTTGTAGGTAACCTTAGCGTGGAGTTGAGAGGATATATAGAAGAGGTACAGGATGAAGATCAAAAAACATGTGTTAGTCACAAGTGAAGCTAATATAAGCGTGTTTATAATGTTTATTTGTACAGAACCCTCACTAAGTTATTCAACTCGTGCTTGCCTCTCCTATGTCTTGATAAGACGCACACAAAATAAGCTGAAAAGGATGGACTACATTATTTTAATTAGGAGCTAAAGGAAGAGCTTTGATTCCACATTTATTGTGCGAACTGCTAGTCTGTGGAATTCGCTGCCTGAGTGGGTGTTCCCCGATAGTTACAATCTGGGTCTTCAAGTCGAGAGTGAATAGGTTTCTTCTAGGCAAGCGTGCTCCATCGTAGGCCGCATCATCGCTTAAAATCAGGCGAGTTGGCGGCCAAGCGCAAGCCTATTTATAATAAAAAAAGGGTTACTTAGTTACAAATTACGTGGCGTTGGTCCAAAAATATGTTTAATTAAATTATTTTTAAGTTAAATAAAGTTCAAATGTTTTAACCTGATTTTTTTTTTAATTAGCGAAATAATTTTACGAACTCCATGACTCTTTGAGTCGATGAGAAGTTAGTGGCTAAGAAACTTCTCAGTCTAGAACACCGCCGTAAAGTAGTGTCTGTCAATATTCAACAGGATTCATTTCGGAGAATGTGCATCAGAGCTACATGACCTTATCCTGCCATCCCTTTTTTACTACAGGGGCCTTACGGACAACTGCTATTGCGACACCTAAACCGCTCAGTTGGAAAATCACGCGACCGCAAACCGTATATAAGCGCTATAAGGTTCAGGTTCGCGTGATTTTCCAACTGAGTGGATTAGGTGCCGCAATAACTGTTGTCCGTAAGGCCCCAGGACAAGTAGGCCCACTACCACCCATACATTGTGGATTTTCCTTGGATACGTACCAAACTTTTTGACTATGTTTCTCTGAGTGAATAGGTATCTTCAAAGTCAGTTTACTCCATCTTCGACCACATCGTCGCTTACCATCAGGCAAAGAGTAAGTGGTCAAACACGGACTTATTCACGAAAAAAAAATAGGATAATGATGATGAAGTAACGACTTCGAATCACGTCACTACAAAAGTATTTCATTCCGAAATAAGCTACTTCAACAGTTGGTAACGTTGAATCACTTTACGTACTCTACGTAGGTACATCGACCCTACGAACTTTCGGAATAACTTTCATTGACGTACCAAACTTCTCTCTGCACACAGCGCAGTTCTAGCGAATATATATTTTTAATTAGAAATGCATGTGCATATTTAAGTTTAAGAAAGAACCAGAGTCAACGACATAGCTGTTAAAATTTGCAAGTGACGTGGCAATGGGCAGGCCACATCGCTTGCAAGAACCGATAACCGATGGGGATGAAAGGTTCTTGAGTGGAGACCACGAACCGTAAGACTCAGCGTAGGCAGTCCTCCCACTAGATAGACAGACGACATCGTGAGAGTCGCTGGCATCCAGTGGATGCAGGTAGCAGAGTACAAGGCTGTCGTGTGTTTGTTTGTGGCATTGTAGCTCCCAAACGGGTAAACCGATTTTGAGTAAGTTTTTTTAAAGGCGACTTAATCGAGAAATCTTAGCTATGGTGCAAGAATATCATTATATATATTTTTTTTTCATTTCTTTTTTATTTTGTTTGTAGAAATTGTAGTTCAGCCAATATCATATGAAAGCTCATCCATATATAAACATACGGGAGAAGGAACAACGGAGCTACTCGTGTAGTTTTGCTCCAGACACAAGAGCAAGGAGTTAGAAAACGATGGAGTGGCAAAAAAAGGAATTTCGTTTATAACTAACATTGTTTGTCACTTTGTCTATGGACAAACAGGTAGGTAGTTTAAGTTCTTAGTTAACTAGGTACTTATATTTGTCAGGAATAGTATTGTTTTCTAAATAAGACAAAATAATTGTCAAGCTATATCTAACTATCAATAAACAGATTTTCTGCACCTACCATTTTTACGAACTTTTATTTAGTTTTCAATGTTTATTAGTTTGAGTAGGTGAAATCTTGCAAGCTGAAGAACCAGTTTCTCCACAGAAACGCGCTTTGGTTCCACTTTTATTATGCGAACTGCTAGTCTGTGGAATGCCTGAATGGGTGTTCCTCAATAGATACAATCCGGGTGACCGGGTGTCTTCAAATCACGAGTGAATCGGTTTCTTCTAGGCAAGCGTGCTCCACCGTAGACCGCATCTTTGCTTTACATCAGGCGAGTTGGCGGCCAAACGCAAGCCTATTATTAAATAAATAAGCGATGGTAAGCAGAAACCGCTGCCTCTGGACACCTGCAAGCCTGCAACACTAGCGGTGTTGACGGTGCTTTGCCAACCCGGAGATTTAGGTACAGACACCTTTTTTGACGTGAACGTGGTCTTTAACTGTTGGCCTTTTGGAAAAACTCACAGCGGGCAATGGAGAGAGCTACGCTCGGAGTTTCTTTGCGCGATAAAATCCGAAACGTGGATATTCGCCAAAGAACCAGAGTCACCGACATAGCTGTTAAAATTTGCAAGTTGAAGTGGCAATGGGCAGGCCACATCGCTCGAAGAACCGATAACCGATGGGGAAGAAAGGTTCTGGTGTGGAGACCACGAACCGGAAGACGCAGCGTAGGGAGGCCTCCCACTAGATGGACCGACGACATTGTGAGAGTCGCGGGCATCCAGTGGATGCAAAAGGCAGGCTGTCGTTCAGTGTGGAGGTTAAAGGGGGAGGCCTATGTTCAGCAGTGGACGTCTTCTGGCTGATGATGATAACCTTTTTTGAAACGCTTCATGTTGCGGCGGGGATACCTTTGGGGAAGGAAATAATAAGCAAAATTGCAGTGTGATGTAAGCCCACAATTTCACCTCCATGTTTCTTACATCCCTGTCCAAGAGACACTAGTGTTTGTACCGCAACTTCCCTACCCAATTAATTACAAGCAGCCGTCGATTCAACTTGTAAACGAGTGCACTGCACTGGATTACTTTCGGTGCCAGTGGACACTGCCAGTTGCAGGGCAATTAGGTAATAAGCATGCTGAGACGGTATTAACATGCATTGGAGGTAGTTGGAAACTTTCAAATGCATATTTAGCACGCCACTCTGAATTTAGCTTAAATCTAGTCGTGGCTCGTGGCTTAGCCTGTTTCCTAGAATAAATATCGTACCTAATTCATTTTATCACAATCCTTAGCTAACCCGTCACTGATTTATCTGGTAACAGTTTTAGACCTAAAATGCTAAATTTTAGACCTACCTTATTTAAAAGTTGGATCAGTTTTCTTGAATAAAGACTATTTTAATGTAGAATCGTCTTTATTTAACCGAAATCCTTAACCCATCACTGACCTACCTAGTATTTTTTTAAGACCTACAGTGGTAAATTTTAGACCTTATTAAAACGGTTTAATAGATGGTTAGGTTTTAATTTATTGTTTTTTATTTTTATTTTAAAGTTACAAAGTTAAAGATGGCATGTTATTTGAGTTACGTAAATAAAAGTACGTTTAAAAAAAGTTTCCTCGTAAAAGACTTTTAAATTAACGTACAATCGTTCTTCATTTTACCACAATCCTTAGCGTTGGGTACGCTGCCAACTGGTAGTGGGCTTGAGCATTTGGATTGTCTTTAGACCTTCAACGGTCTATGGGCAGTCTAACTGTATTTGTAGTTTTAGTTTTAGCTTGTATTTTGTTTGTAAAGGCGCTTGCCCAGGAAAAAAAAATACTATGCTTAACCATCACTGACCTACGTGGTAAAACTTTTAGACTTGACTTGACTTAATAAAAAAAATCTCCCAAAGCTTTTTGAATAATTATAGGCTATTTAATGTGTCATTATTATCTAAGCCATTAAGGGATTTTGTGGTAACATTTTGAGATCTATAGCAGTAACTTCTTTATAACTTACTGTTAGATACAATGAGACTTTACTTTTCTCTCTCTTATCCTTTCTTCGTGTCCTGCGCTGTTTCTTGCCATAACCCTTTAAATTGTTTTTATAATGTAGTCGTAATTACACTAAAGATTGAACCTACGAGCTTCTAGTTACTGGCCAATTAACCTTTCTAACTACTGCACCTTTAAACTCTCCTGTTTACGTCATAACACCAAACAATGCAACCCAACTAATACCCTCAAAGCTCTACCACCGAGGAAATGTTTGCAAAATGTTTAATTGCCATGTTAATCCTCTCAGCATCCCTTGCTATCAGGAAAACAAACAAAAGCCCATTATCCGCCAATTCAAAACTTACCAAATCATTTTCCTTCATTCCGACATTTACATCCCTTTTGTTTTATGAACAAACGTCTAGTCTATCGGAAAGTACAAAACCAACCTAAACCAGTACAATTTTACAACTACCCGCAACGCGAGCGATTGAAAACTTTATCAGCTAAAAGATAGAGGTTCGTGAAGTGTGGTTGGAAGTTAGTTTTATTCTTCATACAACAGATGTTACTGGCACTTTATAGAAGTCGAGGAACTTAAGTTTTGCAGTCGCCGCCGGTCTATGAGATGAAATTTTATTTGGCCTTTTTGAATATTCGCTAGAAGTTTCGACTTTATTGTTGGCAGTTCTGGTCGTGGCAGGCGAAATTGAAAGTTATGGGATGGTGTTTGGCTGCCATGATAATGTAACCTTGGCCTCTGCATGGTAAAAACATTTATGTAATATACGTTTTGCTTCAGTTAAAAAAAGCGGTTTGCCCAGGCCTACATTTCATTCGCAGGGGAGAGATTTATGCTAAAATCTGAATCTCAAGTGTGATTCCGCCTTATTTTTGTGTGTGGATAAAATTACTATATACACTGAGTTACTCAGAAAGGGTGTACTAAGCCGATTAGGGGTACATTAGTACCCATAACTACGAATAACTTTTACTATGGAAGCAACCCTGAAATCGCGAAATGCAGCTGTTCCATAGAAAACAGTCATTGACATTGGACAAAATATATGGAAAAGTCTATATATTTTTTTTGGGGCTTCAGGGTTAGTCTTACTGACCCCTTTCGGCTTAGTAAACCCTTTCCGCGTAACCCTGTATAAGGTGGTTCTATATCGAAGATGCTTTTGAGATTCAGTAAAAGAAATTAAAAAGACTGGTCTATTCTAATAACACAACATTTCTAATGTCAAAATTTTGCAATGCAGTTGCTCGTTTCCCTTCAGTTAGCATAACGGGTAGTTCATTTACAGATTCTGATGAAGTAAACACCATGTCATCGTGTCAAAGGGATACCCCTATGTATAATATAATAATAATATATTTATTTACCAAAAAGACAAGTACAACAAAAATTAGTGAAAAAAAAATCACTGGGAAAATTAAACTTCTTATTTAACATTAAACTGAAACCAGCGGGTACTATCTCTAAACAGGTTTGGCGGTGAGCTTCAAGCTAAGCACAGGGCCTTCATCTTGGGGCTCAGGTGTGAGCATACATAGAATATACACAGATACATATTTTGAAACAATACTGTTATTATTATGTTAGTTGTTAAACCTTACAAAGGCATTATTTTGAATTTTTGTGTTTAGGGCTTATTAAAAACACACATTTATTGATATATATTTTTTTGCAAGTTTTCTACTCCTAGCGGTAAATTTATATAATTCTGTAATTTATCTGTGAATAGTGCTATTTGCTGTATTATTATTAAGTTTATTAATCTATCCACATTATTATACATTTTATAATATGGCTGTTTACTGTCCGTTAGTAAATAAAATAAAATAAACTATCCTATCCTACTAATATTATAAACGCGAAACTTTGTATGTATGGATGTTTGTTCCTCTTTCACGCTGCAACAGAACAACGGATCGACCTGATTTTTTGCATGGCTATAGTTCAAGAGCCAGAGAGTGACATAGGCTATCTATATCATATATAGTGACATATATTTTCATCATCATCATCATCACCATTTTTCATCACTACGCGGGTGAAACCGCGGGGCGCAGCTAGTATAGAATACGCATCTTGCGTATACAAACTTTTTGCTGCGACTTTGCACCTTCGAGTGAACTAACTTTCACCTGTTCTGAGACAGTTTGCAAGTTGTCCAAATGGCTAGTTAATGGTGACGGATGATGGAATGGATCCTGTCACTCACGGAGTGATGGAACTTAGTTTAGGAAGTTTAGTTAAAGTACAGATGAATTGAGTTACCTAGCTATAGGTAACTACCACCTACATCTTCTCGTCCAAGATACCACAGTGCCTCAAGACGAAGGTCTTTGACCAGTGTGTGTTGCCAGTGATGACATATGGTACTGAGACGTGGTCCTTAACTGTTGGCCTTTTGGAATAACTCAGAGTCACACAGCGGGCAATGGAGAGAGCTATGCTTGGAGTTTCTTTGCGCGATAAAATCCGAAACGTGGATATTCGCCAAAGAACCAGAGTCACCGACATAGCTGTTAAAATTTGCAAGTTGAAGTGGCAATGGGCAGGCCACATCGCTCGAAGAACCGATAACCGATGGGGAAGAAAGGTTCTGGAGTGGAGACCACGAACCGGAAGACGCAGCGTAGGGAGGCCTCCCACTAGATGGACCGACGACATTGTGAGAGTCGCGGGCATCCAGTGGATGCAAAAGGCAGGCTGTCGTTCAGTGTGGACGTTAAAGGGGGAGGCCTATGTTCAGCAGTGGACGTCTTCTGGCTGATGATGATGATGATGATGAGGTAACTTGGTAACTACCTATACTTAGATGTTTTTACGGCCTCTTATAGCAAATTTGACGGTTTAAAATCAATTATATTCGGTTAAATTACAATATTTGAGCTGGAAAAAAATACATCTCACAGATACATTTTGTGTTTGAGTTTATGATTTGGTTCAAAACACGATAGAATAAACAATCCTCGATCAAAAAAAAAAAAAACTGAAACAAAGTCGACTTAGTTTATTTTTTTTATTTTATTCTCTAATGAGAGCTCGTAACAACCTGGAAATTGCATGTACTGAAAGGTATTTTTTTTTTATTTGGATAGAATTTTGATAGTGAATAGTTTCGTTTTTTAGTGAAAATAAAAGCGTAAAAAGGTCGCGAGAATTTGCGCACTGCGTTCAGTACCGCGCCGGGCGTCATCGAGGTCGGACCTATGTTCGTTTTTGTCGTTGCACTCCCCCCGCGGGCGTCCTGACTCTTGGGTGGCAAAATACATCGTCGCTATAACTTGGCGGGGGCTGAGGGAGCGTTTTGTTGCCTACGTGACTCGGATAGTAGGCCGTTAAGCGGGTTCTAATTTAAGAGCACTGTTAATCTTTTTAAGCCACAAAATAAGGAAATAAGATCAAAGGTTAGACTTGAAATTCTGATATGTTATAGTGTAGTTATTGAGACCATTTTTTGTATACATCATCATATAAATAAATAATAAATAAATATCTGGGACTTTTTGCACACACGGTCATCTGACCCCAAACTAAGCAAAGCTTGTAATATGGCTGCCAGAAACTGAAATACGTACATATATATTTTTAAATACATACTTAAATAGATATTAACACCCAGACATAGAACAAACACAAATGTTCATCACACAAATGTTTGTCCTAGATGGGAATCGAACCCACGCCCCCAAGCACAGAAGATAGGTTCACTACCAACTGAGCCACCGGGGCAGTCAAATCAGCCAGAAGACGTCCACTGCTGAACATAGGCCTCCCCTTTTAACTTCCACACTGAACGACAGCCTGCCTTTTGCATCCACTGGATGCCAGCGACTCTCACTATGTCGTCGGTCCATCTAGTGGGAGTGGGAGGTGGGTGGGTGGTGGGTTTTGTATACAGTTTGGATGGCATCGAAATTGCACATAATTTATTGAAGTATTAAAGTCATTGGTGCAAGGCTGAGGATCGAACCGAAATACGGGGTGTAAGGGGAACACTAGACGCAGCGTAGGGAGGCCTCCCACTAGATGTACCGACGACATTGTGAGAGTCGCGGGCATCCAGTGGATGCAAAAGGCAGGCTGTCGTTCAGTGTGGAGGTTAAAGGAGGAGGCCTATGTTCAGCAGTGGACGTCTTCTGGCTGATGATGATGAAGGGGAACACTATCGAAGCCAAAAGAAGGTAATTGTACTCATCATTATGAACCACTTTTACTATGGGACCAGCCACGAAATCGCGAAAAAAATATCAGCTGTTCTATAGAAAACGGTCATTGACACTCGACAAAATGTATGGAACAGCTGATTTTTTTTGCGATTTCAGGGTTTGGTTCCTTACTAAAAGTGGTTCATAATGATGAGTACAATTACCTTCTTTTGGCTTCGAGAATGTTCCCCTTACACCCTGTGTACATAAAGAATAAGATATGAAAAAAAATAGCAAACATCAAAAAATATAGTCAGTCAGCAAAACGATAACCTTTGTCTATGATCACTTTACTGTATTACCCCGTTACTTGGTTACTAGCATAATAAACTGAAAGCTCGCGCTCCACTGGCGAGCGATGCTAATAAAGCTATAAAGCTATACGACGCGATATGTTCCACACAAATTAATCAAAGGGAAATATTCATGCCGACACATGCCATGAAATGATAATGAACCCGTATTGGTGTATGGCGTAAAGTAAAAGTAAGGGCGTGTAGAGCTCAACTCATCAATTTATGAAGTTAAAAAAATTGGTTTACAGATGTCGAAATCGATATACAATATGTACGATACATATATTATATAAAATAATAAAAAAAGGCCGTAATGTTCTCAATAGAACATTCCTCCTTTTTTGAAGTCGGTTAAATGCCACTACGATAAATAAATAAATATCTGGTAAATTTTTGTACACACGGTCATCTGACCCCAAACTAAGCAAAGCTTGTAATATGAATCGAACCCACGCCCCCAAGCACAGAAGATAGGTTCACTACCAACTGAGCCACCGCGCAGTCAAGAAGATATCAAGAAGACTTGAAAATATGGCAAAAGGATTAGACTGATATTATTTGTATTATAAAAAAACTAACCATACCTACTAACCAACCCGATCATTGAATTTGATCTATGAGCATTTCAATGTCACTTACCATCCTTACTCCACACTGACGGCGGGAAAGGGATAGAACAGTTATTTTTAAACTTTCGCGATTTGAACACATGTTTTAAATGTTTATCGGGACTTATCACGTATTATTTAATATAGGTAAAAAATATGTACCTTTCGCTCGACGTTTCGACCATGTTACAATGGCCGTGGTCACGAGCTGACTGAAAACTGCGGGTGAGTCCGGCGAGAAGAGCGGGTGTTTTGTTCTCCTACCCTCACTTGATCTTGAAAAATCGCAGGGTTGTCACTACGACACACGACACTGACTGTATCGGTAAATGTCCTAGTACCTACACCGCGGTTTGTACACTTGCTCACTACGGGATTCCACGACGCCGCTAACTTAAATCCATCTTCCCGGTTGAAATTGCCATGTTTTCTAATTTCAACCGCTTCACGAACCATTCTTGAAAAATAATGACGTTCAGTGGAGAGGACCTTCGGATCGTGGAGCTCGATCCAGTGACCGGATCCCGCCTCAAGCAAATGTTCTGCAATAGCAGACTTCTGTGTCTGGCGATTTTTGACGGCCGCGATATGTTCTTTGATCCTTTCAGCTATGGTACGCTTCGTTTGACCTATGTAGGAACTACCGCAGCTACAATCGACCTTGTACACACCAGGGGTCTGGAAAGGAATAACGTCTTTCGGTGTCCTCACATGCCTCGCCAGCTTAGATAAGGGGGTATACACCGTCTTGATGGAGTACTCCTTCAGCAAAGTCCCTACCTTATCTGTTACTCCTTTAACGTAAGGCATGAAAGCCGGCTGCCGCTCGACGTCAGTCCCTCTCTTGTGATATCTGCGTCTCGCCTGCCCGCGTTTAGTCACACTATAGCCATTCCTTTTAAGTACCTCCTGAACATGCCTTTTCTCAACCTCTACATGTTCAGGGTCACAGAGGGCGTCCGCTCTGTCCAACAGAGACCTGGCCACCGACTGTAGATGACGTGGGTGATGGTGTGACGTAGCGTGTAGGTATCTGTCCGTGTGCGTGGGTTTTCTATAAACCGAGTGAGCTAACGAGCCATCGGACCTCACCATCACTTTGACGTCCAGGAACGGCAAAGTTCTTTCCACCTCCAGTTCATACGTAAACTTAATGTTAGGGTGAATCGAGTTGAGATGATCCACAAACTGGTCTACTGCCTGCCTATCTCCCTTCATAATGCAGAAAACGTCGTCCACATACCTTTTCCACATCTTCACCGCAGCTGACTGTAGATTTATGGACTTCTCAAAATGTTCCATCCAGATGTTTGCCAGCACCGGTGCCACAGGACTACCCATTGCGACACCATCAATCTGGAGGTAGTGCTTCCCACGGTAAAGAAAGAAATTTCCTTCTAGGCAATTCCTAAGTAAAACCATTAAGTTTTCTGGCAGGTGGTTCTCCTTCAACAATTCCCTGATGACCTCGAGACACTCCTTCACTGGAACATTGGTGAACAGCGATTCTACGTCGAAACTCACCATGATGTCATCTGGTTCCAGACTGAGGTTCCCAATGATCTCGACGAAGTGACGAGAATTCTTTACAAACGACGGGGTGTTACCCACCAGTGGCTGCAGTGTCGACGCTACATATTTCGCCAAAAAATAAGTGGGCGAGTCTATTTGACTCACGATAGGTCGTAAGGGAATACCGCTTTTATGCACCTTCGGTAATCCATACAGTTTGGGAGGTTGTACAACCCTAGGCCTATGGAGGTTTTCGAATACGTCGTCTGTAAAAAGTTCTTTGTAGTCCTTTATTATGGCCCGAATACGGCGTGTTATTCTGGCAGTGGGATTATATGATACCGGTTTGTAAATGTTGGTATCACTCAACAAACTCCGTAATTTCGATTCATAATCAATCGAGTTCATTACCACAGTGGCATTCCCCTTATCAGCCTTAAGCACTAAAATCTCTTCGTTATCTCGAATCTTTTTTAGCGCCTGACGCTCTTCTGTGGTGACATTACTCTTAGGTAGCCTAGCTTTACGCAGTACACGAGACACATCCTGCCTAAGAGACTCGGCTGCATTAGACGGTACTTTGTTTCGTATTATTGCTTCCTCCACGCTACAAATTACGTTTTCATACGGAATCCGTTTAGGTGTTAATGCAAAATTCATTCCCTTTGCCAAAATACTCTGTGCTGCGCTATCTAATGTGATGTTTGATAAATTTACCACTGTATCTGTCTGTGTTAAGGGTAAACATGTGTCAGGTGTACTTCTAAAAGTCGGGTACTCACGGCGCGCCGAAAGTTTTCCCAACTTTTTGTCATGTCCCGCACTACATAGGTCATAGGTACGAGACGCCTGTTGATAGGTAATCCGATCACACAAAACAAAATCATCACTAGACAATACTGCACTGCACTCACTATGCACTTGGTATAATTCACAGTTCACTCTGTCGAGGTCGCAGTGACAACTGCGTATTAATTGTTTTAGTAGACGGACACTCGCGTTTCTTAGAATTTCTCCGGAGCGCGCAATATCACTACGCGGCTTTATACGAACACACGTAGGTACTAAGTCCCAATCACGACATTTTGTTAAAAATATCAGTGATGTATTTAGACGCGCCCGTTTCTTTCGAAGAAATTCCAGGTGACGGATTTTATTTGCAACCTCCGGCCCGTAACGGTTAGCAATAGTTATTTTTAAACTTTCGCGATTTGAACACATGTTTTAAATGTTTATCGGGACTTATCACGTATTATTTAATATAGGTAAAAAATATGTACCTTTCGCTCGACGTTTCGACCATGTTACAATGGCCGTGGTCACGAGCTGACTGAAAACTGCGGGTGAGTCCGGCGAGAAGAGCGGGTGTTTTGTTCTCCTACCCTCACTTGATCTTGAAAAATCGCAGGGTTGTCACTACGACACACGACACTGACTGTATCGGTAAATGTCCTAGTACCTACACCGCGGTTTGTACACTTGCTCACTACGGGATTCCACGACGCCGCTAACTTAAATCCATCTTCCCGGTTGATAAGTCCCGATAAACATTTAAAACAAGGGATAGAACATACTTAATAATTTATTGCATCCCTTGTTAAGCCGCCTAAAAGTTTTGAACGCTTATATCTAAGAACTTTATTAGCTGATTCAAAGAATTTCTTCTGTATACGTAAATGTCATCATCATCATCAGCCATAAGACATCCACTGCTGAACATAGGCCTCCCCTTTAACCTCCACACTGAACGAAAGCCTGCCATCTGCATCCACTGGATAAATGTATTTTTCAATCATTCTGTTATTTTAAGAAATCAAATACCTTATTATAGAACCGTGGTTTTCACACATTTTATTTAAATTACACGGGAATTACTCACGTAAGATTAAGCCTGTCACTCCAGTGCCAAGCAAGACGCAGCCACGCGCGAGCATTCATCTTGAAAAAGACTGCCTAATGCGGATGAAACTATAGTCAGAGTGACCGGCTTAATCTTACGTGAGTGATTCCCCGTGTAATGTAAATAAAATCAAATACCTGCCCGTGTGCAATAGTCTGTTGTATGGATGCGGTATAAAAGCTACGACTCTGTCTACAAAGTTTCAGCGACATTTTCTTGTCACTTGCACCGCTTCTCGACATAAAGTTAGTACGTTTCGTGTAAAACAATACGGCTTACGTCGGCAAGCCGTCTCTCAAAGCAATTAGCGTGCAGATATACGCTTTGACCCGACGCTTTCAATAATATCACTAAGCTCATGTACCTAGATACTACGAGCATATATGACTGCCCCGGTGGCTCAGTTGACTGCCCCGGTGGCTCAGTTGACTGCCCCGGTGGCTCAGTTGACTGCCCCGGTGGCTCAGTTGACTGCCCCGGTGGCTCAGTTGGTAGTGAACCTATCTTCTGTGCTTGGGGGCGTGGGTTCGATTCCCATCTAGGACAAACATTTGTGTGATGAACATTTGTGTTTGTTCTATGTCTGGGTGTTAATATCTATTTAAGTATGTATTTAAAAATATATATGTACGTATATCAGTTTCTGGCCGCCATATCACAAGCTTTGCTTAGTTTGGGGTCAGATGACTGTGTGCCAAAATGTCCCGAATATTTATTATTTATTCAGTGGACAGCCAATTAGTATTAGAGTTTTTAACACGTATCTTTTTTTTTTAAATAAAATCTTGCTTTTGACCACCATCAGCTGGGGAGTGCGCCAGCCCTTGAACAATACTCAAACTTTAATTTTTATAATTATGGGTGTTATCCTTAGAATAGGCAAACAAAGGAGATATGGTAAGGTGGCGCAGCGGGTGCGAACGAATTAGGCCTAAATCAGGCTTGATGCTTTTAATTGAACTCACCATGTAGACTCGTCCTTTTTTGCATGTGGACTATAATTTAGTTTGTGTCGCTGCTAGTTTCTTAGTGTGTGTGAAAAAAAATTTTGTGTGCCATTCTTACAGTTTATGCGGGTGTAGTGAAACACGGACACGTTTGAACTCGAACATTAATTATACGGAAGCATATCTCCCTTGTTTGTCTGATCTGTGGTGTAAACTCAACATGTCAAACACAAGTTGTTTGTATGTTTGCGTGCGCTTGTTGCACGCATCACGGCGTCGCTTTGACGCGACGATACCGGCGCGCAAACTTGTTCAGCAAATGTTTGCAACAGCGACTACCGGCAGCATGTTTGTTTGTGGCCTGTAAGATATCAAACGAAATGTTGGGCTGGGTTATACATTTACATCGACCGCTGTTTTTACCCCCGATGCAAACAGAGGGGATTGCTGTGTGTCTGGTCGTAGCATCGTAGCTCTTAACGGCCGGTTATCCGAGTCGGGTAGGCAACAAAACGCTCCCTCAGCCCCCGCCAAGTTATAGCGACGATGTATTTTGTCACGCTAGAGTCAGGACGCCCGCGGGGGGAGTGCAACGACAAAAACGAGCATAGTTCCGACCTCGATGACGCCTGGCGCGGTACTGAATGCGGCGCGCCAAAATTCTGGCGTCCTTTTTACGCTTTTAATTTCACTAAAAAACGACACTATTCACTATCAAAAATCTATCCAAATATATTTTTTTAAAAATGAAATTGCCTTTCAGTACTTGCAATTTACAGGTTGTTACGAGCTTTCATTAGAGCATAAAACGGAAAAAATAAACTAAGTCGACTTTGTTTCAGATTTTTTTTTGATCGAGGCAAGTTTATTCTATCGTGTTTTGAACCAAATCATAAACTCTAACACAGATGTATCTGTGACATGTATTTTTTTCCAGTTCAAATATTGTAATTTAACCGAATAAAATTGATTTAAAACCGTCAAACTTGGTATAAGAGGCTCTTAAACAGCTGATACGTTGCCAACCTTATAGGCCTTCGATAAAAGTAAAACACATTGGCGGTCAAACGCAAGCCTATTAATAGATCATATGTTCATATGATCATATGTTCATATGATCATATGTTCATATGATATGATAAATATCTATTACTAGCGGTCCGCCCCAGCTTCGCACGGGTATAGATTATAGCCTATGTCACCCGGGGATAGTGTAGCTTCCCGTCAGTGAAAGAATTTTTCAAATCGGTTCAGTAGTTTCGGAGCCTATTCAATGCAAACAAACAATCAAATCTTTCCTCTTTATAATATTAATCCGTGGTCAACGATACTGGTATTTCAACTAGTTATTTCTCTGTATACTTCTTTATTTTTAAATTTTGCTGTATATTTACTGTTTGTTGATCCTGAAAAAAAAAATAACACGCAAAGCACAACGCATATCAAGGCACATATCACACAGATGGCCGATGGGGCCGAAAGGTTCTGGAATGGAGACCACGGACTGGTAAGCTCAGCGTAGGACGTCTACAAGATGGACAGACGACCTAAAAGAGACCGCAGGGAAACGCTGGATGCAGGCCGCTTCCAACCGGCCCTTTTGGAGATCGATGGGGGAGGCCTATGTCCAGCGGTGGACGTCTTATGACTGAAATGATAATGAAAAGTAAAAGGTTAAATAGAAAAACGGCATAAGTGTGAGTAAATAAATAAATAAATATTCGGGAAATTTTTGCACACAATACATGGTCATCTGACCCCAAACTAAGCAAAGCTTGTTATATGGCTGCCAGAGACTGATATACATATATAGTTTTGAATCCATACTTAAAAAGATATTATCAACCAGGTATAGAATAAACACAAATATTCATCACATAAATGTTTGTACTAGGTGGGAATCGAACATACGCCCCCAAGCTCAGAAGGTAGGTTCACTACCAACTGGATCAACGGGCTATCTATATTCGAGTAGGACTCGCAACTTGAGGGTCTCGTACAAACTTAGTAAAAATTTGTATGTAGATAGATCATCAATACCGGGTTGATCAGAAAGGCTTAATACCGGATCCGCCCGATATAAAAAAAAATACACAATGTAAGACAGAAGAGCAGTGGAAAGTAGACATAACACTACCGAACAAAATCTCTTTATTCAACCTCTAAGCTCATTTTCCAAAAACAAATCAAATGGATGCCAGACATTACCATAATAATAATTAACCCTAAACTTCCGGGAAATTCTCGCTGCCGGCAATGCTAAATTGCATTCCGTTAAGTAGCAATGCAGATGCTCATTTCCCGTCAGGTGGCGCCACTTGACAGCCATTTTCAATTAGCTGCAACTAACTGCACCTGTTTTGTACTAGATTATATTATGTTAACTGTAACATTCTATGTTAAAATTAAGGTGTACCAGTGTGGCAAGTCTAAGGGCTTTAACAGACGTGTGGGTTTGGTTGACGGACCGCCGTCCAACCAACGAAAGAATAACATATTTGCCTCTCTTTCTCTCCCATTGTTCAGATGGCGGAGGACCAAATCGACACGTCTGTAGCTAACATAACGCATAATTTTCAAAACACTTTGACACGCAGAACTTGAAACGTATATTTTGTTTGTTTTATTTCGTTATCTTACTAGTTTTACACAATGAAAGACATAGTAAACGCTAAATGTTTAGAAAACACAACAAAATAGGGAAAAAATCGCATATAAAATTCATCATCATCATTTCAACCGTAGGACGTCCACTGCCGCACCATCCATCCAGCCAGGCCATCGATCTCCAAAAGGGCCGGTTGAAAGCGGCTTGCATCCAGAAGAATTCAGCTGGGATGGGCAGCATTCGGTAAGCTTCGTCAAGTCTTCACGTCGTCCATACCACAGTGTCTCAAGACAAAGGTCTTTAATCAGTGTGTCCTACCCGTTATGTGCCGAGACGTGGACACTCACGGTTAAGGTGGTCCACAAGTTTAAAGTCGCTCAGCGAGCTATGGAGAGAGCTATGCTTGGAGTTTCTACACGGGACAAAATTCGGAACGAAGTGATTAGCAAGTGATTATTTTGGCAGTGGGCCGGCCACATTTCCCGAAGAACCGATAACCGATGGGGTAGACGAGTTCTGGAGTGGAGACCACGTTTAGGCAAACGTAGTGTAGGACACCCTGTGGCCAGGTGTAGTGATCCACTTGGACCTGCGTAAAACGGCAGGTAAAAGATGCAAGGAACTGCCGACTGAGCTCAATGGCGTGCATTGGGAGAGGCCTATGTCCAGCAGTGGACAGTTAGAGGCTGATGATGATGATGATCGAATTTGACGATCGAGAATGAACGGTACTTGCACTGCAGATTCACAGAGTTCTAACTAACATCTAACTACGATTTCCTATCACAACTCTCTTCACTATGCTTGTAGAGTCTCTTGGAGTGCAACGTGTGTTCTGCAGCTGACAGGTCAGTTTTCAATTAGAGCTCTTAATAGAGCTCCATTGTAAAGAAGTTAAATTAATGATTTCCAACTCCCGCTGAGGAGAAAATATATCTGAAAGTTTATAATGACTTAGAATAAGTATGGAGGACTAAATTATGTTTGGTGATTGTTATCAGTAGTTGTCATTTTTTATTTTTTTTATTTTATGTTTGGTAGTAATAGTTTTAGGTTTGAAATATTTCTTTAATAAAAAATATTTAAAATATTTTCTTTTTATTTTTTATTTTTTTTTATAATTTTAATGTTTTGGTTTTTATAGTTTTAGGTTTGAAATATTTCTTTTCTGTAATAATTATATTGAAATCTTTTCATTAAAAAAAAAACTATGTCACAATTAAGCTTCTAATAAGCTTCTCATCCGTGAGTCTGTCCTAAATTTCCCGTTTCGGTAAAAAAATCACCCTGTATTTATTAAATCAGTGTGATTGTTAATGTGATTTTAATTATTTTATCCGCGTCTTAATAACAACTGTGTATAAATATTTATCTATACTAATAATATAAAGAGGAAAGATTTGTTTGTTTGTTTTTTTTGCATTGAATAGGCCCCTAAACTACTGAACCGATTAGAAAAAATCTTTCACTGATGGGAAGCTACACTATCCCCGGGTGACATAGGCTATAATCTATACCCGTGCGAAGCCGGGGCGGACCGCTAGTGTGTTATATATGTAAGTAGTACTTAACTCAATTATTCGCAGCTATTAGAAGTCGTTTATTGATTTGTAAGTGTCTTGGTGTGCGTCCATTGGTTGTAAGCGATTGCAGTAGGAGGGCGCTTATAGAAGTAGACTCAGAGCAAATAAAAATACAGAGGGACTACCGCGAACACGAAAATTGAAGCCACATGTGTTGGTAGTCGAAGTTCGTATCGTGTAATTCATCAAAATAAGTGATAATATAAATACTTAAGTGTGGAAATATTGCATCCTTCTTCTTATTTACTTTTGTGTTGTTTTTACAGTTCTTAACACTGCAAGAAGTCATTGTTTCTTTTTAAATCGGATGTTTTCAGTACGACGTTCTGACAAGAAATTCACGTAGTTTTGAATGCGTATGTGTGCGTGAGTCGTGTATTTATAGGGAATTCACGTAGTTTTGGAAGCGATTTTGGCGTCACTTTGGCAGTGCGCAGTAGAGACTCTGTATTTTTATTTGCTCTGAGAGAAGTAGAGAGGGAAAGTATATATTAGGTCGTTCAGTGGCCGTCAGGATAAGTGGAGCTGTGAGTTTGTAGCGGTAAAGCTGTAGGATAAGTGCTGTGTAGTCATCATCAGCCAGAAGACCTCCACACTGAACGACAGCCTGCCATCTGCATCCACTGGATACCCGCGACTCTTACAATATCGTCGGTCCATCAAGTGGGAGGCCTACCTACACTGCGTCTTCCGGTTCGTGGTCTCCACTCAAGGAACTTTTTTCCCCATCGGTTATGTGTTCTACGAGCGATTTGGCCTACCCATTGCCACACAATTTCACTAGTGTTAGCGATGGTGGCCCAGCGGTAGCATGTCCGCTTTACAATCTGAGTCCCCCAGTTCGATCCCCGGCCCTGCACCAATGACTTATTTAGTACTGCAATAAATTATGTGCAGGTTAGATGCCATCGCCCAACAACGGCGAAGGAAAAAATTGTGAGAGCAATCGAAGCGACGTAGAAGCAGAATTACACTACAGGTTCGTCATTCTTATTCTTATTCGAGATGGGGGCGATAAGTCCTGCACTGACGTCCCGCTTGGGGTGTATTGTGCATTTCCCCCTACCAGCACCTATCCAACCCAACTCCTTGAAATATCGGAGTGAGGCTCTGGGGCGCTGGCACAGTTGCTCCAGTGCCGTAGATGGTAATGAAAATAATGATGATGAAAAGCAGTCCAGCTGTTGTGGTGACGTGGATGGAGAAGGCAATGGTGCCACATACAACCCGGTAGCGATTCTAGTTTCTTCTGTGGCTTCACAATGCCACAGCACATGCTGTATAGTTTCGTTCTCTTTCATGCAGCCACGACACAGTGGACTGTCCGTGGCTCCTAGCTTATACGTTGGCTAGCTAGCTACAACGTTGGCTTGTTGAGCAAGCATTCTACAATTATCATGAATTTTACAAATTTTTATGTTAATTTTTACTTACTAAGTAGTATTTTAAATTATTTATTATTGTATTATTTTACTATTATTTTTTATAATTGGACGTGTAAATTGGCTTTATAAATAAAATGACTATGACTATGACTATACAAGTGACTATTCAAGTTGCAATGACCGGTTATAAGGCCTACTTTAAGGCGAAGGTCCTGTCGTTGCAACTTCATTAGGTTGTTGGTGATCTTATTAGGTTGTTGGTGATCTTCCAGGTTCAGGTTCTTCATATTCACATGAAACCGTATATTCAAGAACCTCAAAAGTTAAAGACACGCACTGGGCCAGCATGGTGGATTGGGCCCACCCTGTCTCTCTGAGAGAAGGCCTGTGCCCCAGCAGTGGGAACAGGTTTGATTACCATATTTACCACCTTTGATCAAAAGATCAAGGCTGTGTTTTTAATGAATTCGTCAAGCCAAGTCCGAACTAGCCGAACTTTCCTTATAGTCATTCAAGCGGCATAATCCTTCGACCAAAAAAACTCATGGACGGGCCATAACCATTGAAATTGCTCAGTAAAAACGAGTCAAAACCGTCGGACATGTATACTTCAACACCTAATTATAACCATGTACAGTATTTTTATTTATATTACACGGGAATAGGCATGATGACTAATATTTAATTTATTCCAAATAACCGGCTTAGCGATTAATTTAACTAAATACATTACACATACTGAAAAAATAATTTTATTTGGCTGATAAATCTATGAGATATGACTGTTTAAAGTTTTAGGTGGGGTTAGAGAGGGGATGTTCTATCCCTTTCTCGCAAAGCGTGTGTTAGTATAGTATTTGTATGGCGCACCTGGGCCTTGTTGTCACGACTCAGTATAGTGCGCTCTTTGTCTAGCATGAAATTAAAATGCTTAAATCTTATTTATTTTTGAACTAATTTTAATTTTGTTTTCGTTGATGTGCTCTATTTATGATCAACTTTTTTATGGGGTAGTAAAAAAATATTAGTCATCATGCCTATTACTCACGTAAGATTAAGCCAGTTACTCCGACTATAGTTTCAACCGCATTAGACGGCCTTTTTCAAGGCCGTACAGTATATTTGTTACAAAAAATAGATATCGGTTTTTTGTTGTGTATTTACACTTCGGGCAAGCACACGAAGGCATAATTTAGTCAGATGTTTCGGTATAATGTAACAATATAGTCTCGTGTTGCACTTCCTACGGCTAGAGACCGACTGACACGAAGAAAGCGCCGGCGCCGCCGGCGCTTCTTTTTTTATCTTCAAAAATGTGCGTCTTCTGGGCGCGTCCATTCATTTTATTTTGGTCGAACGCATAAGCTATTCCTTCACTGGTAAAGCCTGAAACAGAATATTCTACGTCATATTGATTTATAAATGTGCAAATTTACTTCAGTGCCATTAAAAGTAAATCAGACTGCGCTGTAAATCGTCAAAGCTCGTAAAACCACTGTAAATAGACCTCTATCTCGTCCCCGCATCTCCCCTTTATTGTTTGAATTTGGTGTTGTTCAGAGGGAGGGTAGGGGTCTGTATACAGTGGTAGTGCGGTGAGAGCATAGCTTAGTGAAGTGCCACACCGACAGCGCTTTGCTGAGTCAGCATTTATATTCGTAAATGCATCGACAAAGGTAATAAATATAGTTTTTAGGAAAAAAATATATAAAATGGAAGTACCCAGTGGTTTTTATTGCATAAAAGTAATAAATACTGTCGTGCAATGTAGAAATTGTATCCAAACTAAAACGTATGGCTTCCACTGCTTTTTTATTTTCACGCACTTTAAAATAAACTCCCAACCCCCTTTTGATTGGTCCCAATCAAAAAGGCATAGACCCTAGCGCCACCAGCGATCCAGTCGCGTCCTATCAGAAGTCAACGTCAAGTGACTGATTATCAATTTTTTGAAACTGACGATCGCAAATAGCGATTATTTCACTGAGAATTGTTTTGAGTGCGAGACAACCGGGTCCATCTCTACAGTCTAGAGAGAGTCTAGAACAGGGGTGTCCAACTAAATTTTGTAGTGGGCCGGATTTATTAACTTTGTAATTATGGCGGGCCAAGAGATGCTTCGTAACTGAGCAAATCAAGACTAATAAATAAGTCAAATGGTGGAAAGCGTATATTAGGCCTGTACATTACATGCGCGGAGGGAGGGGCAGTAATGTTAACGTTTTCACGCGCAGGTGTGAAATCATTCAATTCCATCAAGAGGACCCTTGTACTCCAGAGGTCCGATGATTCTGGACTGATTCATATCCAGGCAACGTTTCACCACAATCCCACACTTTGTCAATCATTTTCCATTTGTCGCTCATTCGACGTGACAAATGGACTTTTTTTAAATTGCATATGACAAATGATTGAATGATTGAATGATTTGTTCCAAGAATTAAAATGGCATTTACGTTTTATTTTTTGGTTTCTCCCGGTATGCTAGTCCACGTTTTCGCCGAGTCGTATTGTGATCGATCGAGGGGTTTTAATATTTTACGTGCATATGATTCGTAGTTCTTTACAAAATGTCGTCCAATCAAGTTAAAATTTACGCAATTTTTGACTCGTTCGCGGGCCGGATTAGGAACCTTGGCGGGCCGTATGTTGGACATCCCTGGTCTAGACGATGGACATATTCGAAGATATTGAAATTGTCTTTTTAAACAACTTTTATTAGTGTATGCAAAATTACAGTAAAATCGGTTAGAAGAAACTGGTTCTAATTTAGCTAGCAATATTTAACCTAAACAAACAGCGTAAGATAAATACAAGCTGGTAAAATAATAAATTGCGCCATATTAAACTGTAATAACTCCTCGAAAGCAGTTGGCCGTGCAAATGGACTACCACAAAATTGCTCTTATGATGTCAATGGACCCCCCACGCACGCGTGAGTGAGCAGTCGTGTTTCTGTCACGCTCTGCATTTAAAATTCAAAAAGTTATTAAAAAGTGTTTAATTTCACTAAAAAACTTACTCTAGTGCATAATATAAAGGCTATACATCAATTTGACGCAAAAACAATTCAAGTAAAGTGCAGTAAAGTGATCAAAATCTTTTAAATAATGTGCAAAAATGTCGTTAAAACAAACATCAGTTAGTGACAGTGTGTCGATGCAGTGAAGAGGTCAATGAACGGCCTTGGTACATAGCCTCAAAGCTAACTGCATATCGATTCTATGCGATATTTTCGTCACTATTAATTAGAACTCTGTGGTCGGGTCGTAGAAGTGTTGGACTTTCAAGCGCGAATGACCGGGTTCAAACCGCGATATCCGATATACTTTTGCCGTACAATTTTGAAGGCATTATGGATTCTAATTGTTATAAATGTAAGCGACCAATATCTGACAGGAATTATTTACGCTGCGCAATGTGTAAACAAACCTACCATGTTCATTGCTCGAATAGGTCAGAAAAGCAGTTTTACTTAATGGAAGCTAAAAAGAAAGCAGCATGGAAGTGTGCCAAATGTGTGCAATGCAAAGGACAGAACAAACAAACTAAGAGACAAGAAACTTTAGCACTATCGCCACAGAACAATGTGACCATGCGAAAACAATATAAATCGAATTTACCTACCGAAAATTCTTTTGAAGCTTTATCATTTGATGAACAAGTTGAAGAGCTGTCATTGTTTTTAGAAAATGACTCGAAATTAAACAGAAGCTGTCCCAATTTACAACCAGATCATTTGGAAAAAATTGAACAATTGCAAAATCAGATAGCACAACTAACAGAAAAAGTAGAAATTGCCGATAACGAGATATCAAACCTCCTTACAGAAAACAGCTGTCTCAAGAAACAGATAGCTTCATATGATACCCGGGTTAACCAATTAAAGGACATTTGTAAATCAACACCAAAAAAACAATCTCAAAAAATAGATAGAAACAGTGTGCACAAAACAAAATTAGACTTCTCAATTGAACAAAGTACTCCAAAGACGCCGAACAAACAATTATTGATCAAAAAGGTTAAAAATACTGATATAAGTTTATTGAAGAAAAATAGCCCGCAAAAAAAGCTATCTAACGTGCTCGAGAAAAGTAATGAAACCGCAACAGGAAATATTGACCAGTTAGAGAAGAGGAATAAAATATTCATAATTGGGGATGAGCAAGTTAAGGGTTTGTCTGCCAAGATGACTACGTCGGGAAAATGGAATAACAAACATATCATACAAGGAATAGTTAAACCAAACGCCCCATCCAGTGAAATTTTAGGAAATATGAACAATATAGTCAGTACGGTATCTGAAGGTGATATTGTCATTATATCTGTAGGGAATAACGATAACGATCCATTCAGGCTGTTAATGAATATTTGCAATGCATTAAATAATCTAAAAAAATGTGAAGTATTGCTGATAAATATTTTCGAAAATCAATATTTGAATGTAAATGAACTAAACTATGAATTGAGAATGCTAGTAAAAGATTATGCCAACTGTAAATTTATCAAAGTTAAGGATTTATTTGTGAATTATGGGCGCAAAATGCCTCAAATACAATTAATTACGGCAAGATTGAATTTTGAAATTGAGCAAATACAATATGACTATTTAACTAGGAAAAATGAATGTAAAGATATTGAAAATCCAGAACATGTTGAATGTAGCATCTCTCATGATTTTCAAAGCCAAGACAATTTTTTTCGTCCCTCATGATAATGATTCTGATACGTCAACCAGAGATAAGAAAAAGTTAAGTAATTCAGAGGGTTTAACAATTTTACATCAAAATATTGCAGGACTGTGTAATAAACTCGACGTTTTAGAGATCACCTTGGATGATCTATCAAAAAATGGCAGTGAGGTGGATATACTATGTTTCAGTGAAACTTTTATTAAACAGGGTACAGAATCGAATATAAAACTTAGCAATTTTAAATTGGCTGCTACATATTGTCGAGACAAATGTAGAGGGGGCACGTGCATCCTTATAAAAAAATCACTCCAGGCTAAATCAGTATCGATGCCGCCGACTCTAGCCACAAACTTTTACTTTGAGAGCTGTGGAATTGAACTAATTGGACTTAACCTCATCATATATTGCATATACAGAACACCCGAGCAAAAAAAATCACATACTGGTATTTTTCTTCATAAGCTAGATAGCTTACTCAATTGTTTAACAGATAAATTTAAGCGTAAAAGAATTGTGATTTGTGGTGACTGGAATATAGATATTTTAAAAGAGGGTGCAGCCGCCAAGGATTTACTAAGCTTACTTCAGAATTACAATTTTCAAGCCCATATTAAATGCGCCACACGTGTAAACTCCTGCCTAGATCAAATCGCAAGTAATATTAAAAGCGTCCGCGCAAATGTTCATGTACTGGGGCTCTCAGATCACGAAACAGCACAAACATTAACTATTAAAGCGAACAAACAAAAAGCATTATCTACTTGGTTTGAGCATAGACGCGACTATAGTGTGGATAACATGAGAAAGTTTTGCGAATGTGTATCTTCTCTCTCATTTGTGGAGGTTTTCGAATCGAATACAACAGCATTAGCTTTTAATTATTTTTATGAATTAATTTGCTTATTGTATAATTTATGTTTTCCCACAATTATAGTTAAAATGAACAATAAACCTGTTAAACTAAATTGGCTCACCAAAGGTATTAAGAATTCTAGTAGAACTAAACGTAAATTATATCTAAAATACAGTAAAACTAGCATTAATAAAAAGGAAAATAAAAGTACATTTAATACATATAATAAGATTTTTAAAAGAACTATAAATAAAGCGCAAAGAATTGTTAATTCTAGACGTATAAAAAACAATAAAAACAAAGGCAAAGCTATATGGAATGCTATTTCAGCATCAACTTCAAATAATTTAACAAAACATGACATTGAAAAAATTAAATTAAATAATATGACATATACCAATTCAACTGACATTTCGAATGTATTTAATAATTTTTTTATAGATTTGACTTCTAAAAATACAAATAAAAAAAAACAAATAAAATTAAAGGACATGAATAAAAACCCTAACTCAATTTTTTTGACCCCCGTAGACCCTAGCGAAGTATACAATCTAATTATGAACCTAAATAATAGTAAAACAAGTGGGTACGACGATATTACCACCAAAGCACTAAAAATGTGTGCCGCATGGATATGTCACCCACTTGCACATATTATAAATTTGTCGTTTGAGGAAGGAGTATTTCCTGATCAATTAAAACTGTCGATTATTAAACCTTTGTTCAAAAAAGGGGATAAAACAGATCCTAATAATTATCGGCCTATAACTATAGTCCCAATTATTTCAAAAATACTGGAAAAGGCAATGCTTGTCAGGCTAAATAGTTTTTTTAAAACATTTAAGATTTTACGAGAAGAACAATTTGGTTTTCGCAAAGGACGATCGACTACGCTGGCATGTTTTAACCTAGTAAGATTTATTACAGAAAGTATAAATGACGGCACCCCGATAGTAACATTGTTCTTAGACATGACCAAAGCATTCGATTTTGTTAATCACTCATTACTTTTGGATAAACTAGAATTTTATGGCATTCGGGGTCCAGCTTATAAATGGATAGCTAGTTACTTAGAAAATAGGAAACAGTGTACAGAAATAACAAAAATTGTCACTAATACACAGAACAAACTAACGAAGGAGAAGTCTAGATCGGAGCCACTAATTAACAATAATGGAGTTCCCCAGGGCAGTATACTGGCGTCAGTGCTTTTTTTATTTTACATTAATGACCTCCCAGACGCCACTCCCCATAAGAGTATACTTTTTGCAGATGACACAACTATATTAATTAAATGTAAAAGTAAAGAACAGGCGCAGCAAACGGTAAATAACGGTCTATCAGACGTAATCCTTTGGATGAAATCTAATAATTTGAATATTAACATAAATAAAACTAAAGTCATTCAATTTAATTCTTATAACTCTAATCCTTTGCAAATTGACATTAATTATAATAATGAAATAGTTGATAACGTTGACAATTATAAATTTTTAGGACTATATCTTGACATACATCTTAACTGGAAAATTCATATTGATACATTGTGTAAAAAACTTGATCGCTTCGTATTTGCTTTGAAAAAAGTTAGACATACTGTGTCTATGGAGGCTGCGTTGATGGCATATCATGGTCACGTCTCATCTCTTCTCAGATACGGCCTGATAATGTGGGGAAACTCAGTCGACATAGACAGAGTATTCAAGATACAGAAGCGATGTATTAGAGTGATAAACAGAGCTTGGTTTATGGACAGTTGCAGACCTCTATTTAAAACATGCAACATACTTCCTTTGCCATGTATGTATATTAGGGACATTTGTATTTTTATCAAGGAACACCCAGTATATTTCCAAAAACGAAGTCAAGTTATTACCCGCCAAAAAAGAGCCAAATTCACTAACCTATTATATCAACCTCCTGTCAAAAAAGCCTTGTACCAAAAAAATGTCTATAATATGTGCATATACATTTATAATAAACTACCAAATGAATTAAAAATTTTGGACGGTAATAAATTTAAAAAAGTATTAACTGATTGGCTAATTAAGAATTGTTTTTATAGTATTAAGGAATTTATGGAATTTTTAATATAATATAATTTAATAAGATAATAATATATAATAATACTTCGTAAAATATATACCTAACTAACAATAAAATAAATATATATCTAGCTTAAGAACATTTGCACGTCTGCATGCAGATTGAATACTATGTACCGAAAATAATCTTAAGACCTCAATGTAATTCTATGTATTCTAGCAAATAAATGATTTGATTTGATTTGATTTGATTTGAAAGTCGGAACATAAAATGCAGCGTGGTTTTTCATGCAATTTTTTACAAGAAATTTTTGTTACTATATTAGTCACCTTATAAATTCACTAGTTGAATCCCGCGGTGCTACCCGCGATTTTCCAGTTTTTCCTCATTTGTGGGAGAAAAAGTACACTATGTCCGTCTTCATGATGCTCACTATCTCCCTGCCAAATTTCGTTAAATCGGCTTAGCCGTTTAGTCGTGAAAAGCGAACAAACATCCAGACAGAGAGACAGAGTTACATTCGCTTTTATAATATACTAGTAGGCCGCCCCTGCTTCGCATGGGCGAAGCCGGAATATATAGCCTATGTCAACCGGGGATAATGCAGCATCCCAACAGTGAAAGAATTTTTCAAATCGGTTCAGTAGTTTCGGAGCCTATTCAATGCAAACAAACAAACAAACAATCAAATCTTTCCTCTTTATAATATTAGTTTAGATTAGCTAATGTTCATCCTTTTAAGTTATGCGATGTGCGGTGATAGAGCGATGGTGGCTGAGTGGTAGCATGTGCGCTTCACTCCAATCTGATGGCACCGTTCGATCCTCGGACCTACACCAATGACTTATTTTGTGCAGCGTCGATGCCATCGCTCAACAACGGGCAAGGAATGCATTGTGAGGAAACCTGGTATGTATGTTGCGTTGCTTTATATTAGGTAGGTAGTACTTAGTTTTCAGCAGAAATAGTTACAATCTGGGTGTCTTCAAATCAAGCGTTCTCCATCGTAGACCGTATCATCGCTTAACATTAGCCGAGATGGTGGTCAAACGCAAGCAATGTCACCGGCTGGCGACAAGTGGATGCGAAAAGCAGATCATGTCTTGTGGCGTGCTTTAGGAGAGGCCTACGTCCAGCAGTGGACTAACATTAAATAGGGTGACAATGAAGATGATGATTTTATTATTGAAACTGACGTGGTTTTCACACCGGCCGTCTAATGCGGTTGAAACTATAGTCGGAGTAACCGGCTTAATCTTACGTGAGTAATTCCCGTGTAATATGAATAAAATGAAGGTGATAATATTTTTTATAATTTTTTTGATTACCTCCTTAATTATTGTTCCTTAAAAGCTTCATTAAAAGTAAGTTAATAAAGTCTTCCGCCAGTAATTAAGGTTAAATATTAAAACTCTTCATTATCGCCTACCGCACGTGTGAACCATCGATACTCCTTAAACATTCATGGTAATTGACAACGCAGGTACAGCAATACGTAAGGGAAACAGTATGGGACCTTTGTATGCTACAATACTGCAGTGGATAACAGAGGCACATCATACACATCATCAGCCAGAAGACGTCCACTGCTGAACATAGGCCTCCCCCTTTAACCTCCACATTGAACGACAGCCTGCCTTTTGCATCCACTGGATGCCCGCGACTCTCACAATGTCGTCGGTCCATCTAGTGGGAGGCCTCCCTACACTGCGTCTTCCGGTTCGTGGTCTCCACTCCAGAACCTTTCTTCCCCATCGGTTATCGGTATACGCCAAGTGGATATACGCCAAAGAACCAGAGTCACCGACATAGCTGTTAAAATTTGCAAGTTGAAGTGGCAATGGGCAGGCCACATCGCTCGAAGATAACAGAAGCGTTTAAGCAAATATAAAAAATTGGGCCGAGGTGGAGCCGAGGCCAGTATATGTGAGACTATCAGGTAGGTGGTTGATGTTAGAGCAAATGAAAAAATAGAATAAGTGTAGGCAACTTCGGTATTTTCAGTGAAAAAAGCTTATGATAGAAATTTTCTCATGCTGGCAGACTGTTTTTAAATACTATAATTTGACGAAAATTTACTTAAATCGTGACTGAATCAAACAAACAATTTTGTCAAGCAGGTAAGTGCCTGTGCAACAATTGAAGTTATGATGATCACCATTTTCAGAACAGAATTTCTCGAATTCTAGGTTGGCGGCAAGCTGCTAGAACCAATTTGGCACTTAACTCCCCTACACAAAGATTATGTCGCACCTATAATGAATTTAACGTTTCCTTGAGTGATCTGGATGTATTTAATGATTCTTTATATGTTTTCAAAACCAAAATAGTAAAGTCTCTAACTAGAGACAAATAATATTAAGCATATCACATAATTATGTTATTTGATTATATAGTTTTAGTGTGTAACCACTTTTTTGGCGAATGTTGTATACGCCTGTAAAAGGTGTTCATATCAAATCTATGTATGCATACATTTTTTGTATTTTTTAAGAATGTGTAATATGTTCACTGTTGGCGTATCTCTATAAATAAATAATTAATAAATAAATTTCTCCTTTTATTGATCGATTACTGGACATTTGCCTCTTCTAACACATTCTTTTTGGTCATGCGTGGATTTAATTTTTTACAATAAATGGGTTTGCATTTGGCTTCACTTTCCCTTTTGACTGTAAGCAAAGATGCACAAGGATGAAACACGCTTGCCTACAAGAAACTTTTTTACATCGGGACAGTTTTTGTGACACTAACGATGGATAAATTGCCAATCCCCTAGTGCGCGTATGATAAAAAAAATCCTTCATTCAAGTCTTGTCATGTACCCTGGTGATATCGTCCTACCTCCCATCCCTCCCCTAGTGTCTAGTCCCCTAGTCTTAGTCTTACTGGTCTCATCACTCCTCCTGGTCACACTAAGAAGTTGCCATACTGGAACATAAATGTATGAAGATGGACTATTACAGTACGTGTGGTTTGTCATTATATTGAAATTATCTTTAGAGCAGTACACGGTGATACCTTTATTATAGATGAATACGGACAGACTGAAATTGCATTTTAGCCGATTGGAAGAACTTCAAATTTTGCACTGAACACCAGATGCACACGCGGAGGAACCGGTGAATAAGCAAATAGAATTAATAGACGTAGTGATACATAACCTTCCTGAACTGGTCTGGGCCGGCAGACTGCTTCCGGAGACAACCTTCCAAGGGTTATAGTTTTGGACTTAGGATCAAGGGGTGTCGCAGCAGAAAGCCGGCCAGGTGAGCAGGGAGCCAAGTACCAGGACAAGTAATCCCGCAGCCGAATACCAGAAGTAACTGGTCCGTGATATTATTTTTGTTTTAGGTATAAAAAAATGTCACGATCATATCAAAGGGATCGTCACAAAGTTTAATTTAACTGAACTAAGAAGAAAAAATAACGATAAAATTTTACTTTCAGGTTCAACTTGAAAGAAAGAAAGAAAGAAAAAGTTTACTTGTGACCAAATTAGGTTTTAAAAAAAATAGATTATTGATAAGTTATAATATAAGGTCACAAATCGGCCCCAACTCAGCATAATGCCGGCTGTTAACCAGCGCTGGTCTTCCGTTGGAGCCGTTTGGTGATGTCTCGGTACAAGCACACATACAGTACACACGACCAAATAAAAATATAAATAATAAATAAATAAATAAATATTCGGGACATTTTTGCACACACGGTCATCTGACCCCTAACTAAGCAAAGCTTGTAATATGGCTACCAGAGACTGATATACATACATATATAGGTTTAAATACATACTTAAATAGATATTAACACCCAGATATAGAACAAACACAAATGTTCATCACACAAATGTTTGTCCTAGGTGGGAATCGAACCCACGCCCCTAAGCTCAGAAGGCAGGTTCACTACCAACTGGACCAACGGGCTATTATATTAAAAACTCATCAATTATATACTTTGAAAACATAATTCCTTATACGTGTCATGCTTTTGAGATTCCTCTTGTTGCTGATGTGCAGTAATAATTTTTTAAAGTTTATAACTAAAACTTTTAACATTAACTTGTGAGTGCTTATTTAACTAAAATGCGTTAGATTAGTTTTTTTTCATGACATGTGGCACTGATGACAGTTAGTCCAAAAATTTTGATGTACTTCCATCTACCTTCATGATGTTCTACGTATGAAATTCCTCTACCCTTATCATACATAGAGGATTTAACATCAAATTTGAACGCATTTTTTTCCTTTGTTGGCCCTTATTTGTGAATTGTGGTGGCATAAAAGAAGCGTTTTCAACCTGCCTTATGTAAGAGCAGCTTATATTATTAGCAGTTTTTTTTAAAATTTATAAATAGGCTTTCGTTTGACTGCCAACTCAACTGATGTTAAGAGATGATGCGGTCTACGATGGAGCACGCTTGCCTGGAAGAAACCGATTCACTCGTGATTTGAAGACACCCAGATTAAAATATAGCAAAGATAATATAACAAACCGCGAAGCATGGAAAGGCATGAAGGAGGCCTTCACCCAGTTTTGGGTGCCCTAAAATAAATTAATAAATAACCCACCTAATTATAACATTTTTGTAATTTTAAAATATTTTTATTTTAGCACAAAATCATATTATGTTTTAAACTATCACGGTTGTTAACTAAAGTTATATGATTATTTACGGGATATTTACGATAAGACTAAGAAAGAGGGTAGATCATTATGTCTGCACCTAACTTTTTAACTGTTCGACCAACCACCCGCATTCTTCAGTCTTCCCGTGAACATGGTGCATGTAACTGCGCCGAAATATCGGTAGCTCATTCCACAACCTTACCACGGTATTTTTATACACGCGCAGTTTTAGGACGGACTCTTAATCAGGCCGTGAAAAAATCAAAAGTTTCCAAATAGGCTGAGAGCCGCCCAAAAGTTCCCTCTTGTATAATTAGTGTCAAAACTGGCGTGAAAACTCGTCCGCGAGATACCGCCGCATACATAATATATCAGCTGAGGGTTCTGTACAACCGGACTGGGGTGTGGAGCGAGTTGCAGCGGGGAATACCGGAAATATTGTTGTTAGTACTATTTTTATGATTAGGTATCCAAAAGGTTACAACAGGGCCCTATTTCTAAACCTACACTGTTCGTTTATCCGACCTTTATAGGGTAAGGGTACAGGCTGTATTTTTTAACGAGTAATAGGTAGGCGGTCCAAATTTTCACAGAATGAGATGAATGAAAAAGGATTAAAAAAAGGTTTTTTTGTGTGTAATTAGGTACTGATGTGAACAATAGATAGATAATATGAGTTATCTATCTTTCTATCTATAATAATAAATATCTGGGACATTTTTGCACACACGGTCATCTGACCCCAAACTAAGCAAAGCTTGTAATATGGCTGCCAGAAACTGATATACGTACATATATGTTTTTAAATACATACTTAAATAGATATTAACACCCAGACATAGAACAAACACAAATGTTCATCACACAAATGTTTGTCCTAGATGGGAATCGAACCCACGCCCCCAAGCACAGAAGATAGGTTCACTACCAACTAAGCCACCGGGGCAGTCAATCTATATATTTATCCAATGTGTTATTGTGGCGAATATGCTGAAAAGCACATAATAACCGGAAAAGCAGAAGGAAAATGATCGAGGTGTCGAAGCCCATCGTATTGGGCCCCTCGATCATTTTCCTTCTGCTTTTCCGTGGGACTAAACATGTGTCTAAACATCTTGACACCAAAATTCACAGAAAATATTAAAAACGCAAAAAAATAACTGGCAAAATCAATGAGGGTGCCGCTGATATTATGGTTGATATATACGACGATAAATTGTTCAGAAAATTACCGTTTGGAATCATCACGACAGCAATGAGCTAGCAACTAAAGAAGGAGGATGTTATTTTATTTAATAATAATAAAGTACTAGAAGCGTAATATAGACACTGACGTGGTTTTTACACATTTTATTTATATTACACGGGAATTCATCATCTTCATCATCATCATCAGCCAAGAAACGTCCACTGCTGAACATAGGCCTCCCCCTTTAACCTCCACGACAGCCTGCCTTTTGCATCCACTGGATGTCCGCGACTCTCACAATGTCGTCGGTCCATCCAGTGGGAGGCCTCCCTACGCTGCGTCTTCCGGTTCGCGGTCTCCACTCCAGAACCTTTCTTCCCCATCGGTTATCAGTTCTTCGAGCGATGTGGCCTGCCCATTGCCACTTCAACTTGCAAATTTTAACAGCTATGTCGGTGACTCTGGTTCTTTGGCGAATATCCACGTTTCGGATTTTATCGCGCAAAGAAACTCCGAGCATAGTTCTTTCCATTGCCCGCTGAGTGACTCTGAGTTTTTCCAAAAGGCCAACAGTTAAGGACCACGTCTCAGAACCATAAATATGTCATCACTGGCAACACACATTGGCCAAAGACCCTCCTCGTCTTGAGGCACTGTGGTATCTTGGACGAGAAGACACGGAAACGGAAATTGCTTACGTATAATTAAGTCGGTCCCTCCGACTATAGTTTCAACGGCATTAGGCGGTCTTTTTCAAGGTGAATGCACGCGCGCGGCTGCTTCTTACGTGAGTAATTCCCGTGTTAATACATATAAATAAAATACTAGAATCGTGTTTATGAACTGGTTTTGTTTTTGTTCCATTCGCTTAAATTGAAAGTGGCACCAAACCCTTATCAGCTCCGTTTACCCTTTTCTTAGTGTTAGACAGTTCATATTTTAGGAACTTCCAAAATTGGAATTTACAAGATGTTGATGCATAAGTATTATCTTGACTATCGTGTTCGCTTCTGTAAATCCACTTCAGCGGAAAATTTCCTCATAAAGATTTCAGAGATTTCTCATAGAGATTTCATCAAAATCAATGCAGTAGTTTAATTTTTGAATCAAAATAACTTGAAAAGTATGTAAACAAAATTTCGTTTTGAAGTCGGTTTTTTAAATTGATATTTATTGTTTAACTATAATAATAATTATTATTATGTAAAAGTGATGCTTGCCCTGATTAAGTTACAATGGCGTTGATTCTATCATACTTCACTCTCACTAAACTAAATCAATATCAACATCATCACCATCATCATCAGCCTTGAGTGACCTAATGCTGGGTATAGGCCTCCCTTTGTTTATGCCACTCTCCCCGGAGGAAGACTCGCCAAGACGCACAGGGCCATTATTCCGTAACTTTAACACGCACGTAACGCGCCGCGTTAAGTTAACCTCTTAAAATTTGGACTCTATTCCCTAGGAATAAAGACCAACTTTTAGAGGGAAACTTAACACGGCGCGTTACGTGCGTGTTTGTAGTTACAGAATCAGGGCCCTGGCCAGCGTGGCGAGGCTAAACCCCCTTCAAAATGAATAAAATCAATATTATGATAGGACTAAAATTATCTGCATCTCTTTTCATTTCATAATGTGAGAGAAGGATGGCAACCATTTTAGAGTTGTCTAATATAGTTTATTTTAGATAATGGTACTATAGAATTGACACTCTTTCTTTGCCAGGGACCTAGGGATAGGTTTATTTTATTCTGGCATTTATTTTATTAGTTCCTGACCTGTTAGCAATTAGACACAGACAATAATATAGAAAAAAAACATACGAGAAGTTACAACTTCGTATAAAGTATTATTAAAACACATATTCCATCACAATTAAATCTCCATGAAAATAACCGAGTAAATTTAACTTTTTTTTTTCAATTTACGTAAAAACGTAGCGTCCGAAGCCGGCATAATCCGGCGTGATCCGCTTCGTGCGGGTGTTTTAGGGTAACACGTCTTTTATTTAGGGCAACACCTCGGCTAAGCTCAAAGGTGTTGGGTGTTTGAATTTGAAAAACACGGCAGGTATTTTATAATTCAAATCAAGTACGTTTTTTGTGAATTAACCATAATAAAGCCTAAGACTAATAATTACAAATAAATATATCTAAACTGTACTAAAACGAATCAAAAAAACTAATGCAAATGCAAATTTTTTGGCCAAAGTGGGCGCTAGCATTCCTGTCACCAGTCGCCGCCACCAAACGTCTAGCCAGGTCCCTTCACATTCACAGTTCGTTCTGCTTATATTTCACATAAGTACATTCATTCATTAAAAAAAGCCGTGGTAGCCCATTTGGGAGATCGCTAGACTTGAAAGCGTGAGGTCGCGGGTTCAAACCCGTACCAATGAGCTCTTTGGAGTTTATGTACGGATTTTCATACCACTGGCTTTTCGGTGAAGGAAAACATCGTGAGGAAACCTGCATACGCACGGAGAAGAAATTCTATGCCGTATGTGAATCCACCAACCCGCACTGGGCTAGCGTGGTGGATATGGCCCAATCACCCTTTCGGAGGTAGGCTAAAAGTCCAGCAGTGTACTGTTAAAAGGCTGATTATGATGATATGATGACATTCATTCATTTTATATCTCCAAAAATGTTGAAATGCACGAGCGAGATATAACAATCACAAAGCATAGAGTCTTAACTACCCACGTTTTATGTAAGGAGGTCACAGCTTATACCATATCAGTGGCAAGCAATGAAAAATCACGTCTCCATCCAAATGAGTAACCATTTTATCGTACTTATGTTTAGTATCGCCCTTTTGCGTACAAATTACGTCCAACGATCAAACTTTATTACGCAAGCAGCACATGATAACTTCACATGAAAATGAATCATGAACATTAGATGCTATAGTATAATATATATATTAGGACTTCGCCGCAATAACGTTCTGCAAAATTCGCTGAGAAACCGAGGAATGACACAATTTTTTAATTTGATAAAGTTCAACGTTGGGTTTTCAAGTTATCTTTGAAACGTGGTCGAGAGAGAAAAATACACGTGGTGAGTTTACTTGCGTGTTATATTGTTGTTACGTAACAAATTACTTTATTTCATGAAAAGTTAAATGATTATTAACGGGATATTTACCGTGGTAAGGTTGTGGAATGAGCTCCCGATATTTCGGCGCAGTTACATGCACCATGTTCACGGGAAGACTGAAGAATGCGGGTGGTTGGTCGAAACAGTCTTCAGTCTTCCCGTGAACATGGTGCATGTAACTGCGCCTAAATATCGGGAGCTCATTCCACAACCTTACCACGGTAAATATCCCGTTAATAATCATTTAACTTTAGTGAACAACCGTGATAGTTTAAAACAGTGTTATTTCATGAAAATATTAGTAACTATGTAGTTACGACTCGCAGTTTGACCCGTGAGGACATTTCCTCTTCATCATCAGCCAGAAGACTTCCATTGCTGAATCCAGGCCCTTAGATTTCTACACTGAACGCCAGTCTGCTATCCACTGGATGCCCGCGACTCTCACGATGT
The DNA here is from genome assembly GCA_932305915.1 of Agriopis marginaria. Classification (NCBI taxonomy): domain Eukaryota; kingdom Metazoa; phylum Arthropoda; class Insecta; order Lepidoptera; family Geometridae; genus Agriopis; species Agriopis marginaria. The sequence goes on from OW029932.1 coordinate 1,027,663, forward strand.
CGTCTGTCCATCTAGTGGGAGGCCTATTTAAATTGCGTCTTCCTGTTCGTGGTCTTCACTCAAGAAGAAGTTCGTGGTCTTCCCCATCGGTTATCGGTTCTTCGACCGATATGCCCTGCCTATTGCCACTTTAACTTGCAAATCTAAGCAGCTATGTCAGTGATTGTGGTTCTTCAGCGAATATCTTCATTTCGTTCATTTTCATTCATTCCTGTTTCATTCATTTGAATTTCAATATATTCATTTTCATTCTATTGTGCAAAGAAACTCCAAGCATAGCTCTCTCCATTGCTAGCTTTACAACACTGAATTTTTCGAAAAGGCCAGCAGTTAGCAACCACGACTCAGTACCATATTAATATGTCATCACTAGCAACATGCACTGGTTAAAGAACCTAGTCATTAGACACTGTGGTATTTTTGACGAGAAGGTATCACCTAATTTCCGCTCTAATCCAATATTCCTTCTTTCTTTTTTAACCCCCGACGCAAAAGAGGGGTATTATAAGTTTAGCGTGTGTATCTGTGTGTCTATATGTGGTATGGTATCGTAGCTTCCAATCAGCTGCACCGTTTTTTTTTGTTTGAAAGGTGTTCTTAGCCTATTCAAGAAATTCTGTTCAGCCGTTTGAAGATTTAAATTTTTTATGTGGGTTTAAAAAACAATTTATAAATAAATTCAGATTAATAATTACAGTATTTATTTTAAAACTCAGTCAAATTTCAACTAAACTAATAACAATTCAAGTAACCCACCCCTAACCGTTCCCGGCGCAAAGGTACCCAAAACACACGCTGCGTTACCGCGTTGGATGGCAATAGCCAACCTTTGCACCAGGAACTAGCCGGAGCGGGAGTCACCACACTTTTCCTTGAGCCTGTGCCCTATCTCCGAAACGAGCTTCTTAGACTCAGTCCCCAGCAACCCATAGTTTCCACGGCAACATCATCATCATCATCATCATCACCATCAGCCAGAAGACGTCCACTGCTGAACATAGGCCTCCCCCTTTAACCTCCACACTGAAAAACAGCCTGCCTTTTTCATCCACTGGATGCCCGCGACTCTCACAATGTCGTCGGTCCATCTAGTGGGAGGCCTCCCTACGCTGCGTCTTCCGGTTCGTGGTCTCCACTCCAGAACCTTTCTTCCCCATCGGTTATCGGTTCTTCGAGCGATGTGGCCTGCCCATTGCCACTTCAACTTGCAAATTTTAACAGCTATGTCGGCTCCACGGCAACACGGACACAAAATTGTAAAGCGGCTCCAACGCTGCGCACTTTTTTCTCTCTTTTTATCAGCGACATATTCCGCCGCTTATAAAAAGCATATTGCTTTGGCATATTTATAAATATCATTCACGTTTCTTTACTATATAGTTTATTTACTCATACTTGGAAAAAACACTTGAAGTGGTACGTTTCACCTAAGGTGGGATTCAAATTTCAAACAGTTTTTTTTGTCCTTCTAGCTAGGCCGGGTAATTAATTTTAAATGACAGTGTTTGCGCAAATCCTTGGTTATTGTTGTGGTTGTATAGTAACGCACCATATCACTTATATTTGAAAAAAAGGTGAAACGTACCACCTTAACTTTGACTGAGGTGGGATATGATAGGGTTTAGCAAAACGTGTATCCTCAGAGATAGGAAAATAGAATCCACGAGACATTCAACCGCAAAATGTACCATAAAACTACTTGGAATAGTTTTAAACGGGCGTACCTATCTAAATGGTAAGCGCCTCAGGGGAGGGAAACCCATTTCCCGGTGAATTTGGTCACGCAGGACGCTTTGACCCGAAAATTAACAGTTAAACTTTTTAATGTTTTCTGCCTAGTGCCGCGGCTGCAGTGAGTTTGAACTTGTGACAATATTATCTGACTTTGATCCACATGATATAAGGTAATATAGATAAACAATCTTTGTTTTGCACACTTGAAATAAAAGTGACAGATAATGAAACTTAAGAGCTAGTGCTACAAGTGGAGGCTTTATCGCTTAAGGCGCGGTCTGATCACGATTTCAAATTCGTTTTTCACCCGCTCACGCCATGATCTATTTGCTATCTAAAACGGCTTTGTTTAAAGGCGAAAATCGTATATCATCATATTTGATGATGATGATGACTTTGTGCTTGTGTTTATATTATTTTGAGGGTTTTTATTTAATTTATCAAAATCCATAAATGAAATTCAATAATTAACTGGTTAAAGTTTTAAAAGACTAGTCTGGCTATACAATTCGTACAAAAAAATATGTTGTTGTCGCTGAAAATTCAGAGTTCTTCAATTCAGAAGCTATTTTTATTGCGCAATTTGAAATATATATTTTTAAGAGACTAGACAATTTTTCAAAATTTTATTCGGTTAAGATTATTACCAAGGGATTTTTTTCTACTTGTAGTGTTTTTTTTATCTGATCAGCTAATTTTGTCACGTCACACAAAGCGTTTAAAAACACTTCTTTTGGTTAATTTTGCGATTGTACCGCGTCTTAAAGCAATCTCTTCTAGGCAACCATTGGATGGTTAGAATGAATAAATTGGAATTTATGAATAATGGAGTTGTATGGATGGATATTAAGTAAGATAAATGACCAAAACATTAATAAGACGACATGCAAGGCGTTGGATAAAATATATTCAAACGAGCAGCGATAATATAGAAAACGCGACCGCGTTTTACTTGAGCGTCTTCTTTATTCGTCGCGTAAATAATTCAAAACGGATTTTCAATTAATCGTGTTGTGTTGAACTCTTAAGTAAAGTCGCGCTACGACTTTTTCTATGTAATACATAGTTGTTGTCAACAAAGGAACTGCGATACGAAAATAAAGAATGAGAAAATGGGGGCCGACAATCGTGGAATTTAAATCACTAAGAAAGTGTATTGATTGATGTAAAAATATAAGTATAGATACCTACCTGCAGTTATCTGTTGATCACTGACACCTGAAATAAATTTTGGCATGGATAATATGGTAGGTAATTATTGTAGTCACATATAAAGTACAGATATTAGTGACTATATAAAAATTCGACAGAAAGAAGCTTGGTGGACTTAGCCAAATTTCAGAGATGTATCATTTCCACGTCATATATTATACTTTTCAAAAAGAAAACTACATCAGGAACATTCTTTGTCAAGAGATTTTTTTTAAAAAGACTGTGACCTTTGAGCTCAGCTGCGCTTTTCAACAAACAGATTTAATCTTTATTTATATACAGATAAATATCGCATTTACAACGGGGCGTGTTCTGGAGAACTATTTGATCTGATGCCGGCGTCGCGGTTTTACCATCACACTAGCCGCCACCGCCTGAAGGCTCATCCACACATCATAAATCAGTGGAAATCGCACACTGTGCGTTTCACACGATCCTTCTTGCCTCATACCTACAAAATGTGGAATGAGCTACCTTCTACGGTGTTTCCGAGAAGCTACAACATGGGGTTCTTCAAAAGGCGAGTTAATCGAGTTCTTAAGGGTCGGCAACGTATTTGTGATGCCTCGGGTGTTACAAGTATCCATAGGCGACGGTGACTGCTTTCCATCAGGCAGCCCGTCTGCTTGTTTGCCACCTATGGCATAAAAAATATATATATATATATATATATAAAACTAGTCACAAATAGTGTGAAGTTCGCACTTTACACAAACTCTAGCAAATAGCGTGCCACCATCCCATATCTGTCGCAGTGTCACCGCCGGTGACGACGAAACGTAAATCCGGTGCGTTCGGTTCGCGTTACGGTGGAAACGCACTGGGACGAGATGTAACTCATGTCCACACCACTCGACGAATATGAATTAGAGAAAATTGCAAGAAATCAGAAGACAACAGAATTCTGTGGGCTTACTCTTGACACTCGATTTCAATAGTAATTTGGGATTGGGATCGAAAACATGCCATTTTGTACTCTTCAATCGCGTCAAGAGTACCGAAAGCGTCGAGTTGAGTCGATTTTATTTAGTTCCATAAAATTCCACCATTATCGGTTCCAATCGTGCGCTAGTTTAGAATTCAAGAGTACCAAAATTGCATGTTTTCGATCCCAATCCCAAATTACGATTGAAATCGGGTGTCAAGAGTAAGCCCACTCACCTGAAGGTGGCGACGGAAGTGGTGAAGAAGAGGCAAGACAAACGTGATGGGAGTAGAATCATGAGGCAGAGAAAAGGCGAGACTGGAACAGGGTGGGAATCGATACGCAGGACGAAACTGGACACGTGCACGGAGCCGACAAAGTTTTAGATCATCATCATCATCATCAGCCAGAAGACGTCCACTGCTGAACATAGGCCTCCCCCTTTAACTTCCACACTGAAAGTTTTAGATAAACTGCGTAAACATTCGCTCAGGCTTAAGCATAAATTTGCAATACCAAAATTAAAGCTAAAAATGCGTAGTAGTATAATAAATGACCTGGCGACTTAAATAATGGCGAAAACGAACGCAGTTTTACAAAAAAACATTAAAAAGTGCTACTATTCGGACATTTTTCTACGTGAAAGTATAATGTTTTACATTATAAAAATAGACCGGACCGCTCCATATACAAATTGCTATACCCTAATCGGGTCACTATGTTAACTATGTATATTGTATGTTAGGTATAAGTTTTACCTATTTAGCATAATTATTAAGAGCATATTAGCGTATTTAGCATATTTTGAGAAATAAATGATTTGACTTTTAATTTCAAAAATATGTTTCTACTGAAAAAAAAAAAAACGCTGTAAAAGTTTTTTTTTTAATAAATTTCTTGTGCGTTTTTTTTTAAATACGGAAATGTATTTATAAATATATCTATACCTATAATCTATAAAATAAGCAGTTTAAAAGATAAATTTACACAAACTATCGCTTGATTCAATTCAAAGGGTTTTTTTTTAAACTCTTTATTGTGAAACAAAACACTGGAATTTCAGTGGGGTCTGACCTTTACGATCGTACATAACGATTTCCTCTAAGGTAAACTTGTGTTTAACTTAATACCTTCAATGGCTTTAGTTTTGTGTTGCTTTTAGCTAAATTGCGTAACGTTTGGGACTTTTGTGTTAGATTGATCAAAGTGATGGAGAAATGTTGTTAGCAATTCTCATTTTATTTTTAACTAGCTTTTGCCCGCTGCTTGGGATACAAAGAACTGTTTGAACCACTGCACATGGCACGAGCTGTTTTGCAGCAGCGCTGCTCTGTAATACTGCTGGCTTATGTGGTGTACGTTCAAACAGCTTTCTTGTGTTACTTTTTTTGCTTCGTAGAACCTTTAAATCTCTAATTGAAAAAAGGGTGAAAGCGGATAAAGCTATTAAATACATAAAACTAACGTCATCTAGTGATACTAACCGAATAAAGCTCGTATTCAACATTATAATCAAAACCAAGAGCGCAAACAACCACATTACTCAGAAACTAATCAAGCACAATAAAACCTATATTAGAACGTAAACTATAATTTAATTTGTTAACCCTTAGCCCTCGGTTTATATCCGGCTTGATGGGAAGCAGTAAACTCGCGAATGTTTTGATGAAGTGGGGAACGATGTAGCTCAGCTCAAACCAAGAAGACACTATTTAACTTTCTTGAAATCTCGAAATTTACTTAAATCTATGTTTTCGTTGATCATTACATATTTTTTATGGGACTAGTACCTTTATAAACTAAACAAAATACAAGTTAAAGCTAACAGTACAAACAATTAGACTGCCTATAGACCGTTGAAGGTCTAAAGACAATCCAAATGCTCAAGCCCACTACCAGTTCCCAGCATGCTGGCGGCATTACCACGCTGAATGACAATGCGTTGAGCCAGAAACAAGCCAGCATTTTGGTCACGCGTCGCATCTTTATCTTGGCAACTGTGCTTTGTGATGCTATGCAGAGTTTTTCTTAATTAATATGTGTATTATCATTCACTGATTTCCTGCAAGCATCGCCAAAGAACCAGAGTCACCGACATAGCTGTCAAAATTTGCAAGTTGAAGTGGCAATGGACACATCGCTCGAAGAACCGAAAACCGATGGGGAAGAAAGGTTCTTGAGTGGAGATTCCGCCCGTAATGTACCACCTTGGATCGTTTCAAATAAACCACGGAACACACACCTCATCAGCGAGTTCGCGTGATTTTAATATATAAAAGCTCGCAGGCGGGCGGCAATTAGAGGGAATTGCTTCCTAGTGGCAGGCGGCGAAACTGAGAAGTCATGTTTGACGTGGAGTTGGAATTTGCCTACTAAGCTACCAGGTTTGACCACAGACTGCTGACATTAATTGAACTTGTCTTGCATTTTTTATTATTATCTGCCTTAGAAAGATTTCATCATCAGCTTTCCCCATCCTATCATCATCATCATCAGCCAGAAGACGTCCGCTGTTGAACATAGGCTTCCCTTATATATATTTTTAGTGGGGGATTTCCCATAATCTTCACTCTTGATAGGCGGCTTGGAGATTGCAGAGCATCCACCATGCAGTAGAAGGATGCTGCTGCCCATCTGGTTTCGCCATTCGCAGTTTTAGGACACACCCGGGATCATTTTTTTAATTATAAATAGGCTTGCGCTTGGCCGCCAACTCGCCTGATATTAAGCGATGGAATATCTTATTATATTTGTCATTATCCAATATTATTTATTTAAATTAAAAGTAAATGAGCCTTTTATTCGACTACACCACTTAGTTCATAGACTTCATAGCTAACAATAATTTCGTATTGGATTTAACTCTTCATAATTTTATTTTATGCTCGGGGTTTCTCTACGAGATCGAATCCGAAATGAGGAGATCCGTAGACGAACGAAAGTCACCGACATAGCCCACCGGATTAGCAAGTTGAAGTGGCAGTGGGCAGGGCACATATCACGCAGAACAGATGGCCGATGGGGCCGAAAGGTTCTGGAGTTGGGACCACGGACCGGTAAGCGCAGCGTAGGATGTCCACCCACAAGATGGACAGACGACAAGATACCGCAGGGAAACGCTGGATGCAGGCCGCTTTCAACCGGCCCTTTTGGAGATCGATGGGGGAGGCCTATGTCCAGCAGTGGACGTCCTATGGCTGAAATGATGATGATGATGATGAATTGTATTTTATATTGAACAAGGCTTCTTGGCCTCACCAACGCCTCATATATGTCCGAGCTAGACCCGAGAATACAATATGTTTTGAATATAGACATTTCATAGACTACTGTTACTATTGGCAATATTATTAATAAAATAAAAAAACGTTCACTTTTAAAGAATATTAGGTAGGGCAGTTGTTGTTAGAACTGTAATTTACAGTACGTTGAAAAAAACTGAATGAATCAGTTTCTTCTAGGCAAGCGTGCTCCACCGTAGACCGCATCATCGTTTTAACATCAGGCGTGTTGGCAGTCAAGCTCTTGTTGTTCAAGTTGGCTCTTTAAGAGGGAGGCCTTTGTCCAGCAGTGGACGTTTGATGGCTGCTGACGTGACGTGACGTGACGTGTTGGCAGTCAAACGCAAGCCTGCTATGAAAAAAAAATTAAACAATATTTGGACACAAAGACCTGTTGGTAAGCGATGATGTGGTCAAAGATGTAGCAAGCAGACTTAGAAGATAACCTCTTCACAATGGCTTTGAAAAGGCCCGGATTATGTCTCTCAGAAGCCGGCAGGTTGTTCCAACCCTTGGCCGTACGGATTAGAAACGTAGAATCAAAACGTTTTATACGTATCCGGAAAATCCACAATGTATGGGTGGTAGTTAGCCGTGGTCTTTCAAAACCTGTCCACAAACTTGTAACTCCATGGCAGAACTGCTTTACATATTTTTATTGTGGCACCGTCACAATGGGATTGCGGGCGAATTAAATAAAATGTATGTTTGATTTAGTGTATAATGCCTTTTATAGAGGAAAGCACGACATTTTCTTTGTCTAGTTTATGAGACAGGGTGTTTTGGTGCAGGGAAAATTTGGTGTGCATTGGGTTATGTTTATTAGGGAAATGATTTAGAAATATTTTAAGTTAGGAGTCCATCAAAAGAGACCATCACTTGTGTCTTCGTCTTAATAGAGACTAAGAAACGAGTTAATGGAGACTTTCTAGTTTAAAAAAAAAAAAAAATTTGAAGTATATGCTAGAATTAAATTACTTATTAACCTAACATTAGGCTAGATTATAATAAAACTAAGGGGCGCTATTTAAAAAGCAACTTAAAAAAGGTATTAAATGAGACAGGAGGATCGAACTGGGTGGCGTCAGATTGTAAAGTAGTGTAAGTAGTTTTTGATTTCATGATGAGTGAGTGAGTGAGTGTGTGTGTGAATTTCGCTTTTATGTTTTATATATCTATACTAATATTATAAAGAGAAAAGTTTTGTATGTAAGTATGTTTGTAACGAATTGGCTCAAAAAGTACTGGACCGATTTTAAAAATTCGTTCACCATTTGGATGCTACATTATCACTGATTAATATAGGCTATTTTATTAGCTATATAACTGTACCCGTGCGGAGCCGGGGCGGACCGCTTGTATATAATAATCCAATTTTTACTAGGAAATCTATTTTAGTTTAACAGTATGTGAGATAAAATGTTAGTGGAATTTGTCCGTTTTTATTTTCAATAAATTTTTGAATTCGATCTAGTAATCTGCTTCCAAGATTCAAATTCTGCATCAGAAGTTGCGTAGTCTGGCCTCAGCTTTATTCCTTAAAACTTAGTCTGAAGTTTGCGCTAAGCCACGGGTTCTGGCCACTGGGCAGCGGCTGCATTAATTTAGATGGGGTTCAGATTGTGGGAGCGCGATTAACTTGTCTGTCTTCGCGTCACTATCAAACGCCTATCACTGGATTAAGGAGAGTTTATAGAGGAAGAGAGGTGCGATAAAATTGTGGTTGCCACAAATTTTTTACTAAAGGCGCTTGCAGACGATGCGTAGTACAAGTAATAGGTAGATTAAAACACTGTTTTAAACTATGACTGTTGTTCACTAAAGTTATATGATTATTAACGGGATATTTACCGTGGTAAGGTAGTGGAATGAGCTCCCAATATTTCGGCGTAGTTACATGCACCATGTTCACGGAAAGACCATGACTATGTTCACTTTGTTGTTGTCTTCCCGTGAACATGGTGCATGTTACTGCGCCGAAATATCGGGAGCTCATTCCACAACCTTACCACGGTAAATATCCCGTAAATAATCATATAACTTTAGGTAGAAGTAGTTAGTGCCTATTATGCATTATCTGCTGAGCTACCTAACGTAGTGTTTCCGAGAAGCTACAACATGGGGTTCTTCAAAAGTCGAGTTAATAGAGTCCTTAAGGGTCGGCAACGTATTTGTGATGCCTCTGGTGTTACAAAAGTATCCATAGGCGACGGTAACTGCTTACCACCAGACAGCCTGTCTGCTTGTTTGCCACGTATGACATAAAAAAAGAACGAACGGGCAGACAGACAGCGTAGGCTTAGTAATAGGATCCCATTTACACCCTTTGGGTGCGGAACTCTAAAAAAAAGGGGTTAGAATGGGAATATCCCTTCTTTTTTGAAGTCGGTTCGCATATAAGCTACTACGGTCTTATCACTCTTTACTTTTCTCCCTTGATATTTAGCTTCACCATCGAGATACAATACGTAATAGAGTCACAATCGTGCCAAAATAAATCCGAAACAAAACTCGGCACACGCTACGAATTGCGCAGACTTTTTGGTTAGTTACGAGGTAACCGCGATCCGACTACAACGCCGCGCGATGCCAGCTACGATGACATAGCGGACAACTAGCGTTGAACACTATGCAAGCGAGATAACGTCTAAATTATTGGAGTAAATGTGGCATTATGAAGTATATTATACCGACACCGACCGATCTGTAGATGGACCGACGACATTGTGAGAGTCGCGGGCATCCAGTGGATGCAAAAGGTAGGCTGTCATTCAGTGTGGAGGTTAAATGGGGAGGCCTATGTTCAGCAATGGATGTCTTCTGGCTGATGATGATATACTATATATCACTTCTCACTTCAATAAAAGTTGTTCATAATGTCAAGTATGATCTTTTTCTGATTTACTTAGATCTTCTACTTAGCTATACTGATATAGGTTAAATATCCAAATAACATTTATTTAGGTACCTCCTTACATTTTTCAGGTAGCTACTTACATTTTTCAGGCTTTGTTCACAGAAAGCGTCCAATTTAGTCGTTTCCGCTTCAAGTATTTGCATATTCTGCGAACAAAATAAAAAATATAGACAATAGACATCTATTTCATGATATGTTTCAAATTTTTCACGCTTGCCTAGAAGAAACCGATTCACAAAAAGCTATTAAAAGCTATTTTTTTTTTAACTATTTCTGGATACCGCTCCTTTCTTATGCAAAATCTCAGCCTTAACTGATTTTGATGTACATCCAACCTGAATGGTCAGCTTAGAATTTAACGCAGTGTTGGTTTTCGGTGAGCGCTTGTAATCAAATACTGCTGCCAAACGGCTACTGGATTCCGGAACGTCAAACTACAATAGCCTTTATTGTCTAGCCCATAAGGTTTATAAATAGCTTGCCTGTCCTTGTTAATTTGACTGCGGTCGACTATACACGAGATTTAGAAATGCACTTGTAATTTGATAGCTAATTGTTTTGAGTTTAATTAGTAAACTGTTTCCAAAGAAAATAAATAGGTACAGACAAACAGGTTTTTTTTTTTTTTTTTTTTTTTTTTTAATGCCATAGTTGGCAAACAAGCAGACGGGCTGCCTGATGGAAAGCAGTCACCGTCGCCTATGGATACTTGTAGCACCCGAGGCATCACAAATACGTTGCCGACCCTTTAGTAGTAGGTTGTTGTAAATAAATCCTCAAATATTCGTATTTTTATATTCGGAATAATAATAGTTTATAGGTTTGATTTCATATTAGAAGACAAGTATCTGCTATATGTGGGCAATGGAGAGAGCTATGCTCGGAGTTTCTTTGCGCGATACAATCCGAAACGTGGATATTCGCCAAAGAACCAGAGTCACCGACATAGCTGTTAAAATTTTCAAGTTGAAGTGGCAATGGGCAGGCCACATCGCTCGAAGAACAGATAACCGATGGGGAAGAAAGGTTCTTGTGTGGAGACCACGAACCGGAAGACGCAGCGTAGGGAGGCCTCCCACTAGATGGACCGACGACATAGTGAGAGTCGCTGGCATCCAGTGGATGCAAAAGGCAGGCTGTCGTTCAATGTGGAGGTTAATTGGGGAGGCCTATGTTCAGCAGTGGGCGTCTTCTGGCTAATGATGATGATGATGTGCTAGATTACTATACTACAATTAATAAATAACATTGCGATAAGTATGCGCTTCATAAAAATCATTTAAAAATTATACACTAATTAATTGTAACAATTAGTTATTATATCCACTCTCATGCGCACACTACTTCCTAAAATGAAAAAAAAAAAAAAAAAAAAAAAAAAAGTCGTAACATTTCATCAAAACTCGAGCGAAGTGAAGTGAAGTGTAACATTACAAAAGCTAAAATCTGTAGCCTCTGCACTTTGCAAAATGCCAGACTCATAAAAACATTGGCATTACCAGTCAAACGACAAAATGAAACTCAACGATGTCATAAAATTAAATATGCCATAACCAACAAGGGAAATACATTAAAACTACATACTCGTGAAAATACTTCGTACATAATGACAGCATTGTCAACGTGTATGTGCCTGATTCTGCTCAAAATATTGTATTGCACTTTCAATTGTGCTAAAAAGAACGTAATACCGCCGAATAAAAAGATTTTTGAATTGAAAACTTCTTTAGGCACGTTGGGCTCTTTTTTATTTATTTATTACTCGCACGGGCGAAGCCGGGATATATAGCCTATGTCAACCGGGGATAGTGCAGCATCCCAACAGTGAAAGAATTTTTCAAATCGGTTCAGTAGTTTCGGAGCCTATTCAATGCAAACAAACAAACAAACAATCAAATCTTTCCTTTTATAATACATATTAGTAAAGATATAGATAAATAGATTTGCGCTTGGCCGCCAACTCGCCTGATGTTAAGCAATGATGCGGCCTACGATGGAGCTATTACTAAATTAGTTACTAATAAGTTATTAGTAGTATTATCTTAGAATAATTTGTTTGTACCTAATAGAAATTAATATTTTGGATAATGTTGACTTGCTGTGCGCGTTGGCTTCGTTGTAAGCACAGCAAGCATTTGAACTTAAATAAAATAAAATAAAAATAAAATAACCAATAGGGAAAAATGGTTCTTGAGTGGAGACTACGAACTGGACGGTGCAGCCTCCCACTAGATGGACCGACGACATCGTGAGAGTCGCGGGCTTCCAGAAGATTCAGATAGCCAGGCTGTCGTTCAGTGTGGAGTTCTAAGGAGCTGGCCTATGTTCAGCAGTGGACGTCTTATGGCTGATGATGATGATAGCTGGATGGACGGTATTCTTGTTACGTCACAAAATCACAGTTAACGCGTTACTTATGGAACTCTGCTTCTACCTGTCCTTCAGTCTTGTGAGCCAACTTGGATTGCATTGCATTAGTTTGCGTGGTTATGGCAAAAAGTTTTTTTATTTTTTTAATAGGCTGGCGTTTGACCACCATCATGCCTGATGTTAAGCGATGATCTATCTAATTATCTGATGTAGTTTTTTTTTTGTGTTAATAAGTTTAATGTACTTTTGTAGATATTATAATTCGGTGAAAACAGAATTTATAAAAAAAATTATGTGCGTGGAGTCCCTCCGCGCGGAAGAAGTGAAACTCCCGCTCTGTCTCTTTCTATTCCCCCTCCATGGAAGCGTTAAACCTTTAACGCAACCTTGTTGGAAGTCGCATGTTCTGTCATCTATGCAAATATTAGTGAACTAATAAACTATGAGAAGGATGTACAAGTTTCAAAATTTCTTCATAGATGGCATCAAAAACTCTCGCTCTGTATCTTTCTATTCCCCCTCCATAGTAGCGTTAAACGTTTAACGCAACCGTGTTGGAAGTCGCTTAAGAAGTTTCACTTCAAAACACTTACTTAATAAGGTTAAAAAGATTACTGCAGGTAAAACCACGGGACTCGGCAAGTATCCCATACGTTAATGTAAACCAATCGTGAGTGCACATATACCCGGAGGCAATGCAGCCCGTTGTTTTTTTATTTATTACCCAGTACGTTGAGAGGCGGGCGTTAATCAATACTTGTTACAGAAAAACACTGTAAAAAACTGTGTTTGTGTGTTCAGATAACAATTTTTATCCGGCTCCGACGGATATGGGGAAAATGGAGCTATGGTATTAAATCGGTCGTGGCCATTTTTGTTTGCAGATGGTTTTGGCGCTGACAGTTATTTGGATGTGCAGGATATATTCATCTATACTAATATTATGAAGAGGAAAGATTTGATTGTTTGTTTGTTTGCAATTAATAGGCTCCGAAACTACTGAACCGATTTGAAAAATTCTTTCACTGACGGGAAGCTACCCTATCCCCGGGTGACATAGGCTATAATCTATACCCGTGCGAAGCTGGGGCGGACCGCTAGTTTATTTATATTCTCTTAGTGACAAAAGACATGTACAGGGTTATTATCGATGTACCAAAAACCTCTTATGCAGCTTTTTCCATGACCTTACATAAAAAATGTATACATTCTCAAAAAAACTATCTATCAAGCAATGTGCTCCATCGTAGACCACACCCTCGCATACATTTTGCAAATAAAATATTTTGTGTAAGCCTATTTTAGCTCTGTGTATCGCCTTAACACAAGATGTGGCGGTCAAGCGCAAGCTTGTTTCTGCCACGCACCTGTAAGTTGTGGAATGGCTTACCACCTTCGGTTTTTCCTCCGAAGTATAATTTGGACTGCTTCAAACGAAGGGTGAATAGAGTCCTCAAAGGTAGGCAACGCACTGACAATGCCCCGGGTATTGTAGGTGTCTATAGGCAGCGGTGACCACTTACACATCAGGTGGCCCGTAGCTTGTTTGACACTTATTCTATAAAAAAAAAAAAAAAAACTTGTTTTTCCTTTAATATATATTTGTATAGCTGCGAACTCACACGATGTTTTCTTGATTTTCCAGGTAAAAATAAAATACCTACTCCAACCCCCCCCCTCCCCCTCTCCCGTTTCATCATGATAGTAGCAAGCAGAAAGATATACAAATATGGTGTGCTTTTACAGCTTGTTTAAAACTTTCGAGTACACTTAAAAATACCATTTAGTAAAATTCTACAAAAGTCATAAAACAACTTTTACGTAACTTACATGTGGAAATCCAGAAGTAATTTTCTGCAAAATTCAACCTTTTTGAGTGGAAAAATCCAAGAGCACTTGCTTTTATGGCCGCTAAAAACTCTTATGCACTAATAGCTAAACTGCTTGTCCATAGCCACTTGTGAAACTTTCCTTCAAAGGGTTCTCCACTTGGCCTTTAGCTGTTAAGGGTAGGCCAAGTTTGTAAAGGCTTTTTCAATTAGCTTGATAAGTTTTTTATGTTTTGGCTGCCTTCGGTTTGTCAATTTTTATTTGGTTAGTTTTTTGATAGTGAATAGTTTCGTTTTTTAGTGAAATTAAAAGCGTAAAAAGGTCGCGAGAATTTGCGCGCGCCGCGTTCAGTACCGCGCCAGGCGTCATCGAGGTCGGACCTATGTTCGTTTTTGTCGTTGCACTCGCGGCGTCCTGACTCTTGCGTAGTAAAATACATCGTCGCTATAGCTTGGCGGGGGCTGAGGGAGCTTTTTGTTGCTTACGCGACTCGGATAATAGGCCGTTAATCTAATAGAAATTAAAATCCAATTTGACTAAAATGTAAATGACACTGACATTAAACATTTGACATTATGATACTATGCTGACATTAAATATTAACAATTGACATTACACTGTAATAATTACAAATTAATGATCAAAGATGTCATATTATGATAATATTCTTAAATCTAATAAAAAAAAAAAAAAAAAAATGAACGTATAAATAATGTAATATAATATATTAAACGTTGAAATATAATGAACTAGCGGACCGCCCCAGCTTCGCACAGGTATAGATTATAGCCTATGTCACCCGGGGATAGTATAGCTTCCCGCCAGTGAAAGAATTTTTCAAATCGGTTCAGTAGTTTCGGAGCCTATTCAATGCAAACAAACAAACAATCAAATCTTTTCTCTTTATAATATTAGTATAGATATAGATAATGTATGTAAATTAAAATTTAAAATGTCTTTAATAATAACTATGACGAAGTGTTCTAAACAATCAATTGATTTATAAACGGACGGGCTAATTCCCAAGATACAGGTGTTTCTACACCTAGTTTGGGAATTAGTGCGATTTACAACTAGAAATGTACTGATTACTGTTTTTTTTTTTTAACTACAGACCTACTTTCCGAATATGAGTGATGAAATATATATATAAACAGACTGCAGTAGGACCGAATCTATAGTGCTTATTTGTGGGCAAAAACCTATCTTAGGTAAACGTAAAACATCATAGACTAAATCATTTTTTTTTAACTATTGATCCTGGCAGATTTCTGTACGCTACAAAGCCACAAAAAAACCTGCAGTATCGTTTTTTGAGCCATGTTTTTCACAAAGCGGCAACTGATACCCTTTGAAAATGAACTACCTCTCTGCTGTCAACTTTGTCATGGAAACCCAATAAACTTTGCTGAGCTCACGTTGAGCAGAAAAAGTGAAAAATAGAAAATAGAAAATTGTCCGTATCGCGTCTGTGTGTAAAATTTGTAACAAAATTTAATACCGAAACAAAATCCCTGAAAAATCCAAATGCGTGCGATGGGTATTTCTGAAAAAGGGAGGTATTACCGCATACATTGAAAACAGTAAGGGCTTTTCGTTGAATTTAACGAATAGTGGCATATGAACCTCTATTGTAGAGTTCTTCTAGAATTTATCAAACCAACCAAGTTTTCTGCCCCGGTGGCTCAGTTGGTAGTGAACCTACCTTCTGTGCTTGGGGGCGTGGGTTCGATTCCCATCTAGGACAAACATTTTGTGTGATGAACATTTGTGTTTGTTCTATGTCTGGGTGTTAATATCTATTTAAGTATGTATTTAAAAATATATATGTACGTATATCAGTTTCTGGCAGCCATATCACAAGCTTTGCTTAGTTTGGGGTCAGATGACCGTGTGTGCAAAAATGTCCCAGATATTTATTATATTCTTTATTTTTCACATTTATTTATTTTCCGTCTTAATTTTTAAGTTTTTTACATCAATGAATAATAAAAAAATTACATAAAAAAATATAAAAAACTTAAAAACTATTATTATTATTATTTATTTACATATATTTATTTTCATTCTTACATTTAAGTTTTTTTACAATAAAATATATAAACTTATTTATTTATTTTATTATTATTCTACGTATAAAAATAATGTATAATACAATTTTGAATTCAAAAATATGTAGATTGGTAAATTAAGATATAAAATAGATTAACTGTTTATCGGGACTTATCACGTATTATTTAATTTAGGTAAAAATATGTACCTTTCAACATGTGTTCAAATCGCTAAATTTAAAGGACATTTAAAGGACTAATTAAGTCCTCATGTCCCTTACTGCATCTGGCGTGTATAATATCCAACATTGTTACTAAACAAAATATTTTTTTCGTTGTTTCGTCGTTTCCCTCCAAAACAAGGCTTTGTAAAACCCGAATGAACTAAGCGTATTAGGGCTGCCACAAAAAATAATGCTTTTAGCTTTGTGATTTGGTAATGCTGGATTTCACTGGAGCTTCAACTATTGCGGGGAGGGTGGTGCGGATTACCTATATTCCAGCTTTGACTGATAATAAATACGGAACCTATAGTTTGTTATGAGAATACATTTTGCATTGTTTGCCATGTAGGATATTCAGTTGTATTTTTTTTCTCGCTCGCATTGAAAATCAGCACCATATCGTCGCAAGAAAGGCAGAATTACTGAAGCGCCAAAATAGGCATATTGAGTTGTATAGATATTCGGAATCAGCGTTTTTTTCTGCGTCGATCAGTCTGGGTCCCATAGCGATACCAGCACTATTTTGGCGTTTCAGTAAAAGGAAAAAAGGGGTTTTTTCATCAACCAGAGTCCTTAAACGACACTTTTTGGCATTTTATTCGTGCCTGTCACCTAAGTAATTTTGTTTTCCTGCAATAAATTACAAGTAAATTTTAAGTAAATTTGGCTTCCGGCAATTTAAAAGCTAATATTTTGTAAGCATTTTTGAGTTATAAGTAATTTTGATTGCTATAAATATTTGAATCAAATGGCGGTTAAGAAATTTTGCTTTACTGTAAATTGAAGTCATTTTTACTTAAGCGCCACTATATCACAAACCAGCAGTCCATTTATTATGGTTTGTATTTTTGGACATAGAAAATGACAAATTAATAAAAGTTTACCTTGACGTCATCGAAATTCTTGTGCTGGGAAAAAAGTTATGAATTAAAAACGAAAAAAAAAAACTTAAAACGGCTTTTTCTCGAAATGGTCATTTGGAGCTTCAGTAAATTTGCCTTTCCTGCGACGATATATTCTAAGTTTTTTTTGTACGCCAGTTCTTAGCAAATGCCTTCTTTTCTTCCTAGCTGCTCGGTCTCGTGTTTTTTTTTAACCTAAAATGTTTGTATATATTTTTTTATAAATAATAGGCTTGCGCTTGACCGCCAACACGCCTGATGTTGAGCGATGATGCGGTTTACGGTGGAGCACGCTTGCCTAGAAGAAACCGATTCACTCGTGAGTTGAAGACACCCAGATTGTATCTATCGGGGAACACCCATTCAGGCAGCGCATTCCACAGACTAGCAGTTCGCACAATAAAAGTGGAATCAAAGCGCTTCGTTCGGGTGTTCGGAATACCAACCATAAAGCGTTTTTAGTGGTCCAGTGATTGTTTTTCGAGATAACCTCGTCAATGCACCTTTCTCTAGGGTAAAATAATGTAGCAATCATGGCATATATCAAGTGTGTGTTTTAATTTCATGAATTTAATATTTATTACGACGACGACGACGACGATTTTTTTAAATTTTATTTTGTTATTTTTTTCATTTTTGTTTTTTTTTTGTTTTTTTTTTTTTTAATTTCTTAGCGTTTCATACAAGGGCATAGTTATCGTTTTTACCTATGTATTTTCTTACTAAATGTGTGTGTTTTTTGTAACTAAATAAACTAAAGTACAAAACATAAAATAATCTGTCACTAGCTATGTGTCGGTCGAGGTTTCACCCGCGTGGATAACTGGCAGGAACCTTATTTTATTTATGTTACACGGGAATTACTCACGTAAGATTAAGCCGGTTACTCCGACTATAGTTTCAACCGCATTAGACGGCCTTTTTCAAGGAACCTTATTATATTTTTCCGGAATGAAAAGTCTCCTGTCGCTTTATCTATACTAATATTATAAAGAGGAAAGATTTGATTGTTTGTTTGTTTGTTTCTTTGTTTGTTTGTTTGCATTGAATAGGCTCCGAAACTACTGAACCGATTTGAAAAGTTCTTTCACCGACGGGAAGCTACACTATCCCTGGGTGACATAGGATGACTATACCCGTGTAAAGCTGGGGCGGACCGCTAGTTCTTCCATAAATCTCTGAGCAAATCATGTCGATAATTACTATGGCTGAAAGAAGGATAAATTAAAACACTTTCACAATTACAATGTTAAAGATTTTTTTTTTTAAAGAAAAAATAACATCAAATAGTAGTATACCTTTTAAATTGAATAATGCCAAAATATCGTAGGACCACGCAATTAGAGGCAGCATAAAAATATTGTCAATTAAAATAAGGTACCTACTATTTTAACGATTTACAAGACTTACTTATATTAATTTTTGACAACCCTAGCTCCAGTCCAAGCATTAGCCAGTGGTGCTCTCGGGGCTATCTTCTCATAAAGTAGCGAACAACATCGCCACTCCGGCCCACTCGGGTGTAGGACGGGTATAGGACTGAACATCTGCCACGTGACAGCCCTAACGATTTCGAACTAATTTTCTTTTTGCTGACTTCTGTATGTACACTTGAAGAAACAGGAACATAACTACTAGATTAGCTAGCTTTTCGTCACGGTTTTATGAAAAAAAAAACATGACCGTGGATACATAGTCCTTTAGTTTTTTTTTACATCGGACTAGGCTTACTTTGACCTCCATCTCGCCTGATGGAAAGCGATGATGGGGTCGAAGATGGAGCACGTTTTCCCAGTAATATTAAAGAAGTTTATTTAGTATCAATAGAGTCAAACAAGTTATAGTCACAGTCAGAGTCAAGCAAAGTCATTCACGGTCAAGTCAAATTCATTCCCCCGTAAAGTGGTGGAGACTTTACAAGAGGCTTCTATGGAGTTTTGAAAACAACAATAAAAGACATATTGTTTCACCTCGTTATATCATCCACACTCTTGCACGTTAACGAGCACTTAACAAATAATAATAATTCACCATTAGTACACATTAACACTCGAAAATAAACTAGTTTAGGAAAATAATACATCGAGCCGACATATTGTTTCACCTATACATATATGTATGTATATCAGTCTCTGGCAGCCATATCACAAGCTTTGCTTAGTTTGGGGTCAGATGACCGTGTGTGCAACCGTGTGGACCCGGGTATGTCCTAAAACTGCGACCAGAACCACCGGAGGATGGGCAGCAGCGTCCTGTGAGTACACGGTGAACGTACTGCGATCCCCAAGCCGCCTGCCAAGCGTGGGGATTATGGCAACACCCCTCTTTAAGAGGGAGGCCTTTGTCCAGTAGTGGACGTTTGATGGCTGCTGATGTGACCGTGTGTGCAAACATGTCCCCAATATTTATTTATTTACAGTTTTTTCCACGTTGACGCCAAAACCCTTTCTTCACGGTATTATATTGTATTTGTAATGCCAGTTTACTAAATACTAGCAGCGTCCAGTGGTTTTATCTGCTATCCTACAGGAACCGTGAATGATCCGAGAGAAAAATTCGCCTGTGTTTGTATCCTCATTGCGCAGTTTCCAGCTTAAGGGTCCTGTATACCCTCTGCAGCTCTCTCGCTCGCACATTTTTACATTATTGAAGATATAAAATCAAGGACTGTGAATTTCCAAAAAGTAACAAAATCATGTCATGGTGTCTATCGTAACATTACAAACAAAGAAACGTTTGCTTCTATATCTTGTAATTTGACGGAATAAAATGACACGAGAAATAAAAATCTCGTGTTACCATTTTACTGTGTCAAATTAAAATAAATCAAATTGACAATTTCTTTGTTTGTAATGTTACGATAGACACCATGACATGATTTTGTTACTTTTTGGAAATTCACATTCATTGATTTTATATCTTCAATAATGTGAAAATGTGCGAGCGAGAGAGCTGCAGAGGGTATACAGGATCCTTAAGGTAACCGTAAAGGTAACTTTCCGATCCTGTCGGGTCGCCAGTAGTGAATAAATGCTAAAAGCTTGCCCTCACAACGCCACAGCTCTAGAAGCTTCAATTTCTCCATTTCCGGTAGCGCAGAAACACACGTGCATAAAATAGGCAGGCCAAGATAGGCGAACTATCGATACGGAATGAAACAATGGCTTTGGGCCCCGACCAGCGCTTACAATGTACTGTGCATTGTTGGAGACTGAGAGTGGTATTAAGTTAAAAGGTGTAAAGTATAAGCAGATCGCGGTGATTTGCCAACAATCATCATCATTTTATTTATATTACACGGGAATTACTCACGTAAGATTAAGCCGGTTACTCTGACTATAGTTTCAACCGCATTAGACGGTTTTTTTCAACCTTCACCTTGAAAAAGACCGTCTAATGCGGTTGAAACTATAGTCGGAGTAACCGGCTTGTAACAAAGAGTGTTACACAAAGGGTGCAATTTATATTACACGGGAATTACTCACGTAAGATTAAGCCGGTTACTCCGACTATGCAGTCTAATGCAGTTGAAACTATAGTCGGAGTGACCGGCTTAATCTTATGTGAGTAGTTCCCGTGTAATATAAATAAAATGTGTGAAAACCAAGTCAGTTTCTATAATATAACTTTACATGTTTGTTTGTATGTTAAGTACAAATCTTGCAAGCCTTCACCTTGAAAAAGACCGTCTAATGCGGTTGAAACTATAGTTGAAGTAACCGGCTTAATCTTACGTGAGTAATTCCCGTGTAATATAAATTGCACCCTTTGTGTAAGGAAAAATCAATAATTCTCGTCTACCCATAGAATTGAGGCAAGAAAACACTTGTCTTGTCTTCTCGTTTGTCTCTAAGAGGATGTGTAAAGCACCGCCGCTATTCAGACGAGGTCAAACATATCTGGATGTCTTACTCAATGGACATGTCATTAATGTGAAAATTACCGAGATAAAGAATCAAAAATAATATGTTCTGTTTTATTTTGCTTGTAACTTTTAGAAGAAATATTAAATATTTAAAATATGTGTTATGTGAAGGCTTGCAAGATTTGTACTTAACATACAAACAAACATGTAAAGTTATATTATAGAAACTGACTTGGTTTTCACACATTTTATTTATATTACACGGGAACTACTCACATAAGATTAAGCCGGTCATTCCGACTATAGTTTCAACTGCATTAGACTGCATAGTCGGAGTAACCGGCTTAATCTTACGTGAGTAATTCCCGTGTAATATAAATTGCACCCTTTGTGTAACACCCTTTTTTACAAGCCGGTTACTCCGACTATTGTTTCAACCGCATTAGACGGTCTTTTTCAAGGTGAAGGTTGAAAAGACCGTTTATTTTTCTTGTAGTTTTAGAAGTAATATCTGTCGGGGGAACACCCGGTACCAGGATGTTTTTTTTTTGAAGAAGCTATGACGTCATCAGTGCTGATAATACTATTTCCATGGCTGGGTTCTACCATTGCAAATAAAACCTTAACTGACAGGACTAATCTCTTCTAAGCGGTTTTCTAGTTTTCATGCTGTACCAAACTGACTATTATTCACGGGGAAGGTCTTTAAGGAAAGAAACACAATAATGATGTTGTGGTCTTTTTTATTATTTTTGCATAGACCCTAAGAAGGTGCTCTATGCTAATGCAAATTTACCGCCACGTTCGTAAAACCCTAGACGCTTATAGAAGAAGGGCAAGAAACTACAGCGCCATCACTTTATCACAATTATTACAGAATAACACTTTTCAAAACACCTATAGTGAGAAATAAATAGTAACAGCACACTAAGTGCACTGGATAACCCTTCAAGCAAGACTCCCTATATCTGCACTTTGTACTGCGCTTTGATGAATTCCACTAACAGAAAAGAGACCGGCTTCACAACCGTCATTACACCTATCGTTGAGATATAAATAGTAGTTAACAAAATAGTAACAGCACACTAAGTGCACCGGATAATACTTCAAGCAAGACCCCTCTTTTCTGCACGATGAACTCCACTAACCGAAAGAGGCCGGCTTCACAACCGCTCGCCTTTTTATCAACAAGATGGCGTCGTGTCATTGCGAAGTCATAACACTACTAATCAGAGATCTACAAATAGCCTACTTTACAGTAGTTTATAAGTTGTTAAATATTCTTAACTATTTTCAGAACTTAGCTCATATTAAAACTTCATAAATTTTACTTAAGTTAAACATTTAAACAATCTAAACAAAGCGCCATGTTTTCCGTTTTTCAATTCGAATATCAAATCAGCCGTCTTTTAATGTAATCATTAACTAATAATTTTAATCCTAATGTTTATCGTTTACAAATCAAGACATGAATTTAGCAATAGATAACTTTACATTTAACTAAAGATTAAACAGTACTCACAATTTTTCTTCCCGAAAATCAGCAACAGAATGAGCCCTTGTAGCGACTCGAAATCGTTTTTATAACATGGCGGCTTGAAAACTATTAGAACTAGCTATTTAAATTAAAATGACTATGCAAAAGGCTTTTATAATTAGTTACTAGAATTATGAAGCTAATTTAGAGACAATAAATCAGTGTTATCACATTGCAAGTACTAATCAAAGTAAACTTACTTGAAGCAACTATCGGATCTAGTCAAAGAGCACTTATTTACACTTTATTGTGGATTTCAAGATTTGAATTGAACACAACACAATTGTATTTAACATTAGGGTTTAACATAATTTAAGGTGACAATATGATCAAAATCAAAAATAAGCCTTAAAACTAGATTTTGTGCTCGTGACTCGGTGACGAAGTTACACGAAGGTGTCCGACGTCACCCGATTCCTTCTCGCGGCGACATATCTAATATATTAAATATTTTAATAGACAAAAAAATATTATTGGAATTAATTTTGCTTTAAGTAAAGGAAACTTAATACCCGACTTAGCTTTTGGTTTGTACCACCGCCAATGCTCGGTCAATTGTTCAAGAGCACTAGTAGCGATTTCAGTTCTATATTTTGTGCTGTCAATAGCCAACTGTTTGTGTATTTTTCTCATGTTCATTCAATGCAAATGGGGGGGGGGGATTAGAGGCAGCTCTACTGCTACCTACAAATTGTGCTTTGCAGAGGGAACTGCTTCAGAAATAAAGCTCTTACTTTTTTTTTTTATTTATTAAGGAACAGAAAACAGCCATATTATAAAGTGTACAACAATGTGGATAGATTAATAAACTTAATAATAATACAGCCAACAGCACTATTCACAGATTACTTAAAAAAATAATATACATTTACCGCTAGGAGTAGCTAACTTGCCAAAAATTATATTTAAATATACATTTTTTTTTTTTTTTTTTTAATAAGGCCTAAAGCACAAATATAAAAAAAAATATGATTTTATTAAATTTAAACTATTATTAACTAACATAATAATAACAGTATTGTATCAAAGTATTACAGTACTGAAGTTATGAGGAGAGATTTTGAAGTACTGCTGCTTTAAATTTACCTGCAGTGCAAGCAAAAAAAATAAAAAAATATATATACCCATTGTGAACTATTACGATATTTCCTCACGGAGCGACGCTATATAGATTTAACTGTCAGTCCGCGCAAACCAAAATGTGCTATATTTCGTTATTATAAAGTTCGGTTTAGTTTGCGCAGAGCACGATCGCGTGCAGGTCGAACGGTCGATCGATTTGTCAGTCTGTGAGAGCTGAACACAAAGAAAGCTGTGCTTTATTGCAACGCCATAAAGCACAGCTTCGTTTGCGCAGACTGACAGTCGAATCGATATCGCGTCGCGTTATGACTAAAGTCAGTCTATATTATACAAGCGGTCCGCCCCAGCTTCAAACGGGTATTATTGGAGTTTTAGTAAGGATCCCAATTTATTTTTGAAAATATAATACTGCCTATGTCACCCGGGGATAGTGTAGCTTCCCAATAGTGAAATAATTTTTGAAATCGGTTCAGTAGTTTCGGAGTCTATTCAATGCAAAAAAAATCACTGTTGGGAAGCTACACTATCCCCGGGTGACATAGGCTATAATTATATATATATTTTTTTTTAATAGAGATCCTTACTAAAACTCCAATAATGTAAATAAAGTTTAAAAAAAAATATTTACACCCGTGCAAAGCCGGGGTGTGTTGCTAGTCATAACTAAATTAACAATTTCATACAGATAAAAAGTTGAAAAGAAAATTATAAAATACCCATGTTAAGTGTAAAATAATAATAAATTACATCAATTACAATTTGTCATTTAAAAAATCATCAATTTTATAATAGCATTTCTGTTGCAACAGCCATCATCATCATAATCAGTCTTTTTAACAGTCCACTGCTGGACTTTTAGCCTACCCCCAAAAGGGTGATGATTTATTCTTAAATTAGTAAGTATTGAAATTTCTTATTGACTTTGGTATCTTATCTATACTAATATTATAAAGAGGAAAGATTTGATTGTTTGTTTGTTTGTATTGAATAGGCTCCGAAACTACAGAACCGATTAGAAAAAAAATTTCACTGGTGGGAAGCTACACTATCCTCGTGTGACATAGGCTTTATATCTATACCCGAGCGTAGCCGGGGTGAACCGCTACTAATAAATAAATACCGGATTCTGGCAAAATTTTGCTATATTATTTGCCATAATTATTTGTCAGACTTATTCGAAGGTTTCGTGTTCAGTTTTGCTCATATCCGCAGCAAAACTTAACTAACCAAAAGACATGCTTCACGTTCCACAGCTTATCCCGTCTAAAGCTTCGAAAATCTCACAAAAGCGAAAATCCCGTTTCCCCGAAACACCTCACAAACCGCGTCGGGAAACGAAAAATAAACTCGCTCATATAAAACAAGTTTCATTCATTAAATTTTATTGGCAATGGAAGTTCATGCAGAATTCCTGACGGAGGCAAAGGGGTTGGGCTACGTTCGAAATTTTGAAATACATGGTTCTAGTGCGGGAGTTACCGGGTGATAAAATTACTCAACATAATGGTAGTTATATAAAGATAGTATTATATTGACGATCTAAAGTAATGGCAATGATTCTAAGTTTGATAACATATTTGAAATATATTTAAAAAAAAATCTTAATAATTATCAATTAAAATAACCTACTTCACAAAATTAATATAAAATACAAAATTTCGGTTACATACTCATATTATATTGTAATTTATTATTATATTGTAACTTATATTGTAACAAGAACTAAATTTTGATTATAAAGGCAAAATACAAAATTGATTTTGATGAAATTTCTATGGGATTAATCTGAAAGTATATACTTTCAAATAATTAATTTTAATTAGAAAATCAATTTTCCAAATCGGTCCATAACTGATGGAGTTCTGAGGTAACAAACATTATAAAAAATATAACTGAATTGAGAACCCCTCCTTTTTTGAAGTCGGTAAAAAAGCAGTAAATAGGGGAAATAGAAAAATTGCCTTAAAATTAGACTTTTGGAACCCATTGTGGCATTACTTAAAAACTAAATATTAAATACCATTACTAAAATATAATGAAAAGAACTGGAAAGGACAAAGAGGATAAATTACAGTTACAAGGATTGAAAGTCCTTATTAAAACTTTTGCTGAACAAACAAAAACGTCAATTATATTATGTATAATAATGATGTATATATTTTTAGTTAATATGTTTTCGAAAAGCGCTGTATCAATTTCGATAAAAATTACCACCACTTCCGAAGAATGAATTACAAACAAAAAAAACAATATAATTCATTGGCAGAGTAATCGTGATATAAACATAAACAATAAAAAAAAAAACAGTAGAATTGAGAACCTCAAAAACTCGAATTCCCGAAAAACAATGCTTGTGCCAGTGAATTTCACAAAATATTTCACTCTACCAGTGGTCATGTTTTCACGTAATCAAATAATCCACTAGCACCTAGTCCAGTTGAAATTTTGAAATACATATTTCTAGTAAAACGCCCGGGGGTCGCCGAAATGTGAACTATTCAAATATTCCCGACGTGAGGGAATTTTACCCGTTCGTTTTTTCATTGAAAATAACCGCAGTTTAGTGTAAGCGACGTATGAGTTCATATTAACTTTTGGAAGTGAGAAGTTACGACGGAACCTGTGGAAATTGTTTTTCATTATGAATATGCTATTTTATTTTAGCTTTGCCTGCATCTCTAGCACAAGTTCGGTCGTGCATGGACGACCATCATGGATGGTCATGGATGGTCATGGATGGTCATGGATGGTCATGGATGGTCGTGGTGGAGTACTGCTCTCACCTTTGGGATGGATCAGCTAAGTATCAGCCTATCAGCTTAAGGCGTTAGTCTATTGATAAACAGATAAACAGATAAACATTTTTATTGATAATTGTGTGAATTATAAGTCAGTCAATAAAAGTACATTAAAAATTATTCAAAATAAGTTACATTACAATTGCTTAATAAACAATTTAATTACATTGTATACCTTTCTTGTATAAATTAATATTTATTTATATAATTAATTATTTAAGATTGATTGAGAAGCGTGCCAAGAGGCTCACCAGCAACGAATCCCTGGTGCAGACTAAGCTCCTTGTCTTGAGCATCGGTGCAAAGTTGCTAGTCTATCGGTTTTTTATCAGATACATGTCGGAGAGTGTGCATCGGATCTAATTCCCTCCTGCCCATTGTTCTATCGGACTGCCAGAGAGGGCACGAAAAATCGTGACCATTTTTCGTGCTCGCTCTGGCAAGCCATCGGGGAACACCCATTCAGGCAGCGCATTCTACAGACTAGCAGTTCGCGCAATAAATGTGGAATCAAAGCGCTTCGTACGGGTTCTCGGAATATCAACCATAAAGCGGTGACGAAAACAAGCAGTAGGGAATTAGATCGTGCACACACACCGATACACACTCTCCGAAATGTGTCCGATAAAAAACCGATAGATTAGCGACTTTACGTCGATGCGCAAGACAGAACCTTTATAATTATAATTAGTAAATACGTCAATTACACAGAATAATCACACAAAAATCATCTAAGCCAAAGGAGGTTGCTGTCGTTACCAAGGAGTTTGTACTGTTTTCACTATCACTGGTAGACAGCAAAAAATTAATAAATTATGTATAATAAATGTTTCTTATGGACTCTAAAACGGCTGCACCGATTTTGACGGAATTTTCACTGGCAAATATTTGATGTTATTAAAAATTACTTAGGCTACTTTTGATCATCATCATCATCACTATTGAGGTTCTAAAAATGAAGCATTAAATATTTTAACATAATCTATCTCAACAAAACAAGTT
This sequence comes from Agriopis marginaria, assembly GCA_932305915.1. NCBI lineage: Eukaryota > Metazoa > Arthropoda > Insecta > Lepidoptera > Geometridae > Agriopis > Agriopis marginaria. The sequence continues at coordinate 1,055,394 of OW029932.1, forward strand.
AGAATGAAAACTGCAACTTTATTACAAATTTCCATCAAAACCATTCGAAGGAAACGAAAGACCAACTTAGCACTCAAACAAATAAAGCAAGTTATTAATATCAAAAATCATCGCGTTTCCGCCGCGGCCGGCTAACTTTGACCGAGATGGCTGTACACGAAACTTTACTTAGCATCAACTTAACTCCAACTTAGCTCTAACTTAGAAAGTTACTGCATAATTTACAACGAATAAGCTCGCTTCGCCCTTGGCTTCGATTCTACGTGCCATAGATTATATATATTACTTTGTGTAGATGATTCCTTTTTTTTTGCTCCCTTCGGATTTATTTAAATAACCCACCCCGGCTTCGCACGTAAGTCTTATTTTTTACACCTTGGGATATATTATTGGAGTTTAAGTAAAGATCCCTATTTTTTTTGACAATATAATTTAGCCTATGTCACTTGGGGATAGTGTAGCTTCCCAACATTGAAAGAATTTTTCAAATCGGTTTAGTAGTTTCGGAGCCTATTCAATGCAAACAATGTTTGCATTGAATAGGCTCCGAAACTACGTTTGCCAAACATGCAAACAAACAAATAATGAAATTTTTCCTCATTATCATATTATAGTATAGATTAGTAGAGACTAGCTGACCCGACAGACGTCCTGTCTTAGAACTCTCAAACGCGCGAAGTAAAATCGTGAAAATTTTCAATTTTCTGCGCAACTTTCTTAATTTTTCTTTCAATAAGGAACTTCTACAAAGTATTAGAAAACTTAAAAAAAATCGGTAAAGTCTTTCTCAAGTTATGGTGTGACCAAGGTAAATAGGGATTCATTTTTTTGAATATACATTATGTTCTTATTGTAATAACTAGTGTTAATAAACTTCCGTAATTAACTAAATTGGGGAAAATTTGGGGCCGAAAGGTTCTGGAATGGAGACCACGGACCGGTAAGCGCAGCGTAGGACGTTCAAAATGGACAGACGGCCTAAAAGAGACCACAGGGAAACGCTGGATGCAGGCCGCTTCCAACCAGCCCTTTTGGAGATCGATGGGGGGAGGCCTATGTCCAGTAGTGGACGTCTTCTGGCTGAAATGATGATGATGATGAATTAACCCATAAATTAAAAATTGCATTGGATGTCTACTTTTTTACAAAATTTCATGAATATTCCTATATACATGAAATTTTGTACATTTTGTTTTGTTTTTGATTTTTTGTTAATGTTTTTTTTTTGTTTTTTTTAGGGTTCCGTACCTCAAAAGGAAAAAACGGAACCCTTACAGGATTACTTCGTTGTCCGTCTGTCCGTCTGTCTGTCCGTCTGTCTGTCCGTCTGTCAAGACCCTTTTTTTCAAGAACGCGTAAAGGTATCAAGTTGAAATTTATACTAAATACGTGGGTATACGGTTTCTTTCGGCTGTAAAAAAAATAAAGTTGTAAGTCAACGCAATCAAAAGATATGACCGTTTATGTCGCATATTTTGTGATTTTACAGGGGAATCAAAACCTATAGGGTACTTCCCGTTGACCTAGAATAATGAAATTTGGCAAAAGGCAAGGTCTAATAGCACATATATAGGAATAAATCAGAAAAATTTAAAAATAATTATTTTGCTATTACAAACTTACATTTTGTAGTTGGAATGTATGGAAGGACCTTATTGTCAACTACAAAGTTAAGTTTGTCTTTCAATATTTCATCTTCAGTTAGTTTTTTTTTTTTTGACTCGCGCTCTGAGAGTTCCGTCCAACGTAACCCTCAGAGCACGAGTTCTACTTGTACTTGTCCGGTTTTTTTTTAACGGGACGAAAGTTAATATCGAACATACAAACATGCAAACGCCGATCTATCCCGTAGACTTCGTTCGGTATAAATACTAACAGACAGACTGGCACCTTACAACAACGTCATAAAAACTTCCAATTACACGTGTCACTAGATAACAGTTAATTATAATTATTTATTAATTGCAGGCCCAGCGTGGAGTTTATCACGCGCCTGCGCACGCGCAGATAAACGGACAAACACCTGGTTATTTACAACGTTTGTTTGGCACGTATTGCGTTTGTATTCATTGAAATTAAATGTTCATAATAATCTATCGATTTAGTTAACGTACTAGCGTCAATAGTCGTCTATCGGTTTTCTATTTATGTATCTTATATATATGTATATATATATATAAATATAAAAATAAATCCCTATTTACCTTGGTCACGCCATAACTTGAGAACGACTTTAGCGATTTCATTCTTCTTAAATTTTTAAAAGTTTTTCTATTACTCTGTAGAAGGTCGTAGGAAGTCCTTAAGAAGGAAAGAAAAATAAAGAAAGTTGTGCAAAAAAATATTTGAAAATAACTAACGACGATTTTAACTTCACGTGGTTATCAGTTCTTAGACAGGAAAAGCTAGTTTTATAATTAGCCGACAACAAAAAAGGAAGCTATAAAATCGACTGTTTTTTTTTTTTTTTTTTAATTACATAATAGGCTTGCGCTTGACCGCTAACTCGCCTTTTTATTTAAGTTACACGGTATCTTCGATGGTTATGGACCGATTTTGGTGATCCTTTTTTTTAATGCTATAGGTGGCAAACAAGCAGACGGGCTGCCTGATGGTAAGCAGTCACCGTCGCCTATGGATACTTGCAACACCAGAGGCATCGCAAATACGTTGCCGACTCTCTAAGAACGTATTAACTCGCCTTTTGCCCATTGAATAGGCTATATCGAGGGCAATTATCGTCATTTCATAGCCTACCATGTTCCCACCGCTGGGACACAAGCCTTCTCTCAGAGAGAGAGAGAGAGAGAGAGAGAGAGAGAGAGGATGAACCGTAATCCGCCATGCTGGCCCAGTGCAGTACACACACACATCATCAGCCATTAAATGTCCACTGCTGAATAAGGCCTCCCTCTTAGAGAGGGGTGTTGCCATAATCCCCACACTTGGCAGGCGGCTTGGAAATCGCAGTACGTTTTTTTTTTTTTTTTTTTTTTTAATATATATACACATAATTAATCTAAGTTAGTATCTAAAAACTAAGCTGTTTGTATCGATACTAAGATTCACTATACGCAACTATATTAATAGCGCAACCTTAAATAAATTTAAATATTAAAAAAATACAAAAATATACAAAATACACCTAACGTTTACAAATAAGTACTTAGGTACCTGTATTACAATTTCACAAGCAAGCACCTGTTCATCCCGTTCACCGTGTACTAACAGGACGCTGCTGCCCATCCTCCGGTGGTTCAGGTCGCAGTTTTAGGACATACCTGGGTCCAGTACAGTACATGTTGGTCATATTAATTCTTTGTACTTTTGAGATTCATGGACTTACCGGATTTCTCACGATGTTTTCCTTTACCGTTTTAGAGCGATGGCATAGAAACTGCACATAATTTGTACTAAATAAGTGATTGGACCCGGGTATGTCCTAAAACTGCGACCAGAACCACCGGAGGATGGGCAGCAGCGTCCTATTAGTACACGGTGAACTTACTGCGATCTCCAAGCCGCCTGCCAAGCGTGGGGATTATGGCAACACCCCTCTTTAAGAGGGAGGCCTTGTTCAGCAGTGGACGTTTAATGGCTGCTGATGTAAGTGATTGGTGCAGGGCTGAGGATCGAACCGGGTGCCGTCAGATTGTAAAGTGCACACGCTACCGCCACCATCGCTCGAGGGTAGTCCCATATAAATTTGGAAAAAATATTCCAAATAAGGGAAGTTTAGGAAAATAATTCCGATTATTGAACTTTAGATAATTTTTTTTTTTTTTTGTTAAAATGTATTACTTACTATTATTCCAGTACAGTTACAGTAAAATTAATAAAATCGATTTCTTCGTCTTAAATCGATGGTCAAATACCATCGATTTAAAACGAAGAAATCGATTTTATTTATTTTTCGCCCACATGCTCCTCAATCACTCAATTTACTGAAGATGATATTGAAAGTTAGGTGAAGTTTTTTTTTTTTTTTAATAGTAGATAGGCTTGCGCTAGTCCGCCATCTCGCCTGATGTTAAGCGACGATGCGGTCTACGATGGAGCACGTTTGCTTAGAAGAAACCGATTCACTCTCGACTTGAAGACACCCAGATTGTAACTGACGGGGAAAACCCATTCATTCATAATCTTCTGATATATTTTCCAATCACTGCTAACTGCTTCCCTCAGGCCACCACTTCTTCGAAATTCCTAAGACGTCCAACGTTGCGTCTGCTTAGGTAAATAAACTCTGTTTATTTTCCACTGTCGCATCTGATTTCCCTAATCTACGCAGCTAATGTGAGATTACAAATAAACACGGGAGCGTGGATTTGCATATCTCGCAGCTGTGATTTCGGACTTTGAAATCTATCGCTAGATAACGTATTAGGGGTTAGAAAGAGCTGCCGGTTCTGTTTTACGATCGTGCGTACTGCAGAAAACCCGACGTATGGGACCCGGGTACAGGGCCGGATTTAGAGGTCCAGAGGCCTCGGGGCAACAAAGGAGCGGAGGCCCCCTCGCCCCAAATTATTTTCCAAATAAAGTAAACAATTTTTTTACTGTGGGGGCCCCCCGTTTGTGGAGGCCCCGGGGCTTTCGCCCCGGTTGCCCTCCCCTAAATCCGGCCCTGCCCGGGTATGTACTAAAACTACGACCAGAACCACCGGAAGATGGGCAGCAGCGTCCTATTAGTACACGGTGAACGTACTGCGAACCCCAAGCCACCTGCCAAGTGTGGGGATTATGGCAGCACGAGATTACACATAAAAAAAAAACAAAAAAAAAAAAAAAACTTCAACAAAACTTCAACGAAAGTAAGACGACGAATTAAAATATTGTAAAATACACGCGATACAACCAGTTAGGCGTTTTCTGTGAACTGTCAAACAAAATGGATTTTGTTTTCATAATTATGACGTCTTTCAGTCTGATTGGTGTTTCACTTATCATGGTGGAGAGTATTTTTGTTTCTATTTAAAAAAACTGGCTCATCACATTAAAATAAATGCAGTTTTAGAATCTTTCTAACTTATATCGTTGTTTGAAATCATAATTTCAGTGATTACAATCATCAAGCCTAAGCTCAAAGTATTAAGTTACGATTTTGTATTATCTTTGAGAAAAGCGTTTGACCACTATTTTAAGGTCAATAATTGACGGAACTCGGGCTGACCGAGGATGAGGTGGAATGACGACATCAACGGAACTGTTGGAAACTAGTGGATGTGACTACGAGAGACTGGGGAGAGTGGCATAAACAAAGGGGCCTGCCTTTGTTGAGTGGCATAAACAAAGGGGCCTGCCTTTGTTGAGTGGCATAAACAAAGGGGCCTGCCTTTGTTGAGTGGCATAAACAAAGGGGCCTCCCTTTGTTGAGTGGCATAAACAAAGGGGCCTGCCTTTGTTGAGTGGCATAAACAAAGGGGCCTCCCTTTGTTGAGTGGCATAAACAAAGAGGCCTCCCTTTGTTGAGTGGCATAAACAAAGAGGCCTCCCCTTGTTTATGCCACACTCCAGCAATATCCAGTATATACAGAAATCCAGAAATTTTATTATAGAAACTGACGTGGTTTTCACACATTTTATTTACATTACACGGGAATCACTCACGTAAGATTAAGCCGGTCACTCCGACTATAGTTTCAACCGCATTAGGCAGTCTTTTTCAAGGTGAATGCATGCGCGCGGCTGCGTCTCGCTTGGCACTTGAAAAAGACTGCCTAATGCGGTTGAAACTATAGTCGGACTGACCGGATCTTACGTGAGTAATTCCCGTGTAATATAAATAAAATACAGAAATGTTTATTTTGCGATAATGAAATTTAAAGACAAACAAAATAATTCAAATACAAGTAGGTACATTATCACAAAAATCGGCCCCAACTCAGCATGTTGCTGGTTGTACACAACCAGCGCTGGTATTCTGTTGGACCCGGCAAGTGACGTCTCAAAATAATAAAACAAATAATAAATACCCAGCAGCTATATTCACGGCAGATGATGATGATGATTGAAGGAAAATTTTAGCACATCTAGTCCTTTCTTAGCAAGTCTATTCAGTAATAAAAAGACCCGTAAATACTTAAGCTGTAACTACAACATAAACAAAATAAAATACTATCTCAAAATGACTATTACTTAGTCGAAGAACCTTATAAATTGTCTCCTACAATTATAGCTATATTTAGCAAAGCATCTATTCCCAGGCTTATTGCATGCCAAAAAAGCTAGTGTGTACTCTCTTAACGATGATCGTATTATTAAAGTATTTATGAGCTACAGGTTAGGGCATAGATGTTACTAGATAGAGATGGGAATATATTGTCGGCATAAAAAGTAAAACTAATAAACCGGCCAACTGCGAGTCGGGCTCGCGCACTGAGGGTTCTATGCCACAAAATTCAATAACGAAATTACCAGCTATAACTTGGTAATAAACAGAAACTTATCATGAACTCGCACTTTCATTCATTCATTATCAGCCATTAAATGTCCACTGCTGAACAAGGCCTCCCTCTTAGAGAGGGGTGTTGCCATAATCCTCACGCTTGGCAGGCGGCTTGGAGATCGCAGTACGTTCACCGTGTACTAACAGGACGCTGCTGCCCATCCTACGGTGGTTCTGGTCGCAGTTTTAGGACATACCCAGGTCCACGGGTCCGGGTCCGGGGGGGGGGGGGGGAACTCGCACTTGGCCATTATTTATTATTTTTTGTTATATTTCAGAGTGCGTTCTGTAATCATGCCAAGTTTGACGCTTGTACCTTACCATTTTTACATAAGAGCTAATACAAAAATACGTTTAATGTATGGGGACCCCCTTTCCTTTTTACTTTTTGGATTTTTTATTATTATTAGTTAATCCGCCTTAACATTATATAGTCCGTAAAAATTTCAACTGGCTACCTATTACGGTTCGAAAGATACAGCCGTTTAAATGTAGGACGGACAGACAGACAAACGGACAGAAAGACAATGTAGGCTTAGTAATAGGGTCCCATTTTACCCTTTGGGTACGGAACACAATTTTTTTTTTTTTTTTGTAAATTATTTATTAAATTTTGTTGAACTAAACTAATCTAATAAACCGCTGCCAAAAAATATTTTTATTTAGCGTATTTAATTTAATTTAGTTTAGTATTAGTTTTTAATTTTGTAAGTAGTTTTAGGTTTTATTTTTGTTTCTATTCCAAATATGTGTAATTTTCTTGTTTAAATAAATCTCAGAACTTAATTAGCCGATTTAAATAATAATTTTGTTGTATACTGTTTGTTGATCCTTAAATAAATTTAAAAAAAAATACCTTTATTAGGGTTCCGTACCCAAAACCTTTATTTAACTACCGTATTATGGAAAATGGACCAACATACAGCCAACATGGAATAACCATTCTGCTTGGTACAAGCTAGAGAGAAGTTCCCTGGGATAACAACCAACATAAAAGAAGAAAAAAAATAGGACATACAAAATACAAAAACAACAGATTTCACCCTCCGACCACTGGTTTGGTTTTGGTCCTTTTGTTCTAGACCCTAGCCGGCAAAATACATTAGGCTATTCGGCAGATTCCGCTATAAACAAATGGGTCCGTTTGTCTATAAGTTCCTACAGGTCTAGAGTACAGATATTACCCAACAGTATATACAGCTACAATTATTACAGATGATGCAGTAGTATTACATTGCCCTTCGATTGAAGGTTGTACAGAATTCTAATTTGCTTTGGAAATAATAAACTCCGGACCTTGTTCTTGAGGGATCGGCAAAGCTATGATTGCATTTAAATTATGTTTGTACTTTAATATTACTTGTGCGCTTTTACAGGTACGCTTCAGATCGTTCTAGACCCATCCTCTTTAAGGTCAGAGATGTGCCTCTCCGTGGCCAGATATGGGCCGCAAAATCCAATCTGAAGGGCTCGGGCATTACTTTGTCAGAGTTTTTAACCAAAACTCGACATGATACATTCATGGCAGCGCGGCAGCGGTTCGGTGTGGCAAAATGCTGGACCCGTGATGGCTCCGTCTTTGTGCTGGATGCGGACGGTGTTCGACACCGTGTCAGCTGCTGCGCGGAGTTGGACAGTATTGGTGTGTCGTCAGGGACCGCGCCAGATGCTGTCCCTGCTGCCGGTGCCGCTGCTGCCAAGGCACCTCCATCGAACGTGAGGTCAAGGCGTGTGCCGAGGCCTAAGCTTATTAAGTGACACTGAACTGAATATTTGTAAACTAGTTTCTGTTGTGTTTGGCGTTTTTGTTTTGTTTTTTCACTTTCATATCAAACTACCTACTTTTACTGTAATACTTAAACTGTTGATATGTGGGTGGAAACGATGGTGACCATTTTACATACAGTTTCATGCTTAGGCAGGTAAATGTTTGTTTACAATTTTGATACTCTTTACTTTGCTATAAATTTTAAATTGTTTTGTTTTGATTGATTGGACACTGACGTTGACATACAATATTTTTATTTTTTTTTTATTTTATTTTGGCTCCTGACATTTTGTCTATTCATCCAGTGTTATCACAACAGTTCCAAGCAATGTCGTTCTCACAGTTTTACAAACTTCTTATTTTTTTTTATTAACTTTTTTTTTCTTTTTACAAAAAAAAAAAAAAAAAAAACAAAAAAAAGGTGTCCAGTCTTTGCTCATGTCTATTTAGCTTACAATAATAATCGTAATAACAGATATTTGCCTGCTATGGTTTTGCTATTAGTTTAGTTTGGTTTTAACACCAATTAATGTTAGCCCGTTATTCATGTTTACTTTAATTTTATTTATCTTAAGTTTACAGGTACTGTGGTACTGTGGCACTGTTTATTATTAAGGCCTTACATAGCCAGTGAATGTATATAGTCAGTATTTTCCCCTAAATTCCCTTTTGTAATATTTTACTACACAACCGGCAGGTGGATTCACTTTAAGTTTTGTTTAGTATAATCTAGTTTTTATTATTATTATTATAATTTTATACTACCTATAGTATTTAAATATTTGTTTATTGGTATGTTAAATATTTTTGGTGACAATGATAGCAACAGTGATGATGAATACCTATCGGCATCCTCCATTAGTTCAACGAGCAGCAGCGACGACAGTTTTACTAGCTTGTTACCACTATCTGACTTCCTGGAATGCAGTTTTGTTGATGTGCCTAAAAATTTCAACGTTATTCATATAAATGCGCAGAGCATTCCGTCTTCTTATCCTGAAATGCTGGCGTCTCTTGACAATAACAACATTCACGCTATACTGGTCTCCGAGACTTGGCTTCGCCCTTGTCTTCCAACTACGTCGTATTCTTTGCCGGGTTTTATTCTGATAAGAAATGATCGTACGCCTCGTGGTGGCGGTGGTGTGGCTATTTACTTAAAAGCTAACATTCCTTACTCTATCTTAAGCCAATCGTCACAACCACCTCCAGAGAGTGCCGGCGAACATCTTTTTATCGAAGTAGTTCTTTCACATACTAAAGTCGTTCTCGGAGTCTATTATAGCCCATCTAGAGATGTTAAATATTTTACCTCTTTTGAAAATCTCTTACATGAACTTATTCCTTCTTATAATCACTTCATTATCATGGGTGATTTCAATACATGTCTTCTTAAGAGAGATTATCGCAGTTCCTCACTCGAATCCATATTAAAATCTTGCAATATGCACATTCTCCCTCTTAATGCTACTCATCATTTTCCTAACTGTGTCCCATCTCTTCTTGATTTGGCGATCGTGTCTTCACCAAATAATGTTGCCAAGCACGGCCAATACCCTGCCGATAATTTTTCCTACCATGACTTGGTTTTTCTTTCCTACAAAATTCGTCCGCCAAAATTTAAGCCCCAAATTATTCTGCAGCGCAACTTCGGTGGTATGGATCGTGAGGCCCTTCTTGAAGACGCGAAAAAGATTGATTGGTGTCCTATTATTGACGCCGAGTCAGTCGACGAACAAGTCTCTTTATTCAACTCGCTGATTACGCAACTATACGATGTACATGCTCCATTACGTGCAATTAAAATAAAACATCTCCCTGCACCATGGCTCACTAACGAAATAAAAATGTTGATGAATAAGAAAGCTGTAGCCAAAACTAGGTACAAGTTGCGTCCCACCGACATCAATCAAGTCAAATATGTTCAGGCCCGTAATCGCTGCAATATGGTGTGTAGGGATGCAATGCGTCGCCATGTCCATGCGTCTGTAGACGATGAAAATCCAGCTAAAGTCTGGAAGTTTCTGAGGTCAATGGGAATCGGCAAATCACGTCAGAATTCTATCCCTAATAATATTGATATTAATGCTCTTAATCAACATTTTTCTTCTGCCCCTGCTATGCCGGATGCGGATAAAATCTCAACAATTATCAATCTTTCTGCCATTCCAACTCCCGACTATTCACCTTTTGCGTTTAATCAATTCACCGAATGTGATGTTAAGAAGAGTCTAATGTCAATCTCCTCCAACGCGGTGGGCGGTGACAGTATAAGTCGGAACATGCTTATGCCCATACTTGATGTAATCCTTCCTATTATTTGTATTTTATTTAATAACTCCACTTCTAGTGGAGTGTTCCCTGCAATCTGGAAAGATGCGCAGATTATTCCATTGCCAAAGAAATCCAACCCTAAATCTTTTTCTGAATACCGTCCAATTTCTATCCTTCCTTTCCTATCCAAAGTCCTCGAGCGTCTTGTTCACAGACAACTTAATGAATTCCTCAACAGGCAAGACCTCCTTAATCCACTTCAATCCGGTTTCCGTCCTGGGCATAGCACTGTGTCTGCTCTTGTTAAGATTACCGACGATATCCGTTTGGGTATGGATAACGGCAAGCTTACTGTTCTAGCCCTGCTAGACTTCAGTAATGCTTTCAATGCCGTTAACTTTGACATTTTGTTGGCGCTACTACGCTCTATTAACATATCTCCATCGGTAATCGATTGGTTTCACAGTTACTTGTACGGGCGCCGGCAGCGTATTCGCCTCGAAGATATTTTCTCTTCCTGGTGCAATACAATAGCTGGTGTACCTCAAGGCGGCGTTTTATCTCCTCTCCTCTTTGCAATTTTCATTAATTCTATATCCCAGCGCCTTACTTCTTCCTACCACCTTTATGCAGACGATCTCCAAATTTATTCGCAAGCCCGACTTAGTGAGCTAGATATAGCCATAGCTACCATAAATGCTGATCTGCGACGAATCATAGAGTGGAGCAATTCCTATGGTTTACAAGTTAATCCCACAAAATCACAGGTCATAATCATAGGCAGCTCATACATGATCTCCAGAATCGATTGGGCTACAATTCCTCCAGTAGTCTTTGATGGCATTGTAATTCCGTTTAGCGAATCGCTTAAAAATCTTGGCGTGATTTTTGATCGTACTTTAAGTTGGGACGCCCACTTAAAGTCGATTAGCTCCAAATTGTTTGCGTCTGGTGGTTCGCTAAGACGACTGCGAAATTTTCTACCCACTGCCACCAAAGTTGCGCTTGCACAGTCTCTTCTTCTTTCCATCCTAGATTACGCTGACGCCTGCTTTCTTGATCTCACTGAGGACCAGCTAGATAAACTTGAGCGCCTCCAAAATTACTGTATAAGATTTATATTTGGTTTACGCAAATATGATCACGTTTCTCAATTTCGTGCAAAACTCAAGTGGCTACCTATTCGACTTCGCCGGAATGCTCACATCCTATCTCTTCTCTATAACATCCTATTTAATCCTTCTACCCCAAAATACTTAAAAGAACTCTTTACTTTCTGGCACACCTTTCATTCTCGTCCTCTTAGATCAAAGGATACCCTGTCCCTTAAGTCCCCTTCAGCGCGTACCGAAACTTTTTATGGCAAATCATTTGCATTTCAGGCTGTTCAATTGTGGAACGCGTTGCCCGTGCATATTAGACACGCTCCATCGCTCGCTGTTTATAAAGACCTTGTAAAGCAATTTTATTTGTCGCAATTGCCACCTTGTTAGCGCTGTTGTTGTTTATTTAACTGCTCATGTTAATAGATTTTATTATTTATGTATTAGTATATTATCGTAATTTTAAGTAATATAAGTATTAGAATGTATTGTTATTAGAATGTACGGTTTATATTATAACTATTTGACATTATTTAATATTGCACGCCCCGCCTTCTACCTCCTGTATAAATCCTCTCCATCCTAAGGTTGCCTGGAAGAGATCGCTCTTAGCGATAAGGCCGCCGATTGTTGCACTAGTTTTTAAGCTGTTTTATCATGTGTACGAAATGTGTGGTGTGAACAATAAAGAGTTTATCTATCTATCTATCTACAGGACAGCGGGATTCAAATGGGTTTCGTTAGTTTTTAATTTTTGGGGGAAATTATTTCTCTTTAGTGTTTCATTTAGGACGAAGGAGTTTCGAAAGAAGAAGTTATAAGTCTTTTATAGAAACGAGTTTCGGAAACAGAATTATAGTTCCTACTTGGCAACCAGTTTCAGAAGCAGAATCATTTTTCGTTTTCGGAAACTAGTTTCGAAACTTGTTTTTTTTTTTTTTTTTTTTTTTTATTATAGATAGGCTTGCGCTTGGCCACCAACTCGCCTGATGTTAAGCGATGATGCGGCCTACGATGGAGCACGCTTGCCTATAAGAAACCTATTCACTCTCGACTTGAAGACACCCAGATTGTAACTATTGGTATTGGTTTCGAATATGTCCGAAGTGAAACTCGCAACTACAATTTTTTTCTTTTCCCTATCACCACATACGAAATTCACACGTGAACCAATAAACTGGCAACCCCATTGCCATAACCACAATTAATAAATTCCCGATCACAATGGGAGAGTATCGCCGTAAACGTCATTAGGGACGTAGTCTTGACAAATAAAAAAAAAACCGGAGTCGTAAACTTTCCCGACGGGTTACTTTGTAAAAGTGCGGATTAATGCCGTTTGAAAGGTTTTTCTGGCAAAGAATTTAATGTTATGCAATTACTTACTAGATATTTATTACATAAAACTAAAGATATTTAAATGTTTTTAATAAAAAATATTATGTATTTAAATGAATATTTGGATCAGAGACTATTATACTATTTAGTAATCTGTGCGTTTAGTTTTTTTTTTTTATAAATAACTAGCGACCCAACCGCCCTGCTTCGCACGGGTGTAATTTACGTGCGAAGCCAGGGCGGGTCGCTAGTTATATACATAAACCTTCCGTGAAAATGTATCTAACTGATGGTGAAAACCGCATCTAAATCCGTTGCGTGGTTTAGGAGGAGTTAGCGGCCATACAGACATACAGACAGACAGACAGACGCGGAAAGCGACTTCAATTTATACTATGTTGAGATAGGCTTGCGTTTAATAATATTGCAGGCTAAATTAAGCATTGTTATAACGATATAGAATTTAATTTACTCAAATCCTACGACGCACCAGTTTTTGGACAGACTCTACTACTTATTTAAAGATACATAAAATATAACAATGATATAAAACAATAATAAGTAATATAGGTAGTTTTTTTTTTTTTTTGTTAATTATGATATAAATACAACTAAACCAAAATATGATTTTAACAATATTCTAACATAGACATAATTTCGTTTTTTTACTCTAACACAAACGGAAAAATATATATATAAAAAAATTACATTTGTTCGCTGTAACAGGCCAGGACATGAGTTACTTCTCCATTCTTACGTCTTTCTTTCCATTAATACGCTACTTTATACGCATGTGCCTACCATCTTCTGAAAAATAAATAATTTGAACTTGAATTTGAAAATGAGAAATTGATAACAATGAGGTATCTATTATAAAATTGACAAATTAAAATTTTGTAAAGTGTGTGTAAACTATTTTTGTAAAGTGAAATATTTTAGTTAATGGAGAAAAAGAAAATAGAGAATAAAGTTTTTTTTTTTTTTTTTTTTTGAGATTTTTGGTAGAGAAAATAGTTTAACCAAAATCCTTATTGTACTCGAAACGACGTAGAAGCGGAATTACACTAGAAATTCGATATATACAAATTGAAATATTTTATTAAAGAATTACTTTTTTGTGACAAATTGCCAATGGACTGTGGGGCACTAAAAAAATAGGACAGACGGAAAGAAAGACAAACTGAACTTATAAGGGTACATGTAATACTACGGATCCCTAGAAACATAATAACTAATACAAGATCGTGAGAATACAAGTGACGCTTAAATCTATTCACACACGCAACCACACACACACACACACACACACACACTCACACTTGACACTGCACTTTAGATATTAAATACCTACTTGAGAAATTATTTTTATACTAATATCATACCTATTTATTGATATAATTTGACTAATACAATTAATAACTAGTGAAATGTAGTAATTATAATAAATTAACCAATTTAAATGTACCTAATGTTAATATAAATTAATAATCTAGGAAAAAAAAAAAAAAAAAAGAGATTGGATGCCTCCACATTAGAAAATTTATTTGGGTACATCGTCACCTGGCCACCACAATACGGGCCATGAGCCTAGTGTGGGGCCCTTGTTAAAGTCGACATCTTAAATATTTTTTTATTTTTTGGAAATTTCTCACTTTTTAATATTAAGTCTTAGTAGTTTGTAGTAGAATTAATTTAAGATTACACAGCTTTTAGAAATAAAGATTTACTTACTTACTTACTTTACTAAATATGTATCTAACATGCAATGTGACCAAACAACTGTCCCATCTGACTCGTAATCTTTGCCGCAGCAAATGATTCACAATGCGCTCGCGCAGTCGTCGCCCATAAAAGCGGGATCGACGCGAGTTGACATAGAACGATAAATGCCAAAAAATCGTAAATTACAGTAATACCTCCTTATGACCGACAGAAGAATATGCAATATGCACTTCGCATAAAAAAATATCACATAAAATAATATTTTCGGAACATTTGCAGTCTTTTGTGTGGGGATTTAGAATTTCATTGTAATTTTGATTTTACGATTGGCTAAAACGATTTTTACAGTCGTTTCAAGCGTGAGATTCAGTTCCTTATAATTCTTTTAATAAACAAAGGCCGCGACTTTGACGGGTGTTGTTGCAAAGTTAATATTTTATTACAAAAAATTAAATGTGATTTTAAAAATATTACTTCGCACCTAATTAAAATATTAAAATACATTTGATAGCCCTAGTAATTTTTAAACTTTAGTGATTTGAACACATGTTTTAAATGTTTATCGGGACTTATCACGTATTATTTAATATAGGTAAAAAATATGTACCTTTCGCTCGACGTTTCGACCATGTTACAATGGCCGTGGTCACGAGCTGACTATGGTACATATTTTTTACCTATATTAAATAATACGTGATAAGTCCCGATAAACATTTAAAACATTTGATAGCCCGTTGAACAGGTTGGTAGTGAACCTACCTTCTGAGTTTGGGGGTCCCACACCCCCAAACTCACAAGGTAGGTTCGATTCCCACCTACAGCAAACATTAATGTGATGAACATTGGTGTTTGTTCTTTAGGTGGTAATGTATTTAAAAATATATATGTAAGTATATATTTTTTTTTAAATTATAAATAGGCTTGTGCTTGGCCGCCAACTCACCTGATGTTAAGCGATGATGCGGCCTACGATGGAGCACGCTTGCCTAAAAGAAACCAATTCACTCTCGACTTGAAGACACCCAGATTCAGTTAGATCAGTTCAGAAAACTCTCTGTAAGCGATAATTAGAAGCTTTGCTTAGTTTGGGGTCAGATAACCACGTGTGCAAAAATATGCCATAAAATAACCCATATTTAAAAAAATCGATACTGCTTTATGGTTGGTATTCCGAAAACCCGAACGAAGCGCTTTGATTCCACTTTTATTGTGCGAACTGCTAGTCTGTGGAATGCGCTGCCTGAATGGGTGTTCCCCGATAGATACAATCTGGGTGTCTTCAAATCACGAGTGAATCGGTTTCTTCTCGGCAATCGTGCTCCACCGTAGACCGCATCATCGCTTAACATCAGGCGAGTTGGCGGTCAAGCGCAAGCCTAATATTTATTTTAAAAAAAAAACAATATTTATGTCTCATTTTATTTATATTACACGGGAATTACTCACGTAAGATTAAGCCGGTTACTCCGACTATAGTTTCAACCGCATTAAAAACACACATAAATAAAATGTGTGTAAACCACGTCAGTTTCAATAATAAAATATTTATGTCCCCAATATTTATAACCCTATCCATAATTATGTATAACTGTCCTGTGCGATGGCAACACGTTTGAACCAAGAATTAGTGGTTGCATTAAGCAGACAGCGTTAATGCCCTTTTTGCCGGACGACACCTGGCTGTGCCAGAGGGCCAAGTAATCGCTTTCTCTTTAATTGGAGCAAAAAATAATTTTGTAGTAGGTGTGGTTGATTTCGATTGGCGTCCATATTTGGGTTTTTAACCCCCGTCGCAAAAAGAGGGGTATTATATATATGTCGAATTTCTAGTGTAATTCCGCTTCTAGTGTAATTCCGCTTCTACTTAGTAGAAGCGGAATTACACTAGAAATTCGACGTAAATATAAATTAAAAATGTAGTTCCGCAAAGTAACGCCTGATTCAATCAACTATCTATAGGGGTATTATAAATTTAACGTGTGTATCTGTATGGCTGTCTGTGGCCTGCCTCGTAGCTCCCAAATGGCTGAACCAATTTTGAAAAACCTTGAAAAAGACCGCCGATAGCTGTCGGAGTAACCGGGTTGATCATACGTGAGAAACTCCGGTGTCATATAAACAAAATGAGTTTTTTGTGTCATATGTGGTAATCAAGCTAATGGGTCGCTTGATGGTAAGCGATCACTTTCATCTATGGATATCTGCCATCAAGGGCATCGCAGATAATGTTGCCGACATTTAACGACTATTAACGCCTCTCTTGAAGAATCCTATATTTTAGTTAGGTACTCAAAAATCCGAAACGTGGATATTCGCCAAAGAACCAGAGTCACCGACATAGCTGTTGAAATTTGCAAGTTGAAGTGGCAATGGGCAGGCCACATCGCTCGAAAAACCGATAACCGATGGGGAAGAAAGGTTCTAGAGTGGAGACCACGAACCGGAAGACGCAGCGTAGGGAGGCCTCCCACTAGATGGACCGACGACATTGTGAGAGTCGCGGGCATCCAGTGGATGCAAAAGGCAGGCTGTCGTTCAGTGTGGAGGTTAAAGGGGAGGCCTATGTTCAGCAGTTGACGTCTTCTGGCTGATGATGATGATGATGATGACTCAGAAATGCCGAAGAATGGAGTCACACATTTCAGGTGTGAGTCAAAAATCGTGTAAAACGCTCAATGTGCAGAATCAGAATCAGACTCTATCTATTGCAAGAACTATGTTCATAATAACTAGAGTATCAACAGTTTACCCATTTAGGGCGTGCAAGTTTTTTGTATAAAATTATATAAAACTAACGAATAATAATTACACATAAAGCATTTACGTTACCTTAACGAAATAATAATTATACATAAGAGTAAGTATTTACATTTGCTTGGCTTAACTTGTTATAACTCAATAAAACTAAATATTTAATTATCATCTAAGTATTCTTTATTCCGACATAGCCCACCGGATTAGCAATTCAATTCAATTCAATTCAATTCATTTATTCCAATATTTATAATTATACATTTTTTAACCTAACAATTTTTAACAAAAATTTTTAAATTAAAAGTAAGTGAGCCTTTTATTCGACTACACCACTTAGTTCATAGACTTCATAGCTAACAATAAATTCGTATTGGATTTAACTCTTCATAATTTTATTTTATGCTCGGGGTTTCTCTACGAGATCGAATCCGAAATGAGGAGATCCGTAGACGAACGAAAGTCACCGACATAGCCCACCGGATTAGCAAGTTGAAGTGGCAGTGGGCAGGGCACATATCACGCAAAACAGATGGCCGATTGGGCCGAAAGGTTCTGGAATGGAGACCACGGACTGGTAAGCGCAGCGTAGGACGTCCACCCACAAGATGGACAGACGACCTAAAAGAGACCGCAGGGAAACGCTGGATGCAGGCCGCTTCCAACCGGCCCTTTTGGAGATCGATGGGGGAGGCCTATGTCCAGCAGTGGACGTCCTATGGCTGAAATGATGATGATGATGATGAAGTATTCTTTAAGACTATTATAAGTTTTTATTATAAGCCAGGCTTTTAATTAAATTTTAAACTGTGGTATTTCTAATGACTTCAATTCTGTAGGCAAATGATGCAATTTCCATTGATCTATAATAATGTGGATCAGCTCTCAGGTAGAGTTTATCTATCTCTCCATAGTAGTACCACCTCAGTTGCTATAAATTAATGGTAGGTCTCATTATTTATAATGATTCCTCGAGACACGCAAACTCGTAAATCCCTGGAGGCACGTTTAAATCTCTACTTAAACTAAAATGCGGCCAAAAAATATCCGAAACATAATTTCAATATTTCTTAACAAAACCTTGTTACAGCAAAGTATGTTTCCGAATGACAATGAAATAGAGGGGAGGGAAGGACAAGGGGGGGGGGTGTAAATTACGTAATTCGTAATTCATGCAAATTTCTCGTTTTCGTTTCCCGGATCCCGGACGGGCCTCTGCCCTGTTCGGGGTTCCGCGAACATTTTGACAGGTCACGATTTTGTTTTTATGAAAAGAATTCCAAATGAAGGTATTGTAGCTGAATTCTTAACCGTTTCCTTGTCGATATTTTTTTGAAGATTGTTCGGGGTGTTTGTTTTCATTGTACCCGTGGAACGATTTAAATCGAACACGACAATATCACAGCAACGCAGCGGGCTAATTCTTGATAGTAAATTTTTTGTTTCTGTCTCGTCACATCCACCTCAATTAGAATTATATAAATAACCCTGACGTTGTAGGTAAACAGACAGTTCGTCAAAACGATGGTAACTTTATTCGTTTATCACACAGTTTGACACTTTGATTCGTTTTTAATTATTTAATCTTTTTAGCCATAATGTTTACTATGCAATGAAATGAAATGAAATGAAATGAAATGTTTATTAGCCAGATTTGCATCCATTATTACACATTGTTAGAATACATATATAAAATTCAAAAATTACAGAAAATTAAAAATATAAACTTAGCATAAATACAAAATAAATAATAATTAATTAAGTGATGGGCGTGTGATACGCCCTCCACGTGCGATGTATCGGGCTGGTGTGCCACTCTCGTACTGCAGCCACCAGTGCGTTATCAGAGCGGTGCAGGGCGGTGCGCACGGCGGCCGACCGGCTCCGCAGCAGCGCCTGCCAGCAGGGCGCGCGTCCCTCGGCGAACATGCTGCTAGCGCTATGAATATGGGAGAAGCCATTGGCTCTGGCTCTGAAACACAGAAAACTAATTCGGAGTTAATAAATTGATTCCTGTTTTTGATATAACGTTCAAGCAGAAATACACTAAAGATTTGTCTATAAACTGGGTCTTAATTTTTTATTATGTAATGTATTGTGAAATGTAAAGGTTTATATGGTATTTGAGTAGGTAACTTAAATTAATTGAATTTATATCCAATTTTAAAACGTTTGGATCATCTTGTGCTCGCAAACTTTTTAGGCTGGGGGCCCTCCGGTCGGTGCATCGTGGCATTTTGTCCGTTTTGTCACTTGACAAAATGCTTTTTGTCACTAGACACAATAGAGTTCTATATTATTACGCCACTGACTGGCAATTTACGTTTTTTTTTTCTAGTTTAGGGAATGATAGTAATCAACACTGTTATGTTAGTAGAGCAAAATAATCATCATCATCATCAACCATTCTCCACCCACTGCTGGGTATAGGTCTCCTCTTCAGCGCGCCATATTTTCCGGTCCTGTGCTAGTCTTGTCCACTGCTTTCCTGCTGTCCTAACGATGTCGTCCAACCAGAGGGCTGGTGGTCGCAAAAATTATAAAAAAAAGATTTCACAAAAATAGTATTAAACGTCCTTTCGTCGTAGATAATCAGACAGTGGAAACACACTCCGAAGTAAATCATCTCCCCTGCCGATGTTCGCAGGCGACCGATTGTCGGCGACTTGAGTTCGTAATTGCAGTTCATTAGAGCCTTTTGGACGATTGTTGGCAGACTTTTTGACGTGATTTGTTAATTTGTAACATTGTATTGACAAACTTTTAGCCCAGGCGTCAGGGAGATTAAACGACGCCAATTTGATTCAAATTAGGAACAGGATTTTAAAATTACATTGGTTAATCCGAGGTTGGCAGTGGGTATGGTACATAGCACGCAGAACAGATGGTTGATGGGGCCGAAAGACCAATCATCGGCTTTTCACTTTCAGCCAATGCCAGCTCCATTACATATATCGTCACTCCATCAAGTCTCAGGGCGTCCTATGCGACGTTTGCCAATTCGTGCCAGTTCGTGGTCCACTCTAAAACAAGTCTACCCAGCAGATATCAGTTCTGCGTGAGATAAGATGAAAATAATGATTATCTGGCTAACAAACAAATTTTTATTTTATTTTATGCTATAGGTGACAAAAAAGCAGACGGCTTGCTTGATGGTAAGCAGTCACCGTCGCCTATGGAAACTTATGACACCAGAGGCATCACAAATCCGTTGGCGACCCTTAAGGAATCCATTAACTTGCCTTACGTTATAATTAAATTAATTTTATATATTTATTTTATTGCCGATAAATTTACGATTCTGGTAGTATCTATGATCTGCTATCAAGCTTGGTCTGGCACCTGTTTGCCTCAGCTTTCTAAACATACTAGGTTTTGTATGTTTTATTTAACGACAGGTGAAAATTGTTTTGTTTTATTCCGCGATACGCTTACGCCGACAACTCCAGTTTTGTGTGACCACGCGTATCATTTTGTGCAAAGCAGGTAGTAGAGTTTCTCTACGAGATCGAATCAGAAATGAGGAGATCCGTAGTCGAACGAAAGTCAGCGACATAGCCACCGGATTAGCAAGTTGAAGTGGCAGTGGGCAGGGCACATATCACGCAGAACAGATGGCAGATGGGACCGAAAGATTCTGGAATGGAGACCACGGACCGGTAAGCGCAGCGTAGGACGTCCACCCACGAGATGGACAGACGACCTAAAAGAGACCGCAGGGAAACGCTGGATGCAGGCCGCTTCCAACCGACCCTTTTGGAGATCGATGGGGGAGGTCTATGTCCAGCAGTGGACGTCCTATGGCTGAAATGATGATGAGATTAAATATCAGGCTTGCGTTTGGCCGCCAACTCACCTGATGTTAAGCGATGATGCGGTCTACGTTGGAGCACGCTTGCCTAGAAGAAATCGATTCACTCGTGATTTGAAGACACCAAGATTGTAACTATCGGGGAACACCCATTCAGGCAGCGCATTCCACAGACTAGCAGTAGTATAGCAGTGTTTGATATAATAATTGTGTTTAGGGTTCCGTACCCAAAGGGTAAAAACGGGACCCTATGACTAAGCCTACGATGTCTGTCTGTCTGTCCGTCTGTCCTACCTTTAAACGGCTTTACCTTTCGAACCGTAACAGATGGCCAAATAAAATTTTCACAGAATATGTCATGTTACGCCGGATAAACTAAAAGATAAAAAAGGATCCCTACAAAAAACGTATTTTTTACGTATTTTTGTATTAGCTCTAATGTAAAAACGGTAATACGTACAAGCGTCAAACTTGGCATGATTATGGTACACATAAAATATAACAACAAATAATAAATAATGGCTAAGTGCGAGTCGTTGACAAATTTCTGTTCATTACCAAGTTATTACTGGTAATTTCGTTATTGAATTTTGTAGTGGTACGGAACCCTCAATGCACGAGCCTGACTCGCGTTTGGCCGGTTTATTTATTTATTTTATTTTTATTGTTAAATTCACCTTATTTAATACAAGCTATCCGTAGAGTTGCGTATTTAGCAACACTAGATAAGCATCTCTCTATGACTGTACCTTCACATAACCGTTAGATACAGAATGCAATTAACTCGACCGTGTAATTATCTGAAACTGGACGATCGGTAGAGATCGTAGTCGTGACGACATTATCGTAACGTTGGTTCGTTCTCAGAACTATGTAGAGCAGTATTATACATACGTAACGAATATCCAAAAAAAATTAGCCAAAGAACGAGTCACCGACATAGCTGTTAAAATTTGCAAGTTGAAGTGGCAATGGGCAGGCCACATCGCTCGAAGAACCGATAACCGATCAGGAAGGTTCTGCAGTGGAGACCACGAACCGGAAGACGCAGCGTAGGTAGGCCTCCCACTAGATGGACCGACGGCATTGTGAGAATCGCGGGCATCCAGTGGATGTAAAAGACCGGCTGTCGTTCAGTGTGGAGGTTAAAGGGGGAGGCCTATGTTTAGCAGTGGACGTCTTCTGGCTGATGATGATGATGAACAAATATCCTCTCTCTGAGAGAAGGCCTGAGTCCCAGCAGTGGGAACATGCAAATGTATGTTGTTTTTAGAGTTCCGTGGCCAAAGAACCACCACAAACCAGAACCATTAGTG
The DNA here is from genome assembly GCA_932305915.1 of Agriopis marginaria. Classification (NCBI taxonomy): domain Eukaryota; kingdom Metazoa; phylum Arthropoda; class Insecta; order Lepidoptera; family Geometridae; genus Agriopis; species Agriopis marginaria. The sequence goes on from OW029932.1 coordinate 1,077,925, forward strand.
GTGAACCACCACTGTGAACCACCTAATTACTAAGCCTGACAGACAGACATCGTAGGCGTAGTAATAAGGTCTTACCATTTGGGTACGGAACCCTGAAAACGGTAAAACCTACAAGAGTTTAAACTTGGCATGATTATAGTACACACTCTAAAGTAAACAAAAAATAAATACTGGCCAAGTGCGATTCGGTGACAAATTTCCGTTCGTTACCAATGTTACCATGTTAAGCAACGTAGGGTACGGTCGGTATTTGGATGAGTGATCGCCTGGGCGTGGGCTTGCGCGCTACTTTTTGTATTTTATGGTGGTACGGAACCTTCAGTGCGCAAGCCCGACTCGCACTTGGCCGGTTTATTTTGTTCTTTTTATACCAGAAACATGCGAGAAAGTTGTAATATTACGGAGTCGCAGTGTGATTATCAATAAAAGATTTCAAGACAAGGCTTTAAAGTTACATATAAAATACGATCAGATCATTAAAAAAACAGATGTATCCAACACAAAAATATTCCATTCTGGCAGCACCAGATCAGCCATTAAAATAGGCAGATTAATAATTATATTCCACGATAAACTGACGAGTTGACCTTTACGTAGTCTGTAATGACTTAATAATTCTAAGATCATATCGCTCTAAATGATGCCGGTACGCATACAATGGCCTACAGTACGCCACTTTTACATATTTTTTACATCGGACTAGGGTAACATTTGTCCGCGATCTTGCCTGATGGAAAGTGATGATGCGGTCGAAGTTGGAGCACGTTTACCCAGTAATAACCTACCCTAGACTTGAACAGTGAACACTCCAAGATTGTAATGCTGCGGAAACACAGACAGGGGCAAGGCATTCCATTGTTTTGCTGTTCTAATTAAGAAAGAGGAGTCAAAACGCTTGGTGCGAATAAATGGCAACCAAGTAAGGGTCCTTGTAAGTAAGGGCGCCTTGCCGTTTGTCTGGACGTCCGGTGATGAAAAGGTGATGGGGGAACAAGTTCGTGAAGTTTCGTTGCACACTCTTTCACTATTCACTAGATAAACTATAATTCAAAAGCCCGGTTCTTGGCCAGCTATCACTTTAAACTTAAAAAAAAACGAAGTGAAACCTTCTTTAGCCGTGTTGAGCGATTTTAGTTGTGGCAAAACTTATGGATTTGTAATGGTGTAATTTCTTTGACTTTCCTCGCGTTTTAGAAAGCACGATAAGTCCACAAAAAATATACACAAGGCATAGAAAGTATCTATAAGTACTATGGGCATTAATAACCCATAGAAACAACACCGTCTTTTTAATATTCCAAAAGCATCATCATTAATCTGCAGTGGAGATCTCCCAAACTCGATCATCGATATCAAGGTCGAATGATTTCGAATCGATTCTTTGAAATCGATATAATCGAGAGATGCGATTCTGAGATAAGAGGGAGATCACGACTTTGACCTGCGGTTCAATAGATTACGTATTTTGAGAGATTAGAATTCTAACAGATAGACAACATGTACCTAAGTAATTACATAATAATAATAATATAAATTTAAAAAAAAATATGAGGTTTCGACCAAAGATATTTAAAACGACCGTCGAATTAAGGGGAGGGCAACCGAGACTCCAGCCCCGTTTACTAATATTTAAGTCGATTTTTTATTTGTAACTCATAATAATTATTAGAAATGGATAACTATGATTTAATAGTATCAGAAAAAACAACATTATTTATTGCACGCCTCATTGCTTTTTACCTTCGGTATAAATCCTCTCCATTCTAAAGTTGCTTGGAAGATATCGCTCTTAGCAATGAAGCCGCCTTTGTTAACTAGTTTTGTAAGCGTTTCTGCTTCTTGTATGTATGCAATACATGATGTGAGTAATCACGCAAGAAATCACTTTCTCGGTCCATGATAGTAAAAAGTTGTTGTATTATGCATTGCGATACGAAAATTGGTGCGGTAATAAATACCTTGCACTAAAATGTCACACATTGCTTGTATGACATTATGCTTATACGGCGTTTGGGAGTTAGCCATCTGGACATTTTTAATCTCTAGTCCGTTACGTATTTGAAAAAGTATGCATCGATATTTTATGAAAATTTACTTTTAACGGTTATCGATAAAGATATTATAGAAAACCAGATCTATTGTAGTTGCTAGTTAAATCGAATCGCTATTGTAATAGATATGGCTCAAAATTTAAATAATATCTCATATAACGAGCACCTAGTGAGAAACATTTTAAGTCCATAAATAGGTTAATTTGAAAGATAATGTCTAAGATAAGAAAACAACGTTGCTGTTTATATGCCATAAGCTTTGCTTTGCTTCACTTTTTTTGTTTATTTTATATATTTATTTATAGAGATACGCCAACAGTGAGCAGATTATACATTCTTAAAAAATACAAAAAATGTATGCAACATTTTAATATATTTTAATTTTACTAAGTAAACTAAATTTTTTAAACACAATATTATTAGTCTCGAACACTATATGAATTTACATTTCAATTAAATAATATTAAACTATAAATAAAATCATAATAGTATCAATGCATACATAAAATATAAAAATAAAATAAATATTCGGGACATTTTTGCACACACGGTCATCTGACCCCAAACTAAGCAAAGCTTGTGATATGGCTGCCAGAGACTGATATACATACATATATAGGTTTAAATAAATACTTAAATAGATATTAACACCCAGATATAGAACAAACACAAACACATAGATCTGATATGAACACCTTTTACTAGTACAGGCGTATACAACATTCGCCAAAAAAGTGGTTAGACACAAAAACTATATAATCAAATAACATAATTATATGATATTCTTAATATTATTTGTCTCTAGTTAGAGACTTTACAATTTTGTTTTTGAAAACATATAAAGAATCATTAAATACATCCAGATCACTCATGGAAACGTTAAATTCATTATAGGTGCGACATAATCTTTGTGTAGGGGAGTTAAGAGCCTCTTATACCAAATTTGACGGTTTTAAATCAATTTTATTCAGTTAAATTACAATATTTGAGCTGGAAAAAAATACATGTCACAGATACATCTGTGTTAGAGTTTATGATTTGGTTCAAAACACGATAGAATAAACTTTCCTCGAACAAAAAAAAATCTGAAACAATGTCGACTTAGTTTATTTTTTTCATTTTATGCTCTTATGAAAACTCGTAACAACTTGAAAATTGCATGTACTGAAAGGCAATATTATTCAGCATTTTTTTATTTGGATAGATTTTTGATAGTGAATAGTGTCGTTTTTTAGTGAAATTAAAAGCGTAAAAAGGACGCGAGAATTTTGGCGCGCCGCGTTCAGTGCCGCGCCAGGCGTCATCGAGGTCGGACCTATGCTCGTTTTTGTCGTTGCACTCCCCCCGCGGGCGTCCTGACTCTAGCATTGTAAAATACATAGTCGCTATAACTTGGCGGGGGCTGAGGGAGCGTTTTGTTGCCTACGCGCCTCGGATAACCTCCCGTTAAGTGCCAAATTGGTTCTAGCAGCTTGCCGCCAACCTAGAATTCGAGAAATTCTGTGCCTGTGTGTGTTTAGTAATAGGCTTTCGTTTACTTGGTGGTGAACAAAAATTTGTCACCGACTCACACTTGGCCATTACCTATTTATTATTTTACTTTGAAGTGTGCACTATAATTATGCCAAGTACGTATTACCGTTTTTACATTAGAGCTAATTGAAATTTAAAAAAAAACGTATGTTTTGTTGGACCACCTTTAGCTTTTACTTTTTATCGTTATCATTATTCTATAGTACGCCTGCCAAGCGTGGAGATTATGGCAACACCCCTCTCTAAGAGGGAGGCCTTGTTCAGCAGTGGACATTTAATAGCTGATAATGTATGTATGTATGTATGTATTATTCTATAGTTAATCCACCATAACATTACATATTCTGTGAAAATTACAACTGGCTATATATTACGGGTCGAAAGATACATCCGTAATATGATAAAACAGACGGACATACAGACAGACAGCGTAAGTTTAGTAATAAAGTCCCGTTTACAGCCTTTGGGTACGGAACCCTAAAAATTAGCTACGATGTTTTTTTTTTTACTGAATACAACTAGTTTATAATATTGCGATAGATATCGTTGAAAGGTAAGTACGGACGGCAGGTCGCGACGCGAGGTCCGCTACAACTCACGTAATAAGGCATACCTACCGCAGATAAGTGCGGTCAACTCGGGGACGTGCGGTACAGCTGGCAAACAAACCTTAAAACAAAATACCTCTCACTGACTCAGTGGAACAATATATGAATATATCCAGATCATCATCATCTGCCAGAAGACGTCCACTGCTGAATATAGGCCTACCTTAACCTCCACACTAAACGAAAGCCTGCCATCTGCATCCACTGGATGCCCGCGACACTCACAATGTCGTCGGTCCAGCTAGTGGGAGGCCTACCTACGCTGTGTCTTCCGTTTCATGGTCTCTACTCAAGAACCTTTCTTCCCCATCGGTTATCGGTTCTTCGAGCGATGTGGCCTGCCTATTGTCACTTCAACTTGCAAATTTTAACTGCTGTCGGTGACTCTGGTTCTTTGGCGAAAATCCACGTTCTGGATTCTATCGCGCAATATCCAGATATGTATCTATAATAGAAGGTATAACGTTTTGTAAAGGCTGACCGTGCATAGCAGCCAATCGCAGCCGCGCGTCGTCTGACGCACGCGTCTAACGCGCGCGGCCGATGCGACAATACTCCATACTATGAAAATGTATGGCACCGCTTCCAAGGTCTGCGTCAGACGCGTGCGGCCCACTACTGACGTCACCATACATTTTTAAATCACATGGACAGGGTACATAGCACGCAAAACAGATGGCCGATGTGGCCGAAAGGTTATCGCATGGAGACCACGGACCGGTAAGCGCAGCGTAGGACGTCCATCCACAAGATGGACGGATGACTTAAAAGAGACCACAGGTAAACGCTGGATGCAGGCCGCTTCCAACCGGCCCTTATGGAGATCGATGGGGGAGGCCTATGTCTAGCAGTGGACTTCCTATGGCTGAAATGATGGATGATGATGATGAATACAAAAGTTGTATTATTGTGTTACCTACATTTTATCTTTCCTGTTTTCCCAACGGTACCCTGGGCCGCGCGTTCAGCTGATCTAGAGTAAGATATCCTGACCTGTGCCCGGATCGCATAAATCGACCAAATATTATGCCCGCGGTCGGATTATGCGTAACCGTGCGCTGCCTAAAGTGCGCCTTTCCTACCTAAACGAATCTTAGGGTGTTCACACACTGGCGGATTGCGATCGTGTGAATCAGCGATTGACTCACTCCACCGACCCATATTATAACCATACCATGATCTTAACTTGTATCGACACAACTAAAACTATATACTGTGTATAAATTGATAAGAAACAAAGTCCACTTAACTGACAGTAAAAACACGATTTTTTGTTTATACGGTTTTTGACCAGGCAATATCGTGTATTTTTGTGCTTGGTGCGCGTAGCAAAGTATATTTAGTTGTAGTCAACTAAGTCCTCAATATGCTCATTTCAAAGGTGCATACCGGACACCACGTTCTCTCAGTTTTAAATGCACAATAATTTCAGTCGATTATTTCCTGCAATGAAGTAAATATAGTAGCATCTTTACTACGGTGAAATGAAGATATGATTCCAGACCGGTGGCATCAACAAAGTACTAGGGCGAAAGGACGAAGGGCTATTGTTCCCTTGATAATGAACAGCTGTTTTTTTTACTGTTTCAGGGTTAGTCCAAAACTTAAAGTTGTTAATAATGACGAGTACGTTGAGTTACTTTCAGTTTGGTACTACCATTTCATGTAGCCCTGTTAATTATTTATTGGGTTTTAATAAAATTAAAAATTAATATTGAACAACATTGAATACGTACAACATTGTTAGGCGAAATATTATTATAGACCAGTCTCAACTCATTAAATTTAATTACACTAACCATGAGATTAAATGAACTGACATAATCATCACTACAACAATCACCAGTCAACGCATAAGAGTCATCAGAGTAAAGTACTAATATCGTGAGTCGCTGGCATCCAGTGTGGTTCTTTTTATTTGAATTATGATCGATTCAAAATATGCCAATTCACGTTCGAACATTCGAGCGTGGCGCACCCTACGGCGATCTTGCGAAACACAACTTTGCAAGCGTCAGTTCTTCGCTATCCCGCTCTAAGCAACGAGTGCACACCAAACAAATGGACCTTTAAACTATTATTACGCCGCGAATAAAGTTATAAAACTATTTAATACACAAAAGACAACAGCCAGCAGCTTCTGAGTGTTTATTCTCACCAGTGTAGTGCCTGTGAACTGATTTTATTAGACTTGCAAGTTTAGATCACGCCGCCATTGCGCCGGCACATACCTCTAACATACGAGGACTCTTTGCCGCCTACAGGACGTTGGATTGGTATGTATTTCTTTCATATTTCAATAAAAGTGTACAGAAGCCCGGCCTTCACATTTTCTAGCATCACACCCTTCCCGCTACCGCGAAAATACTCGACAAAAGAAAATATCCATGAACCAGCACCCGCCGGTGGTGAAAAATTCAATAATTAGTATATTTTCATCACCACAGTGGATGCAAAAGGCAGGCTGTCGTTCAGTGTGGAGGTTAAAAGGGGAGGCCTATGTTCAGAAGTGGACGTATTCTGGCTGATAATGATGATGATGATGATCGTTAATCGATCGCTTATCTGAAACTCGCCATAATCGCAAATCGGCAGTGTGCTAACGCCCTAAACGTACCTTACTCTACGTAAGTGTAGAGTATTTGGGTGTTACCTAATTTCACTGCGGGGAATTTATGGTTGAATGTCATCGGGTAAGGATATTTTCGAAGCCTTATAGCTTTTAGCTTGTCTTCTGGTGGAAGCTCACTGGACAGTCTTGATGTCAGGTTTTTAGGCAAATGAATGTACCAATAGGAAAAAGCTATTAACGTAAAATCAACGAACTGGTTCTTAGGTAAATTGTGATGAAAACAGCACAAATTTCGATAGTTAAAAAAAAAATTGCTCGCATAGCTAATTTTGATGTCCCAGGGAAGGAATTGAAAACGATAATATATCATAGCATCGTCATCAATCTTTTGTGTTATTAATTAATCTTTTTTTTCAAATAGGTTATTGAAATCTTTTCTTGATATTTATTTGAAAGTTTATGACATCTTGATGTACTTAACATAAATAAATAAATATTTCGGGACATTTTTGCACACACGGTCATCTGACCCCAAACTAAGCAAAGCTTGTGATATGGCTGCCAGAGACTGATATACATACATATATAGGTTTAAATACATACTTAAATAGATATTAACACCCAGATATAGAACAAACACAAATGTTCATCACACAAATGTTTGTCCTAGGTGGGAATCAACCCACGCCCCTAAGCTCAGAAGGCAGTATTGTAGAGTTACTTAAAATGTAACTCTACAATATAGTATGCACTTACTTGTCGCGTCTGTATTATGTGTGTTTATGTATGTATGGATAATATTTATTTATTTATTTATTAATATTTATTATACTATGTAGCATTAAGTAGTATTTATTTAATGATATCATTAAAAGTGTTTTAGCATCCCCCGTCGATTCTGTTACGTAAATTCTTTCCATCCAATGGTTGCCTGGAAGAGATCGCTTTTAGCGATAAGGCCGCCACTTGTGGCACTAGCTCGTAAGTGTTTTCTATCGTGTTGTGATTTTTATTTCTGGTGTACACAATAAAGAGTTTCTATTTATCTATCTATGATAATATAAGTAGATAAATAAACAAAAATAAAACAAAATAAATAGAAACTCCTGACTAATATTATAAAAGCGAAAGTAACTCTGTCTGTCTGTCTGGATGTTTGTTCGCTTTTCACGAGTAAACCGCTAAGCCGATCTTAACGAATTTTGGCAGGATGATAGTGTACATCATATGGACGGACATAGGGTACTTATTCTCCCAGAAAACTCGGGAAAACTGGAAAATCGCGGATAGCACCACGGGATTCAGCTAGTAAGAAATAAGCAGGCCTATTGGTCGTCCAGCTGCAACAGGGGTCAAAGATATTATTACCTAGACTCTAGGCGACCTGGATTCGATTAGCACAGGGCCGAAGCAGATGACATAGCAAGAGGCCTATGGGATAAGGAAGGCCGATGAAAAATTATGATGAATACGTAGTAATCCAAAATAAATAGTCTTAAAATAAAAGCAAACCCTAGTTAAACCAAGAAAGATAGACTAGTTAAACTAACAAAAATAAATCGGAAAAGTGCGAGTCGGGCTCGCGCACTGAGGGTTCCGTACTACCACAAATTTCAATAACGAAATTACCCGTTTTAACTTGGTAATGAACAGCAACTTGTCACCGACTCGCACTTGGCCATTATATATTATTTGTTGTTATAATTTAGAGTACGTACTATAATCGTGCTAAGTTTTTGTCGCTTGTACGTATTACCGTTTTTACATTAGAGCTTATACAAAAATACGTAAAAAATACATTTGTTGTATGAGGACCCCTCTTTCGTTTTTACTTTTTTTTAATGATTTCTTGGTTAATACACCGTAACATTACATATTCTGTGAAAATTTCAGCTGGCTAACCATTACGGTTCGAAAGATACAGCCGGTAGGACAGACGGACAGACAAACAGACATCGTAGGCTTAGTAACAGGGTCCCGTTTTTATCCTTTGGGTACGGAACCCTAAAAAGGCACCTCAATAAATATAAAATGACACTTTAACTCAGGTAATAGGCAGCAAATGAAATAAAAAAATACTCCCAACGAACGATCACTCAACGAATCTATAAAATCTATGTCCAATAAAAAGTAGACATAATTTGTTCCATAATACCACATAAATCTTTTTGACGAAGTTCAATACCTTTTACCAACACTTTTTGTGAACCAAAACTTTTCATAGCATTCCATTTCTAACCTTATCTATTTCACAACAAAGCTCACAAGCCATTTTAAAAAGTTACTAGGTAAAATGGTTAAAATAGTTTTATGAAAACAGCGCATTTTATGGCTACATACGAAAAGCCTAGTTAATGGTAAGTAAATACCCTTTAAATCGATGTGATTTCACCTTTGGTACGTAAAAAATAAAGTTTGATTTCGTTTGATATACGGAGCTTTTGAGAAACATGCATTGTCAATCAAAAGCCATGAGTCGTTGTAAAAAGTAAAACAGTTTTATGTGTATTGATGCCGAGTTATAAAATAATACGTATTCAATACTTTAGATAAGTTAAGTGTTTCTCAGATGAGTGTACATTGTATTGGACACACACACAACATGTCTTGTGTATGATAAAATTACACTCATCTATAAAATAAAGATAATTAATAGAAAAAAAAGAACCGACTTCATGACTATATACCTACATTTACAAACTGAAAACTATGTAAAATTGTTTAATTTGTTTAATTTTACGACTGCATTACTTTGTATCCATGGTCATGAAAAACAAAAGGCCAGGTCGCCATGGAAACACTTCTTTGTTTTTTTGAAGTTCTGTTCTAGGAACAGTTCCTCTATGTTTGCTGTTCAGTTGACAGCGTCGCTAGTGGAGAACAAAGTATGAAGTTCACCAAGAAATTACTGTAGTTCCAATTTTACCCACCTTAACAGCTAAGTTGGTGGCACTGTACAATGTACTTACATTGAATTCGTTGCTTATTGTATTGTATAATCGCGTAACAGAAAAAACACAGTCGAATTGATAACCTCCTCTTTTTTGAAGTCGGTTAAAAAAGAACAACAGGGTAACTCATTAAGACTGTACTAAGCCGAAAAGAGGTCAGTGGACTCATCATTATGAACAACTTTTAATATGGGACCAACCCCGAAATCGCGAAAAAAAAATAGCTTTTTCATAGAAAACGATCATTGACCCTCGACAAAATGTATGGAACAGCTGTTTTTTTTCCGCGATTTCAGGATTGGTCCCATAGGGCAACAATAGAAAAAAAATATCATTCTACATGGTGGTTTTACCCACATATATGGACAAGTCATTTTGTAACGAGTCGTGCCAAGCTTGGGATCGTTATGCTCATCATTATGAACAACTTTTACTATTAGACAAACACTGAAATCGCGAAAAAATATCAGCTGTTTCATACATTTTGTTAGGTTTGATTTGTGAATGAAACAGCTGATATTTTTTTCGCTATTTCAGTTTTTGTCCCATAGTAAAAACGATTCCCTTTCGGCTTAGCATACCTTTTATTTATAACCCTGTATATAAATCCATGAAAAATATTATATTCACAAAATCTGATATTCGTGCTATTATAAAATCTGACTTCCAATTTCCTATCATGTTTCACGTTTGTACGAAATTGTGCGTTCCAAGACAATACCTTCTTTGTTTCGGTACTCACAGGTTATTAAAAATATTTCAGCCATATTTTAGCTCATTTCAGAATTCTCCGAAATAATATTCAATAACAGAATTTCAGGAACCCGACAGCAATCCTTTTAAGTTTGTAAATCGAAGCAGAATACAGACTACGACTGGCAATGGCCAGAACTCTTTGAGCTCCAACATTTATAGAAATACCTGAAATTTAGTACTTGAGAGAGGGGCATCATAGTTCATTTTGTAATGGCCAAAATGTATGCAAGAGATCGCTGTAACCAGTTTATGTTGACCCTTTATAGTTGTGTGTTTCGTTTTGTTTGTTTTTGTAGCGCGGTTCTGGTTCAGCTCAACTAGCCAGTCTAAAAACCAGTCGAAATCAGTGAAGAGTCAGGGTAATCATTGGATGGATGACCGCTACCAATCAAAAAACACAATTGCTGGCTTTGTTTGCTCTATAATGACAATTAGAGAGAAAAGAACGGCCTTTTTAGGTTAGGTTAGGTTTTTTGTATTTTGTGTTTGTGACTTTTATCCTTCCTTTTTTCCTTTATTTTGTTAGTACTATTGGCTTTTTGGGTCACCATAAAGCATCGTACATAGCCTAACATCGGCCTAACAAGTACGGTCGTGCATGGAGTACTGCTCTCACCTTTGGGACGGATCAGCTAAGTATCAGCTTGGGGCGTTAGAGTCTATCGAGAAACGTGCCAAGAGGCTCATCGGCAACGAATCCCTGGTTCAGACTAAGCTCCTTAGTCTTGAGCATCGACGTTTAAAGTTGCTAGTCTATCGGTCTTTTTATCGAATACATTTCGGAGAGTGTGCATCGGATCTGCATGATCTAATTCCCTCCTGCCCATTTTTCTATCGGACTGCCATTGCGGGCACAAAAATTGACACCGCTTTATGGTTGATATTCCAAAAACCCGTACAAAGTGCTTTGATTCCACTTTCATTATGCGAACTGCTAGTCTGTGGAATGCGCTGCCTGAATGGGTGTTCCTCGATAGTTACAATCTGATTGTCTTCAAATCACGAGTTAATCGGTTTCTTCTAGGCTAGCGTGCTCCATCGTAGACCGCATCTTCGGTTAACATCAGTCAAGTTAGCGGTCAAACGCAAGCCTAATATTAAATAAAAAAAAATAGCACTATTAGATTTTAGGGTCACCATAAAGCATCTTGCAAATCCTAACAAATATTGCTCTAGAATGACGAATAAAGATTACAAAACACGCTATAGCCCCAAGTTTTAAATGCCACTCGCCATCACACCCACCCATAGACTTACCTGGTTGAAAGTGGCTTTGGTGATCTATTAAGATCAGGTTAGGACCAGCTAATGGAGCATCTCCTATTTGTCACAAGTGCTACAGTTAATTCCAATCCACAGCTACCAGTATATAGACGTAGTTTTCGTTTTGTGATGTTTGAACTGTCCAAAAACTCTGACACGGGTCAGAGCTTGTCAGGGGGGTCTAGACAAGACCCACATTCTGTTAGCGTTAACGCCTGCAGAAAGATAAAATTTTATGAAAATGTTTTATTTTTATTTTTATTATTATAATTCGCCCATCGGGCCGGCTAAAGCCTTTAAGGCCATACCGCCTATTCTTCTGTTTTGTATAGTCTTAATTACGTCAAACAAGTCATAGTCACAGTCAGAGTCAAGCTAAGTAAGTCACGGTCAAGTCAAACTCATGCCTCTGTAAAGTGGTGGGAACTTTACAAGAGGCTCCTATGGAGATTTGGAAACAACACGAAAAGACACGTTTCATCTCGTTATATCACTTTCCCACACTCGAGCACGTTTACGAGCACTTAATGAATAATAATTCACCACCTAGAACACATTAACACTCGAAAATACACTAGTTTAGGAAAATAATCCAACGAGCCGACATGTTATTTTCCACGTTGGCGCCAAAACCTCTTATGAAAATGACATTAGCTTGAGATAACATTTCTCAAACTGATGTCATTGTCAATGTCATTTTCATACAATTTCATCTTTCCGCAGGCGTTAACGCTAACAGAAGTGGGTCTTGTCTAACCACCCGTTCTATATGAATGTTGTTTATAAAGCTTGGAAGGAGACGAAGGGTCCAGTTATGGTGGCTGCAGCGAGGATCCTTGTACAATGAATTGCATTAAGCGACAGCCTCTACGAGCTATGAATGTTCTTAATGTATGGATACGATTTGATCGCCCCAGGCGTTTAGAGATATGCTTACAGTTGTCGATAAAATCACAATAAAATTATAAATGCGAGATATTTTATATTCTTGTTTCCTGTATTTGTTTTCTATTTCTTTGTTTGTTATCTTCTCACGATTAAAATGTATTGTAAGATAAAAAGTGAAATAGAATATATTTTTATTTTATTTTTCATTGATAACAACACTAACCAATACGGTTATGAGATAAATAAAAATTACAGCTATGAGAGAAATAGTTATACAAAAGTCAAATAGAAGTTTTCACTAATACAAACTTAAATATACATTTCCCCATAGAGCCGCGCTGTAAGTACCTAATATGTATTGGTATCCGTTCCATGTTTTATTAAAGTTTGAGCAGATACACATGTAATCGTTTATGAAAATTCCGGTATAATTGATTAGATAGATAATACAAATGAAAATTTTCATAAATTATGTTGGGCCATAAATCTACCGAAAAAAATATAATTTTACTTAAAATTTATATAAGGCATTTCTTTATATTTACAAAAATACGAGTAACTTACGACAGGGTTTTACTAGTTCTCCATGAAAATTCAATTCAATTCAGGATACAGCGAAAATAATATCTAAATATACAAATAATATATTTGTCTATGTAATAATGTCTTGACAATGTAAAAAATAATAAGTAATAAAAAACTACCTGTACCTATCAATAAAGCACATCTCTTTACAATAAACATTCGATCAACTCAATCAGCTCTTGAATCAGCTAATCTCGAGATATCGATAAACTTACCACCGTTTATCGATATCATCATTAAATATCGATGGTCTGCTTTTCCCATCTCTACGCCAGCGAAAGCTTCAAGTCACGACTGGTTAGCTTTACACAGGGCTCTTATTATTTCTTGCTATTCTGTGTGCTTCGTCTACTCATTTTTCAATTTTAATATAAGAATACTTTACGTTAGGTATTTTTATTATGAAGATGCTTCGGAGTTATGTTGGTAATGCTCTATTCGCAGGTGGGTACTAATTTTAGATCTTTCTTCATTAAGTGCGTGTAATAATGAAACCTTTATTGTTCTTTATCACTCATGTAAGATAGCCCGTTGGTCCAGTTGGTAGTGAACCTACTTTCTGAGCTTGGGGGCGTGGGTTCGATTTCCATCTAGGACAAACATTTGTGTGATGAACATTTGTGTTTGTTCTATGTCTGGGTGTAAATATCTATTTAAGTATGTATTTAAAACTATATATGTATATCAGTCTCTGGCAGCCATATCACAAGCTTTGCTTAGTTTGGGGTCAGATGACCGTGTGTGCAAAATGTCTCGAAATATTTATTTATTATTTATTTATGTACGTTGTAAGTTGTTGTTATTTTTACAAGCTTTTCTATACTAATATTATAAAGAGGAAAGATTTGATTGTTTGCATTGAATAGGCTCCGAAACTACTGAACCGATTTGAAAATTTTTTTCACTGTTGGCAAGCTACACTATCCCCAGGTAACATAGGCTATATTATATTTTCAAAAAAAAATAGGGATCCTTACTATAACTCCAATAGTGTAACCCAAGGTGTAAAAAAAAATAGATTTACAATTTTAACTTTGCGTGTTTGACAGTTCAAAGACAGGGCAACGCCTGTCAGGCCAGCTAGTATTAAATATGCTAACTTCGCAGTGGTTACATATTTGAGGCGTTTAGGGGCCGTTGGGGACCTGGAGCTCACCTCGTTTAAAAAAAAACAGAGCGCTTGGTAATTGCGACGCATGACCAAAATGCTGGCGTGTTTCTGGCACAACGCATAAGCCATTCAGCGTGGTAATACCGCCAGCGTGCTGGGTACACTGCTAACTGGTATTGGGCTTGAGCATTCGGATTGTCTTTATACCTTCAACGGTCTATGGGCAGTCTAACTGTATTTGTAGTGTTAGTATTAGCTTGTATTTTGCTTAGTTAATAAAGGCACTAGCCCAGTAAAAAAAAAAAGATTTTATTTAACTTGCCATGTTTGTTAGTTTGTTCGGGCCAAATTTTGCAAGCTAAATTAGAACCAGTTTCTTCAAAACCGTTTCTACAGTAAATTTGTATATACCTTTAGTTCTGGTGACTTCTTAAACTAGCTTTTGACATTTTAGACCAAAAGATGAAAAAAAAAAACATATTAATAATCGATTCGTTGATAAAAACACTGTTTTAAACTATCACGGTTATTCACTAAAGACCGAAAACAATATATAGTCCGGTCAATTTAGACATTCGAAGTTACATAAAGTCCCAACAAGCTGAAAATCAGTGACATTGTTCAAAACATAATTATAAACAATGCCTAGAAGTTCCCCATCATTCCCGTGTATGGTTTTTTTTTTATTCAAGGTCAAAGGTCAAAAAAATAAGTTTTTCGCGATTTTCAGCAAAACTGTAAGTTTTATCATAAAAGTACCTCAGAGAAAAATTGTAGATCATAAAATTATCTATAAAAAATGTTTCAATACTTTTTTTCTTACGAGCCACCGTTTCTGAGATATAACGATTCAAAAAGTTATAAAAGTTGTTATCGTCATAATATGCACACGTTTCCACGCCACCTATGAGGTAGTGTACTTAGCAACTTTTTAAATCGTTATATCTCAGAAACGGTGGCTTGTAAAAAAAAAAAATATTGATACATTTTTTATAGATAATTTTATGATCTACAATTTTTATTTGAAGTACTTTTATGATAAACTTACCGTTTTGCTGAAAATTGCGAAAAAATAATTTTTTTTGACCTTTGACCTTGAATTAAAAAAAAAAACATACACGGGAATGATGGGGAACTTCTAGACATTGTTTATAATTATGTTTTGAACAATTTCACTGATTTTCAGCTTGTTGGGACTTTATGTAACTTCACTCTCATTTTTTGGTCTAAATTGACCGGACTAATATATAAATACCTAATTGATCCGTTGATGTTTCGTAATAATCATTAATACGTAACTACAATATTATTCTTACAAAATAAAGCCATCCCTCCACTTTCAGCAATCGATATGCAAAACCCCGTAATGGAATCGCTCAATCGAACTAATGTTAGGATAGTGGAGTGATTTATAACTCCTCGAACAAGAAAAATGACTATAAAACACAATCGGACCTTTAGAAAGTACGACACGACACATTTATCATCATCATCATCAACCAGAAGACGTCCACTGCTGAACATAGGCCTCCCCCTTTAACCTCCACACTGAACGACAGCCTGCCTTTTGCATCCACTGGATGCCAGCGACCTACCTACGCTGCGTCTTTCGGTTCGTGGTCTCCACTCAAGAACCTTTCTTCCCCATCGGTTATCGGTTCTTCGAGCGATGTGGCCTGCCCATTGCCACTTCAACTTGCAAATTTGAACAGCTATGTCAGTGACTCTGGTTCTTTGGCGAACGTTTCGGATTTTATCGCGCAAAGAAACTTTGCACGACACATTGCGACCCTCAAAATATTTACACATATGGCGGAACTAGCTGCGCCCTGCGGTATCATTCGCGTAGTGATGAAAAATGGTGATGCTGATTTCTACACCACTTTTTTGTACTTTTGTAGTTAAAAGTTTATGTGGTCGAGAGGAACCTTCAATTCACGAGCCAGTCACGTACTTTATTATCAGTTTATTTCTATACTAGCTGAATCCCGCTACTTCGTAAGCGTAGAGCTCGGCCTTCGGCTTCGCTACTACAACCCGTGTGTTATTCTATTGTATAAGCTATATTATTGTAAACTTTCATTAAAATCCATTCGGTAGTTTTTGCGTGAAAGAGGAACAAGCATCCATACATACAAACTTTCGCGTTTATAATATTAGTAGGAAGTAGGATTATGTCCATGTTCCATTATGTGACAGCCTGTCACATCAGTTCAATGCTGGATTGATCTTCTGATTTTACTTCTATTTAATACTTATATCAGTAAAAAAAACATTTAGGTATAAAATATAGTTGTAAATTAGTTGGTACGGTAGTCCATACCAACTAATTTACAATGATTTTATACCAAAATGGAAACATTTAACTAAGATAAGTATAATTAGTAAAGACAGCAAATTAAGAGCACCCAAACAGCAATGGAAAGAAGCATGTTGAAAATTAGGAAAATTCAAAAAGTGAAGAATGTGACCATCAGGCAAAAAACTAAAGTTACAGACGCTCTTATCCATGCACTCACACTTAAATGGAAGTGGACCGGACACATCTCACGATATACAGACAAGAGATGGACCATTGAAACCACACGATGGAAAGGCCCATCAGGGAAAAGAAATGTTGGAAGACCAATGAGACGGTGGGCTGATGATTTTATTCAAGAAGTAGGAAACGATTGGATACATTTTGGTAGAGACAGAGAGTTATGGAAGAAGATGGAGGAGGCCTTTACCCTTACAGGGGTCCATATTTCAATCACAGATACTAATACCACTAACATAATTTAAGCAAACTTACTAACAAACGACTAACAAAATTTCAAATGTACAGAAGAAATATGGAATAAACGGCTTTATTATTATTATTATAAGTATAATTAGTAGAGTGAAAATCTACGGTATTTTTACTTTACATATTTTTAGGTTTCAAAATCTTCTGTTTTATGGAAAACAGCATGATGATTTTTCATTACCCAGGAGTATTTTAGCTCCGGTGCCCCGGTGGCTCAGTTGGTAGTGAACCTATCTTCTGTGCTAGGGGGCGTGGGTTCGATTTCCATCTAGGACAAACATTTGTGTGATGAACATTTGTGTTTGTTTTATGTCTGGGTGTAAATATCTATTTAAGTATGTATTTAAAAATATATATGTACGTATATCAGTTTCTGGCCGCCATATTACAAGCTTTGCTTAGTTTGGGGTCAGATAACCGTGTGTACAAAAATGAACCAGATATTTATTTATTTTATTTATTCGAAAATGAACCTTTAAGAATAAGAATAAGAATAAGAATAACGTTTATTGCTTTAAACTGTGTACAAAGGTGTTACATAAAGTTTTAGATCCAACAGTCTATCCTAGCGGACGTGCAATATTTGGTATCTAGGTACTATAACATACATAAGGGTGACATCGAATAAGTATGTCGAGAAGAAACATTAAAATAAAAATAAAAAATAACATAATTATATCATATTTTTGGTAAACAATCATTAGAAATATAGTATAAGCATGTAAGTATAAACATGTGTACAACTTTAAAACAACTATACCATTGGCTTTTAATGTTAGTATCTTTTACGGTTATTTCGGTGAAAATACACCCGATATAATGTCACTTCGTGTTCCCACAGTTTTGAATCGTACCCTATAAAGGTGCTTTTAGCAAAACCATCAGCTCTTTAACGGATTATAATCGCCGTAGCTTTTTGGTTGATTTAGATTTATGCTTCCACGTCTAATGAACTATCCCTAATGTATGCTTTATAGTTCACGTTGACAGTATCGAGACTTGCGGCAACTAAGGTCTAGTTCACACTAGTTTGAATCTTATGGCAGCTAAGGATCGGAGCTAAAGATTGGAGCTAAGGACGGGAGCTAAGGATTGGAGCTAAGGATCGAAGCTAAGGATCGGAGCTAAGCATGGGAGCTAAGGATGGGCTAAGGATGGGAGCTAAGGATAGGAACTAAGAATGGGAGCTAAAGACCGGAGCTAAGGATCGGAGCTAAGGATGGGACCTAAGGATTAGAGCTAAGGATCGAAGCTAAGGATCGGAGCTAAGAATGGGAGCTAAGGATGAGCTAAGGATGGGAGCTAAGGATGGGAGCTAAGGATGGGAGCTAAGAATGAGAGCTAAAGACCGGAGCTAAGGATCGGAGCTAAGGATGGGAGCCAAGGTTCGGAGCTAAAGATCGGAGCTAAAGATCGGAGCTAAAGATCGAAGCTAAGGATCGGAGCTAAGGATGGGCTAAGGATGGGAGCTAAGAATGGGAGCTAAAGACCGGAGCTAAGGATCGGAGCTAAGGATGGGAGCCAAGGTTCGGAGCTAAGGATCGGCGGTAAGGATCGGATCTAAGGATCAGATCTAAGGATGGGGAGCTAAGGATCGGATCTAAGGATGGGAGCTAAGGATTGGAGCTTCAGATCGGAGCTAAAGATTGCAGCTAAGGATCGGAACTAAAAGGATGGGAGCTAATGATCGGAGCTAAGGATGGGATCTAAGGATGGGAGCTAAGGATAGGAGCTAAGGATGGGAGCCAAGGATGGGCTAAGGATGGGAGCTAAGGCTGGGAGCTAAGGATGGGAGCTATGGATGGGAGCTAAATTGGAAGATAAGGATGGGAGCTAAGGATAGGAGCTAAGGATGGGCTAAGGATGGGAGCTAAGGATGGGAGCTAAGAATGGGAGCTAAAGACCGGAGCTAAGGATCGGAGCTAAGGATGGGAGCCAAGGTTCGGAGCTAAGGATCGGAGGTAAGGATCGGATCTAAGGATCAGATCTAAGGATGGGGAGCTAAGGATCGGATCTAAGGATGGGAGTTAAGGATTGGAGCTTCAGATCGGAGCTAAAGATTGCAGCTAAGGATCGGAACTAAAAGGTTGGGAGCTAAGGATGGGAGTTTAGGGAGGCTAACTCACGCAGCGCATCAGCACATCTCACCCAGTCTGCTATACCTCTTAGCATTAGTGGAAACGGTCCTATAGTTTTATAGCTTAGCTTTATCTCTTTCATAGCTTAGCTGTATAGCACAACTCTAGTGGAAAGGCACGCTAATGGTTAGCTTTCTATAAAGTTTCCATACTGCTCTGATTTATATCCTCCATAAGAAGTAATGCTGATAGATTGTTTTGCATTAATATTAATTTTTGCGATCAACATCCTGGATTAAGCGATATTGAAGCGACTAGGTTCCTGGCGCTCCTGCTAGTGTTATTTGAAATATCCAGACAACGTTAGCATGGCGCTCTGGCTGATGTTTTATAACGATCATTTGGTTCTTATATTGTTTATTTTATTTATTACTAGCGGCACGCCCCGGCTTCGCACGGGTATAGATATATGGCTTACTAGCTGACCTGACAGACGTTGCCCTGTCTTAGAACTGTCAAACACGCAAAGATAAAATTGTAAATCTTATTTTTTACACCTTGGGTTACATTATTGGAGTTTTAGTAAGAATCCCTATTTTTTTGAAAATATAATATAGCCTATGTTACCCGGGAATAGTGTAGCTTCCCAACAGTGATAGAATTTTTCAAATCAGTGCAGTAGTTTCGGAGCCTATTCAATGCAAACAAATAACTAAACAAACAAACGAGCAATCAAATCTTTCCTTTTTATAATATTAGTTTAGATGTCACCCGGGGATAGTGTAGCTTCCCGTCAGTGAAAGAATTTTCAAATCGGTTTAGTAGTTTCGGAGCCTGTTCAATGCAAACAAACAAACAATCAAATCTTACTTCTTTATAATATTAGAATAGAAGTATAGATAAACATATTTCAGGGTTCCTAGAGCATTGTCGGATTCGGTTGGATCTGGACGGAAATGGGTATGTCCTAAAACTGTGACTGTGAATAGGACGCTGCTGCCCATCTTCCGGTGGTTCTGCCACCGGAAGATGGGCAGCAGCGTCCTATTAGTACACAGTGAACATATTGCTATTCCCAAGCCACCTGCCAAGCGTAGGGATTATGGCAACACCCCTCTCTAAGAGCGAGGCCTTTGTCTACTTTGTCTAGAAGCGGACGTTAAATGCGTTTAATGAATGCTGATGTGATCTTCTGAATCCTCGAACCCGTACGAAGCGCTTTGATTTCACATTTATTGTGCGAACTGCTAGTCTGTGGAATTCGCTGCTTTAGTGGGTGTTCCCCGATAGTTATAATCTGGGTTTCTTCAAGTCGAGAGTGAATAGGTTTCTTCTAGGCAAGCGTGCTCCATCGTAGGCCGCATCATCGCTTAACATCAGGCGAGTTGGCGGACAAGCGCAAGCCTATTTATAATTTAAAAAAAAAAACCTATCATACATCATAATAATAAATCTTTTTTTTTACTACTGCCACATAATTTCGCATCATAAAAGTCTGATGACAATTTACATGACGCTTTCAGCCCCGCCATTGCCGTCATGTAAAAATTTATATCCGTTTGAAGTTATGAGGTCGCTGGATATATAGCTTTTGATTGCATTCAGTTACCGCATCGATTGTAATCAAACTGGATAGGATAATAGCCAATTTCATCTAAAGCAAGTAGTATTTCTAAAGGAGGACGGTGGCATGCACCAAAAAAAACAGTCGACTCTTTTTTTGAAGTCGTATAAATGAGTTCATTCGCAAATATGTATTTTTAAGAATAAGCCTTTTTAAGAATATGTCCCTTGATGCAACTCGTGACTAAAATGCTGGCCTCTACTTTGCTCAAAGGGTGAGCATCGCCATACAACGTGGTAATGGGGCCAGCATTTTGGGAACAATTTCCACTGGTAGCGGTTTAATAGAGTGATAGTTAGTTTTTAACTTGTAGTTTTTTTTAATTTTAATTTTAATGTTTGGTAGTAATAGTTTTAGGTTATAAATACCTGTGTTATTTGAAATAACATAATTATGTCCCTTTAAGAATAAGTCTTTTAAAGAATAATTTTCTTTAAGAATAAGTCGTTTTAAGAATGAGTTGTTACAAATAAGGCATTTACCGATAATAGATAAGACTATAGGTCAGTTTGCGAATAGGACCTATTTCGACTAAACCATTTCTCCGCCTATTCGTGCTAGGTGTTAGTGAGGTTGTTTATCTTACTGTCACTCTGGAGGTGACATTAGTTTGGTTGCCCGGCGCAACTGATGTGCTGTCATCCATAATGTCACAACATCTAACAAAAGAACACTGTTTTAAACGATCACGGTTGTTCCCTACAGTTATATGATTATTTACTGGATATTTAATAATAAATATTCGGGACATTTTTGCACACTCGGTCATCTGACCCTAAACTAAGCAAAGCTTGTGATATGGCTGCCAGAGATATACATACATATTATATAGTTTTAAATACATACCTAAATAGATATTAACAACCAGATTTAGAACAAACAAATGTTCACCACATAAATATTTTTCCCTAGATGGGAATCGAACCCACACGCCCAAGCTCAGTAGTTAGGTTAACTACCAACTTGACCAACGGATCATTTACCGTGGTAAGGTTGTGGAATGAGCTCCCGATATTTCAGTGCAGTTACATGCACGATACTGTCTTATAAATCGAGGAACGCTGGCTGCTTGCACGAAAAATTGTCACGTTCTGCCTGAGCTGCGCGTGCAAGCGAGAGCGCAGAACAAGCGATAGAGAGGCACGATTGGCCTAAGCGTTATCACGTAAAATTAGACAACCCCTTTTTTATCATTATTTGAGCCATCCAGTTGTGCCCAATCCAAACTTCGATGTATCGACTTTGCTTTCCTATCGTACATTGAGCATGTTTATTATCGACGATATATTCTCAAAAGTTACGGTCCTGTGCATCTCACGGTACACGTTATGAATATTAACTGATTCCAGACAAAACATGGAAATGTATCTAGTATAGATTAGTTCAGGAGATATGGGGTCATTTATGTTACGGCAGATTTTTGCAAGTTGAAGTGACAATGGGCAGGCCACATCGGTCGAAGAACCGATAACCGATGGGGAACAAATGTTCTTGAGTGGAGACCACGAACTGGAAGACTTAGCGTAGGAGGCCTTCCACTAGATGGACCTACAACATCGTGAGAGTTGCGGGCTTCCAGTGAATGCAGATTGCAAGTTGTTCAGTGTGATATTCTAAGGGTGAGGCCTATGTACAGCAGTGGACGTCTTTGGATCGATTAGTCAATGGATCTTATCTATTTTAAATTTGTTGATGTGTTGATAGAATACTCTTAATTATGTATGGTTTAAGATGTTTATTTTCTGATAAGAGTTTTATATACATTTACGTGTAAGAGAAATTGCAGGATATTCTTAACAAATAGTACTTAATAATATCAATAAATACAATAATATCCAGATAGGTACATATTTAAGTAACGTAATTGATTAAGCAAATCTTATTATATTATAGCACAATTTTAAGTTAAAAATTAAAAGCAACTTGTAATAGAAGAAATCGAATGCTTCCGAACTAAAACTCTTTATACTCCCGAAACGAAGTTTTCAATTCCTATTTTACTGCGCCATATTTTTGTATTGAAATCGTAAAGTGCTGTTTAAAATGCATTCGCACTTAGACGAAGGAATTGAATTCAATACGGTTAGTTGTGGTCACGTCTTTTGCAGACAGCTACTATGGCGTATTGAGAGAACAGGTTGATAGATAAGATGTTTATTTAAATTATTTTCATGACAAACGCAAATATCACAATCACGGATATTATAATAACTCTCTTTTTCTCTATCTTTCTGTTTGTTTTCATCCGTTTTTATATGAGTATACGGCTAAAATGGACTCAATGAAATGTGGTATAGAAGAAATATGGACCATGTAGCTAAATGGACCTCATCACTTTTTGCCGTGCCCCTCATATCTGTGGGTTATCCACCATCACCCATCAAGCTTTAATTAATGATCATACGCCATCTTCCTCTTATCACCGGCGACATGCAGCGCATCGTACACTGATGTATGTAAAGTAGTACGAATCTGTAGTGCAAGTACCGTTCTTTATCGATCATCAAATTTGACAGTTGAGATTGTCAAATTCGATAAAATGCCATTTGGTCAGTACTGTCTATGATCGATTCTTTGGCATTTTATCGAATTTGACGTACGATAAAGAACGGTACTTGCACTGCTGGTCTGGTCAGACCGACCACGTATCAGGCTGAGGCTTCGAGGTTGGCATGATTATAGTTCTTATAATTTGTCGCTGTCTTTCCTGGAAACATCACCGTATTTCGCTAAGTCCTTGTCAAAATAAGCCCAAATAGACTTAAATATAGGTAATACATCAATAGATACCTACTCGTTTTATGTAAATAAAATCAGCAAGTGCGATGCAGGCTCGTGAACTGAAGGTTCCGGATTAAAAAAAAAAAATGCAACAAAAAATCGCGTCTGACGTTGTTTAACTTGGTGACCGCACGAGAACTGGCGGTGAACAGAAATTGGTCACCTACCCGCACTTGGCCAGTATTTATTATATTTTATTGTTTTACTTTGACATTATCTACAATCATGTCAAGTTAGACGCTTGTACGTATTACAGTTTTTACACTATAGAAAATACAATAATACGTTTAAAAATCCATTTGTTGCATGGGGAACCCTGTTTTTTTTAAATTTTTTTTTTTACTTTATTAAGATTTCATAGTTAATCTGCTTTAATATTACATATTCTGTGAAAATTTCAACTGGATATCTATGACGGTTCGAAAGATACAGCGATACCAAAGGTAGGACGGACAGACAGATAGATAGACAGACAGACAGCTTAAGCTTAATAATAGGGTCCGCCATTACACCCTTTGGGTACGAAACCCTAAAATAATACAAAAACAGGCGAGTCTCGGGTGACAAATGAAATTCTAAGTTTTGTGGTAAAGTGTGTAAGCAACTAACTTGCATTATCACATAGGTAAAAAAAAAACCTATCTGAACCTATTATTTATAAAAAAAAAAAAAAAAAAAAAAAAGTCAGTCAAAAATAAGATTTCATCTCCACACTATACAATGTTGCATTGATATAATCTCGCACGCATTTGGAATAATTCTAGCAAACCATAGAGTGGTGAGATTACACTTGCTTTCGTATAACGACCAATGATACAGACACCTTATCTGGCGATCTCTATAGGGTTGTCAGTACAAAAATAAAAGGTTTAACAAACAAAAAATGAGCACCATTTTGGTCTGACAGCTGGTTTAGTCGACATTGGACCTATTCGCAAAAAGGCCTAAAGTCTTATAAGGACTTGTTCGCAATATGCCTTATTCAGGAAATGGCTTATTCGTATAAAAACTCATTCTTAACAAGTCTTATTCTTAGAGCGGCTTTCATGATCGTGCTATACATACCAAACATAGATCTATTCTGTATTAAAAAAAACATTGGATAAAAAGGGATTTTCATATTTTATTCTAACTCATCGGAATACGAGAACAAAAAAACTTCTTCTCTTCTCTTCTCTTCTCTTCTCTTCTCTTCTCTTCTCTTCTCTTCTCTTCTCTTCTCTTCTCTTCTCTTCTCTTCTCTTCTCTTCTCTTCTCTTCGCTTCTCTTCTCTTCTCTTCTCTTCTCTTCTCTTCTCTTCTCTTCTCTTCTCTTCTCTTCTCTTCTCTTCTCTTCTCTTCTCTTCTCTTCTCTTCTCTTCTCTTCTCTTCTCTTCTCTTCTCTTCTCTTCTCTTCTCTTCTCTTCTCTTCTCTTCTCTTCTCTTCTCTATCTCTACATAGTATAAATTGAAGTCGCTTTCCGCGTCTGTCTGTCTGTCTGTATGTCTGTATGGCCGCTAACCTCCTCCTAAACCACGCAACGGATTTTGATGCGGTTTTCACCATCAGTTAGATACATTTTCAAGGAAGGTTTATATATATAACTAGCGACCCGCTCCGGGCGGGCGGATCGCTAGTTAAATATAGAAAACAATCGCGTCTGCAATGTAAGCGACGACGCATAAAATGAGTCCTTTGTTTGTCTCGAAAAATAACAAGTGCTTTCTTAGATTTTTCCTTTTTCTAAGTGGCAACCCTAGCTAACATAGCGCAACACAACACTATAATTCAATACATAGGCCAGTGTATAGGTTAGCTTAATTTGATTTGCAGTAAATTTACGGTTAGTGTGAAAAGTGAAAACTGAGAAACGTGCTTGTGCTTATATGAATAGGTCTTTGGGTAGGTACAGTCCAGTTAACGAGGTAGGATTCAAAATGAAACTACGATATATATTCTACTTATGTGCTTTTTAGGGTTCCGTACTCAAGGGGTAATAACGGGACCCTATTACTTAGCCTACGATGTCTGTCTGAATTTCCGTCTGTCCTACTTATTAATGGCTATATCTTTCAACCGTAATAGATAGACAGTACCCTATAAATATGGCTCTGTTTCGGCTCGAGTCAGCGGCGACGTTGACGTCTACACTGTAAACGAAATTTTATACGAAAAACTATTAATAATAAACGTCCACACAAACTTGGTGTTCTCAAAACGAAAACAAAATGTTTCATACCCCTGCACTCGCTAGCTTCATTGCCCTGCCGAAGATACGAACTAACTACGGCAAGACTATGATTACTTTTGAAGGAGCGTGCCTTTATAACAAACTACCCTCGGAAATTAAAAACACCAAGTCGTTCAAAACATTTAAAAAGCTACTTGCTGAGCATGTTATGACAATATAGAACGAAAGCAAATGTGTTGGACGAATAATAATTGGATGGATGTTATCTACTTTATATACTTATTGTTTTGTTCTACATGTTTGTATTGTAATTTATTAAGTTATTTTTGCGACGACGAACTGTAAATTTATTGTTAGCAGTGTTCTCATGGAAGTGATGTAACATCTTATATGAGAATAAATGTCTATAAACCTAAACGACAACTTCACCGCTCCATTAGACACTACACTAGACCATAGAAGTGACATTTAAAGAAAATTAAGTTAATTGTATAAAGTAAAAAGTAATGCCGTGAAACTTGTTTTTTGTCTTCGAACTGTTGGTGCACCTTGTGAAAACACAGGAAGTAATTTTTGCTGCTTTATTTCACAATTTTGACAAGTAATTCACGTGCTATCAAAACGCCAGTTCGATTGTGACTGAAGTGGATTGTGCCCCGGAGCCTATATTGTGCGGTCCACGTCAAGAAGTTCGTCCCGTATCTTCCCCCTATTTACTTATATCAATGCGCTACTCTGAGTTTTTATAAAAAGCCAGCTGCTAAGGACCATATTGTCACAATCATACACTATGTCACTGGCACATGTGTCACTGGCAACACACACTGGTCAAAGACCCTTATTTTTGGACTGTGGTATCTTGGACGAGAAGATGTCACGCAATTTCCCATTTCCAATTTTTAACATCACATTGGTTTTAATTAACTATGCAGTTTAAATTATAATCATCAAGATTTACCAGCAGCCCGTACATCAGTTCGATTGCAATCCACGTCATCACATCACTGGCATCCACACTGGTTAAAGACTGGTGGTATTTTTGACGAGAAGATGTAATTTTCTCTGAATCTGAGCCGCCGCAGTTATTGCAATAATAGACATGATGACTAATATTTGATTTATTACAAATAACCGGCTAAGCGATTAATATACCTAAATACATTACACATAATGAAAAAAATAATTTAAATTGGCTGATAAATCTCTGAGATACGAGTGTTTAAAGTTTTAGGTGGGGATAGAGAGGGGATGCTCTATACCTTTCTCGTAAAGCGTGTGTTAGTATAGCATTTGTATGGCGCACCTGAGCCGTGACGCCACGGCTCAGTATAGTGCTTATTTTGTCTAGCATGAAATTAAAATGCTTATATCTTATTTATTTTTGAACTAATTTTAATTTTGTTTTCGGTGATGTGCTCCATTTATGATCAGCTTTTTTATGAGGTAATAAAAAATATTAGTCATCATGTCTATTAATATGAACATATTGTACGACATCAAGGCAGTGTGTACTCACAATATAACAATAATGTACAAGCTATAACACAATAGTTGGTTGTGAGCAGGTGCTGGATGTACTCGTGATATTGGCCGGGCTGTATTGACCGCGGGCGCGTCAAACGTGCCTACTCGCTCTGTTGCTCTTTGTGACCGGCCTAAATTAATAGAGGAAGCGGATGCACCTGACAGATTAAATTCTGCAGGGCTTAACGGCCGGTTAACCGAGTCGCGTAGGCAACAAAACGCTCCATCCATTCTATTTGTAGTTCCGTGCGTCTCAGAAGGTCAGTGCTGAAAATCAGCGCTGCAGAGAAATCTGTAGCATTATCGCTGAGCACTGCCTTTTTTTGTCGCACTGGACACTACAGCGACAACTTAACATGTATGTATTATTATTATTGTTACAATAATGTACAAGCTGTAACACAAGAGTTGATTGTGAGCAGGTATTATTGTTATTATTACTTTGTTGTTTCTGTTTTGTAATGTTGATGTTGTAGTGTTTTGTGCGCAAAATAAATGTTTTCTTTCTTTCTTTTCCTTCTCCCTCAGCCCCCGCCAAGTTATAGCGACGATGTATTTTGCCACGCTAGAGTCAGGACGCCCGCGGGGGGAGTGCAACGACAAAAACCAACATAGGTCCAACCTCGATGACGCCTGGCGCGCTACTGAACGCGGTGCGCGCAAATTCTCGCGACCTTGTTACGGTTTTAATTTCACTAAAAAACGAACCAATTCACTATCAAAATTCTATCCAAATAAATAAATGTCGAATAAAATTGCCTTTCAGTACATGCAATTTCCAGGTTGTAACGAACTTTCATTAGAGCAAAAAACGAAAAAAAAAAAAACACTAAATTGACTTTGTTTCAGATTTTTTTTTGATCGAGGAAAGTTTATTTTATCGTGTTATGAACCAAATCATAAACTCAAACACAGATGTATCTGTGACATGTATTTTTTCTAGCTCAAATATTGTAATTTAACTGAATAAAATTTATTTATAACCGTCAAATTTGGTATAAGAGGCTCTTAATTCTAACCTCTAGTGCCGGGCAAATTAAACACGGCACCGGTATCCCCTGCATTTAGTAAGTGGCTACTCTAAAAGTGACCTCAGCTCGGTATGGTTGGAGGTGGGGGCTCCGAACATCCACACAATCGAGCTTCGAGAGCCACGCTGTATGACCGAGGTTGTCGTAGGTAGAAGAGCAAAGATAACACGCAGTTGTTTCCGATAGAGCTGTACCGCAATCCATATCTATATCCATCCCGGTTTTACCACCGAACCGGTCGCCATCGCCAGAAATGCCATCCGCACATTATAGATGCGTGGAAGTCTCGCACTGTTCGATTTGATCGATTGTTTCTGCCACGCACCTGTAAGTTGTGGATTGCCTTCGGTTTTTCCTCCGATGTATAATTTGGACTGCTTCAAACGAAGGGTGAATAGAGTCGTCAAAGGTAGGCAATGCACTGAGAATGCCCCTGGTATTGTAGGTGTCTATAGGCAGCGGTGACCACTTACCATCAGGTGGCCCGTAGCTAGTTTGCCACTTATTCTATAAAAAAAAAAAAAAAAAAATATGCTGAGAGCTCCAGTGTGTTCCTCTGGAAATCCGGAGCTCTTTTGTTAAACACTAAGGCTGGGCACCGGTTTTAGTGGATATAATTCCACATAACCCAGCTGCACCTTAATGCAGCTGGATACCTTTGGAAGTTTTCCCCCTCATCAACAAAAAAGGACTTAATAGAAAACACACGATTCACTTTGCGGTTTTACAACTAACAAATACGATTTTGAAAATAGGTTAAGATTAACACGTTGCTACAAATGAAGGTAAAATGCCGACCTTGGGTAGCGCGGCCGACATTACATATTACGATGTATGATTGCCAGGTCACTTCCAAAAAAATTGGTGATTGTGTGGGCCATCCCATGGTCTTACAATAGTGAGGTAGCGTTCATCTACGGTGTACATCTGTACATCTATTCAAGTAGCCAGTAAAACACTGGAATTACTGGACTGGTACTGGGCCACTCTCGTCCACTGCTTTCCTGCCACCCTAACGTGGTCGTCTGACCAGCAAGCTAGTGATCCACCCAGAAATCACCATTCTAGTATGCTTTGGTCCACCAGTTCTACCACTATCGGTCTCACAACTTAAGTTGTTAACTAATTCCAAGAAATCTAATATTTTTTTGTCACCTGTAGTATATCTTGTCATCTCAGGGCCTCATATAAAAAAAAAAAAAAAAAAAAATTTAAATATAAAATTTATTTACTTTCTTTCCTTCTTCTTTATATACGTGTGGATTTGGTTGACGGACCGCCGTCCAGCCGACGGGAGTGAAAGGGTGAGAATAACATATTTGCCTCTCTTTCTCTCCCGTTGTTCAGACGGCAGTGGACCAAATCTACACGTCTGTAGCTAACATAACGCATAATTTTCAAAACTCTTTGACACGCAGACCTTGAAACGTATATTTATTTGTGTTATTTAGTTATCTTACTAGTTTTACATAATGAAAGAAATAGTGAACGCAAAATGATTATGAAACACAACAAATAGTGAAAAAACAATCGCTTATAAAATTGATCATTATCATCATTTCAGCCTTAGGACGTCCACTGCTGGACATAGGCCTCCCCTATCGATCTCCAAAAGGGCTGGTTAGAAGCGTCCTGCATCCAGCGTTTCCCTGCGGTCTCTTTTAAGTCGTCTATCCATCTTGTGGGTGGACGTCCTACGCTGAGCTTACCGGTCCGTGGTCTCTATTCAAGAAACTATCGGCTCCATCGGTCATTGTTCTTCAAAACGCTTGCTTGTTCTCATACCTGCAAAATGTGGAATGAGCTACCTTCTTCGGTGTTTCCGAGAAGCTACAACATGGGGTTCTTCAAAAGGCGAGTTAATCGAGTTCTACAGGGTCGGCAACGTATTTGTGATGCCTCGGGTGTTACAAGTATCCATAGGCGACGGTGACTGCTTTCCATCAGGCAGCCCGTCTGCTTGTTTGCCACCTATGGCATAAAAAAAAAATGCTATGTTAAAAAATTTAATTATATTCTATTAGTGATTCGAAACGCTCCTTCCCCCATTTGTACCACATTCCAGCTTTAACGGGGCTTAATACAGTACATACACAAAGTGGTCCTAGTTTTACACAAGACTTGCTTTCATCCCAAGTCGATTCACGTTACTAATTGGCGATATTACTGTGGATCGGGGTGAACTCTTCACTGCCTCCGGTGGCATGTCAGGTCAGATGGAATGGACCAATTGATTGCGAGTTATGTGAGAACTAGCCAGAATTTTATACCTTGTTTGGACAGTAAGAATGCTTTTAGGTGATACGAGTAGATTACCTCAGCGGTTTAATGTCTCCCATATAAAATGTATGCATTAGATCAAAAAGATGCTGTCTGAAAATATAAATCAGCGGAATAAAACCGAATTGGTGAAAAATAATTGTAAGGTTTAAATGTTTGAGGAGAAGATGAATTAAACTTTGTTTTCATTAACTTGAGTTTTTTTAAATAAAATAAATAAATATTTCGGGACATTTTTGCACACACGGTCATCTGACCCCAAATTAAGCAAAGCTTGTAATATGGCTGCCAGAAACTGATATACGTACATAAATATTTTTAAATACATACTTAAATAGATATTAACACCCAGACATAGAACAAACACAAATGTTCATCACACAAATGTTTGTCCTAGATGGGAATCGAACCCATGCCCCCAAGCACAGAAGATAGGTTCACTACCAACTGAGCCACCGGGGCAGTCAAGATAATATATATGGTAGGTACGTATGTCTATACTTGTATGGTGTGATGACATATGGTACTAAGACGTGGTCCTTAACTGTTGGCCTTTTGGAAAAACTCAGAGTCACACAGTGGGCAATGGAGAGAGGTTCGGAGTTTCTTTGCGCGATAGAATCCGAAACGTGGATATTCGCCAAAGAACCAGAGTCACCGACATAACTGTTAAAATTTGCAAGTTGAAGTGGCAATGGGCAGGCCACATCGCTCGAAGAACCGATAACCGATGGGGTAGAAAGGTTATGGAGTGGAGACCACGAACCGGAATACGCAGCGTAGGGAGGCCTCCCACTAGATGGACCGACGACATTGTGAGAGTCGCGGGCATCCAGTCGATGCAAAAGGCAGGCTGTCGTTCAGTGTCGAGGTTAAAGGGGGAGGCCTATGTTCAGCAGTGGACGTCTTCTGGCTGATGATGATGATGATGGGAATGAAATGGAGAGAAGCAATGTCAATTCCAAATAGTATTATGTAATATCAAGCTATATTTTTTTTTATCCGATTTAAAAGGAATTACACTGAAGCAGAAAATATTACCGTCAACACGTCATAATAACTTGTAATTCGGTTTTTTGGATAATCTTATTGTATTTAGTGGCGGTACCCCTCAGTGCGCGAGTCTGACTCGCACTTGGCCGGTTTATTTATTTACAAGCGAATAATGCAATGCACCATACACGAACATTTAATACGACAATAATAATTAATCAACCATTTCGGATCAAGACTTAAAATAGAAATAAATTCAGAAACGTTGCGTTACAATGAGAAGAAAAGAAGTGAAAGATAACCAAAAAGTTAAAAAGTTTATTATCTTTGTATAGATAACTAGTAGGCCGCCCCTGCTTCGGATATATAGCCTATGTCAACCGGGGATAGTGCAGCATCCCAACAGTGAAAGAATTTTTCAAATCGGTTCAGTAGTTTCGGAGCCTATTCAATGCAAACAAACAATCAAATCATTCCTCTTTATAATATTACTAGTAGGCCGCCACGGCTTCGCACGGGCGAAGCCGGGATATATAGCCTATGCCAACCGGGGATAGTGCAGCATCCCAACAGTGAAAGAATTTTTCAAATCGGTTCAGTAGTTTCGGAGCCTATTCAATGCAAACAAACAAACAAACAATCAAATCTTTCCTCTTTATAATATTATATTATATTATATATTATACTAGCGACCCGCCCGCCCGGCTTCGCACGGGTGTAATTTACGTGCGAAGCCGGGGCGGGTCGCTAGTTATATATATATAAACCTTCCTTGAAAATGTATCTAACTGATGGTGAAAACCGCATCAAAATCCGTTGCGTGGTTTAGGAGGAGTTAGCGGCCATACAGACATACAGACAGACAGACAGACGCGGAAAGCGACTTCAATTTATACTATTTAGAGATTATATAGTATAGATGAGGCCTATTCTGTCATATCACTCACTAGACCAATCTGACACGACTAAAATTATATACCTCTATTTTCATTTTAAGTGAGAGAAGAGTAAAGTCAGTCTTCGGTGATAGAAGGATGGCAATAAGTTTAGAGCTGTCAAATTTAGTTTAGTTTAGTTGGGAGTGCATCAGAATTGATGTCAGTGTCTTTGTATAAAGAAAAGAGTCCATATCCCAACGATCTTTTACTTAAGGTGGTTCGTTGTACAAAAGGCGGGAAATTCAAATTTCAAACAGTTTTCTTGTCCTTGTAGCTAGGCCGGGTAATTATTGTAAACAACCATGATGTTTGCGCAGATTGATTATTATTCTTCACAAAATCATATAAAGCTATTTATCTCTAATGCCCATTATTACTTACATTTGAGAATAAACTAATTTTTGCTGTTTCAAACGGTTTATTCACAAATGTCAGTAATATGGTGCGTTACTGTTAAATAATTGTACATTATAATGTAAAGAACAGCCAACATTTTGCGCAAACACTGTGTTATTTAAAAATAATTACCTGGCCTGGCTACTAGGACCAAAAAACTGCTTAAAATTTGAATTTCCCGCCATAGGTGAATCGAACCACCTTAAATTACGTATGTCATCCGTTTACATCTTATAGCAAATTAAAAAAAAACATTCATTCAGTTTAATGGTTGTCTTGTCATGCTTTGCTAAAGGGAATAATGTTGGCATAATCAACAATACAGCCGCAATAACTAAGTCACATTGAAAGGTTCCCTCACCCATAAACCATAATTATATTTATCATGCAACCCTATCCAATATGTCAGTAGCAGACATTATCAAATTATGCCGATAATGTTGCGATAAATACGTCCGATACATAACATAATTAACAATGACCTTATAAAAACTATTTTGCACTATTTAAACACAATATCAAGAACCTACTTTCTTTTTTTAAAGATAAACTTGCCATCTGCATTGGTCACGCGAGTTTTATTTATTGAAAGTGAAATTTTTATTCATGGCAACACGGAGTACAGCTGTCAAATTTTACGCGCCATTTTAAACCATAACCCTTTTAAACAGGTTTCAAAGTTTGCAGGGAAATAAAATCACCTTTATTTATTTAATTAATTGGAAATTTGTTAAAACTGTTTCAAAGAACCGACATCAAAATTCATTCTGCAATTAAATGGCTGATAGTGTTACCTACAGCGCGTATGGAAAATATAACCTTCAAGAATTATAGCTAACATATTGGGTATTATATTACCTATACCTATAGCTCGACACATGCCATTTTTGCCCGTGTTCAAATAAATTGAGTATCATGTACTTTTAACCATGTTTTTTTTTTTTTTTTATAAAATATTTTAATAAAATATAATTGTATTTTGCGGAACATCGACTCGAAAGAAGAAGAAGAACCATGGTATAATAATATACTCCGCTAGGTATAGCACTCCGAGAAATAATGTGGCATGTGCGTCCCACAATGATGTCATCAATGTCATGGATACACGTACACGTGCATAAGCAAGAGCAGAATAAGTAATTTACAACAAGTTCGAGAGAGATGACGATACACGAAACAATGGCGGACTCTCTATGATTTTCTGTGTTGACAGTAGCGTAAATTTAAAACTCCCCAATATTCGTATATTACCTGTGGAATCCAATACATCAATGTAGTTTTGATAAAATTGTGTTTAATATGTTCAATTCGTGCTTAAGTTGCTTGAGCGGACAAACCAAATGACAATTGAAATGCTTTTTGCATTTCATTTAATAGATGATAACGAATTTGTTTCCCAATATCTGTGTTTGTTGCAATAAAGTGGCAACTAGACAGTGACGTAATTCTGGGACAACTGCCAGAGTGCCAGACCTTGTTACCTTGGATCAAGCTTTTAACCTTCTTTTTGAATGTGCGGGTAATCGCTTATGGTGACCCATCCAAAGATGCTTGTTACAAACTTTTTTTTAACTTGCCCTGCTAGTATGTATGTGTGCGACAAATCTTGCATCTGAATTTTAGATCAGTTATCTCTAACCGATTGAGCTAATATCTGATATACAATATCTGATGACAATGCAATGTCATGGTACCGGGTCTGATGATGGGGATAGAAGGTGGCCATAGGAAATCCTTAAGACGCGGTACAATCGCAAAACTTACCAAAAGAAGTGTTTTTAAACGCTTTGTGTGACGTGACAAAATTAGCTGATCAGATAAAAAAAATACTACAAGTAGAAAAAACCCCTTGGTAATAATCTTAACCGAATACATTTTTAAAAAAATTGTCTAGACTCTTAAAAAAACATATTACAAATTGCACAGTAAAAATAGCTTCTGAATTGAAGAACTCTGAATTTTCAGTGACAACAATATATTTTTTGTACGAATTGTATAGCCAGACTAGTCTTTTAAAACTTTAACCAGTTAATTGTTGAAATTCATTTATATAGTTTGATAAATTAAATAAAAACCCTCAAAATAATATAAACACAAGCACAAAGTCATCATCATCATCAAATATGATGATATACGATTTACGACTTTACGAGACGACGTAATCCCGTCGAGTATAGGTTCTTTGGATTTGTCTTCTCAAGCATTTTGGTCCTAAATGAAGAGCGGACGCCTAAAAGTGTCTAAGTGCCTAAAAGTAAAACGCGTTTCTTCTCTTCATCATCATCAGCCAGAAGACGTCAACTGCTGCACATAGGCCTCCCCCTTTAACCTCCACACTGAACGACAGCCTGCCTTTTGCATCCACTGGATGCCCGCGACTCTCACAATGACGTCGGTCCTTCGTTTTCTTCTATAAATAATTTATTTTTTGTTGGTTATTTTATCGGGGCATTCATCAGTGAACTGTCAAGGCTATTTCAGTTTGAGCTGATTTATTTTTCTTTCCTAATAGAAAGATTTTGGCATCGCAGGTTTTGTGCATAATCCACCATAAAATTTGGAAAATAAAACTCTGTTCCAGCTGATCCAATTATATTGTTGAATATCTATTTTTGTGTTTTTATGGCAGTTTTTTTTTGCTATTTCAAGTTTGATCCCGAGACGTTGTTAGTACAAACATCTTCCTTAGATGACGTAGCAGTGTTCCGGTAACCAAACTAGTTAATAATTCAAAAATAACACAAGTAAATAAATCTTATAGACTGCTTTGGTTACTGAAGTCACGTCCTATCCACTACGTCCTATATTTTCACTCGTAACTCGTCCTTTATAGCTCGCGGCTAAATCGAAACCAATTAAACTAATTGCCGGGCTTATTATAGACTTGGTTGAACTGTAGGACAATGTGGATGGTTAAACACCTGCCATATCTAGTCAGTCCATGCGGGTAGGATTTTATTACCATTATACTGGACATAGCTGGGTCAAAACAGCTTGGTCTTCGGTTTACTCCAGCCTTACTTTGGAAACAGACTTTGTTTTGACTGATAGCCCCAATGGCCCAGTTAGTGCACCTGCCATCTGCACTTGGGGACGTGGGTTCGACGCGGTTAAAGGCCGAAGGTAGTAGGGGAGTTAGGGACGTGTAAAAATGGCTCAAAAATACTTATTTTCTACATTAATGTAATATGTATAAATATCGGAATTACGATATTATGCCCTTCAATTCCGGAATTGAAATATCGGAAAAATTGGTCCGAGATTCCGGAGTTACGAAATTCCGAAATCTCGAAATGGAAGCCCTAGTTCGATTGCCACTTAAGGATTTGTGTTTGTTCTATATCTGGGTGCTAATTTCTATGTATGTTTTTAAAAATATATGAATGTGTGTGAAATATAATGTTTTTAAAAATATAGAAATGTCCTGATAATTTATTTATATTTCTTTGACCCATTTTTTACCCACGATGGAACATAGAAGGTTTAGACGAGTATAATACTTTTAGGCTAAGAAATTTTGTAAAAAGCATTTAAATAAATCTCACGGATCCCACCAATTCGGAAAATTCTCAAATCTTTTAAACCACTGAACAAACTTTGATAAACAGCTAAAAATTACTGTGATGAAATCTGCTTTAAAATAATAAAAAAATCTTTAAATACCGTCACTCCGTCAAGACTGAGGGCGTCCTACGCAACGGTTACCGATTCTTGATCTCCACTCTCGAATACGTTTACCCCAACGGTTATCAGTCCTGCGACCACCGAAAAGAGAAGTATATAGAACTGAAATTAGAAGGAAAATCTGTTACCAGGCATTATGACAGAACCTTGATTGAACATTCTTATTTAGATCAACGCGTCGAACTCCGCATCCAAACACCTTGGACCTTACCTTTTTTGGGTTACGTCTCAAAGTTCTTTGTCCGCATCACAGTTGCTAACTGATTTCGAATGACTGATGTTTCGTTTATATGGGTGCAACTGGCTACAACAAATTTCTTACAAAAATGCCTTGACACCCATACTAATTCATATAAAAAAATAACTTTTCTGTGCCTATGACTGATGTAACCAGCCCACGCGCTTTTAAATGCTAGGTACATATATTTTTAATGCCATAGGTGGCAAACAAGCAGACGGGCTGCCTGATGGTAAGCAGTCACCGTCGCCTGGATACTTGTAACACCCGAGGCATCATAAATACGTTGCCGACGAACGAACGGGTTTTGAAGAACCCCCTGTTGTAGCTTCTCGGAAAAACCCTAGAAGGTAGCTCATTCCACATTTTGCAAGTATGAGGCAAGAAGGATCGTGTGAATCGCACAGTGTGCGATTTCCACTGATCTATGATGTGTGGATGAGCCTTCAGGCGGTGGCGGCTAGTGCGATGGTAAAATCACGAAGCCGGCATCAGATCAAACAGTTGTTCAGAACACTCCCCGTTGTAAATGCGATAAAAGATACAAAGAGACCCAACGTCTCTGCGCATGCTGACCTTTACCTATTATCCAATAGAATAAAGGCGATATTGGCAGCGATTCAATTAGCTCGGTCGTTTGTCGGCTCTGTTTGGTGGGTTTAATTACTCTGTGACATGATGGACGTCAATTAGAGGCTGGTTTAAGATTTATTGTGTGCTTGTCATGGGCTTGTAGTATGTTGCCGCTCGTCTGGTTAGCCCATTAGGATTTCTTAAGATAGCATTCCGATCTAGGCGACCGCGACCGGCGACCGGTGACCGAGACTGGTGATCGATACCGGTGACCGTGAGCGGCGACCGCAACCGGCAACCGCGACTGGTGACCGCGACCGGCGGCAGCGGTCGCGTCGCACGACCTACTGCTCAGTATGAATTTATATGGAGTGCTAAAGCAACAGTATTTTTCAATTTACTACAGCAGCAGAATATGTAAGAAATTATCCCATTGCGAGAGGACTCATCATCATCATCATTTCAGCCTTAGGACGTCCACTGCTGGACATAGGCCTCCCCCATCGATCTCCAAAAACGCCGGTTGGAAGCGGCCTGCGTCCAGCGTTTCCCTGCGGTCTCTTTAAGATCGTCTATCCATCTTGTGGATGGTTTGTTGCGAGAAAACTATCACAATGAAAACATTTCAGCAAATGTGAGATAATCAGATCATTTAGGACTTTGAGATACAATACACAATTATAGTCACAATCGAACCAAAAAAATTCAGGAACAAAACTCGGAGCACGCTACGAATAGCGCAGACTTTTTGGTTAGTTTGGTTTTAAATGTTTATCGGGACTTATCACGTATTATATAATTTAGGTAAAAATATGTACCTTTCGCTCGACGTTTCGACTATGTTACAATGGCCGTGGTCACGAGCTGACTGAAAACTAAGGGTGAGTCCGGTAAGAAGAGCGGGTGTTTTGTTCTCCTACCCTTAGTTACAAGGTAACCAAGATCCGACTACATCGCCGCGCGATGACATAGCGGACAACTAACTTTGAACACTATGCATGCGATATAACATCTAAATTGAAGTAAATGTGGCATGTGAAGTATATAATTGATACAATGTATGGACAATGAAAGTGTAAAAAGTTGAAGTGGCAATGGGCAGGCCACATCGCTCGAAGAACCGATAACCGATGGGGAAGAAAGGTTCTTGACTGGAGACCACGAACCGGAAGACGCAGCATAGGTAGGCCTCCCACTAGATGGACCGACGATATTGTGAGAGTGGATCCAGTGGATGCAAAAGGCAGGCTGTCATTCAGTGTGGAGATTAAAGGGGGAGGCCTATGTTCAGCAGTGGACGTCTTCTGGCTGATGATGATATTCATGTACAATGATGCTCGGATGTTTTTTGACTGTTTTCGCTGAGAGACTGTGACTCTATAGGTAATATATAGGTATACCTATAGAGTATAGCTCCATAGGTATAAGTCTCTTATCCTGGTTAATAAATCACTCGTTGTGTATTTTCAGAGTTCTTCAAGATACGACTGCACAAAATGAAACGACCCCAAACAAGATGAAGACATAACTTATTCCCGAGTTTATTACGGAATCCAACAAAAGTAGCAACACAGATGACTGCAAAAAACGAGTCAAACGCTTAATTTATTCAGCAGCAAAGTGTGTGACTGCCACCGTTTCTTATGCAAATCGCATTGTTATTTACGAGCAAGGGGTTGGCCAAAGACTAATAAAATAAATTAAACAGACACGACATAATGCAGTTTTTAATTTAAGAGCTCTTTAACGACGGTTTCCGTGCGATATTGGAGGGAGCGGAACTCATTTTCGTCTTGATGTGTAGGTATTCGAGTACATGCCAAACTTTATGACAGCTTTGAAGATAGCCACATAATATGTCACAGCGTTGCACATAAGTGCATAAAGATTTTATAGCGAGGTACTTAAAAGTCCGCGTCTGTGACCACCCTGGTGATAACTCCTGACTCTCCTGTTGGTAAGCTATGTGGTTGAAGATGAGGCATGCAAAGAAAAAAACCTAGACAAAACCTAGATTACCATAATCATCATCATCATCATTTCAGCCATAAGACGTCCACTGCTGTACATAGGCCTCCCCCATCGATCTCCAAAAAGTCCGGTTGGAAGTAGCCTGAATCCAGCGTTTCCCTGCGGTCTCTTTTAGATCGTCTGTCCATCTTGTGGGTGGACGTCCTACGCTGCGCTTACCAGTCCGTGGTCTCCATTCCAGAACCAAGATTATATCTCTCAGAAAAAAGGAAGCTGGCAGGTAGTTCCATTTGGCTGTATGAGTCAAAAACGTAAAATAAAAACGTTTGGTACGTATCCAAGGAAAATCTACAATGTATGGGTCTTTTTACTTTACCTGTGATGGTAGATAAATTTCATCCAAAGCATCTACATGAAGACAAAATGACAATAGCATGGTGTTGTTATGTATATTTGTCTCTCATTAAAACCAAAAAGATTTATTACTACGTTTCAATTTTTGATTATAAAATTCAATAATTAGCTTAAAGCATTGCCAAAATTGCCGCAGGGAAACGCTGGATGCAGGCCGCCTCCAACCGGCCCTTTTGGAGACCGATGGGGGAGGCCTATGTCCAGCAGTGGACGTTCTATTGCTGAAATAAGGATGATTGCCAAAATGTAGAATTTAATAGGTGTATTCGTTTTATTACTTAAATAAATATGGTGGAATATGGGGGACCCGGGTATGTCCTAAAACTGTGACCAGAACCACGGGAGGATGGGCAGCAGCGTCCTCTTAATACACGGTGAACGTACTGCGATCTCCAAGCCGCCTGCCAAGCGTGGGGATTATGGCAACACCCCTCTCTAAGAGGGAGGCCTTGTTCAGCAGTGGACATTTAATGGCTGATGATGTATGTGAAATATGGTGGAACTTACCACAATTCAAAGTTGTCATAAAGTTTGTCAATAACTCTACGCAGTATCTATTGTTTAATCTATGGCGTGGCTATGGTATGCTCCTCTTTTATGGCTGGATGGCAAATGAGAGGGACAGATGACGTACGACTGTTTTTATTAGGGATTTTGTTTTGTAGGTATTAATTTTTGCCCGTTCTGTTTTTGGGTTTTAGGGAGGTAAGGGGTAGATTTCTGTCACATTATGAAAATATTTTGCCATGAAATAAAGAAATAATTTAATTGCAAAATCCGATGGAAAAGCCACCTTAGGTACAAGGGCCTTACGGCCAACTGCTAACTCGGTATCAAACTAACGTTAAATACGCTCAGTTGGGAAAACACGCGACCGCAAACCGTATCTGGGCGCGTAAACTGAGGGGATTTAACGTTAGTTTGATACCGCGTTAGCAGGTGGCCGTAAGGCCCCAGGTCAATTTTTTAGTTCTACCAGAGGCCTTACGGCTAACTCTTAACGTGGGCTCGAACTAGCGTCGAAACAGCGCAGTTTGAAAAAACCACGAACGTGAACCTCTTTACGCGCCGTAATAAGGTTATGGTTGCGCAACTTTTCTCATGTTCAAGTTTAGTATACTAGCGAATATAGGGACGAGAAGGGGAAAGATGTTTAGCCACCTTGTACGACATGACAAATTAATGAAAACTATTATAGAGGGAAAGGTAGAATGAAGGAGAGGACCGGGAAGACCAAGAAGAGTATTTTTAGACCATAATTATTACAAAAGATAATCCAGATGTCAGGGAGGTGAAAACACTGGCAGAAGACCGTCAAGCTTGGAAGTTACTCCACCGCCAAGAGCTAAGCTCTTAACGGCCAGCTATCTGAGTCGCGTAGGCAACAAAACACTCTCTCAGCCCCCGCCAACTTATAGCGATGATGTATATATTGCTACGCTACAGTCAGGACGCCCGCGGGGGGAGTGCAACGACAAAAACGAACATAGGTCCGACCTCGTTGACGCCTGGCGCGGCACTGAACGCGGCGCGCGAAAATTCTCGCGACCTTTTTACGGTTTTAATTTCACTAAAAAACGAAACTATTCGCTATCAAAATTCTATCCAAATATTTTTTTTTTAATAAAATTGCCTTTCAGTATATGCAATTTCCAGGTTGTTACGAGCTTTCATTGGCGCATAAAACGAAAAAAATAAACTAAATCGACTTTGTTTCAGATTTATTTGATCGAGGAAAGTTTATTCTATCGTGTTTTGAACCAAATCACAGACTCTAACACAGATGTATCTGTGACATGTATTTTTTGCCAGCTCAAATATTGTAATATAACTGAAAAAAATTTATTTAAAACCGACAAATTTGGTATAAGAGGCTCTTAAATGTTGAATGAATGAATGAACTTGTCCCATCACCTATACAGAATCGCTTAAAACAAGAAGCCGTAAGGCCTCTGATCTAAACCCGTTCTGTGTGTGAATATGACAGTCTATATACGACATGACATATGACTTGTAACAATGGAGTTATTAATAAAGAATTGTATTGTATTGTACGGAGGCTGTAGGAACTAAAGAAATCCCAAATGAAGCGACTACTCAAACAAACTAGGTTTATTTTTATTTGGCCTCTCCATGCCTAGTATAAGTCATAATATATATTAGCATTTAAAAGGTTGACGCATTAAGCGCAAATGAACCTTGATGTTTCCATAGGACGATTTCTCTCTTACCACGAGGTGACCCAAAGTTTTCACACAGATGTATTTTTCTCAGTACCTATTTGAATTAAATGATCCACTACATTCTGTTTATAGATTCAGATTCAGATTATTTATTCACCAATATAACATGTTCGTCATATGAGGCAAGTCAGTTTACACGAGTGCTTATTTCTAGTGTTATTAGTGTAAGAAAGTATAACAATTTTGCCTTATCAATTATTACAATTATAAGTCACACGAACCTAGGACAGAGCTAAAAAAAAAAAAAAAACGTCCACATAATTTTTTTTTTTTTTTTACATTAAAATGAAAAAAAAAGTCTATGCTATGTAAAAAATAAATTAAACAGTAAATGTCAGAAATAAAATTATAATAAGAATGATGTCAACATATTATTTTTTCTTTCTTTACAGTCAATAGTACCAAAATGAAATTAACAAAATTAAAACAATATCCATGTAATCTAGTCATATGAAAAAGATTGTTCACTTAACTTTATGTCCATATATTCTGTCAGTTTATAAAATGCATTTTTCACAAAGAATGGTTTGATTTTCCTTTTAAAATCTGGATTGGGTAAATTGGCGATGGATTTAGGTAGTTTATTGTATAACAATATTTTATACTATACAATATATTATACTGGGATTGCTCATGGTTACTCTAACTTAGTTACGTGAGTCACAGTCACAGGGTCACGCGGAAAGAGTGTGAAGGCAAAAAAAATCGCCTACCCCCGAAAGGGTGATTAGGCCATTTCTACCACGCTGACCCAGTGCGGGTTGGTGGATTCACATATGCTATTGAATTCCTTCTCCGTACGTATGCAGGTATCCGCACGATGTTTTCCTTCACCGAAAAACCAGTGGTATGAAAATCCGTACATAAACTCCAAAGAGCTCATTGGTACGGGCCCAGGGTTTGAACCCGCGACTTCACGCATTCAAGTCTAGCTGTCTCTCAAATAGGCTACCACGGCTATAAAAATATATAAGTATGTATAAAAATATATTTTTCTTGATTCCAATACTCAACAGAAACCTCTAGTAAAGTCTCCACCACTTTACTAGCGCACAGACTAACCGTGACTTACTTTACTTGAATACTAGCGGTCCGCCCCAGCTTCGCACGGGTATAGATTATAGCCTATGTCACCCGGGGATACTGTAGCTTCCCGTCGGTGAAAGAATTTTTCAAATCGGTTCAGTAGTTTCGGAGCCTATTCAATGCAAACAAATAAACAATCAAATCTTTCCTCTTTATAATATTATAGTATAGA
Source organism: Agriopis marginaria (assembly GCA_932305915.1). Classification (NCBI taxonomy): domain Eukaryota; kingdom Metazoa; phylum Arthropoda; class Insecta; order Lepidoptera; family Geometridae; genus Agriopis; species Agriopis marginaria. Next base: position 1,121,227 of record OW029932.1, read on the forward strand.
TGACTTGTCAGATGATATTGAATAAAACTTGAAAAAATCTCAACACTTGAAACTGGCAAATGTTCAAGACGATTGAAATGGCATCGAAGTGCGTTGCCAAAATCCTCTAAAGAAGAAACGAGAAAACAAAACAAAAAAGGACGTACGTCATCATCATCATAATTTCAGCCATAGGACGTCCACTGCTAGACATAGGCTTCCCCAGCGATCTCAAAAGGGTCGGTTGGAAGCGGTCTACATCCAGCGTTGATGGACAGACGACCAAAAAGAGATTGCAGGAAAACTAAACGTCAGTTCCATTACTTTATCTGCTGTCAAAGAAGTGTCAGCTCTACGTTTCCACCTCATTGGTTGTAAGTGTAACGCAAAGGATGTATGTTATGTGACCACCAACCACCGACGCGGCATTTCTGAACGCTAACTTCACTAACTTGAATAATTGCTACGCTCACAGTTTTTGCACTAGTTTCACCGTATTGTACAGCACTAGTATGGCCCGAATTCCATAACTTCAAACACGCGCGTACCGCGGCGCGTTAAGTTAACCTCTAAAAGGCCTTTATAGGCCAACAGGCCTAGGCTTTATAGGTTGGGTACTCTAGAAAAAATTTAGGTTTACTTAACGCGACACGGGTCATCCTAGTGAGGACTGCTACGCAAAGCTTACTACTTTAGGTTCTCTTCTGTCATGTTAATTTAGCACGCTAGTTAAGGAGAAATATTTAAGTTAAGGTATTGTATCTTTTGGTTGTATTGCGTGTTTAAATAAATAAAAACTTACAGAATCAGGCCCTGTTAGTTATGGCATTGTCTCTATCCATCATTATCATCATCATTTCAACCAATTTTTTTTTTTTTTTTTTTTCATGTTCCTATTGTTGTGACACAGGCTTTTTGTCTGAGAGAGAGGATAGGCCGGAATCCACCTTGCTGGCCCAGTGCATGTTGGGGATATCTTAGAACTTTTGAAGAATAGAAAGAAGATCTTCTGAAGATCTTTTGAAGTTCTTCGGCATACCCGTTTTCTCACGATGTTTTTCCTTTAGTTACCGTGTTTACTAAGTCTTTGCGTAATAAAATATGAGAAATTTTCCCCTCACTTATCTATAAAACAAGATTTAAACGCTCTATTAGTAATGCCTTCACATATTACTGAACTAAAGGATAATATTCTCGAAAGAAGAGACAAAATAAAATCACTTTGACTGGTCCTTAAAATTCTTGAACGTAGCAATCTTTAGTAACGCAAACGTGTACGATTTTCAACTTTATTTTTTAAACTTTAGAGGTAAGAAAGAGGTATTTGTAGGTTGGTTTATAATTCTAACATCAGAAATACGACAAAATAGACAAAGACTTGATACACAATTGACGTGACAACAAACTTATTCGCAACTAATTGCATCCAGAGGTTTTACGCACAATTTTCTGTTTTTCCGCATATCTCAGGGGAAATTATTTTATGTTCATTATTGTGAAGTCCACTCCTCTTGCTCTAACATCAAGAATTGAGAAATATCATCAATATTAGTTGAGCCGTTTGATCGTATAAAATTACAAAAAGACTGACAGAGTCCTGTTCACATTTATAAAAATTATTAGTGTGGCAATGTGAAGATTTCAGATAAATATTCTTAACTCGATAAAGAATGCTGATTTGTCTATTTAAGGTGTCAATTTCAAACTAGCATATCATTTTAAACTGCGTAACTTTCTTATAAGCACTTTTTGTGCTAATGTGTTAACTGAAAGTGCTCGTTCTATGGATGATCAGAATGAGCAAAATTGGTTCAAGTTTTATTATTAATCTTGCTAGAGGTTTGAAGTATTCAAAATAAAGTACTAGATGATCAGAGAATTGGATATTCGTGGGAATGATCAGGGAATGAAACGTCCAAGGGAATGATCATTCGAATAATTAAGAGGTTAACATTTGCCAAATCGGTATTTTTAACCAATGATATAGGACAAACTACATGTCCTAGCGACTTGAAAAAAATATCGCTCATGAGGGAAATTCAACTTGATTAATTATGTTAGCACAGAAGGTTTTTTTACTTGCTACATTTTGTATAAAAAATATTATTCTAAAGTCTATTTCATCACCATAGCCCGAGTTATCGCGATAACCACAAATGCGTTCCAGTTGATTCTTTCACCTGAACATAGGAAATTCGAAAACATGAATATTTAATTTTTAAATTATTTTTTTAGGCCCCTGTTACGTATGTTTAGTAATATTAAAAATAGACGCGCAGGAGATACCTAACCCACGTGACCAAAAAACACCCGCGGCCGCACGAGACGGGGGTTCGCCAGTCTGTTTCTGCGCTTTGCGACGTGCAGACCACGCGCGCCGTTACAAAAAATATTTTTTGAAATTTTTTATTCTTTTTCTAGTGTTTTGAATGAAACTGTTTGTATTTAGTTATTAGCTTATATTTAAGCTGAAATTTGAAAGGAAGCTGGACCTCTTCAGTGAAATAAGTGTAATTTATGTGTTAGTGTTTTTGTGTTTATCATCATAGACTGTCTCTGTGTAGAAAATACTTTTGAAATGGTGAAACAACAAAAACGGCAAACTCAGAAAAAATTGAAACTCAACTGGCGGCGTGGTGAGTACATACCTATCATAATATTATATTAAAACACAATACATAATAATTAAATAACCGTACTTACTTACTCGTTTTTAGGGTTCCGTAACCAAAGTGTGTAAACGGGACCCGGACTTATTCTACGCTGTCTGTCTGTCTGTATGTATGTCTGTCTGTCTGTCCTACCTTTTAGCTTTCGAATCGTGATAGGTAGATAGCCAGTTGAAATTTCCAAAGAATAATATACCTACCTACCTAAATAATGGTACTAAGAAATATAATCTATACTATCTATACTTTTATTTAGTTATTTTAAGTTTTAGTTTATATTTTAAGTTTTAATTAATTTTCTGTTTTTTTAAGTAATAAAAATTTTAATATTAAAAAAAATCTTTACTATCTATATCTATACTAATATTATAAAGAGGAAAGATTTGATTGTTTGTTTGTTTGTTTGCATTGAATAGGCTCCGAAACTACTGAACCGATTTGAAAAATTCTTTCGTTGACGGGAAGCTACACTATCCCCGGGTGACATAGGCTATAGTCTATACCAGTGCGAAGCTGGGGCGGACCGATAGTTAGGTATAAAGTCAAACAGTACAGTATTACAGTAGGTACTACGTACGTAGTACCTACTGTAAGTCATATGTAGCTACTGTGTACGGTATGGTACGGTAGGTATTTTGTTACTTTCTTTACCAAATTTTATCCAAATAGCGAATTCGAGTAAACAACAACACACATAATTACATACAAACATTCGTACAACGTTGTACGTACCTAAAGTGTGAATAGACTAAAATTATTATAGAATACCAGAGCTGTCCAATCCACGGCCCGCGTCTTACATTATACGACCCACCAAGTTCTTTTGAATTCTATATGTCAAATTATGCTTTTTAGGGTTCCGTAACCACATGGTAAAACCGGGGCCCTATTACTAAGCCTACGATGTCTGTCTGTCTGTCCTACCTATTAACGGTTGTATCTTTCGAACCGTAATAGATAGCCTGTTGAAATTTTCAAAGAATACTAGCGACCCGCCCGCCCGGCTTCGCACGGGTGTAATTTACGTGCGAAGCCGGGGCGGGTCGCTAGTTATATAATTATTTAAACTATCCTATATCTCAAGTTGGATCGAACTGCACATGGTGTGCGAATTTTATTATAATCGGTTAAGTGGTTTAGGAGTCCATCGAGGACAAACATTGTGACACGAGATTTATATATATTAAGATGTAATGTTACGGCGGATTTACTTACAAATAATAAAAAAGTCAAAAAGTAAAAATGAAATGGGGGTCCCCACCCCATACAACAAACGTATTTTTGTATTAGCTCTAATGTAAAAACGGTAATACGTACAAGCTTCAAACTTGACATAATTATAGTACTCACTCTAAAGTATACAAAAAATAATGTCCAAGTGCGGGTCGGTGCCAAATTTCTGTTCACCACCAGTTTTCGTACTTTCACCAAAGTGAAGCAATGTTGGGCGCGGCCGGTATTTGGATGGGTGACCGCCTGGGCGTTGATGGGATGTTGTCTTTTTGCACTATTTTTTTTTGTACTTTAGTAGCTAACAAGTTATGTGGTGGTACGGAACTCTCAGTGCCCAACTCACACTTGGCCGGTTTTATTTCCTAATAGGACGTATTAAAGAGGTGAAGCGATTAAAATCCTGTATTTTTAAGTTACACACATTGGTTTTAAATAATTCATTTGTAATTCAAAATTTTGCGTATATTATATACTAGCGAGCTAGCGACCCGCCCGCCTGGCTTCGCACGGGTGTAATTTACGTGCGCAGTCGGGGCGAGTCGCTAGTTATATATATAAACCTTCCGTGAAAATGTATCTAACTGATGGTGAAAACCGCATCAAAATCCGTTGCGTGGTTTAGGAGGAGTTAGCAGCCATACTGACATACAGACAGACAGACAGACGCGGAAAGCCACTTTAATTTACACTATGTAAAGAAGAAGATAACGCATTGAGAAGGAGAAATGCGAGTTAGAATTGTAATGCATCATAATTTCTTATATGGAAAACTTATTTATTTCTATATTTTTTTCTACAGATACCTAGACTCCCTGGACGAACATCTGGAAACAACAGAAATAGAAACAATGTTGCCTTCGAATGAACAGGTGATCATTAACAATTTTTCAGTACCTTTTTTTGTTTCAGAATATAATTATTATTTCAAATAAGATGTTATGTAGCTAAGTGCACAATTATATTTTATTTTTATATGCCTAAATGTATTTATGGGTAATATGTTAGTAAAGTAATTATTTGTTATTTCGTTCTAGGAGCAGCGACGTCTATTAAATATGCCGGATTTTACAGTTGAAGTACAAAAAGAACCAGAAGAACTGGAACGGAAGGTTATTGGCAGAAGCATAGTGGATATTTGTTACTTCTTTGAAAAAAATAAAGAAATATCAAGACACAGCGGATTTGGATGCGATATACATACAATGTTTAAATTTATTCGGAGAAAAACAAATAGGGTTTTCTTCAAAATTTACATACTTATGTGCAATACAAAGTTTTTTGTAAATTGTGATGGTGAGTATTGAGTCTAAACTAAATACTTATTTCGTTTTAGTAATAAGATTTGTATTTTTACATGATAGACATTAAACTATTTTGTATAATTATATTGTATCATGTTGTTGTTATAACAATGGCTGAAGCTCAGCAGTTTATTTCATAAAGTGTTTAGTCTATTTCTATTTTGTGGTAGAAGTATCGAGTAGCTCCCTAGTTATTTTATTTTGTAATCTGTTTTGTGTTTTTACTTTATAGACATTAAACTGTTTCAATACTTACGAACTGTTTCTTGCTTTTTATCTATACCTTGTATCGTAATCACTGAATTAACTATCCTCTTTTTCTGGCTTGACGATAGACCAAAGCATTCAGATTAACCTGTAGCGCTTTTTTGCTTAGTTTTTTTTGTATAACGCCATTCCATGTACTCGCATTTTTATTAATAAATAAATATTAGGGACGTTTTGCACACACGGTCATCTGACCCTAAATTAAGCAAGGCTTGTAATATTATGCCATATGAATATAATATATATATGAATGATATGAATTATCACCGCATTCCGGACAAAAGCTTAAATTCCCGGACAAGCCCGAAAAATTCCGGACGTATGGCAACCCTAGTTTTAATTGGTACCTCAAATACGTTTCTCCGTCTAGCAGGCCGTGGCTTGACCAGCCCTGCTTCTATCACACTATCAACACACTAATATTATAAATGCGAAATTTTGTGTGTATGTTTGTTCCACGTTACTTAACTTCGTAGCAGCTGAATGGATTTGATGAAACTTTGTATGGAAATAGCTGTTACTCTGGAAGTCTGGTTTAAAACAACTTACTTTTTGTCCCGAAAATACAGGTTCCTGGGGCCTTACGGACAACAGCTAATTGCGGCACCTAATCCGCTCACTTTGTAAATCACGCGAACGTGAACCTTATCGCGCCCAGATACGGTTTGCGGTCGCGTGATTTTCCAACTGAGCGGATTAGCTGCCGCTATTAGCAGTTGTACGTAAGGCCCCTGATATCGGATGAAATCATGAGACGCAGCTAGCATATAATATATTGCTTGTTTTCCAAAAAGAACTTGTATCTATGTTTAACAGGGGAAAAAGGGAATATGAATGATTGTTGTACGGCTAATACAGTGGCCGGCAAACAACTTGAGCCAAAGTTGACGTAGTGGGGGTAAGTTCGCGCATGTCGTTCACGCATCGGCCAATCGCGTGGATGCGTGCCGTCGGAATGCCCCCGCGCACCTCTCTTTCCACCAACGATACCTTAAAATCGTCTATTGCGCACTCGAGGTCATGGCTCAAGTTGTGTGCCGTATACTGTAATAATGCTTTCGATAAGGAATGATTTACACCGATGGCCCCAACGCGCGCCGTTAGGTGTGAATCGTCCCTATATAAGATGGGGATATGGGTGAGTATGAATTCCTACGGAATGTACCTAGACGTCCTGAAGGCGACTTCTTTTAACTATTGATAATTAGCTAAAGCGACCCCGCTTTACTATATTAATTGTACTTAATTCATCCGAGACAAAGCCACGTAAAAATATGTGTTAATCTATCTTTCTACCAAAAATCTTGCACATAGGATCAGTTATCATAAAGTTACGAGGAGCAACCACTTTTACTCAAGGAGGGAGCAACATAGTAGGTAAAGTTATTATCTTCGTCAGAATTCTGTTCTGTATAAATAGTCTATACTTAAGTTAGCTTTGCACGCAAGAAGTACGGACGTTGGACGCTAGATGGCGCTTATAATAAGTGTGCATCGTTTGGTCAAGGTCATTGGCGCATGTTAAATCCTTAACAAATTGTATAGTAAAACATTCAGGGAATTGGATCAAATAAACAAAAGAAAAAAAAAAATTTATTAGAACAGCTGTCAAAGCATTTTGTAATAAATTTGTTGTAGCCAATTGCACCCATATAAACGAAACGACAGTCATTCGAAATCAGTTAGCAACTGTGATGCGGACAAAGAACTTTGAGACCTAACCCAATAAGGTAAAGTCCAAGTTCTTTGGATGCGGAGTTCGACGCATTGACATAAATAAGACTGCTCAATTAAGGTTCACCCATAAAGCCTAGCGACAGCTTTTCCTTCTCATTTCCATTCTATTTGCTTCTCTTTTCTGTGGAATGAACCTGCATGTGGTATGTCTATGGAAAAGGCAGTCGTTGGAGGCAAACAAAAAATAGGGCTGTTTACGAACAGTTCCGAGTGAGTGACTCTCAAAAAATGATTTTGAGTTTTGACGTGGAAACAAGTTAAGGAATAAATTAATGGTCGGTCGGTTCTTTTGTGTGTTTTGGGGTTGATTTTGTGTTGGAAATGTCCTTATAGTTAGAGATGATACCGGTTTTGAGATGTTTTAGACGAAGATTAGCTAGAGACGAATGTTTTAACATAAAGTGTAAATATATATGATAGTTTAGAAAACACGCTTAGCTATGTGACTGACATATGATTGTGTAGTCTGTAGTCGGTAGCAACTCTATGCTCTATGCTAGCCATGTACATTCCACCATTCGATCTGATTCTCTTGCCATGATTGTAAACAATTATACAAATAAACTAATTACAACGTAACTGGTTTTTCAATTTAATTTATATTACACGGGAATTACTCACGTAAGATTAAGCCGGTCACTCCGACTATAGTTTCAAATAAAATGTGTGAAAACCTCGTCAGTTTCTATAATAAAATTGGTTTATCAATATTATTACAGTGACTTAGGTTAGTGGTTGTCGTTGGTGTCCAGGATCTGATGATGAAGTGAAAGGTAAATTGAAATTTATTTGTATTTCAATTTGAAAAAAAAAAAAATAAAAAAAATATGGGTAATTTGAAAAAAATGTGTGACTCTAGGTATGAGATTGGTTAAACCAAACCAAAAGAGTCCAAACTCGAGGAGTTTACTAAAAGAAATTGAAGAGTTCCACCATCTATCTCCTGCCTCCACTATCAGGTCAGTTCAGTTCAAATATTTTTGGTTTACATTTATATACAGGATGTTGGGGAACACTCTCGAAGCCAAAAGAAGGTAATTGTACTCATCATTATGAACCACTTTTAGTATGGGACCAACCCTGAAATCGCGAAAAAAAATCAGCAGTTCCATACATTTTGTCGAGTGTCAATGACAGTTTTCTATTGAACAGCTGATATTTTTTTCGCGATTTCAGTGCTGATCCCATACTAAAAGTTGTTCATAATGATGAGTACAATTACCTTCTTTTGGCTTCGAGAGTGTTCCCCTTACACCCTGTATACTTGCAAATTTTAAAACGATCCGACAAATAATAGATTTTATTAATTACAGAACTAGTTATTAATTAAAATAAGTATTAAATATGAACTAAAATTAAATCCTAAAACTATAGAGGAACTTAAAATTTAATAATACCATCAGAAAACTAACCTAAAAAAAAATATATAACACTAAATAAAATATTTCGGAAATGCACACACGGTCATCTTGACCTCAAACTAAGCAAAGCTAAGCAAGACTAAGCAAGATATCGTAGGCTTAGTAATAGGGTCCCGTTCTAACCCTTTGGGTACGGAGTCCTAAAAATTTGTAAGTAACTTGAGCATATTGCTGGCATTTTTACTTGTTCCTGTTATTTTCACGTGTAGAAGCGCCGTAAGCGTACCGGATAACTGAGCCTAGAAGTAATGCAATTTTCTAGACCTTGCCTTTCCCAGAATAAAAAAAAAACGGTTGTCGTCACGATGCACACTACTATCATGAATATTCCATCACTCTTGATCACATCAGCGGCTTAGTCAAAAAAAGGTAGATGACAAAACAAACAGACAGACTTAAATAAATATAAACAGTGTGTTTGAGTAAAGACACAACGTTAGGTCAGGGGTCTTACGGTTGCCTGTTTTAAGCGATTCTGTTAAGGTGATGAGAAAAGTTGCGCGACCGCAAACCGTATCTTGGCGCGTTAAGATTCACGTTCGCGTGATTTTCCACACTGCGCTGTTTCATCGCTAATTTGAGCAATCTGGATGCCTTCAAATTACGAGGGAATCGGTTTCTTCTAGGCAAGCGTCCTCCATCGTAGACCGCATCGTCGCTTTACATCAGGCGAGTTGGCGATCAAACGCAAGCCTATTAATAGATTTAAAAAAAAATACCTTCGGACCGTTATTCAATTTTTCATTCCAAGTTAGGTATTTGTTTCTTGGTGAGAAAATAAACTCACAATTTTACTACAAAAAGTCGAAGTAGGTGCTACATGAGACTTAATACGCAACGTTAGACGCATAATGATATCCCAATAATAACCCTACCGGCACGTGTTATAACTACTGTATAATCTATGGCACGGTGTCATAAAAACTGGCCAATAACAAAAATGACTCATAAAGGAACGTAACACGTATAACTATTACTTGTGATCTAGAGTAGCTGGAATAGACTCTACTGCAACTCTCATTATTTTAGTCTCAGAAAAATAAAAAAAATCCTCAATTGCTTCAAACTTGCTCCAAAAGGACGCCATTCCAACTGGCTCCTACTTCCCGGGATGTATCCATTCCGATAACTGACCAGCTTGAGCTTTTGGGCATTTCTCTGACATTAACCCTCAATTTTGGCTCCTATATTGAGAGCAAGACTCAATTGGCTGCCAAAAAGCTGGGTATCCTATCGAAGGTGCTACGGTACTTCACGTCGGAACAGTTGCTATCACTGTACCAAGGACAAGTTCGGGCGTGTATGGAGTACTGCTCTCACCTTTGGGATGGATCAGCTAAGTACCAGCTTGAGGCATTGGAATCTATGGAGAAACGGGCCAAGAAGCTCATCAGCAATGAATCCTTAGTTCGGACTAAGCTTCTTAGTCTTGAGCATCGACAAAAAGTTGCTAGTCTATCGGTTTTTTATCGGATACATTTCGGAGAGTGTGCATCGGATCTGCACGATCTAATTCCCTCCTGCCCATTTTTCTATCGGACTGCCAGAGCGGGCATGAAAAATCATCACCGCTTTATGGTTGATATTCTGAAAACCCGTACGAAGCGCTTTGATTCTACATTTATTATGCGAACTGCTAGTCTGTGGAATTCGCTGCCTGAATCGGTGTTCCCCGATTACAATCTCCGTTACAATCTGGGTGTCTTCAAATCACGAGTGAATCGATTTCTTGTAGGCAAGCGTGCTCCATCGTAGACCGTATCATCGCTTACCATCAGACGAGAAGGCGGTCAAGCGCAAGCCTATAAAAAAAACTGTTAGGAGGAACTGGTTCTAATTAAACTTGCAAGATTTCACCTAAACAAACAAAGAAAGTTAAATAAAAGCTGGAGACTGATGAAACGGCCGCACATATGCTGCTGGAATGCAGCAGCGTGGCAGAACAACGAAACACTATCCTCGGATCACCGAGGACACTCTGGGAGGCCTGCGCAGGCATAAGCGAGCTGCTGGCTTTCCTGGAGGAGACCGGGTGGCTGAATTAGCTGCGGCCGGGTGACGCAAAATGGACCAGTTAATGGTCTAGTTGCGGAAAATGCCCGCTACACAAGTAACAAGTAAGTAAGTAAATAAAAGCTTGTAAAAATAATTTACTTGAAAGGCCTTTTCATTTCGTTCTACCTCTATGTTAACACATAAGCGCTATAACGCATCTCTATCGAGTATGAGTCATACCGTCGATTTACATCGCCAGTAAAAAACACAAAAAAACCTAAACCGATTTCAATGCTATCCAAAGGAAATGCTTCGTGATTCATAATCAGTGGCGAAGGTAAATTACAAAATGAATTCAGTTTTTTTGTGAATGTCACGTAATAAGAATCAAATGATTTGAGTAGTCAATGTCTTTGTTATAGGCAATGATTTCATTTGAACAAACGATGCGCTTGATAGTAAGTGACACGTTTCTCTGTAACCATGACTCGTTTGGAACAAAGTTAGCTTAGTAAATTCGCAATGCTATAGTCACATCAGCAGCTATTAAACGTACACTGCTGGATAAAGGCCTCTTAGAGAGGGGTGTTGCCATAATCCCCACGCTTGGCAGGCGGCTTGGGGATCGTAGTACGTTCACCATGTACTAATAGGATGCTGATGCCCATCCCTGGTGGTTCTGATCGCAGTTTTAAGACATACCCCGGTTGTTGTGTCCAGTTTCGACCGGGTCCGACAATGCTCTAGTAACCCTGAAATATTTTACTAAATAAAAATAACAAGTTTGTATTAGCTATTGAACACGCTTGTCTAGAAGAAGCCAATTCACTAGTGACTAAAAGACACCCAGATTGTTTATCTACAACTAGCAGCATCGTACGGTTTTACCCGTCTAGACATTCCCTTAGGGGCCGTAAATTTTCCGGGATAAAAACTATCTCAGCAAATTATTCTCTTTGCAAAACAATCACGTCGATCCGTTGTCCTATTTCTGCGAGAAAGAGGAATAAATTAGCCAATAAACCGACAAACCACAATGTCAAGTGACGGTGTTATGACAACCGCGGTTGGTCAGGCACGGATCTCAAATGTAGCTGGATGGATGGATGGATGGATAGATGAAATGTAACTTTAGTTGATTGGTGACACATCAATAAAATTGTTAAACCGAAGTTGGCAAGTGGCAACTACTAATAAGCTAAAACTAAAACTACAAATACAGTTAGACTGCCCATAGACCGTTGAAGGTCTAAAGACAATCCAAATGCTCAAGCCCACTACCAGTTGGCAGCGTACCCAGCATGCTGGCGGCATTACCACGTTGAATGGCAATGCTTATGCGTTGAGCCAGAAACACGCCAGCATTTTGGTCACGCGTCGCATTAACCAGGCGCTCTGAAAGATTTTTGAAAATGAGAAGAATTTTGTTTAGTTAATAAAGGCGCTTGCCCAGAAAAAAAAAAAAAAAAAAAAAAAAAAAACTACTAATATGTTCTTTTCTTTCAACTACCAATCTACCTACCGTGATAAAATATAACTACTCAAAATAAAAATAGCCCGATAATGTAGATAGCCCGTTGGTCCAGTTGGCAGATAACCTACCTTCTGAGCTTGGGGGCGTGGGTTCGATTCCCACCTAGGACAAACATTTATGTGATGAACATTTGTGTTTGTTCTATATCTGGGTGTTAATATCTATTTAAGTATGTATTTAAAACTATATATGTATGTATATCAGTCTCTGGCAGCCATATCACAAGCTTTGCTTAGTTTGGGGTCAGATGACCGTGTGTGCAAAAATGTCCCGAAATATTTATTTATTTTATTAAAAAAACTCAAGTTAATGAAAACAAAGTTTAATTCATCTTCTCCTCAAACATTTAAACCTTACAATTATTTTTCACCAATTCGGTTTTATTCCGCTGATTTATATTTTCAGACAGCATCTTTTTGATCTAATGCATACATTTTATATATATAAAATATATAAATATATAAAAACATACATTAAACCGCTGAGGTAAATTTATATCTTAAAAAAAACAGTGCACTAATGAAAAACTGCAACAACGAGAATTCATATAACATTTCTGCACTGTTTTGATTCTAAACAAAAAAAATACGTCCTTTGTGACTTCGACGAAAATAAAATGAATGGACAGGCCCAGTAGAAGTGCATTTTTGAAGATTACAAAATGAGCGCCGGCGCTCACTTCGTTTCAGTCGGTCTCTAGCCGTAGGAAGTACAACACGAGTCTATTGTTACGAGATAACGAAACATCTGACAAAGTTATGCATTCATATATGCTTTCCCGAAGTGTAAATACACAAATAAAACCGGGATCTATTTTTTGTAACAAATATACTGTACATTTTTTTAATCAGGTGTTGAAGTATATGTCCGACGGTTTTGAATCGTTTTTACTGAGCAATTTCAATGGTTAGGGCCCGTCCATTCATTTTATTTTAGTCGAAGCTTTGTGATCGGTTTTGTAGTGATTAATGATAACATTACAACGTAGTTGAAAGAAAACAACATTAGTCACTTTGTATCGTGTTTTGCTTTTTAGGCGCACAAATCTAGAGAGATAGTATAAAAATACTGTAGGTACAAGTTATAATAAAAAAAATGCTACTCCTAAATTAAATAGTCAAAACAATGTCAATGATTAAAACTAACAATGTTAATCAACAACATGTCATGTCACAGAATTTATATATCAGTAATTTTTTTCACTGGAAATTCGTGAACCAAAATTCAAACTCATTAATCAGCCATTAAACGTCCACTGCTGAACAAAGGCCTCCCTCTTAGAGGGGGGGTTGCCATAATCCCCACGCTTGGCAGGCGGCTTGGGGATTGCAGTGCGTTCACCGTGTACTAATAGGACGCTGCTGCCCATCCTACGGTGTTTCTGGTCGCAGTTTTAGGACATGCCCGGGTCAAAATTCAAACTCATCGGGGCTTAAAATTCCTCCTAAACCAAACGCATGTAAGCAGCAGACGAAAAAAGCTTCGAAAACTGGATTTTTGGTAAATTTTTTCGTTCAACTAATAAGATCTATAAGTATTCAGTTGCTGTATATATTAAATAGATCAGTATTTTTTTTATGTTTGACACCTACAATACCCGGGGCATTGGCAGTGCGTTGCCTACCTTTGAGGACTCTATTCACTCTTCGCTTGAAGCAATTGAATCTTCTTCAATCACAGCTTATTTGGCGTGAAGGCCTTAGAGTTTTTAGTTAAAAGCTAATCTAATTACGTCTATATGGTGATGATTCATGTTGTCTCACTGCACGTGTTTACATGTCGCAACAGGTCCCATCGTACAAACTGGGTGAAAGGCCGATAGGATCGGTGAGTCAGCGCTGGTCAGACCGGTGGCCATTGATTGCTGATAAGCAACTAATAGACGGATCGTTGTTACTCGGGTTTCAGATTGTGTTGAATTACTTCAAATTAGTAAACATGGTAACGTAACAAATGATTTCGTGCAGTGATCAAGCGACACTAAGTATTATTTTCGCTGTGCAGGTTTTAGTTTCAACGAAGGACGAATAGCCGCTAACTAGGAACGCTGCTACTGGTGGCGACTGGAAATGTTATTCTGGATTGTCACTACTGCTGGCGATGTTGGTGACAACTGAGAATACTTAGGTATGTCGTTGCCACTGGCAACTGGGATTTTGGATAGACCTTCCACTAGACTAGATGGACCAACGACATCGTGAGAGGCGCGGGCACCCAGAAGATGCAGATGGCTTATTGCTGTTCAGTGTGGAGTTCTAAGGGGGAAGCCTATGGTCAGCAGTGGACGTCTTCTGGCTGAAAATGACATCTACATATTTGATGACGTCATCTAAGGCGTAATATCTCACTTTGCCTTCATTTGAGGTGTACCGAGGGAACCTTGAGAGATAACTGACGAGACTAAATGATGCCAAACTACAAACACCAAAGACTATATAGACTAACGATGTCAAATTTGTGGGAGGCTTGGAGGAACAACCAAAAGAGAACCTAGCAAAATGAACACTCAAGGTGAGGATATTATTATAGATATGGGGGTAGATGTTACTTTACTAAATCTCAATAAATTTCTTAGTGAAAAAGAAAACACTTAGAAAATACATATTCCAAAATCAAATAGAAAAGACAAAACAGCGCGATGGGAATAGGCTCATTTAGTGAACCAAAGCGTTAAGAGCAGCGTTAAATCGTACGATTTATCGGTCGTCTGATCACCCAATAATACAAATTTAACGGGAACTACTTAATTAACTAAGTTATTGACCATAACTTGCTTTATACGGCTGATTACGGTTTCGAAGAAGGCCTATTTCGGTGCTGTGTAGGCGGGAACTTGCTCATTTTTTATGCGGTCACGGTGAATAAAAACAGCGTTGAAGTTTATTCACAAGACGTTATTCGTCATATTTCAGTATATTTTTACGCGAGTTATATGGAGCTACATAAAACGGACTCCGTAGACGAACGAAAGTCACCGACATAGCCCACCGGATTATCAAATTGAAGTGGCAGTGGGCAGGGCCCATGTCACGCAGAACAGATGGCCAATGGGGCCGAAAGGTTCTGGAATGTAGACCACGGACCGGTAAGCGCAGTGTAGGACGTCCACCCACAAGATGGACAGACGATCTAAAATAGAACGCAGGAAAATGTTGGATGCAGGCCGCTTCCAACCGGCCCTTTTGGAGATCGATGGGGGAGGCTATGTCCAGCAGTGGACGTCCTATGGCTGAAATGATGATGATAATTATGGCATAAAACGGTGGTACAAAGCCGATAGGAGGTCCTTGTGCTCATCATTAGAAACGACTTGTTTTATAGAACCAATTCCTGAAATCCCGAAAAATTTAGATGTTCCATACATTCCGTTGAGTTTGAGTCCAAATTTTCTCAGGAAAAGCTTTGTTTTGTTTTGTTATTTCTGTTCAGTTACCGTTTACCATCATGCAACCTGTAGGCTTGTTTGCCTATGTGTTAAAAAAGTTTTTTTTAAATAAAAATAAATAATAGGCTTGCTTTTGACCTCCATCTCGCCTGATGTAAAGCGACGTTGCGGTCTACGTTGGAGCACGCTTGCCTAGAAGAAACCAATTCACTCGTGATTTGAAGACACCCAGATTGTAACCACACTGCTAGATTAGGATTAGTCACACTGTAAAAGTTGTTTGTATTAATGACTTCGTTTCGGAAAGTGTGCATCGGAAGTATTCTGAAGGATCTAATTCCCTTCTGATCATTTTTCTATCGGACTGCCAGAGCGGGCACGTAAAATTGACATCGTTTAATGGTTGATAATCCGAAAACCCGTACAAAGTGTTTCGATTCCACTTTTATTGTGCAAACTGCTAGTCTGTGGAATGTGCTGACTGAATGGGTGTTCCCTGATAGTTACAATCTGGGTGTCTTCAAATCAAGAGTCAATCAATTTCTTCTAGGCAAGCGTGCTCCATCTTAGACCGCAGGCGAGTTGGTGGTCGAAAGCAAACCCGTAAAAATTTGTACAATGGCGTCTTTTCGGCCTAGTCTTTTCGGTGGTACCGTTCCTTGAAACCCAGTATCATATCGTCGCAGGAAAGGCAAATTTACTGAAGCTCCAAATGACCATTTCGAGAAAAAGCCGTTTTAAGTTTTTTTTTTCGTTATTAATTCATAACTTTTTTCCCAGCACAAGAATTTCGATGACGTCAAGGTAAACTTTTATTAATTTGTCATTTTCTATGTCCAGAAGTACAAACCATAATAAATGGACTGCTGGTTTGTGATATAGTGGCGCTTAAGTAAAAATGACTTCAATTTACAGTAAAGCAAAATTTCTTAACCGCCATTTGATTCAAATATTTATAGCAATCAAAATTACTTATAACCCTAAAATATTAGCTTTTAAATTGCCGGAAGCCAAATTTACTTAAAATTTACTTGTAATTTATTGCAGGAAAACAAAATTACTTAGTTGACAGGCACGAATAAAATGCCAAAAAAGTGTCGTTTAAGGACTCTGGTTGATGAAAAAACCCCTTGTTTCCTTTTACTGAAACGCCAAAATAGTGCTCGTATCGCTATGGGACCCAGACTGATCGACGCAGAAAAAAACGCTGATTCCGAATATCTATATAACTCAATATGCCTATTTTGGCGCTTCAGTAATTCTGCCTTTCTTGCGACGATATACAATATTAAGTTGTATGATAATCACTGGTAGGCTTAGCGTTTACTATACAGCTCAAATGATTGGCAGTGTGTTAAAAGTAAATAGGTACTAAGTAAAGGTACATTAAAGGTAGCCTATTTGGGAGACTTGAAAGCGTGAGGTCACGGGTTCAAACCCCGGGCCTGTACCAATGAGTACTTTGGAGTTTATGTACGGATTTTCATACCACTGGCTTTTCAGTGAAGGAAAACATCGCGAAGAAACCTGCATACATACGGAGAAGAAATTCAATGGCGTACGTGAATCGACCAACCCGCAACTGGACCAGCGTGGTGGATATGGCCAATCACCCGTTCGGGGGTAGGCTAAAAGTCCAGCAGTGGACTGTTAAAAGGCTGATTATGATGATGATGATGAAAGGTAAGTAATATAGAAAAAAATGCATTAGCAAAATTGACAAATAATTAGGTACATCAAAACTACTACATAGTAATATTGGAATAAAATGGTTATAGATTCCAATTTTGCTCCCTTTTCAAAAACTGAAAATGAAAATTAAGGCATTTTTTATGACATAAAAAATAAAGTTATATGATTATTTACGGGATATTTGCCTTGGTAAGGTTTTGGAATGAGCTCCCTATATTTCGGCGCAGTTACAAGCACCATGTTCACGGGAAGACTGAAGAATGCGGGTGGTTGGTCGAAGAGTGCAGACATAACGATCTACCCTCTTTCTTAGTCTTTTGCTACGGTTATCACTGGAACTCGAACTCCAACCTAAATCCCGACAAAACACACTCACTGTATCACTACGTATAGTATTTTGAACACATTTTGAACGCGAGCTTTTATTTTTAAGGCAACCTAATACTGGATTCCACGCACTGGCGAGTTGAAAACCATCACCTCGATAGAAATTCTGGCATTTCGAGATCTCAATAGTTTCCTTTACTAGCCTTGGTATGTAATGGCGTTCGGTGGACAGGAATCATATAACTTTAGTAAACAACCGTGATAGTTTAAAACATAAAAATGTATTTTTCATACCACTAATACCATAAGTTCATATTGAAACCTACTACACTATACTACAGTGGACCCCCGGTAATCCGGCAAACATTATGCAGGGCAGTGTCGGACTATCGAATTTGTCGGATTATAGAGCACTGCCTAATAAATAGTAAACAATGAACGCACGCTAGGCCGTACCGCTATCACTAGTAGTCAAATTCAAACTAAGTAAAACAATGCATACGCGTCGAGCACAATAGCGGTGGCGTGTACGAGTTGTGACCTGTTCAAACCTGCGTGATCTATATGTATTAGCAAAGATTGTCAAACATACATGTAATTCTAAGTCATGTCGGATTACAGGGGGCGCCGTATTAGACAGGCGCCGGATTATCGGGGGTCCACTGTATATACAAATTTCAAAGCATTTTCTCTATAGAAGCTAGTACTTTTCAATGCTATTGTATAAACATCGCATTGACTTAGTAACTATGCAGTTCAAATTATAATCATCCGGCAATACCAGCAGCCCGTAATATCGGTTCGATTGCAATCTCCATTGAGATTTATTCGTCATTTGTATCAAATAACCAGAAACAAAAAGCGAGGCGCATAAATTCAGCTCGGAACGTATTAGAAACACGTTTTGCGTAGCTCAGTAGTGATCGAGTGAGTGCTTTTAGACCACACGACACGACATAATTGAAAGCCAAACACTCGAAACCATACAGTTAAAAAATGGACCAACATGGCGGCTTCCTCCTTTCCTGCAGGCCTAGCATGGGCTGTGGATAAATTGTCTTTCCACCGTTTTTATCCACGCCTAGACGCGACAAAGCTTGAATATGGATACGTTTGTCTTTTTCTCGCGGGATAAAAACGGTGGAAAGACAATATGTCCACGGCCCGTGCTAGGCCTGCAGAGAGATTTAAATCTAGGTTTTTCGTGAACAGAATCAGCAGGTATTTTCTATACTTGCTGTTTCATCATTGTCACTTGCTAACGGGCAAGTTGGTAGTTATATGAGAACTAATACGCAAACAAAAACCAGGTAACAATTATATTTATCTGCTGCGTTCGAATCGTGCAGAACGAGATATTCTTGTGTAGTCAATTAAAAGGGTGGATAAAAATACTTTTAATATTTTTTATGTATGAGATTTGTAAATAAATTTCAGTAAAATAAATAATTGATCCCTTTATTCTTATTTTACTTTATATGACATTGAAGCGGAAATTTATTGGGGATTCATATAAATATACTTTTCATATATTTTCTGAACATTTTTTTACAGATTATTTTAAACTATCACCGTTGTTCATTACCGTTATAGTCGTTTCGGTGAACAGCCTTATAGCAAAGAACCTCAACCTAACATTTTAAGAGGCTCTCGCTAGTCAAGGGTCAGTTAGAGAAGGCAGTTCTCGACACGGCACGCATCGTCAGGAAGTTCCTCAGTCTGCAGCCCTGAGCGCCGGCAGTTTGAGCTGAGCCCCGCTGCAAGCGACACTGGAGCAGCGGTTTTTAATGGCATTATAAATTCGGAAGTTATCATTTATTTATTAATACACAAATACTTGACACACTAACAGCATTGTCATTGTGATAGGACTTGCCGTTGTAATGATTTTTACAAAAAAATCTCTGCTCTAGCCATAGTTATGCATGATTTAATTCCTGCCTGCCCTTTTTTCTATCGGAAGCGCTATGATTCCACATTTATTGTGTGAACTGCTAGTCTGTGGAATTCGCTGCCTGAATGAGTTTTCCCCGTTAGTTACAATCTGGGTGTCTTCAAGTCGAGAGTGAATCGGTTTCTTCTAGGCAAGCGTGCTCCATCGTTGACGGCATCGTCGCTTAACATCAGGCGAGATAGCGGCCAAGTGCAAGCCAAAAAAAAAATAAAAAAAAAAAAACGTATAGTGTGGAGTTCAGCTGGTCACTGGTGCGAATCAGAATAGCCTGAGTGTCTAGTGCGTGTTTTTCCAATTGGGTTAACCTACTTGATCGCGTTAACGTTTAATACGATTTGTATGAAATAACAGCAGTTCCATCTACTTAGTGCTTGATGGCGCTGTTCTTATTTCATACAAATCGTAGTTACTAGATAAACGCAATTGAAAAAGTCTTATTAGGCACTCTAATCGCAGTGCGATGCGCATCGCTCTGCGAGCATACCATCCTGTCTGGGCCCCGATTCTACTAAAGAAATTGTTTTTAAATTGTAATTGTTTCAATTATATTTTTTAAATAATTGCCTCAAAACTGACAGCGTTAAATGTTTTTTTTTTTTATACTAGAAAATTACCACCACTTAATATTATAACTTAGTATAAAAAGAATAGTAGCCCATTTGGGTGACCGATAGACATGAAAGCGTGAGGTCGCGGGTTCAAACCCCGGGCCCGTACCAATGAGCTCTTTGGAGTTTATGTACGGATTTTCATACCACTGGCTTTTCGGTGAAGGAAAACTTCGTGAGGAAACCTGCATACGTACGTAGAAGGAATTCAATGGCGTATGTGAATCCAACAATCCGCACTGAGCCAGCGTGTTGGATAAGGTCCAATCACCCTTTCGGGGGTAGGCTAAAAGTCCAGCAGTGGACTGTTAAAAGGCTGATTATGATGATGATGATGATAAAAAGAATATTGTCAATTTTTAGGCAATTATTAAAAAAACAAAATTGAATTACTTAATTACAATTTAAAAACTATTTCTTTAGTAGAATCGGGGCCCTGTTTGCGTTAAATGAAATAAAGATCGTGAAGTGTAAATGCCTCCAAGACCGGTTTTTATTAGCACACGGCAGTGGCCGAGAGGGCAGCCACGATGGTTTATTGGATAAGAGTCGTGACCGAGGTTTCGGTTCTATTCCCGGTTGTGCACTTCTCGTGGGTTGAACGCGAGTCAAGCTTTAAGTTTGTTGCAGGTTTTCTTGGTAAATTGGAAAAGAGTATCTTTATTCTGCTTCGTAGGAACTTATAGTTAATTTAATCGAATCTTCGAGGAGTCGGAATAAAAATGAAATAAAATGTATGTATGGAGTACACCAAGGCACCTATCATTGGTTTGAAAAACAATTTGTTGTATAAAAATCGTTATTTATTATCATCATCATCAGCCAGAAGACGTCTACTGCTGAACATAGGCCTCCCCCTTTAACCTCCACACTGAACGACAGCCTGCCTTTTGCATCCACTGGATGCCCGCGACTCTCACAATGTCGTCGGTCCATTTAGTGGGAGGCCTCCCTACGCTGCGTCTTCCGGTTCGTGGTCTCCACTCCAGAACCTTTCTTCCCCATCGGTTATCGGTTCTTCGAGCGATGTGGCCTGCCCATTGCCACTTTAACTTGCAAATTTTAACAGCTATGTCGGTGACTCTGGTTCTTTGGCGAATATCCATGTTTCGGATTTTATCGCGCAAAGAAACTCCGAGCATAGCTCTTCGGTTCTTCGAGCGTTATTATTATCGGTTATTTATTATAGTTTGCTTGTTTTAAGATTTTGTTACGTATCACTGATTTTTATCCATTTGGAATGTTTTTATTGCGATGCAGTTATTAATTTTGTTTATAAAGTTTTTTTGTAAAATGTAAGCTAAGATTCACATTACAATTATGAGTAAGATATTCTATGTCGTCAACGTATAAAATATATTATCTATACAAAATGTATGTACATATTGTATTCTAAAGCAAATTTTTGATTCTAATATCTTTATCATATCACTTCTATAATCTATCAATATTATAAATGAAAAAGTGTGTTTGTCTGTTTACTCCTCTTTTACACAGCAACAAAGCGATTATTTTTTTTGCATAGAGATAGTTGGATAACTTGGAAGAGACATGAGAATTATTACTTCGAATAAATGTAATAAATAGTTCTTGAGATCAACCATGGGGTAACTCACAATAATATGGATTTTATTATGAATTTTATTATGGATATTATTTTATTTCCTCATTTTCAAAAATCTTTCAGAGCGCCTGGTTAATGCGACGCGTGACCAAAATGCTGACGTGTTTCTGGCTCAACGCATAAGCATTGCCATTCAACGTGGTAATGCCGCCAGCATGCTGGGTACGCTGCCAACTGGTAGTGGGCTTGAGCATTTGGATTGTCTTTAGACCTTCAACGGTCTACGGGCAGTTTAACTGTATTTGTAGTTTTAGTTTTAGCTTGTATTTTGTTTAGTTAATAAAGGCGCTAGCCCAGGAAAAAAAAAAAATATGGATAAACATGGAGTGAGAAAAAATTTATTTTCAACAAAAAGTTTCTCTTAGATTTAAATCGGCCTTTGAACTTGAAATAACAAACGCAACATTGACAAAGCAACAAAAAATCAAATAACACCAAATAAACTGTTAATCGTGTTACTCAATTCAATCCGTTATTGTTTCGTCACACCATCCATCAATACTTGAGCTATAACGCCAAACAAATATGACCTAAACCAAAGGCCTTCCTATACTGGAAATATTTCTAAGCTTCTATAAATTATTTATATCCCAAACAAAGCTAGCTTATCGTTATTATACTGCAATATACATATAATACGCAGCTTTGCGTAGTTCGGTAGTGGGACAGCTTGCTTATAAAACTGGTTACCAATTCGCTCCGATCTTTGTGCGTTTCGCTACGACTTAAAATCGTGAGAGCTAAAGGTGATTTTTGTTTGAGTTTTGGTTTGTTAAGTCGGTAGAGGCTTCTCGTAAAGGGCAGGAGGACGAAGGTAACTGTTCCGAAGGTGTATTTAGACGCTGAGGTTTTGAAATTGAGACGAAAGTTTTGAGTTTTACGAGCTATGGCCCATATTTGATCGTAAAGCGAGATCGTAATGCGCTCGCTAAATTGGCGGTTGGAGTATGTCTGGACTCGGAATCGAGTGTTTTGAGTGCTATTGGAGACTTTACACGTTGATACTGTTGTTTAATCTGCAACTTAACTCTGGTTAAAGATGTAATAATTATTTTTTTGAAGAAAAAACCGAATTCAAGTCTGTACTACACACTTAAACTAAACGGTAGAGAAATCGAGACATGAAACCAAAACGTCATCTGTGTAAGTATATAATTTAGGTGATTGCTGATTTTTTTTAAAGGGTTCAATTATCACAATGTTGTTGATAAAATGTAAATTTGCTACTCTATCGCATTAGGTTATAACCTGTAATGATAGTTCTAAGTTGGAAATAAAAAAATAAATAAATTTATATAGGACCATATCTAAAGTATGACCCACCAAACAAACAAAGAATCATCAAAATCAATTCATAATTGGCGGAGTAATCGCGTAACAAACATTTAAAAAAACATACTGGTGAATTGATAACTTCCTCTCTTTGTCGGTAAAAAAATGGAAACTATCATCATCATCATCCACAGCCTTCCTTATCCTACTGCTAGGTATAGGCCTCTCTCTTGCTATGCCATCTGCCTCGGTCCTGTGCTGCAAGATGGGTCGACGATATTATTACTATCGCGGGTCGAACCTAGACCTAGATTAGCACAGGAAACTATACCGCTGACAAAAGTTACTTGCATCTAATTCCCTCCTGCCCATTTTTTATCGGACTGCCAGAGCTGGCACGAAGTATCGTCACCGCGTTATGGTTGATATTCCGAAAACCCGTACGAAGCTCTTTGATTTCTCTTTTATTGTGCATAGGTAATGCTAAATCTGCTAATCTGTGAAATGCGCTGCCTGAATGGGTTTCCTGAAATAGGTGTTCCCCGATAGTTTTACAATCTAGATGTACTTAAGTCGAGAGTGAAACGGTTTCTTCTAGGCAAGCGTGCTCCATCGTAGACCGCATCGTCGCGCGAGATGGCGGTCAAACGAAAGCCTGTTGATAAAAAAATAAAATAAAATAAAAGTTGCGGTCGAACGCAAGTTTATCAAAAAAGGATAATAAAAAGTGTTTGTTTAGCGTTAAGACACACGACAGAATTGAAAACTTTATCAAGGTTGGCTATATCTTTCTCGCTCCCTTAGTCGACTTGAGCCGACTTTAACCCGAGTGTCTGAACGTGACGGTCTTTGTGCTTTTCCCCCGACCAAAAAGTCCCCAACGTCCTAAAGAAGTTTTCACTTCAAAAGTTATTTACTCCGATGGTGCAGCGACCTAAACTGGGTTTTGGCTCCCAACACATGATAACGCTATCTGTCATCGGTCGGCAACTTGAAGCTCGTGCAAGTCCGACTCTATCTTTCCACAGATAAAACAAAGACACAAAGATATCGCTGGACAAAAGTTTGAAAAAATACCAAAACAACTTGGCACACTTTATCTAGTTGGTTTTGATAATCAGGCAAGTGAAGCAGCGTTCAGTTTTAGGAATTCAGGCCATATAGGTAGACGACACTGTTTTAAACTATCATGGTTGTTCACTAAAGTTGTATGATTATTTATGGGATATTTATCGTGGTAAGGTTGTGGAATGAGCTCCCGATATTTCGGCGCAGTTACACTGATTTTTCCAAAAGATTTTAGTGTCCTTTATAATGGTTCCGTCACATCACCAAAGCTTTCAATTCCCATCCATTTGAAACCGTGGATACAGGACGCCTGCAGTCTGGACATGCATTCCCAATTACCGCACTTGTAACTGGACATATTACCCGGAGGGTCCCGGACGCTGAATACATTCAATACTTTATGCTTCGGTTAGAGGAATGGTAATACATTTTCTTTTTTGGCGGAAAAATCAACTCGATTCGTGTTTGTTTTTTTGGTTTCACTAACGTGATTTTTGGGCATACCTTAAATGTGTTTTAATATTGATTCCAGTAAACAGGGTTACGCAATACGCATATAGCCTCGAAGCCGAAAGGAGGTCATTGTACTCATCATTATGAACAGCTTTTACAATAGGACCAACCCTGAAATCGCGAAAAATATATCATCAATCCAGTGAAAACGGTCATTGACACTCGATAAAATTTATGAAACAGCCGATTAATTTTGGTCCCATCGTAAAAGTGTTCATAATGTTTACAATGACCTACAGGTACCCTAAACGGTTTGACCAGTTTTCATGTCTGAGGTATTTTTAGATTTCTCTTCATTTGTCATAGGCATCATTTTGATGGAATACGTGTTTTTTATTATTATTATTAATAATAATTTAAAAAAAAATGCACTTGGCTTTGGCCCGTGCTTAGTAAACCTCCTGTTGCAGGAGAGAAACGATTTTCGTTATACAACATAATAATAAAAAACACGTATTAAAATAAGTATAATTATTATACTTATTTTTGTATCTATTCCCACAAGATAGATCAAACTTACGACGATTATGTCCAATGTAATGAATTATACAGGGTTATCGATAAAAAGTATTTTGACCTATCATGTCATGGTGGTGACTTCTAGTGACAACGCGGTTCACAAGATATCGCTTAGCGAGCAGTGGAATGAGCAAGTTTCTATGGCAAATGTACTGTTTGTGTCAAAGTTGGCTCATAGTTGCAGGACTTGCAGGACAGGTAGTTGTTGTTGTTAGGATAACAAATTATGCTTCTCATGTTTTAGGGAAAGTAAGATGTCTATTTGTCTATGCTTTGTCAAATTTAGGATGATAATTTTGACAGCTCAAAGTAAGGATGAGGGAGTGTATAATCGTTAATGGACCTATTCGCAATAGTTGCAATAATAGTAGTTGCATTTTTTTTCATCATCATCAGCCAGAAGACGTCCACTGCTGAACATAGGCCTCCCCCTTTAACCTCCACACTGAACGACAGCCTGCCTTTTGCATCTGGATGCCCGCGACTCTCACAATGTCGTCGGTCCATCTAGTGGGAGGCCTCCCTACGCTGCGTCTTCCGGTTCGTGGTCTCCACTCCAGAACCTTTCATCCCCATCGGTTATCGGTTCTTCGAGCGATGTGGCCTGCCCATTGCCACTTCAACTTGCAAATTTTAACAGCTATGTCGGTGACTCTGGTTCTTTGGCGAATATCCACGTTTCGGATTTTATCGCGCAAAGAAAGAGTAGTTGCATTTTTTTTACAAATAAGTAATTGCGCGATAAATAATTGTTAATTAACTTTAATATTTACTAAAAATAATGATAATACTTATAATTTTTTATTTGTTTGATTGGTTTTATTTAAGAACCGTTTTTTTTTAAAATAAATAATAGGCTTGCGATTGACCACCATCACGCCTGATGTTAAGCGATGATGCGGTCTATTGTGGAGCACGTTTGCTTAGAAGAAACCGGTTCACACGTGATTTAAAGACACCCAGATTGTATCTATCGGGGAACACCCATTCAGGCAGCGCATTCCACAGACTAGCAGTTCGCACAATAAAAGTGGAATCAAAGCGCTTCGTTCGGGTTTTCGGAATACCAACCATAAAGCGGTGTCGATTTTTGATAGTCTGTCGTTGTTCTTTATGTGTCACTTCACTGAAGGGTTACTTTCTAAGCACAGAGCATTTTTGATTATTTTTCATACTCCAAAATTGTGCAACGTACGTTTGCGTCGTTGCCTGATACAGAACGGACTGAGTTCACTCAAGCTGATTAACTTGAATCGTATTTGTATCGTCATGCAGACCTCGGTAATCGTATCTACCTCAGTTTATATATTATAATCACATCAGCAGCCATCAAACGTCCACTACTGGACAAAGGCCTCCCTCTTAAAGAGGGGTGTTGCCATAATCCCCACGCTTGGCAGGCGGCTTGGGGATCGCAGTAAGTTCACCGTGTACTAATAGGACGCTGCTGCCCATCCTCCGGTGGTTGTGGTCGCAGTTTTAGGACATACCCGAGTCCTATATTATAACATCATTGTCTAAATCACGGAAACGCGACTTTACCGCCGATATAATAAAATACACAATCACTATCATATGATGACATAGAAGATGTTTTAAAAGTTATCACATGAATTGTTTTTATTTACTATTAGATTTGTTAATTTAGTCATAGATAAATATTTAGTACTTTTTATTTTATGTAATCTTCTTATTGGACTGATAGATGCTCTGCACTACAGTCTAAGATTAAAATGGCGATGGGCAGGACACGTAGCGCGTTACGATGACAAAAGGTGGACGATAGAGGCGACGAAATGGAATGGACCTAGTGGAAAAAGAGAAAAAGGACGGCCTAGGAAAAAGGGGAGCGACGATATTAGAGCTGTAGCGGGAAGAGAATGGAGAACGAAAGCAAAAGACAGAGAAACCTGGAATATGCTGGAGGAGGCCTACACCCAAATAGGGGTTCCTATCCACTCAAACGAGGAAAGTGATTAATAAAACCAGTATTAAACGCGTATTTATATAATAAACAAATATTATCATAATTATATAGTGTGAAATAAATATGTAAATAGTAAATAAGATGCATGTAAATAATTAAGGGATTGGAAATAAATCGGCTTTATTATTATTATTATAAATATTTAGTAAAAAAATTGAAAAACTGTCTTCCTATTTGTAATCAGGCATACGGGTTGCCTTGATACAGGCTTTGTCTAGTAAGGCAACCAGCAGGAACTGTTAATTTAAGTATTTTAGTATTTTTTTTTTTTTTTTTTTTTTTCTGGGCAAGTGCCTTTATTAACTAAACATAATACAAGCTATAACTAAAACTACAAATACAGTTAGACTGCCCATAGACCGTTGAAGGTAAGTATTTTAGTTGGTAATTTTTTTTTAATTTTTTTTTTTTTTTTTTTTTTTTTAATCTTCTCCAGCAGTCAGTTAAACTCTCTAAAGTTGTTTCCTACTATAACCCATGTATCAATCGATGTACTGATCCAATTTGAATATATTTCAATGTTATACGAGTAGGTAGATGTAAGAAGTCAAGGTGTGCGGTCTGATGTCCGCGGGAGGTCTACACGAGACATTTTGGTAATTTATTTTAAGCTTTATGTTAACATAAGTAGTCTGTAACTTACCTAAAAAGTACACATAGCAAACGTTAGTGTTTTTACGTTTTGTTTACTTATACAGGGTTATTGATAATTAGATAAAAATATCTAGTCATGGATTTAAAGCTGTTAGGTATAATGTAGGAAAGGTACATGCATACCAGCATGGAAGTTGTGAGCTATTTGAAAAAAAAATATGCTTAAACAGTATTAATAAAAAATATGAATGATCAAAGTTAATAAGCTGAGTTATGTCGACGATCCTGGTAGTCCGGCAAATAACATCGGTGTGTTTTTTTTTTTTTTTTTTTTTTTTTTTTTAAGTGTCATAAGTATCAACTTTTCAAACATTGTCAAATCAAATCAAAATAATTTATTTGCTAGAATATAGCTAAATGATAGTTAAAATAAAGTTGCTCTATATATACAACCTGTTTATTTTTATCATCGTTTAAATTAAAAATGACCATTACTTAATACATTACATTTTATCTTTAAGAGGGCATACCACGGCAAAGAAATTTGATGAATAGATATTTAGCAAATCTATTGCTGTCCCCTGACCTCAAGCCTCTCCCAGTAGAGCGCAATAGGGACAACTGCAGCTCGGATCAATTATGCCTACGAAAAGTAGACAAAATCATCGTCTCGTATTTTTCTGTTTCCTCATTCAAAACTAGGCCATCAGTTCATTATTTTTTAAATAATTAGTTACGAAAAGGATTGAACTATGCTTCTGTCATTTATTTTTGTTTTATAATCTCGTAAAATTTGTTTGATAGACGTCTGAACATGGCGGTAATAAAAATATTTTTTTGGGATATTTAAAGGCTCATATTTCTTATAGTAGTTAACTAATAAGAAAAAATAAATGATATAAGCATGATAATAGAGGAGATAAATATTTAATAAAACCACGTTCTTCAAAACTAGTTCATAAACCATTAATAATTTTCTACACTATACTATTATAAACCTCGTTGGGCTGATGTGGCTTCTTTTCATATAGTATATCAATATAATTGTGTATATAGTAATTACTGTTTAGCTGTTATTTTTTACATCTGTCTTTAGATCTGGATCTTAATCATCTTTCGATTTTATAGGTGAAAACTTTTTATGGCTTCCGTCTACTATCTACCTACTATAATTAGTTAGTTTCAGCTGTTTGTTTTCCGAATAGTGTAAAATAAAATAAATAAATAATAAATAAAATTACAGTTCGGTACTGTATTATCCAGGGAGGAAACACGAGAATACGTTTGTATGGACAATTGGACAAAACGCTGCCCGTGTGCCCACTTAAGATATCTATGGTATAATATGCCTTGTCAATCAGAAGCTTCTTCAATATAAATTTAAAAATGACATTACTAATTTATTGAAAGTGGCTAATTTAACTGTACGCTACATAAAGCCCGGGTCCCGGGACCCGGGTATGTCCTAAAACTGCGACCAGAACCACCGGAGGATGGGCAGCAGCGTCCTGTTAGTATTGATATATTGATATTTTTATTAATAATTATAAAAAATTACATGTCAAATTAATCATATTACAAACAACATTAAATTAGGTCATACATTGAATAACAATTATAATAATGAACACACACACACGCACACACACACACACACGAGTACACGGCACACACGTTGAGTACACGGTGAACGTA
The DNA here is from genome assembly GCA_932305915.1 of Agriopis marginaria. Classification (NCBI taxonomy): domain Eukaryota; kingdom Metazoa; phylum Arthropoda; class Insecta; order Lepidoptera; family Geometridae; genus Agriopis; species Agriopis marginaria. Next base: position 1,150,601 of record OW029932.1, read on the forward strand.
CTGCGATCTCCAAGCCGCCTGCCAAGCGTGGGGATTATGGCAACACCCCTCTCTAAGAGGGAGGCCTTGTTCAGCAGTGGACATTTAATGGCTGATAATGTATGTATGTAATGTACATAAAGCCACTGTTTTGCACATGTTGATCTTAGAACGTGATTATTAGGAGCACAATTAACCTTTCTAAAAAGCTACCTACCTACCTACCACACCTTACCCATGCCTTATGCTACCTTAAGGTGGTTCGTTTCACAAATGGCGGGAAATTCAAATTACAAACAGTTTTCTTGTCTTTGTAGCTAGGCCGGGTAATTATTGTAAACAACGATAATGTTTGCGCAAATCAATTATAATTCTTTACAAAATCATGTAAAGCTATTTATCTCCAATGCCCATTATTACTTACATTTGTGAATAAACAAACTTTTGCTGTTTCAAACGGTTTATTCACAAATGTAAGTAATATGGTGCGTTACTGTTAAATAATTGTACATTATAATGTAAATAACAGCCAACATTTTGCGCAAACACTGTGTTATTTAAAAATAATTATCTGGCCTGGCTACTAGGACCAAAAAACTGTTTAAAATTTAAATTTCCCGCCATAGGTGAATCGAACCACCTTAAACATGCTTAAACGATGCGTCTAAACTATAACCTATAACTATAAGTCAAGTATAAACACTGTCAAGTGAACAGAGATCTAATCTCGACCACAACATTGTCTGTGAAGAATCATAAGGCATGTCTACACGATACCAGTTTTGCAGACAGATCGCGAAGTGCTCACTAGCGCCGCTTAGCCGCGACACGACCAGGGGCCTAACAGCGGGCTCGAATTAGTGCTAAAACAGTGCAGTTCGGAAAATCACGTGAACGTGAACCTTAACGCACCGAGATACGGTTTGCAGAGAACTTTTCTCATCACCAAAACAGCAGTGCAAGTACCGTTCTTTATCGATCATCAAATTTGACAGTTGAGATCGTCAAATTCGATAAAATGCCATTTAATCAGCACTCACTATGATCGATTCTATGGCATTTTATCGAATTTGACTATCGATAAAGAACGGTACTTGCACTGCTGAATCGCTTAAGGGGCCTGTATACCCTCTGCAGCTTTCTGTCTCGCACATTTTCAGATTATTGAAGATATAAAATCAATGAGTGTGAATTTCCAAAAAGTAACAATACATGTCATGGTGTCTATCGTTACATTACAAACAAAGAAATTGTCAATTTGATATATTTTAATTTGACACAGTAAAATGGTAACAAGTGATTTTTATTTCTCGTGTCATTTTATTCCGTCAAATTACAAGATATCGAAGTAAACATTTCTTTGTTTGTAATGTTACGATAGACACCATGAAATGATTTTGTTACTTTTTGGAAATTCACACTCATTGATTTTATATCTTCGATAATGTGAAAATGTGCGAGCGAGAGAGCTGCAGAGGGTATACAGGCCCCTTAAATCAGATAGCCGTAAGGCTCCTGGTGACTTATGACGGAGTTTTGCCATTATAATCTTTAACCATGATGTTATTTTTCCGCGAAAGTGGAAAACACTACTATCGATCGGATAATATTGCGTATGTATGTATGAAATTTTTTACCAGTGTCTGTGCTACTAAAGTAACATAAAGATGAATACATAGTAGTGTACATAGGAAATTTTATAAATTTTATATTTTTGTTAACTATTTTACAACCTTGATGTTTGGCAATGCCAAAAATATGGTCTACAAATGCATACTTATCTGGAAAGTAACCTACTTGTATATAAAACTACCTACCTGACTTCGGTCAGTGGTCAAACAAATACTTTTAAACATTGCAAAACTCTATGTTGGACTTGCTAATTGGACAAAATTAACCATGTCTTAGGTATCTATTTATACTGGGCAAACAGACTGCAGTAGGGACAAACAAAGGGACATCAAAATAAACGTTTAGGTAAGGTGTAGTACCGTAAAACGTTAAGGTGGTTCGATTCACATATGGCGGGAAATTCAAATTTCAAACAGTTTTATGGTCCTAGTAGCCAGGCCAGGTAATTATTTTTAAATAACATAGTGTTTGCGCAAAATGTTGGCTGTTCTTTACATTATAATGTACAATTATTTAACAGTAACGCACCATATTGCTAACATTTGTGAATAAACCGTTTGAAACAGCAAAAATTTGTTTATTCACAAATGTAAGTAATAATGGGCATTAGAGATAAATAGCTTTACATGATTTTGTAAAGAATAATAATCAATCTGCGCAAACATCATGGTTGTTTACAATAATTACCCGGCCTAGCTACAAGGACAAGAAAACTGTTTGAAATTTGAATTTCCCGCCATTTGGGCAACGAACCACCTTAACGGGGTAAAATAAACTTATTTGAAAATAAAATGTTTTTATTTTATAGGTACGTACAAGAATATGATACTTATTGTACTTAGTTCCGTTTCTGGAAAAATTATGTTTAGTTTCCATTCACCCCCATAGTTTCTATTCACCTTGATAGCTCGTTGGTCCAGTTAGTAGTGAACCTGCCTTCTGCGCTTGGGGGCGTGGGTTTGATTCCCACCTTGGACAAACATTTATGTGACAAACATTTGTGTTTGTTTTATATCTGGGTGTTAATATCTATTTAAGTATGTATTTAAAAATGATATATGCATGTATATAAATCTCTGGCAGCCATATCACAAGCTTTGCTTAGTTTGGGGTCAGATAAACGTGTAAAAAATATTTGTCCCGAATTGTCCAGAATATTTACATAATTTAACGGTAGAGTTTGTCCTAACGCGACACGCACCACACCCAGTGCGTTCGCATCCTTACACGCGTCGGCCGAGAGTTAAGTAACTTTACACAACTACTTCCCCAACTTGGACTCGCGATTCTCAACTTTTGACTTGCAAGACGACTTGTCCTGTGTGTTCGCGCACTTTTTGCACTAGCACTGTGCACTCGCTTAACTTTCCTCTTGAAATTTTGCGCCTTGAGTGCAGTCTGAGTGTATTTTTTCTTTCTTTTTTAGCTTGTGCTTGGGCTTTTGCAAGTTCATTTGTACGGAATCATGTCATCATCATTATTATCAGCCTCATCATAATCAGTCTTTTAACAGTCTACTGCTGTACTTTTAGCCTACCCTCGAAAGGGTGATTAGGCCATATCCACCACGCTGGCCCAGTGCGGGTTGGTGGATTCACATACGCCATTGAATTCCTTTTTCGTACATAAATATGCAGGTTTTCTCACTATGTTTTCCTTCACCGAAAAGCCAGTGGTATGAAAATCCGTGCATAAACTCCAAAGAGCTCATTGGTACGGGCCCGGGGTTTGAAACCGCGACCTCACGCTTTCAAGTCTAGCGGTCTGCCAAATAGGCTACCACGGCTTCACTATTATCAGCCTATAATATAACTACTGAGTCACGCAGACCTGTCAGAGAGAGAATATGGGCCCTATAATCCACTGCCTATGCTAGTCCAGTGCATGTTGGTGAATGTCAAATGTCCTTTGATGGATTAATTTAGTAGGCTACTGGACATTATTGGCCTCAACTCTGGCCTATCCGGCTGATCCTCGATTAATTCTTGTTACCTAGGTATTTTTCCGTAGCAAAAGTAACCGCGTGTTAACCGTAGCAAAAGACTAAGAAAGAGGGTAGATCGTTATGTCTGCACCTAACTTTTTAACTGTTCGACCAACCACCCGCATTCTTCAGTCTTCCCGTGAACATGGTGCATGTAACTGCGCCGAAATATCGGGAGCTCATTCCACAACCTTACCACGGTAAATATCCCGTTAATAATCATATAACTTTAGTGAACAACCGTGATAGTTTAAAACAGTGTTTTACTTATATTAGTCTTGATTTGCTCAAATACAAAACATCTCTTGGCCCGCCATAGTTACAAAGTTAATAAATATGCCCGCCACAAAATTTAGTTTGACACCCCTGCTTTAGAGCAATCGAAATTAATTATCTCTCTGTCATTCTTAGGTCTATCCATTAGAGTGACAGATGACGAAATATTAATTCCGTCTGAAAATCTACCAGTAGCCGTCCTCGAGCCTCCTCATGGAGGCAAATCATAACAATGAATCGTAAACTGACGAAATGCTAAGTTATTATCTTCTTAATTCTAGTAATGACCCACATCACATCAGCAGCCACTAAACGTCCACTGCTGGACAAAGGCCTCCTTCTTAGAGAAGGGTGTTGCCATAATCCCCACGCTTGGCAGGCGGCTTGGAGATCGCAGTACGTTCACCGTGTCCTAATAGGACGCTGCTGCCCATCCTCCAGTGGTTCTGGTCGCAGTTTTAGGACATACCCGGGTCCTATATTATAACATCATTGTCTAAATCACGGAAACGTGACTTTAACGTAAATTAATATAAATAAATATTAAGTTAGTAACGTAATGACCCAATTGAAGGAAAATTTTATCTATACCTTCTTTTTTTTTTAAGACGGTTGGTTCCTAATGCGGTTGAAACTATAGTCGGAGTGACCGGCTTAATCTTACGTGAGTAATTCCCGTTTAATATAAATAAAATGAAAATTTTACTTTAATGTTTCGTTTAAATCTCCAGTTCAAATAAAGAGTTCAAGTTTCAAAGTTAATGTATCCATGACATCATCGCGTAGAAGCGTACAATCAATATAATTTGACACCAGGGCCGTTTAGTGGAAAGCTATGGGCTTCTGTACAGATAACGAGAAACGATCTGTAACGCAGTTGTGACCACTTCCTTATGTTTTGTAACATAGATTAGGAAGGGGGACAGAGCGAGATGTTCTTTGCAATTGAATATTAGTTACTTTTTTCCTATCTATTAATGATTATTTGAATACTTTTAGGTAAATATGTACGGAATTATTTATTCAAGAAATAAATTTTCAGAGTGGGTACGAAGTATCGACACCGCTTTATGGTTGATATTCCGAGAACCCGTACGAAGCGCTTTGATTCCACATTTATTATGCGAACTGACCTGAGTGGGTGTTCCCCGATAGTTACAATCTGTGTGTCTTCAAGTCGAGAGTGAATAGGTTTCTTCCAGGCAAGCGTGCTCCATCGTAGGCCGCATCATCGCTTAACATCAGGCGAGTTGGCGGCCAAGCGCAAGCATATTTATAATTTAAAAAAAAAAAATGGTCATTTGTTTTTATTAGTATGTCAGAGCGCATGTGCGAAGGGCAAGCGCCGGTCTATGGCCATTCTTCATCAGAATATCTTGGTTCTTTGGCGTGAGTATAGCGGCCGAGAAGAATGAGATATCACTTGTACAATTACACAGGTTTTATTTCGTAACCCTATGATTATTTTTACAATGGAAAATTACTTCATAATTATTTGGGGACAAGGTGTTCCGCCTTGTAACGAACGCTACCACTCTCCAACCAACAATTCCAATTTCCAACTGAGCTCCACCGAGCCTCGCATGTCCGCGCACACTCACTAGCGCTTCTGCCGGACGGTATACCAACTTGCTAAACGCTGATTGGTCGTCAACGACACAACTTCACAACGTAAAGAATTTCACAGAGTAAGTTACTGCCGTTGCACCAGTGATGGCGCCATCTCCATCACTGGTCCACCAAAACTAAGCTATGTGGCGCCTAACTAAATAATCTAAGCCCTAAAAACTATCCGACGCTAGTTGCGCTCGAATGCTGAAACGTCAACGCGCCGACAAGTATATTATATTTTTAATATAATAATAATTTTAAGAAAAAAAAGAACCGACTTCATGCACTAGATCTGTGACTTCATGACTATATATCTACATTTACAAACTGAAACTATAAAGTAGAAAATATTGTTTAATATTACGACTGAAATACTTTGTATCCATGTTCATGAAAAATTTGACGAAAAACAACAGGGCCCGGTCGCCATGGAGACACTTCTTTGTTTTTTTGAAGTTCTGTTCTAGGAACAGTTCCTCTATGTTTGCTGTTCAGTTGACAGCGTCGCTAGTTGAGAACAAAGTATGAAATTCACCAAGAAATAACTGTAGTTCTAATTTTGCCCACCTTAACAGCTAAGTTGGTGGCACTGTACAATGTACATTGAATTCGTTACTTATCGTCATGTTTTTATAGATTTTTCAATAAGCGCTGAATCATTGTCGATAAAATTTATATGGGACCACTTATGAGATATGACCAAAAAAGAATCAAAAACAATTCTAAATTGGCGGAGTAATCTCGTAACATACACACAAAAAAATACATACAGTTGAATTGATAACCTCCTCCTTTTGGAAGTCGGTTAAAAACGAGTCAAAACAATCGGGCATAATAATATACTTACCACCTAATTATAACACATGTACAGTACATTTGTTACAAAAAATATATAGCGGTTTTTGTTGTGTATTTACACTTCGGGAAAGCACACGAAATCATAATTTTATCAAATGTTTCGTTATCATGTAACAATAGTCTTGTGTCGCTCTTCCTACGACTAGAAACCGACTGAAACGAAGTGAGCGCCGGCGCTCATTTTGTAATCTTTAAAAATGCGCTTCTTCTGGGCCCGTCGTCCATTCACTTTGTTTTGGTCGAAGAGTCTGATAGAGAAAAATATTAAAGAAAGAGATAGAAAAAGTGCCTCAGCCAATAGACACATTTACTTCAATTTAGGTACTAATGCAGAAGCAACGTCGTGCGTTTCACGTCTGTATTCTCATAATCTTTGAACTAAAAGGTGCATGTTTAAAACGAAACGTAACTTAAGTTTCGGCGTTAAAAAGCCTATTAACCTATTTTATTTGAAAGTTTCTTTAAGTCCAGCTATTGACGACTTTAACCTACCAAAATAGCCCTTACTACTTACAAAATAGGGCTTAATTTATAATTCGAGTGAAATGGTTTTATAACGGGCATGTAAGTGGATTCTATTGTATTTTTAGAGTATTTTCTATGATCTAGAAGTTAATAAGAAATTACGTGAGCGTAATAGAGACCGATAAGCTCTGGTTACGAGTTTTTTAGGTGTAAGTAGGTGCGTTTAGTAACGTTTTATTGTTATTGACTAGAATTTAAATAATCTCTTACTGTTACGGAAGAGGCTTTTGGTCTAGGTTGTTTTTTGTTTGTCTATACTAATATTATAAAGAGGAAAGATTTGATTGTTTGTTTGTTTGTTTGCATTGAATAGGCTCCGAAACTACTGAACCGATTTGAAAAATTCTTTCGCTGTTGGGAAGCTACACTATCCCCAGGTGACATAGGTTATAATCTATACCCGTGCGTAGCTGGGGCGGACTGCTAGTTATTAATATTTGACATTGAATGGTATATTAATTTTATTACGACTGTCCACTGACATTTTTACAATTATTTTTATACCTAATTCTGTGAGCGAATATTGCTAAGTCTGAGTCCTTGGTTACTTGAAATAAACAATTTTGAATTTGAATTTGAATTTAATTTTGAGATGCAGAAATACAATGTCGAGTCTCCTGGTTACACTCGCCATTTTCTATACTACAAAATAAATGTTTTTTTTTTTTATAAAACCCTGTTTAATTCTTTACAACATCAGTTATATTTTACAGCGTTTTATTAGTACACGGTAAACGTACTGCGACCCCCAAACCACCTTCCAAGCGTGAGGATTATGGCAATAACAGGGAGGCCATCGTCCATCAGTGACTGTTGACGTTTAATGACTGCTGCTGATGATGATGATGATATATAGACCGAAGATTATAACTATTATACAAAAACAGTTGGATTGTCCATAGACCGTTGCAGTACCGGCGTTAGGGTAGGGCGCGGTGGGGCGTAGGCAATGCCTAAAAATATTTATAGGTCGCCCCTCTTTTTTCGGTTTGAATAGCAGCTGGGGGGGGGGGGGTGCACCGTATTAATCTCGCCCAGGGGCCTTACGGACAACAGCTAATTGCGGCACCTAATTCGCTCATTTGGAAAACCACGCGACCGCAAACCGTATCTGGGCGCGATAAGGTTTACGTTCGCGTGATTTTCCAACCGAGCGGATTAGGTGCCGCAATTAGCTGTTGTCCGTAAGGCCGTCAGCTAATTTAAAAAAAACTCAGGTTACATTTAAACTTTATTTAACGGCCTGTTATCCGATTCGCGTACGCAACAAAATGCTCCCTCAGCCCCCGCCAAGTTATAGCGACGATGTATTTTGCCACGCAAGAGTCAGGAGGCCCGCGGAGGCAGTGCAACGACAAAAACGAACGTAGATCCAACCTCGATGACGCCTGGCGCCATACTGAGCGCGGCGCGCGCAAATTCTTGCGACCTTTTTACGCTTTTAATTTCACTAAAAAACGAAACTATTCACTATCAAAAATCTATCCAAACCAATTTTTTTTAAATAAGATTGCCATTCAGTACCTACATGCAATTTCCAGGTTGTTATGAGCTTTCATTTGAGCAGAAAACATAAACTAAACATAAACAAAAACGAGAAAAAAAACTAAATCGACTTTGTTTCCTTTTTTTTTTTTTGATCGAGGAATGTTTATTCTATCGTGTTTTGAACCAAATCATAAACTTAAACACAGATGTATCTGTGACATGTATTTTTTTCCAGCTCAAATATTGTAATTTAACTGAATAAAATTGATTTAAAACCGTCAAATTTGGTATAAGAGGCCGTTAACTTTAAAATTGTTTATTTTATGACGTTTTGTTTTATTTTTTATTGTTTATTTAAACAGGTTCTTGGAGTAACGCCACGTTATTTGTAACTAAGTAACCCTTTCTTTAGCTCCTAATTAAAATAATGTAGTCCATGAATAACTTCACACTCGAAAAACTTATTTTGTATGCGTCTTATCAAGACATTGGAGAGGCAAGCACGAGTTGAATAACTTAGTGAGGGTTCTGTACAAATAAACATTATAAACACACTTATATTAGCTTCACTTGTGACTAACGTACTACGTGAACAAATCTTGGAAGTCGGTTTTAACCCCGGACGTCGCAGGTTCATACCATGCCGGTCATAACATTTTTGGGTTGTTAGCAAATCCTCAAGTGTGGAACTATATCTATATATTATATATATGTATATACTAGCTGCGCGCCGCCGTTTCACCCGCGTAGTGATGAAAAATGATGATGATGATAAAAAGTAGCCTATGTCACTCTCTGGCTCTTGAACTATATCCATGCAAAAAATCACGTCGATCGGTTGTTCCGTTGCAGCGTGAAAGAGGAACAAACATCCATACATCTACACATACAAATTTTCGCGTTTATAATATTAGTAGAATATATAAAACCAAGTCGTGTTATAGTTACACCATTTATAACTCAAGAATGGATGGTCTGACTTTAATGTTTTTTTTTAAATTGTATAATTTTGAAGAAAAATCATTACTTTTATGTGGAACGGCAAGTTTTTTTTTTTGCTGTCACGCACGATGCACATTGTGGACAAACATAATTATTTGACACACAATCATATGTATTTTATGATATTAGTGATAATAAGTGCCCTACACCATATTCATAAATTGTTTTAAAAAAATACCGACTTCAAAAAAGGAGGAAGGTTCTCAATTCCGCGCGTATTTTTCAAACCCTAAATTAATGAAATTTTCGAAAAAAAACATTTTCTATTAAATCACGGATCTCTAACTATGCAAATACCCCGTACCTTACGCAGGTGTTTTCAAAATAAACTAATGTACTTTTTCGTCTGTAATTAATTAACTCCCTCTAACGACTTTTTAATGATGCTTTATTAATACCATTGCCGTGTTTCTATAAAAATTACATTTATTTTACGGTAAAATAACTTCAATGTGTTAATAGCGTAAAATTGAGTCGTTTAGATTAAATAATTTGTTTGGAACTAGAATTATTGACGCACCAAGTAAGACAATTCGCGACTTCAAGGTTGGTCCATAGTTAAAGTCACAGAAAAGAGAAGGAAAGAAAGGAAATGAGAAAGAAAATCTATTATCAGGCATTATAAGTAAACCTTTGATGGAACATTCTTGTTTAGATCAACACGTCGAGCTCCGCATCACAGTTGCTAACTGATTTCGAATGGGTGATGTTTCTTTTATATGGGTACAACTGGCCACAACAAACTTCTTACAAAATTGCTTTGACAGCCGTTCTAGTTTAAACACTTTTCTCTGGTTAAGGCACGGTCTGATCAGGATTTCAAATTCGTTTTTCACCCGCTCACGCCATGATCTATTTGCTATCTAAAACGGCTGTGTTTAAAGTCGAAAATCGTATATCATCATATTTGATGATGATGATGACTTTGTGCTTGTGTTTATATTATTTTGAGGGTTTTTATTTAACTTATCAAAATATATAAATGAATTTCAACAATTAACTGGTTAAAGTTTTAAAAAACTAGTCTGGCTATACAATTCGTACAAAAAAATATGTAGTTGTCGCTGAAAATTCAGAGTTCTTCAATTCAGAAGCTATTTTTATTGCGCAATTTGTAATATGTTTTTTTAAGAGTATAGACAATTTTTCAAAAAAATTTTCAGTTAAGTTTATTGACAAGGAGTTTTTTCTACTTGTAGTATTTTTTTTATCTGATCGACTAATTTTGTCACGTCACACAAAGCGTTTAAAACAAAGAATTTAATGTACCTAGAAATGTTCTTCAATATCAAGAAGTGTGTACAAGACGACCGGCGCTGTCATTCGCAGGGTGACCAGGTTATAAATTTTACGAAACTACCATAGTCAACTAGACAACTAAAAATAGAACAAAATTATCATCACAAAAAAATTACATAGACACCAGAACCTTTTAACCGACTTCAAAAATAGAAGCAATATAGCCGGATAAAGCTATATCGCCAAATGGCCTAGCCGTGTTCCGACATGTTTTACGGTGACGCCCTTAGGGAAAACGAGTCGGAATAGTTACTTCACTGAAGAGCTTCTTTTTTGTTCTTAACATAAAAAAATTATTTCATCCAAAATATACCAAACCTACCAACTTTCGTTAATAAACCAATAAAAATAATGGTGTACAAATTTTATGAATGATAAATTATTATAACACCGGCTTGCACTCACGATTATGTTTGATGAATGATGTTAAAAAAGTAAAAAAAAAAATAGTAAAACTTATAAAATATTATCACTGGTCACACTGGCTTGACGAGTGTTCTCACAGATTATGTATATTATTAATTAAGCATTCCCTGATATTTCTCGATGTATTCTTGCAGTATCGAAACACGCAAGACACATTTAAGTATATTTGAACAATATATAACCTAAAACAAGAACAAAACGTATGATAATGAATAATTATGTATATCGTAATGACAGAGAAAAAACAATATAACAGATGAAACAGAAAGGGATGATGCGGTCTAGGGTTTCCGTCAACTTGAAGACCCCAGATTTTGTATTCTCTTTGCCCAGATTTTCTGTGCTCTGGGTCATGGTGGACACAGAAATATAGAGATAATTGTCTATGGCTGTGTTTACCGGTCGCACAACGGACATGAGAAGACAACCAGACTCACGGAATATCTGATTGAGGCGGCGGATGCGGCTAAACTAAAGTACCCTACAGCCCAATTTGTGTTTAAAATAAAATCAATAAAGTAATAATAGAATATATTAAAGAAATTCACAGAAATCGGTATTCGTAGGGATTATCGCAAGCGGTCTACGGTCGGTTTACCAAAAAAAAATATTTTCCCAAAATATACCAAACCATTTACCATCCTTCGTTAATAAACCTATAAAAATACTAATGTCCAAAATGTCATAAAAAATTACTAAACATTTCTAAAATTTTATCCCTGGTCACACTGGCTTGCCGCGAGCTCTCAAAGATTAGGAAATTAAGCAGAGATACTTCACTTCCGATACTACGAATTGTGCATATTATTATATGGAACATTAGTTCGCATGGTACACTTATCACTACCAAGGTATCCTTACTGGTAGAGATAAGTGGGAAAAAAATCACTTGGACAAGTTTGTCATTAAATATTTTAATTTCTTTTATTTAACAAACTTAACTGTGTAGTTGGCAAACAGCTGCTCCCATACATACCAACTACAAAAATTAAGTTGGTAATAGCAAAAATCATCGTCTGGACTGAAATTTTTCAGTCAACATCTTCGCGATATATAATTTAACACATTAAATTTGATATAAAATACTTTTCATCCACTAAACAGATGGGTGAAGGTCGGTCTTTACTCGGGTCTTAGACTAATACTCTGCATATTAATTATTCTGTGATAATTGATGTCATAGTTGATGTATATGTCAAGTTCGGTTTCGATCGGAAAAAAATATTTGTTTATTCACTTATAATACAAAATTCTAATCTAATTATTAAATAAATCAACTAATAATATTGTGTTACTTACGACGTGGATGGTTAATTCATACTGAGCTACGTATTTTACTGGGTTTTTTCACTAAATATCTGCCGCTCTACACCTATGCACGCCAAAAAGACAACTGAAGACTGTCAGACTGGGGTGTGGGGACTAAGGCACAGCAACGTTTATCGAAGTGAGGATTCAGTACATGATGTCTAGTACGTAGTACATATAGGTCAATGGTTTAAAAACACTTTTTTTGGTTAATTTTGCGATTGTACCGCGTCAGTTGTTCGTGTTCGTAATGACTTCTAGTATATATTTATCTATGGTAATGGCGAGTAGGACGGACCCCTTTTGGCTTAGTACACCTTTTCTGCGTAACGCTGTATGACCTAAATTTACGCAAAAAATAGGTGTTCCATAAATTTTATTATTAGTTACATATGTCCATAATTATGGTACCGCAGTGAAAATTGTTCATAATAGTGAGTACAATAATCTCCATTGGCTTAGCATTACCGTTCCATGTCTTCTTATTATATCTTCTATTTAGTAAAAATGAATCCCTATTTACCTTGGTCAAGCCATAACTTGAGAACGACGAACGATTTCATTATTTTTTTTTTTCTAATTCTTTATAGAAGATTTTTTTCAGAAAGAAAAATTAAGAATATTGCGCAGAAAATTGAAAAATTTACGAAAACTTAACGATGATTTTAACCTGCGGGTGAAACCGCGAGGCGCAGATAGTAAGAAATATAGAAATCATCACTATCATCTACTTACGGCTCATTTTGAACGCATCTGTGTCCGGAACTCCTAAAAATCTCTAAATTTTAAACCAAAATACCGACCTGAACGGTATAAAGTAGTTGGATTATGTTGTCATAATAATTTAATTATTATAATGGAAATAATAAATCACACCTCCCTTTGCGTCCATTATTTGATTAAAGAGCTTCGCCGCGCATTGGCCAAGAACACAGTACATACAGCGAGGCAGTATGGACTCGTCGCTATGGAAACAATAAGGTGAACTGAACGATATTTGACATGACGTAAAACTTTTTTTTTTTTTTTTTTTTTTTTTTTTCTTGTAATCAACGGCGTTATAAATTCTACATAATATTCACAATAGTTATTAAAGATAAGGCCAAAATAGATTACAGTAATTTAAAAAGTTAATAATAATAATTTTACGACTAACTTTGAAAACAAACATCTTCATTTCATATCGTAAAGTTCTAGTTTAAGAGGACTAAACTGCTTTCTATACACTAACTAATGCACAAAAGTCAACGTCTTATATCAACGCCACTTGTGTTTTATGCACTAGTGCACTAGTCCATTATTTGATTAAAAAATAGCTTCACCGCGCATTGGCCAAGAACACAGTATGCATGTATGTGTGTGCGATGCAGTATGGACTTGTGGCTATAGAAACAATAAGGTGAACTGAACTATCTTTGACGAGGCTTAAAAGTTTGAAAACAAATAAAAAAAAAAAAAAAAAAAATCTGGGACATTTTTGCACACACGGTCATCTGACCCCAAACTAAGCAAAGCTTGTAATATGGCTGCCAGAAACTGATATACGTACATATATATTTTTAAATACATACTTAAATAGATATTAACACCCAGACATAGAACAAACACAAATGTTCATCACACAAATGTTTGTCCTAGATGGGAATCGAACCCACGCCCCCAAGCACATAAGATAGGTTCACTACCAACTGAGCCAGCGGGGCAGTCAATATATTCATTTCTTATGCTCGTAAAGTTTTTGTTTAAGAGGAGTAAACTGCTTTCTGTACACTAACAAAAGTCAACGTTTTATGCACTAGTGCATAAAGATGTTTACTTTTTTAAATATTTTTTGTGTACTTAGGAAGTTTGCTTGCGTATTTAATAATACCTATAGATCAGGGTACCATAAGACCCAGACATAACTTTCGTCGATTAAAAACAGAACACTGTACAAATTTCAGTTTTAATTTTAATACATATTTTTTTATTTGATACTTAGAATTTAGAATGTCACGGTTTTATTTCCTCGCACTTAAAGTAAGAGGCATTGTTCAGCAAAAGACGTTCACTGGCTGATGATGTGATGTGAAAGTAAGAAGCTTGACGCTGGCGTAATAGACAAGATGTGTGGACAACGTAAAAATAGGTGTATGGGAAAACTTCTTACGGCCTCTTATAGCAAATTTGACGGTTTTAAATCAATTTTATTCAGTTAAATTACAATATTTGAGCTGGAAAAAAATACATGTCACATACATCTGTGTTAGAGTTTATGATTTGGTTCATAACACGATTGAATAAACTTTCCTCGATCAAAAAAAGATCTGAAACAAAGTCGATTCAGTTTGTTTTTTTCGTTTTATGCTCTAATGAAAGCTTGTAACAACCTGGAAATTGCATGTACTAAAAGGCAATTTTATTCAATTTTTTTTTATTTGGATAGTATTTTGATAGTGAATAGTTTCGTTTTTTAGTGAAATTAAAAGCGTAAAAAGGTCCCGAGAATTTGCGCCGTGTTCAGTACCGTGCCAGGCGTCATCGAGGTCGGACCTATGTTCGTTTTTGTCGTTGCACTCCCCCCGAGGGCGTCCTGACTCTTGGGTGGCGAAATACACCGGCGCTATAACTCGGATAATAGGCCGTTAAGACGTTTTTGTAGCCTTCTAAAAAAAGTCATCTAACTTCTTTGAATTTGTAATCAAAATTGTCTTGAAGCTTTTCATATATAATTTGTGTATTACTTTTTCATGCGCAAAATTTTATGAACATGTTTTTGTGAAAGAGGTTGAAGTTCATGAATTTCCCATACTGTTTGTATAACCTTCTACACAACGACATATTTACATTTTGCTAAGGCCCTACATAATTTTATTTACGACATTGAAGACATTGCAAAGTCCTATTATCAGTGCAAGTAATGCAAGGAGATCTAGGTTGGGTCATTGTGACACAATTTTCCTTAAGCGTGGGTAAGGAATAATAAGGATATAAGTTTTTATTTTATTTTATTTTTTATAAAAAATAGGCTTGCGTTTGACCACCATCACGCCTGATGTTAAGCGATGATGCGGTCTACGTTGGAGCGCGCTTGCCTAGAAGGAACCGATTCACTCGTGATTTGAAGACGCCCAGATTGTAACCATCGGGGAACACCCATATTTATATAGTTATTGTATGATCTCTTTGATAAGGTACCTTTTTTTGCTTTCGAGGGGGGACATCTTTTAAAGATATCCGCCTGCATTGGGGTACAGCCAGGTTTTGTGGGATTACACCCACTAAAAACCCCCGGTGACCAGCCTTAATGCTTGACAAGAGAGTACTCCGAAATCTCCAGAAGAACGCACCGGAGCCCTCGGCGCTGCGCTACGGCTCCTCCCAAGACAACCGTGTCGTCTCAGCCCCTCCGCCCACGTCAACGTTGGTCACACAACGTTGTCGTTCTCTCCCTGGGCACACTTAAGTAGATGGTCAGAGCCCCAACTTTGGCCATCCCGAGCCCGGAGGTCCCCTTTTAGTAGCCTCGTACTACAGGCAGAGGGTACCGGTGCCGTATTCAATTCGTCACCACGACTCTCTTGGCTCTGTGTGGATCCACAGAGTTTTCTGTAATTAAGAGTTCACTCCTCGCTACAACTATCTCTCTTACTTGTAATGTATAAATTTTTTGGAATTATAAACTAAAATTCCAAATAGATTTTTGAATTCAGCCTAAGAGCGGAATTGTATTCATTCCTCTATGAGAATTTTGGCGTCGCATTGTTAAGTATAAAATTATTATCCAGTTTGATAATAAAAACAAGTCAGTCATAGACAGAGTTAAGTAAAGTAAGTCACGGTCAAGTCAAAGTCATTCCGTAGTAAGACTTTACTAGAGATTTCTATGGAGTTTTGAAACAACACGAAAATACGTGTTTCACCATGTTATATCACATAATATTATTATGTTTTTCTATATTGTGACTTACAATTAGGAATTTTATGTGGTGACGCCGCTGGTGACAAGAGAGCTGGCTCATTCCTCGCGCAGAGAATTTCTTTAGCAATTGAACGCGGGAATGCAGCCAGCGTTCTTGGCACTTTACCACACGGGCAACATCTTGTTTTTGATTTTTGATTATATTAGTGTTAATTAGTAATAGTTAAGGCTTTTTTTTTATTTTCTTTGTTTGTTATACCTACCTATGTACATACAATAAAAAAATGATTTTATGTGCTGTTCTTTCAGAAATACAAATGATTTATGAATTATGTTATATCTATTTCATAGAATCAGAACGCAATAATTCAATTTTCTTGGCATTTTTGTAAATTTTTTAGAGGGCTCTTATGCAGTGACATAATCTTTCGGTGGCTAAAAAACTTTAACACTCAGTTTCTGATCACTCAGCTGACACAAGCAAGTAAATAGTTTCATGATCCAACTCCCTATTCCAATCGGGAACTATAATAGCATATTCGCCGACAAAGCGACACCGTAACATCAATCACGATGTCGGGCGTTGCTAAAAAAAATGCTAAAAACATGTGTAGGTATTTTTTTTGCTCTGTTAACCCTATTTACGCCATGGGTCATTAACGAAACAATTACAGTCCTATGAATAGAGATGTGCTCAATTGTATCGATAATCTAGAGTCAATTGTCAGAATTTGATATTCTTATCGATAAACTGAGTAGTGACGGTAATGAGTTGTTAAAAATCTTATTCGTAAGAACGAGTGAAATGTAGTTAATCATACACTTAATATCAAGGTCAATGCACTCAATTTTTGTCTAGCTGACAAGCAGCTTGTGAAGTACCTTCATAATTATACTGATGTTAGTTTTACGATTTTCGATGTCTATATTGACACTTTTATTATTGAAACTGACGTGGTTTTCACACATTTTATTTATATTACACGGGAAATTACTCACGTAAGATTAAGCCGGTTACTCCGACTATAGTTCATCATCATCATCATAATCAGCCTTTTAACAGTCCACTGCTGGACTTTTAGCCTACCCCCGAAAGGGTGATTGGGCCATATCCACCACGCTGGCCCAGTGCGGATTGGTGGATTGTACTACACCGACTATAGTTTAAGGCCGTCTAATGCGGTTGAATCTATAGTCGGAGTAACCGGCTTAATATTACGTGAGTAATTTCCCGTGTAATATAAATAAAAAAATATATTGACACTATTTAAAACATTATACATATACAGGACCGATAAGCGCAGCGTAGGACGTAAACCCACGAGATGGGCAGACGACGTAAAAGAGACCGCAGGGAAACGCTGGATGCAGGCCGCTTCCAACCGGCCTTTTTGGAGATCGATGGGGAAGGCCTATGTCAAGCAGTGGGCGTACTATCGCTGAAATGATGATGACGATGATGAAAACATTATCCATGCTTCATAAATATGCTCTTTTGTACTTAGGAAAGGTTAAAAATACATTAAATTTGATTTTGATTGACAATATATCGATGTCGATAAAACAACATAACATCGATAAACATGAACATCTGTACTCATAATAACGTTCTGTGATATTCCCGCCTTTTGCGTTAATTAAAACTATTTAACTTATAATAAAGCAGTTGGAATTTAAGTTGGTGAAAAATGGTGTAGTACAATTAAATCTGCTTGTAGCTTGTACAAAGATACATGTAAGTAGGTATGATAATGGTCGATTGTTTTTACTGCCCTACTTTATGTTACCTTCTCAGAGTTTTTTGGTACAACTGTAGGTACTAAAATACCAACTTTAGTACCTAGTTAGTAGTTACACTTGCAGTTTGACCCACTATATCCAAGTTATTTTTATTTATTGATATGAAAAGTACCCACTATACAAAATTAGGCACGAGTTTCTAAAAAAAAAAAAAAAAAACGGCCAAGTGCAAGTCGGGCATTTTTTGTATCAGCTCTAATGTAAAAACGATAATACGTACAAGCGTCAAACTTGGCAAGATTATAGTACACATTTTTAAATAAAACAACAAATAGTAAAAAATTGCCATTTGCGAGTCGGTGACAAATTTCTGTTCATTACCAAGTTATAACTGGTAATTTCGTTATTCAATTTTGTGGTGGTACGGAACCCTTAGTGCGCGAGCCCGACTCGCACATGGCCGGTTTATTTTCATGTTGGCGCCAAAAACCCCTTTCAAAATGTTCCAATTAAAACAAAAATCGTCCCATAAATAAATAAAAATCAACGCATTATCACATGTTTATTGACCATAACAGAGTTTCACGGTGCATACGTATTAACACATAGCACTGTACAAATGTATATTGCATTCGTAATTTAGATAAAACTCGTTCAACTGACTCGGTGTTTTTTGAATTAATTGTTCGGGTCACGCGAACTCGCGCGTGTTTTAGGGTTAAAGTAGAGTTGGACGATTGATCTCGTATTTTTGACAATAATATCTTGCTAACCTTCGACCAAAATAAAATGAATGGACGGGCCCAGAAGAAGCGCATTTTTGAAGATTACAAAATGAGCGACAGCGCTCACTTCGTTTCACTCGGTCTCTTATAGGAAGTGCAAAACAAGATTATTGTTACATGATAATGAAACATCTGACAAAATTATTCATTCGTGTGTTTTCCCGAAGTGTAAAAACACAACAACAAACCGCTATATATTTTTGTAACAAATCGCTGGCTCACTATTACAAGGTTCTATGTTATTTTCTTACACGTTCTGTAATATTTTAATTGAAAATTTTTGAGTTTCATAAATTTTGACTTAGCAGGGTTTAAGGTTTTTTTCCTGGGCTAGAGCCTTTATTAACTAAACAAAATACAAGCTAAAACTAAAACTACAAATACAGTTAGACTGCCCATAGACCGTTGAAGGTCTAAAGACAATCCAAATGCTCAAGCCCACTACCAGTTGGCAGCGTACCCAGCATGCTGGCGGCATTATCACGTTGAATGGCAATGCTTATGCGTTGAGCCAGAAACACGCCAGCATTTTGGTCACGCGTCGCATTAACCAGGCGCTCTGAAAGATTTTTGAAAATGAGGTGAGCTCCCGGTCCCCAAGGGCCCAATGTCTCGACCCCAAACGCCTCAAATTTGTAACCACTGCCGAGGTTAGCATATTTGCGTCGCTTGTGCTGCTCTGCCGAATTGGCAGCCGCGCCAGCCCTACCCTGTGTCTCAGGAAGATGTGACGGCGCCAAAGTATCAACACATGCTTGAGAGAGATATGTTCACTCAAGCATAACCCCTGCTAAGTCAATATTTATGAAACTCAAATTTTTTGAATTTAAATTACAGAACGTGTAAGAAAATAACATAGAACCTTGTAATAGTGAGCCAGCGAAATTTACTGTACATGGTTTTATAATTAGATGTTGAAGTATATGTCCGACGGTTTGACTCGTTTTTTCTGAGCAAGGTCAATGGTTATGGCCCGTCCATTCATTTTATTTTGGTCGAAGTTGCTAAGTATATATGTTGGTGTTGGTGGCCGAGTAGTAGCATGTGCGCTTTACAATCTGATGGCACCCAGTTTGAACCTAGGCCCTGCAGCAATGACTTTTTAGTACCTAAATAAATGTACAGTTTCGGTACCATCGCTCATAAGCGGTGAAGTAAAACATCGTGAGGAAACCGGCATGTTCAAGCAGTGTGTGTTGCCAGTAAAGACATACGGTAGTAAAACGTGGTCTCTCACTATGAGACTCATAAGCAAGCTCAAAGTCGCACACGGAGAGAGAGATGCTCGGGGTTTCTCTACGAGATCGAATCAGAAATGAGGAGATCCGTAGACGAACGAAAGTTACCGACATAGTCCACCGGATTGGCAAGTTGAAGTGGCAGTGGACAGGGCACATATCACGTATAGCAGATGGCCGATGGGGCTGAGAGGTTCTCGAATGGAGACCACGGACCGGTAAGCGCAGCGTAGGACGTCCACCCACAATATGGACAGACGACCTAAAAGAGACCGCAGGGAAACGCTAGATGCAAGCCGCTTCCAACCGGCCCTTTGGAGATCAATGGGGGAGGCCTATGTCCAGCAGTCGACATACCATGACTGAAAAGATGATGACGATCAAAATATAACGGCGTGTTTCTGGCTCAACGCATAAGCTTGCTATTCAACGTGGTAATGCCGCCAGCATGCTGGGTACGCTGCCAACTGGTAGTGGGCTTGAGCATTTGGATTGTCTTTAGACCTTCAACGGTCTATGGGCAGTCTAACTGTATTTGTAGTTTTAGTTTTAGCTTGTATTTTGTTTATTTAATAAAGGCACATGAAAAAAAATATTTAAAAAAAAGAATTCCTGTTAACAGCTAATCCCTAGAAAACGAGAAAATATTTAATTTGTATTTCCAGTAATAAATTGTTGCCAGAAAAGTTTTCATCTATCAGGTTCTATAATGTTTGGTATTCGTGGAACCTACAGCTTTTCATTTTACTGCTAAATTGTTTTATGGAAATAAATTTCTGAATAATTAATTAAACGTAAATAAAATTATAACAAAAACTAAAAACTTCATTCGAGAATCTTTCGGCCCATCGGCCATCGGTATATTTTTATAAGGGAAAAATATTAAAACACAATGAAAACTGGACATATGGTTAAAAGTTCGTAAATTATTCAACTACTAGCGGTCCGCCCCGGCTACGCACGGGTATAGTTATAAAGCCTATTAAAATATCCTATATTAATCAGTGATAATGTAGCATTCAGTGAAAGAATTTTAAAAATCGGTGCTGTACTTTTTGAGCTAATTCGTTACAAACATACATACATACAAATCTTTCCTCTTTATAATATTATATTATCTATACTAATATTATAAAGAGGAGAGATTTGATTGTTTGTTTGTTTGTTTGCATTGAATAGGCTCCGAAACTAATGAACCGATTTGAAAAATTCTTTCACTGTTGGGAAGCTACACTATCCCCGGGTGACATAGGCTATAATCTATACCCGTGCGAAGCAGGGGCGGACCGCTAGTAATATTATATAGTACTTCTATTTTGAATAATGTCATGTTAAGGCTACATTCAATGTTAAAATTTATGAGTTGATAAGATAAAAAACAAACATGAAACGTCTCCTTTCCTATAAATGCCTCAACTCGAAAATTGCTTCATACTATTTGCAATGGTATTCTAAGTTAGTGCCTTCTAATCGACTTTTTAAAATTCTCACTCAGTGCTTTTTTATCTTTAAAAAAGTTGAAAATACGCGAAAGGTACAGGTAGACCGACGACACCATGAGAGTCGCTGGCTTCCAGTGAATGCAGATTGCAAATGGCAGGCTGTCGTAAGGTAGACTAAGGACCTAACCTACGTTTAGCAGTGGACGTCTTCTAGCTGATGATAATGATAACGATGACTCTTGATAATCCAAGAATTCTAACGATGTCTCACATCATAATCGGTTCAGGCGTTCAGGGCCCTGATTCTACTAAAGAAATTGTTTTGAAATGGTAAATGTTATTTTTTTTAAATAATTGCCTCAAAATTTATAGTTTTAAATATTTTTTTATACTAAGTTATAATATTAGGTGGTGTTTTTCTAGTACAAAAAAATATATTAAAACTATCAATTTGGAGGCAGTTATTTTAAAATAAAATTACATACATACATACATGAAACCTTTTTTTTTATAAATAATAGGTTGCGTTTGACCACCATCACGCCTGATGTTAAGCGATGATGCGGTCTACGTCGGAGCACGCTTGCCTAAAAAAAATACCTCAAAACATAATACTCCTTTTTGGGCAGTCCTGTAAAAAGGTGGATCTATAGGTAGGTATGTGAAGTATTGTGGAGTATTACCATCAAAAATCCGACCCCACTGTTTTTACGCAGCCGCGTACATAATGTTAATTAAAACGTTTAACTCGAGAACTAAAGTGCGTTTTGTTGAGCCATTTCTAGCGGTGCTCTATCACAGTGCAACGCAGTGACTGAGAATTATAAATACACGCACTCATCATCATCATCATCACCATTTCAGCCATAGGACGTCCACTGCTGGACATAGGCCTCCCACATCGATCTCCAAAAGGGCCGGTTGAAACGGCCTGCATCCAGCGTTTCCCTGCAGTTTCTTTTAGATCGTCTGTCCATCTCGTTGGACGTTTTACGCTGCGCTTTACGTGGTTTCCGTTCCAGATCCTTTCGGCCACATCGGCCATCTGTTTTGCGTTAAATGTACTTTGCCCACTGCCACTTCAACTTGCACTACAGCAATGCAATGCAATACAGGCAGTAACTCACAAAATTTTGTGAACGTATAATTTAATTTGTAAATTTGAAATTTTAAAGTTTGTGCATTAGGTATTTTATGTCTGTGCGTGTAGTGAAAAGTATCGACACAAACATCAAAGTTTTCCAGTTGGTAGTGAACCTGCCTTCTACGCTTGGAGTCGTGGATTCGATTCCCACCTAGGACAAACATTTATGTGATGAAAATTTTGTGTTTGTTCTATATCCTTGTGTTAATATCTATTTATAAGTATATATTTAAAACTATGTATGTTTATTAGTTTCTGGCAGCCATAATACAAGCTTTGTTTAGTTTGGGGTAAGATGACTGTGTATACAAAAATGTACCGAATATTTATTGGAATTGAAACAGCAATAACCGATTGTAAATAGTGTAATTATCCATAACCCTGTATAAAAGTGTACAAAATGCGTGATTTCACGTACTGTAGCCGCACGTCTGTGGCGGTGTTTAGGGGCCGTTGGTCACCTGATTTATTTATAATGACTTCATACTGCGTGTTTGAATAAATATAACTTTTTATAATGACGCTTATAATGCTGCTACGGCATTACTCCAGTTTGTTCTGAAATATGGACGGAGAGTTACGGGGAACTATTGTGAAGCCTATGTTATTATTGCTAAAATATTGTTGTAGATATTGTAAAATAGCAGTTTCCGGTAATTATAACATTATTATGTCAAATAAAATATAAAAAAATATATATTTATATGTTAAAACTTTACACATTTTCGAGGACGTGTTTGTGGTTGGTAAAGTGGGACAAGTTAATAATATGACATGTTATCATTATTAATACTTTTCGTATTTATTCTATTTATTTTTCTTATTGTTTTTCTCCTGTAGTTAGTTTTGTTTTATCTTTAACAAGTTCGATTTTGATTCTTTATTATTTTAATTTCATCATCATCATCATCAGCCAGAAGACGTCCACTGCTGAACATAGGCCTCCCCCTTTAACCTCCACACTGAACGACAGCCTGCCTTTTGCATCCACTGGATGCCCGCCACTCTCACTATGTCGTCGGTCCATCTAGTGGGAGGCCTCCCTACGCTGCGTCTTCCGGTTCGTGGTCTCCACTCCAGAACCTTTCTTCCCCATCGGTTATCGGTTCTTCGAGCGATGTGGCCTGCCCATTGCCACTTCAAGTTGCAAATTTTAACAGCTATGTCGGTGACGCTGGTTCTTTGGCGAATATCCACGTTTGGGATTTTATCGCGCAAAGAAACTCCGAGCATAGCTCTCTCCATTGCCCGCTGTGTGACTCTGAGTTTTTCCAAAAGGCCAACAGTTAAGGACCACGTCTCAGTACCATATGTCATCACTGGCAACACACACTGGTCAAAGACCTTCGTCTTGAGGCACTGTGGTATCTTGGACGAGAAGATGTCACGCAATTTCACGCGACAATAGTGCTCAGTTTTAAATGCTACTCGCGGTCACAAATCCAAAAACTGACCATATCGTCATCGATGACATATTAGAGACACCAAGTTGAGCTACACTACGAATGCTACTCGATTTAGTGTGTATCGCATTAATTTTCTCCGTGTACGACCGGCGTTATGTAAGTAACTAATAATTTTCCAATCAAGTACGTAGGTTAGAAAAAGTTTGGTGGGAGTCCTCAATAAACTTATGGAATTTACTTTTGTATCTACATCATTGACCAATGTGTGTTGCCAGTGATGACATATGGTACACCATCCTTTGAATTAATATCAACACGAACATTTTAAATTGTACTATTTTAGATGTTATCCTAAGATAATGCTTTATTTGTTTTCAATATTCTGTCGGTAATTGTTTTTCTTTAAAAATGTTGAAAGTGGGTGAAATACGCAGCAGCAGTAGTTTAGCTGAAGCTGGTAGAATATTTTTCGCCAAGCCATGGGTGGAATATTTGACCCAAGGTGTCAGTTTGCCCCGAATGAAGCAAAAATTGCAAGATACACTTTCTCTGGTGTTCGCTTCTCCTTACCATCAAGTACTACTGTTTGTTGGTAGCCTCACTTGAAAGCCAGTTCCCAATCACAATCGCGAACAAGTCCTAAGAGGGGTAGTCTGTCTACAAGGAAGCGATGGTAGCCGAGTGGTAACATGTGTGCTTTACAATCAGACAGCACTCTGTTCGATCCTGGGCCCTGCACCAATCACAGTTTCAATGTCACACCACATACCACAGTGCCTCAAGACGAGGGTCTTTGACCAGTGTGTGTTGCCAGTGATGACATATGGTACTGAGACGTGGTCCTTAACTGTTGGCTTTTTGGAAAAACTCAGAGTCACACAGCGGGCAATG
This sequence comes from Agriopis marginaria, assembly GCA_932305915.1. Taxonomy (NCBI): domain Eukaryota; kingdom Metazoa; phylum Arthropoda; class Insecta; order Lepidoptera; family Geometridae; genus Agriopis; species Agriopis marginaria. Next base: position 1,175,536 of record OW029932.1, read on the forward strand.
GAGAGAGCTATGCTCGGAGTTTCTTTGCGCGATAAATCCGTGGAAAAATCCGAAACGTGGATATTCGCCGAAGAAAACCAGAGTCACCGACATAGCTGTTAAAATTTGCAAGTTGAAGTGGCAATGGGCAGGCTCGAAGAACCGATAACCGATGGGGAAGAAAGGTTCTGGAGTGGAGACCACGAACCGGAAGACGCAGCGTAGCTCAGGCCTCCCACTAGATGGACCGACGACATTGTGAGAGTCGCGGGCATCCAGTGGATGCAAAAGGCAGGCTGTCGTTCAGTGTGGAGGTTAAAGGGGGAGGCCTATGTTCAGCAGTGGACGTCTTCTGGCTGATGATGATATACTATATATCACTTCTCACTTCAATAAAAGTTGTTCATAATGTCAAGTATGATTTTTTTCTGATTTTACTTAGATCTTCTACTTAGCTATACTGATATAGGTTAAATATCCAAATAACATTTATTTAGGTACCTAATACTTACATTTTTCAGGCTTTGTTCACAGAAAGCGTCCAATTTAGTCGTTTCCGCTTCAAGTATTTGCATATTCTGCGAACAAAATAAAAATATAAGTTTTAATTAAGACAATAGACATCTATTGCATGATATGTTTTAAATTTTTATCGGGACTTCATAATCAGCCTTTTAACAGTCCACTGCTGGACTTTTAGTCTACCCCCGAAAGGGTGATTGGGCCATATCCACCACGCTGGCCCAGTTGCGGATTGGTGGATTCACATACGCCATTGAATTCGTTCTCCGTACGTATGCAGGTTTCCTCACGATGTTTTCCTTCACCGAAAAGCCAGTGGTATGAAAATATCGGGACTTATCACGTATTATTTAATTTAGGTAAAAATGTACCTTTCGCTCGACGTTTCGACGATGTTACAATGGCCGTGGTCACGAGCTGACTGAAAACTGCGGGTGAGTCCGGCGAGAAGAGCGGGTGTTTTGTTCTCCTGCCCTCACTTGATCTTGAAAAATCGCAGGGTTGTCACTACGACATACAAAACTGACTGTATCGGTAGTTTAAAAATTACTACTGCATGATATACTGTATGTCTATCATCTCCACCACCCTGTACCGCACTATTATATAGTCAAACACCTGTCAACTATAAAGTTTGATAATTAGTTTGCTTCAAGTCACATTTCGGCCCGGATCCCGATTGACCCCGGCCCGAGTATAACACATTACGTTTTCGAGCCGAGATCGGATCTCACTTCCGGCAGCCGTAGGGGACGAGTGCCACCGTCAACAGTAACCTGCTTAATTATTCTGCCGAGGGTTATGGTGGTCAGTAATTATAATATTTGAGGAACGAACGAATCAAGTGGTTAGGATTATCGCGTGGTTGATTTTGTGTACCAAGTTCTACATAAAAAGCATAGACAAGACAATTCATTATTTACCTTTTTTTCAAGTTTTTTTTTTAAATAATTGATATGGTTTCGCTTGGCCGCCATCTCGCCTGATGTTAAGCAACGATGCAGTCTTCGATGAAGCATGCTTGCCTAGAAGAAACTGATTCACTCTCGACTTGAAGACCAGATTGTAACTAACGGGGAAAAACCATTTAGGCAGCGAATTCCACAGACTAGCAGTTCGCACAATAAATGTGGAATCAAAGCAATTCGTACGAGTTTTCGTTTTTTAAAACAAATTAAACGTTTTTTAAATTATATAAATGATTAGCTGCGCCCCGCGGTTTTACCCGCGTAGTGATGAAAAATGGTGATGATGATGATGAAATGCTATGCCTATGTCACTCTCTAGCTCTTGAACTATACCCATGCAAAAAATCAGGTCGATCCGTTGTTCCGTTGCAGCGTGAAAGAGGAACAAACATCCATACATCAAACTTTTGCGTTTATAATACATATTAGTAGCATTAGTAACCAAAGAGTGAATATACAGCTGAAGAAACTAGTACGTACCAAATATTTACCCTCACCGTTACAAGTTCCGAGAAATCTGTTTGATCCAACGCTTTTACAACAACCAAATTACATTCACCCACTAAGCATAATCACGAAATCAACATTTTTATACTACACCATAAAACCACCAAAGGGCTCGGCGTAAACGCGCCGTAAACCAATTGTAAATACTCTATAAACGTGTGAATAACCTTTTAACACGTATCTACTTTGCTTAATCTAGCTCCTACATCTTAATAGTTAAGTAGTTTAAAAGACAATGGTATAAAATGTTTAATTACCGTGAAAACTATGATAGAGCAAGCTCTATTCGCGTAACATCTGATCTCATCATCATCATTTCAACCATAGGACGTCCACTGCTGCGGGACCCGGGTATGTCCTAAAACTGCGACCAGAACCACCGGAGGATGGGAAGCAGCGTCCTGTTAGTACACGGTGAACATACTGCGATCCCCAAGCCGCCTGCCAAGCGTGGGGATTATGGCAACACCCCTCCCTAAGAGGGAGGCTTTGTTCAGCAGTGGACATTTAATGGCTGATGATGTGTGATGTGACGTCCACTGCTGGACATGGCCTATGTCCAGCAGTGGACGTCCTATACTACAGTTACATACTAGCAGTTCGCACAATTAATGTGGAATCAAAGCGCTTCGTACGGGTTTTAATATTTTTAAACATATAAGACGTTTTTTGAGTTATACAAACCATAATAATTAGCAGCCAACCCGAAAACCGGAAGACGCAGCGTAGGGAGGCCTCCCACTAGATGGACCGACGACATTGTGAGAGTCGCGGGCATCCAGTGGACGCAAAAGGCAGGCTGTCGTTCAGTGTGGAGGTTAAAGGGGGAGGCCTATGTTCAGCAGTGGACGTCTTCTGGCTGATGATGATGATGAACCCGAAAAACAAGAATATACTGCAGAAGAAACTAGTCATCATCATCATCATCATTTCAGCCATAGGACGTCCACTGCTGGACATAGGTCTCCCCCATCGATCTACAAAAGGGCCGATTGGAAGCGGCCTGCATTCAGCGTTTCACTGCAGTCTCTTTTAGGTCGTCTGTTCATCTAGTGGGAGGACGTCCTACGCTGCTAAGTTATTAAGTATTGTTAAGTTGTTAAGTATTATTAAGTAACCAGTAGTACCAGTAGTAGTAGTGTTTCGTTACATGGTCGAAACGTCGAGCAAAAGGTACATATTTTTTAACTAAATTATATATATTAAAAAAAAAAAAAAAAACTATACGTCGCTATTTTTTTTTTTTTGTATGTATGTCGCTATAATATTACTATTGTCTATGGGAATACAGACTAGTTAAAGTACTTTCTATGACATACACATAAAACGTATAGAACGTGTACAAAGAAAATGCTTAAGCATTTTATGTTATAGGCAGGGAATGAAACGAAAAATTAAATCATATCCCGAAAGATTAGCCAAATTTAAATTACAAACCCTTAAAACCAGGCGTTTAAATACTGATTTAGTTTGCTTATTTAAAAAAAAGCTGGGTGTCTTCAAGTCGAGAGTGAATCGGTTTCTTCTAGGCAAGCGTGCTCCATCGTAGACCGCATCGTCGCTTAACATCAGGCGAGATGGCGGCCAAGTGCAAGCCTATCTACTATAAAAAATAAAAAAAACGTGATAAGTCCCGATAAACATTTAAAACATGTGTTCAAATCGCGAAACTTAAAAAATTACTATTATTAAGTTGTTAAGTCAAATTTATTAATATCCCTGTATAATGTAGGAACGCTACGTGGCACGGAGAGAGGGAAAGAGTTATGTTTCGCAATTATCTCGCTTTGTTTGATCGGAAGAAATAAAGTTTTTTTTATTCATTCACAGCTTAGTAAACACGAAGGGTACGGAACCCTTTCGGAAATTATCGGAGTCCCGTCCGAGCAAATTAAATACCAAACACGGTTCCTGTTTAACGAACCATTTGGATAAAGAATACTTTTTTTTTGTTTCCGTTCTAAAAAAAGAATACTTTTTGTTATTTATTCCGTTGAATACTTTTCCTCGAACATTTTCGGGCATTCAATTGTGGTCGTGATATTTCTGTGAATCTCGTAATTTTCTTCGTAAAATATACTCAGTTGTTTTGTGCCAATTGTTATTATGAAATAATAAACACTCGTTATGTGAGCCTCGGCTTTGCATCAGCCCTTGTTTTCCACATTGGTCCATCAGACGTCTTTTTTGCTTTTCGTCACCCACGTCTTTCAAATAAACCCTTGTCTAACCCCTATTATTCGTTCTGAACATAAAATCTTTTTTTTTTTTTTATTTATTTTTTTAATCTATCAATAGTCTTGTGTTTGACCGTCAACTCGCCTGATGTAAAGCGACAATACGGTCTACGATGAAGCACGCTAGAAGAAACCGATTCACTCGTGATTTGAAGACACCTAGATTGAAAATATGGGGGAACACCCATCCAGGCAGCGCATTCCACAGACTAGCAGTACGCATCTGTGGATGTCAAGTCATCTGCCTTCAAAGTGTCAGCAGTTTTGGCGCCAACTAGGAAAAAAACATGTCGGCTCGTTGGATTATTTTCCTAAACTAGTGCATTTTCGAGTGTTAATGTGTTCTAAATGGTGAATTATTATTCATTAAGTGCTCGTAAACGTGCTCGAGTGTGGACACGTGATATAACGAGGTGAAACGCGTCTTTTCGTGTTGTTTCCAAAACTCCATAGGAGCCTCTTGTAAAGTTCCCACCACTTTACAGAGGCATGAGTTTGACTTGACCGTGACTTACTTAGCTTGACTCTGACTGTGACTATGACTTGTTTGACGTTATTAAGACTATAAAAAATAGAAGAATAGGCGGTATGGCCTTAAAGGCTTTAGCCTGCCCGATGGGCGAATTATAATAAATAAATAAAAAGTGTCAGCTTCATATGTCAAGTATGATTATAGTTTTCAACATTTCGTGGTTAGTGAGTCAGTAAGTGAATTTAGTTTTTATAAACTCAACATTTCTTCATAATTTTATCAGCCTATCATGTTCCCACTACACAGGCCTTCTCTCAGAGAGAAAGAAAGAGAGAGAGAGAAAGATAGAGTGAGAGAGAGAGAGAAAGAGAAGATGGGCCCTAATCAACCATGCTTACGGCCCATTGCATGATGGTGAATGTCATATTATGTCTTTGAATTTTTGAGGTTCTTCGACATATCTGTTTCCTTATGATGTTTTCCTTCACCGTTGTTGAGGGGCATTGAAACTGCCCATATTTTCTTTGAGCGATGGTGGCCGAGCGGTAGCATGTGCGGCTTACAAACTGGTGGTTTAGCCTCTACAGCTTGACCGGACTAGTTAGCGAACGCAGAGTGCGTTCGGCATAACTTGGTGATTTAAGTTTTGGGCGACTAGCACAAGGGCACCTCGAAGGTACGAACCTCGGCTTGGGCCGTCGCTGGGAGTGGGAATCAGACTTGCCCAGGCACCCCAGAAGGGGTGTGCCCTGGAGCCCTAGCGGTTTGTTGAACTGGTTGATTATTTGGAGAGAATCTAACCGATCTTTTAATAGATCCTGGGGGTCTACGATCCGATTCCCGCCGGCGGGATCGCTGTGTGTGTGTGCCTCTGGTAACCGACGCCTGTACCAAAAACTGAATATTTCCTATTGCTAGGAGCTGTCGGATCGGGGATCCTCGACTCTGCACCAATGACTTATTTATAAACTTGTGTAATCTCTAATGCGCCTTTTAGACCTCTTTTCAAATTTCACATAACCATTATTCAGTAGCCTTTTTAGGGTCTTTCGTTTATTGTGGAGTATTTTACGATTACATTTAGAGAGTTTCAGCGAAGCGTCCCTCATTATGAATCGTGAAAGTCCCATATTTAGCCATTCACTTTGTGAGAACCCTCCAATCTGTTAAGGAATATCGCAATGAATAAATTATAATCGTTTTGATGTACAATTAGCGCATTTAAAATTAATGGGGAAGTATTTTTTAATGGTCGGATTAGTGAGGGAGAAATCTTGCTCGTTATTCAGGCAAAATTTATCTTATTAAGGTTTATGAGAGAAATTATGTTGTTTTTTTTTAAGAGTGAATTATGATGCGCAACTTTTACAGCTGAAAGGATTTGGATATAGCTTTGTGTATAAGGAATACCAAGGATTCATAATATTACTTTTGTCTATACAGACTAGGTAAAGTACTTTCTATGACATACACATAAAACGTATAGAACGTGTACAAAGAAAATGCTTAAGCATTTTATGTTATAGGCAGGGAATGAAACGAAAAATTAAATCATATCCCGAAAGATTAGCCAAATTTAAATTACAAACCCTTGAAACCAGGCGTTTAAATACTGATTTAGTTTGCTTATTCGAAATTTTACACTCCCAAATTGATTCACCTTCGCTTCTTTCAAGTATCAATATAAACATCAAGCCTAGAGCCCGATATAGCTTTTTAAAAACCTTTGTGTTACAGGTATATAGGAATAATACTTCGTTTTATAACCCAATAGTGAGAATATGTCGCCAATACAATGAAATTTTATTTAATAATAATAGTTTTAATAAAAAACTATTGAAATTTAAAAAAGATGTACGAAATATTGTTTTTACGGTCCATAATAAAAGTAGTTAAGTTTATTTAATATTTTTGTATCTAAATTAGTTTGTAATACTTTACCAATTACTGCATTAAAAAGAAACATGTTGTGTATACATATTTAGGAATATGGTTTAGTTTAAAATTTTGTAGTCTACTCTAAGTTTAGATTGTTTTGACCATATTTTGTTTTGTGTGCCAATAAACTAAATAAAGTACTCATAAGTTTTATTTGACATGAAACCAGGTCATTTTATTCTATAAATAACTCATGTTGGTAACCTGAATAAAAAAACGAACAAGTACGAGTAGCACTCGCGTTCTGAGGGTTCCGTTGGACGGAACCACAAAGGACAAAAAAAGTTAGTAGTAGTAATATTGAAATACAAACTTAACTTTGTAGTAGACAATGCGTTTCTTCTATACATAACTATATATCTGAGTGAATTTACAAAGATAGCTTTAAAGGTTTTATGTTATTAAATAATTTAGTGTTATTGTCACAATGTTGTTGATAAAATGAAAATTTGCTACTCTATCGCATTAGGTTATAACCTATAATGATAAGTTCTAAATTGGAAATTAAAAAAAAAAAAAAAAAATTAAAAAAAAAAAAATTAAAAAAAAAAAATTACAACTACAAAATATGAGTTTATAATTGCAAAACAATATTTTTTCTATGATATAACTTCAAATTAACAATTTACGGATTCCTCCCTTTATATGTGCTATGAGATCTTGTCTCTTGCCAGATTTCATGATTCTACGTCAACTGGAAGTACCCTATAGGTTTTGATTCCCTTGTGAAATCAGAAAATATTCAAAAATATGCGACATAAACGGTCATATATCTTTTGATTACGTTGACTTAGAATTTTGATTTTTTTACAGCTTAAAGAGGTAATAGACTTGAGTGTTTGATAAACATTTAAAATTGATTCTTTAAGGCATTTCTGAGAAAAGGGTCTTGACAGACAGACAGACAGATAGACAGACTGACGGACAACAAAGTTATCTTATTAGGGTTCCGTTTGTTCCTCTTGAGGTATGGAACCCTAAAAAGTAGCTCAGTATCGCAAAATGAAGTCAAATGAATGAATTAATGAAGTCTTCCAGTTTTTTTTTTGACTCAAACCACTTTTAGTAATAATATTTTTATGCTATAGGTGGCAAACAAGCAGAGGGGTGCCTGATGGTAAGCAATCGCCGTCGCCTATGGATATTTGTAAAACCAGAGACATCACAACTACTTTACCAACCCTTTAAAAATTTATTAACTCACCTTTTGAAGAACCCAATGTTGTAGCTTCTCGGAAACACCGCGGAAGGTAGCTCGTTCCAAATTTTGCAAGTGTGAGGCAAGAACGATCGCGTCAATCGCACAGTGTGCGATTTCCACTGATCTATGATATGTGGATGAGCTTTTAGGCGGTGGCGGCTAGTGTGATGGTAATACCACGACGGCAGCATCAGATCAAACAGTTCTTCAGAACACTCCCCATTGTAAATGCCATAAAAGATACAGATAGCCCGTTGGTCCAGTTGGTAGTGAACCTGCCTTGTGAGCTTATATTTTTTTTTTTTTTTTTTTTTTTTTATTTAAAAAACACATTTTACGTTACATTTCGAGTTAGTAAGTTGTCTTAAAACCTATGTTAGATTTATCCAGACAACTGGTTCTCGGTATAGTATATGATTTAATTTTTTAAATCTATTAAATCTAATTACCTACATTGTACAAAAAAATGAAAATGAAACGCGCGAACACACCAAACTGCTGTTGTAGGCGCAAGTTTATCGCGGAGTAAAACCTTAGGGGCGTGGGTTCGATTCCCACCTAGGACAAACATTTGTGTGATGAACATTTGTGTTTGTTCTATATCTGGGTGTTAATATCTATTTAAGTATGTATTTAAAACCTATATATGTATATATATCAGTCTCTGGCAGCCATATCACAAGCTTTGCTTAGTTTGGAGTCAGATGACCGTGTGTGCAAAAATGTCCCGAATATTTATTTACAGAGAGACGCAACGTCTCTGCGCATGTTGAGGTTGTTGTACGGCTCTGGATTTGCGGTGAGTGTCAGATCGTCGACGATTCTTACAGCTCTACGCTGTAATGCATCAACAGGCTCAAGTTGATAAAATTCTATCTTCATGAGCGATGAAATCACTCGTGAAGATACTCACTAAAGCACACAAGCCCAGAACTTATTGCGGTTTGTATTGCTCCACAAATAAGAGATGACACCTAGATGTTTGGACACATTTCTCTGTGTCGCATCCACTAAGTCTAGTGTCAACATTTGGCGAGTTCGCCTCACTCCTTATAGGCTTCCCTTGACACTTCGTTACTCAAACAACTTCTCACCTTATCTTTACAGCTATAAAGTTCAAAACACCGCAGGTATTTTTACTCCTCATAGGCTGGCTTCGACTCTCTTAAGTTTTAACAACTTTTTACCTTCTTGTGAAAACAATAAGGTTGAAAAAGAGAAATTTATTCTAGAAATGTATAAACGTAATAAATTGTGTTTGCGTTTGAAGGAATACAGTGTGTTAAGTTGAATTTTGAGATGTTTCCCCGGAGATGTTCTTTGGACGGGTTGTTAGAAGCTTTCATTTAGACAAGTTAAACTTGGGATATTTTCCAGTTTTACCAGGCAGCAGAGCAGCTTTGCATGAAATTTGGTCTTAAAATTGCTAGCTTATAAAGTATTCATGTTAATGGAAATAACAATATATTTAGATTGATATACTAGGTTACCTTACTGTGTGTTACCAGTGATGACATAGGTACGGCACTGAAACGTTAATCTCACTATGCTGCCGTCCGATTACTAAAAGACCGTTAAGTGACATTGGCAATGTCACTTAGCGGTCTTTTAGTAATCGGACGGCAGAATGGGCCTCATAAGCAAGCTCAAAGTCGCACAACGAATTATGGAGTGAGCTATTCTCGGAGTTTCTCATCGAGATCAAATTAAAAATGAGAAGGTCCGTAGAGGAACGAAAGTCACCGACATAACCCACCGGATAAGCTAGTTGAAGTGGCAGTGGGCAGGGCACATATCACGCAGAACAGATGTCCGATGGGGCCGGACGGTTCTTAAATGGAGACCACGGACCGGTAAGCACAGCGCAGGACGTCCACCCACCCACAAGATGGACAGACGACCTAAAAGAGACCGCTGGAAAACGCTGGATGCAGGCCGCTTCCAACCGGCCCTTTTGGAGATCGATGGGGGAGGCCTATGTCCAGCAGTGGACGTCCTACGGCTGAAATGATGAATAATGATGATGACTGGGTTACGCGGAAAGGCCGTACTAGGCCGAAAGGGATCATAGTACTCATAATTATGAACAACTTTTACAACGAGAGGAACTCTGAGAGCACGAAAAAAATATCAGCTGTTGCATGTACAATCATTCACACTCGACTCAGATACTCGATTTCAGAGGAGATATTATAAGTTATTCATATTGATGGGTACCCGCGCGAGTGAAAAAAAATATGTCACCGACTCGAACTTGGCCATTATTTATTATTTGTTGTTATACTTTTTAGCGTGTTCTATAATCATGCTAAGCGTGACGCTTGTAGGTAATACAGTTTTTACACTAGAGTAAATACAAAAATACATTTTAAAAAACGTTTGTTGGTTGATCCTCCTTTTTTTACTTTTGACTTTATTATTATCCGAAACGTGGATTTTCGCCAATGAACCAGAGTCACCGATATAGCTGTTAAAATTTGCTAGTTGAAGTGGCAATGGGCAGGCCACATCGCTCGAAGAACCGATAACCGATGGGGAAGAAAGGTTCTGGAGTGGAGACCACGAACCGGAAGACGCAGCGTAGGTAGGCCTCCCACTAGATGGACCGACGACATTGTAAGAGTCGCGGGCATCCAGTGGATGCAAAAGGCAGGCTGTCGTTCAGTGTGGTGGTTAAAGGGGGAAGCCTATGTTCAGCAGTGGACGTCTTCTGGCTGATGATAATGATGATGATTATCTCTTAGTAAAGTTAATCCGCCATAACATTACATATTCTGTGAAAATTTCAACTTGCTATCTATTACGGTTCGAATGATACGGTATACGTAGAAGTACATTTGTCTAAGGTAAGACGGAGAGACAGATGGATGGACAGATATGTATGTCTGTCTGTCCATAGGCTTAGTAATAGAGTCCCGTTTACACCCTTTTGGTACGAAACCCTAAAAACCAGGTATTTATCCCACCTTCTGCATGCAATAATTGATGTGGTTCTAAAAGCATTAGAATTGGGTAGAAATAAATAAAACCAATTTTCAAATATACGCCCAAATAAAATAGCGACAAGAAAAATACGATTTCAAAACCCAGCTTATTTAAGCAATTAACAAAAAAAACTTGAAAATTATTAAACATTCATTCATTTAATCCTGAGTAAGGTTCGCAAACATTTATATTTTCAATATTTGACCTCACAAATAAGTAAACTCTACATGCTTTTGCAAAAATCAACTGAAAATTCACTGAAATAAGGTTGGGAGTGCGTTGAACATTCGCGTTAAGGTCGGGTTAAGCCTTTTCAGGGTCAAAGTATACAACTTTGGTCAAGGATAGACTTTATTTAGCGAGTTTATTGCAAACAGTTTTTGGAACTTTAAAATAGAGGGCGCATGTGAATTTTGCACTAAAGCCAAAATGTAGAAAAGAGTAGTAAAAAAGTGTAGAGTGTATTAATGTCCAGTTTTTTTTTTAAATTTCCAACCGACTTTAACTTATAACGAACGACTTATTACGAAAATATGGATGTGAAATATGATTGCTTTTTTAAATATTCAGTCTAGGCATCTTCAAGGCTTAGAGTGAATAGATTAATTTTAGATCATCGTGTTTCATCCTCGGCCACACCGTCGCTTACCATCAGGTGAGTTGGTGGACAAACGTAGATCATCATTTACGTTTTTTTTTTTTTTTTTTTTTTTCGTAGATCTTTTTGGAATATCAACCATGATACGTTGTCACCTTTTCGTTCCCGCCCTTCAGTCCGATAGAAATATAGGCAGGAGGGAATTAGATCATGCAGGTCTAACGCTCTTTTTTAGGGTTTCGTAATCAAAGTGTAAAAACGGGACCCTATTACTAAGCGATACGATGTCTGTCTGTCTGTCCGTCCGTCTGTCCTACATTTAAATGGCTGTATCTTTCGAATCGTAATAGATAGCCAGTTGAAATTTGCACACAATATGTAATGTCACAACGAATTAAGTCAACAAGTAAAAACGAAAGGGGGGTCCCGACATACAACGAACGTAGGTATTTTTTCTCGTATTTTCGTATCAGCTCCAATGGAAAAACGGTAATATGTATAAGCGTCTTTGGTACGATTATAATACACACTCTAAAATATAACAACAAATAATAAATAATCACTAAGTGCGAGTCGGTGACAAGTTTCTGGTCATTGCAAAATTATAACTGATAATTTTGTTACTGAATTTTGTGGTGGTACGGAACCCTCAGTGCGCGAGCCCCCCTCGTACTTGGCTAGTTTGTTTTTTCTGGAGTAGCCATCTTAATTATTATTATACGTGTATAATTCCCGTTAGGACAGCAGGAAAGCAGTGGACAAGAGTAGCACAGGACCGGAAAAGATGGCGCGCTGAAGAGGAGACCTATACCCAGCAGTGGGTGGAGAATGATTGATGATGATGATGATGATGATAAATTCCCGTGTAAAATTAATAAAATTTAATAGATTGTCAAGTTTAGCAATAAGCTGCAAGATTTCACCTTTACACCGTTCGATAGACAATCTGCAGCAAATCACGACAAAATACAAGTTAATTCAAGACATTTGCATCGGAGCAATAGGCCAAGGCCTGAACACCTTTCGATGTAACCCGCGTGGGTAGAACTATTATAACAGTTGGTAAATGATGTAAAGGTAACTTTGCTACCTTTATTCTTTAGTTTTACTGGAAATATACAAGTTTTTAAATGCGTGAAAATGTATGATAATTATGCGCCAGAAGACGCAGAAGTAGGCCATTTGATAGACCGACGACATCTTTAGAGTCGTGGGCATGCTCGTTCAGTGTGGAGGTGAAGACGCAGAAGTAGGCCATTTGATAGACCGACGACATCTTTAGAGTCGTGGGCATGCTCGTTCAGTGTGGAGGTGAAGACGCAGAAGTAGGCCATTTGATAGACCGACGACATCTTTAGAGTCGTGGGCATGCTCGTTCAGTGTGGAGGTGAAGACGCAGAAGTAGGCCATTTGATAGACCGACGACATCTTTAGAGTCGTGGGCATGCTCGTTCAATGTGGAGGTTTAAGGGGGAGGCATATGTTTAGCAGCGGACGTCTTCTGGCTGATGATGAAAAAGCGGTAGTTCCCCAGGGGAACTGTAAAATATCGTTATTACAACCACACGCGATAAAAATATTATAGTGTTTCATCATCATCATCATCATCAACCATTCTCCACCCACTGCTGGGTATAGGTCTCCTCTTCAGCGCGCCATATTTTCCGGTCCTGTGCTAGTCTTGTCCACTGCTTTCCTGCTGTCCTAACGATGTCGTCCGACCAGCGGGCTGGTGGTCTGCCCGGTGGTCGCTTTCCGTTCCTCGGCCACCATTCTGTGACTGCTTTGGTCCACCGTCCATCTTCCCTTCTAGCCAAGTGTCCCGCCCATCTCCACTTGAGTCTCGTGATCCGTTTAACCACGTCTTCGACCTTCGTTCTTCGTCGAATTTCCACGTTTGGTATACGGTCCAGGAGAGAGATGCCTAACATGGCCCGTTCCATCGCCCTTTGTGCCACTTGGATCTTGTGCGTGGTCTCTTTAGTGAGCGTCCATGTTTCATGTTTCATTATAGTGTTTACTCTAAACTAATTACATATACTATTATTTATTTACCTTAGATTGCGGCCCGACTACGCGGCGACTGATAAAACTGTTAATTGTTAAAAATAGGTCGTGACAGTTCATTAATTAAGTCAATTAATTATTTTAGGTATGTTTACAGACCTACTGATCTATTTGAAGGTAATTACACTTGATTTTTAGGGTTCGGTAGCCCGACAAGGAACCCTTATAAATTCCTTCTGTCCGTCTGTCTGTCCGTCTGTCCGTCCGTCCGTTTTTTTTTAAACTTTCTCACTTCCATATTTTTATTAAAGAAAGTGTATGAAACTTTGCACAATTAGAGTTTTTTAAATAGATCTCAATTTTATATTTTGCGTTTTCGGTTTGGCTCTGGTACATGTGAAAGGGGAAAGAAATATTTTTTTTGCGCTGCAACGCTTTCTGTAGGAAATATTGTTGAATATAATCTTTTAAAATGTAAGTAAGGTTTGATACATCACTTTTTTATCAAGTGTATATTTTGTGAATTACGGCCCGCCAAAGTGGCAAAAAGTTGCAACCCTGCATTTCTAAACTATTTGACATAGATTCTTGTAACTTACCATGCTTATAGATCATATTAAAAATCTTTAATCAAAATAATTTTAAAAATTTTTTGATTATAACTTTTTGAGTTATATAGAGATAAAACTGTAATAAATTCAAGACGTTCTAGCTCAAAGGTCATTGACCTTTTCGCTAAATTGTCTTGACAAAGAATGTTTCTAAATTAGTCTTCTTTTTGACTAAATCATAAAAAGTATGTTATGTCGGTATGTACCTCTGAAATTTGGATAACTCCAGCTTCGATCTTTCCATTTTTTTCTGTAAACACCAATTTTTAACTATGTTTGTGACCACAATTATAAAACTTTGGCTACGGAAAGCGGAACCCTACCATATGCGTGTCTCGACACTCTCTTGGCCAGTTTTATTTTTAACTGACAGCAATATTAGTCCTTTTAACGATATAAATGCAGAAGTGTGTTATAAAGTAAGTAACTATGTTTTTCCCACTCAACTCAAAAAAATGAATCAACACAGAAAGATGAAAAACTCAGAAAAGAATTGAATGAAATTTGGTTTGCTTGTAAAATAACAGTATAATATAAATATCAGTAGTAATTTTTAAACTTTCGCGATTTGAACACATGTTTTAAATGTTTATCGGGACTTATCACGTATTATTTAATATAGGTAAAAAATATGTACCTTTCGCTCGACGTTTCGACCATGTTACAATGGCCGTGGTCACGAGCTGACTGAAAACTGCGGGTGAGTCCGGCGAGAAGAGCGGGTGTTTTGTTCTCCTACCCTCACTTGATCTTGAAAAATCGCAGGGTTGTCACTACGACACACAACACTGACTGTATCGGTAAATGTCCTAGTACCTACACCGCGGTTTGTACACTTGCTCACTACGGGATTCCACGACGCCGCTAACTTAAATCCATCTTCCCGGTTGAAATTGCGATGTTTTCTAATTTCAACCGCTTCACGAGCCATTCTCGAAAAATAATGTCGTTCAGTGGAGAGGACCTTCGGATCGTGGAGCTCGATCCAGTGACCGGATCCCGCCTCAAGCAAAGCAAAGCAATATAAATATCAGCTGGTCAGTTATTGAATAATCCCGGTAAGTAGGAGCAAGTTGGAATGGCGTCCTTTTTGCGAAGAACAGACACGCCTGGGTCTTAGTAGCATTGAACTTGTCCAGATTGATATCACTCCAATGGAAGACTGCCTTAAGGAACAAGTTCATAAACTCGACCATGGCCTTTCTGAGAGACTGGATTTGAGGTCCGCTGGTTCGTGCATTGGATGTATAACTCTCTACTAATGTGCTGTCATCTGGGTACCCAAAGGTACCAGGCTTTAGCAGATCGTTGATGTGTAGCAGAAAGAGCGTTGCAGAGAACACCGACCCCTGGGGGACACCGGCATTAGCTGTTGCCATTCGATCGGACGAGCAGCCATCAATGACAACTCGAATCGATCTATCCCTCAGGCAGTCCTATATCCACGCAATAAAACTAGCAACAAGCCAGATGAGGAGATCTTGCTAAGAAGGCCGTAATGCTAAACCCTGTCGAAAGCCTTCGACAAAAATGACGAGTTTAGATATATTGCGTTATTATCTTCTATACATATAAAAGCGAAATTCATCTAATCACTTACTCATCACGAAATCTCGAAAACTACTTGGCTTACGAAGCTGAAATTTAGCAGATAGATTCCTTATAGGGTGTAGAGATCCGACAAGAAAGGATTTTGCGAAAGGGCCGAATTAAGGGATGGAAATGGGGGTTGAAAGTTTATATAAAAGGCTACGCGTACAAAATCGCGGACCAGAACTAGTTACTAAAAATTTAAAAAAAAACTGCTATGCTAAGTTACAGTTAAGCATCAAAGTAGCCACATCGCTCGAAGAACCGATAACCGATGGGAAAGAAAGGTTCTTGAGTGGAGACTACGAACCGAAAGACGCAGCGTCGATAAGCAATTTTTTTAAAACCTATATTGGTCACAAATAAACATTTTCTTTCTTTCTTTTTCTTTCTTTCAACGTAGGTAAGCCTCCCACTAGATGGACCGACGACATAGTGAGAGTCGCTGGCATCCAGTGGATGCAAAAGGCCGGCTGTCGTTCAGTGTGGAGGTTAAAGGGGGAGGCCTATGTTCAGCAGTGGACGTCTTCTGGCTGATGATGATGATGATGATCAAAGTAGCCACCAGTCAATTATACTTAGTTATACGAACTCCATTTGCGTTATCGTCTCGCAACCAACTTAGTACAACGATAATAGCATTAATTTTATACCTAAACTCAACTCTTATCTTATAAATAAACATTCAATATTTGGCCCTATTCTTTAGTAGTTATGGTTCGAAATTTCTGTAAAGGTTTTAGTTTGTATGTAAAGACGTACAGTACCAAATAAAGCGTGTGAAATTGATTCGAAACGTGGCGTGTTTGATTTGTTGGTTAAAATCTCATTAGTATTTGTCTAGTAATAAATAACAGATGTTCGCGCCATGGATTACTGTGTGGCGGAGTCTATATATAAGATAGCCCGTTGGTCCAGTTGGTAGTGAACCTACCTTCTGAGCTTGGGGGCGTGGGTTCGATTCCCATCTAGGACAAATATTTATGTGATGAACATTTGTGTTTGTTCTATATCTGGTTTTTAATATCTATTTAAGTATGTATTTAAAACTATATATGTATGTATATCAGTCTCTGGCAGCCATATCACAAGTTTTGCTTAGTTTGGGGTCAGATGACCGTGTGTGAAAAATGTCCCGAAATATTTATATTTATATTACTTTTCTCAAACATGGTATTTGGTGTGTCTATTATACGACGAACGCTACGAAGAAAATTAGATTTTAATGATGTTAAAATAATAGTCGACTTATTTTTGTCTTTTCCAATATCTTCCACGTAGGGATATAGTTTAATGGCATATCAAGGTAAAGGCCTTTACCCAGCAGTGGGATAAGGAAGGCTGTGGATGATGATGATGATGTATTTTAATAAGCAAAGAATTTTGATTAAGGTTTCCCTCTAAAAAAACAGAAGTACTATTCCAACATATAACGATTTCTTTTTTACGAGAAATGGCCTAATCTATACTAATATTATAAAGAGGAAAGATTTGATTGTTTGTTTGTTTGCATTGAATAGGCTCCGAAACTACTGAACCGATTTGAAAAATTCTTTCACTGTTGGGATGCTGCACTATCCCCGGTTGACATAGGCTATATATCACGGCTTCTAGTCCTTAATAAAAAAAATTACGTAACCAATGCAAAATTATTTTCCTAGACGTGCTTTTTCTAGTGTTAATGTGGAATAATGGTGAATCATTATTAATTAAGTGTTCGTAAACGTGGTCGGGTGTGGGTAATTGATATAACGAGGTACAACATATATTTTCGTACTAACTCATACTACTGGCTTTTCGGTGAAGGAAAACTTAAGCCTATAATTTAAATAAATAAATAAAAATAAAACGCGAAAAAACCTGCATACTGCAAACATGCTGGAGAAGAAATTCAATTGTGTATATAATCCACCAACCCGCAACTGGGCCACCATGGTTGATATGGCCCAATCGCCATTTCAGCTGGCCTAGCATGGGCTGTGGATAAATAGTCTTTCCACCGTTTTTATCCACGCCTAGACGCGACAAAGCCAGAATATGGATACGTTTGTCTTATTCTCGCGGGATATTTATGGAATTTTTAATATAATATAATTTAATAAGATAATAATATATAATAATACTTCGTAAAATATATACCTAACTAACAATAAAATAAATATATATCTAGCTTAAGAACATTTGCACGTCTGCATGCAGATTGAATACTATGCACCGAAAATAATCTTAAGACCTCAATGTAATTCTATGTATTCTAGCAAATAAATGATTTGATTTGATTTGATTTGATTTGATAAAAACGGTGGAAAGACAATTTGTCCACGGCCTGTGCTAGGCCTGCAGGGGTAGGCTTTTGTCCAGCAGTGGACTATTAAAAGGCGATTGGTAAGTGACTCCGTGGACGAACGAAAGTTACCGACATAGCCCACCGGATTAACAAGTTGATGTGGCAGTGGGCAGGGCACATATTATCACGCAGAACAGATGGCCGATGGGGCCGAAAGGTTATCGAATAGAGACCACGGACTGTTAAGCGCAACGTAGGACGTCCACCCATAAGATGGACAGACAAGACGACCGAAAAGAGACCGCAGGAAAACGCTGGATGCAGACCGCTTCCAACCGGCCATTTTGGAGATCGATGGGGGAGGCCTATGTCTAGCAGTGGCCGTCCTACGGCTGAAATGATGATGATTATGATGATGATTGGTGATAATTACATGTGTAATGTGATAAAGAAAATTTACCTACCTTCAATATCATCATCATCAGCCAGAAGACGTCCACTGCTGAACATAACCGTCCCCCTTTAACCTCCACACTGAACGAGCCTGCTTTTTGCATTCACTGGATGCTAGCGACTCCTACAATGTCGTCGGTCCATCTAGTAGGAGATCTAACTACGCTGCTCTACTCTACTCAAGAACCTTTCTTCCCCATCGGTTATCGGTTCTTCGAGCGATGTGGCCTGTCCATTGATTCAACTTGCATATTTTAACAGCATGTCGGTGATTCTTTGGCGAATATCTACGTTTCGGATTTTATCGCGCAAAGAAACTCCGAGCATAGCTCTCTCCATTGCCCGCTGTGTGACTCTGAGTTAAAAATTTACCTACCTAATTTTACAATAAATGATTCTGATTCTGATGAATTATGAACTAGTGAGCAAGTGTACAAACCGCGGTGTAGGTACTAGGACATTTACCGATACAGTCAGTGTTGTGTGTCGTAGTGACAACCCTGCGATTTTTCAAGATCAAGTGAGGGTAGGAGAACAAAACACCCGCTCTTCTCGCCGGACTCACCCGCAGTTTTCAGTCAGCTCGTGACCACGGCCATTGTAACATGGTCGAAACGTCGAGCGAAAGGTACATATTTTTTACCTATATTAAATAATACGTGATAAGTCCCGATAAACATTTAAAACATATAACATAAGTGGGTCACAAAACTACATCCTAAGTAGGCAATGTTTATCAAAGAGTCTGGTTGCAGCGCGGTAACACGAATCTGTGTTATTGTTTCAATGGGTCATATTGTTACTACGCTCGTGTTACTAGAAGATTAGAGCTAAATTATATAATCATTCTATTTTAACAGACTGTAAAACATCTACCAAGTACGAGGCGGGACGCGCATTGAGAATTTCGTATAAAATTAAACAAAAAAAACTCGGTTTGTTTACTAAGTTTTAGCCATCAAGATACAATACTTTAGTCACAATCGTGTCAAAAAAATGTCAAATAGAAATAGAATGTAAAATAGAACGGAACTGAGAAGGAAAATCTGTTATCAGGCATTATGAGTGAACCTTGATTGAACATTCTTATTTAGATCAACGCGTTGAACTCCGCATCACAGTTGCTAACTGATTTCGAATGACTGACGTTTCGTTCATATGGGTGCAACTGGCTACAACAAATTTCTTACAAAAATTACTTGACAGCCGTTCTAAATTATGCAAAAAAATAACTTTTCTGTGGTTGGTACTCTAAGCTACATCTCTATTCTGTCTTTGTATCAAACATTTTTGTAACAGAAAAAGAAAACAATTCTTATTCCCCCCTTAACCAAACTGACACGGCAAAACCAAACTTGCCACAAACTAAAATAAATTATATTCTGATATTATTTAGCATCACACATGCCCAAAACGTCTGCCACCAAAATGCTATGTGAAAAATGAACGATAGTTTGAAATTACAAACACTTTTTTCAGTTTACAAAATATTAACACTTCCAAAACAACCCTTATTCTGATTGTAATAAAAGTTACATGGGGCGTAGTGTGTTGTTGTAGGGATGTGTGTGTAACCTGGTGTTCAAGCTCACGCAAACCAAAAACTCAAACAGGCCTATATTTTTTCGAAGCGGTCTAATTTCTTGGAAAATATGCTACGTGAGGTAACTCAGCAAAATCGTGGTTTGAATCATCCGGGCGCAAGGTGTAAGGCCGGCCGCAGACGGCCGACTTGCGACAAAGGAGGACGGCCAAAATCCATGTGGTCTAAACACGCCTACATAACAGTTACATTTCGAATCACTAACTCGAAAAGAAGATACAGCCTTATTATTATAGTTATAACTTTCTTCATAACAATAATTCATCACCATCTACAGCTTTTTTTATCCCACTGCTGGTTGTAGAGTCTCTTGCTATGCCATCTGCCTCGGTCCTGTGCTAATTGAATCCAGGTTCGACCCGCGACAATTAAATTTTATTTTTTTTTTTACATCGGACTAGGCTAACGTTTGACCTCGATCTCGCCTGATGGAAAGCGATGATGCGGTCGAAGATGGAGCACGTTTGCCCAGTAGTAAAAAAAGAAAAAAAAACAATATCTTCGACCCATCTTGCAGCCATTGTAACGACCTTGTAATAATAATAAAATTTGTAAACATGTATTGTAATAATAAATACATGTCAAAAATAATAATTCTCATTTATTTTTGTTAGCGTGTTGCTTCGCCTTGCCTGATGGTAAGCGAAGATGAAGCCCTTTTAAAACACCAGAGCTACAGGTGTCTGGTATAAAACCCACAATGGAAGAGTTCCACTCCTCTGATATCCGTTGTTTTGATGAAGGTATAAATTAACATCACTAAGTGTGAATTTTCTAAATAAATATTTTTTCATTTTAATATAATTATTTTAATTTGAGAGAGTATAGCGAGCAAAAACTTAGGTTGTTACCATTTTACTGTTTAAGTACAAAGGGAGGTATATCAAACAAAGAAAATAAAAAAGCCTTAACTATTACTTATTACTAATTATCACTAATATAATCAAAAACAAGATGTTGTCCGTGTAAAGTGCCAAGAACGCTGGCTGCATTCCCGCGTTGAATTGATTTTACTGTCTTAAATAATATTGTGTGTGTGTGTGTTTGTGTGTGTTTGTTGGTTACTAACTATGTGTGTTTTTACTTAACGGTATTATGGCAACTGTCAAATGGCGTCGCAAATCTTGTGTCTTTGCTATAGGTACTCTGCTATTGTGTAATTTTCAAAAACAAAAATGTCAATAGGCATGTATGGTCGCGCTGTCTGTAAAAAAAACAACATTGACGAAGACATTCTTAAAAATACAGACAAAATAAATCATCATCATCATTTCAGCCATAGGACGTCCACTGCTGGACATAGGCCTCCCCCATGGATCTCCAAAGGGGCCGGTTGGAAGCAGCCTGCATCCAGCGTTTCTCTGCGGTTTCTTTTAGGCCGTCTGTCCATCTAAACAACAACACAAAACAAAATAAATAAATACATACATTAAAAAACACATTAAAAAAACACAAAACACAAAAACACAAAATAAATACATTTTGTTTACATTGTATGGGAAATACTCACTTAAGTTTAAGTTGTTTACCCTGAGAATAGTTCTTATGTGAGAAATTCCCCTATAATATAAACAAAACATTTGAAAACACGTCAGTATTCGTAGCAAAAAACGTCCTTTTTAAATTCGATTGAAAAAGTTAACTATTTCCATAAAATTGCTAGAGATTCTGTCGCGCAAGTACAACCGGCCTTAGATTAAAAAAAGGCATCAACAAAGATAATAAAGACGATCGGGATCGCGCCACCGATGACTTGATACCGCCTCCGAGAAGAACTCCAACAATCCGCTGATAACATTCACTAGGAACTCTATCTAAAATATGCTAAACGCAAATAATAACGTGTACTAATTGTTATTTCGTTTGTTTATGAGCGTTTCCACGTTTCTCGCCGTAACCATAGAAGACATATTAGTACAAATACAAAAGATTCACTCCGAAAAAATATTTAACGGCCTATTATCCGAGTCGCGTAGGCAACAAAACGTTCTCTCAGCCCCCGCCAAGTTATTTATCGCCAAATTCTCGCGACCTTTTTACGCTTTTAATTTCACTAAAAAACTAAACTATTCGCTATCAAAAATCTATCCAAATCAAAAAAGTTTAATAGGATTGCCTTTCAGTACATGCAATTTCCAGGTTGTTACGAGCTTTCATTAGAGCATAAAAGGAAAAAAAATAAACTAAATCAACTTTGTTTCAGATTTTTTTTGATCGAGGAAATTTTATTCTATTGTGTTTTGAAACAAATCATAAACTCAAACACAGATGTATCTGTGACATGTATTCTTCTCCAGCTCAAATATTGTAATTTAACTAAGTAAAATTGATTTAAAACCGTCAAATTTGGTATAAGAAGCCGTCAAATAAGTAGCGACCCTTGCTACTACACAATAAAGTGCTTTTAAGGACGTGCAAGCCCTAACTACCTACAGCTATATTAACCTAGAAGTTGCCTCTCTGTCTTTCGCGAAACTCTAGCCGCGGTATCTCTGTGTATCGTGTGGCAGGTCCGACAAGTCGGCTACTTGTAGCTTGATAGTTGATACCTAAGCTGCGGAGTATGCCAGACCTGCCGTAACCCGCTCTTCTCTCTTAGGTAGAAAATCTTCTAACTATAAAACACTATTTTAAACTATTACGCTTGTTCACTATAGTTTTATTATCTATTTTTCTATCGGACTGCCAGAGTGGGCACAAAAAATCGTCACCGCTTTATGGTTGATATTCCGAAAACACGTACGAAGCGCTTTGATTCCACATTTATTGTGCGAACTGCTAGTCTGTGGAATGCGCTGCCTGAATGGGTGTTCCCCGATAGTTACAATCTGGGTGTCTACAAATCACGAGTAAATCGGTTTCTTTTAGGCAAATGTGTGCCATCGTAGACCGCATCATCGCTTAACATCAGGCGAGTTGGCGGTAAAACGCAAGCTTATTTCTAAATAAATAAACTACCATGAATGAGTGCACACCATGTCATATTGTGTCGATATAAACCGAAGATCTTTAAAGGGCCTAAAATCTCTGACAATAAGGTAGAGTAGGGTATGATTCATAAGAATTAGAAAGAAAAAGATCTTAAAGTGGACTGAAAACCATAAAAATATTTAAATCTTTGTAATTACACCGAATTTATAGCGTTGTTAATTATAGAAATATGCACAATACTAATATTACAATTTCTCTAGAAACCAGTATCTAAAATATTTTGAACACAAATAACAACTCATTGCCAAGTTTACCTACGAGTACAACTTTATTTGTCGCTGGTATTCTAAGAAAATACGTCTTTAATTAAATCGCCCAGACGTCTTATGTTAATTTAATTTTGTGAAGAAATGAAACGATTTGAATTTGGAATAATAATAAATGTTTCGCGAGAGCGAGCGGTTTGATGGGCGAATTGTTTCGTTTAATTAAAATTTTATTAGCAACCAATGATGTGGCCGCGAATTTCTCGGCAACATAAATTGAGTGATTGTGTTGTGGAAAGAGTTACCTAACATTCAATACCAAAATAATACGAACTTTAAGCAAATTTTCGTAAATTATATTCTAAAATATTGTTGTTCTAAAATGCTTTTATCCATCAGGCTCTTCGTGAAATCTTACCATTTAAGGTGGTTCGATCCACCTATGGCGGGAAATTTAAATTTTGAACAGTTTTTTGGTCCTAGTAGCCAGGCCAGGTAATTATTTTTAAATAACACAGTGTTTGCGCAAAATGTTGTCTGTTCTTTACATTATAATGTACAATTATTTAACAGTAACGCACCATATTACTTACATTTGTGAATAAATAGTTTGAAACAGCAAAAATTTGTTTATTCACAAATGTAAGTAATAATCGGCATTAGAGATAAATAGCTTTACATGATTTTGTAAAGAATAATAATCAATCTGCGCAAACATCATGGTTGTTTACAATAATTACCCGGCCTAGCTACAAGGACAAGAAAACTGTTTGAAATTTGAATTTCCCGCCATTTGTGCAACGAACCACCTTAATATATCGCACTTTACTTTCACACGTGAGACTTTTCATCAGACACATTTTGCATTGGTTAGATTATTTTTTATTTATTTATTGAAGTTATACTTCTTATGCGACTTGCAACAAGGTTGCGTTAAACGTTTAACGCTACCATTGAGGGGGAATTTTTATCTCTCGTATGGTTGCGAAATGCGTATCCTTTTTTCGCGCTGCGACTAGCTGACACGGTAGTGTAATGATGTCGCTAATGGATTGAGAAGCCTAAGGAGCTAAGTTCGAATCTCGAGAAAAGCATGTTTTTAAATTGTTGATATTTTTGCCCTAGTTAGGGTTCCTTGTTGACGAATAACTTCTTTCGCACGGAGGGACTTCATGCACAATATTTTTTTTATTTTAAACCAACAGCCTTAAAAAAATAAGACAATCTTAATAGATCCAGAAGCTAATTATAGGTCCTCGCGGATAACAATTGAAAAAGAAACAATTTTAGTGACTTTACGCAGTTACACAATATGCGTTTGTCGAAAAAATTTAAATGACATAACAATAGGCTATAACAAAGAATTCCCTACTCAACAGCTGCCTAACCGCCACAACGCTCACGCAGAATAGATCTAACCCTAAGCGCTTATCGATGGTGTTTGTGCAGAGAATAAACTATATAGTAAGTGTTCCATCCTCAGCCGCAACGTCGCTTACCATCAGGCGAGTTGGTGGCGAAACGTAGGTCTATACTAAATAAAAAATTAAATAAAAAGCTACTAGTAAATCCTACGGGAATCGTGGATATTCGCCAAAGAACCAGAGTCACCGACATAGCTGTTAAAATATGCAAGTTGAAGTGGCAATGGGCAGGCCACATCGCTCGAAGAACTGATAACCGATGGGGAAGAAAGGTTCTGGAGTGGAGACCACGAACCGGAAGACGCAGCGTAGGGAGGCCTCCCACTAGATGGACCGACGACATTGTGAGAGTCGCGGGCATCCATTGGATGCAGGTGGCAGGCTGTCGTTCAGTGTGGAATTCAGTATAAGTCTTCTGGCTGATGATGATGATGAAATACTACGAGTCTGTTTTCCTTTGGTTTGTTTAAATGAGTCACATAAGCAATTATTATTAAAGCTTCAATACCAAAAATATACGTTTTAGTTATTAATCTATTGTATATTCTATGTACAGACAACCTAACCTGATGGACAGACGACCAAAAAGAGACCGCAGGGAAACGCTGGATGCAGGCCGCTTCCAATCGGCCCTTTTGAAAATCGATGGGGAAGGGCCTATTTCCAGCAGTGGACGTCCTATGGCTGAAATGATGATATTCTATGTATATTTTAGTTATATTAATCTAATAACTAATATACGGGGTGTAAGGGGAACACTCTCGAAGCCAATAGAAGGTAATTGTACTCATCATTATGAACAACTTTTACTATAGGACCAGCCCACTTATTACCACTTTTACCAGCACTTTTATTGTGCGAACTGCTAGTCTGTGGAATGCGCTGCCTGAATGGGTGTTCCCCGATAGATACAATCTGGGTGTCTTCAAATCACGAGTGAATCGGTTTCTTCTAGGCAAGCGTGCTCCACCGTAGACCGCATCATCGCTTAACATCAGGCGAGTTGGCGGTCAAGCGCAAGCCTATTATTTATTTTTAAAAAACCCTGAAATCGCGAAAAATTTGACACTCGACAAAATGTATGGAACAGCAGATTTTTTTTTCGTGATTTCAGGGTTGGTCCCATTAATGATGAGTACAATTACATTCTTTTGGCTTCGAGAGTATTCTCCTTACACCCCGTATACATTTTAGTTATTGAAGCTTTAATAATTATTCATTGGTAGTCTCTTATCAAAACGTCCGGTTTATCTTAGTACTGGCTACGTAAGAATGAGATAACTTCTATGAAATCACCGTATACAGTGATGCTTAATGTTTGATAAGAATCCGTTATCTAGTAATCACAACAGAAATCTAGGTGGTTCCAATGTCACAAGGTTTATAAGAGGCTTCTATGGATTCGAGTGAGGAAGAGTTCCAGTGTACGCCGGCGCAGTTTTTTTTTTTTTTTTTTTTTATAGTACATAGGCTTGCGCTTGGCCGCCATCTCACCTGATGTTAAGCGACGATGCAGTCTACGATGGAACACGCTTGCCTAGAAGAAACCGATTCACTCTCAACTTGAAGACACCCAGATTGTAACTAACGGGGAAAACCCATTCAGGCAGCGAATTCCATATTTCTCTCCGCACCCCTCACCCCCGCACCCAATCAGCTGCCGTTGACATCACGTGCGCGCAGCGCGGCGGTCCATAGTGCCAAGCGAGACGCAGCCGCGCGCGTGCATTCACCTCGAAAGAGACTGCCTAATGCGGTTGAAACTATAGTTGGAGTGACCTGCTATGGTATTATGGATGTCCGTTCGTGATTCGGATTGTGATCGTGATCGCGTGCCATCTCACTTAAGCACGTGGTGCGAGTAAGTAGATGCGAACGGGACGGCATGCAATCTCGATCACAATCAAACTTCTATAATGAGCCCGCAGCTTAATCTTACGTGAGTAATTCCCGTGTATTATAAATAAAATGGCTTCTATGGAGTTTAGGAAACAACACAAAAAGACAATTCACCTCGTTATTATCATTGGCCACACTCGAGCACGTTCACGAGCACTTAATTAATAATAATCCACCATTATTGCACATTAACACTCGAAAATAAACATCATCATCATCAGCCAGAAGACGTCCACTGCTGAACATATGCCTCCCCCTTTAATCGCCACACTGAACGACAGCCTGCCTTTTGCATCTTCTGGATGCCAGCGACTCTCATAATGTCGTCGGTCCATCTAGTGGGAAGTCTAACTACGCTGCGTCTTCCGGTTCGTGATCTCTACTCCAGAACCTTTCTTCCCCATCGGTTATCGGTTCTTCAAGCGATGTGGCCTGCCCATTGCCACTTCAACTTGCAAATTTAACAGCTATGTCGGTGACTCTGGTTCTTTGGCGAATATCCACGATTCGGATTCTGTCGCCCATAGCTGCAAGCCGATTTCCGTGATTACAATAACAAATAAAACTAATAACACTGGCGGAATAAACTTAATTCATTGAATGCTAAGCTTTTGGCACTCTGACAAATAAGCCATGGGACTTCATGGTTTATTTGTCAAAGTGCCCTTGAAGTGTCCGAATAAGGACAATTAATGATTAAAATTCATGGTGTTAATATATAACATACAAAAAATATTAAAGGTACTCAATTGACGTGTCCCAGTAATCTATTTGTCCATAGTCGCTAAGCCTCCGGAACTAGAAAAGAAAACAATTGGTGGCGTAATCCGCCGTTACAATCGCCCCGTGGCCCCCTGGTGGGAAACTTTGGACGTAAATAACTTGGGGACAGGGTGTCTGTGGAATTGGAAAAAACAGGACCCGTAATCATCATAATGCAAGTCATGGTCATCATTGGCAGGTAATGCAGTGCACTGTATACGAACAATAACTTACCATTAGGTGGCACGTAGCTAGTTTGCCACATATTCTATTTTAAAAAAAACCGTCCGTGTACCCATCCATTTGGCATATAGCACAACTTAGCAACATCCAAAGGCATCCTATATGCTAAGTCCTATGGTGCCTAGATTGTTGAAAGCTCATATCTAAAGTTATATATATTATTATTTACGAGATATTTATCGTGGTAAGGTTGTGGAATGAGCTCCCGATATTTTAATATTTTATGCACCATGTTCACGGGAAGACTGAAGAATACGGGTGGTTGGTCGAACAGTTAAAAAGTTAGGTGCAGACATAACGATCTACCCTCTTTCTTAGTCTTGCTACGGTTATCACTGGAAATCGAACTCGAAACTAAATTCCGAAAACACACTCACTATATCACTAGGTATAGTATTTTGAACACATTTTGAACGCAAACTTTTATTTTTAAGGCAACCTAATACTGGATTCCACGCATTGACGAGTTGAAAACCACCACCTCACCCCCACCACCAATTGAAATTCTGGCATTTTGAGATCTCAGTAGCTCAAAATATTCATATAGCTTTAGTGAACAACCGTGATAGTTTAAAACAACTCATATCTAAAACACTGTTTTAAACTATCACGGTTGCTCATTTCACAACCTTACCACGGTAAATATCGCGTAAATAATAATATAACTTTAGTGAACTACCGTGATAGTTTAAAACAACTCATATCTAAAACACTGTTTTAAACTATCACGGTTGCTCATTTCACAACCTTACCACGGTAAATATCCCGTAAATAATAATATAACTTTAGTGAACAACCGTGATAGTTTAAAACAACTCATATCTAAAACACTGTTTTAAACTATCACGGTTGCTCATTTCACAACCTTACCATGGTAAATATCCCGTAAATAATCATATAACTTTAGTGAACAACCGTGATAGTTTAAAACAACTCATATCTAAAACACTGTTTTAAACTATCACGGTTGCTCATTTCACAACCTTACCACGCTAAATATCCCGTAAATAATCATACTTTAACTCATATCTAGTTTCTTAGTTACTTCTCGTGAATACGGTGCGTGTATCTGCGCCATGTAACTCAAGCGAGTGGGTGGCAAAACGTAGATCAATATTAAAAAAAAGAGCTTGTCACTACGACGTGACCACAACCTTATCACTGTAAATATCCCGTTAATAATCATATAACTGTCATATTTGTAGTTTGTCTTGAATTTAGGTATGGTAAATATTTAAACTCTATAATGTAAGGTCAGCTTATAGAACGTATGGGAATACCCCAATAAAATATTTTGGTATGGTAACACTACACTGAAAAAATCTCGGCCAGTCCCAATTTATGGCGATCATTCCACCTTTTGTATTAACTCATAGTAAGCCACTAGCGACAATAATTCGACTTGGAAAAACAAAAATTGTCGGGAAAACTTCCGGAAAAATATTTCCGCCAATTTGCTAAAAACACGCTCATTTTAGATGTTTTTCGTGGATGGGCTATAAAAGTGCGTCATTGTTTTTATTTTCGTAGACGATTAATTTCCACTGCCATCTTTAACTTGATATAAATAATGTCAATTTTAAAAATATTTCCAGAGGTATTGGTTCTTTATAATAAAAATATTGTAACCTAAAATGATAGTTTGAATAAATTTTTGAACACAAAAAAAAATTATTCAACATAAAATAAACATTACTGAACAGAAAATAAACATTGGAGAATTTTGGACGACAAGTGAATAGGTATCTTCCAAGTCTGCGTGCTTCATCTTCGACCACATCGTCACTTACCAACAGGCGAGTTGGTGGTCATACGCGGACTTATCCGTGATAAAAAAACAATAAACTCTGTTGGTAATACTACGTCAGTAGGACTACAATAAAAATCGCCATGTCACCAAAGGTTTGCGTTCCACATAATTATTATTTTCATAGACTGGACCAGAAAAAAAAGTCACCAAGACCAAAATCACCCGTGATTGCCAAGCCTTAATATAAAATTTTAGTTTTGCTACCTACCCAGTACCCACCCACATTTCCTACTGATAAGCGTTGATTGAATCATCCCATAGTGTTTTTGGTACTTGATAATATGCTTGCGTTTGACCGCCACCTCGCCTGATGTTAAGCGATGATAAAGTCTACAATGGAGCATACTTGCCTAGAAAAAACTAATTAATTCGTGATGTGAAGACACCCAGATTGTAACTATCGGGGAACACCCATTAGGGTAGAGCATTCCACAAACTAGCAGTTCGCACAATAAAAATTGAATCAAAGCGCTTCGTACATCATCACCATCATCATCATCAGCCAGAAGACGTCCACTGCTGAACATAGGCCTCCCCCTTTAACCTCCACACTGAACGACAGCCTGCCTTTTGCATCCACTGGATGCCAGCGACTCTCACTATGTCGTCGGTCCATCTAGTGGGAGGCCTACCTACGCTGCGTCTTCCGGTTCGTGGTCTCCACTCAAGAACCTTTCTTCCCCATCGGTTATCGGTTCTTCGAGCGATGTGGCCTGCCCATTGCCACTTCAAATTTTAACAGCTATATCGGTGACTCTGGTTCTTTGGCGAATATCCACGTTTCGGATTTTATCGCGCAAAGAAACTCCGAGCATAGCTCTTTCCATTGCCCGCTGAGTGACTCTGAGTTTTTGGATTTCGCTTCGTACGGGTTTTCAAAATATCAACCATGGAGTAGTGTCGCCTTTTCGTGCCGACTCTGGCAGATTGATAGTAATAATTAATTTGATACCCACATCATGGGGGTGCATAAAAATAACTGGCCCGCCATCTTTGGGAGTCCAACATAATTATTAGGTATTATAGAATGACGTTATTTATTTTTTATTTATTTATTTTATTTACATTTCCATTTTTTTTTTTACAATAACGCGTTAATGCCATATATTAATGCGTTGTAACATTTAAAGGAAAAATGCAATAAATACACATTATACCCTGTTTATTTTATTTTTTTATCTGGGCTAGCGCCTTTATTAACTAAACAAAATACAAGCTAAAACTAAAACTACAAATACAGTTAGACTGCCCATAGACCGTTGAAGGTCTAAAGACAATCCAAATGCTCAAGCCCACTACCAGTTGGCAGCGTACCCAGCATGCTGGCGGCATTACCACGTTGAATGGCAATGCTTATGCGTTGAGCCAGAAACACGCCAGCATTTTGGTCACGCGTCGCATTAACCAGGCGCTCTGAAAGATTTTTGAAAATGAGGTGAGCTCCCAGTCCCCAAGGGCCCAATGTCTCGACCCCAAACGCCTCAAATATGTAACCACTGCCGAGGTTAGCATATTTGCGTCGCTTGTGCTGCTCTGCCGAATTGGCAGCCGCGCCAGCCCTACCCCGTGTCTCAGGAAGATGTGACGGCGCCAAAGTATCGAAGTACCCTGTTTATAGGGTGTTGCAAATAATAAATGTTACTTAGCTAACTAATCTGACAGGACTAAAATTATCTGCGTCTCTTTTCATTTTAATGTGTGAGAGAAGGATGACAACATTTTAGGGCTGTCAAATTTTGTTTAGTTTACCCCAAACTCCAAAGTCTAGTTCCAGACACAAGGAACTCTTCCTTGTGTCTATACTCCGTTTTTTAATCTTAGATATTTTATGTAAACAAAGGGGTTACCAGTGCAAAAAATATCTTTCATAATGGTAGTTTACAATATTTGACCAAAAAAGTATTTTATTACGTTTTTCTAGTTGTAATATGAACAATTATAAAATAAAAATCGTGTTGTACTATTTATTTTAACGTAATATCTATTCCATACAATGTTATGATAAATAAAATATATTTTGTAGAAAATATTTTATTAGACTGGTAGGACAATAGGGATTCTAAACATTTCTGGCTAAAGTTTGATTTGCCCTCTATTTCCTCTATCTTATTAGGCAACGCCTCTATAATAAAGCCATCTATTACAATCTTTTAATAATGTTTTTTATTAATTTTTTGAGCTATCAGTATATCCCCCATTGTACCGCACGAGAGCAAAGCTGAGGAAAATAGGGAGAATTTTTTTGATCATAAGTGTAAAATGTGTTGAGCAACTGGCATGTAACTTTGACAGTGACTTTTCGTGACATTTCTTTGTTTACATAATAATCGCATTTACAACGGGGAGTGTTCTGAAGAACTATTTGATCTGATGCCGGCGTCGCGGTTTTACCATCGCACTAGCCGCCACCGCCTGAAGGCTCATCCACACATAATAGATCAGTGGAAATCGCACACTGTGCGTTTCACACGATCCTTCTTGCCTAATACCTGCAAAATGTGCAATGAGCTACCTTCTACGGTGTTTCCGAGAAGCTACAACATGGGGTTCTTCAAAAGGCGAGTTAATCGAGTTCTTAAGGGTCGGCAACGTATTTGTGATGCCTCGGGTGTTACAAGTATCCATAGGCGACGGTGACTGCTTTCCATCAGGCAGCCCGTCTGCTTGTTTGCCACCTATGGCATAAAAAAAAAAAAAAAAAAATATCTAAGATTAAAAAACGGAGTATAGAAACCACTACAATCATAACTTATACTAGGTGTTGTTACTAGGCATATATAACACATTCCTACTAATAATTCTGTTCGCATCCGCCGGGAGACAAATCGTCAATATTGTATCAATTATGAGAAGCGAGAGAAAGGCAAGATTAGCGGATGTTTCATTAGGCTCCTTAGTTGGGAACAATATCGGGAGTACAACAACTGGAAGTGGGGATTTGGTATAATAATGCTGTACTAATGCTGTACTAATGCCCGTTGCAGACGATGCGCAGTAGGGCTTCCATTCCGAGATTCCGGAATTTCGTAACTCCGGAATCTCGGACCAATTTTTCCGATATTTCAATTCCGGAATTAAAAGGCATAATATCATAATTCCGATATTTATACATTTTACATTAATGTACAAAATAAGTATTTGTAAGCCATGTTCACGCGTCCCTAACTCCCCTCCTACCTTCGGCCTTTGACCGCGCTCCTCTCGAGGGGTTATCTCATGAAATAAAATTATTTGATGGTTTAAATTTAAATATAATAATGATTATTTCACAGTTTGCGAGTTCAATTACGAGACTGAAACGTCGTCCTTAATATTCAAATGATTTAAAGTGTCATTTATGTGGCTCAAGTTCATTATAATACTGATAACACCAAAAAATTACTAGTTTCATTAGGAAATGTAAGTTTTTTTTTGCTAGAATAGAAAAAAATACAATATTTGCTAGTTCCGGAACCAGTTCCGGAATTCCGATATTGGGTTCTAGTATCGGAAATCAGTTCCGGAATTGAAAACCTTTCGATATTGGAAGCCCTAATGTGCAGTAGCTTGCGCAAGTAAAAAGTTTAAAGCAGCAGTACTTCAAAAGCTGTCCTCGTAACTTCAGTACATATTTTGAAACAATACTGTTATTATTATGTTAGTTAATAGTTGTTAAAACTTAATAAAAAAAACTGCTAGTCTGTGGAATGCGCTGCCTGAATGGGTGTTCCCCGATAGATACAATCTGGGTGTCTTCAAATCACGAGTGAATCGGTTTCTTCTAGGCAAGCGTGCTCCACCGTAGACCGCATCATCGCTTAACATCAGGCGAGTTGGCGGTCAAGCGCAAGCCTATTATTTATTTAAAAAAAGAAAGAAAAAAATCATATTTTTATTATTTTTTGGGTTTTAAAAAAAAATACATCTATTTAATTTGACTGCCCCGGTGGCTCAGTTGGTAGGGAACCTATCTTCTGTGCTTGGGGGCGTGGGTTCGATTCCCATCTAGGACAAACATTTGTGTGATGAACATTTGTGTTTGTTCTATGTCTGGGTGTTAATATCTATTTAAGTATGTATTTAAAAATATATATGTACGTATATCAGTTTCTGGCAGCCATATTACAAGCTTTGCTTAGTTTGGGGTCAGATGACCGTGTGTGCAAAAATGTCCCAGATATTTATTTATTTATTTAATTATATTTTTTTCAAATTACTACTCCTAGCGCAAAATTATGTAATTTTGTAAGTAATCTGTGAATAGTGCTGTTGACTGTATTATTATTAAGTTAATTAATCTATCCACCTTATTGTACATTTTATAATATGGCTGTTTAATGTTCCTTCATAAATAAAAAAGTACTTGTGCAAGTACTTACTAAGCAGTATCTGCAACGAGCTACAACACTTTTTGCATTGTGTAAGTGGCAGTGGAAGTGCTTAGTAGCACTAGCACTAGTTCTTGCGCAAGTAAAGTTTCTCGCTACACCTTCCGCAATCCCGCCCTACTCGCGCGACGCCCACTGCGTATCGTTCGTCTCGTTCGAACGCTCGCGCGAGTGGCTATTTACGTTTGAATGCCAGCGCGAGTACTTGTGCAAGTACTTGCGTAAAGTACTGCACATGGCCTGCAGCGAGCTTAAATGCAACAATCAGTTAAGTTTCTCTACAAAAAACAGAAACAAGAATGGAAGTCTGTAAATTGACATATTCTATTTATTTATTTATTATTATAGGTAGGTATAACAAACAAAAAAAAATAAAAAAAGCCTTAACTATTACTAATTAACACTAATATAATCAAAAATCACGAAATACGTATTCCCACAGTTCATTTTTAATTAGTACTGCTTGGGCTTGCAGACACCAGGTATCGTAATTTTCTTTTGATAGTACTTCTATATTTACAACCTGTATACGGTAAGACGATGAAGTCATTTTTCTTCTACTACTGGTAATCGATATGTAACCAACCACGCTCTGCTACCACATAATTGACATATTACATTATAGAAAAACCAAATTGTCATCTAAGTCAGAGGAGGTTGCTGTTGCTACCAAGAAGGTTGCTCCAAGTAGGTTGAATTTTTTTCATATTTAATTGGCAAATAGCTGATGTTATAAGAAGTAACTTGGGTTAATTTTATCCTTGATATAACGCGGTTGAAACCACGGGGCGCAGCTATATAGTATTATATAAACAAAAAGTTGTAGTCCAAATTGTTTTAACTTATTAATCTATACTATATAATATTATAAAGAGGAAAGATTTGTATGTAAGTATGTTTGTAACGAATTGGCTCAAAAAGTACTGAACCGATTTAAAAAATTCTATCACCATTTGAATGCTAACTAACTAATTATTAGAGAAATCTCTTACAATTAAGAGTAGTTTAGTAAGACATCGTATGTGTTTGGTCGGTGAGCTCCAAACTAAGCACGCGGCTTGTGTCTTGGGTACATTATCACTGATTAACATAGGCTATTTTAATAGGCTATATGACTATGCCCGTGCGAAACCGGGACGGACCGCCAGTAATTTATAATAATAGTAATATTAAAAATATAAAAAACTGTAATATGGAATGAACTTATTAAAAAGAACTGCTTATTTTTTCTAAATTGTCTTAAGTCCAAAGTGTAGCAATGGCTAGCGCACACCTTTTCGAACCAATATCAGCGCAGATGTCCTAATTAGGAGCCGCCCCGGCCAGCAATGGCGACCTTTCAGTAATGAACGGAAGTGGGGGGGGGGGGGGGATCAGGAAGTTAGGGATAAAAATGTAGATTTGCCGAAAAAAGGTAGAATTACCTAGAGAATCTAATCTTTCTATGTAGAATTATTAATAAGTACTCAGGAAGTAATTTTAAATGTATTTAGGGTACTTAGATTCTTTGTAGTAAAATTATTATCTTGTAAAACTTTGGTCTTACTGTTTATTTCTTTTTGTCTTTTACAAGATGTTTTTGATGCACGCTTACGTACTATTTACTACAACCTGGTGGATGACTGGTAGAAAATGTTTAGCATTAAGTCCTCCAATTGTACATGTTTACGTAATTTGTAAGTGTGCAATAAAGTATTATGAATAAATAAATACATTATTGAGTAAACCTTTTAAGGCGGACATTTACTCAGATGAGACGTACTGTTTAAAAAAAGTTGATCTCATTTCGGGTTTTAGGGTTCCGTACCCAAAAGGTAAAAACTGGACCCTATTACTACGTCTACGATGTCTGTTTGTCTGTCAAGTTATAAGTGGTAATTTCGTTACTTAGGCGACCTTATCATTCGAACCTCGACCTTATTATATCATCATCATAACCCAGAAGACGTCTACTGCTGAACATAGGCCTTCTCCTTTAACCTCCACACTGAACGACAGGCTTATTATATCACCGAATCGAAATTCCATATTTTACTGATTTTGAAGTTGGTTTTTTAAATTGATAATTATTCGTTGATTGAATCAGGCGTTACTTTGCAGAAGTCCATTTTTAATTTGTATATGTCGAATTTCTAGTGTAATTCCGCTTCTACAAAAAGAAGAAGGTGCTGCTTTGTAGAAGCGGAATTACACTAGAAATTCGACACATACAAATTGATAATTATTGTGTTTTGTGGTGGTTAGGAACCCTCGGTGTGCGAGCCCGATTCGCACTTGGCCGGTGTATTAATTTTAAGAAAAAACTCAGATACCTTAAATTAAACGATGCATTTTGTAACACGACTCAAGTACTTTTTTTCTACTTCATATCCCTGAAGCTAAGATAAAAAATATCAAAGTAAGTACCTGACCGAACTCTACCAATAATCATAGAGAAAGAACTCCCGGATTGAAGTGTAGAGTAGGACCGATTCCGACGTCTGTCGAAGATTGCATGTGATAGGGCCCTCAATATTTTACCTTCTTTATTTTTTCCCAATAGTTTCCTATATTGATTTCACAATGTTTGGTTTGATGTTTCCGAGAGAATTTGGAATATCAGGTTTCAAGGGAATAAGCGTCCATTTTCATTTTTACCTGTTTTGTGTTTTCGTAGTTGTTTTTCTTTTATTTTTCACTCTGTTACACAAATAAGCTGCGGAACTGGGTGTGATGATATTTGACATAAAAAAATTCTTAGTTTTTTTTTTTATTAGACAAATGAATGGAAAATCATCTAACAATACAAAAATTGTGAAAATCAAATTATCCATCTCAGTCTCTCTCTCTCTCTCCCTCCTTCTCGCTCTCCACCTCTCTCTATATTTATATATATCTACCCACAGAAAAGAAAAAAATAATTGTTTAAAATTAGAACGGCTGTCAAGGCATTTTTGTAAGATTTTTTTTGTAGCCATTTGCACCCGTATATACGAAACGTCAGTTATTTGAAATCAGTTAGCAGCTGTGATGCGGACAAAGAACTTTGAGACGTAACCCAAAAAGGTAAGGTCCAAGTTCTTTGGATGCGGAGTTCGATGCGTTGACATACATGAGAATGTTCAAGCAAGATTCTGTCATAATACCTGGCGACAGATTTTCCTTCTCATTTCCGTTCTATTTACTTCTCTTTTCTGTGTATCTACCCCTCCCTGTCTCTATCTCTCTGTGTCTTTTAGTTTTATGACTATTACTGTCGATAAGATAATTAAGAAATTTGTCAAAAAAGTAGTGTGCATAACACACTCACAAACATAACACACTCACAAACATAACATACTCACAAACATAACACACTCACAAATTTTCGCATTTAGGGAATACGTTTCAACTACAGTGGATAATTCAATAAAAAAAAAATGTCTTATTATTTAGATTGTGAATGAAAAATCGATGATTATTCTTTACATGTAAAGCTATTAATTAGTAATGCACTGATGAACTTTTTGTCCTTATCCCTCCATCCCGGTTTTACCACCGAACCGGTCGCCATCGCCAGAAATGCCATCCGCACATTATAGATGCGTGGAAGTCTCGCACTGTTCGATTTGATCGATTGTTTCTGCCACGCACCTGTAAGTTGTGGAATGGCTTACCACCTTCGGTTTTTCCTCTGAAGTATAATTTGGACTGCTTCAAACGAAGGGTGATTAGAGTCCTCAAAGGTAGGCAACGCACTGACAATGCCCCGGGTATTGTAGGTGTCTATAGGCAGCGGTGACCACTTACCATCTGGTGGCCCGTAGCTTGTTTGCCACTTATTCTATTTTAAAAAAAACGCACCTGATTACTTACATGTCTGCATTAACTATTTTTTTTACTATTTCAAACGTTATACTCGATAAATCGTTTTACAATTATGATAATCTAAATAAATAACCATAAATTTTCGCAAACACTGATCATTTAGAATAATTACCCGGCTATATGGGCAAAAAAGCTGTTTGAAATTTATGTTTCCTGCCTTAAGGGAATTGTTCCCGTGTGCAGATCTCTCGCTCGCACATT
Organism: Agriopis marginaria; assembly: GCA_932305915.1. Lineage (NCBI taxonomy): Eukaryota > Metazoa > Arthropoda > Insecta > Lepidoptera > Geometridae > Agriopis > Agriopis marginaria. Next base: position 1,213,243 of record OW029932.1, read on the forward strand.
TTCACATTATTGAAGATATATAATAGACACAAGACATGATTTTGTTACTTTTTGGAAATTCACACTCATTGATTTTATGAGGCCCCTTAAGTGAAATGTTCCACCTCTAAGTGCGTTAGTAAAAAGAATACCGTTATAGAATTTAGTTTACATAAAGATTAGCCGTAACAAATACATCTTCCTCGGAGGCCCGAAATGTGGGACATTGTTAGCCCATTTACGTTCTACATCCGCTGTCCAGAGCCATGTGAGAAATACTGGAAATGACATCACTTAGATTTGTAACAAACAATTAAATAAAATGTAAATGTAAGTTACTTTTTTTTACCGTTGAAGGACTAAAGACAACCCAAATGCTCAAGCTCTATACCAGTTGGCAGCGTACCCAGCATGCTGGCGGCATTATCACGTTGAATGGCAATGCTCGTGCGTTGAGCCAGAAACACGCCTCAAATATGTAACCACTGCCGAGGTTAACATATTTGCGTCGCTTGTGCTGCTCTGCCGAATTGGCAGCCGCGCCAGCCCTACCCTGTGTCTCAGGAAGATGTGACGGCGCCAAAGTATCGACACAAGTTGCGTCCCATACAAGGGGCCGCCCCAACCTCCAGGGCACAAGTGTCATACCGTCAGGCCTCCTTCCATCGTCGCGCGCAAGACCACTCGGTTCGAGCACAGCTGCGACATTGGCGGTGGAAAGAGCCCTGCGTATGATGTCGTTACTTTGTTTAGACCACATAGGCCTGGTGTCAATGTCAATTAATGACATTAATTATCAAACTACTACTGTCAATAGAAATATCACAGAGAAAATCGATCTATATTAGGCATGGCCTATTTACAATTGATATATATAATTATACTAGCGGTCTACTCCGGCTTCGCACGGGTATAGATATATAGCATATGTCACCCGGGGATAGTGTAGCTTCCCAACAGTGAAATAATTTTTCAAATTGGTTCAGTAGTTTCGGAGCCTATTCAATGCAAACAAACAATCAAATCTTTTCTCTTTATAATATTAGGGTTATATTATGGTACTGAGATGTATGGTTTTTAAATGCTGGCCTTTTGGAAAACGTAGAGTAGCATAGCGTTAGCAGGCAATGGAGAGAGCTATGCTCTGAGTTTTTTTGCGCGGTAACATCCGGAAAGAGAATATTCGCCGAAGAACCACAGTCATCGACATAGCTGCTCAGGTTTGCAAGTTGAAGTGGCATATCGCTCGAAGAACTGATAACCGATGGGGAAGAATGGTTCATGAGACCAAGAACTGGAAGATGTAGCATAGGTAAGCCTCGTCATAAGTGGACCGACGACATGAGAGACGACGTGAGAGACGCGGGCATCCAGTGGATGCAGATGGCAGGCTGTCGTTCATAGACATAGACACATCATTTATTTGTGGCAAAAAAATACAATAATTATAATGGTAAAAAAAACTTTAAATTTAAACTAATCTTAACTAGAGCTTATTATGTTCAGTTTTTTTTATTTTATTTTTTTATGCCGTAGGTGGCAAACAAGCAGACGGGCTGCCTGATGGAAAGCAGTCACCGTCGCCTATGGATACTTGTAACACCCGAGGCATCACAAATAGGTTGCCGACCCTTAAGAACTCGATTAACTCGCCTTTTGAAGAACCCCATGTTGTAGCTTCTCGGAAACACCGTAGAAGGTAGCTTATTCCACATTTTGCAGGTATGAGGCAAGAAGGATCGTGTGAAACGCACAGTGTGCGATTTCCACTGATCTATTATGTGTGGAACTCTAAGGGGGAGACCTATGATCAGCAGTGAACGTCTTCTGGCTGATGATAATAATATTTATTGCGATGTTCTGAAATAAAAAGACAAATTGTTCCCCGATCATTAGACCGAAATTTGGTTTTACGTATACTTTCTAACTTTACCTAAGTTGGGAAGTATAAGTAACAATTGTCTCTCAGTCCAACTGTTTTTATAGTATCAATTAGCTTGTTAGGTATTGTTTTGGTGAACTCAGGTATAAGTGTCCAGCTATACAGAGTGTAAGGGGAACAGACTCTGCCCACGTACGGCCAAAACTGCACTCATGCAAAAAAGTGTATTCTGTATGGCTCCTTTAATATATACCAAAATTCCTAAAATTATCAGAGAATTAAATATTGGAATGTTTAAAAATAAACTTAAAATTTTATTAGCACAAAAAAGCTACTATGAAATTTCAGAATTCCTTAATGATAAAAATGTTTTGATATGTAATGTAGACTAAATAATTGACATAAAATCGAGACTAGGTACTAGGAAAAGATAAAATGATAATAATAGCTTATATAGGTAGTAATAAACATCTAATTAAGGTATAAAATACAACCAAACCAAAATATGATTCTAACAATATTCTAACTTAGACATAATTTCGTTATTTTTTTAACTTTAACAAATACTAATAATAATTTATATAAAAAACTAACATTTGTACGCTGTAACAGGCAAGGACATGAGATACGTCTCCATTATTACGACCATGTATGCTACTTTATATGTATGTGTACCTACCATGTTCTGACAAATAAATATTTTGAATTTGAATTTGAATTTGAACACTCTCGAAGCCAAAAGAAGGTAATTGTACTCATCATTATGAACCACTTTTAGTATGGGACTAACCATGAAATCGTGAGTGTCAATGACCGTTTTCTATAGAACAGCTGATATTTTTTCGCGATTTCAGGGTTGGTCCCATAGTAAAAGTTGTTCATAATGATGAGTACAATTACCTTCTTTTGGCTTCCAGAGTGTTCCCCTTACACCCCGTATAGACTGTCATATTTTTGAGACACTACTTTGTTCTATTTAAATAAATATTATCATATATAAATTTCTCGTCTCTTCCATGCATTACATCGCTCAACGTCACAGAATGTCCAGCAAAACAGAGTTGCCTTTAATTCCGTCGGGGGCGACAAATTTGCCACGGTCTGGTGCGAATAGATCGCGTGGCCCGCAGGCGCTGTAATCTGCTATATACTTGGTATGTTTATTATATTGTGCTAATGAGAGTGGGGAAAAATGGAAAATGTGGGAAAACTGTAGGGTGCAACTGGATAGGTACATTAATCTCTATATCTATCTTGAAGTCGCTTTCCGTGTCTGTCTGTCTGTCTGTATGGCCGCTAACTCCTCTTGAACCACGCAACGGATTTTGATGCGGTTTTCACCATTAGTTAGATACATTTTCGAGGAAGGTTTATATATATAACTAGCGACTTGCCCCGGCTTCGCACGTAAATTACACCCGTGCGAAGCCGGGCGGGCGGGTCGCCAGGTTATTTATAAAGAACGATGGAACGGTGATGGTGAATGTGTTTGGGGGAAGAGGTTATGTATGTCTAGATATCTGTTACCATTTTCTAAAATGGCTGAAATGATTTAAATTTAGTATTTTATTTTATTTCATAACTAGCTGACCTGACAGACGTTGTCCTGTCTTAGTACTGTCAAACACGCAAAGTTAAAATTGTAAATCTTATTTTTTTACACCTTGGGTTACACTATTGGAGTTTTAGTAAAGATCCCTATTTTTTGAAAATATAGTATAGCCTATTTTATTTATATTACACGGGAATTACTCACATAAGATTAAGCCGGTTACTCCGACTATAGTAAAAAAAAAAAAGTGTGTGTCTGTAATAAAATGTGTAAAAACCACGTCAGTTTCAATAATAATATAACCTATGTCACCCGGGGATAGTGTAGCTTCCCGTCGGTGAAAGAATTTTTCAAATCGGTTTAGTAGTTTCGGAGCCTATTCAATGCAAACAAACAAACAAACAATCAAATCTTTCCTCTTTACAGAAGTACAAGCAGTCCGCCCCAGCTTCGCACGGGTATAGATTATAGCCTATGTCACCCGGGGATAGTGTAGCTTCCCGTCAGTGAAAGAATTTTTCAAATCGGTTCAGTAGTTTCGGAGCCTATTCAATGCAAACAAACAAACAAACAATCAAATCTTTCCTCTTTACAGAAGTACAAGCAGTCTGCCCCAGCTTCGCACGGGTATAGATTATAGCCTATGTTACCCGGGGATAGTGTAGCTTCCCGTCAGTGAAAGAATTTTTCAAATCGGTTCTGTAGTTTCGGAGCCTATTCAATGCAAACAAATAAACAAACAATCAAATCTTTCCTCTTTACAGAAGTACAAGAAGTCCGCCCCAGCTTCGCACGGGTATAGATTATAGCCTATGTCACCCGGGGATAGTGTAGCTTCCCAACAGTGAAAGAATTTTACAAATCGGTTCAGTAGTTTCGGAGCCTATTCAATGCAAACAAACAAACAAACAATCAAATCTTTCCTCTTTATAATATTAGTATAGATGACGAAATCTTCTATGGAAGAAAGAAAGAAAGAAAAATATTTATTTATGACAAAAACAATGACATTACGAGTTAAACACAATAAAAAAAATAGTTTCTGTCATAAGCCGGTGCCAACTCAGCGTAATGCTGGTTGTAAACAACCAGCGCTGGTCTTGAAGATGTTTGCGAGAAGGCATAAATGTCCTGCAGTGGATGTCTTTCGGACAAAAAACTCAGAGTCACTCAGCGGGCAATACAGAGAGCTATGCTCGGAGTATCTTTGCGCGATAAAATCCGAAACGTGGATATTTGGCAAAGAACCAGAGTCACCGACATAGCTGTTAAAATTTGCAAGTTGAAATGGCAATGGGCAGGCCACATCGCTCGAAGAACCGATAACCGATGGGGAAGAAAGGTTCTTGAGTGGAGACCACGAACCGGAACGCACTGTAGGTAGGCCTCCCACTAGCTTGGCCGCATCGTCGCTTAACATCAGGCGAGATGGCGGCCAAGCGCAAGCCTATCTACTATAAAAAATAAAAAATAAACCGACGACATAGTGGAGTCGCTGGCATCCAGTGGATGCAAAAGACCGGGTTTCGGTCAGTGTGGAGGTTAAAGGGGGAGGCCTATGTTCAGCAGTGGACGTCTTCTGGCTGATGATGATGATGATGATGTCTTACGGCTGAAATGATGATGATGATGAGATAGGTTGTTAGTGTTGTTACCTTCTAATCAATTATCGTTTCGTAAATACAATTTAAAACAAATAACATACTTCGCTGGTCTACATAATAACATGGGTACCTACGAGACGGACTAGAAGTAGAACCACTGATAAAAGGCATAATTATTATTGTTTCAATTAAACTACTGATACACACGTGCAGCGATAACGGAGTACGTCTGTTTGTCCTCGGGTAGTACTCTAACAGTGTATGGAAACTAGTGGAATTAATATGTATGAACACTATGTTTGTTGCATAATTATGATTTTATACCAGAGGAGCGTTGCCACATGGCGAATATTCCACGAGCGTGCGCGAAACAAAAGCATGTAATTTTCGTCAACTTTGCCCAAATTTTAAAAACTTCAAAATTAGTAAAATATTCATCCAATTTCGATTCGGTAAAAGAAATGATAGGTCGTCTAAGTCACAGAATACGTTGCTTAACTTGGTAATGAACAGAAATTTGTCATCGACTCGCCCTTGGCCATTATTTATTATTTGTTGTTATACTTTAGAGTGTGTACTATAATCATGCCAAGTTTGACGCTTGTACGTATTACCGTTTTTACATTAGAGTTATTACAAAAATACGTAAAAAAATAGGTTTGTCGGACGAGGAGCCGCTTTTATTTTTACTTTTAAACTTTTTTATTATATTATGTTAGTTAATCCGCCGTAACATTACATATTCTGTGAAAATTTCAACTGGCTATCTATTACGGTTCGAAAGATACAGCTGTTTAAAGTTAGGTCGGACAGGCAGACAGACAAACGGACAGACAAACATCTTAGGCTTAATAATAGGGTCCCGTTGTTACCCTTTGGGTATGGAACCCTAAAAAATCAGCTGTCCCATATAAAAATGCCATTTACAATCAACGAAATGCATGGCAAACTGGTTTTCTGTCCAAAACAGAGGTATTACTATTTTAATTTTATTTATATTATACACGGGAATTACTCACGTAAGATAGCCGGTCGCTCCGACTATAGTTTCAACCGCATTAGGCAGTCTTTTTCAAGTTGAATGCGCGCGCGCCTGCGTCTGGCACTGCTTGGTACTTACTATTTTCAGTTTAATTTCTGCAAAACCATTAGCAACTACAATTTTAAAAGCTTGAAATGTAAAAGTCATTAGAGGCTACGTTTTCCACCCCTTCAATAGAAAGCCAACTGAATCAAGAGGTCAAGGCTTGTGACATCACTGCCATCCGACACTGTCAAGTAAGCACTGCTAGCCACAGAATAGTTAGCAGTATTTTCGATAATGCTAACTTGGTTATGTCTGTCTGTGAGTCACTTCCGATGACTAGGTACTAAGTAAGTGTGGTTATGGCATACAAAGTTCAGTGGGGCGGCTTCAGGTTGCAAGTAAACAGCATAGAATTCTGATTCTACATTCATGATTCATGAGTCATCCATTTTGTGCATACGTTGTTTGTGTTGAAAGCTTAGTAGCTAGCCCTAGAGTTTTCAGGCCGCCTGAAAGCCTCTGAAATGCCTGACTGTTCTATCTATACTATTGCTATTTTTATTTGCACTGATAGCTGCAGTAAAATTGTAAAAAGCTGAGTAAATCATTGTCTTTCAAACTTTCACTGAAGTACATCAAGTACCTAAGTAGAAAAAAGCCGTGGTAGCCCATTTGGGAGAACGCTAGACTCGAAAGCGTGAGGTGGCAGGTTCAAACCCCGGGCCCGTACCAATGAGCTCTTTGGAGTATATGTGCGGTTTTTCATACCACTGGCTTTTCGGTGAAGGAAAACATCGTGAGGAAACCTGCATACGTACAGAGAAGAAATTCGATGACGTATGTGAATCCATCAATCCGCACTGGGCCAGCGTGGTGGATATGGCCCAATCACCCTTTCGGGGGTAGGCTTAAAAGTCCAGCAGTGGACTGTTAAAAAGGCTGACTATGATGATGATGACATCAAGTACCTGCTACAGTCTTACGCTCAAAAATCTAGCGAAATTTATCAGATTTTGTGGTTTTCATTTTATTTATACATTGCTATTGCAGATATCAGAGCAAATAAATGATTAGCCGAGTTTTAATTCTAGAACAATAACAACACAATGAATGACACAACGTTACACAGAATTTTGGGTCATCCATCGAAATCTGTTAAGTCATATCACAGGTTTTTAAACTTGTGATCTGTCAGGACTGGATACTCAAGCTACGGTATGAGTACTACAACCTGTAGCATAGTTTGGCTTAGGGTTTATAAGTTAAGCAACTTTCGATTCAGTCAGTCTTTGGATGGGTGACCTCTAGTCGCAGGTATCTTGCCTACATGATTATTTATCTACATTTTGCAATGGGCCCTTGGGGACCGGGAGCTCACCTCATTTTCAAAAATCTTTCAGAGCGCCTGGTTAATGCGACGCGTGACCAAAATGCTGGCGTGTTTCTGGCTCAACGCATAAGCATTGCCATTCAACGTGGTAATGCTGCCATCATGCTGGGTACGCTGCCAACTGGTAGTGGGCTTGAGCATTTGGATTGTCTTTAGACCTTCAACGGTCTATGGTAGTCTAACTGTATTTGTAGTTTTACTTTTAGCTTGTATTTTGTTTAGTTAATAAAGGCGCTTCTACTTTTTTGTGAACAAAAACTATAAATAGACTTTTTCCGACATTTTACTTTTGTATCAGCAAAAAGTGTCATTGGTTGAATTGTAGCGTTAGGTAAATCATTAATATCTTTTCTCTATCTCTTCTTCTCTATCTCTACATAGTATGAATAAAAGTCGCTTTGCGCGTCTGTCTGTCTGTCTGTATGTCTGTACGGCCGCTAACTCCTCCTACACCACGCAACGGATTTTAATGCGGTTTTCACCATCAGTTCAAATTCAAATTCAAATTCAAATTATTTATTTGTCAGAACATGGTTGGTACACATACATATAAAATAGCATACATGGTCGTAAGAATGGAGAGGTATCACATGTCCTTGCCTGTTACAGCGTACAAATGTCAAGGAAGGTTTATATATATAACTAGCGACCCGCCCCGGCTTCGCACGTAAATTACACCCGTGCGAAGCCGGGCGGGCGGGTTGCTAGTATATTATAAATAACAGACGGCCTAGGACACTTCCTTGCCTAACCTCTTATATGACATTATGTTATCTTGATCTTAATACCTCTTCACGCTTTGTTTTGATAAGCGTTTTTCCGTAACAATGTAATTGATACCTAAAATTAGTTTGTATCGAAATAAGGTTAGCATCATCTTTCTCAGAAAATTCAGATATTTGATGAAAACACTTGAGAAACTTCATAGAGTAAGTTAAGTATCTAATTGACGTATAGCTAATTTCTAGAACTCTACACAATCCAGCACTATCTATGTAATCTTAAAACGTAATCTTTAATCTTAGTCCGGAGTTTGTTTTTCACAGAATATGTAATCTACTCTAAGCAATATTCTCTGTTTTCTTATCACGTTACTTCCTTTACGGATACCGCAAGTTCCGGATTTTCTTGAATTATCTTTGTAATTTTAAGTACGCATTCTTAGACGAGTAGATCCTATTCCAAACTCTGACAAAACTGCGTACATAACGTTGTTTTTATCGGTCGAGAATAGCTTCCGACCGGTTTTGGAGCCACTTTTCTGAGATTCGTTTTTTTGTAATGGTTCTTCACGTGAGTATTGGTGAAGTGATCCTTTTCTATCTAAGATAGGACTAAATACGTCACACGTTATCCTGTTTTCTTACAGAAACATCACCATTTCAGCCTTAGCACGTCCACTGCTGGACATAAGTCTCCCCATCGATATCCAAAAGAGCCGGTTGGAAGCGGCCTGCATCCAGCGTTTCCCTACGGTCTCTTTTAGGTCGTCTGTCCATCTTGTATGGACGTCCTACGCTGCGCTTACCGGTCCGTGATCTCCATTCCAGAACCTTTCGGCCCCATCGGCCATCTGCTCTGCGTAATATGTGCCCTGAGCCATTATGGAGTTAAATTGTAATAAACACACTAACATCTATACACGCTTTTATATTTATTTCTCGTGAGAATATTTGTTTATTATCTGAGTCAGGGTCTTATTACTTTGTAGCCAGAATTAGGTGTGACAATAGCAAATAATCATAGCAATACTATACATGCAAAAGTGTTTTGTTTGTTCCTCTTTCACTCAGTAACAGAGCAATGGATCGACGTAATTTTTTGCATAGAAATAGTTGAAGAGTCAGAAACGAAACTTTTATCCCGGGAAAATGTGAGTTTCCCGGGTGAAACCACGGGATGCAGCTTGTAAGTAATAAACTTTTCAGAGTAATGAACCCATACATGAAAATGTGCTACCTGAAATTGTGTTCCTCGATAGTTACAATCTGGGTGTCTTCAAATCAAGAGTAAATCGGTTTCTTCTCGGCAAGCGTGCTCCATCGTAGACAGCGTCATTGTTTAGCATCAGGTGACGTGCCTGTCAAAAGCAAGCCTATTATTTAATAATTATGTATTTAGAAAAAACTAAAATGAGCTGTGGTCAAACGCCTACTCTGCCAAACAAAAAAACACACAACGTTATAGAATAGAAGAATAGAATATCATTTATTATCATAAAGTCACATTCATAATAATTTTTATAAAAAAATATATACTACAAATGCTCCTATTTTGGACTCGTCAATTTGGTGCACTTTTTTTTTTTATTTTTTTTTTTTTTATTGTAAGTAAGTAAGAACCATTGAGGCTCGCTCAGCAAACGAAAATTTTAACCATAATGAGGGTAGATCTATGCGCGTCATAGCGATAAATAATTCGGCTGTACAAGGGCCTCGTCAGACTAGTACACTTAAGCATTAGTAAAAAAGTCATTAAAATAAATACATTGAAAATACTAAAACTAATTCAGCTGTATGGGGGCTTTGTCAGACAATAACATTAAAATTAAACTATTGAAAGTGAAAATAAATAAATCAGTCAAGACACAAAAATAAAATACTATATAATCAATGAATAACTAAACTTGAATCTCTAACAATAATTGATAATCCTTATAGTCATTGGTCAGAAACTCAGATACTGTGTATACAGACTTAGATAGAAGCAAATTCTTCACATTGGCACGAAACTTTCCCTCTGCTTTTATTTGTTGTATTTGTTCTGGGAGTTTATTATATAATTTCTGTCCCATCAGTTTTGGTAATTTTTCAACCATTCTTAACCTGTGCGGTATCGGTAGTAGATAATTATTATTTTTACAGTTTCGCGTCTTATGTTTAATTTTCTTTTCGTACTCATGCAATTTTGATCGCACGTATTTCAGTACCTCAAAGATATACACTGAGACTGATGTCATTATTAATAGGGTTTTGAAGTGGTCTCTGCACGTATCTCTCGCTTTGCTTTTAGTTAGTACTCGAATAGCTCCTTTTTGCATTCTTAGAACTCGTTCGTACTCTGTGGAGCAGCCCCAGAGGAGTATCCCGTATGACAAAGTTGAATGTATGTATGCATAGTAAACCTCTTTAAGTTGTGATTCTGATGTAATATGTCTAAGTTGTTTAAGAGCATATATTATAAAAACCCTACAACTTTTAGTTGTCATCAAGATCAGTCTATATACGGGGGAACACTCGAAGCCAGAAGAAGGTAATTGTACTCATTATTATGAACAACTTTTATATGGGACCAGCCCTGAAATCGTGAAAAAAATATCAGCTGTTCTATAGAAAACGGTCATTGACACTCGATAAAATGTATGGAACAGCTGATTTATTTTTTCGCGATTTCAGGGTTGGTCCCATAGTAAAAGTTGTTCATAATGATGAATACAATTACCTTCTTTTGGCTTCGAGAGTGTTCCCCTTACACCCTGAATATTGCCAACTAGACATAGTCCCAACGGACTCTTCACTACCAGCCACTGGCATCTGTCTGAGCTATATCGACACTCTGCAAGACTCAGTGCGGTCTGGCGGCCTGCAGTGGCAACCAGATTAATATACCTCAAAGAGCAACATTGTTTCAACGAAAAGATTGAGATATAAAACAGAACTGACACCTGATCAATGTCTGTGTAGACACTGACTTCCCAGGAATATTAACAGGAAAATATTTATAATAGACAACTGCTACAATACCTATACGTATCTAATTAATTTTCCTACCGTAACCACAAAATATAATGCTCTATTATACAAAAACCTATTGTATGACTTTAGTCAATACTCAGAAAAACAAAATATAACTAGGACAAGTGTTGAGTAGATTTTTCATCCCATTGCGTCTCATCCTATTAGGTTGAAATGGAGTACTCATTAGTAGTAGCCGCAGTTTGATTAGGTGTCTCGAAAATAAGATTTTCTGGTTTGGTAGATTTTTGAAAAATATACATTTGGGGAATCAGGCTTTCGAAGAATAAGATGTTCAGAGAATCAGACATACTTCGCTGGCTCACTATTACAATGTTCTATGTTATTTTCTTACACGTTCTGTAATTTCAATTGAAATTTTTTGACATCCATAAATATTGACTTAGTAGGGTTTGTGCTTGAGTAAAAGTATCTTAAGTATATCAGTGGATGCAAAAGGCAGGCTGTCGTTCAGTGTGTAGGTTAAAGGGGGAGGCCTATGTTCAGCAGTGGACGTCTTCTGGCTGATGATGATGATGATGATGATGATGAAAAGTATCTTTCTCAAGCATAAACCCTGCTAAGTCAGTATTTATGAAAGTCAAAACATTTAAATTGAAATTACATAAAGTGTAAGAAAATAACATAGAACCTTGTAATAGTGAGCCAGCGACTTGAACTTTCGGGGATATTACTTAATAATATATCGGGTCATCATCATCATAATCAGTCTTTTAACAGTCCACTGCTGGACTTTTAGCCTACTCCCGAAAGGGTGATTGGGCCATATCCACCACGCTGGCCCAGTTGCAGGTTGGCGGATTCACATACGCCATTGAATTCCTTCTCCGCACGTATGCAGGTTTCCTCACGATGTTTTCCTTCACCGAAAAGCCAGTGATATGGAAATCAGTACATTAACCCTAAAGAGCTCATTGGTACGGGCCCGGGGTTTGAACCCGCGACTTCACGCTTTCAAGTCCAGCGGTCTCCCAAATAGGCTACCACAGCTTCATATATCGGGTAATCGGACTTAACAAATCTAAACCATCTTAGCAAAGCCGAGATTACAAAAAAACCTTTTCTGTGATAAAATAACAAGAGTAATAAATAACAGAAAACACTGGACTTCCCACTCGGGCCTGAATTATTTCTTTTAATTATTTCATCACATTACGAACAAACTTGGAGCGAATGCCCGAGCATTTCCGTAAAAGCCTCTAACGCACAAAGTAATAAAATCATAAATTATTCTCTTGAAAGCCCGAATTAAAACTTCGAAAATTGCCAGAAAGATCCTTACAATAATTTCTCATTACCCGCGTAGACGCCACAGTGCAGCATTTGGTAGTAAAACAACTGTAGAAAGAAGCTTTGTAAGGATTAATATTATTTAATTTAAAAAAAAAAAAGACTTCACGGTTAGTGAAGCCAATAACCGAGATTCGCCCCAAATTTCTAGCCCTTAGAGGTGGAATATTTACTTCAAATTTAAATAGGTAGAATATTAAATATAAATGTAATATCGCGTAGACAAAAAAATAGGTACTGTCGAACTGAAAACCTTCTTATTTGAAATGGAAAGAGCTTTTTTTTGTTTTTATTTCTTTATACAACATTTTCATAGTAATAGGAATAGCATTGCAATATAAATCTGATCCCTTTCATTTTGCCAAAAATGGCGTCAATTCTGTCATACCACTAAACTAAAAAGCAAGTTTTTAAAAGTGATGTCCTTAAAATTATACATGACAAAAATGAAAGTTAAATATCCACTCACACACACACACTCTCTCTCTCTCTCTCTCTCACACACACACACACACACACATTCATGCACACTATCGCCCCAAACACTCGGCCTCCCGCACACACCCACACATAGCCACAACATGTACACATAAATTGATTATAATATACGACTGTAGGTATTAATTAGATTAGTAATATAATGTAATTCCATTATTGGCCGTAAGTTAAGTTCTTAGTTTATTGTTGAGTTTTTGAAGGGCTGTGGATTCTGTTAAATAAATAAAATAAAAATAAACCAATCTGACACCACTAAAATTATCTTCCTCTCTTTTCATTCTAATATCTAAGAGAATGATAGAACAATTTTAGAAAATAGTACAACTGAATTGACACCAATATCCTAGTTTTCGTGTTTATTCTGTTCATGGCTTACACTTATTAGGTACCTTCAAATTTTTTATCAAGATTGCTTCAGCAGTTTATTTAAAGAAAAAAAAAAACAATGGAGATTAATATGTACCTATGCATTGCTCTTACATTAATGATCTTATTTATATTTGTATTTGTGAAAAAACGTATATATACATTTTTTGCATATAGAACATATAGTTTTTTTTATTCTCAATAAATAATTATACATAATATATTTGGAATTAAATTAAAATAAATTAAATTAAACTGAAGAAACATGTATACATATTATTATATTTTTATCAACAAAGCAGACCAATTAGAAAACAACTTGACATCACCTACCGAAAACCAACTGCACTGTGGCAACATCGCCCAATTTACGTTTTCATAAAAAAACAATTAAATCGAAATTAAATTACATCGTCGATTTGGGATTGCAAACGCTGTTATTAAACTTGGTTAAAAATTTGTTTCGGAACACCCTTCTTTGAAAAGAGTTTGAATTACAATTTGACAGATGAGATTCATTTTGTTAACATTTTAAAAAGTTTGTAAACATACACAGACACTTTTCACGTTAATAAATATGTACGAATGGTTGTGTGTATGTTTTATTTGTCTTCCACCTACGGGCTGAACATATTATTGGACGAAATTGAGTGCGGAGGAAGCCGGTACATTGGTTTTAAATTAATAATAAATAAATAATTCATATAATCCCAAATCCAGTTATTTAAATTAACAATCATAGAGTAATTACTAAATTACTAATTTAGACAAGTAACTTTTTATTTTAATTATTTTTTACACCGCAGAAGCTCATTCCGCATTTTACAGGTATGAGGCAAAAAGGATCGTATGAATCGTAAGGTATGCGATTTCCAGTGATCTATGATATTATGTGGATAACCTTTCAGGCGGTGGCGGCTAGTGTGCTGGTAAAACCGCGACGCCGGCATCAGATCAAACAGTTCTTCAGAACACTCCCCATTGTAAATGTGATAAAACATATAACAGAGAGACGTAACGTCTCTGCGCATGCTGAGTGGCTCTAGCTTTTCAGTGAGCTTGGGATGGTCGACAATTCTGACAGCTCTACGCTGTAATGCATCAAGTGGGTCAAGCTGATACTTGGGTGCTCGGTTCCAAAGATGGGAGCAATACTCAATGTGAGGTCGGACTTGCGCTTTGTAAAGCAAAATCCAACACAGTAAAAAGTAAAATAATGCCACACAGTAACATGCCAGTAGTAACACATATAAATAACATATTTATGGACTCAAAAGTTCAAATTTGCCATGCCAAAGGATGCGGGCCAACGGCGACCAGCAGATGGCGCTCGGCATTCTTACCACATACTGACTCCTTTACATCAGAGACGTGCTAACCAATTCGGCAAAACGTTCGCCCACTTCACACGTGATCTAGATTCCGGCATAAATATGTAGCCACTGATAAAATAATAGTAGATATAAGATACATTTGTAATCTTTTAAAATCCGGCAATTTTTTTTTGAGTATGTCTTTTATATCCAAATAAATATGAAAGTGCTGTCTATAGATTTTTTATGATTTGATTTTATTATAGTCCTTTATAGCTAGTTTTAGTTTATTTTCGCTTTATATATTTTTCACACGGAATTAAATCAATATTTTTTTTAACAAAATTTATTTTTTATTTCAGAAAATAACTAACTACATAAATAACATTCAATATTGTATTTTTTTTTTATTGTGGTAACCGTTTGAACCTTTATTTAGGCTTTTTACCCGGATTGTTGCGAAGGTTTAATTCAAACAGGTCTTGGATTTGTGAATTTTATTTAACACTTTATTATCCGACATAACTGTGAAGCTATTTTTTAAAAGTCGTATAATAATTTAGACCCCCATGCACCAACTCTAAATAATTACAGACCCGCGTGAGACGAAACGAGAACGACTCCAATTTGGCAAAAAGGGCTATAATGAGACAGCATGAATGGAAGTAGAATTGTATTGAATATTAACAAATTGCTCAGAATAAGTTATATGATTATTTACGGGACATTCACCGTGGTAAGGTTGTGGAATGAGCTCCCGATATTTCGGCGCAGTTACATGCACCATGCAATAATAAGTTTGCATGCAGTTTTATAACTTTAGTGAACAATTGTGATAGTTTAAAACAGTGTTTTGCTCAGTATAATGACATTACTGGAATGTTTATAATTTTATATTGTATTAGTACGTAAGGAATAATTAGAAACTTTATTCGACCCGTGACGCGACAGCGTAACGATGCATTCAGTCTAGCTAGCTAGTCTAGCTACAGACTAGTAAAATTGACGAATGGGAGCCATTTGCTTACGCACCCCATTACTGCTTATGGCGCGTCGGTCCTGTTTTGCTTACGCAGACATGCACTGCGTAAGGCACTTCGGGGGGTAAGTACCTTCGAATTCGTCAAATGTGGGCGAAGGAGTTTTTTTATGGCTCAAATGGGGAATTTCACCTACATTTCAGGTAATTTAAAAAAAAAGTTTTAAAAAAAGTATAAAATACGTGCATATTATATACCATTGGTCTTGTGTATAAATCTTCTTACACACAAAACGCGCGTCGGAGCACTTTTCGCTTACGCCGACATGCGGTGCGTAACACATTCGACGGGTTAATGCTGGCGTTTCTCTGGCTCAACGCTTATAAACATTGCCATTCAGCTCTTCAGCGTGGTAATGCCGCCTGCATGCTGAATACCTCAGATCATACAAACAAGGGAGATATTGTAAGATGGCGTGGCGGGTGCAAACGTATCTGGTCTAAAACGTGGGGAGTGTTCTGAAGAACTGTTTGATCTGATGCCGGCGTCGTGGTTTTACCATCGCACTAGCCGCCACCGCCTGAAGGCTCATCCACACATCATAGATCAGGAGAAGTCGCACACTGTGCGATTCACACGATCTTTCTTGCCTTTTACCTGCAAAATGTGGAATGAGTTACCTTCTATGGTGTTTCCGAGAAGCTACGACATGGGGTTCATCAAAAAGCGAGTTAATCGAGTCCTAAAGGGCCGGCAACGTATTTGTGATGCTTCTGGTGTTACAAGTATCCATAGGCGACGGTGACTGCTTACCACCAGGCAGCCCGTCTGCTTTGTCGCCCTTTTTTGTATGAAACAGCTGATATGCTTTTGGCTATTTCAGGGTAGGTCTCAAAGTAAAACTTGATAATAATAATTATTAGTATAATGGACCCATAAAGGTACATTTACTTTTGTAACTCTATGAATGGACCTTTTTTTATATTTTATTTTCCATGTATATTGTGTTATTGTATTTTTTTGCCACAAATAAATTATGTCTATGTCCATGTCTTTCGGTTCAATACACATTACCGCTTAGCCCTGTAGAATGTGTAGGTACTCAAAGGCCTCTACAATAGAACACCAAGCTAGCCATATTAAAATAAGGATAAAAATTATTTATTTGAAAATTAGTGACCAAATATAAATTTAATTCTTATTTGTTACTCATTTGAAAGGCGGATACAAAATCGTATCTAAAGCTAATTAATTACTACAAATATGGACTAAATTTTGATCCGAATTTGGTATCATTATGTCTACTAGGTAGTATATTATGTTTCCATAATTGTCACTTACTACGAGGTAGTATTGCCTTTAATAAACTTGTTGAATCTTTATATAGAAGAATCTGTGGGTGTTATACTCGTGTATATTTAATGTATGCTCATTTATATTAATTTTAACTAATTAATTCAATAAAAATATTCTACAGTTGTCATGCTATTGACGTTTTACTAAATCTCAAGGTGTGCTATTAAGTCGTTTGTGCTTAAGGCAATATTTTCCATACTTTAACTGGGTATTAACTGGCCTTTATTAACTAAACAAAGTACAAGCGAAAACTAACACTACAAATACAGTTAGACTGCCCATAGACCGGTGAAGGTCTAAAGACAATCCAAATGCTCAAACCCACTACCAGTTGGCAGCGTACCCAGCATGCTGGTGGCATTACCACGTTGAATGGCAATGCTTATGCGTGGAGCCAGAAACACGCTAGCATTTTGGTCACGCGTCGCATTAACCAGGCGCTTTGAAAGGTTTTCCCACTTTTAAGCACCGCTCGTTACTAGAGGTTTCATATATTATGTCACATTTAGTGGATTAAAACCATGGCGCTTACGCACAGTCGTGCGTTTCGCTACTTTTGTGTTTGAGGTTTTTCTAACATTTTTCTAAATGTATAGTTGTAATGTAAAATGTATATTTTACATTACAACTTTACGGTTCCCTCCATAATAATAAAAGCTATGTATTTAAAAATAAATAGGGATCCTTACTAAAACTCAATAATGTAACCCAAGGTGTAACAAAATAAGATTTTAAATTTTAACTTTGCGTGTTTGACAGTTATAAGACAGGACAACGTCTGTCAGGTCAGCTAGTCTATATCTATACTAATATTATAAAGAGGAAAGATTTGATTGTTTGTTTGTTTGTTTGTTGAATAGGCTCCGAAACTACTGAACCGATTTGAAAAATTCTTTCACTGTTGGGAAGCTACACCATCCCCGGGTGACATAGGCTATAATCTATACCCGTGCGAAGCAGGGGCGGACCGCTAGTTAATAATAAACTCAAATGCATACGTTGTAGTTGTGTTAAATAACAATATTAATACATTTTATTTATATTACACGGGAATTACTCACGTAAGATTAAGCCGTAAGGTTACGTAAGGTTACTCCGACAAAAAAAAAAAAAAGCAAAGCCAAAGCGGCCAAAGCGCGCGCGCATTCACTTTGAAAAAGGCCGTCTAATGCGGTTGAAACTATAGTCGGAGTAACCGGCTTAATCTTACGTGAGCAATTCCCGTGTAATATGAATAAAATGTGTGAAAACCACGTCAGTTTCAATAATAAAATATTAATACATCTGAATAATTCAATTATTATGTTAATTATATGAGTCATAAATAATGATGATGTTTTCCCACTAGAATAGCATAAACGTAATAGTTGTTTATCCATTGCTTTGTATCAATTATGCAACAAATTACATGCCTTTTATTTGATACCACAGAAAAGAGAAGTAAATAGAACCGAAATGAGAAGGAAAATCTGTTCCCAAGCATGTGAGCCTAGATTGAACATTCTTATTTAGATCAACGTCGAACTACGCATCACAGTTGCTAACTAATTTCGAATGACTGACGTTTCGTTTATATGGGTGCAACTGGCTTTAACAAATTTCTTACAAAAAATACATTGACAGCCGTTCTAAATTAAACAAAAAAAAAAACTGTGTATGTTACAGAATTTGTCATCATTAAAAAAAAAAATGCGACTTCAAAAAAGTTTTATTATAAACTTTTTTTATAAATAATAAATAAGTCACGGAACCTGGTGTCCGCGGAGTTGCATTAAAAAAAAAAAAACAAAAAAAAAACTCGGATATTTTGATCTCCATCTCGCCTGATGTTAAGCGATGATGGTGTCTACGTTGGAGTGGTCACGCTTGCCTAGAAAAAACCGATCTACACGTTTATACACATCTCAGTTCATGTTAAGTAATTGGTAGATTACGTATGTATTTTATTTATAGTTAGCTACGCAGCAGGAAAAATCGTCGTTAAGTTTTTGATATTTTCTCAATTTTTCTTTCCGTAAGAACCTTCTAGAAAGTATTAGAAAACTTTAAAAATAAAACCGACCAAGTGCGAGCCAGGCTCGCGCACTGAGGGTTCCGTACCACCACATAACTTGTTATCTACTAAAGTACAAAAAAAATGTATATATATGTCGAATTTCTAGTGTAATTCCGCTTCTACGTCGTTTCGAGTACAATAAGGATTTTGGTTAAACTATTTTCTGTATAGATAATTGTGATTCTAATTTGAACCTACCCTGAATTTAAATAACCAATCAACTACAAATCCCTGATTCAATCAACTACAAAAAAAAATGTGCAAAGAGACAACATCCCATCAACGCCCAGGTGGTTACAATAAATATTTATGTAATTATTATGTAGGTACCAATAAAATCGGTAGTCTTAAGTTATGGCGTGAACAAGGTAAATAGGGATTCATTTTTAGGGTTCCATAGGGTGAAAACGGGACCCTATTATAGTATTTAGAGCACGAGAGATACGAGGTAGATATCATCATCATCAGCCAGAAGACGTCCACTGCTGAACATAGGCCTCCCTATTGACTTCCACACTGAACCACAGCCTGCCATCTGCATCCACTGGATGTCCGTGACTGTCACAATGTCGTCGGTCCATCTAGTGGGAGGCCTACCTACGCTTCGTCTTCCGGTTCGTGGTCTCCACTCAAGACCCTTTCTTCTCCATCGGTTATCGGTTCTTATTCAGCGTAAGGTAGATATACCTACTTACTTAAGTATTGGAAATAGTCCCATTTAAATTTCAAGAAAAATTCTCCTCTAATAGTGTCAAATTAGTGGATGAAATACCATTTATTTAATTACACCATATTATTATCTATTATTTTGGTGCAGTCGATATTTTATTTGTAAAACTATTATAATAATAAAATCCTTACGTAATGCGTATAACCTCATAATTGATATTAAACTAGGTCAGACGGAACGGTCTGATAAACGTTTCTAATTTTGCCCACAGAGCCCCAACAAGTATAAAGTCATCAAAAACAAAGTCAAAGTCAAATAGGTATCCATCGATCTAAATGTACTAGGTATCACATTTGTCGTTTCAAAATCTTGATCACAACGAAATGTAATAAGTATATTCAGATAATTCGGTAAGCAGGAATTCGTATAAGTAAATACATTCTTTAGCAGAACAAGATATTATGTTAGTTGCATGATACTGAACATAAAACAAATCAATCTCCACAAACAGTACAGTCATAATACAAGATGCAACTAGTTAAAGCCCTGCGCATACTAATCAAGTTAGGGCTGCGTGCGGTCGCATTCGACGCCCGCGTGCGAATGCGAGCGGGGCGCGGGCCCTGGCGCGGGGGAGGGGTGAACAGCTGAGCGCGCGGGTCTATTGACAGCGCGCTACCCGCTCAGTACGTTCGCTGTCTCTGCGGAGTTCGCACGTAGCCGCCAGAATTACCAACAAAACAAATCTCCCGATTGATTATGCCACGATCGCCCCGCAGTGCTAACTGAACTGCGGTCGGGAAAATTAAAACTATGACTTTTGGACTGTCCGTGAATGAAGAAGACAGCAGCAGATCCGTTCTAGAAGAGAAAGCTCTGAGGATAGTTTCCAGATACTGGGAAGTCTCCGGTGCTTCGTCCGCCGAGAGGCCACGGTACGGAAGCAAACAGAGGTTGTTAGTCGCGCCGTTCGGACTGCTATAAACTATAAACTCAATTGAAAAATAAAAATAAACTTTTTTTTAATCTCGAACAAATATTTAGTGATTTTTTTTGTGCAATACATACGTGAACTGTGTTTTTTTCTGTGCTATTTTTTGGATTAACAAAATGGTGCCCCAGCAAGTTTCGGAAGTACGGTCCATGACTCCGACGTCGAGCGGAGTGGTGTTCGGGTCGCAACTCGTCGACAAAAATTCTTCAACCCCATACACGGACGCTACACAGGTAAGTCGATTATAATATTTATCGATTTTCGGAGAAAGTGATCAAACATAAATAATAAAATTTAAAATATCGGACTACCTCAAAAATTTTAAAATAATTATGTAGGTAAATGAAAAAAAAAACAATATAAACATCAAATGTGTTATAAATAAAAACTGATCCTACAACAAATTGCAAAAAAAAAACTTTAAAAAAATCTCAGTTAATAATTTTACTAGGTTTTTTGAAAAGCTACATTTTAAAATAAATAAACGTAAAATTCGATACAATTTCGTAAATACGGAAAAAATATTCGTTAAAAATTCATTTCGTTATAAAATACTTGATATTGGGCAGTCCCAGAATCAAAGCCTTCATTAATTTTAAAAATAAATATATTTCCAAAACAAATATACATTAAAATAAATGCGGAAAATTATTTGTGATAAACTTATGGCGTGTTATTAATTTCGCTATCACATAAATTATAGAAGCTTTCTTTTAAAAATAAAAATAAGGCCAAAACCAATGCTAAGATGAGCAAAATACAGAAATAAGTCAAAAATAAATGTGCGCAGTATAATTTTATCGCTTGTAAACGGTCAACACATGGCTAAAAAGGTGTTTTTATTTTGTAAACATGTTTTTCTGTGACGTTTTGATAACAAACTGCGAAAACCTTCCTCAATTGAAATAGGCATAACATGTTAATATAGATAGGAAGTGATAAAAAGAATATCAATAGACGCAATTTGGAGCATACTATTTCTAAAAAAAACTTTGCTTCTAGAAAGAAGTCAAAATTAGGGAAGTTTAATTTAAATCGGTTTCAAGAGATTGTTACTGATAAGTAATAAAATATTTTATTGATAATAAACATAATATAGCAGTTCTTGAAATACACCCAATAATAAGATATGGGTATGGTGCAAATGATTCTGTAAGAAATATAAGTAAATCTTCAAAAGAAAACTAAGAAAAAGAATTCGACAAAATACAAATGTATAAAACAATTAACCAAATTATAAATTTTAATGAGTACGGAAAGAGACATGTCGGATAAATTTTAATTTTACAACAGCGATGTTTATATATGAACCGTAAAGTAAATTAATGTTATTTGCTTTAAAATTTTACATTAACGATATTGGTATAAGAAAAAAATATACTCGAAATAACTACCGCAACTAATAACTTTCTTATACTACAAATTCCCGATATTTTGGTTCAGTTAAATTTAAATGTACCATAAATAAAATCGCGCAAAAAATGTAAAATTGCAATTAATATAGAAATTAGGTAGGTACTAATCCTAATGTAGTTAATAACTGTGAGAATTTAAAACAGTGTTAATTTAATTAATTAAACGTTTGTTAGAGTTTAATCACTTGTAAAATAAATTACAGTACAAATTTAAAATGCGAAGTGAATTAAAACCAAGTGAGTTAGAGATGATAATCAAAGTGAGCATCAATTGACCAACACGGTCGTTACCGAGAAATTGAATTCTCCTACTAAACCAGTAACTAACGAGAATAATGATACACGAACATGCAATCGGGAACTTTACAATTTAACTATTTCTGAACATAATTAAGAACTTTAAGAAGGAAAAGAGACGAGATATATTTCTAATGAAAAATATATATAATTTTATTATTTAAATTGTAAGTTAGGTACCTACCTAAATAGGAAAATATAAAATGCATTTAAAAAATTGTATGTATGTTTGTTGCAACTCAACATCTATCAACAAATTTATGTAGGTATATACAAATTTGTACAAAAGTAACATATTTTTAATTTCACAAAAATAGCGGGTAAAGCCACAGGACACAACTAATAATACTATAAAATCAACTGCATTGAACAAGTTTTAAATTACACACTTGTTTGTAATAACCAGTACCTATAATTTTATTCATCTTATATATAAGGAAGTACTTAGGCATAAAAATTCTAAAGAGGTCTTACAATGTCAACAACTCAACGTTATACAAGTCTTAACATGTCGATCCATATACTGACCAATTACCTAATCTACGTAAACTAAAATTGAAATTAAACTTTAATATTGTGCAACAAAAAACTAAGTGAATGCATTTGAGCACGTACACCACTCAAATAAAAACACTACTCCAGAAATAGAGATTAGTAGAAAACTATATCGGAAATAAACTGCATGGTAATAAATTTAGCGATCGTAAAACAAGAAGTATCAGTTAACTAGTTAACGTACCGTAAAATTTGGGAGCGAACGATATAGAACAAAATTTATGAATCTGTACAGATAAATTGTATATAGTCCGTCTGTCAGACGCGGTCACGTCTGACGCTCTACGCAAATCATTACGGGAGCAATGACACCCAATACAATTTTTTTCGCATTATCGCATTACACGCACTCTCTCACGCGATCTGACACAAAATCGAGGCTATAGCAGTCAAAACAATCGATAAAATAAAAAGAGTTATGATTTTATTACCACCTCTCGAGCGAAATAATCAAGAAATGCGCCAGAGTACCCCAGAGTGCATTAACATTTCAATGTCAACTCGTAATATCGTATTTTTAGTCATCCACTTCGCTCGTGTGCGTGGCCTTTCTCGTATGCAGTTCGAATTTATCGCCAATGTGTGTTCACTACTAGGAACTTATAATCTTCGGTCGTTCGCACAGATTTTAAGTTCACAGGAAACTGCATCATCATGATCATTTATAATTAGAGCTAGGAAACGAATGTTTTCCTTCACATTATCCTTGGCTTTACGGCAAAATTTATGACTGTAATATAAGGAAACGATTAGAATCGTATCACTTGCAACATAACAAGCTATCGATACAATAGGTACTGCAATTATCCGTTTCCATCACGACAGTGCTGGCTCGGAGAGTGGGCTCGGCTAAAACGGAACATTGACAAATTTGCTTCGTGTAGAAAAAATCTTTGGAAACCAAGGGCGCTGTTTTGGATCGTTATAATCTGAGCGCCGAGCGAATTGTAGACTCGGCTCCGCTTCTTTTTTGTTCGGTTTTTTACCAAGTTCTAAACATATAGCCGCTTAGTTACAGGCAACTGTTCTTTTCGTCCAAGGTTACTCGTGCCTTTGCTACAATTGTGAATGTGCTCGAAACCCTCGGAATATTTTTAAATACTTTACAATCGTTTCCTAGAAAGCTGTGAACTTTTCTTTCGTGCTTATCTACTATAATGTTCGCTCTTACAGCGGGAACTCACGAAACGTTGAATTCCTCGAATTTTAGGATTAGAAGTCGTAGTCTGGAGTTGATATCCAGTATGTTGCAAAACAATTTTGTAGCAATAAATTAACATTTAAGACCGCTGGTTAGCTTTAAACAATCGCGTTTGCTTTCCTCGCATAAGTTTATCGTTTAAGTAAGCAAATTTATGTACCCTAATGCACCGTTGGCAGGTCTGAACAAATCAACGTTTTGATTGTAAAATACGGACTCACGTCGGCAAAGGCAATTTGCTCTACCTACACTTGTGGGTGGTGTTTTAATAGCGCCATTATAGAGAACGGCGAGTGTTGCCCAAGAAAATTACTGTTGTGTACAGACAAACATTGCCTACCGCGTATATTTACAGCCTGAGTTAGTAGAGTCACAGTTGTTCTAGAAAAAGTTGAGATTGTTTTCACACTGGCTTCAGTCGCCGTCACAGGAAAAATATTTGCTAAAAGTTTCTTAACCTATTTTTACTTACAAAGTGTTTTTCTTTTTTTTATTGTATCTATGCAATCTATCAAAAATTTAGTAAATTATCACGAATGGAACCTAATAGATGGCAAAAAAAGTAAGAGAAGGCCGGTCAAAAGAAGGGAAGACGAAACTAGAATGGTAGCTGAGTGGATTCATACTGAAAACGAGCAGCGTCAGACTGACTACGTAGCAGAGACCCGGAGAAACCTTTGCCGACAGGAACTCTAGATTGGGAGACGTTAATATAGATTTATATTTTTTTAATGATGATAACTGTCAATTAAGAGTTTTTTTTTAATATCGTCTTATTATTATTATTATCTCTTATATCAAAATGTTTTTAGTGAAATTAAAATTCATTGCACCTTGTCTATCTTTTATAGCGAAGTCTAGACGCTTGTAAGTAATCCTTCTGACAGAATAACTGATGTTTTTAAAAGGATTCATTCGCTAATCCTCTCAGTTTCTTTACGTTGCGTTTTATTTTTAACTGATCCAACACTCCATTAATTTTTTTGCTTAAATAATTGCGTTTGACCTTGATATAGGAATTCAAAATGAAATATGAGTGGGTGTTATGATTGGAAAATGCTGTTTTTAAACTTAGCAAAGGACTTTTGGTACAAACTATATCAAAGTACTCGTATAGATGAGTATAGATGAGATTTATGTTTTGATGAATTACTAATGTAATTCATCAAAACATAAATCTCTAAACAGAAGGGCCTTCTTTAAACTAAAAGAACTCTTACTGAAACCATGACATGCGAAAACAGAAAGTCTGGGACAGCAAATAGCTATAAATTCAGACCACGCGGTGACGCGGCCTGGAATCGCTACGAACAACTTGCCATGTGCAAACAACAAAAATACACCATATATCTTTCAGTTGAATTTTCCGCATAAGGTTTTGTTTATCACTTTTTCTTTTTTCGTCGGTGCACGGCAGACTTTGGCTAAGAATTGAAAAAGCATTGGCAGATATTGCTGGCAAATATTAAATAAGTAAACAGCAATGTCTTTTTAATTAAAAGTATGATATACCTATTCATATTAGTTTTATAATAATGAGCAGTCATTTAAATATATATTATCGTGTTGTATTTTTTATTTCTGGTGTACACAATAAAGAGTTTCTATCTATCTATCTATTTATTATGAGAAAATCAAAACATGTACTTACAAATAATTCATGATTTCTCCATTTATCTATTATCGTTCTTCAAATGAAAATACATTCTAACATAATAAAATAACATTCAAAGCAAATAAACAGCAAATAATACCTCGTTCTCAGTTTTCCTAACAAGTACGTACTTGCGTTTTTGGTAATTAATTTGTCCTTGGTCATCTTCCGTTTATCAACAAAGTCATTGACATCTATTTCAAGCAATTATTATTAGTTATTCTTGCATTCAGAATTGTGCAGTCGTGCTTATCAAAAATTGGCACATAATTTTTACGATCTTATCCAAAGTCATGACTTCAACACTTCAAACTTCTTATCTTATCAAGATGCATTTCGGTAATTTTAGATTAATAAGTCTTAAATTTTGGTGACGTTATTTTTATCACTCAATTACAGATAAAGCTGTTGTAAAGATGTCCTTTTTATTATAAACCTCTTTTTACCTACAGGTAAAAAAAGGTTGTAAAAAGGACATGAATTCCATCTATTTCAACGCGAAGCTTTGCTTATTTATTCAAAAACTTCGAAGTAATTTATTTAGGATCTTTATCTCAACAGAGATTTATGTATGTTGATTGGATTCCGAAACTCTTCTGAGATTAGCCCCCCTGATTAGGTATTTTGGTCGAAACTCCATTGTACAAGTTTGATTAGACACCGATGCAGGAGTGTGGGGGTTCACTCATTATCACCGTTTGCTTACTTTCTTCCCCAAATCTTTTGGGACTCGGTGGTAATAAGTTTTCTTCTTTACTGGTCTTCTTAACTAGATCCTGAACTTGTTGTATGAATAAGGACCTTACTTGCTGTATAATGTATTATGTAACACTACTTTACTGATTATAACATATGAAGGCATAATATCATAAAATTATATATATACTTACTGTTTTTTTATTTCTATAGCTAATAATCACTTCGTGCATATATAATTTTATGTATTTAAATCGTATATTTATCAATTCTACAGCACTTAATAGATTTATAACAACGTCTTGGCTGATAGTTATGATTTCTTCAACGATTCTTATTTCCGGTCGAAGATTTGTAGGTTTACAAATCAGCTTATTCTTAGCCAAGTATTATTCTATTCTCGAGCCATTTATATTCTTTATCGACAGTTTTATTGCTTTATTTATTTTTGTATGAATTGCTTTGCTCTATTTGAATCTTCGATGTTGCTTGCTTATCGTTGGCTGAGTGGCGAGTCCTGTTGTCAGAGTATTTTGACCACCTTTGGTTTTCTTTGACATAGGATTGTTATATTTTTTCTCAATCAAACACAATTACAATTTACCGGTAGCTCTCAATAAAATCAGAAATTCAAAACTATAAAAAACATATCATATGTTTAGTTCGGTTCCTAACACTACATAAATTGCAATAGGTTTATAACATAAGAGCAAAATCTTTTCAAATTCAGCTCTTGATGTCGTTTTTGCAAGACTAGGGAAATAAAATTGAACTACTGGCAGCTTTTTATTATGATGCCATAAAAAGGTGGCTTTCGATTTCAGTCAGAATGAATAGATAGGTATCAGGACGGGCGTTTTCTCATTTCTCGTGCGGAGCGCTAAAAACGATAAAGTTTACGACTGGTCTTTAAAAAGGACGACACTCGATCCTCGGTGCTTTTGAGACGAGAATTTCTCTTTTGCCAATGCTCAGCTCTTCTCCAGTTTTTCGGTTATACGTCAGTTCTCAAACATAACATTTATTTTACAGTTAATTAGTGTCTTTTCCTTGAATTGTATTGCTACAAACTGAATTAATAGTTATAGTTAACTTATGATTACCAAACTATACTTTATTAAACTCTCTTTTCCAGGTAAAAAGTAATATGAATTATTTTAAAATTTTGTGCCAAAAAGCATTATTTTATAATTCTCAATTTGAGACGAAGTCAAAGAACTTTAATAATTGATGTTTGTGGACTGTTCCAGGCTTGAGCCAGTTTCTAATTAGGGTTCAGATCAAAGCCAGACTGAATCTAGAATAATCAATCAAACCCTAAAGTTTTGAACTCATAATTTGGAAGATTGGATACTTTGATTAATTACTACAATGACCACCATGCCATATTTTAACCAATTTCAAAAAAGGAGGGGATTCTCGATTTTTTTCAATGTTTGTTACCTTAGAACTCCGCCATTTATTTTAATAAACCGTTTTTTTTTAACTAAGTATATACATTCCTACCTACGCTGCGTAGCGTAGGGAGGCCTCCCACTAGATGGACCGACGACATTGTGAGAGTCGCGGGCATCCAGTGGATGCAAAAGGCAGGCTGTCGTTCAGTGTGGAGGTTAAAAGGGGAGGCCTATGTTCAGCGGTGGACGTCTTCTGGCTGATGATGATGATGATGATATACATTCACATTGGTCCCATAGTAATTTCATCAAAATTAATTCAGTAGGTTGTTTTTTAATTCAAAATTACTTAAAAAAATGTCATCCAACTAAACAAAATTGCGTTACCGTAATTTTTAAGTCGGTTTTTAAATTGAAAATTATTAACCATAAATATTTTGGCAAATGGTTCCGAAACTGATATTTTATTGTCTAGTTTCTTTTTATGAAATAGCTTTTATAATCAGAGTTTCATAATATATATTAAAAAACATTAATTGTTACACACTTTCTAAGCATTTTGTACTCGTATGAGAATGATCATACATAAGCACAGTCACAAAAACCCATTCCCAATGACCCTCCAATTCGTCAATCTATACTCACAAACTTATTAAACCCAATCTATCATTAGTACATACTATTTTGTAAACCAATTTTCACTCGAACAACAGTAAGTACGTTTTAAGTAACACCCATAATTTTAGAAGCCGTATCATGGGTTTCGAAACTTAAATCACCAACGTGCATTATCGGTAGTGACCTTTAAGATATAAAAAAATATACTTTTATTTCGTTCAATTGAAACCGGTCTAAGAACCGGCTTACACACGGCTTTTACTGCTGCCAAGGAATAGACGACCCAGATGGGACAAAGACGGCGCGTACAATGCCTACATTGTGGTGTTAATCCTCTAAGAAGCAACTTCTCTGATAGCGACATGAATGGAAGATAAGCCAAGGGATTACAAAGATCATTTTGAAATTGTGTTGGATATTTTTATCTCTTACAGAAAAGATTGCTGTTCTGGTTGAGCATGAGCGTATTATTAAATGATGTCACGATTTATCTATAAAATATAAACCAAAGAAGATTAGGCATTTATTAAGATAAAACCTATAATGGTAAAAACATATTTTGCTAAGCTTTGTCTATTTGGCTTTCATGTAAAGCAAGCAAGTTGGAATGAAAGATGCGCTTAAAATAATCATGACTCTTATTATGTTTTTATCAATTATTACAACTCTAATGCCTAAAATAAGATGAGAGTTATCATCATAATCAACACAGCGCGTTACCGCGTACTACATGCGATAAGTTTCAGCCAATATTCTCTGTTCTACGCCACTTTTAACCAGATCTTACTTAAAAACTTTTGCATATGGTCATCGTTTGTGGAGTGTCACATCTGCCGCATCTTCTACCTACTCTTTACCGCCCGCAAAAACAAAATCGTGAGCCACTACAGGAAGCGGCTCGGTGCGATCGTGTCGTGTGATTCAACCGGCCTTGCTTTTGCCTCGCCTTCTAACTTTTCTTGTTCGAACTCTACGAACTAGAGACGGACGATTCCAAAAAATCACAATCGAATACAGACACTCGAATAAGTTCCAAAAAAACATTTTAATTTGCATTTGTGGTTGGATATTTACATAAATACTACAAAAATCGCACTATTTATCAATGTAATAAAGAAATATAATTGGTTTTAAGTACATAATTTTAATGGTCAAATGAGAGATGGCTAATATCATTTCAAAATCATGACTAACTAAAATTAGGTTAAGGTACTTACAAATTATGGTTAAAAAAAAAAGCTAGATCTAGGTTTTTGTTAGAAAACTTCAAGAAGTATTTTTTCGCGATTATTCAAATGCTGTGCTACTTGAATGATCAACGATCGTTCGAACAATAATTCCATCACATCTTCAGAGAACTTATTTGATATTCACTCGGTAATTTAGTTACCGATTAACTCTTGTGGACAGGTTCCTTACACAATTACCCGTGGCAACAACTTTTCCTTTAATTGAGTTCTGGAAACTTCCTTTGGTTAAATTCTTTCAAATTTAGAATTAAATTAAGAGTTAAATAGGCCATGTTTAACCTGAGAGGTTCAGGTAAGATTATTTTCTGCTTGCCAACATTAGTTTGGACAAAGGCCTTCCCTATTTCTTTCAATGGTATCTGTTTTGGTTATGTCTTGCCAATGTTTGCTACGAAAAAATATATAGAAAATGAAAATAAAAACTATGTACTCCTTTGAAATTCATTGAAATTAAGTGTTTCCATTATCTGTAACCAAGGCTTCTGTGAAAACATGTTACTTTATCTACTATACATGACCATCGAACTCTTACTGAACAGTAAAGAACGAGTACTTTTTGTATTTCTTTTCCCCCTTTATTACATCGAGTTCCATAAAATCAAGGTTGCAAAATCAGCAGTAATGACGCTACCTCCAAAATTCCTGCTCCAACATTTTTCCCCGTAGATATTCTAAAGATTTTCATTGCCAATATCATGTCTGTAGAGAATTGGATCAGCAATGAGATTACGTTAAAAATTAGGCTTTATTTCGATGGTCTTAGGGGTGAAATATATTGCCTTTGCGTTATTGTAAATCCTTCGGATACCAGTTAAATTAATCAGTCGATTCAAGTGTTATCCCCTGTTACGAGGCTCTATCGGAATTTCTCTTCCGCGGGAACATTTTATTTCGATTAAGTGAAATGTGAGATAGGATGTGTGTTTTTGTATTATTTTCAATGGCTTAATTTAACGCCTTGTTTCAACAGAAGTTTTCTGTTGAAATGTTGCGATCTGTTAGGGAATTTGCTAAGAATCTGTTAAGAATTGCTTTTTTGTACAAGTAATCACAAAAATTTATGGTCTTTGGAAATCGTTTGATTCAATATCTGACTTCAAATTTTTCAGTTATATATAGAAAAAGAAAAAAAAATTACATCTACATTTAATAACACAAACACACTACAACAATCCGAAAAGAACACAATAAAATATGGAAAAGGCACCACTATAATATAGTGAACTGTAGTGCCATACACAGAGATGACTAAGACCACGGCTAAATAATATATAGATTTAAAATAATAAAAAGGTAAAAACTAGAAACGTGATTTTTTACGAAATTAACATGATAGATAAAACCGTTAAAAACTCCATTCGAACGATCAAACCAAGCGTCAAAGTTAACGCTAATCGGATTCCTAATTGAACCGAATCCCTAAAAACACAAACATGCAATTACATCAGCAAACATTAGATTAAATTGCTTTTTAGAAAAACATTTGGACCGGACTTTTTTGTTTCGATAAGGGACGAACTGAATTAAAAGTAATTTTCGCCCGTTGGACTTTAACGCTAGTTATATGTTATTATGTGGTTATTTATTTAATAAATAAATAAATATTTGGGACATTTTTGCACACATGATCATCTGACCCCAAACATTTGGAGCTTCTATTCCTGTTGACTAAAAATAAATTACGATACCATTTTTTTAAAGTTTAAAATTAATCCTCTTCATTTAATTTTTCAAGCAATTTTGTGTTATTATTATTTTAAAAAAAATTGGTCTTGTAGAATATTTAAATTTACAAACGCGAAAAACTTAATCTGATACACAAAAGTAACGCTACATTTCACAGGCTGCAAGGTTTATCTTAGAACATTTCTAAAACGGTCTTAACTAGGGTATGCCCGTCCTTAAAAGGCACAGTTAAACAAGCAAGATGTAATCTTATCATTTCCCTTACACCATAAAATTTACAGGATGAAGATAAGCGTGAAGGAACCCAAATCTGTAAGTTTAAGTAAGTTTAAAGTTTAGTCCGACCTACAAAAGGCAACGACGGAGATTGGACAGGAAGAAACGTAGATAATGATACAAGCAGCATGGTAATGTAGCAGCTTACATTATTTTTAAAATAGCGAAATTGACATCTTGGTGACATCCACTGTTATTGGTCAAATGGTGAGTAAATAAAGTTTTATTGTGATATTTTATATGTAAATTAGTACACATATTTTATTAATAACAAAATATTCTCAGGACAAAATAATTATTTAACTAATCTTGTCATGTTGTATTGTATATTATAAGACACTAATTGATTAAAATAATGAATTTCATGATTACTACGGTGCTAATACTTTGTCTTGAATATACAATAACTGCAGACGTTATTGGTGCATCGACAGTAATGACTCATTAGAAATATTATGAGAACAACCCACTTAGTTTCAAATACGTGGATTTAGAATGAAAAAATAAAAAGTAGTCAACAAACTGTTTATGACCATGAATATAAATTTAGTTTAATAACAATACTAATTCTAGTATGTTTCTATTTCTGATCTGTGGACATTTTGTTTTGTTATCTTCAATAAATAAAAAATGTTTCCATCTCTTTAAACCAGATTCCTTTTAGTACAGACTTTTTTGAACCAATTACTTCCATTGAAAGTCCACAAGCGACAACCTTTTGAGTCTTTTTCTTCGCAACAACTTATAACAATCTCTCGTGTCTGTCTTGAAACTTTTCAACGTCGTTTTATTTGTGCTTCTACCGTGTCACATCGTTTTTTACCTTGCATCTGTCAATTAATGTAATTGTGGTGCGAAGCAGGATTGCGTCGTAACCATGAACTTTTGTAGACATTTCGATTGGTATAACAATAGGTTTAGATAGATGGTCTTGAGCGCATTTGATACAATTGGCTTAATAATATTTGTTTTGCTTGATATTATCTATTTGAAATTGATTTTAAATGATAGGTACATTTATATAAGTAGTTATAATAATATTTAATAATGAAAATAGTACTTATAGTGCATTACTATTAACGATAGATTTTATTAGTTGATATTGTAATACCCGCCGTCACCTAATGCTCACCTACCATTTTTTTCTGAGCAAAGGGGTATGCCGAAAACCAGACCTGCGTGACCCTTCGGGACCTCGCAATACAGCGCTGAGCGTATCCTTATTGCCAAACACTGTTTCTCCTTATATTTTTATAGTATATGTCCATTGTTTTTTTTTTGCAATAAATATATCTTATTCTTATTCATAATAATTAATTTGAAGAATGCTAAGTACTTCTCTCAAATCGTTTGCTATTTTTTTTATATTTACCTAAGGCATTATTATAACTGAATGTGATAGATAAAATTTAAGGATTCATTTTAGCAAGTTTTTCCTTCACAGCTTCTCTCGTCCCAAACTTCATCAAGTTGTAACAGGTTGAGATACCTACTCACTAAAATCGCACGTTTTAGATATCAGGCTTGTTCTTTACACTTCGTAATCGCTGATATTAATTCAATATTAAGGCCCAGTCTAACCGGTCCAGCTTGATTGCACTCCAGATTGGTTCGATGCACTTTGCCTCACATTGACATTTTTAGCGTTGACGTCATCGATGATCGCCTTTCTTAGCTTAAAAACAAATTTTACTGCACAAAAAACATAAACTATCATCATCTTTGATAGTTTTTTATTGTTGAGTATCTTCAGGGTGTCTTTATTTACTAAATCATCATCTGTTTTTTTCTACTTCATGTTGCAAAAGAAAGACTTTTCTGAACATGAACGTTAAATAGCTTGATCATAATATTTTTTTATTTATTGATTTCTTCACACGGTTTTTGGTTTTAAAACTGTTTTTATTCTCACGGAAATGATTTCATTTTATTGAATTAGCCTTAGATAGCTGAGCATCCGTTACAGTGTCCGTATTTGAGCCAACGATTATAAATGAGATACTCCGTACAGATGTTTCTAGGTATTATGTTCTGACATAAATCATGTAAATTAGATTAATGACAAGATGCAAGATAGTTTTCGCGGAAATCCTTCTTCTATTAACTTATCGAAGTCCAATCTTATTTAAAGATACATTTCTCAAATTTGCATAAAATAAAAAACCTGAAACTGCAGTTCAAGCTAAAATGATCGTTAATGCAGATAAAGTAAAGGTAAAAAAACGAGCTCTAGGTAATAAAACTAAAAAATAGAACCGGCACAAGGAAGCTGAAGTCAAGCATGTATTTTATAAATGCAACCTTGAACTTCAATTCGAAGCCAGCAGATTGTGTTCAAGTCTTGCCGCATATGGCAGGGGCTCTTTAAATGGGTAACTTGTTTCATGTTATTTCTTGAATATCTGATTATATTACTGCGTATGAGTTGCGTAGTTTTACGTTCTTTGGTCACTCCTTTTTAAGATCTCGATCGTTTTGATTTTTCAAATTAAAAATAAAACGAGACTTACAAAAAAATATTACATTTGCTTCTCTTACAGTCGTTACAAAATTGTTGACGTTAAAGTGCTTTTACATTTCCAGAGCATTACTAAAGAAATAAAATATGTAATGTGTATACTGTATAGGAAGGAGGTACATTTCCAATTGAAACATTTTGGTGGCAATATATCCTTAGAGTAAATTTTACTAAGTTAGTTTCAAGTTTGATATATTTTTTTACCAATATCAACTAAACTACCTATCTAAAGCTTTGTTACGCATTCAAATGTCAAAATCATTCAACGGTTGGTCCTAATTGACGTCTAAAGTCGTTTATTTCACGAGTCTTACCATTAAAAATTAAATATTTAGTATACGCCATTTATTAAAAGTAAGATACAATGTATTGTTAATCGTATTTAATTTATTCAATGGAATATAAAATAAATGATCAGAAAATAATTATTACAGTCTACGATTTGAAAAAAAGTTTTTGGTTAATTACTGCCTAGTGAATGTCATTTAGCTTTTGCATGTTTTTTATTTTATTATAATTACTTTATTGAACATAATTATTATAATTATACTAGGTCTTAAACGCTTATTTAAATAGATAAAATTGCCAATGTGGTCTTAAACAAAGTCAAACTCCCCAAGACCGTAACTTTGCTCGCTAAGGGTCGTAATCAAACAGTCAACTCGACTTTATAAACGCTGTAGAATTCATTTCTACTCGGCTTTTTACGCGTAATTGGACCTTTAAAGCAGTCGTGCAAACTTACAGTTCTGCCTCTAAATTCAGACGATCCCCAAGATATGCAGATGAGCCTCAATTCTGGCGATTTATAGCGAAAGCTGAGCGAAATATGGCGACGCCGCGACTGTTTCTATTGAAACTTTTTTTACTGCCTTCACTTTAGATGAAAGATAAATTTTCAAATACTGCAAGGAACTGTATTGAAATGCAAATAGCGTATCATAAAGTTAAAATTATACAAGGAGAAAGACAGGTATCCTATTAAAAATAGTAGAATTATTTGCACGAGATATAAATCAACTCACAAAAGCTCTAAAAGTTGAGCATAATAAGGTAGCAAGAAATATTTTCATTTAACCAAACTTAAAACAAATCAGTACTATGAAGTCAAATTGAGAAGAAACCAAGCAACAGAAATGCAATGGTAAAAAAACGTAGTATAGTTGTAAAAGAACAAAAGTGACTCGTTACAGTCGTTCTGGCTAATACAATGCCAATATTTGCGCCGACTCCCGCGGGAGTCAGGAGGCGCTCGTTGCGAACAAGGCCCTATGCATTTGTAGTCTCCCAGGCCCAGTGACTAATAGCCTCACCCGTGTTAGTTGGCAATGTAAAATGTTGGCATTGTACTAATGTAGAAATGTAATAGAAAAAATAACATTTTGGTAGGTATGTAAAGTTTGGGGTGTTTTTCTAGTGAATAACATTTCTGACTTTATTTTTTGTAAAACTGTTCAAGTTTAAATTCAATGTTGATACTACGTAGATCACAAATATTAGACAAATCATTTTATCAAAGTACATAAAGCAATACTAATATTGACATGAGCAACAATTGTAGGATTCTAAGCAGAAGCTACTAAATTTTTCCTATGATTCCATACATTTTGAGAATGATTTCATAAAAACAAAACTTTACTACGCTTTTAAGACTATCGTCATAATAGTAAGCGTTAAACTAAGTAATCATTCGGTAAAGTATCGTAAAAGCACTATTATTAATGGCGTACGAGCTAAAAACGCTCCCGGGATTCGGGCACTTGAAAGCGCCCCAGTTATATTACCCGTACGTAGTTTTTATTAAGCGAATGCGAGCAATAAATTTAACATTTGCTACGTTGAAATCGCGTCCACTTTGTAAATAAAAAGTTTAATTTAAAACAACTAAGTGTCGGTGCGGGTGATTGGGGACTGCATTTGCGTCCGATTCGGATGAACTATCCCTCTATTGATTTGGAGCATCTGGCGATAGTATTACAGCATGTGTACCGAAGCATAGCATACACGTCAAAACATTCCAGTAAAATTTCCAGGAACAAGACAAGTAGCGCCTTCGGGGACCGCCGCAACTTCGCCCGCGGTCCCAAAGAATTGTCTGACTCGCCTTTTCCGCTCTCCACGTTCCCAACTTTCGACAGATTCTGTTTGAATATCAAGTCAACTGTCTCGCCTTTTTATCAATAAATGCTCTGCAAAGTTTCTTGAACGCTGTGACGTCAGAAAATCAATGTTAGAACTTAGTGTTAATAATATTCGCACATAACTCACGAGGGTATAAAGACGTCCTTCTGAATGTCAGGCGTCAGCCATTTGACATTTCAAATGACCCCTTTTAGCTTCTTTTTATGTCACGTCGAGTTGTCGTTTTATGCACAAGTCAGACTTTCTCGAAATATATTGCTCTTGCAAGATACTGCCAGTTTAGTGTTCATCTGTAAAGGAAAAACGTT
Source organism: Agriopis marginaria (assembly GCA_932305915.1). Classification (NCBI taxonomy): domain Eukaryota; kingdom Metazoa; phylum Arthropoda; class Insecta; order Lepidoptera; family Geometridae; genus Agriopis; species Agriopis marginaria. The sequence continues at coordinate 1,249,968 of OW029932.1, forward strand.
ATTCCAAGATCGGGACGAGGTCACCGAAACCCTGAACAAACCTTTCCCGTAGGATCTATCACCGTTACATGTTATAATTGCTTTGGGAATACATTCGAGTCCGCGTCAAACGTTTAGTTCGTGACAGTTTTGAGACATGTTTTCAAACTATGACACATTTTATATCGGGGCTTAACCTAAATCTATTTATGACTACTCGATTGATAAACACTGATTAACAGGCACAATTTATAAAGTGAAACTAAGTGGTGACTACTTACAGATTCGTAGCACATCGCAAGCCAAAAGTTAGGTTAAACGAGGACTCTAAAGCGAGGATCTTATTGACTCTCCCGTTCGGTTTGGTTTATACAGGGCGTCTATTGACTCTGTAATGTCTTCCATTTCCCGAACACCAGCTTCGGGGAATAAGAAAAGTTCTGATGCTGAGGAAATGAAAGAAAAGGGGCCTTTTCGAGAGCGCACTAAACTTAATACCTTTGATCTAACAGCCGAAAGTTCGAGTCGAACAAAAGACTCGCAGCCATCTGTTTACGGGTCCGAGAATCGAACTAATTTCAAGTTAAATGAGAGTCGCCCTTAAGAGTTATAATTCAATTTTGAGGCAGATCGTTAATTTGTATGTTTGCAACGTTTTGATCTTTAGACCGAGTGGATTCCTTTTGTCCCTTGCTCATCATGTAAATTAACAGGAGACTTAGAGAGTGCTATTAAGGATGGCGTGTCATCAACTCGCTCCCTACCGTCATTAGTGTAATTACTTTGCCCCAAAGTTTTGGCATCGATGTCTTTGCATACGAGACCGACGTTGTTGTCGGGTCAGAAAGCGAAACAATTTTCCTTAGTATCTATGATTTCTTTATTACATCTCTTATTCTTTTGTCAGAAAGCTCTCGCTTTTTCCTAGAAAATTCTTTCTGTAGCTCTTGAGATAAGACGAGTATATTATATTGAATTTTGAAGCATTATTTTTTTCTTTTTATAACAGAGAGGTTTAGTTACTTAGAGACAAACAAAACGTGATTCTGTAATACTTTACAGTCATAGTATAAAAAACTGAGCGGAAGAGTGATATAATATTAGTTCATTTTATTCAGGAAAGATTTGGGTACGTAACAGAATGTGGCAAGTATAATTCGCGTTGGAGGAAAAGAATAATGTTCCAGTTTCCTCGCAACCGACAGTAAAGCACTCACAGTAATGTATTTATAATTACGTTTCTGTGTTACTTGTGGTCGTGACAAAATGTACAGCTAGGTTAGACCGAGCGCATATACAATGTTATTACCCCTCGCTTAGGTAATGACCTGACAGATGTTAAATCGACACACAATCTACCACAGATGGATTGCACTAAGTTTGCAGTCGAAATAACTATAGGAGAATATCAGACCTATAAAATTGTGAATCTTATCCAAATAACGTGTATGATTACTTTTTAATCTTCTTAAGATCATAAAAGACGCCTTTTTTGATAAAATTGTTCGTAATAGCTTACGATCTTCTGCTCATAAGATACTGCAAAGTTCTTACATCATGATCATAAAAACCTACCTACCCTGTAACACGTCCTGAACAGCTGAGCAAAACCGCTATCCCATACTTACACTAGTAATTAAATCCCTAGCTGGTACTTAACTACCATCTTCCATACACGTGACGCTTGAAACAAAATAAACCTTATGCCTAACGGTATAGCTTATACAATCATCTCCATTTTCTTCGAGATGTGCACTTGTAATTTCAACTTTATATCTTATACTGTAAAGATCACGAATACGGTCTTGTAAATCGGTAGTTACAAGTTCCCATGGTACGTCTACGCGTTTAGCTCCGTTAGCACAAATATATAGGTAGTACGTCGCTGTGAAATTATTCCAAACGTTACACGGAAAATTGCTGTTGTGACTTTTTATTCCCATGTGCTGTGTCATTTAGTTGCTGAGTTCAATATCCTAGTGCCTTCGAAGAATTAATAGCCGGATATTAATAATAAGGTACAAACATGTAATGAAAGCTATGGTGCTGCTGTTTTTGTTTATATTCCATGAAAGCCATTGGTTAGTTAAGAAAAAGACTACAGAATTTGATTTAAATATACACAATTAAATAGCTGATAGTTTGTGATCTACACCGATAACAATTTTATTGCAGTAAAATAATTACAACAAAGCTGCATAAAAGACAATCTAATAAAATCACAATCTACAATGATCTAGTCTTGAAATATATCAAAAGATTTATGATCAGTATTTCTAGCAATCTAGGTTCTGTAATTTGCTATGCCACATGATACTCCGCTAAGCTGATGTAGTGGAACGAATTGATTAATTTAATGTTTTGCTCTGTACCTGTGATGATGTTTTTGCTTACATCAGCTTTGTCAAATTGTTCCTCATCATCATATTCATTATCGATTCTTAGTATTGCTGCTAAATTACCTTGTCTATTTTAATAAACTAATATTCTGTTTATTTATGTACATAGGTAGGTATAACAAACTTGTCTATTTTGTACGCAATGATTTTAAATAATTATTTTATTCATTGCAATACTTCTATACTTTATGATTATTTGTTCAGTGTGATTGCTTCTTTACTACGTGTACATATTTTATTTAACGTTTTAAATGAATAATAACCAGATATATACCTACATACTTTAAACTTTTGCGGTATTGCTGCGTCTTACCTCGTTTTTGTCCTAGTAAATAAAATAACAATTAGTTAGAAAATACGTTCCCGGTTTTCCTTATACATACTTGCAACAGCATTTAATATCAGTTTCATATTAAATATATTATTATGATAGATCTATAAATCTACAAATTCACACCTTAATTTTCCCAGTCAAAAAATACAGAAAAATTTAAAATTTTGTTAGATTTTTTTAGTAGTAGATCGATGAAGTCTTAGATGATACAAATGGTATTGATGCATATCATATACATAGAAATGCACTTTTGAATCCAAAATTAAGCTCAAATTTTGAAGTCGTGATAACAGATACACAATAAGTTTTTTTGTGAAAGATAAGAGATATAATAAATTAGATGACAATATATCTACCACAAATTTTCCCCAAAACCAATTGTATCACAATATTCTCAAACCACACACACATATGACGCAGAAGACAAGTACAAATGCCATCGATACATCACTCACGACTCAATCTCTCGCAAATTGTAGTCTTTACTTTATTAATAGAGACGAGTTGCGGAATATCTGACACGTGGCAGATCACACAGTTTGCTAGTATTGGTTTACTTACGTACTCATTTTTCAATGTGTTACATTTGAAACTAGACGATGTAGATGGAGTATGTTCAAACATGATGTAAGCGAGAGAATCGAATGTGGAGAGGACGACTGATAAAAAGAAATGGAAACAAAATACGGACTGCGCTGACCGTACATCTATACTAATATTATAAAGAGGAAAGATTTGATTGTTTGTTTGTTTGTTTGCATTGAATAGGCTCCGAAACTACTGAACCGATTTGAAAAATTCTTTCACTGACGGGAAGCTACACTATCCCCGGGTGACATAAGCTAATCTATACCCGTTCGAAGCTGGGGCGAACCGCTAGTAATGAGATAAACTAGAAGATGGTGAGCTAAATGTAAGTCTACTCACTGTTAATATACTTTTCTCAGAAAAAAAGTCAAATATTAAAATTATGTAGAAAAGTTTTAGAAAAAAGGTAATAATATTAGGTATCTACAACTTTGATATTGTGTAGAAAAACAGAATTTTTTTTCAATAAGAAATACTGGTTGGCTTTGTAAAATAGTACTTGTGAGCAATATTAATTTATATCCTGATTTAATACATCCAAAGAACCTGATAAAGTTAGGAAAGAGTGTCGAATTAAATATAGACAAGACGAAAAACTAATACACTGTAAAAATAAGAAAATAACCTCCTATAAAACTAGAAAAACAATCTTATATAGCAAGAAAAAGAGACTTATCTTTTAAGCCTGTTAGGAGCTTTTATCCAAGTACTATTAGTCAATACAGCAGAATTTATTTTTCCAGCTTTCTAACACTAAAAGTTGTGAAGTTGCGTATTTTGTTTCCTTGTTAGTTGTTTTCACGCGTTATCTTACTGCGTAGGTGTGTCTTGATAGGTTTTGTAACTGTATACTCTCTAATAACTCCTTATAAGGCATATTTTATCCTCTTTAGTTTATTTACGACTAGATAGTTTCAAGTATCACAAGACACCTTTATTCCCATATTCAAGCTCTCCATACTATATTAAATAACGAGTAAAAAGATGAAAAACATTTAACAATGAATTGCTTTTAAAATGTCACATCCGCTAATATAAAATTCATAGATAATACTTTATCGAAATAAATGTTAACAATACATACATTTTATCATACTTACTTGCAAATCTTGCAATTTTTTTTTACAGTTAAATGCCAAATGTCCAGGTGTCCCTGTCACCCAGTTTGGGCCCATAAAAATATTATTTATTGGTGCTAAAATAGGTAGTTCCACCATAACTCTTATCCATCCATTCCACAAGGCTTATATCCATTAAACAAATTTATTAGACCCCCATTATACGTTACTATCAATTCAAACCAAATAAAGCGATTAAAATTAAGTAACACCGTTCATTATTAATGTAAATATGTAGTGTTTTTATCATATTCGTTGGAACCTAGTGGCCCGATCACTTTTGCTTAAATGCATAGAGGATAATGTATATACATATAAACAGTGACTGATGCCTTGACAGTAAATAATACTGACTAAAATAACTTGATGGACACTGATGCTACGCGCACATAATAAAATTATGATAGGTACGTTTTTTTTCTACAAAAAGATAAAACCAATATTATTTCTGATTTTGTTACTGCAATAATTCTAATACATGAAGACGAAAAACATCAAATAGAAGGTACAGAAAAGGTCACAGTTTATATAGTTTAGCCTGTTTTAGGATCTAATAATACTAAGTACTCTATATAGACAGCTGGACTTCACGGTAAAGCAGCTGTGCCTAGCTCGTAGGTAGTAAAGATAAGTAAATTGCTGTAGACATAATAATTTGTTTTGTTAATGCGATAGTTGATAATTTGTCGAGGCTAATTTGTTTGGATAAGCATATTTTTCTTTATGTAGCTTGTATTCAAATACAATTAAAGGACTGTTATGATTACATTGTTGTTATTATGCTGATACACTGATTTTTTATTACGTGAAAGAAGGTCATATGTCACAGTTACTGACAATTCTAAATGATATTATAAAGTAACAACTACATTAATATTGTGTAGGTCACTTTTGTAATAATACATAGATTCTTAGGATAGTGTGTTTTTGATAAATAATTTTGTAGGCATAAGATACTATTATATACTAACAATCTTTATATACTTATACACAATCATGTCATAAAAATAATCAGCTCCAACTTACTGTGATTCACTTTAGAAATAGCTAGCTGTGTTGCCAGCAAAGATGCCCAAAAAGATACGGCGGCACCGTTAAATCCTTTAAAGTCTACATTATTCTCCCAGATCCAATTTCTAGTTATCTTGGTAAAAGAATGGTGAACGGGCGAGGAGAAATAGCACGATTCCAGTCTGTCGATACTACGTGTAGTTGGTTCGTGCCAAAACTGAAATTTATTGAGACAAAGTTCGTTAAATGTGTGATCGAGGTTAGATTTCGTTTGATATTAGTTGTGTTAGAATTTTGTGGCAATAAATGGTTGGCTTGTGTAAAAGTAATGGCGCGTGAAATGGTGTAGACAGTAAAGTGCTTATTAGTAAGTAATTCAAAAAGATAAGCATGAGAAAGGATTGGAAATTGTGCAAAAAAAAAAAATATGTGGTACAGCTGCCTAATATTAATATTCAATAAGTTTAATAAAGTTATACGATTATTTACGGGATATTTACCGTGGTAAGGTTGTGGAATGAGCTCCCGATATTTCGGCGAAGTTGCATGCACCATGTTCACGGGAAGACTGAAGAATGCGGGTGATTGGTCGAAAAGTTAAAAAGTTAGGTGCAGACATAACGATCTACCCTCTTTCTTAGTTTTAGTGAACAACCGTGATAGTATAAAAAAGTGTCTCAATAAATTTGTTGTGACATATTTTATATATGCATGCAGACCTCAAATAACACGTTTTTTTACATCTTTAACTACATGTAGTACATATGACCCTGTTAGGGTATGTCAACAGAAAAAACGGAACGCGTATTTCATGTTGATAATTAAGGTATAAAATCACCGACATAGCTTCACCAACATAGCTGTTAAAATTTGCAAGTTGAAGTGACAATGGGCAGGCCACATCGCTCGAAGAACCGATAACCGATGGGGAAGAAAGATTCTTGAGTGGAGACCACGAACCGGAAGACGCAGCGTAGGTAGGACTCCCACTAGATGGACCGACGACATAGTGAGAGTCGCTGGCATCCAGTGGATGCAACAGCCAGGCTGTTTGTTTAGTGTGGAGGTTAAAGGACGAGGCTTATGTTCAGCAGTGGATGTCTTCTGGCTGATGATGATGAAGGCATAAAACACCTATAATTTTCAAGTAAATTCTATCTTATCTCTGTAAATTACTATAATAATAGAATCGCATAGACATCGTGTCTGCTTTAGAACTGCGTAGTAAAGTGACGTGTATTAGCCACCCGTGTCTTAGAAGCTGCTGTGTAAACTGTGGCCATGTGATAACTTTCATTGGATATAAATGAAAGTGTCAATATTATTTATCTACGATTGTGTGAAGTTGTTGTCGCTGAGCGCAGTAATTACACATCATCATCATCAGCCAGAAGACGTCCACTGCTGAACATAGGCCTCTCCCTTAAACCACCACACTGAACGATAGCCTGTGTTTTGCATCCACTGGATGCCAGCGACTCTCACTATGTCGTCAGTCCATCTAGTGGGAGGCCTACCTACGCTGCGTCTTCCGGTTTGTGGTCTCCACTCAAGAACCTTTCTTCCCCATCGGTTATCGGTTCTTCGAGCGATGTGGCCTGCCCATTGCCACTTCAACTTGCAAATTTTAACAGCTATGTCGGTGACTCTGGTCTTTGGCGAATATCCACGTTTCGGATTCTATCGCGCAAAGAAACTCCGAGCATAGCTTTCCATTTCCCGCTGTGTGACTCTGAGTTTTTCCAAAAGGCCAACAGTTAAGGACCACGTCTCAGTACCATATGTCGTCACTGGCAACACACACTGGCCAAAGACTCTTGTCTTTAGGCACTGTGGTATCTTGGACGATCGTACTTACACAATTAAACATAAGTACAATATCACACATCACATTAAAATTTGCAAGTTGAAGTGGCAATGGGCAGGCCACATCGCTCGAAGAACCGAGAACCCATGGGGAAGAAAGGTTCTGGAGTGGAGACCGCGAACCGGAAGACGCAGCGTAGGGAGGCCTCCCACTAGATGGACCGACGACATTGTAAGAGTCGCGGGCATCCAGTGGATGCAAAAGGCAGGCTGTTGTTCAGTGTGGAGGTTAAAGGGGGAGGCCTTTGTTCAGCAGTGGACGTCTTCTGGCTGATGCTGATGATGATGACAATATCACGCGTATAAGAGAATAAAATCAGTTCAATAGTTGATTAAGTGTTTTGTAGTGTTAGAATAATTTGTAACTTATCTGTGCGAGCTCTTCTGAAACAGAATTAATGAAATACTCGGCAATGGATTCAATTGATTGTTCTTGATAATATTCAGTAAAATTAGCTCTTTGTTTCACTTCTCGAACAATTTTAGTGGTAGTTAAATAATGCATATAGGTATTGTATATTGTATATAATGTATTACATAACATTTCTAGATATTTGATCGTTATATTATTTTGTTTCATGGAAAACATGGAATATAAAAACAAAATCACTATAGGTCTTTCTACAGGGTGTAAGGGAAACACTCTCGAAGCCAAAAGAATGTAATTGTACTCATCATTATGAACAACTTTTACTATGGCACCAACCCTGAAATCGAGAAAAAAAATTAGCTGTTCCATACATTTTGTCGAGTGTCAATGACCGTTTTCTATAGAACAGCTGATATTTTTTTGCGCGATTTCAGGACTGGTCCCATTGTAAAAGTTGTTCATAATGATGAGTACAGTTACCTTCTTTTGGCTTCGAGAGTGTTCCCCTTACAACCTGTATACAGTTTTAAGCAACGTTAAAAATTCGAGTAATAACAAATAGCTGCACTACAAACTATGAATTGTGCAATTTAACTTGACTATGTCCCAAAATAATCATGACCCGTTCATTACTTTTGGGGTAACTTTATTGAGTAATGTTTACAAAAAAACATTCATTGGTTGCCTGGAAGATATTGCTTTTGGCGGTAATATTACCACTTGTGGCACTACCTCGTAATTGTTTTCTCTATCTATCTTTTTGTTATTATTATTTCTTGTGAGCACATTCAGGAGTTTCTATCTTTTTATCTAATTCCTATATAACAATAGTCAAAATTGTTTTATTGAGAGTTAATCTAGGGGTTTATTTATTTACTAAATAATTAATATGAAGTTTGCACTTTAATAGATTTTGTTGCGAGTGCATGGAATTTTGAAACTCCATGCACTTACATAGCGCAAAATCCATAACAGTACAGCTACGCAGTTACATCACTACACGCGCCACTCTTGCGCAGGGTTTATTAATACGCCACCACGTGTGAGGTAGACGTGATATTGACAAGCCGGGCGCATGGTCATGACTTCTAGCGGGTAAACATTGGTTTTACCTAGGTTAAGAGGCGATAAATAAATCATCATCATTAGCTGATAACACAGGCTTCTTCCAAGGCACGATCAGCAGCAGGATCTTTGTTTTTTTTTTTTCGAATGTCAGTTTTACATGTTTACAGATTTGTGATCTATATGTGTATATATTATATTCAATGTCCATGCTAAACTTCAATATCAAAAGGACTACTCTTTCCACATAGAACGCTTCACTAAGGATAAGTAAAGTCATCATCATCAGCCAGAAGACGTCCACTGCTGAACATAGGCCTTCCCCTTTAACCTCCACACTGAACGACAGCCTGCCTTTTGCATTCACTGGATGCCAGTGACTCTCACTATGTCGTCGGTCCATCTAGTTGGAGGCTTACCTACGCTGCGTCTTCCAGTTCGTGGTCTCCACTCCAGAACCTTTGTTTGTAAGTAAAGTAAGATTTGATATGCATTGAAGTATTGACTTAGAACCCCACTGTTAAATAACTTATGACATTTCAGAAATAAGGAAAATCAAGGACCTTATATAATTATACCCTAAAGGGAACTCAAACGTCCTAAGGACAAATATAACGATACTTCGCACTTTAAACAGAGACGACAGTTTTACATGAAAATGTCACGATTGCTTAGATCGCTATTCCTAATCCACTAGTAGCACCCGAATCATGCACTCAGCCTCATATCTCATCCGCCCCTGCGATACCAACACATGGAATCGTTGTATAAACATTATATATCAAAAATATAAACATAGATCAATATTTCATTTCAAATGATATAGAAACAGCTGTGCTTGTCGTTACGTTGATAAGTACACAAATAAAACTGCAGATGCTATAGGAAAGAATATTCAATGCTGAATTTTATCACCAAGACCTATGGTGGAACCCTTATAGCCTGTAAACCATAAAACATCAAGCATCATGGTATCTGTCTCAAATTGCATACAAAGAGTTTCGCCTTCACTTTTAGGATAGTTTCTATTTCAGGTTAGCTGTGTTTTGACATACACTAGTTTAAACCATGTTTAGTCAAATGACTATTCATATAATTGTATATATTTTATACGGGGTGTAAGGGGAACACTCGAAGCCAAAAGAAGGTAATTGTACTCATCATTATGTACAACTTTTACTATAGGACCTACCCTGAAATCGCGAAAAAAATATCAGCTGTTCCATAGAAAACAGTCATTGACACTCGACAAAATGTATGGAACAGCTGATATATTTTTCGCGATTTCAGGGTTGGTCCCATAGTAAAAGTTGTTCATAATGATGAGTACAATTACCTTCTTTTGGCTTCGAGAGTGTTCCCCTTACACCCTGTATATGATAATCGTAAATAATTCTATCAATATTTTTCAACCCTTTGCTTTTCTTTTTTAGTCGTTTCGAAGGTATTAAAGGTCCATAAGTCAAACCTGCTGAGCTGATGACATTGAATTAAGTTAAGATCATAATTATTATTGTTTTACAACATTTTTATTTCCTTACCTAGTAATATAATAACAACGCCTACTTAATATTGTAATTCATTGCTTATGACTTAATTATTTTTATGACCATCTATTTCCATAACAGGACATACATACGATCGAACAACTACTACAAGATAAAAAAAAGTACAAAGAGATTTAATTCCATATTTAGTAATTTGCAAATTTCTATCATATTCCTGAAAACCTTTTAATTCTCTTTTCACTTGCTATAATATTCCATAAAATTTTCAATCTTATTTTTTTACACCTTGGGTTACATTATATAAATATAATATAGCCTATGTTACCCGGGGATAGTGTAGCTTCCCAACAGTGAAAGAATTTTTCAAATCGGTTTAGTAGTTTTGGAGCCTATTCAATACAAACAAACAAACAATCAAATCTTTCCTCTTTACAGAAGTACAAGCAGTCCGCCCCAGCTTCGCACGGGTATAGATTATAGCCTATGTCACCCGGGGATAGTGTAGCTTCCCGTCAGTGAAAGGATTTTTCAAATCGGTTTAGTAGTTTCGGAGCCTATTCAAACAAACAAACAAACAATCAAATCTTTCCTCTTTATAATATTAGTATAGATTAACATTATTTCAATAAAAAATCTTACATCTGAATATGATCGCTGAGGTCAACATACTGAATAAAATATTTTACACATTAAATTTTGCATCAAGTCTAGACATTGAGCAAATATAGCTATCAAAGTACGAGTATATGTACTGAACGAACATATTGAACTGTAAACAAATGTAAGTGCATATATCACTCCTACTCGTGCGCGAAAACAGATATTATAACTTTGTTGACTACGTTTCTAACACGTGTATATTTTTATCTGTTTGTATTTTGTTGCCGGCTACTTTTACTTTGTTTGATAAGGGTAAAAGCACATTGAGGTCGGTTACATCGTTCTGAAAAAATATTCTTTCTAGGTATTATAAAATTTTAAAATATTTTTTATAGTTATCAACTTTGAAATCGATGCACGTGTTTTTTTGTATTATAAGCTTTTTAGCCAATAATTACAGTTTACTGTATATTTTTACAGTAAGTCCCAGGATTAAATTAACATCAATAAATTTTATTGGAATTTATCATCATCATTCAACCAAACATGCGAGTATTTAATTTAATTTTTCACAAACACATAGTGCTTTTATTGATTACCATGATACGTAATTACGTATTTCTCATAGTTTTTCATTCGTTGTAACCAAATTCATTATTGAAGTGAAACTTCTTATGCGACTTCCAAAACGGTTACGTTAAACGTTTAACGCTACCATGGAGGGGGAATAGAAAGAGACAAAGCGAGAGTTTTAAATCCCATCTATGAGGAAATTTTGAAACTTGTACATACTTCTCATAGTTTATTAGTTCACTAATATTTGCATAGATGGAAGAACATGCGAATTCCAACAAGGTTGCGTTAAACGTTTAATGCTACCATGGAGGGGGAATAGAAAGAGACAGAGCGAGAGTGTCACTTCTTCCGCGGGGAGGGACTCCACGCACAATTTTTTTATGTTTGTATATTTGTTTATGATTTGCTTTACTAATGAGTTTCTTTAGCTATTTTCTTTTCGTTTGCCTAGCATTCCACTATATTTTGTAAATAGTTAGTTAATAATGCTTTTGTATCACAATTATAAATAACTATAGGTGATATAACTATATTTATAGGTTACGATCCCTTAAAACTCTTCTATAATATTCAACTATGAAAACTGAATGGTCGTTTTAACCACTCTTACCGCTCGTTTCATTATGTCATATGACAAATGCACTTTTGCAAAAGTATTCCGTTCCGTGCTTGCATCGAATAAATTAACTAGTGCAGTTTTTAAACTAACTTCCTTCGTACGGGGAACAGTGTACTTTGTTAGCAGTAGAATAACCGAAATATTATTCGTTTTACATATGTGTGTTAAGTATAATTTTTGTTTTTTTAATACTTAAAATGTGATATTTGTGATCTTGAGCATTTGTTGCATCTTACTGTGAATGATTATCTAATTATCCATCAAACACATTGACATCATCTACTGAGTAGTAAACTTGAGTATTTGGATTCATATCTATAGTTCTTCTATCGGTCTTTTATCGGATACATTTCGGAGAGTGTGCATTTTTCTATCGGACTGCCAGAGCGGGCACAAAAAATCGACGCCGCTTTATGGTTGGTATTCCGAAAACCCGAACGAAGCGCTTTGATTCCACTTTTATTATGCGAACTGCTAATCTGTGGAAAGCGCTGCATGAATGGGTGTTCCCGGAAATGTACAATCTGGGTGTCTCCAAATCACGAGTGAATCGATTTCTTCTAGGCAAGCGTGCTTCACCGTAGGCCGCATCATCGCTTAACATCAGGCGAGTTGGCGGTCAAACGCAAGCCTATTATTAAATAAAAAATATACATTACATATATATATTTTCAATGGAATATGAGCATTCAGGATCAAGTTTTACGGGATACATGCAAAAACATATTTTCCATACTGTGGATATGTCCATATTGCACTGTATCTTTGAACTGTACTATATTGTTCCTTTTTTCACGTCAGCAATGCTTTCGAAGTTTATGCTAATGTTTTACAACTATAGCGTTTGTTCCGAGATGTTTATTGTTTACGTGTATTCCGAATGTTGTTCTTTAATATGTCTTTACACGAACTTTGGTTTGGTTATTCGGTAAACTATGGATGAGTATTAAAAAAACTGAGCTTACGAACATTTAGAGTTCGTTGTTCTAAATTTTCAACACATTTTAGGTGGAATTAAGTCCTAAATAGATCATAACTAACTCAAGATGACTTTTTATATGATTTTAGCTTTCTTATTACAGAAAGTTATCCATAGTTACATCTGTAGGTATATTATTTCTAGAAAAAATCTGCATATAAATGAAATAATACTTTATTATTAAATTTATATTTTTTTATAAGCTTATTCTGTGGACAGCAAGTTCACTGACCTTTACTGCTATAGCTCCCGTATAGACTAATAAATTTCATTTCAATTCAGCTAAATTAAAAACTGCACATGACTAAGTATGTTCACTCACGGAATGCCCCATTGCATACCTCGCCTATGTGGACGATAAATAACAATAAAATGTACGAAATATGTTTTTGAAGTTATACTTCTTATGCGACTTGCAAACAAGGTTGCGTTAAACGTTTAACGCTACCATAGAGAGGAAGGAAAAGTACCCTATGTCCGTGTTCATAATGCATACTATCTTCCTCCCAAAATTTGTTAAGATCTGTTTAGCCGTTTGGTTGTGAAAACCGAACAAACATCCAGGCAGATAGAGTTACATTCGCTTTTCTAATATTAGTAAGGATATGAAGATATAGATATGAAATCGTAATTTGTATACACAGGGTGACGCAAATGAGAAATCCCCCTGCATTTAGCGACTCGTGTTTTTTTTTTTAATTGAGCAGTTATACAGTATGTTGCGAGATATGCGTTTCCCTTTGCATGTCGTTGAGTAATAAGGGTGCAAGTGTTTTAGCAGGTAAGGACTTGGAAGGCTAATTTTAATATAATCAGTAGAGAAGTACCAACATTAAAAACAACATTGCTTGCCATAAATAGTAAGAAGGTACTAAATGAAGTAATACTTATTTCTATAGATTGGGTTAGTAGTATAGTGCCATAGTTTTCAAGTCGCCTGAATGTCTCCTGACAATTATTTTCGATAGCTGTCCTTAAATAAATCTATACACATATCATAAAGAGGAAAGATTTGATTGTTTGTTTGTTTGCATTAAATAGGCTCCGAAACTACTGAACCGATTTGAAAAATTATTTCACTGTTGGGAAGCTACACTATCCCCGGGTAACTTAGGCTATATTATATATCTTTTTTAAATAGGGATCCTTACTAAAACTCCAATAATGTAACCCAAGGTATTAAAAATAATATTTACAATTTTAACTTTGTGTGTTTGACAGTTCTAAGACAGGACAACGTCTGTCAGGTTAAGTCAGCTAGTACGTAATATATGGTAATATAGACGGGTTTTAAATCACTGTTTTGATCTTAAAATGTACAACTTAAACATACTTGCTTTCAATTTTGAAAACGGCTGGCTGGGCTACATTGTTAACAGTCCTTTAATTGCTAAATGCTTATGGTTTTATTCAACTAAAGTAAACAAACATAAGATACCAAGTATACCTTACTAGTTTGGTGTTCGCAACAGTAAAACTGGCAATTTTCTCAAGGCAGGATCAAACTTGTCCCCCGCTACGCTCTTAATCTTCTCTTTGACATCACTCGCCCGAATAAAATATCTCCTCCACTTCGGAAAGATTAAGAAGTTCGGGAAGACTTTAAGTTTCTTAATTTCGAAGGCGCCATATTGAATAAAATTGAAATTGTTTTCAACGATCTTACCTGCGGAAAATATAGATCACATTTTGATATTGAGCATTTTCGATTAAGATGTTGAATATTGTTATAATAAACTTTCTAAGAATCTTCCTTTTGCTGCGTCATGGTTGGTATACATTTACGAGATACTAGTGGAATACAGGCTAAAACATGAGCTAATATGTCATGTCAGTAGATAGCCCTTTTTGTTCACACCAGAAATGACAAAAACAACTTAAAACTAGTGAAACAATTGGTGACTTTATCGCTATAAGCGATTTCTTCTGGCAACCTTAGCATGGAGAGGCCATCCAGAAGAGGTAATTGTTTAAAAACCCATATCATTAAACGTATTAACAATTCCAATTGTGAACCATAAATCATCATCATCATTTCAGCCATAGGACGTCCACTGCTGGACATAGGCCTCCCCCATCGATCTCCAAAAAGGCCGGTTCGAAACGGCCTGCATCCAGCGTTTCCCTGCGGTCTCTTTTAGGTCGTCTATCCATATTGTGGGTGGACGTCCTACGCTGCGCTTACCGGTCTGTGGTTTCCATTCCAGAACCTTCCCCCATCGGCCAACCATAAATAGCTCATCTAAATTTAAAAAGGCGAAATTGCATTTACTGAAATACGATTCGTGCAATTGGCTTCGATAGTTTCAATGGTTTCCATCAAAGTCAGTTCAGTATACACATGTGTATTACAAGATTACCCGGCTATCTAGTTAGACGTTATATCTAGACATATTTAGATCATATCAAGAGGACGTATCGGACGACGGGTAACTAACCGCCGTAATTATCGCAACGTAACTCAAAAGCGCAGTCTGGTGCCAAAAGATAAACTCAAATTCAAATTCAAATTCAAAATATTTATTTGTCAGAACATGGTAGGTACACATACATATAAAGTAGCATACATGGTCGTAATAATGGAGACGTATCTCATGTCCTTGCCTGTTACAGCGTACAAATGTTAGTTTTTTATATATATTATTATTAGTTTTTGTTAAAGTTAAAAAAATAACGAAATTATGTCTAAGTTAGAATATTGTTAGAATCATATTTTGGTTTGGTTGTATTTTATACCCTAGTTAGATGTTTATTACTACCTATATAAGCTATTATTATCATTTTATCTTTTCCTAGTACATAGTCTCGATTTTGTCAATTATTTAGTCTACATTACGTATCAAAACATTTTTATCATTAAGAAATTCTGAATTTTAAGTTTATTTTTAAACATTATTAAACTTACATAGGATTTATATTAAATAGTACATAATATTTCTGTTCTTGAGTCTATGAATACATTTTGTACAGAATGTGGTATCATTTTAGGGTTTTGTACCCAAAGGGTAAAAACCGGACCCTATTACTGAGCTACGCTGTCGTATGTCCTACCTTTTAACGGCTGTATCTTTCGAACCGTAATAGATAGCCAATTGAAATTTTCACATAATATGTAATATTCATCATCATCATCAGCCAGAAGACGTCCACTGGTGAACATAGGCCTCCCCCTTTTACCTCCACATTGAACAACAGCCTGCCTTTTGCGTCCACTGGTTGCCCGCGACTCTTACAATGTCGTCGGTCCATCTAGTGGGAGGCCTCCCTACGTTGCGTCTTCCGGTTCGTGGCCTCCACTCCAGAACCTTTCTTCCCCATCGGTTATCGGTTCTTCGAGCGATGTGGCCTGCCCATTGCCACTTCAACTTGCAAATTTTAACAGCTATGTCGGTGACTCTGGTTCTTTCGCGAATATCTACGTTCCAAATTTTATCGCGCAAACTCCGAGCATAGTTCACTCCATTGCCCGCTGTATTTTTTAAATATTTATTATTATTTAATTTTATTCACGGGTCTAGCCCGGACCTTTAATAGACATTGGTGGGGCCGAAACCAACACAAAGAGGCCCTGTTGAATACAAAATACAATTACTATGGAATGTGTATAAAATGGAATATAAAACTATTGTACAGTATAAGTTTTTTTTTTTTTTTTTTTTTTTATTTTTTTTTTTTTTTTTTTTTTTACCTATATTAAATAATACGTGATAAGTCCCGATAAACATTTAAAACATGTGTTCAAATCGCGAAAGTTTAAAAATTACTATATTATTATAATTTTATTATTTTAAAATTATTATTTTATTATTATACCTTGTAATGTGTAAAACGTGTTTGATGACCAATCGTCGCGTGTTCTTCACAGCCACACAAGTTACACCACTTGGAACTATTTGCACGCAGATAAAGCTAGCTCGCAAGGCTGTAAGTCCCATACAAATATTTGTACCAACAATATTTTCTCGCCGCTACTTTATATGTCGACATCAAATTAAACAAGTTTTAAGCCAAGAAATCGCTTTTAGCTCTATATAATTATAAATAAAGAGTATCTCAACTTGCGACTTTTGATCGTTTTTCAATGTAACACATACACACATTTGAAAACTATCCATTTAGTGTAGGTTCTATTACTACAATTTCTACAATGTTCCAGAGCGGGCACAAAAAATCGCGACACCGCTTTATGGTTGGTATTCCGAAAACCCGAACGAAGCGCTTTGATTCCACTTTTATTGTGCGAACTGCTAGTCTGTGGAATGCGCTGCCTGAATGGTTGTTCCCCGATAGATACAATCTGGGTGTCTTCAAATCACGAGTGATTCGGTTTCAAGCGTGCTCCACCGTAGACCGCATCATCGCTTAACATCAGGCGAGTTGGCGGTAAAGCGCAAGGCTATTATTAAAAAAAAAAAAAAAAAAAACATGTTTACATAAATAAAACTCATTCCAAACTAATTACACACACACACACACACACACACACACACACACACACACATACTTAATCGATACATCTAATTTTATTTCTTTAAAATATATTGTCTCATTGAATTTTGTACAGTTTCAAAGGTGGGCGGTGTTACCTGCCACACAGGTCTCGAACTATTGTAGGTTACACCGTTCCTATTGTTTATAAACCATTGTAAAATTTATTATTTAATTTTGGAGTGACCTTTTTGCCAAAGATTTCGTATTTTGGCGTACGATTTGGAGTGCTAACACAAGCATTGGTTTTGTGTGTCCATAGCGCGAAGTGTGCCATAAAATAAGGTATGAAGATAAGGCGCTGCTTGGCGTTTATATTGTTATTTCAGTGCCCAGATAAAGTTTTATTATGTCTTGTAATAAAATTACCGCCGCTGCCTTTGATTTTATTAAGAATTAGGCTTTATTTTCTGTGTATAATCTGTTTAGGAAATTATCTTGGACTGGTTTCGTAATATCGCGTGGCGTGCCGTTGATACTCACTGCCATCTTATCTGATGGAAAGTCGGTGTAGGACTTTCATTTCTTGTATTGAGTACCTTGAAGATAAACATAATATATGCAATACAAAAAACTGACTTACGTTTAAGTACATTAAAAATAGATCAGATTAACAAAAGATAATATATTATATGCAAAAAAATATACTGAATTACGTGTAAATACCTACAGATCAATTTAACAAAAGTTAAATGATTATTGACGGGATATATATCGTGGTAAGGTTGTGGTAGGATTTCCCGATATTTCAGCGCAGTTACATGCACCATGCTCACGAGGAGATTGACAACTTTACCACGGTAAATATCCCGTAAATAATCATATAACTTTAGTAAACAACCGTGAAGTTTGAAACAGTTTTTCATCAAATTAGAGTTGACGTATTTTCAGTATCGTAAATTTATCACATACGGGAATAAATTTACTAATGTTTTTTTAAATTTAGTAAAGACGGCAGTAGGTCAATTTGTTTATCATACAATTATAGTAATGTCTATCTGTTAACTTTTTAAATTAATTACATCATATCTGAACTTTTGAAATTATTTCGACAGTTAATTTAATTAATACTTTTTTATATAATTCTTACGGTATTTTTATGCCATCTCTCTAGATTTGTACGCTTACAAACTAGGCAAAATATGATATAAAGTGACTAATATCTTAACCCACCTATTGTGCATGCGTTTTTAAATGTCTGTATGATTTACTCGTGTTTTGTGCAAATAAATAATCTTTATCTTTAACTTACTTTTTTTTCTTCACAAGCATAGTATTGATGTACAATTGACCTATACTTATCTCTTATTATTATTTCTACCCATAGTGAAACCTTAATATCTATCCTATTTGTCATCACCACCCAAAATTGTGGGTTATTACAGCCACCTGTCGCAGCTTTTTTGCACTTAAGTGGCGGAAGAGAGCCATATGTATAGCAGACGCAGAAATTCAGACCAACCGGTAATTGTTTTCAAAACAACTGTGGCAACTGTGCAAATATATTTTTTTGTTGTGTTTAACTAGGACAATTTCGTTGAACTCATGTAGACAACAATATTTTTTTGACGTAAAAACCATCATCATCATCAAAGCCTGTAAACTGCTGAACAAAGGCCTTCCTCATAGAGAGGGGTTTTGCCATAATCCCCACGCTTGGCAGGCGGCTTGGGGATCGCAGTACGTTCACCGTGTACTAATAGGATGCTGCTGCCCATCCTCCGGTGGTTCTGGTCGCAGTTTTAGGACATACCCGGGTCCGACGTAAAAACCACATAACAAGAAAAAGATCGAAAAAAAAAACACTTTGTCTTGTTTGACTTGGTTGTTAAATTCACTTTTTTTTTTAATTTATGCTATAGGCATACAATTTTTTTTTGTAAAAAAAAATATTTAAAAAAATGTCATAGGAATTGGCAAACAAGCAGACGGGCTGCCTAATGGTAAGCAGTCACCGTCGCCTATGGATACTTGTAACACTAGAGTCGTCACAAATACGTTGCCTACTCTTTAGGACTCGATTACCTCGCCTTTTGAAGAACCCCATGTTGTAGCTTATCAGAAACACAGTGGAAGGTAGCTCATTCCACATTTTGCAGGTATGAGGCAAGAAGGATCGAAATGTACTTAAATATGAAATATTTGCTGATCTTGTCAATATTCATATAAAAACACTATAACGTTGTATTTATTGGCATTGTTGATAAAGCTTAAAAGCCTTAACAAGTAAATGAAAAACTTTACAAATCTATCGTAACATCTTACCTTTATTTGGTATACAATACATAATTATAATATCATTTTAATTCGAGCGGAGAAATCATTTTAGTACCTACCCATGGGTTTAAATAGAAGTGACGATAAAAACAATCAAATATAGATATCATCACATCATCAGCCATTAAAGTCAAAGTCATTTATTCATAATTATAAATTTACACGTCAATGGTATTAAAAAATTCATTCATTCATTAAATGTCCACTGCTGAACAAGGCCTTCCTCTTAGAGAGGGGTGTTGCCATAATCCCAACGCTTGGCAGGCGGCTTGGAGATCGCAGTACGTTCACCGTGTACTAACAGGACGCTGCTGCCCATCCTCTGGTGGTTCTGGTCGCAGTTTTAAGACATACCCGGGTCCAAATATAGATACTTGCGCTTAATTAAATCAAACTATTAGAACATAAGACCGATCGACAAACTGGCTACAACTTGATATAAACTATTATTAATTTCTTGAAAAGTAACATTAATTTTACATAATTTAAGAAATAAAATGTAGCATATATACAAATAGGCTCACTGCAGACAAACCTAAAGATATACACTAAAAGCGTATTTCAAACAGAAATATACAAACAACAATACTTATTTGATACAAGAATAGCCATAAAACTCCTAATATCTACGACACGTAACAGATACATATCTAAGAGAACAATACATCATACCCCGTACATCTAATACCACCTATTTCTCCATCAATTACGTTTTTTACCGTCTAACTTTTTTACCCAAGTTATTGTTACGTCTACAGTTTGATCGATGTATATTAAATACTTTGAGGAACTTATCCTGTCTGATAATTTTAATATGGTGTGACAGGTAGGGACGTATTATGTCGGGTTTTTATCGTTAAAACGGTAGGTAGTAATATAAACGAAACAGTTAAGAATTTTTATTTAGAGAATAGAAATTTAAGTACTGACGTTAAATTTTGGTACAGTAATTTGAATTGGTTGATTTAAAAACTATTTCTATATGTTTATAATGGTAACTCTTAATTTTCCCTTGCTCTTACTAAGTTTTGTAGGTGCAACGTATATTGCTGCTTAATTTCTTTTTTTTTTCTGGGCAAGTGCCTTTATTAACTAAACAAAATACAAGCTAAAACTAAAACTACAAATACAGTTAGACTGCCCATAGACCGTTGAAGGTCTAAAGACAATCCAAATGCTCAAGCCCACTACTTTTTCATACTGTATCTTATCTTATCCATATTTTTAAGTCATTATCTTCTGGAGGCACCAACATTTTAAAAAAGAACTGTGACACATAAAAATATATTCAATTCTAATAATTCTAATAAAATAATTCTAGTAACCAAAATTAGAACAAGACTTCTCTATAATCCAAAACAAAAGATTAGAAAACTGGCGATGGGAGAGGAAACTCAAGCTCCGGGAAACAAAAAGGGCCAAACCGACCCATTCGGCAATCCGATGAAATTGTATAAGGGGATTAAAAGATTTATTGTGTTCGCTCTTTCTATTGATGAGAAAAGAAAGATACGTCGTACACTAGAAAAACTGATTACTTAGAAACTGGATTCAAACTTTGCTTGTCTTTGAAAGCTTTTCAGTTACTAACCGGCTGTGTGGTTAATGCATAATTTCTGTCATAAATTCTGTTTAAAATGTTTTTGACCTATTTTCTTCTTATTGTCCTTATTCTTGATTATCCTTCTTACTCTATAGTCGATGATAATCTACTTATTTGTTTTATTTTTAATATATAGACTTTAACAGTTTTAGTATAAACCGGAAAAAAAAAGAGCGGAAACACTGCCTAATGCAGTTGAAGCTGTAGTTCGTATCTAGTAGATACATTATTATAGTAGAATCCATCGTAATAAAAAGTAATTTGCGCTTTCTAAATAAAAACAAAATATTTACTTCATTTAAATAAAACAGATATAATGGTTGCAATACTTTGTATCTATAAAGTTTCTTTGCGCGATAAAATCCGAAACGTGGATATTCGCCAAAGAACCAGAGTCACCGACATAGCTGTTAAAATTTGCAAGTTGAAGTGGCAATGGGCAGGCCACATCGCTCGAAGAACCGATAACCGATGGGGAAGAAAGGTTCTTGAGTGGAGACCACGAACCGGAAGACGCAGCGTAGGTAGGCCTCCCACTAGATGGACCGACGACATAGTAAGAGTCGCTGGCATCCAGTGGATGCAAAAGGTAGGCTGTCGTTCAGTGTGGAGGTTAAAGGGGGAGGCCTATGTTCAGCAGTGGACGTCTTCTGGCTGATGATGATGATAAAGTAACGTATCCACTTATTTCGATTTATCGTAACGCAGTGAGGAAAACGGTAGTCCTTGTTTTATTTCGTTACAACTGAAGACGTGGTGCGGCATAACTTATGGAAGACGTTATAATGTTCTTACTCGCCATGTATGTGTACTTTAAATCGTGATGCCGATCCAGGAAGTGTCTTCTACGCCACACACATTCTTGCAAATTATTCCATTACTCTATGATTATACAGAATTATGCTCTTGTTATTTTCTAGGTGTGTGTGAAGTCTAAGTGAATATTTATATTATTATAAATTTGGACTGACATGGTTTGAATTTTTATAAAAAATACTTTTTTTGTTGTTGTTATAATGTCATGACCGTGGATTCAATGTCCTTTAGTCGTAATATTAAACAGTTTTCTTAGCATTAACAGCGTCAAATAAGGAATATTTATATTATTATAAATTTGGACTGACATGGTTTGAATTTTTATAAAAAATACTTTTTTTGTTGTTGTTATAATGTCATGACCGTGGATTCAATGTCCTTTAGTCGTAATATTAAACAGTTTTCTTAGCATTAACAGCGTCAAATAAGTCATAGTCACAGTCAGAGTCAAGCTAAGTAAGTCACGGTCAAGTCAAACTCATGCCCCTGGTGGAGACTTTACAAGAGGCTCCTATGGAGTTTTGGAAACAACACGAAAAGACACGTTTCACCTCGTTATATCACTTGTCCACACTCGAGCACGTTTTGAATAATAATTCACCATTTCGAAAATACACAAGTTTAGAAAAATAATCCAACAAGCCGACATTTTTTTTTCCACGTTGGCGCCAAAACTCCCTAAAATACTTTAAATAGATGATGTTCCTTGTGACTTCGTATGCATAGACTTTCATATAAAATGTCTGCTCACTTTGTACCCCCTTTAATTCGGCCTTTTCGCAAAATCCTTTCTTACTTGGACCTAATTACACCACATATAAGGAATCCACCTGTAAAATTTCAGCTTCATAGGCTTATACAATTATATATAATTCTGCTTTTCAAAGAATTAAATTACACTATCAACATGTACAAATGCATGATTTGTGAAGTATTCTGCCTTTTATGTATGAAATATATACGTATCTATAACCAATTACGGTAATTTCTTTGGAGGCCATCCGCAAAAGGCTTTATGACTGCGGAAGAAATCGCGGAAGAAAACACGACTATCAATTAAATTCAACTCAGATGGCATTATTCGAAGGATCATTATAAAACACGGCAGTTTATTGATGAAAATGTATATGTGCATTTCCAATAAGACTGTAAAGAACCGATAACCGATGGGGAAGAAAGGTTCTGGAGTGGAGACCACGAACCGGAAGACGCAGCGTAGGGAGGCCTCCCACTAGATGGACCGACGACATTGTGAGAGTCGCGGGCATCCAGTGGATGCAAAAGGCAGGCTATCGTTCAGTGTGGAGGTTAAAGGGGGAGGCCTATGTTCAGCAGTGGACGTCTTCTGGCTGATGATGATGATGATGTAAAGATTATTTTGCTTTATTTAATCTTCTCAACTACCGTTGTCCAAATAAAAATACAACATAAATTATTATTAGTTTCTTAAACTATATTCGCCACAGTGAACTTTATCATTTGTACCGTCTTTTTTACATTTAAATTTTATACGGTCATACAAAGTTGACGACTTCACTGTTTACTAGCATTATGCAAATTATTTCCATTATAAAAACGTTTTTATTTAGTATAACGTCGTACCAAGGTTACGTGACCTAGAAAGCAAAATGAGAGATGTGATAAATCCCAAAAAGTTTAATTGATTGATTATGAGCATATATGGCGTTATAATCCTAAATAATCATTATCATTTTAGCCATAGGACGTCCACTGCTGGACATAAGCCTTCCCCCATCGATCTCCGAAAGGGCCCGTTGGTAGCGGCCTGCATCTAAATACATACAATTAAACCAATATTAATTCAATATTCATAAAATGATATGCGAAAAACGTGTTTAAATATATTCAGAGTAAACTGGATTTCTAAGTATATTCACTGTAATTTATACGATATCGACCTACCGATTAAAACTATCAACAACAATCAAACCGATAATTGAAATTTTACGTTGCAGCAATCACTAGTTCAATCAAAAATGAGTAACCTGGTAAAAAGAGTACAAAATCCTTCAAGACTCGTTTTGAAAAAACGTAATGTATTTATCAAAGTTTAGATGACACAAAAAATCAAGATAACGTAGATTCACTAAAATAACAATGTTATGATTTGCACACCGACTGAATCAGCTTTTTTTATCAATTCAAGTGCAAAAAGTAAATATTTAGTACAATACTGAAAATAGGATCTTTCTTGGCAAAGAACATACAATAAGTCTTCCTTTCCAAAGGCCCTGGCCGTGAAGACAACCATTTTTTATCCTGTTTAACGACTACTTTAAACGACTTGTTAATGGCAGACTATAAAACGTACAAGACATGTAATTTGCTCTATAATCAGTAGGCAATTAACTTGTTTCGAATAAACATAAATATCTAACAATACATTTTCTATTACAGGTAAGGCAAGCTGTCTGCAAGTTGTATACATATCTGGTCTGTACTCTACAGTGTTTTATATCGAGTCCTTTACTGCTTTAGTACTAGTTTGCTTTAATTAAGGCCAGGTTTCACGTAGCGCTCGAGGCGTAGCTTAACTGTTTGGCCCTAACAGATCACAGAAGTTAATTAACCTTTGACTTGGTTGGTCTTTAAATGGTTGACCGTGAGTAGCATCTACAACTAAAGATACTTCATGAATTTACTTGCTTTTGTTTTCGTTAATCCAAATAAAAGACGCAGTATAAATGAGGTCAAAATGTTATCTTTGTCTCTCATATTTTGCTACTTTTGGGAATGTTTTCATTAAGAACCCCATCAAAGCAGAACTGCAAAAAAGTCGGTTGGAATAAAACCACTGATTAAACATTCGATTTTCGAGTCCATTCGATCAAAATCATAAGAACATTTGATAGGTTTTTGCTCATCAGACAAATGAGCGTTTTTCGCTCGCACCGACGGAAACGCGGCTTAACTAAACTATAACAA
The DNA here is from genome assembly GCA_932305915.1 of Agriopis marginaria. NCBI lineage: Eukaryota > Metazoa > Arthropoda > Insecta > Lepidoptera > Geometridae > Agriopis > Agriopis marginaria. Next base: position 1,275,110 of record OW029932.1, read on the forward strand.
TAAATTAGCGAGAACTTTGTTCATTCCGCAACACACTGGGGCTTTTAACAACTCATCCTTTACGGGTCGAGTTATGGCTCTTTCGAACTGCGTTTTTCATTACACGAAATAAAAACAAGTACCGCATTCTTGATCAATCTAACACGGTTCATACTCAATTCTTTTTAATCTTTTTTCCTTGTCATACAACAACATCTCTTCTCTTCTCTATCTCTTCTCTACATAGTATAAATTGAAGTCGCTTTCCGCGTCTGTCTGTCTGTCTGTATGTCTGTATGGCCGCTAACTCCTCATAAACCACGCAACAGATTTTGATGCGGTTTTCACCATCAGTTAGATACATTTTCAGGGCAGGTTTATATATATAACTAGCGACCCGCCCCGGCTTCGCACGTAAATTACACCCGTGCGAAGCCGGGCGGGCGGGTTGCTAGTATAATAATAAAATAGTCACCTTGTATAACCAATAGATTCCCCTTAGCTGTGACAACGTTTTAAAGTTAAACCAGCCCTATTGTAATGTTTGACAATAAATGAGTATAAAGACCTAGTTATAGGTAAGCAGAAAGGTGGTCATCCGGAAACGAAATAGATCGTATCGGAACCAGATTAGCGTGGACACAAGTAAGAGAGGCAGTAATAGAGATAATATACCCAGCAGATTAAAGAAAGTAAACAGTAAGTAAAGAAGGCTGTAGATAATGAGAAAACATAGCTGAACGGTAATTTTTTTGTAAAAAAGTCCTTATATATTTCTAAGGCACGTCTGTTGATTGAAATAGCACGTATAGTTTGTAATGTTATAATCAACTTTGAAAACGAATTTAGTGCCAGTGAACTGAAAATTTTGTTGCACTTTTGGCTGCTAACTAACAGTCTTACTTAAAAGCTTCACTTAAGCTAAACAGTGCTTAAAATTACTCTGTCAGCTTTTCGCTGAAGAAATAGGTACACGACATGAATATGTTTAAGCATTGCTTCACTTGAGTAACGTTTTCATGTAAGTTCATAAATCATTACCAATATTTCTAATTACATAAATAGTTAACAAAATAACACTAGACAAGAATTTCAACGAAGCGGCCTTTATTAAATTAGTCTAGAAAAATTCTTCCGAAACACTTTCAAGATCTTTTTGCTTTATTTCACAGTGTTCTTCAGACGTTGGGGGAACAAAGTAATTAAAAAGTTCTGCTATAGTTTGCGCAAGTTCCTATTGAATGTACTGTAGTGCTGATATTAATTCGGTAGCTGATAGTATTAATATTACTATCGCGTGAGCCGCACGTGGGTATTCGTTTTAAATATGTATTTTATTATTTATAGTCCACGTCTAAATTAAAAATGCACGGCCTTGTCCTAAAATAATAGCTACCGTGCACGATAGCTCTCTAATGTTTACATCTATCTCCACATTACTTACCGATGTTATTCAGAAATGATACATTTCAAAAGCAGCCATTTCTTAATCAAGTGATTATCTTTAATTAAAATACAGCTGCTTCCAACTGGCTCAATTATATCCGTACGTATCACTAGGAGAAACACCTTAATTCATACATTTTAAAATTATACCCGTTTTTGATCTGCGTTAATTGCTTTATAACCTCAATTTGTAGTCATTAATGTCTATAAATTTACTTTAACTAAAGTGAATAAACCGTCGGCGCCGCTCTGTAGCATGATTTTACTAAAATGTTTGGCTTCAGGGCAAACATGATTTCCTAGAGACTACGTTCTAAAATTAGAACGGCATAATTTCTACTAATTTAAAGGTCACAAGTTCAGTCAGATTGTAACCGGCCGTAACAAGTACTAATCTAGGGTTAGCATTAAAAATATCATTTGTTTCCTGTTCTGTGTCTTTTTAAGTGACATTATTAATCCAACTCTAAGTAGAGACTTCCTCATTAACTGGTTTGTTATTATTTATCATAGTACTACCACTTGGTGGGGCTTCACTCACCTCAATTTCAGCTAGTTAATCTCTATTGTGTTTATCATCTTCATGACTGTTATCGGTCGACCAATTTGCGTCTCTAATTAGCCATTCTAGTGTTCAATTAACGTTATGATCTCGTTGTATATTTTCGTGTACAAAATCTGAACAGGTTTTGGGAGCAGTTATTTTGCCGGTGTTATGTTTCCCAATTTGTCTGAGAGCGGCGCTGCTATCGTAAACTTTTATGGACGTTATATCAGGGGTACTCGTGAATCTTAATTATAATAAAATCTGGTTTCAGTGCCTTTATACACATAAAACTTGAGTTTAAATCTTGAATGGAACTACCATGAACTGAGTGTGTAGTAAAATTCTTCTCGTTTAACTAAAGTGGCTTTCTGTCTGGAAACTTAACTCTTCGAAATTAAACAATCATCTTTAAAATAAGAAAGTGTTTCAGCTATAAACCCATTTTTCTTTAACTATTATTGTTAAGAAAAAAAAGTATAACATCGAATAAGACCAGAATATTTTCTAAATTCAATTGGACGTCTTTTGTTTATTATGATCGTACCCCATCGTTAACCATTGAGTCCCCATCAGTCCTGACAAATTGAAACAAACCGGAAAGTCGACTTCCAAAGTTAGCAGACGAGGGCAGGTCCCATTAATTTAAAGAACTTGAGTTAAATCATTGGAGCCTTTACATCGGAGAATCGACGGGATCTCCTGAAGCGATTTCCTAACGAATTGTCAAGTTATTAATTGATAAATTGGAACCCAATTTCCCAATTTCGCTTTCGATTGTCTTGTACGAGTTTTAATTTAGACTTTGATTACAAATGCGACTTCCGATAAAATCCGTGTTATAACAGATATTAATATCCGGGGATCAGACTACGCTGGTCTTAATATATTTTTACGTAACATTTTCTCCGTTATTGAAGCCGCTATCTAAATTAGATTCCGAGTATACATCATCGATGGAGTGAAAAAGAATAACAGCCATAGATCATATCGCAAAAGCTATAAAAACATGATTTAAATACGCGACCGAACCCTTTACACAGCAATTTTTCCCCAAAAAATTATGAAGTATAATGAACCAGCGGGAAGTAAGTTAGCATTAAGTATTCGCATTTCCAGAGCTGTCTCTGTCGAGGCAGTTAAAATTTCACTTGGCTAAGCAAAATTTTCTGTCCGCTGCAAAAATCTTCCCCATTTAGGGAGAGGGGAGCACCGAGCGAATTCTTGCATAAAATTTACATCGGGCGGTCCATACAAATTACCATTTCACTTCTTACTCTGATTAAATGTTGTAGAAAAAATATTGCTCTCTAAATGAGAGAGAAAATTCTCGATTTTCGACTCATTAAAATAGATGTTTTGTTTTTCGCCCCACAAAAGTGCTCAAGAACGTTATTTTTTGCATTCGACTATTTAGAAAACTTAGAACTCCATTTCAAAGAAGGTAATTAAGTCTCTTAATTAAGTTTAATCTCGTTAGGTCCGTGATTTATTTGTCAACAAATTTAAAATAAACGGGCATTTACTAGCTCTAACTGCAAACAAAAAATGTCAAAGCAGTGAAACCGAAAAAGTTATTAAACTTGGAATAGTGTTAAAATATCCATCCTAAAAAAAGTGTGTTTGTAATATCTTGTTCCACGCAAAAGGGTGAGAAAACGTAGGAAAGCAAAGCAGAGAATATTTGGCAGACCTTTACAAGCTAATGATCCCCTTGATTGCGGTTAAGTGTCACTGAAAATGCCTAGATGTTGCCAACTACGAAAACAGCCGCTTTTCTAAAGTGACTATTTTTCCTGGCAGCTACCAGATATCAAGAGGCGATTGCCTTTGGGAACACTTTAAGTGGTCCGCAATTGATGTTTTTTCTTCCATTGCAAAGCTAAGAGCAAGTTTGTTTTCTGAATGGAAAGTTTCCATTCAATCTTTGCCACGTTACACCTAGAAAATCCATTAACGCCGTTACTTACTTTTCTAAGATTATAGGTATTATTACACCTTTCGACTGACTCAGTTTAGTTTATTTTAAAAGTACAAGCTTTAAAGTTTCTTTTTTTTTGTTTATAATTAATTTCAACTTTCTACCAATTATTTTATTATCAACAAACTTTTGTCCTACCTTTTAGTTAATTCATTTATAGATATTTCTTCTAGCTGTAGCAACTTCACAGTACTCAAAATTAGAAACTTCACTGCACTTAAATTATAATCCAATTACAATTAACTTCATTTCAGTCAAAACATTTGCCACCAGAATTGCATTAGACTTCCTTTCCTTCCAATATACCTCACAGCGGGCGATTCTGAAATCAATTCGGAATTTATAATTTAATTTTGTTGCTTGTTGGAGAAATGTTTAATTTTCCTCGATACTTCGGGGACATCCATCGTTGTGTTTCGGAACTACGTCGGGGAACTTTTGAATAACTGATGCCCTGCAGACCTTGCGGTCAGTATATTGAAGTATGTTTTACGTGTTTAGAATTTTAAGGGCGTACCTATACCTTAAAAAATCTAGAGCCAGCTACAAGTAAGTCCTAATTTCAAAGTCAAATTGAAACAATTTATTAACTCATGTCCTAAGCACATGATTGTTATAATACACTCTTTCATTGTGTGAACTGCTAGTCTGTGGAATTCGCTGTCTGAATGGGTTCCCCGATAGTTACAATCTGATTGTCTTCAAATCAAGAGTTAATCGGTTTCTTCTAGGCAAGCGTGCTCCATCGTAGACCGCACCATCGCTTAACATCAACGAGCTGGAGCTTAAATGCAAGCTTATTTGTCTTTAAAAAACAATATGTTATATTATATTGTTTTTTTAAAAGGTTGTATTTAGATTAAATTTCATCATAAAATCAAATTTGACACAACTTGTCTACATATAAAAACATAGTAGTCGATTTTGCGGTAGAAATTATTTTTGAGGCGACTTTATTAAAAGTTGATACAGTCGAGGCGGTCTGTTCCGCCACTTTACCAAGTAAAATAAAATTACAGTAGGTATATTACAGTAGGTACAGTGAGCATTTTTTTGACAATATAAAAAAAATACTTGCATTATCATAAATTATTCGTTGGAATATTCATAGGAAAATCATATTTTAACTCATAAAAGTAATATTTGTGTAGTATTTTCTTTTTCAGGATATACAACCAGCGGTACACGGTCTCGGCCGTTTTCCTACAAGAACCATATATTTTTCGGGATAAAAAATCGGATGTGTTGATTTATGGTATAACCTACCACAATACCAAGTTTCCAATTCTGTTAAGACGTTACAGCGTTAAATAAGAAAATAGTTACATACACACTCACACACACACACACACACACACACACACACACACACAACATCTTTCGCATGTATGATATCAGTGTGATATCAGAGTAATCTGATAAAATTGTGATATTTGTATCATCACTTAATACCAATAAACTTGTATCCAAACCCGGAGTTGAGAAACTACTCTATGAAGTACAGCTTTTTTACGTAACATATTTCAATTTTATTGCAATAGTGACTGTATGGTTATATACATCAGTGTGCGTAAACAATCACCCTATATCACAAGTTTTCCTTCTGTTTGTAACGCTGCCACTTCACAAAGTAATATAATACTTTTGCGCCGCTCGAATAAACGTTTCAATATTCGAGCTTTCATTAATCACAGTAATTGACAGGAAGGGCGAGTTGGGCTACTGTCTCGCCCCTCTGTATCCAGAGGGCCTACAGAGTGATTATTTTGTTTTATGCCATTATTGTTATGAAAAAAATTGACGTAATTTGGCTGACGGGCGATTTGATTTTGAAGGCGCTCCTAAGTATCAATTTACAGCAAAATATTTCTGAACAGATGACAATTTGGGGATTTTGTTTCTTCGTGTCAAAAGCTGTTAATACGGTATTGACAACACTGAATATTGATCTGCGAATATTGAATAGATTTGTCTAGAATCAGTCGAAACATCAGACGAGATGGTGGTCAAACGCAAGCCTATTATTTATTTAAATAAAAAACGAATATTCTGTATCGAAATAACTCAAAAATTCGATGTTAAAAAGATAAGAAAATAAATTACATATATCGCACTATTATTTTAAACGAAAGCATCGCATAAGCATTTCCATTCAGCGTGGTAATGGTGCCAGAATGCCAACTTGGCAATTTGGATTGTCTTGAGACCCTCAACGGTCTATGGGCAGTACATCTATTTGTAGAGTTAGTTAGCTTGTATTTTTTTAAACCAGAAAAATACGAATTCAACGTAAATGGTTGTAAGTGTGCGTGTTATTGTGTTTGTTCCAATTTGACTTCGTAACGGCTGAATGGATTTAGATTAAATTTGTTATGTACCTTGGCACATAGGTTACATTTTGTTCCGAAAAAATTAATGATTCTTGCAGGGTAAAACCACTTGGCACTGTGTGACATGAAAATAAATTTGTAAAAATTTACAATGACCTTTTATTAATAGATGTATAAACTGAGCTATCTTAGACAATAAAATCTTTTTATTCAAGAGAAACCTTGGCCTCAAGAGGGGCATATATCTTGACGGACAAATACCTTAGGTTAAAGCATAGTTAACGTAACAGATCTCTATTATTCACTGGGTTCTCAGCAGATAAATTCTTGTCGTCTAGACTGGGTAGGTATTTTCTTCGCTCTTGATTTATTGTTGCAGGTATTCATGGGTGGAGATTCTTTGAAGCCGAAATTTCTGAACTTCACCTTTGAAAGTGATATTTTTTTTAAATCCAACTTAAAATAAATAAAAGCAAATAAATTAAAATAGTAAACGATTCTAACATACTTCACGTCAGAACGTCAAATACTTATAACATTGAATACATTCCTACAAAACAGAACGTACTCGAGAAAGTAACAAAACCTTCTGTATAGAACGATCTAAGCATAATACTGATGTTTCCAAAGCGGAAACTTATTTTACTAATGATGCAAAGTTTTCTGTTTGATCGGTTATGCTTATCCAAGGCATTAATAACGGAGGGAGAAAAGCTAAAGCAATTTACTGACTAACTTTCGTCCGTGGCGCCGCTTACTAAAGTTTGCGATAGAGTTAAGACTCGCTCTCGAATACTCTCGATTTGGGGATCGGGATGGGGTGTAATGTGTTTTTGTTTGTAATAAGCTGATAGTGCCAACTGGATTTTGGGTGAAATGTGAGCTTGTACTAAAACTTTATTTGGTCGTAAAATTTACTGCGAAGAGAGAGACAGAAGTCTATGCATTTTTTTATATTTAACCTATATTTAGAAAACATTACTTCTACGTTTCTGCTGAATTTTAACTAAAATTTGCCTAAAATATCCTTTAAAAACCAGTCTATTTATTCATAAATGATGATTAGAATTAAATTTGTTGTCTGTTTATACAAATGTAGTCTTTTCTAAGTAGATACAAAAAGTAATAATAATCTTAATCAAAGGTCATCATCATCAGCCAGAAGACGTCCACTGCTGAACATAGGCCTCCCCCTTCAGGTAAAACAAATCAAAGGTTAATCAAAGGTATTACTTTTTATTCCACTCATACCTTACAAATCTTTATCATTAACAGTTTTCTTATTCTATTTACCTTATTAAAACTCATCTTCACGTTTATTATCATAATTGACAATAATTATCGTTAAACGGTTTCTTCAGATAAACAGATAAAACTACTATTATCATAATCCTTGTTTTCTTGAGCAGCTAATTAATCATAAATCAGTATAGATTAGGCATCAGTTTCTCCATCCTCATTCCTCAGGGTTTCGGGAGGATTTACTTGACAAATTACTTTTTCTTTCGCCTTGTTTATAAAAGAGGGTTAGGGATGAACAAAGTTCTTGATGGTGTTTAGTATAGGGGAGTGGAGTGTCACGAATCAGCTGTAGATAGTCTCAGTTAATGTGTCATTTATATTATGTGGGCATCATTTAGAGTAAAATTGAATGTTATTACGACCTGTATGTTCTTCAATAGTATATTCATAGGGGCATGTCAACAGTTTTCCAACAGCTGTCATTGATACCATAACCTGTATAAAATGTGTGTCTGTGGACTATTGCGATAATATATGAAATAATATTTATGCAATTTTTATTTATCATCATCATCATTTCAGCCATAGGACGTCCACTGCTGGACATAGGCCTCTATTTTATTTATATTACACGGGAATTACTCACGTAAGATTAAGCCGGTCACTCTGACTATAGTTTCAACCGCAATAGGCAGTCTTTTTTAATTACGTGAGTAATTCCCGTGTAATATAAATAAAATGTGTGAAAACAACGTCAGTTTCTATAATAAAATGTTTATGCAATTTTCAAGGCTATCATGTTTTTACGGGTTGTAGTATAAGCTAGAGGAGTTGTAAGCTACCTGAAAACCTATGGCCTAACAGATGCCATTACCAACGCAAGCTTTTAGTTTATACAAATAACAACCCAGGATAATTAAATAATAATACAGAACATTTATTATAATACAGGCTTTCAGCAGTCATAATAACATTTCTGGACTTTACTATCACTTTCATTTATACACAGTCCAACGTTAACAGTAAACCTTTTTAATCAAAACAAAAGCCTATAAACCATACCATAGACCTTTTACTAGTCTGTAAAGCATATAGAGGAAATAAAATGAAGCCGAAATCCCAAACCAAAAGGAACATCAACAAAAACGAAGCTCGACTTAGCTCATGCATAAGCTTTTCCCTAAAAAGGCAGTAACTTCCACAGTATCGGTTTGTTTACGGTGAAGTTTGTTCCAGTCATTTGGGAGCGATTTTTATTAACTTTCCGTTAGTGCTGCCTAAAATTTGGCAAAATGTCGATAAGGATATTCGAATCTTTTTTATTTTTTGATGATATACTTTTAGTTCCTAATCTATCATATTATTATTTTTAGGCTTTTTTGATGGTTTCTAGCAAAGTCTTATTAGCTCTAGTCTGGAAATTTCTTGGAATGAAGACATTTTTTATTGCTATAATACATTTGAAAAAGTTCGTACCATTTTATAATCAGAAGCAATTCTTCTTAAACTTTTATGGAATCATAATGAACTTACGTACTTAAATCAATATACATATAAACCTACACTAATCTAATAGCGCTGTGCCTGCAGACATCGTTCCCGAAATGCTAGCTGTATTACCACGTTGGATTGCCATATTAACGCGTTGCGCAAGGTACCGGCCAGCATTTTGGTCACGGGATGGTTCGACCAGACGTGTAGATAATTCTTTAAAACTATTTTTTGTGCCCGGATCCAACGCTCCTAATTATTCTCAAATATGCAATAATATCGCAAATACCCTACTAACACTTCACATAATGTTTCTAAGCTTTCTATCGTGTAGAGTTATTTTATAACGTCGATACTTATTAACATATCGCAAGACATCTCTAAGAACTCGGTAGAAAAGTTTTGCGTATTGAGTGCCTCTTTCCCCACAAGTTTACTCACTGCGTCTGCAAGTGCGTTAGCGATCATCGTCTGTTGAACCGACTTTTGATTGGATATTACGGGTATGATTGATTTTGTTTGTACTTTAAGTCTTTAACTCTCTTTTTGACACTTTTTTATCGTCGCTTGATTCTTAAAATATTTTTATAATCAGTTTCAATACTTTCAATGTATAATTTATGTTATTTAACGAAAAACCAAGATATTACCAAGTTATTCTAGTAAATGAATGACAAGAAGGGTACTTTCAGCTAGAAATCTGCCAGTTCACACTTGTTTTGAAGTTGTTTGTTCTATGTATGTTATTTATGGTGTGATCAATAATTAATTATGTATTTATTTTTAACTAATAAATGAACTATGTCCAAACGTCAAACGTTTATCAGTATACATTTATTTTAATTTGTCAGCCTCGATAGTAGTAAATGCAGCATTGGTAATACTAACAACAATGAAGTAAGTGCTAATTATATCGAAGGAGATGCTATTATAATGCACAGATAAAATGATTTTGTAAAATATAAGTGGATTATTAAGAATATAATCAAATATAGCCGTCAGTTGAGTAATACAGTCATTATTTGAACCGACAATTGCAAAACTCTTGCGAAACTCTTGTCGCTGTGTATTCAAGCCTCTTTTCATATTCACCCACGCGGACTCACAAGGCTAGGTAATCTCAAGCGATTTTAGTACTTACTGCATTCATTTTAAAAAACATTATTCCTTTAATGGTATCATTATGATAATATTTATATTTTATTACCCATTTGTGTTATAATTTAATGGTTATAGCGTTAATAACAGTTTGTTTGTCATTTATTGTGTATTGATTTAATCATTATTGATTTTTGTAAATTATGCCAAGAAAAATTAAATGTGTGAAGGCCTCGCCCTCTTTTAGAAAAATATGCAAAAAATAACCTATAACTTTTTAAATTAAAACATCCATTTAAGATTTGTTATGCTTTGCTTGATTTTATAGATACTTTCTACCCAACCCAAAAAAACTGGTGTGTTAAATTGTCCATGGCAGAAAACTAAAACACAAACAAACTGCTGCTGTTTTTTCTACTAAAAAGTAGCGGTCCAACTTTAAAGTCAATACGAATTTGAAAAAACTCGTTTCGACAAAAAAGGATTAAAAACAGTTAACCATTGACCATAATACTATGAAAGGCTTTTTAGAAGTCGAAAGTTCAACGAATGAACGCGAGAAAAAGTTTGTTTACATGCCGTAAAAAAAGGCGTTGGCTGAAGTTTCCAGCCAAACATGGTCCGTTTAGATACTATTTAAAACCGAATTTATAACGATATATGACTGTTTAAAAATGTAGAATCTAGTTGGAAGTGAATTCAAGATATAAAAGTAAAACATTGATGATAATAAGAAAATAATATTACAACTTTTTAATATTCTCCATCTCTCATAAACAATATTAAACTAATATAAAAAGACCGTCTAATGCGGTTGAAACTATAGTCTGAGTAACCGGCTTAATCTTACGTGAGTAATTCCCGTGTAATATAAATAAAATGTGTGAAAACCACGTCAGTTTCAATAATAATATTAAACTAATCAAAACTCTTAAATTATTATTCATTTATCATTATAATTATGTATTTGGAAACTATAGAATATGTTTCTGAAATTAAATTCAGAAAAGTATTTTTGTATCAAGCTGTCCTGCGTTATACACACTAATAATATATATTAATGTCTAATACCTAGGTGCAACATGAAATTAAGCAATAAAAATCAATCCGTGCGTAAACGAGCCTTCAGTTGTGGTATCGTATAAACCACAATTACTATGACGAAGAATGTCAATTTATACATCATAGAGAGTTTTACTAACCAGTTTAAAGAATTTAAGTATTTTTGTACTGGTTTATTTGCTATCATTTATCATTTCAGCCATAGGACGTCCACTGCTGTACATAGGCCTCCCCCATCGATCTTCAAATAGGCCGGTTGGAAGCGGCCTGCATCCAGCGTTTCCTTGCGGTCTCCTTTAGGTCGTCTGTCCATATTGTGGGTGAACATCCTACGCTGCGCTTACCGTTCCGTGGTCTCCATTCCAGAACCATTGCTATCATTAACAAGCATAATTTCACTTCGTCCCACATTCAAATTTCCACATTAATTTTTGATATGATTTGTCTCAGCATTTATCAATCTAGTGCTAAGCATAGAACTCTTCTCTAGTGCACTATTCTTTCTTATGTTGCACCTATCTTATCCACGTCTTACCATACTGACTCATTTTGAGCCTATCTTTGCTTCCTTGTGGCAACATCCATCATCTAGCCGGTGGTCTGTCTAATGACTTTGTGTTCATCCAATTATAAGTTTTCTGTGAAAATATCAATATCATGTCAAACAGGGTCAACTACTACTACAATTGGTCCAAACAATATAGTTGTACTTTAATATATTATTATTATTTAATATATAACCATTTTAAGACATAATAGCACAATATCAGAAAGTCATAAACATAATGTGTACAAAACAATCTCAATAATTGCTAACCCTGACTTTTCCAACAATTTCATCACAAAACGGTACACAACATAATCAACAAACGTTTTACAAATTACTACGTTACTGGTTACCAGGTCAATGTTTCTCGGTTTCGTTTTAACACGTAATCTAGAGATATAATCTGAATTCAATTTTTGTGCTCCCTTTAATTCGTGGTAAAGGTTAGGCCTTTGGTTAGATACAATCTCAGCGCATATTTTTACATCTATTATGTTAGATACGAATTTAATGTTCTAGGGTAAGATGATGTCAATTGCAGAAGAATAATTCCGGGATTATGATTGTGATAAATAAAATATAAATTAGAATATTTTAAAGGAACCTTCTTTTTTGTTGGTAAAAAAGTGTTTTGCACGCTATTGACAAAGTTTTTATGAAATTAGATAAGTATAGGATAATTACATAATTATAAATGCTCAAAAACGAATCTTTTCAATTTTTTTACGTAACAGTCAAAGAAAAGTGGACAGAACGTTTTATGGAACAGATCATAATTATCGAGCTTTCATTCATGAAGCATTATAATGTTTTTTTTTTAAATAACATTTTGTCAAATATTTATCATCATCATCAGCCAAAAGACGTCCACTGCTGAACATAGGCCTCCCCTTTTAAACTCAACACTGAACGAAAGTTAAACATTAAACATTATTAATATTAATTATTATATAAATAAATCTAAGTACATGCAAAATAAATGCATGTTTTAACATTGCATGCACTCAAAATACATAGTATGTTCTATATTGCGTTCATGCAAAAACTGCAGAAGGTCAAGTTGCTACATTTCGTGTGCGACCGTGATAATGAAGAATCTAGTTGTTTTGTTTAAGTGATTCGGACACGCAAGCCTTTACAATGTAAAGATGGATGGAACTGGCAACTTAGCCAGTATATAAAATATCAGGTAACCATATCCGTAGAAGTTGCCTCTTCGGCACAGGCTTTCCCTAATTTTCTCCGCTCCTCTCTATCCCTTGCTTTTGGCAACCCAGTCAGGCTCTTACCGTGAAAATATCTCAATATTAAGTAAATTTAAATGAATACTAAACACTATAAATTAGAAACCGCTACTCTAGATATAGGGACCTAAAAAGAAGGACAATTATTTAATACATTTTGATAAATACAACCAGTATTTATAAATATATATCCTTATATTATTATTATTATAAAAATTATTATTGATTATATGCCTAAACGTAGTACAAATAATTATACTCACGAGTAAAAAGAAAACAAAAACTCCTTTGTCTATGAACCAATAAAATTCTTCCTTATAAAAAAAAACAATAAAAGCAAATTCCAAGTGCTCGCCAAAGTTGCCGACCCTAATTTCCAAAAACTCTACCTTTTGCTCTATAATTTCTCATAATGCCATACTCTAGAACACAATGCCCGTTGCCAAGGCAACCGGTTCTTCTCACGACTCTACCAATATCACAGTAACGACCGATAAAAGTCAAGTAGCAAGCACAAATTGTAATACGCGAGGACACAGTTAATACATAGGAGCAGTAACTCAAGTAGTTTTTATTTTGTATTATTGAATTGTTTGCCAAATTTTACTCGTACGTGTATTTGCTTAGATTTCCGCTAACAAAATAGTGTTGTCATTTATTTCATCTAACAAAACTTGTTTTATATATTTCCAGTAGGAAATTTAATCATCGATAATTATGCGCTTTTGTCACTCAGTCATTTTGTTCATAACGTCTTTTTACCCCATTCTAAAAAAATATATTTTTAATACACCAAAAAACCCACTAAAGAAGTTTAACCAAGAAAAAAATATGTTAAAAAAATGTATGTATGCCTAAACTATTTAAAATTAATATAAATAAATATTTTATTTAGAAATACCAAAATAAATATTCATAATAAAACAGTATATCGCTCGCTCACTATTTTAATAAATAAATATTCAGGACATTTTTGGCACACACGGTCATCTGACCCCAAACTAAGCAAAGCTTGTGATATGGCTGCCAGAGACTGATATACATACATATATAGTTTTAAATACATACTTAAATAGATATTAACACCCAGATATAGAACAAACACAAATGTTCATCACATAAATATTTGTCCTAGGTGGGAATCGAACCCACGCCCTCAGGCTCAGAAGTTAGGTTCACTACCAACTGGACCAACGGGCTATCTAAACAACTATTACAAGGTTCTATGTTATTTTCTTACACGATCTGTAATTACAATTAAAAAAAATTGACTTTCATAAATATTGACTTAGCAGGGTTTATGCTTGAGAGAGATACTTTTACTCAAACATAAACCTCAATCTAATTATTTCCTGCTAATTCAATATTTATGATAGTCAACATTTTTAAATTGAAATTACAGAACGTGTAAGAAAATAACATAGAACCTTGTAATAGTGAGCCAGCAACATATACTCCATTTCTATTAATAAAATGAATGGTTACAAAAAACAATAGCCTGTACAAACCAATGCTACTGTTAACTTTATACGTTGGCCTAAAAGTAGGTACTCAGAATAAATTGGGAGTTTTTTTCAGAGATATGACATGAGAACGTACTCGAGTCGCTACTGTGGTTTCGGATGGAACCAAAAATACGTAAAATTGGTATCTCGTTTGCCTTATTTTATTAGTTGTAAAGTGGAGTGGCTCTTTCAAAGAGGCACTTGTGATGTTGCAAAAGTTATATTATAAATGTCAATAATTTTTAGGGTTTATTGTGAAACAATGACTATTTATATGTCAAAGTTAAATGATTATTAACTGGATATTTACCGTGGTAAGGTTGTAGAATGAGCTCCCGATATTCAATCCTTTTTTCGGTTATTTTGTTATTTTGTCTTCCCGTGAACGTGGTGCATATAACTGCGCCGATATATCGGGAGCTCATTCCACAACCTTACCACGGTAAATATCCCGTTCATAATCATTTAATTTTAGTGAACAACCGTGATAGTTTAAAATAGTGTTATTTATATGTCTTTTAAAATTGTTATCTATCTCATTGGCACAATGATGATTAGGACCAAAATGAAAAACGTGATATATTTTTTTATGCTACTAATATAAGAACTAGTTTAAAGCAAAAGTTTAGTTTTAATAATTTGTTTTAGAGTTTGTACTTTTACACCTTTATAGATATAGAAAGAAAACTTTGCTTTGTACAGATTTTGAAAACTTTAATTTATATTATAGTAGACAAACAAATGGCCACCTGCTGGTAAATGGTCATCGCATCTACAATACTTGGTGCATTGCCTACCTTTAACTTTATATAGATGCACTGTTTTTTTTAATTATTAATATTTCGACCTTTCTATCTGTGTTATTCTTCGTCGAAAGGATATGACCTTAAGACTCAGTGAAAGTAACCTTCATCATGATTTTATTATGTACACTGCTCATAAAATACGATCAGTGATAAATAATCGTTAATTAACAGCATTGGTGATGACTTTTAATTATAATTCAAGATAAAGATCATTTTATTTCGAAGCAGGTTTACAAAACTGGGTCTTTAATTTTTCTACTGACAATTGGTTAAAAATAATAATGATGTTCTTGTATTTTAACGATAAAATAATAAACTAATTACCACTTTTAAAACCATGATTTTTTTTAACCAAGATATCTCTTTCTCTTTCTTTCTGTGTCCAGAATACCGAACATCTAACAAAATCTATTTGTCCATTATTATTTATCCAATTAATAAAATTACAGGTGTATACAGAAATACAGAAAAGTTTATCCTTCATCTGGCCTTTCCTAATCTGTGCCTTCATGTTAAGGCCAGTCAAGTCGTTACACTTACTGTCTTCCTGGTTAACCACCTTGATATATAGTTAAGTGTTAGATAATTGATTTGCAACCTATTTTGGCTACTGAATAATAGTTTATTAGACAATTGATACCTTTGACAGGAAAATAGAAATAGAATGCTTATTATCCGAACGTTTAAACTAGTTCGGCTTAGTTAAGATTAGTTTCCTATTTTTTACCATCTTCATCATCATCATCAGCCAGTAAACGTCCACTGCTGAACAAAAGCCTCCCTCTTAGATAGGGGTGTTGCTATAATCCCCACGCTTGGCAGGCGGCTTGGGGATCGCAGTACATTCACCGTGCACTTATAGGATGCTGCTGCCCATCCTCCTGTGGTTCTTTACCATCTTAACGTATCGAAATGTATTGTTTATTAATTGTTATCATGTATTTAATTTGAACATAGGCCTCCTCCTTTAACATCCACACTGAACGATAGCCTGCCTTTTGCATCCACTGGATGCCAGCGACTCTCAATAAGTCGTCGGTCCATCTAGTGGGAGGGCTACCTACGCTTCGTCGTCCGGTTCGGTTGGCGGTGTGGAGGTTAAAGGGGGAGGCCTATGTTCAGCAGTGGACGTCTTCTGGCTGATGATGATGATGATTTAATTTAATCGTTCATTTAATCTTAAGATGCTTTTTAATCTTATTCATTTTAATGACCAATTTTGAATTATTTTAATAGCTTTGACGGCAGATTGCCATTTTGCGAATTGGGCGCACGTGGCAGACGGCCCATCGGAAATTCTGCGCGAAATCGCCGCGTGTTACTAAAATCGAGATTTTTCTAAATTAAGGCAAATAGAACAGATTACGATCAATTACGATCGACCTGCGCCCGGCCGCTTGCCGCTTGCGGACCTATGCTATAGCGACCGGCCGCAGGTCGCTGTACCTCCAAGGGGTTAATAATAAAATGACTTACCATTGCTACCGTAAGACAACATACCGTGATCCAAGGAAATTCTATCTACTATAAAAAATACAACAGTAAAACGCAGTAAACACACTACATACCCAATTATACATCACATTTATACTACCATATTTACATATTATAGCTTTATTATGCATAGAGCCTCCGATTTGCCTCTATATCAAATAATAGCTCGAATTACTCCGGTGGAAATAATTGGATATAACACTTGGAAATAATTGAGAATAACAGTGTAATTTACAAAATACAGCGTTTTTCGAATGATCTTGGTAATTGTAATTGCAATTACTGGATAGGGTTGGTTAAAGTCACAGACTTTAGCGGGATGAAAGAAAATTACATAAACTCTCTAATCGCACATAATAATAAAAAAAGCAAGAGTTGCATTTCTGTAGATACATTGTCTCTATCTTAGTGTTCATGAAAAATAAAACTATTTACATTGTTTTTATTTTAAAAAATTGTACTTTATTATAAAAATGATGACCACCATGACTCTATTGATAGATATCTTTAATAAAAAACTATTGAAATTTAAAAAAGATGTACAAAATATTGTTTTTACGGTCCATAATAAAAGTAGTTAAGTTTATTTAATATTTTTGTATCTAAATTAGTTTGTAATACTTTACCAATTACTGCATTAAAAAGAAACATGTTGTGTATACATATTTAGGAATATGGTTTAGTTTAAAATTTTGTAGTCTACTCTAAGTTTAGATTGTTTTGACCATATTTTGTTTTGTGTGCCAATAAACTAAATAAATAAAAAACAGCAAAGTTTTCATCCCAATAAAATGAAAACTGCAAAAAGAAAATACCTATGTGTAAAACTAGTTAAATATAAAAAAAAAACAGTAACATTTTGCAATAGTAAAATTTTAAGTCGCTGTAAAATAAATACGTATTTAGATTAAAAAAGTCACTTTGTAATATTCTCTCATCCATTTCAACGGAAAAAGCTAAAAATTTACAACCAGAAACCCTCAAAAACTCAGTCGGACCGTATTTTCAACTCATTCTGTAACTCCATAACCATCCATTGGACAGATAAGCATCTCAAAACAGTATTACTTCGCGTGCCTCCACTTCCATGTTTCTAATTCGGTAAAAATACACCGTGGCCCATGAAAAAACTGTTTTACGTAATAAGGTGCTAGAGTTGTGGAGATTCGTGGAGCCAGAATGGCCTTTAACGTTTTATGTTTGTAAAGAATCACGACTCTTTGTCAGAGCTTATTTTTTATGTTTTTTGGCTCAAAATTATACTAAAGTTCTTTAAAATATTACTTGAAACATGATTTATTTAAAGCGCAAGTGACTGTGTTAACTAAACAAAATACAAGCTAACACGAACATTACAAAAACAGTTAGATTTCACATAGACCGTTGAATGTCTAAAAATTATCCAAAAGCTATTTTATTAACTAAACAAAATGCCTTTATTAACTAAACAAAATACAAGCTAACACGAACATTACAAAAACAGTTAGATTTCACATAGACCGTTGAATGTCTAAAAATTATCCAAAAGCTATTTTATTAACTAAACAAAATGCCTTTATTAACTAAACAAAATACAAGCTAACACGAACATTACAAAAACAGTTAGATTTCACATAGACCGTTGAAGGTCTAAAATTATCCAAAAGCTATTTTATTAACTAAACAAAATACAAGCTAAAACTAAAACTACAAATACAGTTAGACTGCCCATAGACTGTTGAAGGTCTAAAGACAATCCAAATGCTCAAGCCCACTACCAGTTGGCAGCGTACCCAGAATGCTGGCGGAATTACCACGTTGAATGGCAATGCTATTTTATTAGACCATTTATAACAATTTCTGAAAAGTAAAAGAATTTAAAAAAAAAACTTTATTTGAACAAAGTACATGATTTTGAAGTCAGGTACTTATTTCTAGTATAAGGAGGTTCAAAAGCATAACTTCGGATAGTGAACACTGATTCACACACTAGGGGAGTCTGTGCTGTGAGATTCAGTGATCATCATCTTCAGTAAGTTATTTAAAAATAACAGTATTGTAGACATCAAATAGGTAAATAACGGGATTTTTTTAATTTTTATACTTGTTATATTTAGTACCTAAAACTAAGTTCTGAAAATAATACATAATTTTCATTTCAGGCTACGTTTCTAGAAATTTTTATTTTAGATATTTATCTCGGTTATATGAAACCTAATTAATTGAATTAGCAGTTTTTTGAGAGTCACTAGAAATTCTTTTAATAATCAGTATTTAAAAGCCAGTAACATTAATACATTTTGTAGTCGAGATAAATTCTTAACACGGTAAGTGTAAAACTCAGTTCTTAATTACCGTTCCATCTCCATAAAACTATGCGTTTTTACTCCATTTTATAGCAACAATAGGCGGTTCTACAATTACAACGTCAGCTATTTACATGTCAAAATGTAAGAAAGAAGTTGTAAACGAAAAATAATGTTCGTGTAATTGTTGAGGATTGATGTGTTAATTGTGTGGTTGGTTGTATTTTGTGGTGGAAATAAAAATACATTTTATATTTTGACTCAAAAAGTTGAGCCCATGAAAGAAAAACTTCCATTTGACACTTTATGCGAATAAATATAAAAAGATAACCGAATTTCCGTAAAAAAAATCTAAGATTCTAATTAACATCTAATTAAGGTATAAAATACAACTAAACCAAAATATGATTTTAACTATACTAACATAGACATAATTTAGTTTTTTTACTTTAATAAAAAAAAGAACATTTGTACGCTGTAACGCCCGTAACAGGCAAGAACATGAGATAAGTTTCGATTCCTTCGACCATGTATGCTACTTTATATGTATGTGTACCTACCATGTTCTAACAAATAAATATTTTTGAATTTAAATGTGAATAATAGAATTGTGGCGCATGTAGAATGTTTTTGATATACAATAAAAACTTTGAACGATTAACAAGCAATCACCATGGAATTACCATCAATCAGTTTGGTCGTGAAAAGGTAACATATTAAAGGGACAGAGAGAAAGATAGTAAAATAGATTTTTGTATTTAATATATTAGTATACCTATGATAAACATTAAGAAAATAATAAAAGACACAGGGAAAGATAAAACATCACCTGCCAAATCATTATGACACAAGCTACATTACTAACGAAGCCAAGAAACCACACAAAAAGAGAGATCAGCGTATCACGATTAATCTTGACTTGTATCAATACAATGCTGATATTATCGTCAATAAAATGCGTTGCCGACTTTACTTAAATATACGTTGCCGATATCGATATTTGCTTTGGGATATATTATAGAAAAAAAAAACAATATTTCCCGGCACAAATTTTGATGAATATATATTTTTTTCTCACAAAAAGACATTGAATTCAGTCATTAATTTTAATTCTAACATTCTTTGTAATGTTTTAATGTAGAACAAAATATGTATAATAAACCAGAAGACGCAAGCAAAAAGGCAGCCCTCTCACTAGATGAACCGACGACATCATGAGAAGGTGAGGCTTATGTTCAGCAGTGAACATTTTTTTTTTTTTTTTTATATTAGATAGGCTTGCGCTTGGCCTCCATCTCGCCTGATGTTAAGCGACGATGCGGTCTACGATGGAGCACGCCTGCCTAAAAGATCTTCTACGGTTGATGATTAAATTAGGTTCATCTTTGCACATCAATGCGCAAGCCTCCTCTTTTTCGGCTATAATTGCTGCTATGCGCCATCACTACCATTTATCATTATATCTGTATCATGAACCTAAATAATCATAGTGTCGATATCGATATAGCTCAGCTCTAGATTCAACCGATTTACCGAACCGATCTAACGAGCCAAGGTCTTCGAAATATGATCTTCGAAGCGTTCACTAATCGTTCTTTCCACGTCGGTGAGCAGTTTCACGTATCGCTTGCTAACCGATATACGATGGATATAGGTAGATATATTTTACAATTTATTGGTACTGAAATGGAGAAATACGTTTGAAATTCTGTGTTGCTACATTGATATTATTTTATAAAACTGGCAACATTATAGTGTATACGCTTGGTGTACTAATTAACGGCGAGAACAAAACTATATGAAACAAAACATTTTGAAAGTCATTCTATACCACACTAACTGCTTACTCGGGTAAGCAGTTATTATGCTTGTAGGTTACGGATAAAATCTGATATCTGTTGAAATTGCAACGTAGTACTTAATAGTACAGGCTTTGTTCAATGCAGAGTTACTACAACTGAGCCTATTCAATCAATCAACTCTGGCAACACAAACTACGTCAAACGCTTGAATAGCTAATAGTTTACAACCAGCACACTTTGTCATCGTGGCAATAATTTATTTTACGACAAATTTATTTTCTATTTTTACCATAAAATATTATCGTCTAAGTTTTCAGGGCACGCGTCAAACCCACCCACATAACTTTAAAAGTAGATATTAAAATACGGGATTATGTTCATGGAAAACCATTAAATTAAAAAGCAATGGTTGTAAAGTGCACATAAACCGCGACTTCAGAATGTTGCCACGCTATTTCGGTCAATTTTAATGCATAACAAAATGTTTAAACTCTTCGATGAGCAGATGGACTGGTCATAATAATCCAACTTTTTATGTTTAAACGCCTTGTAGAAGCAACATATAATTACAATTTTTAAATATAATATTGCAAGACATTAACTGATGTTCATACCATGTAATTGTATAACTATAATAATCGTAATGTAAAAAACAACAATGCAGCAAGCTCAAATAATTATACCACATGATGATGAATTGAAATTGAGTTTTTTTTTTTAACTTTATTTAGAAACATTTATGATGCTTTTCCAAACAGACTTACTTTTTAACAAACTTATAGCATTCTCGAATTGGACACAAGCAATTAAAATTAAACTTCTATAGCTACAAATCTACACCATACAAAAGTAGAAGTTATCTCAAAAAGGTAATTTAAATTCAGCAATACTCAAAATGCATTCCATCAAAAATTTTGAATGACATCGTGATCAATTTGCTCTGAGCCGACTGAAATTAACATGTTACGGATGAAACGAATCGTAGCGTAAAAATAACAGATGAGGTTGCAAAAGTAATCATAACTTTGGTCCCTGCAGGGCACGGCATTACACCGCCGGCCATTGTAGGTCACTTTGTTGGCTCATTAATGTTTGCCTTAGGTGAATTATTCATATTGTGTCAAGTTGGAGGCTGTTTTTAATATCAGTTTTTAAAATAAAATTAGCTATTAATATTTTTGACAAATTTTCGTTAACAAATTAAAAACAATTTTAGTCAATCACAAACGAGAGCTTATGAACTGAAGGTAAAATAAGTTTCAATTTGTCCTTTATCAAGAATATAAATTAGAGATAATAATTTTGATTAATTTATTTAATAAAAATAATAAAACACTGAAAGTAAAATAAGTTTCGATTTGTCCTTTATCAAGAATATAAATTAGAGATAATAATTTTGATTAATTTATTTAAAAAAAATAAAACACTGAAATAATAAACTTTATGCCAGCTTTGTCCTTTCTATAAACGCAAAAAAGGAGTCAAGACGAATAATGAAATCTTGAACGTCTCAATAACACATACAAAGCATACGAATATAATTTTATACCATAATAAAAATGCAAAGAAAAAAGGCAGAATGCTAACGCTGTGTAACCGAGGAAACATTTACGGAATTTATGGGAGCATCTCACAAATACACAACTGAAGGAAAATCCAAAGTTGCCAAACATAGGGGAAGTAATAAAGGTACAATGTCCTACAATATTTTTTTACGAAGCAAATATTTCTTTATGAACACTTTATATGGAGAATATTTTGAAAAATGTTTTTAATTTTCTGAATATGAACAGAACATCAAATGTAAATGTTGTTTTTGCAAAAAACACTTATAATTTATGTAGTTTAATTAGCTGGTCGAATTTTAAGCAAACTTTAATCGAATCAGGCCTAGGCACGTATGGCTATAATAAACATTATCATTTCGTATCTAGGACTATAAGTTTCAGTTGGCTGTGTATAAGATGTATGTGAAGTGAATATTTTTGATAATAACACTTGTTTTTATGAATTTTATTAATAAATAGATGACATCCATTTCAATATTTAATTTAAAATTATGCAAGATGCTTAAATAAAGATAATGCTATATGAAATTTGACCATGTACGATCATCGAGCTATATATGGCAAGTCGTTAGTCCATCCGCGTGGGCTTCAAATTAATAATGTACGTTAATATATAATATAGCTGCGCATATGAATATTATACCTGTTCAAAGTGAATGTCAGAATTTAAATGAAGGTTTCAACGTAATAGGATTACTTGTTGATTAAAATTTATGATCTTTATTATCAGATGAATTGTAATTTGTATTTTATATTACTGAAGTTTTATTTATATAGTATTGCCGATGGAATCGTTTTTTTAGTTTAAATGTATAAAAAATTACATATCCGGAATTCTTAACATTGAAACTACATAGTAATATAACTGTATCTGAGTGTATAAGTGCAATGGCCAAACAAAATTTCTACCTAAAAGTTCGGTATATTTTTTCGAATGAGTAGCTATCACTGTAATTTAGAGTAATAGGGGAAGCAAGTGGTTACCGGGGTGGCAACTTCCCCCGGTCCGGGGTGACCAGCCGACCATGCCTACGTATATATGTATAACAACAAGGAAGCGTCTTGTGTGAACCGTATACTCATGAATCGGTAATCACCATCTTATACACCACAGATTCAGATAAACGACAAATTTAAATATCTAGATCGGATATATCGGAATACATGAATGACGTACACATGAAAAATAGTCATGAACGGACCGCACGGCCGGTAAACTATGAATAATTCAATAAAGACACATGGTATTATCATTTTTCACATCCAAAATCTGGGTGAAGAATTAAAATTTTGGTCGGTCATTCAACTCTGGAAACGAGAAAAAAAAAACAATAGATATATTTTCTGTTATTTCACATGAAACGGAAACGACCGTTAACGCAAATTCTGCTAATGATAATATGTTTTTTGTTTCAGGTGAGTTTGGAGATAAATCACGTAAAAATCCCGTAAGTAATATAAAAATCGACACAATAACTTTCCCTGTCCGTGCGGTGATATATTATGACAGACGATAAACGAGCGACGATATTTTTTTAGACACGTCTAAAAATCGTTCACGTTGAAAAATACAACCAGTAACTCAAATGCAACCATTGAATAATGTAGCACAAGTTACAAAATATTATTTTGTTGTATTACAACAAAACTTGCATTAATGATTATCATGCTCTCTGTCACATTGATCTTAAAAATTTAAATCACTTGCGTGGCTCACGAGAAGTTAATGTATGGTTTGTTTGAATGTGAAATACTGTTCGTATTTACTTTTATCGGAGACCCGATTGTATCTAAACATCGGGTTGAATGTCCTCATTATCGCTCTCTGGTGAATAATATGTGGAACGATTTTCACGCGTGATTCCGCGAATCATTTTCGTCACGAGATTGCGTCATCTGATTGAAATTTTGTCCCATTTTCTGATACTGAATTTCATTTTAAATTCACTTAAATTTCAACGTGTCTGGAGAAAACGACGTGTGCGATATGTGGCGGTCTTTTGAAGCATATTATCTCGAACCGAGTGGAAATTTCGCAATATTTGTGTAAGACAGGTCATATTTGTCCTTGAATATCCTTGTTATATTGCGTAGATGTTGTTCAACTTATTTTCATACCTATTATAATAAATTTATTTGGCAATTTTTTCTTTAATCACACATTTAATATCATCAAATACTTGTCCTAAGAATATGACATAGTTTATATACGAAAAAATAAGATTAAGATAGTCATGGAGAAAGTAGAAAGTAAAAAAACATACAGTCGAACTCTTAACATACTCCTCTTTGAAGTCGGTTAAAAAGTAGCAATACGGAATAATAAAAGTTAAAGAAAATGAAAAAAAAGTGGTAATTGATAATATTCCAAAAGTAAATCAAACAAGTAAATCAAGTAAACTAATTGCGAATAGAGTCGAATCAAAAAAAAACATTTGCTCAGCAACAATAGAGTCCCATTTTGCTAATGATTTTCTTAACACGGTTTATTAAGTTAATTGAAATTCTAGAGTTGTTAAAGGAACAAATGAAGCTGTTTTTGTACCGCGAGGTCAGAGGCGAACAACCTGTCGGGCGACTAGTGAATAACGTCCAATGACATTTTACGGTTTTGCCTTGTTTTGAGCAAAATGTTGAAGTCGATGTCAGATTTTTAATACTATCGTTTTTTGGTGTTTTATCTATTCTAGTTTTGTTTTGGTTATATTTTGATAGGTTGACAATTTGTATTAGAAATCTTATGTTAACAAAATTGTGTCTATCTGGTCTCTAACAATAAATTAATAATTGCAATTTTGTGTATTTCCGACTGTGTTAATATTTACTGCATTACTGATTCTGTTTTTATGTAGAGACTTCTATCTATATACTAATATATAATATTATAAAGAGGAAAGATTTGATTGTTTGTTTGTTAGTTTGCATTGAATAGGCTCCGAAACTACTGAACCGATTTGAAAAATTCTTTCACTAGGAAGCTACACTATCCCCGGGTGACATAGGCTATAATCTATACCTGTGCGAAGCTGGACCGCTAGTGTTGAATAAGTTAATATTCAACATAAAAGACAATTCAACATTAAATTTATATTACTATAAGAAGTCCATTAACTTTGAGTTTGCTTTCTTGTAAAGTATATTATTGCTGTTGTTTTTTTCTAGATATTGAAGTCATAGAAAATCAAATAACAATTCAAATAACCAATTCATCAGTTTGTACAACACAAAATAAACATAGTGTACAAACATGTTTTTGGTGAATAAATTTACTTGTTTTTGGAACATTTGCAATGTGACTTTAGTTTTATCCGTTTTCATAAATATCATAGTTCATTTGAAATGTTTAGATATGAGATGTATAGATGTTAAGGTTGTGCATTGCAATGTTATTATTGATTTATTTATTACTAGCGGTCCGCCCCAGCTTCGCACGGGTATAGATTATAGCCTATGTCACCCGGGAATAGTGTAGCTTCCCGTCAGTGAAAGAATTTTTCAAATCGGTTCAGTAGTTTTGGAGCCTATTCAATGCAAACAAACAAACAATCAAATCTTTCCTCTTTATAATATTAGTATAGACTAGCGGTCCGCCCCAGCTTCGCACGGGTATAGATTATAGCCTATGTCACCCGGGGATAGTGTAGCTTCCAGTCAGTGAAAGAATTTTTCAAATTGGTTCAGTAGTTTCGGAGCCTATTCAATGCAAACAAACAAACAAACAATCAAATCTTTCCTCATTATAATATTAGTATAAGATATACACGCCGACTTATAAAATAACTTATGAAGCAGGAAATTTACGAAAACTCAAATTAATAAATAAAAACTAATACATCAACAAATAAACTAAAAATTATTTACTTAAGTAGTTGTTAAATCTATCTTTTTAAGTATCTTTGGAAATCGTTAATTGGTAATAGTATCTATTTAACTTGGGTTAAAAATGTTGTTTCAAGACTTAAATTTGAAAGCTAGAAAAGTTTATGACAATTTTACACTACAATAAACTTCCTAACATCAGCCGGGTTGGCTGACAAACGCAAATATTTTTAAATATAAAAAAACCGAGGACAATAGATAGTAGGCAGACTAAAGAATATAATAATTTTAAACTAGATGCTTCACCACCAATTATTATTACAAATACCTACGGAATATATAATATAAATGCCTATACAGAACAATTGTAACGCGGCAAGTTCATTGACCCTATTATCTTGGTTCAGACGTATTATTCGTTGCGAATGTGATTCGCAGCTGTTTCGCGAAATGTTTAATTATTTTTTAGTCGCATCTACGGGTATCGCAAAGTAATTTGTTTAAAAGACGTAAACAATTACGTCTATCGGAACGTTTGTCTCGCCTGAGATGAGTTCCTTAGTATTCGTGGAAATAATGAAGAAAAATACATATATAGTCTTATATATATATATATATACTTAAATACATAGATATTGACAACCAAATATAGAACAAACACAAATGTTCATCACATAAATGTTTGTCCTAGGTGGGAATCGAACGAAATTAGGTTCACTACCAACTGGACCAACGGGCTATCTATGTACAATTTACATATTGTGTGTTTTTATGTACGAATTATTACTTCTTTTTGGTAATAAATAATTCAGTAAGTGTTAGCCTAAATAAATTGTCAAGAATCTGAAACGCACAAAAAATACTTTTCGCTTCTGCACTTTTCACTTCTGCTATTGATTATAACTATTATGATGATTTTTCAAAAACAGTAAAAAAAACACATTTTATTTATGTTACACGGGAATTACTCACGTAAGATTAATATTAGGCCGTCTAATGCGGTTGAAACTATAGTCGGAGCAACCGGCTTATTCTTACGTGAGTAATTGCCGTGTAACATAAATAAAATGTGTGAAAACCACGTCAGTTTCAATAATAAAGTAAAAAAACATTTCCCAAGCTATTATTTTATTGTTTAACTCGCAATGTCTTTGTATATTTTGTTTCTGTCATAAATAAATATTTTTCTTTCTTTCTTTCAACAATAATAATATTACAAGCACTAAAATAAGACCAAAAAACTGTTAAATGTTTGTTAACCGTAAGTCGTTTTTAAATCACAGTAAGTTTCTGTAATTAAAAAACGATTTCATTTAATTATAACAGTTAATTGGTCTATTTTTTAAACCTTAATGATTCTTTAGAGTGGCCAACAATTAACTCAATATGCTATTAATATCTACGAAACTAGAAATTAACTAGCACTGGGAACATACATAATATATAAATTGAATTGATCTTAGAAAAATGTATAATCAGTGATTTTAGGAAGATCGCTCGAATAACCGATAACCGATGGGGAAGAAAGGTTCTGGAGTGGAGACCACGAACCGGAAGACGCAGCGTAGGGAGGCCTCCCACTAGATGGACCGACGACATTGTGAGAGTCTCGGGCATCCAGTGGATGCAAAAGGCAGGCTGTCGTTCAGTGTGGAGGTTAAAGGGGGAGGCCTATGTTCAGCAGTGGAGTCTTCTGGCTGATGATGATGATTTTAGGAGTTTTTTATTGACTTACATAAAGTTTAATTTTCTTCAAACACTACAAAATATTTTAGTATCATTTTAATGAAATCAGAAACGACTTATTCAGTAAACCATGTGCAGTTTCAATGCCATCGATCAAAAAGGGTGAAGGAAAATATCGTGAGGAAACCAGCATTACGATCTTGGGGTGTTCAAGTGTAGGGTTAAAAGGTTAATCCTAAAGAAGCAAACGTGTTCCACCTTTGTCCGCATCATCGCTTTCCATCAGGCGAGATCGAGGTCAAACATTAGCCTAGTCCGATGTAAAAAAAATACAAGAACTTCAAAAATTCGAAAACATAGGTGTTGACATTCACCAACATACACTGGGCTAGGTTGGATT
The DNA here is from genome assembly GCA_932305915.1 of Agriopis marginaria. Classification (NCBI taxonomy): domain Eukaryota; kingdom Metazoa; phylum Arthropoda; class Insecta; order Lepidoptera; family Geometridae; genus Agriopis; species Agriopis marginaria. Next base: position 1,303,439 of record OW029932.1, read on the forward strand.
AGGACCCATTCTCTCTCTCTTTCTCTCTCTCTCTCTCTCTCGAGATGGCTTGAGTCCCAGCTGTCAGCGGGAATATCATGGTAGGTTGATGATGATAATGAATAAAGATAATACTATAAATAGTTTGATAAAAGAAATATTTGCATTAAATTTGTTTAAATTATATATTAACTATACCTCATTATGTAATATTCTTTATGAGTTATGACTTTATCTTTGATAGATTATTAACCGATCTTATTATCATTTTCTCCTCGAAAGCTAATAAGGGCCTAGAAACGAACCACTTTCAGTTTATCAGTGCTTATATTACCGACCTAGATTTAGAATAGAATTGCTCGATAACCTACAGTCCATGTTATCTCGATAGAGCCTGTCTATCACTTCCAATAATACTCGATTGACGGTAAATTGTTTAGCTTTTATCGCTACGCAAACAGACAGCACTGATATCACCACCGTTTGTATAATCTGCGGGTTATTGACATATTTAAATTAATACATATATTCGACTATTCGTGTGTCATTTAAATATCAGTTGTAAATAAGCATTAACTATATTCTATATTTAGTGGTCACTTGTAATTCTGTCATGAGGAGGTTTATACATTTTTATTTTATTTTAAATAATAGGTTTGCGTTTGACCGCCTACGTGACTGATGTTAAGGGTCTTGTATACCCTCTGCAGCTCTCTCGCTCGCACATTTTACATTATTGAAGATATAAAATCAATGAGTGTGAATTTCCAAAAAGTAACAAAATCATGTCATGGTGTCTATTGTAACATTACAAACAAAGAAATGTTTGTTTCGATATCTTGTAATTTGAGGGAATAAAATGACACGAGAAATAAAAATCACTTGTTACCATTTTACTGTGTCAAATTAAAATATATCAAATTGACAATTTCTTTGTTCGTAATGTTACGATAGACACCATGACATGATTTTGTTACTTTTTGGAAATTCACACTCATTGATTTTATATCTTTAATAATGTGAAAATGTGCGAGCGAGAGAGCTGCAGAGGGTATACAGGACCCTTAAGCGATGATGCGGCCTACGATGGAACATGTTTGTCTAGATAAAACGAATGCACTCCTGATTTGAAGATACCCAGATTTTATCTAATATAATTGTAATTATTATCTATTATATAGTTGTATAAAAGATCAGATAGAGATGATGGTACATGCAGATGGCATAGCAAGAAAGAGGCCTATACCCAGCAGTGGGATAAGAAAAGCTGTGGATGATGATGATGAATTGTATAAAAGCAAAATACTGACTGATTCACCACGAAATTTTGACATCTACCTGCACAATTTTTTTATAAGAAAAATATCCCCTTATTGATTTGCTAAGAAAGAATTATGCAAAAGACCAAAATCAATGTGGTTAACATTTATAAGAAATTCTACGCGTAACAACTCACGAGCAATAGCTAGTAATACTAGTAGACAATAACTGCAACTTTTATAACTAAAATAGATATAGATAACCAGTTAGCAAGTGGTTTTCTCTAGTGTATCAAAAAACTAAATATTTACAGCTTTGTGTTCCCTAAAATTTGAAAAACTATAAAAGTAATCCATTGAAGTCTTTCTCATTTCTCAATTACACATTGCTATCTATCATCATCATCGTCATTTCAGCCATAGGACGTCTACTGCTGGACATATGATAGGCCTCCCCCATGGATCTCCAAAAGGGCCGGTTGGAAGCGGCCTGCATCCAGCGTTTCCCTGCGGTTTCTTTTAGGTCGTCTGTCCATCTTGTGGGTGGACGTCCTACGCTGCGCTTACCAGTCCGTGGTCTCCATTCCAGAACCTTTCGGCCCCATCGGCCATCTGTTCTGCGTGATATGTGCCCTGCCTACTGCCACTTCAACTTGCTAATCCGGTGGGCTATGTCGGTGCTATCTATCATTTAGTTGAAAATGTTGTGAAAACTTCATATACACGAAAGAACAAGACAAGTATTTACCAGAAGATTTAAGAGTGTCCAAACCGTGTAGGTATATAAATAAACTGGCAATATTCCCGAGAACAGTAAATCTGTTTCACGACGAGTGTCACAATATACAAAAAAAGTGACGAGAAAAAATGTCGGGATTAAAAAGTAGGTTTAAAAATACGGCGTCGACTTCGACGGACTAAAGCAAGGTTTAAACCATGTTTAATCTTTGGTTATCGTCGACGCCCAGCCGCCCGATGCGAGCACCGATGGACGTTTTAATCCTTCGCCCGATGCCAAATATTGTTTAATAAAGGATTTTGTGGATATTGGCAGCAAATTTGATGATAGTTATAAAAAACATAACGTTTTTTATGCATTGAGTCACTAGAAAAATACATAATACGTGTTTTTTAATATAATAACAAAAATATAGAAAATTTTAGTATCAACGGTGAAATCTTACTCGTTTAGTTTGAGACAATATGCGTGAAACAACTAAAACAGAAAAAAACTCAAGTTCGCCTTGTCCAACTTTCCGCGGCTCCCCTAGTCTTTGCCAAAAACATATTTCAGATCTGTGTGGAGCTATAGAGCTAAAGTTGAACGAAATATTTCGCAAATGATATCAAACTTTTTTCTTTCAACTCTACGCTGGTTGCCAAAACACCCATCTCGCACTCTCTTAAGTTTGTTCACTGACTATTTTATAGACATTTTTAGTAGAGTTTTCTGCTTCATCAATTCCGACCCTCTTAGTAGTTACAACGTCATTAACCTTTACATTACCTATAATAACGCCAATCTACGACGCAAATTACCCATCATTGTTCGCATCAAGCTCCTAAAACTGTCATATTTATTAAGAATCACATCTACATCAGAATTAGAAGACTCCCCAATTTTGTTACAGATTACATAGACGATGTTTAATCCCACGTTATCGGTGGACCCAGTCGCTCGATAAATGTCCTTCGCACTGACAATGATAAGTTTCATCGTAATGCGAAAAACTATCGTCCATATGGCAAAAGGAATTAGGGTCCATTTAGATTTCAGCAAACGCAAAAGCAATTTTGGGCCATCATTATTGGGGACGCAATGGATTGACGTTCTGATCCCCATTTTCGTGATAAATGTATATGTGAACTAGTGTTTTTTAGTCACGTTTATTTTAAGTGCAGTCGATAAACTAAAGAAATATGAATGCTAAAGAAGTTGTCTTGTTGAAATTCGTGATCAGACAGGCACGCGCCAAAACTTATTTTCAACAATCGATGAAAGCTTTGGTTACCTATATCTTTATAGATGTTTTTAAAGAGAGATTTATTATAACTTAAGCAGTCGAAGGGGGAAACATTAATCTTCTGTAAACGCTCGGCTAAATTGTTTTAAGGCAAGACTGACAATCCATTTAGGAGTTTCTTGCAAAATAAAAAATAAGTTATTGCTAATGAACCGTAAATAATCGAGAAAAGCGTTGTTACGTTCGAGATGTCAGGAACCGAACCGTTTTAATTCGTAGCTATGCTTGAATCACTGACGATTCCTTCGTCTGGCAATATTTCAAAAGAGCACTTAACAATATTGACATTAGACTGGGATGAGAAATATGGCGTGAAAGGAGAATTATAAGACGTTATAACAGCACCATTTTGAATACATTACTCTTACTTCAGCTTTAAGACTGAAAATAGCATGGTTGTGTTTGCTATTAGTGTCAGTATTGTACATTTCTTATTGATTGACGTTTAGTTTACCGATACAATAATATTTTCGTTTGTTTGTAACATTAACTTGCCTTTGTTTGTCTTTAATTTTAGCATTGACTCTCTTAAGGTTAAAATGTACAACTCATGAATAGTCATGAGTATCTCTAAAGCTTTTTTAATAATATGAAACTTTTAACGTGCTCATCTAATTAAAATATTACCTAGATTTCGGTCCAGAAATTGTTGAAATTTATTTACGAAAAACTTTAATAGAAACACCGTTGCAAAATATAGTCGGCATTAATCAATACAAGTTAGCTGTTTGCTTCAAGACTCATTTGAATCTAAATTGAAGGACAAGTTTTGTACATATTCAATCGAAAACAAGATTGTATTTTTTGTTTACGAACAAACACGAAAAGCGTACGTGAACTATTACCATAGAGATGTATTACATTTCTCCGTGCTATCACCTACGTGTCAGGTTGGTACTCGCACGAACGATGTATCGATGTTGGGGCATTGGGCGAGCAATTTCGACGTACTCGCGTCTTTGAAACCCCCCATTTGTTGCCTTACCTTCGAAAACTCCCTATTCGTTGCCTCCATGCATCGAAATATCGGCTGTTACGAGTTCTTTTCCTTTTGCTACACAAACTGTTTCTTTAGGCGTACCTGTTTCTTGTTCCGTATAAATATTGCAACTGTTTTGTAATATTTTGATGTTTTTTTTTATTGACTTTGACTTTAATTACGTAGCATCTTATTTATTACCATGCTTATAAATGACAAATATTATCCAAATTTTCCATGCTCTAAGTGTTTTCTATATTTTATGAATCAGCGTAATATTCAGTCGCTTAAAAGCAAAATTGTCGACTAAAGTTGGGGTATAAAGCCAGTCTGCATAAGTACCAGCACATCTGGCTCAGGTCGCGACTGTTTTTATTGTCCTGTTATTGCACCAGCATGCGTTTTAGCTTTATTTTTATTTATTAAACCTTTTATAGCTGAATATATTTTCGGAACTCAAATTACTGGCTTAAATTGCAGGAGGTTTTGTTTTATTATTCGGTTTTATTTGCTTTGGTAATCGTAATTATTATTGTATAATATGTGTACCTATGTTTTATATTCAACCTTTGTAATAATATTCTCACAAAAATATATAAAGATAAAAGAAAACTCAACTAATTCTTTTTTTTTGTTCAAGAATCGAAGTAGGTATTTGTTGAGATCTAATATTGCCAACTTCACAATTCCTGCAATTTCCAATGAAAATGAATTCCTTTCAATACGTTTCACGAACGTTATAAGGTTCATGCAATATATTTCTTTATAAAAGATATTTTTGCACTCAATGGAACACATTCTGTCCATAACGTAATCGTCAGGTGATTTCATTTAACAAAGTAACCCCAAAGTAAACCCCTCGCACACCATATGAAATCACGTATTTTAGAAAATCAAATGGTGATTTTTTACTATGCTTGTCTATACATATTATGCATAAAATATTAATGATTTAAGGACAATAAAACTAAAACATCTCCATATCTATATTTTTACAGCCCTAGGGTCTTACTCCTAGCTGTTTCTAGCAATCCAGTTAAAGTAAAGAAAAAAATTTGTGTGACCGATAACCGTATCTGGGCACGTTAAGGTTCATGTTTGCGTGATTTTCCGAACTGCGTGGTTTTAACCTTAGTTTGAGTACGCGTCACGCGTTTTAGTAAATATACAACAAAATTGCCTTTATTATTTCATAAAGATAGAATCCATGGTTTGCGAGTTATTGTCGAACAAACATAATTATAAACATACAAACAGCAATGTGTTCCCTTATACATGTAAGACCACACTTTACTCGGCTAGATAAATAATTAAAAAAATATAAAAGAAAACAGCTTATCGTGTCTTTGGTCTGAAGTGCAAGCGAATTTGCCAAAGTGGATGACTCAAGGATTTGCTGATAATACGTGACGCAACATAAAGCCTATTATTAAAATGCTCCACTTCGAGTCCAGTCAGTGTTGAGTCGATAAAGTGTGCGGAAGCCTTTACCTTTAGTAGACTGCTGTCTACGATAGGCTTTATTCCTTTATATACACGTCGTCATATTAAAGTTTCATTGTGTTAATAGCTATTGATTGATTTGATAGGAGAGTCATTTTATTGATTCTTTTTGTGATTATGCAATTAAAGGTTTAAAATGGTAAGAGTTACATTAAATATTGTTTATTGTTTTATTGTCATATAATAATTAAAAACAAATTAGGAAAAGGCTGGATTACCTTGTATTCTATTTATATGCTGAATCAGACTGACAATGAGATTCAAAATCAGGGTGGCTAGTTAGACCAGACAATGTTTAATTCTGTATATATTTTTTTTACTTTAACAAAAACTAATAACATATAAATAAACTAACATATGTACGCTGTAAAAGGCAAAGACATGAGATACTTCTCCATTCTTATGACCAAGTATGCTACTTTATATGTATGTGCACCTACCATGTTCTGACAAATAAATATTTTGAATTTGAATTTATGAAATGATGCGATACCATGACTAAAAGTAAAAGCTTATCGTGGAATACTAAAACCATATAAAATTAAACTTATATTATTTTTATTATGTCGCAACCACTATGTAATCAAGACCAATATCGCGTTTCCCCCCTAAAATCACTTTTAATGTTCTCTCCCTTTGTGCTACTTGCCTAAATGCCTAGTGAGAAACACTGCGTTATATTAAATTTTAGTGAGATTACTTCCTCTCTACTCACCATCATTTTCTCCACAAAATTTTTTAGGGTGTTGTGTTGTGGGTAAGATAAAAAGTAAACTTAGGGGGCGTTAAAAGATTACAAAACTTTTTTTGTGTCAGCAACATTGTTATTTTTTGCCTTATTCTTTGGTATATGGTGTATTTATTTACTATTCATCATACTTATAAAAATCTAATTTACTAAATATTGTATCTATAAAAAATCAGTAATAGGCTTCATACGGCAAGAGGTCGTAAATTTTTATTTGTTATTTTTTGGGTCACATAGACTTTACGTTTCTTAGCTTGGAAATAGGTGATAGTTGATTGAAATCTGCCTCATGAACTGAATTTTTGCTTACCTTCTTACTTCTACGAGCCTATGGTGTGCTCAGCTTGTGTTTTGTCTTTTTCTGAAATATTTAACTCGCTTGAAAACTCTGATCTCTGCAACTAAATATTTCAATTTCATTCCGCAACCTTACCACGGTAAATATCCCGTAAATAATCATATAACTTTAGTGAACAACCGTGATAGTTTAAAACAGTGTTTTAAATATTTCAAGATGACCCCGAGGAGTATTAATAAAACATCAAGTAGTACGTAAGTTAACTTAGTAAAATTACTGATATATTGATATAGCGATCAATATTGTACCTCTTAATCATAAATAATCATCAATTTTCCATGTGTTCCTAGCGCAGTGCCAATTTTGGCAACATTGTAATTCATCTCGACCTAAAAATAAAGCAACACAAGCAATTTACGACTTCAAATATTTTGATAGACACAAGGTTGACAGGTCAATGAACTCATTCTAGTTGATATCGATTTTTTATAGTGATTTTATCTATTTTAAATAAGTAATATATTATATTATCCATAATATTATTATCCATTTTATTATTCCATTCGACACTGATTGTATCATCTAGACATAAGTTTTTTGTAAAGGTGTCGAATAAAATTTATTTTCTTTCTTTCTTTCTTTCTTTCTTTCTTTCTTTCTTTCTTTCTTTCTTTCTTTCTATCTATTAGATTAAAAAATTGTGAGATTGTCTGTAAAAAAGTGCATTTCTATTCTAAAATTTTACACTTACACATAATAATATATTTAATTAATTACAACTAAATTAAGACTCACTTTAAACCTCACTAAACAAAGTACTCAGATCTCCTTCTATGGATATTTGTTAGAAAATTTTTTGGTACCTAAAAATCAAGTACCTAAAGATTTCAAGTATGGCATTGTATGGTATTTGTATGCCATTGTGCATTCCTATTTCTGCTGCCAAGTTTTTTCTCTAGTTTGAGGATGGCATAAAATATATAAATTGATTAAAACTTCAAACATACCACAATCCATTTATCTTTACAACTCAATACTAGCAATAGTAATCTCAGTAACCAGAGGTATTATTTCTGCGGTGAATCTGAGAGTCATTCTCTCAATTGCCGCATCATTCGTGTTATACAATACGCCTTCGAAGTAATATCTTGTAATAAGCTTCGGATTCCTGCGGTATATGTTGAAATAGATTGTTATAATATGATTAGTTGGATTGTTTCCATTTGCTGTGCTCTTCTTATGTTTTCTCTTAAAATTCCCATCCACATGTTGTGTTACGATCATTAAATAATTTTTCCTGATATCAAGTCATGGACTACTGGTTATTGATTTTTATTATTATTAAATGTTGTGTATCAATACGTAAAATAATGATATTTTATTTTCAGTCGGCTTAAATATGACACAATCGTCTAGAAATCATTATTAATTTGCAGGTTTTATATGTAAATAGAAATTACTTCTCAGTTTATTTTCCTTTACCAGAGTAAAATATGTATTTCTCTTATTCTCTCAAGCAGTAGAGAAATACACATTTTACTTAACATATTTATTATTTGAGTACAAAGTGCACCATTCGTTTCCAATGTACATTTGAAGGTCTATTATAAAATTCTGTTTAGCCATACCTAATAGCTTTTAGTGCATACAGTTCAACGAGGTTGTGAAACGTCTGTTGGAGCTGTTTATTGATTTTGTCCTTTTGCATGTTTATATATACTTGTATAGTGTCTTTATTTAATTATGGTTGATGATATATTTTCTACAATACTGCACTAATGTTTATAATTACAATGCAAACCTGATTCAAAGATGGAAAATTTGCAAAATCAGGGTGCAAAGTTAAATATAAAAAAAACTGAACCAACAATTTTAGGTAAGTTTAAGAGTTAGAGTTAGAGTTTTTAGACTTAATAATTCTAAAATTATAGATTCAGTATTTTAGAAAGATTGAGTTCTTTTCTATCAAAGTAAATTGTATGTGTCTAATTAAATATAAAACTCACCTCTACAAACTTTTTCAATTCATCCTCTAAAGGCTTTTAATAAAGAAAACCGGACAAATTTACGGATCACGGGAAAGGAGACAGCACTGAATGCTTAAAAGCAAAAATACCGAGCGTCCCGACGGAGAAATAAAAGCATAAGCATGTTGCTCCAACACGGAATGAAATGACGGCAGCCGCGGACGAAACAGAATGAATTAAAAGTAAGGGTTTAAACCCGTTGTTTTGTCGCATTTGGCTTTTAGGAGAATTAAAGATTAGGTGGATGGTAGATTTGTTTTGGACGTGGTAGAATAAATAAACATATAATACCAGAAATCTCAAGTTCAAGCTGTAAAATTTTTGTCTCATAAATGTATGATCAAGTTTTTAGTTCTGACTATATTCATCTTCTACTATTATTATTCAGATCAAACATAGCCAAATCTAAATTGCCATTTCTAAAAATGGCAATTTAGAGATATTAAAGATGACTTTTTCTATAAAAGTATAGTTCACTTCTAATAATTAGATTCCGATTCTTCCTTTCCTCTTTTGAGTATTTCTTATTTATCATCCTTGAAAAAATCCACGAAATTGTGTGGTATTCAAACATCAACAAAATTTGCGTTAATTTAAAATATGTTTGCAATTTAAGCAAATTCAAGTCACACCTAAATTTGCTTGCCAATTCGCTATCTGCTAGCCATTTTGCTTGTCCACATGAAGCGACGGCACTGCGATAAATTGTCGCTGGGCTGGCGGAATGACGGGCTGATCCCCTTCATATTTCACAATTTCAGGGAAGGACTCTGTTTTCACACGTTTATGTCTTGTCCAGTTTAGACTGGACAGTCCAAGTTTGTAAAATGAGTTTTAGTTACTTTGACTACTATAAACAAATGATCAAAAACATAAATATTTTTAACATTCATCATCATCAGCCAGAAGACGTCCACTGCTGAACATAGGCCTCCCCTTTAACGTCCACACTGAACGACAGCCTGCCTTTTGCATCTACTGGATGCCCGCGACTCTCACAATGTCGTCGGTCCATCTATTGGGAGGCCTCCCTACGCTGCGTCTTCCGGTTCGTGGTCTCCACTCCAGAACCTTTCTTTCCCATCGGTTATCGGTTCTTCGAGCGATGTGGCCTGCCCATTGCCACTTCAACTTGCAAATTTTAACAGCTATGTCGGTGACTCTAGTTCTTCGGCGAATATCCACGTTTCGGATTTTATCGCGCAAAGAAACTCCGAACATAGCTCTCTCCATTGCCCGCTGTGTGACTGAGTTTTTCCAAAAGGCCAACAGTTAAGGACCACGTCTCAGTACCATATGTCATCACTGGCAACATACACTGGTCAAAGACCTTCGTCTTGAACATTAATTATTTTTTTACATTTGTTTATACTTATTCAAGAAAATTTATTTGCAGGCTTTAAATTCCATAGAGAATGACATAGTGTCAATGAATGGTTTTCTTAAACATGGCCTAATAGTCTAATATAAGTCGTGGTAAATAGTATTGACATAACAAAAGTCACAATCAAATAATAAATGTGCATTATGCGTTCTGCAAACATTTATAATTAGATCTAAAGAGCTTACAGAGGCGTAAGAAGTTATAATTGCAACGAGTCGAGACTAATACAATTGTTAATTAAGTGAACTTGCAACGTCCCGTTTCAAACTCGGCTGACGGTCACAAACTTATCGGGGTTTCAATGGAAATTTATTAGGCCCACCAACTATTTGTCAAAATTGTCCCCCAAAGGATCCCAGCGTCGGAATTCACCAACTATCCTAAACGGCCAATTTGTTTTGAGAACCCTGGGAAATAGGTTAGGATATTCAATCAAACTTTGAAATTAAAACCTGTTTTCAAAGTTCAACCTAAAATGGAACTTCCTACTTTACAACACAATTTGGATCAACAGTTAACTGATAATTTTTTTTATACATAGTTTACGCGTTTGACCACACGTGTGATGTTAGTGACGGGTTTATGATCAAAGATGTAATTTTAGTCCAAAATGCCTAAAATATCAATTTGGATGAACTTTTTACCACCTTTTGAAACTCAGAAGCTCTGGTATTGCTTCTGACTGCTAGTATTGTACAGTTTTATTTGACTCTTTGTTTGCTTTTGAGTAATGTTAAAAAGTACCCCTAAAGGGCAATAATCATAAACACGACAACTTTGAAGAGGTTCATATTCAAAACCGGGGAAGCTATAATGTTATTCATGAATGTTCAAGCCAAAGAGTAAATTGTAACAGAGTGACAACTTCAAGAGGACGCCAAAGCAAAGACAAAAAAATAATACAAGGAAATAGAAAACAACACCTTAACCTAAGTATAAAAACTAACTGCTATATACAATTACATACAGACTTACAAAACAAAACTGAAAACCCCAAACCTAAAAGGCCTTTACAGTGAAATTTTACCAGAATACTAGCAGCATTATTTTAATATTTTGTACTTGTTAAGCACTGGAAAGTGAACTGGAACAAATTTTGTTTAAATCTACAAGGTCTAATTAAAATCTTGCATCATAATAAAAGTTACAAAACTACAAGGCCAAATTTATTTTTGGATTTTTTATGAAGGACATTTGTCTAGCTGCCTCTCTGTTTATCTATATTCCGAGTTAAAGCGAAGTGTTGTGAAATGTCGCTTAGACTTGTAACTTACGAAACAATGATACTAACTTAAACTCGGGATGTAAACTCGGCGTTATCTCACTTTGATGGCGCACATAAACAACAGATACGGTTTATAGTCGACGCCGCGATTTTAAACTTTCTTACGTTTAATTAAAGTATTATATCCATAATAACTACGACAAGTCTTGTCAGTTTCTTTTTTCCTTTGTGGTAAGGATGAAACCCTAAACTAACTCTATAATATTTTCAATTTAAATAACTGACTTCAAAGTTTGTCTATGCAATTTCGTTTACTTAGAGGACATATTTTTTCCAGTTATTTTAATTTAGGAGCCAAATTACTGAAATAATATTGATGAAATTTCTATGGAACTAATCTGAAAATATATTGCATCATTGTTTAACATCAGGCGAGTTGGCGGTGAAACGCAAGCCTATAAAAAAAACAAATAAAAAAATACCATTAGGTTCTGAGATAACAAACATAAAAAATACAACTGAGAACCTCCTCCTTTTTTAAAGTTAGTTAAAAATAAACAATACTAAATATGCTCTTAAAATGTTTTTAATATTTGTTTCGACAGATAATTAATCAGTTAGGACTCAATCTATTAAGCACACAAAACATTTTGAACAAAAAATCTGAAAGTGGCAATGCACCCTGAATGAGTAGACCATACAAGGTTACATGGAATATTAGTAATAAACTAAAAAGAACGGCAGTTTAATCACTATTATGAACAACTTTTACTATGCGACCAAACATGAAATCACGAAAAAATATTATATCGTTGCGTGTGAAATTTTCCATGCAACCCTGTATAACGTTTAAATAAAAAAATACCAGATGATTATTTTTAAAACTGTTTTCTATAATTAGTTTTCGAAGACTAAAAGGTTATTACTGTTTACAATTACAAATGAAAAACCAGATAACTTAACATGAAAATGCAATAAACACGTACAATTTATAACCAGCTACCGACTTAATAATAACAATTATAAACAATAAGTTCAAGGCAAGTAAGTTAACTTCAAAATGTACATAATTATAACTGGTTCACGTGTTACTAACGTATTCTTTCGCATGATGATTGTATCGAAGAATTTTGCATTTTTGAGTAGATTTCACTGTTTTCAGAATTTTATTACAAGCATAAAATATATTCCAATTTTATAGTTAACGACTGACTGGCTCAGATATGACGTTTAATATTATTTTTACTTCATTATTAATTAAACAACGTAGGATCCTAACCACTGGACCGACGACATTGTGGGAGTCGCGGCATCCAGTGGATGCAGGTGGTAGGCTGTCATTCACTGTGGAGGCCAAAGGGGGAGGCCTATGTTCAACAGTGGACGTCTTCTGGCTGATGATGATAAATTATTTAAAATTAAGCGTCCTTAAACACACAAATAACTATACGTTATTTTAGCTCATAAGCCTCATAAACGTTTTGTGCAGCCAGGATAAAGACGAAATCTAATAAGTGAAAATAAAAGATATTTTGAAAGTTTAAGCAAAAAAATATGTTTGTTTCTATAGATAAACCGATTGTTATAAACTAAAATAAAAACAACGAAAAAACATTGTCTACCGATTTATCTACTTATATAGCTTCTTATAATTTAATTTGCAATACACAACACTATAATTATATAGTTTGTAATGTTGCAACATCATTCTTCTCATTTATTGTTGGCAGAATACACAAAACAATAAATAATTGTGGTGTTAACCATTTAACAGGCTCCATCGTAGACTGCATCGTCGCTTAACATCAGGCGAGGTGGCGGCCAAGCGCAAGCCTATCTACTATAAAAAAGAAAAAAAAAAAAAAAAACACTCCAGATTGGGAGTAGTATGTTTATGATTATAGTTCCGAACTATAATCATAAACATAAAAAATGCTAGCTGAGTATTTTTTTCCTAGAATTATGGGGATTTTCTGACATAAATATTTTTTTTTCTCTCTTTAGCGTTCTGTGAAATCCTGTGCATGTTTGCTATCAAAAACACGCAAACATCACTAGAGAAGTCCTTAATTTCAAATGTTTTATTGCAAATTATAACAGAAGTCTACCTTTCAGTCAGACGTCTTAGTGGTTTTTGCACTACACCAATCATTATGAGATCGCATCTAGCTGCATGCCTGTACTATATGCAAATGAATCATTACCTCACCTTATTTTCTGAGTAACCTTGGAAACTTTGTAATTATGTGAAACAGAATTCTGATTCTGACTGTTACAATTTTACATTTTGGTTCGCCTTAAAATCATTACTTATGTGGAGTTTTTTAAATGTGATTATTAAGATTATATGGAATTAACTGTCTATTTTATATCGAATAGGTAGTTAGCAGAAGGTTTTGACTAACTGTCAGTAAGTACTTAAATAAATAATAAACAGCCTACGAAAGCCTCCAGTACTATAAAACTCAAAACAATATAATGATATAAACTCAAGACGTCTTCGACCTGAACTATTTTATTACTTTTTTGTTGTTTATTTCATACTTTTTCCGACATATTATGCCGGAGTCATTTTAATCTTAATTCAAATTCAAATTGTTTATTTTAAGTTACCATGGACTCGGCAATATTCGTACAAAGCATTAGGTATAAAAATAATTGTAAAAATGTCAGTGGAAAGTCAAAATAAAAATACAATTTTGTTACATTAATCTGCCCAAAAAGTTTTTCGGTCTATGTAAGAAAATGTGTTTGTCTGTTTTTATACTACCTCATGAAATCTAAACGGTTCGACAAATTTACAACTGCAGTGTCCTTAAATTTGTAAAAAAAAACATACATTGCAGTCGGATTTTTTTTTCTAATAATAAACTTTTTTTACACGTCGTGGAGGCGATGTGGATTATCCAAGTATTGTGGAATTTTCTCGAAAGTTTTACATACAAAATAACTTTTTTTGTTGTAGCTAAAACAAACTGACTTCATTCAAACAATTGTAGCGCAGTCACTCATTCTAAAATTGACCAAGACGCTCTACATTTCATCTCAAATAACTATCAAAGTAAAAACTCTAAAATAGACGAGAGTTATATAGATAATCACACTTGCGTGCACCATTTGCCTCACATTTTTGAATTTGATTAAATCTTTCAAACTTTATTTCCACTCCCAGAAGTGTACAACTTGTATCTCTATTTTCTTCTATATCCTTAGTAAAGCTTCATATTAAGTCTTAGCTGCGTGGAGAGGTGTTTTCGCAAAATTATCTCCAAGTTTTTACTTGAAAACTTGAAACATTGACAGCGGGAGAATTTAATGGAATAACCACAGTGTAGTTATTGACAGTAAGTAAAATTCTCAGTTGATAACAATTTTATCATTTATCATCTGATTGTTGACGCTGTGACTATGGTGTTTAACCCAATAGAGTCCCGCAAATGCACTATTGGAGTTAACTTTAAAAAAAATAGTTTGGTTCGCTTTTTCCTCTAAAATTGCTGCATTGTGGAGTGTTCCATTGCTAAATATAATTGTTGTTGAATTTTAAATATTCAATTTATTGTACAAGTACTTAAAAATCAAAGGTGCAAAGCAAAGTTTCAGAATGATTTCGAAATTAATGTTTCCAAGCTTATTAACTGTGGAAATACTGAGATGACTACGGAATTTAGTAAATCCCGCAAATAGCTGGCACCTTAATTCAACAAAATAAGGTAACACCGCGACGTCGAGTCACATAATTAACGTTTTGGTTTACTTGACTTTAAGCATATTTTTGTCACCACCAAAACTTTTCAGTATTTCCTTTACTTAACGTTTTTCATTAACCGTCTTGTAATCTGCATTCACTTTAATATGTACAATATTATTATCAATAGAACTTCAATTTTATTAAGAGTTTTCTTTTCTGGGTTTGTGGGCAATACCAGTTAGCTAGAATTTTGATATATTTATTTCAGTTTTATTGATTTCATGTTTCTTATATGATACCCGATTCGAGTAGGTACATACCACCACCAATAAATTCTTTTCTACAGCCGCAAAAAGAAAACAAATTCAGTTTGAAAATCTGATCACCTTAGTGAATTCTATGAGAAAAGTAGTTGTTATCTAAAGTGTTTTAGAAGCAATTATAATCAATTAACATTTTATCAACACAACCTTCAAGAAAAGTACTCTACTATTCCACTCAAACTGATGCATTTTAATTCCATTCAACTGTCCCCAGATACGAGAACACTCAATTAAATTACGAGCCAGTTTTGTCACGTACCTAATTTCCCTAAAACCCTTTCTCTTGTACAAAACGACCTATCTTTTAAATGTCAAAACGTTCCATCTTTTTACGTCTGCTTTCCACTGTAAGAAAAGTGAGGTACGATATTTTGTGACTTGTTTCACGTTCTTAACTATAAAGTACTTTAGTGCTATTCCCTGTCTGTACTGAGCTATAATGTATTTCATTAAAGACGAGAGGTATACATTTTTTTATTAAATTAGCGTTTGATCTGAATTTGCTCTAGTTCTCAATTTCTCAAACCGATGTTATTTATCATTAGATAAAAAATTGTTTTTAGTTTATGGTTTTGCTCGCATGGACAATTTCTTCAGGAACAGTAGGCCTAGTATGACGTGGGCAAATTGTTTTTATCCGCACAGAAACGCGAAAGAGCTAGATTATGGTTATACGTCTGTCTTCTCGCGGGATAAAAACGATGGAAAGACCATGTCTTCATGGCCCGTGCTAGGCCTGCAGTAAATTTTTTCGAGATAAAAAGTCACTCTCCGACTTTAAAACTATATCAATTGAAAAAAATCGCGTTGATCCGTTGCTCCGTGAATGTATAAGATACAAACAGACACTCTTTTGCATTTCTAATATTACTAAAAATAAGTCTGCGTATACTACAACTTCGTAACCTTGGCATGATAGCCACTACTGATTGCCACCGCGTCCCTGCCTTCGCCAAAATTGCAACTAGCTATTACTAACCATTACCATTTTGTTACTTTAATCTGCCCAAAAAGAAGATTAAGTTTTTCGGTCTATGTAAGATAATGTGTTTAACTAGTTACTGATTCTTTTGTGTGATATGATTTCATATTAAAGAGTCCGCTTTGCTTGCTGTGGAGTGCTTCCCTTTGTATGTCAAAATGTCTCATTTTTTCCCAACACGTACTATAATTCTATTTCTTCTCATTACGAATGATGTTTATCTGTTCATGCGCTCTATGGTCCGTCTCCATCCGTCACGAGTCGTCTGGATCTTATCGGTTGATGCCACACGGTACAATACCTTTGAATAGACAGTATGAGGTACGTCGTCACAATCTTTTATAGTTATTTTTTTTATTTGTTTAATTTTATTTCCTCTTAAATAATTTTTCTAAAGAATAAGTGGCAAACAAGCTACGGGCCACCTGATGGTAAGTGGTAACCGCTGCTTATAGACATCTACAATACCCGGGGCATTGTCAGTACGTTGCCTACCTTTGAGGACTCTATTCACCCTTCGTTTCACTCTATTTTCCATTCGTCACTCTTAATTTGGAGAGCTAACTGATTATTTGTAGGTATCTTTTAAGTTTCTGGTTACTTAATTACCTCGGTATTACTCAGATTATCTAAGTTACTACCTACATAATAAACATAGTCATATGTTTTCCTGTTTTCGGTTTTCTTATGTTTTGCTGAAGTATGTGAATGATAGGCAAATCAAATCCCACAATAGTGGTTAGCATTATGACTCAACAAATTAAGTTTGGTTTTAATAATAATCACAATGAGTCAAAGAACGTAAGAGGTACTTTGGCGTAGTTTCACCACTGGCGTAAAATAAGGTTCCTTAAAAAGCCACTTTGACGTAGAATTTTCTGTCGATGTCCAGTGTTATTAAAATATTCATTTAAAGTGTCATGTTATTTTGCTATAGTTTATTATGATATCACTTTGACATAGAATTCCCTACTGTTTTCCATAATATTATAAGTTTGTATTTTAGTGACGTTTTTGGACGTCAATTTCACCGTCATTTTTACCGTTATTGTGTGGCGTTTAGGCTTCGTGACGTTGATATTTTCGTGTTAAATTGATGTTCATGGCATCCACTTTTAAACGACGGTTGCTATTAGGACGGCAGAGTCTCAAAGATGAATTCGTCATGTTTTGTACCGTCACAGATTTGTATAAAAACATTTAACCGTTTTAAACTCTTTTTTCACTTACCTACTTAATCTGTTTTAATAGAGCTGCATAAACCATTTTCAATAAGCTTATTTGAAATTTATTGTGCTTTTCTGCTTATGGTAAAAACTACATTAAAATTATACAAAATATCATCCGGATTTGAAAATTACAGTTAAAATCAGTTTTCAATAAAAAAAAAAAACTATAATTGACAACTGTAAAGTTAAAATTTTTATTCTGTATTGTTTATTGCAAATATGTACACTTTATTCTTCTAAAAACCAAGTTTAGAGTACATTATATGATATACCCAGCATAAAGGGTGCCGCAGTTTATGTTGTGGCTGGTCACAAACCAGACACCCTGAATAAACTTAAAACACTTAGAAGCGCTGCTTCAGAAAGAGTTTGGAACACAAATATCTTTATTTCGTTGAAAGTATAAACATTACAAAACTTTCTTCTAATTTCTAAAGTAAATGTTACAAAAATATATTAACAAAGTTTCATCCTAAGGAAGAAACTCAGACCTTTACACTGGCAATAATAGTACTCATTATGCATACGTACTAACTTACTAAGTTCGCGAAATTTCATACTCGCTTCCGAGAGCGTCTAGGTGTTTCATACGAAGCTTCCAGAAGCGTCTAGGTGTTATTTCGGAAACTTTGATTCGCATACGTTAAAGTTCTTGAAAGTTTCAGCTCTGAATGGGATTGAAAAGTGAATTTATGATTGCTTTAAGTTTTTCGCAGTTGGTGTGGTTTTATTTTTCATTTTCATCCATTGTAAGCTGTTTTAATAGCTATATAATATGTTCGAGTGTACTACTAAAATATGCAATATATTTATCACTAGCTGCGCCTCGCGGATTCACCCGCGTAATGATGAAAAATGGTGATGATGATGATGATAAGTAGCCTTTGTCACTCTCGGGCTCTTGAACTATACCCATCGGTACCCCAAAAGTTAGGTCGATCCGTTGTTCCGTTGCAGCGTGAAAGAGGAACAAACAAACCAACAAACAAACACACTTTCGCATTTATAATATTAGTATGATATCTAGTAGTATGTTTTAGAATAGCTCCACATAATAGCTGGCTTACTTATAGACTCTTAAATTAACAGTGTCAATTAGTAAACAGTGTAGGTAAAATTTGTAAATTTACTTTCATTTCAATTAGCGATATTCTTGATTTTTTTGGTGTTTTCTTTCTTTCTTTTTTTACTCGTAAGTTCTCGACTAAAAACCAATATATGTATTTTACTACTAAATTACCCAAGTTACAAATTTAATAATAAAAATACAATAGAATATATAAATTTATTACATAAGAAAGAGTGCTACTTTAATATAAGAAAGAGAAATAACTGATAGCAAAAATATGAAGCTACTAACAAATCCACGTAATCTCCATTTGCAACTTCCACTATGAGAAACCTTTCAAACAATACCAAAGAACAACAACCACTTAAAAACGTTTTCCATTCATCGAGACTTGGAACTCGCAAACTCCTGAATCCTCTCCGAGGATGTTTCCAACTCGCGTTAATCTTCAGAATGCCGTCTGCTTTAATGATATTGCAAATTGTGTTACTACTGCAACATTTTGTTCGGGGTTTGGTTCCAATGGAGAGGCAGCGGAGATTTTAAGAGAGGTATTTCAAAAACAACAAAATATTAAAGAAAAGGAAGAAACACATAGAAGAATACATATAACTAGGGCTAAAGTTTTACAAAAGAAATGAAAGGAAAATGTGTGAATATTGCATTTACCATTATTTTCCTTCCTTCTTCATTGTACATTATTTGCTAAATCACATCACACTAATATTATAAATGCAAAAGCGTGTGTCTGTATGTGTGTGTGTAGGTGTGTGTTACTCCTTCACACTGAATTGGCTGGGCGGATTTGGATGGAGTTTTGAATATAGATAGCTTATCCTGGATTAACACACAGGCTACTTTTCACCATCATTACTACGTGGGTGAAAACGCGGGCGCGGGTAGTTTGTAATAGCAATATGAAATAGTTTAAAACGCTACTGAAAGCGATAAGCTAGTTAATAAGACTTATTAAGAAAGCCATGAATATTTGTTTTAAATGTTTACCGGGGCTTATCACGTATTATTTAATATTGGTAAAAAAAAAAATATGTACCTTTCGCTCGACGTTTCGACCATGTTACAATAGCCGTGGTCAACGAGCTGACTACATTTAAAACATGTGTTCAAATCGCGAAAGTTTAAAAAAAAAAATTGCCATGAATATTATCACTGTGTGAGACATTGTAAGAATTAATTAAAAGTTAAGTAAATAGACTTAGTAAAAGTTAAAAAAGTAGGGTGTTGAGCTACAAAATCGTTTGTGTAAATTTTTTATTATTAGGTGACCTCAGAGAAAATGACCACAGTATCTATAACTACTTCGTTCAACATTCATAACTTTGTTTTTACGATGTTGGATATTTTCACCTGACTCCAGTTGTTATGAGTTTTGTTACTTTTAACTGCGGTTGGAAGACGAATTTGCTTTGTTTTTGTTAGCCATGAGTCATTTATACAACAAACTCAGAACTTTCGTTTATTCATGATTGAGCATTTTGTTACAGCATAAAGCATCAAAAAGATTGCTTTTTGCAGAAATGTAAGCCAAGTACATATATATATATGTAACTTACAAAATTTCGCGTTTTTAATGAAGTGCGATCAGAAGTAGCCTATTTAAAACGTAAAGCACAGCGACGGAGCGCATAGGCGTAGAGGGGCGAGGGAGGCGCGGGCGGAGGGTGCCGGATTATTGGACGTATTGGTCTATTGAAGTGCCGGATTAGTGAGATTATACTTTATATATATGTAACTTACAAAATTTTGCGTTTTTAATGAAGTGCGATCAGAAGTAGCCTATTTAAAACTTAAAGCACAGCGACGGAGCGCATAGGCGTAGAGGGGCGAGGGAGGCGCGGGCAGAGGGTGCCGGATTATTGGACGTATCGGTCTATTGAAGTGCCGGATTAGTGAGATTATACTGTAATAGTTTTTATCTATTATATACTTGTTAGAAAATTTGTTAAAAATCTCCAACTTTTATGCAAAGAATTATTATTTCACAATAGGAATACTATTCATTTCTCTGTCAATTTGTTTATTTGTCAAACAAACGAAACAAAACTCGATACATTCGGAAGCCATACATCCCCGTAAGAGATATAAAAATTCAAACTTTTCCAGACTCGAAGCAAACATCAAAACATACAAATGCAGGGTATATTTATCATGTCATAAACTGAACAAATGACTCGGCGATCGATGCAGAAGCATTGGTGCATCGCTCTCATAAACCGAGCACACGGATGGAATGAACACGAATGTACACGAATATAAAATAACCAAAGCAATATAGTACGGGAGAATTGAATTTGGACGAACTTTTAGACAAAAGTAAAAAAAAAATTGTGCGTGGAGTCCCTCCGCGCGAAAGAAGTGAAACTCTCGCTCTGTCTCTTTCTATTCCCCCTCCATGGTAGCGTTAAACATTTAACGCAACCTTGTTGGAATTCGCATGTTCTGCCATCTATGCAAATATTAGTGAACTAATAAACTATGAGAGGGATGTACAAGTTTCAAAATTTCCTCATAGATGGCATCTAAAACTCTCGCCCTGTTTCTTTCTATTCCCCCTCCATGGTAGTGTTAAATGTTTAACGCAACCGTGTTGGAAGTCGCATAAGAAGTTTCACTTCAAAAATTAAAATAAAATTCACAAAATTTATGGAACTCAAAACAAATAATTATCATGTTATTCTGTTTAAAATTACAGTGATGAAAATTTATAGAAATAAAATGGTAATAAACAATTAATATTGCATTACAAAATTAGGTTATGCAATATATTTAATGCATAGTTGTAAAGTAAAGTTGTACTAGACTTATTTTAAATTCTACAAAACTTTCCACTTAAATTCTGTTAACGTAACAAATTGCTACAACAAAACACAATAGAAACATGACTCCCATAGAAACAGGTTTAATCTGATCCAAGCGTGACACAAAAAAACTTCACTTACACAAATTCATAAACACGAGCAAGATCTGATACAAAATATACAATATACACACTAAATCATCCGAAACCGCTATTTTTCAAAGTAGCCCCAGAATAATGAGCTTTTGTTCGTAAACTTTTCCCATCAGACCTTAAGGTCACAAGGTTTGATCTATTCAAGCCGATAGCACTTTCAATAAACATCGTGCGGTCGGACATATAAAAACTTTACTTGGTACCCAGCGCATGTGAGTGTACGTGACGTGTTAGCTAATCTATGCGCAGATGGGGTAACGGTTAGAATTTTATTATGCCTATGACGAGTGAGACTTATTGAGTGAGGGGTTATTTGGTTTTGTTTCCAAATGGAATTGATTTCATTTTACCTAATCAAAATTAAATCAAAATATATTTGTTGCAGTTTGTTGGTAAACTTAGATGTAATACAGAATATAGTCAAACAAACTTGTCTCTAAATGGACATGCAATATTGGCAAAAAATCTAAATTTAATTCCTATTGATATACACTTCCGATTAATTATGCGAATTGCTAGTTAACTATATTTAAACGAATGACTTTTATAATATATTTATAATATTTACTAAAATTGTATGTGTGGCAAAGTTAGATGTGTGGTCTAAATTTTAACAGGGAATAAATATAAATAAAGATGTTATTTTCATTCCTTCTTTACTCCGTAGTCATGAAATTCCCCTGTCGTTTTCCAGTCACACGTTCAAGCTACAAAACGTCAAAGCCTTCAAATCGATCCCTGTCGCTTCTACGTCAAATTTCTGCTCTATGACAGCCTTCAGCGGAGCCGCTCGAACGGAATACATTATATGCAGGAAATCACGAGCAAGTCCACTAACCAATTTATCTTCGAAAATCATAAATTCTAGTGTATAATGATATTTTGCATCCGATATTTTGATATGTTTATTCGGTTTAGTCCTTTTGGGTCAGCGAGGGCGACATGGTTTTGCATTTTAGAAGTTATACTTCGTAAAGGTACGAATACTTTACTGCATTAGTGCACGGTACCTTTATACATGTTGTGAGGAACATAATTTTAATTTAAACTTTTCGAACATGCGAACCATTCCACTATGAATGTAATGATTTTATCAAACATCAAACTCGCCGGAGGAAGGTTTAAAAATATTATGTTTGCCGTTTCAACATTCTTCAGATAGTGGATAAATTGAGTAAACCGCATTGTCAGTGAAAACAGAACTTTAAGTCTTAAATCAACTCTTAGAATACAAAAGCAAACTTTTAAGTCTGTTTGATTAAAAGTTTGCTGTTTTAAGTGTATTATACTAAGTTTTCTGGTACTATGAATTTGCTTTCTACATTTTAGAAATCGTTTTAACTTGTTATCTCAAGATAATTCAAAATAATTCATGATAATTATGAATTTGTTTTTTTTTCCAACCCGCACTGGGCCAGCGTCGTGGATATGGCCCAATCACCCTTTCAGGGGTAAGCTAAAAGGCTGATTAAGATAAATATGAATTTGAGATATTTCAAAATATGTAGTACCATACAGCTAAGTAGCTATGACGATTACATCTTATATTATCTCCTTAAACACTATAATTACTAAATTATCATTGGACGTCGCTTAGTGTTGATAAACTAAAGTAGTAGGTACTTGGTAAAGTGTTATAGTTTTAAAAAAATATTGAGATAATTAGATCATGAAAGCGTTAAACCTAAGTAAAATTACAAAACTTATACAATTTAATCTAACTATATTCATAATACTGTACTAAGTAAAGCTATCTGATATGGTAGTATTCAGTTAAATGTTAAACTTTAAGGTAAAATTACCCCAAGATAATTTTGAAACGGTAGCAAGGTTAATAAAAAAGAACTAAGTGTGGCTCGATACACATCTGAGAGCACCGTTAAGTGCATATTCCAGTTTCAAGTCACTGGGTCAACTTAGAAACGGCCCGTGGTCAGGAATAGCACATTAAACATGACAATTATCGATTACTATCCACTTAACGTCGAGGTGAAACTTTATGATAAGTAAAACCAGATTCCTGTGTAGTTTTCCGTGCAGTGCTAAAGTTAGATTGGAATTTGCAGTTTCTGAGATATCACGATCGCGTTTACTTATTTCTAGGATAATTGTCTTCTATGTGATTTGAATATAAAATTTTAGCATATTAGTAAGAGATATTTCTTTGATCTAATTATGATAGATGGTTTGTGAAATAAAGAATGTAAAGACCTATTAAAAAGACAAGTAAAAATTTATAATTTTTTATGTTTTAATAATTGAAACATATTTATAAGATACTAGCTGACCTGACAGATGTTGTCCTGTCTTAGAACTGTCAAACACGCGAAGTTAAAATTGTAAATCTTATTTTTTACACCTTGGGTTACACTATTGGAGTTTTAATAAGGATCCCTATTTTTTAAAAATATAATTATAGCCTATGTTCCCCGGGGATAGTGTAGCTTCCTACCAGTTCAGTTGTTTTGGAGCCTTTTCATTGCAAAAAAACAAACAAACAAACAGTCAAATCTTTCCTCTTCATAATATTAGTGTAGATAATTTTACTCAAATACAGTGAATGTAGTAATAATAACTTGCCTTACGCATTTTTGTAAGGATAACAGGTTTGTGTTTCTATTTTCTGAATGTTACTTCTCTTTGATTTATATTATCAACCGATACGCCTCCAGCTATCACATCGAAATTATTTAAAAGAAAAACATACCTACCTACAATTTTTCTTGTCTATCTTTTTTCTATCCATTTATCATTACTAATGAGTAAGAAAATAACTGAATTACTAATAAACAATAAGCAAACAAAATTGATTTTAAGGCCTAAGGCAATTAACACAGAAAATTAATGAAGCTATCAAATAATTTATATCAGGCAATCCAAGGGCTTTATTAAATGTAGTTAAATGGAATTTATAATATTATGCGTGTACTTGTACTTCCATGAATAATAAAACTTGCAGTATTAAAAATAGAAATTGTGACGACTCATTGCTTGTATCTAGACATAATTAGTGAGAATTTTTCATATGAAAAATTAAGTTATATGCTAAAATATGTTTTTAGATAAAATATTATTTAGATCAAAAATATATCATGGATTTTGCTACAATGTTTTCATAGCATGCCAAAACAATGAAATAAGAAAATTATTTATTTGCAAATTACTAACATAAAACATTTTATATTAAGGCCACATTTATACTTCTTTTTTTTCTGCAAAATACCACCACTAAATAATTATAAAAATGCCACAGGCTAGGTTTATATCTAATATCATGAGGAAGGTCATCCAACCAGTAATGTAATAATATAAATGTTTTCGTTAGGTATAATAAATTTCGAAACTATTTTAATAATTTGAATTAATTTATTTCTATTTTAATCGACTTATAAAATAACTTATAAAACAGAAAATTAACATGAAGCTTCTGGCTTCAGTGGCCCAACTGCCCATGGTCTCCACGGCAATCGGTACAAAAACACGTGCAGAACCAGGGCAGCAGGGACTAGTCAGTTGCGCAGGGAGGGAACTCATTTTAGTAGATATTTTAATAATAACCGTAAGTGTAGGTAAGTACTTTTCAAATTCAAATTAAAAATATTTATTTTGCGGAAACATACTTATGTACCTAACTACATAAAATCGACCCATGAAACATTACTAGCAAAAAAAAATAATTAAAATGTATAAATACATTATGATAAAGATGCAAGATGCTGGTTGCATTATTCGTTTTTTTGTTTGTTTTCTCTATGAGTTGATAAATTCCACATATGTATTACATTGTACGAAGATTTTGGTAAAATACATTATTTTTATTGTATTTTACCAAAATCTTCGTACAATGTAATACATGTGTGTAATTTATCAACTCATATACCTAAATATATTTATTTTTTACTTTTGAATGTTGATAAATTCCACATATGTATTACATTGTACGAAAATTTAGGTAAAATATAATACAAATATTGTATTTTACCAAAATTTTTATGTATTACATTGTATGAAGATTTAGGTAAAATACAATACAAATATTGTATTTTACCAAAATCTTCGTACAATGTAATACATATGTGGAATTTATCAACATTCAAAAGTAAAAAATAAATATATTTAGGTTCATATTATTCTCTATCAAAATAAATTGAGAGCAATTCAATCCCACTTCACTAATAACAAGTTATGAAATCAAGAGGTTCGTTCTCGCGACCTCTTTGCCGTGACTTTGATTCATTATATCCATTGTATCATTTGGTTCGGTTGTTTAATCTATTTTTAGTATTTCATCTACATTTTTTGTAAATTGCTTAATTTTATTGATGAACTTTTCAAGATTGCTTCTTGTGAGTTTACATTTATGCCTTTTTTTATAGAGGACTAATAATTAATTTATGTTCTTAATTCCTTGTAAATCTTTGCTCGTGTTTGTTTAAGGGTTTATCGTAAAAACAATGCTTGTGTTCCGTACCCCCTTAATGTTACCTATTTTAAGGTTTACGTAACTTTATATAACATATTTAATTTATTTGGAAGTTTATTTTAGTCTTATAGACTTTATTGTATTTTAAAACTTTATATCAGACCAATGAAGGCCAAAGCAATAAAGTTTATTGTCAGATTTAACAACACCTTATTAATGTCCTCATATTCATGTCGAGGGGAAAATTATTAAAATTGAGTAAGAAATAATCTCAGTGAATAAAGTTAGGTAGTCAACAGCCTTGACTTTTCAATTTTATACTTCAATTAGAATATATATGTTTCAAGGTTTTGCCTGTAACTTATTTTGTGCAGTTATAAAAATAGGCAAATGATTCATCATTGTTCACGACGAAAATGACACGTAGGAAATAATGATTATAAATCTATTTCAGTCATTTTAACAAGTTTTTAACTAAAATAAAATATGGCTTATGTTAGGTATCTAACATCAAGTTTATTTAAACAAAATACAAGCTAAAACTAAAACTACAAATACATGTATAAAAAAATAAAATAAAAACACATGTACATACATGTTTTAAATACAGTTAGACTGCCTATAGACCGTTCAAGGTCTAAAGACAATCAAAATGCTCAAGCCCACTACCAGTTGGCAGCGTACCCAGCATGCTGGCGACATTACCACGTTGAATGGCAATGTTTATGAGTTGAGCCAGAAACTCACCAGCATTTTGGTCACGCGTCGCATTAACCAGGCGCTCTGGAAGATTTTTGAAAATGAGGTGAGCTCCCGGTCCCCAAGGGCCCAATGTCTCGACCCCAAACAGTTTATTTAGTTTAGTAAGTCTTAAATGGATCTATATTTATATTCTATATGTATACAATTACAATGTTAGTTAATTCTTGCATTTAAGAAACACAAGATTCATTGCCGTCGTACAAAAAACGTACGTGTTACATGTAATTTGAAAAGACCTCGCTCCGAATGTTGCGCGGTACGATCTTTAAAGGTGACTCCAAATTTTGATTACTCCAAGAACAATGATAAAAAATCGATTGTTACTGCCCGTCCAAAACCCAACCCGACACGGTTAAATTGAGAACTAAATTAAGTAGTTTGCACATTTAGCATTTTACTATATTTTTTTATCGCAGTGTTGACGATTCACGTCGGTAGCCGTTTCGGACAGCCTGTATCAGAAAAGGGAGTTTGGTCACGTATTGCTTACTTTTGGTACAAAAATAACCTTTATTTTTTATTCCGGTAAGAATGAAACGTGCTTATTTTAAAACGGTTTTATATAAATGTACGTTTTCCATAAAAAAATTGTGGCCACTGGTAATAAACTGTCCTTGTTGTCATTTACAATGAAAAAGTTGTTGGAAAAAGATAGGTCAAGAATAAGTGTAGGCAGAAATTGAAGTAATGCCTCAAGTTAATATTTATTATAAAATTAGAAAATTCAATAATATGAGAGATATCACATTGAAAATATTGAAACACACACACACACAATCAGCAGCCACTAAACGTCCACTGCTGGACAAAGGCCTCCCTCTTAGAAAGGGGTGTTGCCATAATCCCCACGCTTGGCAGATACAAAAACTAAACGAATATTGAAACAATGGCATACAATCTTTACCTTCCTTCTGTGATAGTCATGTAAAAACTACTTAGTTTTGCATTAAAATACAACCCAAAATAGACTTGCTAACTATTATACACAACAATATGGCCAAAATATAACTATCCAGTGAACGAAACTAACTAACTAATGTTTTGATATGTAATGTACACTAAATAATTGACATAAAATCGAGACTAGGTACTAGGTATAGATAAAATGATAATAATTGCTTATACATATAGGTAGAAATAAACATCTAATTAAAGTATAAAATACAACCAAACCAAAATATGATTCTAACAATATTCTAACTTAGACATAATTTCGTATTTTTTTTTAACTTTAACAAAACTAATAATAATATATATAAAAAACTAACATTTGTACGCTGTAACAGGCAAGGACATGAGATACGTCTCCATTATTACGACCATGTATGCTACTCTATATGTATGTGTACCTACCATGTTCTGACAAATAAATATTTTGAATTTGAATTTAACTAATTGAAAAAGAAAAATTAAATGTTTTTAACGCGAGTATTTTACATTATTTTAATTCCTGATGTTTTGAATAATTTGCAAATTGCAGTGTCCAAGGTCACCAAGACGAATACTATTTAACGGAAGTCTATAGAAATTTTATTCCCCTAAACTCGTTAAAAGTTAAACCTCATCACCATCATCATCATCAGCCAGAAGACGTCCACTGCTGAACATAGGCCTCCCCCTTTAACCTCCACACTGAACGACAGCCTGCCTTTTGCATCCACTGGATGCCCGCGACTCTCACAATGTCGTCGGTCCATCTAGTGGGAGGCCTCCCTACGCTGCGTCTTCCGGTTCGTAGTCTCCACTCCAGAACCTTTCTTCCCCATCGGTTAAAAGTTAAACCTAAGAAATAAAAAATGACCTATAATACCTACGTATAATAATCATAATATATTATCGTAATATGTAAAATAAATTAAGTTTCCAAAACAAATATAGCAGAAACCGCAGACAGGCAGCACAGCGTATATTATTATGTAAATTAATCAATTGTAGCATTAACTTAGCGACTCCATTGTAATATTGAAATGAGCACTCTGCACCACAGACTACTCTAAACAATAAAATTCGACTAACGAATTATAAATTCTCGAATAACGAATATGTACAATATAATACAATATTTCTTTATTACACAGAAAATACAAATGAAACTTAAACTAAGATAGAAAACAAATATACGGCAGCATAATGGGTGGCCTTATCGCCTAAAGCAAATAAAATGTAATTAGAACCAAACAATTCTAATTTCAAATACGTTATGTAAATAGTTCCACAGCCGGAAAAAAGCTTCTCCCATGTCTTTCCCGAACTTTCTTTTTTTTTACTATACAGTGAAATATCGTAATGGTTTTATTATGGTTAGTAATGAAAACTGCACCAGTAAAACGGACTATATATTGAGTTTCAATCATATTTATACTGTCTTTGTATGCTGTTACTTGACTCTATTTATTTCAAATGAAATTATGACTATGACTGTTATATGATTATGACTTATCAATAAAATAAACATTATTCGGAAACATAATTATGCCAAATTATTCGAATAAACCATTTAATTTTACGCACCCTCTTTCCTATATGCGTATAGGTATATGGCTATCCCAAATGAGTACGCAAACACACGTAATGGATATCGATCTGTTTGTGTGTGAACTTCGAATGTTTGTATGTGTGAAATACAGACATTGATTAGGAATGACAAAGATTTGACACTGGCATGTACAATATTAATTATATAGACGATTTTAACATGTATGCAATGTCGTAAGTTTCTGCGCTTTTTATGGCATTTTAACAATGCGATATGTTATTAAAATTTGTGCCAGATAATTTCATGGAATGATTAGGTTACATTATACATTTATATTCACATGGTTAGATCATTTGAAAGAAAAACATTAATGATACATATTAACTTAATATTTGAAGTACATGCTATAAGAAAGAGAAGCCCTAAACAAGCTCTGAATCAGAACATGCTGACATTGAAAATGATAATGTTGACTAAATAAATTTTACTGACATAGATGTTATTGAAATAGAACAGCATGCTTACGTAAAAATAAAATGCAAATAGTACGATTAAGATATTCATAAAGAGTTACAGTAGGTTTATGCATTTCAAACCAACATGATATTTAAGAAACGTGTAACGATTTCTAAGCAGTTTATCTTTCAGAATTACCGAGATCATATTTGTTGTTCCATACAACAATGTAGACCCGCCATCCCTGAGGGAAAGGGTAAATATTTTATTCATAAAAAATCCCAACGCAAGCAGTAAATAAAAATGCTGTGAATAAACTAGATACATGACATACTTTGGATAAAAAAGGTTAGGAGATGTTACCGCGTTAATCTATCTCAATGTAAATTTTACACGTTTTGATAAAGTCACATATAGTTTCTGTAGGTTGATTTCAAATTTGGTTTATGTTGATATTAAAATCATAAACGCAGCTATTTCTGATATTAAATTTAACGTTAACTACAACAACAATGTAAATGTATCTAAATGCAACAAAATTCGAAAAAAAAACCTTTTTTTTTTCAAGCAATTCGAAAAAACCTACGCCATACGCCCCGAGTGCTCTATCCTGTAAGGTACGGCCCTCCTGTCGGCTTCCAAATTCTTGAGCTATCTTTGAAACCAATCTAAGCGTTCAATAGTAAATCCTCAAGTGTGGAACAACACTTCAAATATAAATACATACTTTCGAATTTAAATGTAACCTTATGAAGTGACTTTAGATTTATAAATATCTATAAAAAAAATTGAAATTAATCAAACGTGACAAAAACAATAAGAAGAGTATATTTTCTATGTTAAGAAATGTGTATCCCCTATCTCTTAGACTAGTCATGTGCGCGACAATCCTTGACTTATACTCGATTTATATTCACTTCCTTGTGTTGGTATGTTTGAATTTTCTCTGGGCTCACTGTTTTATTTTACATGGAGTCAGCAGGCTCTAGATTTAAAACTCCATAGTTTTTTTTCTAATCAAATAGATTTATGTCATAATATTAAAAACTCAAACAAAAATGAGGACGAAATCATTCAAAACGATTGTCATAATATATATACATACTAGCGGTCCGCCCCTGCTTCGCACGGGTATAGATTATAGCCTATGTCACCCGGGGATAGTGTAGCTTCCCAACAGTGAAGTTTCGGAGCCTATTCAATGCAAACAAACAAACAAACAAACAATCAAATCTTTCCTCTTTATAATATTAGTATAGATATATCTATTTTATGAGTGCCTGTCAATGAAAACCCTGTTTCTAAATTAATTCCCTGTTTTTAATTTATTTACATCTTTATTACATTAAATGTAACGACACATAAACATAATTGAAAACGCAATTTTAAACGGAGACCTTTAAAATGCAGTGTCTTTTAAATATAACAGAATTTGATAATAAAAAATTTCATCGCCATTCAGACTTATTATCTGAAAGTACAATAGGGAAGACCCATCTGGGTTACAAAAGAGGTCTTATACTTGTAAAGGCAAAACTGCACCATGACGTAAGATAAGACAAGACAAAATAACATATATTTGCGTGAATGGTTGATAGGTTCAGGGTTAACAGTATAAGGATGGAATGACATGATTGCAAAAATTCGTAACTATTAATTTAACTTAATTGCTATTTTTAATGTAAGTGGCTTCTTTAAATATATTTTATTGCGTAAAAGAATTCAAAATGCATACTCAAATTTACTGCCGTCATAATATACAGTTCTACAAATAATTTTTGATATTACTTAACATTGCCTTAGTGGGGTTTGACCTTACCCTTAAATCGACGGGTCCAAAAGTCCTTTGTTGTACGTATTCGAGGACGAATGCTTTACATCTTTATTATTTTCTTGTCTTTTAAGGTTTTGTGTTAACGCAAGAACAACCCTTTTAATTTCTTTATGATTTTGGAGCTGCTCCCTTTGTGGCTTGATTTATAATGTCATAAATTTAAAAGGTGTAATAAATTTAATACAAGGCAGGGGAAAGTCTAGTGTCATCCACATTTTATTCAAAAATAAGTGACCACACTTGAATTGTGATTTGTTGTTTTGAGAATCTGGTTGTGCTTTTAAATATTTAGAAGCTTTCTTCATCATCATCACCAATGTCATCATCATTTCAGCCTTAGGACGTCCACTGCTAGACATAGGGCTCCCCATCGATCTCCAAAAGGGCCGGTTGGAAGCGGTTTGCATCTAGCTTTCCCTGTGGTCTCTTTTAGGTCGTCTGTCCACAAGATGGACAGATGACCTAAAAGAGACCGCAAGGAAACGCTGGATGCAGGCCGTTTCCAACCGGCCCTTATGGAGATCGATGGGGGAGGCCTATGTCCAGCTGTGGACATCCTATGTATCAAAAAGTTCTCCGCGCACCGAGCCCTGACCGAAAGTCCTCATTACACTGGCCTTTGTACACATAGTATAGAAACTTATATTACGTATGTATTACGTTTAGCCTATTGCTCTTCCAATTCTTTTTCTATCGCGTTATAAATATCTATATTTTTTTAAGAACTTGAAAATAATCAAATGTTATACCTACACCAGATTAAATTAAAGAACGGAAATACGACCCATAAAAACACATTTTGTGTTCATCTTAAGTATGTTTAAATAGTTAATTTTATTAGTAGATATTCATAACCGTTATTTCTAAAACAGTTATTTAAACACGATATGTTATTATGGCTTTTGATGTAGTACTAAAATACTGATTCGTTCAAGTGACTTTTATTTTGCTACAAACATCGTCATTCTTAATGAACTGTCATACATATTTGTCAAGAAATTCATAAACGTGTTTACGAATTATCTCCAAACTTTTTACAACTACACTTAAAGTGTTATCGACCTTGTTTCTGACAAAAAGTTTGAGGAAATACACGTCGCTATAATTTTTAAATTATGCATTTTACTCTAATTTGGACGATTGTTTTTTTATTTTGGGTTTACGACTTTATAAGACGACATTTGACTCAAAATATATTTTGAAAACGTTAAATTTTGATTGGAGATCTTTTAGTTTTGGACGCATTTCGACGGCAATTTAAATTTGCAATTTGATGTTACTACGTTTTCGCAATAAGATACTTTATAATTGTGTCAACTAGAGCTATTTTTTAACTTATTTCTTTAGTCATAATTAATTATCATCATTGTTATTGCTAAAAAAGTTGATAGATACCGTTTTTTGTATTTTACGATGTCTTCACAGTTTAAGGGCAACAACAACTTTTCAATAAATTTTAATATAAAGTTGTATTTCCGTGTTTCCTCAAGGAAGTCAATATAAATCATCTTCAACGTTATCTAAAAAACCTTCGGTATGCAGAATTCCGGAGTAGTAAGTTCTGGCGATTCGCTAACGCGGAAACCGATGAGGCCTTGGCTTAAAATTGATAGACCTACTTAATGCCTTGCTCAGGGGAGCGTATTTTGACCTTATTTTATTCTGCTTGTTAGTATGGAAGTGACGTGCGTTTGTTATTTTTAGAATTCGCGTTTACGTGTTTTGTTTCCGATTTGTATTAATTTTTACGATGTTTATTTTATGGACTATACAAGTCAGTTGTTATTAGCATAAGTTTTATTAAAATTCATAAATTTTATTTCAATGTAGTGTGACAATTTTTCAGAAAAAATATTATTTATACAATTTGTCCTGTTATAGAAATCTAATTTAAATACGTTATACCTCATAAAATTGTATAACTAAAGATAAAATTAAAAGAGCTGACCGTAAAAATCTTGATAAAGTTATTTTTAACCCTAGTTCTACTTTAAATCTGCCTCTAATTGAGTGCCAGTTCGTAAAGTTTCTATAAAAAATATACACGTGTAGAAACGAGATTATGGCGTTAGGTTAACCTTCCGTTTATGGAACGAATGTCTATGGTACTAACAGATTAATCAACAGAGAAAAAGGTCAAAATAATATCACCTTATTAAGTGTATGTATTTGATATAAAATTTTGCCTGTATCTATATTATTATATATTTGTATATATATTTTATTTTGTTTTGTATAAATTAATAACTTTTGTAAATTTTTTGTCATAAATTTTTCTTATTATTTTAGTCTGTGTTTAGGCATTTAGTTAGTAACATTTAATGGGAGAGGCCATTGGCTCCCGAAACACAGTATTTATTACTAGTTCGGAGCCAATGGGTTCATATATTATTTTGTCAATTTTTATAATGCCCAATAAATTAATTTGTAATTTGAATATATAGTACTGTAACACGTTATATTTCATAATTAATAACTTTGTTTTAAAACCTGAGTAAGAAACAACATCATAAGATAAAATTGTTTGTTTCATTCCTGAAACTTAACAAGACGAGCAAATTATTTACTTAGAAGCAAGAACAATCATCACCAACATAATTTTTTATTTTTTAAAATTTATTTAAAAGCACATTGTACGTTACATTTCGAGTTAGTAAGTTGTCTTAAAACCTATGTTAGATTTATCCAGACAACTGGTTCTCGGTATAGTATATAATTAATTTTTTTTAATCTAATTAAATCTAATTACCTACATTGTAAAAAAAATGAAATTTCAGCCATAGGACGTCCACTGTTGGACATAAGGGCCTTACGGACAACAGCTAATTGCGGCACCTAATCCGCTCAGTTGGAAAATCACGCGAACGTGAACCTTATCGCGCCCAGATACGGTTTGCGGTCAAGGACCACGTCTCAGTACCATATGTCATCACTGACAACACACACTGGTCAAAGACCCTCGTCTTGAGGCACTGTGGTATCTTGGACATAACTCAGTACGTAAGCTATTAAATATTTTAATACAATGACTTTATTGTTCCATGAAATTAGGTAATTTATATGGCACATAGGTGTCAACTGTCAATACAGTTGTATTTATTCTAGTTTCTACCTAAAAATGGTATACAGACATCATGAAATTCATTGCTAACTAAATAATACATTGTTATTTATATTAACTTAATATTAGGTATTCACAAACACTTTCTCTTTTCACAAGTTCACAAGTTGTTTCTCTGCACGCTGTCTCCTCAGCAGTGCTATTATTATTGCGCCCGCGTCGTTCTGCCGGTAGAGTCTACTATGTTGTATTCTATGGTAGAGTCATGTAGAGTCGTTGAGTCTACAAGGGCATCGGGTTTGTTTCCTGGATCGAGATTGGCCCTATCGTTACGCAAATGTAGCGTTAGATTTTGCTGTTTTACAATTTTCAAGGCGAAATTTTAACATCAGCTATATTACTAGCTAAATGATAACTGTACGTTTTTATGACGACCTATTATGATAGGTAAATCCTTATCCTTACTAATAAAAGCGAATGTAACTCTGTCTCTCTGTCTGGATGTTTGTTCGCTTTTCACGACTAAACGGCTAAGCCGATCTTAACGAAATTTGGCGAGAGGATAGTGTGCATCCTTAAGACATCGGACATCGGACATAAATAAATAAATATTCGGGACATTTTTGCACACACGGTCATCTGACCCCAAACTAAGTAAAGCTTGTGATATGGCTGCCAGAGACTGATATACATATATAGGTTTAAATACATACTTAAATAGATATTAACACCCAGATATAGAACAAACACAAATGTTCATCACACAAATGTTTGTCCTAGGTGGGAATCGAAGCCACGCCCCCAAGCTCAGAAGGCAGGTTCACTACCAACTCGACCAACGGGCTATACATAGGGTACTTTGCCCCCCAAAAATGTGGAAAAATTAGAAAATCACGGGTAACACCGCGGGATTCAACTAGTATTTAAATAAAAATATTGAGACAAAAAAACGTGACGCAGGCGACAGGCAGGACTAGCCGGTACCTATAGCACTCCGAGAAATAATGTGACGTGGGCGTCCCACAATGATGTCATCAATGTCATGGATACTCGTACACGTGCATAAGCAAGAGCAGAATACGTAATTTACAACAAATTTGAGAGAGATGACGATACACAAAACAATGGCGAACTCTCTATGATTTTCTGTGTTAACAGTAGCGTGAAATTATAACTCCCCAATATTCGTATATTACCTGTGGGAATCCAATAAATCAATGTTGTTTTGATAAAATTGTGTTTAATATATTCAATTCGTGCTTAACTTGCTTGAGCGGACAAACCAAATGACAATTGAAATGCTTTTTGTATTTCATTTAATAGATGATTAACGAATTTGTTTCCCAATATCTGTGTTTGTTGCAATAAAGTGGCAACTAGGCAGTGACGTAATTCTGGGACAACTGCCAGAGTGCCAGACCTTGTTTTCTTGGATCATGGTTAGGATAAGGATTGGGATAACAATGTGAATATTGTCATATTATTTATATGACAAATTCAACACAAAAGTTTCGCGAAACATCAAGCAGCTTATACCAAAGTGGTTGAAAGGGAAAGTGACAGTTAAAGTCCTTCCCAAGGAGTTATTCAAAGAAATTAAGTAATAAAGAAGTTAAATTTTTAATAACATTCGCATTAAAGTGCTTGAAATGAGTGATCACGAGATAAAAGCACGAAATATTTGTTTAGTTTTATGAGTATTAAAGTCGGTACGTTATTTTTGGCGTATTTCGTCATTCGAGCATAAAAATAAGCATTAAATTTTTATCTTACTGAACATAATGCAGTTTTTGTTAAAGTTGCGCCGTAAAACTTGCAGTATATGAAAATTTTCAGACAAAAAAGTTTGTTTTGTTTTAATTTTTTGGGAAATTTTCAGTAAATCGCTTTCGCTGTCGACATATACTGGATGTAAGGGGAACACTCTCGAAGCCAAAAGAAGTGTCAATGACCGTTTTCTATAGAGCAGCTGATATTTTTTTCGTATATGCATGAAATAATACCAAACAGAAAGAGGCTGGCAGAGGGAGTTACTACGTATTTATA
Source organism: Agriopis marginaria (assembly GCA_932305915.1). Taxonomy (NCBI): domain Eukaryota; kingdom Metazoa; phylum Arthropoda; class Insecta; order Lepidoptera; family Geometridae; genus Agriopis; species Agriopis marginaria. The sequence continues at coordinate 1,340,191 of OW029932.1, forward strand.
ACTTGTCTTTGGCTGTAAATTTTTTTTTAAGTCCGCGTTTCACCACCAATTCTCCTGAAATATTTTTTTTTTTTTTTTTTCAATTATTGACTTTTAGAATTATTCTTTACACTTAAAACTGGATAAATACTTAGACAAAACATATACAGCAATATATGTGAAAAGTTTATCATTAACACTGAGTTGACGTAAATTATATTATAGACGTTTCAATTTAAAAAAACTTACATCGTTTGACAAAAAAGATATATTTCAATTTTAAGCTGGTGAATACAATTAGCAAAAAACTTGCATAGCTCTAGATTCGAGATCAAAAACACAAGTCACCTAATACGCCAAACTGTGCAGCGCAAAAAATGACCTAGCAACAATTAGACGCGCACAAAAAACAGCGCACTAATCGACAGTTGCATTCTAGATTATTAAAAAAAAACTTGACATACAGGGTGGACAATGTTGATCATAATCATAAAACATGATTATCAATTGATTGAGTAACATGGATACATTGTACACCTAATTATTTACGACTAGCTAACCTGACAGACGTTGTCCTGTCTTAGAACTGTCAAACACGCAAAGTTAAAATTGTAAATTTTATTTTTTTACACCTTGGGTTACATTATTGGAGTTTTTTGTAAGGATCTCTATTTAAAAAAAAATATAATATAGCCTGTGTTACCCGGGGATAGCGTAGCTTCCCAACAGTGAAAGAATTTTTAAAATCGGTTCAGTAGTTTCGGAGCCTATTCAATGCAAACAAACAAACAAACAAATCTTTCGTCTTTATAATATTAGTATAAATATATATATAGATTAGACATGTCATGTCATCGTTATATTTAATCACTTCTAATTTTTATTGTGATTGCTATTTATTTGGTGAAATATTAAGCTTACAAGGAAAAAAATAAAAACCTAAATACTAAATGAATGATCTAATCCGCTACCAGTGGGAATTGTTCCCAAAATGCTGGCCCCATTACCACGTTGTATGGCAATGCTCACCCTTTGAGCAAAGTAGAGTTAATCGTCTTCAAATCACGAGTGAATCGGTTCCTTCTAGGCAAGCGTGCCCAACGTAGACCGCATCATCGCTTAACATCAGGCGCGATGGTGGTCAAACGCAAGCCTATTATTAAAAAAAAAGAGACCTGCATCTATTGCTACCGAATTAGCATGTGTCCTATTTTTTTATTACATCATATAAAAAAAACTGATCATAAATAAACAAACAAACGAAACGAAAACAAAACTAAAATTTGTTCAAATATAAATAAGTTTTTTTTTTTTTTTTAAATAAATAATAGGCTTGCGTTTGACCACCATCACTTAGAGCACGCTTGCCTAGACAGAGAGCGCACTATACGTAATGACGTGAAGCCGTGCGCGCGCCATATAAATGCTATGCTAAGACACGCTTAGCGAGAAAGGGACAGAGCATCCGCTCTCTATCCCCACCAAAAACTTTGATTGCTTATATCTCAGCAATTTATCAGCTAATTTAAATTATTTTCAGTGCGTTTAATGTATTTAATTATATCCTGCGCTAAGCTGGCTATTTGTAATAAATGAAACATTGGGACATAAGCCTATTATCGTAATAATGTTGCAAACCTTCTCACTAAAGTAACTAGTATAGACCTATTAATGGCTGTAATTTAAAATAATCATTTAAAACTATGTATATATTTTTGTGCTGTTGGTCTTTAATAAACATAAAATAAAAATTAAATAAAATAAAAATAACCTATTTCTGTTTATAGCATATTCCACAAAAAATCAAAGTAGGTATACTGTATGCATCTATTTGCTTCCTTATTATGGACTGTGTCGTTTACAATTAAAAAACTATACGTGTATAGGCAATTAATCTTCAAATTGATTTTTCGTTTGAAATATTATACCTTAGAGATACTTTTTTTAACGTGGATGCGTCCACGTTTGACCACCTTCTCGCCTGTTGGTAAGCGACGATGTGGTCGAAGATGAAACACGCAGAGAAGATTCACTCTGGTCTTGGAAAGGCTCAGTTTATCTCTCAGGAAACAAGGAAGCTGGCAGGTTGTTCCAATCTTTGGCCGTACGTAAATGATTATTTACGGGATATTTACCGTGGTAAGGTTGTGGAATGAGCTCCCGATATTTCGGCGCAGTTACATGCACCATGTTCACGAAAATAATCATATAACATTAGTAAACAACCGTGATAGTTTTTTTATTGTATTATTATCATTTTGTATTCGCTGTTGACATGTATAATTAACTTGACATCATTATTATAAAAAAATAAATATATTATTAATGTAAATATTGAATGCCCGATGAGGGTAGACTGATGAATACAATTGTTGCACTAACATCTAGCATAATAATAATGTATCAGTTGATCAATAATTTTTTTCTGATTCTGATTCTGATTCTGACAGTGTTGTACGTAAATAAATTAATTTATAAAAAAAAAATGCTATCTAGTCTAGTTATTTGTTGTCCACTGTTGGGTGTAATCAAACCACATGCCGTACCTACCAACAGCTTATAATAACAAGCCAAGCATACGAGCAAAAAAAATGCCTACCTCTACTCGACTCACCTTGAAACTAGCTTGGTGGGCGTTTCGAACGCTCCAAACTTGATTTAGTTGCCATCTGAGAAACCCTTTTTTTGTCCTGAATATAAAATAAAGACGAGAAAAAACATAAACTCGGTTTTTTCCTTTTCCTTTTTTCCTTCTGACTGAGTGAAGTTAAGCGAAAGTAAGATTTAAATAATAAAAGCGAATATTCGCTTATGTTCTTACTATGCGGTGGCATTTTTATTGTTTGAAACTTGAACCGGCTTGAGTGATAATAGCGTTGATGTTGCCCGTTTATAACTTCGCAAAATTTCTCAGCTTTCCTTTTAGTTTACGTTTTAGACGTGGCGGTTTATATTTGCGACAAGCATAAGGGAGATAGTGCCGTAAACTTTGCCCGTGAGCGAAGCGCAAAATATACTTCCATTTATCGCGTGTACTTTTCGCAAGGAAAAACGAGGCATATAGATAGGACGTCCTCACAGCGCTTCCTACATTTGATAATGACTTCCTGCGTCCTCAAACATCGTCGTTTTTCAATGCTTTAGAACAGGGGTGTCCAACTAAATTTTGTGGCGGGCCGGATTTATTAACATTGTAACTATGGCGGGCCAAGAGATGTTTTGTAAATGAGCAAATCAAGACTAATATATAAAATAAGTAAAATGGGTATATATTTTTTTTAATAGTAGATAGGCTTGCGCTTGGCCGCCATCTCGCCTGATGTTAAGCGACGATGCGATCTACGATGGAGCACGCTTGCCTAGAAGAAACCGATTCACTCTCGACTTGAAGACACCCAGATTGTAACTAACGGGGAATTATAACCTTTTGGTGGAATTCACAGCAGGTTTCACTTGTAACTGCATGCACAGGCACACTGATATAGATGATATAGATATGAATATCCGTTCTTTACAAAATTACGTCTAAAAAAGTTAAAAGTTACCCAACTTTTAGCTCATTCGCGGGCCGGATTAGGAACCTTGGCGGGCCGCATTGTGGCCTGCGGGCCGTATGTTGGACACCCCTGCTTTAGAACATTCAAACACGGAAACGTTTACTGCACTTATAGCGATTAAACTACTCACTAAAAAGAGAATTAAAATTGGGTCATGCGTAGCGCACAGAATAGTATTATGATTACACATTCTACGTGGGTATCGTAAAATTTTCCGCTGCCGAGCCAGTTTCATATTTCGAGCTGTAATAATAATTCCTATGATAACAATATCATTAATAGTAAGGACACAGACTTAATGTCGTGCCGTTGTGCATACTAATTGTAGCCAGAGCTGTGCCAGCGGCGAAACGGACATGCCTGAAATAATAATCGTGAGACAATTAAGCCGATAGCGCAGATTTTCAAGTCTTGTGACCGACCGCGTGGATATCAATCCTTTCAAGCCTCATTCTACTTATCCTTTTTTTTTTTTTTTTTTTTTTTCGATGGGGAAATCTTCCAAAGATCATCATCATCATCATCATCAGCCAGAAGACATCCACTGCTGAACATAGGCCTCCCCCTTTAACCTCCACACTGAACGACAGCCTGCCTTTTGCATCCACTGGATGCCCGCGATACTCACAATGTCGTCGGTCCATCTAGTGGGAGGCTTCCCTACGCTGCGTCTTCCGGTTCGTGGTCTCCACTCCATAAGCTTCCAAAGATACCCGGCTGCATTGGGGTGCAGCCAGGTTATGTGGGATTATACCCACTAAAACCCCCTCGGTGACCAGCCTTAGTGCTTGTCAAAAGGGCTCCGAGATCTCCAGAAGAACGCACCGGAGCCCTCGGCACTGCGCTACGGCTCCTCCCGAGACAACTGCGTTGTCTCAGCGCCTCCGCCCACGACAGCGTTGGTCACACAACGTTGTCGTTCTGTCCCTGGGCACGCTTAAGTGGATGGTCAGAGCCCCAACTTTGACCATCCCGAGCCCGGAGGTCCCCTTTTAGTAGCCTCTTACTACAGGCAGGGGTTACCGGTGCCGTATTCTATTGCCCCGGCGCCAGGGCTAATTCTATTTATCCCTACCGATCTTCATTCATGCGTATTCGTTTTTGATAAATTTCAAGAAAAAAAGGTTACCTTTGCAAACATTTTTCTAAATTACCACGAACCGGAAGACGCAGCGTAGGTAGGCCTCCCACTAGATGGACCGACGACATAGTGAGAGTCGCTGGCATCCAGTGGATGCAAAAGGCAGGCTGTCGTTCAGTGTGGAGGTTAAAGGGGGAGGCCTATGTTCACCAGTTGACGTCTTCTGGCTGATGATGATGATGATGATGACCCCTCACCAAGTACATCTATATTTTTCTGATATCACATGACTCATCTTTATTTTTCAATTGTTACAGACAAAGAAGAACAACCCCAACCATATAAAGAGACCAATGAACGCGTTCATGGTCTGGTCTCAGATAGAACGCAGGAAAATATGCGAACAGACACCAGACATGCACAACGCGGAGATCTCCAAGAACCTTGGTCGCGTTTGGAAAACCCTCAACGACGAAGAAAGGCAGCCCTTCATAGACGAAGCAGAACGACTCAGGCAGCTCCACATGAGGGAATACCCCGACTACAAGTACAGGCCTCGTAAGAAGACGACAAAACCTGACAGGAGTGGCCCCAGATCTGGCTCCATCCAGAAACCAAAGCGCAAGCAACGTGCTGACTCAAATAATAACAGAGGCGTTTCTAGGAGAAGGAGGACAGTTCCCAGCGTTTCCAGTGTCCCAGAGACACCAGCTCCTCCTCCGCTACCAGCTTCGCCAGCCGGAGCGCCGGATTCCCCTGAATCCGCCTGTTTTTATGAAGACCACAACAGTAGACCGCAGGTAGCGACAGACCTGACGGATTTGTACTCAATTACGGATTTGCTCACGCTCCCGGCGGACTGTGACGTGGACATCGAGGCGCTCACGACGGATATGGACTCGTTCGAGACGGCTTCGTCCTCCTCAGGGTCACACTTCGAGTTCTCCGTGTCGGACATGCTGTCCGACCTGGGCGTGGCGGGCGACTGGGTGGACACTACCTTCTCGTCGTACCTGCCGTCTTCGTAGAGCGCGCCTGGGCCGCCACGGTGCAGCCGGTTCCACTGATCTCATGCGGTCGAAGGGCCGCCGACGGAGGCCGATGACGCGGCGACCGCTCGCCGCCCCGCCTAGAGAGTGCCTATCCAAACCGACGTGTCGACTTTTGGATTCAATGTACAAAGTTATTATTAAGAATCGTGGATAGCAACCGACCGTCCGGGTCGCATTCTTGTTTGGTTACATTTATGTTGTTTATAGTTTAGAACGTCCGGGCGCTCGGGACGAGCGCCTCGGCTTTTAAACGTAGGCTGTGAGTTGGTTCTCGTTTCGTCTCGTTGCTTTCGTGTTATTTTGATTTTCGTATAAGAAGATGGTTTCCGAAAGGCACGTCTCATCGCATCTCAGTAAATAATCCGTCTTCTGTCCGTCGCTGGTACTATTCTCGGTGTCAGGTCGCCGCTGCTCGCTCGCGTTGTCGCGCCCGTGTTCTCGTGTACATTACACGACTTGGCTTCTAGTTATACAAATAAGTTCGCAATTTCTATGTCACACTTTTTAGTTTACTTTATTAACATTCGTACTTTAAGGCATACGTACGTTTTCTTTTTCAAACTGTTTAGATCGAGTAATAATAAGACTAGGTTATAGTCGTTTGCGTTAACTGTACGTACGTAAGTTCACTTTATACTTTACGCACTTGGTAGGTGTTAGTACATGTATGATTTCGGAAGCTGATCGTTCTTGTCATCGGAAGAATTTCGGAGTGCGGGGTGCGCGTAGGTATCGATCGGTGATGGATGGGCCTTTACCGCGCTCGCTAAAGGGTAATAAGCTGCGCGTATTATCAAACGCCTTTCACTTCTGTCCTCGAAAGAATCTTCCGCTATACGCGTATCTTATTAACTTCCTTCATATTAGCGATAAGGGCTCATCGTGTATGTTTCGAGTCGGTCTTGATGTATTGTAGGATTTGTAGGGTAAGATTAATATGTTCAATGGTAAGGCATGTATGTATAGATGGCACCTATGGCTCGATACGGAGGGACACTTTTCTTCTTTCTTTAGAATCTTCACGCTGCAGTAACATGTATAGAAAGATACATATCAATAAACGGAAAGAATAGCGGGACGGTGGTATCTAAGCAAACGTTTCAACGGTCAACGGTCGCTTGCCGTATTTCAAGTTCAACTCAATGATTTGCTGTTTCAACTCTGTGATTTAATTTACGGATTTTCTAAATTTTAAGGTTCTAGTGGAGACTGATATCGCATAGATTAGTTTTATCAACGCTAGCTTCTCTATCTTGTTTAATTTTAAAATCTGGACATAATTTTTGTATTGAGAGGGTCAATACATATTTTTGATATTTCACGTCATTGTGGTATTTGTGTTTGTAAAATTTTACTGATATTATTACTGCGAAACAACTTAATCTATATTTATGTACGTAACAAGTACAAGAACTCCGGAATTTGATGCCTGAATTTGTCAGCAAGCTAAGATTTGAGAGAGTAACATACTAACTCTGGTTGTTATTAATTTATAATTGTTAAAAAAAGCTTATAATAACATTACAATTTGTTATCTTTCCCAAATCCCACAAAGACGTTCAAAACAAACAAAAAAAAAACTTTGGCGTAAAAAAGTTTTTGCTAAAAAAACAGTCAATTCAGTGGAAATGGTGTCAGTTAGTTAGAGTATGGCGTTTTACAAGTTATTGCCTCTGTCGTTATTTAGATTCTTCTAAATATTAAACGAAACGAAAATAACAATACTGTAGTATTTCTGTGTCCCATAATATAGCGAAAGGGGTGCGTTGTGTTCCAATATAATAAGAAAGAAAATGCTTTACCTACATTATATTCTTATAAAATTATATATGTAAAAATCGAGCATGTATAACTTAGTGAGTGTCTACGAAAACAAAAAAAAAATATGCGTTAAATACACGATATCTATGTCTTGTGTCTAGTAGGCGATATGTATCTTGTGTGTGGAGAGTTAAATAAATTCGTGCCTAATAAGTATAAACATAAAAATCTTGTGTAAATGTTAGTGATGCTCAAGAAACTATTTTTAAGCGCGTAGATATATGCTGTCAAAAAAACTCTATAAATACTAAATTATAAGGTTTCCTTAGACACCAGGTTATGCATTTTCCCATCGTTTTATTTCTTTATGAAACATTACAATCAGATTCTGATGATGTTGTCATATACACGCAAGAAATTTTTTAACGCTTTAATAACAAGCCTAAATAGTTTGCCAATTTAATTTCTAAAATCACAATTCTCTAAGTTTTAACTTGTATTATATTTCAAAAATTATCTTACTCGTAATAGTGTGGTATCAAGTTTTATTTCGCATATCATTCTGTTTTTCTGCAATTTCAAAACATTGACAATAACTTTCTTTAGCTTCGTGTTCATCTACTTCACTAACTGTTTTATTTTTGTGTACTTATACATACTTCTATTTCATTAAATTTATGAACAAGTCAACGACTATAAGCAATACGAACTCTACGTTAGTTACATTGAGGCTCAAATTAGTCTTTAACCTTTTTCTACTAATAAAACTAAATTAACTCATTTTATGAACAAAAATTTATCTTGATCCATTATATTTTACTCGTCAGCTTTGGGATATTTAAGATTATTATAAAAAAGTCTTGACAGTTGTTGATGTTAGTTTTGGCCCGTACCTCAAATTCTCCGTTCCAATAATATATTTATTAGTAGAAAAAAAAACCTTGGGAGTATTTTATAGTGCAACATCGAATTTAAAATGTTGTAAAAACGCTTCTTGTTGTGGAACTTCAATAATGTTTGGAATTATCAGGGTTACATTATTTCGTTTAATATTAGATGTAACATAATTTCGATGAAATGAATCATCAACCACGGTCAAATTACAAATATTTTCAAATTCATTAAAAAAAAACTGCATAACATCTGGGTATTTAGTAATTTCAACAGGAATACACATGAGCATGATGTCGAAATTTATATAAATTTGAAAATATTTGTAGATAATCGTATGATCTTTGCCTTCGTAGACCTTTCAGTGTTCCCCTTTGCTTATAGGCTTCTTTCCTTCGTAGCCTAATCACTATTCAAAGTATATATATATATATATTTATTATATAAGACCGCTGTATATAAAATAAGTATTGGAAAAAAAATTATAATAAGAAAAGTCAAAATGAAGCACACTGTGAGAAAACATTAGATGATATTATTAAACACGTCTCAAAAATATATCATAGACGTCGTAGAAATTAGTTGTTGTAGTATATACATGTATTATTATAAGCGTAACTATACGTATTGACGAAAACGTATGTTTTTATTTGGATCGCATGAAATATGCTTACAAAATGCTTGAGAACTGAGTAGTTTTTCTGAGATATATAGCGACGGATATCTATAATACTTTCTTGTATGTATGTAAATCATTGATAAAAATTAGTTGTGTAATTCATAAAATGTTAGTGATTTATTCACAGAACTGAAAGTTACGAATTCTCGTTACATTGTTTAAAAATACTTAATTATATCTGTGTATTATATGTATCTACTACATTGTTGATTTAATATATAAGCGTCTTCTATCTTAAGGTTTTTCTATGTTTATTCGCCCTCATGAGATACAACGAATTCATTTTCTTACTTCTTCAGCACATAATAATAATCTATAGAATAATAATCATAATTAATTGATTAATTGGTGTCTATTATTACCCAATGTATAACGTCACTGTGAAACTGTAGTTGGTCAAAATAATTAAAACGTTGTAGTTGTGTCATTTATTATTATTGGTAATAATTGTAATAATAATTACTATGGTATAAACGAAACTTTCGCACAATCCAAATGAAGGAACTAACTTAAGTGTAATAGTAATATTAATTAATAATAAATAAGTCATTGCAGTTCAAGCGTTAGAAGTTTATATACATGGATTTGTTAATGATCATGATTGTGACTGGAATTTCGTCCAACAATTTTGTCATTTTTCACATTGTACTTAGCAAACAAAAAATAATACAAACGACATTCTTAACACCAAATTGATTTAACATTCGACTTTAATTATAATTCACTATACATTTTGTACTAACTTAAAGCTTCAACTTAAGTGTTATAAGAGTGGTATTATAATTATTCCATTATATTTTTGTAAATATTATAATTCTTTGATCAAATTTAGGAACAAAAAAGTTATAGTAAAAAATGGTCCACTACTTCAAGTAATATTAAGATGTAGAAGTAGCTGCGAGAATACTTACGATATATGCGCTTACATTAAAATTTGGTAAAAACATAAGTATGCCAAACTTATTCATACATTGATGCTAGAGAAGAAGGCTTTAAGATTTGTGACTGATGACATTCAATTCCCTTTTTGCCATCAAACATTGTAAATATCTTCTATTTGTCCATGTCATTAGAATTTGGAATATTTTGAAACGGCAAAGTAACCCGAACCAATCTAGTCTTTCTAAAGCATTCGGACTACGCTTTTAGAAATGTCTCAATGCCTGGAAATAGGAAGGGATAGTTGCAGTTTTGTATAAAACCTACACGTGCGTAAGTCAGTGGAAGGTAGTGCTGTAGATTTCTACAATGGTCATGTTGGTTTTAAATTTTTGGGTACATTTGTGTATCGCGCTTGCTTTTCCACTTCTAGCTTCCCCGCAGTGGCTTTAGAATCATTGATACCTGATTTTAGTGTTTCTTTCAATTTATACCAAAAAATTATGAAGCTAATAGACACCGTTACCGATGGATCTCTTTTTAAGTAGCACTAAACAGTTCGACAATTCGGTTTACCAAATAAAGAAAACATTGCGTTTTCAATCTTTTAAATTCGTTCTAAAATTGTAAATATTAGACGTTTGGTTTAAGGAATATTGGTTCTACGAATCGATGATTGTGACTATTACGAAATGCGAAAATATTTTGTCCAGTTAGTTCTAAGTGATTTCTTTACTGTGTCGTATTTCTTACGAGGACAATTTTCTTGAGGTTTTAACCCAATGTTTTAGTTTTCCTCGTACGTTGTATAAATTATTTACGTATATTTTAAGAAACTATGATATACATTAAATGTATGTAGTCTTTTAATTGTTAAGAATGAATTAACAATACTGTAGTTATGGATAAAAGTAAACATGTACATTTTGTAACGTAATTTGTTTCAAAAATACTATATATTATATTACTATGGTAAAATAAATCATCCAGTTTTTAAAAAATAACATGTATTTCATTCAATATTCCTGATAGCGTATTTAATATGGCTAAAACGTGTAAACTTCATGTCGCATATCTTATTTTGAACTAATCTAATTTATTTAGTTGTTCTTTTTCTTATTCATGTATTATTAGCTTTTTCCTTCCTTTTTTACTCTCTCCTAGATTTATGCCAAACGAGCTTATGCGACAAGAATATTTACTCGGCCTTGGTAACTATTTGTACTTAATTTGGAGTCAAAACAGTGTTTTCTAAAAATACACACAAACTTTAATTACGATTCAAATTGGACTCATCTAATTTATTTATTATTTAACTAGAAATACATAATAGATCAGTGGAAATCGCACACTGTGCATTTCACACGATCCTTCTTGCCTCACACCTGCAAAATGTAGAATGAGCTACCTTCTTCGGTGTTTCCGAGAAGCTACAACATGGGGTTCTTCAAAAGGCGAGTTAATCGAGTTCTAAAGGGTCGGCAACGTATTTGTGATGCGTCGGGTGTTACAAGTATCCATAGGCGACGGTGACTGCTTTCCACCAGGCAGCCCGTCTGCTTGTTTGCCACCTATGGCATAAAAAAAAAAATAGAAAATACTATCAAAGAGTTAACATAGTAGGAAACAGGCAAACGTAATGAGCAATAAGTCAAAACACACGACAATACAATAGCAATAGATGATTAGGTATGAACTCTATGTAAACAGAACAAGTGATAGTTATGCAAAATAGGTATATTAGTCATCGATGTTTACAACTCATCACCACCGGGATAATGTTTATTATGAGGATGGTACAGTATAGGTAGGTTTATTCATTATCCTAATAATAAGCGTATTATATACATACAAATTGCAAGTGTGCATCAGATCTGCACGATCTAATTCCCTTCTGCCCATTTTTCTATCGAACTGCCAGAGCGGATACGAAAAATCGTCACCGCTGTATGGTTGACTAGCTGCGCCCCGCGGTTTCACCCGCGTAGTGATGAAAAATGGTTATGATGATGATGAAAAGTAGCCTATGTCACTGTGGCTCTTGATCTATACTCATGCAAAAAATCAGGTCGATCCGTTGTTTCTTTGCAGAGTGAAAGAGGAACAAACATACATACATCCATCCTACTAATATTATAAACGCGAAAGTTTGTATGTATGGATGTTTGTTCCTCTTTCACGCAAAAAACTACCGAATGGATTTTAATGAAAGTTTAAAATAATATAGCTTGTATATTAGAATAACACATAGGCTATAACGGGTTGTAGTAGCGAGGCCGAAGGCCGAGCTCTACCCGTACGAAGTAACAGGTTTCAGCTAGTACATCTATACATACAAACCCGTACGAACCGCTTTGATTCCACATTTATTGTGTGAACTGCTAGTCTGTGGAATGCACTGTTTGAATGGGTGTTCCCCGATGGTTACAATCTGGGTGTCTTTAAATCACGAGTGAATCAGTTTCTTCTAGGCAAGCGTGCTCCAACGTAGACCGCATCATCGCTTAACATTAGGCGAGATGGTGGTCAAATGCAAGCCTATTATTTATTTTAAAATAACTACACGAAAGTTACCGTCATAGCCTTCCAGATTAGCAAGTTGAAGTGGCAGTGGGCAGGGCACATAGTACGCATAACAGTTGGCCGATGGGGCCGAAAGGTCCTCGAATGGAGACCACGGACCGGTAAGCGCAGCGTAGGACGTTCACCCACAAGATGGACAGACGACCTAAAAGAGACCGCAGGAAAATGCTAGATGCTGGCCGCATCCAACCGGCCCTTTTGGAAATCGATGGGGATAAGGCCAATGTCCAACAGGACGTCCTATGGCTAAAATGATGATGAATTATAAATTCACAGTCTTACCATGTTGAGTTTTCTTTTCTCTTTTGTGAAATTACTTTAGAGAATATTCTCAAGATTAGGGTTTATTTTTATTTTATTATAAATAGGCTTGCGCTTGGCCGCCAAATCGCCCGATGTTAAGCGATGATGCGGCCTACGATGGAGCACGCTTGCCTAGAAGAAACCTATTTAATTCTTGATCATACAAAAACAGTAAATTTCTAACGTCAGGAGCTTACAAGCGGCTTACTAAATATCTGGGATAATAAATATCTGGGACATTTTTGCACACACGGTCATCTGACCCCAAACTAAGCAAAGCTTGTAATATGGCTGCCAGAAACTGATATACGTACATATATATTTTTAAATACATACTTAAATAGATATTAACACCCAGACATAGAACAAACACAAATGTTCATCACACAAATGTTTGTCCTAGATGGGAATCGAACCCACGCCCCCAAGCACAGAAGATAGGTTCACTACCAACTGAGCCACCGGGGCAGTCAAAAGGTCTAACAAAAGTCAAAAGGTCTAAAGGTACTAACTCTGACACCAGGCCTGGCCACTCGGCTTATACGAAATTACTTAACTTTTACCTACAATGAATAGCAACGTGCCTACTGCATAGCTATGTATTATACCCGTGCCCACTACACAGTAGTAAGATAGCCTGAACACGGTACGTCGGTATCTGATTCACCATGTATATTCATGAGCACTATGTCTAGCATAAAACCGCCCCCGACAAGTTCCAAATTAATTTGGCCCCTGCCTCAACATTCATTCGGTTTCTGAAATGCATTAATAGAGGAATTAATCAGCATTGTGGTGGCTCAAGGCTGATTGGTGTCAAATTAATCGTGTGTAAGTTTCAGGAAATGGGAGTAATGGAATATGTATTGGAGTTTGAGGTTCAGCCATTTGTTTGGATAGTGGAGCGGTAACCGGTGTGACTTCCGCTGAGCTCGCCGAATAGATAACAGTTCTGTAATGGTGTTCAGTAATGGTTGCCTGGAAGAGATCGCTTTTAGCGATAAGGCCGCCACTTGTGGCACTAGCTCGTAAGTGTTTTCTATCGTATTGTAATTTTTATTTCTGGTGTACACAATAAAGAGTGTCCATCTATCTATCTATCTATGATAGCCCGTTGGTCGAGTTGGTCATGAACCTGCCTTCTGAGCTTGGGGGCGTGGGTTCGATTCCCACCTAGGACAAACATTTGTGTGATGAACATTTGTGTTTGTTCTATATCTGGGTGTTAATATCTATTTAAGTATGTATTTAAACCTATACATGTATATATATCAGTCTCTGGCAGCCATATCACAAGCTTTGCTTAGTTTGGGGTCAGATGACCGTGTGTGCAAAAATGTCCCGAATATTTATTTATTTATCTAGTTCTTAACGTACCGAAGGTTCTGATTAAGGTAGTACGTTTCACCTAGAACGGGAAATTCAAATTTGAAACAGTTTTTTTTGTCCTTGTGCTAGGCCGAGTAATATAATCGGCGATAGATGCGTACAGTACCTAATTACTTTACGCATATATCGCCGACTCTATTAACAGCCCTTTTGCAGGACCCCATGTTAATAGTTACTCGGAAATGCCATAGGATGGGGAACTCATTCCACAAATAGCAAGTGTGAGGCAAAAAAGATTGCGTAAAACGCACAGTGTGCGATTTTCACAGATTTTCTTATTTATTTAAGAGGGCATACCACGGCCAAGAAATTTTATGAATAGGTATTTAGCAAATCTATTGCTGTCCCCTGACCTCAAGCCTCTCCCAGTAGAGCGCAATAGGGATAACTGCAGCTCGGATCGATTATACCTACGAAAAGTAGACAAAATCTTCGTCTCGTATTTTTCTGTTTCCTCATTCAAAACTAAGCCGATTTCATTATTTTTTTATTAATAGATGTGAAAAAGATTGAACTATGCTTCTATTATTTATTTTTGTTTTATAAACTCGTCAAATTTGCACGCTTTCAAGTCTAGCGATCTCCCAAATGGGCTACCACGGCTTTAATTTAAACTTACCCCCCTATCAATAAACGTAGAGTAGCCTCGGAATAGTTACACCGCCTTTTGTCTTTTTCGATCGAGTTCAAATTTTTAAAGAGAAAAAGACAAAACACGGCGTAACTATTCCAAGACTACTCCACGTTTATTAATAAGGAGGCTAGAGTATAACGGCTTTATAACGTTTAGTGTAAGGTTTAATAGAATAAAATAAATAATAAATATCTGGGACATTTTTGCACACACGGTCATCTGACTCCAAACTAAGAAAAAAAAAAAAAAAAAAAAAAAAAAATGATTTAATTTATACCCAGTTGCGCAGCTTGCACAGCACAGCACAAAATAAAATCACGCGCTTATATCTAGTATTACCCATTTCCTCACAGATAACAAAAATATACCCCAAAAATGGGTTAATCGAATTCCGCACTAGCTACCGAATTAATATGTAGGTTCGAGGGAAAATATTTAGCTCTGTAATGTAACAGATAAGAACCGGGAATCGAACCCGGCATACCAAGTGCGGAGGAAATAGAAGAGTGGGTGAGAGTGCTGGTTTGACTTACGCACACAAGTAAGCATAGTGGAAGTGTTGGGTGGGCGTAGTGTGATCCTACCAATATTTTTTATTTTTTATTTTATTTATTAAGGAACAGAAAACAGCCATATTATAAAATGTACAACAATGTGGATAGATTAATAAACTTAATAATAATACAGCCAACAGCACTATTCACAGATTACTTAAGAAATTATATAAATTTACCGCTAGGAGTAGCTAACTTGCCAAAAATAATATTTAAATATACATGTATTTTTTTATTTTTTTTTAATAAGCCCTAAAACACAAATATTAAAAATTTATGATTTTATTAAATTTAATTAAATTAAATTATCTACATCTATACTCTATACTTTTATTATAAAGAGGAAAGATTTGATTTTTATTTATGTTACACGGGAATTACTCACGTAAGATTAAGCCGGTTACACCGACTATAGTTTCAACCGCATTAGACGGCCTTTTGACGGGGTGAGTAATTCCCGTGTAACATAAATAAAATGTGTGAAAACCACGTCAGTTTCAATAATAAAGATTTGATTGTTTGTTTGTTTGTATTGAATAGGCTCCAAAACTACTGAACCGATTTGAAAAATTCTTTCACTGACGGGAAGCTACTATCCCCGGGTGACATAGGCTATAATCTATACCCGTGCGAAGCTGGGGCGGACCGCTAGTAAATCTATAAAAGGCGTTGTATGTATGTTCCCTATGGACTCCGAAATGGCTGGGCCAATTTTGGTGAAATTTTCAGGCAATGCAGCCTAGCGAGTGATCATGTGAAGTTTAACAGCGATCGGATTAGCAGTTTTTTTTTTTTTTATAATTTCCCAACATCATCATCATCATCATCAACCATTCTCCACCCACCGCTGGGTATAGGTCTCCTCTTCAGCGCGCCATCTTTTCCGGTCCTGTGCTAGTCTTGTCCACTGCTTTCCTGCTGTCCTAATTTCCCAACAAAAAACATAAAAAAACTGAAGTTTTGACGAAGTGGTCTTTTTTAATTGTGGTCATTTTTAATTGTGGTCCTAAACATAATTCATAATTACCGTCATAATTACAGTCACAATTACCGTCATAATAACCGAATGTGACATAATTACATAGCAGAAAATAAAAATTAATTTTCATCTAATTCATAGCGGATTGCTGTCACTACCAGGAGTTTTTTGGCGCCAACGTGGAAAAAACATGACGGCTCGTTGGATTATTTTCCTAAACTTGTGTATTTTCGAGTGTTAATGTGTTATGAATGGTGAATTATTATACATTAAGTGCTCGTGAACGTGCTCGAGTGTGGGCAAGTGATATAACGAGGTGAAACGTGTCTTTTCGTGTTGTTTCCAAAACTCCATAGGACCCTCTTGTAAAGTTCCCACTACTTTACAGAGGCATGAGTTTGACTTGACCGTGACTTACTTAGCTTGACTCTGACTGTGACTATGACTTGTTTGACGCTATTAAGACTATACAAAACAGAAGAATAGGCGGTATGGCCTTAAAGGCTTTACCCTGCCCTATGGGCGAATTATAATTAAAAAAAAAAAACTGTCACTACCAAAGAGGTTGTTTCAAGGTGGTGAATAACATGGGTGATACTGCGGAATGAAGATAGTTAATAATAAAAATAGAACAAGATCAAATCATATTATGCGATATTAAAATCGAGAGGTGTGATTCTGATTTTTTCCAAAAAGCCAACAGCTAAGGACCACATCTCAGTTCCATATTTATCACTGGCAACACACACTGGTTAAAGATAAAGACCCTCTTCTTTAGGCACTGTGGTTAGGCACTTTAGGTATTTTGGACGAGAATTTTATCCAATATCGTCAATGTATTAGCAAATATTAAATATTATTGGACCCGGATATGTCCTAAAACTGCGACCAGAACCACCGTAGGATGGGCAGCAGCGTCCTGTTAGTACACGGTGAACGTACTGCGATCTCCAAGCCGCCTGCCAAGCGTGGGGATTATGGCAACACCCCTCTCTAAGAGGGAGGCCTTGTTCAGCAGTGGACATTTAATGGCTGATAATGATGATGATTAGCAAATAATGATGATGGCTCTCTTTTTATTTTTTATTATTGAAACTGACGTGGTTTTCGATGACTCTCGAACATAAAAGCCTTCAAAAATGTAAGAGTTTGTAAGTGTCGATTTCCGATAATCCAAAACCTGATGTACTGTACAAATTGTTATTCAACACCGGCTGCGTATTAGGATTCCCTCCGCGGTTCTCCGATATCGCACGTGATGAAAAAGTCGGAGGTTGCGGACCAGGAAACTGATTTCAATTTGTGTGGCTTAAACGCTGTTTGGTTTTAGTAATTGTAGGCTTCTGGATGTTTTTGGGGGATTTGGGAAACAAGTAAGCGAAACTACCTATATTCGCAGACAAGTCGATATGTCGCTTTTTACGTTAGCCTGCCCATTTCTGCTCTGGAAAGAACGGGTGTTCATGTTCGTAAGTTATCTTCCCGTGAGCATGTTGCATGTAACTGCGCTGAAATATCGGGAGCTCATTCCACAACCTTATCCTTAAATATCCCATTAATAATCATATAACTTTAGTTAACAACCGTCATAGTTTAAAACAGTGTTTTTTTTTAAATAATAGGTTTGCGCTTGACCGCCAACTCGCCTGATGTTAAGCGATGATGCGGTCTACGGTGAAGCACGCTTGCCTAGAAGAAACCGATTCACTCATGATTTGAAGATACCCAGATTGTAACTATCGGGGAACACCCATTCAGGCAGCGCATTCCACAGACTAGCAGTTCGCATAATAAAAGTGGAATCAAAGCACTTCGTACGGGTTTTCAGAATTTCAACCATAAAGTGGTGTCGATTTTTTGTGCCCGCTCTGGTATTCCGATAGAAAAATGGGCAGGAGGAAATTAAATCATGCAGTTCCGATGCATTTATTATATGTAAACGCATTACCATCTGAGTCGTCAGGTCATAAATCATTGTCTGTCTATCTCGCTCGCACTTACAGGTCTTATGGTATGACGTTTATTGCTCGACGACTCAGATGGTAATGCGTTTACCATAGCAACTTTGCGCCGATGCTCAAGACTAAGGAGGTAAGTCTGAACCAGTGATTCGTTATAAGTAATTTACGTGCGAAGCCGAGGCGGGTCGCTAGATATATATTGATAGTCGATAGTTACACCTTACCCCACTCCTCATCCACCGACATAGCTGTTAAAATTTGCAAGTTGAAGTGGCAATGGGCAGGCCACATCGCTTGAAGAACCGATAACCGATGGGGAAGAAAGGTTCTGGAGTGGAGACCACGAACCGGAAGACGCAGCGTAGGTAAGCCTCCCACTAGATGGACCGACGACATAGTGAGAGTCGCGGGCATCCAGTGGATGCAAAAGGCAGGCTGTCGTTCAGTGTGGAGGTTAAAGGGGGAGGCCTATGTTCAGCAGTGGACGTCTTCTGGCTGATGATGATGATGATGATGATGAGTTACACCTTTCGTGAAAAATTATCTAACTGCTGGTGAAAATTACATCAAAATCGGTTGTGTGATTTAGGAGAAGTTAGCGGTTATACAGACACACAGACAGACAGACAGACGCAGAAAGCGACTGTAATTTATACTATGTAGAGACCATGTCGATGATTGAGATGGAGAAGCAAAGAATTGAAGAGATACATACAGCCACACTCCTTTCCCATTGGAGTAGGCAGGGACCACATCACTCCACTTGCTACAATCCTAACACCCATCTTTCGCTTCTTTTAGTTTCATAGCGTTTTCATACAAGCTCCTCGGTTACGGGTAGAAAAATATAAGTGTCAACAAGGGAAATTCAAATACATTGTTGGTGTTTACGAATTGTTTTGCTGGATAATTTCATAATTACCAATGCAAAACGTGCAAAACCCAACTCAATTTGATTGACAATTTCAATTGTGTTCGTTTTCGTTTGACAGCATCAGAAAATGTTAACGTTGTTGCATTCATAATGCAATATTTGACCTCCGACCTCGAGCGCAACTGAAACAAATAATTGACATTGAAATAAAAGCCATTGAATAAAAATCATTTGGATGGCACGTTGAACTTACAAACCTGCTTGCCTACCAGCTATCGTGAGATGGCTGGTGGGGAGACTCGCACATAAGTAAGACAAAAATCACAGAGTAGGTATGTAATAATGGAATAAAAAAACACAGGAAATCGAAATTAGGTAAAAAGTTAGAAAATAGATCAAGATAAAAGACCAATTTTACAAATAATAAACAGCGGCGCAAATATGCAAACCTCGGCAGTGGTTACATATTTGAGGCGTTTGGGGTCGAGATATTGGGCCCTTGGGGAACGGGAGCTCACCTCATTTTCAAAAATCTTTCAGAGCGCCTGGTTAATGCAACGCGTGACCAAAATGCTGGCGTTTTTCTGGCTCAACGCATAAGCATTGCCATTCAACGTGGTAATGCCGCCAGCATGCTGGGTACGTTGCCAACTGGTAGTGGGCTTGAGCATTTGGATTGTCTTTAGACCTTCAACGGTCTATGGGCAGTCTAACTGTATTTGTAGTTTTAGTTTTAGCTTGTATTTTGTTTGGTTAATAAAAGCATTCATTTCATTCTGCTATTCTAGGTAAAACAATAAAGTTGTTACACTTTTTTTGAATTATAATTCGCCCATCGGGCAGGCTAGTGCCTTTAAGGCCATACCGCCTATTCTTCTGTTTTGTATAGTCTTAATAACGTCAAACAAGTCATAGTCACAGTCAAAGTCAAGCTAAGTAAGTCACGGTCAAGTCAAACTCATGCCTCTGTAAAGTGGTGGGAACTTTACAAGAGGCTCCTATGGAGTTTTGGAAACAACACGAAAAGACACGTTTCACCTCGTTATATCACTTGCCCACACTTGAGCACGTTTACGAGCACTTAATGAATATTAATTCACCATTTAGTACACATTAACACTCGAAAATACACAAGTTTAGGAAAATAATCCAACGAGCCGACATGTTTTTTCCACGTTGGCGCCAAAACTCTTGTTACACAATAATATGAAAGCTAAGTTTTTAATTACAAAAGAGATCAAAGTTAGAATAACCTTAAATGAAAGATGTAATATAAAAAAATAAGTAAAATACTGACACTATTGATGACAGTGCTATAAATATTAGGATGGTAAGGATGCCCGCATAAGATTCATCATCATCATCACCATTTCAGCCGTAGGACGTCCACTGCTGGGCATAAGCCTCCCTCATCGATCTCCAAAAGGGCCGGTTGGAAGTGGCCTGCATCCAGCGTTTCCCTGCGGTCTCTTTTAGGTCGTCTGTCCATCTTGTGGGTGGACGTCCTACGCTGTGCTTAGCAGTCCGTGGTCTCCATTCCAGAACCTTTCGGCCATCTGTTCTGCGTGATATGTGCCCTGCCCACTGCCACTACAACTTGCTAATCCGGTGGACTATATCAGTGACGTCTACGGACCTCATTTCTGATTCGATCTCTGTAGATAAACAAGGATAGTCCTGTCCATAGCTCGTTGTGCGACTTTGAGCTTGTTTATGAGGCCCATAGTAAGAGACACCGTTTCAGTGCCGTATGTCATCACTGGGCAGATGTATGAATGATGAACTGTTTATCTGTTAGTTCTGGTCCAGCTGACCATTACTTTGTAAATATTATGTTCTATAAAATCCCCGACACAAGGAATCATATCGGAGAAATTGAATCGATACTTTTTTAACTTCGTCCTAATGACAAACAAGGAAGCTTTTTGTTGATTGAATCAGGTGTTACTTTGCGGATGTACAAACACAACAACAACAAATACAAAACACACACAAACACACAAACACAAATACAAACACAACATACACAAATTAAGACACACAAATACAAATACAAACACAAACAGCACACAAACAAAACAAACACAAACAAATACAAATTAAGGACATATACAAATAAAGGAAGCTTTTTGCTTTAAAATACGAAAAATACTTGAAAAATAAATGCTTGGTTGCACCATAGTAGCAGTTAAAGTAAAGGTTTATGATAAAGTTGACAATAACATTAACGCTGACTTTAGCAGATACTGCGAAATGCGTTGCACCAGCGTATTCACTACCATAGTTAAAGTAACCAGGGTTGCAAGGCAATTGATAGCTAATTTACTCCAGATGCAATGCTTGAATTATATTTTATGCATCTGACATATATTTAAAATAAACAATAGCGAATCGTGGGCAGTTACGGTTAACAGTAAAAGTTATGACGTCATTTAACAATTGTCAGATGATGCAACAAATTTTTTGCCTAACCGGTACTTTAACGGAAATGTTAAAGCTAAAGTAAGTTGGCGCAACCCACCCTTAGGTACTAACTGCATAAATAAATGTCATTTTAAAAGAAAATTGCAGATATCCTCAAAGATATGAAGAGAACGAAAACGATAGAATCTGTAAACTTTCCATTGCTTTCTCGACTCATTTCCGGATAATCGCCGTCTGAGTCTGCTCTTTCTTAATCAGTTCGATGGTTAGACTCACAGAAAAGAAAAAAAATATTAGAACGGCTGTTGAGGCATTTTTGTTTTAGCCTGTTGCACCCATATAGACGAAACGTCATCAGTTAGCAACTGCAGACAAAGAAATATGAGACCTAACCCAAAAATGTAAGGTCCAAGTTCTTTGAACGCGGAGTTCGACGCGTTGAAATAAATAAGAATGTTCAATCAAGGTTCTGTCATAAAGCCTGGCGACAGATTTTCCTTCTCATTTCCGTTCTATTTACTTCTCTTTTCTGTTGTTACACTGAACATTAAACATCGATCGTCCTATGTGGTTTCACCTGTAAATGTTTACCCGATAACGCAAAGCAATAAATAATGGTATTGTGTTTTACATGGTTATCTTCAACATATGTTAGAAAACGTCTGCTGCTGAAATTGCCTCCCCTTTGGAACTCCCAAACTGAACGACAACCATAAGCCGATGCCCGCGACTTTCACGAAGTCGTCAGTCAATCTAGTGGGAGGCCTACCTAATGTGGTATGGTGGGAGGTCTTCACGAGTCACGAGTGAATCGGTTTCTTCTAGACAAGCGTGCTCCATCGTAGACCGCATCGTCGCTTTACATCAGGTGAGTTGGCTGTCAAACGCAAGCCTATTATTAAATATAATAAAAAAAAACCTACGCTGCGTCTTCTGGTTCGTGATCTACACTCAAAAATATTTCTTCCCCTTCATTTGAAAATTTTTCCCCTTACAGGTTTGAAAAATTAGGGGACGAATGAACAAAAGAAAAGAATCTGTTTTTATTTATTTGTATATTTACTTCATGTGAAAACATTAAAACACCCTTTAATTGAAAAACTTACTTCAGTGCAAAACAATAAGTAATCAAACACCCAGTAAAGTATCCTTTTAACAACCGATATTATATTCATTTATATACCTTATAATTATTACTGTTGTTATCTATACTAATATTATAAAGATTTGATTGTTTGTTTGTTTGTTTGTTTTCATTGAATAGGCTCCGAAACTAAAGAACCGATTTGAAAAATTCTTTCACCGACGGGACGTTACACTATCCCCGGGTGACATAAGCTATAATCTATACCCGTGCGAAGCTGGGGCGGACCGCTAGTGTTATTATATTTAAATCTAATAGAAGACAATATCAAGGTGGGGCGAAATAAAATAATTGGCTTGTCCTTGGACCAGTGAGACGAAAACAAGCAAATAATACGTGTTGTTTGTATCGAGAGGAAGCGTAAAACAATATTGGTTAATTTATTTGTCTCTAAGGGAAGTTGTGATGGGATCAACTACGGAAACCAATGAACTTGTTACCTACCAAACACTGAGAGCCATGAAATGCTTAAGATATAAATCTATTAAGAACTTCTGATAAATTAAATGTAAACTATCTGTAACTTAACTCATTACCATTAAATAAAAGTAATAATGGTTCCACTGAGGACACCCCAGACATCAGCTTGTACCAGATTAGAATGGCTCTGAAACAGCTTAAGAACAACAAGACGGTGATGACGGAATCACGACAGAACTACTAAGAGCGGGTGGAAAACCGGTACTTTTAGTCCTCCAGAAGTTATTTAATTCCGTCATTCTCGAAGGTCCTACAAAAGTATATAGCACTACAACTTTCCATCCCCAGTCAAAGACCCAGAGACAGACCCAAGACAAGGTGGAAAGAAATTGTGCTAATGAACATGAGAGAGTGTAAAGTTTCCGAAGACGATGTAGACCCCACAAAAAGGTACGCTGAGCAGAAAGCGGACTCCACCACCACATGGAATTTATAGTCGGGAAGAGAGAGAGAGAAAGAGAAAGAGAAAGAGAAAGAGAAAGAGAAAGAGAAAGAGAAAGAGAAAGAATGGTATATAAATCGTCAAACAAATACAAAACAAAGAAAATATTTAAAAACCCTCGATAAAAGAGCTAATAACTTTCAAATGGCTGAACAGTTTTTTATTTATAGCTATAAACACTCTAGATCAATACACCTTTTAAACAAATAAAAAACTAAATCAAAATCAGTTTAGCCGTTTGGGAGCTACAATGCCACAGACACAAAGATACACAGATATACACGTTAAACTTATTGCAGGGGGGGCTAAAAATGGCCATGACTGTACAAATAGTAGATTTTAGGTGCCAGAGGTTTATAATGATGAACTAGCAACACTAAAGAACGAAACGAACAAAAGAAATGAAAAGATATTAAAGAAATTTAATATAGATGTAGTTTATTTCCTGGAATAACACACATGGACATACATTTTTTTATTTCGAAAAAGTTCATGATTCCTGAAGAATAGTGGGTGAAATCGCGGAACACTACTAGTAAAATTTTGAAACAGTAAATTTCACATTCTCGTTAAATTCTGAACTAGATAAAGCTACAAGTCTATCCAATTGGAAGTTAGTATAAAATTTCTTATTACATTTTAATTGAACAGACAAACAAGAAAGCGAGCTAATAAAAACCTGGCAAACATTATTAATTACCTTTCTACTTGTGAATGAGACTGTAAAAATAGTTCTAGGTAATAAATAGTTAATATTAGTTCATAGACCTAGGTTACTGAAGACTAATAGGTCACCTCTGAAATCTTGTTTATAATTCTAGTGAAAATCATGAGGTTGAAAACATCCTAAATTTCGCTGTAAGCAAATTAGTGGCATTATTTACTGGGAAATGTTGTATGATATTGAACTATATATAATTTTCGTGGTTTTTGATTAAGTTTCGTTTACATATATTATGTAGCTAGTTAGAGAAGTGAAGAAAAAAGTTGTAAAAGCGTGTTAAAATTTAGATCAATTTGCCATCGCTACTGCTACATATTCTGTGTCGCAGTGGCCAATGTTGTCCGTGAATCATAGTAAACAATTAACCCAGAAAGAACACCGAACGTAAGCTCCATGAAATTATAAATTATGTACTCTATGTAGGAAGTATGGTGATTCAACTTTGCGTGTGGTGCTGAACGTAATGCCAGCTGTGAAGTTGAGTTAACTTTTGTATTTCAAGAAATCATTACCATCATCATCATCATTTCAGCCATACGACGTCCACTGCTGGAAATAGGCCTGCCCCATCGATCTCCAAAAGGGCCGGTTGGAAGCGGCCTGCATCCAGCGATTCTCTGCGGTCTCTTTTAGATCGTCTGTCCTTCTTGTGGGTGGACGTCCTACGCTGCTCGGTGGTTATTCCAGAACCTTTCAGCCCCATCGGCATATTCTGCGTGATATGCCCATAATGCCCTGCACATTGCTACTTCAACTTGCTAATCCGGTGAGCTATGTGACTTTCGTTCGTCTATGGATCTTTTTCTGATTCGATCTCGTAGAGAAACCCCGAGCATAACCCTCTCCATCATCAGCCCTGGGTAATCCACTGCTGGGTACAGGCCTTTTTTCCAGCAAAAATCTTTACTAGACCATCACCAGCCTCAAGTGTGGACAGGGTGTTAATGTAGGACTCTCCGTCAAAATGGCAGCCTATCCACAAAAAAACGTGAGGTGTTTCTACCTAGCGTTTTTTTACGACCTAGGATTTAAAAAACTCATCATCATAATCATCAGCCAGAAGACGTCCACTGCTGAACATAGGCCTCCCCCTTTAACCTCCACACTGAACAACAGCCTGCCCTTTGCATCCACTGGATGTCCGTGACTCTCACAATGTCGTCGGTCCATCTAGTGGGAGGCCTCCCTACGCTGCGTCTTTCGGTTCGTGGTCTCCACTCCAGAACTTTTTTCCCCATCGGTCATTTCAAAAATTAAAAATGTGTAATAAAACTAAGTATGACATAGGCTATTACCTCATGAACCTGCAACGCCCAAAAATCATCCGATATGTTGAACTACTAGTATACAAAATGACCAAACATTCGTAAATCAAAACAGTCAATCACAAAAAACAAAAGGCCCCCTGACGATTTGAGTGGCATCCATGCAGCCATACGTCCAAAAACTGATGTTTGATAATGTAACTACCTACTTACTGCGCTGGCGCAGCGACTCTAAGTGTATCTTTTCTTATCCTCCGACACAAGAGAACGCCATCGGATCGGGTCTCTCGCCAGTCAGCAACTTAAAGCTCGTGGAAGTCTGACTCTACAGTACCTTTTCAACGATATCTAGGCCGGCTGACGGGTTAGCGATCATTGGGAACCCCAATATATGCCATCTGAACATTGAAATTGTCCCTAATTTTCAGGAAGTGATCGTGAAAGATTTCATAGCTCAGAGACTTTACAGTAGGTAAGCAACTTGAAGTTCGTGCAAGACTGACTCTACAGTCATCATCATCAGCCAGAAGACGTCCACTGCTGAACATAGGCCTCCCCCTTTAACCTCCACACTGAACGACAGCCTGCCTTTTGCATCCACTGGATGCCAGCGACTCTCACTATGTCGTCGGTCCATCTAGTGGGAGGCCTACCTACGCTGCGTCTTCCGGTTCGTGGTCTCCACTCAAGAACCTTTCTTCCCCATCGGTTATCGGTTCTTCGAGCGATGTGGCCTGCCCATTGCCATTTCAACTTGCTTCTCAGAGTCACACAGCGGGCAATGGAGAGAGCTATGCTCGGAGTTTCTTTGCGCGATAAAATCCGAAACGTGGATATTCGCCAAAGAACCAGAGTCACTGACATAGCTGATAAAATTTGCAAGTTGACTCTACAGTACCTTTTCAAAAATATCTAGGCCGGCTGACTGGTTAGCGATCATTGGGAACCCCAATATATGCCTTATAAACACTGGGATTGTCCTTAATTCTCAGGAAGTGATCATGGAAGATTTCAAAGCTCAGAGACTGCATTGGGAATGATGAAGGATGCTTTTTAAAGCTTCAGAAACAACACTGGCCACAGCCCTGATGTTTGGTCTACTGTTCACGATAAGAGGTCCCTTGACGACTTCAATAAACATAATTATTGACTTATTTGTATAATAATAATTGCAAGACGAAAACATCCACTTTATGTACACAATGTTTAACGAGTACAATAACACAGGTTTGATAGGTCCACAGTTTGCGCGGCATCACCTCATAGCCTTGAAGTTATCTGTAAGCCAGTCTATACACACATATGCATTCTACACGCACACACTCATACAAATGCATCACAATTCTAGCTTAGTTACAGATTAGGCAGGCGCAGATTGTTAACTCGGAATAAGTTTCAATAATCTCCACAGTTTGTAAGGATATAGTACCAGCTGGTAACTTAACGAGAAGGTTGACACCATTCCACAGAATGAATTACAATACAAACAAAGCGTTTTGCTTAATTTGTAAACAAATTAAACGCTTTTATACCTTTATACTTCAATTTTCTAAGCAGAACCCATTATGGTATCACATTTTCCCATAAGGATGTTCTGCCATCTGTTCTGGTTTTATTAACCTGAACAGCTTCGGTTACGTTGATTTTGAGTGTGGTGTGGTCTGTCCAGCGCGTTGGGTTACTTTTTTCCGTCTCTTTTCTTCTATATTTCCGACTAGCGGTCCGCCCCGGCTCCGCACGGGTATAGTTACATAGCCTATATTCATCATCATCATCATTTCAGCCATAGGACGTCCACTGCTGGACATAGGCCTTCCCCAGCCAAAAGGGCTGGTTGGAAGCGGCCTGCATCCAGCGTTTCCCTGCGGTCTCTTTTAGGTCGTCTGTCTATCTTGTGGGTAGACATCTTACGCTGCGCTATAGCCTATATTAATCAGTGATAATGTAGCATTCAAATGGGAAATAATTTTTAAAATCGGTCCAGTACTTTTGAACCAATTCGTTACAAATCTTTCCTCTTTATAATATTAACATAGAAGTATAGATAACAAATAACAATTAACATGCTCTACTGGTAATTTTTATTCTGTATAACAATGTTTTTTCTTCTTCTTCATAGAAAACAATAAAATTAGTACCGGTATTGCATGGCCAGTTATCGAGTTACCGGCAACATATTCTAGGAGTCAGTTGGAGGAGGTCAGTTGCACTGTGCGCCTTGGAACAGGACCTTTACTGGACTAAGTTTGGTTATGCGTTATGCCAGCCATATACGCGCTCATAACCGGCGCTAGTCAGGTTCGCCGTTGACGGACACGTCAAGGTCGATATATATTCTAGACCGACAAAAGGGAAATAATAGGGATTAATAAACGTAGAGTAACTTAACTAACTTAGATTAATTATGTGTATATATATGAAATAAATAAATTAAAAAAAAAAAAAAAAGTAGCCTCGAAATAGTTACACCGCCTTTTGTCTTTTTCGATCGAGTTCAAAATTTTAAAGAGAGAAAAAGACAAAACACGGCGTAACTATTCCAAAACTACCCCAAGTTTATTAATAAGGGGGTAGGAGTGTATTGCGATTTCTATGGCCTCGCTCTCAGTTTTTTTTTAAATATTCGGGACATTTTTTCACACACGGTCACCTGACCGCAAACTAAGCAAAGCTTGTAATATGGCTGCCAGAGACTGATATACATGCATATATAGGTTTAAATTCATACTTAAATAGATATTAACAACCAGATATAGAACAAACACAAATGTTCATTAAATGTTTGTCCTAGGTGGGAATCGAAACCACGCCCCCAAGCGCAGAAGGCAGGTTCACTACTAACTGGACCAACGGGCTATCTGCACAGTTAAGTATCTTAAGCTTTTATTATTCTGTGTCTAATACCTAATATTGAGCGCCCTTCGCATATCGTGTCGATTTCAATGTTAGACAGTTCTAAATACTTAATAACAACGAAATGAACATGATTTAGGTCATTGCTAATTATATTTTATACTTGAGAACTAGATCAGACCTTGGGAAGGTTTGAAGTAGCATGTCAGATATTTTATGCGTATTACAATATACTTATGTAGGTGAGAAGTATTCATCATCATCAGCCAGAAGACGTCCACTGCTGAACATAGGCATAGGCCAGCCTGCCTTTTGCATCCACTGGATGCCAGCGACTCTCACTATATCGTTGGTCTATCTAGTGGGAAGCCTACCTATGCTGCGTCTTCCGGTTCGTGGTCTCCACTCAAGAACCTTTCTTCCACATCGGTTATCGGTTCTTCGAGCGTTGTGGCATGCCCATTGCCACTTCAACTTGCAAATTTTAACAGCTATGTCGGTGACTCTGGTTCTTTGGCGAATGTCCACGTTTCGGATTTTATCGCGCAAAGAAAGAAAGAAGCTAGGATTATTTGTTTTAAATCAAAAAGACCCAACCTATATGTGTTCCAGAATGATATCCTGATAGTGAAGATAATGAAATGTAATTATAATGGTAATGCCACCAGCATGCTGGGTACGCTGCCAACTGTTAGTGGGCTTGAGCATTTGGGTTGTGTTTAGACCTTCAACGGTCTATGGGCAGTCTAACTGTATTTGTAGTGTTAGTATTAGCTTGTATTTTCTTGTGTCTTGTTTAGTTAATAAAGGCACTTGCCCCATAAAAGTAATTATAATTATGCATGGTATAATAATATACTACGCCAGGTATAGCACTCCGAGAAATAATGTGATGTGGGCGTCCCACAATGATGTCATCAATGTCATGGATACACGTAGACGTGCATAAGCAAGAGCAGAATAAGTAATTTACAACAAGTTCGAGAGAGATGACGATACACGAAACAATGGCGGACTCTCTATGATTTTCTGTGTTAACAGTAGCGTGAAATTATAACTCCCCAATATTCGTATATTACGTGTGGGAATCCAATAAATCAATATGTTTTTGATAAAATTGTGTTTAATATATTCAATTCGTGCTTAACTTGCTTGAGCGGACAAACCAAATGACAATTGAAATGATTTTTGTATTTCATTTAATAGATGATAACGAATTTGTTTCCACATATCTGTGTTTGTTGCAATAAAGTGGCAACTAGACAGTGACGTAATTCTGGGAGAGTTTTGGCGCCAACGTGGAAAAAACATGTCGGCTCGTTGGATTATTTTCCTCAACTTGTGTATTTTCGAGTGTTAATGTGTACTAAATGGTGAATTATTATTCATTAAGTGCTCGTGAACCTGCTCGAGTGTGGAGTGATGTAAGGAGGTGAAACGTGTCTTTTCGTGTTGTTTCCAAAACTCCATATTAGCCTCTTGTAAAGTCTCCGCCACTTTACAAGGGCATGAGTTTGAATTGACCGTGACTTACTTAGCTTGACTCTGACTGTGACTATGACTTGTTCGACGCTATTAAGACAATGTAAACATGTTTAATATTACGACTAAAGGACATTGAATCCACGGTCATGAAAATTATAACAAAAAAAAAAAGTTATTCTTGGGATTGATTGGAATGTTCAACTGCCAGAGTGGCAGACCTTGTATTCTTGGATCATGTAATTATGTACAGGCTAGATCACATACATGTCACAATTTCTAGCCACGTCAGCATCAGGCGCTAATGTCCCGGACGTTATGGGCATGCGGGATTCCGCCAACGGTGCGATCCTTGTGTCCAGTCAGCGAATACTGGGTGGATTCGAATATAATTAGGAAATACCTCGCATGTTGTTTCAGTTCAATTTCACAGATTATTGTAATTACACTAACCAGTGAAGTGTAATAAATAAACCGGCCAAGTGCGACTCGGGCTCGAGCACTGAGGGTTCCGAACCACCACAAAATTCAACAACGAAATTACCAGTTATAACTTGGTAATGAACAGAAACTTGTCACCGACTCGCACTTGGGCATTTTTTATTATTTTTTGTTATATTTTTGAGTGTGCTATAATTATGTTAAGTTTGACGCTTTTAAGTATTACCGTTTTTACATTAGAGCTAATACAAAAATACTTTTAAAAAAAACCGGCCAAGTGCGAGATGGACTCGCGCACCGAGGGTTCCGTACAAACTTGTCCAAGTATTATAAGTTCAATAGTTCGCCCATCGAAGACTAATTCCGTTTTTCCGATTAAGTATCTCAAAAACATATATTACAACTAGCTTCCGCCTGCGGCTTCGCCCGCGTTATTCAAGGGAAAAACTAAGAAGTTCTCTGCAAAAAGCTTTATTTTAGGATGCTACTAAATACGTTTTATGTATTTCATCCTGGATATTGATGGTCGGTAGGTACACGGTGCTTTATGAGCAGGAGATCTAAAGTTAAATTCCTGGTCTGGCTGGTTCGCTTGCCCAGCGAACCACGCGACCTAGAAAGTTTTTTTTTCTTTTTTGTACGTCACTTGTGCTTGACACTCGCCCTCGCGGGCCGCTTGCGGCCCAGCGAACCACGCAACCTAGAAAGTTTTTTTTTTCTTTTTTGTACGTCACTTGTGCTTGACACTCGCCCTCGCGGGCCGCTTGCGGCCCAGCGGACCACGCAACCTAGAAAGTTTTTTTTTTCTTTTTTGTACGTCACTTGTGCTTGACACTCGCCCTCGCGGGCCGCTTGCGGCCCAGCGAACCACGCAACCTAGAAAGTTTTTTTTTTCTTTATGTACGTCACTTGTGCTTGACACTCGCCCTCGCGGGCCGCTTGCGGCCCAGCGAACCACGCAACCTAGAAAGTTTTTTTTTCTTTTTTGTACGTCACTTGTGCTTGACACTCGCCCTCGCGGGCCGCTTGCGGCCCAGCGAACCGCGCGACCTCAAAAAGTATTTTTTTTTCTTTTTGGTAAGTCACTTGTGCTTGACACTCGCCCTCGCGGGCCGCTTGCGGCCCAGCGAACCACGCAACCTAGAAAGTTTTTTTTTCTTTTTGGTAAGTCACTTGTGCTTGACACTCGCCCTCGCGGGCCGCTTGCGGCCCAGCGAATCACGCAACCTAGAAAGTTTTTTTTTTCTTTTTTGTACGTCACTTGTGCTTGACACTCGCCCTCGCGGGTCGCTTGCGGCCCAGCGAACCGCGCGACTAAGAAAGTTTTTTTTTTCTATTTGGTAAGTCACTTGTGCTTGACACTCGCCCTCGCGGGCGGTTTGCGGCCCAGCGAACCGCGCGACCTAGAAAGTTTATTTTTTCTATTTGGTAAGTCACTTGTGCTTGACACTCGCCCTCGCGGGCCGCTTGCGTACCAGCGAACCACGCAACCTAGAAAGTTTTTTTTTTCTTTTTTGTACGTCACTTGTGCTTGACACTCGCTCTCGCGGGCCGTTTGCGGCCCAGCGAACCGCGCGATCTAGAAAGTTTATTTTTTCTATTTGGTAAGTCACTTGTGCTTGACACTCGCCCTCGCGGGCCGCTTGCGTACCAGCGAACCACGCAACCTAGAAAGTTTTTTTTTTCTTTTTTGTACGTCACTTGTGCTTGACACTCGCCCTCGCGGGCCACTTGCGGCCCAGAAAGTTTATTTTTCTTTTTTTACGTCACTTGTGCTTGACTAACCCTCGTGGGCCGCTTGCGGCTTGCTAAATCTGTTAAACGGTTACGGAGTTGGATGATTGAAATTATCCTACAGGAACTTACATTTTGTTGGTTGGTTTGGTTGGTTGGTTGGCCTTAGTTTTAATCCAGGGAATATGCTACCTCCATACCAAATTTTATCGAAATCCGTTAAACAGTCACAGAGTTGAGTGATTGATGTTATACTACAGGAACCATAATTTTTTTTCGGGGTAAAAAGTAACTCATGTGATAATCCAAAGAATATGGTACCTTCATACCAAATTTCATCGAAATCTGTTAATTCAGGGAATATGCTACCTCCATACCAAATTTCATCTAAATCGGAGCAGTAGTTTCGGCGGTGACTTCAGCCAAACATACACACTTACACACAAACTTTCGCATTTATAATATTAGTAGATAAGATTATTATAGTGTAGCTGATAATTATAATTATAGTATAGCTGAAATTTTATTGTGGTTAGTTTCTATAGCAGTATTACTTAAGTTAAAAATAAAAATGTTATTTGATTAATTGCTTATGTTTTAAATTTGAACCAAATCTGTAGGTGGTGAACGAAAAAGGAATGAATAGTGCCGCATTGTATATCGAAGATACAAGAAAAAGGGTCTTGACAGACGGACAGACAGACAGACGGACAACAAAGTGATCTTATAAGGGTTCTGTTTTTTTCCTTTTGGGGTACGGAACCCTAAAAACGAACTGAAGTTGAAATATTAAAAGACAAACTTAACTTTGTAGTTGACAATTAGGCTCTTCCATACATTCCAACTACAAGATGTAAGTTTGTAATAGTAAAATTATTATTTTTAAATGATATAACTTCAAATTTGTAACTTTCGGATTTATTCCTATATATGTGCTATGTGAACTTACTTTTTGCAAAATTTCATGATTCTAGGTCAACGGAAAGTACCCTATAGGTTTTGATTTCCCTGTGAAATCGCAAAATATGCGACATAAACGTTCATATCTTTTGATTGAGTAAACTTACAACTTTTATTTTTTTACAGCCGAAAGAAACCGTAGACCCAAGTATTTATTATAAATTTCAACTTGATACCTTTACGCGTTCTTGAGAAAAAGGGTCTTGACAGACGGACAGACGGACAGACGGACAGACGGACAGACGGACAGACGGACAGACGGACAGACGGACAACGAAGTGATCCTATAAGGGTTCCGTTTTTTCCTTTTGAGGTACGGAACCCTAAAAATAAGTTTGTTGTATGAGGACCTTTAGTTTTATTTTTTTTTATTATTTGTTAGTCAATCCGCAGTAACATTACATATTCTGTGAATTTTTTTTAACGCTTATAAGTCTGCGTTTGACCACCAACTCGCCTGTTGGCAAGCGACGATGTGGTCGAAGATGAAGCACGCAGACTTAGAAGATACCTATTCACTCTGGCCTTGAAAAGGCCCAGGTTATATCTCTCAGGAAACAAGGAAGCTGGCAGGTTGTCTATTACGGTTCGAAAGATATAGCCGTTTAAGGATATACAGGAGGTTATACAGGAGTATACCCTCTGCAGCTCTCTCGCTCGCACTTTTTCACATTATTGAAGATATAAAATCAATGAGTGTGAATTTCCAAAAAGTAACAAAATCATGTCATGGTGTCTATCGTAACATTACAAACAAAGAAATTGTCAATTTGATATATTTTAATTTGACACAGTACAATGGTAACAAGTGATTTTTATTTCTCGTGTCATTTTATTCCGTCAAATTACAAGATATCGAAGCAAACATTTCTTTGTTTGTAATATTACGATAGACACCATAACATGATTTTGTTACTTTTTGGAAATTCACACTCATTGATTTTATTTATCTTCAATAGTGTGAAAATGTGCGAGCGAGAGAGCTGCAGAGGGTATACAGGACCCTTAAAGGTAGGACAGACAGACAGACGGATAGACAGACAATGTAGGCTTAGTAATAGAGTCCTGTTTTTACTCTTTGCGTACGGAACCCTAAAAAACATGTTCATCATGACAAGTTATTCTGAAACATGTCTTTAGCAACATGGATCAGGTGTTAGTTTCAAAGTATAAAACATATTGATAATCTAAAATGCAGTGCTAGGTTTAGATACCGTTATCGGTGACAGAGGTCATTCTGATAACAAAGGTCGTTGAACCAAGATTAGTTATCGCGTCGTGTCACCTTGATTGTTGTTTTGTTATTATCTAACGTGTTTTTATACAAGGCTACACGGAAAGGGTACACTAATGGTACAGCCGAAAAGGGTCAATAGTGACATTAAGAACAACTTTTTAATATGGGAGCAACGCTAAATACGCTAAAAAACTGCTTCATTCACACTCGACAAAATGTATGGAACGGATGATTTATTTTACGCGATTTCAGGGTTGGTCCCATAGTAAAATTGGTTTACTATCGGACTGATCTGATGATGGAGACAAGATAATTCCCTCCCGCCCATTTTTCTATCGGACTGCCAGAGCGGGCACGAAAAATCATCACAGCTTTATGGTTGATATTCCGAAAACCCGTACGGAGCACTTTGATTCCACATTTATTATGCGAACTGCTAGTCTGTGGAATTCGCTGCCTGAATGGGTGTTCCCCGAAGGTTACAATCTGGGCGTCTTCAAATCACGAGTGAATCGGTTCCTTCTAGGCAAGCGTGCTCCAACGTAGACCGCATCATCGCTTAACATCAGGCGTGATGGTGGTCAAACGCAATGCTATTATTTATAAAAAAAGAGGTGCAAAGTGGATCTCTTCAATGGTGAACTACTAGCAGAGATATCTAGCGGAAAAGATGCAAACTATTATGCACATGAGCCGAGTGGTACAGCGTCGACCCTTGCTTCAATCTCTTCTCACCTCCCCGTGTGCGCGCGCGAAAATACTTGTTTCGCTTTTTCAATTATTCAAACTACGTATAATTATTTCATAATAAAAGTATGAGCTTGAAATTTTATGGACGGAAACACCGAATACTTATTGTGACATTTTTTTTTAAATATAATAGTAGACAAACATTGACCGAAACAATGACCGACCGATGGGCCAGGATCGTCACACAGTGGGTGCCAGATGGACGGCGCAGTCAAGGAAGGCCCAAGAAGAGCTGGCGTGACGATCTTGACTCATTCCGGAGAGGTTGGCAAGAGGTGGCGAAGGACCGAGATTTATGGAAGGAGATGGGGGAGACCTTTGCCCAGCAGTGGGACAGTATAGGTTAAAAAAAAAAAAAAAAAAAAAAAAAAAAAAGTAGGCAAACAAGCGTCGGGCCACCTGATGGTAAATAGTCACCGTCGCCTATGGACACCTACAATACCCGGGGCATTGGCGGTGCGTTGCCTACCTTTGAGGACTCTATTCACTCTTAGCTTGAAGTGATTGAGGTTATATTATGTTGGAGGAAAAACCGAAGGTGGTAAGCCATTCCATAACTTACAGGTGCGTGGCAGAAACAATCGATCAAATCGAACACTGCGAGACTTCCACGCATCTATAATATGAGGATGGCTTTTTTGGCTATGGCGGCCGGTTCGATAGTAAAACCGCGATGGAGGGATGAGGCCAAAGAGTTCATCAGAGCATTCCCCATTATAATTCCTGTAGAACAAGCTGAGCGAACCAACGTCCCGGCGCAAGCTCAGCGGTTCCAAAGCGTTGGTTAGATTCGGGTCATCGACAAGTCTAACGGCTCTTCTCTGCAAGGAGTCAAGCGCATCGAGCTGGTACTTCGGTGCGCCACTCCAGAGATGGGAGCAGTATTCCACGTGTGGCCGAACCTGTGCTTTGTATAACAAAAGACGCTGGTGAAAATAAAATAAACCATGCACTTTCCTTGCTTCAATCTGACATTAATTTTTAGGGTTCCGGGAGCGTCGACCGAAAATACCCATTCCTCTTACGCGTTAAATGATTCTTGCCATACAAAATGACCTGAGCAAAATTTGATTACCCAGAGAATTGGTGAAAGGATGTAGGTATGATTAGGCTGTCTTGATACGTTTTGACGAATTGGGAAAAACCACTTTCACATTTTCTGTGCGTGATTTAGATGACACAATATTTTTATGTTGTGAACTGATTGATCAATTATTATAACGAAGCAATTAATTGACTATTTCGGAATGTGTTTTGTTTGTCAGGACATTTGTGGTGTCATTTTGAGGTACCAAACTTCACCGCGACATGCCTGAAATATTGGCGATATGGATAAAAAAATTTTTTTTTTTATTGAACCAATTTTTTTTTAAATTGCCTTACTTAACAATAATATTTGTTTTCAAACTTAACAAGGCTAAAGTTAAAAGCTGGCTGTGAATTTACCTGTACAGATAACTCAGTAAAGACATTGGATCATATCCGTAATAAATTACCCGCTTAATTTTTGTATGATGCATATGCAATGGTTGAAAAATAAAACAAATATAGGTGCAATTCGATACCTTCGTTGAATTACGCTTAAGAACCTAAGTACTTTATCAATGTTGAGAACGGTCCGTATTTCATTTTAACCGGCCTGTTTTAGTACATGTTGGATTTCGGTTTTTCCCAAGGCACACCAGGTAGCCCATTCTTCGAGTTTTCGTAGGTATTTATTGAGTAACAAGTATAAATTTTTAAATTTAAAAACCCCCCGATAAATTAATGTTCTGATAACCTTTAAACGTTTGAACAGATTTACTTGCAGCATAGCTAAGAACACTCGATTAAGTCAACTTTCAAACAAAAAAAAAAAAAAAAAAAAAAAAAAAAAACTAAGAAAAGTTGACAAAGGGCACGGACCCAGGAGTCCGTGGAGAATAAATAAACAATAAAAAAAAAAAAAAAACTAAATCAAAATCGGTTCATCTGGTTGGGAGCTACAGATCTGTCACAGACAGACACACAAATACACATATTATAATCAGAAAGAAAGAAAGAAAGAAAAAGTTTATTTGTGACCAATATAGTTTTTTTTTTTTTTAATTGCTTATCGACAAGTTTTAATATAAGGTCACAAATCGGCCCCAACTCAGCATGTTATACATGTTAAACTTACACCCTTACACCCCCCCCCCCCCTTTATGCATCGAGAGTTAAAAATAAAAGTGTATGCCATATTTTACACATCTTCTAATTTGAATTTTAAATCATTATGCTTGATTTTTTTTACGTTTACTTATGTCGCACGTTCGAATATAGGTACATTGCATTGTATATACTGGCAAAGTTTATGATCAGCGACGAAGGAGTTTGTACTATTATGTTTGCCGCGCGTATATGTATAAAAAAATTGCCCTTTATTAACCTACTAGCGGTCCGCCCCTGCTCCGCACGGGTATATATTATAGCCTATGTCACCCGGGGTAGTGTAGCTTCCCAACAGTGAAAGAATTTTTCAAATCGGTTCAGTAGTTTCGGAGCCTATTCAATCCAAACAAACAAACAATCAAATCTTTCCTCTGTCTACATACTGTTTTTTTTTTAAATAACCTACTGGAAATCACTGAATCTCACAGCACAGGACTCCCCTAGTGTGTGAATCAGTGTTCACTATCCGAAGTTATGCTCTTGTACCTACTAACACAAGAAATAAGTACCTGTATTTACTAACTTTAAAATCATGTACTTACTTTGTTGAAATAAAGTTTATTATTATTATTATATGAACGACGTCAGCGACCGACGCGACGTCAGAGAGAAAATGGAGCCTGGGTACCACAACAGCGTTTGATAATTTTCTACGGAACCTAATTATCACAAATGCCATCGTCTTTAAAATATACGAAAATAATTGCAGTGTAAGCAAAAATATCACAGATTGACAACCCTTGGCCATTATTCAGGTATGTTGCTTGATTTTTAGATTTTTAAAGGGCTCTCATGATGAGAGCGCTTAATAGAAAATTTTTGTTTACATTTTCGTCTTTTACTTTTTTTTGTTTGATGTAATTTTCTATTACTTTTTCGTAGGTTTTGGGGGTACCTGGAAATAAATTGTCGAGTGTTTTCAGGTATTTTAAGGCCGTTTTTTTGTGGTGGACTTTTTTAAGGACGCTAAAAAAAGCCTGTTTCTTCAGAAGACAAAGTTCAGAATCAAACAGATATTTAGTCTTGAGCATCGACGTAAAGTTGCTAGTCTATCGGTTTTTTATCGGATACATTTCGGAGAGTGTGCATCGGATCTGCACGATCTAATTCCCTCCTGCCCATTTTTCTATCGGACTGCCAGAGCGGGCACGAAAAATCAACACCGCTTTATGGTTGATATTCCGAAAACCCGTACAAAGCGCTTTGATTCCACATTTATTATGCGAACTGCTAGTCTGTGGAATGCGCTGCCTGAATGGGTGTTCCCCGAAGGTTACAATTTGGGTGTATTCAAATCACGAGTGAATCGGTTACTTCTAGGCAAGCGTGCTCTAACGTAGACCACACATCAGGCGTGATGGTGGTCAAACGAACGTCTATCTATACTAATATTATAAAGAGGAAAGATTCGATTGTTTGTTTGCATTGAATAGGCTCCGAAACTACTGAACCGATTTGAAAATTTTTTTCACTGACGGGAAGCTACACTATCCTCGGGTGACATAGGCTATAATCTATACCTGTGCAAAGCTGGAGCGGACCGCTAGTTATTTATTTAAAATATATAGAAATGTTTTAGGTTAAAAATATCGAAGAAACAAACTCATAACGCACCCCAATCGTGTAGTTTACCAAGTTACAGAGTTCAAAGAAGGCACCGGTTACAATAAAAGGTAATTTTCCTTACGCTCTATTGAAATTATGAACAGCAGCCGGGGAAGTTCAGGAAAAAACACATACCTACCTATCTATACGTAGGTATATTAAATTGCTGAGGGTTTGTAGACATCTAAAGTTTTTCCAGTGACAAAGTTTGATACAAAACAAATTTCGTGTGTTTGTGAGTGGGTATGTATGTAACTGGTACGTTTGTATACGGGATGTAAGAGGAACACTCTCGAAGCCAAAAGAAGGTAATTGTACTCATAATTACATTGATCTATATGTACTACCATCATTATGAACAACTTTTACTATGCGACCAACCCTGAAATCGCGAAAAAAATATCAGCTGTTCTATAGAAAACGGTCATTGACACTCGACAAATTGTATGGAACAGCTGATTTTTTTCGCGATTTCAGGGCTGGTCCTATACTAAAAGTGGTTCATAATGATGAGTACAATTACCTTCTTTTGGCTTCGAGAGTGTTCCCCTTACACCCTGTAAATGTATATTTGTCTATTAATTCGTGTTGTTTGTGTCTTTGTATTATCTCATCTAGCTTTAACTGTTTGACAAAACTAAGATTGATAAATTTAAGTATAATAAATAAATAAATAAATATATTTTTTTATTTAATTTTTTTTTTATGGTTTCATCATCATCATATTCAAACATATATTTGCTCTAACAGCTGCAAAAACATTGTAAAAAAAGTCGAATAAAACATTGAGACAATGCGGCGAAACATATATTCGTTTTCTTTCTAAAGATCCGTGGAAGCCTCTTGTAACTTGTAAATTCTCCACCAACCACCACCACCACCACTTCTTTCTCCATGACTTTGACTTGACTGTGACTTATGTACTTTGCTTGACTCTGGCTGTGACTGACTTGTTTCACGACATTTCATCAAACTTTATAATCCTTTAATACTTGACACTGGCGCAATACACAATATGTGCGACGCCAAAATCTTTACAGAAGAAAGAAATAATGACCGTTGCTGCCAAATAAAGGAATTACGTCAAATTTGTCGTTGACTTCTGACAGTCGCACGACTGTTTCTTATTTCGGTCGCCAGTGGCGCTAGTGTCTGCGTGTTTTAGTTCGCTTCTTCCTACTGGCAACTGGTTGTCATCTCTACAGCAATGGCCATACTGGATTACCGGCAGGGTTGTCTCAAGTATGACTAAAAATAATAAAGAACCGCTATAAAATTTGCAGTAGTTTCGTAACCGTGTTTCACAGCGTATTGTCTGTTGCTATTTTCTTGCGAACAAAATATGCGTACTCTTTTGATCGAGAGCATCGAGGCAAACAAAAAATGTTTTATATTTCGGAATGCTAAAGCATGCGTGAAACTCAAAGGTTTCGCAAACTGTCACTCATTCTTTGATAATGCAAGCTTGGACTAAGAAAAAGGTGGATGTGGCTTTGCTTAGATACATAGAAACACCAAACTAACAGAAGCGTGTGTGTGGAGTTTTGGCGCCAACGTGGAAAAAACATGTCGGCTCGTTGGATTATTTTCCTAAACATGTGTATTTTCGAGTGTTAATGTGTAGTAAATTGTGAATTATTATTTATGAAGTGCTCGTAAACGTGCTCGAGTGTGGAAAGTAATATAACGAGGTGAAACATGTCTTTTCGTGTTGTTTCCAAAACTACATAGGAGCCTCTTGTAAATCTCCATCACTTTACAGAGGCATGCGTTTGACTTGACCGTGGCTTTATACTTTGCTTTACTCTGACTGTGACTATGACTGGTTTGATGCTTTTAATACTATGTAAACATGTTTCAACTTAGGCAAAGAGGTCGCCCGAAGAATCCAACTCGGATGGGCAGCGTTCGGGAAATTGCATGACATCTTCTCGTCCAAGATACCATAGTGCCTCAAGACGAAGGTTTTTGACCAGTGTGTGTTGCCAGTGATGACATATGGTACTGAGACGTGGTCCTTAACTGATGGCCTTTAAGAAAAACTCAGAGTCACACAGCGGGCAATGGAGAGAGCTATGCTCGGAGTTTCTTTGCGCGATAAAATCCGAAACGTGGATATTCGCCAAAGAACCAGAGTCACCGACATAGCTGTTAAAATTTGCAAGTTGAAGTGGCAATGGGCAGGCCACATCGCTCGAAGAACCGATAACCGATGGGGAAGAAAGGTTGGAAGACCACGAACCGGAAGACGCAGCGTAGGGAGGTCTCCCACTAGATGGACCGACGACATTGTGAGAGTCGCGGGCATCCAGTGGATGCAAAAGGCAGGCTGTCGTTCAGTGTGGAGGTTAAAGGGGGAAGCCTATGTTCAGCATTGTACGTCTTCTGGCTGATGATGAAAGATGAAACATTACGA
Organism: Agriopis marginaria; assembly: GCA_932305915.1. Classification (NCBI taxonomy): domain Eukaryota; kingdom Metazoa; phylum Arthropoda; class Insecta; order Lepidoptera; family Geometridae; genus Agriopis; species Agriopis marginaria. The sequence goes on from OW029932.1 coordinate 1,381,497, forward strand.
CTAAAGGACATTGAATCCACGGTCATAAAAATTTTAGCAAAAAAAAAACAAGCGTGTGTGAAATATATCGCGTATTGACTGACGACTATTATAATGTGGAAGGTACCGTGTCTTTAGCACATTTCCTTCAGATTATACAATAATTATTAACTTACTAGCGACCCGCCTGCCCGGCTTCGCACGGGTGTAATTTACGTACGAAGCCGGGGCGGGTCGCTAGTTATATATATAAACCTTCCTTGAAAATGTATCTAACTGATGGTGAAAACCGCATCAAAATCCGTTGCGTGGTTTAGGAGGTGTTAGCGGCCATACAGACATACAGACAGACAGACAGACGCGGAAAGTGACTTCCATTTATACTATGTAGAGATAGAGAAGAGATAGAGAAGGTTGAACTAACCTTGAACAAGTATACATAGTTTTTTAAACCTTCTATAATAGAGTTGATAGTCCTCAAACCGATTTTCATGAATTACCTTCTAGAGATCTTTAAGAAGAATTATCTTTTAGTATACTTGTTTATGTTTTTTAATGAGGGTTCTATGCTTACCTTTCGCCTTAAGGCGGTGTCCATCTTTTTCTTCGTCCATGATGTATGATTTTATCGACAATTTTATTGAGATGTTTTATTTGCGTTTCCATTAGGCAGGAGCTTATGTTTGAAAATCAAACGTAGAAATAAGATGTTTATTTTAAGAAACATTCCTCCAGAAAATTGTTGGAATGTATTTCTTTGAGGTAAACGAAATAAAAGCTTCAACGTTTTTAGGTATAATAATCTTGATCCAGACGATGACCTGTTGCTAAGAAGCCTTTGAAATGTTAGTATACTTTAGAATCCTAACTATATCGTGGCGAGATAGAGTATCTAACAAACTTTCTAGTTTAACCACTGTTGAGGAATAAATGAAATTACTGGTTTTCTTTTTTCACAAATAAAGCTTCCCTGTTCCCTGAGAGATATAACCTGGGCCTTTTCAAGGCCAGAGTGAATAGGTATCTTCTAAGTCTGCGTGCTTCATCTTCTACCACATCGTCGCTTGCCAACAGGCGAGTTGGTGGTCAAACGCGGACTTATCAGCGATAAAAAAAAAAAAAAAAAAAGTTTTTGTTCTGGGAGATATTGCTACGCCTGTGACACGGCTTCGTAATCCAAAAGTCTACTTTGTTTGACAGAAAATGTTAGGCACACCCTCCAATTCAAATAGAAAGTCTGGTTTTATATATCATCATCAAAAACGTAAGCAAGAATTTGGTCTTCAAAAATGAACTCCTGCAGCTAATTATCCAATAGATGCGACCACCGCGAAAAAGACGCCCTGCAGACTTACAAATATCCAAACAAGGTTCAAACTAAGCAAAAGAATAACTCATGTCGCAATTTTTAATAGCCCTCATGATAACTGACGTCTGGGTAAGAAACATTAAGAAGAAGAGGTATAAAACAAGGTAATGTTTATAACGCCCTGGTCTAGCCCTAAGATATTGACTAAAATCTTACAGGGAACATAGTTTTGATTAATTTCTAACTAACATTAAACTAACAATTCTTTCGACATTAAGTTCTGGAACAAAACGAAAAGAGATTAAAATTAGTTAGTATAAAACATAATATTTAAAGATGAAATAAAAAAATGAGATAAACACAATATTATCTATTACATTTATCTATTATCTATTACATTCGATAGCCCGTTGGTCCAGTTGGTAGTGAACCTACCTTCTAAGCTTGGGGGCGTGGGTTCGATTCCCATCTAGGACAAACATTTGTGTGATGAACATTTGTGTTTGTTCTATATCTGGTTGTTAATATCTATTTAAGTATGTATTTAAGCCTATATATGTATGTATATCAGTCTCTGGCAGTCATATTACAAGCTTTGCTTAGTTTGGGGTCAGATGACCGTGTGTGCAAAAATGTCCGAATATTAAAAAAAAAAAAAAACATTTACCTCACACAATAACACAGAGAACAATTAGTAATAATAATAAATTCCAAAAATATATAAATAATGCCCGGTTTATAATCTACGAACATTATGGTATGATAAGCAATGAATTTATTCATGCATTTAGTGACAAAACAGATTGAGGAAAAGGAGCCAAAATAAAAAAAAAGCAACTGAAAATGTTAGGTGACCTTTCAAAACACATCAATAATGCAAATATCTTCATAACTTCGAGAATGATGAACAAACTAAAGTAGATGCTTTAAAATTAAACACTGTTTACGAATTGTATTGCTGCGTGTAATTTTATAATATTTTTAATCCTGACATTTCGAACACTTTGCTGTGTCATAGCTGGTTAAGAAAATTAAGTTACAAGCTTGGACAAAAGGTCCGTGGTTACAAGTTGACACCACCACACCTCACAGATCTACTGACTACGGTACGGACACTGTAGTTTTCAAAACGTCAGGAAATAATGTAAAATACTTGAGATAATATCCGTTAAAATCTGATTAAAAGTGTTTAATTTCAATGTGAAATAATCACGAAAACCTAAGATATCATAAATGTGGTATTAATTGATTGGTGTTATTAATCATTATTCATTATTTTCAAGGATATTTTGTCTACGCTGGTCCTCTCGCCCTCCACTAGGAGTAATAGTGTTCCGTGTCCTCGCCTCGGCGGATCCAAAGAGAAGGCGGATCCTAGATCTGGCACATACTTTCACAAAAGTTTAGTGTTGCTATACAGCGGGCAATTCTGCCAGTGTTCTGGAAATCCTGCCGCACGGTGGTGATCTTGACGGCGTTTTTGTTTTTTAGTACATGTTTGTATATTTGATATAATCATCTTTTAGTTTAATTGTAGGTAGTTTGTAAAAAATTAGATAGTTAAAATGTATCAATAGGTATTCATAAATACATACAAATAAAAACATAATTTCGAAGGCACTTTCCAAAATTTTAAAGCTCGTGAAAATTGTATCGTGTTATGTGTTTATTGAATTTATGTTAAGTATAAATAAAAAAAGAAACATACAATTGGCGATGATATCATTTTATCTAATAGGTAGTTCATAAAACTGTCTGGGTTACCCCACGACCTAATAATAATATCGTCAAATGTCAAATGTTTGACTGATATCAAATTATCTAAATCCAACCGAATTTATAGCAGAAAAAAAACATTGATGTCAAAAGTACGATGACCTTATTTTCTGATAATATTTTTTATCTATCACTTTTTTGCGTCTCTTCGTCATCTGATAGATCGGATACATTTTTGAGTGTTTTTAAATTGCACAATTTTCTATTTCTCACCCCTTTCCTCCCCTCTTTTTGAGCAGATAATTAATAAGGCCATAGTAACAGAAATGTTTTAATGCTATATCTGACTAGGTAAGCTATTAAATTTCAAAATTTAAATAAACCTACATTTCTGCAGAGGATCTCAAAAGGCGCAAATATAGAACACTGGATATTGGATACATTTTTGAGTGTTTTGGGTCGTAACCATGGGGCCGTGGTGGTCGGGAGTCAAAAAAAAATTTTTAAGATTTGTCTTCACGTCTGAACTCTGGTCGATGCAGGTCGTGCGTGACCAAAATACCGACCTCTACTTTGATCAAAGGGTGAGCATCGCCATACAACGTGGTAATGGGGCCACCATTTTGAAAACATTTCCCATTTGTAACGGTTTAATAGTAATAGTTAGGTTTAATTAGTTGTTTTTTTTTTGTTTTAATTTTAATGTTCCAAATAAATGTGATATTTCTTTTATATACGCTTTACAATTACCTAACATTAAATTTATAATGAATTGCCGAAATTGATATGCCGAAAACCAGTCCTGCGTGACCCTTCGAGACCTCTTAGTACAACGCTGAGCTTACCCCTATTGCCAAACACTGTTTCTTCTTATGTTTCTTATAGTACATGTTCATTGTTTTTGTGAATTTTTGGCAATAAATATATCTTATTCTTATTCTTAATTATTTGCTCTGACTGCAAAAATTACTGAGGCTACTGAATTTTCTTTTTTAATAATTCTGCTCATGGTTGTGGGTGTTATGTCCGAGTCTTTGTGTAAATCCTATATCCTAGTGGAGTTCTATAAAAGTAAAGCGTTAGTTATTTTAGGTAACCTTATTTTTACACAATAGGTACCTAATCTTATTTAGAACACATTAACCTATGTAAGTCGAGGTCATTGACTTCGCTATCAAGACCTTTACCGCCCGATAACGCAATACCTATAAGAACTGTTGATGACGAAAAATCTTTATCGGAAACCTAATTAGCATTGCGGCACTAAGTATAAATATAATACGAGTATAATTTTAATACATAACTTACTGCATTAAAAATTACTTACCACACAAAAAATGATCGATTTTAATTACGTTAAGGTACAACAAAAAATGCTTAGTTGCAACGTTTTCGTTGTCAAAATATGATACATTGTCTTATTTTCCATACCTAGCCATTATAAAAAAATTAAGAGTATTTTTCATAAAATGAAAAATACTATTAATGCCTAAGCTAATTTAAGGAAATTTACTTATTTCTTTAGTAACTAGTTGACCTGACAGACAGAAAATATAATATAGCCTATGTTACCCGGGGATAGTGTAGCTTCCCAACAGTGAAAGAATTTTTCAAATCGGTTCCGTAGTTTCGGAGCCTATTCAATGCAAACAAACAAAGAAACAATCAAATCTTTCCTCATTATAATATTAAATAATAGTATAGACTAATCATTCTCCTGGTGTTCGATTTGGCAAAAACACACAGAGACCTGAATTGAAAAGTCTAATTTAAAAATTCTGTTTAATGTAAGCCTCCAAACAATTTTTTTTTCAACTAAAATCATTCTGTACTTTCATAATGTCAGAATAGATTTTTGATGTTTACCTTACAAGTCCTACCTATAAAGTTTAGTTACGCTTCGTGTCAAAATTATCTGTATTGCGACGGCGTGAGAGTCTTTATTTATTTATACGTAATTTTGAAGTTATTCTTCTATGCTTTTCCAATATTTATGCTGTGGTTGTACTTGATCCAAGAAAACAAGGTCTAGTACTCCGGGAGCTGTCCCGCAATGACGTCACTGTCCAGTTGCCACTTTATTGTAACAAACACAGATATTGTTTTTTTTTGTTAGTTAATCTATTAAATAAAATACAAATACCATTTCAATTGTCATTTGATTTGTCCTCGATCAAGCAAAGCAATTCAAGTTATGCACGAATTTAGTATATTAAACACATAATTTATATCAATACAATATTGGATTTTCACAGGTAATATGCGGAGTTGGGAGTTATAATTTCACGCTACTGGTAACACAGAAAATCAGCTGTCTCATAGAGATTCCGCTATTGTTTCGTGTATCGTCATCTCTTTCGAACTTGTTGTAAATTAATTATTCTGCTCTTGTTTATGCACGTGTATGTGTACCCATGACATTTATGACGTAGTTTCGGGACACCCACGTGATTTTTTTTCTCGGAGCGCTATACCTGGTGTAGTATATTATTATACCATGTAGTTACCCATAATTTTCTTTCATTTCTGAAATAATCGCTTATGTATTCAGTAATTTGACAACCGCTATTAGTTAAACGATTGATTGATATCTGTGAGTTGTATTGGATATAGATACGATCTATTTTCCTCATTGAATTATATAATAAGGATGGGTTGAATGAACTTCAGATAGCCCCGTTGGCCCAGTTGGTAGTGAACCTGTCTTTTGGGGGCGTGAGTTCGATTCCCAAATTGTATTTTTTTTGTATGTTGTCCTAATTTTGATAACGAATGTACTATATACAACAAAAACATAGATCATCATCATCATCATCAGCCAGAAGACGTCCACTGCTGAACATAGGCCTCCCCCTTTAACATCCACACTGAACGACAGCCTGCCTTTTGCATCCACTGGATGCCAGCGACTCTCACTATGTCGTCGGTCTATCTAGTGGGAAGCCTACCTACGCTGCGTCTTTCGGTCTGTGGTCTTCACTCAAGAACCTTTCTTCCCCATCGGTTATCGGTTCTTCGAGCGATGTGGCCTGCCCATTGCCACTTCAGCTTGCAAATTTTAACAGCTACCCTTGAACTATACCCATGCAAAAATCAGGTCGATCCGTTGCTCTGTTGCTGCGAAAGAGGAATCAACAAACCAACGAACTAACAAACCAAAACACAAACACACTTTCACATTTATAATATTAGTATGATTATACACCAATAAGAACTAAATAAAATAAATAAATAAATATTCGGGACATTTTTGCACACACGGTCATCTGACCCCAAACTAAGAAAGCTTGTAATATGGCTGCCAGAAACTGATATACGTACATATATATTTTTAAATACATTTAGATTAACTAATTTTAGATTAGCTTAATTATATACAGTGGCCACTTGAATCGTCAAGGATATAAACTCACTGCGCTGCAGGCTGCACGTCAGGGTGAGTTGGGGTCGATTGACACTTCTTACTTATTCAACGTGCCCTTTGAAAGGGTTGGGTCAGCTGGGTACGGTTGGTTCTCGAAGTAACCGAGACTTAGAATTTAAAGGTTGACTAAACTAGACAAAAAGAGCTTAAATGAGCACTCGTTAGGTACCAACAGCAAGAATCAGGTTTACATTTCTAAGACTTACAGTACAAGAACTAGGGCCATATTTATATATAATATATAAGGGTTACAAATAAAGAACTAGGGTTACATTTCTACAGGTTACAGAAGAATAAAAAGGATTACATGTCTAAGAATTACAGAAATATAACAAGGGTAACATTTCTAAGGGTTACAGAACAAGAATAAGGGTTACATTTCTAAAACCTTACAGTACAAGAACAAGGGTTATATTTATATTTTAATGTTTACAAATAAATAACTAGGGTTACATTTCTACAGGTTACAGAAGAATAAATAGGGGTACATGTCCAAGGATAACAGAAAAATTACTAGGGTGACATATCTAAGGGTAACAGAACAAGGATTATGGTTACATTTCTAAGGGTCACAGAACAAGAATTATGGTTACATTTCTAAGGGCTACATAATAATAAATAAGGTTACATTTTTAAGAAAATACTTTGCCAGCACCTTTGCTATGAAAACATTTTCATGTTTGTGTAAATGCGTTTTGGAACTGCATAAAAACCTGCGTATTAGTTTCCAAGTGCAATGAATACTCTGTTAAAACAGAACATCAGCAAATCGACGTGATTTTCTTCCCAAAAATTGGACATAATGATAATATAACACCCAAGATAAACGTTTCCTGTGGGATAAACTCAATACAACTAAGCTTTGCCACAGTACCTAAAGACAAGGGTCTTTGACCAGTGTGTGTTGCCAGTACATTTAATACTGACGTGGTTCTTAATTGTTGGCCTTTTGGTAAAACTCAGAGTCACACAGCGGGCAATGGAGAGAGCTATGCTCGGAGTTTCTTTGCGCTATAGAATCCGAAACGTCGACATTTGCCAAAGAACCAGAGTCACCGACATAGCTGTTAAAATTTGCCTAACCGATTAAACCGATAACCGATGGGGAAGAAAGGTTCTTGAGTGGAGACCACGAACCGGAAGACGCAGCGTAGGTAGGCCTCCCACTAGATGGACCGACGACATAGTGAGGGTCGCTGGCATCCAGTGGATGCAAAAGGCAGGCTGTCGTTCGGTGTGGAGGTTAAAGGGGGAGGCCTGTGTTCAGCAGTGGACGTCTTTTAGCTGATGATGATGATGATGATGATGAACTAGGCTTCAGAACAGCTATACTTATATGACTACCCGACCTAAGAACATTAATATTATTAATGCGAAAGTTTGTGAGCATGTATGCTTGTTACTTCTTCACGGTGAAACGGCTCAGCAGATTTGAATGAAATTTGGAATGGAGTCTGCTTATACCCTGATTTAATGGGGAGTATTTAAGATCATATGTTTTCAAAATATCTATAGCCCTATTCAAAACGATTACTATGATATGTAATATATAAACATACAATTTCAAATTTATAGGTTTTTTTTTATATAATTATTTTTTTTGTATTTCGTATTTATGGCTAACGAGGTATTGAGAACCTTGCGTGATGCGATAAATAAACTTATTATTCCAAAAAAATACGGTTTTGGCGGTGAAACCGCGGGGCACAGCTAGTAAAATAATATAATCGAGGCTTAAAATACCTATTATGTACTGTCGAGGACGAAATGTCGCGTTCCAATAGTATCCCACAGGCCACAGTATCCCGGGACCCTTTAAATACAAATAACGTTACCTTCAGGGAACAATGTTTATGAGTGTTTCATTCCACGGACCGAAAGGATGGATACGTTTTTAAAAAGTAAAACGAGTACAATAGGGTCTTCGTTCACTTGACAGGTTTAGAAATGGAACTGAAAACAAACATTTTAAACTTGAATTTTGTATCACCATCATCGATGATGATGACATAATTTCAGCCATAGGACGTCCACTGCTGGACACATATTAAAAAAAAAACAAACAATATAATTTTTGATGGTGATCTCTTTGCGCCTCGGGCCGCAAGTGGTGTGGCAGGCGTCGCCGCCGGTCACACTTGTATTGTTTGTAACTATTTCCACAACAACATTTAAATCCTTTAAAAAAAACACACACACACATTTGTTTTGATATTAATGTATCCTGGATTTGCACATGGAATACTTTTTAACCCGGAATCGAATAATAAATTATAGTTTCCAGAAATGAAACGCGCCAAAAGACAATCTCGCTCTACCCTGGTCAAAGGCATTCAAATGCTGGGCCTCTGCACCAACCAACCAATCAAACCAACAATATTTCATTGGTTGACATTTTTTTTAGAGCTAGTGTCTTTATTAAACTAAACAAAATAAAAGCTAATACTAACACTACAAATACAGTTAGACTGCCCATAGACCGTTGAAGGTCTAAAGATAATCCAAATGCTCAAGCCCACTACCAGTTGGCAAGTACCTAGCATGCTAGCGGCTCTACCACGCTGAATGGCAATGCTTATATGCGTTGAGCCAGCCATTTTGGTTCACTGGTCTGGTTAGGTCATTGCGCGATAACTCCAATAGGCAATAGTGGACGAGTGGTCCTTTCGGGACCACGCGATCGTCGTTTGTCGCGAGGTGACTTGTCAAAGATAAATTGGGATACCATTGAGGATGCAATTTGTAGAGAACACATAGGTAAAGAAACTGGGTTCTCGTGAATTAATACATATACAAATATGCGAACAAATCTTCTGCAGGAGGCACCTTTTACACGAGCACTTCGCACTCTCAACGTCATTGCCGTTGAAATAGACCTATTTAGTTGTGCTCTGAGTGAATTTACAAAGATAGCTTTAAAGGTTTTATGTTATTAAATAATTTAGTGTTATTGTCACAATGTTATTGATAAAATGAAAATTTGCTACTCTATCGCATTAGGTTATAACCTGTAATGATAGTTCTAAGTTGGAAATAAAAAATAAAATAAATGTTTATTATCTTCTATATACTCAATAAGTTTTTTGCGACATACATCCATGCAAACCTTAAATGATTTTTTTTTACATCTTAAGGCGAAATGGTATAGAACGAACACTTGTTTGACGGTAATGTTTGAATACTCAGCGTGCGCGATTTCAAATATTTATTTCTTTATTTTCTACAAATAGTCTTACGCTTTTACAAAAAACTGCAATCACTAAAGTAATGGAATGATTTTATTTATGTTTTATGTTCTTGGAAGCCGTGCCTTCATGGAGTTCGTGTGAGTGACCGTGAGATTGGTGGCGACGTGGTGAGCTCCGCGTGCTGGAGTATTCCCGACACGCAGGAAGATTCGAGTGAGGAAGAGCTCCAGTGTGCGCCGGCGCAACATATTTCTCTACGCACCCCCACCCCCGCACCCGACAAGCAGCCGGTGTCTTCACGTGCGCGCCGCGCGGCGGCCCGTAGTGCAAAGCGAGACGCAGCCGCGCGCGCGCATTCACCTTGAAAAAGGCCGTCTAATGCGGTTGAAACTATAGTCGGAGTAACCGGCTTAATCTTACGTGAGTAATTCCCGTGTAACATAAATAAAATGTGTGAAAACCACGTCAGTAGGATAATATTGGGCATTCTAACCCACCTTCGTTTCACTCGGTGGTTTAGAATTCCCAATATTACTAAGATTTTCTGCTACTATTTAAATCAAGTTTTGTGATAGATTGGATGCACCTTTGCACTTCGTTCGCTGCCCGTTTCTTATAAATTCAACCTAACGTTACAACGAGACTTGAACGTTTGCTAATATTTAAATCAAGTTTTGCGTTAGATTGTATGCATTATTACCTTTAAACTTCGTTCGCTGCCCGTTCCAAAAAAATCAACCTAACGTAATAACGAAACTTGAACGTTCGCTAGTATTTATTTATTTATTAGTTTTACAGGTCGTTCGCTACCCGTTTCTAAAAACTCAACCTAATTTGATGACCTATCACAACTTTATTTTTATTTGGATAAGAATTGTAATTAAAAGTTTTTAGAGAATATTTAGAAGAATTTATTTCATTGATAACACACTATACAATAAAAAATCTAAACTACTTAAAAATATAGTAAAAGAAAACTAACCAAATGAATATTATAATGCACATGAATGTTGCTCTAACTTAATCAGCTTATCAACGTAATAATGTAATTAATAATCATTTTAAAAAAAGTTATTAAAAGTATAATCTTACTACTTTGTCAAACATTTCTCGACAAATTGGACATTTATTTTGCAGGGATAGCATACATTTTCCACAGCTTAAATGACCACAAGGTATGAAGCTTATGCTCACTTCTTCATGAAGACAAATTTTGCAAGTCATGTTTTTATAGTTAATCGTATTCATGTTGCGACTCTCAATTTCATCAACAATTTTTACGTTTTCACATTGATTGTTTTTTTTATAGTACCTATTTGATACTTTCCTTATATATTCTTCGCCTTTCACAAATAAAACGTATGAACAATCTGAAAAAAAAACGGGCATGCTCTTCCCATGCTTGATCTTCAGGCTCCCAATCTTTTAAACCACCGTCACAGAAGAAACAACGAACTCTATCACCTTGTCCAGTGTAAAATAATCCTGCATCAGCCATATCTTGAGGTTTCTGAGTTAGCCCTTTAGGCCAAGAGTGAAAACTTTGCAACCGTATTGATTCAAAAGCATAAATAGGATGAGCAGGCTGCTTAAGCTGCATATTCAAAATTAAAATATTGGAAAATGTGGGAAAACAATTGACAACACAACCTACTTGTTGTATTCTACCGAGTATTATGTTACCGAGTTGAATTGCGAGAGCTTGTTATTTTAACACAATGTACTATATGAATCATCAAATGACATGACCTAAATAATTAATACAACAATATTTACTAATAAAGATTTATTAGGATAAAATACACATGAAATTTATATTAAGTACACACACAAATATTTATCATAACAAAAATTACTTTTTATCTAGTTATTTATTTCATCATATTAAATGTTTCTACATTTTTACAATACCACTTTTTAACTATTAGAACATTTTTCAATGCACAAACTTTTTTATGGAACATACAATTTAATAACGATTCATTTTCACCACCATATCTTTTATACAATTCATTGTAATTGGGACAATTTTTATCGCTTACGTCTATAACAGAACAATTATTGCTGCAAATATTTTTTACCCATTTGATTTTTTCTTTTCCTTTTACAAGCACAGTCTTATTTTCTAAGAAGGGTGAGATAATTCGCTTAAATTCTCTGTAATCAACAAACCCTTCATTCCAACGAGTACCGCGATTATGTTCTATCCACAACACATGTTTTTTCTCAACAGGCATTAATTTCGAAAATTGATATGGTGGTTTTACTAGAAATGTTTGGGTATAATCCTCTGTTGCCAAAGCAAATTCACTCACAATGAAATTATTATAGATGTCCTTGAAGCCTTGTACATCAACTATTAGCAATTTTGAATTCATGATACTTTCTTTACAATATTACTTAAAGGTTTGTACTCAACAATAGAGTCATTAAGTATTAAACAGTATGCTGCAGTGTTTTCAGGAAATTCTATGGTCGATTCAAGTTCAACGCGAACATCTATAGGTCCTGTTTTTAAAGTTTCGTTTTGACGAGAACAATCAATAACAAATAAAGGAGCTTTATTTTTAAACTCGTCACAACTCAACAATGGTTCCGATCGACGACCGTAATAAGACTGTTGAAATCGAGCGTATTGTTCGTATATTAATGCAAATTTATCATCTTGGAATGCGGTATTCATATTTTCGTAAGGAAAATAACACGAATTCAAAAACACTTTAACATTTCTTACATGACAGTGATCAAATTGAGACATGTCAGCATCAGATTTACGTCTACGATTAGTTTGTAGACCAATTATTATGTATCGAGGTTTTTCTATTTGAGAAGATGTTTTAATTGACCATGTATGTTTTGTAGTCTGTGGAAGTGACGAATACTCGTAAAGATCCCAAGTTCTAAACACTATGGTAATAGGACGATCTTTTTCTAAATTTTTAAGTAGATTAATTCTTTCGCGATCAGATACTTTAATATGTGGAACTCGCCATAATATCTGAGTAATATCTATAGTGTTGACAACTTCTCCAGTTTGTAATTTTAGCGAGTTGAGATTTGTATTACTTCGAAGTAAAATGAGTTCATGTTTGCAGTTCATAATAATTTTGTTGTAATCTTCTGCAAATCCTAATAGTTTACTAAGAGGTATTGAAACCGAAAAATTTCCTGCCTTCTTGTTAACAGAACCTTCAATGCTCCAACCCCAACTTTTTGCCATTTTAGACTCATTATCATTCATGGATAAAAATGATTTCATTGTTGTTGTAATACCTGGATTTTTTATTCTATCAATTTCTATACCATTTATTTCATATCGAATTTCTTGGAAAAAGAAAAGCATTGCATTATTTGTAAAATGCACATTGTTCACTTTGGTCTTGGGTTCGTTTTTATATACGTCAACAGTGCCCTCTAAATACAAAGTACTTGCTGAAGGTAATATATATAAATCCTGTTGGTTAATTGGTATCCGAATCTCATCATTTTGGCCAAAACTTGTTACATAGGGTTTGTATGAGTGGTATTCAATGCTTTGAATGGAATTGTCTTGGATAAGTGGCTCATTTACATTTAATACACTCATTTTAATAACCCAATTAATTTGAGAAACTTTTTATTTTCTTTTGTCAATTTAATTTTAGGTGTTTTTTTCTTGATGGTGTGCTTAGAAGTGACGCGTTTTGTGTTGATTACAGACCTTTTATTAAAATCTATCATTTTTCTTCAGGTGTAAATAAAGTTGAATCTCTTCACCTCTCAAATTAACAAGATTGTTTCTTGAATCCACAATCTTTATTGAAATAGAACTGATAGAATTTTGATTTACAGGAAAATAAATAATATTTTTGGGAATTTCAATAATTCTGTAACCTGGAGGCACGTTAGGAGTAAATTCGTGAATGATATGACTTGGTTTTCCGTCTGTGTATGATCCTCGTACTATATCACATTCGATCCTTAGCACAGTTGTTGGTAGAATGCTGACTGGGAATTGAGATTCGTTTAATATATTGGCTTTCAAGGTTTCTTCGCCAAATCCAAATAATTTAGCAAGCAATGGAGTTTTTTCTAAATGGATGTCTTTAGAACATATGATTGAAGTTCTTAGAGTGTTATTGTTAGAACTCAAATTAAAACTACAATCGATAACATTTTCCTTTAGGTAATCACTGATATCGTTGAGCTCATATGACCCTTCAGGTATTTCAACAACTTGATCATCGCCATAGCAAAATTTATTATTTTTACTATCAATGTTCGGTATGGAATTAAAAGTAGAGAAGTACAGTAACCCACATTCATATTCACCATCAAGTTGCAGAGCAGGCGAATAACTAGTGATTGATGTTGAAACGGAACTGGATATAGATAGGGTGAAAGACATACTGCTACTGATAAATAAGTAAGATTCTCACTTATTTAAACGTTTTCTCCAAAAACTTTTTAAAAACTTTATACATAGATGTCCACAGTTAACTGTATCAAAATTTTGATATTTCGTGTAGTTATATAAAATATTACTATTGTTTAAATATTTAATTAACTCTAAAGGTGGTTTTAAATCACCGAAACTATCGAAATATTCCCCATAATGTTTATCTTTTACATAAGCTACCCAGTGAGTTCCATTATTATTACTGTCATCTAAATTGATAATACCGCATTCAATATGCTTCGATGATTTCGGTAACTTGTCTCTCATATAAACTCCTCTAAAGTACGGTATGTCACTCGCATGTTCTAATATATCTAAATCAGTAAGTGCACGCCTGGGTAGCCTTCTAATTAGTTTTTTGACGTTCTCAAATACAGTCCGTTCCCTTTTTTGTATGGCTTAATGTACATGCCTTTACCTAAAGCAATAGCCTCCATAGTTCTGTTATGTCGTTCAGATTCCTGAAGACCTTTTTGTGAAGTTTTAGAGTCATTTACTGCTTTTGCTATACCAGCTGCACCTCCCGATAATGCCCCTAATGCAGATAAAGCAGCAAATATAGGTATCAAAGGTAGTATTCCACCAGTTTTAGGAATTGGTATGACCCGAGGCAAGCGAACTTTTTTGTTGAAAAATAACTTTTTAGCGACCAAATGAGCCATTTTAATAGCAGATTCATTATTTTTTGGTTTAAATTTCTTCAGATGCTTACTTATTTTTCCAATTATAGATCTAAATTTTTTCACGCCTGCACCTACTTTTACTTTGGTTTTCATCACTTTATTGACTAACCATGAAGACAACTTTTCCCCTTTACTGGCATCCTTTGCTTTCATCCTGCGCTGAGCCATATTTATAAGCTGTATATCTGCTTTATGTCGATCTTCTAGATTTTTGTAATTGTTGTATGCTATATCGTGTTGCTTACAAGCTTCGTCCAATTCGTTGACTCCTTTGTCACCGCGTAACAAGCGTTCGCGTAACCTAGTGCCGGGTCCACAATAATTGTAACCTGGTAAATGTAGCTCAAATGGTAAACTATTAATAATTTTATTCACAAGTCCACCTCCTTCCATTAATTCAAGAATAATGATCATTTTCAGTAGAATTTATTGCTTATATAAATTTATACTAGAGCTTTTTTATCAATCCATGAATTCTCACTGTCTTTTAAACCCAACCACTTGACAAATAATTTTTCCCCGTTTTTTCTTAAGACTTTTTCCACTAAATAAACACCAGGGTGTTGGGTCCTCATGAGTTCTTGTTCATAAAATGTTCCTAGTATGTTTTCATTTCGTTGATCTTGAATGTGGTAGGTAACAGGTTTAGTATCGTTTACTTTGACAATTGTGAAAAGCTCAGTGGACCAGTTAGGAGTATATCCTTTTGCAAAAATACCCTTATATTTGCTAATTCTCACTTGATCTCCTACGTTAAATTTCACTTTTATAGACTTGGAAATTTTGTGAGATTTTAAAATATTATTTAAAACTTGCATTTCATTTGACAACTTGACTTTCGAAGGTTTGAACTTTGTAATACGATGTATTGTATAATTATACTCATCAGTTATTTTATTCAATGGCTGTCCAACCCATTTATAGTTTCCAATTAAATGAAAGTATTTATACAATTTATTCTTTAAAGTTCTGATTAAGCGTTCCACGATAGATGCTTTTTTGACTGAATATGTAGAATAATGATTTATTTTGTATTTGTTCATTAAGTTTCGGAAATAGTCATTATAAAATTCTGTTCCTAAATCTGTTTGCAAATGTTTGGGTCTGCGTCCTTTACTCAGTATTTTTTCAAATGCTGTTGTTATTTCATTTTTAGTCTTCTTTTTAACTGGAATCGTCCATGCAAACTTAGAAAACGTATCTATAACAACTAACACAAACGTAAACCCATTATTATTATTTTTCAAACTTTTTATATCAATTAAATCAGCTTGCCACAGGTCATCTATTCCTCGTAGTATTACATGACGACGACTGAAGTTTTTTCGAGCTTGTTGGTGAATTTCATTTATTATTCCTTGTTTGCTCATTTTTCTTAATAAAATGGTTTATGGTATTTTCTGGTTCGTGTTTCTTGAGAGTCTTGTTGTCTTGAAACTGATGTGTTAACGCATGTATTTGGCTTTTTATAATTTCTAACTGCATGTCTACTTCGTGCTTTGTATAAAATTCTGCAATAATCTTATCGACATACTGCTTATTTATAGCATCGTCGTTAGACAACGGTGTTTTCAATATTTTAAGACTGTCTAATTTTAAATCAAATTCACCGTTCAAAGCTTGGATCAATGTTTTGTCAAACATGTTTGACGGATTCATTGAACGCATCCGCTTGTGAACATGATGACCAAACTTATCAATGTTCATAATGTATTAGTCAGTTGATAATATAAAAAGAACTAAAAAAATATTTGTTTTACAACATATTTTATAGTTGATTAATTAACCCAGCTTCACGTAGTTCTTCTATTATGGAAATTATTTCATTATCTAGCCCAGTGTTTCCAGCATCACGTGATGCAATTAAAAGTTTCAACCTTTCAACTAATTCATTCGGATCATCCCAATATATAAAGTCTACGTTAGGTTTTACTTGTTTCATTAACGACAGTCCTGAACCTTGCACAAGGCTTTCAGTACTGGTATGTACTTTAGAATGTTTAAATAGTGGTTTGATAATATTTAGGTATTTTGTGCCTTTGTTACTTTTAATAGGTTTATTAGAATTGAAGTCTCGCCGATGAGCATTTGTTGCCGATAAAACTTGTTTATAATTATCTAAATCACAATCCGTTATCTTATTTATATCTGAGGTTTTTTTAAATAATAGTTCATATAGTCCCGGTGTTTTGTCGTAAGTAGAACCACCTACCATAATTTTATCAGAAGTCACAGTTAGACGCATATTTCCTATTTTCAGTCTTCCACGATCCAACCTAGCACCATAGGGGACATCACTGAAAACTTCTGAAGATAAAGACCAAGAACGGCTATCAGAGTCTATCGATTTAAAAGAATTCCCGCTTATGTTTTTATCTTCATTATTGTCACCACTCTCCGAATCATCAGAAACTGCTTCAACGTATTCAAATTTATCGCCAATACTTTCTTCGGATTTGCTACGTTTGACACTTTCATCAAAGTCACTTGAAGAATAATCCTCATCATTGCTCTGTCGTACTTTTTTGATTTTACTGCTTTCGTGTAGATTTTGTTTTGTTTCACTTCTTGAAGCAATTTTTTGAAGTGGTTCTGTTATCGGCTTTAGCATGGTCTTCACAGCATTACTATTATCGATTTCAATATTTCTCATTTGTTTAACTTTTCTTTTAACACTTTCAGCAGATTTAATAATTTGCTCTTTCAATTGTTTTTCAGTATTCATTTTGTTTTAAAGACTGTACTGGTTGATGTCAGCAGTAATAATGATCGTTAAAGGAACTATGCTAATCTATTAGTATCTCACACTATTCAAACATAGCAAACGTGTCAAAGTTTTTTCTATAGCATCCGCTATTTTTGTCGCAGTCTTTATTTATAACTAAAAAACTGTAAGGGGTGCTCCAAATTTCTGTACATAATTTGCGAAATTCTTTCCAAGTCATATCAGTATTTACATGCTCATCATATACATGGCGTAAATTTATATTGTCTTGTTTGAACAGAATAATGAGATTAGCATTGTCTCTAATGAGTTGTTTTGGTATTTTAGTATATGTTTGATTTAAATAGAAAGCATCAATATTTTTATGTCTTCCCATGCAAAAATAGTCTCTTATGTTATTCTGATTTTCACAAGATACGTCGTCAAAAATTATAATAGAGTTAGGTTTAGCTTTTACGGTACTTATGACCTGCTCATTTTCTTTAAATTTTGAAAATGTTACATTGGGAACCAATTTTAGCACATTTTCCAAGAAAACATAATTTGGTTGATACAATGTTTTGGAATACACATAAATATTAGTAAATTTTAAACCATTTTCGTGTATTAGAAGACCTATCAACAAATTAGTTTTGCCACAGTTAGAAGGGCCACATATCAAACATCGTATTGTATTTGGCAAAAGCTTTCCATGTTTGAGCACATCTTTTTTTTTAGTTGAAATGCAAATATTGGGTAATCGAAGTGAAACAGGTTGCTTGACAAATAACATGTTTAAGCAGTTAAAGATAACAATATAAAATAAGAGCTATTTTAAAGGTGCAGCATTTTTATAGTATTACATATTTTGACCAAATTATGTAAATTATTATTATTTTTACTGCACAAACATGAATAGCTAGCATGCAATACATAACATGCTTAAATTATTTACTAAAATGACTAAATAGGTTGTGTTTGAATTTCTGTTTATTTAATTAAATCTTGTCAATATTTATACAATTTAGAACTTATACTTATAATATTAGACTTATATCATTTATTTCATATCCAAAAAAATCATTTTACTAGTCTTCATAAAGTTTTTTAGATACTTTACTTATGAGGTTTTCGGTTAAATTCAAGACTTCATCAAGAAAAGGATTAACTACCACATGTTGCAGTTTTACAGTTTCATTATATGCATTAGTACATGTATCAAAGTCATATACTTGAAGTTTTATAATTTTTCTTCCTTTAAATGGTGATTTACTAATAATATATGAAACCATTTCCATTTTTGTCCTTTTTCGCTCTTTTTTTGAACAGGGTTTCTTTTGAGCTGCACTCGTTCCAGCAATTTCTTCGGTCTGTTTGCTGCTTTCAGCTCTTTGCTGCTTTTCAAATTCATCCCATCCTGCTAATGGGTCTTGCGCGCATTGAAATAAATATGGGTCAGAATCAAACTGACTCATTTTATTGTCTAAAATAAACATATTACAAATATTATAATTTTAAAGAAATAATTATCTATCAATTACGATAAATCATTAGTAAAAATCACACTTACCAGATAGGTAGATACAATAAACTTGTCTTTTAGAGCAGCAAAGCGGCGATGAATCCACACAACCTTCTATCTCAAACGATTACTTTGAAATAAATTAGTTTGAATTACGGTTCACCGCAAATGTATTTTTTTATGTGAAGTGAAAAAGCAAGTTTGAACATGTTCTGTGTGATATTCAATTACATTTGATACAATAATATTTACTCATGAACTGAATAGTTCTCACTGCTGTCTCATGTTCAAGCAAACAAGTTCAAACTTGCTTAATGAGGTAATATTTCGAAATTACATCAGCCCAAACTAATAATCATTATTGTTTCAAACATGTGTAACCCTGATTTTTGTTAACTTTGTGGACTTCACAAAATAACACTAAAGTTAGAGTACACATAAATTTTATTTAGAACTACTATGAAAAGGTATAGGCACTACGAAATTCATTAACAAATAAAACAAAGCAATAACACACACGTAAATTTATTAAAAAATTAAAACTTATTCTACGTACACAAATTCAAAATTCAAATAATTATACTACCTTATTCTTCTAAGCATCTTAAGCCTAAATTACATTTATCAACATACCTATTTAAACAAACATAAACCTAACACAATACAGACATAATGAATGTACTTAGTAATATTATGTACTTAGTAGTTACTGGTATAAACGAGTAACACGTAGGTTTATTACGTCAAAGTTTATTGTTTACGTATCTCTATACCCTAAAAAATATTGAGCTGTTGCCCCAAGCTTTTGTAGATACTTTATCCGGAGAAATCAAACGTTTATCGTCGGTGGACGATAGTGCTATCTTCCTAACTTTATGTGTAAATATCTCATGCTTTATTGATTTAAAAAGAACATTTGTCTTTCTCACAACATGCCCTTGATACAAACTTTGATTATAGTCAGATAAATCTAGTTCCTTAACAGCATGATTCTTCACACCTTTTGCTTTTTTAATCACACTATCCGCGGACTTAATGCAGTATAGTTTGGAACGGAGACCTATGAACTCACTTATTATCTGTCCTCCCATTTCATCCTTGAAAAGTCCTGGAACCTTTTTGTTTTTAAGAGGTAGTTCATATTCATTATTTATAGGGTAGTTACTGGTATCAAAATACGCAATGAAATTTTGTTTCAAATCTTGGAAAAAATCCTTAGTTTGAATACGATAAATGAAGCTATCTGTGTCTGTGTAACACATTTTTATACGATCATCATAGACGGGTTTAACCACCGAATAATGAAAATCGTACATATGACTTTTAGACAGCTCGAGCACAGTAAAACCGATATAGATTGGTTTGTCTAATACAATGCAATTTGGCTTCAATTGCACGGCAACCAAATTTTCTGTGAAAACGGATGCACTGTGAAAATTTGGACTCGCAATCAATTTTCCAGCCGTTGTTATTTTCTTTGTGATATTTTTATTGTCTCTCCATTTATTTACTAATTTGACTTCAACTCGTTTTTCATTATTTTCTAACGTTTTTCCGAAAATACTATTGTTTAGTAATTTAAAAAAATCTTGCTCAAACGTCGATGTTGCCTGTTGGCGTAATTGCGTATTTAAATCTATGTATTTTTTCAAGTAAGGGCTTTGTACAAATTTGATCACTCTATGTATTTTGTTTAATTTTAACCCGTGTTTCAAACATTTTTTTAAATGGACGTAATGAATAACATAAAAGTGTTTATCATATAAATTTGGTACTAGTTTTTCCGTTTTCCCGCCGGGCGGAATACATTTTTCGGGACAAAATGGAAGATCGTCATGTAAATTATGGAGCTCTTTCGGATAAGTCAAATCAACTTCAAGTATGAAACCGTATGCCGAATCATCAGGGATTTCAGTGACATTCAAAGAACTGATTTCATTTGGCTCCATAAATTCGAAGCCCGATAATGGTAAATACTGACACATACTGTGTCCATACAAATTGTTGCAGTCAATGTAAACGAGATAAGAATCTATTTTTGTCGGGTCGTAATCAGCTAGATATTTGTTGTTGGCTTTGGCATGTCTATGAGAACACATGCATATCCCCCCGCGAATGCCACTCTGAATCATTCTTAACATGATCAAATTATCTAGAATTTCAAGCCTAACATTAGATATAGATAGCATGGCGTCGAATGACAAACTCGGTGCTGTTAGATAAAAAGCGGGATCAAGATTGTAATGACGTTTGCACGTTTTCCTAAAATTTTCAAAAATATCCGTTAGTAAAAGAACATCTGTTTTCAAATACAAATCCGTATACTGTCCTAAGTTATTTATTTTGAACTCTGTCCAAACTAATTGTGCGTACTCATAATCCTCTTTGGATATGTGTTCATTTGTTAGAGAGCTGTAAAAACAGTCTTTAGAGGGAAGACATTGTTCTTCAAAACGTTCCCAGCTATCCATGTACTCATAAGGATAAACACCTTTACGCGAAAGCAGTTGGAATTTTTTATCGTCATCAAAAAAATCCCGCAAATGCTTAAGGTTGTCTTTATGCAAAGTTTTTGCTAGATTATCTAAACTAGCTCCCAAGAATTTCAACGAATCAACAAACCGAAGTTGAATGAATTCGTTTTCAGAAACAGCAATAATTTTCGTAAACGATATATAGTTTTCCTTAGTTTTTGGAATAATTTTAATGGCACCTGGAGCTTCACCTAATTTTTTTATGAACAAGTGGCAATCATAGCCTGATAAATTATGAAAAAATATCGGCACAAACGAAGGGCGTTTGAATTGCAAATTGCATTGGCTATGCGCTGCACCACGATACCGACCGGTGATATGACAGTGGTCTCGAACCTTATCTAAAAATGTAAAATGTTCGCAAATATGACAACGAGTGGCATTTTGGAAATCTATGGCATCACTTGCAGTGAAAACCATTGGAGCGGCATCATTCAAAGTCTTGTGGATTTCCCTCAAATCTTCAAATATGCATTTAATGAACTTGTCCACGCAGTCAGGGCCGCGGTGTGATACATATCGGTTTAAGTTTTCATTGTCACAACACACAATGTAATAGGCGAATGCCGCTGGCGTGTGATGATGCAATATTGACGTGTTACTAGTAACATCACTCGGGTTTGGCTCTAATAAAGATTCGAAATCAGCATAAATTACAAAAGGAACGTTTTGCTTGCGTTCGAAATGTTTGAATTCTATTACCGAGCCTTTATCAGGTAATACAGTAACTACACCACCACAAGCATGATTATCTAGATCTTGAACCTTAGAAAAAAATACTAAGCATGTTTCGCAAAAGTATAACTTTCCGTGATGACTAGTCACTTGGCTTCTGACGAGCTTAGGCAAGCTTTTGACTAAACAATAATGTTGTGTTCCAGAACTATTTTCTAGCAACAATAAATGAATCATCTTAGTACGTTGTTTTTTATTGTCTGACTTGTACAAAGGACCCACGATCTTATTATTTTTTAATCCGTAGACAATGAAGCTTAATTCAGGATTATTGGCCTCAAATTTTTGAATGTCTGAAAACGTTACCGGAAATTGTACATCATTTACGTTCAAAACTGTACGAAAGTCGGGATATGATGAAACCCGCTCAACGTGAGACTTCGCTGGATATAAAGCCGCTGTCACACACCACATAAAACAGCAATCGTCTTTATTTTGTATATTTACACACGCTTTTTTATTTTTTATTTTTTTCGGAAGCTCAAGGTAGCTTGACCCACGCAATGGTTCATATTTGTTAATGTTGACTTCTAAATGAGCGTTATGTAAAAACGACCACCCTGAATCTTGGTGTTCAAATGACTCAACTTTTTCTTTTAACGAACTTACTATCTCTGCGAAAAATACGTCAAAATTATAATTTGTAGATACAACAGTATTTTTTGTTAAAAACGATTTAACTTCCTCCGTGTTATTTTTAAACAAAAGAAATTTCGCGAAGTATTCAAAATTTATTTTAAAACATATATATTTATCGAGACACTTGTTTAAAAGGGTCTTTATTTTGTCGCGAATCGTGTTGAAAAATGCTTCAATAGAACCAAGATCATGTTCGCTAGCTAACAACCTATAAGTGATAATACGGTTGCGAAACGCTGACGATACGATATCCACGCCTTCACTATGACGTTCAACGAAGTTATTATTTGTTTGTCTATGAGCGTTACTTCTCAAATGGCCTACCCATGATTTTGCTTGCACAGAAATACCACAAACTATGCAGTAAGGCATATTTCCAAAACAAAACAAAAAATGTTTTTAATAAGCTTGCTAGTTTAAATCTTTATAAACCACAGGGTTAGTGTCTTTGAAAACAGCATGTGTCTTGAAATTTCATAAACGCTTGTAGTTTATCCCGCGGCGTGAACCCTCTACCGCTAAAAACTTTAAGAACATCAAAGAGACCTTTTAAAAAGAGTTTGAGACCCAGCACGTCGTCATATACTTCGGTTAAAATTTTGGATAGCACTACGATCATACATATCTAGTACCTATCTATCTAGTCTAAGATAGCACTATCAGCTAATGAATATGAATATTTTACCACTATATAGGTAGTATACTTGTTAAGAGGAAGTAAAAACTTAATTAATCTTTATAAACTACAGGATCAGTGTCTTTGAAGACAGCATAAGCGTCTTCCATGAACGATTGTAATTTTTCCCACGGCGGGGAACCCTCTGTCGCTTGCAGTTTTAAAGCTACCAATGACTTTTTATACAGAGTCTGAGGGTTTCCCGTCAGCGCGTCGTTGGAATTATAAACCTTCAGATCGATGTAAAAACCGCCTTCGCCGACGGCAACTGCGCGCCGCTGTCGTCCGGATGCCACCCGGCTGGTAAAAGATGACCATAGAACCTTCTTTTCTTCCTTTTGATGTGCAGCTTTTTCTTCTGCCCTTAATATATTATTAAATATATTCTTCTTTCTGTAACAATGTAGACACAAAAATCAAAATTAAGATACGTACCTTTCTATCGATTCGAAACCCTAGGGTTGATGAGCTACAATACAAGATAGCGAGCCCAATTTTGGTAGTACATAATATATAAATAAAATTCCAAAAAATAAGGAACTCTACTTAAATTAGGAACGCTTCAGGCTATCGTAATTACAAATTAAAAATAGTTTTTTTTTTTAAAGATGATTAAGTTATGTGCGTTCAGAATTGGATCCAATATTTAACTAGTTGGTTAGATATATAGGCATCGAATATTTTGAGTAGTGAATGTCATTGAAACCTTACCCGCTTGAAGGTTGTTCAGGAGCTGGCTGTTTTTTTATTCTGGGTTTGGCAGCTGCTTTTTTCACGAGCGGTGCTGCAACTGGAGGAGAATCTACTTCGGATTCAGAAGAGGATCTGAAACAATAATTGATTTATTAGTTTCAAACTAAATAATTGCGATTGAATTTGATTATAATTTATCTGTAAAATGTATGGATACTTACTCGATTACTCTCTGCGCTTTAGCTTTTGATGTCTTCGGCGTTGCGCTATGAACGGTGACGGTGGTGGTAGAACGCTGTTTTTTTGCCTTTTTTTGCGGTGACGGTGCGCACTGGGAGTTGGTATATTCAAATTCTGAGTCAGACCTAAAAATAAATCGGAAAAAAATCAGTAAAGAAAAATGTTGAGTACAAAACAGTGTGCAATAATGTTGAATCGAAAATTAAATACTCACTAACATTTTAATTTTCGCTTTTAATGTTCCGCTGAAATCACTGGAGTTTTCGCGTCTTCACAGTTGGGACTTTCTCACAAATAATGGTAAATTACAAATAATCACCCTATTTAAATTGGCAAATTTAGCATCGTTAGCAATAAACTTTTCCAGCTGAAATCAGTTATCCATCTTTATGAAGCATGCAAATACGAACTCTGTGTGTATACAGATTAATTATAGAATTCAAACGTTTATTGATATCTGATTAGACTTGTTACAACAACAACCACAGGAAAGAAAAGGACAAATGCTAAAATTATCGATTATGCAAAATAATAGTATCTATATATATATAAATTATGTAAAACAAAGTGGTGTATGTTACACCATTTATAACTCGAGAATAATTGCACCCATTTTCATGATCTTTAATTTGTTGGATTCCTCTCCGCCCTGAATAGCAAAAAGATATATCGGAAAAATTCATGAAATAATCAGTTATGTAGAAAAAAAAATTTCTCATACATATTATATGGAATGGCAAGCATTCACATTTTAGCATTATGTCTTATACATTGAAGTATATAACGCGGGTGAAACCGCGGGCCGCAGCTAGTCAATAATATGTAAAGTACAAATAAACCGCTTACTCTGCTTACTCCGCTTTCAAAGGATGAGTTCGCCGCTTCTTTGAAATCTAACCGATCGTATGCAAACGAGCGGTTAATAAACGCTTGTTCTTACTTTTATAATTAACAAGCTGCACCCCGCGGTTTCACCCGCGTGGTAATGAAAAATAATGATAATGATGATGAAAAGTATCCTAAGTTACTCCTTATAACATCAGCTATCTGCCAGTGAAAGTCCCGTCAATATCGGTTCTGCCGTTTTGAAGTCTATATGGAAACATACCTTTTATAAATAAGAAAGGAGAAGATTAAAGGGTTTTCATCAACTTGATGGAAAAATGTATAATCAAAGTACATATATTTTATGATTTCCGTTATAGAAATAGTCAATATATTTCTTATCAGTTTAACCAACTCTAATGCGTTTTTATATTAATCACTAGCAGCGTTTCACCTGCCATCCTATAAACTTTACGAATCACCTATTAACACGTATTTATTTAACGCTCGTCTGGACTGTACCCAATTATGCATGCATTGCAATCAGCGCAATTGCAATGTACTCAATAGTCAAGGAGGCGAAGTATGTTTTATTTGACTGCTCAAGAAAAATTCTAAAGTTTTTGGTGTAGGTACTAAGTATAATTATGATTATGTTTATAACTTTCTTAGAACCTCCTATAGCCTAAACGGCTCGATATGTTACATTCATTTTTATCTCATAGTCATGCATTTTTTTTTTCTTCTTCTAAAGCATGTGCCTATATTTTTACATTCTTATAATATACAACTTCAAAACACATACTTATCTGCAAACGCCAGTGTGTGCAAGAAAGTTATTTTTAACAAACATTTATACATAAATAAAATATTTCAATATATTATATGTAGTACAGGGAATGTAGTTCAGTGTCTAAATCTGTAATTATGTTGTTACTAATAATTATATTCGTAATATGTTTGAACGATGGCTCCTTGACTAAATTAGTTTGTATTGCAAAGAGACATTATAGATATCTTATTTCAGTATGTGGCACAGTTACATTCTTTCTCACGCTGTGTTTAGTGTATTTTCAATAACTTAATATTTTCGATACCTAATTAATTATGTGGAAAAGATAATTAGTGCAAATAAGGAAACCCGGAATAAAAGTGAGTATTCACCAAAATTTTCTTCAAATTAAAATTAAAAATAATCAATTTATTCGTCATATTTATCAAGTAAATTGTTTTAGTTTATCGTTACAAACCGGTTAACTAAATATAATAAAGTGGGTAAAAAATGGGTTCAATGAAAATAATTAATTTGTTTAACTTTAAAAATAAAATCATTTTGTAATCAAATTAACAAAGAAATATTTAGTGTGATATAAAATTCGGTGTTTTGATACAAAACGAATAAACTCATAGCTTTGTGTTGTGAAGGTGGTCCTTAGTATGGTTACAAAAAAACTAATTATGAGTATCCTCAACCAAATAGGGTCACAATGCTTGAGTGTAAATTGTCGGAGGGCCTGATCCAAAACAAGGACGGGAAATCTAAGATTCTAAGGGTAACCTTGAACCAAATCGGGTCATATCACTTTGCACTGTTTGTGTTATGGAGGTACCTGAGCCAAAATCGTGGTTTAGAAACATGATTATTACGTATCATTGTTTTTAAGGGTTACCTCGAGCTAATCGAGCCATTTCACTTTGCAAAGCTCCATGATATGAAGGGCCTGCAGCCAAAAACGTGGTTTAGAAACTTGATTTCTAGGGGTTACCTCGAGCCAATCGGGTCGACTTGTAATACTCGTAAGCATTGTTCGGAAACCTAACTTGAAACGGGATATGAAATGTTTTTAAAGGCAACCTCGAGAAAATCTGGTCATAGCACATTGCTAAGGAGTGTTGGTTTTTATTCGAATCAAATTAATTAACTATTTTTATAAACGAACCAAATCAAGTCTATGGATTTATTTATCCATCGCCAAATGAATTTGTGTAAATAATACTTCAACACCTACATACATACGACGGTTCAATTTCCTTTATCTTGTCTTTACTGTGTGCATGTTTTGATTCTATTTATAGGTGTGGATTCCGGTAGCGAACGGCGCGTAAAGCTAATAATATTGCACCCAATCTATTGGAAAACTTGATTTAAATAGTAGCAAAAAATCTCAGTAATATTGGGAATTCTAAACCACTGAGTGAAACGAAGGTGGGTTAGAATGCCCAATATTATCCTACTCACGTCAGTTTCAATAATAAAATAATGGAATGATTATTAGGATTACACACTATTTTTTTAAATAAAAATATCTTCCATTGAAACTGATTGAAGTTGATTCCATCTATCCAAGGGAACGTAAAAACGGGTGTTTTTCGGAAAGTTTATGATTTTTTTTTCTATCGAGCCAAACTTTAATCGTGTATTAGTGAACACATCCGAATAAAATATTTCAAGAACATTTATTACACATAAAGAAATAATGTCATTTAATTGATTTTAAAGGTCAACTTTTGAATATTCGTGAGGTCAAATCGACAAATTTGAAGCATATTTCGTCTTAAAATGACAGTGGTACATATGACCCTGTTAGGGTATGGCAACAGAAAGAACGGAACGTTCTATTTGTACATCGTCAAATTTATCCTTGAAAAATTCGTCTAGGGTGTAGTAACATTTAGATCCCAAGAAATGTTTGAGGACATTAAAGAAGCTGCTTTCTTTTTCTGTCTTTTATTTTATTTGGTAGTTTATTATTATTTTTACGGCCATAGATGTAGGGCCAGATCTGTGAATTATAATAAATAAATAAATAAAAAGCCTTTTATTTCTCATCATTACAATTACAATAGAATTAATTAATTTTATAGTATATTATGTCAACTTTTACATTATATAATTATTAATATGAATTATTTGATTGATTATACATTATTTTGAATTTATTTCATGTCATTTTGTTTTTGTTTTTAAAATATCTTTATTTCACATAAACATTTTATACATTGGGCATCTCTAGTGTTAATTAAGTCCTAGGGGCACCAAGAAATGTTATAATAATTCGTTTTCAAGCTCAACACTTATATAAACTTATGGCTGGTGAGGTAAAAATAATTAATAAAATATAGGTACTTAAATATTATGTTTGTGAATATCAGTTAAGTTAACATTATGTAACCTTTAGTATAAGTGTTACATTTTTAGCGTTATAATAATATTATATCAAAAAACTGACCAAAAAGGGGGTAGGTAAATTGGAATTGATACAACGCAAAGCGCAGCAGTAGGTAGTGAACAACAAGCACCAAGCGAGCGAAGCATGTTGTGAGTGACGAACGCGCAAGCGCGCGCTGTCCGGGCCAGAGTCGCGCGCGCCATATCGCACCACATATCCCAGGATAATACAGGCGTTTATGGCGCGCGCGGCAGCAGGCAGCGGAGGCGCGCGCCCGCGCGGGCCACTGTCCCTATTCATCGCAGTCGAGAAACCAGTGATGGGGTAATTTGTACCGTTTATATTTATCGATATAAATTAAATCGGTTTTGCGGGTTTTGCAAATGTTTCTGACCAATTCATTTTTATTCGTGGGGTTTTTGTACAGGTAAAATTTTTTGGATAACTTAAGAATGTATTCTGATATACTAGGTAAGCCTATGTCTAGGTGGATTTTACTGAGGTTAGCATATAATGGGGTGTTATAGGAATATTTCACTGCCTTATTTTGGACTACCTGAAGTTTACTAATGTTAGAAGGACAGGTGCTACTCCAAACAGGGCAAGCGTAAGATATGCAGGGCCGGACCAAGGTGCGATAAATGTTCAATTTAGTTTGACTGCTGAGACAGGATCTTCTATTAAGAACTGGACTTAGTGCATTGAGGGCTTTTGTACCTTTAAGTCGTAATTTGTTCGTGTTTTCCGACCAGTTAAGCTTGTTATCAAGTATGAGGCCCAAATATTTAACATTGCGACTCCAAGGGATATGGTAGCTGTTTATTTGCAATCTGCGAGAAGGTAATGAACGCTGCCGACTGAATATTATGGCTTCTGTTTTGGCAGAGTTAATTTTAAGTTTCCATTTGAGAAAATATGACAAGAGACGGTCAATTGACAGCTGAAGCCTACCAATTATCAGGTCTATATCATCAGAAGATGTAAATGATGCCGTATCATCAGCAAAACAAGCTATACTTGTACGTGGTTGTATGGGTATGTCGTTAAGGAAATCCAAGAAAAGGTGGGGTCCCAGGATAGAACCTTGGGGTACTCCAGCTGGCATAGGCATAAGAGAAGAATGCGAATCATTAATGTAAACTTGAAAATAGCGGTTAGTTAGGTAAGATCTAGTCAATTTTACCAACCTTAGTGGTATATTCAAGCTAATCATTTTGTGCAGCAAAGCATCGTGCCAAACTGTATCGAACGCTTTTTCGATATCGAGCAGGAACATTCCGGTTGATCGTTTCAAGTTCAGGTTATGCGATATAGTTTCAGCAACTCTGGCTAACTGTTGTACCGTGGAATGACCTGCTCGAAAACCAAACTGCTCATTGATTAACTTATTATCAGTGAAGTTAGATAATCGAGAGTAAATAATCTTTTCAAATAATTTACCCAAGCATGGAAGTAGACTGATAGGGCGGTAAGATGTAGGGTCTGATGAATTTTTACCGGGCAATTACTTTGGCCGTTTTCCAGGTCGAAGGGAAGTAATTTAACGTCAAGCAGGTGTTAAATATTTTTGTCAAAAAAACGATGCCCTTTTGGGGTAGGTTTTTCACGAGTAAGTTAGTCACGTGGTCTGGTCCGGGAGCTTTGCGAGTTTTCAGTTTTTGAATGATTTTTTTAATTTCAGTGGGTCGAACGAGTTGAGAAGTGCAATCGTCATCATGCGTATCATTGTCCAAAGCTGTTAGTGAAGAGGCAACTGCTTCTGACTCATCGCTGCTCCAGTGATGAGTCAGGAGCATGTTTCCTAAGAAGGCATTGGCAAGAGCATCACACTGCTCCTGTTCGGTAGATGTCATGGTCCCATCACTTCTTTGAAGCGCAGGGATAGGAAGAGAAGAATTGGAACGAAGTGATTTAACTACATGCCATATGTCTGCACCAGGGTTATCTACTTTCTTCAATTTGGAATCCCATTTCTTATCATTGTGTGATTTTAGAGCAATGCTAATATCAGCTTGCAGTTTGTGAACTCTTTGGTTCATCTGCTTACGTATCAGGGGAACTGGCATTTCATGTCATTGTTGTTATCCTAAATTAAATGTTAGTTGATGAGAACCCCTGTTGGGTATAGGCCTCCTCTAGAGCTTTCCACTTGTCCCTGTCCGTTGCTCGGTTAATCCAAGATGAATCTATGAATTACTGGATTGCATTTCGGTTCAATAAGTCTATATTGTGATTTAATTTTACGCGGCTTGTCGATTGCTCTTTTAAAGAAGTCAGGGTATTTTTTTTACGAATTTGCTTATTTCTAATATGCATATTGATGTTAAAGATATTTAGGATTTTAAATTTAACGAAGTAGGACTTATGGAAGTTATTAATATTAATCAGGGGATTTTATGTTGTCCAGAATACGGATAGACTTTTTCAGAGCAATGAAGAGATCTTTCGCGTTTACGTTATTTCTGTTAATGCCGACCTGAGCCATGAGTAGGCGTATTTTACAATTACATGCTAAACTTACGCTAAAACGCACTCAAATACAAACAGCAAAGCCATTTATAATAAAACTGTTAACGCTTTAAGGTTTCCTGCAATAATATTTAATTAAAAGCGTTTAAACGTTCTATCTCACTTGATTAACTCTCGTCGTAAAAACTCTGAACGCACTTCTTGAGATGTAAGAGTACTTGTAGCCTTGTGGTAAGAATTCTTACTATTATTACAATACAATACAAAAACGTTTATTATTCATTAAAGGGCTATAGGTACATAAAGATTTTAATTAGGTAGGTATATGGGTACAAATGTTGTAAGAAGAGAGGTTAGAATAGACAATTACCTATGTACCATAATGGAACGCTGTCCCCCACACTAGGATAACCTGTGTCGTGAGGTCACAGTTCCCAACTCTGGGCATGACTGTCTTCCCCGCAGAGGTGAACTTAAATTAGGTTTGAGATAACAACAGTGTTGATAACATTAACCATAATAGGTACGTTGTCAAAAAAATTTAGAGGTACAATTATAATACAATTTGCTTACATATATAATATACAATAGTACACAACAATATAATACAATACAATAAAATGCTGGTAAATTACTAATATTCTATGTCAATTAAGTGTATGCGTGTGATAAGTTTTTTTTTTTTTTTTATAAAAGCTAAAGTAACTCTCTATCTCTGTCTGGATGTTTGTTCGCTTTTCACGAGTAAACCGCTAAGCCGATCTTAACGAATTTTAGCAGGATGATAGTGTACATCATATTGACGGACATAGGGTACTTATTCTCCCAGAAAATGCGGGAAAATTGGAACATCGTGGGTAGCACCGCGGGATTCAACTAGTAATTAATAATAAATACGAGACTCAAGTAGAGATGGGCGGGACACTTGGTCAGAAGGGAAGATGGACGGTAGACTAAAGCAGTCACAGAATGGTGGCCGCGAAACGGAAAGTGGCCACCGGGCAGACCACCAGCCCGCTAGTCTGACGACATCGTTAAGACAGCAGGAAAGCAGTGGACAAGACTAGCATAGGACCGGAAAAGATAGCGCGCTGAAGAGGAGACCTATACCCAGCAGTGGGTGGAGAATGGTTGATGATGATGATGATAATGTTGATGATGATGATTTAGGCGTTATTTTCTTATAATAATTTATAAACCCTTTTCATTGCATTATGAAAATTACTTTTGAATAATAATGAAATAAAAAGGATCAATTATTATTATTGGTCCTTTAGTTTAAAACAAATACTACAAATACACGGACACAATCTAATTGGCAGACCAAAATATACAACATGCACTCAATTGCGGGTAGTTTTATTTAGTAAATACTCGTGTATTTACTAAATAGAACTACCCGCAATTCTATTACAAACTATATCAATTTTAGCGAGCTAGGCACGTTGCAAACTACGATTGTAATATTAACTCCACGATTCCATTCCCTACTGCGTCATTTTGACTTGCAACGGCAGAAATTGAGTTTGTGTATGGACGTAATATACT
The DNA here is from genome assembly GCA_932305915.1 of Agriopis marginaria. Lineage (NCBI taxonomy): Eukaryota > Metazoa > Arthropoda > Insecta > Lepidoptera > Geometridae > Agriopis > Agriopis marginaria. Next base: position 1,413,989 of record OW029932.1, read on the forward strand.
TAAAGGTTTATTTCGTCCATACACTTAGTTTTGTGATCTTTATCATCGTAATTTACGATGATAAAGATCACAAAACTGATGAGTACCTAATTGATTTCTTAATTACATAAAACTTCATTTTCACTTCCATCTGTACTTAAAGTTGACATCTTTAGTGTACTTGCTCCTTTACAACAACCATCAGAAGTGGGATCAAAATTTCGCGAGCGTGTTTTACGAGCTTTTTAAATGAAGAGAGCAAAATGCCTTGAAATATGAAAGGTACAGGTACGTAAAAAGTGTCATCTCAAAAAAAAATAGATAGTGTAGTGTAGGAGATAACTAAGAAATCACAATTAACCTACTCAAATTTCTAGAATCTTGCGTGATGATCTTCTACGCGATTTTAGGGTTGGTCCCACAGAAAAGAAAAAAAATATTCTTTAAATTAGAACGGCTGTCAAGGAATTTTTGTAAGATTTTTTTTGTAGCCAGTTGCACCCATATTAAAGTTATTTGAAATCAGTTAGCAGCTGTGATGCGGACAAAGAACTTTGAGACGTAACCCAAAAAGGTAAGGTCCAAGTTCTTTGGATGCGGAGTTCGATGCGTTGACATAGATGAGAATGTTCAAGCAAGATTCTGTCATAATACCTGGCGACAGATTTTCCTTCTCATTTCCGTTCTATTTACTTCTCTTTTCTGTGGTTGGTCCAATAGTAAATGCTAGTGTTTGGGTTTGGGTTTTCCCAATGGTTACAATCTGTGTGTCTTCAAATCACGAGTGCATCGGTTTCTTCTAGGCAAACGTGCTCCTAAAGTAGCAGACCGCATCATCGTTTAACGTCAGGCGAGTTGGCAAATTAAGGCATAACTTACTTTGCTTGACTTTGACTGTGACTTTGATTTGTTTGACGATGTTTCTAATATCAAATATATCTAAAATATCGATGTGAGTATGTAACTATGTATGCGTATATGTTCCGTTTGGACTCCGAAATGGCTGGACCAATTTTGACGGAACTTTCACTGGCAGATAGCTAAAGCTATAAGGAGTAACCCACATAGGTGAAACCGTGGAGTGCAGCTGACTTACAAAACTTTAAAATATTTAAATACTTGACTCTACTCAGCCACCATTGCTTGTACGTCACCTACCTTACCTAACCCTAGAAGCCTTCTACAAAACGTTTTGTAGTTAAAAGATAAAACAGCTCTACTGGTGTATGGACTGTAAACAAAACCTCTTTTTTAAAGTAAAACCTTTTTGATGGAACTTCAGAACAGGCTGATAGCACAAAGAAAAAATACACAATATGTCATGTCATGACAAAAATGTTTTTTTTTTTTTTTTTTTTTGTATTCTGTTGTCTGTTTGTTGATCTTTTCTAGAAATTCTCATGAATTAATTATTCTTATTTTGTTAATCCATGTTGAAAAACGGGAAAATGGTCGTGTTATTGTGAACTGTCTGTAGGTAATAACTAAAGAAATGAAGTAGAATAGATGTCTTAAATAGTTGTTCCTATGTTCATCAGTTGATCAGTTGTTTTTTTCTTCATTGCACAGAGTTGTTTCCAAAGATTTTTTATACACTACGTATTTATCTAAGGTTGTTTCCTTGTATTTCTCTCGTATTCAAACATAGCTAATAATAGCGTTTCGTCTAATGCCGATTATTCAAAATGATGGATGCTTGAAATCGTTTTTCTGAATTGTCGTTTTGTCGAAAAAGTGGCTTCATCGAATGCGGAGGCCTTAGACTTCTGTATCGCGTTGATTTTAAGGCTTTTGGTAATATTTCGTTGGTGTGAAAATTAAAAATCAAGGGTTTTCAGACCAGCTCAATACCACCAAGAACTCACCACAATAGCCCAGTTTTTTTATCAATAGTATCATATTCTTTATTATACACATTTCATTATTGTATTTTTTATTTAACAGGACCTCTTGGTGTTGGTTTCGGCCCCACCAATGCCTCCCAAAAGTCCCGGCTAGACCAAAAAGTGAAAATAAATCAAGGTTTCAAAAGATACCTTTTTTTTTGGTATCTTCAGGCTTTAATCTTAAATGTGTTTTCCGAATTCGCGACGACGCCAGCAGCGCTAATGAGAAGCAACATGGCTCGAAGAATTTTAGTTTTGAGCAGTGTTGGTCTTCATTTACATTCATTCGCGCGATTCGGAACGCGCCCTATGTAAAATATTGTCTGTATGGCTTAAGGCGATGTTTTCCCACTTTTAAGCTACGCTTATTACTACAGTTGATAATACTTGGTTTATTGTATTAAAGTCGCATTTAGCGGAGTAAAATCATGGCACTTACACAGAGTCGTTCGTTTCGCTACTTCTATTTTTGGGATTTTTCTCATATATTTCGAAAAGTATAGCTGTGATGTAAATTGTACCTCACCTTCATAATTATGTATCAAGATATCGCAGACATAATTTAATAAATAGGTAATTCAATCAATCCAACAGACAGGGATAATAGCGCAAATCAGTGCTACTTTGATATATTTTTTCTATCGAGCGAAATGTGCTTAATCGTGTTTCGGTCTCATGGGTTTCCTATGGTAGATAAAACATTCAATTTTGTTATGACACCATTTTTATAATTTTAAGCTAACCATGGAAGTATGCACACTTAAACTAGAATGCCTATAATGCCTAGGCCGCACACATCGCGATAACCCGAAGATTCGCGTTATCGCGATGTGTGTAGCCAAGTATTCGCGTATACTTCGGTGCTTCGTACGTAGCTGCGAGGACTTCGCTCCGCTGTCGGTAAATTCTCGCAGATCAAAGCGTTTTATCGCGATGAACTTCGCTTGCGTGGCCACACTTCAGTCGGCCGCCAGCCATCGTGCGTACCGGACGTGTAAGTTAAACTGCAGTGCATAATAGCACAAACAAAAAAACGCTACAAAAAACGTTTTGTAGCTGAAGCGAAACATTGATTGGAGTAACGATAGAATTTTAGAATTTATTGCCAATTACGAGTCTGAGCCGATTTTATAGAACCCAAACGAAACTGGCCTTAAAAAATAATTATTTGCTGCAATAAAATATAGAGCAACCGCGGCGTCCATTTTGTCTTTAGCGTTTATACATCGCTTGTACATCGCGATAAACTTTACATCTCTTACGTAGTATTTATATTCTCTTTGTTTACATCGCGCATTACGTGGCCGCGCAGCTTCGCCGTAGACCGAAGAAGAAGTTTATCGCCCGAATATTATCGCGATGTGTGTGACCCAGGCATAATTGTTATAAGTCGGAAAAGAGCGTCTTAAAGCAAACATGCCTAGTAACCTTGCTCTACGCCTCCTCGCAGGGATTGACGAAAAGCAAGTTTTGTATGGAAAGGAAGGAAACCCTATATTGCTTGGCTGTTGCTGGGGTCTTTTGTCGTTGTTTTTCTTGGAAAGACGCTTGGAAGTTTCTTTTTTGTCTAAAAATATAAGTATAAAGCTCATAAGTCATTGGGAGCAATATTTTTTTGCGAATTGTTTATTTATAAGATCTTTTTGTTGTGTCTGTCTGACCGGGTGTCAAGGTTTTTTAAAGTAATCAATACTGAATAAGTTATTTTTGAATCATCATCATCATTTCAGCCATAGGACGTCCACTGCTGGACTTAGGCCTCCCCCATCGATCTCCAAAAGGGCCGGTTGGAACCGACCTGCATCCAGCGTTTCCCTGCGGTCTCTTTTAGGTCGTCTGTCCATCTTGTGGGTGGACGTCCTACGCTGCGCTTACCAGCCCGTGGCCTCCATTCCAGAACCTTTCTGCCCCATTGGCCATCTTTTACATATTTTTGAATGCATAGTCATAAATCAGAACCTATAGGATCATTCTCGATCGATCCAATTCTAAGTCCATAGAGGGTACTTGTCGTTGCTCCAGAATTTTTAAAATATGTGTTATATGTTTTGCAGTGACTAACATTTTGCAGATAAAAACCTTAATGTGATGTAAAACGATGTATGGGAGACAAAAATCCACCGCAAAGTTAAGTTTGCTCTTCGATATTTCGACCTGTGGTGACTCTTGACACTCGATTTCAATCGAATTTGGGATTGGGATCGAAAACATGCCATTTTGGTACTCTTGAATTCTAAACTATCCCACGATTGGAACCGACAATGGTGGAATTTTAAGGAAATAAATAAAATCGACTCAACTCGACGCTTTCGGTACTCTTGACGCGATTGAAGAGTACCAAATGGCATGTTTTCGATTCCAATCCCAAATTACGATTGAAATCGAGTGTCAAGAGTAAGCCCACTGATTCGACTGTAGAAGGGTATTTTTTTTTGGATGTATGTATTACATATTATTTGCTAAGTTTTTACGGAACCCTCGGCTCATGAGCCCGACTCATACTTGGCTGCTTTTTACTTTACGGGATATCCTTATTTAACTTGTGGGATATCAAAATGAAACAAAAAATTTACTTTGCAAGTTCAGACAATAGCACAAAGGCGAGTACGTTTTAAGCGAAGAGAAATAAAAATTCCGCATTTTTTTAATTGCCGTTTTACAATGAATCCCAAATCAAACCAGTTACTGGTCGCTTTTTACCTTATTTTGTTAATGACCAGCCCTCTAAGGTTCTAGGCTACCAACGAGCCCTTAAAATATCCATCTAGTAACAGTAAAAAAAAAAAAAAAAAACTATATACTAAATTATATACTATACCGAGAACCAGTTGTCTGGATAAATCTAACATAGGTTTTAAGACAACTTACTAACTCGAAATGTAACGTACAATGTGTTTTTAAATAAAAAAAAAAAAAAAAAAAAAAAAAAAAAAAAGTAAATGCAGATTGCAGTCGCCATTTTCTGGTACCATTTTCTCCGTCCGGAATTCTCGTTACACATTCGAGATAAAGCTGAAATATTATCGCACCAGATCTAATCTGCATCCGAATGCTGCTCTAATACATTACGGAAAAACTATTTAGTTTTAGACAAAACTGTTTCCTTAGCGATGCGAATTTCTTTTTATACATTCGTATATCTATTTTTTAGCGACAAGATGGGCGTTGCATGGAGGAGGCCTATACCCAAATTTGGGTGCCCAAAAAATACAATTAACTACTACACACTGAAATTTTATGTAATTTATTTGGGAATAAAGGCTTTATTTATTTATTTATTTATTTTTTAGGGTTCCGTACCCAAAAGGTAAAAACAGAAACCTGTTACTAAGCCTACATTGTCTGTCCGTCTGTCTGTCTGCCTGTCTGTCCGTCCTACCTTTAAACAGCTGTATCTTTCGAACCTTAATAGAAATCCAGTTGAAATTTTCACAGAATATGTAATGTAAAACGGCAGATTAACTAATAAAAAGTTAAAACGAAAGGGGTCCATGCAACAAAAAGTATTTTTGTATTGGCTCTAATATAAAAACGTAATCCCCACGCTTGGCAGGCGGCTTGGGGATCGCAGGGGGATCCACCATTCAAGTAGGAGTATGCTGTTGCCCATCCTCTGGTGTTTCTGGTCGCAGTTTTAGGACGTACCCGGGTACGGATTATAATAAAAATTTAATTCAATTCAATTTAATTTAATTTATTTTCCAATTTCAAATCATTTAATTAGATATCCCCGTTGGCCCAGTTAGTGAACCTGCCCAGCTGGTAGTGAATTTAGTGTGGAGGTTAAAGGTGGAGGTCTATGTTCAGCAGCAGCAGTGGACGTCTTCTGGCTGATGATGATGATGATGATCAATTGCCACTTTATTCATTGATGCTATCTACAAATCCGTACGCAGGTTACTCAGTAGAAAGCTTTGGTTAGTCTGTGTACATTGTTAACTAGCTTCGATTCCCAGAGGAAGTCGTCTAACCGCACAACCCTATAGATCCGGCACAAACCGGAAGGCATCCGTGCAAATGTGGTGTCTAGTGCAATATTAGAACTTCTAACCGGTCGCAAGGAAGAATTACACCTTGTTATCGCAAAATGTTATCTGTTCTAAATTAAACTTTTTTACTACGCTAATATAGTGACTCAGATTATTAATATGGCATTCCATGGTCCAAAAACACAAGGTCTAGCGCTTCGGGAGTTGTCCCCTAATTACGTCACTGTCCAATTATTATTGCCATTTTATTGCAACAAACACAGATATTGGGAAACAAATTCGTTAATCATCTAGTAAATGAAATACAAAAAGCATTTCAATTGTCATATGGTTTGTCCGCTCAAGCAAGTTAAGCACGAATTGAATATATTAGACACAATATTATCAAAGCCACATTGTTTTTTTTTTATGATGAAATGGGCTTGCACAGGTAATATACGAATATTGGGGAGTTATAATTTCACGCTACTGTTAACACAGAAAATCATAGAGAGTCCGCCATTGTTTCGTGTATCGTCATATCTCTCGAACTTGTTGTAAATTACTTATTCTGCTCTTGCTTATGCACGTGTACGTGTATCCATGACATTGATGACATCATTGTGGGACGCCCACGTCACATTATTTCTCGGAGTGCTATAGGTGTATACAATACAATACAATACAATTCTTTATTAATAACTCCATAGTTACAAGTCAAATTTCTCCAGTACACTTTCTACATCGATGTATATAAACTTATATAAACAGTATATGTTAATAATATTATTATGTGTACATAATTCAAATTAAATAATCTTATTAAATTAAAAATATTATGAGCAAAAATGTATTACAATATATTATGTCAGTATTTCATATGTCAAATTAATTCATTAATAATTATTTATTAACGCAGCTGCCTGAAATATTTATGGACGAATCCATTAATATTTCAGGCAGTTTAACATAGTCATCAAAATTATAAAATTGTTGGTCAAGGAGCATATATTATTATACATATATTATTATACCATGGGTAAGCCGCGAATCGAACTCGCTGCTGAATCGACAACCTGTCTTACACTGAACGCCAAACGCATTCGTTCAATCGCGGAATTTTTCGTTCTTTTGTTTAGTTTTCGTTCATCTGCGTTGTTCCGTAAAGGAACATTTTCTATTTCGTATGTAAAACAAAATTTTCTTGCATATTCGTTTGGATCTACACTGAGACGCTGGTGGTGACGGGATTTGATAGGATGACTATTATTTCTGGATATTTTAAGATATTTTTATTTGTTAAAAAATTAAATTCAAATTAATGTATTGTCAGCTGCGTATTAATATTGTGTAAAGTGTCAACGGCTACCATTTTGGCCATAAAACTTACATAATTATATTAATTGTCAATAAAATACAACCATTGTCAATTTTATAATGGCTTTGGTATATATACACTATGTAAAAGGCAATAATTATGTATAATTATCTTTTAAGCACGTATCAATTATAAAATAGCATAATTATGTGTAATAGGTAACAGTTTACTTACTATTAAATATTCAAAATTTTATAACTTTACGTACATTTTATCTAGTGAGCAATAAAGTGCACACTGCGTAAATACTTTTAGTAACAGAATGCTCAACCAATGTTAACCATGGTAAACCAAAGCGCAAGCTATTACAAACTATTAAATATTACTTTTAACTAATTATTGATATACTATCAGACAATTAAACCTATGTAAAATGTAAGTTCAATTATCTAATAGTTTTCTCTACGTTTTCTCACGATCATTAATTCTGATTTTTAAGTTTACTCTAAATTGTTATAAGTAATGTTAACGATGTGGTTTTTTTTTATAAGTAATTTTTTTTTAAAAGGAAAAATCAAATAGCCAGGCAAAATGACATCCTTTATTTTGCATATCAAATGAATATAATGGAACACTCGTTCATAAACTATATTAAAAAAAATATAGAAAGCATTTTAATGGTGAATTATCTCGCTGGTGTTACTAAAGTGTAGAAGATTGTAATTTTATAGTAAAAAGTTTTTTTTATAAATAATAGGCTTGCGCTTGACCGCCAACTAGCCCGATGTTAAGCGATGATGCGGTCTACGGTGGAGCACGCTTGCCTAGAAGAAACCGATTCACTCGTGATTTGAAGACACCCAGATTGTATCTATCGGGGAACACCCATTCAGGCAGCGCATTCCATGTAACTCTAGTTAAGTAGTTCGGTTGTTTGTTCTTAAATTTTTTGTAGAAATCATGGACGCCGCAGCCGTCGGAATAGTTTCGCGTCTGTCAGACGTCTTTGAGAGGGATTTATTATTTTTATTATTGTTTCTGCGAACGGGAACAGTTCTCGCCTTATTTTCGGTTTAAGTTATGACTTGCTAGTGAAGTAGGGGGTGATATTAAACCTGTTTTTCTTTTACCCTATTATGGTAAACATTATTGAAAAAACTTATGGCATCACCACATTAAAATTTGTTATATTTGCAGACTACAATATAAGTTTGGCTGATTTAAAAAAAATAGTAGCCGAAACCAATTTTTTTTAAATTCTTTTTCTGGTTGTGTTTTTCTTCATCAAGCGTGTTTTTTTTTTTCAATTTAAGTTTTTATTTATACGGGAATAAATAATTCCATACACATTTTGAATTTCGAAATTTGTGTGGGAATTTGTATTCTTACGTTTATAATTTGTTGTATGCTTTGGTTGTGGTACATATATTAATGACTAGCGGTCCGCCCCAGCTTCGCACGGGTATAGATTATAGCTTATATCACTCGGGGATAGTGTAGCTTCCCGTCAGTGAAATAATTTTTTAAATCGGTTGAGTATAAGCTTCGAAACTACTGAACCGATTTGAAAAACTATTTCACTGAAACTGAACTATTTTTTTCAAAAAAATTAATGGATCCTTACTAAAACTCCAATAATGTAACCCAAGGTGTTAAAAAATAAGATTTAAAATTTTTACTTTGCGCGTTTGACAATTCTATGACAGGACAACGTCTGTCAAGTCAGCTAGTCTATACTAATATTATAAAGAGGAAAGATTTGATTGTTTGTTTGTTTGCATTTAATAGGCTCCGAAAGTATTGAACCGATTTGAAAAATTCTTTCACTGACGGGAAGCTACACTATCCCCAGGTGACATATGCTATAATCTATACCCGTGCGAAGCTGGGGCGGACCGCTAGTTTAGTAATAAAACTCTTAATTTAGCAAAAATGCTTCACTATCTATTTCAACTAGATATTCAACTTGATTCTATTGGTTCAAAGTACTCGACTATAACAAAGCTACTTTAAACGGCATAGTTCTGTTATTAGTGCCTCGGTTATCCCAAGTCTAAGTTGGACCTCTCGAACTTAACCTAACTTATCTCTTACTTAGGCCACATCCTCGGATCCGACTTGACCCGGCGAACCTAACTTAAGAACGAGTTTATTAAAATTCCAAGTTTTGCTCACTTGAGACTTGGTGTTTGAACTTTGTATCATTACTAATAATATAAATGCGAAAAAGTGTTTGTTCCACTTTTAACAAAACAGCCATCCAGATACAATTCATATAGAGTCACAATCTCTCAGTGAAAACAGTCAAAAAACATCCGAGCGTCATCTATTGTTTTGTTTTGATTGTTTGTTTGTTTGTTTGTTTATTTGCATTGAATAGGCTCCGAAACTACTGAACCGATTTGAAAAATTCTTTCACTGACGGGAAGCTACACTATCCCCGGGTGAGATAGGCTATAATCTATACCCGTGCGAAGCTGGGGCGGACCGCTAGTTGTAAATACATTGTATCAATTATATAATTCACAATGCCACATTTAATCCAATTTGGACGTTATGTGGCTTGCATATTGTTTAATTTTAGTTGTCCGCTATGTCATCGTAGCTCTGACATCGCGCGGCGTTGTAGTCGGATCGCGGTTACCTTGCAACTAATCAAAAAGTCGGCGCAATTCGTAGCGTGCGCTGAGTTTTGGTTCGGTTTTTTTTTGGCAAGATTGTGACTCTATAGGTATTGTATCTCGATGACAACAGCACACCAACGGTACAATGCGACGACGTGATTTTCAGTAGAGTACTAAAGATACTTTTAATCCTGGAAAAATGTAGGTACGGTTCCTTAGGGATAGTCTATGATAATTATAAAAAAAGATAAACTCTTTAGTTTTCACACAACAAATTATATATACACGAAAAAACTGCTTAAAAAAATTGCGCAACAATCGGCGGCCTTATCGCTAAGAGCGGAACCACGGCGCATATTTAGTTATCAATAAATTTTTGGCTTTTCTGTGTTTCCTTTTTAATCTCCGACGCAAAACGAGGGCTGTTTTACGTTATATATGTGTGTCTGTGTATATTATAATACTAGTAGGCCGCCCCTGCTTCGCACAGGCGAAGCCGGGATATATAGCCTATGTAAACCGAGGATAGTGCAGCATCCCAACAGTGAAATAATTTTTCAAATCGGTTCAGTAGTTTCGGAGCCTATTCAATGCAAAAAAACAAAGAAACAATCAAATCTTTCCTCTTTATATTATTAGTATAGATATATTATATATTATTATATTATAGAAGTATAGATTGTCTGTTTGTAGCATCGTAGTTTCCAAACGGATGAACTGATTTCGATGTATTATTTTTCGTTTAAAAAGTATTCTGATCGAGTGTCTTTTTTTTTCTATTAATTGGCTTGCATTTGACCGCCAACTCGCCTGATGTATCTATGATTCAAGAAATTGGTTCATCAGTTTTAAAATTTTCAGCTCCTTTATTGGTGGTTTAAAAAAACAATTTGTAAAGGTTCATGTCTAGTCCATTGTACAGCTTGTTAGATTTAGTTTTTTCATCGGTATTCGAAATCTACCCCAACATGGACTCCAGTCTGCTACATAATTGAAATGCAAAGTCAAAGTCAAAGTAATTTATTAATAAACATTATGTTTACAGGTCAGGCAATTGTAATATGTTAATATAAGAATGTATACATAATACACAACATTTAAAATATAAATAAAATTATATAATGTGAATACCAATACAAAATATGATACACATTAGATTTTTTTACCGTCAGGGTTCACCAATTCATTAAAATCATAAAACGCCTGATCGATACGCCAGCGTCTTAATTTAAATTTAAAACAGCTCAGATTGAGCGTATCTGTCACTGTTTTTGGCAACCGATTGTACACCATCGGCCCCATATGCCTAAAATAACGGCCTTAGCTCTCTCAACTAACAATTTTAGCAATTTTCGTTCTACATTGTCATATTTAAACGAGTTTAATGGTATCCCTTTTTGTAATTCAAGGATTTGCAGATGCCCCCTGGGTCAGACTTTGTTTTACCTTTTTGAGACCTTGAAGTTACAATTTGCGTACTTTTACCTACTTGTGTTAAGGTTATTTGGCATTTCTCATATTTTGATTTCGTAGCCACGAGTAGCGATTACGGTACTCGTGGTTATAAATCAAAAGTACGTACGCACGTTACGTCATCATCATCATTTCAGCCATTGGACGTCCACTGCTGGCAAAGATAATATAACCACTTGATTGTGCATGTTGTCAAAATTCCCTTTGGCAAAATTATGCCGCGTCGGTCGCGGGGGGCAGCTTGTGATTGGAGAATCAAAAGCCATTCTTTCAGTTGCACCTAGGATTGGTCCCGCTCGAAATAGTTCAGGTTGACATGTTAGAATATATTGTTGAATTTTATCGTATTTGAAGTAAGCTGATGAATTGTTATTGTTTTTGCAGCATTATTGATCTATTTAATAAATCAATGAATATGGGTACATTTATAAATCAATGGATACATTTCGGAGAGTTTGCATCGGATCTGCACGATCTAATTCCCTCCTGCCCATTTTTCTATCGGACTGCCAGAGCGGGCATGAAAAATCGTCACCGCTTTATGGTTGATATTTCGGTAACCCGTACGAAGCGCTTTGATTCCACATTTATTATGCGAACTGCTAGTCTGTGAAATTCGCTGCCTGAATGGGTGTTCCCCGATGGTTACAATCTGGGCGTCTTCAAATCAGGAGTGAATTAGTTCTTTCTAGGCAAGCGTGCTCCAAAGTAGACAGCATCATCACCGTGATGGTGGTCAAACGTAAGCCTACTATTTATGAAAAAAACTTTTAATTATAAAATTCCAACCTTCTACACTTTGGTAACACCAGCAAGGTAATTCACCATTAAAATGTTTTCTATATATTTTTTTTAATATTTTTTATGAACGAGTGATCCATTACCTTCATTTGATATGCAAAATAAAGGATGTCATTTTGCCTGGCTATTTGCTTTTTCCTTTTTTGTGTTTTCCTTAAGTCTGTTTATTTTTCTTTCAATTTCCATTCGAAGTGGTTCCATCACCCTAACAAGGATATTTGGGGGCACTAAGGAGGTGAGTTCCCTTTATGACGTCATTTTCTGTAATCTTGGCGTGGATTTAACGCGTCGTTTAAGGGAATCCATCTTGTTCGCAGTCTCTACTTGAAAACTGTAATTATATAGAGCTTAATAATATAACAAAAATATGTTTTTTTTTTTCCTTCCCAATGTCACTATTGTGTGTAAATGAACATCATTGTTTTTATTCCTGATATTTAGTACACTTGACTAACAAGTTTTTTACATTATATATTTTTTTTACTTAGTATAACTGTTTTTATTTGGATAGGAACTTAAAAAAAAAAAACAGAAAATTTATGAAAACTTAAAATATAAACTAAAAACTAAAACTTAAAATAACTAAATAAAAACTACAATTTAACTAAAAGATGAATGTATAATATATACAAACATGTACCTACTACAAAACAAAAACGCCGTCGAGATCACCACCGTGCGGCAGGGTTTATAAATAAAAATATTAATATATATCTATGTATTTAAAAATGAATCCCTATTTACCTTGGTCACGCCATAACTTGAAAACAACTTTAACGATGTTATTTATCTTTTTTTTTAAGTTTTCTAATACCTTGTAGAAGGTTTTTAGGGAAATAAAAATGTAAAGATTTGTTCAGAAAATGGAAAATTTTCAGAAAACTTAACGGTGATTTTAACTCGCGGGTGAAACCGCGGGGCGCAGCTAGTATATATATATAAAACTTAAAAACTTAGATACCGCCAGCAGTGGAACAGGGCCCAAGCTACCAGTGGTGGTCAGGGCTGCAGAGTGAGGAACCATCTGACGATGCGTGCCATATCCAGAATGACTGCCTTCTGCATCTAACCATTGATCTAACCATCTAGAGAGTCTCTTATGGTGTTGGTAGATGCTCTTTGCTATAAGGCTGTTTGTCGAAATGATTATCAGGACAATGATCGTCGAATAAACCTCCCACATGGCAGTGACCTCGTAAGCCAATTCAAGGTACTTGCCGAGTTTGTCTTTTTCGGCTTTCAGGAGGTTTTTGTCATGTGGGGCGGTGATGTAGACGAGCACTGCCCGGCACTCAGACCGGTCGACCAACACGATATCAGGCTTATTGGTGATAATAGTCCTGACCATGATTGCGGTCCCAGTAGCAAACTATTTCCGAGAACTGGTGCTGGTGCGTATTTATAGTACGGCGCTTAGGACTTGACAAGGCCATATCAAGTTGCTGGTGGATGATACTGGCTACTTGGTTGTGCCTGTGCAAATACTTTCCTTTAGCAAGATGCAAACAACCGAAAATGATATGTCAGAGACACTTTTCATGACGGTGGCATGCCCGACAGATGTTGACCGTACCGTTCCACATAATATATTTCCAGTAGTTGATCGACTTGATAACTTCGTCCGCAATTTCACAGGCAAAACCCTTCGTTTCTCCAAAGAGGTCATCAAAACGTAACCAGTTTACCGACGCTAACAAGTCCTTATCGGCCCGATAGAATCGCCTATGCAGCTCTTTGCCTATCCATGCGTCTCTGCAATCCTTGATGTTCAGCACCAATAGTTTAGTTCTTCTAGGTAGAGCTGATTATCCATATAGTCATCCAACAGTTTGCAATGGAGCCCGCGCTTGATCCGATAGTTGCTGGGTGGATTCGGTTACGGTTGGTTCAAGACTGAAACAAAGGCAGCATCTTTGCACAGTACGCACTCAAGTTGGTTCCTCCCTCTGTGGCCCTCTAATAGGCGCGCATGCAGTTCTCGTTTATGGTTTAAGACCTTCACATACGAAGCAATACACCACCCGTAGCGGGGGCCAAGCGTGCCGGCAGCGGGGGACGTCCTCGCTGCTCTGGTGGACGTGGCGGCGATGCTGCGATACTACTATCCGAAGGTTTGGAAAAACCGTACCTCGATGATGTTTTTTTTATCATAGGTACGGAACCTTATCATGAGCTTGAGGTGGCAAAGTTCTGGTCTGGTATTATTTTATTCTCAATTATTTTCTGTGACGTGTACCTGTAATTTGTTACCAATAAAGTTCTATGACTATGACTAGAAACTTGATTTGACAATATAATTGTATTTTGCGGAACATCGACTGGAAAGAAGAAGGTGAGCGTGTCAGGACAAGCGTTTGACAGTTTATTTTACTCTTTATTAATAGTTCTTTGCTTTTACTCTTAACAGTAAAATAAAAATAATACTACACTATTTACGTCTATAGCTGTCACACCCTCAGATCGAACAAGCAATGGAGATATGGTATGGTGGCGTGGCGGGTGCGCTTACATAGAAAAAGTACTTGAAAGTGGCAAACTTGGCTAAGTCATGCTTTAATATAATAATCATTTTATTTTCAAGTAACATAGACTCATACAAATCAAAAAACAAACAATATCAATGAAAAATAATAATAATAGTAGCTAGTCACATTGCATTAATAATAATTATTACGAATTGAAATTTAAAATAATTAAACTAAAAATGTCAACATTGTACAAAAAATTAATTATGTCAAAGTAATAGTCATGCATATCAGTACCTTCCCTTACATTAATTAATTAGGTCTTACTGTGTGCAGTGTGCAACGATGATTTATGTAAGGGCAGTCTAGCCTACCTGCTATCACGGCCAGCATGCTATTGTGGCTCCCCCGCACGCGCCGCACCAGTGTTTTTTTTTTTTTTTTTTTTTTTTTAATTATAGATAGGCATGCGCTTGGCCGCCAACTTGCCTGATGTTAAGCGATGATGCAGCCTACGATGGAGCACGCTTGCCTAGAAGAAACCTATTCACGTCGCTCGCTTACGCATTGTGGTGTAGAAGCAATCCACGCGCGCACACGCGAACATTGTCGACGCACTGCATTGGGTAGTAAAGGTTAATTTACAATCAAGTTGGTATCATAGGTAGTTTAGGCTTCTTCCATTTGAGCAAATCGCCTTAACTTGGTTGAGTTTGAACACTGGCGCTAGTAGGTACTTACGCAAGTACTTGTGCAAGCTACTGTGCACCGTCTGCAACGGGCTTAATCCTGTGTACTTTCTGACTTACCTAATCGATGTTTGACTTTGCCGCGACTTTCCGTAGAAGATTACAGTATCATCATACGTTTAATAGCTCATAGTCATCGGGCTATTACGATAAGTCCATAATTTCCGTTATTTGTGTTTCGACACTTTCCCCGTGTGTCCTTCACGCCAAGAGGTCGTTGAACGATACTCTGATAAGGGTTTTTTTGCGGTATAAGAGAGGAGGAAGAAGCGGGTTTAAAAAAATTAAAATGTTGCTGGCTACTTGGGGTTTTACCTATACGGGATGTAAGGGGAACACTCACGAAGCCAAAAGAAGGTAATTGTACTTATCATTGTCTTATCGTGATTCGGATTGTGATCGTGATCGCGTGCCATCTCACTTACGCACGTGGTGCGAGTAAGTAGATGCGAACGGGATGGCATGCAATCTCGATCACAATCAAACTTCTATAATAAGGCCGCAGGTCTTATCACCCCCACTTTGAATTAGAATTATTCGCAGAAAGAGAACGAGAGAGATACATTCGGCATTGCTGGGTATTTTGTAGTTTTTACTAATTCTTTTTTGCCTAAATCGCTGTAACTTGTCCCACCGACGAAGATAAGCGCGATATTCCCGTATCGCGATCAGCTGTCAAGGTGCGAGACCGTAGACTCCGCGACGACTCCCGCCCGATAAGCGTGTTTGTTTTTATATGTCACACACTGTATGTGTTTTTCCTATCGCAATTCATGTAAAGCTTGGAAGGAAGAGATACTCCTGTGCAGATGAGCAAGATGAATCTCTTTTACCCAACTTCAAAGAAGGAGGTTCTCAATTTAATTGTTTTTTAATGTGTTTGTCGGAGATAAGGCTCGTCGGCCATCATCATCGTCACCGGATACCTCGTGGGCGTACGCTAGGAAATCGTGCGATGAAAATGAGGAAACACTGTTGTTATCACGAATTCACAAGGTAGACACGAAACTGTAGGGCAGTTCCTGGATATCACTTTACGGTCGTCGGGTAGTGAATGCCCCACACCGAGTCGAGCGATAGCACTATGGCTCTGTCGGAAGCGCACCGATGTGAAGTTGCGGCTAGTTGCCGACTGACGCGACGTTGGCGCGCTTCTCGTTTCGTTTTTTTTTTAACCGTGATGGTGTCCGGATGCGACACGTTTATCATGCGATCATCATCATTGTCAGCCTACCATGTTCTCACTGCTGGGATACAGGCTTTCTGTCAGAGAAAGAGAGCCCTAACCCAGCATGCTAGCCCAGTGCATATTGCTGCATGTCAAATGTCATTAAACTTTTGAGATTCTTGGACGACCCTCGGTAGTTTTCTTTTCTTTCTTGGTTTTACCTGAGAAAAAATATATTTGGTACTAAATAAATCAGTGGTGCAGAGCTGAGAATCGAACCGGGTGCAATCAGACTGTAAAGCGCAAATGCTACCAATCGTTATTAACAAGCATTGCGTTACTATCGGGCGACCAACTTGCTCAGTCTGTCACTACGAAGTAAGTATATTTTTTTCGTTAAGGCACTGGTTTTGGTAACATTAGATAGATAAAGTTATATGATTATTAACGGGATATTTACCGTGGTAAGGTTGTGGTTGATGGTTGTTGTGGTTGTGTGACTTTTTAACTTTTCGACCAACCACCCGCATTCTTCAGTCTTCCCGTGAACATGGTGCATGTAACTGCGCCGAAATATCGGGAGCTCATTCCACAACCTTACCACGGTAAATATCCCGTTAATAATCATATAACTTTAGTGAACAACCGTGATAGTTTAAAACAGTGTTTTATTAGATAGATAGATAGATAGAGCCTTTATTCGGTGACCATGATTATCTTAAATTAAATAATATAAAACGAAAATGAAATATAAACTACTAGCAACCCGCCCGAGTCGCACGAGTGTAATTTACGTGCGAAGCCGGGGCGGGTCGCTAGTTATACATAATATAAACCTTCCTCTTGAATCACTCTATCTATTTAAAAAAAAAGCTTCTAAATCGTTGCGTAGTTTTAAAGATTTAAGCATACATAGGGACGGACAGACAGCGATAGCGACTTTGTTTTATACTATGTAGTGATAATGATAGTGATAATGATAATGATAGTGATGATAGTAAATAGTATGTAGATAATATGATTTTCAGCAACCAGTTTATTTGTCAGGTTGTCCTTCGACATAGGCCTCCCCTAGTTCCTTCCACACTTTTCTGTTTCGAGCTAATCTTCTCCATCCCATTGGCAAATCATCTTCCCATCTCTTAAATTGGCGTCCTCTTTGTCTCTTCCCATTTCTGGGATCATCATCATCATCAGCCAGAAGACGTCCACTGCTGAACATAGGCCTCCCCCTTTAACCTCCACACTGAACGACAGCCTGCCTTTTGCATCCACTGGATGCCAGCGACTCTCACTATGTCGTCGGTCCATCTAGTGGGAGGCCTACCTACGCTGCGTCTTCCGGTTCGTGGTCTCCACTCAAGAACCTTTCTTCCCCATCGGTTATCGGTTCTTCGAGCGATGTGGCCTGCCCATTGCCACTTCAACTTGCAAATTTTAACAGCTACGTCGGTGATTTCTGGGATACCATTCCATAATGTCTTTCGTCCATTTTTCTCTTTATGTCCTCATAATGACTGTGTCCAGTTCAGTTCCATTTTAACTTTTTACTTGTTTTGTAAAAATCATTTTCTTTTTTTGTTCTTTTCCTTATTTTTTGTTGGTAACAATATTAGGATATAAATATTAGCTTGCCCAAAGAATAAGCATTGCCATACAACGTGGCAATGCTGCCAGCATTTTGGGCACGCTGCCCACCGGTAGCGGATTGTTAGATTAGTTTTAGTTTTAGATTAATTTTAGTTTTAGATCTAGACTATCTTAAATTTATAACTAAAACTTAGTTATAAATTTAAGATAGTTTTTATTTTACTTGTAATTTTTATTGAATAAATGTGTATAATATTAGCTTAGGTGTATAGTGGGTGTAAATTTTTTCGTATTTTCATAAACGGTGACACGTTGGCTTACCTACAAACTATTTATAACTATTTGCTGCTAAATTAATGTTTTATCGCGTTCATTTTGGAGAATGTGCACAAGAGCTGTTTAAGCTGATCCCGTCATCCAATTTCCGCCATAGGTCATCGAGACGGTCATCCCATCCTTACGTCGTGAACTTTGGTAAAGTCCGCACGCAGCGTTTCCAAAATTCCTTCCTAATACGAACTGCACAGGAATGGAATGCGCTTCCTGCCTCGGTGTTCCCTACAAGGTACAACCTGGGTCTCTTCAAGACAAGAGTGAATAGGCACCTCATGGGCAAGCGAGCCCCATCTTAGACTGCATCGGCACTTACCATCAGGTGAGTTGTAGTCAAACGCTAGCCCATTTCATCATAAAAAAAACGGAGCCGATTATCTAATAAAAATATGACAAACACCAGTTATATGAGTATTTGCTTATTTCCTACTTCCGAGGCTAAAGCGGTTCATCGCAAGTAATATTTATGCAAGGAACTGATTCAAAGCGGATAGAACTGGTTTCAAATCATACATGTCGGTGTGAAAAACCTTGTTTCACCCGCTTATGTTTGCACAGCCGATGATCGTTCAAGCAAACTTTGGTAACGAGTGTAATAAACTTGTGTTACTTTTGTTCTTGCAATAAAATGTTTGTTTGTTAAGGCGCGGTCTGATCACGATTTCAAATTCGTTTTTCACCCGCTCACACCATGATCTATTTGCTATCTAAAACGGCTTTGTTTAAAGTCGAAAATCGTATATCATCATATTTTATGATGATGATGACTTTGTGCTTGTGTTTATATTATTTTAGATAAGATAAGATAAGATAAGATAAGATAAATTTATTTCCAAAAATTCGAATTACCTACATTTTAACAAAATAATTATAGTTAAGGTATATTAAAATTCATGTAGACAATTAGCAGACATTCCTGCGGTCCCACACTAGGCTCAAGGCCCGTAATATGGAGACCAACAAAACGAAACACAATATAACTAAATTTTTATTTTAGGAGGCATCCTAGCGAATATTTATGGTTACAGTTATCCTAGTAAGTGTGGAGTGTGGTGAGTGTGTGTGCGTATATGTGTGTGTATCCGTGTGTATAATGTGGTATGGGATTTGCGTGATTGTGTTTGACTTTGACAGAGTGGATGATGAAATAAAGTTCTCACTGCACAGTACGAGTCCGGGTAATTAAGTTTTCGGTGTCCTCATATGACAAGGTTAGTAACCATTCCCGAACTGCCTTCTTTACCCTCGACGACCTTTCATATTTTAACTTGGGAAGAGCTTTAAGAGCTTCGTTGTAAATACGTGGAAGGAGAGAGTTTGGGTGACGGTTAGCAAAAGCAGACTTGACGCTAGAAATTGGCACCCTGAAAATTCGTCTCTTTACCAGTTCTGTAAACTGGCTAGAGTCCTTAGTGGAAGTGTGAATTGCTACCGTAGCCTTATGGATGAAAAGCTGACGCACTGACAGTACTAAAGCTTCCCTATAAAGATTTTCAGTTGGAAATCTAAAAGGTTTGCGCAGCATGACTTTTAAAACGGCGCGTTGGGCTCTTTCAAGTGGCAGCAAGACAGTCTTCGCTGATCCTCCCCAGGCTATGTTACAGTAGGACAATATAGATTGACAGAGTGACGTATAAACCATAAGAAGTGTTTTCGGATCGCAAGAGAACCGTAGACCTTTCATGACATATATGAGTTTTCGGACGCGACCTGACAATTTCGTAATATGATGCCTAAAGGTAAGTGCCTCATCTAGTTCTACACCAAGATATCGTATCCTATCAACCTGTCCAATACGGTCACAGCTACTACAAGTGGAAGGGAAATCGTTACCAGGGTCTGTAGTACAAGAATGAATTTTTATATCTAAGTTAATTTGGGGTGCTGATCTTTGGGTTTTAAAGAATGTCATGAATTTGGTTTTTTTACTATTTAAAGTTAAAAGGTTGTTGCTTAGCCATGCTGCAACGCGGCTAATTCCAACTTCTGCTGCTTGTAATACTTTTTCCCAAGATTTATCCTTAAAAATAACCACTGTATCATCTGCGTAACAGATTATGTCTACCCCAGGCATAATAAAGTCCAAAACGTCATTAATGTACAGAGTGAAAAGAGTAGGTCCAAGAATACTACCCTGGGGGACTCCAAAACCTACCGAAAGTTCATCGCTAAGGCTCGAACCGACCCTAACACGTTGCCCTCGGTCACTTAGGTAGCTACAGAACCACTCAAGAGCAATACCTCGGATTCCGGCTGCTTCAAGCTTCTTTGTTAGGATCGGAATCGAGACCGTATCGAATGCTTTGGCGAGATCGAGGAAAATCCCTACACAGCGTAGGTTTTGGTCTACGGCGGACGAGATCAGATTAGTTAGTAAGACTACAGCATCCTCTGCTGATCTTCCGCGCCTAAAACCAAACTGTCTCTCTGACAAATACAATTTCGCTTCAAGGTAATCTACCAGCCTGTTGTTGACAATTTTTTCTAGTAGTTTTGAAAAAAGACTCAGCAAAGATATCGGTCTGTAGTTATTGGGCACATCTTTAGGACCATCTTTGTGAATAGGTACCACCACCGCATTTTGAGGGTTTTTATTTAATTTATCAAAATATATAAATGAATTTCAACAATTAACTGATTAAAGTTTTAAAAGACTAGTCTGGCTATACAATTCGTACAAAAAAATATGTTGTTGTCGCTGAAAATTCAGAGTGCTTCAATTTAGAAGCAATTTTTATTGCGCAATTTGTAATATGTTTTTTTAAGAGTCTAGACAATTTTTCAAAATTTTATTCGGTTAAGATTATTAGCAAGGGGTTTTTTCTACTTGTAGTATTTTTTTTATCTGATCAGCTAATTTTTTCACGTCACACAAAGCGTTTAAAAACACTTCTTTTGGTTAATTTTGCGATTGTACCGCGTCTTAATCCCCGGATTGGATGGATTCATTTTAATCAAAAATCGTTAAAAAAACAAGCTCTTAGCCTCAGCACAGATAATGCAAACTGCCATCTTGAAGCAGTGGCCATATTGAATTTGGCGTGTTGTCATCTTTGATAATAATCACCGACTCGCACTTGGCATTATTTGTTGTCGGGTTATATTTCAATATAACCAAATTATAATATTTATTATTATAATATTTCAATATATATAAGTTATATCAAAAAATTTAATTTACCTGTTTTAGGAAGTGCATGCCGTAGAAACTTGTATTATACAAATTATCAAAGGTGGTCATCGTACCGTTTTATATTTTTCAAGTTCTTTCAGTAATATGGGTATCACCCATATTAACGACAAATAATAAAATGAATTTCTAGAAAAAATATATAAAGGAATAGGTGATTTCAAGACACCTACATGTAAAAACATACACTAAAAATTATAAAAGTCACAGTTAAAACAGACATCGAAAGTCTTCATAATTTTTTTTGCTCAAGGGAACTACTAAACAAACGTCATTCTGTGAATTATCTTTTTAAAGTGCTAAATCAATTTCGATAAAATTTATGTGGGACCAATTCTGAAGAGACCTTTTTTTTTCGAGGCGTAAATCTTCCAGAGAACCTGGCTGTATTGGGGTGATTGGTTGCAGCCAAGTTATGTGGGATTATACCCACTAAAACCCTTCCGGTGACCAGCCTTAGTGCTTGACAAGAGAGGTCTGGGATCTCCAGAGGAAAGCACCGAAGCCCTCAGCAATGCGCTATGGCTCCTACCACAGCCCTATATGGTCTGTGGCTTCACCCGACACAACTGCATGTCTCAGCTCCTTCCCGCGACAACGTTGGTCACACAAAGCTGTCGTTCTCTCCCTGGGCACGCTTTAGTCCCCTTTTAGTAGCCTCTTGTTACAGCCAGGTGGTACCGGTGCCGTATTCTATTGCCCCTATTTATTCGATTTCTATTTACTTAAAAACTTTTTGTTAGATTTACTATTATCATACAAGCAGAATTCCATTCTTACTTTACTTATTAAACTGATTACTTTTACTCGCTTTGCTTGCTTACTTTAAAATGCCCTCGTTGTTCCTGACAAAACCTAGTTAAGCCGCTATTATACAATCAAAACAAACGTATAGGAAACTAGAATAGATCAAAAGCGCCTGCCGATACTAATACCTGCTACAAAATATAATATAACAGAGATGCAGTTTTAAAACATCAAAAACAGGATGAAAGTTTAAAAAAAAACAGCAATATTATTATTTTATTTTATCGGATGCCCGTTTTCTTAGCGCATTACATGTCCCCATCGGAGCTGGCTTGCTTAAAGTTTGTCAAAATTAAATTTACCTCATCATGATTAGATTTTCTTCACAGCAACGTGAAGTAAGTATATCTGATTATGTGGTTGAGTGAATTCCTGATAACCCTGACGTCAAGAGTTTTTAAGCCGCTTGAAGGCCTCTAATATGGCTAGCGATTGTTGTCATAGGACAAACAACCGGAATCTATAGTAGGGTTTGTTAATATACACCATATTTGTTGTTGGAATTATTATACCATTTTGTGGTTGAACCTATAGATCAGAACCTCAGGTCAGACAAACAAGGAAGATATGCCTTAATACTATATCGTTCGTGTTCAATCTCTCCGATTTTTACCCACTTTTATCACTACTTCGCTAAACCACTTAACGCAAAAACTGTAAGGACATGTATACTCATTTTTACGCACACTAAGAAACTTGCAGCGACACAAAGGTTGGATATAGACAATGACAATATAACCAGTTGACTGCTCATCCTTTACCTTGTATAACCAAAGGTTCTAACATGTTAACCTAAACTATTTCGAGAGGGACCAATCCTAGGCGCGAATTGTATGAATGACTTTTCATTCTCCAATCACAAGCGTCGAGTATCGTCGAGTCTCCAATCACAAGCTGCCCCCGCCAACGACCTGGCATCATTTTGCAAAAAGGAATTTTGACTACATGCGCGATCAAGTGGTTATATTATCTTTGGATATAGAGCAACTTTTAACTTAAGACCTATCCCATATCTATATTCTAGCAAATAAATTATATTGATTTGATTTGACATATGCACCACCTAATAGTCCAAGGTCGTCTGCAGGGTGAGTTGGAATAAAAGCATCAAGCCTGATTTAGGCTTGATGTGTTCGCACCTGATATGCTTCCTTACCATATATTCCTTATTTGTCTGATCAGAGATTAGAAAATATTTTGCGATTCAAATACTTATGAAGCAGGTGTTCTGTTTATTTTATAATCTGTGTGCCTACTCCAAAAACAATCGGCTACAAAGTGACCGCGTTAAAGTACTCCGTCAGAACAATATTTGTGGAGGTTCGTCTTCTTAATCCGCTGTCTGACTGCGGCAATAAATATTTATTGCCACTAAACGTGTCGGTGCCAATGATAAGTGCTAGCGTTTTGATGTGTGCGGATGGCGGAATGACCAAACCTGTTGGTTTCTGGTTACCCTTGTATGGATCACTTTACAATCATCATCATTCCACTTTTTTTTGTTAATCGAGTTCATCGAGTTCTCTTTTACTGGGCCTGTACTACACGCCTCTCCATCAATTTCATCGAGTTTTTTTTTCACTGGGCCCTGTATTACAAGCCTCTCTATCGAGTTCATGGAGTTCTCTTTCACTGGGCCCTGTACTACAAGCCTCTCTATCGAGTTCATCGAGTTCTCTTTCAGTGGGCCCTGTACTACAAGCCTCTCTATCGAGTTCATCGAGTTCTCTTTCAGTGGGCCCTGTACTACAAGCCTCTCTATCGAGTTCATCGAGTTCTCTTTCAGTGGGCCCTGTACTACAAGCCTCTCTATCGAGTTCATCGAGTTCTCTTTCAGTGGGCCCTGTACTACAAGCCTCTCTATCGAGTTCATGGAGTTCTCTTTCACTGGGCCCTGTACTACAAGCCTCTCTATCGAGTTCATCGAGTTCTCTTTCAGTGGGCCCTGTACTACAAGCCTCTCTATCGAGTTCATCGAGTTCTCTTTCAGTGGGCCCTGTACTACAAGCCTCTTTATCGAGTCCATCAAGTTTTCTTTCACTGGGCCCTGTACTACAAGCCTCTCTATCGAGTTCATCGAGTTTTCTTTTACTGGGCCTTGTACTACAAGCCTCTCCATCAATTTCATCGAGTTCTCTTTCACTGGGCCCTGTACTACAAGCCTCTCCATCAATTTCATCAAGTTCTCACTGGGCCCTATTCTACAAACCTCTCCATATCGAGTTCATGTCTCCCTTTTACGGAGCCCTGTACTACAAGCCTCTCCATATCGAGTTCATGATTCCCTTTGACTAGGCCCTGTTCTACAAGCTTCTCCATCAAGTTCATGTTTCTGGATATATGCCCAAAGAACTTCAGTATTTGCAAATGACAATCGACGACAGTAAAACGGACAAAGCGTTGTTAAATACCGGACCTGTAAGCGTAGCGTAGGACGTCCACAAGATGGACAGACGACCTAAAAGAGACCGCAGGGAAACGCTAGATGCATTTCGCTTCCAGCCGGCCCTTTTATAGATTGATAGGGGAGGCTTATATCCAGCAGTGGACGTTCTATTGCTGAAATAATGATGATGATGATGATGTTAAACAAAACGTTAACCTAATTATAGCTTATATACAGAGAAATGAAGGTAGAATATTAATGACCATGGCTACCTTGCTCCGGCACGATCATCAGTGGCTTTTGGCCTGGTTTGTCAAAGCGATCGTTGGTTTGGCAATTATGTAGCATAATTAGACCCCAAAAAGTACGAATATACCAAAAACGAGGAGTCCAGACAGGATCACCGTGTCGAAAATGGTGTACAGTTTATTGCTTTCGAAAAATACCAGCGTTCAGGAATCAATGTAGTTGTTAACTTTGACGTTTACAACTTGACGGAAAACAGTTCCCATTTTTTAAATATTTTACTTGCATTTGATCGCCAACTGAATTTTTTAAATTTTTTAATAGAAAATTGTAAAGTCAACGTTAGCCTATTAAATTTCCTATTGTATTATAAGTGCGATGTCTCTCTTCATGGACACAATAATTATCATTCACAATTTTTTTTATTTTTTATTTGGCACACTATTCGTTTTCGCATAGAAGGATAATCAATTATATTTTACTACTCGACTATACTTGTAAACAAAGGTAAGCTAATTATGTGATATTCCTCAGTGACGTAGTTAGGACACGAGGAAAAGTTATTCATCGTATCCCAACCAGTTTGGCAACCTAGTTAGGCCACGAGGAAACGGCTTTTCAGGTTTAGTCAAAACTCAAACTTAGACCGAGTAAGTATAGAAATACGACGTACACCATATTATTGTCAGAAACGAAAAGGGGGTGATCATTTTGAAACTATTTGGTTACTATCCAAACTTTTCAGGTTTAGTCAGAGCTCAAACTTAGACCGAGTAAGTATAGGAATACGACGTACACTAAATATTTGTCAGAAACGAAAAAAGGGTAATCAATTTGAAACTATTTGTTTTCAATCCAAACTTTTCAGGTTTAGTCAGAGCTCAAACTTAGACCTAGTAACCTAGTAAGTACAGAAATACGACGTACACCACATAGCTGTCAAGAACGAAAAAGGAGTGATCATTTTGAAACTATTTGGTTACAAACCAAACTGTTTAGTTTTGGTTACTATTTGGTTGAGTGGTTTTGGTGTACAACCAGCAACATGCTGAGTTGGGGTCGGTTTTTGTGGCAATGGCATCGATTTTGATGTACCTACTCTAATCTAAACTAAACTAAATTTCACAGCTCTAAAATTGTTGCCTCTCACATATTAAAATGAAAAGAGAGGCAGGTAATTTGAGTCTTGTCAGGTTGGTTTAGTTTAGTGATTGGTATGACAGAATCGACGCCACTGTACCTGTATTTAATATTAGTAAGATTTCTTGTTTTTATTTTATTGTCACAAAATAAACTTATCTGATTTATGATTTAATTGTTTCATAATGATCGCTTCAGTTTGGTTGTTTGCACCACACATCTAAGATATAAAATCTATTTGCGCGGTACATTGTTGATGCCTCCGAAGATTGCGCGGTAATTGTTCGGGACCGATGGTATCTTAGTAATGAATACAGATGTCTGATTGACTAACTTTCGTTAATTGGCACTAGTACCTATCGAGAAGCATAGGCTGAGTTTTGGCGCTGCTAGAGATGGGACGGGGAAACTTTTGTGCAGATGTTGGATTATTAATTCAGAACATGAAGATGAAAATTTTATTTTTATGATAATAAGTAGCGTCAAGTGGAAGGAAAGAGAGGTCGAGGCAGATCTCCTACACACGCTGGACGGAACTGCTAACAGAGCAACTAAGTCTACCATAACAGAGTGTTCACGTAATGCGACGAACCGAGTAAAATGGAGAAGCATTGCAAAATCAGTGATCGCCGCCGAGAAGACCGACGACGTTGAAGACCCGCCGTGTACCACCGTATTACCAACTACGACCACAAGCGTGGTCGTTGGCGTGGTACGGCCAAGAGTGTCCGACTAAGAAGAAGAATAGGTAGCGGCAAGTGCCTTTATTAACTAAACAAAATGTAAGCTAATACTAGGCTGCATATACAGTTAGACTGCCCATAGACCATTCAAAATTCAAATTCAAATTGTTTATTACAAGTAACCATGGACTCAGACTTAGCAATATTTAGACAGAATTATGTATAAAAATAATTTTAAAAATGTCAGTGGAAAGTCAAAATAAAATCAATACAATGTCAAATATTAATAACAAAAAAAAAAAAAAAAAAAAAATGTCACATGAAAATTTTAGTACATAACAAAAAAAATTAAAGTCAAAGAATTAAAATACATATTATAAAATAAATAAAAATTACAATTTCCTGATCGGCA
This sequence comes from Agriopis marginaria, assembly GCA_932305915.1. Lineage (NCBI taxonomy): Eukaryota > Metazoa > Arthropoda > Insecta > Lepidoptera > Geometridae > Agriopis > Agriopis marginaria. The sequence goes on from OW029932.1 coordinate 1,441,207, forward strand.
ATGGAACTTTGACATGCCTGTCACAGCCATGCCGGATGTACACACAGTCAAGCCTATCAGCGATCATAGCCAGGACGGCGTTAGAAGGTCATTGAAGGTCTAAAGAATCCAAATTCTCAACCTCTCTACTAGCCGACAGAGTACCCAGCATAATGGGTACGCTGATAATGGTTTTACGAGGTCTTAAAACTAGTAATGTCCATCCCTAACCACCGTCGGTCAGGCGTGATAATTGAATTAAATTAAATATTATAATCATATTAATATAGTATTGTTAGATGAATATAATATAATAAATAAATCATCATCATCATCATCATCATCAGCCAGAAGACGTCCACTGCTGAACATAGGCCTCCCCCTAAGGGGGGGTTTGCTATAATCCCCACGCTTGGCAGGCGGCTTGGGGATCGCAGGAGGTTCCACCATTCAAGTAGGAGGATGCTGCTGCCCATCCTCTAGTGGTTCTGGTCGCAGTTTTAGGACGTACCCGGGTCCGTAATAAATAAATAAATAATAAATAAAAATTTCGGGACATTTTGCACACATGGTTATCTGACCCCAAACTAAGCAAAGCTTGTGATATGGCTGCCAGAGACTGATATACATACATATATAGTTTTAAATAGATACTTAAATAGATATTAACAACCAGATATAGAACAAACACAAATGTTCATCACATAAATGTTTGTCCTAGGTGGGAATCGAACCCACGCCCCCAAGCTCAGAAGGTAGGTTCACTACCAACTTGACCAACGGGCTATCACTATATACTAGCTGACCTGACAGACGTCGTCCTGTCTTAGAACTGTCAAACTCGCAAAGTTGAAATTGTAAATCTTATTTTTTTACACTTTGGGTTACATTATTGGAGTTTTAGTAAGATTCCCAATTTTTTTTAAATACAATATAACCTATGTTACCCGGGGATAGTGTAGCTTTCCCAACAGTGAAAGAATTTTTCAAATCGTTTCAATAGTTTCGGAGCCTATTCAATGCAAACAAACAAACAAATAAAAAATAAATTCTTTCCTCTTTATAGTATTAGTATAGATTAATATATTAAGCTAAATAAGTAATGGACACTACCAACACAATTTTGTTTATATTAAACGGGAATTACTCACGTATGATTAAGCCGGTACTCGGACTATAGTTTTAACAGTATTCGGTGGTCTTTTTCAATATAAGTGAGGTGTTGGTCTTAAAAACATATTAATTGGAAAGTGTTATTATTCAGTAGAAAGTTTTCTTAACGACAAAATATTATAAAACAGATCGGGCCGCTCCATGTTCCGGCACCATAATTATATATAAATTGCCATACCCTAATTGGGTCATTATGTCTATATAAGTTTTCAGCTATTTAGCATAATGTGCAATAAATTATTTGACTTTGACTTTGGAAGTGCCGCTTTATTTTGAAGCGAGACACAGTCGCACGTTACTCCGACTATCGTTTTAAAACATTTCGCGGTCTTTTTCAAGGTGAGTGCACGCATGCCGCTGCGTCTTGCTTCAAAGCAAAGCGACACTACTCACTCACCTTGAAAAATACCGCTGAATGCAGTTGAAACTATAGTTAGAATAACCGGCTTAATCATACGTGAGTAATTCCATTGTCATTTAAACAATATCTCTATCTATATCTCTACATAGTATAAATTGAAGTCGCTTTCCGCGTCTGTCTGTCTGTCTGTATGTCTGTATGGCCGCTAACTCCTCCTAAACCACGCAACGGATTTTGATGCGGTTTTCACCATCAGTTAGATACATTTTCACGGAAGGTTTATATATATAACTAGCGACCCGCCTCGGCTTCGCACGTAAATTACACTCGTGCGAAGCCGGGCGGGCGGGTCGCTAGTAATTATATAATTATTAACTTGAAACGAGGAATTTTCTATATTTAGTCTAGCATAATCGAATCGTAGTTCTCTTACCATAAAATAATTTCTTGTATTTTATGGATTTTTGACAACTTTCTGTATTTATTAAGTGTTTTCCCAGTTTGGTTTATAAAGTACCTAACATTTTAATCGATCCGCTAATAGAATTTTCCTATCTATTAATTCTATTAGATAGATAGATGAAAATTAAATTCTTTATTGTTTTTTTTTTTTTTAATTCTCCATAGTTATATTATTATTTACGGGATATTTACCGTGGTAAGGTTGTGGAATGAGCTCCGGATATTTCGGCTCAGTTACATGCACCATGTTCACGGGAAGACTGATGTATATCCCGTAAATAATCATAGACTGCCCCGGTGGCTCAGTTGGTAGTGAACCTATCTTCTGTGCTTGGGGGCGTGGGTTCGATTCCCATCTAGGACAAATATTTGTGTGATGAACATTTGTGTTTGTTCTATGTCTGGGTGTTAATATCTATTTAAGTATGTATTTAAAAATATATATGTACGTATATCAGTTTCTGGCAGCCATATTACAAGCTTTGCTTGGTTTGGGGTCAGATGACCGTGTGTGCAAAAATGTCCCAGATATTTATTTATTATTATTTATTTATATAATTTTAGTGAAAAACCGTGATAGTTTAAAACAGTGTTTTTTCTCATTCTCTTTTCTCTTTCTCTCTCTCTATTTTTGTATGGCACGCTTTATCTGTCGCCTAAAAGTATCCGGCATCTTCGATGTCATCTTCCGGTCAGAATTTAGTCCGTTTCATATCCAATATCCAAACTTGAAGTGTTTGACTAAGTTTGTCGTTTGAGAACGTACCTGGTTCGTATTATGTACCTGTTCCAACTTGATAGTGGTACCACTAACATTGTCTAAGTACCTATTGATTACCTACCCGGGAATACTAAATTACACATCATAGTTTGTACAAAAACGTGTGTTTGCATACATATAGGTTAAGTGGCTTGTTTCTCAGTTTTAAGCTACTCAAAACTTCGAATATAAAATAAATATCTTCTCAAAAATGGTAAAAAAATATAAAAAAATATGTGTGTGTGTGTGTGTGTGTGTGTGTGTGTGTGTGTGTGTGTGTGTGTGTGTTTTATTATGTTAAAAATTTGAAGAACCCTCGAAAATACGACTGGACAACAACTGCAACTTTTACTCGAAACTTAAACTGACTTTAGTGAATACCTATAATTTTATTTATTGCTACATTTTAATCAATAATAGGTTTCCGTTTGACCACCATCACGCCTGATGTTAATCGATGATGCGGCCTACGTTGGAGCACGCTTGCCTAGAAGGAACCGATTCACTCGTGAATTGAAGACTCCCAGATTGTAACCATCGGGGAACACCCATTCAGGCAGCGCTGTGGAATCAAAGCGCTTCGTACGGTTTTTCGGAATATCAACTATAAAGCGGTGACGATTTCTCGTGCCCGCTCTGGCAGTCCGATAGAAAAATGGGCAGGAGGGAATTAGATCGTGCAGATCCGATGCACACTCTCCGAAATGTTTCAGATAAAAAACAGATAGACTAGCAACTTATTCTTCTCTGCAGTTTGGTCAAACAAGATAAACTCCAAGTAAGATAAAACAAAATAGTGCTCAATTGCGGTAGATTAACTGAATTCTATTTAACTTAATTCATGGACCCAAAAATTTCGAACAATATCATTATCATAATTATCGGCTACACAACGTCCACTGCTGAATATAAGCTTCCCCTTAGACCTCCACACTAAACGACAGCCTGCCATCTGTATCCACTGGATGCCCGTGACTCTCACGATGTCGTCGGTCCCTCTAGTGGGAGGCCTGCATACGCTGCGTCTTACGGTTCGTGATCTCCACTCAAAAACTTTCCTTCCCATAGGTTATCACTTCTTAGTACGATGTGGCCTGACTATTGCCACTTCAACTTGCAGATTTTAATAGCTATATCAGTGACTGCTTCTATGGCGAATATCCACGTTTCGGATTCTATCGCGCAAAGAAACTCCAAGCATAGCTTTCTCCATTGCCCGCTGTGTCAGCCTGAGTTTTTATAAAAAGCACACAGTCAACAAAAAAAAAAATATTTTGAATTATTTTAAGGTTTACGTCATAAAATTTCACATCCAGTTTTCAATATCTGAGCCTAAATAGGCCATCGACACCAACAACGAGTGCATTAACCGATCGTTTAGCAATCCGCGATTACTCGGCCGATATTATCTCTGCACGATTAATGGTCAGCCCTTTATCCAATGTCGATAAACCAGCCGACTGAAAACATCTTATCCCGATTATACTCCACACCAAAACCAACTTTATACCATGGGTGTGACGGGTCAAAATTGCTTGCGATTCCGAAAACTTTGGCCTGAAAATGTTGAACACGGGATATTAGATTTTGTTTTACAGGAGTTTAGGTGGGTTTCGGGTTGTGTGGATTTATTTTCTAAATAATAGACTATGTGCAGAGTCAGTTGTAAGTCCTTAGGGGACAATACGTAGGTCTGCAACAGATATATCTTCAGAACGAGACAATTGAGGAATAACCGGAATATTAATCGGTAGCGGTGAAGTCTTTATGGTGGACGGTTTGTGTAATTCATTTTGAAAACATAAAATTTATTGCCAATGAGTTTGACGACCTTAATCACCGACGACATAATCACGACGTTAATTTTCAAGCTTCATATTATACAGTTTTTTACAAACAGAAGATTTTCAAACTTTTTCTCGATAAAACCACTTCGAATATGCGTCTCAGATTTGGAACCCTTTGTTTATATTAACCGATTAGAAAGTATTCAAAAAAATGCATACGTTACTTAAATTAACACACTCGGACTTTTTAGTCCTGGTTTAATTACAAGCTTAAACTAACAGTTAGACTGCCCATAGACCGTTGAAGGTCTAAAGACAATCCAAATGCTCAAGCCCACTACTAGTTGGCAGCGTACCCAGCATGCTGGCGGCATTACCACGTTGAATGGCAATGCTTATGCGCCAAAACGTGCCAGCATTTTTGTCACGCGTCGCATTAACCAGGCGATCTGAAAGATTTTTGAAAATAAGGTGAGCTCTTATACTTTGTGGGTGTAATGCTGAGAGCGCGTCGATTTTTTCAGATAGACTTAAAAATTTCCAGAAAGACTTATTGAAAGTTCCGCCCCTTGAAAGTTGGCGCTCGACGAAGGCTAATTGATGAGTGGTGAGTGTGACCTAAAATTTGCAAGTTTAAGTGGCAATGGGCAGGCCACATCGCTCAAAGAACCGATAACCGATGGGGAAGAAAGGTTCTTGAGTGGAGACCACGAACCGGAAGACGCAGCGTAGGTAGGCCTCCCACTAGATGGACCGACGACATCGTGAGAGTCGCTGGCATCCAGTGGATGCAAAAGGCAGGCTGGCGTTCAGTGTGGAGGTTAAAGGGGGAGGCCTATGTTCAGCAGTGGACGTCTTCTGGCTGATGATGATGATGATGGTGAGTGTGACCTCTTAAATTTCTGTCAGGTATTTTCATTCAGCGAGGCTTGTAGAAAAACTGGGCGCAGGTTTTATACATAACTGAAGTTATATGATTATTTACGGGATATTTACCGTGGTAAGGTTGTGAAATGAGCTCCCGATATTTCGGTGCAGTTACATGCACCATGTTCACGGGAAGACTGAAGAATGCGGGTGGTTGGTCGAACAGTTAAAAAGTTAGGTGCAGACATAACGATCTACCTTCTTAGTCTTTTGCTACGGTTATCACTGGAACTCAATATTCAATACAGAATAAGTTTATTGCGACATATGTATGCATGCAAACCTTAAATAACATGTTTTTACATCTTTAAATGACATTTAGTACATAATGACCCTGTTAGGGTATGGAATTTAGTAGGTATGGCGTTTAGTTTTATCTATGTACCTAATTTTAAGCTTGTATAAATGTAACTATAGGATGTTTTTCTTTTTTTAGCTTGTGTATTAGATTATCTGTATGTCAGTACCTAATTGTTAATGCAATATTATTATTGTACTTATCGAGATGTATATAATACACTCAAGTATTGCACGTCCGCGAGGATAAACTGTTGAGACTACCTTAACTTACTCTACCATTGTACACAGTGTTGTCCAATAAAATTTTACTTTACTTTACTTTACTTTGGCAACAGAAAGAACGGAACGGTATATTTTTTGTACATCGTCAAAGTTATCCTTGAAAAATTCGTCCAGGGTGTTAAAAAAATAATAATAATAATTAAATGCTTGAGAACATTAATGAAGCTTTTATTATTGAAACTGACGTGGTTTTCACACATTTTATTTATGTTACACGGGAATTACTCACGTAAGATTAAGCCGGTTACTCCGACTATAGTTTCAACCGCATTAGACGGCCTTTTTCAAGGTGAATGCGCGCGCGCGGCTGCGTCTCGCTTTGCACACTAAAAAGGCCGTCTAATGCGGTTGAAACTATAGTCGGAGTAACCGGCTTAATCTTACGTGAGTAATTCCCGTGTAACATAAATAAAAAATAAAAAAATAATGAAGCTGTTTTCTTTTTGTGTCTTTTATGTTATTTGGTAGTTTATCGAATATTTTTACAGCCATGATAAATCAAACAACATTATATAATATATCCTGGATAGCCTGTTGGTAAATCTGTCACTGTGTGTTATAGACTAAGCATATCGTCCGACGTAGCCGTGGTAGCCTATTTGGGAGACCGCTAGACTTGAAAGCGTGAGGTCGCGGGTTCAAACCCCGGGCCCGTACCAATGAGCTCTTTGGAGTTTATGTACGAATTTTCATACCACTGGCTTTTCGGTGAAGGAAAACATCGTGAGGAAACCTGTATACGTACGGAGAAGGCATTCAATGGCGTATGTGAATGAAGACGCAGCGTAGGGAGGCCTCCCACTAGATGGACCGACGACATTGTGAGAGTCGTGGGCATCCAGTGGATGCAAAAGGCAGGCTGTCGTTCAGTGTGGAGGTTAAAGGGGGAGGCCTATGTTCAGCAGTGGACGTCTTCTGGCTGATGATGATGATGATGATGATGATGATGATGTGAATCCACCAACCCGCACTGGGCCAGCGTGGTGGATATGACCCAATCACCCTTTCGGGGGTAGGCTAAAAGTCCAGCAGTGGACTGTTAAAAGGCTGATTATGATGATGATGATACCGACGTTGTCGGTAGGCTCCGAAGGACCGGGGTCGACGCTCGAGTGAATAACACCGATCCGCCGTGACGTATCGGATCCATTGCACTTCCATGCACTAACCTAACAGGTTATAAGAGGTTAAAGCCTCCACCCATTTTTAGGGTTCCGTTCCCAAAGGGTGTAAATGGGACCCTATTACTCAGCCTGCATTGTCAGTCTGTCCGTCTATCTTATATTTAAATGGCTCAATCTTCCGAACCTTAGCCAGTTTAAATTTTCACAGAATAAATGTAATTTTACAGTGGATTAACTAAGAAATACTTATGTAAAAACTAAAGAGGGCCAAACTTTTTTTAACGTATTTTTGTATATAATTTTGCTCTAGTGTAAAAACGGTAATAATATGTACAAGCATCAATCTTGGCGGTACACACTCTAAATAAAAAAAAAATATAAAAAAAAATTAAAAAAAAATCGGGACATTTTTGCACACACGGTCATCTGACCCCCAATTTAGCAAAGCTTGTGATATGGCTACCAGAGACTGATATACATACATATATAGTAAATAATAAATACTGGCCAAGTGCGAGTCGGTGACTGATTTGTGTTCATCAACCGGTTTTCGTACGATCACCGAAGTTAAGCAACGTTGGGCGCGGTCGCTACTTAGATGGTGACCGCCTGGGTGTGATGTCGATTTGGTAATTTTTTTGTACTTTAGTAGTTAATAGTTTAAGTAGCTTATGGCTTTAGTTGAAATTGTGTTTATATCATTGAAAAATCTGCTAAATAAAAAAAAAATGTTGCGTATTTTATTTTATGTGGTGGTACGGAACTCTCAGTGTGTGAGGCTGTCTCGCACTTGGCCGCTTTATTTACAAGAGTGATGAGACAAGTTGCTCGACTGGTGGTGAGGTTTACTTGCCTAGAACAGTTCAGTTTTGAACTTTGACAGTTCGAAACCCTGCGCGGCAATGCACTGAGCTCGTTACCCCTAAACATGTTTCATAATCATCATCATCCTTTCAGCCATAGAATGTCCACTGCTGGACATGGGCCTCCCCCATCGAAATCCAAAAGAGCTGGTTGGAAGCAGCCTGCATCTAGCGTTTTCCGAAATAAAAACTACTTGGCAGTCGAAACACTGGTACTTCCTTATGCGGACTACAAATAAAAGTTTATTTATTTACAGTTGTAGGACAACTGTAAATAAATAGACTTTTATTTTTAAACAACCTTTTATAATCAAGTTTCATTTAAATCATGATTACTTTTTATTTAAATGATTTTATTTTTTGATTTTGGCGGCCATTTTGAAAATGATATTTTAATATTAAAAAAATAAATACATTAAAAAAAATGAATTATATACATTTTTTTTTAATCCATAAATCTAATACAAATTAAGTATAGTAAAACATTTTTTTTGTTGGTCACTAACAATGGGTCTGTATTTATTTATACGAAAATACATATAAAATCTAAAACTGTTTCTACCTAATTATTATAAATTATAATAAAAAAAATATTATATACAAATTAATATGAAATATAATCATACTAATGTTATAAATGCGAAAGTGTGTTTGTTTGTTTCTCTTTCACGCTGCAACGGAACAACGGATCGACCTGATTTTTTGCATGGGTATAGTTCAAGAGCCAGGGAGTGATATAGGCTACTTTTCATCATCATCATTACCATCACCATTTTTCATCACTAAGCAGGTGAAACCGCGGGGCGCAGCTAGTAAAATAAATAAATCTGAATCATATTATTATAACATATACAACATCACAAAACTTAACAACGGCAAACAAGTCAATTTTATTTTAAAATGGGCGAAAAAAGGTTGTCAGAATCTAATAAAGTTTATGCGTCACCGGATGACACCATATTTCACCACAACATTATTTCTATGATGTTTCTTAACATTATAATAAACTAGCAATTATAACGTTCGCATCCTGCGATTATTTATCTGATGCCTAGAAATAACGGATTAAATAATTGTGTAATGCTCACGCGCATGTCCGTTTTACACTTCACTCACCGCACTGTTGAGCAGATTGTGAGATAAGTAACTGAAAAATTATAGGTTTGCCTCTCAGATCAGACGAACAAAGTTTTTTTTTATACACAATATAAAAAATAATATCAATAAAAAATATATATGTATAATTAATAATATAATAAATCATCATTAGCCTTTATCCTCTCATCCTAGCTGAATTCTTCTATTGGCTTCTTTCTCGAAGTTAAATAAAAGAAGATAATACATCTACCTCATACAATTTCCATTCGTAATTATGTACTGACAGCTACAATAACATTGTACAAAGCTGAATTAAATTCACGAATTCCAAACTTACACTAGGTTCCTGAACGTAAGACTGTAGCAGGAAACAGCTTTTTTTTCGAATGATAAATGAAAATGTGAATATTTCGCATCTCAAAACAAACTAGAGATTATATTACCCATGTTACGCTGTAATGCGATGCAAGAACTGCAGCGTGGAATTTTGTCGCACCCTCGTCCATTATTACCCTTGCATTGTCTCGGGGTGGGATTCAATACGAAAGCAAAATAAATCATTTTATGGTTTCAGATGTGAACTAGAATTTAGTTCTAGTACTGTCTGGTAAGCTCGTAGTTATTGTTAAATTTAATATTCTTCACTAGAGCTAGGTGGGTCATTAATGAACTTAAAATGTGGGAGGTAAATACAATTTTTCTTACCTAGGGAGGATTTACCATCGCACTAGCCGCCACCGCCTGAAACCTCATCCACACATAATAGATCAGTGGAAATCGCACACTGTGCGTTTCACACGATCCTTCTTGCCTCATACCTGCAAAATGTGGAATGAGCTACCTTCTACGGTGTTTCCGAGAAGCTACAACATGGGGTTCTTCAAAAGGCGAGTTAATCGAGTTCTAAAGAGTCGGCAACGTATTTGTGATGCCTCTGGTGTTACAAGTATCCATAGGCGACGGTGACTGCTTTCCATCAGGCAGCCCGTCTGCTTGTTTGCCTACCATACATATGGCATAAAAAATAAAAAAAATAAAAAACAGGTTATCTCTATTTTTAAAGTAATTTAATAATAGAAGTCAAAGCCCATATAAAAAAAACGGGTCTTTTTTGTACACACGGTCATCTGACCCCAAACTAAGCAAAGCTTGTGATATGGCTGCCTGAGACTGATATATCATACATATATATATATATTTTTAAATACATACTTAAATAGATATTAACACCCAGATATAAAACAAACACAAATGTTCATCACATAAATGTTTGTCTTAGGTGGGAATCGAACCCAAGCCCCCATGCGCAGAAAGCCGGTTCACTATTACCAACTCGACCAACGGGCTATCTCAAAAATACCATGAAGGTCCGTACCATGTCAGATTTTTCTACTCTGTGAAATGAGGTTTTAACAATTATGTAAAACCTCTGTGGTGTGACCTTGGGGCATTGCTCATTTTCAAACTGTTCAAAGAACTATTCATTTTCACCGACCTAAACTGATTTTTCTCAAGTTTTTTTGTCTTACTTTACACAAGTGATAAAAAGTAGATTATTCACACAAGCGAGTAGATAATTTTTTATACCCTCAAACTATTGGCATCGTTCTCGCTTCACTTGTCTCGAGTTTTAGCGAGACTAACTAACAGAAATAGATTTTTATTATATAAGAATATTCCTGGACAAATTTTCCAATTTTATTTTTCTTTTAAACAAACCCTGTATTGAAGCCAATTATTCATATGGGTCCAGCCGGTTTTGAGTTATAGCAAGACTAACGAACTAAAATTGATTTTTATATATAAGAGAAGATTAGATATACATATTTAGAGCATAAACTAAATGTACGGAGAAGGGACTTAATTATAAGGAAGTGGTGAAATCCAGAAATTATACTCCAACTGGCTTCGACCAAAATAAATAAAATTAATGGACGGGCACAGAAGAAGCGCATTTTTGAAGATATGAGCGCCGGCGCTCACTTCTTTTCTATCGGTCTCTAGCCGTACGAAGTGCGACACAAGACTATTTTTATACGATAACGAAACATCTGACAAAATTATGCTTTTGTGTGGTTATCCCGATATAATATCTTGTCCCGAAGTGTAAATACACAACAAAAAACCGTTAACAATTTTTTGTAACATATGTACTGGTTTTATTTATATTACACGGGAATTACTCACGTAAGATTAAGCCGGTTACTCCAACTATAGTTTCAACCGCATTAGACGGTCTTTTTCAAGGTGAATGCGCGCGCGCGGCTGCGTCTCGCTTTGCACTACGGGCCGCCGCGCGGCGCGCACGTCGTGCAAAGCGACAAAGGCTGCTTGTCGTGTGAAAAATGTACTGGTTATAATTAGGTGTTGAAGTATATGTCCGACGGTTTTAACTCGTTTTTACTGAAAAATTTCAATGGTCGTGGCCCGTCCATTCATTTTATTTTGGTCGAAGCCAACTGGTCATATCAAAAGAAGGCATTTTAAGACATGGACATTGGACAACGACCGCCTAAACGTATCTGCACTATATCATACAACTTTTCTAATACATTTTTAATTCGTAGCCAGTCGACGATGGCAGCTCCTACCCTCCCGGGGCCGAGGGTATATTGGAACCATAAATCTGAAGTGGTGTTTTTACAGACGTGCTCTGTCCGTTTATTTGGCTGGTGGTTTTTTGGGATGTAATGTTTGAACTTTTTCTGAATTGGTTACCTACAACAATCTCATAAAAACAAAAGTAATATTAAAAATAAAGTAATAAATAATTCTTATTCAACATGGTAGGTACACATAAAAAAAAGTAGCATACATGGTCGTAAGAATGGATACGTATCTCATGTCCTTGCCTGTTACATCGTACAAATGCCTTTTTTATTATTAGTTTTTGTTAAAGTTAAAAAAACGAAATTATGTCTATGTTAGAATATTGTTAGTTGTGTTTTATACCTTAACTAGCGGCACGCCCCGGCTTCGCACGGGTATAGAATTTTACAAATCGGTTCAGTAGTTTCGGAGCCTATTCAATGCAAACAAACAAACAAATAATCAGATCTTTCCTCTTTATAATATAAGTATTGATATTAGTATAGATTAACAAAATAAACATGTTAATTACTAAATAACCAGTAACCTATGTTACTTATTATGTTTTCCTATAGTCTCAATTTTATGGCAATTATCTATACTAATATTATAAGGAGGAAAGATTTGATTGTTTGTTTGTTTGTTTGCATTGAATAGGCTCCGAAACTACTGAACCGATTTGAAAAATTCTTTCACTGACGGGAAGCTACACTATCCCCGGGTGACATAGGCTATAATGTATACCCGTGCGAAGCTGGGGCGGACCTCTAAGCTTTTATTATAAAAGGTCATTCTATCTACTATAGGTACTATAAAACTTAAAACTAAAACTATAAGTTTTATAATAAAAGCTTTATAGTATAAAACTATAGGTACTATAAAACTTAAAACTAAAACTATAAGTTTTATAATAAAAGCTTTATAGTTTTAGTTTTAAGTTTTATAGTACCTATAGTTTTATACTATAAAGCTTTTATTATAAAACTTATAGTTTTAGTTTTAGTACCTATAGTAGATAGAATGACCTTTCTTGGCCTACAGACCAATATTGACCATTGAGAATTGGCTCAAATTTCCCCACGGACCTACTAAGTAGTTGGTCTGTAGGTCAGTAACGAGTTAGTAAACAAAAATAGATAAATAGAAAACGTTTTGTAAGCAGCGATTAAATTTCATTCGTCCACATCAGCAGCCATCAAACGTCCACTACTGGACAGAGGCCTCCCTTTTATAGAGGGGTGTTGCCATAATCCCCACGCTTGGCAGGCGGCTTGGGGATCGCAGTAAGTTCACCGTATACTAATAGGATGCTGCTGCCCATCCTCCGGTGGTTCTGGTCGCAGTTTCAGGACATACCCGGGTCCTAAATCTCCTAAATTTCATTCGTCCACGTTGTCAAAATCTATGGATTTTGAACGTACGTGCCAGTCTGTCAGTCAAATTGAATTAATAAACCAGCCAAGTACGAGTTGGGCTCACGCACTGAGGGTTCAAAATCAATTATCAATTTAAAAACCGACTTCAAAATAACTATAATTAATATGGTATTTCGATTCGAGAGACGAATGATGTGGTTGTCTAAGTAAGGCCAGATACGTTGCTTAACTTGGTAATGAACAGAAATTTGTCACCGACTCGCACTTGGCCATTATTTATTATTTGTTGTTATACTTTAGAGTGTGTACTATAATCATGCCAAGTTTGACGCTTGTACGTATTACCTACCGTTTTTCATCATCATCATCATCAGCCAGAAGACGTCCACTGCTGAACATAGGCCTCCCCCTTTAACCTCCATACTGAACGACAGCCTGCCTTTTGCATCCACTGGATGCCCGCGACTCTTACAATGTCGTTGGTCCATCTAGTGGACCGACCACCGTTACCGTTGCTACCGTTTTTACACTAGAGCAAATACAAAAAATACATTTGTTGTATGTAATAAGGGGACCCTTATTTTTTTTACTTTAAATTTTTATTTTATGACTTTTTTATTATTTTCTAGTTAATCCGCCGTAACATTACATATTCTGCGAAAATTTCAACTGCCTATCTATTACGATTCGAAAGATACAGCTGTTTAAATGCAAGATGGACAGACAGACAATCTAGGCTTAGTAATAGGGTCCCCTTTTCACTATTTGGGTACGGAACCTTAAAAATCGACTATTGCTGATCAAGAAGTTTTCCGATCACTTATTTATGATGAAGCTAAAACATGCTCAATTTATATATTTATTTTAATAATAATATCTCTACTCGCATCATATTCACCCTTATTTATCTTATCACAAAATAATAATAATTATCATATTTATTTTCCTACATTTAGCAACATGCGGTTTCAAAGCAAAACAATACAAATTAAATATTTACACAATAGCATCACTAACATATCTGTATACCCGAAGCGCATAATCAAACGAAAACAATGGAATCATTATAGTTTTTTTTTCCTATTATCTATAATGTCTACACTAATAAGTGCAGCGGAAATGTTTGTTTGTACGTAATCCTATAATTTTTTTGTGTATGTTCGGGAAATTGTTTACACACTACACAGAAAATAGAAGTAAATAGAACGGAAATAAGAAGGAAAACCTATTACCAGGCATTATGAGTGAACCTCATTGTTATACCAACCCGCACTGGGCCAGCGTCTTGGATATGGCCCAATCACCCTTTCGGGGGTAGGCTAAAAGACCAGCAGTGGACTGTTAAAAAAGGCTGATTATGATGATGATGATGATGATGAGTGAACCTTGATTGAACATCCTTATTTAAATCAACGCGTCGAACTCCATATCACAGTTGCTAACTGATTTCGAATGACTGACGTTTCGTTTATATGGGTGCAACAGGCTACAACAAATTTCTTAAAAATCACCAGCCGTTACCTTTAACTAATATTGATCCTAGCGTAAAAATGATGAAGACCAAACTTGTGGAAAATTAAATTTCCAACAACTTTGGTTAGTACCATTTTTGCTCTAAAGTTGAAAATTAACGAGTTATTTCAGAAAAACTATAAAACTGAACTTTAAAACAAGATGGCGGCGAATCCTCTACCGGGATTAGTTAAACAATCGAGATTTATACTTCCAACCCCCCCCCCCCCCCCCCCCGACGTTTAAAAAATACGCTCCCCGGATTTTTTTCTATTTAAATGTCTGCCCCGACTGGACTATAGGTAATTCTTCATAAAATATTATTGTTACTACTTATTTATTCATTTAGGGTTATTATAGAAACTGACGTGGTTTTCAAACATTTTATTCATATTACACGGGAATTACTCACGTAAGATTAAGCCGGTCACTCCGACTATAGTTTCAACCGCATTAGGCAGTCTTTTTCAAGGTGAATGCATGCGCGCGGCTGCGTTTCGCTTGGCACTAAGTGCTAGGATTATTTTCAATGTTATAATTAAAGTCTGTTTTTTAGCTTGTGTTGGAGTTTTATAGTTAACCATGGATGGGTGAAAAATATAATTGTCCATTCAATGTAAATACTTATTTTAAAAAAACACGACCATATCCCAATAGGACAACTTTTAAACGTCTAAACAAATTTTGATCAAACAGCCAAGAAACACGCAATAAAAAAAATATAAAAAAAATTTACGCACATACACAAACAATTTTTAATTTTCCCCAAACGCGTTACCTTTTCCATTACGTGCTGGGTAAAAATAATTTAGAAAATACAAGTGCCCGTTGTACCGAAAACTACGCAGGTCATGCCGCAGGCAATAGTTAGTTACACAGCCATAAAGTTCAATACCCAGGTCGACTGTCAGTAACCTCTGGCCAGTTCGTACAATAGTTTATTTCATTTTTATTACGTGAACTATATTAGCTTCATTGTATGGGTTGTATGGGTTGTATGACTTGTATGACAGTGTCGTTACTATATTTGAATGGTATTGAAGCATAAATTAACTGTAGTTCTACTTTTTTAAGTAGCCCATAGATTACTTTTAGGTCATAAATAATAATAATAAATAAATAAATATTCGGGACATTTTTCACACACGGTCATCTGACCCCAAACTAAGCAAAGCTTGTGATATGGCTGCCAGAGACTGCATTAAGTAGCAATGTTAGAATAGGTGCTTAAAGTGATTGTAGGTCAGTGACATAATTATATACAACTAGTAGGCCGCCCCTGCTTCGCACGGACGAAGCCGGGATATATAGCCTATGTCAACCGGGGATAGTGCAGCATCCCAACAGTGAAATAATTTTTCAAATCGGTTCAGTAGTTTCGGAGCCTATTCAATGCAAACAAACAAACAAACAATCAATCAAATCTTTCCTCTTTATAATATTACTAGTTCCCGACAATGGAAAAAAGAATAACATTTTGAATTTTTTTCTTTAAACTTTATACTGAACGACAGCCTGTCATCTGCATCCACTGGATGCCCGCACTCTCACAATGTCGTCGGTCCATCTAGTGGGAGGCCTACCTACGCTGCGTCTTCCGGTTCGTGGTCTCCACTCAAGAACCGTTCTTCCCCATCGGTTATCGGTTCTTCAAACGATGTGGCCTGCCCATTGCCGCCCCGCGGTTTCACCCGCGTAGTGATGAAAAATGCTGATGGTGATGATGAAACGTAGCCTATGCAGCCCTTGAAATATAGCCATGCAAAAAATCAGGTCGATTCGTTGCTCTATTGCTGAGTGAACGAGGTACAAACAAACCAACAAAATTTTCACATTTATAATATTAGTATGATAGTTGCTTTGCTTAATTGTTGTTTGTTATTAACATTAATACCATGCCATACAATGTCAAGTAACGTCGTGGTCGAAGCTGATGCCTTATTATGGATGATTCGGATCGTGATCACGATCGCGTGCCATCTCACTTACGCACGTGGTGCGAGTAAATAGATGCGAATGGGACGGCATGCAATCTCGATCACGGTCAAACTTCTATAATAAGGCCGGTAACACGTTTAACCAGGAATAAGTAACACAGTCTCAATAATGGACCTACGAAATCGTGAGAGTCGCGGGCATCCAGTGGATGCGGATGACGAGCTATCGTTCAGTGTAGCGGTCTAAGGGAGGCCTATGTTCAGCTGTGGAGGTCTTCTGGCTGATAATGACGATAATCGGTTTCTTCTAGGCAAACGTGCTCCAACGTAGACCGCATCATCGCTTAACATCAGGCGTGATGGTGGTCAGACGCAAGCCCATTAATTAAAAAAAAAAAAGGAATAATGAGGAATTACGTGTATCTTTGTAAGGCTCTAATAGCACTTCAATGAAAACTACTTGAAATTTAATAGTGATGACACACGTTATCAGTAAATTATTTATCGATACCAAAACATCGACAGCACTATACGTTGAGCGCGAATACAATTTGTAAGATAAAATAATGATTAGGGTTGCGAAACGTTGCGTCACGAGCGTGCCTCGCAGCATGATTAAACTTGCAAAAGCAAAGTACAGGCGAGTAAAGGTTAGTCGGCGGTTAGTGAAGGGAAATTAAGGATTTGTAGGTAGTTTTTGTCGATAATATTTTTACTATTAATTTATTAGAACTGCAGCCCAGCTGTTTAGGTCATCATAGCCAAAAAAATATTTCAGAATCTCAATTCTAACCTTTCATATAAATGTATTCTGTACTGATACTTTAGAAGACATTTTTATTTTATTTTTGTTATATTTTATACAATAACTAAAAATTATAGTCATAAATAAAGTTTTTTTAAGAGCACACAATCAAATTCACGAGAGTTTTGGCGCCAACGTGAAAAAAAAACATATCCTTGTAATACATCCTTGTAATAATTTCCTAAGCTCATGTATTTTTTAATTTTAATATGTACTATCAGGTAATTATTTATTTATTTATTATTTACCAACATGGGGTTCTTCAAAAGGCGAGTTAATCGAGTTCTAAAGGGTCGGCAACGTATTTGTGATGCCTCTGGTGTTACAAGTATCCATAGGCGACGGTGACTGCTTTCCATCAGGCAGCCCGTCTGCTTGTTTGCCACCTAGGCATAAAAAAAAAAGTATTAGTGAATGTGCGTGAAAGTGATATAATTAGGAGAAACATTTATTTTTATGTTGTTTCCAAAACTCCATAAAACCATTTAGTAAAGTTTTAACTTCTCTACATGCATAATTATTATGTCAATTATTAGTATTATGCAATTATGTCAGCAAAATACATAAAGCATCATGGCCATAGTGGATTTAACCTGCCCAGTGACAGCAGAAAAAAAAATACTTCACTGTAAAACGCTTGACAAAACAGAGAGGTAAACAAAAACAATTAATAACCCTGCTTTCTTGATTCTTATGGTAGGTACTCCATTTTATTATAAGTTATTGTAGAGTTATAAATGAACTAGCGGTCCGCTCCAGCTTCGCACGGGTATAGATTATAGCCTATGTCACCCGGGGATAGTGTAGCTTCCCGTCAATGAAAGAATTTTTCAAATCGGTTCAGTAATTTCGGAGCCTATTCAATGCAAACAAACAATCAAATCTTTCCTCTTTATAATATTACTAGTAGGCCGCCCCTGCTTCGCACAGGCGAAGCCGGGATATTATAGCCTATGTCAACCGGGGATAGTGCAGCATCCCAACAGTGAAATAATTTTTCAAATCGGTTCAGTAGTTTCGGAGCCTATTCAATGCAAACAAACAAACAAACAAACAATCAAATCTTTCCTCTTTATAATATTAGTATAGATAACTAATGATATAGAATGCTCTCGTAGTCTAAGTACTTTTTTATGTATTTTTAATTTCGTATCCAACTTTATATTTACATAAAATCATAATATAAATAACACCCAACAATTCAACATACCATAATAGGATTTTCATTTTAAAAATTTGCATTAAACAGCACCTTTATATTCACAACACGCGTTCATTACTCATATCGATAAATCTAAGATTTAATCGATTGAATCACATCACTAGCATCGCGGCTTACCGATCATTGTCAATTGGATCGTGACCAAAATGTACGTATCCGCTTATTATCTTAATAATTTTGTATACAATCTCGAGTGAACTGACTCATTTTTAGAGCCAAGGTTTTGTAAACGATCTGTTTTTAACTAGGTCTATCTTGACGGAATGGTTTAGATAAGATCTAGGATTATGAGGTTTGCCTCGATGGAGTGACGACTATGACTGTGTTGAAATAGCACTCTGGAAATAACTTATAGTAATAGTTTTCATTTCAGTTAAAAGCCATGGTAGCCCATTTGAGGACCGCTAGACTTGAAAGCGAGAGGTTGCGGGCTCAAACCCCGAGCCCGTACCAATGAGCTCTTTGGACCTTATGTACGGATTTTCATACCACTGGCTTTTCGGTGAAGGAAAACATCGTGAGGAAACCTGCATAAGTACGGAGAAGGAATTCAATGGCGTATGTAAATCCACCAACCTGCACTGGGCCAGCGTTGTGGATATGGCCCGATCACCCTTTCGGGGGTAGGCTAAAAGTCCATGGACTGTTAAAAGGCTGATAATGATGATGATGAATAGTTTTCATTCCCGATTTTGTTCTACGAATTTTCTATTGTATCTTTAAAGTTTCTGGACTGCGAGGATAACGAGACAGATTTCACCAGGTCGAACATTTATTGTTATTCAATTGTTTTTTTTAAGGGGCCTGTATACCCTCTGCAGCTTTCTCGCTCGCACATTTTCACATTATTGAAGATATAAAATCAATGAGTGTGAATTTCCAAAAAGTAACAAAATTATGTCATGGTGTCTATCGTAACATTACAAACAAAGAAATGTTTGCTTCGATATCTTGTAATTTGCCGGAATAAAATGACACGAGAAATAAAAATCACTTGTTACCATTTTACTGTGTCAAAATAAAATATATCAAATTGAAATTCAGTTTCCTGAATTTAATCCATTTCCCATAGTTTTGTGAAAAAATATATATAATTATTTAGGTAATTTGGCAAAAAAATACAGATAACTGGAATATCGCAATTATAATTAAACGACGATACTACTAATTACTACCCATTGCGCTAATGGCTCCGTAATCACGAAGAAAGCGTTCCATAATATAAGGGTAGTAAACGAGGGAATTAATTCCATTTTTTTTTCTTATAAATATATAACTTTGTATATGCTGTAAATCAATAAGACTTACTTGTTACTTGTGTATCGGGCATTTTCCGCAACTAGACCATTTACTGGTCCATTTTGCGTCACCCGGCCGTAGCTAATTCAGCCACCCGGTCTCCTCCAGGAAAGCCAGCAGCTCGCTTATGCCTGCGCAGGCCTCGCAGAGTGTCCTCGGTGATCCGAGGATAGTGTTTCGTTGTTCTGCCACGCTGCTGCATTCCAGCAGCATATGTGCGGCCGTTTCATCAGTCTCCAGACACCCTCTACATAGGGGACTGTCTGTAACCCCAATTTTAAAAAGGTGTTTGTTTAAGAGGCAGTGACCTGTGACAACCCCAACGATTTGTCGAAGTTTGTCACGTTTGAGATTCAACAATCTACGAGAATATCTCGGATTGAGTTCCGGGAAGGCTTCCCTTGATTGTCTACAGTTTTTGGTACTTGCCCAGTATTCTTTGTGAAGTCTAGTAGTACGTTGTCGAATCCAGGATCTGATTTGGCTGAAAGGTAGGGGGATTATCGGCTCGGGCCCTACAGGTTGTATGCTCGAGCCTCTTCGCGCCAGTTCGTCAGCCGCATCATTTCCTCTAGACCCACTGTGCCCCTTGATCCATTGGAGAGTAACATGATTGTGTTTACTTACGGTCTCCAGCAGGTCATGGCATTGTATAGTTAGTCCTGAGGTATGCTCGTATCGCTGTAATGCTTTCAACACTGCAGCGCTATCCGAGAGAACTCTAATATATTGGTCAGTTACCTGTCTTGTAGTACCGCTGTTGCCGCTTGGATGATACCTACACATTCTGCTTGGAAAATGGAGTTATATTCACCCAAGGTAGTTGTTATATGTATATTGAGGTCTTCTGAGAACGTACCAGACCCAGTGCCTCTATCTGTCTTAGACCCATCTGTATAAATCCTCACTTCCTTTATCCCAGAGCTGTCGCTGTGTTCTTCATACAATTGGATATTGTAAGTCCTTGTGAAGATGTATCTCTTTGGTACCCTATCATATAGTGAGACCATTGTTGGGTTGCAATCTGCGTAGGCAGCCTGTATGGTAGTATGTTTGGCTAGATCATCCTGTACCCAGAGGCCTAAAGCTCTGAGCCTGTAGGCGGATGCTGCTGCTTCCTGCTGTATGTAAAACTGCAGCGGTGTCAGCCCCAGTAGGGCTTCCAGCGCCACCGTGGGTGCGGAGCTCATGCAACCTGTTGCCGCTACACATGCTAATCTTTGTATCATGGCTAGTTTTTCAGTTGTTGTACTTAGTTTGGTTCTGGGCCACCATACTACTGCACCATAAGTCAGAGAGGGTCTGACTACGGTATTATACAGCCATAGTGTTATTTTGGGGTTGAGACCAATAAGACTTGTCTCTATAGTAAATTTGTCCTGCCCACTATGACTTATGTAGTCAGGCGGAAATCGCCATTTTGCGAATTTGGCCGCGCGTGGCACAATGAAAAAAACAGATGACGTTCGACCTGCGCCCGGCCGCTTGCCGCCCGCTTGCCGCATTCGGACCTTTGCGACCTACGCGACCGGTTGCAGGTCGCTGTTCGCTCCAAGGATTATGGACTGAGTCAAGGATACTCCTGGAGAAGACTGTGCACAAGATAGCCGTCGCACAGAGAGCCATGCAGCGAGCCATGCGAGCCATCAAACTGCAAAAAGGATGATGGAACATAAGTGGAACTTGGCAGGACACATCATCATCATCATCATAATCAGCCTTTTAACAGTCCACTGCTGGACTTTTAGCCTACCCCCGAAAGGGTGATACACATGGACACATGGCCAGACGTAATGATGGCAGTAACTGCGTGGTGGCGGAGACTAGGTTGGTGGAACCCAGGCCGACCGAGGATGAGGTGGACTGACGACATCAAAAATACTGTCGGGATTCGGGAACGAGTGGATACGAATAACGAGAGACCAGCCTGCCTATAACATGCGCACCGCGACAAAATCTTTTTCGAGCGAGAACGCGATAAGGCGCCTACGTTTTCGTATATGCCTGTCACGCTTTGGCACGATAAAAAGAGCCGACAAAAGTTTGTCGCGACGCGCATGTTAGCCCGGCAGGGAGAGTGGCATAAACAAAGAGAGGCCTATACCCAGCAGTGGGTCATTTAGGGCTGATGATGATGTTAATACTGTAAATAGATTAGTACTTATAATCTTCGTAATCTATGAGTAGTTATTTGTATTTCATACCTACGTTGATAATCAGAACTACAATCACACTCGACCTACCTTAACTGATAGTCTAGTGTGTTTACAATTATTTCATTTGTAAAATTTGTCATCAGTTTCATCATAATTTACAACGTCATATTTTTCAGTAGGTAGATGCAAAACAATAATAAAAACCCAACTTCGCAGTTTCACACTGCTATCTGTCGAATAGGCAGCGGTAATTTTATTACCACCTACCAAGAACAAAAGCTTGTACTTAATGCCAAACTTAAGATCATACATTACCGCTGTAGTGATAATGGAAAACGAAAACCAACGATCAAAAATAGGAAGCTAAACGAAACAGTGATGAATACTCAAATGAGATGAGTGTACATTACTGTTTGTATTCTGGTTTTAAAATAGACTTAAAGGAGAAGAAACGCAATGTATTTGAGATAGATACGTAACTTGTTTGAGATATGATGGTGGTATGAGGAAGTCATGCCTGTTCGGACTTGCTCAGGTTCGCGGTCAGTTCATATGTGACGCATTGGTCAGGATTATTAAAATTGTGAACGTTAATATTAATGAATAGCTTATACGTGCGGCTTCACCTGCACGGTTAAATGATTTTATGTTTAATATTAGTATGAGTGACACTATAATATTTTTGACGGCAATTGCTTTTTTAATACCCACCTCACATACTAAGCCTACAATCAAAAAATATAGTAGTATAAAAAACGCATTCCGAATTCTACGGTTGCTATAATAATTGCATCATTACGCAGACGATGCAACGGCTATAAGTCAAATTCAAATTCTTAATATAAGTTCTACGATAAGTTGAACTATAAGATCATCTAAAAACTTTACTACATGAGAGTGCATTATTTTATGTTCAAGTGGATGTTCTCAGTGTTCTGCAAGCTTTTTGACCTTTTAACCTTCAAAATGTCATTTTATTTTATCTTTATCTATTCTGTTCATCATCATTTCAACCATAAGACATCCACTGCTGGATATAGGTCTCCCCCATCGATCTCCAAAAGGGCCGGTTGGAAGCGGCCTGCATCCAGCGTTTCCCTGCGGTCTATTTTAGGTCGTCTGTCCATCTTGTGGGTCCTACTCTGCGCTTACCAGTCCATGATCTCCATTCCAGAAACTTTCGGCCTCATCGGCCATCTGTTCTGCGTGATATGTGCCCTGCCTACTGTCACTTCAACTTGCTAATCCGGTGGGCTATGTCGATGACTTTCGTTCGTCTACGAATCTCCTCATTTCTGATTCGATCTCGTAAAGAAACCCCGAGCATAGCTCGTTGTGCAACTTTGAGCTTGCTTGTGAGGCTCATGGTGAGAGACCACGTTTGAATGTAACTGAATGTAATTATTACACACAATGGTCGAATATTTTCGTCTTAAGGCTCTGAGGTATTTTGGACGTGAAGACGTTGCGAAGTTTATGGAACGCTGCCCAGCCGAGTTGGATTCGCCGATTGGCTTCTTTCTTTATCTTTCTTTCATCTATTCTTCTAGATGATGTAAATCTTACAGTAATTTGGCATCTAATCCTGTTACGCATAAGTTTCACTTTCAAAACAACATAATTGCTTAAAGCGACGCAAAATTTCGAGTCAACGAACGAACTGACTCATCGTTGTTAGTCCGTTACCGATGACTAACAATCAATTAACAACCGATATCTTAAAACCGCAATAATTATAATAAACTTAATCGAGCAATAAATAAAGTCTGAATTGGTATAAAGAGATCTTACCGTTAGGATCCTGAGGATTCAACCTAAAGTGTTCGGTTTAGGTTAGGATTTCGGTCTCAGCTTTTTTTAATTCTTGGTTTTGGTGTGGCCAGTGTCTTGGATTTACCTCTTTTCTGTGTTACGATATAAGTAGTGTACCTAAAACTCTTTTGCGCTAGATTGTTTTGGACACATTTCAATCATTGGTTTTCGGTATTTATCTATGATTAGCTTTTTTATAAGTCAACAATAATAAATAAAATCAGCCCGGTAGCCTATTGGAATATAGCAGACACTGGAAACACTCTCCTTGCTTGAACATCTGACAGGGAGTTTTGGCGCCAACGCGAAAAAACATGTCGGCTCGTTGTATTATTTTCCTGAACTTGTGAATTTTCGAGTGTTAATGTTTAATAATGGTGGATTCTTATTTATTAAGTGCTCGTGAACGTGCTTGAGTGTAGGTAAGTGATATAGAGAGGCAAAAAATGAATTATCGTTTTGTTTCCAAAGAAGCCTCTCGTAAAGCCTCCACCACTTTACTGGGGCATGAGTTTGACATGATTGTGACTATGACTTATTTGACTACATTAAGTAAAGACATGGTCAAAAGGCCTCTGTAGACACACCTAAAATCCAAACAAAAAAAAAAGGTTTGACAGATGCTGGTGTCAGAGACTAGGCACAAAGGCTCAGCGATAATGCAACTCTTCTCTTTGGAACTTACAGCCACCGACACAACGAAGGTCGGATGTAAAAAAATATATTTCAATTTTATGTTCTTCCATCTAGCAACACCTACCGAAATGATAGGTTAGGAACCCGTGATTTTATTAAAGTGAATCGAGCAATACCTACTTATTATCGTGATTGCAACCCACGTCCGATTCCTAATAAGGATTATTGAGTCAAATTCATCGTAATATTAAAGTACTTAAATAAATGGTCAGTTTTCAGCAGTTTTTTTTGTGCTGCCACACATTTATTTTGTGAGGTCGTTTTTCGATTTGTTTATAATTTTAAACATAATTGGTGTGTAAATAATTCTGTGTAACAATTTGGCTGAATTTTATTCTCAACAGTTTCAGTCATCGTCATCTTTTTTTTTTCTTGCAATCAACAGTGTTGTTGTTTTATTTTTTATTTTTTTTACGCTGATAAGTCCGCGTTTGACCACCAACTCGCCTGTTGGTAAGCGACGATGTGGTCGAAGATGAAGCACGCAGACTTAGAAGATACCTATTCACTCTGGCCTTGAAAAGGCCCAGGTTATATCTCTCAGGGAACAGGGAAGCTGGCAGGTTGTTCCAAACTTTGGCCGCACGGATTAGAAACGTAGAATCGAAACGTTTTGGTACGTATCCAAGGAAAATCCACAATGTATGGGTGGTAGTGGGCCGTTTTCCTACTTGTCCTGTTATAAATATTCTATACAATATTCAACAATGGTAATTAAAGATAAGGTCAAAATACTTATCATCATCATAAGTCAGAAGACGTCCAATGCTGAACATATACTTTCCCGATCTATTTCAGTCATTTAAGTAATTGAAAGCATTGTTTGTGCGGTTCTTTCTGCCGATAATGCTCCAACAAAAGGATTTTCTGGTGAATATAATTCTATCACGGTTGTTCACTATAGTTATCCCGTTAATAAACATATAACTTAAGTGAAAAAAAAAATGTTTGAAAGTATTCCAAAATAAATAACACCTTTTTACGGTTCCGTACCCAAAGGGTAAAAAACGGGACCCTATTACTAAGCCTACGATGTCTGTCCGTCTGTCTGTCCTACCTTTAAACGGCTGTATGTTTCGAACGGTGATAGGTAGGACAGATGGACAGACGGACAGACGGACAGACAAACATTGTAGGCTTAGTAATAGAAAGAAAGAAAGAAAGAAAAAGTTTATTTGTGACCAAATTAGGTTTTTAAAAAAATAGCTTATTGACTAGTTATAATATAAGGTCACAAATCGGCCCCAACTCAGCATAATGCCGGCTGTTAACCAGCGCTGGTCTGTTAATAGGGTCCCGTTTTTACCCTTTGGGGTGCAATCCTAAAACTATGTACAGACACTAAGATATTTTTATAACACAACTCAAGCTCACAATAAAACGATACCTAATACAAAGCTCACAATAGAACACTGGCATCTAGGCCTTATTACAAGAGCGAGAACCCTGACTGGTAGGTACATGAGGTTTTTAAGTTTTAAACTTGCAAAACTTGTTGGTTGTTTATGTATACATTTAAAGTCCACACCGTCGCTTACCAACAGGCGAGTTGGTGGTCAAACGCGGACTTATCAGCGTTAAAAAAAAAAAAAAAAAAGAAAAAAAAAAAGTCCATTAATAAATATTTGGTATTTGATTTGAATGGGATTTAACATGGTAATAACATAAAATAAAAAATAGAAACTGGCTCTGACTTGCTAAGCTTGAAAGATACTCTCATAAGTTTGCAAGATCTCAATTACATGACGTAGTTAAGAGACAATTACGTAACTTTGCACATTAGGCCGACCTAACGATGATTTCTGGCTGACAATAGGTCGTGCTTGACCCTTTTTGATTTACGCATGACTTGATCTGTTTATTAATAACTAGCGGTCCCCCCAGCTTCGCACGGGTATAGATTATAGCCTATGTCACCCGGGGATAGTGTAGCTTCCCGTCATCAAGTTATGCCGAACGCACTCTGCGTTCGCTAACTAGTCCGGTCCATCTGTAGAGGCCAAAAGGCCAACATTACAAGTCAATATCAAAAAAAAAAAACCTTCCCGTCAGTGAAAGAATTTTTCAAATCGGTTCAGTAGTTTCGGAGCCTGTTCAATGCAAACAAACAAACAAACAAACAATCAAATCTTTCCTCTTTATAATATTATAGTATAGAAGAAAACGGAGACTACCCGATCTGAAAATAACGATACACGCTTGATATTGGTTTTAGCATCGGGTGAGTTTTGTTCTTCTCTAACAGTGAATGTCTCTGTGATTTTTCAAGTTCAATTGAGGGTAGAAGAACAAATCACCCGCTCTTCGGACCCACCCGCTGTTTTCAGTCAGCTCGTGACCACGGCCATTGTAACATGGTCATAAAGTCGAGCGAAAGGTACCTATTTTTACCTAAATTAAATAATACGCGATATATATTTCATTATCAGCCAGAAGACGTCCACTGCTGAACATAGGCCTCCCCCTTAGGGGGGTTGTCAATAATCCCCACGCTTGGCAGGCGGCTTGGGGATCGCAGGGGGATCCACCATTCAAGTAGGAGGATGCTGCTGCCCATCCTCTGGTGGTTCTGGTCGTAGTTTTAGGACATACCCGGGTCAATAAATATTTAAGTCACAAGAAATATTTAAACATGTGTTCAAATACGAAAGTTTAGAAGTTAATTTTACAGAGCAACCTTACAATCATAAAAATACGTTATTTTGCAATAATAGGATGGACTCTTTTGCATAAATTTCGCCAGGAAAATGGGTACTGACTACACCTTTGCCAGATATTCCTTTACCAATTGTATTCGCCAAGCCAAGCATGGGCAGCTAAAGGCACGTAGATATCTTACTCGCACGTTTCCAAATTGAGTTTTTTAATACTATTTGTCCAGAACCTGAACCAGCGAACGATACATAAATTCACATGTGTGTCGAGGGGTGAGACAAGGGGATGTAATCACCCCGAAACTGTTCTCAAACGCAATAGAGAATATTTTTAAGACGCTGGATAGGAGTCAATATCAATTAAATTAAATTGTATTTATAGAGAATTAACACGGTCACTACGGATGCAAAAGGCAGGCTGTCGTTCAGTGTGGAGGTTAAAGGGGAAGGCCTATGTTCAGCAGTGGACGTCTTCTGGCTGATGATGATGAACACGGTCAAGCCAATTACATTAGTATCTCACAAATTAATAATTATGCATATCAATAAAAAATAAGAAAGCAATTAAATTAATTAAAAACAAGCTCACAAAAAAATTAAGATTATAAATACAAATATCAATAATTTTACAAATGTCAATACAAATTAAGAATATGTAATTCTAATCAATAAATTACAAATGTTAGAGGAACAAAAACAAACTAAAAGTCCAAATAATCATCAAAGTCAGAGTTAGTCTTATTGCATCTATCCCACTGGTTATTTAATCAGAATATGTTTCAATGGCGAGTACATATCTCACTTGCGATTTGCAGACGACATCTTCATGGTTGCTCAAATCAAATCTAATCAAGAAAAGAAACAAAGAAAAAAGTGACAAACCAGAAAACAAAGTTTTGCATGCATGATGATGTACCAGATCTCCGTCACGTAGTTAGGTGATTATTCGTCAATAATAATCACAACAGCTGACCCTATCAAGAGTTATCTCCTTATGATTATGCGAAATAAATCAGTAGGTATTTTACTGAGAAATACTTTAGGTACAACATAGGTACGATATTCAAGTCACGTATTGCTTTTTGACATTTATGAGGAAAGTCAACGTAATTTTTACAAGCTTTTATTTAACTTGCCCTGTTCATCATCATCATCATTCAGCCATAGGACGTCCTTTGCTGGACATAGGCCTCCCCCATCGATCTCCAAAAGGGCCGGTTGGAAGCGGCCTGCATCCAGCGTTTCCCTGCGGTATCTTTTAGGTCGTCTGTCCATCTTGTGGGTGGACGTCCTACGCTGCGTTTACCGGTCCGTGGTCTCCATTCCAGAGCCTTTCGGCCCCATCGGCCATCTGTTCTGTGTCCCGTCGTTCAATTGAGTTGAAATTTGGTACACCTATGTAACTTGGATGACAATGCATTAATATGGTACCATGGAGCTTCTCTGATGATGGAGTTGGCAGGTGGTCATAGGAACTAATTTTTCAATCCAAAGTGAGTGCCATCACACTAAATTCAATATGGCCGCCCCTCCAATATGGTGTTTTTTTTTGCTAAAGCTTTTAAAGCTTGGTTTTTTGGTTACTTTTAACTATTATTTTTGTATCTATTGAAGAGACAAGGTGAAAAAGTCAACTAAATGTCCTACTCTGCGTGATAAGCACCTCATCTACCCATTAAAATAGCTAAACTATTAAGTTTGAACTTAAAAATCAACACGGCAATTTTATATATCTCTTTCTTACATTTTCAACATTTTGTTAGAGATATTTTCATGTAGCTGTTAAAATTTGCAAGTTGACGTGTCAATGGGCACTGGGCAGGCCATATTGCTCGAAGAACCGATAACCGCGATGGGGAAAAAAGGTTCTGGAGTGGAGACCACGAACCGGAAGACGCAGCGTAGGTAGGCCTCCCACTAGATGGACCGACGACATTGTGAGAGTCGCGGGCATCCAGTGAATGCAAAAGGCAGGCTGTCGTTCAGTGTGGAGGTTAAAGGGGGAGGTCTATGTTCAGCAGTGGACGTCTTCTGGCTGATGATGATGATGATGATTTTCGTTTGGTGAAGTAGGTAAAAACACTTTTTTTGTTAGTTATTTCATATCTTCCACGATGAAAAATAACTGGATTCTGGTAATAAAATAAATGAATTATGAATTATGAAATGAATTATGAATATTGCTTTAAAATAGTTGGCTAATATTTTAATGATAACATCAAATTGTTATTTAAATTTCCCCCAGATTTTATCTCCAAAAAGTGCAAGCGAGATAGCTGCGGTATAAACTGGGACCCTGCAACTTTACTGGAAACATTTTGGACTCAATGGCCTGCAACTTTAATGGAAACATTGCCTTATATGGGCCACAGTACCACCGTCTAACTACCAGCTTGGCGGTTGCATAACTAGCAAAGTCCACTAAGTAGCAATACAATTTTACTGGACTAGTAAATCCTGTGTGAACAGAGATAGTTAATCTCCATGATGATGACAATAGGTAGTTAATCACACACTAATAACAATTAGTAAGAGTTAGATACTGAGACGGGATGATTTAGTTATTGATTGATATTCTACATCTCACATTTCTGCAGCTTCATTGGATTCAAATGGCACATCTATTCTTCATCATCATCATGATGATTTACTGAGACGGGATGATTTAGTTATTGATTGATATTCTACATCTCACATTTCTGCAGCTTCATTGGATTCAAATGGCACATCTATTCTTCATCATCATCATGATGATTTACTGAGACGGGATGATTTAGTTATTGATTGATATTCTACATCTCACATTTCTGCAGCTTCATTGGATTCAAATGGCACATTTATTCTTCATCATCATCATGATGATTTACTGAGACGGGATGATTTAGTTATTGATTGATATTCTACATCTCACATTTCTGCAGCTTCATTGGATTCAAATGGCACATCTATTCTTCATCATCATCATGATGATTTACTGAGACGTGATGATTTAGTTATTGATTGATATTCTACATCTCACATTTCTGCAGCTTCATTGGATTCAAATGGCACATCTATTGATATATGATTACTATGGAAGTAGCCTTTGATTGGTTTAAAAGTTATTTTATCCAATCGACAGAGACAGCGTTTTCTAGGCCTGCTTTGGGACCTTCGTCCGTTTTCAGACACCCACTGCGTGATCCTTTGGGCGTCTAGACAAGAGCCACTTTTTGTTAGCGTTCACGCCTGCGGAAAGATAAAATTGTATGAAAATGGACCCCCAAAGGACCTCCTGGGCCCATCTATCAGGGTACATCCTGGCCAGGATGCACAATGATATCTTAACTATAATTATTTAATAGTAAAAGTCGTATTTAATATTAAAAGTCGACAAGAAACAAATCTAAACTTGTTTTGCCTACTACTAGACTTGCTAAAACTGCCAAATCTTTTGTTAAGAATAGTATATCCTTTTATAATGTATTACCTGATAACTTGAAAAACAAAAATGACACAAAGTTAAAAAAAAATTATTAAAGATTTTGTAACTCAAAAAGCTTATTATGAAATTGGCCATTTTATCAGTGACAATGACTCTCTTCGCCAATTATGTTGAGCAGCACAAGCGACGCAAATATGCTAACCTCGGCAGTGGTTATATATTTGAGGCGTTTGGGGTCGAGACATTGGGCCCTTGGGGACCGGGAGCTCACCTCATTTTCAAAAATCTTTCAGAGCGCCTGGTTAATGCGACGCGTGACCAAAATGCTGGCGTGTTTCTGGCTCAACGCATAAGCATTGCCATTCAACGTGGTAATGCCGCCAGCATGCTGGGTACGCTGCCCGCTGCCAACTGGTAGTGGGCTTGAGCATTTAGATTGTCTTTAGACCTTCAACGGTCTATGGGCAGTCTAACTGTATTTGTAGTTTTAGTTTTAGCTTGTATTTTGTTTAGTTAATAAAGGCACTTGCCCAGAAAAAAAAAAAAAAAAATTATGTTCTACTTTTGCAAATGACTAGAATTGATATTGTATTTTTAACTTCTATTCAATTTGATAAATTTACCAATGTATTCTGTTTTGTTCTATTTTATTATTGTTGACATTTTGCATTATTTTTACATTCAAATTATTTTTATTTTTATGCTCTATTTATTGACTTTGTTAATGTTATAACTACCGAATGTTGAACCTATGACTAATATTATTGTCAGTGTTGATTTGTACCTAATGTTGTTCTGACGTTCAAAAGTGTACAGTGGTGTACCAATTTGATGAATAAATGAATATGAATATGAATAGGTTAGTTAAAACGTAGTTAACGTTGGTTTATTCTAAGGATTTGAAATGAAGGCGTTAAAAAGGCCGGCGTTCAGCTATTTGTTTAGTTTTCATTCGTATTCAGCGTACTCTTAATACTTTATCCGTTAATTTATTGCCTCAAACACTCGCCGCTTCCTATTTAATGTTATTTACATTAATTAATTTGAGAAACAAAGCGCTGAAGGAATTCTGGAGGTGGTCGCTTTGTCCCGAAATAGATTGACGGGGAATCGTACGCAAATTAACGGTTAACAACAACAAATAGTCGTTAACGTTAACAAATAGGTGTTATTTGTGTAATCATTCCTTAAATTGTTGAATTGCAAACGTGTAGTGATTCTTTATTTAGTGATGTAACAAATTTTTTATAACAAAATCACGTAAAAAAAGTACAAATTAATTATTTACAAACACCCGATGAATGAGGAAAAGAGCTAACCTAACCTAGCTAGTTATGTAGCTAGCTAAATAGCCTCTAACCTAATAGACACATTTTCATAAAATTCTCTTATAATTAACCGCAATGAAACTTTCTTTTAAATAAAATAAAATTGTTATTTAGATTGGTTTAGGGCTTCAAACTTATGACAACACTCTTCTTGGGCCGAGAGTTAAAAATACCTAATTTCTGAGTAATTATACATACCAGCTATTGCCCGCGATTTCGTACGCGTAGACTTTCATATAAACTTTTGACCACCATTTTTCCCTCCTTCATTCGGCCCTTTTGCTAAATAATTTCTTAGCGTACCTCAAAGCTTCAAAAGAAATTTACCTACCAGTTAAAGAAGACAATTTTTTCTAGGCCTACCGAATTTACCGTATATTGATGGGTATAACACTATAAAATTCATCGTTTTTTTTGTACCATTCGGACGAAAGATAAGGTAAAAATGAAACCGGAATAATAATATAAAGAATAATATGTGTTGTTTTGATTTTTGCCACAATTCATTCATTTCCCTTATAAAGTCACTTGACCGGAACGTTTTTAATACGAAAAAGGATGCATGCTTAGGAATTTTTATACTAAAATAAATAGACCATATTTTACAACAGTGGCCATAGTAATCGGCTTTTGTCAATATTCCGGTTTGATCAGATATAGCTAATATTACCACTAAATCTAAAGATTATGAGGAACAAATCGACATGAGTTTCATTACTATACGGAATTAGTTTGTGGTGGGCCTATTTTTCAAACAAAAGATATTGTCTCATTTCAGCGTCGTTTGTGTTTAGTTTTAGCCATTTTGTGATAACCAGTCTGTCAGTCATTCAGTGGTCAGATCGTAACGGAAGGTACAGTTTGTAAGTGTTCGGGAAGCTGGAAGACATTTTCTAAGCGAAGGAAATAAACACCACAGTGTCTGAAGATTTGTCTCAATAATCAATATTGTGTCCTTCAATCAAAATCGTCTCCTTGCCCAGCCTTGCTCCTTGCTCATTGCGCTTTGCCCAGTGTAAAAATATAAAAATACCTAGCCTAGGACATTTGGCCAGAAAGGGAGACGGACTGTAGACCGAAGTCGCAGAATGTCGCGGTGGCCGCAGAATGGAAAGCGACCACTGGGCAGACCACGACCTTCTGGTTTGACGACATAGCTGAGGCAACTGGAAATTAGTGGACGAGGCTAGGACAGGATCGCAAAAGATGGCGCTCTGAAGAGGAGAGCAATACTCAGCAGTAACTTGAAAATGGTTGATCATAATGATGAAAGACCAGAGCAAAACAGTAAAAGATTGCTTCTATGAAGTGGAAGATTTCCTACATAAATGTCATATAGTTTTTATTAATATTGGGTTTGTTGACAAAATAGATTGCCATACATCATCATCATCATCAACCCTGAGTGACCCACTGCTGGGTGTAGGCCTCTCTTTGTTTATGCCACTCTCCCAGCCTCTCGCTAGTCGCATCCACTCGTTTCCGACAGTATTTTCGATGTCGTCAGTCCACCTCATCCTCGGTCGGCCTGGGTTCCGCCAACCTCGTCTCGGCCACCACGCAGTTACCGCTGTACACCACCTCCCATCATTACGTCTAGCCATGTCCTGCCATACATAAATTTGCATTATTTTTTGACATCATCATCATCAGCAGCCATTAAACGGACAAAGGCAACTGTTGGACAAAGGCATCCCTGTTAGAGAGGGGTTTTGCCATAATCCCCACGCTTGGAAGGCGGCTTGGGGATCGCAGTACGTTCACCGTGTACTAATAGGACGCTGCTGCCCATCCTACGGTGGTTCTGGTCGTAGTTTTTTTGACATAATCACGAGTGAATCGGTTTTTTCTAGACAAGCGTGTTCCACCGTAGACCGCATCATCGCTTAACAACGGGCGAGTTGGTGGTGAAACGAAAGCCTAATATTTATTTTAAAAAAATAATATAATACTAGTTTTTAATTTTAATTTTCTCGTCCATGTATGGATATTATTAACCTGACCTGACCTTGTATACCCATTAGCAAGCAAGCGAATTTTTTTTCTTTGAGTTTGGTAATAAAACACCTTATAGCAATTTTTTTTTAAATTGTAAATAGGCTTGCGCTTGGCCGCCAACTCGCCTGATGTTAAGCGATGATGCGGCCTACGATGGAGCACGCTTGCCTAGAAGAAACTAGGCAAGCGTGCCATCCATTCAGCTCCTGACTGTGACAGATCTTAAGTCTGCATAGAAACAGCGGTATTCTAGATTATGGCTAAATATTTTCAACAGCCAAATCATAAAATGATACAAAAAGCGATTCAGTTATTCAAATTACAGTAAATTTGTGTAAAATCACCAGAAAACAGCACTCACGACGGTCACGGCGACGGTGCATCATAATTAGATCGTAAACGCTGCGCGAGAGTCGCCATTTTGATTTTAACAGATGCAAAATAACTAGATGAGACTGTCTGTGGATGCTGAATACTGAATTATGTGCACGAAATGAGTATACTTAAAAAAAAATTGAGTGTACTAAATTTTTTTTTTATAGTTTTGCTTTCTTGTAAACGGCTTTATCACTTTTGACAAAATTTAATTTGTATATGTCGAATTTCTAGTGTAATTCCGCTTCTACGTCGTTTCGAGTACAATAAGGATTTTAGGTTAAACTATTTTCTCTATAGATATTTGTGATGCTAATTTGAACCTTACCTGAATTTAAATATTAATTACATAAAAGAGCAAAATACACTAACAATTCCGTACACTAGAAATTCGACATATACAAATAAAAATTCCGCTTAAAAACTTCCGCAAAGTAACGCCTGATTCAATCAACTATCTTGTCAAAATTTATTAGTAGGAGCAGCGGTTTTCTCAACAAAGAATCGAGTTAGCTAAAAATTAGTGGCCAGCACCAAATTTCTGAGGTGTACCGTCAGTGTCACCAATATAAATAAATAAATAAATAAATATTCGGGACATTTTTGCACACACGGTCATCTGACCCCAAACTAAGCAAAGCTTGTGATATGGCTGCCAGAGACTAATATATATACATATATAGTTTTAAATACATACTTAAATAGATATTAACACCCATATATAGAACAAACACAAATGTTCATCACACAAATGTTTGTCCTAGGTGGGAATCGAACCCACATCGAACAAGCTCAGAAGGCAGGTTCACTACCAACTCGACCAACGGGCAATATAAAGTCCTAGCATTCAAGTTTTATCTGAGAAGCGAGCCGTTGTAAAAATAACTTTCCACGGTTCACCCAGGTGATCTTAGGAGGTGGATGGTGGGAAGGAACTGAGAAAAACTGCAAGTTTTACAAAAGCGAGTATATATTGGATACGCAAGGCTGAGTGACCAGCCGTAGTGTCAAAGTTTTTTATACTGGGTTACGCGAAAACGGTGTAGCTATTAAGCCGAAAGGGTACCCATTGTACCCATAATTATGAACAACTTTTAATATGAGACCAATCCTTAAATCACGAAGAAAATATCAGCTGTTCCATTAAAAAAAGGTCTACATCGATAAAATGTATAGAAAAATTCACACTCGACAAAATGTCTATGGAACAGCCTTCGGAACAGCTGATATTAAAATTTATGTGATTATTTACGGGATATTTACCGTGGTAAGGTTGTAGAATGAGCTCCCGACATTTTTAGACCTGATATTTTTTTACGATTTCAGGATTGGTTTGAAAAAATAAAATAAAAAATGTTTCCATATTATAAGTTGTTTATAATGATGGGTACTA
Source organism: Agriopis marginaria (assembly GCA_932305915.1). Classification (NCBI taxonomy): domain Eukaryota; kingdom Metazoa; phylum Arthropoda; class Insecta; order Lepidoptera; family Geometridae; genus Agriopis; species Agriopis marginaria. Next base: position 1,476,899 of record OW029932.1, read on the forward strand.
TATTGACCGCTTTCGGCTTAGAAAACCTTTGCTGCGTAACCTAGTAAAAAGAATACCTAGGTCTAAGCGTGGTCACCAACTCTTCTGAAGGAATTTAGCGTTGTGGCCGAATATGGAGTATGTAGACCTAGAAGGTACCTACTTCTTCACTCTGGCCGCCTTAAGATACATCGCTGAATCGTTGTTGCTATCGACCAAACAATACCAATAACGAGTCTATAACGAGACATTTGACCCATGGTAGTAGCGATTTTTCTAAATGTGTACGCTCTTTTCACCACACTACGCATACAAAATACTACAAAAATACGGTGGAGGAGCGTGCACATTTAGAATCAAAGATCTCTACTTAGTTGTAAATGCTGCACTCGGTCACCCATCTAGAAACTGACTTTGTGTGCATCAGATCTGCATTTGATTTCCTCCTGCCCATATTTCTATCGGACTGCCAGAGCCGGCATTAAAAATCGACACCCCTTTATGGTTAATATTCCGAAAATCCGTACGAAGCGCTTAGATTCCACATTTATTGTGCTAATTACTAGTCTGTGGAATTCGCTGCCTGAATGGGTATTCCCCGATAGTTACAATCAGGGTGTCTTCAAATCACGAGTGAATCTGTTTCTTCTAGGCAAGCGTGCTCCGTCGTAGATAGCTTCATCGCTTTACATCAGGCGATTTGGAGGCCAAGCGCAAGCCTATTATAATATCATAATCATCATCATCATCATCAACCATTTCCCACCCACTGCTGGGTATAGGTCTCCTATTCAGCGCGCCAACTTTTCCGGTCCTGTGCTAGTTTTGTCCACTGCTTTTCTGCTGTCTTAACAATGTCGTCCGACCAGCGGGCTGGTGGACTGCCCGTTAATTTTATTTTATTATAATAACTAGCGACCCACTCACGTGCGAAGCCGGAGCGGGTCGCTAGTTATACACATAAACGTTCTTTGAAAATGTATCTAACTGATGGTGAAAACCGCATCAAAATCCTTTGCGTGGTGTAGGAGGAGTTAGCAGCCATACAAACATACAGACAGACAGACGCGGAAAACGACTTCAATTTATACTACGTTCTTTGCAAATGTATCTAAAGGTACGGACAGACGTGCTCATTACTAGCACAAAATCATGCTTTTATTGAGCAAGTGCTCATTAGTAGCACGTGTGTAATGTAATGAGCATGCTTTTATTGAGCAAGTGCTCATTAGTAGCACGTGTGTAATGTAATGAGCATGCTACCCGAGGCGCGGGTAGGGGGGGCGTGATCCGAGCACGTCTGAATATGTTTGCTCTTGCTTTGAGCATGCCTATTTAGGAGTATGCTTTAAAACAAGCATGCTTATTTCTGGCAAATGTGAACAGTTTGCAGAGCATGCTAATTTTAAGCAAGCTTATTAGCATGCTTTTTTTTGAGCACGTCTGTCAGTACCTTAACTGGTGGTGATGTGATCTTTTAAATCCTAGTCAAGCTACGAGTGCTATTTTTTTATTAATAATTGAATTCATCAAATGTTCATCATCTATCAGCTGATTCATTGTCTGAGTCATTGAAATGCTTGGATCATGAGTCAATTATCATCTGCGACAGAGATGAGACGATTAAGTTTTTTTTTTTTTTTTTTTTTTAAATATTCGGGACAATTTTGCACACACTGTCATCTGACCCCAAACTAAGCAAAGCTTGTGATATGGCTGCCAGAGACTGATATACATACATATATAGGTTTAAATACATACTTAAATAGATATTAACACCCAGATATAGAACAAACACAAATGTTCATCACACAAATGTTTGTCCTAGGTGGGAATCGAACCCACGCCCCTAAGCTCAGAAGGCAGGTTCTCTACCAACTGGACCAACGGGCTATCTAAAACTATTACGAAGTGCACACGTCAGGCTGGTTCAGCAATGTAGAGGATGACAAGCACTGTGCTGTCAAGCGAGCGTCTCTATGGGACGGAAGACGCGACGGAACGGTCGATGCCCGGTTGAAATCCCAGACACCATCGAAGATAACGAGTCTAGAAAGACCAATGCAAAATTAAAGTAGTCTGTTAACAAAGACAGCCTAGGGGGTTTAGACAAGACCAATTTTCTGTTAGCGTTAAAGCCTGCGGAAAGATGAAATTGTATGAAAATTACATTAGCTTGAGATAACATCTCTCACATCAAATCCGAAACGTGGATATTCGCCAAAAAACCAGAGTCACCGACATAGCTGTTAAAATTTGCAAGTTGAAGTGGCAATGGGCAGGCCACATCGCTCGAAGAACCGATAACCGATGGGGAAAAAAGGTTCTGGAGTGGAGACCACGAACCGGAAGACGCAGCGTAGGGAGGCCTCCCACTAGATGGACCGACGACATTGTAAGAGTCGCGGGCATCTAGTGGATGCAAAAGGCAGGCTGTCGTTCAGTGTGGAGGTTAAAGGGGGAGGCCTATGTTCAGCAGTGGACGTCTTCTGGCTGATGATGATGATGATGAACATCTCTCAAGCTAATGTCATTGTCAATGTCATTTTCATACAATTTAATCTTTCCGCAGGCGTTATAACTCTAACAAAAGTGGGTCTTGTCTAACCCCCTAGAACAGAATGAAGAGTGCCTCTTTGAAATATAAAAGCACATTTATTTTGTATCACAATTGTTACTTGAAAAATATAGTTACGTGAGTGGATAGGTTTCTTCAAAGGCAAGCGTGCAACACTTTCGTTCAAGTAACCTTTACAAAAAATACTAAATCAAAATCGGTTTAGCCATTAAGGAGCTACGATGCCACAGACCCGGACCCGGGAATAATAATATCTTAAAACTGCGACCAGAACCACCGGAGAATGGGCAGTGGGCAGCAGTGTCTTATTAGTACACGGTGAACGTACTGCGATCCACAAGACGCCTGCCAAGCGCGGGGATTAAGGTACGGACAGACGTGCTCATTACTAGCACAAAAACATGCATTTATTGAGCAAGTGCCCATTAGTAGCACGTGTGTAATGTAATGAGCATGCTTATTTAGAGCGTGCTCAAAAATCAAACGACGTTTGATTTTCGAGCATGCTACTGAGGCGCGGGTAGGGTAGCGCGGTAGGGGGGGCGTGATCCGAGCACGTCTGAACATGTTTGCTCTTGCTTTGAGCATGCCTATTTAGGAGTATGCTTTAAAACAAGCATGCTTATTTCTGGCAAATGTGAACAGTTTGCAGAGCATGCTAATTTTAAGCAAGCTTATTAGCATGTTTTTTTTGAGCACGTCTGTCCGTACCTTTATGGCAACACCCCTCTTTAAGAGGGAGGCCTTTGTCCAGCAGTGGACGTTTGATGGCTGCTGATGTGTGTGTTAAAACATGGTTACAAAAAGTCTAAATCTTGCATCAGAAAATTATGTGGTAGGGATCAATTTTTTCTTTCGCTCTTCGTTTATTTCCTTCTTGGCGTATGTTTCAGAGGTTATTTATACTTAGTGTCGATGAAATATGACGTACAATTGCAATTTGCAAGTGCGCGCTGCCACATCCAGTCGCGAATGCTGTCGCCATATTTATTTATTTAGGCGCGGGTCAGCAACCGGCCGTCGCACCGGTCTGACGCCGGCCGACCTTCACCCCGCAGTCGCCAAGGTCGATTTTACAGGAAACGCTTATTATATTCTGTGGTTTACTAAGAACAAGAGGTTTGTCACTTTGCAATCAATGTTTGACAAGTAAGTATGTACAATATTACACCATGATACAAGTGACTTGCTCGTCTCGTCACTCAATTGCTACGGCCAGGGGCCTTACGGACAACTGCTATTGCGGCACCTAATCCGCTCAGTTGGAAAATCACGTGAACGAGAACCTTATCGCGCCCAGATACGGTTTGCGGTCGCGTGATTTTCCAACTGAGCGGATTAGGTGCCGCCGTAAGGCCCCTGGCCGTCGGTTACCATCAGGTGAGTTGGTGGATAATCGTAGACTTATTTGAGGAAAAAAAGTTGACAATGTAAAATGGCAACAGCCGAAATTTATACTCCTTACACATCAAATTAAAGGATATTAAAACAAAAATTTACACAGACAAAATAAGATAAGAAGACATATACATTTCAATAAAATCTATTATTTAGGCAGGTGGCCTTATCGCTTAAAGCGATCTCTTCCAGGCAACCGTGTACGGAAAGGAATTACATTAAGAATATTACTGTTTTTTTTTTTTTTTCAGTTTTCTAGTACTTTGTAGAATGTTCTTACGGAAAGAAAAAATTTAAAATGTTGCGCAGAAAAAAGGGAAATTTCAGAAAACTTAACGACGATTTAAACTATTTATATTAACACTTCTAAGACAGGACAACGTTTGTCAGATCAGCTAGTACTAGATAAACATGACTAAACTGTTTTAAACTATCACGGTTGTTCACTAAAGTTATATGATTATTTACGGGATATTTACCGTAAGGTAAATATAAGGTTGTGGAATGAGCTCCCGATATTTCGGCGCAGTTACATGCACCATGTTCACGGGAAGACTCAAGATCTTGAGTCTTCCCGTGAACATGGCGCACCACGGTAAATATCCCGTAAATAATCATATAACTTTAGTAAACTGTTTTAACCTTAGATTAAGATCGAACATAACTTTCCTCTATTATATATTACCTGCTTTGTGAATAGCTTTAGTAAATTCGTTTAATATTAACAAAATTGTATGTTTAACAAAAGTCACGGACCCCGGCGTCGTGGAGTATAAAACGAAAATTGACAAATGTGTGGACGTGTTTTTCCTAGAAGTCAGTAGGTATGGTGCAGTCATCGGTGGATGCAGTCTGATCCGGTCATCGGCCTTCACCCAGCCGCCGTGCGTTGGGCAGACTTGAACGCCGGCCAGGGCGCGACATGTTCCTGGAACTCTGTTTATACAGGCTGAGTGACGAGTCCTAGCGTCAGAAAGAAGCCAGGGCCCCGATCCTACTAAACCAATTGTTTTTAAATTGTAATTGTTTTTTTTTTTTTTTATAAATTGCCTCAAAATTGACAATTTTTAATTTTTTTATACTATGTATCATAAGGGTCAATAGCCCCGAATATTCCAAAATTTTTTTTTTTTTTTTCAAAATCAAATAAAACATGTTTAAAGATCGAACGAAGAGAGGTCTCAGATTTTAAGTCGGCATTTCTGCGTGCATGGTTTGTTCGACGAAAACATGAGTATCGTTGATCCGATGTTTATGAAACTATGTAGGCAAGTAGTTCATTTCAATACAATGTTTATTTTCGCACATGGGGAAATCGATTGAGGGATTTCGCAGATTTATAGGTCGCAAGATCACAGTTCGGAGCGAGCTGTGGCTACTAAATAAACAATGATTGTACAGTTTCTATATATTTTTTTTTTATTAACCTATATTGTCCCACTTCTGGGCAAAGGTCTCCTCCATTTCTTTCCAGACAGTGCGATCACCCGCCAGACTTAACTATACCTGGAACGTGTCGAGGTCATCGCGCCAGCGTTTACTCAGCCTGCCTTGGCTCCTTCGTCCGTTTTCAGGCACCCACTGTGTGATCCTCTGGGCCTATCTATAAGGGTGCATCCTGGCCACGTGTTCCGCCCAACCCCCCTTTAATTTGGCAGCGTTGATGCCAACATTAGCGATTCCCGTAATTAAACGCAGCGTCGTGTTTCGGACTCGGTCTGTCCTTTTGATTCTTAGGACGCTGCGCTCCTAAGAATTCGTCGTAACTTCGTCTTTTTATAATTTTTATTTATTAAATCTATCTATTTTTAATATTTATTGAGTCAGTTTATCTCGTCAAAACAAACCGTCTAAGTGCGAGTCGGGCTCGCTTATTGAGGGTTCCGTACCACCACAAAATACAATAATTATCAATATAAAAAACCAACTTCAAAGTAAGTAAATTATGCAATTTCGATTCGGTGAAACAAATGATAAGGTCGTCCAAGTAACCAATTTACCAGTTGTGGTAATAATGATATACCTTCATACCTTGATAATGAACAGAATTTTATCACCGACTCCCTTTATCCCTTTATTATCTATACTATCTATCTATAATAATAATATTATAAGGAGGAAAGATTTGAATGTTTGTTTGTTTGTTTGCATTGAATAGGCTCCGAAACTCATTATCATCATCATCAGCCAGAAGACGTCCACTGCTGAACATAGGCCTCCCCCTTTAACCTCCACACTGAACGACAGCCTGCCTTTTGCATCCACTGGATGCCCGCGACTCTCACAATGTCGTCGGTCCATCTAGTAGAAGGCCTCCCTACGCTGCGTCTTCCGGTCTGGCTCCGAAACTACTGAACCGATTTGAAAAATTCTTTCACTGTTGGGATGCTGCACTATCCCCGGTTGACATAGGCTATATATCCCGGCTTCGCCCGTGCGAAGCAGGGACAGCCTACTAGTTTATTATATTTTGATATTATACTTTAGAGTGTGTACTATAATCATGACAAGTTTAACGCTTGTACGTATTACCGTTTTTGTATTAGAGCAACTACAAAAATACGTAAAAAAATATACGTTTGTTGTATGGGACTTCCATTTTGTTAAAGTAACATAACATATTCTGTGAAAATTTCAACTGACTATCTATTACGGTTCGAAAAATACAGTCGTTAATAGGTAGGACGGACAGACAGACAACGTTGCCCTAGTAATAGGGAGTTTTTAACCTTTGGATACTGAACCTGCACCAGCTTGGGGCGTTGGAGTCTATTGAGAAACGTACCAAGCGACTCATCAGAAATTAATCCCTGGTTCAGACTAAGCTTCTTAGTCTCGAGCATCGGTGTAAAGTTGCTAGTCTATCGGTTTTTTATCGGATACATTTCGGAGAGTGTGCATCAGATCTGCATGATTTAATTCCCTCCTGCCCATTTTTCTATCGGACCGCCAGGGCGGGCACATAAAATCGACATCGCTTTATGGTTGATATTCCGAGAACCCGTACGAAGCACTTTGATTCCACATTTATTGTGCGAAGTGCTAGTCTGTGGAATTCGCTGCCTGAATGGGTTTTCCCCGTCATTTACAATCTGGGTGTCTTCAAGTCGAGAATGAATTGGTTTCTTCTAGGCAAGCGTGCTCCATCGTAGACCGCATCGGACGAGATAGCAGCCAAGCGCAAGCCAATCTACTATAAATAAACCTTTAAAAACAGAATAATATCACAGTCATGCGTTTCTAAATATTGTGATTCGCGTTTACTCCGAATTTATTATAAAAATCACGTAGGTATTTTTATTCGGATACATTGTGCAGTTTTTTCTCGATAAAGATAAATATTCACGGATGACATATTCAGTTCATGACATCATTATTTTTGGAGGAATTTGTGATAATAACGTGTATATTTATTTTAATGATAACATTACACATAATTACTGTAGATTACATGTAATTACTTTATAGGTTTTTTAACTTTGACTCTAGTTATCTTGTCTTTTTAAATACCTAAATAAAATTAACTCACTAGATTTTTTAATAGATGCAGAAATGTCTCTATAGTAAAATTAAACTGATATTATTATCAATTTATTTATTATTAATGTCGACTGTAACACAGGTCTTCCTAGAACAGCTGCTGATGAGGAACCTACAGAAAGGTGGAAAAACAATGTTAAGAAAAGAAAAAAGAAAAGTTGCTGTTAAAGAAAAGTGTTAAGTGGGCGTGGTTTTCACATATTTTATTTATATGACACGGGAATTACTCACGTATGTTTATGCCGGTTACTTCAGTGCAAAGCGAGACGCAGCCGCGTGCGCGCATTCACCTTAAAACGACCGTCGAATGCGGGTTGAAACTATAATAATCGGTGTAACCGGCTTAATCTTACGTACGAGTAATTACCGTGTCATAAAAATAAAATTACAATCTAATCATCGAGATACAATACATTAAGAGTCACAATCGTGCCAAAAAATCGTCCGAACAAAAACTCGGCGCACGCTATGATTTGCGCAGACTTTTTGGTTAGTTACAAGATATCCGACTACAACGCCGCGCGATGTTAGAGCTACGATGACATAGCGGACAACTAACGTTGAACACTATGCAAGCGACATAACGTCTAAATTGGAGTAAATGTTGCATTGTGAACTTTATAATTGATACAATGTGCGTACAATGACGCTCGGACATTTGCTGCTGTTTTTCCTGAGAGATTGTGACTCTAAGAATTGTATCTCAATGAATCTAATTCGTAGCCATCCAGTGGATGCAAACGGCAGGTTGTCTTTCAGTGTGGAGGTTAAAGGGGGAGGCCTATGTTCAGCAGTGGACGTCGTCTGGCTGATGATGATGATGATGAATCTAATTCAAAAAGTCAAATTTGATAGTGTGTCAAATTTGTATAATTATTAAAGTTATATGATTATTGACGGGATATTTACCGTGGTACGGTTGTGGAATGAGCTCCCGATATTTCGACGCAGTTACATGCACCATGTTCACGGGAAGACTGAATATTGCGGGTGGTTGGTCAAACAGACTTTAGTGAACAACCGTGATAGTTTAAAACAGTGTTTTGTATATTTCATCATCATCATCATCAGCCAGAAGACGTCCACTGCTGAACATAGGCCTCCCCCTTTAACCTCCACACTGAACGACAGCCTGCCTTTTGCATCCACTGGATGCCCGCGACTCTCACAATGTCGTCGGTCCATCTAGTGGGAGGCCTCCCTACGCTGCGTCTTCCGGTTCGTGGTCTCCACTCCAGAACCTTTCTTCCCCATCGGTTATCGGTTCTTCGAGCGATGTGGCCTGCCCATTGCCACTTCAACTTGCAAATTTTAACAGCTATGTCGGTGACTCTAGTTCTTTGGCGAATATCCACGTTTCGGATTTTATCGCGCAAAGAAACTCCAACTTTGTATATTTATGTGTTGTAATTATGAATAGTAGAAATAAAGGCTATATTTATTTCAGTTTATATCTTTGCAATTAACCTTGAACTTCATGTATAATTTAAGTTTTTAGTTTTCAATGTCTGTTTCCAATTTTCGCTAACACTGTAACAGTTAATAGCCACAACAATTTGAACTGAAGCCAGAGCACGTCATCTTCCAAGAAGTAGAATCAACTACCGAAATACTTTCTCGGTACATTCTTGAACTTTGTCACTGCACAAAAACGAAAAATTTCTTCGCAAACTGTTGAAATGGCTTAAAAGTTTACTGTGATAAGATACTCGAGCGCAGAAGTTAGAATGACAAGATCTGACGTGATGATTTGATGATTAATTTCAAAGCAAGTGGTTAGAAATCTTCCGTCATTCAGTTTACGCAGAGATGGGTAATTTTTTTTTCCTCAACTCTGGGAAATTGATATATTACTGGGGTTTTGTACTGGTTTCCTATACTTTACGTGATTGTGTGAGTCAGTAGATATGGCGTGATGGCATGACTCAAAAGTGGGAGTTTCTAGTAGCGGTAGTTAGTCTGGGTCTGTTATATATATTGTATGGCCTATTTTTATTCAATTGCCAGTATAATTACTGGCAAGTAAATGACGTGTCTCTGGCTCAACGCATAAGCATTGCCATTCAACGTGGTAATGCCGCCAGCATGCTGGGTACGCTGCCAACTGGTAGTGGGCTTGAGCATTTGGATTGTCTTTAGACCTTCAACGGTCTATGGGCAGTCTAACTTATTTGTAGTTTTAGTTTTAGCTTGTATTTTGTTTAGTTAATAAAGGCACTTGCCCACTAATACTAAATTACAGTTTTCTTAACAGCATGACTTTTTCAAGTACTTTCTTAGTAAAACACTGTTTTAAACTATCACGGCTGTTCACTAAATCAACCACAAGTAATACAATACCCGGATAAACTAACATCAGGAGGTCATTCCACAACCTTACCACGGTAAATATCCCGTAAATAATCATATAACTTTACTTTCTTAATATTTTAAATTGAATAATTGGCATACGGGCCACCTGATGGTAAGTGGTCACCACTAGACACCTGCAATACCCAAGGCAAGACACCTTTATTAGTTTTCTTCTATTAAGCACATAGGGTTACGCCATCACTTGAAATTTGTCATTGTAAACTCTTCAAACCGAATTCTAATTTCTTTATTGTCTAACTTTTGTTCTGTTTTTTATGCCATGTTTTTTTTATTTTATTTTTTATTTGTTATGTAATGAATGTATAATTTTAAGAAACTCACCTTAGGTCAAATGAAGAGGTGGCCTTTATAAGCTTGCATTCATTAAGATCTTCAAACCGTAAAAATCTTTGTCAAAAATACGATCGAATTTAGTTCCTTTTTTAAAGTCGAGAATTTCTTTCTAGTCTGACCGACACATGACCACAATCTGAAATAAAGCCAGATATTTTTCTAAAGCTTGCATTCATTAAGATTTTTAAAACCATAAAAATCTTCGTCAAAAAACTACGATCGCATTTAGTAAGTTCCTTTTTTGAAGTAGAGACATTCTTCCTAGTATGACCGACACATGACTTTTTGTTTTACATTAAACATCACAATCTGAGATGAACCCGGTTATTTTTCTAAAGCTTGCATTCATTAAGATCCTCAAAACCTCAAAAAGCTTCGTCAAAAATACGATCGAATTAGTAAGTTCCTTTTTTCAAGTCGATAATTTCTTTCTATAGTCTGACCGACACATGAATTTTTTTTTCTCTTACATCAACCATTACAATTTGAGATGAACCCAGTTATTTTTCAAAAAATTGCATTCATTAAATCTTAAAAACCTTAAAAATCTTCGTCAAAAAATACGATCGAATGAGTCAGTCGAGAAATTCTTCCTAGTCTGATAGACACATGACTTTTTTGTCTTACAAAAAACATCACAATCTAAGATGAACCCAGCTATTTTTCTAAATATATATTAATTAATATATATATATTAATATATTAATTAATATATTAATATATTTATTATAATATATATATATATATATATATATATATATATATATTAATATATCAATATATATTCTAATTATATTTTTTGTATTTTGTGTAATATGTTTCATGTTTAGGTTTGAATATTTGTAAAATTGCTTTATCGTTTGTTTTTATATGTATTATATTGTGTATTATGTTTTTATGTGTCTTACATTGCACATCTGCTGTCTGACGTGCGTGACGTCACCTGTCGGTTCCAACGGAAGACCAGCGCTGGTTGTTCACAACCAGCATTACGCTGAGTTGGCACCGGCATGTGACAGAAACTATTTTCTTTTATTGTGTTTAACTCGTAATGTCCTTATATCTTTGTTTCTGTCATAAATAAATATTTTTCTTTCTTTCTTTCTTTCTTAAAAATTGCATTCATTAAATCTTAAAAACCTTAAAAATCTTCGTCAAAAAATACGATCGAATTAGTAAGTTTCTTTTTTCAAGTCGAGAATTTCTTTCTATAGACTGACCGACACATGACTTTTTTGTCTTACATCAACCATCACAATTTGAGATGAACCCGGTTATTTTTTCACGCCAATCGTTTCTTTCAACATTCAACTATAAATAAACTCCAAATCATACTAGTTACACATTTACTTACTTTTCTTGCCCTTCACGCCAATCAGTCTTCACTATTCACACAAACCGAGCCAAATACACACTTTACACTAATACGTAAAAAATTTGCTGTTTGTTTGTAATGTTTTCAAGACTAAATACAAAACACAAAATCATTTATTCGGGAATAATTTATGAAATGAAGCTATAGTAATGATCACAGAGGCTCCTGAGCTAGTCGGATACTGTGTGACAGGAGCCAATGGCTTCTTCTATTAATGATATTGATTAATGTTATGGCTTTTCCTATTTGATAGCCCGTTGGTCTAGTTGGTAGTTAATCTACCTTCTGAGCTTGGGGGCGTGGGTTCGATTCCCACCTAGGACAAACATTTGTGTGATAAACATTTGTGTTTGTTCTATATCTGGTTGTTAATATCTATTAAAGTATGTATTTAAAAAACTATATATGTATGTATATCAGTCTCTGGCAGCCATGTCACAAGCTTTGCTTAGTTTGGGGTCAGATGACCGTGTGTGCAAAAAAAATGTCCCGAATATTTATTATAATTATGTATTATTTAATGTATCAATTTTATTAATTATACCAAAACAGCAATATAGCATTTTAACATTAAGTAAAAAATATTCAAAAGTAATTAAAAATTTTGATTACTATGCCAATAACTAGCCAAAAGAAAAAATAATAATAATAAGATAAAATTATTTTTAAACCATTAAATGCAACAGTCTACGCTATACTATGCGCAGTTCGTGTGAGTATGTGTGTGTGTGTATGTGTGGACGTGCCAAATGAAAATCAAAAATAAAAATCCTCCAGCATTATCTTCAATGTCCTTGTAGTCATACTCCTTGAGCCGCTTCAAAATAGTATTTTTAAGTTCTCTATCGGTGAGTTGGTGAACCTCGATGAACCTCAGATAGACAAACAAGGGATATATTATGCCTTAGTACAAATTACCAATCATGTTCAGATGTCGCCATTTTTCCAATTTTTTTTACTAGCTCACATGCAAAGGAATAGGGCGGCAAGGTTGTCTGCAGGGTGAGCCTGATTTACCGCTGAACCGATTTTCATGAAATTTGGCAAGGAATTAGAATTTATTAAGAGAATGGAAGCAAAATAATTTTCATACCAAATTTTAATAGCTGACAGGATAGGCGTTTGACTACAGCTCACTTGATCTTAAGTGACGGTGTGATCGAAGATGGTAATCACTTTTCAGGCAGCGTTCGGTAAATTGCGTGACATCTTCTCGTCCAAGATACCACAGTGCCTAAAGACAAGGGTCTTTGATCAGTGTCTGTTGCCAATGATGACCTATGGTATTGAGACGTGGTCCTTATGCTCAGGGTTCTTTGACCTTTGCTACCTTAGTGTAGTTGAAATAAGCGACTAAAATATATTAAAATATCGGGAATAACCGCAAGGCTCAGCTAGTTGTCCATGATTTGGCATCCAGCCAATACCTCACACACAAACTTTTTTTTCCAATAGCCCCATTTTGTCATTATGGTCAGCATTATTGGCACCTGCTAATGGCACGGTTGCATATGACCTTGGGTACCCCATTGGGGACACCAAGCCTTTTGCCAACGTTGGGTGGCAAAACCTTGACCTGGTAGTAAGGTCATTGCAAGAGGCATGGAAAATTGAGTGAATAAAGAAAAGCATTGTCTTTCGTTAATAATTATTCCATACATTTTTGCATTGGGTTACGTTGCACTTATGAATAAAATTTCAATGATTGTTCACATACTTACGGCCAAAGATTGGAACAATCTGCCAGCTTCCTTATTTCCTGAGAGATATAACCTGGGCCTTTTCAAGGCCAGAGTTAATAGGTATCTTCTAGGTCTGCATGCTTCATCTTCAACCACATCGTCGCTTACCAACAGGCGAGTTGGTGGTCAAACGCGAAATTATCCGCGTTAAAAAAAAAAAAACTTACCCATGCTAATTATTTTTTGTCGATATAGATGACAGAAGATAGAGAGACAGAGAGAGTGATGATAGAGTTTTTTGTGATTTTTGTTGATGATGGTGGTTGCAAAGGCGGATCCAGGATTTTTTTCACAAAGGGCGAACGGGCAAAAAATTTGCAATTCCAGCCAGAAATAGACAAGAGTTTCTCACGTTCTTTCTGTTATTTAATTCATATAATAATAATATTTTAACAACTCAGATAATTTGTTTTGCTTCTAAGTATGTACTGTGATGGAATCTGTAACAAGTGTGAAAGCACAGTACACAAAAATACCGCCCTTAAATCCGCCCTTGGGTGGTTGCGAGTGGGGAAGGAGGGAGGGGGGGGGGTTAAATTCTATCCCCTAAATGCCTTGACTGATTTTGATATGATTGGTATCGTTAGAATCCTTGCATTATCATGAGTGTCTATATTTTTTAAGTGAGATAGTACGACTATGGCACAGAAATGAAACCAGACTCGAATATTCTATACTACAACATGGAAAAGCCTTCAGAGTCTTAAAAGGCAATTAAGACTTTTCAGGTGATATGGTGGTCAAACACAAGTCTATTATTTATAAAAAAAAGGTCAGCAACGTATTTGTGATGCCTCTGGTGTTATAGGCAACGGTGACAGCTAACAATCAGACAGTACATCTGCTTGTTTGACAACATGGCATGAAAAAAAATCTCCTAAAAAATTAGATCAAATGTATTCGTCATCATCATCATTAGCCAGAAGTCATCCACTGCTGAACATAAGCCTCCACAATGAACGACAGCATGCCATCTGCATCCACTGGATGCCCCCGACTCTCACGATGTCGCCGGTCCATCTAGTGGGAGGTCTACCTACGCTGCGTCTTCCGGTTCATAGTCTCCACTAAAAACCTTTCTTCTCCATCGGCTATCGGTTCTTTGAGCGATGTGGCCTGCCCATTGCCTATTCAACTTGCTAATTTCAATACTTATGTCGGTGTCTCTGGTTCTTTTGCGAATATCGATGTTCTGGATTCAATCGTGCAAAGAAACTCCGAGCATATCTCTCTCTGCATTGCCCGCTGTGTGCCTAACTCAATATTTTTCCAAAAGGCAACATTCAAATTTATGGTCATCGCTTAAAACTCGTTGATCAAACTCTAAAAATATATAACAATACTATAAAATATTCAGAAGTTTATTAGAAATAGCCATTAGAGTAACGACGCTACGCGACATAAAAATTGTGTATATATTTGGGCACTTGTGTTTGTTATTTTTTGTTCGAATTTGTGACGCTTCTCCTTGGGCATGTTATGTTTCAGGTAAACGTTTCGAAATAATGTTGATCCGTCTCCAGGTTCTTGGCTTCAGCCATCTATTGTATTCTCAGAACAAAATATAACCGACTGACTTTTTTGATCTCTCTTCAAAGGTGACAAATTAGTTTCGACATTTTCTCTGAACTCTTTCCTTTGATCGCGTTTAGGTCTCAGTGATGTTCCTAAAATAAAATTGTTTTACCTTTTTGTACCCGGTTGGTTTTATTGTGGATTTAGTTTCTTTTCAAATTAAGATGTACCTAAGGCGTAGTAAAGTTAAAGAAAAAAATACGAAATGAACCGGCCAAGTGCGAGTCAGGCTCGCGCAAGGTTGTCCAAGTAAGCGAATTACCAGTTATCCTTCCAATCGTTGGAGTAATTCGCTCGAGTATAATAACTTGGTAATGAACAGAATTTGTCACCGACTCACACTTAGCCATTATTTATTGTTATACTTTAGAGTGTCATCATCATCATCATCATCATAATCAGCCAGAAGACGTCCACTGCTGAACATAGGCCTCCCCCTTTAACCTCCACACTGAACGACAGCCTGCCTTTTGCATCCACTGGATGCCCGCGACTCTCAAAATGTCGTCGGTCCATCTAGTGGGAGGCCTCCCACTTTAGAGCCACTTTAGTGTGTGTACTATACTAATTCCAAGTTTAAAGCTTATTCGTATTATCGTTTTTACATTAGAGCTAATACAAAAATACGTTAAAAAATAATTTTGTTGTATGGGAGGACCCCCTTTTCGTTTTTAGTTTTTTATAGTTTTTAGGGTTGCGTACCTCAAAAGGAAAAAACGGAACCCTTATAGGATTACTTCGTTGTCCGTATGTCTGCCTGTCTATCTGTCAAGCCCCTTTTTCTCAAAAACGCGTAAATGTATCGCATTGAAATTTATATTAAATACTTGGGACTACGGTTTCTTTTGGCTGTAAAAAAATTAAATTTATAAGTCGACGCAATCAAAAGATATGAACGTTTATGTCGCATATTTTGCGATTTCATAGGGGAATCAAAACCTATAGGGCTGTACTTCCCGTTGACCTAGAATTATTAATTTTGGCAAGAGGCAAGGTCTTACTGCACATATAAAGGAATAAATCTGAAAGTTGTAAATTTGTAGTTATATCATATAAAAAAATGTTTTACAATTACAAACTTACATTTTGTAGTTGTTATGTATAGAAGAACCTTATTGTCAACTACAAAGTTTAATACTCAATACTCAATCATTTATTGCATAATTATTATGAAGTTCACATACAGATGTTAGGTAGCATGTTTAAATTAGGTAATACATAACAATAACCCTGATTGGGTATGGCAATATAGTGCGGAGCGGATCGATTTATTCCATAATTGATTTGTCTTCTAAATACTCGTTTAAGCTATAGTAACATTTTGCTAGCAATATGTTTTTTAAGGTTATGTCAAATTTATTTTCATTTTCAGTTAAGTTTGTCTTTCAATATTTCAACTTCTATTAGTTTTTTTTGGACTTGCGCTCTGAGTGTTCCGTCCAACGGAACCCTCAGAATACGAGTCCTACTCGTACTTGTCCGGTTTTTTTAGTTAATCCGCAACGTAACGTTACATATTCTGTCACTGAATGGCAACAGTGCGAGACTGGGACCGATGGCGTTCTCTTGTTTCGAAGGCCAAGAGCCACATCAGATTGCTGCGCCAGCAGAGTAAGTAGGTATCTCAGGCAGCCTAGCGCAGTGCATTGCTGCGTCAGGTTTTGAACTATTAAGGGCCCTGTATACCCTCTGCAGCTCTCTCGCTCGCACATTTTCACATTATTGAAGATATAAAATCAATGAGTGTGAATTTCCAAAAAGTAACATAATCATGTCTTGGTGTCTATCGTAACATTACAAACATAGAAAATGTTTGTTTCGATATCTTGTAATTTGACGGAATAACATGACACGAAAAATAAAAATCACTTGTTACCATTTTACTGTGTCAAATTAAAATATATCAAATTGACAATTTCTTTGTTTGTAATGTTGCGATAGACACCAAGACATGATTTTGTTACTTTTTGGAAATTCACACTCATTGATTTTATATCTTCAATAATGTGAAAATGTGCGAGCGAGAGAGCTGCAGAGGGTATACAGGCTCCTTCGAGGTGGCACTGCACTGCAATAGGCAAGTGCGACGTTTATAGGCGAGCGACTTGCTCATCTTATCACTTCGTAGCATAAAGAAGTAGGTACAAAAGCTGTTTATGCTATCTACTTGATTGTGGTTTCAGTACTTACTTATTATAGGTACTTGCGGTCTGTCTGTTTTTCATCCTGCGTTCAAGTGAGTCATAATATGGACTGATTGCTACTGTTCACAGTTCAGTTCCTATGCGATCATCCTGTAGCAGACGGGGCAAAGGGCCTTTAGTTCTATTTAATGGAATCAAGCTTCTTATTTAAATCCTTTTTATCACGTTTTTAGGTTCTGTTCCCAAAGGGTAAAAACGGTACCCAATAAGACAGGCAATCTAGGCTTAGTAATAACTAAGCCTACATTGACAATAGACATTTATTTTTTTATGGAAAAAAAAACATTTTTAAGAATTAATAGAAATTTATTCAATAAAAATTACAAGTAAAATAAAAACTATCTCAAATTTAAATTTATAACTAAAACTAATCTAAAACTAAAATTAATTAATAGAAATAAATACACACATTACAAATTGTTTTCCTCCACAAACCGGTTCCAACTCAGCATAATGCTGGTTGCGAACAACCAGCGCTGGTCTTCCGTTGGAGCTGCCGGTGACGTCACCCATGGCCAACATTACACCCAACAGTACACGACAAATTGAATAATAATATAGGAACAACAACACATAATACATAACAAACTAACATTTAATATAAACAAACCATAACATAAATACATAATACTAATAAGGTAATTCGCACTATCTCAATAAAAAATAAATATGATACTAATTAAAAGAAGAAATTTAGACATTTACTCGGACATGAAATAAAAAACACAAAGGTAAGACCCTATATAGCACTGGTGTCTATCAATAAAAGTGCTTCGCTTTTTTGGTGCTCAAAAATAAATCTTTTAAGCTTAAGCTTAAATGAATGTAAACTATGCAGGTTCCTTATTGGCGGCGGAATATTGTTCCAACACTTGGTGGCAGCGTATCTGAAACTTCCTCTGAACGCGGCAGAGCTGTGCCGCTCCGTCACGAGCTGAGTCGAGCACTGCGGACACTCGAGGGACTTTCGACTCGCTCTCCACGACAACTTATCGTTGCCTGTCCGTCCGTATGTCTGTCTGTCCTACCTTTAAACGGCTGTATCTCTCGAACTGTAATATATAGCCAGTTGAAATTTTCACAGAATATGTATTCTTACGGCGGATTAACTAACAAATATTAAAAAAAGTCTAAAGTAAAAACGAAAGGAGGGTGGGGGGTCCCCATACAACAAACGTATTTTTTTACGTGTTTTTTGTATCCCGTTTTTGGCCTTTGGGTACGGAACCCTAAAAAGTAGGTGAAACACGGAGACGAACACGAACTATAATTTGTACTGAGACAGATTTCCCTTGCTTGTCTGGTGTTAACCTAATTTGAAAGAAAGAGATTAAATTTTGTTCGACACCTTTACAAAAACTTATATCTAAATGATACAATCAGTGTCGAATCAGGGTCCGTCTCGGCATTAATGCTGAAAGTCAAGGACTATCAGCGCTGGTTTTCAGACGAACCTAGACGTAACACTTAACACAAACTTACATTAAAAACGAAAAGTATCTATATGCAATTTAAACAAATAGGACATGGGAAATATGATAGGATACAAAATATGTATACTAAAATTACAGTACTATAATTTTACTAAAGTTATATGATTATTTACGGGATGTTTACCGTGGTAAAGGTTGTGGAATGAACTCCCGATATTTCGGCGCAGTTACATGCACCATGTTCACGGGAAGACTGGAAAATATCCCGTAAATAAGTAGTGATATAACTTTAGTGAACAACCGTGATAGTTTAAAACTGTGTTTTATAATTTTACTGTTATTTCATTTATGAATGCTATACTCATTGATCTGATGATGGAGCCAGGAGGTGGATAAAATGATAAAATCCTTGTCTCAGATAAAAAGATAATTCAAGGTCAAATCTGTCTCCATGTTAAATTTTATCCCTATTTATTCGGCCGTTACGTTGATAATTCTAACAATATCATTCTCGTAACTGAGCATGCCAAGCAAAAAAACTAACCGCGACTCGAATTTATAAGAAATTCAACAAAAACAATGGCCGGCTCGATTCTCGCTAACTATTTATTATTTAACTATTCACGGGCGGTCAAGTCAATGATCATAGTTTAAAATAAACTACGTTAGTCATCAAACATCGGGTCCCATGAAATAACGATATACATGGAAAGGTCGCACCACTATATTAGAGTGCACAAAAGTGCTGTGATTTTGCTGCTTGTATCCATAGGATTATTAGTATGGCATGTTTATAATTCGGTAGTTATTATTTATTTTTAATGCAGCTCCACGGACTCCAGGAATGGATTCCATTTTTTTTTCTTCTATGTCACTTATTTTACACTTATCTATTGCCGGATTGATGACAAGAGACAATTACGTTAAAATATTTTGGTACAGGTTTATACATCAATTTTTACAACTTACAACAACACTTACAAAACAGAAAATTTACGATAACTTAAAATATTAACTAAAAACTAAAAGTTAAAGTAGCAAAATAAATACTTTAACTAAAAGACCATTAGCGGAGGGAAAGGTCCCCAGAAAGCTGGCGGCATTGCCACATTGAATGGCAATGCTCAATTTCTGTGCGAAATATAAGCCAGCTTCTGGACAACCGACGCCTATTGTTAGTACAAGCAATTTTTTTTGTAGAAAGTATAAGATATACCTACCAGATAGATGTAGTACCTGATTTTTTATGCATTTAATATAATAAATCCAAGCAAAGCGTTGATAAAGGTGATCATTAAAATTTGTGAAATAAAATCGTACGGGTTTTTGGAACATCAACCATAAAGCGGTTATTACTTGTCTTGTTCTTCTGTATTATATGGACAGCATAACCAGTAATTTGGCCAACCACAAAATACCCACCTAGATGAGCAGTCCAATAAATTTGTCTTCAGATATCCATGGACGAATTCAATTGGAGCCTATTGTTTCGGCATTAGATACGCGGCAAGAATTTCGTTGCGAATTTACTCGGTTTGCAAAAAAGTGAGCACAGATTTTTTTTTCTTTGGTTTTTTTTTTTTTGTATGCAAGCATAGTACTGCCTTGACTTCACAGCGGTTATAACGATTATAAACGGGATATTTACCGTGATAAGGTTGTGGAACAAACTCCCCATATTTCGGCGCAGTTACATGCACCATATTCATGGGATAACTGAAACATGCGGGTGGTACAAAAAAGTTCAAAGTTTTTTTTTTTTAATATAGAATAGATCTAAGTTTGGCCACCAACTCGCCAAACTCTTTACTTGGATTTACTCGTTGGTATGCGACGGTGTGGCCGAGGATGGAACACGTTCATCATCATTTCAGCCATAAGAAGTCCACTGATGGACATCGGTCTCCCCATCGATCCCTAAAAGGGACAGTTGGAAGCGGCCTGCTTCCAGCGTTTCCCTGCGGTCTATTTTAAGTCGTCTGTCCATCTTGTGGGACGACGTCCTACGCTACGCTTACTGATCCATGGTCTCCATTCGAAAATCTTTCAGGGCCATCGGCCATCTGTTCTGGAACACGTTGAATTAGAAGAAATCTATTCTCTCTAGCCTTGGAGATGTCTAGACAAGTTCTCAAGAAACAAAGAGGACGGCAGGGAGTCGGAGAGGGGCAGACAAAACGTTCTTACTTAATAGTCTTTTGCTACGGTTACACAAATTGAAGTCCCGACAAAACTCACTCACTGTATAACTGCGTATGGCGACTGTGACCAATGTACCATGTCTCCATCCACAATCTTATCACGGTACATCATCATCATCATCAGCCAGAAGACGTCCACTGCTGAACATAGGCCTCCCCCTTTAACCTTCACACTGAACGACAGCCTGCCTTTTGTATCCACTGGATTCCCGCGACTCTCACAATGTCGTAGGTCCATCTAGTGGGAGGCCTCCCTACGCTGCGTCTTCCGGTTCGTGGTCTCCACTCCAGAACCTTTCTTCCCCATCGGTTATCGGTTCTTCGAGCGATGTGGCCTGCCCATTGCCACTTCAACTTGCAAATTTTAACAGCTATGTCGGTGACTCTGGTTCGTTGGCGAATATCCACGTTTCGGATTTTATCGCGCAAAGAAACTCCGAGCATAGCTCACGGATCACGGTACATATCCCGTTCATAATCGTTATAATTGTAATAAACAACCGTGATATTTGAAACATAAATTTGGCTTCAAATTCTGGAAGTATGTTTTACTGCAACAAATTCAAATTGAAATTAAAACTGTTTGTAAAGTTTTGCACTTGCTAGTTACCACCGAATTAGTCTACTATAATATTTTCAATCACGCGTACTATCCCTGGTTTTAACCGATGAGAAAAGGAAGAGGTTCTCTGGATGACGCGTTTTTTCCTGGGTCAAAAAATTTATGGTGTGTAGATTATTCACATCCCACATAATTGGATGGACCCTAACCAGCCCTATCTTGCCCTACCTTGGACTTTTATAGATAGGATAGGTAATTAGGTTAGGTTACTAAAGTAGGAGGAAGTAAAGTAGCCGTGGTAGCCCATTTGGGAGACCGCTAGACTTGAAAGCGTGAGATCGCGGGTTCAAACCCCGGGCCCGTACTAATGAGCTCCTTGGCGCTTATGTACGGATTTTCATACCACTGGCTTTTCGGTGAAGGAAAACATCGTGAGGAAACCTGCATGCGTACGAAGAAGGAATTCCATGGCGTATGTGAATCCACCAATCCGCACTGGGCCAGCGTGGTGGATATGGCCCAATCACCCTTTCGGGGGTAGGCTAAAAGTCCAGCAGTGGACTGTTAAAAGGCTGACTATGATGATGACGACTAAAGTAGGAAAACTACAACATGTCTGGCCAGTCTTAGATGAGTAAACGAAAGTGATATAACTACAGTGGCTAATAAACACTATCAAAACTGTTTTTACTGATTATAGACTCCTGTAACTACTGATCAATGACTGTTTTAAAAAGAGGGAAGACGCGTGACATCCAAACATTGTACCCAATAAATATTGCTCTGTTTCGGCTCGAGTCAGCGGTGACGTTGACGTCTACACTGGAAACGTCAACTTCACCGCTCCATTAGACCATAGAAGTGAAATTTAGGTTAATTGTTTTTAAGTATTTCCGAGTGAAAAGATAAGATAAGATAATTTATTTGCACGAAACTCGAGTATATCATATAGGTACACATTTATAAATGCATGCACAATAGATGGGTTAGTATATTTCTCGAAAATTGGCTTAATCAACTAATGAGCTTCAGATCCCTAAACTAAGCTTAGCTTGTGCTTCAGGGATCCGTGCTCCCCCTGCTACGTTGAAGAAATTTATTAGGTTAATTATGATATATTAAATAATTTAGTTGATCGTCTAAAAAAATCCTATGCAACATAATTTATATAGTAAATTGTCGTGACAATAATTATATGAAATACATTAGTAAATAAAAGTTATTAAAAGTTTATGAGTGAAAAGTAATGCCGTGAAACTTGATTTTTGTCTTCGAACAAAAATTACTTCCTGCGTTTTCACAAGGTGCACCAACAAGTGCACCTTGTGAAAACGCAGGAAGTAATTTTTGCTGCTTTATTTCACACAATTTTGACAAGTAATTCACGTGCTATCAAAACGCCAGTTCGATTGTGACTGAAGTGGATTGTGCCCCGGAGCCTATATTGTGCGGTCCACGTCAAGAAGTTCGTCCCGTATCTTCACCCTATTTACTTACATCAATGCTATTGATTGTACTTTTCCATAATATTTACTTCCCCTGATCTATCTGCTTATACAAACTTTATCGTTCTCCGTTTAGCACATTAAACCTTTCCACTCAACGTTTTGCGCAATTCACAAAACTAGCGTCGTAAACGCGTTTCGAAACTCCGTTTATGGGCGGCGTAAATCAAATGAGGGCATTAACTTCAGTATTATCTAGTTGGCCGCTGATTGTAAAATCCGACCATTGTATATAGCCATTTGATCCTTAATAGTTCGGATCGTAAACCCAGTTACATCGCAGTAATGGCGCGGGGCGTGAAATATACTGGTCCAAGTTAAAGGAGATTCAAAACACTGTTTTAAACGTAAAATATTCTTTATAAAAAAAAAAATTGTGCGTGGAGTCCCTCCGCGCGGAAGAAGTGAAACTCTCGCTCTCTCTTTCTATTCCCCCTCCATGGTCGCGTTAAACTTTTAACGCAACCATGTTGTAAGTCGCATTAGAAGTATCACTTCAAAAAAAACGTAACAGTGACAAACATAGCAAAAGACTAAGAAAGAGGATAAATCGTTTTGTCTGCCTAACTTTGAACTTCTCTCCTAACCACACCCGCATTCTTCCGTGAGCATGATGCATGTGATGAACATTTGTGTTTGTTTTATATCTGGGTGTGAATATCTATTTAATTATGTATGTATTTAAAATTATATAAATATGTATGTATATCAGCTTCTAGCAGCCATATCACAAGCTTTACTTAGTTTGGGCACAGAGACATAATAGACAGATAGAATAGATGTTTGGGGTCAGATGAGCGTGTGTGTAAAAATGTGCTGAATATTTATTTATTATTTATTTATGTTTTCACATTCACATCAGCAGCCATCAAACGTCCACTGCTGGACAAAGGCCTCTCTCCTAAAGAGGGGTGTTGCTATAATCCCCACGCTTGGCAGGCGGCTTGGGGATCGCAGGAAGTTCACCTTGTACTAATAGGATGCTGCTGCCCATCCTCCGGTGGTTCTGGTCGCAGTTTTAGGACATACCCGGGCAATTTATTTATGTAACTGCGCTAAAATATCGGCTCAACTCACAACCTTATAACGGTAAAATATCCCGTTAATAATCATAACTGTAATAAGATCCATGCTAATAATTATTAGAAGCTAGCTGAGCCCCGCGGTTTTACGCACGTTGGAGATCAGGAACCAGTCATTTTTCTGAGCTATATTGTATCTTATTTTATTCTCCGGCCCTTCAATTGTTTCTATCCGAAATCACGTCAATTCATTGCTTTGTTGCTGCTTGAAAGATAAACCAACCAACAAACGCGCTTTCGCAGTTAATAATATTAGATGATGCAAAAGTTTGTTTGTTCCTCTTACACGAAGAAACAAAACGACGGATCGACGTGAATTATCATAGATGAAGGGCCGCAAAATAAAATAAGATACTTTTTATCCCAGAAAAAAATACAATTTATGATCTCCACACGTATAAAACTTCCGCAATGCAACGCATGATCCAATTAATGAAATGGACGTCGTCTTTTGTCAATTTAATTATTTTTCTATGATGTATTGTTGAATTGTAATAATCATCTTTTTTATTGCGAATAAGTCCTTTTTTGACCACCAACTCACCTGTAATCGCTTTGTTACTTTTCCGTACAACCTAGCACTGTTTTTACTATAGTCACCGCGTTACCAACTGAGTCGTAGGGCCATAAACGTCATACCATAAGACCTGTAAGTGCGAGCGAGATAGCAGACCATGATTATTGACCTGACGACTCAGATGGTAATGCGTTTACTATAGTGTCAATTTTCCGCTAATCGCCTTTGCCTTTCACCGCGTATCGCCTGGTGTTTATTTAGCAAGGATAATTTTATTGTTTTATTGAAAATTACATTCGACGTTTGCATTAAACTGATTGTTTATAGGCCTATCGAATTTAAAAATACTATTTGATTTCTGCACGAAAACACTATCAGTTACGGTATTAGGATGTTTTTGAGGAAATGATTTCATCTTTACAAAAACAGGAACTTTCGTGTTTGTTGGTAATTTTTAAAGGCTAGCGGATCTAAAATGTTAAAGATCACATAAATAGCACGGAGTATTAGAATTCGAAATTGTTCAATAATTACTCTAAAGAAAATGCGAATATGAATAATATATATTTAAATTAACTTTTAAATTTATTAAAAGATAACTGAAACTTAGAGTTCATTAAAATGATACTACCTATTAACGGCTATATATTTCGAACCGTAATATACAGAGTGTAAGGGGAACACTCTCGAAGCCAAAAGAAGGTAATTGTACTCATCATTATGAACCACTTTTAGTATGGGACCAACCCTGAAATCGCGAATAAAAAATCTGCTGTTCCATACATTTTGTCGAGTGTCAATGACCGTTTTCTATTGAACAGCTGATATTTTTTTCGCGAATTCAGGGCTGGTCCGATAGTAAAAGTTGTTCATAATGATGAGTACAATTACCTTCTTTTGGCTTCGAGAGAGTTCCCCTTACACCCCGTATAGCCAGTTGAAATGTTCACAGAATATGTGATATTACGGCGGATTAACTAACAAATAATAAGTAAAAACCATTTGCCATGGGGTTGCCATGCAACAAACGTATTTTTACTAAACTTATATTATTGTTTACAATTTAGTTTTATTTTACTCGTGAGGGAATTTGGATCATATGGGTTTTTCGAAACATGAAGAATTCTGAACAGAAAAGCTTGATCGAAGCAGAAAAGACAACAAATGCTCCCAGACCTGAATAGTATTGTGTAAAATTACATTCCTAGTGTCATCGACAAGACATTTGGCTACACTAATAGTACGTGCACTACACATCACACATCATCAGCCATTAAATGTCCACTGCTGAACAAGGCCTCCCTCTTAGAGAGGGGTGTTGCCATAATCCCCACGCTTGGCAGGCGGCTTGGAGATCGCAGTACGTTCACCGTGTATTAACAGGACGCTGCTGCCCATCCTCCGGTGGTTCTGGTCGCAGTTTTAAGACATACCCGGGTCCGCGTGCACTACGCGGAACTCTTTTTATGACCGGTAGATTTGTTTTGAAGTTACCTAATAGTTTTCCAAAGTCTTGTCTACTTTTCATTGAAGTGAAATTTTGGGTCGAACGGTGAGATTTACCGATATGAATTTCGAGGCCGCGGTTGCCTTTGAAGAAACGTGGCTGAGAGCACTGGTCGCACTTTACTAAATTTCTCTTCGTCTTCGTCTCTTCGTCTCATCATGTAGGGGAAGTTGTCGCCTGCAAAGCCGATCTTGTTGGGGCGGCGGAGGCGACAAAAGACTGGAGTCTTCGAAGGGCGTGTGGAAAATTCCATCATCACGCCGAGGCGATAGTGGCGAAGAAAAATATAAATATTTATGTACAAAAAACACCAATATTATGTACAGCATGGGTCAAGGATGACAGTTGTCCATCACAATTCATTTGGTTTGTACATGCGCCAAAGACGACCACGACTTGGCAGCTATTGTAGGCAAAGGTTTATTCATGCAGTTTTGTGTCTTGGTCCGAGGAATCACTAATAAACTGTAGCAATCTATGGGAAGTCTTCGAAAGTAATTATAATAATTTATGAGGAATTAAATTTAAAAAAAAATACTTCTGTCGGCGCCATGACATGAAAAATAAAAGCGTGGTAAAATATATTAAATTTAATGCTTTTTTCTCGAGATTTATGAAATAAACAAATTTATGCCAAGCATTTTATTACTAGCTTAATCTCAAAAATCTCAACACTAAACTCTATCATATAAATCTGTATTTGATTTTTTTTTACTGACTTCAAAACAGGAAGAGGGGTCTCTACTCGAAGCGTATTTTTTACCTATAGGTAGTTACATATTTTCACGGGTCACTAAAATCTGGTGTTTATATCAGGCCAGCGAACAAAAGTCATTTTTCTGTCATATTCATGTTTTCGATTTGTTTTTTGCGCTCCATAGACAGACGGAAATTGTGATTTTTCCTTTATTTCTTGTTATTTATTGAATTGAATGCTGTTGACTGTTTCGTATTGAAACTTGTTGTGAGTTTTTTGTATTACTTTTGGTTGTAATTTTTCCGCTGTTAGTTTTTGGGAATTGGACAACATACAATGCATTTAGTGTCACTTTATTTTATGCATTTAATTCTCCCTATTTGACAAGCTTTTATTTAGCATGCCATGTTAATTAGTATTTAATATGTGTGGTCAAATCTTGCAACTGAATTTTAGGCTAGTTATCCCAAAACCGATTGAGCTATCCGATTCCCTCCATCCCGGTTTTACCACCGAACCGGTCGCCATCGCCAGAAATGCCATCCGCACATTATAGATGCGTGGAAGTCTCGCACTGTTCGATTTGATCGATTGTTTCTGCCACGCACCTGTAAGTTGTGGAATGGCTTACCACCTTCGGTTTTTCCTCCGAAGTATAATTTGGACTGCTTCAAACGAAGGGTGAATAGAGTCCTCAAAGGTAGGCAACGCACTGACAATGCTCCGGGTATTGTAGGTGTCCATAGGCAGCGGTGACCACTTACCATCAGGTGGCCCGTAGCTTGTTTGCCACTTATTCTATAAAAAAAAAAAAAAAAAAAAATAGGTAAAATTTTGCATTTGCGTTTAGTTTTGATGACAAAAAGTTTTTTGTCATCATTCATTTTATTTTGGTCGAAGGATGTTATACGTCTTTGATAGCCCATTCGCCCGTGGTATTCCATTCGTGTTTTCCATGGTAGCCCATTTGGGAGACCGCTAGACTTGAAAGCGTGAGGTCGCGGGTTCAAACCCCGGGCCCGTACCAATGAGCTCTTTGGAGCTTATGTACGAATTTTCATACCACTGGCTTTTCGGTGAAGGAAAACATCGTGAGGAAACCTGCATACGGAGAAGGAATTCAATGGCGTGTGAATCCGCCAATCCGCACTGGGCCAGCGTGGTGAATATGGCCCAATCACCCTTTCGGGGGTAGGCTAAAAGTCCAGCAGTGGACTGTTAAAAGGCTGACTATGATACGTCTTTGATATTTTCAGGTTATTGGACATACCGGTTTCCTCACCATGTTTTCCTTCACCGTTGTTGAGCGATGGCATCGAAACTGTAAAAATATTTTTTTGTACAATAAGTTACCGAGGATCGAGCCGGTTGCCGTCAGATTGTAAAACGTACATACTACCATCCGGTCACCATCACCACACTCTCATCGAATCGCGGCTTGTTTTAAATTTATACTAAAATATTGTATTATAATATATTTGTTGACCATTACACCTATCTTGGACAGATTGTTCAGTTAGGTAAGTCCAACTTAGGCAAAGAGGTTGCCCGAAGAATCCAACTCGGATGGGCAGCGTTCGGGAAATTGCGTGACATCTTCTCGTCCAAGATACCACAGTACCTCAAGACGAAGGTTTTGGACCAGTGTGTGTTGCCAGTGATGACATATGGTACTGAGATGTGGTCCTTAACTGTTGGCCTTTTGGAAAAACTCAGAGTCACACAGCGGGCAATGGAGAGAGCTATGCTTGGTGTTTCTTTGCGCGATAAAATCCGAAACGTGGATATTCGCCAAAGAGCTAGAGTCACCGACATAGCTGTTAAAATTTGCAAGTTGAAGTGGCAATGGGCAGGCCACATCGCTCGAAGAACCAATAACCGATGGGGAAGAAAGGTTCTAGAGTGGAGACCACGAACCGGAAGACGCAGCGTAGGGAGGCCTCCCACTAGATGGACCGACGACATAGTGAGAGTGGCGGGCATCCAGTGGATGCAAAAGGCAGGCTGTCGTTCAGTGTGGGGGTTAAAGGGGGAGGCCTATGTTCAGCAGTGGACGTCTTCTGGCTGATGATGATGATGATGATTGTATTATATAGTGGAAACTGAATTAAAACTGTTCAGAATTCGCAACTTCTCACTAATCTCTTACTAGCTCGCGCGAACCGCATTCGTTGTGCAAATATTTACAGGGACGCCCCAGCTGAGGTCAATTTTTATATCCGCCAGCCTTACAACGTCATAAAAACCATAAACACTCCAAGCAAAATTCACATCTAAAAGCAACAAAACAAGGTAGAATATTCCAGCAAAGTTATCAAGTCGTAAAACTGAAGATTAATGATAAGTTTTTGAATTCACATTTTATTCCAATGTGCTAAAGTTGAAATTGCAAAGATAGGTGTGAATGTTTGAATCGGAATCAAAGGTCGTATAGTTAGGCTCGCTGTTTAGGTGTTTTCGATTTTATTTCTGTATGCTTTAGGATGGTTTTAGAATGTGATAGTTAATTTAAAGAGCACTGCACTTTGGCAGTGATGCACCTCGGAACTGGCTGATTTATGGTTATAATAAATATATGGATGTTTAATGTACGGGATTATCTATAGCCTATTAAATGTTTTCCGTGCGAATGTACAGAAACTTGTTTAATTTTTGTTGGTCTTAATGCACTCGACTAATTTACCCTTTCTCTACGAAACATTGCTTCATGAGTTATTAAAGATTATCGATATCACGCAACGGAGGGACTGCTTAGATTTTCGATGGGTGACCGCGAGTGGCATATTTCATAGCGGGTCAAAGTCCCGATAGTTTTCTTTAACAACAACCTTTCAGCCATTTAGAGCGCATGCCAGCCCATAGTTAACTTTTTTCTTCTACCGTTTTTTGGGTAAATGACCCACGATCACCTATTTTTTTTTATTCCAACAATTGCCTTGCGTTTGACCGCCAGCTTGCCTGATGTTAAACGACGATGTGGTCTACGATGGAGCACGCTAGAAGAAACCGATTCACTCGCGACTTGAAGACCCAGATTGTAACCATCGGGGAACGCCATTTAGGCAGGGCATTCCACAGACTAGATGCAGTTCGCATAATAAAAATGGAATCAAAGCGCTTCGTTGGTTTTCGGAATATCAACCATAAAACGGTGTCTCCTTTTCGTACCCACTCTGGCAGTCCGATAAAAACTGGGCAGGAGGGTATTAGATCATGCAGATCCGATGCACACTTTTCGAAATGTATCCGATTAAAAACCGATAGACTAGCAACTTGGCGCCGATGCTCATGACTAAGAAACTCAGTCTGAACTAGAGATTCGTTGCCGATGAGGCTCTTAGCACGTTTCTCAATAGACTCCAATGCCCCAAGCTGGTACTTAAGAGCCTCTTATACCAAATTTGACGGTTTTAAATCAATTTTATTCAGTTAAATTACAATATTTGAGCTGGAAAAAAATACATGTCACAGATACATCTGTGTTAGAGTTTATGATTTGGTTCAAAACACGATAGAATAAACTTTCCTCGATCAAAAAAAAATCTGAAACAATGTCGACTTAGTTTATTTTTTTCATTTTATGCTCTTATGAAAACTCGTAACAACTTGAAAATTGCATGTACTGAAAGGCAATATTATTCAGCATTTTTTTATTTGGATAGATTTTTGATAGTGAATAGTGTCGTTTTTTAGTGAAATTAAAAGCGTAAAAAGGACGCGTGAATTTTGGCGCGCCGCGTTCAGTGCCGCGCCAGGCGTCATCGAGGTCGGACCTATGCTCGTTTTTGTCGTTGCACTCCCCCCGCGGGCGTCCTGACTCTAGCATTGTAAAATACATCGTCGCTATAACTTGGCGGGGGCTGAGGGAGCGTTTTGTTGCCTACGCGCCTCGGATAACCTCCCGTTAACTGGTCTATACCAAAGATGAGAATTCTACAAGAATTCACGGTACGGTTGCAGTAAGCTGAAAAAAGTTATTATACCTAAATAATATCAGCTGACTTCATACATTTCACGAATGTTACCGACATAGCCCACCGGATTAGCAAGTTGAAGTGGCAGTGGATAGGGCACATAACACGCAGGACAGATGGCCGATGGGGCCGAAAGGTTCTGGAATGGAGACCACGGACCGGTAAGCGCAGCGTAGGATGTCCACCCACAAGATGAACAGATGACCTCAAAGAGACCGCAGGGAAACGCTGGATGCAGGCCGCTTCCAACCGGCCCTTTTGGAGATCGATGTGAGGTTTATATCCAGCAGTGGACGTCCAATGGCTGAAATAAATAAATAAATATTCGGGACATTTTTGCACAGACGGTCATCTGACCCCAAACTAAGCAAAGCTTGTGATATGGCTGCCAGAGACTGATATACATACATAATATAGTTTTAAATACATAGGTACTTAAATAGATATTAACACCCAGATATAGAACAAACACAAATGTTCATCACACAAAATGTTTGTCCTAGGTGGGAATCGAACCCACGCCCCCAAGCTCAGAAGGTAGGTTCACTACCAACTGGACCAACGGGCTATCTAAATGGTGGTGGTAATGGTGATGATGATGATGATGAATCCGACAGATTTGAATCCAACGCTGATGAAACATCACATGCGTACATAAAATGATACTCCCGTCGTAAATCCAGTCTGTTTGCTTTATTTAGCGATGGTTTACGTTTGGTTGCAGTCGACTTGTAATATTCCCGGTTTAACCTTGTGAAGCCGGCGTCCATTACATTAAAATATACAATAAAATACAAACTGATACTGACTTTGATAGCCCGTTGGTCGAGTTGGTAGTGAACCTGCCTTCTGAGCTTGGGGGCGTGGGTTCGATTCCCACCTAGGACAAACATTTGTGTGATGAACATTTGTGTTTGTTCTATATCTGGGTGTTAATATCTATTTAAGTATGTATTTAAACCTATATATGTATATATATCAGTCTCTGGCAGCCATATCACAAGCTTTGCTTAGTTTAGGGTCAGATGACCGTGTGTGCAAAAAAAATGTCCCGAATATTAAAAAAAAAAAAACTTAGCGGGCCAAATTCAAATTATTTATTTGTCAGAACATGGTAGGTACACATACATATATAGTAGCATACATGGTCGTAAGAATGGAGACTTATTTCATATCCTTACCTGTTACAGCGTACAAATGTTAGTTTTTAGGGTAAAAACGGGACCCTATTACTAACTTTTACAGAGCGAATATAAAAATACGTTTGTTGGGAACCCCCTATAATTTTTACTTTTCGACTATTTTATTTTTATTTGTTAGTTAATCCGCCGTAACATTACATATTCTGTCAAAATTTCAACTGGCTATCTATTACGGTTCGAAAGATACAGCCGTTTAAAGGTAGGACGGACAGACGAACAGACAGACAGCGTAGGTAGGCTTAGTAATAGGGTCCCGTTTTTACCCTTTGGGTACGGAACTCTAAAAAGTTAAGTATTTTTCAAAGTTTACAAACTGTTTTAAATTATCACGGTTGTTCAATACAGTTATATCTCGTTAATAATCACTACTACAACCCGTTATAGCCTATGTGTTATTCTAATGTATAAGCTATATTATTGTAAACTTTAATTAAATTCCATTTGGTGGTTTTTACGTGAAAGAGGAACAAACATCCATACATCCATACATACAAACTTTCGCGTTATAATATTAAAAGTAGGATGTATATCAGTCTCTGGCAGCCATATCACAAGCTTTGCTTAGTTTGGGCTCAGATGACCGTGTGTGAAAAATTTCACGAATATTTATTTATAAAAAAAAAAAAAAAAAAAAAAAAAAAAAAAACATAGAAATGACTTTGCATTTATCATTAGTAGTATCCCGAACGCTCAGTCCGGAAACCCGCCATTAGTCCAAATGCCCGTGTTTTGGCCGGCGGCCAAGTTCACGGCCTCACTATTTGTGTAGAAAAAATAGTGTTAGTGTCGTAGTTTAGTGTTTATTGATGTTGCAGTGTTTAAGTAAGATGAGCCGTCGCATTTGTAACTCTTTTTGTTAGCTTTTATTCAACTGGCCCTGTTAGTTATGTAGGTCGTACTTTCGTAAAGTGTGGCTCAGTAATAGTGCAATTTTTACATTTACAATCTTTTTTTTCGTGCAAGTGGCAACTCGGAAATTTTACAGCTGTCACCTATGTTTTTTTTTTTAAATTAATAATAGGCTTGCGCTTGACCGCCAACTCGCCTGATGTTAAGCGATGATGCGGTTTGGAGCACGCTTGCCTAGAAGAAACCGATTCACTCGTTATTTGAAGACACCCAGATTGTATCCAGATTGTTTATTCCAATCATTAAAAATGGAGCGCTTACTAAACCACCTGCCCCACCGCGCATGAAACAATCGACTTATTGCAGCAACGATTTTCAGAACACAATATTATCTCACGAAATTCTGATGTCAACTGGCCACCAAGATCGTGCGATTTAACGCCGTTTTTTTTTTTTTTTGGCGTTTTGTGAAATCTCGGCGAATAAACCAGAAACAATTCCTGAGCTCAAATCAGAGATCCAACGTCATCGCTGAGATACAGCCACATCTCTGTGTAAAAGTCAAAATTTCATGAAAAGAGTAATGGCCTGTCATCAGAGCCGTGGGGGCCATTTGCTGGATATTTCATTCCATACTTAATCGGAACATGTCTTCTTTATAATCCAATAAAATATCACAACTCTCTCATAACATACGTGTTTTTTTTTTTAATGGAAAATTGCACTCATACTGAGACAACCTTTATATGTAGGACAAATCTTGCAACTGAATTTAAGACCATTTCGGAGAGTGTGCATCAGATCTGCATGATTTAATTCCTTCCTGCCCTTTTTTCTATCGGACCGGCAGGGCGGGCACAAAAAATCCACATCGTTTTATGGTTGATAATCCGAGAGCCCGTACGAAGCGCTATGATTCCACATTTATTGTGCGAACTGCTAGTCTTTGGAATTCGCTGAATGGGTTTTCCCCGTCAGTTACAGTCTGGATGTCTTCAAGTCGAGAGTGAATCGGTTTCTTCTAGGCAAGCGTGCTCCATCGTAGACTGCATCGTCGCTTAACATCAGGCGAGATGGTGGCCATGCGCAAGCCTATCTACCATTAAAAAAAAAGACCATTTAACTTCAACCAATTGAGCTAAACTTTGCCATACTTACCTCATTTCGGTGACAATACAATGTTATAGTACCATTGAACAGGTCTGATTATGAAGACGAAAGGTGACCATAGGAATTTGTATATGTCAAATTTCTAGTGTAATTCCGCTTCTACGTCGTTTCGAGTACAATAAGGATTTCAGGTTAAACTATTTTCTCTATACATATTTGTGATGCGAATTTGAACCTAACCTAAATTTATTAAATTTAATATGGTAGAGGCCCCAAGATGGTGGACATTTTTTTTATCTACCATCATTATGGGTATCAAATGAAAGGCTTTGTTGAAAAGAATAAGAATAAGCTTGTTTATAAAAACTTTTTTTTTATTCATAATTTTATTAGTTATTGTAATTAACTTTTTTTATATCATCTATACTCTATACTAATATTATAAAGAGGAAATATTTGATTGTTTGTTTGTTTGTTTGCATTGAATAGGCTCCGAAACTACTGAACCGATTTGAAAAATTATTTCACTGACGGGAAGCTACACTATCCCCGGGTGACATAGGCTATAATATATACCCGTGCGAAGCTGGGGCGGACCGCTAGTAATTAATACTTTACTGAACAATATTCCGTGTCTATCTTGGAATAAATACTCAGAGAAGGTAGGTTTCCAAACAACGCCTTCTCAAAACGTAAGCTACAAATTCGCTTTGTAGCTTACGTTTCAATTGGTATTTTAAACGATTTAAGCAAGAAAATTAATGGATTACCTGTGGAATGTCACACCATAACTCTTATGCTGCTTTTCTGATTTGTTGTGGTACGATTTCACCGCGCAATTGTCATAGTAAAATTTTTATATTTTTTTGGAGACATATGTGACACCATTTGAATGGCTTAAATTTTGCGAATGTACTTGGTTTCTTTGTGTAGTTATTCTAAGGTGTCTATTTAATTTTATTGTTGGATATTTGAGCTACGTCGGTGCATTGAGCGTGGAAGTTCGAAGTTTCCAGCATTTCTAATTTACCACGCGTTCTTCTGACGCTCGACCCGGACGTCCTTTATACTGAACAACACGCCTTTACGTATGAAAACACGAAAATATCTTTATTACACAAACTGCCGATATCGAGCCAATTGACGATCAATATCCCCGGACGAATTACACCACGGGGCATTCAACGTGGGTTACTACAAATTGCAAGTAGCTACTACGCATCGTATGCAACGTTTTGCTTAGTGCAAGCGGCAGTTGATATGCTTAGTAGTATCTACCTTGCATCGTATGCAACGTTTTGCTTAGTGGAAGATGCACTGGAAGTGCTTAGTAGTACCTACTACGCATCGTATGCAACGTTTTGCTTAGTGGAAGATGCACTGGAAGTGCTTAGTAGTACTTACTACGCATCGTCTGCAACGTTTTGCTTAGTGGTAGTGCTTAGTAATATCTACCTACTTTGCATCGTCTGCAACGTTTTGCTTAGTACAAGTGGCAGTGGAAGTGCTTAGTAGTATCTACTACGTATCGTCTGCAACGTTTTGTTTATTGCCAGCGGCATTGGAAGTGCTTAGTAGTACTTCCACTGCCACTTGCACTAAGCAAATAGTTGCAGATGATGCGTAGCCAACTACGTATAGTCTGCAACGTTTTGTTTAGTTCAAGTGGCAATGGAAGTGCTTAGTAGTACCTACTACGCATCGTCTGCAATGTTTTGCTTAGTGGCAGTGGAAGTGCTTAGTACTATTTCCCTTGCCACGTGCACTAAGCAAAACGTTACAGATGATGCGTAGTAGCAACTTGCCACTTATACTTGCTACTTGTACTACGCATTATATGCAAGCGCCTTTAAGATTGGTAAGAAACTATCCGCTAAAACGTATGAAATGTGGCGGTTTAAAGTGTTGATATGAGTCCCTTTGCCTTAGGAAGTGAATAAGGGTTAGAGAATTGCATGAAACTTTGTACAGTTACAGTTTTGTTCATCATCATCAGGCGACATGCTGAACATACCCCCCCCCCCCCCATTAACCTCCACAATGAACGACAGCCTGTCTTTTGCATCTACTGGATGCCCGCAACTCTCACAATATCGTCGGTCACAGTTTTAGTATAGATCTCAATTACTACTCCATAAAAAGTATATGTCATGTCGGGATGATACATCTCTGAATTTTGAAAGTCCACAGAGCTACGTTCGTTTGAATTTCCCTATACCCTATCCATCAATTCCTGAACTATTATTTTGACCACATCTGTATTGCTTTAGCTGTGCAACCCAACATGCTCTAGGCCAGTTATTTCTAAGTATTTCCGCAGCATTACAATCTTGGAGTGTTCAAGTCTAGGGTTAATAGGTTATAACTGGGCAAACGTGCTTCATCTTCGACCGCATCATCGCTTTCGCATCGCGAGATCGCGGTCAAACGTAAGCCTAGTCCGAAGTAAAAAAAACTTTGTTTTTTTAACTAGCCATAAACATAACACACTTGTACAGGAAGCTCACTCTACTATACAAATTAAAACAAAATGTTATCAATGTATAAAATCGAGCATAACACGAGCAAAGTCCGGTGTCAGCCATTGTGAGGCTAATTTGATTTGTTTTACGACCGACAAACCATTCAAACTATCTTTTATTGCTGAGCATCAAACTGTTAACAGATAATACTATGGGAGGGCGCTAGATACAGTTACCTCATAAAGGACGTGGTCAAATGCGAAGGTACCTTAGGAACGGAGATAGTACATGTGCTTGTTACTCACAACGGATCGGAGAAAGTATGTGCGTTTTTATCCATAACGAAACGGGATAAGCACGTGTTTTTTATCCACGGCGAATGGAGAAAACGTTTATACCTTGCGTTTCTATCCACAACGGAACGAAGAAAATATGTCAGATTTTTACCCATGGTGAATGGAGAAAACGCCTACTGGATATATACCTTGCGTTTTTATCTACAACATAACGGACAAAGTACATGTATTTTTTACCCACGGCAAATGGAAAAAACGCATATATACCTTGCGTTTTCATCTACAACATAACGGACAAAGTACATGTATTTTTTACCCACGGCAAATGGAGAAAACGCATATACCTAGCGTTTTTATCTACAACAGAACGGAGAAATTACATGCGTTTTTACCCACGGCGAATGCAGAAAACGCATATACCATGCGTTTCTATTCACACCGGAACGGAGCATGTATATAAGTTTTTTACTCACGGCGAATGAAGAAAACGAATATACCTTTCGTTTCTATCCACAGCGGGATGGAGAAATTATATGCGTTTTTAGCCACGGTGAATGGAGAAACCGCATATACCTTGCGTTTTTATCTAAAACAGAATGAAGAAATTACATGCGTGTTTTTTATCTACACCATTATGAAAAACTTTTACCTACAATCGGACCAAAAAAATAAAAGCGCACCATCCCTGAAATTGCAAACAAGAACAGCATATACCTTGCGTTTTTATCCACAACGAAATGGTGAAAGTACTTGTGTTATTAATCCACGACATTTTGAAAAACTTAAAAAAAATTACCAACCCAGCAAAAAAGCTGTTCTTTAACAAAATGCTATTCCCACGCAACAGAGTGTGTGCTACAGCTGATTTTTTCGCAACTTCAGTATTGGTACCATTACTTCCATAGTAAAAGTTGTTCGTAATGATGAGTTTTATAAAGATTGCAGTCTATGGTAAAAAAGTATATTATTAGTAATTACGAGGCTAACTAATACCATAGCCTCAAAATTGCTACGTGCACCGCCATCTATCGTCTCCCTGTGGCATTCGCGATAAACCTTGACCGAGTGGTCGGATCGATGACCTCGCGCAAATCCGTCGCACGCGTCGCATCCATGGCCAAATCCGCCGATTTCGGATTATTTAGTTTGTTATAATAAAATATATGTACCTACGTATATTTTATTCCTTACTTACTTGTTACTTGTTACATGTGTAGCGGGCATTTTCCGCAACTAGGCCATTGACTGGCCCATTTTGCGTCACCCGGCTGCAGCTAATTCAGCCACCCGGTCTCCTCCAGGAAAGCCAGCAGCTCGCTTATGCCGGCGCAGGCCTCCCAGAGCGTCCTCGGTGATCCGAGGATAGTGTTTCGTTGTTCTGCCACGCTGCTGCACTCCAGCAGCAACCTTTTCCTTACCACAATCAAAAAGGTTTATTAAGTTTTGGACATTACTGGATAGGTCTTTTGGTAAGACACGAAATTTCAGGATAAAAAAAATCAAGAAGGAGGCTTCTTTAATTTTTTATCGAGCGAAGAAATGTCTCAGATTCTATAGGGACAAATCGGCTTTTCTATGCATTGTTTGTTCGACGATAACTCGCGTATCGTTGATCCGATCTTCATGAAACTTTGTAGGCAAGTAGTTAATTTCAATACAATTTTTAAGTTCGAATATGGGCAAAATTGATTAAGGGTTCCGAAGATTTATGGGTCGCGATGTCACACACAGTACGGGGTGAACTATTAGTTTAAATAAGTGGATAACTCGAATGCTTTCTATCTGATTTGAGTTTGACCTTTTCCATTGTATCATTTGTATGTACAAATAAGATTATCAAAACGTTTGGTTCGAAGAATCGAAGGAAAATATACAGGTGGGTGATAGTGAACCGTCAATCAGTAGAAAAGAGATGGTAGGATAAGATCGTGTAGCTCCAATGCACATTGTCCAAAATTACGTAGGTATTCGATAGAAAATTTATAAACTCGCTACTTTACAGCGGTGTTCCAAAGTCTTCATCGATCAGATTGCAGACGTAACTCAGAAAGCCCAGTTCCCACTTTAGGCAAGCCTAAAGTGGGCCAGTCATGTCAGTCGAATGTCGGAGGATCATTGGGCTAAAACCACGTAAGGTGTTCTAGGTAAGCGTGCTCCATCGTAGTCCGCATCATCGCTCATCTGACAAGGTGGTTGTCAAAAGCAAGCCTAAAGTTATTATTTTTACATAAAAGGCTATGTGTGAATATTATATTTTATCTATGGACTCCAAAACGGCTGGACTAATTGTGACAAGACTTTCACTGGCAGATATTTAAATGATGTTATAAGGAGTGGGTAAACTGCGAGGCGCTGCTAGTAAAAAAAAATACAGACAAACACACACTATGAAGTAAAGCTCCAAACTCACAATATTCCGTCTCCGTTCCGTCGTAGGTAAAATTTCAGGACGCCACTAAAAATGCAGAATGTTTGTGTTCTTTATTTTGATTATTTTAGTAAGTATTGCAACCGTAAAGAAGAAACATACTTATAACATCTTGCCTAATAAATTGGTATAAAAATAATAACACTATGAAGTTTCACATTGGTACATTTTTATCACGCAAGAAGTACTGTCACACATAAAAATGTTACCTACGCCTTTTTTGTGTTTCCACCTGCCTCATTCATCAATCTTCCATGTTTTGTGCAAAACAGTAGATTGGTGAATGACAGTCAAATTACAAACTAAAATCTAACTTTTCAGCCTGCGTGTTTTATATTAGCTTGCATTTGTCCATAAAAAGCCTGCGCCCTGATTCACTAATTAGAAAGAGGTTCGTAACGCGGCGCATTAAGTTAACTTCAAAAAAATTGGCTTTTTTACATAGAATAAGGTTCACCTGATGGTAAGTGGTCAGTGGTAATACCCGGAGCATTGTCAGCGTGTTGCCTATTTTTAAGAACTCGTCCTTCGTTTGAAGCAATTCAAATTATACTTCGGAGGAAAAACAAAAGGTGGTAAGCCATTCCACAAGTTACAGGTACGTAGCAGAAACAGTCAATCAAATCGAACAGTTTATGGTCATTATAATAACTATTAAAACAAAAGTTAGTCCTAAATATTTTGAAATATTAAACTTGCAAAATGACAGAAGCACATTTTATAAAAGTAGACGCTTTCATTTTATACCTTAAAAACATCAAATGTAATGTAATATAAATCGAGATAATCGCGGCGTGCCATATTCTGGGGCTTCTGGGCCTTAAGTCTTCGACCAGATTGTCGCTTTCCATCAGGAAAGATCGCATTCCAACTTCGGCCAAGTCCGAAATAAAAAATAAAAAAACATTGTCTCGGTTTTTCTATCCACCAGTACGGAATAGTCCGTTCCTTTGACAGAATATCCAAATGAGCCGTAATGACTGTAATCAGCGACCGCATCTCGTTTGCTTGATTTGAGAATTGTTACAAAATGATGCACCGGAAAATTAGATTAGTGAAGCTACTTAAATTATCTATGGGAATGTTTTGAAATAAAACCCACTGATGTATTTCATGTGTTATGTAACGAAAAAGACAACACTTTCGTATTAATGTAGACCTTACCTTACGATACAAAATAAAAGCAAGAATTTAAGTCTTTTTATTAATTTAATTAATACGCGTGTTAAAACGTGTGGACCCGGGTATGTCCTAAAACTGCGACCAGAACCACCGGAGGATGGGCAGCAGCGTCCTGTTAGTACACGGTGAACGTACTGCGATCCCCAAGCCGCCTGCCAAGCGTGGGGATTATGGCAACACCCTTCTCTAAGAGGGAGGCCTTGTTCAGTAGTGGACATTTAATGGCTGATGATGTGTGTGCGTGTTAAAAATTAATTTTAAATAATAAAAAAATATATGCGTTTGATCTCTCCAAAATGGTTCACAAACGCATTGGATGATGTTTTCAAGTTCTTGGACTAGCTTGGATTCGGCATCAACATCAATAGCGAATACATTACTTACCTTCGTTTTGCCGATGATATAGTCATCATGGCAGAGTCGCTGGAGGATTACAATACGATGATCAACGACCTCAGTAGCCTTTCCCAACAGGTGGGTCTTAAAATGAACATGAACAAGACAAAAATCATGTTCAATGTCCATGTTGAACCCGTGCCGATAGTCGTTGGGAACGATACTCTCGAAGTTGTTGCCCATTACACCTATCTTGGACAGATTGTTCAGTTAGGTAAGTCCAACTTAAGCAAAGAGGTCGAATCTAATAACACACTGAACTGTCAAAGTATGTCAACTGTCAAGTACATAAAAAATAGCGCATGTGTAGAAATCTTCACAAACTGTATCACATTGTTTTCAACTACAACGTATCGATCACCACCGAAGTCGGCATGCGACTGAATTCACACTGGTGACAAAAAAAATACTAGTACCTACTCAAGTTATATGATTATTTACGGGATATTTACCGTGGTAAGGTTGTGGAGTGAGCTCCCGATATTTCGGCGCAGTTACATGCATCATGTTCACGGGAAGACGGTAAATATCCCGTAAATAATCATATAACTTTAGTGAACAACCGTGATAGTTTAAAACAGTGTAGTACCTACTCACCACTGAATCAGTTCCATTGGAACATTATATAGGCCCGGCCCTTACGAAGCAATATTATAAGTCAATGAATACCAACGAAATCCAATATCCCACAACCGAGAACCTTGGAAATAAGTCCGTATAAAACAAACATTAAACCCGTGTTTGTTAATTCCCCGCCATCAATATTCCTTTTCCGTATCCGCTGCAAAAGACACACGAAATAAAGAAAGGGTAAATATTTGCCAAAGAAACAATATTATTTTCTTTGGTGCGGGACTCCGTAATTTGTAGTCGATATGGGTTTGCGGCATAGAGTAGCAATGCTAATGGTGAACAGATGAGACAGTCCATTGTAGAGGACATTGTATTCAAGAGATACCACGAGATATAACCTGGGCCTTTTCAAGGCCAGAGTGAATCAACATAGTCGCTTACCAACAGGCGAGTTGGAGGTCAAACGCGGAATTATCCACGTTAAAAAATAAAATGAAAAAATGTTCGTCTACTATTCGTTATTCGGCTAATTCGCCAACTTTTTGAATATTCGGTATTCGGCCGAATGTTGAACACCAATTCTTCTCTACGAATCTCATAATATCCCCCATAATATAGGCAATTTTTTAATTAATTGGTTTCATGTTGTAAAAATTTTTGCGAATAAAAGTGAAATCCCCTCACTCGAAACCACACCACACCATCAGCCATTAAATGTCCACTGCTGAACAAGGCCTCCCTCTTAGAGACGGGTGTTGCCATAATCCCCACGCTTGGCAGGCGGCTTGGAGATCGCAGTACGTTCACCGTGTACTAACAGGACGCTGCTGAAACACCCCCTCACAAATCGAAATTCCCTTTTGCAAAATGAAACTACGGCGGTCGCGGGGGGCAGGTTGTGATTGGAGACTTGTCATTCATTCAATTCGCGCATAAGATTGGTCTGCTCTTAATAGTTTAGGTTGACATTTTAGAAACTTTGGCTTACAGCGGGGTAAAGGATGAGCAGTCATGTGATTATATTGTCATTCATCATCATCATCATTTCAGCCATAAGACGTCCACTGCTGGACATAGGCTTCCCCCATCGATCTCCAAAAGGGCCGGTTGGAAGCGGCCTGCATCCAGCGTTTCCCTGTGGTCTCTTTTAGGTCGTCCGTCCATCTTGTGGGTGGACGTCTTACGCTGCGCTTACCGGTCCGTGGTCTCCATTCCAGAACCTTTCGGCCCCATCGTCATTGCATGACACAATCTAGACGCAAATGAAACAAACAGTACGCCCTCGGCATCGCTACTGCACGCACCGCAATGACACAGCTCGTAACCTGTTACCCACGAAAAATACACATATTTTGCCGATCATTCGGTAGCCAAATATTCGGTATTCCGCAAAATCACTATTTGTGGCAACTCTATTGCCCACACTAGTTGGCAGCCTACCCACAATGCTGGCGGCATTACCTATACAGGGTGTAAGGGGAACACTCTCGCAGCCAAAAGAAGGTAATTGTACTCATCATTAGGAACAAATTTTACTATGGGACCAACCGTGAAATCGTGAAACAAATATCTGATATTTGTTTCGCGATTTCAGGGTTGGTCCCATAGTAAAATAATTATAGTTGCATCTCAAGTTTCCTGTACATCATAGTCAGTCTTTTAACAGTCCACTGCTGGACTTTTAGCCTACCCCCGAAAGGGTGATTGGGCCATATCCACCACGCTGGCCCAGTGCGGATTGGTGGATTGACATACGCCATTGAATTCCTTCTCCGTACGTATGCAGGTTTCCTCACGATGTTTTCCTTCACCGAAAAGCCAGTGGTATGAAAATCCGTACATAAGCTCCAAAGAACTCATTGGTACGGGCCCGGGGTTTGAACCCACGACCTCACGCTTTCTAGTCTAGCGGTCTCCCAAATGGGCTACTACGGCTTCTTCCTGTACATACGTTTTGCTAAATCTAGATTTGGAGATACCGACACTCAAAAAATAATACGACTGGATGAGAACAGTTTTTTTTAAATCAAAATGAAAACTTTAGGTACTGTATTTTTTTATGTTATCTTTATTAGTTCTGCTTAATTTTTAAAAACGTTAAAATGCGACAACAATGGCTGCGTAAAACAAAATTGGTGCCGTTAATTTTAAATTTTCGAACATATACGGGGTAAAAGATAGATAGGGAAATAGATGGCAAGAAAGATTCATATCTTTTTATTCGAGTTTTTGGCTAATTAAATATTGCTCGTTAATCCTATTTTTCCATTATTTGTTTATTTTTCAAAATAACTTGAAAAATAGTGGATAGATTTTTATTTTTATTTTTTATGGGATTTTCATTGGATAATCTCCAAAAGGACC
Source organism: Agriopis marginaria (assembly GCA_932305915.1). Taxonomy (NCBI): domain Eukaryota; kingdom Metazoa; phylum Arthropoda; class Insecta; order Lepidoptera; family Geometridae; genus Agriopis; species Agriopis marginaria. The sequence continues at coordinate 1,520,336 of OW029932.1, forward strand.
CCGATATGTCCTAAAACTACGACCAGAACCACCAGAGGATAGGCAGCAGCATCCTCCTACTTGAATGGTGGATCCTCCTGCGATCCCCAAGCTGCCTGCCAAGCGTAGGGATTATTGACAAACCAGTCCGTTAGGTAATAATTTAGGCATTGTAATAATAATTGTGCCCTTCTGCACATATGAATCTTAGTCAATTTGTCAACGAGTCCGGTCACGTTCGCGCCGACCACCGTAAGCCCGGTTAGAGCGATGCATAAAAACTAAGCACTGCTTTGAACTTTGAAATTCAAATACATCGATACAACGTCAATAAGTCTGCAATGTTTTGATGGAGTTTTTATGGGACTAGATGGATTTATGGATGTTATGGGGAGTGTGGAAATTTAGTCGAAAATGTAAAAGCACTACTAGTGTATGACCAGCTGCTCTGTGGTTTCATCCGCGTTGACAATTCTACAAGATCCGTTATTTATTTCGGAATAAAATGGGTTTTTTTATATTGAGCTATATCAGTGGAAAAAAAAAAACGATCCACTGCTCTGTTCTTTTATTTTATTCGGAAAACTAATAGCTACTTAAAAACATTATATTTGATTATATAAATAACTTACGGCTCATTAATATAGGAATGTGAATTAGATTAGGTTTTGTAATTAAAGTTGCGGGGGTCTTTAGTCCTATGCTATCTGTCCAAGCAGCTTGGGACAATCGATCGTTCCATTCGCTATATTTACAACAAGTAGGCCGCCCCTGCTTTGCACGGGCGAAGCCGGGATATATAGCCTATGTCAACCGGGGATAGTGCAGCATCCCAACAGTGAAAGAATTTTTCAAATCGGTTCAGTAGTTTCGGAGCCTATTCAATGCAAACAAACAAACAAACAATCAAATCTTTCCTCTTTGTAATATTATATAGTATAGATGAAAGCAACGTCTGCCACACGTCACTTCTCCTCTCCTGTTGCTGCATGAAAGGAGAACAAACGGAAAAACCAACAAACACACTTTCGCATTAATTAAAATTAGTAATAACTAAGTAAGACTATAGTCACCGCGTTACCAACTGAGTCGTCGAACAATAAACGTCATACCATAAGACCTGTAAGTGCGAGCGAGATAGACAGATATGACATGTGGGTGCGAGCGAGATGAGATGAGCAATGATTTATGACCTGACGACTCAGATGGTAATGCGTTTACTATAATAGTATGATCAAGTGATAATAATGACCGATAAAAAAATATTGTACTACCAAGACAGTTACCAGCAGTGCAACGTGAAAAAACATCAGCGACACTTTTCGTTGACACACTGGTAGTACGACGGGTAATAAACAACTTTTTTCAGTTTCAGTACATCGCAGAAGTAATTTAATACGTAATACGTAATTTCTAAACTTTCGCAATTTGATCACATGTTTTAAATGTTTATCGGGACTTATCACGTATTATTAAATTAGGTAAAAAATATGTACCTTTCGCTCGACGTTTCGAGCATGTTGCAATGGCCGTGGTCACGAGCTGACTGAAAACTGCGGGTGAGTCCGGCGGAGCGGAAGAGCGGGTGTTTTGGTTTTGTTCTTCTACCCTCAGCTGATCTTGAAAAAACATTAAAAACATATTTTTTCATATATCACAGTCTTCAGAGCAATATTTGAACCAATCCGGTATTTTTGTGTAATGATATAGATATATCGGTACATTTTCTAGTAATTATCCAAGAAAACTGATCCTGCATTCTTTACGGCAACATATTCTCTACACAAAGATTCATGAGTACCTACGCAAAAACCGTAAAACGGGCTTTGGCAGCTGATACTTTCAGTCTGGCGGAAGTACGCCTTTATTGGAGGCTCTAAAGAAGCTTTTTTGGGATTAAATTTTCATGACGCTTACTCAGAAACTGCATCTTCACGGTGTGAAATTGCTGTTGTAGATACACCCTTAAATCTGTTTGTGTTGAAACACCTTCCAAACAACAGACTTCATTTGCACTTAATTTGATGGCATCGAACAGATAATGCACTTTTATTACACACTAGCTGCACCTGCGGTTTTACCCGCATTATATACCTCCTTGAAGCAATCTGCTTGTTAGCTACATCAACCTCCTTTGACTTAAATGAAAAAAAAATATATGAAGTAATTATATCAATTTATGGACTTCTTGTTCGTGTTTAAAAATATTGAAATACCAAAAAAGCTGTGGATCCGATCGCTACCAAACTTCATAAGATCACTAGCTAGGCTTATCTAAAGATTGCCTAAAAATTTCATCAAATGCGGTCCAACTGTTTCGGAGTCCATGCGGTCCCATATTTCAGGAACATACAAACGTACATAATTACATACGTAACGTACACATATCACCATTTATATATTTATGAATAGATTTTAATATTGAAAAAATAAAACATGAAGTTTTGTGTCTTGAAATTTTCACTGGTCAGACAGTATCCTGGAATACCCTTCCGGAAAAAGACCTTAAAAAAGGGGGTCTTAAAACCACCTCTCTGTATTGGCAAAGTATCGACACTAGCCACTAGTTGCTCATGTTCATGGGTTGAAGATACCGCTTACCATCAGACAAACCACATGCCAATGCTGCCAGTTTTATTTTAAAAAAAATGTAGGAGTGGCAGTATAGTAGTAAATAAGATGGGTAATATATTAAAGACCTTGATGCAAATATTTTAATGGTTACTGGATTACCTATACTACTTATAATAAAATTATGAATATACAGACACTGTATTCAATAAGGTTTTTATTTTATTTTATGTAATAGTAGACGAACAAGCGATGGGCCACCTGATGGTAAGTTGTCACTCATGAACCTATGGACGCCTACAATACCCGGAGCATTGGTGGTGCGTTGCCTACCTTTGAGGACTCAATTCACTCTCCACCAACCCACTATTTCAACAACTTTGACAGGCAAAGAAAATAGGAAAAGGAGCGTCACTTTCACGTTTCACAATATTTTGCCAATCTGGGAGCTGTTAAATATCTCAACCCTGCCAACTTCCACTTTATATCACTAATTCCTTTTTCCAGAATAAATAAACAATTCTTGCGTGAAATTGTTGGCAATAGCAAGCGGAAAATCATTGGCTGAATTTAATCTTCACTACTTGCATTTCATATCAGTCCGTCTGTTTATTTGGCATCTTTTTTTTGTTTTAGTAGTTGGGATTTTTCTATCCATTTTGTAATATTTTGCTTGCTTGTGCTCTAAGAAAATATGACATTAAATTGAGAATTTTGTCCAAAATCTGTTTATTTTTATTTTTGTCTATATCGTCACTATATATCGAGCTGTGGTCAAACGCCTAGCTAGCCAGAAATAAGTTATTTAACTAAGAAAAATTCAAGTGTTTCGCTTATCAACAGGCGAGTTGATGGTCAAACGCGGACTTTTAAATGAAAAAAAAAGTTTTTATATCGATTCAACACAACTTATATATTTTTTTAACAAACTTTACCCTTTATATTTAGCCAAAGTAGCAAACGAAGTCACAGCACGCAGCTATCATAACTATATGCGTAGGTATATCCTCTCGTGGCATTTTTCCCAAACTTTCCTCGAGGCCTCGTAAATTTTCATTACTATACTGAAAAGAGCAAAAACAGCATCTCAAGTGCGCCGAGTACACAACATTATAAATATTGTAATACATAATTGAGATTAAAATTTTCGTAACATAAAAGTCGAGCCGTGTTTGCGTTGTCAACGTTTTTATAAGACCAACAAGTTGTAACTCGGGTGTACTGTTAATTTGTCGAGTGATTCTTTTAAATATAGCTGCAATCTAAATTTATATTGATAAAACAAATAAATTTGTTGTTTTCAATGGAAACAAACGAGGTTTTGACACATCAGAAACCAAGAAAAGATGCACCATTAAACTTATCACATTTTCCTTGAAAATGCCACTGAGTTTAATTGAAACTATAGTGGTCATAATGAATGTATGCAAATCGAGTAGTTGATACAAATTCAGATCTTTTATTTCAATAATATGTTTAATTCTAGAACACGAGGAAAATTCAAATCGTAGTATTTCATTTGCTGACACTAACTATCAATGAAACAAAACACGGCGTTGCTACTACAAAGTCTGCTGCCAAATAACCTTGACCTGTACCAAGCTTAGTTTATTAACCCTTATAATAGACAGGTCACCTACATTCTGAAACATAGTGCCAACAACTCGAAAATGATAGCTTCTGCATTTAACTCACAGTATCTGTTTCTCAACGATATCGCACTTAATGTTGTTAATGCCATAAATTTAGGGATCATCGTATTTTCTCCGGTCATAAACAGTTTGACCTGAATCTACTCAATTTATTTACAACAAAACAATACGCAATTCGTTTATACTTTATCATGTCGATTGTAATTTTGTATATTTTCTGTTCCAATTGTAGTGACATCGACATTACGGCCCGAATACGCTACCTTGGGGCACTCCTTTACGTGCAAAGTGTTGTACGTTTGCGAAATTTGTCAGTTTGCTAATGTTTATTGTGTGTACTAATTTGGACGCATTCTAGTATATGTGGCCTTGAATAGTAGCGAAGCGAGACTTGTCAGAAATGTACAGAAGAGATTAAATTGTCACTATATGTCGTGGTCGACTGCACCGGACGCGTGACATGAATCTGCAATACGTTTTATTTTGATTTTGAAGGGCACACGAAGCAAATGTAGAGCGACCCACGTCTGCTTGAATTAATTTCTTAATTGGAACATTTATATTTAATCCATATTAAATGTGTCGTGAAAAAGACTATAAATGTAGAGAAAACGTATTTTTAATATTTCCCGAGTTATTCATAAAAGATATGGTTTAGTAACACAACGCTGTGGGAAGAACAAGAAAGCTCACATAATCATCTTAAAATGCAAATTAAATCCGTGGAAAGCACAACACTGGAACACTAGCTAAATAAGAACCTGTATTTTATTATAAATCTTCCTAATATAATCTGGAACTGGGGAATCCCAGGAATTCAGTGATCAGCTCTACTCTATGAAAGGTACCAACCGTGGGAAATCAGAATATTTGAATTTCGATTTTTACGTTTTTATGCAACATGGAGAAAGTATTCATTGAGTGCAATCACATTGCCAGTATAATGAAAGACACATCATCATCAATCATTAATAACAACGAAAGCATTAATAAAAATATCAGTGTTTTTTTTTACCTTGGTATTCAAAGTCCATATCAAGTCTTAATTTGACACACACAGACATAATTATTCTTTGTTTTTTTAAATTCTATTTCAGCCAACGGACCAGCTGCAAGCCTTTGACTACCACAAAGACCAGACAAGTTTTCCACTCTAACATGGCGTACAGGGGCCTTACGGACAACAGCTAATTGCGGCACCTAATCCGCTCAGTTGGAAAATCACGCGACCGCAAACCGTATCTGGGCGCGATAAGGTTCAAGTTCGCGTGATTTTCCAACTGACCGGATTAGGTGCCGCAATTAGCTGTTGTCCGTAAGGCCCCTGGTCAGCTTATCTATGCTAAATGGCTCAAGAAGATTGTACATGTTACATGTTGAGGTACATGTTAGTTTAGCAAAATTGTAAATATTTACTCGCTGACACTTACATTATTATTATTATGTTACCATACGTCAATATAATTATGGAAGTAGTTAAAATAAAAACCGGCCAAGTGCGAGATGGACTCGCGCACCGAGGGTTCCGTACAAACTTGTCTAAGTATTATAAGTTCAATAGTTCGCCCATCGAAGACTTATTCCGTTTTTCCGATTAAGTATCCCAAAAACATAAATTACAACTAGCTTCCGCCCGCGGCTTCGCCCGCGTTATTCTAGGGAAAAATTATGGAGTTCGCTGCAAAAAGTTTTATTTTAGGACGCTACTGAATACGTTTTATGTAACTATTTCATCCTGGATTGTAAGTATATGGTGCTTTATGAGCACGAGATCTAAGGTTGAATTCCTGGCCTGGCAGATGTTTGAATGATGAATAGAGTTAAATAACTGAACCCAGCAAATCACGCGACCCTAATTTTTTTTTACTTCTTTTTACTTTCCCTGTATGAAACTTCCACTCAAGTTCCACTTTTGGTCTAGCAAACCCCACGATCTATAGTGTATTTTTAAAATTTTTGTATGTCACTTGTGCTTGACACTCGCCCACGCGAGCCGATTGCGGCCCAGCGACCCGCGTGACCTAGAAAGTTTTTTTTTTCTTTTTTTTACGTCACTTTTGCTTGACATTCGCCCTCGCGGGCCGCTTGCGGCCCAGCGAACCACGCGACCCAGAAAGTTTTTTTTCTTTTTTGTACGTCACTTGTGACGTACTTCTATCTTGTCGCCACGTATGACGAATATGGCTAGGTGGGACCAGTTCTGACGAAGATCGTGGGAATGTATCATTTTTCCATCCAAAGATTACTTGAAAGATTTTGACTTGTATTTAAGACTTACAGTAATAAATCCACTCTTATCCTTTTATTTTATTACAAAAAATTACTATGTACTTTCTTACAAACAAGTCAATAGTCTTTAGAAGTGATCAATGTAAATGCCCAGATGTGTCATAGAGAACAAACCTATAGGTAGTTTAATTTCGCACAAGATATCAATTATTTACTTTCAGTTTAAATTCAAAGCCTATAGCATATTATTATATATATTATACGTACTTATACAACTTCACTTCCATATAATATTATTCTCAGCAAGTTTACCATTCCATGGAAAAAAATACAGTTTTCAACTCTATCACAATAAAGTAAAGTTTATTTTTGCCTTAATATTGTTATATCGTAGTTCTCAAAGTACGATTGTCTATTCTGGTGGATAATTGCAATGGGAACCATACCAAGTGTACAATTTCCTTAATTGAAGCCGATTGCAGTAGCATGCTATGTATTTTATGACGTTCCGAACGGTAATGGATATGAATTTTCGTTTAAATTGTTAAGCATGTCTGGAAGCGTTTTCTTTATTATGGAGTTTTGGATTGTCTTGTATAGTACGATGAAGATGTGTTTTTACTAAACTATTACAAACAATATTATAGGTACTCAATAATTTATTGCACATTCATATATTATCTTAGGTAAGTATAACATAATGACCCTGATTGGGTAAAGCAATAAAGTGCGGAGCGGATTTATCTATATTGATTTTACTATTAAGTACTCGTGCAGGCTATAGTAACATTTTGCTAGCAGTATGTTTAGGGTTTGGCAAATAACTCTCATTTTCTATGTCTTTTATCTGCACTGGTAGTTTATAATGTTTTGGTGGCCATGGGTTTCGGCTGAAACTCTGCATTATTACTTAGTCTAGTTACTATAATATTTTTTACAAAAAAACTAGATTGTAATTATTTATACGCCTCGTTTAATATAAAACGAATTCTAGAATATAATAATATAATTTATCGAGATTGTAATGTTATGGTTTATTTTTGTAACCATGCCAAATACATTTATATATATATTATAATATATATGTATTTATTTATTGAAGTGGCAATGGGTAGGCCACATCGCTCGAAGAACCGATAACCGATAGGGAAGAAATGGTCTTGAGTGGAGACCACGAACCGGACGACGTAGCGTAGGTAAGGATCCCACTAGATGGACCGACGACATTGTGAGAGTCGCTGGCATTCAGTGTATACAAAAGGCAGGCTGTCGTGCAGTGTGGAGGTTAAAGGGTGAGGCCTATGTTCAGCAGTGAACGTCTTCTGGCTGATGATGATGATGATGATTTATTTGTTATCAAAATCATCGTTGCAATGTCAATTGGACTTTTTTTAATTACCATGAAGTGGATTTGATAATCTATACCTACGAGTATACAACATTTAAGAGCAATACCTACGTTTAAAATAATCTCTAAATAAAATTTTCATAACATTAAGGAAAAAATCATCATCAACATCATTTCAGCCATAGGACATCCACTGCTGGACATAGGCCTCGATGGGGGCATCGATCTCCAAAAGGGCCGGTTTGAAGCGTCCTGCATCCAGCGTTTTCCTGCGGTCTCTTTTACGTCGTCTGTCCATCTTGTGGATGGACACCGACATAGCCCACCGGATTAGCAAGTTGAAATGGCAGTAGGCAGGGCACATATCACGCAGAACAGATGGCCGATGGGGCCGAAAGGTTCTGGAATGGAGACCACGGACCGGTAAGCGCAGCGTACGACGTCCACCCACAAGGAAAAATTACTACGATGAAATTATAAGACTTTCGTTTTGCTTCAGAGTCATAAAAGTATGAAAAAAAAACGATAAATATTCTTTGATTTCATACCCTATCAAATGCATAGTCATAAACACTGTAAACCTCTTCAGCAACATATTTATCACCAGTTAGAAATGATTTAGCGATGATGTCTAACGTAATTATTATTTATCCTTTGTAGCAAATTAGCAATTACTCTACAAGCATCTACGCTACTAAACAAATCATTTAAACCCCGGAAGCGACATCTGGCGCACCGCCAATCCCTGTACAAGGTACATAGAAATGCTTTCTGTCATACATAGCTTGATTAACATAAAACATGCTCATGCGCACGCTAGAATGGTCTTCCGGATTTTTTCATAGCTACCTATAGCGGAATTCCAGCCCGCATGGCATTGAGCACTCATTGTCAATGTTAGATAATGAAAAGTTTTTTGCACTGTCTGTACGTTTAACCGACTTAGTGTTTTTTCTTCTTATTGATAAGAGCGTTCAAGGTGATGAACGTTTTTATTCATTACTTTTCTTATATATTCTATTAACACTTAATACAGTGAAAGTACCCTGACATAAAAAAGCACTTTGCGCCTTAGTGTATTTTCTTTTGTATGCGTAGTTGTAGACTTTTGTAGTTTTTGTCTTTTATTGTCTGTGTTTATTTTATAAATACCGATAAACTTATTATTTCTATCTTATGTCAATAAAACGATCTCAATTTTAGCTTGCAACCAATGTAAACAAAATTAACTTAATAGTTAGGTACGAGTTTGTCTTACTTTTGTTAAGGACTTCTTTGAGTGCTTACCCGGTATCTACTTTGAAATATCTTTGACAGGACGTATATAAGATATCCATGTTGTTTTGCAAACTATTCTACAATCACCATCATCATCATCAGCCCTGAGTGACCCACTACTGAGTATAGGTCTCTCTTTGTCTATGCCACTCTCCCCGGTCTCTCGCTATTCACATCTACTCGTTCCTGACAGTATTTTTGATGTCGTCAGTCCACCTCATTCTCGGTCGGCCTGGGTTCCGCCAACCGAGTCTCAGCCACCACGTGGTTACTGTTGTACACCACCTCCCATCATTAAGTCTGGCCATGTGTCCTGCCCAGTTCCACTTCTACAATATTTATAAGCTATCCCTTCAATCATAGTAGTGCCTGCTTCAATTATTATTTCTGTTAAGTAATTATCTATTTAACATTAAAAGTTTTAACTTCAACTTTTGTTTTGAACACGACTTTTGTGATGAAAGTACTTAAGTACAGATACTCTCACCAGCGTCTGGTTTTTATCACTATTGATGATTCACTGTCTTTACTGTCCAACTGCTGGACAAAGGTCTCCTCCTTTTTCATCCATAAATCCTGGTTCTCCGCTACCTTTTGCCAACCCCTCAAGAAATAGACAAGATCATCACGCGAGCGTTTCTTGGACCTTCCTTGACTGCGTCGTCCATCAAACATCCACCGTGTGGCGATCCAGGCCCATCTGTAGGAATGCTTACGCGCCACATGTCCCGCCCAATCCCAATTTAGTCTGGCGGCTTTTTGGCCAACGTTAATCGCACCTGTTATAGAACGCAGTGCGCTGTTGCGGACTCTGTCCATTCTCTTGATACCAAGCACGCTGCTTTCCATTGCTTTCCGTAAAACTCTAAGTTGGAACTTTGTCAAACCCTAAGTTGGAACTTTGTCAAACCCTAAGTTGGAACTTTGGCAAACCCTAAGTTAGAACTTTTGAGAACAGTCATAATATCAAAGAATATCCTCTATCTTACCGTGTTAAGTGGGAAAAAAAACTATTTGATTCTGACAATTTTTATTACAATTAAGACTTCTTTTAGTTATTAAAATAGATCATGTCGTCAAAAACATGATGAAACTCTACCATTAATTTGCAAGCAAACCAAGCTGACCGCAAGTGAAGCCACAACACAAACTTGTACCGAGAAGTGTAACAAACAATCGTCATTTGTCACTGCTCTGACATAACCTATCTGCATAATTACCTGTCGCTATGTGAAGTAAGCAAACTGAGAAATAGGCAATCTCTTCAACCGAAGGTCTTCAAAAAAGATGTTCTCTATCCGATTTTTTTATTTGTTCAACCCCGACGCAAAAAGACGAGTTATAAAAGTTTAACGTGTATTTTTAGAAAAGGTTTTTTTGGTGTTTTTTTAAATTATGTCATGGGGGAAGGGGGTATTTCCACAATCTCCGCGCTTGCCAGGCAGCTTGGTAATCGCAGAACATTCCACCGTGCAAATAGGAGGCTGCTGCTGCTAATCTTCTGGTGGTTCTGGTGGCAGTTTTAGGACAGTGCAGTGGATGGCAGATGACAGATGGCATGCTCCAGTTCAGTGTAGAGGTAAAAGAGGGAAGCCTATGTTCAGCAGTGGACGTCTTCGGACTGATAATGATGATGAATATATATATATATATATATATATGTCCAGCAGTTCACCAAATAGTTCAAAAGGCGAAGGGACTGATGATAAAAAATGGAAGGGACTGATGATAAAAGAAAGAAAGGAACTGTTGATAAAAGAAGGAAAGAGACTGATGATAAAAGAAAGGAAGGGACTGATGATAAAAGAAAGGAAGGAGCTGATGATAAAAGAAAGGAAAGGACTGATGATACAAGGAGAACAGAGCTTCGAAACGCAAATGAACGAACCCATATTGAACTCTTACTAAATCCAGCGTTGTTAGTAATTTGACAAACGTCAAAAACAAGGAGCGTCGGATATACGAGCGACTCGTAACCTTGGCAGGCGGTGCAGTTTATATTGCGTGCACGCACATTACAGTAGCGAAGCTCGGGAGAAATCGTGATACGTGGAGTCACGCACACCAATGTATGGAATGAGTGAAATATGAGAGAGGAAAAGAGGGCAAGGATATTGTTTATTCATATAGACAAAATTCCGTTGTTTTCGGGGGACTGGTTTTCATGATGCACGCTATATAAAAGGCGATGTGTGTATGTATGTTCCCTATGAACTACCAAACGGTTGGACCGATATTGACGGGATTCGACTGGCAGATAGCTGATGATATATTATAAAGAGTAAACCATGCGAGTGAAACCGCGGGGTGCAGCTAGTTTTAAATAAATAAAATATTAACTATAGCAGATTACCCAACGTAGCTTACGTTGGAAGATATACCTTAGATCAGAGGTCGGCAACACTGTGACCGCGGTCGCCGTTTGGTACGCTCTCCAAGAAATCACGTAGTTTCGGTTTTCAGAGCGTGAAACTCAATATCTAAGGGTTAGGTATTGAATTTCACGCACTGTTCGGTGGAGCAAAAATTTTCGTCATCATCATCAGCCAGAAGACGTCCACTGCTGAACATAGGCCTCCCTCTTTAACCACCACACTGAACGACAGCCTGCCTTTTGCATCCACTGGATGCCAGCGACTCGCAAAAAATGTACATACATAAATTAATATAATTAATAGTTGTGTTGCTTTAAAATTTATCTGTCATCATCATCATCACTATCATCAATTTCCCTCCACTGCCTGACCATTGGTCTTTCTTAAATCCTGCCATTCACCTCAGCCTCTCCTCAATCTATTCGCATAATGCCGTGCTATAAAATTAATTGCTGCTCAAAATTATTTAATATAAACCAAATCTTGTAATGGTCAGTCTCATCGGTGTCTGTTCAGTAAAACAAAACACCATCAAACGTGTATCCACTATCCAACGTACACCTAAAGCAGCAGTTAACCAACTGCATCCAAATAAACAGCGAGTGCAGTTTACATTTCCAAATATAAACGCAGCACTTCCTTTTGATGTGAGACACGAACTGAGATTACTTCGTCGCCATCTTGGGACCTTGAAGTTTAGGAAGTGTGGTTTGGGGGAGTTTAAATACTGTTTATTTATTTATAGTTTTTTTAGTTATTCTAACTAATATTATAAAAGCGAAAGTAACTGTCTCTTTGTCTGTTTGTTCGCTTTTCACGACTAAACGGTTAGGCCAAAAATGTACCATTATGATAGTGTACATTAGTACATTACTGACATGGGGAATTTTTCCTTCCATAAAATGTGAAAAAGCTGTAAAATCACGGGTAACACCGCGGGATTTAGCTAGGTAAGATTAAATACTGTCTTCTTGGGTCAGTGGCAGGACCTGGCTTGTGCCCTACGGAAGTACTGGTAACATAAAGTAAGTAAAAAAATAAGCTAGCATTTGACCGCCACCTCGCCTTATGTAAAGCGCTTGCTTAGAAGAAACCGATTCCCTCGTGATTTGAACACCCAAACTATCAGAGAAAACCCAGGCAGCGTATTTCACAGACAGCAGTTGCACAATAAAAGTGGAATCAAAGTGCTTCGTACGAATTTTCGGAATATCAATAAAGAAGCGGTGTTATTTTTCCGTGCCCGCCCTACCCGTCTGATAGAAAAATGGGCAGGAGGGAATTAAATCATGGAGAGCCGATGCACTCTCTCCGAAATGTATCCGATAAAAAACAATGTTGGACCGATGCATTTTTTTTAATATTGTAGGTGGCAAACAAGCTGACGGGCCGCCTGATGGTAAGCGATCACCATAGCCTATGGATACCTGCAACACCAGGGGCATCACAGGGGTAGGGGCAGAGGCTTAAAGACTCTATTTACAGCCTTTTAAGGACCCCATGTTATAGGTGCTCAAGACTAAGACGCTAAGGAAGTAAAAAATCTAAGCCGTGAACAGACATGAGCTGCTTTAGATTTAAGATATAATTAACAAGATTAACAACCACTTACAATAACACCCACCGGCATCCTTATCTCAGTTAAGAACCATCAAATCGCCATAAACACCATGAGGCTCATAATTAAACAGAGAATCGCACCGTGACATAATAATTAAAAGTGTACAATCCCGAACATTTTACGGTACGTTAAACAATATCTCGGTACAGTCGTGTGGAAATGCGAAAGAGATTAATATGACCCGCTGGTAGGAATTTCTATGAAACGCGCTTGGTGTTTGTGCGGTACTGGAAGATGGGATGGACTCTTTGAAAGATGGACTGTTCTATGATTGAAAGGCAAGGTAGAACGTTTGAATAAAAAGGTGTAACTAAGTCTTTATCATCATATCAGCTTATATTAGTCAACCGCTGGTGATAGGTGATTGGTGTCCAGCCACTGCCAGCTGCCTTACCTATGTATATCGTCACTCTATCATGCCTCAAGGCGCCCCACGTTACGTTTGCGGATTCACAGTCTTCAATCCAGAGCACGTTTACTCCAAGGGTTATCGGTTTTGCGCTCCTAACGCACTGAGCGCTCTATCCATTTGGGCGGTCGTATAGAGCACTTGGAGAGTATACCCAACGATAGGACAGTTTCGAATCCTGTCATTCCCTATTTTTGAATTGTCTAAACATTTAAATATGGAACTACCCGTTAGATTCTGACGAAATTAGGTATGCAGGCTCGTTATGGCGGTAACGTCATTCTCGGCCACGAGAATTCGACTGTCCACAGTAGAATTTCTAAAGCAGAAAAAGATGTTATCTTCCAGTAGAGCACAGTGCTTACCCTCGCAGCGTGCGCGATGCGTGTGACAGTTGAGAGTTTGCCAAAAACGTTAGCGCTCGCAGCCCGACGGCGCATTAGCAGCGGGTTGGATTCCGACACTGGAACATTACGGGTTGGTGGTTCTCCGGCGAGGAATGTTCTCGAAACACGGGCTGTTTGTAGCCGAATGCAGTACCTCCCAAACTACGACAGAATATGTAAATAAAACTACAACTACTTAACAAAACTGAACTTCTTTACTGAACTCAACTTTTTTCTAATTTCCAAAACTCTAGCTGATCAGCAGTTTGCGACACGTGATCAAAATGCTGGTGTTTTTTCTGGCTCAACGTGTAAGCCATAGCTTGGTAAAAATACCAAAAAAAAAAAACGATAAACTGCGCTGATGTTTAAGGGCAAGAAGGTTAGTCTGAACTAGGGATTCGTTGTTGACGAGCTACTCGGCACGTTTCTCAAAAGATTCCAATGCAACAAGATAGTATGTATGGCTGATTTACTTATATAAAAAAACTAGCAAACCCGGCGAACTCCGTTTCGCCACCAGATGACTTCTATAAACCTCACGGAGCCCGAGACCTTTCCAACGAATGCAAAACCGTGGAAATCGGTTCGTGCGTTCTGGAGTTATAGCGTCAGGAAGGAAAACCCGACTTATTTTTATATAGTAGATTACACCAAGCTACAGCAGTATTTTGGCAGCTTCACGTATTAGCGTTAGGATCTTGGATTATACCCTGGATCTAATATTTCCGCACACCCGTATTGCACAGCCATAGAGCAAGCTTATAAGCTGGACCCGGGTATGTCCTAAAACTGCGTCCAGAACCACCGGAGGATGGGCAGCAGCGTCCTATTAGTACACGGTCAACGTACTGCGATCCCCAAGCCACCTGCCAAGCGTGGGGATTATGGCAACACCCCTCTCTAAGTGGGAGGCCTTTGTCCAGCAGTGGACGTTTAATGGCTGCTGATGTGAGCAAGCTTTATAGCTAGCCATCCATGTATCAGAAAGAGCCATACCATTCTGCATTAAAATTTAGAAGGTTAATACTATAATGGTTATATAGGTAACTAAAAACTAATGCCTGCAATTTTGTACGCGTAGACTTTCATAATATGCTTTCAGTTCTTATTTGCCTTTAATTTACAGAAGACCAGCGCTGATTAACAGCCGGCATTATGCTGAGTTGGGGCCGATTTGTGACCTTATATTATAACTAGTCAATAAGCTATTTTTTTAATAACCTAATTTGGTCACAAATAAACTTTTTCTTTCTTTCTTTCTATTATCAGCCATTAAATGTCCACTGCTGAACAAGGCCTCCCTCTTAGAGAGGGGTGTTGCCATAATGCCCACGCTTGGCAGGCGGCTTGGAGATCGCAGTACGTTCACCGTGTACTAACAGGACGCTGCTGCCCATCCTCCGGTGGTTCTGGTCGCAGTTTTAGGACATACCCGGGTCCAGCGTTTGCCTTTAATTTACCCTTTCGCAATTTTTTTCTAAGCGGGCCTCTACATCTCCTAAGAGACCTACTTGTCAAATTTCAGCTTCGTAGGGCAAGTGGTTATCGATATTTCGTGATGAGTCAGTGAGTAAATGAATGAGTAGATGAATTACGATTAAAAAAAATTGTTTACTGTTTCATTATCATCATTAATAGACTTTCATTTTCCCACTGCTGGGACACAGGCCTTTTCTCAGAGAATCAGGACAAGCCTTAATCCACCATGCTGGCCCAGTGCATGCAAGTGATTGTCATAAGTCTTTGAACTTTTGAGATTCTTGGGCGTACCAACCTCACGATTATTTCCTTCACCATTTTTTGTGATGGCATTAAAACTTTGAGGGAGGGCTGACGAGTAGCATGTCATTCTAGTTTAAATAGCCCGTTGGTCAAATTGGTAGTGAACCTGCCTTCTGAGCTTGGGGGCGTTGGTTCTATTCCCACCTAGGACAAACATTTATGTGATGAAAATTTGTGTTTGTTCTATATCTGGGTGTTAATATTATATTTAAGTATGTAAATATATGATGAATGTAAATATGTATGTAAATATATATGATGATGATGTTATATATGATGTTTGTATGTATGTGTGCGTGTGTGTGTGTGTGTGTTTTGTGTTTAAGTGTGTGTGTTGTGTGTGCGTGTGTGTGTGTGTGTATTTAAAATATATATGTTTGTATATCAGTCTCTGGCAGCCATATCACAAGCTTTGCTTAGTTTAGGGTCAGATTACCGTGTGTGCAAAAATGTCCCGAAATATTTATTTAGATAAATCATACAGCAGAGCAGAATGTCTCCTCTTCATCCTAGTTTGTTTAGTGTTAAAATTTAACTATCTATACGACCTAGTCTGCTCCCTGCGATATAAGTGCTGCGTCATCCATGATATCGTAAAATGGTCTTGTAAAGGTATTAGATGACGATCCACCAACCCTGGTCGGGTCAGACACCCGTCTCAAGGTCGCATCACTTGGACGTTAATAAGCATACGTCTGTTTGGTCGGTCTGCCCTGTTTCCTGTGTTTTCATCAATTTGCGGATTCGGCGTTAACAGTACACATTTATTATGATTTCTGTTTGGCTTAATGGCGTCCTCACATGTCGCAATTGCACTCGAATATTTGGCGTTAAAATTGGTCAAGTTACTCGTATGAAAATGTATCAAAATAAAACTACATTAAAAAACTAAGAAAGGTAAAGGTCTGATTTTGGCAGGATTTTAATTTGTATAAGAGTAATCATAATCATAATCATAATATTTATTTGCCACAAGGAGTACATCTCATTTGATCTCTAAAACCTAGTGCCATGTAATATAAGGTATAAAATAAATATTTCTATACCAAAATATATTTTTAGTGTTTTATTTACTAAAATAATACTTGCTTTATGTATTTAAGTAATAAAAATAACGGAAACATTTATAAATAGATAAATTAATAAGGGCTAAAAATTGCTCGTCGAATCGACGTATGGTTAGGTTTAAAGGAGTATATTGGAAGGTTAGGTGTCTAGGGTTAAAACTATGTATATCGGTTTAGCAGTCATGATTACCGAACCAAAAGTAGATTAATCTGACAAACAAGGGAGATATAGGTACAAGGGAGTGGCGGGTTCATCCGGCCTAAATCAGGCTTGATGCCTCGATGATCGATTAAGATCTTACCCAGAAGACGACCTTGCTGTTCTTTTTTTGCATGTTGACAATTAAAAACTGTTAATATTGTGAACTTTGTGCGTTGCGCCCCGCAGTGCAAAGCGAAACGGAGTTGCGCGCGCACACTAACCTTGAAAAAGACCGTCGAATGCGGTTGAAACTATAGCCGGAATAACCACCTTAATCATACGTGAGTAATTCCCGTGTCATGTAAACAAAATGTGAGAAAACCCCTTCAGTTTCCATAATAAGACTTCATCATCTGCAGCCATTAAACGTACACTATTGGACAAAGGCCTCCCTCTTAGAGAGGGGTGTTGCCACAATTTCCACACTTGGCAGGCGGCTTGGGGATCGCAGTACGTTCACTGTGTGGCAATAAGACTTAGTTAATTTGTGTTGAAAAAAATTAACTTTAGAGTGCGTGAAAAATTGACAAAGTTACAGCTTTTGCGTTAAGCGGTTTGGCGGTATAGTGAAAAAAGAAACAAGGAGACAATTGAATACGAACGATAACTGTACTAACGCATATCTCCCTTGTTTGTCTGTTCTGAGACTAAAACCATACTTACTATTAACGTAATTTATGTACTTAATCAACACCAGGTAAGGTTACCTTAACCTCCAGATGGTAACCAATAGTTACAGATTGTTTTTAGGGTTCCGTACCCCTCAAGGAAAACGGTACCCTTATAGGATCACTGCGTTGTCCGTCTGTCTGCCTGTCAAGACCCTTTTTCTCTAGATCGCGTAAAGGTATCAAGTTAAAATTTATACTAAATACTTAGGTCTACGGTTTCTTTTGTAAAATAAAACTTGTTAGTCGACGCAATCAAAAGATATGAAGGTTTATGTCCCATATTTTGCGATTTCATAGGGGAATCAAAACCAATAGGGTACTTCCCGTTGACCTACAATAATCAAGGTCTTACAGCACATATAAAAAAAAACCGAAAGTTGTTAATTTGACGTTTTATCGTACAAAAAATATTGTTTTGCAATACAAACTTATATTTTGTAGTTTTATGTATGGAAGAACCTTATTGTCAACTACAAAGTTAAGTGTCTTTCAATATTTCAACTCTAGTTCGTTTTTTTTTGACTCGCGCTCTGAGGTTTCCTTCCAACGGAACCCTCAGAGCACCACTCTTACTCGTACTTGTCCAGTTATTTTTTTTAAGACAACGAAAAATCTAACAGGTTTCTAGATCTAGATCTGTACGTCGTAGTTCTACTGATTTTTTTATAACAATTTAAATGGCCGTGATATTATCTTGCTATTTATTTCTGAAACGATTCGTGGTATTTCCAAATTGATTCTGTATTCGTAGAATATTAACAGGGTGTTTCAGTAAAATGACGCGCGAGCGACCGCTGATCGCCCGTGGTTGTTTGACACGCCATCGCGATAGCGCTCAAGCTATGCGCTAGTGCAGTGGAAGAGAAGACATAGTTTATTTTTTATTTTGTTTACTATTTTTTGTTTTATTTATATTACACGGGAATTACACACGTAAGATAAAGCCGGTTACTCCGACTATAGTTTCAACCGCGTTAGACGGCCTTTTTCAAGGTGAATGCGCGCGCGCGGCTGCGTCTCGCTTTGCACTACGGGCCGCCGCGCGGCGCGCACGTGATGACACCGGCTGCTTGTCGGGTGCGGGGGTGGGGGTGCGTAGAGAAATATGTTGCGCCGGCGCACACTGGAGATCTTCCTCACTCGAATCTTCCTGTGTGTCGGGAATACTCCAGCACGCGGAGCTCACCACGTCGCCACCAATCTCACGGTCACTCACACGAACCCCATGAAGGCACGGCTTCCAAGTCGGTGGCAGTCGGTATTTTTTGTTTATTCATTACAAACAAACTCCTTTTTGAATTCTTACTTATATCTACAAATGTATGTTGGTTAAAAGCTCAAGATATTATTTTATTGGTTAAAACTTTAGCTAGTCCGTATTAGATAGCCCGTTGATTTAATTGGTAGTGAACCTGCCTTCTGCGCTTGGGGGCGTGGGTTCCCACTTCGGACAATCGTTTGTGTTTGTTCTATATCTGGGTGTTAATATTTATTTATGTATGTATTTACAAATATATATGTATGTATATCAGTCTCTGGCAGCCATATTTCAAGCTTTGCTTAGTTTGGGTTTGGTGCAAAAATGTCTCGAATATTTATTTATTTATTAGGTGCTTGAAGTACTTACTATTATTTATCCTACTAACTACTATTGTGTTTTGTTCCACTTATTCTATAAAAACACAATTGACGATGAACCTCGAGCCCTCTTCTTTTGAGTTTCTGCCAAGGCCAATATGGTAATTGTATCAACCTAAATGGTCTCTATTGATTAAATAGTATTAAGGTGGTACGTTTCACCAATGGTGGGAAATTCAAATTTCAAACAGTTTTTTTGTGTTTGTAGCTAGGCTGGGTAATAATTTTAAAATGACACACTGTTTGCGCAAACCATTGATTGTTCTTTACATTATCATGTACAGTTATTTAACAGTAATGCACCAATATTACTTATCATTGTCAATAAACCGTTTGAAACAGCAAACATTCGTTTAATTACAAATGTAAGTAGTAATGTGCATTAAAGATAAATAGCTTTACATGATTTTGTAAAAAATAATAACTAATTTGCGCAATCATCATGATCGCTTATAATAATTACACGGCCTAGATACAAGTAAAAGAAAACTGTTTGAAATTTGAATTTTCTGCCATAAGTGAAACGTACCACCTTAAAACATGATTCTTTTTTACCATTCCCTCTATGACATGATTACACAGATCTTCTTATAGTATAATTATTATCTCTCATGACGTCATCTACTGCTTTATATCTTTGCCATTTAAACTGGCTGTCACTGTTCTAGTTCTGTGGTTAGATCGCATGCCGCTGGAAACCGCGAACCGAGCTGTCGTCACGAAAAACGCATCAGCCTGTAGAAAAAAATCGAATGAACTTTGGATACAAGAGTTTATTTTCTTTTGTGGTCATGTTTGTGGACTAGGTTTGTGACACGGCTTTGTTTTTACTTATTTTTATTTTTAAGTCTTCTTTTTAGATCTTTATACTATTTGCAATGTTATTTAAAAATAATACCATGTCGGTTTTTTTTAAGTCTCATTCTGTTACGAATAACAGTTTATATGGTATCTCCACAAGTATATTTTCACTGATTTACTACACAGCACTTATCCTTCAGCCTTTCGGCTTCCAATCCACAGCTCGACTGTCCTGACGGCCACTGAACGGCCCAATATATACTTCCCTCTCTACTTAAATTAGCCCCTCCTACTGCAATTGTCAGCAACCAATGACAAGTGACACTGATTTAGACTTTGACACCTATAAATATTCATGGACGTCAGCACGTCCATGTAAATATTGATACATATTTGCAACTATTGACAAGAATCACCACAATTCAGTGCTTATCTTCGTAAGAGATAACTGTGTACACAGCCTTAAAATGGCCAGTCTATTGATCGCTTCCACAAAAGTTTTCTGTGTTCATTTTGACTATCATGAAAATCCGTTACGCAATTTTAAAGTATTTGAATATTATACCAATATTATAAATTCGAAAGTGTGTTTGTTTGTTCCTCTTTCACGCAGCAACAGAGCAACGGAGTGACATAGGCTACTTTTCATCATCATCATCATCACCATTTTTCATCACTACGCGGGTGAAACCGCGGGGTGCAGCTAGTACCTAATAAATTCTGAAATCATTATAACTTTATCCAAACTAATTTTTTGACCTTATTTTTTTCGTTGTTTCGATAAGGGAGCTATAACACTAATTAATAATCTATGCTCTATACTAATATTATAAAGAGGAAAGATTTGATTGTTTGTTTGTTTGTTTGTTTGTTTGCATTGAATAGGCTCCGAAACTACTGAACCGATCTGAAAATTCTTTCACTGACGGGAAGCTACACTATCCCCGGGTGACATAGGCTATAATCTATACCCGTGCGAAGCTGGGGCTGGCCGCTATATATTTTTTTTTTTTTTTTTTTTTTTACATCGGACTAGGCTAACGGTTGACCGCGATCTCGCCTGATGGAAAGCGATGATGCGGTCGAAGATGGAGCACGTTTGCCCAGTAGTAACGTATTAACCCTAGACTTGAACACTCCAAGATTGTAATGCTGCGGAAACACAGACAGGGGCAAGGCGTTCCATTGTTTTGCTGTTCTAATTAAGAAAGAGGAGTCAAAACGCTTGGTGCGAATAAATGGCATGTCGACCAAGTAAGGGTGACGCCTTGCCGTTCGTCTGGACGTCCGGTAATGAAAAGGTGATGGTGGGAACAAGTTCGTGAAGTTCCGTTGCACACTCTCCGTGGAAAATCCGATAGAATACCGACAAGCTTGCGACTTTACGCCGGTGGTTCAGACTCTGAAGTTTCTTTCCAACCAACACCTCGTCATCAATGAGCTTTACTGCCCGTTTTTCTATTGAATCCAAAGCCTCAAGCTGATACTTGGCCGAACCATCCCAAAGGTGACAACAGTACTCCAAACATGATCGGACCTAAGCTTGGTAGAGATTAAGAAGCTGCCCTGATGTAAAGTACCGCCGCACCTTCGACAAAATACCAAGTTTTTTGGCAGCTGTTTTGGCTTTGGATTCAATAAACGAGCCGAAGTTGAGGTTAACGGAGAGGTCAACACCCAAAAGCTCGAGGTGGTTACTTACCGGTAAAGAGATCCCACGGAAAGACGGGGCCACGTGTAACGAACTTTGTTTAGCGGAAAATAAACACGCCTGATATTATATAATAATATTCGTGACATTTTTGCACACTCGGTCATCTGACCCCAAACTAAGCAAATCTTGTGATATGGCTGCCAGAGACTATATAGATACATATATAGTTTGAAATACATACTTACATAGATAATAACAATCAGATATAGAGCTACTGAGCCGTGGTAGCCCATTTGGGAGACCGCTAGACTTGAAAGCGTGAGGTCGCGGGTTTAAACCCCGGGCCCGTACCAATGAGCTCTTTGGAGCTTATGTATGGATATTCATACCACTGGCTTTTCGACGAAGGAAAACATCGTGAGGAAACCTGCATACGTACGGAGAAGGAATTCAATGGCGTATGTGAATCCACCAATTCGCACTGGGCCAGCGTGGTGGATATGGCCCAATCACCCTTTCGGGGGTAGGGTAAAAGTCCAGCAGTGGACTGTTAAAAGGCTGATTATGATGATAGATATAGAGCAAATACAAATGTTTGTCCTAGGTGGGAATCGAACCCACGCCCCCAAGCTCAGAAGCTAGGTTCACTACTAACTGGACCAAAGGGCTATCTGAAATATCAATGGGTTCTTCAAAAGGCGAGAAAATGTCGGTAACGTATTTGTGATGCCTCTGGTGTTACAGGTATCTATCTATATAGGCGACGGTGATTATATACCATCAGGCAGCCCGGTTGCTTGTTTGCCACCTTTGACATAAAAAAACCAAACAAATCCTGTGTAATCTTGTATTTTACCCATTTGCTGTTGAAAAACCGACTTCTAAAAGAACTGACAGCTAGTGAGAAATTTAGAGGTTTTTTGGTATTTAGATTGAATTTTGTGGTAACTATATACGTAATTATTGTAATTGTAAGCAATTTTGTGGTTACGTTAGTTCAACCAAGTTAATAATTACAAGTTAATAATTATAAAGGTTTTAATTATAAAACAGCTAAAATTTAAAAACAACTGCAAATTTATTTACATAATAGGAAGGTCATTTCACACACAGCTCACTTGTAGTGGACCCGCAGACCAAAATAAAACGAAAGAAAAAATACCCTTTGCGTACGGAACACTTAAAAAAGTGTAGTTATCATTTGAGCCAACATAAATATAGAATATGGTATAAAGTGGGTATACTTAGCAATAATACAGCGTATTTTAGTAATCTAGTGGGTATACTTAGCAATAATACGATATCTTTTAGTAATCTAGTGGGTATACTTAGCAATAATACGGCATCTTTTAGTAATCTAGTGTGTATACTTAGCAATAATACGATATCTTTTAGTAATCTAGTGGATAAACTTAGCAATAACACAGCGTCTTTTAGTAATCTAGTGGGTATACTTAGCAATAATACGGTATCTTTTAGTAATCTAGTGGGTATACTTAACAATAATACGGTATCTTTTAGTAATCTAGTGGGTATACTTAGCAATAATACGGTATCTTTTAGTAATGTAGTGGGTATACTTAGCAATAATACGGTATCTTTTAGTAATCTAGTGGATATACTTAGCAATAATACAGCGTCTTTTAGTAATCTAGTGGGTATACTTAGCAATAATACGGTATCTTTTAGTAATCCAGTGGATATACTTAGCAAGAATACGATACGACGGTAATACGGTTGAGCCATTGAAAAAATACCCTTTGCGTACGGAACACTTAAAAAAGTGTAGTTATCATTTGAGCCAACATAAATATAGAATATGGTATATAGTGGGTATACTTAGCAATAATACAGCGTATTTTAGTAATCTAGTGGGTATACTTAGCAATAATACGATATCTTTTAGTAATCTAGTGGGTATACTTAGCAATAATACGGCATCTTTTAGTAATCTAGTGTGTATACTTAGCAATAATACGATATCTTTTAGTAATCTAGTGGATAAACTTAGCAATAACACAGCGTCTTTTAGTAATCTAGTGGGTATACTTAGCAATAATACGGTATCTTTTAGTAATCTAGTGGGTATACTTAACAATAATACGGTATCTTTTAGTAATCTAGTGGGTATACTTAGCAATAATACGGTATCTTTTAGTAATGTAGTGGGTATACTTAGCAATAATACGGTATCTTTTAGTAATCTAGTGGATATACTTAGCAATAATACAGCGTCTTTTAGTAATCTAGTGGATATACTTAGCAAGAATACGATACGACGGTAATACGGTTGAGCCATTGGAGTCTATAGAGAAACGGGCCAAGAAGCTCATCAGCAACGAATCCTTAGTTCGGACTAAGCTTCTTAGTCTTGAGCATCGACGTAAAGTTGCTAGTCTATCGGTTTTTTATCGGACACATTTCGGAGAGTATGCATCGTATCTGCTAGATCTAATTCCCCCTGCCCATTTTTTTATCGGACTGCCAGAGCGGGCACGAAAAATCGTCACCGTTTTATGGTTCATATTCCGAAAACCCATACGTAGCACTTTGATTCCACATTTATTGTGCGAACTGCTAGTCAGTGGAATGCGCTGCCTGAATAGGTGCTCCCCGATGGTTACAATCTGGGTGTCTTTAAGTCGGTGAATCGATTTCTTCTAGGCAAGCGTGCTCTACCGTAGACCGCATCGGCAAGATGGTGGTCATCATCAACATTAGCCAGAAGACGTCCACTGCTGAACATAGGCCTCCCCCTTAGTCCTCCACATTGCACGACAGCTCGCCATTTTCAGGATGCCTGCGACTTTCATGATGTCGCCGGTCCATCTAGTGGGAGGCCTACCTACGTTGCGTCTTCCAGTTTGTGGTCTCCACACAAGAACCTTTCTTCCCCATCAGTTATCTGTTCTTGGAGCGACGTGTTCTTTGGCGAATATCCACGTTCCAGTCTTCAAACCACGAGTGAATCGGTTTCTTCTTGGCAAGCGTGCCTCGCCTGAATAACATAACCTAACCTAATACGTATAAAAAACTTTTAGTAATCTATACGGTACCTATCTAGATGGCGTCTATTGGGTGTACAGTACTTAGTTAATCTACTGTACCTAATGGGCATGGGTTAAAAAAACACCAAATTTATTTAAAAAAATCACGGTACTTAATCCTCAAGGTGACAAATATCAGCCGAGCACCAATACGTGCTTTCCAACCATACGAAGTAGATTACGTAGTTAATTACTTACCTAAAACCTTATTCCTGTGTCGGTATATCATTTCTCGGTAATAAAAAATTGTATGAAACAAAGATAAAGTCACTTCTGGCTAAATTGAATCATCTGCAATAGAGATAAAGGTCATTGTCAGAAATTACAGACTTTTGTTCTCACAGGGAAATACATAATTTCTCGCGTAGCTTGTGGGGTTTTCCCAGAATTTCATAAATTTTCTTGTACTGTTTATTAAGTAGTTAAGTTTATTCTCAAATGAATAAACTGTGGAACATGGAATGATTGTACTATTTTAAAGTTTGTCAATGGGATCGATTCTGATGTTCTCTAAACTAAACTAAACTAAATTTGACAAGTCTAAAATTGTTGCCTTCCTCGCATATTAAAATGAAAAGAGAGGCAGAGGAGGTGAGTGGTATGCTAGAATCGACGCCAATGTACGCGACAATTCGTGCTCAAAAATGGAACACGCTAACGCTCCTGAAAATGAAAACTGGTGATGGTACCAGAAATAAAGATATTTCTTTTCACAGGTTTACTACTTTTAGGTACGAAAAATTTAGCACGCTTAGTTTTCATACAGTTTGGACCGCTTGTGAAGTGTACTTAGATATAGGTCTGTAGTTATTGGTATTCGTTGTCATTTTGGCTTCGGTAGCGTTTCCACCAAGTATATATTTCATTGTGATTGTGCTTACATTTCATTTTTCATCATGTTTTTCTTTATTTCACAGATCCATGGATAGATGGCGTTAATAGTTTTTAATGAGAGTTTTCGACTGTTTTTTGGTGGAAGAAGAAGATTTATCTGTTATGATAGTCTTTCATTTGACCACTACCTAGCGTGCATAACCGATATCAAAACCAATACAATTATTTAGTAATAACTACATAGTTACAAGTCAAACTTCTCCAGTACTAATTATAATAATTTATACTGCGTAATTTGGACTGCTTCAAACGAAGGGTGAATAGAGTCCTCAAAGGTAGGCAACGCACTGACAATGCCCCGGGTATTGTAGGTGTCTACAGGCAGCGGTGACCGCTTACCATCAGGTGGCCCGTAGTTTGTTTGACACTTATTCTATAAAAAAAGTACACTTTCTAGAACGATGTATTATAAACTTATATAAAAAAATTATTTTAATAATATTATTATGTGAAAGTCTAATTAAATAATAAATTATTAAATTAAAAATATTATTAGCAAACATTTATTACAGTACTAGCTGCGCCCCGCGGTTTCACCCGCGTAGTGATGAAAAATGATGATGATGACGATGATGATGAAAAGTAGAATGTCACTTTCCAGCCCTTGAACTATGCAAAAATTCATGTCGATCCGTTGCTCTGTTGCTGCGCCCCGCGGTTTAACCCGCGTAGTGATGAAAAATGGTGATGATGACGATGATTAAAAGTAGCGTATGTCACTTTCCAGCCCTTGAACTATACCCATGCAAAAATGCAGGTCGATCCGTTGCTCTGTTGCTGCGTGAAAGAGTAACAAACAAACACACTTTCACATTTATTATATTAGTATGAAGTCAATGTGTATTTCAATATATCAAATTCATTCATCATCATCATCAACATCGAGTTAACGATGCAACATTCACTGAGTCAGTCATGTCATGTCCCAGTGGTTTAAATGTCCACGTAATTCATATGAATTGTGTTGATTTCCGTGTTGTAAAAGCTTGCAATGTTAGAGTTATGTCGTATTTTTTGTGCACATCGTAAAACCCATACATGGTGCGTTAGTGTGAAGCCGAGATAACGTTTCACTGAAAAAATGTAGGATGTATTTGAGGAAAATCTGTTTAAAATTTATTATTTAGTAGGTACCTAACGTTTTGTTACAAACAAAGACATGCATCTGAATATTTTTCATGACTTGACCTTGACACATTTATGGAATAATTTAAATAAGAAAGATTTATCTTGAGATATTAACTTTTTATTTAATTTTTATTCCAAGCTTTTATTTAAGGTGCTTCGTTTCACAAATGGCGAGAAATTCAAATTTCAAACAGTTTACTTGTCCTTGTAGCTAGGCTGGGTAATTATTGTAAACGATCATGATGTTTGCGACAATTGATTATTATTCTTTACAAAATCATGTAAAGTTATTTATCTCTAATGCACATTATTACTTATATTTTCAATAAACAAATTTTTGTTGTTTCATACGGTTTATTGACAAATGTAAGTAATATGGTGCGTTATTAATAAATAACTGTACATGATAATGTAAAAAACACCCAACTATTGTCGCAAATACTGTGTCATTTCAAAATAATTACCCGGCCTAGCTACATGGACAAAAAACTGTTTGAAACTTTGAATTTCCCGCCATAGGTAAAACGTTCCACCTTAACTTGCGATTTTTGTGTGTTAGTTTGTTTGTTTATGTCAAATTTTGCAAGTTGAATAAGAATCAGTTCCTGAATTGTGCTGAAATTTCGCAAGGAAGTTGCTTCAAAAAGGTATATAATGTGGGTGAAACCGTGGGGCGGAGCTACATTGATATAATTTAGTTTGTTTGTTTATGTCAAATTTTGCAAGTTGAATAAGAATCACTTCCTGCTAACCAATTGAAATTTCGCAAGGAAGTTGCTTCAAAGATAATGTGGGTGAAACCGCGGGACGGAGCTACATTGATATATTACATCATAGAAAGAAAAGAAAATGTCAAGTCAAAGAAGGTCGGTTCAGCCATAGGACGTCCACTGCTGGACATAGGCCTCCCCCATCGATCTCCAAAAGGGCCGGTTGGAAGCGACCTGCATCCAGCGTTTCCCTGCGGTCTCTTTTAGGTCGTCTGTCCATATTGTGGATGGACGTCCTACGCTGCGCTTACCGGTCCGTGGTCTCCATTCTAGAACCTTTCAGCCCCATCGGCCATCTGTTATGCGTGATATGTGCCCTGCCCCCTGCCACTTCAACTTGCTAATCCGGTGGACTATGTTGGTAAATTTCGTTCGTCTACGGATCTTCTCATGTCTGATTTGATCTCGTAAAGAAATCCCGAGCATAATCCTCTCCATAGCATTTGCCAATTGCCATGAAAATTAGTTTATCTACATTATCGCTGTCTTTCCTGGCAATATGACCGACGTACTCTAAGATACGTTTGAGACAAATGGTAGACAGTTAAGTTGAGGTCTTGAGTTGTTTCAAGAAAGGTTTTTACAACGGACTAGGCTAACATTAGACCGCGATCACGCCTGATGGAAAGCGAAGATGCGGTCGAAGATGGAGCATGTTTGCCCAGTAATCTATTAACCCTAGACTCAAACACTATAAGTTTGTAATGCTGCGGAAACACAGACAGAGGCAAGGTATCAAACTAACGTTAAAACCGCGCAGTTCGAAAAATCGCGTATACGTAAACCTATTAAGCGCAAGCCTATAAATAATTAAAAAAAAAAAAAAAAAAAAAAAAAAAACCTAACTCGCCCAGATACGGCCGCGCTAACATTTTTTCATCACTTAAACAGGATTGCTTTAATAATAAATAATTAATTTAATCCCAATGCCAGTTATTTAAATTAACATCATGGAATAATTACTAACGATCAGTTTACTAACAGCAAAAATAGTTGCGCCAATGGGCCCCAAACTAGGCAAAGCCTGTATCTTGGGCGCCCTATAGCCAGTTAACAGCTTCTGCTAATGCGCTTATGTTTGTACACATTGTCTTATATTAAGGCGCGGTCTGATCACGATTTCAAATTAGTTTTTCACCCGCTCACGCCATGATCTATTTGCTATCTAAAACGGCTTTGTTTAGAGTCGAAAATCGTATATCATCATATTTGATGATGATGATGACTTTGTGCTTGTGTTTATATTATTTTGAGGGTTTTTATTTAATTTATCAAAATATATAAATGAATTTCAACAATTAACTGGTTAAAGTTTTAAAAGACTAGTCTGACTACACAATTCGTACAAAAAAATATGTTGTTGTCGCTGAAAATTCAGAGTTCTTCAATTCAGAAGCTATTTTTATTGCGCAATTTGTAATGTGTTTTTTTAAGAGTCTAGACAATTTTTCAAAATTTTATTCGGTTAAGATTATTACCAAGGGGTTTTTTTTACTTGTAGTATTTTTTTTATCTGATCAGCTAATTTTGTCACTTCACACAAAGCGTTTAAAAACACTTCTTTTGGTTAACTTTGCGATTGTACCGCGTCTTAACAGTAGAAATGTATTAATAAATATTTAAATATTTATTAATACATTATACGCAATAAAACGTCACCAAAACAAGCCGTAAGGCTCCAGGTAAGAGTGATGCTTTGCCGTTTCTCTGGACGTCGGGTAATGAAAAGATGATGGGGGAACAAGTTCGTGAAGTTCCATTGCACACTCTCTGTGGTAAATCCTTTAAAATACCGGTACTAAGTACGTATTAATCCTTGCATATTTCTATTGTCATCGACATAACAAGAGCTGAAATGTTATTCATCTTGCGATTCATCGCATGGCCCGCTTCCGAATTTGCAATCTGTATACAATTTTCTGCTAAATTACAGCATACTCACCAATCAGCGCGGTGCAATGCTTCATTGTTTAGTGATGGGACACGGTATCAGATTCAAGACTGTCAGAAAAAAGAAAAATATTGATTTATGACAGAAATAAAAGATACAAAGACAAATACACCAAAATAATAGTTTCTGCACAAGCAGATGCCTTATTATGGATGATTCGGATCGTGATCGCGATCGCGTGCCATCTCACTTACGCACGTGGTGCGAGTAAGTAGATGCGAACGGGACGGCATGCAATCTCGATCACAATCAAACTTTTATAATAAGGCCGCTGGTCCCAACTCAGCATAGTGCTGGTTTACAGCAGTGCGGAAAATCACGCGAATGTGAACCTTCGAGTCCTGCCAACAGCTTTTACAGGGGGTTTTAAAAATAAATTTATTTTAGACATTAGGCCTTTTGCATCCAGTGGATGCAGGTGGCAGGCTGTCGTTTACTGTAGAGGTTAAAGGGAGAGGCCTGGACTTCTTCTGGCTGATGATGATGATGATACTTGTCTTGTTGATTTCATACCTGTAGTTAATGGATCTAAGAGAGGTGACTTCAATATTGTTACAATACTCGGGCAAGGTATTTTTAGCACTGAATGCTGCAATACATAGTGAAAAATTAAATGAAAACTTAATTTTGATCACTTTTGCTAGGTTTATGAATTTAATATTTCAACTGGTAGCCGATAAATGTTAAGAGAAAAATAAATAGCTTTTTACATTGTTACTGCAAGTATCAGAGCTAAAAACACTTAGACCAAGTTGAGTTTTAGGTTTAATTTTAGGTAAACATTTACTTACAAGCATAAATTTATTCTTTTAAACGCTCGATAAAAGAGTTGGTTATCTTCAAGGGCTGTATTTATCTGTCACGGCTGATCAGATTTTCTTGAATTATAGCTAAGAAAGATTAGGTTGGTGGAACCCGGGCTGACCGAGGATGAGGTGGACTGACGACATCAAAAGTGACGGGAACGAGTGGATGCGACTAGCTGAGACTACCGAGACTCAGCGAGAGTCCGGGGAGAGTGGTATAAACAAAGGGAAACCTATACCCAGCAGTGGGTCACTCAGGGCTGATGATGATGATGATAGATAGATAAGAATAGTAATAGTAATAGTTTATTGATCAAAAATTAAAACAATATTGTTAAAAAAAGCAAACGAACTGGACATAATGATAACATTTAAATTTACAATGTTGTTTGTGTGTGGAACTGGCTGGCACCCGTACTAGTAATTAAACTGTGCTACAGGCACCAGCGTCCTCCGTTTAAACACTAATTAGCTTTAGTTACAATTAAACATAAAAAAATAACATATATTACATAATTAGGTCACGTAACATTTTTTTTCCGGATACAATATTTTTTTTTTTAATTAATTAAAGACTCTCGATCAAGTTTAGTCACGTTTAAAACAAAAAACTAACAAAACTAAAAAGTGAAAAAAATATAGTTAAGATGTATAACATCACCGGACCGGGGTATGTCCTAAAACTGCGACCAGAACCACCGGAGGATGGGCAGCAGCGTCCTGTTAGTACACGGTGAACGTACTGCGATCTCCAAGCCGCCTGCCAAGCGTGGGGATTATGGCAACACCCCTCTCTAAGAGGGAGGCCTTGTTCAGCAGTGGACATTTAATGGCTGATGGTGTGTGTGGTGTGGTGTGTGTATAACATCAATCGGATGAATAAATCATGAGTAGATCGGTTTCTTTATAGGCAAGCGTGCAAAACATTCGAACAAGAAACATTTACAAAAACAACTAAATCATAATCAGTTCAGCCGTTTGGGATCTTCGATGCCACAGACAGACTTACAAATACACACGTTAAACGTATAACTCCCCTCTTTTTGCGTCGGGGTTAACGGCCTCTTATACCAAATTTGACGGTTTTAAATCAATTTTATTCAGTTAAATTACAATATTTGAGCTGGAAAAAAATACATGTCACAGATACATCTGTGTTTGAGTTTATGATTTGGTTGAAAATACGATAGAATAAACTTTCCTCGATCAAAAAAAAATCTGAAACAAAGTCGATTCAGTTTATTTTTTTCGTTTTATGCTGTAATGAAAGCTCGTAACAACCTGGAAATTGCATGTACTGAAAGGCAATCTATTCAACATTTTTTGATTTGGATAGATTTTTGATAGTGAATAGTTTCGTTTTTTAGTGAAATTAAAAGCGTAAAAAGGTCGCGAGAATTTGTGCGCGCCGCGTTCAGTACTGCGCCAGGCGTCATCGAGTTCGGACCTATGTTAGTTTTTGTCGTTGCACTCCCCCCGCGGGCATCCTAACTATTGCGTGGCAAAATACATCGTCGCTATAACTTGGCGGGGGCTGAGGGAGCGTTTTGTTGCCTACGCGACTCGGATAATAGGCCGTTAAAAAGAAGTGTAAATAAGTATTGATAGGGGATCTCAGCAAACAAAAGAGCACCCTACTCAAAACTTCACAAATAGCCCCCAATTATCCAACATGCTCCGTTATTGTAATGCTAAATACGTACAAAGTCGACTCCTAAATTTTATTTACTTGTTTGCAAGTCCATGTCTAACTAAATAATCGAATTTGGCATAATTAAATGAACAAGGACAATGCAGGGTAACTTTTACTATCTAATTTGTTAGGAAGAAGGATAATTGTGTTTAAGTTGAATTCGGTTGCGTAATTTAATTGTTTTTGAGCTCCATTTACATAAAAGTGCTTATTAAAATAGAAATTGGCTTGCATTTTATCAGAAATATATAATACAGTGACTCGTCATGACTCGTGCCATTGAGCCAATTCACAAGACAAAAAAAAAAGTATTCCTGAAACTACTTAAAAACAATATTAATGATTTACAAACTATAAGAAAGATATACATAGAGATTGCGATCCACATTACAGCTCAATGAGCCAGAAACACGCCAGCGTTTTGGTCGCGCTATTTAGCATAATGTGCAATAAATGATTTGACTTTGACTTTGACTTTGTGCCCCAGCACTGGAAACATGTTATGCTGAAATGATGATGATCAACTTGAACTTTGGCATGTAATAAACAAAGAGCCCACGCATTCTGTATTTTAAGATAAACGTGGAATGTTGTCAAAGTATACAAAAGGAAAAAACCATTGATGTAATAGTCCGGTCAATTTAGACATTCGAAGTTACCTAAATTCCCACCAAGCTGAAAATCGGTAAGATTGTTTAAAATATCATTAAAAACAAAATTTGAAAGTTCCCCATCTTTCCTCTGTAAGGAAAAAAATTTATTCAAGGTCAAAGGTAAAAAAAATTAGTTTTTCGCGATTTTCAGCAAAACAGTAAGTTTTATCATAAAAATATTGCAAACAAAAATTGTAGTTCATAAAATTATCTACAAAAAATTGTTTAATACTTTTTTTTCTACGAGTTACCGTTTTTGAGATATAATGATTTAAAAAGTTGTAAAAGTTGCGAGTTTCAGCTTGGTGGGAATTTAGGTAACTTTACTCTTATTTTTTGGTCTAATTTGACCGGACTATAAGTAAATAGGGGGAAGATACGGGACCAACTTCTTGACGTGGACCGCACAATATAAGCTCCGGGGCACAATCCACTTCAGTCACAATCGAACTACCGTTTTGATAGCACGTGAATTACTTGTCAAAATTGTGTGAAATAAAGCCGCAATAATTACTTCCTGCGTAAAAATATATGGGACCACCTATGAGATATGACCTACCAACCAAAAAAATAATCATCGAAAACAATTCTAAATTGGCGGAGTAATCGCGTAACATACATAAAAAAAAACACAGTCGAATTGTTAACCTCCTCCTTTTGGAAGTCGGTTAAAATGTCATCTGCCGAAATCTCAAAACTACGTTGCATCTAGCGTGCACGTGTTTATAAAATATTACCCTTACCCTAGAATAATAAAAAGCGCAACGACTGCGCATCAACGCAGTCGGCGAGCAACTGACTTGACAGTGGTGCTCAGTATACTTGAGAGCACCACTGACTTGGTACCATGGGAAACGTTTTTTCTTACTGCGTCCTTACTATTTATGTCAATGGACTCATGCTCTGTGGTATCTGATTAAAGTAAATTGTTGCACCTTATACAGTAATCCGACTACAATGACACTGGGACGTAAAATATGCGGTTCTTTAGCTGATTCTATAACTGGATTCTACTGAAACACTGTTTTAAACTATCACGGTTGTTCACTAAAGTTATATGATTATTTACGGGATATTTACCGTGGTAAAGTTGTGGAATGAGCTCCCGATTTTTGTTGTTTTGTCGCGACTTAGGTTCGAGTTCGAGTTCCAGTGATAACCGTAGCAAAAGACTAAGAAAGAGGGTAGATCGTTATGTCTGCACCTAACTATTTAACTGTTCGACCAACCTCATTCAGTTCAACAAACCGCTAGGGCTCCAGGGCACACCCCTTCTGGGGTGCCTGGGCAAGTCTGATTCCCACTCCCGGCGACGGCCCAAGCCGAGGTTCGTACCTTCGAGGTGCCCTTGTGCTAGTCGCCCAAAAACTTAAACCATCAAGTTATGCCGAACGCACTCTGCGTTCGCTAACTAGTCCGGTCCATCTGTAGAGGCCAAAAGGCCAACATTACAAGTCAATATCAAAAAAAAACCCGCATTCTTCAGTCTTCCCGCGAACATGGTGCATGTAACTGCGCCGAAATATTCTCATTCCACAACCTTACCACGGTAAATATCCCGTAAATAATCATATAACTTTTGGATTCTATTGACCTATACATATCTTCTCTACATCGCTTTCCGCGTCTGTCTGTATGTCTGTATGGCCGCTAACTCCTCCTAAACCACGCAACGGATTTTAATGCGGTTTTAACCATCAGCTAGATACATTTTCATTGGAGGTTTATATATATAACTAGCGACCCGCCCCGGCTTCACACGTAAATTACACCCGTGTGAAGCCTAGCGGGCGGATCGCTAGTACATTATATTTTCATATTTGTTACTTATAAAAAGACTAGTGGTCCGCCCTAGCTTCGCACGGGTATTGATTATAGCCTATGTCACCCGGGGATAGTGTAGATTCCCGTCAGTGAAAGAATTTTTATTAAGAATTAAACAACACATTTTTCAATTTCATAGTCTCGTTACACAGTCAGCAAAAAGGACATCTCATCCCTAGGGGCCTGACGGCTACCTGTTTTAAGCGATTCTGTTTAGGTGATAAGAAAAGTTGCGCGACTGTAAACCGTATTTCGGCGCGTTAAGTTTCACGTTCATGTGATTTTCCAAACTGCGCTGTTTCAGCGCTTTTTCGAGTCCGCGTTAAGAGTTAAGGCCCCTGGTTGTCCCCTCACTACAAAACGGAGCATCACCGCGCAAAAGTATGCCGTTTTCAATACAGTACCGTATTGCGATGTAAATGTATAATTATTTAGCATCCTGCGTCGGCCTAACGGTGTGCCATTGTGACTGATGGACAAATGATTGCGGATTTTTAGGGTTAGGTGGGGAAATAATGGAACGGGAACAAAATGAAGAGTTGTGTAGAGACGTTATGTAACTGAAGCAGTGGTTCTCTTTTGCTTTTTGACTCCGTCTGGGGAAGAACCTAGGGTTGCCAACTTTTTGGCTTAATTATTAGCTTATAACATAATTCGTGAATTACAATACAATACAATTATTTATTAATAACACCATAGTTACAAGTCAAACTTCTCCAATACACTTTCTACAACGATGTACATAGACGTATATAAAATACTAGTAGGCCGCCCCTGCTTCGCACGGGCGAAGCCGGGATATATAGCCTATGTCGACCGGGGATAGTGCAGCATCCCAACAGTGAAAGAATTTTTCAAATCTGTTCAGTAGTTTCGGAGCCTATTCAAGGCAAACAAACAATCAAATCTTTCCTCTTTATAATATTAGTATAGATAATAATATATTTTAATAATATTAATAAGTGTAAATCAAATTAAATAATAATAAATTATCCAGTTAAAAATATTATGAGCAAAAATTTATTACAATAATTTCAATGTGTATACCTATATCAATATGTCAAATTCATTCATCAATAATTATTATTTATTAACGCAGCTATCTGAAATATTCATGGACGAATCCATTATTATTTCAGGCAGTTTAACATAGTCATCAAAATTATAAAATTGTTGGTCAAGGAGCCAAGTTTTAAGCCTGACTTTAAACGATGCGTTTTATATTAGCTTTGTTTTTGTTCAAGTAGTCGTAATTATCTACAGAACCCATCACACGTCAGTTGTTTATTTTTTCCTCTCATTTTTTGCGACAAAGCGCCATTTGTGAAGGTAACCACTGGGCCGATTTCCGAGAAGGAGGCTGATACGGAGGCTTCAAAGGTAGAATTACACCGAGGGTTTCCTTTCAATTTGGCTAACTGTGTGTGTGGTGGGATAATTTTTGTTTCATGCGTGAATATTTGGTAGGTATTTTACTTGCTTTATTTAGGTGAGAATTGGACGGGAATTGGGTTTATATTATCAATAAATGAATTCAAATAACAATTTACGAAAGACACCTACTTATTAAGGTAATTGGTACAAAAATTGTCCTAGCTTTGGGACCCTGGAGTCCTAGCTGCACTTTTCAGTTTAATCTGCCATTTCTAATTTAGTACATTATCTAATTAGGTATCACATATTAAATCATTTTATTAATTTAGGTATAAAAAATCAGATAATTATTACAATATAAATCATTAATAAAATTAATAATTATTTCTTAAATAATTTATATCAATTAAATTAATTTACGTTTAAAATAAAATAAAATAATGGAGTCGCGGGCATCCAGTGGATGCAAGAGGCAGGCTGTCGTTCAGTGTGGAGGTTAAAGGGGGAGGCCTATGTTCAGCAATAGACGTCTTCTGGCTGATGATGATGATGATGAGGTTTAAAATAAGCGATTTTGGCCGTGTTCTAACAGACATGATTTTTTTAACTTAACCAAAAAGAACAATTTAAACCCCCCCCCCCCCCTCACATTTTTACGACTTACCTGACAAGGACATGAGATACGTTTCCATTTGTACAACCCTGTATGCTACGAAGATAAATATTCACTCTGGTCTTGAAAAGCCTAGATTATTTATCTCGATTATACTTCTAGCAATGGGGTGATGGTGGCTGGGCGTAGGTATATGCGCTTTACAAACTGACGACACCCGGTTCTTTCCTCGGCCCTGCACCATTAGGTAACTCATATAGTAGATGAAGGAAAACATCGCGAAAAAAACCAGTATTCAAAAACCTTAAAAACTTCAAGGACAATGTCATTCATCCACATGCACTGGGCCAGCATTTTTTTTATAATAGGCTTATTTTTAGGCTTTGTACCGTCTCAGACTTTCCGTGTAACTATATAGTTTAGCTTAGCCGTGGTGGCCAACTTGGGAGACCGCTAGACTTGAAAGCGTGAGGTCGTGGGTTCAAACCCCGGGCCCGCACCAATGAACTCTTTGGAGCTGTACGGATTTTCATACCACTGACTC
Organism: Agriopis marginaria; assembly: GCA_932305915.1. Lineage (NCBI taxonomy): Eukaryota > Metazoa > Arthropoda > Insecta > Lepidoptera > Geometridae > Agriopis > Agriopis marginaria. Next base: position 1,557,299 of record OW029932.1, read on the forward strand.
TTCGGTGAAGGAAAACATCGTGAGGAAACCTGCATACGTACGGAGAAGGAATTCAATGGCGTATGTGAATACACCAACCCGCACTGGGCCAGCGTGGTGCATATGGCCCAATCACCCTTTCAGGGGTAGGCTAAAAGTCCAAGTCCAAGCTGATTATGATGATGATGATATAGTTTACCCGGGTATGTCCTAAAACTGCGACCAGAACCACCGGAGGATGGGCAGCAGCATCCTGTTAGTACACGGTGAACGTACTGCGATCCCCAAGCCGCCTGCCAAGCGTGGGGATTATGGCAACACCCCTCTCTAAGAGGGAGGCCTTGTTCAGCAGTGGACATTTAATGGCTGATGGTGTGTGTGTGTGATATAGTTTAGTAAATAGGTAGTTAGGTATTTACCCAATTACACGAAGCTGTGACAATTAACAGCAGAATTACTGATAGTGTTGATATAGCTTTGTAATTGCCTACTATGTAGAGACAATATTACGCACGGACGTGCTGTTGACTCAGCGTAATGCGCATCTAATTAAATCTCACGCAGCGATGCGTTTCAGATATTGTCCTTTGGCTATATGTATCTCAGTATCATTGTCAGCCTATCTTGTTTCCACTGCTGGTATACACGCCTTCTCTCAGAGAGTGAGAGAGAGAGAGAAAGAGAGAGAGAGAAAGAGAGAGAGAGAGAGAGAGAGGATGGGCCTTAATCCACCATGCATTTCAGAGAGTGTGCATTGGATCTGCTTTTAGAGATTAGGCCGCCGATTGTTGCACTAGTTTTTTTAAGCTGTTTTATCATGTAAATTGTGGTGTGAACAATTTTATAAAGAGTTATTTATCTATCTATCTGCATGATCTAATGCCCTCCTTCTCATTTTGCTATCGGACTGCCAGTCGGGCAACAAAAATGGACACCACGTTATGGTTGGTATTCCGAAAACCCGTGTGAAGCGCTCTGATTCTACTTTTATTGTGTGAGCTACTAGTCTGTAGAAAGCACTGCCTGAATGGGTGTTCCTCAATAGTTACAGAAAGCTGAAGTGGCAATGGGCAGGCCACGTCGTTCGAAGAACCGATAATCGATGGGGCAGAAAGGTTCTTGAGTGGAGACCACGAACCGGAAGACGCAGCGTAAGTAGGCAGCCCACTAGATGGACCGACGACATTGTGGAAGTTGCGGGCATCCAGTAGATGCAGATGGCAGGCGTTCGTTCAGTGTGGAGATTAAAGGGAGGCCTATGTTCAGCAGTGGACGTCTTCTGGCTGATGATGATGAAACTAGACAAAACATGATACTGAGTGACTAATATTTTAACCCACCTATTTGTGCATGCGTTTTTAAATGTGTGTATGATTTACTCGTGTTTTGTGTAAATAAATAATCATCATCATCATCATCATAATCAGCCTTTTAACAGTCCACTGCTGGACTTTTAGCCTACCCTCGAAAGGGTGATTGGGCCATATCTACCACGCTGGCCCAGTGCGGGTTGGTGGATTCACATACGCCATTGAATTTCTTCTCTGTACGTATGCAGGTTTCCTCACGATGTTTTTCCTTCACCGAAAAGCCCACGGTATGAAAATCCGTACATAAACTCCAAAGAGCTCATTGGTACGGCCCCGGGGTTTGAACCCGCGACCTCACGCTTTCAAGGCTAGCGATCTCCCAAATGGGCTACCACGGCTGTCAAATAAATAATGTTTATCTTTAAATAAATTATTTAATTACATTGTAAGCTAACCAGGCCATTATTAAACTTGTATCTGACAGTTCTCTGGCACATGAAAAGTTCACAACATTATATCGTGTTATCAATGCAGATGCGTATCCTTCAAAGTGTTTGTGGAGTGATTAACATAATAATTATAATAATTTAATAACTATATCGGTCTCAGTTACTGACCTCTGGTTTATCAACCTCGTAGTACTACATTCTGTGTCTATTATATTATTATTTTGCATATTAAGTCATAAATATATTGCGTATTGCGTAGATACTAGATGACGGGACAGACGTTGTGCCGTCAAAATTAAAAAAAAGTTTTTTCGGTTTTTGGCTTAAGTTCATACAAAAATTACAGGTATTTTTTTTTGTTATAGGTTTGCGTTTGACTACTAATTCGCCTGATGTTACACGATGATGCAGTTTAAGATGGAGCACGGATGGAGCAGTTTTTTCCGGAATTTGAACAAACTTTTCCAATTTTTTGTTTTCCTAAAAATATAATTTGGATTAAGTACGAACATTATTGACATTTGAATGAACATTGACATGAACATTTTTGACCAGTGTGTGTTGCCAGTGATGACATATGGTACTGAGACGTGGTCCTTAACTGTAGGCCTTTTGGAAAAACTCAGAGTAACTGAGCGGGCAATGGAGAGAGCTATGCTCGGAGTTTCTTTGCGCGATAAAATCCGAAACGTGGATATTCGCCAAAGAACCAGAGTCACCGACATAGCTGTTAAAATTTGCAAGTTGAAGTGGCAATGGGCAGGCCACATCGCTTGAAGAACCGATAACCGATGGGGAAGAAAAGTTCTTGAGTGGAGACCACGAACCGGAAGACGCAGCGTAGGTAGGCCTCCCACTAGATGGACCGACGACATAGTGAGAGTCGCTGGCATCCAGTGGATGCAAAAGGCAGGCTGTCGTTCAGTGTGGAGGTTAAAGGTGGAGGCCTATGTTCAGCAGTGGACAGCAGCTGATGATGATGATGATGATGACGAACATTATAAAACTAATGAAAACAGCCAAATCGGTCCATGCAGCCGTTCTCAAGTGATGCGTTTACCAATTTTTTTTAGCCCTTGACGCAAAGAAAAAACATCAGTGTATCTGTCTGTAACGTCTGTAAGCTCCTAAATAGCTGAATATTTTTTTTATTAATATTAAAGTTGTCCTAATCGAATGTGTTCTTATTTATGAAAACCGTTTGAAAATTCCGTTTTGTTGTCCGTATTTCCGTTGGACCCGGGTATGTCCTAAAACTGCGACCAGAACCACCGGAGGATGGGCAGCAGCGTCCTATTAGTACACGGTGAACATACTGCGATCTCCAAGCCACCTGCCAAGCGTGGGGATTATGGCAACACCCCTCTTTAAGAGGGGGGCCTTTGTCCAGCACTGGACGTTTAATGGCTGCTGATGTGTGTGTTTGAAAATTATTACCTCTTTTATCGGGTGTTTTTTTTATGATTAAATGAGCTAGCGTTTGACCACAACTCACCTGATAAGTGACGATGCGGTCTAAGATGGAGCACGCTTGCCCATGAGATGCCTATTCACTCATGTCTTGAAGAGACCCAGGTTGTACCTTATACGGAACACTGAGACATGGAGCGCATTCCATTCCTGTGCAATTCATATAAGGAAAGAATTCTCAAACGTACGGTTTTCAAGGGATTATCCACGCGGGTGAAACCGCAAGACACAGATAGTTCTCAATAAATTAAAAATACTCCAAATTTAGTTCTCAAAATGGCCACCCAGACGTGAAAGTCACGATTCGCCCAACAATGCTCGTCACTAAAATAAATTCGTACTAAATTTGACATTGTCACATTACGCTTCCCGGAATATTTCGTTTGACGAGTGAGAGACACTTATTATGCCTTCTTGTCAAGTTTTACATTCGCTCCTGTCAAATATTCGTAACGACTTCCCGAACACTTGGCCGGTGATATTCTTATCATATTGAAGATGTTAGGGTGAAACGATGGTGGCAGAGCGGTAGCATGTGCGCTTTACAATCTGATGGTACCTGGTTTGATCCTCGACCCTGCACCAATGACATATTTAGTACCTAAATTATAACCAGTTTCGATGCTGTCGTTCAAAAACGGTGAAAGTAAACATTGTGAGGAAAGTGATACGTTTTTTTTTAAAATAAATAATAGGCTTGCGCTTGACCGCCAACTCGCCTGATGTTAAGCGATGATGCGGTCTACGGTGGAACACGCTTGCCTAGATGAAACCGATTCACTCGTGATTTGAAGACAACCAGATTGTATCTATCGGGGAACACCCATTCAGGCAGCGCATTCCACAGACTAGCAGTTCGCACAATAAAATTGGAATCAAAGCGCTTCGTTCGAGTTTTCGGAATACCAACCATAAAGCGGTGTCAATTTTTTGTGCCCGCTCTGGCAGTCCGATAGAAAAATGGGCAGGAAGGAATTAGATCTTGAAGATCAGATGCACACTCTCCGAAATGTATTCGATAAAAGACCGATAGACTAGCGACTTTACGCCGATGCTCAAGACTAAAGTAGCTTAGTCTTAACCAGGGATTCATTGTCGATGAGCCTCTTGGCACGCTTTTCGATAGACTCTAAAGCCCCAAGCTGATACTTAGCTGATCCATCCCAAAGGTGAGAGCAGTACTCCATGCACGACCGAACTTGTGCTTGATACAGTGAAAACAACTGTTACGTGTGTGCAATACGTGTTTATCTCACCCCCTTCAGTTTTTAACCGACTTCAGGAGGAGGTTATCGATTCGACTGTATGTTTTTTTGTATGTTTGTTATGCGGTTACTCCGCTTTATGAATTGATTTTGATGATAATTTTGTTTGCTTGGTAGGTGGGGACCCCATTGATGTAATTGGTGGTCCCATATTATTTTTTTCTAATTGAATCAGAGCTTTTTGAAAAATCAAAAAAAAAACTCAGGTGACGTTTTAGTTTAAAGTTATGATGAAGACTTTCAATCTCTGTTCTAACTGTTATTTACTACTTTTAATTTAAGTTTGTACATGTAGGTAGGAAAAGTATAGAAGCCATGTACCTAGATATACATACATACATACATTATCAGCCATTAAATGTCCACTGCTGAACAAGGCCTCCCTCTTAGAGAGGGGTGTTGCCATAATCCCCACGCTTGGCAGGCGGCTTGGAGATCGCAGTACGTTCACCGTGTACTAACAGGACGCTGCTGCCCATCCTCCGGTGGTTCTGGTCGCAGTTTTAGGACATACCCGGGTCCTACATATGTCTGCAATAAAATATTGAGTATTGAGTAAGTTTTTTTTCAAAAAAAATATTATTGACCGACTATTTTCGGTACTAGCTCGAGTATAAAGCAAATCTTAGCTATATACGATCAAATGTTTTCATACAAGTTGGTGTTCCCGCGGGATCTATCTACATAAAGATTTGCGACCTGACCAGTCATCTTCTCACAGATAACCAATACGCATGTTGCAATTACGAAAACTATAAAACCGAAACAAAAATACCAAACCAACACCACGTGTTTCTAAACTCGTAAATTGGCAAACTCATTTTATTTTCCCTCGAACAAAACTGACGAATGTCTTTGCTCGATATATATAATTGCACTCGAGATTTCGGTTCAATGCAACTGTCTACCTTGTCAAAGTAACAATTTTTCAGTTATAAGCGGTGCTGTGAAGAGAATTTAAGGTTTTGTGTTAAGGCAAGGTTTTTTATGAGATAGGGTCATTGTTCTTTTGTATTCATTTATCAAAGTGTAAAAATACGCGGTTTTTCGTCTTACGTGCAAGACTTGGGTAAGGAAATGTATTTTTGGAAAATGTAATTTAGGGACATTCCGTGTGGTTTTGAAGTTTTAATACTTGAATATTACATTTTAGTTCAAAAGCAACTGCTGAAAGATGAAACATCGTTTTAAGTAAGTGACACGAAATATCTGGAATTATTTATATCGGTATTTAAAAAAAGCAGGATATTCTAAATTCGACTTTATTTTGTGTCGCCTATTGTGAAGCGATTTTAATTTATTCTTCTTTATTGATATATTAAAACTCATTATTATTTATGCATTATTTTTTTAATTGTTTTTTTTAAACGCTGGATGCAGGCCACTTCTCACCGGCTGATTTGGCGATCGATGGGGATACCTATGTCCAGCAGTGGACTTCCTATGGCTGAAATGATGATAAAGATGATGAGCTGATACTTTTCGTTCATAATTGACCTCCTTTTGGCTTAGTACAGTCTATACGCGTAACCCTGTATATTTATGTGTACAATTTTCTCTGAAAAGCACCGCCCACAATTTTTTCGTAAATGTTATACTAGACACCAAGATCCGTCTGTTTATAAAGATAAAAAGTAAATCATATACACGTTTTAAAAACGCATGCACAATTGGTGGGTTAAAGTATTAATCATAATCATCAATTCAGTCAAAGGACGTCCACTGCAGGACATAGGCCTCCCCCATCGATCGCCAAATCAGCTGGTGAGAAGTGGCCTGCATCCAGCGTTTCCCTGCGGTCTCTTTTAGATCGTCTGTCCATCTTGTGTCCATCGTGGACGTCCTACGCTGCGCTTACCGGTCCATAGTCTTTATTCAAATACCTTTCAGCCTCATCAGCCAGCCCATGATACTGCAACTTGTTAATTCAGCGGGCTATGTCGGTAACTTTCGTTCGTTTACGGATCTCCTCATTTCTGATACCAATTGCGGTTAAAATATTAGTCACTTTATATCATGTTTTTTCTTGTTTGTAGGCATACAAATCTACAGAGATAGCATAAATATTTGTAAATCTATGATTAAAACACTACTAGATGGACCGAAACCTACGACCAGAACCACCAGAGGATGGGCAGCAGCATCCTCCTACTTGAATGGTGGATCCTCCTGCGATCCCCAAGCCGCCTGCCAAGCGTGGGGATTATTGGCAACCCCCCCCCCCCCCCCCTCACAAATAAAGGCAGGCTGTCGTTCAGTGTGGAGGTTAAAGGGGGAGGCCTATGTTCAGCAGTGGACGTCTTCTGGCTGATGATGATGATGAGATGGACCGACGACATAGTGAGAGTCGCTGGTATCCAGTGGATGCAAAAGGCAGGCTGTCGTTCAGTGTGGAGGTTAAAGGGGGAGGCCTATGTTCAGCAGTGGACGTCTTCTGGCTGATGATGATGATGAGATGGACCGACGACATAGTGAGAGTCGCTGGTATCCAGTGGATGCAAAAGGCAGGTTGTCGTTCAGTGTGGAGGTTAAAGGGGGAGGCCTATGTTCATAATTGGACGTCTTCTAGGTGATGATGATGATGATGATGGTTAAAACACAACAAACGTGTAGGTATAAACGTACGTGACGTATTGGTACGTGTAGTTATTGGTGTGTAGGTGTCTGTAGCAGAGTTTGCGACCGCCCCAAATTAAATTCCGTCGAACATGCTCCGATGCAGCCAAAAATAACAAAGTAAACAAATAGTGTACGGAACCCTGAATTCAGAGTGCACTCGCGATACCGACGATGGTTTACGTACCTATATTAGTTTAATTTAACTGCTCTACGTAAAATAGTAAAAGCGAAAGAGCTGTAGAATGAGTTTGTAATTTAGGTATATTGAAAAGGTAGACGAGATCCCACTAGATGCTTCGACCAAAATAAAATGAATGGACAGGCCATAACCAATGAACTTGCTCAGTACGGTCATTTACGGCGTTTCCGAGAAGCTACAACATGGGGTTCTTCAAAAGGCGAGTTAATCGAGTTCTTAAGGGTCGGCAACGTATTTGTGATGCCTCGGGTGTTACAAGTATCCATAGGCGACGATGACTGCTTTCCATCAGGCAGCCCGTCTGCTTGTTTGCCACCTATGGCATTAAAAAAAAAAAGTCAAAACGAGCCAAAACCGTCGGACATATACATCAACAACTAATTATAACCGTGTACAGTACATTTGTTACAAAAAATGTATAGCGGTTTTTTGTTGTGTTATTACACTTCGGGAAAGCACACGAAGGCATAATTTCGTCAGATGTTTCGTTAGAATCTGTAGAAAATTGCCATTACCTTTACGGTTTCCTCTATAATTATGAAATCTGTATATTAAGATATCGTAGAATTTATAGACATCATTTATTAAATAGGTATTAGTATGAATAAAAAAAACAGAGATAAAAGCGCAAATCAGTGTTTCTTTAATATAATTTTTTTCTATTGAACGAAATGTCCTTAATCGTGTTTCGGTCTTTGGGGTTTCCTAGATAAAACTTTTAGTTTTGATTTGTTTTTTATAATTTTAAAGTAAGCATGGAAGTAGACACACTTAAACTAAAACGACCAAAAGCTAAAAATCTGAAAAGAGGGCCTTAAGCAATGATGCGGTCTATGATTTAGCTAGCACCCGTGTTAGTCACTCAGTTATACCTTAATCTTAGAGAAACTAACGGTCTTAATTAACAGAGTTATAAATGGCTAGAGACAAAACGGCCATTTAAAAGTTTCTACTTATAAAAAACAGAGTACATTATATGAACGCTAAAACACGTGAATAAAAATATAGATGTATAATATTACTAGATCAAAGAAAAAAGCAATAGACTAAATAAACAATGACAAACTAAGATGTGCCACTTAACAAATTAAGAAATACATTTATATAATAATAATATTTAAGACAGAATGGTACCTAAATTCTCACAAATGAAATTTGTCACTTAAGACGCGGTACAATCGCAAAATTAACCAAAAGAAGTATTTTTAAACGCTTTGTGTGACGTGACAAAATTAGTTGATCAGATAAAAAATATACTACAAGTAGAAAAAACTCCTTGGCAATAATCTTAACCGAATAAAATTTTTAAAAATTGTCTAGACTCTTAAAAAAACATATTACAAATTGCGCAATAAAAATAGCTTCTGAAATGAAGAACTCTGAATTTTCAGTGACAACAACATATTTTTTGTACGAATTGTATAGCCAGACTAGTCTTTTAAAACTTTAACCAGTTAATTGTTGAAATTCATTTATATATTTTGATAAGTTAAATAAAAACCCTCAAAATAATATAAACACAAGCACAAAGTCATCATCATCATCAAATATGATGATATACGATTTTCGACTCTAAACAAAGCCGTTTTAGATAGCAAATACATCATGGCGTGAGCGGGTGAAAAGTGAATTTGAAATCGTGATCAGACCGCGCCTTAAGCAATGATGCGGTCTATGATTTAGCTAGCACCCGTGTTAGTCACTCAGTTTTACCTTAGTCTTACAAAACTGTGTGTTTTTTTTAAATCTTAGAGAAACTAACGGTCTTAATTAACATAGTTATAATTAGCTAGATACATAGGGGCCATTTAAAAGTTCCTACTTATAAAAAACAGAGTACATTATATGAACGCTAAACACGTGAATAAAAATATAGATGTATAATATTACTAGAACAAAGAAAAAAGCAATAGACTAAATAAACAATGACAAACTAAGATGTGCCACTTAACAAATTAAGAAATACATTTATATAATAATAATGTTTAAGACAGAATGGTACCTAAATTCTCACAAATGAAATTTGTCACTTAAGACGCGGTACAATCGCAAAATTAACCAAAAGAAGTGTTTTCAAACGCTTTGTGTGACGTGACAAAATTAGTTGATCAGATAAAAAATATACTACAAGTAGAAAGAACTCCTTGGCAATAATCTTAACCGAATAAAATTTTTAAAAATTGTCTAGTCTCTTAAAAAAACATATTACAAATTGCGCAATAAAAATAGCTTCTGAAATGAAGAACTCTGAATTTTCAGCGACAACAACATATTTTTTGTACGAATTGTATAGCCAGACTAGTCTTTTAAAACTTTAACCAGTTAATTGTTGAAATTCATTTATATATTTTGATAAATTAAAAAAAAACCCTCAAAATAATATAAACACAAGCACAAAGTCATCATCATCATCAAATATAATGATATACGATTTTCGACTTTAAACAAAGCCGTTTTAGATAGCAAATAGATCATGGCGTGAGCGAGTGAAAAACGAATTTGAAATCGTGATCAGACCGCGCCTTAAGCAATGATGCGGTCTATGATTTAGCTAGCACCCGTGTTAGTCACTCAGTTTTACCTTAGTCTTACAAAACTGTGTTTTTTTTATCTTAGAGAAACTAACGGTCTTAATTAACAGAGTTATAATTAGCTAGATACAAAGGGGCCATTTAAAAGTTTCTACTTATAAAAAACAGAGTACATTATATGAACGCTAAAACATGTGAATAAAAATATAGATGTATAATATTACTACATCAAAGAAAAAACCAATAGACTTAATAAACAAAGACAAACTAAGATATGCCACTTAACAAATTAAGAAATACATTTATATAAAAATAATAATTAAGACAGAATGGTACCTAAATGACCCGGACCACCCGGTAGGACCCGGGTATGTCCTAAAACTGCGACCAGAACCACCGGAGGATGGGCAGCAGCGTCATGTTAGTACACGGTGAACGTACTGCGATCTCCAAGCCGCCTGCCAAGCGTGGGGATTATGGCAACACCCCTCTCTAAGAGGGAGGCCTTGTTCAGCAGTGGACATTTAATGGCTGATGATGTGATGTGGTACCTAAGAAATGAAAAAGTTGTCACTTCTGATTCCACACTTTTATGACAATAAAGACGTTCCAAAATCAAATCAATAGTTACCAGCTATAGGTAGGTAGTTATCCACGATACCAGCAGACGTGGGTTTAATCTGCGCGATGTCAGGGTCGGTTACCTTGCATGATGGATCGCTTGCTAATGCACTCTTGCACGGTTGAACCCGACGATAGGTCCTGGTTCGTTTTGTTTCGCAGTCGAGTGAAATGTTACAGAACTTACACTACTTCGATTCGTTTAAGGTGGAACGTTTTACCTATGGCGGGAAATTCAAATTACAAACAGTTTTTTTGTCCTTGTAGCTAGGCCGGGTAATTATTTTGAAATGACACAGCGTTTGCGACAATAGTTGGGTGTTTTTTACATTAATGTACAGTTATTTATTAGTAACGCACCATATTACTTACATTTTTCAATAAACCGTTTGAAACAGCAAAAATTCGTTTATTGACATATGTAAGTAATAATGTGCATTAGAGATAAATAACTTTACATGATTTTGTGAAGAATAATAATCAATTGTCGCAAAAATCATGATCGTATACAATAATTACCCGGTCAAGCTACAAGGGCAAGAAAACTGTTTGAAATTTGAATTTCTCGCCATTTGTGAAACGTTGCACCTTAATTTAAAACAAAGTCAAAATGTTGTTACCACGGAAAAGAGAAGTAAATAGAACGAAAATGAGAAGGAAAATCTGTTATCAGGCATATGAGTGAACCTTGATTGAACATTCTTATTTAGATCAACGCGTCGAACTACGCATCACAGTTGCACGAAATGTTTTGTAAATATTTGTAAGTAACGTTAATGATTTTTAATCACGACACTACCAATTAGTTTTCGTAACGTCAGGAATTTAAAAAACGCGAAAAAAGAGTTACTTTTTAATTTGTATAATAAATCTAGCGAACCACCCACCCGGCTTCGCACGGGTGTAATTTACGTGCGAATCCGGGGCGGGTCGCTAGTTATATGTATATATAAACCTTCCGTGAAAATGTATCTATCTGATGGTGAAAACCACATCTAAATCCGTTACGTGGTTTAGGAGGAGTTAGCGGCCATACAGACAGACAGACAGACGCGGAAAGCGACTTTAATTTATACTATGTAGAGATAGAGATAGAGAAGAGATAGAGATGTTACCCTGATGCTTTAAAACGGTTTTATGCTATGATTTATTCAACAAATCTCATCTGTGTCAAAGTTACCCATGTAAGGGTTATAACTTTGACACACAACAAAATTGCCATTTTTTTTATAAAATTTTTGATTCTTTAAGACTCTTAATAATTTGAAAGTATAAAAACCAACCTGAAAGCACAGATTATGTAAACCCATTGGTCTAATAATTAAGATAGCAAAAATTAGCTAAAAAAAACATAGTGATGATCTGTCAATGTTACCCCGATTGAGTGTAAGTAAGCTACGCCATAAGCGCTACAATTTGTGCTGAAAACTGTCTCTCATAATCATCATCATCATCAGCCAGAAGACGTCCACTGCTGAACATAGGCCTCCCCCTTTAACCTCCACACTGAACGACAGCCTGCCTTTTGCATCCACTGGATGCCCGCGACTCTTACAATGTCGTCGGTCCATCTAGTGGGACGCCTCCCTACGCTGCGTCTTCCGGACGTGGATATTTGCCAAAGAACCACAGAGTCACCGACATAGCTGTTAAAATTTGCAAGTTGAAGTAGCAATGGGCAGGCCACATCGCTCGAAGAACCGATAACCGATGGGGAAGAAAGGTTCTGGAGTGGAGACCACGAACCGGAAGACGCAGCGTAGGGAGGTCTCTCATAATAACTAGCTAAAATCAATTTTTTTTGTAATACCTACATAGATGTAGTATTCGTGTTATTCGTTAGGTACTTTATCACTGTTTAAATCACTACAGCCTGTTCATCAATTTGATTGGTTCACCGAACCCGACACCTATTGTCTGGATACCCTGCGCCGGCGCAGATGAGGCTATTATCTAATAATGAGTGCAATGAGCTGCGCCCCCGCGCCGCCGCGTGCGCATCGGGGCAGGCGCGAGGTGACTTGTAGTGAGGTGAAAAACCGGATCTTTCCGATAATTAATACACGTATTTTTTAAAACAACCGCGAATCACGATAAATTCAATGATTTTTCATTCCTTTATTTTCCACTGTAAGATGGAATTTTGTGTTCTTCAGTTCCATTCCAAATTGAGTCGCAAATTTTTAAGGCAAAAAGTTTTAAGGGTTGCCCTTAAAAATTTGCGACCGGTGCCGTATTATATTGCCCTCCGAATGGCCGTTGCCGCCAACCCGGCGTCGTCGTCTTCATGCGGGGTCTGCCCTTTCACGAGCTCGCTCTGGGATTTCTTTTTGAGAAAACACGCTTTCGCAAAATTCTACCGCACCCCTCCATGCAGAACTGTCTGCCAGCATTGCTGACACAACGTAGACACAGGTCCTGACCAATCCTGTTCACAGTATCCCTCTGTCTGCACTCCACAAGTGTGTGTTGAGCAGAATCTACTACAGGCCTGCATTGGTGGCATTGTGGCGTTGGTTCGCGTCCAATCCTGTGAAGGTACTCACCGAAGCAGCCGTGTGTTGCGAGAACCTGTGTCGATCTAAATGTGACGTGATCTTCCTCTTCGGCCAGGCCTGAAAACTGGGCAGAATTGCGTCGACAGCACGTTGGCGCACGTTTTGTGGTTCGTACAGCCGCTCGTGCCATTTTTTGAATGCGCGTCGGTGCTCTTGTTTCCTTATTTCTGCGGCATTTGCGGGCTCGGGTCCGTGACTTCGTTGTAAACGCTCATACATCTGAGCGTTCATGTCTGCTAAGATGTCTAATGGCGGGAATCGGGCTATTAGAGTCGCTGCCTCGAAAGATATGGTGCGATAAGCTCGCGCAACCCTGATGGCCATAATGCGCTGGAAACTATTAAACATAGTTCTACAGCGTTTAACGCCTAGACTTTTAGACCATACAGGTGCGCCGTAGAGAGCCATCGATCTGATTACTCCACAGTAGAGACGGGGACTTCTTCGCGTGGGCCTCTAAGGTTGGGTAGTAACCTATGCAGGGCACCCGCTACCCTTTTGATTCGAGGAGCCAAGCGTCGGAAATGCTCGTCCAAGGTGAGCCCTAAGTACTTTAAGTACTGCCCAACCTGAACGTACGCGTCACCTACTGTTATTGAAGAAGCAGATGGTTCGCTTCGTTGTCGAGTTCTATGGAACCAAAGGGCTTTCGTCTTTTGCGGCGCTATTTTAAGTCCCAACTCATGGATTTTCTCGAAAACCCATGCCACACCTCTTTCAGCAAGCTGAGCAGCCTCCACAAAATTCACACAACAGCATTCACAATCGTGGGAAGGCTAACTCTCAGGATACACTACACTACACTAGATATCTGTACACGCGCTTCACACTAAGTCGAGATCTTTTCGATTAAATTCAATTGGGTAAACTTCGTAAATTGGCATTACTACGACTTGCGTATGATGTCGCGAGGGCCGTGTAGTAAAACTGGTGTTATTTTTCAATTTAGCACACATTATTGTATTACTGCCACTAGCACAGAATACATAATAAGTACAAGTACTGAAGATAAACACTGCAAAATCATTTAAATAAGTAGCGACTCTAATAAACTTTTTCAACTGCCTCTTATACTAAATTTGACGGTTTTAAATCAATTTTATTCAGTTATTATCTATCTGTATACATCTGTTGGTAAGCGACGATGTGGTCAAAGATGAAGCATGCAGACTTAGAAGTTACCTATTCACTCTTGCCTTGAAAAGGCCCAGATTATATGTCTCAGAAAACAAGAAAGCCGGTCGTTCCTATACTTGGCCGTACGGATTAGAAACGTAGAAACAAAATGTTTGGTAGGTACGTATCCAAGGAAATTTCACAATGTATGGGTGGTAGTGAGCCATTTCCTAATTGGACAATTAGTAAGTATGTAGGAAAATTTGTATAATTTCGAGTGTCAATCTATACCTACTTATGTTTGTAACGAATTGGCTCAAAAAGTACTGGACCGATTTTAAAAATTCTTTCACCATTTGAATGCTATATTATCACTGATTAATATAGGCTATAAATAACTATACCGGCCTACTAGCCGGGTCGGATCGCTAGTATGTAATAATGGTGGATTATTATTTACTAGCTTTTGCGCGCGACTTCGTTCGCGTAGAAGTCGAAAATGGTCTAATAGGATTTTTAATTAAAGTCAGATTGAGTTTTCAAACATGTGTCAAGATAAAATGTACTTTAAATCAAACGGCACTAAGGAGTATTGTTATCAACTTCGAAGCAAATCACCGCCAAAATAAATTTCTACCCGTTTTTACCTCGTTAGGGGATGAATTTCAATAAAATACGAAATACGTCCATCAATTCTGTTAAAAATGGTTTATCCAAAATTTGAAGTAGATTGGACCAAGGAATCACGTTTTCCCATACAAACTTTGCCTCCCTTTTTCACCCCCTTAGGGGTAGAATTTCGGAAAATCCTTTCTTATCGGATGCCTACGTCATACAAAGAACACACCCTCCAAGTGTCAGGTCTCTACGATCAGCGGTTTAGGCTGTGCGTTGATCCGTCAGTCAGTCATTCAGGACAAAGCCTTTTATATGTATAGATTAAGAGCTCGTGAACGTACTCGAGTGTTGTTAAGTGATGTAACAATTAAGTATGTTGGGGTGAAACATGTATTTTCGTGTTGTTTCCAAAATTCCATAAAAGCCTCTTGTAAAGCCACCACTTTAGTGGGGCATGAGTTTGACTTGACCTTTACTTGTCCCTGACTGTGACTATGACTTGTTTGACGTTATTTAATACTATGTAAACTTGTTCAATATTACGACTGAAGGACTCTGTATCGCGAAAAAAAAACAATTTGTAATCATGATTTCATGTTGCATATTTTATTATATTTGTACGGAAACAGACTAACAGAGTTACCACTTCCTAGTTCCTGAGGAAGGAAAAAATTCTCCTACATTATAGAAGGTCGCCCATCAAAATGTTCTTGATCAAAATTCCTAAACAAACTGAAGGTTTTTTACCTGTATTCTAATTGAGTTTTTTGCCGGGGTTTCCTAAACGCCCGTTATCCGTATTTAAGACAGGTTTTTTATGATTCTCATAAACTCCCATTAGGCGTATGGCTACAGTTATATTGTTACCTACGCCGTGGATATAATTGTTGAGCCCTTTTTTGTTAATTTTCATATCATTTGATAAGGTGGTTTGTTGCACAAATGGCGGGAAATTCAAATTT
Organism: Agriopis marginaria; assembly: GCA_932305915.1. Taxonomy (NCBI): domain Eukaryota; kingdom Metazoa; phylum Arthropoda; class Insecta; order Lepidoptera; family Geometridae; genus Agriopis; species Agriopis marginaria. The sequence goes on from OW029932.1 coordinate 1,572,996, forward strand.
TAAACAGTTTTCTTGTCCTTGTAGCTAGGCCGGGTAATTATTGCAAACAACCATGATGTTTGCGCAGATTGATTATTATTCTTTACAAAATCATGTAAAGCTATTTATCTCTAATGCCCATTATTACTTACATTTGTGAATAAACAAATTTTTGCTGTTTCAAACGGTTTATTCACAAATGTAAGTTATATGATGCGTTACTGTTAAATAATTGTACATTATAATGTAAAGAACAGCCAACGTTTTGCGCAAACACTGTGTTGTTTAAAAATAATTACCTGGCCTGGCTACTAGGACCAAAAAACTGTTTAAAATTTAATTTCCCGCCATAGGTGAATCGAACGGTGGGAAATTCAAATTTCAAAGTTTTTTTGTCGTTCTGTTTTTTTGCTAGGCCGCGTAATTATTTTGAAATGACACAGCGTTTGCGACAATAGTTGGGTGTTTTTTACATTATTATTTACAGTTATTTATTAGTAACCCACCATATTACTTACATTTGTCAATAAACCGTTTGAAACAGCAAAAAATAGTTTATTGACAAATGTAAGTAATAATGTAAAGACTTTAAAAGAGGAGAGATAAATAACTTTACATGATTTTGTAAATAATAATAATCAATTGTCGCAAACATCATGATCGTTTACAATAATTACCCGGCCTAGCTACAAGGGCAAGAAAACTGTTTAAATTTGAATTTCCCGCCATTTGTGAAACGTTGCACCTTAACACGTTGAATATACCTACGTTTAATTTGTATATTTTATTTTATGAGGTACGTACCCAACAAGGAATTGATAGTTACTTATCCATTTTAAATCACATCATAATTATTATGAGAATAATAATTAATTCCCTATTTTTAATTCGCTTGAAAACATGTTTTCGATGCTGCACGTGTTCTATTGTTTAGAAAATCATCTAATCCAGTTGCAGCCGCATTAGAACCTTGTCACTATAACAAATGGTGCGCTTTTGTAAGGTAATAAAGCACTTTAACTGGTATTTAATGTGACATGATGATTAAATGTGCAGGTGTTGAGAGACAATACAACGCACTCCCGAGTCGCACTACTGTAATTTGTAGGTAACTACGTTTTACTTTATTCCATTATGTTATCAATTGTGGTTTGTTAACAATAATATTGTTATATAAAGGGTATCTCATCACCGTGTTTCATTATTGAGGTGCGTAGAAGTAAGTTATAATTGACTTTCTTATTAAGGTGGTTCGATTTACCTATGGCGGGAAATTTAAATTTTAAACAGTTTTTTGGTCCTAGTAGCCAGGCCAGGTAATTATTTTTAAATAACATAGGGTTTGCGCAAAATGTTGGCTGTTCTTTACATTATAGTGTACAATTATTTAACAGTAACGCACCATATTACTTACATTTGTGAATAAACCGTTTAAAACAGCAAAAATTTGTTTATTCACAAATGTAAGTAATAATGGGCATTAGAGATAAATAGCTTTACATGATTTTGTAAAGAATAATAATCAATCTGCGCAAACATCATGGTTGTTTGCAATAATTACCCGGCCTAGCTACAAGGACAAGAAAACTGTTTAAAATTTGAATTTCCCGCCATTTGTGCAACGAACCACCTTAATAGGGCAAGTGCCCAAAACAAAATAAAAGCAAATACTAACACTACAAATACAGTTAGACCGCTCACCCCATAGACCGTCTAAATAATTATAATTCAAATGCTCAAGCATCACATAGCCAAAAAATCACTATGGAAAAAGCTTTGAACATTATTTATACAGAAACCGGCGTCGATTCTGTCATACCACTCACTAAACTAAATCAATCTGACAGGACTAAAATTATCTGCCTCTCTTTTCATTTTAATATTTTGAGAGAAGGATAGCAACAATTTTAGAGCTGTCAAATTTAGTTTGGAGTACATCAGAATCGGTGCCAATTAGTCTCTTTCCATATATTTTTTTTCATTCTTTCCACTTGTGATGATTTTGGCATCGCACTTTTTTGGCGGCGGGTTGGCAGTGTACCCAGCATGTTGGCGGCATTACCACGCTGAATGGTTGAAAATGAGGCGGGCTTCGTTCTGGATACGATCCGTCAGCCACCAAAAATACGCCATCAAAAACAAAGAACAGCCTTTTTCCTGCTAACAAAAATCGTAGATTATTTTCACCTTCGATGCAAAATCTCTCTTTTTGCGTCGGCGTCGAGGGATAAAAAGTGTTTTATAAGTTTATCTGTCTAAGTCTAAGGCATCGTAGCTGAACAAATTTTGATTTAGTGTCCTTTTTTAGAATGAATTAATCTAAGATTTGCCACCAACTCGTCTCATGGTAAACGACGGTTTGGCCGAGGATGGAACACGTTGATATAGAAGAAATAAATTCACTCTAGCCTTGAAGATGCCCATCATCATCATCATCATCATCATCAGCCAGAAGACGTCCACTGCTGAACATAGGCCTCCCCCTTTAACCTCCACACTGAACGACAGCCTGCCTTTTGCATCCACTGGATGCCCGCGACTCAAGATGCCCATAGATTGTAACAAGGAGGATAGCAGGGAGTACCATTCTTGGGTAGTACGTAGGTACTATAAATGTCAACCCAAATCGTTGTGTACGAATTTCCACCCGTTCCTCGAGGAAATTCTAAGATCCTTTTTATTTGAAAGGTGACTTGATTGAGTGTTAAAAAAACGATAAAAGAGATAATAACATTAGCGGATTTTCTTGAATCATAGATTCTTACCTTACCTATGATTCAAGAAATACTGTTTAGCCGTTTAAAGACTATCACCAAAGAAAATATAACCGCTAAGGTGACGCGGGTATGTCCTATAGGACCCGGGTATGCCCTAAAACTGCGACCAGAACCACCGTAGGATGGGCAGCAGCGTCCTGTTAGTACACGGTGAACGTACTGCGATCTCCAAGCCGCCTGCCAAGCGTGGGGATTATGGCAACACCCCTCTCTAAGAGGGAGGCCTTGTTCAGCAGTGGACATTTAATGGCTGATGATGTGTGCTATAATCACCTCCATTATATATATTACTAGCGGTCCGCCCCAGCTTCGCACGGCTATAGATTATAGCCTATGTCACCCAGGGATAGTGTAGCTTCCTGTCGGTGAAAGAATTTTTCAAATCGGTTCAGTAGTTTCGGAGCCTATTCAATGCAAACAAACAAACAAACAATCAAATCTTTCCTCTTTATAATATAAGTATAGACTAGCCGTTACCCGCGACTTCGTACGCGTAGACTTTCACCTAAACTTTCAACACCTTTTTGGACCCTTTAATTCGTTCGACCCTTTCGGAAAATATTTTTTTAATGAACATCTATATAATACCTATTAAGGAATCTACCTGCCAAATTTCAGCTTAGTAGGTCAAGTGGTTTTCGAGATTTCGTGTTTAATGAGTGGGTGAGTGATTGAGTAGATGAATTTCGCTTTTATATATACGGGGTGTAACGGGAACACTCTCGAAGCCAAAAGAAGGTAATTGTACTCATCATTATGAACAACTTTTACTATGAGACCAGCCCTGAAATCGCGAAAAAAAAATCAGCTGTTCCATACATTTGTCGAGTGTCAATGACCGTATAGAACAGCTGATTTTTTTTCGCGATTTCAGGGCTGGTCCCATAGTAAAAGTGGTTCATAATGATGAGTACAGTTACCTTCTTTTGGTTTCGAGAGTCTTCCCCTAACACCCTGTATATTTTTTTTTTAATTTCTATGTTTGCGTGTAAAATACTTCTTAGTCAAACTGCACTATTCTGTTTCACTCTGCCCACTGCACCAAGCAGGTTCGAGTGCAAGAGCACTGAATTGTTAATAATTTTACTTTATGATTCACTTCCCTAATTGGCGCCATGAATAATCAGAAAAATATTCGCAATACTCACAATACATATTTCTGTTTTATTTTTCGAGTAATTGACTCGGTTTTATGGCCCTTAAATACTTTTAAAGTGCATCCAGGTGATTTAATAACTTTACTGTACATAAGTTTGCTGCAATAAAATGTTTTGACTTCCGAGAAGTTTTTACATAATTTTTGAAGTGTAAAATTAGTATGTGCACGTACCTACTTATTCTTGTCTTATAAACAAACACGGTATAATTGCGCTTTTTAAAATAGTTTTGTTTAAACATAATTTTATCACGGTAGAGTTTTCATTTTAATCCTGCGCCTCTAATTTTCTCACTTACTAATTGTTGCAAGCCTTAAAAAGTGCATATTATCTATACTATTATTATAAAGAGGAAAGATTTGATTGTTTGTTTGTTTGCATTGAATAGGCTCTAAAACTACTGAACTGATTTAAAAAATTCTTTCACTGTTGCGAAGCTACACTATCCCCGGGTAACATAGGCTTTATTTTTTATTAAGGAGATCCCTACTAAAACTCCAATAATGTAACCCAAGGTGTAAAAAAATTATATTTACAATTTCAACTTTGCATGTTTGACAGTTCTAAGACAGGACAACGTCTGTCAGGTCAGCTAGTCTTGTAATAAACACAATCATCGATATCGGTGGCTGTAAAAGCAATCACAAAATCGCTGTCACATGAGAGACTTTCTCTATTCTGACAGCGACTATCGCTGCGTCGTAATTGCTAGTTATCTAATAGGCCTACCATACAATTTTCGCTAATTTGGGTTTCACTACACTTTCATCCAATTCCATATTAATTCGGTATGTCTAAGAACCTCAAAAGTTCAGAGACATATTCACCAACATGCTCTAGACTAGCATCCTCTTTCTCTCTCTCCCTCTCTCTCTCTCTCTCTCTCTCTATCTCTCTGAGAGAAAGCAGGTGTCATAGCAGTTGGAACAGGTTTTTTATTTTATTTCATAATAATAAATAAATAATAATAAATATTCGGGACATTTTTGTCAACAATAGGCTTGCGCTTGACGGCCAACTTGCAAATTTTAACAGCTATGTCGGTGACTCTGGTTCTTTGGCGAATATCCACGTTTCGGATTTTATCACGCAAATAAACTCCGAGCATAGCTCTCTCCATTGCCCGCTGTGTGACTCTGAGTTTTTCCAAAAGGCCAACAGTCAAGGACCACGTCTCAGTACCATATGTCATCACTGGCAACACACACTGGTCAAAGACCCTCGTCTTGAGGCACTGTGGTATCTTGGACGCGAAGATGTCACGCAATTTCCCGAACGCTGCCCATCCAAATTGGATTCTTCGGTTGAAGTGGCAATGGGCAGGCCACATCGCTCGAAGAACCGATAACCGATGGGGAAGAAAGGTTCTCGAGTGGAGACCACGAACCGGAAGACGCAGCGTAGGTAGGCCTCCCACTAGATGGACCGACGACATAGTGAGAGTCGCTGTCATCCAGTGGATACAAAAGGCAGGCTGTCGTTCAGTGTGGAGGTTAAAGGGGGAGGCCTATGTTCAGCAGTGGACGTCTTCTGGCTGATGATGATGATGATGATGATGACGGCCAACTCGCCTGATGCAAAGCGACGATGCGGTCTACGATGGAACACGCTTGCCTAGTAGAAACCAATACACTCGTGATTTGAAGACACCCAGATTGTAAATACCAGGGAACAAAAAAAAACCTCCATAATTATATTCTGTTGAAAAATTACGAAAACACCAGTTTTCTTTTTATTACTAACCAATTGGTTATGTTTCAATCAAAAAATATAGAATTAAACTGTCTGAAGAAGTAACCAAAGTATTTTCCCCATAGTATTTCAGAAACAGGAAAACCACAGTATGAATTCTGCGAACTGAACTTGGCATCATGACCAGTTGTGTACAATTATATCATTATGAAATAGATCTATGTTACGTGATAAATATTGCTGTCCAGCAGATAATGGGGTATGGCAAACTAAGTAAGAGGAAATTCTATATAACTTTGTGTTGTTTCGAGAATTAAATACCTACTTGTATGGAGACAGTAAGACTGCAGTGTGCTGTACCTGTATATTATAATAATAGAGTAATAAACATTTATAATTTAATTCTTGGTGGTGTTGGACGAAGGTCCCTTCCCACCGGCCCTTTTAGAGATTGATGGGGAGGCCTCTCTCAGCAGTGGAAGACAGTGGCTTAAATGATGATGAAGAAGGTCTGGTTCATTTAGGTGTAAGTAATAAATATTTAGAAACTATTAAAATTCAAATTATTTATCTATACTATATTATAAAGAGGAAAAATTTGATTGTTTGTTTGTTTACATTGAATAGGCTCCAAAGCTACTGAACCGATTTGAAAAAGTCTTGCACTGTTGGGAAGCTACACTATCCCCGGGTAACATAGGCTTTATTATATATAAAAAAATAAGGATCCTTACTAAAACTCCAATAATGTAACCCAAGGTGTAAAAAATAAGATTTACAATTTTAACTTTTCGTGTTTGACAGTTCTAAGACTTCTAAGACAGGACAACGTCTGTCAGGTCACCTAGTTGAGAAAAAAAAACGGACAAATTCCACTTATCTCACATACTGTTAAACTAAAATAGATTTCCTAGTAAAAATAGGAATAATATTATAAAATTACTAATATAATAAAAACAACAAATTGCTATAAAAATATGTCAACATAAAATGTGTATGTCATACAAATTGTCATTACACAAATTGGCCCATGTTACCCAAGCTAGGAATTAACCTGTGTTATGTTATGGTATAACATTACCCTCACAATACTCGGACAATATACCTACATACGATCATGATTCATTATTATAAAACAACTAGCGGTCCGCCCCAGCTTCGCACGGGTATAGATTATAGCCTATGTCACCCGGGGATAGTGTAGCTTCCCGTCAGTGAAAGAATTTTTCAAATCGGTTCAGTAGTTTCGGAGCCTATTCAATGCAAACAAACAAACAAACAATCAAATCTTTCCTCTTTATAATATTAGTATAGAAAACAAATTATACAAAAATTAAAAGAAAAACCATTAATAATTATTAATTAATTTAATTATTTCCTTTCACACACATGCCCAAGCTGTATTTTATATTCAACGGTGATTACTTCGGACCGACCAATGCCTCGCAAAAATCCGGATAGACCTGCGAATGAAAGTAAGTATAGTTATTTATCTCATAAGAATCCTGCTAATAATTTTTTAATAGTACCGACTTTACATTTGGGCATTGGGGACTATCAGATACGCCATCTTCTTTCTTCTTATTTTTTCGGATAATAATTCTATTGAAATGTGTGAAATAAATAAATAAATTTGAATTTGAATTTGAATATTATACTAGCGGTCCGCCCCAGCTTCGCACGGGTATAGATTATAGCCTATGTCACCCGGGGATAGTGTAGCTTCCCGTCAGTGAAAGAATTTTTCAAATCGGTTCAGTAGTTTCGGAGCCTATTCAATGCAAACAAACAAACAATCAAATTTTTCCTCTTTATAATATTAGTATAGACTAGCTACGTCTCGCGGTTTCACCCGCGTGCATACCCTCGATAAAAGTAGCCTAAGTTACTCCTTATAACATCAGCTATCCGAATGAAAGTCACGTCAAAATTAATCCACCCGTTTTGTAGTCCATACACATACATCGATTTTCACATATTTGTATATAGATTTTTAGTAGTGATATGTCACGGTTTTATTAAAATAGATGGTGATATAATAGCTGGATATAGCGCAATGATACAACTCTAAATGAATAGTTCATGCCTACATTAACAGTTTATCTGCATGATAATTAAACCGTTGTGGCGGCAGATAATAAAATAAACATACAAATTGGTATTATTTGTTTTTATTGCTATCAGTGAAATAACTACTGCGGTTTCAATGTGCCCAGTTCTGAGTATGGACGCTCGGTCTGATCAAAGGTTTGGCAAAGAATATGGCCGCAGAAGGGATAAACTAACTTACCTACTGGCTAAGGTAAACTAGCTTCGATTCGTGGTTTACAATGCCTCAGGAACCGATTTTCTAAGATAAAAATTATCCTGTCACTCTTCAGCCCTCTAATTATCTTTACGCAAAAAATCACGTCGACCCGTCTTTGTGTTGCCGTGTAAACGATGTAAATGAGGAACAAACAAACATTTGAAATCAATCCTTAGTAGATTGATTTCAGGTGTTTGCTTTTTAAATAGTTAGGATTTCATTTAGCTTTGCTTAGTTTGGGGTCAGATGTCCGTGTGTGCAAAAATGTCCCAGATATTTATTTATTTATTTTATTTGTTTTCCTCACAAAACACAAACACACACACACACACACATACACACCTAAAAAGCATGCTTTCAGCAAGACCGTCTGGCGGTGGATTGATTGCAGCTAATGATCCAGCTGATGTTTGATGTTGTTGACTGCCCCGGTGGCTCAGTTGGTAGTGAACCTATCTTCTGTCCTTGGGGGCGTGGGTTCGATTCCCATCTAGGACAAACATTTGTGTGATGAACATTTGTGTTTGTTCTATGTCTGGGTGTTAATATCTATTTAAGTATGTATTTAAAAATATATATGTACGTATATCAGTTTCTGGCAGCCATATTACAAGCTTTGCTTAGTTTGGGGTAGATGACCGTGTGAAAAAAAAAAAAAAAAAAAAAAAAAAAATTTTTAATCGTTTTGGAAATTATTTAACTAAGCTCAAAGCAATGCCACATCTTTATATCTCCTTATTCTCAGATCTGAGTCACAAAACAGCTGCGTCTACCATTTACAGATAAGTTATTTCATTCGAATCTATTCCAATTATTAGAAATATTTATGTAGTGTTTTATTGGAATGTATAATGAAGTGTGGCTCGGTTGTAAAACTTTTCAAATTGTCCAATTTATTATCCAGTGAATTTTAGGTAAAAAACGAAATATATAATGAAAACGAAGTGATTTCTCTTAAAAAATGTATTAATGTCTCTTTGAAAGCAGTGATTTTCAGATTTACCCCGAGCTATTTTAAAATTTTGGACTATAAACCATATACCTACCTAGTAAATTGTTACAATTTATACCTATACAGAGTGTAAGGGGAACACTTTCGAAGCCAAAAGAAGGTAATTGTACTCATCATTATGAACCACTTTTAGTATAGGACCAACCCTGAAATCGCGAAAAAATATCAGCTGTTCCATACATTTTGTCGAGTGTCAATGACCATTTTCTATAGAACAGCTGATATTTTTTTCACGATTTCAGGGCTGGTCCGATAGTAAAAGTTGTTCATAATGATGAGTACAATTACCTTCTTTTGGCTTCGAGAGTGTTCCCCTTACACCCCGTAAAGTTGATTCTATTGACATAAAAAGAAAATATTTCCTTTGCTGTAAATGCCTAGTTCAGTTATAGGTAGAGGTAAAGAGAGGAACTGGATTAATTATTACAAAACGGCTTACACTTAAGTTATGTTTATCGGTCGAGACGATCGACCGTTTTCGGAGCAATTCCGGTATTTGTTTTTCGGAGCGCGTGTAATCTCTGATGAAGGAATTCTATTGGCTCTGAAACTGTTCGATCGTTTCGACCGATATACATAACGTGAGTGTAATCCATTGAGTTATAATTTTGACGTTAGCGCTTTGATTCCACATTTATTGTGCGAACTGCTAGCCTGTGGAATGCGCTGCCTGAATGGGTTTTCTCCGTCAGTTACAATCTGGGTGTCTTCAAGTCGAGAGTGAATCGGTTTCTTCTAGGCAAGCATGCTCCATCGTACACCGCATCGTCGCTTAACATCAGGCGAGATGGCGACCAAGCGCAAGCCTATCTACTATAAAAAAATAGCTTAAGAGATATTATCTTAAGTATATCACTAAACTAAACCAATCTGACAGGACTAAAATTATCTGCCTCTCTCTTTTTTTTTTTTTTTGTTCATATTCTTCCTTTGTTGCGGGTTCTTGGCGCTGTCCATTACTGGTGTTCCCATAATGACTCTTTGTTGCCACATATATTTGTATGCAATATTATAATAAAGGCATATAACTAATATGTCCAAAATATGTTCCTACTCGTTGATGATAAAATGCTGTAAAGAGAGTAGATGTCTGCCTACAAACTGCTATACAGTTTGGCAGAGTTGTGTTATAATAACATGTATGTTAATAAATAAGTCAATAAGATAAAAAAAAAAAAAAAAAAAAAAAAACGTGTGAGAAGGATGGCAACAAGTTTAGAGCTGTCAAATTTAGTTTACCAACCAATTTAGTTTCGCTTACCAACAGGCGAGTTGGTGGTCAAACGCGGACTTATCAGCGTAAAAAAAAAAAAAAAAAAAAAAAAGTTTGTTTAGAGTGCATCAGGATCGATGCCAATGTCTAGCTTTGATGGAGATAAAGCTGGCCAAGATAAGTACCTACATACAATCAGAAGAGAAATATTACAGTCGGTGGGTAAGTGGCTGTTAAGGGAGGTGCACGGTCCAACATAAACACGGACTATTTGTAGTAATTTACGTTTATACTTAACAGACAATAAGGCGAACAAGTAAACTCGGTCAAATACCTACTCAGGGATTACTCACACACACGGCGTACCGTGCGCGCAGTAAGGGAACTACGACGCGACGGTTCCGTATCATCATCATCATCATCATCAGCCAGAAGACGTCCACTGCTGAACATAGGCCTCCCCCTTTAACCTCCACAAACAGTCCACTTTAACAGAGTGTTTAACAGTCCACTGCTGGACTTTTAACCTACCCCCTAAAGGGTGATTGGGCTATATCCACCACGCTGGCCCAGTGCGGATTGATGGATTCACATACACCATTGAATTCCTTCTCCGTACGTATGCAGGTTTCCTCACGATGTTCTCCTTCACCGAAAAGCCAGTGGTATGAAAATCCGTAGGTTTATAAGCTCCAAAGAGCTCATTGGTACGGGCCCGCCATTTGCCCATTTGGGAGACCGTTAGACTTGAAAGCGTGAGGTTCCGTACACTTGTGAGTAAACACTAAACAGATAACTAGTACATAACAATGTCAAATAGGGCTAGGGCAGATTAAATCACTTTTATGATGTAATATTCTCCTGATTTAACAAATACGACTACTATATTATGATGTCAAATTAATAGACATCCAGCATAGCGTTGTAAAATGTCGAATGGAGACCACGGACCGGTAAGCGCAACATAGGACGTCCAGACGTCCACCCGAGTCGTGAGTCGTCCCAGAAATGAGGAGGTCCGAAGACAAACGAAAGTTACTAACATAGCCCACCGGATTAGTTATTATTTTTGTTATTATTTATTATGATAATTTATTTCAATTAATTGTATAATTGTATAATTCTAATTAATTTAATTTCATATTTCTAATTGTAATTTTTTATGGAACTTGTGTCTGAGAATAAAAATTATTTGATTTGATTTTGATTAGCGAGTTGTAGTGGCAGTGGGCACATAGCACGCAGAACAGATGGCTGATGGAGCCGAAAGGTTTTCAAATGGAGACCAAGGACCGGTAAACGCAGCGTAGGACGTCCACCCACAAGACAGGCAGACGACCTAAAAGAGACCGCAGGGAAACGCTAGATGCAGGCCTCTTCCAACCGGCCCTTTTGGAGATCGATGGGGGAGGCCTATGTCCAGGAGTGGACGTCCTATGGCTGAAATGACGATGATGAATGATGATGTAAAATGTGGATGAAATTTTTTATGTTGAATAGATTTAGGTAAATTCAAATTAAATCTCGTAAAAACGAACAGTCTTTGGTCAGCACAACACTTGAGAAGGGCTGACCCGATATGGCAACTTTGTGTTCATCTTTGCAATAGTTTGATTATGGTTTTTAGTGAAAGAAAAAAATAAAAACTTGCCCGGAAAATTTGATAAGAAAAGTTAATTTTTCTATGCTATTTTTGTACGAACTCAAGACCATAGGTATTTTTTTTATTACAGGCTTAGGAACGGTGCGTAATATCTTTCAAAAATATTTTTTTAGTTTTTTGGGTTCCGTACTCAAAGAGTAACATACATACATACATACATCAGCCATTAAATGTCCACTGCTGAACAAGGCCTCCCTCTTAGAGAGGGGTGTTGCCATAATCCCCACGCTTGGCAAGCGGCTTGGAGATCGCAGTACGTACACCGTGTACTAACAGGACGCTGCTGCCCATCCTTCCGTCCGAGAGAAAGACAAAGAGTAACAACTGCACCCTATTACTTAGCCTAATCTGTCTGTCTGACATAATTATGTCTGTCCACCTGTCTGTCCGTCCGTCCTACCTTTTAACAGTTGTATCTTACGAACCGTTATAGACAGTTAGTTGAAATTTTCACAGAATATGACGTAATGTTACGACGGATTAACTTAGAAATAATAAAAAAGGCAAAAAGTTAAAACGAAAAGGAGGTCCCCATACAACAAACGTATGTTTTTATTAGCTCTAATGTAAAAACGGTAATACGTGCAAGCTTCATACTTGGCATGAATATAGTACACACTGTAAAGGTATAACAACAAGTAATAGGTAAATATATAATATAATAATATTATAAAGAGGAAAGATTTGATTGTTTGTTTGTTTGTTTTGAATAGGCTCCGAAACTACTGAACCGATTTGAAAAATTCTTTCACTGACAGGAAGCTACACTATCCCCGGGTGACATAGGCTATAATCTATACACGTGCGAAGCTGGGGCGGACCGCTAGTAGTTAAATAAGGCCAAGTGTGAGTCGGTGACAAATTTCTGTTCATTACCATATTATAGCTGGTAATTTCGTTACTTGGACGACCTTATCATTACTTTCACGGTTTAATGTCTGTTTTTCAAAATGATAATTATGGTATTTTGTGTTGGTATAGAACCCTCATTTGACCGATTAATTTAAATAAGTATTTATTTGATTCAATCTGAGTTACTGCGATTGCACGTAAAACAAGATTCGAGATTACAAAAGGAGAAATGTAACTCGGTACTGCGCAAATTGGCTATATTCACCGACACTAGCTTATGATTCCGTGCGCTTGACGGCAGTGTTTTGGCTAAGGGCTTGTTTTACTGTAATTAGTTTAACTGCTTACCTACATTTTGGATGAGATTATACATATATGAAGCTATAGTTTTTTTTTTTTTATAATAAATAATACTGGGCCAACTCGCCTGATGTTAAGCGATGATGCGGTCTACGGTGGAGCACGCTTGCCTAGAAGAAACCGATTCACTCGTGATTTATCGATACTCAAACGATATTGAGCAACTACTAATCCTACTAATATTATAAACGCGAAAGTTTGTATGTATAGATGTATGGATTTTTGATCCTCTTTCACGCTGCAACGGAACAACGGATCGACCTGATTTTTTGCACAGGTATAGTTTAAGAGTCAGAGAGTGACATAATTATGCTACTTTTCATCATCATCATCACCATTTTTCATCACTACGCGAGTGAAACCGCGGGGCGCAGCTAGTATATTAATTATTCTATATCAAGCTCAAGTCCGATCGTGTGTGTAATACTGCTGTCATCTTTGGGACGGCTCAGCCAAATACCAGCTCGAAGCTCTTGAATCGGTAGACCGGCGTGCTGCTCGTCTTATAGGCGATGAGTAGTTGCTAAGAAACTTCTCAGTCTAGAACACCACCTTAAAGTAGAGTCTTTCAATTTTCTACAGGCTTTTCTTAGATAGCCCGTTGGTCCAGTTGGTAGTGAACCTGCTTTCTGAGCTTGGGGGCGTGGGTTCGATTCCCATCTAGGACAAACATTTTGTGGAATTATATTTCATATAATTATTTTTCGTGGAATGGGGTAGTTTATAGGTTGGTAACTTATTATGCTTATCACAGATTTAAATAAATAATGTAACCGGGATGAACAGGTGCTTGCTTGTGAAATTGTAATACAGGTACCTAAGTACTTATTTGTAAACGTTAGGTGTATTTTGTATTTTTTTTGTATTTTTTAATATTCAATATTTAAATTTATTTAAGGTTTTAAGGTTGCGCTATTATGTCAGTGCGTATAGTAAATCTTAGTATCGATACTAACTTAGATTAGTTATGTGTATATATATGAAATAAATAAATTAATAAAAAAAAAAAAAAAAATGGGATGAACATTTGTGTTTGTTCTATATCTGGTTGTTAATATCTATTTAAGTATGTATTTAAAACTATATATGTATGTATATCAGTCTCTGGCAGCCATATCACAAGCTTTACGTTGCCAACCCTTCAGAATCGAGTTCTAAAGGGTGGGCAACGTATTTGTGATGCCTCTGGTGTTACAAGTATCCATAGGCGACGGTGACTGCTTTCCATCAGGCAGCCCGTCTGCTTGTTTGCCACCTATGGCATAAAAAAAAAAAAAGCTTTGCTTAGTTTGGGGCAGATGACCGTGTGTGCAAAAATGTCCCGAATATTATAATATATTACATTATTATATACAGGATTAATTTCGGAGAATGTGCATCAGAGCTACATGACATTATCCTACCATTTTCTACTACAGGACAAGTAGGAAATCTGCCCACTACTACCACCCATACATTGGGAATTTTCCTTGGATACGCACCAAACGTTTTGATTCCACGTTTCTAATCCGTACGGTCAAGGATTGGAAAAACCTGCCAGCATCCTTGTTTCCTGGGAGATATAACCTGGGCTTTTTTCAAGGCTAGAATGAATAGGTATCTTCTAAGTCTGTGTGCTTCATCTTTGATCGCAACGCTTAACAAGAATGTTTCCTAATTCTGGTTTATTTATTTTTTATTACATAATAGGCTTGCGCTTGGCCACCAACTCGCCTGATGTTAGGCGTCGATGCGGTCTACGATGGAGCACGCTTGCCTAGAAGAAACCGATTCACTCTCGATTGTTATTCCTGTCCGTATAAGGAGAATTCTAATCTTCGAAGTTGCCATTCTCGATGTCGAAAATCGACATCGTTTTATGGTTGATATTCCGAGACCCCGTACGAAGCGCTATGATTCCACATTTATTGTGCGAACTGCTAGTCTGTGGAATTCGCTGCCTGAATGGATTTTCCCCGTTAGTTACAATCTGGGTGTCTTCAAGTCGAGAGTGAATCGGTTTCTTCTAGGCAAGCGTGCTCCATCGTAGACCGCATCGTCACTTAACATCAGGCGAGATGGCGGCCAAGCGCAAGCCTATCTACTATAAAAAAAAAAAAAAGTTCTGAAGAGTGAAGCGGTGCTGCAAGTCAACTATTCCAGCAGGCTTATCAACAGAGAGTACCGCCTGTCATATCTTATGACGTGATCAAAGTACAACATCTTTAGGCCCTTGATCGTTTTCATAAGTTCCAACATCGTCTTTCTCGTACATCTATATCTCTATCTCTACATAGTATAAATTGAAGTCGCTTTCCGCGTCTGTCTGTCTGTATGTCTGTATGGCCGCTAACTCCTCCTAAACCACGCAACGGATTTTGATGCGGTTTTCTCCATCAGTTAGATACATTTTCACGGAAGGTTTATATATATAACTAGCGACCCGCCCCGGCTTCGCAGGTAAATTACACCCGTGCGAAGCCGGGCGGGCGGGTCGCTAGTAATTATATAAAAGTTAATCCTTATTTACCTTGGTCAGTGATTACGCCATAACTTGAGAATGACTTTACTGATTTCATTCAACTTTTCCTTGTAAGTTTTTTAATTCTTTGTAGAAGGTTCTTATGGAAAGAAAAAATAAGAAAATTGCGCAGACATTGAAAAATTTCAGAAAACTTAACGACGATTCTAACTCACGGGTGCAACCGCGTGGCGCAGCTAGTATTCAATATTTATGAAGATAAAAAATTACTAATAAAAAATTGCCATTATCCAGTATATGTTTTAAAACAAAGAAGACAATTTCTTCTAGGCCCACCGAATTTACCGTATATTGATGGGTATAAATAACACTATAAAATTCATCGTTTTTTTTTATACCATTCGGACGAAAGATAAGGTGAAAATGAAACCGGAATAATAATATAAAGAATAATATGTGTTGTTTTGATTTTTGCCACAATTCATTCATTTCCCTTATAAAGTCACTTGACCGGAACGTTTTCAATACGAAAAAGGATGCATGCTTAGGAATTTTATACAAAAATAATTAGACCATATTTTACAACAGTGGCCATAGTAATCGGCTTTTGTCAATATTTCGGTTTGATCGGATATAGCTAATATTAACACTAAATTTAGAGATTATGAGGAACAAATCGACATGAGTTTCATTACTATACGGTGTTAGTTTGAGGTGGGCCTATTTTTCAAACAAAAGAAATTGTCTCATTTGATGCCGATATTTTGTATTTTGCCGTCTTAATTCGACTCCGTCGTGAAATCCTTTCTTAGCAGATGTCAACACTCCATGTCAACCTGCCAAATTTTAGTTTGGTATAGGTTGAATCGTTTCGTGATGAGTCAGTCAGTCAATTATTGAGTAATAAGTAAGTGGTGTTTTACTGTAATGTAATGAAATAGAATTTCTTAAGGTGGTTCGATTCACAAACGGCGGGAAATTCAAATTTCAAACAATTTTCTTGTCCTTGTAGCTAGGTCGGGTAATTATTGTAAACAACCATGATGTTTGCGCAAATTGATTATTTTCCTTTACAAAATCATGTAAAGCTATTTATCTCTAATGCACATTATTACTTACATTTGTGAATAAACAAATTTTTGCTGTTTCAAACGGTTTATTCACAAATATAAGTAATATGGTGCGTTACTGTTAAATAATTGTACATTATAATGTAAAGAACAGCCAATATCTTGCGCAAACACTGTGTTATTTAAAAATAACTACCTGACCTGGCTACTAGGACCAAAAAACTGTTGAAAATTTGAATTTCCCGCCATAGGTGAATCGTACCACCTTAAGTAACATCTTGGATCCAATAAATAAACCCCAAAATGTTAACCTGAAGTAAAATTACTTTAAATTAGATCCAAGAGCGCAGAAAACGTAATTACCCTTACTCCTGCGCACGTATGTGTACACGATTAAGGAACTAGCAGTTTCCGCATTACTTCAGTGACGCATCAAATTGTAGAAAACGCGATCCTTCCAAAGAATTCATTTGTGGCTGCTTTTGGATTCTTGTTTTTGCTGTTATGGAGTGCATGTGCTATGATATGTGTATTGCTATTTTTTTTTACATGTCCTTATGTACATTGTCTTTCAGTCGGAATAATAAACATTTTTTTTTTACATGACCTTATGTACATTGTCTTTCAGTCGGAATAATAAAAATTTTTTTTTTAATATTCAAAACAGATCTACCTTTGGCCACATACTCGCTTGATGGTAAGCGATAATGGTACATAAGCCATACTCGTACTCACAGTCAGAGTCAAGCAAATTAATTCACGGTCAAGTCCAATTCATGCCCTTGTATAGTGGTGGAGATTATACTACATGTTTCTGTGCCTTGAAGAAGATTTGATGAAATATTTTTGGTGTTTTATCAGTTACTGTCAAACCAGATCCTACGTCTCACTTTCCTTTCTACTTACTTAGTAAAAAACAACTCAAAAATGACCCAACACGCCCAGGCTAAATGAAAACCGAGGTAAGCGGGGCCAAAGACTTCATCGAACAAATAACGCAGTAAGGATAACAGCCAGTATGGATACTTGACAACTTTACTTATATTCATTCTGGTCTTCTGTGGGTAGAGTTGTAACACCTTTACCCAACTGCCCAAGAAGGAAGTAAATGGTTGTATGTTTGTATTTAATCTTTGAGCACGTAAAAATAAATGTATTATTTTATTTAACTATTTGTAAATTTAGTTTTATATTATACTAGCGGTCCGCCCCAGCTTCGCTCGGGTTTAGATAATAGCCTATGTCACCCGGGGATAGTGTAGCTTCCCAACAGTGAAAGAATTTTTCAAATCGGTTCAGTAGTTTCGGAGCCTATTCAATGCAAACAAACAAACAATCAAATCTTTCCTCTTTATAATATTAGTATAGACTAGCTGACCCGAGAGACGTTGTCATGTCTTAGAACTGTTAAAAGCGCGAAGTTAAAATTGTCGGTGAGTTTTCTTAAATTTGACAATTATCTGCGCAATTTTTTTTATTTTACTTTCCGTAACCTTCTACAAAGTATTAGAAAACTTAAAAAAAGATGAATGAAATCGGTAAAGTCGTTCTCAAGTTATGGCGTGACCAAAGTAAATAGGGATGAATTTTTATGTACTATGTAGAATTTTGTTGAATCAATTTTGAGTTTTTATTTATTAGGAATTTATTCTGAAATAAAATTATTAATATTAAAGCCTAAATGGTTTGATCGATTTTGACTAGTGTGGTGTTGTTGTTGGGTTCATATTTCATAATTATTGTCCATAGATCAAAATTTACAGCCGGATAAAAAAAGGCTTTTTATTTTAAGGCTGAAATGATTTGAGTGATATTTCGCACAAAGCTCTTGATGACTTAGATAAGACGATTTTTATCCCAAAAAATATATATGGGAAAATATATCCAATCTGGAAAGTGAATAAAAAATCTTTAGCACATCCGTACTGTTTGCGTTTTACAAAAATATAGTAACACCTAGCAGATAGGTATAGTGCGCAAGAGTTGAATACTCGCGAATATTTATTATCTGTAAACATTTACGCACACATGCAAATGATGCGCGTGAGATATTGTTGTGTATGGTGTAGCACGAACAAACGGGTTTGATCATTGAATAAAATTGCATGTGTTTTGGAAAGTTGATCCTAATTTGAAACTACTCAAATCTAGTTTGAAGGTTAGCGTAGCATTTGTTTGTTTTTATAAATTAAAATGCTTCGTATTGGTATAAATACAAATACGAAGCATTTTAATTTAAGCAGGAAGTCCACTTGATATTAAAATATCAAGTGGACTTCCTGCTTATTTACCGCCCTGATTTTATAAAAAAGTGCTTATGATAAGGTTTTAAGTTCTCTCAAAGTTAAATGATTCAACAATTAGACTGGATACTCGCCAAAATCTTACGAAAAATTCATCTATAATTACTTATTTACCTTTATATGTCACAAGTTATTGCTCGCGACCTTCGTACGTGTAGTAAAAAAAACATCTCGCAGTTTTCACGAGGTTTTCGTCTCATTTTTGCTATTCATCTGTCCCGCTCTATCCCCGCTCCCATCCGAATCCCATCCTTTCTCCACCCCCACTCTTTCTCACTTCTCCACTCCTTCCATCTCACTTACTACGTACCCTCGTTCCGTTAATCCAAGTCTTAAGAGGCACTCGATTACTTTGCAGGTAATCTCATAAAAAATCAGATAAGTTACTTGACAATTTTAGTTCATTTCAACTAAAACGTGTTCCAAATGGCAAAAGCTTAAAAGCTACGTTCACCACATAATTTTTGGCAATCACTAGCACGATCTACAATGAGTCAAAGTATCAAAACATTAAATCCACCCACACCTTTGCATGTGTTGATGTAAACATGCCTTTTCTCAAGCGTGCACTCTTTCACTGTGTGCGTAATCCTCATATGCACGCCTCATGGCTGTGTGCGAGCAATTGTGTACGTAGCGTGTACGTGGTAACTACCAGTTAATCTGTGGGTGTGTGTTAGTGTGCGTGATCAGTCGTAGCATTGAGCCAGGTCATGGCACTCGGCGCGTGCGGCTCATTTTATTTGTACGATCATGCGCGTTTCTATCTATACCTACTTATAGGTAGGTGTTGATATACTGAAGTTGAAGGCCAAAGAGCTTACAAATATAGTTTTCAGCGAATTCGCAAATTTCAAGGTCAATTGACGACTCTGTGTGTCAATATAATAAACTAGCGGTCCGCCCCAGCTTCGCACGGGTATAGATTATAGCCTATGTCACCCGGGGATAGTGTAGCTTCCCAAAAGTGAAATAATTTTTCAAATCGGTTCAGTAGTTTCGGAGCCTTCAATGCAAACAAACAAACAAATAATCAAATCTTTCCTCTTTATAATATTGGTAAAGAAAAGATAAAGATAAAGTTAACTAAAGTTATATGATTATTTACGGGATATTTGCCGTGGTAAGGTTGTGGAATGAGCTCCCGATATAACTGTTGTTATTTTAGAAAAACAGGTGAAACCTAAGTATCCCAAACTCGAGCGGTTCACTGGTAGCTATTGAAAGGTAGCCCACCGGATTAACAAGTTGAAGTTGCAGTGGGCAGGGCACATATCACGCAGAACAGATGGCCGATGGGGGATGAGGAAACTGTTTTTATAAAACACTGTTTTATAATTATATTTATGTTGTTTACTTAAGTGATATGATTATTTACGGGATATTTATCATGGTAATGGTAAATAATTACCCGGCGTAGCTACAAGAACAAAAAAAAACAATATTTTAAATTATTACGGTTGTTCACTAAAGTCATATGATTATTTACGGGATATTTACCGTGGTAAGGTTGTGGAATGAGCACCCGATATTTGGGCGCAGTTACATGCACCAGTGAATTTAACGCTACCATGGAGGAGGAATAGAAAGAGACAAAGCGAGAGTTTTAGATGCCATCTATGAGGAAATTTTGAAACTTGTACATCCTTCTCATAGTTTATTGAACCTGGTGCATGTAACTGCGCCCAAATATCGGGAGCTCATTCCACAACGTTACCACGGTAAATATCCCGTAAATAATCATATAACTTTAATAACAAAAAAACTGTTTGAAATTTGAATTTCCCAAAATAGGTGAAACGTACCACCTTAAAACGTCAGGATTTAAAATAACATAAAATACACAAGATAAAGTCCTCTAAAAGGAGGCATTTAATTTTAATACACAAAAATACAGTCAAATTGAAAACCTTCTTTTTGGAAATTAAAATGTAAATTTTCTTGGAAAAGGTTCTTTCCTACAGCTGGTTCTATAATAGTGGGAAATCTTTAACGGCCTGAGTGACGTAGGCAACAAAACGATTCCTCAGCCCCCACCAAGTTATAGCGACGATGTATTTTCAGGAGGCCCGCGGGGGAAGTGCAACGACAAAAACGAACATAGGTCCAACCTCGAGGACGCCTGGCGCGGTACTGAACGTGGCGCGCGCAAATTCTCGTGACCTTTTCACGCTTTTAATTTCACAAAAAAACTGAACTATTCACTATCAAAAATCTATCCAAACCAAAAAATGTTGAATAGGTTTGCCTTTCAGTACTTACATGCAATTTCCAGGTTGTTACGAGCTTTCATCTCTACATAGTATAAATTGAAGTCGCTTTCCGCAATTGTTTGTCTGTCTGTATGTCTGTATGGCCGCTAACTCCTCCTAAACCACGCAACGGATTTTGATGCGGTTTTCACCATCAGTTAGATAAATTTTCAAAGAAGGTTTATATATATAACTAGCGACTCACCTCGGCTTCGCACGTAAATTACACCCGTGCGAAGCCGGGCGGTCGGGTCGCTAGTTAGAGCATAAAACGAAAAAAAAATTGATCAAGGTAATTTTATTCTATTGTGTTTTAAAAAAAACACATGTATCTGTGACTTGTAATTTTTTCCAGCTCATATATTGTAATTTGCCTGAATAAAATTGATTTAAAACCGTCAAATTTGGTGTAAGAGGCCGTTAAAAGTAGGCATTTAATTTTAATACACAAAAAATACAGTCGAATTGAAAACCTTTTTGGAAATTAAAATGGAGATTTTCTCGGTGGTTCTATAATAGTGGAAAATCTGTAAGTGTACTTTCAATGAGTAAATTTGTGCATTTCCAGTGATATGACCGCAAAGTCAACTGCAGATTGCACCACGTCGCGGTGAGACTGACCTGTCGATAATCTTTAATTTATTGCACAAATAACCGGCCATTATCGATGCTTTCATTTTAATATACATGTATGACCAATGTACCCATAGGTCATCATCATCATCATAATTTCAGCCGTAGGACGTCCACTGTTGGACATAGACCTATCATGGACATAGATCTCCAAAAGAGCCGGTTGGAAGCGGCCTGTATCCAGCGTTTCCCAGCGGGCTCTTTTAGGTCACCCCATACGTCGTACCCATAGGTATTGTACTTGTATTGTACACTGTACAGTTAGGTTTGATCTTTAAGTATAGTAATAGCCAGAAATGCCATCCTCATATTATAGATGCGTGGAAGTCTCGCACTGTTCCATTTGATCGATTGTTTCTGCCACGCACCTGTAAGTTGTGGAATGGCTTACCACCTTCGGTTTTTCCTCCGAAGTATAATTTGAACTGCTTCAAACGAAGGGTGAATAGAGTCCTCAAAGGTAGGCAACGCACTGACAATGCCCCGGGTACTGTAGGTGTCTATAGGCAGCGGTGACCACTTACCATCAGGTGGCCCGTAGCTTGTTTGCCACTTATTCTATAAAAAAAAAAGGTTAATTTGCGGACAGGCGAAAGCAGACGAATAATTAAGTGAATCTACAGGAGGTACAGGGTGTGGTTGTATGTTTTATTTAGTAGTTGATGAAGTGATTATAGTACACACTCTAAAGTATAACACTAAATAATAAATAATGGCCAAGTGCGAGTCGTGACAAATTTATGTTCATTATCAAGTTATAATTGTGTTATACTCGAGGGTCACTGTAGTAAAATATTAACCATGTGACTGCGTACCAATTGCTTTGGAACAATAACTGGTTGTATTTTATGGTGGTACGGAACCTTCAATGCGAGAGCCTGACTCGCACTTGACCGGTTTATTTATTGTTGATTAGGTTACAAACAAGCGATGCGATAGTTGATAGCAAGTGGTCATCACCACCTATCCGACACCCATAGGTACAATACGCGCGGAAATTGGCGGTGCGTAGCCAGACGCTGTTGAAAAAACCTTCTGAATAGCCTGTCTGATGACCAAAAACTTTATAAGAATGCAGCAATGCTTCTCTAACCTTCTCTTCTTGCACTTCAACTATAGTCCAAATCCCCAAAACTGACCACTTTCAAATGTCCGCTTTTGGTCGATTTTTATGGGAATATTGATGTTGTTTTCTATAACCGGGCATGTTAGTCGCAATTCTGGACTAAAATATCATCAAGCTTGAGCCTCTCAACAAAAACGGCTGACCCAGAATGATATGGAGGGCTGAACTAGACACTCATATAAAAGACTGGAGGATTGTAGCCTATAGGACCAGGAAAAAGGAGAGAGAGAAGAGGGAGGCCTCTGTTCTGCAATAGGAAAACATGCAAGGCTTTAACCCTAACTCCAGGATCGACCTTCCTACGATTTTAATACCTACTAAAGATACACAAACGAGTGCTGCGTCCGACCTTAGCAATGTTTCCTTATGTGCATTATTATAATTGGTCTTCCGCGTACAAAGATGTACGCTGTTGACGTGAACTCTTAAAATAACGGATCCTTATTTTGTTGGTAAACATACGTGGGTTCTGAAGGTCTGTGACGAGTTGAGGTTTAGGAAGTGGAATTAGAAGCCTGGCTGTCTATTGCCTTGAGACATGCTAGCTTAAAGAACGTACACTTGTTTGACGGTAATGCTTGCATACTCGGCGTGCGCGCTTTCAAATATTTACAATATTTATTTATTATTGAAACTGACGTGGTTTTCACACATTTTATTTATGTTAAGGCCGTCTAATGTGGTTGAAACTATAGTCGGAGTAACCGGCTTAATCTTACGTGAGTAATTCCCGTGTAACATAAATAAAATATTTATTTATTCTTCTTTTTCTACAAATAACCTTAAGTTTATAAAAAAAACTGCGATCACTACAATATTTGAATGATTGTTAGGATTACACCCAATTTTTATAAATAAAAATATCTTCTATAGAATCTGAATGATGATGATGATTCGATCCATCGAAGGAAACGTAAAAACGGGTGTTTTTTTAGGAAAATTTTCGATTTTTTTCTATCGAGTTAATTTCATTATTCGTGTATTGGTGAACACATCCGAATAAAATATTTCAAGTACATTTATTACCCATAAAGAAGTAATGTCATTTAATCGATTTTAAAGGTCTACTTTTGAATATTCGTTAGGACGAATCGTCAAATTTGTAGCTTACTTCGTCTTAATTGTTTTAAAATATAGATACAGTTTTTTTTTATTGTTTTTATCAGAGATTATTTCTTAAGACCTTACACTATCAAACCAACATTTTGCTTATTTCTCCCGATTGGATAGTTTCTTAAAATTTTAGTTTTGACACTGCTGGACTTAGGCCTCACCCATCGATCTCCAAAAGAGCCGGTTGGAAGCGGCCTGCATCCAGCGTTTCCCTGCGGTCTCTTTTAGGCCGTCTGTCCATCTTGTGGGTGGACGTCCTACGCTGCGCTTACCGGTCCGTGGTCTCCATTCCAGAACTTTTCGGCGCCATCGGCCATGGCAATGGAAAAATAAATGCAATATTTTCACTGAAGAAATGCAGACAGCATTAAGAAACCTGCTTTTGAACCTGCTTCCGACCTTGACGACCAGAACGAGTTGTCGGGCTATTTTCTTTATAACGTCGTTTTTATGGCTTTTTAATGATACCAGTATTTTCAGATTCCCTCCCATAATTGTCCGCCCCATAATCCTCGTGGAAGCGGAAATCCCATCGATTATGTCAACTCGTTTGAAAATGTCACCAGACGTAGTAAACGTGAAAAATGCAGATGCGGCACTATTAATTTTACTAGACTGTCCTATAAGGATAGTCATGTTTTTTATACTGTATATCTCCTACTGTATGCTCCACCGTAGACCGCATCATCGCTTAACATCAGGCGAGTTGGCGGTCCAGCGCAAGCCTCTTATTTATTAAAAAAATAAAAAAATACTATGTATGAAAGTAAGTTGAATGACCTCCTGTAGCCTAAAGGGCTAGATAATTATATAATTTTAAATAAACTATGTTATCAGATAACAGACAAATTATTGTTAGTTGTTGGTTAGTTAGACAACCGTCCCGACCGTGTCTTCCCGTGTCTTCCCGTGAACATGGTGCATGTAACTGCGCCGAAATATCGGGAGCTCATTACACAACATTACCACGGTAAATATCCCGTTAATAATCATTAAACTTTATAATTGTCATTGATTCATTTGTAATTTATTGATGTACTATGTACATCGTGACTCGTGTAAAGATTTTTCCATTGTTGTCGATCGGAAAGCGTCCAGTTTTTCCGGTTTCGTGTCAAGTAAAAGTGATCATTTTGCTGTCATGTATTTTTTTTATTTTAATACCTACGTATATTAATCTTGAGCTTGAAGGATAACGTTAAATATTTCCAAGAAAATTTTAATTTGTTTTGATGGAAACTGGTTAAGTAAGTTTTGTTACAATTATCTTTTAGACTTACCAGGGTAAAACCGTAAATAAGTAGTAAGGCTTTTTTTATGTAGTGAAACCATTCTAAATTTTTTATTTTACTTGCATCAGTTACCTACTATAGAAAAATGGATTGAAAATTGTGTCTCGTAACTACGTTTTCGTTCCGTACCCAAAAGGTAAAAACGGGACCCTATTACTAAGCCTACATTGTCTGTCTGTCTTTAAACGGCTGTATCTTTCAAACCATGATAGATAGGCACTTGAAATTCTAAAAGAATAATTATGTAATGTTACGGCGGATTAACTAAGAAATAGTAAAAAACTCAAAAAGTACAAACAAAAGGGGTCCCCGTTTATTTATATACGTTTTTAACATCACCATCATCAGCCAGAAGACGTTCACTGCTGAACATAGGCCTCCCCCTTTAACCTCCACACTGAACGACAGCCTGCCTTTTGCATCCACTGGAAGCCCGCGACGCTTTTAACGTGTTTTTGTGATTGTTCTAATGTAATAGTATAAAAAAATATATAAAAATAAAAATTAAAAAAATGGCCAAGTGCGGGTAATTGACAAATTTCTGCTCATTACCAGTGATGAGAAATGAAAGTAGCTGCTTATATCCTGGATTAATGCTACTTTTAATTCCAGAAAAAATGTGTTTCCTGTAGGATATAGGATGAAGCCATGGGTAAAGCATTGAACTAAACGGTCGAATTGCATTGGATTGCGCACAAAGCCACTTAAGTTTCATAACACGACACAACCCGAGATGGCAGACCCGATAAGGCGTATTATAATTTGACGTAAACAAATTGTAATCTTACGTCTTACTCATCAATAAGTTCAATAGCTCCTAAAGGACGTCGAGGACAACCTTTTTATAGACTTTTATTGACAGTAAAAACTCAAAAAGATACCTTTGGGGTCAATATACTTTGACACTCGACACAGAGGGGAAAAGTTTCGCAATGTTTGCGTTCGATAACAGAACTTTTTTTAATGTGTAGGAGTTTTTTTTTAATGCCTTTTTTTCCATTTTTCTGTGAGAGAATTTTGTCATGCCACCAGATACCAAAATTTATTTATTTAAATTTTATTACCTAGAATTTTAATTTCGATTCTAACAAGTTTCAAAACAATACCAATGGATAAGAAATTGTATCAGAATAAATTTTTAAGAAATGATTATTTTAAATTAAATAGTCTTGGGTGCTTAAATGACACTAACTATGGATATCTACCTGAATAAAAAAAAAACTATTTAGCTGCTCAATCAATCATGATAAATGTTGTAAGAAAAATGATGAGAAAAAAAACTCAAAATTAAAAAAACTTAAGGCTAGATTGTAATTATTATTTTTTTTTTTTCTCAAAAAACTTTCTTGTGCTTGTAATCCCATATACAATGAAAACAAACACTTTCGTTGAATTACTCACGTAAGATTAAGCCGGTTACTCCGACTATAGTTCCCTTGAAGTAAGTTCCGTGAGTAATTCCCGTGTAATATAAACAAAATGTGTGAAAACCACGTCAGTTTCAATAATAAAACTTTCGTGGAAGCCAAGTGTTTATAGCATTTTAATAACGGGTTCAGTAGATAAAATGTTAATATTTCAATTCGATTACCGTAAAAATGTATACCTGTCAATGTTTTATTGTCTTCCCATTTTGCATGCGTTGGACGTACGCCCATCTGTGGTGAGGTGCAATGAATGCTTATGAGTCAGTTTTTATACATTATAGTTGTTACTACGAGAATTTTTAGTGACGCTTCGTTGGTTTACTGATGACTTTCCGTATTTTAACTAGCTGCAACTTTTCACACCAGCAGGCCTAGCAGTGCCTGTGGATAAATTGTCTTTCCACCGTTTTTATCTACGCCTAGACGCGACAAAGCTAGAATATGGATACGTTTGTCTTTTGCTCACGGGATAAAAACGGTGAAAAGACAGTTTGTCCACGCCCTGTGCTAGGCGGCCTACAGGGGGGTTAAACAAGACCCACTTCTGTTAGCGTTAACGCCTGCGGAGAGATGAAATTGCATGAAAATGACATTAGCTTGAGATAACATCTCTCAAGATAATGTCATTTTCAATGTCACTTTATTTTACCACTGTAAATTTCCAGTAAATAATCATATAACTCTAATTAATAAGGCTCGTTAGCCTAGCATAGCACCCTGTCGAGAAATTAAAAATCTACTGTAAGTATTTTAAGGTCCATCAAATATTCTAAAATGAATAAGCTGCAGTTTTTTTGGGTACATTTATTTCATGACCATAGATACTGAGTCCTCCAGTCGGAATAATAAAGAGGTTCACAGGTTATTAAAATAATATCAAACAAGTCATAGGCACAGTATGAGTCAAGCAAAGTAAGTCATGGTCAAGTTCAAGTCATACCTTAGTAAAGAGGTTTAGACTGTAATGGAGACTTCTGTAGAGTTTTGGAAACATCACTAAAATACATGTTTCACCTCTTTATATCACTTGCCTACACTCGAGCACGTACACAAGCACCTAATAAATAATAATTCACTATTATTACATATTAACACTGGAATTATTTAGGAATATAACACAATGAAGTGACCAAGGGCGGATCTAGCTTTGGTGCTAGGGGGGAGGGTCACATAGTCGTGGTCAAGTCACAACAATAAGTTTAATTCCCCCCCTCCCCCCTGGATCAGACCTTGGAGGTGACATGTTTTTTCACGTTGGCGCCAAAACTTTTTCAAAACATAGATTTTTTAATGGTGCTAGTTTAATATTATTGAAGGACTGCACACTAGAGTCTGTCTAGTGAAAGTTGAGCATGAAAACGCCCGCCAAATAAAAAAAAAACCGCATTGCATCCCCAAAATTAATATGAAATGCAAACATTACTGTGTTCTGACTGTGTTACAATAAAGATTAATAACTTACAAGTATCAAGTGAGATTATTTCAGGCATTTCATACTAAATTTTGGGGTTTCAATGCTGATATTTTTAAATTTTCCGCGCTTTTCAGTCTCTCCTTTTCTAGCCAGACTCTACCACCCTTACACCCATTGCACCACCCATTACAAAGATTCGTTCTCAACGTTTTGGGTCGTCATTTATGATACTTACTACCCAAAAATGGAACTCCCTGCCGTCCTCCTTGTTTCCTGAGAACTATTAACTATATTAACTAAAAAAAAAATTGGACTTAATACAAAA
This sequence comes from Agriopis marginaria, assembly GCA_932305915.1. Classification (NCBI taxonomy): domain Eukaryota; kingdom Metazoa; phylum Arthropoda; class Insecta; order Lepidoptera; family Geometridae; genus Agriopis; species Agriopis marginaria. The sequence continues at coordinate 1,601,425 of OW029932.1, forward strand.
TACTAAATTTATCTGCAAAAGTAAAATCAAAACATATTTAAATAGCCTAAACATAAATGAAACGGAGGAGTTGTTGCGGATTGTCTACTGATCCGTACATACTCGTATCCAATAATCTAATTAACTTATTAACATAAAATAAATGCAATGAAATTCGATCAATCAATTCAAATTCAATATTTTTATTCCATTTTAATTCAATTTCTTTTATTATTATCTAAATTTAATTAAACTTAAATAATATATTATATTATCTTTAATTAACACCATTGAAGAGCACTAGTTACCGCGACACAGGGAATCCTATAGCGATAACTAGCGACTGTAATTAGTTTTATTATGCATGTTAATTTTAATTATAATTCATAATTTTATTGTTCACAAAATTTTAATTAATCTTAAAACTAAATATTGTACTTAATATTAATAGTGGCAAATAATTTTTTATTATTATATTATCCTCGGCCATACCGTTGCTTAACATCAGGCGAGTTGGTGGCAAACGTAGATCTATTCTATATAAAAAAGTCATTCAGTGAAGTGTCAACTTCCAAAAGTAAGGAAGTATATTTTTCCACGTTCTGCCTTCGACCAGTACTCGACACATAGTAATAGGGCAGTAATTAAATTAATAAATATTAATTAGCCCCCAGTATGGAAAGTAGGGGTGGCACGCGAGCGTAGCACGCGAATAGTCAAGGGTTGACGGGTGAAGGGGATTTTTTCAGCAAATGAATATTTACCGCTGACGTAAGAGTTAACCAGAATAACGTTAAAACGTTGATTTAACCCACTTCAAAAAATCATCATCATCATTATCAGCCAGAAGTCGTCCACTGCTGAACATAGGCCTCCTTTAACCTCCACACTGAACGACAGCCTGCCTTTTGCATCCACTGGATGCCCGCGACTCTCACAATGTCGTCGGTCCATCTAGTGGGAGTCCTCCTTACGCTGCGTCTTCCGGTTCGTGGTCTCCACTCAAGAACCTTTCTTCCCCATCGGTTATCGGTTCTTCGAGCGATGTGGCCTGCCCATTGCCACTTCAACTTGCAAATTTTAACAGCTATGTCGGTGACTCTGGTTCTTTGGCGAATATCCACGTTTCGGATTTTATCACGCAAAGAAACTCCGAGCATAGCTCTCTCCATTGCCCGCTGAGTGACTCTGAGTTTTTCCAAAAGGCCAACAGTTAAGGACCACGTCTCAGTACCATATGTCATCACTGGCAACACCCACTACTTCAAAAAATAAGGGGGTTCAATTTTTTTTTGTTACCTTTGACCCACCCCGGCTTCGCACGTAAATTACACCCATGAAAAGCCGCGGTGGGTCGCTAGTTACATATATAAATAAAAACTATAACCCTTCAGTTTCATAGCACGTAGTCTGCAAATATAATTATTATTGTGGTGACGTTTAGATGAATTATCATGCCTTGTCTCCATCATGTAATGCAATGACGTACATCATGTTAATAAAATAAATAATCCAACACTTAAGACGCGGTACAATCGCAAAATTAACCAAAAGAAGTGTTTTTAAACGCTTTGTGTGACGTGAGAAAATTAGTTGATCAGATAAAAAATATACTACAAGTAGAAAAAACTCCTTGGCAATAATCTTGACCGAATAAAATTTTGAAAAATTGTCTAGACTCTTAAAAAAACATATTACAAATTGCGCAATAAAAATAGCTTCTGAAATGAAGAACTCTGAATTTTCAGCGAAAACAACATATTTTTTTGTACGAATTGTATAGCCAGACTAGTCTTTTAAAACTTTAACCAGTTAATTGTTGAAATTCATTTATATATTTTGATAAATTAAATAAAAACCCTCAAAATAATATAAACACAAGCACAAAGTCATCATCATCATCATCATCATCATCAAATATGATGATATACGATTTACGACTTTAAACAAAGCCGTTTTAGATAGCAAATATATCATGGCGTGAGCGGGTGAAAAACGAATTTGAAATCGTGATCAGACCGCGCCTTAACTGTAGGTATTTTTGAACATCGCTTTAACATATCACGCCGATATATTAGGAGCACCATCCACAATCCTATCACGGAACCTTAACCTTATCATTTAAATAGTGACCCACCCCAGCTTCGCACGGATTTAAATTACGTGCGAAGCCGGGGCGGATCGCTAGTTATATATATAAAACCTTCCGTGAAAAATTACCTAACTGATCGTGACCACCGCAAAAAAATTCGTCGCGTGGTTTAGGAGAAGTTAGCGGTTATACAGACAGACGCGGAAAGCGACTTTAATTTACACTATGTAGAGATGTATAAAGATAAGATAAAGATAAAGATTATTTATTTGCACAAAACACGAGTAAATCATACACACATTTAAAAACGCATGCACAATAGGTGGGTTAAAATATTAGTCACTTTGTATCATGTTTTGCCTAGTTTGTAGGCGTACAAATCTAGAGAGATGGTATAAAAATACCGTAAGAATTATTTATATAAAAAAAGTATTAATTAAAATAACTGTCGAAATAATTTCAAAAGTTCAAGTATGATGTTATTAATTTAAATAGTCAACAGATATACATTACTATAATTGTATGATAAACAAATTGACCTACTGCAGTCATTACTAAAATTTATCATTTATAAAATCACTAACTTTGTAATAACATTTCTCGACTAAAAGTTTTTTTAGTTTTGTTTTAAATTGACTATATTTTAGATCCCTTATTGAAATCGGTATAGTATTGTAGATGGTCGGTCCCATACACATTATACTGTGGTTCATTAGGGTGGTTTTAGATGGGCGATTACGACATCTGTTAGATGTCGTAATCGCCCATCTATAGATGATGAAGAGAAGAGATTTAGATATGGCCAGATGCAATGATGGGAGGTGGTGTACAGCAGTAACTGCGTGGTGGCCGAGACTAGGTTGGCGGAACCCAGGCCGACCGAGGATGAGGTGGACTGACGACATCAAAAATACTGTCGGAAACGAGTGGATACGACTATAACGAGAGAACGAGGAGAGTGGCATAAACAAGAGGAGGCCTATACCCAGCAGTGGGTCATTCAGGGCTGATGATGATGATGAGAGATGAGATAGAGAAGAGAAGAGATGCGACGTTGTAGCTTCGACCAAAATAAAATGAATGGACGGGTCCAGAAGAAGCGCATTTATGACGATTGCAAAATGAGCGCCAGCGCTCACTTCGTTTCAGTCAGTCTCTAGCCGTAGGAAGTGCGACACGACTCTATTGTTACCATGATAACAAAATTATGCCTTTGTGCGCTTTCCCGAAGTGTAAATATACAACAAAAAACCGCTATCTATTTTTTGTAACAATTTTACTGTCATCATCATCATCATCAGCCAGAAGACGTCCACTGCTGAACATAGGCCTCCCCCTTTAACCTCCACACTGAACGACAGCCTGCCTTTTGCATCCACTGGATGCCCGCGACTCTCACTATGTCGTCGGTCCATCTAGTGGGAGGCCTACCTACGCTGCGTCTTCCGGTTCGTGGTCTCCACTCAAGAACCTTTCTTCCCCATCGGTTATCGGTTCTTCGAGCGATGTGGCCTGCCCATTGCCAACAATTTTACTGTACATGGTTTATTTTATTTATTTATTTATTATTTATTTATGGTTATAATTAAGTGTTGAAGTATATATGTCCGACGCTTTTGACTCGTTTTTACTGAGCAAGTTCAATGGTTATGGCCCGTCCATTGATTTTATTTTGGTCATAGCGTTGAAGAGGAATTACACTAGATGTTTGTGAAAGAAACAGTATCGTAGAACACATTTTGTAAATTACTTATAATATATAGGACAGCAGGAAAGCAGTGGACAAGACTAGCACAGGACCGGAAAAGATGGCGCGCTGAAAATGAGACCTATACCCAACAGTGGGTGGAGAATGGTTGATGATGATGATGATGATCAATTTTGCAGGCTTTATAATCTCGTGTGCAGAGAATCGTTACAATCTCGGAGAGTGTGCATCGGATCTGCACGATCTAATTCCCTCCTGCCCTTTTTCTATCGGACTGCCAGAGCGGGCACGAAAAATTGTCACCGCTTTATGGTTGATATTCCGAAAACCCGTACGAAGCGCTTTGATTCCACATTTATTATGCGAACTGCTAGTCTGTGGAATTCGCTGCCTGAATGGCGTTCCCCGATGGTTACAATCTGGGCGTCTTAAAATCACGAGTGAATCGGTTCCTTCTGGGCAGGCGTGCTCCAACGTGGACCGCATCGTCGCTCGGCATCGGGCGTGATGGTGGTCAAGCGCAGGCCTATTATTTATTACGATGATATATTTTTAATTTGTTGATAGTTATAGTGGTTTAGCGATGACAAACAGCTGCTTCCTCGATCTATAAATATTTTAGTAAATTATTATGTATGCAAAGATTTAAATGTACCTTCTATTTTATTTTTTATTTTGTGAGTGCGCGGTGAATGTGAGCACCATGTCAAACCAACTGTGGTTTTTTGGTGCAACAATATGCAACAATCTGTATTATTTGTGTAAAGTAAATTAAAAAAAAAAAAAAAAAAAATATATAAATAAAAAAAAAATAAAAAAACATCTGCATCCATGGCTAGTCAATTGTGCACGGATAAAGTATAATATCGTGATAATTATCTGCTTATACAGCTGTAGGTAATTGTTAAGCAAACTAAATAAAAAATGCATTTACCAACATCACAATTACTCGTTTATCAGCTCATTATCATCTAATTGTTGGCGTACAGTCAGTTTTCCTTGTTTACAACATTTATTCTAGTCAGCGCCATCCCATAATAGTTACACCTACGATATTCTTCAGGGACTAGGAACGTTTCCAGGACAAAGACAAACATAATTTAAAAAAAAAACACAAATAAAAAAACGACTAAAACATCAATAACGAAAAAAAAACGATAAAAAATAATTAAACGACTTCAAAATAGGAGTAAGGTTCTCATTGACCCATATTTTTTATCTATATCTATACTAATATTATAAAGAGGAAAGATTTGTTTGTTTGTTTGTTTGAATTGAATAGGCTCCGAAAATACTAAACCGATTTGAAAAATTCTTTCACTGACGGGAAGCTACACTATCCCCGGGTGACATAGGCTATAATCTATACCCGTGCGAAGCTGGGGCGGACCGCTAGTTTGCCTATAACAACACGTATGGTGCTTCAACATTATTAGTCACTTTACCATGTTTTGCCTAATTAGTAGGCGTACAAATTTAGAGAGACTGCAAAAAAGTACCGTTTTTTTTTATATTATAAATAGGCTGGGCTGCCAACTTGCCTGATGTTAAGTGATGTTGCGGCCTACGATGGAGCACGCTTGCCTAGGAGAAACCTATTCACTCTCGACTTGAATACACCCAGATTGTAACTATCGGGGAACACCCACTCAGGCAGCGAATTCCAGCAGTTCGCATAATAAATGTGGAATCAAAGCGCTTCGTACGGGTTCTCGGAATATCAACCATTAAACGGCTGTCTCTTTTGAACTCTAATAGAAAGCCACTTCAAATTTTCACAGAATAATGTAATGTTACGGCGGATTAACTAAAAAATTGTAAGAAAGTCAAAAAGACAAACGTATTTTTTACGTAATGATGATGATGTAAATGGTTATCTATTACGCATACGTGCCGGTAGACAGCAAGTCGACATTATCACTGCGTACTATCGACCAGATGTAGATACAAAAGTAAATTCCATAAGTTGGTGGGAACCAAACTTTTTCTAACCTACGTAATTGGAAAATTATTAGTTACTTACATGTTCGTACACGGAGAAAATTAATGCGATACACACTAAATCGAGTAGCATTCGTAGTGTAGCTCAACTTGGTGTCTCTAATATGTCATCGATGACGATATGGTCAGTTTTTGGATTTGTGACCGCGAGTGGCATTTAAAACTGAGCACTATTGTCGCCATCGCAGGGTGACGAACGTCGGTCGCGGTTGGTTCTTGGATGGATGACCACCAGAGCGTTTTTTTTTTTTTTTATAGTCGATAGGCCGCCATCTCGCCTGATGTTAAGCGACGATGTGGTCTACGATGGAGCAAGCTTGCCTAGAAGAAACCTATTCACTCTCGACTTGAAGACACCCAGATTGTAACTAACGCGGAAAACCCATTCAGGCAGCGAATTCCACAGACTAGCAGTTCGCATAATAAATGTGGAATCAAAGCGCTTCGTACGGGTTATTGTTGTCTTTGTGCACTATTTTTTTTGCACTTTAGTACGAATAATTTATGTGGTGGGTGGTACCTTCAGTGCGCGAACTCGACTCGCACTTGGCCGGTTTATCATACTAATATTATAAATACGAAAAGTTTGTTGGTTTGTTTGTTCCTCATTCACGCAGCAACAGAGCAACGGATCGACTTGATTTTTTTCATGGATATAGTTCAAGAGCTGGAGAGTGAAATAGACTTACATACTTTTCATCATCATCATCATCATCATCATAATTTTTTATCACTACGCGGGTGAAACCGCGGGGCGTAGCAGGTTAAATATAATATTAACGGCACTATTTTTATGCCATCTCTCGAGATTTTAACGCCTGCTATGCAAAACATGATACACACACCATTTGATGGCTGATGATGTCATCAGCCATCAAATGTCCACTGCTGAACAAGGCCTCCCTCCCAGAGAGGGGTGCTGCTATAATCCCCACGCTTGGCAGGTGGCTTGGAGATCGCAGTACGTTCACTGTGTACTAACAGGACGCTGCTGCCCATCCTCCGGTGATTCTGGTCGCAGTTTTAGGACATACCCGGGACAAACATGATACAGCACGACTAATATTTTTCACATCTTTTTAAAATTTCTGTATGTGTATAAAATTATCATTGGCTTTCAAAACACAAGTTATCGTGAAACATACGTTCAAACGTTTCCGTGGACTCGGTATCTTCACTTCGATCGGCTCCGTGTACGAACTGGCTAAGTGGAGATATCCACGTGGCTATATCACGTGGTATATCTATATCTAGTGCATACGTGATGGCAGACAGCAAGTCGCCAGCGTTATCGGCGACCGCGTGCAATCTATTACCTACCAGATGTAGGTACAAAGTACAGTGCAAAATAATCATAATGATACTACATTTATCAAAATATGCGGAACTCCGGAATTTTGGATAGATAAACCAATCAAATTGGAATTTGTTAAACACCGTTTTAAACTATCACGGTTGTTCACTAAAGTTAAATGATTATTTACGGGATATTTACCGTGTTAAGGTTGTGGAATGAGCTCCCGATATTTCGGCTCAGTTACATGCACCATGTTTATTCTTCCCGTGAACATATCCGCGAAATTTTATTTTTTTTACGCTTCTCCGATAACCTATCCTTATCCCGACAAAATAGGGGTAATCTATATGTCAAGAACTACTATACTTTGGCCAAATATCTACCAGAACTATCACAATGAGTTACAATATTACATTCCCAAAAAAAAAGGGATCAAAATTTACGGTTTTCTTTCAACTTTTTACAGTCATATTTGACTGTAAATTTCAGTGCTTCAAAAAATTAGAGCGTGTAAAAGGTATCCTATCTAATATCGCAAGTATACCCATAGCTCCTATAAAACCATAAAGGCGCCTTTAACAAGTGCCTTCGAAAATGAAATTGCAACAATATTGGCAGTATCTTCACGCTAATAGACAAATTCAGCGCCAGTTGCGAGCGAAGCAAGCGAGTTGGGGTTCTCGTACACTTCACGAAACCAACACCGCCGTATCTTCACTATACGCCGTATTGTCTGAACGGTATCACCAATCAGCAGCGCAAGTACCTTTCTTTCTCGATTGCCAAATTTGATAAAATGCCATCGATCATAGCGAGCTATCAAAGTAAGCTTCGCCTATGTCTTAACTTCCAAATGCCAGTAGAATTACGGTAACATGTACTTACTGGAAGTTTTTTGATCCCATTTAGTAAGTTTGTGGTTTGTGTATAATTATAGTGTGAAAAAGAAGGCAAGCCAGAAATGCGAGAAGTGCATTTCAGTGCTTTTTTTTTAAATAATAATTATATAGTTTGGATCTCCTTTAAACTCGATCTAGTACCAAAAAAAGTTTGCCAAATACTGAAGGAAGTTAAACACGTATTGCACACACTGGCATATTCTTACTAGTTCTACAACAGCACACTTGAATACCACTGGCTTTTCGGTGAAGGAAAACATCGTGAGGAAACCTGCATACGTACGGAGAAGGAATTCAATGGCGTATGTGAATCCACCAATCCGCACTGGGCCAGCGTGGTGGATATGGCCCAATCACCCTTTCGAGGGTAGGCTAAAATTCCAGCAGTGGACTGTTAAAAGGCTGACTATGATGATGATGACACTTGAATAAGTGGCACACAACTGCAAACGACATGCTCAAAAGTCATCAAATTGACGACCAAGGGGGTGTAAGTTATGTTTGCCTTTGAAGTAAAACCTTATAATTATATTCTCGTATACTATACCTATACCTAATAATGAGTATCGTTTATCAAACGGTACCTATCGTTTTACGAATTAGGAACTAGAAATTAGGATAAATAATTATTTTGAACCAAAGAGGACCCATGGATCTTTTTTTTGTGCCCATTGAGAATAATCATTGAACGAACTGGGTAAAACTATCCGTTAATCGAATTGGGTGTTGTAAGAATTGGGAACAAGCCGTGCTAAGGGTATGCTGTAGGTGTGATAATTTTAACAAAATGTAAATAGATCGTTCCGTTCTGACTATTGCCATACCCATATAGGGTCATATGTATTACTTTATCCGGGGTGTAAGGGAACACTCTCGAAGCCAAAAGAAGGTAATTGTACTCATCATTATGAACAACTTTTACTATGTGACCAGCCCTGAAATCGCGAAAAAAATATCAGCTGTTCTATAAAAAACGGTCATTGACACTCGACAAAATGTATGGAACAGCAAATTTTTTTTCGCGATTTCAGGGTTGGTCCCATACTAAAAGTCGTTCATAATCATCATCATCATCATCAGCCAGAAGACGTCCACTGCTGAACATAGGCCTCCCCCTTTAACCTCCACACTGAACGACAGCCTGCCTTTTGCATCCACTGGATGCCAGCGACTCTCACTATGTCGTCGGTCCATCTAGTGGGAGGCCTACCTACGCTGCGTCTTCCGGTTCGCTAAATAGGCTTGCGTTCATAATGATGAGTACAATTACCTTCTTTTGGCTTCGAGAGTGTTCCCCTTACATCCTGTATTTAAACATGGTAATTTAAGAACTTCATATGCTGCAAATGTCTGCAATAAAATATTGATTATTGAGTATATAACGTTTCCATTTATGTTTTTTTCTGAGGCTTGCATAGTGCACGAGAACCCCGGAGAAGTGAGGCGAGTAACGCAGCCTCGGCAGCCGCGGCTGCGTCTAGCTCGCCTGTCATATTAGCGTCAACAAACCCGCCCGCAAGGATTATAATTTAGCAAGCGTGCTGTTCTAAGTTTGAAGAATAAGCTTCGATATAAAACTGGAGGTGGAAATTGGAAATAGAAATGGCGAGCGATAGTTCAGAAATAAAAGTTATATGATTATTCACAGCGGGCAATAGAGAGAGCTATGCTCGGAGTTTCTTTGCGCGATAAAATCCGAAACGTGGATATTCGCCAAAGAACCAGAGTCACCGACATAGCTGTTAAAATTTGCAAGTTGAAGTGGCAATGGGCAGGCCACTTCGCTCGAAGAACCGATAACCGATGGGGAAGAAAGGTTCTGGAGTGGAGACCACGAACCGGAAGACGCAGCGTAGGGAGGCCTCCCACTAAATGGACCGACGACATTGTGAGAGTCGCGGACATCCAGTGGATGCAATAGGCAGGCTGTCGTTCAGTATGGAGGTTAAAGGGGGAGGCCTATGTTCAGCAGTGGACGTCTTCTGGCTGATGATGATGATTATTAAGGTTTATAGACATTTATTCTCAAATAAGATGTTACATCACTTCCATGAGAACACTGTTAACAATAAATTTACAGTTCATCGTCGCATAAATAACTAAATAAATCATTACAAACATGTAGAACTAAATAATAATTATATACAGTACATAATATCCATCAGCCTGATTTTTTCATCCACTGGATGCCCACGACTCTCACTATGACGTCGGTCTAGTGGGAGGCCTCCCTACGCTGCATCTTCCGGTTCGTGGTCTCCATTCCAGAACCTTTCTTCCCCATCGGTTATCGGTTCTTCGAGCGATGTGGCCTGCCCATTGCCACTTCAACTTGCAAATTTTAACAGCTATGTCGGTGACTCTGGTTCTTTGGCGAATATCCACGTTTCGGATTTTATCGCGCAAAGAAACTCCGAGCATAGCTCTCTCCATTGCCCGCTGTGTGACTTTGAGTTTTTCCAAAAAATAAATAGTAATAAATTTACCATAAATAAACTGGTCAAGTGCAAGTCGAGCTCGCGCACTGAGAGTTCCGTACCTCCACAAAATACAAAAAAAATAAACATCACGCCCAGACGGTCACCCATCCAAGTACCGACCGCGCCCGACGTTGCTTAACTTGATGATGAACAAAAATTTATCACCGACTCGCACTTGGCTATTATTTATTTGTTGTTCGCCCGCCCATTGCCATTTCAACTTGCAAATTTTAACCTCATGTTATTTATTATACCTCATGTTATACTCGGAAATGTACCTCCCAACTTAGAAAATGGAGCTTATTCCACAAATTTCAGGAGAGCGGCAAAAAAAATCGTGTGCGATTTCCACCGATATGTAGGATTTATTACTAAATCAAAGCGCTTTGATTCCACACTTAATATGCGAACTGCTAGTCTGTGGAATTCGCTGCCTGAATGGGTGTTCCCCGATGGTTACAATCTGGGTGTCTTCAAATCACGAGTGAATCGGTTCCTTCTAGGCAAGCCTGCTCCAACGTAGACCACATCATCGCTTAACATCAGGCGTGATGGTGGTCAATCGCAAACCTATTACTTATAAAAAAAAAAAAAAAAAAAAAAAAATACGAATAAAGTGCAAGAAGTTTATGTTATTTTATTATTAAACCATGCAATCTTAATGCAATACGAAAGCAGTGCCAGAAGTATTTCTCTACTATTAAGTTGTAAAACAGAGTATTCTTGATTGTAAACAATTGAAAAGTCGAATAAAACTGAACGCTACCCGCCGCGGTGCATAGTGGGACGCTAAAATGTAGCAAAAGCTTGAAAGAGAAGTAAAGAAAAGTATAAGCAACAATAGGGTACAGTTACTATGCATAATAACATTGCACATTGAAGTGGCAACCCTGCGACTAATTCAAATACATTTACAACATACCATAATTATGCATAATTTGACAAATAATATCACATATAATAAATTAATCAAATCTCTTCTTTACATTTAGTAAAATTAATTAAAGTCACTTTCCGCGTCTGTCTGTATAACCGTTAATTTCTCTTATACCACACAATGGATTTAGATGCGGTTTTCACCATCAGTTAGATAATTTTTCAAGAAAGCTTTATATATAAAGCGTGTGTGCTTTTGGGTGTTAATATCTATTTAAGTATGTATTTAAACCTATATATGTATATATATCAGTCTCTGGCAGCCATATCACAAGCTTTGCTTAGTTTGGGGTCAGATGACCGTGTGTGCAAAAATGTCCCAAATATTTATTTATTTATTATTTTTATATATAACTAGCGACCCGCCCCGGCTTCACACGCTGTAAATTACGCTCGTGGTTCGCTACTTAAATGACAAAGTTAAGGTAACATGATAAGGCTTTGGATGGCGCTCCAGATGTTTCGCCGAAATAGTTTAAAACAGTGTGAAAAATAATAATAGTGCGTGGAGTCCCTCCGCGCGGAAGAAGTGAAACTCTCGCTCTGTCTCTTTCTATTCCCCCTCCATTGTAGCGTTAAGCGTTTAACGCAACTTTGTTGGAAGGCGCATGTTCTGCCATGTATGCTAATATTAGTGAATTAATAAACTATGAGAAGGATGTACAAGTTTCAAAATTTCCTCATAGATGGCATCTAAAACTCTCGCTCTGTCTCTTTCTATTTCCCCTCCATGGTAGCGTTAAACGTTTAACGCGACCTTGTTGGAAGTCGCATGTTCTGCCATCTATGCAAATATTAGTGAATTAATAAACTATGAGAAGGATGTACAAGTTTCAAAATTTCCTCATAGATGGCATCTAAAACTCTCGCTCTGTCTCTTTCTATTTCCCGTCCATGGAAGTGTTAAACGATTAACGCAACCGTGTTGGAAGTCGCATAAGAAGTTTCACGTCAATTTCTCTTACCTATACTAATAAAACATGTTGCAATCTTACAACGTCAGGTATGTGGGTACTTCAAACTGATAACATTCCAATTTCCTGGGCCTGATTAATATGTCAAGTGGTTGAAAAGTACAAGGTTTTGCAATGTTATCAATCAATTAGTCATTCCAACTCATGTTTTTGTGTTAAAAGATAACGGTTAAAAAAGTATTGAAAAGATACTGAGTGAATGAAGTTTTTATTGCCATGATGAGGTAGTTTATTTGGTATCAATTGATTGGTATTTATTGCAACTTTAATTGATTAAGAAGATAAAATATGTTTGTTATGAATAATACCTAAGTAAATTGCGAAATATGCGCTACATGTATTTTTTTATATTTAAATTATCGGCTTGCGTTTTACCGTCACCTTGGAGCCTCTTATACCAAATTTGACGGTTTTAAATATAAAAAAATCAGTTAAATTACAATATTTGAGCTGGAAAAAAATATATGTCACAGATAAATCTGTGTTAGAGTCTGTGATTAGGTTCAAAACACAATAGAATAAACTTTCCTCGATCAAATAAAAATCTGAAACAAAGTCGATTCAGTTAATTTTTTTCGTTTTATGCTCTAATGAAAGCTCGTAATAACTTGGAAATTGCATGTAGGTACTGAAAGGCAATTTTATTCAACACTTTTTGGTTTGGATAGAATTTTGATAGTGAATAGTTTAGTTTTTTAGTGAAATTAAAACCGTAAAAAGGTCCCGAGAATTTGCGCGCACCGCGTTTAGTGCCGCACCAGGCGTCATCGAGGTCGGACCTATGTTCGTTATTGTCGTTGCACTCCCCCCGCGGGCGTCCTGACTCTAGCGCGGTAATTAACATCGTCGCTATAACTTGGCGGGGGCTGAGGGAGCGTTTTGTTGCCTACGCGACTCGGATAGCCGGCCGTTAAGCGATGACGCGACCTTTTTTTAATTTTTAATTTTATTTATTAGTAGGCGTTTGTCAGCCAACTCATCTGATGTTAAGCGATGACGCGGATAATATTTCTACGACGGAGCACGCTTGCCTAGAAGAATCCGATGCGCACGCGATTTAAAGACAAGATTGAGGAACACTTATTCTGGCAGCGCATTCCACAGGCTAGCAGTTTGCACAATAAAAGTGGAATCAAAGCGCTTCGTACTGGTTTTCGAATTATCAACCATGAAGCAGTGTTGTCTTTTTGTGCCCACTCTGTGACAGTCCGATGATCCGAATGATCGGCAGGAGGGAATTAGATCATGCAGATCCAAAGCACACTCTCCGTGTGTGCGGATTTATTATGCGGAACTATTGTCTGTAATATAAACTAATTTCATAATATTTCAAATGACATCCGTGTTCTAGTCAACTTCTATAATAATATAGACACTAAACTTGTTATAATATAATATAGATAGTGTTCAAAACGTCAGAAATTAAAAACATTATTATCATTTCAGCCATAAGACGTCAACTGCTGGACATAGACCTCCCCATCGATCTCCAAAAGGGCCGGTTGGAAATGGCCTGCATCCAGCGTTTCTCTGCGGTCTCTGTGCGGAAATCGAATCAGAAATGAGGAAATCCCTAAATAAAGATGAAAGATAAAGATTATTTATTTGCACAAAACACGAGTAAATCATACACATATTTAAAAACGCATGCACAATGGGTGGTAAATAGACGAACGAAAGTTACCGACATAGCCCACCGCATTAGCAAGTTTAAGTGGCAGTGGGCAGGGCACATAGCACGCAGAACAGATGGCCGATGGGGCCCACAGGTTCTCGAATGGAGATTACGGACCGGTAAGCGCAGCGTAGGACGTCCACCCACAAGATGGACAGGCGACCTAAAATAATTACAATAATGTAAGTTGTATATGTCGAATTTCTAGTGTAATTCCGCTTCTACGTCGTTTCGAGTACAATAAGAATTTTGGTTAAACTATTTTCTCTATAGATAATTGTGATTCTAGTTTGAACCTAACCTGAATTTAAATATTAATTACATAAAAAAAAAAAAAAAACCTAACCGAATATAATAGTTTAACCAAAATTCTTATTGTACTCGAGTCGACGTAGAAGCGGAATTACACTAGAAATTCGACATATACAAATTAAAATGTACTTCCGCAAAGTAACGCCTGATTAAGTCAACAATAATGTAAATAAAATACACGCGATAATATCGGGTAAGTGTTTAATTTAAATACATCAAAAGCGCGTTCTTACCACCTTTCGATGGCACAAAAGATAAGCCTATGCGAATGCACCATAACAATAAAGCGATGCTTTTAGCGTGTCCAGCTGCTAATTGTTGAATGGGTCGATCTCTCTGATTGCCGCGATAATGGGAAGAATAGGGCGGTGTAAGTGGATATGGTGGCTGTTGAGATACTACTGACGAGTTACTTTATATAATACTAGTAGGCCGCCCCTGCTTCGCACGGGCGAAGCCGGGATATATAGCCTATGTCAACCGGGGATAGTGCAGCATCCCAACAGTGAAAGAAAACTTCAAATCGGTTCAGTAGTTTCGGAGCTTATTCAATGCAAACAAACAAACAATCAAATCTTTCCTCTTTATAATATTAGTATAGACTAGCTGCACCCCACGGTTTCACCCGCGTGGATAACCTCGTTACTCATAAGCCAGAGTTACTCCTTATAAGATCAGCTATCTGCCAGTGAAAAGCCCGTCAAAATCGTTCCAGCAATTTTGGAGTCCATAGGGAACATGCACAGGCACACATTGATTTTTATATATACAATCTGGTTACAATCTGGGTGTCTTCAAATCACGAGTGAATCGGTTCCTTCTAGGCAAGCGTGCTTCAACGTAGACCGCATCATCGCTTAACATCAGACGTGATGGTGGTTAAACGCAAGCCTATTATTTATAAATATATATATATATATATATATATGTATACAGTGTCAAAGATAACTAACGCAAAACTTCTTAAGCGACTTTGGTGCATCAAGTAACAACTTTTGTTCTACAAGTTTTCGCACGGAAAAAACAGCTGTTCCATAAAAAATACATTCACTACCGACCCGAAAATATTTTTTCCGATATTTTTTGCGAATTTTTAATAGTCGTAGAACAAAATTTGTTAATCTTGATGCACAAAGTCGCCTTTAAAGGGTTTTAGTTACCCTGTATAGATAGATTAAAACATTAAAAAAAAACTTTGGAAGTTTTTTCTTTTTAACCGACTTCAGGAGGAGGTTATCAATTCGACTGTATGTTTTTTTTTTAATTCAACATATTATATTTTGCCACTTTTCCCCTCGAGTTTTTAGTGGGTTTTAGTCGCTGGCATCCAGTGGATGCAAAAGGCCTAAGGCCTGTCGTTCAGTGTGGAGGTTAAAGGGGGAGGCCTATGTACAATAAAACACCTAGATACAATCTGGGTGTCTTCAAATCACGAGTGAATCGGTTTCTTCTAGGCAAGCGTGCTCCACCGTAGAACGCATCATCGCTTAACATCAGGCGAGTTGGCGGTCAAGCGCAAGCATACTATTTATTAAAAAAAAAATCAGTCGTGGACGTCTTCTGGCTGATGATGATGATGATGAGTTTTCCCCCATGTAATAAGAGGCGAGTCTTATGTAAACCGGAATCCATGCCTGCAAAATGCAACGCATAAATTAAAAGTTTTTATAAGAAACATGGCCAAATTGGCTAACCATCTTTGTTCCCAACAATCATTGCATTTCCGGCGTGTAATTAAAAACTAATTCCTTGTTTCGAACGCGTTACACGTTAACAAAAGCACGTGAGTAATCCTTGATTGCTACACGACCGTTTCGAATGCGGAAAAACTGGTGGTTCTGTAGAAACAGTAAGGAATGTTAATACAATGATCACTCTGTCTATGTTACTCCCTCCTACTCCCATAGTCTTCCTATAGTAAGACTGCGCCAGCATTATGTTCAAGTCGAGAGTGAATCGGTTTCTTCTAGGCAAGCGTGCTCCATCGTAGACCGCATCGTCGCTTAACATCAGGCGAGATGGCGGACAAGCGCAAGCCTATCTACTATAAAAAAAAATGTTCATCCTGAAAATAGGCCTCCCCTTTTAACCTCCACACTGAACGACAGCCTGCCTTTTGCATCCACTAGATGCCAGCGACTCTCACAATGTCCATCTAGTGGAAGGCCTACCTACGCTGCGTCTTCCGGTTTGTGATTTCCTCTCAAGAACCTTTCTTCCCCATCGGTTATCGGTTCTTCGAGCGATGTGGCCTGCCCATTGCCACTTTTACTTGCAAATTATAACAGCTAAGTCGGTGACTCTGGTTCTGGTAAGTATTATATTGCCGATTCGTATTTTCTAGCTTGTTGTTAATTTTGTTTTGTTTTTGATCCTTTGTTGCTTTTTTTGTATGTGACTTTAAAATTATCTTTAGTCTGAGAACCGATTTTGTTTTAGCGCGGATCAGTCTGCGTTTGACCACCAACTCGCCTGTTGGTAAGCGACGACGTGGTCGAAGATGAAACACGCAGACTTAGAAGATACCTCCTATTCACCCTTGAAAAGGCCTCGGAACATTTATAACCGATTTTATCGTTATTTCTTTTTTTTGTAACCATTTTTATTTCAAAATCAATACCAGCGAATCCTTTTTCTTAATTAACACAAAATAAAATAAAACTAAATTTACTTTTAGTCCAATATAAGTATGTTGAGTATAGTACCCTAGATAGCGGGTATATATTTGAGCCTTTTGGGGTTGAGACGCCTGGACCGTGGGGACCAGGAGCCCATCGAATATTTAAAGACCTATCAGGGCGACTGGTCGAAGTAACACGTGACCAAAATGCTGGCCTATATTTTGCCCAAAGAATAAGCATTGCCATACAACGTGGCAATGCAGCCAGCATTTTGGAAACACTGCCCACCGGTACCGGTAGCCCAGCGGATTGTTAGATTAGTTTTAGTTTTACGACTAATGGAATTTGAATACATGGTCATGAAAATATTAAAAAAAAAGTATGTTGAGAGTATGCCCAAGAATCTCAAAATTTCAAAAACATGTTTACTTTCATCAACAAACACTGGGCCAGCACGTGGATTAAGGTGCTAGGCAAACGGAGACACTTTTGTGTCTTATGCTCAGAGCAAATACAGAGGGACTACCGCGAACATGAAAAGTGAAGCCACTTTTTGAAACATGTGTGCGTAGTCGAAGTTCGTGTCGTGTAATTCATCAAAATAAGTGATAATATAAATATTAAAGTGTGGAAATATTCCATCCTTCCTCTTATTTACTTTTGTGTTGTTTTTACAGTTCTCAACACTGCAAGAAGTAATTCTTTCTTTTTAAAACGGATGTTTTCAGTACGACGTTCTGACAAGAAATTCACTTAGTTTTAAATGCGTATGTGTGCGTGAGTCGTGTATTTATAGGGAATTCACGGAGTTTTGATTTCTGTATAATCAGTATAAAATCAGCCACTCCCTGCGCAGACTCCGTGTTCAGTTGCTTCCATTTGATTGGTACTTCTTGGTGTGCCGTGTCGGCAACAAATAGTGTCTACATTTACGCAGCGCCTAAGGCCCATCCTCTCTCTCTCTCTCTGAGAAAAGGCGTTGGATGATATTTAAAACAGTAACTCATTGTATAAAACACTGAGTTACTGTTTGTACGTTTAACATTTCCAAAAGCCCAGGAACAAAGACAAAGACAGGATCAAGGTTCGTGTTTGACAGAATGAGGATTAAGTACAAGGCTCAGGTATCGCTTCACGCTCCTATAACCGGAAAATTAACGACGCTAATTTTTTATTTCTTTTCTTTATGTTAAATTGTCCTTAAATTAAATAACGCTTATTTTACCGTTTTTCGTGAAAAGGTACATTTTTAATTACCCTTTTACAAGTTATATGGGCGCTTTTTGCTTGTTTGCATAATTATGGAATTGTTGTTGCGATGATTTTTCTTTAAAATAAAGGTTTAAAGTTTTAATGCATTACTTTTTGAGCCATAAATTACTTCTTGTATAAACTGTTTAAGGGTACATGTAGAATCATTAAGAACTAAAGTCAAAATAATATTTTAAAGTAGGTAGTTTTACAACAAAAAAAACAGACTAGGTATCTGTCGCCCTTAACTTTTTTGATTGACTTACATAACATTTTAACCCCGTTTTTGCTCCATTTATTCGGCTTTTTCGCAAAATCATTTCATAGCGGATACTTTTACTTTGACCACCATCTCGACTGATGTTAAGCGATGATGTGGTCTACGTTGGAGCACGCCTGCCAATCCAACCATCCAACCATCCTAGAAACCAATTCACTCGTGATTTGAAGACACCTAGATCGTTACAATCTGGGTGTCTTCAATCTTCAATCAGCTCATTCCACAGACTAACAGTTCGCACAATAAATGTAGAATCAAAGCACTTCGTACGGGTTTTCGGATATGGCGCGCGCGACTCTGGCCCGGACAGCGCGCGCTTGCGCGTTCGTCATTCATAACATGCTTCGCTCGCTTGGTGCTTGTTGTTCACTACCGACTGCTGCGCTTTGCGCTGTATCAATTCCAATTTACCTACTCCTTTTGGTCAATTTTTTTGATATAATATATTATAACGCTAAAAATGTAACACTTATACTAAAGGTTACATAATAATGTTAACTTAACTGATATTCACAAACATAATATTTAAGTACCTTTATTTTATTAATTATTTTTACCTCACCAGCCATAAGTTTATATAAGTGTTGAGCTTGAAAACGAATTATTATAACATTTCTTGGTGCCCCTAGGACTTAATTAACACTAGAGATGCCCAATGTATAAAATGTTTATGTGAAATAAAGATATTTTAAAAACAAAAACAAACGGGTTTTCGGAATACGATACGGAATACTATTAAGCGTTGACGATTTTTCGTGTCTGCTCTGGCAGTCCGATAGAAAAATGGGCAGGTTAATTCGATCGTGCAGATCCATGGTAGATGCAGATGATATATCCGATCTTAAAATGCACACTACTCTTTATGAATTTTCATAAAAATCGATTCAGCCGTTTAGTAAAAACAAACTTGAATGTGATCAACAACCAGGGGCCTTATTATAGAAGTTTGATCGTGATTGAGATTGCATGCCGTCCCGTTCGCATCTATTTACTCGCACCACGTGCGTAAGTGAGATGGCACGCGATCGCGATCACGATCCGAATCATCCATAATAAGGCATCAGGTATCGAATTGTTAAATTCAATTACAAAACCAACGTATGCGATAGCCAAAATCAGGTCCCCGAGAGTTCTTCAAAAGAAAAATTGCATTTAACGAAACTTTAGTTCCGCCACAAACTTATGAGTTACGATAAAAGAATTCATCTTGCCGCTATAAATTTGTGTGAGAGCCGCCTTAAAATCTGGTAGTACGTTATCAATTTCAGACAAAACTTTAATACTTTATACGGACTTTTTGGAGATTTACAAGATACGATACGATGGAAGAAAGGAAATTGAATGAGAGACATTACTTAGATGGTTCGGGACAGTAAGGGTAACATATATCACGACCAAATCGAAGACCTTTTGAGTAAAGGCCTTGTCAAAAGTACCCCTGTACCGCAGCTATGCTATACAGTGCTATCACAGAATACATATAAACAGAAGGTAAAATACATTTTATTGTGAAATAAAATATATTTTATTCACTAAGATAAATAATAATTAAAAAACAAAAACAAAACCTTTATAGCTAAGCGCTACTATGAAAACTAGTGGTTAAAACTAGTCAAAGTCAAAGTCAAAGTCAAAGTCAAAGTCATTTATTCATAATTATAAATTTACACGTTTAGTCTATAAGACATGGTTGTCAAGTGACAAGTCCTTTTCAAATAGCAATTTGAAAACGACTATAATTTTCTAACCCGCCGCGTCGTCACTTTGATGGTTATAATAAGCTACGTCCATAACAAATTTCATTCAAATCGGACTCGGTTGGGTGGAGACAAACACAACTTACACACAAACTTCCTCATAAATAACTTACTAGCTGCGCCCCGCGGTTTCACCTGTGCGATTACTACTTATAACTACAGCTTTCTGCCAGTGAATGTCCCGTCAAAATCGTTCCGTTGTACACATATACAGAAAATTATCTCCGCAAAATCATTTAAATAAGTAGCAACTCTTACTACACAACAAAGTGCAATTTAGGACGCGCGAGCGCTAACTACTTACAGCTATATTAACCTATTTGTCTATCATCGCGTAATCTCTGTCTATCGCGCGGCAGCGGGTGCGGTTGCCCTTTCGGGGGTAGGCTAAAAGTCCAGCAGTGGACTGTTAAAAGGCTGATTATGATGATGATGATGATGAACACTTAAATAAATGGAAAATCTAATTTGCGTCCTGGCATCCCAGTACATGTTGTTTTGCTATTTGATGTTGACAAATTTGACATTGCCCTTGAAATAAACTTTTTTCAGATTCGTCTGGCTTTGGTATAAACAGCTATAAAGCCTATGATTGCCTATAATTTATAATATTTTTTTTTCAAAATAACTATTGTTAAAAATAAAACTGAATAATACGCGTCCAATATTTTTTCATAATCTATCAATTAAACCAATAAAAATAGGTATAGTAAAAAAAACAAAAGGTTGTCCATTGGGAACCACTGGTCTAGACGGAAGTGCGGAGTGCGCCAGGCCTGGTGCTATAACAGACGTGGATTTGGTTGACGGACCGCCATCCAACCAACGGGAGAGAAAGGGTAAGAATAACATATTTACCTCTCTCTCTCTCTCTCTCCCGTTGGTCAGACGGCAGTTGAGGTCAATCGTATCCACACGTCTGTTGGGGCATAACACACGCTTTGCGGAAAGCGACAGCGTATCCTATTTAAATCTCCACCAAAAACATTAAAACACTGATATCTCAGACATTTATCAGCTAATTAAAAATATTTTTTCAGTATTTAAATATATTTCATTTATATCCTTCGCTAGGCCTGTTATTTTTCTATACTTCTATACTAATATAATGTACATAATACTAAACATCATATAATTATAGATATTTTTTACTCCTATTCATAAAAATTGTTTGCGATTGTGTATAATTTATGTATGTATATATAATAAATTCAAGTAAATTTCATCATAAAAGAAAAAAAACATCATTATCAGCCTTTCACGGTCCTATTGTTGGGACACAGGCCTTCCCTCAGTGAGAGGACGGATGGTCCACCATTTTGGCCCAGTGTTTCCATTCTGGTGTCATTAAATTATATATTAATAGTTCTTGGGTATACCGGTTTCCTTACGATGTTTTCCTTCGCCGCTTTTGAGCAATGGACACTGGAAAAATAATTATTACCTGCACATATTTTATATTAATATACCCAAGCATAATTTTAAGCTAGTATTTGTTTTATGTGCTACATAAGTATAATTGTGCTTAATTTTGTTAATTACCTTTTTTATTAACTTATGAAGCTTAGCTTTTTAGCGCTTGTTTGCAATACATATATGATTTTTAGTAGTGATTTTCCATGACAATGTTACTTACTATCACTAGTATAGACCTATTAATGGCTGTAATTTAAAATAATTATTTAAAACTATGTATATATTTTTGTGCTGTTGGTCATAAATAAACATAAAATAAAATATAAAATAATATATTATAAAGAGGACAGATTTGATTGTTTTTTTGTTTGTTTGCATTGAATAGGCTCAGAAACTACTGAACGGATTTGAAAAATTATTTCACTGTTGGGAAGCTACACTATCCCCGGGTGACATAGGCTATATTTTTTTTTAATTACATACGGATTCTTACTTAAACTCCAATAATACCCATGCGAAGCAGGGCGGACCGCTAGTAGAAAATAAAATCCAGTACACTAGCCTAATAATTGTCGTATCGAACAGTGTAAAAGGCTCCTCCTTTAACTTTATGCTAATAGAAGATAGCCGAGGAACTCAGCTTAACCCAGGGTTTTAAGTAAAACAAAGTGCTCAGACTTCATTCGAGTTAAGAACTTAGACTGGAGAAAAAAAATTGCAATATATTTGCTAATCGTCTGGTTTATTTCTCAAAATGGGAGGATCCAATTTGCATTTAGATGGATCGCGGTTTGAATTTTAAATGCTGGCTTATACAAACTGTAGTTTTCAAGTTAAAGGTCCGTGTTGAAATCTCTAGCATTAAAATAAAGTTGGAAAATTAGACAAAATGCCCGCAATTTGAAGTGAAATTGGGCTAGACACTATCATGCCTTAAGATTTTTGAGACAAAACTACATCAATGACACAAAATTGGGCTAGACACAGCATGCTCGTAGATCTTTGAGACAAAACAAGAACAATGACACAAAATTGGGCTAGACACACCATATCTGAAGATATTTGAAACAAAATCACAACAATGACACAAAATTGGGCTAGACACAGCATGCCAGAAGATCTTTGAGTCAAAACCACAACAATGACACAAAATTGGGCTAGACACACCATATCCGAAGATCTTCGAGAAAAAATCACAACAATGAAACAAAATTGGGCTAGACACACCATATCCGAAGATCTTTTAGACAAAATCACAACAATGACACAAAATTGGGCTAGACACACCATATCCGAAGATCTTTGAGACAAAATCACAACAATGACACAAAATTGGGCTAGACACACCATATCCGAAGATCTTTGAGACAAAATCACAATAATGACACAAAGTTGGGCAAGACACACCATATCCGAAGATCTTTGAGACAAAATCACAACAATGACACAAAATTGACACAGCATGCCCGAAGATGTTTGGGGCGCCCAAAAATTGAGAAGTGGAAGTACGGAACGGGCTTTTGCCTTGCAGTGGTAATAGTCAGTTAGTCGCGGTAAAAAAAACGAACCTGACCTTTTAGTTTTAATTTTGCTTTAATTTCAATGTTTAGTAATAAACAAAAACCTAAGAAATCCTTATCAAAATTAATACTTTTTTTAAGTTTCGGCTGATCGAAGTATTTACCCTTTAAGCTCACGTAAATATTAAGGAATCACAAATTCGATGCAAATTTTCAAATAGAAAGTGGCGATTTGAACTTTTCACTTCATTCACGGCAATTTTAACCTTAGATTTTCAATGAAAAAAAATTGCTTTCACCAACAAACACTGAAAACATCTAGCTAACAAACTGCAGTGTCCATTTACCAAAGCAATTGTTGTACGAACAGACAGACAACAATAAAAACAACGCTTTGCATCAGTGACGGCGTGAAAGGGGCCATATTTCCTCGAATATGAGTCTCCACTACAAAGCGACCAACTTATCTGCAGAGCTGGTCAAATAACAGAACTAAAATTTTTGCTACTGACAAACACTTTTGTAAAAAGAATACGATAGTGGCTCCTTGAATCAACTCCACAGTTATGTTGGGTGCACTGTACTTACCATTATGGTTTCGTTCAAGGCGGGATTTTCTTTTTCTTCATTTGCATTTCTCGGTAAAAATCTACATGAATTTTCGGTGTATTGTTCAGCGACAAAATGTTCACAAGAGAAATAATACTCTATTGGCTTACTCATTCCGTCATTACACTCCACAGTTATAGTAAAATTATTATTCTAATAAATATAGTAATAAAATTCGTCTAGGCTAAGGGTCCAGTCATATTGGCATCAATTCCGTTGTACCATTATCTAAACAAACTAATCTGACAGGACTAAAATGATCATCAACTCTTTTCATTTCAATACGTCAGAAAAATATGGCAACAATTTTAGAGCTGTCAAATTTAGTTTAGTATAGATAATGGTACAACAGAATTGACACCATTGTCAGTTTTAGATCGCCCATAGTCTCCCATTCATCATTAGGGAAGACAACGCCGCGGTGTGGTCCACGCTGTTGTAAAGGAAAGGAACGGAAATGCCCTGAGCATTTCCCGGGAGCGTTGCTTCAGGCAGTATGCTAGGATACCGGTGCGTTCCTATGGAGATCGCGGTACCTTTCAGCTGGCACAGAGGTCTACCTCCGAGGGGGTTTTAGTGGATGCAATCTCACATAACCCGGCTTCACTTTTGAAGGTTTCCCGCAGGGAAAAAAAAGGTCGCCCATAGTACCTATTAATAGGTGGCTAGGTGTTGCACTTTCTACGGCTAGAGACTGACTGAAACGAAGTGAGTGCCGGCGCTAATTTTGTAATCTTCAAAAATGCGCTCCTTCTAGGCCCGTCCATTCATTTTATTTTGGTTGAAGATCTTTCTCGTCTGTCTGATCTGAGGTTGCTTTACTGGCTGAGACTTCACCACTTGCGCTGGATTGTGACAGTTACTTGGTCTCTGGGGCTTTACGAACAACAGCTAATTGCGGCACCTAATCCACTCAGTTGTAAAATCACGCGACCGCAAACCGTATCTGGGCGCGATAAGGTTTACGTTTGCGTGATTTTCGTTGAGCGGATTAGGTGCCGCAATTAGCTGTTGTCCGTAAGGCCCCAGGTCTCTATTTATCTATTATTTTGTCTGTCTGTTTACCTTTTCATGACTAAATAGCTAAACCAATCTTGACGCAACTTTGCAACGATAATTTTGGATCGTGACGATGGCCATAAGTAACTTTTTGCTGAAAAATACTGTTTTAAAATATCACGGTTGTTCACTACACACACACATACACACTCACTCATAATATATCATCGTAAGCATGGGGATTATGCCAACATCTCTCTCTAAGAGGGAAGCCTTTGTTCAGTAGTATACTTTTACTGGCTGATGATATTGATGATATGCACCATGTTAATGGGAAGACTGAAGAATGCGGGTGGTTGGCAGAAAAGTTCACAGTCGCAGTACGTGCAGACAAAACGATCTACCATCTTTCTTAGTATCTCGTTAATAATCATATAACTTTGGTTACTTTTCGTCGCGCCTAATTGGAGGAAAGTTATAGTGTAGAAAGGGTTTGTGGGCCTTTTTTCTCTCGCCGATGCAAAATCTCCTTGTTTAATGTTCCTCACACATCGCTGACGATGCAAATGCGAATGGAAACGCTTATTAAAACGTCCACTGCACATAATATCAACTCACACAGTTCCACAGTCATCATTTGCGTAAGGCGGTGGTTTTCAAACTTTAGCGTCAGAGTTTAGGAAGGCTAACGCTACTTCCTTTTTTGGAAAATAGTGTGCCTTTTATCACCGCCTCAGCGATGATGTACTCACTCAGCCAGATTGTAACTATCGGGGAACAATTCAGGGGCCTTACGGACAACGGCTAATTGTGGCGCCTAATCCGCTCAGTTGGGAAATCACGCGAACGTGAACCTTATCGCGCGCAGATACGGTTTGCGGTCGCGTGATTTTCCAACTGAGCGGATAAGGTGCCTCAATTAGCTGTTGTCCGTAAGGCCCCAGGTAGCGGATTTAAGAGACTAGCGAGTTACGTGATTCAGCGAATCTGCTCTTAATAGCCCATTCTTTTTGACACATTTCAATACATTTGAAAAAAAACATTGAGTGGGAATAGATATAGGTTCCTAAAAAACGATTGGCTATCGTCTTTAGACTGCTATTGCAAAATAAGCTTGCAAACATTGCAAAGAAAGCTAAAATATTAAATTAAAACCAATACCAATTTGAAAGAGATTTCATAGCCTAACTGCTGGAAAATAATGTCCTCGATGTGTTTTATATGTACTTAACGTAGCTAAAAATAAGTTGGCTGGACATGCGTGGCCAGGATATATCCTGACAGATCCCAGGTCCCCAGGATCACGCAGAGGGTACCTGATAACGGGCAAAGGAGCCAAGGCAGGCGAAAAAGTTTTTTTTTTATAATTGTTTATTCAATACATTGTTCATATACGATTTACAAAAATGTAGCACCAAAATACCACAGAAGGTTTGTCTTGACATACAGATTCACCCCGCACTGACAAACAATACGTAGGAATGATATGGGAGATACCTTTACCCGGGAAAAGTATAGGTTAAAAAAATAGGACAGAGGCAATGAAACCTGCTTTCAAACGCATTAAAATCAGTAAAGCAGTTTTGGAGAATAATGATACTAACACACACTTTTTAATCTAAACGTATAGCTACACAATTTCTCTGTGCCGTCATGAATAAAAACCTGTGAAACGTAACAAAAACAAAAGTTATAGAGCCAGTGGCATATGGTAATGCGGAAAATGAGCCGTCCGTCCGTGTGTACTGATTTATGGGCGAGTCTCCCGGATTATATCGGACATTATCCGGGAACGATGCTGTGCGGATTTTTGATTTATTTGAGCGAGCAGACGGCTCGCTGATTGCTCAAATGAGAACGTTAAAAATATCGCTTTAATTTGAATCACGATCAGCATTAATCACCAGAGCCCTGGCCTTTTTTTTTTTTTTTTTTTTTTTTTTTTCGATGGGGAAATCTTCCAAAGATACCTGGCTGCATTGGGGTGCAGCCAGGTTATGTGGGATTATACCCACTAAAACCCCCTCGGTGACCAGCCTTAGTGCTTGTCAAAAGGGCTCCGAGATCTCCAGAAGAACGCACCGGAGCCCTCGGCACTGCGCTACGGCTCCTCCCGAGACAACTGCGTTGTCTCAGCCCTTCCGCCCACGACAACGTTGGTCACACAACGTTGTCGTTCTGTCCCTGGGCACGCTTAAGTGGATGGTCAGAGCCCCAACTTTGACCATCCCGAGCCCGGAGGTCCCCTTTTAGTAGCCTCTTACTACAGGCAGGGGTTACCGGTGCCGTATTCTATTGCCCCGGCGCCAGGCCTAGACGTAGACATAAGCCACGCTGCATAGCCAAATCCTCAGTGCCATTTAGCCCGAACGTTGGTGTTATTTAGCTCGATCCCTGTTGCCATTAAGTTCGAACCTCGGTGCCATTTACACCGATCCTTCGAGCCATTTAGCCTGGACCTTGGTGCTACTATTTTTCGGGCTAAATAGTAGCCTGTATGGTAATCCAAGATATTAGCAACATCTATATTAAATGTTGCCAAGATTTGTCTAATCGTTACAAAGTTGAGACATCATCATCATAATCAGCCTTTTAACAGTCCACTGCTAGACTTGCCTACCCCCGAAAGGGTGATTGGGGCATATCCACCACACTGGCCCAGTTGCGGGTTGGTGAATTCACATACGCTATTGAATTACTTCTGGTTTGCTCACGATGTTCATTGTTTCCCTTCACCGAAAAGCCAGTGGTATGAAAATCAGTACATAAGCTCTAAAGAGCTCATTGGTACGGGCCCTTGGTGGTAAGTTGATATATTCACACTTACAATTTATTGTGTGTACTATTACACACTATACTAAAGTGTGTATATATAATATATATATATATTTTTTTTTTTCTTAATTATAGATCGGCTTGCGCTTGGCCGCCAACTCGCCTGATGTCAAGCGATGATGCGGCCTACGATGGAGCACGCTTGCCTAGAAGAAACCTATATATATATATATATATATATATCTGTGCCTCCTGTGATGAGTGATACAAGTCAAAAATCACAGGAGGCACAGATATATATATATATATATATATATATATATATATATATATATAAAAAAATATATATATATATATATAGGTTTCTTAAATAATAATAAAATACGTCAGCCAAATCCATACGTCATACGTGAACACTTTCTTGTGCCTCCCCGAAGCAAGGGCTAAATGTCAGCTGTCATATTTTTCAACACGTCAAACAATCGATAGTTGTGTGTTGTCCTAGAAGGGCAAAGAATATGAAAAGTGGTTTGCCTACAGAACGGTTGTTAGCTTTCATTTCTTTTATGTTCTTTTTCACAGTTGAATTATTGACCTAGTTTTAAGGTCATTTCCGAAACGTAAACCGAAACAATGAATTCACATACTCGGATTAAAAATGTGAGTTCTATTATCCATTTTTTGTTCTTGCATATGCCTAACATGGATTTCGTAATTTTAGGTACAAAAATAAATATGATATAGGTATTGTAATAATAATAATAAAATATTTTTGGTTATAAAAGTTTCATGCAATATTTAACATAAAAAAATATATATTTTTTAGTTGATTGAATCAGGCGTTACTTTGTGGAAGTCCATTTTAAATTTGTATATATGTCGAATTTCTAGTGCAATTAGTACAAATTGTTAGAACGAATTTTTTGTTACAGATTTAATTGCTTTTTGTTTCAGGTTAGGTTCAATAGTTTATCCCAAAATCCTTATTGTACTCGAAACGACGTAGAAGCGGAATTACACTAGAAATTCGACATATACAATTTTTTTTTTCAGCCGTTATCCTCCTTTTGCAAAGCATAGGCCTTCACCTTCTTTTTTGTCAATCCACTGTATCCTGCGCTATGGTGGACCAGTCTTTTGAATGGGTCAATCTCATCCCACCATCTTTTTCTAGGCCTTCTAAGAGGTCTTGTGGCATGCCGGTGCCATTCGGTAGTGGTTCCTGCCCACAGCATATTCTACTTACGTGGGCGGCCTAGTTCCACTTCAGTTTTCCTCAACGACTGTGATTTGTCTCTTGAAGCGCAGAATATAGCGTATGTGGTTTGTCAGTTTGACATCTATATCGCTCGCTGGCAGACTATTGCTTTTTTGTCAAAGATGAAGTCTACACCACATTAGGTAAGAATAGGAAGGATACATACTATATACATAGTATAGTTACTTATATAATAAGTAAGTAACTATACTTTTTCCAGTTTTCAATAATAACCACCTATCTGATTCGCTACGTTTTTTTTTAATCTTTAACAGAGTGAATTGTCACTAGTTGAAATAAAACCGTACATTTTGATTACTGTTGCTAAGTTTTTGAACGTAACAATTATATAGCTATAGTTTAACTCACAGAATAGAAAAAATGATTTTGTTAGTACATCATATTTTGTCATAAGTTTAAAAAAAATATCATTATGCCCCCGTTTTTTCTATGATTAAATTCAAACAAATAGAAAGGTAAAAACACAATATATTTCGCGTAGGGAACTAAAAACCTTATCTAGAAAAAACACGTGTCCCATCTACGCGTCACATTCTACATAACAAAGTAGGTAACCCTAAGTCCTGCAAATGGATTGAGCAATGATGGGGCTAAAAGTGCCCGGCTGAATCAATTTCTATGCTAATTCAATTGGGTTTTACTTTTTAGTAACGTCCAAGGGTTAGCTTGATGGTGAGCGTGTATTCAAACGGCTTAGCAACGTTGGAAAGACGGTACACTCTAAAAAGTGTGCAAGTACCTAGCTAAGTTTGTATTAAGTGACTTTTTTTGTTGACGAGTAGTACGTCTAGTGGTAATTACCGGATTATCAAGTTGAACTAGCAGTGAGCAGGGCACATAGCACGCAGAACAGATGGCTGACGAGGCCGAAAGGTTCTCGAATAGAGACCACGGAGCGGTAAGCGCAGCGTAGGACGTCCACCCACAATATGGACAGACGACCTAAAAGAGATCGCAAGAAAACGTTGGATGCAGGCCGCATCCAACCGGCCCTTTTGGAGATTGATGTCCTAGGAGTCTTATGACGTCCACTATCCATATCTTTAGAAGCTACATCATCATTTAATGATGATGTAGCTTCTAAAGATATAGCTGCATTGTCGTGCAGCCAGATTATGTGGGACCTACTAAAACTCATTCGGTGCCCAGCCTTGGTGGTTGATAAAAGGGCTTCAGTGCATTTTCCTGAAGATGCAGAAGTCTTTTTATCAGCACTACGCTATCGATTCGATTCCATTCAATTTAACAATTTTATTTTATTTAATTGTGTTCTTATGTAATTGGCTTTTGGAGCCGTACGCGGTTTGGTTAACGACAAATAAAAATAAATCACCAGAAGACGTCCACTGCTGAACATAGGCCTTCCCGTTTAACCTCCACACTGAACGACAACTCTCCATCCGCATCCAATGGATGGCCGCTACTCTCACGATGCCGTCGGTCCATCTAATGGGAGGCCTATCTACACTGCGTTGTCCAGTTCGTGGTCTCCACCCAAGAACCTTTCTTCGCCATCGGTTATCGGTTTTTCGAGTTATGTGGCCTGCCCATTGCCACATCAACATGCAAATTTTAATAGCTATGTTGGTGACTCCAGTTCTTTGGCAAATATCCACGTTCCGGGTTGTCAGTGCATCATGCATCAATATTTCAATCGATAACTCCAAAGCTTATTATGGCAAAGAGTGGACTTAATTTCCGAGAATTTAAATGCAAAGACTATAAATACGTAGAGGGTAAACAGAGATATAAAAGGCGGAGGTGCATTTACATACAAATGAGGGTGGTGGAAATTATTTCAGTCGACGACCGGTTGAGGGTGCAGTGGACGAATGGATGGAAAAAAGTGGGGGAGGGGGGAGAGTTGAAGTTAGTTTATGGGTTCAGTATAAAATATACCGTTGCATGTGTCAGTATTCTTTAGTTCATACTATCTCATGAACACAAACACCTTTAAGAACGGTGTTCAGAATTTAGCATCATTGGATTTACACATGAAGCATTATGTGCCTTCCTGGGTGTGTCGTCATACGCTGTTGTTGACCTGGTGCGTAAAGGATCAGCCATAGCCTCGTGGAAATCATTACTATAATCCTTTTCAAATAGCATGGCACTTGATAACACCACTAACAGACAAGTTTTCACCGCTTTTTTTCATAGTAGCGCTTATATGTTTTCGCCGCAAAATGTGAACCTTTAATGTAGTTCTGTGACGTCACATTCAATATTTACGAATCACGTTACATTCTATCGTACTGTCAAACCACCTGTCAAGTGCCATGCTATTTGAAAAAGACTATAGTTAATATCTTCAGCGTATTGAAGAAATATAATGGCAGGTAATAGTTTTCATGCTATCGCTCAATAACGGTGAAGGAAAACATCGTGAGGAAACCGTTAATTCTAAGAATCTCAATAGTTCAAAGACATATAACATTCACCAACATGCACTGGGCCAGTATGGTGGATTATGACTCTCTCTCTCTCTCTCTTTCTCTCTCTCTCTCTCTCTCTCTCTCTCTCTGAGAGAAGACCTGTGTCCCAGCAGTGGGAACATGATAGGCTGATAATGATGAATGGCACGTAAAGAAAAAATCATTGTTTTTTCTTTTTTCTTTTATTTAGTTTAGAATAATCATCATCATCATCAGCCAGAAAACTTCCACTGCTGAACATAGGCCTGCCTTTATTTTTTTTTTATTTTTTGCCTATTTTAGTTTAGAATAATAGTTTATTTTATATATTTTTAGATTGAATTATTGGGCAAGTGGTGTCTATTCTGTTGTACCATTATCTAAACTAAACATAATTTGACAGTCCTAAAATTGTCGTCATCCTTTTCTCATAAATTGAAATGAAAATGGACGCAGATACTTTTAGCCCTGTCAGATTGGTTTATTTGTTCGCTGCCTGAGTGGGTGTTCCCCGATGGTTACAATCTGGGTGTCTTCAAGTCGAGAGTGAATAGGTTTCTTCTAGGCAAGCGTGCTCCATCGTAGGCCGCATCATCACTTAACAGGCGAGTTGGCGGCCAAGCCAACCAAGCCAAGTCACGAAGCTTCACTTGGTGAACGTTTCAGCAAGCCTATCTATAATAAAAGAAATAAAAAAAAAAAAAAACGCCTGTAGGGCGCAGTAGGTATAAAGGTTCCGCAACTTATATAATTTTCTCGCGGAACCCTACAAACCTATGCTTCTTTTTCGCAGGTCATTTGGTGCCGGAATGGTCACTTCTATTTACTGGGTTTGTTTTGGACTGATTTTGTGCAGCTTTTTTTAAATCGAATCCAATAGAATTTGCATTTTAAACCATTTTAACTCTTTTTAAAGTGTCCTCTATTTCTGTAGAATGTACATTTGTTTTAGGGTTAAATCTAAGATTTAAAGTAAATAACATGCACGATTGTTTTCAATAATCATAATCATACTAATATTATAAATGCGAAAGTGTGTTTGTTTGTTGGTTTGTTTGTTCCTCTTTCACGCTGCAACGGAACAACGGATCGACCTGATTTTTTTTGGGGATAGAGAGGTGATACTCTATCCCTTTCTTGCAAAGTGTGTGTACATACAAAGGCTATATAAATAGCCTTTGTATGGCGCACCTGAGACGTGACGTCACGGCTCAGTATAGTGCGCTCTCTGTCTAGCACACCATCAGCCATTAAATGTCCACTGCTGAACAAGGCCTCCCTCTTAGAGAGGGGTGTTGCCATAATCCCCACGCTTGGAGATCGCAGTACGTTCACCGTGTACTAACAGGACGCTGCTGCCCATCCTCCGGTGGTTCTGGTCGCAGTTTTAGGACATACCCGGGTCTCTGTCTAGCATTAAATTAAAATTCTTATATCTTATTTATTTTTGATCTAATTTTAATTTTGTTTTCGTTGATGTGGTCTATTTATGATCAGCTTTTTAATGAGGTAATAAAAAAATATTAGTCATCATGCCTAATCAAAATACTAGCCCATTCCCGAGTCTGGAAGCTTTTATTTATGCACTGTTTAAAAAAGAAAATGAAATGTATTCTCTGTTCGCATGCAACTTCGCCATTGTCATTGTATTTTTATCGCTCTAAATACACTTCCGAGGGAAGGAACAAATACTTGGGAAGTTAAAATGTAAGGTGCTGAAACGTTCAGTTGCTGACAGTTAAAACTAATTTGTTTTTGTTTGAGTTGCTGTTAAGGGTCAAACGTACAGACACACAGGCTGCTATGGCAGGCTGCTTTTTTTTTTTTTTTTTTAATGCCATAGGTGGCATATAAGCAGACGGGCTGCCTGATGGAAAGCAGTCACCGTCGCCTATGGATACTTGTAACACCCGAGGCATCACAAATACGTTGCCGACCCTTTTGCTATATATACTTTTACGTTGGTATTGAGTACTTTTTTTACGCAGAACAGATGACCGATGGGGCGGAAAGGTTCTGGAATGGGGACCACGTACTGGTAAGCGCAGCGTCGGACGTCCACCCACAAGATGGACAGACGACCCAAAAGATGCCGCAGGCAAACGTTGGATGTAGGCCGCTTCCAACCGGCCCTTTTGGAGGTCGATGGGGGAGGCCTATGTCCAGCAGTGGACGTCCAATTCATTTAATCTCTTTCAAGTAGGCATACAATGATACACTTTTGAAACTTCACAAAAAAAACACAAAGCTAAAACCTAAAACACGAAGTAATTTACAAAAACAATACATTTGATAGAAATCCCAATACATCCTCACAACAAGGTGTTCCCAAGTGTCAGTGGTAGAAAGCTACCAAACTTGTTTGGTAGGTTTACACCACTCAATTTTATAACATTAATAATTAAAATAATAAAATAAAATCTTCTTTAACACAGTTAAAGAGTAGTAAAAATGTAAAATTATGTTAAATTGTATAAAATGTCAAATCTATGTAAATAGTATAATGTCAAATTCAAATAGTATCCTATGGCTAAAATGATGATGATGACTTGTTTACCTCCTCAGAAGATTGTGGCATTGTGCGTCATGTACATTTAGTACTACCCTTTTTATTTAAATATTTAAAATCTATAATCGGATTATCCACCCTAATCATTCCTGAATAGTTATCGTACCACCACAAAATATAATAATTATCAATTTAAAAACCTAAACCTAAACTTCATCTATACTAATATTATAAAGAGCAAAGATTTGATTCTTTGTTTGCATTGAATAGGCTCCAAAAATACTGAACCGATTTGAAAAATTATTTCACTGTTGGGATGCTGCACTATCCCCGGTTGACATAGGCTATATATCCCGGCTTCGCCCGTGCGAAGCAGGGGCGGCCTACTAGTAATTAATAAAATATGGCAATTCGATTCAGTGAAATGATAAGGTCATCCAGGTAATGAATAATTACCAGCTATAACTTGGTAATGAACTGAAATTTGTCACAAACTCGCACTTGGCCAGTATTTATTATTTGTTGTTTTATTTCAGAGTGTTTACTATAATCATGCTAATTTTGACGCTTGTACGTGTTACCGTTTTTACATTAGAGCTAATACAAAAATACGTTAAAAAATAAGTTTGTTATATAGAAACCTTTAGTTTTTACTATTTGACTTTTTATTATTCCTTAGTTAATCCATCGTAATATGATATTACATATTCTGTGAAAATTTCTGTAAAAACTGGCTATCTATTACAGTTAGAAAGATACAGCCGTTTTAAGGTAGGTCGGTCTTTTATCGAATACATTTCGGAGATTGTGCATCTGATCTTCATGATCTAATTCCTTCCTACCCATTTTTCTATCGGACTGCCAGAGCGGGCACAAAAAATCGACACCGCTTTATGGTTGGTATTCCGAAAACCCGAACGAAGCGCTTTGATTCCACTTTTATTGTGCGAACTGCTAGTCTGTGGAATGCGCTGCCTAAATGGGTGTTCCCCATAGATACAATCTGGGTGTCTACAAATCACGAGTGAATCGGTTTCTTCTAGGCAAGCGTGCTCCACCGTAGACCACATCATCGCTTAACATCAGGCGAGTTGGCGGTCAAGCGCAAGCCTATTATTTATTATTAAAAAAAAAAAAAAAAAACACAGACGGACGGACTGATGGACAGATTGACAGACATCGTAGGCTTAGTAATAACCGGTACCTTAGTACCGAGTTACCTTAGGGTACCTTAGCTTAGTAGTAGGGTACGGAACCCTAAAAACAAAATCTATACTTATGTTAATACTAGCTGCGCCCCGCGGTTTCACCCGCGTAGTGATGAAAAATGGTGATGGTGATGATGATGATGAAAAGTAGCATATGTCACTCTCTGGCTCTTGAACTATACCCATGCAAAAAATCAGGTCGATCCGTTGTTCCGTTGCAGCGTGAAAGAGGAACAAACAAACACACTTTCGCATTTATAATATTAGTATGATTATGAATTCAAAAAATTGTGTGTCCACTAAACTCTGAGTCGGTCTGGACCATGAGCAAGACTATGAATAATGATAATTATGAGAACATTTTAACCCAACTTATCTTCATCACTATTCTAAATTACAACCAGCATTAAATACCAATTTCTCCGTACATAATAATCTATTATTCGATTCCTGTATTTACTAAGTCTTCATTTAGCAATGCATCCATCAAACCGAACAGGGTTTAATGCACCACATTAATGGATCGAGCAGTGATGCTACCTTTATGTAGTGGAAGCACTACACGGTCAGTCCAGCAAGCCGTGCACGCGATTTAGGATAAGTTTTTGTCCTTTTTTTCCATCACGCGAGAAGAAGACAGACATATACTACAATGAATAAGGGAGGACAATATTTTATTATGGTGTATGTGTGAGACCTGAAAGCAAACAAAAAGCTATTAATTAATACGTAAAATATAACAGTCCAGGCTTGACGTCAATATGTAAACAAATTTTGCGACAAGTACTGAAGTACTTCTTAACGTTCTTTGGTTATATCTGCCAGTTTACTTTAGGCAGGTTATGTGAAAGAGACCTACGTCAAGCAGTAGAATGATTATGGGCAGATCATGATAATGAATAGTGTCGTAGATGTTAACAAACTTGGAATAAGAATTATCAGGCCACCTGCTATCAAACAAAAAAGCTGCTAAATAGCTTTATGCGTCTTGCACACCGTGCGAGTAATCCGCTCAATGTAGAACAAATACTCGCGTATATGGAAAAGATGCATGACATGTATTTAATGATACTGGCATCCTTCTCTAGTTTTACAGATTTATTCAAGACGCATAAGCTTAAAATTTTGGAATTTATAATCGTAGAAACTCTGATTGTCTTTTCGTGCTAACCGATAAGTACTAACCATATACCAAGGATGCTACGCAAGACTAATTAATTAAATAAAAAACATCAACATTTTATTAGAGTGCATGATTGGATCCACCTTCTTAGGATCCAGTAGCCACTGGCACGTGTTCTATTTAAATGAAGTAACCTTTTTACGCATCATGATATTATAGTTGCAAAGCCATCAGTGCATAGCCAGTGTCTATAGTTTGCATGTATTACTTGCCTGTCATAAAATACAAGCTTGAAAACATTTATAATGGTTTGATCAGTTTGCTTGACCGTGCAACCCTCCCGTTACTGTTGCTTCTAATATGCCAATATTCCATTAGAATGATGGTGTACAACGCGGGATGAAATTTCAAATAATGCCGTCGATGTGTCCGTTTTGCTGATTCGGTGATGTAAATGCGGATTGTAAACCGTTGTTTGCAATGTAACGTTATCATTTGGATTTTAGAATATTGCTATGGTTTAGAGATTAATGCAACATTGCAGCGTCAGGCAACAGTGGCATTTAATGGCGTACGTGATAATATAAGCCGAGGCACAGTCGAGGCTATATATGTCCAGTTGCCGCAAAGGCTTGCACAGTTTTTTCTTAAACATTGTGAAGGTATTCACGTAACAATTATAAATTGTTTTTTAAACCCCCGATAAAAGAGCTAATATTCTTCAAGCGGCTAAACAGATTGTCTTAAATCATAGCTAATTAACTAAAAAAACTAAATCAAAGTCGGTTATGCCATTTATAAATAAATAAATAAAATAAAAATCTTTTATTTCAGGAACTTGCTTGACCCAAATTAAGTACAATAATAAAAAAAAATGGAGGAGTTTTAAGAGTTACGATTCGACAGACAGACATACAGATACACAATCCTCTGTTTGCGTCAAAGGTTTAAAAATTAACATTAATATTCAAGTATCAACAATCCATCGGAGTGTTGCTAGATTTAAAATAAATATCTTTAAGGAAAAAAAATAAAATATAGATGCAGAAAATTACAAATAAATAAAACATGTGGCTTAAACGAACGTCAGCGAATTTAAAAATAAAATAAAACTTTTGATAAAACATTCATATTTCACTGGATATCATAAACCCCCAACCGTGCGATTTTTAATACAAATTTATTATTCCTTTTACATGTTCTTCCCCATCAATTAACAACACAAAATCTCATTTCACTGCAAAAGCGCGATTCGTTGTAATATTAAAGCATCATCGCGAAATTTGCGGCGCGTCGAGTGGCGAGCGGTCATTATGTTCTGAAAAACGCGCGGAAACACGACGCAGTGCGTGTACTACTGTATTATAACCAGGGTTATAAATTATAAAGAGTTATTTTAAATTTCTGATTCGATCTCGTAGAGAAACCCCGAGCACAAACCTCTCCATAGCTCTTTATGCGAGGTTTGCTTATGAGACCCATACTGCCGTCCGATTGCTAAAAAGACCGTTAAGTGTCATTGCCACAATGTCAGTTAACGGTATTTTAGTAATCGGACGGCAGCATAGTGAGAGACCACGTTTCACTGCAGTATGAGGAGATCCGTAGACTAACGAAAGTTACTGACATAGCCCACCGGATTAGCAAATTGAAGTGACAGTGGGTAGGACACATAGCACGCAAAACAGATGGCCGATTGGGCATAGAAAGATTCTCGAATGGAGATCAAGGACTGGTATAAGCGCAGCGTAGGACGTTTACCCACAAGATGGATAGACGGCCTAGAACGCAAAGACCGCAGGAAAACTCAGAACGCAAGCCGATGCCAACCGACCCTTTTGGAGATCTATGGGGGAGGCCTATGTCCAGCAGTGGACGTCTTAGGCTGAACGCGACGGAAATTGGACCACCTTGGGGATTATAGCAACATCCCTCTTTAAATAGGGGGGGCCTTTGTGCAGCAGTGGACGTTTACTGGCTTATGATGCCGATCGATGTGTATGATGTAGACCACCACTCCGCTGGTTGGACCGATATCGTTAAGGCAGTAAAAAACAGGGGGAAACCTGCCAAGAGACGATAATGATAGTAGAAAAGAGGAGACCTACTCTAAGCAGTGGGTCGAAAGTGGTTAATTAGTACATCATTGATCAATTTGCGCTAACACCATGATCGTTTACAATAATTACTCGGCCTAGCTACAAGAACTAAAAAACTGTTTAAAATTTCAATTTCCCGCCATATGTGAAACGTACAGTTTATGAATGCTAATATAGTCACCGCGTTACCAACTGAGTCGTCGAGCAATAAACGTCATATCATAAGACCTGTAAGTGCGAGCGAGATAGACAGATATGACATGTGGGTGCGAGCGAGATGAGATGAGCAATGATTTATGACCTGACGACTCAGATGTTAAAACTTAGACATAGCTGTTAAAATTTGCAAGTTGAAATGGCAAAAGTTTTTTTTTGTTTAAATTAGAACGGCTGTCAAGGCATTTTTGTAAAAAAATTGGTGTTGCCAGTTGCATATAATTAAACGAAACGTTCTGTGCTACTAGGTACTTCCTAAAACGTCAGTAACTTCTTTTTTCAACTTATACCGGACTCCTTTTTCTAAATCTCCTCTAAGTGTAGAGAAAATGTTAAATTAATTTTGATAGAACTTTGCCAGAGCCCTTTGATCATTATCCCTTATTTTTCTGGAAGATGAAATTTAATTAATTGCTCAATATGATTTTATGGAGAGTCGCTATGGCTACCTGGAATAATCCCTTCAAATACAGTGCGTAACAGAAACTAAGCTTTTTACAAAATTAAATTACTAGTTCTGTCTTAAAAAATAAAATAAAAAATTAATCCTTTAAAAAATTATGTAAAAATGCGCAAAAAATTGAATTCAAAACAAAATATTTTCATTAGGTAGATAGGTACTTAAATATTAATTTCCAACCAAAGCTGTACAATTAGTTGTACTTACTTACAATTAATTGTACAATTGTACCATTACATAAAATTATTAAGAACTTGCTGTTGCCCGTGACTTCGCACATATAGACTTTCATACAAACTTTCAACCCCTTTTTTGGTCCCCTTTTCCCGGCTTTTTTGCAAAACTCTTTCTTAGCGGACATCTACACCCCACCCCATAAGGAATCTACCTGCCAAATTTCAAGTTCGAGATTTTTGTGAAGAGTCAGTGAGTGAAGATGAATTTCGTTTTTAAAATATACAAGCCCGTGACTTTGTACGTATACACTTTCATATAAACTTTCAGTGCCCATTTGCCCCCCTTAATTTGGCTCTTTTGCAATATCCTTTCTTAGTATTGGACCTCTATATCCCATAAGGAATCTACCTGCCAAATTTCAGCTTCTTAGGTCAAGTGGTTTACGAGATTTCGTGATGAGTGAGTGAGTAAGTGAATTTCCCTTTTATTTATACATATAGTTCGTGATTTACTGAAAATTAATGGCAAATATATAAAAGTTCTGATACTGTTTGACAAAATACGTTTCAGTTCTGCACCCTTCTGTAAATCCGCCCTCGCTGAGGTGAAGGTGATATAAAATCCGTTACGTCGTTACTAACGAACTTCGTAACGATCGATCGAACTTTAAAAGGTTTTGATAGATCCGTGGTCGAATGTCCGGAAACTCTAAGTGGAATTGATGGGTTCAAAATTACAATAATAATTATTAGATACTAACAGTGCCCTGTAGTTTCACCCGCTGTTCCGCAGGAACCATAAAAGTTGCCTATGTGTTCCATATCAGATTTTATTAAAACCCAGATTACAATCCATAAATAATGGAAGAAACACACACACACACACACAGCCACAGCGTTTTTTACCATAAGGCGTGTTGGTGGTTAAAAGTAGATCTATTCTATATTTTTTTTTAAATTTGCTCTGATGGGGAAGAAAAGTTGTTGAGTGGAGACTACGAACCGGAAGACACAGCGTAAGGCCTTCCACTAGATGAACCGACGACATTGTGAGAGTCACTGCCATCCAGTGGATACAGATAGCAGGGGCCTTACGGACAACAGCTAATTGAGGCACCTAATCCGCTCAGTTGGAAAATCTCGCGACCGCAAACCGTATCTGGGTGCGATAAGGTTCACGTTCGCGTGTATTTCCAACTAAGCGGATTAGGTGCCGCAATTAGCTGTTGTCCGTAAGGCCCCAGGCTGTTGTTCAGTGTGGAAATCCTATGTAACAAAATTTGTGTGTCCAAACTGTTCGACGGGCCAGTCTAACAAATTGGAATATTTTTGTCCAAACAGTTCGATCATCAAACTACTAGTCAAACAGAATGGAATAAACGTGTTCAGCAGTGAACGTCTTCTGGCTGATGATGATGATGATGGGATATAAATAAACATTACTTTACAATAACGCTATCCCTAAGGGCATCGATCTTTGTAATCTCTACATTATCACAAATAAATAATAAATAAATAAATAATAAATATTCGGGACATTTTTGCACACACGGTCATCTGACCCCAAACTAAGCAAAGCTTGTGATATGGCTGCCAGAGACTGATATATATACATATATAGGTTTAAATACATACTTAAATAGATATTAACACCCAGATATAGAACAAACACAAATGTTCATCACACAAATGTTTGTCCTAGGTGGGAATCGAACCCACGCCCCCAAGCTCAGAAGGCAGGTTCACTACCAACTCGACCAACGGGCTATCTAAAACAAACTCAAAACATCCGCGCACAAAGTTGCATGCCAAAGCTAGTGTTAATATAAAATCAATGCATAACGTGGGAAACGTTAGCGAAGAAGATAATATTGTATTAGCGGCTATTGAGATAGAACTGAGAGAGTATTATGTTGTAGAGACAGGGGTATTCTGGATAGATCGGCGGATTTGACTCTCAAGAATCGAAATGTGATCGGAGCTAAATTAAATTAAATAATTTATTGAGTGAGGTATTTATTTACACAAAAAATTTTAAAAAACAGTTTTTAAAAACTAAAACTAACACTACCTAATTATTATATACTAGCGGTCCGCCCCAGCTTCGCATGGATATAGATTATAGCCTATGTCACCCGGGGATGGTGTAGCTTCTCGTCAGTGAAAGAATTTTTCAAATCGGTTCAGTAGTTTCGGAGCCTATTCAATGCAAACAAACAAACAATCAAATCTTTCCTCTTTATAATATTAGTAAAGAAAAATTAAAATAAAAAATAATTTAAAAAAATCATTAAAAATACTAATCTAAAAGCTTCTTCGTGGAGGGAAAAGTGGCCAAAATGCTGGCAGCATTGCCACGTTAAATGTTTTTACCAAAGTAGGCGCCAGCATTCCGGTCACATGTTGCCTCCATCAAGCGTTTGGCCACGTGAGGCCACGTCCCTATATAAATCATGGGCGGCCGGCCCCCACGGTCCTAACTAAGGTCTCGACTCCAAACGGCACAAACATATACGCCCTGTCTAAAAATCGATAATTGTGGCGTTCTCAGAGCAAAAAAAAAAATTCAGTCCCTACGGCGCACTGCCAAGTGACGTCAAAATCGGTTCCAAAACTACGTGAATTCCCAATAAATACACGACTCACGCACACATACGCATTCAAAACTACGTGAATTTCTTGTCAGAACGTCGTACTGAAAACATCCGTTTTAAAAAGAAACAATGACTTCTTGCAGCGTTAAGAACTGTAAAAACAACACAAAAGTAAATAAGAAGAAGGATGGAATATTTCCACACTTAAGTATTTATATTATCACTTATTTTGATGAATTACACGACACAAACTTCGACTACGCACACATGTTTCAAAAAGTGGCTTCACTTTTCATGTTCGCGGTAGTCCCTCTGTATTTTTATTTGGTCTGAGGTGCCGTTTGAGGTTTTCAGCCTTAGTCGCGGCAGCTCCAGCCTGTAAAGGTATTGAGACAAAAACGAATTACAGATTTATATTATTAGTATCTCACATTATTATAATTTAAATTAAATCCATCTTATGTCATAACTAAATTACAAGAACACATTTATAAATATCAAATAATGAATTAAACAAATGTCAAACAGAAAATGTCGTAAATTTATGGCATAAATTAAATAAGTCCCGCAAACTAAGTCGATTTTTTTACATTTATCTCACATTGTTATAATTTAAATTAAATCCATCTTATGTCATAGGAGAACACACGAGCAGCAAGATGCAGATTGCCTTTGGCGTCCCCCAAGGCAGTATATTAGCCCCCACTCTTTTCACGATCTATATGGATGACATTTTCAGGCTAAACATACCAAATTGTAAACTTATCTGTTACGCTGACGATACCGCCGCTATTTTCCATGCTAGAGATTGGGCGTCAGTAACTAAAAAAGCTGAATATGGAATGTCTGTGCTATCCCGATGGCTTGACGTAAACCTCCTAACTCTTAACGTCAGAAAGTCCAACTTTATTGCTTTCCATATCACGGAAGCCACGGGAACTGTGATTTCGGACATATCATTACACAATAACAGTTGTCTAGTTGCCTGTGATCTCGGAACTTCCCTATCTAAATGCCCCTGCAGTTCAATGGGTAGAGTTAAAGCAACGAAATACCTGGGAGTAATGGTAGACGAAAACTTATCCTTCTCGTCACATATTTCGTATGTTTCAAAGAAAGTCCGTAAGATGTTGTACATTATGAAGCTTTTAAGAGCATGTGCTTATGATGAAGTCAAAATGCTAGTCTATAAGTCATTGTGCCAGTCGCTTCTGCTGTACTGCATAGGCGTTTGGGGCGGCGCAGCTAAGACACATATGGACGAGGT
Organism: Agriopis marginaria; assembly: GCA_932305915.1. Lineage (NCBI taxonomy): Eukaryota > Metazoa > Arthropoda > Insecta > Lepidoptera > Geometridae > Agriopis > Agriopis marginaria. Next base: position 1,644,351 of record OW029932.1, read on the forward strand.
GGAACGCGCACAAAGAGCTGCGCTAAAAGTTTTACTGGGCAAGCCTCGCAGGTATCCTACGGATAAACTGTACGAAGAAGCTTCGGTGCTAAGGGTTCGACAGCTTTTTGTCATGCGGGCTATTGCCAAAAGTCATCACTTGTCCTATAATGTCAAACCTAGTAGGCAAAATCGCTCTCGTGATGTACCTTCTCCAAGAGTAAATACTACATTTGCCACCCGCCTACCTAAATATGTACATATATTTACCTATAACTCTGTTTGTAAATTAATTGACATACAAAACAAAACATTCGCCGAATCTAAAAATAAAATACAGAAATGGCTTCTCTCGCTATCCGGGGATCAAACAGAAAGACTAGTGAGGTTCTCCGAAATGAAGCGCAAAGAGGTCTTTGCGCAAGATACATTTTGGTTCTCCTGACGCTGGCTTCTTTAAATACTAAGCATCCACAGTTTCACTCACAAGCAATCGCCCACACTCACATACACACACACACTCACTACCAAACACACATACTCACAAACCACACACACACACACTCACCACCCACACACACATACTCACTCAGTCACACACCACAAACACACATTTTGGAGTTACAATGTGCAAACTATGTATGCCTTGAGGCCCTCTTTTCCCACTCTTAGCAATTTTGATCATTCTGGTTTCAGTCTGTCTACTTACATTATTAGCTTAAATTTATAAAAATGGTGTCATATCAAGGTTCAGCGTTATGTCTAGGAACCCGTAAAACCGTTACACGATTTATGACACTTCGCTCTTTAGAAAAATAATAATAATAAGAATGATAAATAGTAAAAATTATTTGTTCTCTTCTCCGTTTTAATTTATAGTCACTTATCACTAATATTTGGAAACTGTTTAATACTGTCAGCGCTATTTCTGGAAATTCGTATGTTCTGATCTTTCCGGGTACCCAAGATACAGGCTTTGCCTAGTTTGGGGCCCAATGCAGACTTCTTTTTTGTGTTTTTTCTATATTGTATGTCTATTAGGAATTTTATGTGCTGTTCTTTCGGAAATATATGATTTATGATTTATGAACTAAATTACAAGAAAAAATTTATAAATGTCAAACAGAAAATGTCGTAAATTTATACCATAAATTAAATAAGTCCCTCAAACTAAGTCGATTTTTTTATTAGATAGTTTGCTTTTCACGACTAAACAGCTAAGCTGATCTTATCGAAATTTGTCTGGAAGATAATTTGCGCCATGAGGACGAACATACGTTATTTTTCCCCTGAAAAATGCGGAAAACCTAGAACATCGCATAATAGCGCAGGATTCAGTTATAAAGAGAAAAAAACGTATCTAAAAGCACTTTGGTGGTAAAAAAAGGTGGTCAAATGCTAGCAGCAATGTCACTCTGGATCATCATCATCATCATCAGCCAGAAAACGTCCACTGCTGAACACAGGCCTCCCCCTTTAACCTCCACACTGAACGACAGCCTGCGTTTTGCATCCACTGGATGCCAGCGACTCTCACTATGTCGTCGGTCCATCTAGTGGGAGGCCTCCCTACGCTGCGTCTTCCGGTTCGTGGTCTCCACCCCAGAACCTTTCTTCCCCATCGGTTATCGGTTCTTCGAGCGATGTGGCCTGCCTATTGCCACTTCAACTTGCAAATTTTAACAGCTATGTCGGTGACTCTGGTTCACTCTGGATAGCAATGAATAATTGTTGGCCAAAGTAGGTGCCAGCATTCAGTTATCTTTATTATCATCGTTTCAGCCATAGGACGTCCACTGCTGGACATAGGCCTCCCCCATCGATCTCCCAAAGTGCCGGTTGGAAACGGCCTGCATCCAACGTTTCCCTGCGAACTATTAGGTCGTCTGTCCATCTTGTGGGTGGACGTCCTACGCTGCGCTTACCGGTCCGTGATCTCCATTCGAGAACCTTTCAGCCCCATCGCCATCTTTTCTGCGTGTTATGTGCCCTACCCACTGCCACTTCAACTTGCGACTTCAAAATTCGTTGGGTTATATCTGTAACTTTCGTTCGTCTTCGGAACTCCTCATTTCTGATTCGATTCTCGTTTTAATTAATACCATTTACTTTTATTTAAATTCTCTAAATATATCTTCCAGAATACACCTTCTCAACGCTTTAACAGGATGCAATGGCGTATACTGGGGAATTGTCTTAAGAGAGCAAAGACGTTCCACGACGCAGAGTTACTGTTAACTACTAGTGATGTTCCGTACTATCGATAAAAATACCATATCGATAAATTGAGCGAATTGAATTGTATCGTGTGGGAGTACATTTCGCAATAAAGACGGTTTTAAAGTTCTATATTTGTAAATACTTACTATGAAAATATTTCGAGAAGTTTAGTGTGTTAATATTCAATTTATCGATGTTTTTAAGGACACAATATATTTTTTGACAATTTGTGTCGTTTAATTTTTCTTTGTTGTTATGTCGGGTGCCTAATCTGTTATTTAGATCGCATAAAAAAGGTAAGAAGTAATCCTCATTGACAGTAATCAAGACAAAAATTACTGGTTGGTGCAGTTTTATCACAAAAAAAACCTTTAAAACCTGCAATTAGTCAAGAGGCAATTTTTCATATTTTAAATTTAAAAGCATTAAATTGGTTGCAAAAACAGCTCAGGACTTAAAAAATTACAGAAAAACAACTGTAGCTTAGTGGATAGAGCGTTTGGGTCGTAACGGATGGCGCAGAATAGAATCCTGACGGTCGCCTAATTTTTGAATTGTCTATGACACTAAAATTAGTCATTAAATCATGACACAACAAGACGCATACCATTCACAATAACAGCGATAAATCTAGCGTTTTTCCATGGAACTTTGAATATGTTTTAATTTTTATTTTATCGATATTTTACACAAAATATATCGATATCAACTATCAAACATCTCATCCCTACTCTCGTATCGCTGAGCTCTCAAACTTAACGCATTACCTCAACTGCATGCACGTAGACTGAAACTGTGGAACTTTGGCCGTATCCTTACACCTACACGATACCTGCTTGTAATTTGACAGCCTCCGTGGGTTAGCGGTTGCACTGTCTTGGAATATGGGTGTAATAATAATTTTTAGAAGAAAAAAAAAAAACCGACTTCATGACTATACCTACATTTACAAACTGAAACTAAAAAGTAGTTTGACGCTATTGTACACCATATAAAATTGTTTACTATTACGACTGCATGACTTTGTATCCATGGTCATGAAAAAATTGACGAAAAACAACAGGGCCCGGTCACCATGGAGACACTTCTTTGTTTTTTTGAAGTTATGTTCTAGGAACAGTTCCTCCATGTTTGCTGTTCAGTTGACAGCGTCGCTAGTGGAGAACAAAGTATGAAATTCACCAAGAAATTACAGTAGTTCCAATTTTGCCCACCTTAACAGCTAAGTTGGTGGCACTGTATAATGTTAATCTTTTCTTCGACCATTATAGGTACCTAAGTCCGTACCATGTTAGAAACTTTTTACTGTTTGAAATGTTTTTTTTTTGTTATAATTCGCCCATCGGGCAGGCTAAAGCCTTTAAGGCCATACCGCCTATTCTTCTGTTTTGTTCTAGTTAAAAACTATGTAAATACTCTGTGGTGTGAACTTGGTGCTATGCTCATATTTTGGGGGGAAAATAAAAATGAAACTAATTTTTCTCAGGATTTTTTGTCTTACTTTGCACTAGTGATGAAAATTTACATGCGATTAGATAATCTTTTACACCCTCAATATCTCGTAAATATGTCGTCAAAATATCTCGTTTTTAAAAGATCGCCTATATATAGGTACATATTTTTACCTATATTAAATAATAGATACGTGATAAGTCCCGATAAACATTTAAAACATGTATCCTTAAGTAGTTACCTATTTAACAACAAAATTGCATAAATTTAGTAACGAATCCTCTTTATAAAGTTTTTCAACATCATTTTTTTAGGCCTAAAAAAATTATGTTGTTTCTAAACAAATAAATCAATTAAACACTCACTGAGTCATAAAATGAAAGCTTTCCAATAAAATTGAATCAAGCGTAACTGCAAATAACTGAAATATTTGAATGTAAAATTCGAACAATTCTGTTTTTTATTGAGAGGTTAATATTAATTATTTAGTTCCATCAGGCATCGCCGTGAGCGAGCGCGGTTGGTTAACGGAAAACAATGCCCATTCATTTTGGGACATAATTAATTGCACAACAGAAATACTGCACGGGCATCAAAATTTCATCATCCATTTTACAATATCGCAAAGCAACTCAAGCACTAAAATAAATCGAACAAATATAAAATAATCAAAATCGGATAAGCTGGTAAGAAGGGTAAAGCAAGAGCAACGTGTAGCTGGCACTTTAGCCTACTGTTTTTTTTAACCCGTCGTCATAATGCTGTCACAATCCTTTTCATAATTTGATCTCATTGATTTAAAATATACATGGACATTGATTCTATCTATAAAAAAGTATATTGAGTTTTGGCATTCGATAGTTTAGATATCTTTTAGAAATGCCGACATAATAATATTTAAATATCAATATTTATAGCAATGGATTATTTTACTGGCAACAAATGTCAAATAAATGCACAGGTTATCATAGTAATTAGTGTGGTCTACGTTTTGTTTGGACATTTTAGAAATCCATAAATCCATAATCCCGATTTCATCATCACGGAATCCATAGGGCATTAATATTCAAAGTGGGGTTTTTCAATAACTATATTTAAAATGTTCACGAGTCGGTTCATTTACACTTGTACTAATTCCCAAACTAGGTGTGCTAAACACCCGTATCTTGGTAATTAGGGCTTTGTTTATTATTCATGCCTTGGTGTGAAGTAAGTATATTTATGGTGCATTTAATATTAAAAGTGCAAATTTTGGAGAGCGATTAAATAGCATCGATTGAATTTGCGTCCGATCAAATGAAGTTCAAATTTCAAATATTGGAATCGATGAATTGTATACTGGGCCAGCGAATTGTATTTAGAATGGGCGAATGTATTTAGAATTATTTATCGGAGGTCGGTGTTCGGGGTTTATTTGCGTTTTTCATTGTGGAGTGAAACAATGGAAGATAAATGCGTTAGGTGAAGGGTTGCGCAGTTTATCAGTTCTAGATTTATCTGTTGATGTACCTACTTCTATACTAATATTATAAAGAGGTAAGATTTGATTGTTTGTTTACGTTGAATAGGCTCCGAAACTGCTGAACCGATTTGAAAAATTATTTCACTGTTGGGAAGCAACACTATCCCCGGGTAACATAGGCTATTTTTTTTATTGTGATCCTTACTAAAACTTCAATAATGTAACCCAATTGTAAAAAATAAGATTGAAAATTTTAACTTTGCGTGTTTGACAGTTCTAAGACAGGACAACGTCTGTCAGGTCAGCTAGTCTATATCTATACTAATATTATAAAGAGGAAAGATTTGATTGTTTGTTTGCATTCAATAGGCTCCGAAACTACTGAACCTATTTAGAAAATTCTTTCACTGTTCGGAAGCTCCGCTATCCCCGGCGGACCGCTAGTTATAAAGCGATTGACATTTTATGTAATCACTAGCAGCTCCCTGTGGTTTCGTTATCCCACTGTACCCGAGATCTTTCCGGGATAAAAAATAACCTATTCGTTCCATTATCATCATCATTTCAGCCATAGGATGTCCACTGCTGGACATAGGCCTCGCATCGATCTCCAAAAGGGACGGTTGGAAGCGGCCTGCATCCAGCGTTTCCCTACGGTCTCTTTTAGGTCGTCTGTCCATCTTGTGTTTCAACCTATGTGTTTATCCAGGGTAAAACTGAAATTTGTGTCTATTTAATGGAAACCAACAGCTTTTTACACTAAAAATATACAATAGAATAATTATAGAAAGCCATTACAGGATCTCACGAATATATAAATGTATATGTGCAATCATTATTATTATTATTGTGGTAATATAGTAACCGAGGTTATAAATATTATTGTATATAATATTGTAATAATATGTAACTAATATTGTTATTAATAAATAAGTTTGAGTTTGAGTTTAAATAGGTACTTACCTAATTATTGAAAATCTACATTATATGAAAATTAATCCCTATTTACCTTGGTCACGCCGTAATTTGACAATCTCTCTACCGATTTCATTCATCATTTTTAACGTTTTCTTATACTTTGTAAAAGGTTCTTACGGAGAGAAAAATTAAGATAATTGTAATTTTTTTTTTTTTTTAAGAAAACTTCACTACGATTTTAACTTTGCACGTTTGACAGTTCTAAGACAGGACACCTTCTGTCGGGTCAGATAGTGTATAGATAAAAATAATAAGGTAAATATTAATTAAAGCATTTGTGTAAGAAGGATGTATGCTGAGACCCACTGCACAGGAGGTTAGGTGGCTAGAATGTATTTATCTACTTCAGGTTCTATTATAATTGAAACGTAATTGGATAACTTGCTTTATGTGTATTTATTTTCTTTTATATTTCTTTTTTGTCTCTCGTGTCTCTTTTTTTTCAAACCCAGCTCGAATAGCTTCTAATAGAATAAAAATCGGAAATAACAAAAAAATAAGTATGTTTTTTTTTTTTTTTTTTATTTATTTATTTAAAAACCCATTGTACGTTACATTTCGAGTAAGTTGTCTTAAAACCTATGTTAGATTTATCCAGACAACTTGTTTTCAGTATAGTATTTAATATTTTTTTAATTTTTTTTAGTATATGTAAGTATGGAAGTAGTTGTAATCAATAAGATAAAAAACAATTTTTCAATACGTGAATAGTTATTTTTGAAGTTATTCAAGCATACGCAACAAACACAATGCAATACTTAAATTTTTCGTTTATTTTTACCACCATTAACTCGTCTGTTGCTGTTGCGTTAAATTAAAATTAGCAATTAAATTAAAAAGAGCCCCTGAGACACACCGAGAGCGATATTGCTCAGCCTGCATGACTACTTACCTATTCGAGTCATAAAAACTAGATACGACCTTGCACTTCAATCATCAGACTGGTGTATAATCATTAGAAATACATAATCACCAGGTAGTATGCACCTTTGAATAAATTTAGTCACGGGTGCAACGTAACAACTATAATTAATTTCTCATCACTAGAGGACAAGTCGGTCGATCCTGATATTGTATGATCTCATCGGCTGCCGCTACAGAAAAAGGCAGTAAGTGTGGTTTTACCAAACTGTCTTCTCTACATGGTATAAATTAAAGTCGCTTTCCGCGTCTGTCTGTCTGTATGGCCGCTAACTCGTCCTAAACCACGCAACAGGTTTTGATGCGGCTTTCACCATCAGTTAGATTTTTTTTTTTACGGAAGGTTTATATATATATATGTATAACTAGCGACCCGCCCCGGCTTCGCACGTCAATTACACCCGAGCGAAGCCGGGCGGGTCGCTAGTTAAAAATAAAGATAAAAAAAAACTGTCCATGAAGGAGGGTTGTGCATTTTTAGTTTATAAAATCAGGCTTTTACTTTCCACGAGTTCATCTCCAAAACTGTTTCTTTGACGAAGCTTTAGTGGTTTTTTTGGTGAAGGTAAAAAAATGGAGATGTTTGTGTTGTTTTATTCTTGTTTGTTTATTTTTATGTTGCTTTTTTTGTATGTAGGTATTATTACTTCGTATAGCCATTAGCTTTTACCGATTTTGATGTGTTATATATATATGATAGTTAGATTTTTCAAGCCTTGATTATTATAAGTCTCTGGCTACATTTTGCAGTCGGGTATTTTTATATTCTACTTATAACTGTTTTAGGTTAACGATTCAATGAGTTAGTTTTTGTAGTTGTTCGATTTTCATCCACATTTTACGTGGGAATTTTTATCACGGATAACATTTAACATGGTTATACCATGTTGTTAATTACTTCTTATTTTATTGGATAGGAAATATTTAAAGGTCACAAAACCAATTTTAACAAATTGAGGTAGATGTTAATAAGGCTTTAATTTTATCTGAATCAAATCACGAGTCACGAAGATATTACAAAAAAAACATACAGTCAAAGTGAAAAACTTCTAATTTTAAAGTAAGTTAAAAATTAATTTGCTATCATGTCTTCTTAAGTAATCATTGTAAAATCATTTAATTTCAAAGAATCTTTGCTCAAATTTATTTAGGTGATGGCTTCAAACAAATCTTTGTGACAAATAGTAGTACTTATATAATTAATAATTATGGATAAATCTATTCTTGATTCAGAAATGTTCCAGTTGGATCAAGTTAAACGTAAAAATTATATTAGCACGATTTATTTCCATTGCGTTAAATTTCAGTTCGAAATTAATCTTATAATAGCATTTTTGTTTATTAACATCGATATTAAAATAAAAATTAAACATGAATTAATAAACCATAAAATAAAGTTTGCGCTTGCATCGCATAATGACGTTAAAATTTATCGCATCACAGCGCCGTGAAGTTACAGGTTGCAGATAAGCATCTTCGGTCGCTAACGACCGGGTACCGAGAATTTATAATTTGTGACTTAGTCCGCTTTGCATCAGATGCTACGTATAATTCTAAGGCGCTATTAACATTGTCGTTTATAACAAAACTGACCCACGGCTATTGAATTTTATAGGTATCCTTATCATCATTATGGGAGTATCTTTAAACGTTAAAGCTTATTTTTAGGGTTCCGTGCCCAAAAGGAAAAGAGGAACACTTAAAAGATCACTTCGTTGTCCTTCTGCCTGTCTGTCAAAACGAAAAAAATCTGGTCCTAAAATGGTCTGGTGCTATTTGTGCGGACCTTTTTATATAAGTTACATGGCATCTGCGATACAGAAAACTCTGCGAGTGAATAAAAATATAGCATTTTAAAAAAGTGACTTCAAAGTTAGTAAAATACGCAATTTCGTTTACTTGGATGACAATTATTATGTTATTCTAGTAAACAAAAAGGCGAAAAACTCAGACAGTCAGGCGGTCAAACGCAAGCCTATTAATAGAAAGAAAAAAATACATATTTTGATTTAAAACCCAAACTACTAAACGGACTTTGATGAATTTCTATGGAAGCAACCTAAAAGTATATCCTTTCTAAGAAAAAAAAATATTTCTAAATCGGTTTATATATGGCAGAGTTCTGAGGTAACAAACATTTTAAAAAAACTAATTTAGAACTCCCTCTTTTTTTGGCGGTTAAAAATCATAACAAAGCGAAGAATATTCCATACTGTTATTTTAGTACACAATTGTTTATTACAGTCATGACGTAAAAAACTTTTTGCTGCACTTTTTAGGTTCGCTGCACGAGTTTTCCGTTAAAGCAAAAAAAATATAATTTATCGAATTCAATGGAACTAAATTAGGTTTCGATTCCGAATAATAACATGGACCTACTTTTATAGGTATACATTTCAGCAAAAAAGGGTATTTTAATCACTCAATTGATTCCATTTGGATCAGGCAAAAAGATCTGCATAGTTGCAAAAAAATTTGCACCTGGCTGAGCAAAAAATAGTGGCTTAGTCATGACTTTTCAAAGTAGGTAACTATAAATTGCACTTGTGGCTTCGTGTCCATTATACCAGTATAAATTGCATATTTTTTTTTAAGTTAATAGAGCTGATAATGTTTAAACAGATGACCCAGTTTCCCTGAATCATAGAAAGAAAGAAAGAAAATAAATTTTATTCGACCCCTTTTCAAAAACTTATATCTAAAGGATACATACATAGGATAGGTTTGGATACATAGCTAATAACACTCTCGACACCTTTCAAACAAAAAAACTAGATCGAAATCGGATCAGCCGTTTGGGAACTACGATGCCACAGACAGACTCACAGACTTCCTGCTGGCTTACTTGTTTCCTGAGAGATGTAATCTGGACTTTTTCAAGGCCAGAGTGAATAGGTATATTCTTAATCCACGTGCTTTATCTTCAACCACATCGTCGCTTACCAACAGGCGAGTACCCCAGGCCATAAAGAACCATTGCCCACTTTGAAAACCCTGAACCGACTTCAGTCCCAAATTGGAGTCGGGATAACATGGCAAAGTGGGGTTATATAAAAGGCTCTGATACCAAATGGTTTTGTGGTGTGAACCCTCAGATAATGTCAGACTTGATAGAGTGTGCAGCGTGTCCTACAACCTGCACACTAGACGACCTGAATGAAGCCACAGAGAGTGCCATTGGGGTGGTAAAATTTTGGTCTAAGAACTTAATCTGAAAACAAAACAATAATTTACGAAACATCGACTCCAAATAAGAAAAGGCGAGTCGGAGGTTAAAAGCAAACTTATTCGTGATAATAAACAGATGGACAGATGCATAGATACACAAGTACACACAAAACCATATATACAGACACACAGATACAAATATACACACATGCACATAAACATAGTCGACATAGCTGTTAAAATTTGCAAGTTGAAGTGGCAATGGGCAGGCCACATCGCTCGAAGAACCGATAACCGATGGGGAAGAAACTTCTTGAGTGGAGACCATGAACTGGAAGACGCAGCGTAGGTAGACCTCCCACTAGTTGGACCGACGACATTGCGAGAGTCGCGGGCATTCAGTGAATGCAAAAGGCAGGCTGTCGTTCAGTGTGGAGGTTAAAGGGGGAAGCTTATGTTCAGCAGCGGACGTCTTCTGGCTGAAGATGATGATGATGACGCACATAAATAAAAACAAACATACAATACATCCAAATATATTTTTACAGATAGACAAATATACAGACACACATATTCATCATAATCAGCCTTTTAACAGTCCACTGCTGGACTTTTAGCCTACACCCGAAAGGGTGATTGGGCCATAACCACCACGCTGGCCCAGTGCGGGTTGGTGGATTCACATACGCCATTAAATTCCTTCTCCGTACGTATGCAGGTTTCCTCAAGATGTTTTTCTTCACCGAAAAGCCAGTGGTATGAAAATCCGAACATAAGCTCCAAAGAGCTCATTGGTACGAGCCCGGGGTTTGAACCCGCGACCTCACGCTTTCAAGTCTAGCGGTCTCCCAAATAGGCTACCAAGGCTTACACACATAACACGTTAAACTTATAACACCCCTCTTTTTGCGTCAGAGGGTTAAAAAAGTCATATGACGTCAGTATTTTGTATGAGTAGGTATAACAGATTGTTCTCACAGCTTCCTCATTATCCGTCCTTATACGATTGCCTATCATCGCACGGTCGCCCGTCTGTCTGTCAAAGGCAGTGGTATCCTTATTCGGTAGATGATTAATTCGTTTGTATGGAAAAAAATGTTATTTCGAGAATTAAGCTCGTTTATTTTCTTATGGTTCTGTATATTTATTAACAAGCTTATATTTAGCTTTACTTTTGAAACTATGTAACCAATTTTTTCGTCGTTTAGAGGGCGAGACCTATGTTCAGCAGTGGACGTCTTCTGGCTGATGATGATGATGATACAATTTTTGGAAGTCGTTTTAATCGCCGACTCAAATAAGGTGTTAAAGTTAAACGTGTGTAGGTATCTGTGCGTCTTAGAATACTGCTCCGGTATCCTGCCTGTCGTAAAAGCCGACTAAAAGGAGGCCTTTGGGCTTGTGGATGGTCAAAATTGGGGATCTGATCTCCCATTCAGCAAGCCCAAGAAAGACAAAGGCGCGGTGTGGCCCACGCTGTTGTAAAAGTAATGAACGGAAATGCCCTGAGCATTTCCCGGGAGCGTTGCTTCAGGCAGTGTGCTAGGAGGATACCGGTGTGTTCTTATAGAGAGCCCGGTACCCTCCGTCTGGCACAGAGGTCGGCCACCGAGGGGGTTTTAGTGGGTGCAATCTCACATAACCCAGCTTCACCCCAATAAAGCTGGGTGTCTTTAGAAGATCCCCCCCCGTCAACAAAAAAAGGTATCTGTGCGTCTGTCTGTGTGGCATCGTAGCTCCCAAACGGCTTAACCGATTTCGATTTAGTTTTGTGTTTGAAAAGAGATTTGACCGGAGTTATGATTCAAGAAAATCAATCTCAGCCGTTTGAATATTATCAGTTTTTTTTATAGGGGTTAAGAAAAAATATACTTGTTTAACTATAATATTTTGTTCTATAGAAGTTTACCTGTGTAAAGAGGTTTTTAGTACTATCAAAACTGCAGTGCAAGTACCGTTCTTTATCGATCGACAAATCTGACAGTTGAAATCGACAAATTCTATAAATGCATTTTTGTATATTACACGGGAATTACTCACGTAAGATTAAAAGTAAAAGTAAATTTTATTGCATAAACTGTGTACAATGAAGATGGAACAAATGTTTTAGAGTTTCAACAGTCTGTCCTAGCGAACGTGCAATTATTTTTGTATATTGATGCATACATTAGCAGTAGGTAATACAATTTAACCTACATTCATCTATTTAACCATATTTACACAAAAAATTAGAAAATTAGAAAAACAAGGAGCAATATAATCAATTAAATATCTTAATTTCTAATCTAGTAATATATTTACATAATAAAAATAAAAAATTGAGATCAAATGTTAGTTATTATATAAAATACTAGCGACCCACCCGCCCGGCTTCGCACGGGTGTAATTTACGTGCGAAGCTGGGGCGGGTCGCTAGTTATATATATAAACCTTCCTTGAAAATGTATCTAACTGATGGTGAAAACCACATCAAAATCCGTTGCGTGGTTTAGGAGGAGTTAGCGGCCATACAGACATACAGACAGACAGACAGACGCGGAAAGCGACTTTGATTTATACTATGTAGAGATATATTTTTATTAGTTTTTGTTAAAGTTAAAAAAAAAACGAAATTATGTATATGTTAGAATATTGATAAATTCATATTTTGGTTTAGTTGTATTTTATACCTTAATTAACAAAAGAAACATGTTAATTACTACCTATATTACTCCCTACCTACCTATACCTTCCTAGCTATAGCTATAGTACTGTAGTTATTTAAACCGTTTTCTCAAAACTTATCAGAGCGGGTCTCTAAGGAATCATTAATTACCATCTCGGTCCGCAAAGCACGCGGACAAAGAATGCAACTATTAGATCAGTTTCATAAAATATGGACTGATTTTGTAAGTTGTAAGGCATTTTATCTACATACATAAATATTCTGTAGTAGACATTGTAACATACCTTGAGTCATAGACACCGGTGGCTGTATGGATGGCTGATCTGACCATTAGCGGTATTAACATTTTTCTTTAAACAAACAAAATACAAGTTTATTAACATTATATAGGTTGTTCTTTTAGACATTGAGATGGACATTTTCAAGGATATCATTGTACTTCCCTTCTTCTCTTATCTTCTCATCTTAAGGGTCCTGTATACCCTCTGCAGCTCTCTCTCTCGCACATTTTCACATTACTGAAGATATAAAATCAATGAGTGTGTATTTCCAAAAATTAACAAAATCATGTCATGGTGTCTATCGTAACATTACAAACAAAGAAATTGTCAATTTGATATATTGTAATTTGACACAGTAAAATGGTAACAAGTGATTTTTATTTCTAGTGTCATTTTATTCCGTCAAATTACAAGATATCGAAGCAAATATTTCTTTGTTTGTAATGTTACGATAGACACCATGACATGTTTTTGTTCGTTTTTGGAAATTCACACTCATTGATTTTATATCTTCAATAATGTGAAAATGTGCGAGCGAGAGAGCTGCAGAGGGTATACAGGACCCTTAAAGTCACTCTCCGCAACTGTCTGTCTGTATGGCCGCTAACTTCTCCTAAACCACGCAACGGATTTTGATGTGGTTTTCACCATCAGTTAGATAAATTTTCACGGAAGGTTTATATAATTTATATAATAAAATTAGCGACCCACCTCGCGGCTTCGCACGTAAATTACACATGAAAATTGCTTCTATAAAATGGAAGAATTCCTAAAGACAATGGCATGTCGTGTCGTTTCGTCATTCTTATGATTAGGGTTGTTGATAAATTTATAATTTTAATTAATTATCAATATTAATTTTATTCTTTTGACATATTTACACATCACACATCAGCAGCCATCAAACGTCCACTACTGGACTAAGGCCTCCCTCCCTCTTAGAGAGGGGTGTTGCCATAATCCCCACGCTTGGCAGGCGGCTTGAAGATCGCAGTACGTTCACTGTGTTCTAACAGGACACTGCTGCCCATCCTCCGGTGGTTCTGGTCGCAGTTTTAGGACATACCCGGGTACATATTTACAAATTAATGCAATTTCGTACGCCCGTACCCTTAGGGCTGTTAATGGATGAACATATAGTATTTTAAGACCTTTTATACCCAAATGCAAGCAAATAAAACTTTGACTTTGACTTTGAATCATTTGATAGCCCGTTGGTCCAGTTGGTAGTGAACCTACCTTCTGAGCTTGGGGGCGTGGGTTCGATTCCCATCAACGCATAAGCATGGCCATTTAGCGTGGTAATGCCGCCAGCATACTGGATACGCTGCCAACTAACAGTGGGCTCGAGCATTTGGATTATTTTTATACCTTCATCGATCTATGGGCAGTCTTACTGTATTTGTATAGATTAGTATTAGCTTGTATTTTGTTTAGTTAATAAAGGCAATCGCTGTATTAACTTTTGGTGTTAAGGGTCCTGTATACCCTCTGCAGCTCTCTCGCTCGCACATTTTCACATTATTGAAGATATAAAATCAATGAGTGTGAATTCCCAAAAAGTAACAAAATCATGTCATGGTGTCTATCGTAACATTACAAACAAAGAAATGTTTGCTTCGATATCTTGTAATTTGACGGAATAAAATGACACGAGAAATAAAAATCACTTGTTACCATTTTATTGTGTCAAATTAAAATATATCAAATTGACAATTTCTTTGTTTGTAATGTTACGATAGACACCATGATATGATTTTGTTACTTTTTGGAAATTCACACTCATTGATTTTATATCTTCAATAATGTGAAAATGTGCGAGCGAGAGAGCTGCAAAGGATATACAGGACCCTTAACTAAGTTTTTGCATAAGTAAGTACCTACTCTTTACTACGAATAATATTTATCAAATTTTGTACCTATTTCACATTATCAGACTCGTGTAAACGGTTGACACGGGGTTATCATATGATTGATTTGCTTATTAATTATTATTTACAACTAATATTTCGCAATTTGTATGTTTATTAGTGACCTTTGCAGCTGTTCTAATTACGTCTAGAATTTTGAGTGAGACTTTATTAGTAATAGGGCTATTAAGTGGTGTTAATAATTATTAATTGTTATTTATAATGCTGTTTATTAGATTTCGCAGCCTGCGTGGCGCATTTAGGTGTGAGGTTAACTGGAGCAAGACTGATGCAATATTTACTTGCCAGGGTCTGTATTTTTGATTTCGCACTAAAATGTCATGCGAAATGAAAGATTGTCTACTGATAAAAAGCAAATTCGTATGGCTTTACTGTTGGCCTTTTAGAAAAACTCAGAGACACACAGTGGGCATTGGAGAGAGCTATGCTCGGAGTTTCTTTGCGCGATAGAATCCGGAACGTAGATATTCGCCAAAGGACAGTCACCGACAGCTGTTAAAATTTGCAAGTTGAAGTAACAATGGGCAGGCCACATCGCTCGAAGAACCGATAACCGATGGGGAAGAAAGGTTCTGGAGTGGAGACCACGAACCGGAAGACGCAGCGTAGGTAGGCCTCCCAGTAGATGGACCGACGACATTGTGAGAGTCGCAGGCATCCAGTGGATGCAAAAGGCAGGCTTTCGTTCAGTGTGGAGGTTAAAGGGGGAGGCCTATGTTTAGCAGTGGACGTCTTCTGGCTGATGATGATGATGATGCATTTACCTTGAAAAAGACTGCCTAATGCGGTTGAAACTATAGTCGGAGTGACCGGCTTAATCTTACGTGAGTAATTCCTGTGTAATATAAATAAAATGTATTTTTGTCTCTTTCTAACAAGAGATATAGCGTAAAAAAATCATATTCTTTTCCTTATTATTCTTTCCCTTATTTCACAAAATACACATAATCTTACGTGAGTAATTCCTGTGTTATATTAATAAAATGTATTTTTGTCTCTTTCTAACAAGAGATATAGCGTAAAAAGTCTTTTATATTCTTTTCCTTATTATTCTTTCCCTTATTTCACAAAATGCACATATTATACATGCGTTGCAATGCGTACAATTCGTAGGTAAGTAGATATATGCTGCGTTTAGTCAGTTTTTAAAGTCGTGTTGATTGCCTATAACCCTATGACGTATCTATTATTACACATCACTGACTTGGAGCACATTATTTCAGAAAGGTATCTAGGCGTATATAGGTAGCTACTTAGGATCTAAAATACTGGCAAGTAAACGTTACATTCAAGAAAACAATCACCCACTATTTTAGTAAAGTAACAAAACAAAATTGCGTTATAATAATTAATTAGTTTAAATAGTAATTAAAAGTGAAACGGTGATAAGCCATGCGTGCGCGGGTGGCGGTCCAAGATGGCAGTATGCAATAATGAGACATCATTCTAACTCTTAATTTTTTACCTAATAGAAATAAATACCGGCCAAGTGCGAGCATTCGTGCACCGAGCGATATGCACCCAAAAAATGTGTTTTCATGCATTCGGTTTGGGATTTTTAGCGCGTGCTAGACTCGCACATGGCCGGTGTTTATAATTTGTTGTTTTACTTTAGAGTATATACTATAAAAATCATGCCAGGTTTATCGACTGTAGAACTACTTTGATGATTATTTTCTACTTAAGGTGGCCCAAGACGACCGTATTGGCTTTGTAATTCACGAGGTTTGATTCAATAACTAGAAACGTACATATGCCAAACAAGCAGACAGGCTGCCTGATGGTAAGCAGTCACCGTCGCCTATATACATGTAACACCAGAGGCGTCACAAATACGTTACCGACCCTTTAGGACTCAATTAACTCGCCTTTTGAAGAACCCCATGTTGTAGCTTCTCGAAAACACTGTGGAAGGTAGCTCATTCCACATTTTGCAGGTAGAAGGCAAGAAAGATGAATCGCACAGTGTGCGATTTCAACTGATCTATGATGTGTGGATGAGCTTTCAGGCGGTGGCGGCTAGTGCAATGTTAATACCGCGACGCCGGTATCAGATCAAACAGTTCTTCAGAACATGTAAATGCGATAAAAGATACAGAGAGGCCCAATGTCTCTGCGTATGCTGAGCGGCTCTAAGTGTTCAGTAAGCTTGGGATCGTCGACAATTCTGACAGCTCTACGCTGTAATGCATCAAGTGGGTCAAATGCTTTAAATGCTTTTACTGAAAAGTCGTGCTATGTCAGATACGCCAATTGAATCTCCAACTGACGAATTATTAGTTACTAGTAGGCCGCCCCTGCTTCGCACGGGCGAAGCCGGGATATATAGCCTATGTCAACCGGGGATAGTGCAGCATCCCAACAGTGAAAGAATTTTTCAAATCGGTTCAGTAGTTTCGGAGTCTATTCAATGCAAACAAACAAACAAACAAACAAATCTTTCCTCTTTATAATATTAGTATAGATCAAATATGATATTATCCCACTACTAGGCAAAGGGTACACTATTTCCCTCCATAAACAAAGCTTTTATGCTATCTTTTGCCAAATTTTAACTTAAAGATAATTTAAAAATAGAGAAACTCTAACTCCATCTCGCACAACCCCGTCCATGTTATCTGTCAACGCCAGAGTTGTAGGACGATAAATAATAAAATGCGGCGTAGTTGTAGATAAGGACGACTTAGCCTATTTATTATACGGTTGGAAACAGGACCGGCAAGTGCCCTAAAAACTAGTTGCCTAGTGGGGGCCGCTCGTGATAGCCTATTTTTTGTACCAACCTACTTAGTATGATTAGTATTCTCGTGACTGACTACGCTCGCTGTTCTGATTCGAGAGATGCTAATGTAATGATTTTGTAAATCATGTCGTGAATTTTATTGTATTGTATACACCAGGAGGCCTAGCATGGGCTGTGGATACATTGTCTTTCCACCGTTTTTATCCACGCCTAGACGTAACAAAGCTAGAATATGGATACGTTTGTCTTTTTCTCGCGGGATAAAAACGGTGGAAAGACAATTAGTCCACGGCCCGTGCTAGGCCTGCTGGGGCGGCCAACTTGATTAGACATACGATCTACTGTTTACTAACGAAACCCTGTGCGATCTAACACTTACATAATTCTTGGAATCTTAAATGAAACAGCATAGTTTGGTGTTTAGTACACGATCATGTAGTATTTTTTATTGAACAGTCTTAGGAGTTCCTTTTCATATCACATGTGAAGATTATACTGCGTAGAATAGAGAATAAATACCGTGACGGAACAGCGATTGAAAAATGATACAATATGGTGCTGTAGTATTTTTTTAATATTTTTATTTCTCAAAAAACTTAGCCTATTATTATTTACATTATCCATGACAAAATATTGTAGCTACACTTGTTACACTTTTTGTATTGATTTGTCATTTTGATTTAACTAGGTAGGTAGGTATAAGTAGTTTATGATATGAGTAGTAATACTACGTATGATTGTGTTGTACATTATCCTTAGCTACGACTTGCAAGTCTTACAAGTATATTTTTATTATATTTTTTAATTGTAGTTTAAACATTTCATAAAGTAGTTTAGTTGACCACTTTCAACACAATCGTGAATCATAACGTAGGTAGGTAATCCTACCAATAATACAGTAATATTAAGTTTTAGTTGTTAATAGCATATTTTGCGTGTAAATTTAATGCGATTGAATGTGTTACTCGGATTTTTTACTAATAAACAGCTTCGTAATAGGCTTGTGACAGATAAAGATTTACGCTACCCTCCATAGAGTCGCGATCGACCGGTTGGCCACCGCTGGTATACACATATCTAATTAATTTGTATGGAAGATAATTTAAAGATTTAAGATTTAAATATTTTTTATTGCTTAAAAAGTAACACCTTTACTGTTGGTCCCCACACTAGGACAAAGCCTGTCTCGTGGAGGCCATACTACAAATTAACAATTAAGATCCAGTATATTCGACGAAACTACGACAAGAGCTCACAAGTAATAAAAAATTATATTAACAAAACAAATAACATAACATTAAGAAATAATTTTAGGAAACTTTTCAGTATCATCATAAGATAAGGATAGAAGCCACTTTTGAACAATGCGCTTTGTCCGATCCGACTGCTCCTAGCAATAGGAAATATTCAGTTTTTGGTACAGGCGTCGGTTACCAGAGGCACACACACACACAGCGATCCCGCCGGCGGGATCGTAGACCCTCGGGATCTGTTAGAAGATCGGTTAGATTCTCTCCAAATAATCATTCAGTTGAACAAACCGCTAGGGCTCCAGGGCACACCCCTTCTGGGGGGCCTGGGCAAGTCTGATTCCCACTCCCGGCGACGGCCCAAGCCGAGGTTCATACCTTCGAGGTGCCCTTGTGCTAGTCGCCCAAAAACTTAAACCATCAAGTTACGCCGAACGCACTCTGCGTTCGCTAACTAGTCCGGTCCATCTGTAGAGGCCAAAAGGCCAACATTACAAGTCAACATCAAAAAAAAAAAATGCGCTTTGCCTGGTTAACCGAAAAATATTTGACATATTTGGTTTAACAATTTTGTTGTAAATGAATGGAATCAGAAAGTTAGGCAGTTTTTGAGCGAATTTGGTACGAACAGAGACATGGGGGGTTCTGAAAGTGCGATTTTTTAGTTTCTCGAGGTAGTCTGGAGAGATTAGGACTTTAGAGTGGTGTTTAATAAAAACACGAATGATAATTAGTTGACGGACAGCATCGTCGTAAAGTGTTTTGTGGGGTACCGGAAGGGCTTTTTGAGCATAGTTTTAAAAATATGAATCACATGGCGATAAATATCATTACCTACTTAATAGTAGTATTTTAAGTATTTTTATATAAGCTTGTTTGTTTTTACATAGTTTTAAAAGTAGTTTATTGACTAGATTGTACTTTGCGTTTCTCTGATTGGTTGGACTGAGTGTTTGTCAATTGGCAAGTTTATGTGGGTGGCAATATTCAGTCGAGGCAGTCTCGAACGAGCTTTCAAAGGAACAACAGCTCTCTGTATTAGAAGTGAAAAGTATAAAGGTGTAAAATATTTATTTTAAGAATGATTGTGTAAATATCTAAATAGCTATATGGAGAAATTAGCGGAGTTGTGCTACAGGACAAAATTCGTCTCAAATTGATCCAACAGAGAACCAAAGCAATCGGCATAGCCAAATAACTAGTAAGGTGAAGTGGCAGTAAGATAGCCACATTTCCCGAATAAGCGACATCGTACTCGTAAGCTTGCCACTTAAAAATTTAAAAACTTCCCACATACATTTGGCAGGCAGACATTTGGCACAAATTGAATGCAACTTGAAGCTCCAAATGTTACAACTTTCGAATATATCATAATGGGCGGTAATGGGCCATAATGGGCCATAATGTCGGCAGTAAGGGGATCAACAGGCGAATAAAATTTTGCGGTTGATGCAGTGTTTAGGGTTGTGATAAATTTGGCTGATAGTATGACGTTTTATGGACGCGGTGGGTAGCTTGTTTGCTGTGAGTTTTTTAACTGGAGTACATTTTATAATTTTTAGGGTTCTGTAGTACTTACAAGAATCCTTTATATTATGTTCGTTCTGTCCGTCCATCCTTTCGTCTGTGCGTCTGTCTGTTCATCAGTCTGTCCGTTTGTTCTAATTCTTTAAAACCTTCTAACATCTACAATTATTAAAGTAAATGCACGAAACTTTGCACAATAAAAATTCTATTATAGATATAATTTTTACAAGTATAAGTAAAACATAATTTTTATTTTATTTTAGTAGTGTCTCAGTTATCATGTGAAATGGGGATACATCCCCTCTTGTATTGTTGAATACGTCTTTTATTATCTGTAATAAAATCCAGATATTCTAGCTCAAACATATTGTACATAATATATTTTAACAAAATAATTATAATGTTTTCCAAGTTTGTGCCGTTTGGGGTTGAGACCTTAGGACCGTGGGGGCCGGCCGCCCATGAGATATATAGGGACTTGGCTAAACGTTTGAAGGAGGCGACATGTGACCGGAATGCTGGCGCCTACTTTGGTCAAAAAAAAAGCATTGCCATCCAACGTGGCAATGCTGCCAGCATTCTGGCCACTTTTCCCTCCACCGCGGGTCATTTAGATTAGTATTTCTAATGAATTATATATTTAAAAAAATATATTTTAATTTGTATATTTAATAATTAGGTAGTGATAGTTTTAGTTTTTAAATACTGTGTATATACTGTGTAATATTTTTCGTGTAAATAAATTCATTTCCAAGTAGTATTATATTATATTTATCTTTGACTAAACCATTAAAAGTATATGAGATGTCAGGATTATACATCTCTGATATTTTTGCAATTTTTTCTGTAACCACCAATTTCTGAATAATGAGAATGACTACAATGACCTATATGGATGCCTGCCAAGCGTGGGGATTATGGCAACACCCCTCTCTAAGAGTGAGGCCTTGTTCAGCAGTGGACATTTAATGGCTGATGATGTGTGATGTGTGACCTATACGGGTTTTGCTACGGAAAACATGGTATGGAAAAATATGGTAGGGACCATATGCATAATATCTTGACAAGCTCTTGGCCAATTCTTATTCCTAATCTTATTTTAGTCCGCATTATGAAACAATAACCAAAATAAATTTAACCTACAAGTCTAATCTAATTAAAAGTTCTAATTTTCAGAACCCTAGACTTAATTATCTTAAGTAATTTTTTTTAATACCATGTTTTTTTTTTTTTTACTGGGCAAGCGCCTTTATTAACTAAACAAAATACAAGCTAAAACTAAAACTACAAATACAGTTAGACTGCCCATGGACCGTTGAAGGTCTAAAGACAATCCAAATGCTTAAGCCCACTACCAGTTGGCAGCGTACCCAGCATGCTGGCGGCATTACCACGTTGAATGGCAATGCTTATGCGTTGAGCCAGAAACACGCCAGCATTTTGGTCACGCGTCGCATTAACCAGGCGCTCTGAAAGATTTTTGAAAAGTAATTAATATACCATCATTTATTTTTATATTTGGGTCTAGCCCGGACATTTTTTTTTTTTTTTTTTTTTATTATAGATAGGCTTGCGCTTGGCCGCCAACTCACCTGATGTTAAGCGATGATGCGGCCTACGATGGAGCACGCTTGCCTAGGAGAAACCTATTCACTCTCGACTTGAAGAGAAGATAATTTGAGAAGCATTGGTTGTGCTGAAGCTCAAAACCAAGAGACAGGCCCTGTAATTTTTTATTAAAAAGACAACAATTATTGAGTGCACGTCAAAGGAAATAATTATGATGCTATTGTATAGTATAGGATTAAAAACTCTATTGTGATGAATTTTGGTTGTTTTAAAACTATTATTTATTATTAAGCAACAATTAGTGTGGACCCACCAACCTGCACTGGGCCAGCGTGGTGGATATGGCCCAATCACCCTTTTGGGGGTAGGCTAAAAGTCCAGCAGTGGACTGTTAAAAGGCTGATTATGATGAGTGTGGTCAGTTCTTGGATGGGTAACCATGAAAGTTACATACTACTGAGCGCTACAATCTATAGTTGGCATGACACGTATCCTAATATGTGACAGAAATTAAGGCAAAGACGACCTGAATCAAGTCCATATCAAGGCCTTAGAACAGTTTCTCCGCAATATTTATTACAGCTCAAAATTTTGCGAATGTACTGAACTTTTTCCTTTTATGTTGTTACGTCGCGAGTGCAAGCGCTAAGCGTTTCGCCATATTTTAATGGCGGAATAGTTGGCCCATAAACTCGTTTGATTTATTTTATGACCACTATAAGGGGGTGGCGCTTGTGTTAGCGGAATTAAAACGGGAGGTTACGTAACTTACAAAGTATACTAGAGAAAAAGTTTTAAGAACACAATTGTTATGTAGCTTTGTTATTTTGAAGACGTCATCAGCAATAAGTAATTTATGCGATTTAAAAAACTAAAATGACAATTTATTTATACTACACGGGAATTAGTCACGTAAGATTAAGCCGGTTACTCACAAACTATTACTTACTACAAACGCAAGCCTATTATTATAAATAAAACTAAGAAATAATAATAATATAAGTTGGTGAGTGGTCGATACCGCGTACCCCGATTCCATGGGTCTAAAACACCAGAGACCCTGACCCCTGGCTTGCCTTAACTGGCCGTCTGGGGGTGGAAACCGCAAGAGCTAAGATCCTAAGCTCCAGGGTGGAAGTGTTAAAGGGCATAACGCCGTTAGTAGCTCTCAGTGAAAGTGCAGCACACCTCTCGACACCCTAAGCCACCCACGCCAATGTTGCTTCTCCGGTGCCAAAATGCGGCAGCCATTATGGGGGGCCCATTTAGTGGGTGGCAAGTCATCACCCGCCAAAATATTTTGAAATGAGGCATAATTGGCGGGTGCCCTACCTCATACCATAGACCTGTTTTCCCATCAACAAGTTGTTCACCTCAATAGCCCAGACTTTTTATATCCTATACTGTACAATAGTTTAATCCACATCACATAATTGCATTTTTATATTCAACGGGGCCTCTTGGTGTTGGCTTCGGCTCCACCAATGCCTACCAAATGTCCGGGCTAGACCCGTGTTTATATTGAAATAAAGTTTAATAATAATAATAAATATCTGGGACATTTTTGCACACACGGTCATCTGACCCCAAACTAAGCAAAGCTTGTAATATGGCTGCCAGAAACTGATATACGTACATATATATTTTTAAATACATACTTAAATAGATATTAACACCCAGACATAGAACAAACACAAATGTTCATCACACAAATGTTTGTCCTAGTTGGGAATCAAACCCACGCCCCCAAGCACAGAAGATAGGTTCACTACCAACTGAGCTACCGGGGCAGTCAAAGTCATAACAAACCTTATAAGCCAGCCAGTCAGCTATTGGTTTGTACATTTATATTCTTCTTCGAAATAAATAATTGTCAATCTGACTGTTTTATTTTTCCGGTTTTAGGTAAAGAATTTGATCCCGCTCGCACTGGGACCACGCCCTAAATGCTATCATGAACGCATTCGGAATTAATGGGTATACCTTAAAGCGTTCGAATTAGATAATGGATGTTTTCAAGAATGCAAAATTTTACGTTCGTTTAACGATGTTATGACGGCTCTAGAATTATAACCTAAAATATGACTAAATTAAAGTTTTAATGAATTTATTTTATGTTAGCGACACAGGTGATTAGCGGCTGTTGCTTTAAAAACGATTTTTACGAGGCTGTTTAGTTTAAAATGTCGTATTCAATTTGATCGTTCTACTCTTCGACCAAAATAAAATGAATGGACGGGCCCTAACCATTGAACTTGCTCAGTAAAAACGAGTCAAAACTTTGGCGCCGTCACATCTTCCTGAGACACAGGGTAGGGCTGGCGCGGCTGCCAATTCGGCAGAGCAGCACAAGCGACGCAAATATGCTAATCTCGGCAGTGGTTACATATTTGAGGCGTTTGGGGTCGAGACATTGGGCCCTTGGGGACCGAGAGCTCACCTCATTTTCAAAAATCTTTCAGAGCGCCTGGTTAATGCGACGCGTGACCAAAATGCTGGCGTGTTTCTGGCTCAACGCATAAGCATTGCCATTCAACGTGGTAATGCCGCCAGCATGCTGGGTACCCTGCCAACTGGTAGTGGGCTTGAGCATTTGGATTGTCTTTAGACCTTCAAAGGTCTATGGGCAGTCTAACTGTATTTGTAGTTTTAGTTTTAGCTTGTATTTTGTTTAGTTAATAAAGGCGCTAGCCCAGGAAAAAAAAAAGTCAAAACCGTCCGACATAAATACTTCAACACCTAATTATAAAAATGTACAGTATATTTGTTAGAAAAAATAGGTACCGGCTTTATTCGTTTATGTACACTTCGGGAAAGCATACGAAGGCATAATTTTGTCACATGTTTCGTTATCACGTAACAATAGACTAGTGTTGCACTTCCTACGACTAGAGACCGATTGAAATGAAGTGAGCGCCGGCGCTCATTTTGAAATCTTCATAAAATGCGTTATCTGGGCCCGTCCATTTATTTTATTTTGGTCGAAGGTTCTACTATATTTTTTTTTTCGTTCTAATACCTCTTTTAGCTTAGTACACCCTTTCCGCGTAATCCAGTACCATACAATACAACAAATTTTTATTGATACCACAGAAAAAATCTAGTCGGACTAATAATAACGCTAAACCGCAATCTAACTTGCGATGACGCTATCGAAGATAGAGCTCGATTCATCATCATCATCATCATCAGCCAGAAGACGTCCACTGCTGAACATAGGCCTCCCCCTTTAACCTCCACACTGAACGACATCCTGCCTTTTGCATTCACTGGATGCCAGCGACTCTCACAATGTCGTCGGTCCATCTAGTGGGAGGCCTACCTACGCTGCGTCTTCCGGTTCGTGGTCTACACTCAAGAACCTTTCTTCCCCATCGGTTATCGGTTCTTCGCCTGCCCATTGCCACTTCCACTTGAGCTTGATTGCCTAGAATAAATTGAATTTGAAATTGAAAAACCTATTGGGTAGGTACTATGGCCCCTTTTGCCTTATATGGGTACTATGGCCCCTTATGACTTAGTACACCCTTTCTGCGTGACCCGGTATAACCGCGTAAAAAATTACTTTGACAACTGACCCGATAGATAAATTTTATTGAGTTCATCGATATTTGGAATGAGCTAAAATGTTATCACACGCTTATCTGTCATACCGGGGGGATTTGCCATAATCTCCATGCTTGGCAGGCGGCTTGGAGATCGCAGAGCGTTCACCGATCCTGATACTCGAGTCAAACCCGATAATCGATGGGAAAGGAAGGTTCTTGAGTGAAGACCACGAACTGGAAGACGCAGCGTAGGTAGGCATCCCACTAGATGGAACGACGACATCGTGAGTCACGGGCATTTAGAGGATGCAGATAGCAGGCTGTCGTTCAGTGTGGGGCTCTAAGGGAGAGGCCTATTTTCTGCAGTGAACATCTTAGATAGATAGATATAAACTCTTTATTCCGTAGCCGTGAAGCCGTGGTAGCCCATTTGGGAGAACGCTAGACTCGAAAGCGTGAGGTCGCAGGTTCAAACCCCGTGCCCGTACCTATAAGCTCTTTGGAGCTTATGTACGGATTTTCATACCACCGGCTTTTCGGTGAAGGAAAACATCGTGAGGAAACCTGCATACGTACGGAGAAGAAATTCGATGACGTATGTGAATCCATCAATCCGCACTGGGCCAGCGTGGTGGATATGGCCCAATCACCCTTTCGGGGGTAGGCTTAAAGTCCAGCAGTGGACTGTTAAAAAGGCTGACTATGATGATGATGATGAAACTCTTTATTGTGTACACCAGAAATAAAAATTACTACACGATAGAAAACACTTACGAGCTAGTGCCACAAGTGGCGGTCTTATCGCTAAAAGCGATCTCTTCCAGGCAACCATTCTTCTGGTAGATGATGATAATCTTACGCTTAATTCAACTGATTCTATTACTTTGCACGACCGCTTTATTTCTGTATGAACGGGCAATTTTAATTTAGTTAAAAGTCTAATTTGGATATACAGATACCTACACTCGTACGTAGAAGGCCACTAAGGGCCCAAACCTTCCCTTAATCTGTGCACAACAGTCATTTGTATGAAACCACTGTGCGGTGGTATTAGATGACACGATACGACTCCGTGAGGCTTGGTGGGGAAATAATGAATACCATCAGGAGAGATGGTGGTCAAACGCAAGCCTATTCATCATCATCATCATCATCAACCATTCTCCACCCACTGCTGGGTATAGGTCTCCTCTTCAGCGCGCCATCTTTTCCACAAGCCTATTATTATTTATTTAAAAAAAAACTAAAATTTGAATTTGAGTTTTTGTCAATCATAAAAAGTACCTACAGCGCATTTTATAATATGACAAAATTCAAATAGGTATCCTGATGCATATATTCATGTTTTTTTTTTTTTTTTTTGTTTTTTGCGTTACATCATTTAATTCGTCAAGGAAAGTATACATAGTCGGAATCATAGGATCAAAAATAGTAAACTGATTATTACGAAGTTGATTGGTTATTTTTTTCTGGGCAAGTGCCTTTATTAACTAAACAAAATACAAGCTAAAACTAAAACTACAAATACAGTTAGACTGCCCATAGACCGTTGAAGGTCTAAAGACAATCCAAATGCTCAAGCCCACTACCAGTTGGCAGCGTACCCAGCATACTGGCGGCATTACCACGTTGAATGGCAATGCTTATGCGTTGAGCCAGAAACGGTTATTTGGTGTACGGATCTTTGTAGGGTCGTCTGAAGTAAATGCCTCCAAAAACCGCTATAAGTTAAATCTTGTCAGTCTGTCTGTCCCAGCGGACTTAGTTTGGATTTAATATAATTTTCCGCACAAACTCCTTAACCAGTGACATGGTTGCGGCAATTTATTATGTTTAGTTAGGGATTAGAGGGCCTTGATAATTTGTTGCTCGTGGTGACGGCGCCTTAGGATTAGGCCTACAAAGCGATTATGGAGAAGTAGGTCGGTAGGTTTAGTTAGTTTAGATATGGGATTTTTTTAGACTTACATTTTTTGTGTTAGTTTTGGATACAAGTTTCGTCGCTCGTTCATTTCGTGCTAAAGGGCAACGTATTTGTGATGCCTCTGGTGTTACAAATATCCATAGGCAACTGAGACTGCTTACCATCAGGCAGCCTGTCTGCTTGTTTGCCACTTGTGGCATAAAAAATATTATTAGCTTACCGTTCTGTGTGTTACATTTTTAAATATTAATTTTCATCGAAGTAAACACTCAGATATTAGAGTTGTGGACATAATATGAAACCGCAGTGCGTAGTTAGTGTACTAAGCATAGTGATAGTTAAAAACAAGATCTTTGGAACATGATTGGTATTTTTTATACTAAAACCAAATTAAATAGAGTATGATATTTTTTTATTTTTTTTTAATTCTATTTTATAGACATGTAGAAGTTCTATCCACAACCTTATCACGGTAAATATCCCGAACTCTATTTTCCAAAGATACAAAAAGAACATATTTATTTGCTATAAATATAATTCTAGTAATTCTCATTTATTGTGATCCGTGACATTTTAGTTTCCCCATTTCCATTCTATAACAAATATTCAATTTCAATCAAAATTAAATATTTTATCTTCATGTTTTGCGTTCTGCAGTCTATTTTCAGATTCCTAACAAGGCTGTTAAAGTATAAATTCTCGCTTCGGATTGGAGCAACGTTTATTAGAAGATTTATTTATCTGTCAAAGCATTGTTTACAGCGTCCGATTTTAATTCAAATTCCTGTCTTTCAGTCATTTTACACCAACAGGGAGTTATTACGTTTCTGTGCTTCATGGGAATGGTGGCAGATAATTTCTATGACAACTTTTGAAGGAAATTGAATGTGTTGCTAGTAATGTTTTCTGTAACACTTTACTAGTAGCAAAGGGATGGAAATTTAATATCAACAAAAAAAAAACTAAGGCATTCCAAAGTTCTGTAAAAATTCAACAAAAATGTATAAAGTTAGTTTTTTTTACAAAAAACGTAATGCGACAAATTTGTGCTGTAGTTTCTAGACACAGTTTGATAACTTTGGACTGTTCTGCTCCTTATAAAAGCTTATCCATGTATATTTTTCTCACAAAATCAGATACCTCGAAGGTTTCATTTCAAATGTAAGGCATGTAAAAAAGTTCTTAGATGATTATGCTTGTACCAATGTCAGAATTTTTAGGCATGAAGGCCATCTTGGAAAAACAAATTGCGTTATAACACGCTGGGCTCTACAGTAGCATTGATTAACGAATGGCACTAGCGGTCACCCATCGAAAAACTAGATCTTTATGGTGTTTCACATTGATGATTTGTTAAGATTGCCTAATTTATGCTACGTTTCGAGCGCTACTTTAAACCTCCTACAAAACACAAATATTATAACAGAAAGACACACTTTGTCTGACAAGGACATGAGATATTTCAATTTGAACGACCTCTGTGTGCTACTTTGTGTGTACGTTTACCTACTATGTTATGGCAAATAAATGATTTGATTTGAAGTTAATTTTAAGTATAAAAAAGTGTACAAAATATCTCGCAAGCTGTACTTATGTGAGAATTTTTTCATGAGTTTTTTTTTTGAGTTTTTTTTTCCTCCTTATTTCCTACTCTTTTAAGTTGCACTGTTTTTTATAGCCCCGTTGGTCCAGTTGGTAGTTAACCTGCCTTATGCGCTTGGGTTCGATTCCCACCTAGTATTAAGAATCATGTGATGAACATTTGTGTCTGTTCTATATCTGGGTGTTAATTAATATCTATTTAAATATTTATTTTGAAAAAAATTACGTATATAAATCTTTGGCAGCCATATAGCTTTGCTTAGTTTGGGGTCAGATTACCTTGTGTGCAAAAATTTCCAAAATATTTTATTTATTTATTTATTTGTACTTTATTAAGACGTGTTAAGTCCTATATCCATTATCTATCGTTCGTTCATTAAATTGGAACGGCTTAACTTATTGCTCTGACTTTATTTTATTATATATTTTATATATTATATTTTATTTTATTTCATTTTAATTATTGTGTAATTATGGTATGGGTGTCGTAGCCTGAAATAAATGAATTTGAATTTGAACTTAACGCCAACTATACTAATTATATATTATTAAAGATAAAAAATAATATTGTTTAGAAATATAATAACATACCAAAAATAAAAACAATATTTTCAAATAAATAATAAAAATCTAATTACTTGAAGCATTTGGACAAAACACCTTCCATTAATAAGCAAATACATCACAGTTGGGGTTGTTTATCCATCTACGGCTAAATGCCAATGATTATGATGACGATACAAACTGAAGGAAAGTGCAACACGTAATAGATCGGCAGGTAACGCAGAGCGGAATGCGAAAATTAACAGTTCGCGCCCTGTCGTATTTAATTAAAAATGGCCGTTTTGCCGTAGATCCGTCCACACCTTCGGATTAATTCCAGGAATCCGACCCTTAATTACGCTTTTTTATTATCATTTAAAAACGATACGGTTTTAATCAGGAGTATTTTTATGGTTAATCATAAAATTTATTGCAGAAGGGTCGTACAGGGCCCCGATTCTACTAAAGAATTTTTTTTTTTTTTTTTTTAATTGCCTCAAAATTGACAGTTTTAAATATTTTTCATACGAAAAAAATAGCACCACCTAATATTATAACTAAGGATAAAGAAACGGACAATTTTGAGGCAATAATTTAAAAAATAAATTTGAAACAATTACAATTTAAAAAGAAAGAAAAAAAACAAATTTCTTGTAGAATCGGGGCCCAGGATGAACAATTGAATGACTGAATAAATGAACTGATTATTCTATATTATAGACAATAGACAATTTTTTATTTATGGAAGAAAATAATTTTTTTTAAAGAATTAATAGAAATAAATACACACATTACAAATTGTTTTCCTCCACAAACCGGTTCCAACTCAGCATAATGCTGGTTGCGAACAACCAGCGCTGGTCTTCCGTTGGAGCCGCCGGTGACATCACCCATGGCCAACATTACACCCAACAGTACACGACAAATTGAATAATAATATAGGAACAGCAACACATAATACATAACGAACTAACATTTAATATAAACAAACCATAACATATGTATTTAACTTAATACTAATAAAGTAATTCGCACTATCTCAATAAAAAATAAATATGATACTAATTAAAAGAAGAAATTTAGACATTTACTCGGACATGAAATAAAAAACACAAAGGTAAGACCCTATTATATTAATAATACTCGGACCAAGAAGTTACTTGCTCTGACAGTTGAAATAACATAAAAGGTGAAATAAATCATTAACATTTCAATGAAATACCAATGAATATATCAATGAATATAATTTCAATGAATATATCGTGTACCGGTGTACGTTCAAAAACCTAGCGAAGGTGATCTGAATTCGTGGTTTTCATTCGGTTTTTTACAATGTTGCTGTAGCTGTCAGAGAAAAAAATGCTAGAACCGAGTTTAGCTACGGGGCTTAACAATTAATTAAAAAGTGGAGAAATGGGTTGAATTCAGTGTTCTTCTCCTATATATTATCATAATTATATTAAATAAGAAACAGTATTCTCAATAAAAGTGTTTATCGACTTTGACTAATAAGGCACAGAGCCCCAATTCATTAAAAAAAAAAACTTAAATAATAATTTGTCATTTTGAAATTTGTCACATTTGTAATTTTAATAAAACGCTAGTTGCGCGCCGCAGTTTCTTCGCGCATGGACATTCCCTTGGGAATCGTAAGTTTTTCGTAATAAAATAATAATAAATACTAGTATAGTAATATTTATCATTATTTTCTGTCAATGCTGAAACCTTTTTTTTTTCTACAAAAATAATACCATTATATTTTTTTGTTCAATTTGAATATTATATTTTATTCGTCAGTGAGATTTTTGGCGTCGCACTCATGTGCATTTGCCAGTGTCAAGTATTAAAATTATTATTAGCACGTTTGTAGTAGTGTGTAGTCAAACAAGTCAGTCACATCCCAGTCAGAGTCAAGCAAAGTAAGTCATGGTCAAATCAAAGTCATGCCCGTGTAAGTGGAGTCTTTACAAGATGCTTCTATGGAACTTCGAAATCCTAAATAATCAACCATCATTACGCATTAACACTCAAAAAAACACAATTTAAAGAAAATAATACGAGATGAAACGTTTTTTTCATTTAGATGCCAAAATCATCACAATAAATGTTCAGGCATAAATAAAAGACAAAGGTTTCCAATACTATTTTTAAAACTCGTAGACGTGCTACAAAAATATTCTATCTCACTCACATACACCCACCCGCATACCAACTACCTCACTCACATACACTCACCCTCACACCAACCACCTTACTCACATAATAACACTCGCCCTCTTTCAACCACACCTACATAATATAGGCCCCACATATATAATATAATTTTTTTTACCCCATATATATTTCTATTAATTTAATGAGTACCTTAAACTTAACTTTAAGTATCTTTTTACCTTTTCATTTGGTACTTACTCCACATAAATATCGTATGTTTTTAATCATATTCTGTAACAGTTTGTCAACAAGTTGTTTTGTATAACTGCACTCGAGCCTCAAGATACAGGCCTCGTGCTTAGTTTGAGGCTCGCCGACAATTCTATTTAGACAATAAATATATAGTGTTTGCTATTTCTGAGTAAAATTAAGGTTATGGTATATTACTTTTGGCAATAAATAAATATTCTATTCTATTCTATTCTATGCTACTGGGAGCAGTACGTTTATCTCGTTCAGTCCCATGTGGGGATGCCATATGTACTAATCTGTACCACATAGTAATTGACAGTGGAGGAGGTAGCTACCATTTACTGAAGGAGGTACAAAAAATACGTAGACAGACGGTTTTATTCTCGAAGGATGAATTCTGTTTTAAAAATACTGAATCAGTTTTGCTGATGAAACATTTGACCCAAAAGTCTAGTAAATACGACTGCTACTTTTTCTTTTAAGTTTTGGCTTCAGCCATCTTGTCTACGTGCAAATTTTTACGAGAAGTTTTGGCCACCTTGTATGTGATGAAAAAATTATGAAAACCATCATAGAGGGAAAGGCAGAAGGAAATAGAAGACCGGGAAGACCAAGAAGAGAAGAGGAGGCAAATGTCATGTAGGACAGTACAAGGGAGGTGAAAAGGCTGGCAGAAGACCAACAAGCCTGGAAGTAACTTCACCGACAAGAGCTAGGCTCCTAAAATTTATTAGCTTACTTTTAATCAAAGTCACTTTTCAATGTTTTAGGCAATACAAAACTGAACAAAGATATTATTTGATGCTTCGACTAAAATAAAATTAATGGACGGGCCCTACCCATTGAAATTGCTCAGTAAAAACGAGTCAAAACCGTCGGACATATACTTCAACACCTAATTATAAAAATTTACAGTATATTTGTTACAAAAAATAGATCCCAGTATTATTTGTGTATTTACACTTCGGGAAAGCATATGAATGCATAATTTTGTCAGGTGTTTCGTTATCACGTAGCAATAGACACGTGTTGCACTTCCTGCGGCTAGAGAGAGACTGAAACGAAATGAGAGCCGGCGCTCATTTTGTAATCTTCAAAAATGTGCTTCTACTGGGCCTGTCCATTCATTTTATTTTGGTCGAAGATTTGATGCACATATTTTTTAATCTCCAGAATACCTCTCTAATTTTCTGACATAATGTTTTGTATGTCGTTTCAATGACGTTGACATATGATATACTGACTATGTTACGTCATGTCACGACAATCTCTACATAGTATAAATTGA
The DNA here is from genome assembly GCA_932305915.1 of Agriopis marginaria. Lineage (NCBI taxonomy): Eukaryota > Metazoa > Arthropoda > Insecta > Lepidoptera > Geometridae > Agriopis > Agriopis marginaria. Next base: position 1,677,808 of record OW029932.1, read on the forward strand.
AGTCGCTTTCCGCGTCTGTCTGTCTGTCTGTATGGCCGCTAACTCCTCCTAAACCACGCAACGGATTTTGATGCGGTTTTCACCATCAGTTAGATACATTTTCAAGGAAGGTTTATATATGTAACTAGCGACCCGCCCCGGCTTCGCACGTAAATTACACCCGTGCGAAGCCGGGCGGGCGGGTCGTTAGTTATTTATAAAAAACTTAGTGATAATAGAGTTTTGGCGCCAACATTTAAAAAAACATTTCGTCTCGTTGTATTATTTTCCTAAACTTATGTATTTTCGAGTGTTAATGTGTAATCATCATAATCAGCCTTTTAACAGTCCATTGCTGGACTTTCAGTCTACCTCCGAAATGGTGATTGAGCCATATCTACCACGCTGGCCCAGTTGCGGGTTGATGGATTCACATACGCCATTGAATTCGTTTTTTGTACGTATGCAGGTTTCCTCACGATGTTTTTCCTTCGCCGAAAAGCCAGTGGCATGAAAATCCGTACATAAACTCCAAAGAGCTCATTGGTACGGGCCCGGGGTTTGAACCCGCGACCTCACGCTTTCAGGTCTAGCGGTCTCCCAAATAGGCTACCACGGCTAATGAGTAATAATGGTGGATTATTATTTACTAAGTGTTCGTGGACGTGCTCGAGTATGGGAGTGATATAACGTGGTGAGACGTGTACTTTCGTGTTGTTTCCAAAGCTCTATAAAAGTCTCCACCACTTTACTAGGGCATGACTTTGACTTGACCGTGACTTACATTGCTTGACTCTGACTGTGACTGATCTGTTTGACTAAATTTCATCAAACTTTATATACATTTAATAATTGACACTTGACTAAACAATTTGCTGAGTTTTTTAGGGTTCCTCAAAAGGAAAAAACGGAACCCCGGAACGGAACGGAACAGGATCACTTTGTTGTCCGTCTGTCAGTCTGTCAAGACCCTTTTTACCAGGAACGCGTAAAGTTATGAAGTTGAAATGTATATCAAATACTCGAAACTATGGTTTCTTTCAGCTGTAAAAAAAATCAAACTTGTAAGTCAATGCGATCAAAAGATATGATAACACCTATAGGGTACTTCCCGTTGACCTAGAATCATGAATTTAGCATAGGTTTTACAGCACTTATAAAGGGATACATCCGAAAGTTGTTAATTTAAAGTTATAATATCATATATAAAACATTGTTTTATTAAATTACAAACTTAAATTTTGTAGTTGGTATGTATGGAACCCTAGATAGTTGATTGAATCAGGCGTTACTTTGCGGAAGTCCATTTTTAATTTGTATATGTCGAATTTCTAGTGTAATTCCGCTTCTACGTCGTTTCGAGTACAATAAGGATTTTGGTTAAACTATTTTCTGTATAGATAATTGTGATTCTAATTTGAACCTAACCTGAATCAAATTAGAATCACAATTATCTATACAGAAAATAGTTTAACCAAAATCCTTATTGTACTCGAAACGACGTAGAAGCGGAATTACACTAGAAATTCGACATATACAAATTGTATGGAACCACCTTATTGTGCATTACAAAGTTAAGTTTCTCATACAAGATGAACATTTTTGTAGTTTTTTTTTTGTTTGGACTCGCGCTCTTTGTTTTCCATCCAACGGAAACCTCGGAGTACGAGTCCTACTTGTACTTGTCCGGTTTTTTTATTCATAAAATGTGTCAACCATATTTTTAGTCTAGGTACTTATTGTTGCGACATCTTTAGTAATTTTTTTAATTTATTGTTTTATAATTGTCAATCCCTGTTTCTCATACTCGGGAGTATGAGAAACAGTCGGGTAGAGATCAAAAGGCGGCGTGTTCAAAGCCATTGGAATCCACTAATTAGAACTAAACTATTGCTACTACGGCCTAATCTGTGACTATACTAATGTTCGGCATCTGGCCCGACCCGTTCTATGATAAACTCTGTTATATTCGGGGATTAGAGATGTTGAACATCTTCCGGACAATTTCGGTAGTCGGCCATTCTGGCCTTTTTGTACCACTTCAAAAACAACATAAAATATCTGATAATATATCGTGCCTAGCCTGGACATTTGAGAGCCGTAAATGGCCCTGTTAAATATTTAAATACGTTTTTTTTAATTATATATATTTTTTTATTTTTTTTCGTTTATTTCTCTTTATAATATAAAATACATTTTTAAAATCTCAGTCAAATTATTAACAACTAAACTAATAACTATTCAAATAACCCACCCCTGACCGTTCCCGGCGCAAAGGTACCCAAAATACTCGCTGCGTTACCGCGTTGGATGGTAATGGCCAACCTTTGCACCAGGAACGAGCCGGAGCGGGAGTCACCACACTTTTCCTTGAGCCTGTGCCCTATCTCCGAAATGAGCTTCTTGGCCTCAGTCCCCCAACAACCCATGGTCTCCACGGCAACGGGCACAAAATTGTAAAGCGGCTCCAACGCTGCGTACTTTTCCCTCTTTTTATCAGCGGCATATTCCGCCGCTGCTGACGGTGAGCGGACGGTGCGACTCAAGCGTATAAAATTAAAAAATATATAAAACTATTGTACAATGCCTATTGAACAATTCTGGGGTAGTTATAATATTATGGCCGTACAAAATAGTTTTACGAATAAGAAATTGGAAATGAATGCAATAATTCTAGAAGAACGTATGATTTCCGTAAGTTAGTAGGTACAATCACGAAGTGTATCTAGTAAAATATATATACATTTTATTTGTGAAACCCCTATAAGAGACATAAAATTAAGAAGTTGAGTATTTTGGCAGTGCTAATAACTAACTGCTATGTTTGAGATTTAATAAATTTTGTCAAAACATGAAAAAAAACCTACTATATTACATATTAGATTTAATTAAATAGTATCCAAAGTAGACATACCTATTATTAATTTAATTTTACTTAAATTGCTGTGCTTTACTATCATAAAAAACAACACAATTATCCGGATCCTGCAGCAACATAATACCGGTACCAAAACATAATCCTGCCGGCAATCAGGCATCAAGGTAACCGGCAAAATTATCTAAGTTCATCTCTAATAGAAACTATTGACATAATTGATGAGAATTAATAGAATGCCTTTGAGATTAATGTCAAATTGATTATTGATACCTAATAACTAATCATCTAGGTTTGATATTAAATGATCCTTGAGTATGATAATAATTTAAGGAAAAATGTAAACAAATTCAACTGCCAAATTATCTTAAAAAGTTACCACGCTCCGGCTCCGCGCATCTGCAACTGCTTCAGGTTCAGTGGTGTCTAGAACTAGTCATCTAATTAAATCTAACTTAGTTTTCAAGACAACTTACTAACACGAAAAAACCGCATTAATTGTAATAAATTTCATCATCATCATCATCATCAGCCAGAAGACGTCCACTACTGAACATAGGCCTCCCCCTTTAACCTCCACACTGAACGACAGCCTGCCTTTTGCATCCACTGGATGCCCGCGACTCTCACAATGTCGTCGGTCCATCTAGTGGGAGGCCTCCCTACGCTGCGTCTTCCGGTTCGTGGTCTCCACTCCAGAACCTTTCTTCCCCATCGGTTATCGGTTCTTCGAGCGATGTGGCCTGCCCATTGCCACTTCAACTTGCAAATTTTAACAGCTATGTCGGTGACTCTGGTTCTTTGGCGAATATCCACGTTTCGGATTTTATCGCGCAAAGAAACTCCGAGCATAGCTCTCTCCATTGCCCGCTGTGTGACTCTGAGTTTTTCCAAAAAATAAATAGTAATAAATTTACCATAAATAAACTGGTCAAGTGCAAGTCGAGCTCGCGCATTGAGGGTTCCGTACCTCCACAAAATACAAAAAAAATAAACATCACGCCCAGACGGTCACCCATCCAAGTACCGACCGCGCCCGACGTTGCTTAACTTGATGATGAACAAAAATTTATCACCGACTCGCAATTGGCTATTATTTATTTGTTGTTATATTATATTTGTTGTTGAGTGTGTACTATAATCATGCCCAGTTTGACGTTTTTACGGATTACCATTTTTACATTAGAGCTAATACAAAATTACGTTAAATAAATAGGTACGTTTGTTGTAAGGGTCCCCAAACAACAACCCTTTCGTTTTTAAGGTTGCGTACCCATAGAGTAAAAATGGGACCCTATTACTACGATGTCTGTCTGTCTGTCTGTCTGTCCGTCTGTATGTCCATCTGTCTGTCCTACATTTAAACGGCTGTATCTTTTGAAGCGTAATAGATAGCCAGTTCACCAGATGGCCAGAATAGCCAGATGCGCAAAGCACAGCACCGTGAACATAGTGGTTATGCACCTTAACAGTGTAAAAAGTAGAGATTTAAGACAATTTATTTTCTAACACTGTTTTAAACTATCACGGTTATTCACTAAAGTTAAATGATTATTTACGGGATATTTACCGTGGTAAGGTTGTGGAATGAGCTCCCGATATTTCGGCGCAGTTACATGCACCATGTTCATTTCAACCTTACCACGGTAAATATCCCGTTAATAATCATTTAACTTTAATTTATTTTCTAGCATTCTGCCAGTAAAAACTTTTCGAGTTAAAATTAAACTTATAAAATGTCTGTATTTTTAAGTATTGTTAAAATTTGGCTTTAATATACGTAGTTAATAAATTATTTGATATCGCTCATAATTTATATTGCAAACGGCTCTGATTGAAACTTGAAATTGATTACCGAAGAATTATTAATTTTACTAACCTTTTCAAAGTTTATAAGTTTGCTTTTAGAGCCAGTTTTCATTAGTAGTAGATTTGTTTAAAACAATTTTTTGCTAACAAGTTTTAGTTCGGGTTAGTCTTTGTTTCAAAGTTAGTTAACATGCAATTTTTAATAAGTACCTACCAAAGAACTTTAGAAAAGTGAAAAGAAATAGTTGAAAATTGAACATTTAAAATTAAGATTGAAAAGTGTATAACAATGTACTTTTGCAACTAGTACATCAGTAACTCATTTAAAGTCGCAATTTTCCAGAGTTTTTTTGTTTTGTTTTAAAAGTCCATCAGGCAGGTAGGATCTCCGTGGATGAGGCCAGGAGCCCAGGGACCACCATACTGGCCAAGTGCAAGTCGATGACATCGAATCTGCACTTAATTCATTTAGGTACTTAATAACTCACTGGCCACACGCAGGGCCAAGGATCAGAGGGACAGTAACGGCAAAAAAAATAGTTCAAATACCTGAGCCAATACTTTTAGCTTAAATCAAAATTTGCCTGCCTTAAATACTTTGCTTAAGTTTAAAACAATAACGGCCTTACTTAAAAACGTTACTTAAGATAAACAAATGCTCAAAGTTTCTCTGTCTCGTTTTCACGTATGACAATTTCCGTCGACCAGATATTGATAGTGCAATTACAAAAATTGCTTAATTTAAGTAACGTTTTTAAGTGAGTTTAATCAAATTTGATGATATAATATCTTAATAATTTCCAGTCTTGATCTCATTTTAAAATTATAGTCAATTTAATATAAAATCAAAAAAAAGCATGGCAATTAATTATTTATTCTTCAGTCGGCAATTTCTAAGATCTTTTAGAGCTAACAATGTTGCTACTTCTAATTCAAACGACGCCGCGATTTTTTACAGTTTAATTATCTCACAGTAACTAATTATACGTTCGTACAAATTAATTTATTTTCAAATAAAATTTAATTTATTATCATTGTTTTGAATAACTTTGTGTGTTCGGAGAATTCTTTGATAATGAACTAAAATTAAATTATTAAGAAATTTAAGACCATGTAAATACTTTTTTATTATAAATGCAAAAGTAACTCCCTCTTTTCTCGATCGTGACGACAAAAAGTGATGTTTGTCCTGTCCTGTGGGCTTACTCTTGACACTCGATTTCAATCGTAAGTTGGGATTGGGATCGAAAACATGCCATTTTGTACTCTTCAATCGCGTCAAGAGTACCAAAAGCGTCGAGTTGAGTCTATTTTAGTTAGTTCCATAAAATTCCACCATTATCGGTTCCAATCGTGCGCTAGTTTAGAATTCAAGAGTACCAAAATTGCATGTTTTCGATCCCAATCCCAAATTACGATGAAATCGAGTGTCAAGAGTAAGCCCACTGTCCTGTCCTTCTCGATATACGCCTTAATCGATTTTAATAGAACCTGTCAACGATATAACTTAGTGTGCGGGTGGGTCCCTTTAGGGTATATATAACGTCCTGGTGCATCATGACTAAATCGATGGAATGCACTTTCGCGATTTGAGCAAATATTTTAGTGTGCAGCATGAGAGCTGTCATAGAGTACTTTTATTTATTTATTTTTTAATCTTTATTATATTTTTTGAGGGGTTTTAGACAACATGTCTATGTCATCCCCATCGTATCCTGACATAACATATACTATTAGACAACATGTCTATGTCAGCCCCATCGTATCCTGACATAACATATACTATTAGACAACATGTCTATGTCAGCCCCATCGTATCCTGAAAAAACATATACTTTTAGACAACATGTCTATGTCAGCCCCATCGTATCCTGACAAAACATATACTTTTAAACAACATGTCTATGTCAGCCCCATCGTATCCTTACAAAACATATACTTTAAATCTTAGAAAAGAGGAAAATAAAAAAATATGTCGTAGAACTACGAATGCTGTGCTAGAAAATATGAAATGGATGGACCAGAATACGTGGCTAGGCGAAGTGATGACAAGTGGAAGGCAGGAAATGTGGGAAAAAACTGCCTCCGAAAGGTTTTAGCTAGATACCGATAAGCCCTTAAAAATCAATGTAGAATCAAATTCAATCAATGCGTATGGAATTTTGTAATTTTGTATGGAAATTCACTCAATTCAATTTGTTTCACCAATCCGCACTGGGCCAGCGTGGTGGATATGGCCTAATCACCCTTTCGGGGGTAGGTTAAAAGTCCAGCAGTGGACTGTTAAAAGGCTGAGTATGATGATGATGATGATGTATGGAAATTTGTAAATAATTTATCTTTAATTTGGTAACATATGGACATTGTCTGAAACAAATGATTATTATTAATGTACAAATGAAGTTTGTCGTTGAAAAGAAATGTCTCAAAATTTTGTGCTATAGGTATGGATTATGACGTAAATTTAAATTTTATCAAGATAGACTTTTAAAGTTTGACCTTTTACCATAAGATATCTATCAGGCATAAATATTTTAACTTAACAAATCTTTTTAAAATCATCCACAGTTATAGAAATTCCCCCATCTCTCCAAAAATAACACAACTAAATTAACCTGAATTTAAGCACAGATCACGCAATCCCCATTCAAAAACATTTATCCTACAAGTTTATATAAATAACACAACTTACTACAATCCTATTATACACATGTGTCGCCAGTACAATGATATTTCATCTAGTCACTGTAAACAAGTAGACATTTTTAACAACAATCTTTATAAATTCAAAAAGGACATCTTGGCCATCCTTTCTTCTGAGAGGATGCCAAATCATGCATACGTAGAGTCTGGCTAATGAAGTAGAGACTGAAAAAGCGCGGCAAATTTAAAAATATTAGCAATGAAACCCCAAATTTTTTTATGAAATGCCTGGAATTATCTCACTTGATACTTGTAAGTAATTAATTTGTAACTCAGTCAGAACACAGTAATGTTTGCATTTCATATCAATTTTGGGGTTGCAATGCGGATTTTTTTAAATTTGGCTGGCGTTTTAAGTCTCTACTTTCATTAGCCAGACTCTAAAAGCGTGATTTGACATCCTCTCGGATGTTATCAATTCGCGCTGCAGTACTTTAGCTGCAGCGTCTCAGTTTTTGCCAGTCATGCATGGGCGCATATTTTGGGATACTCCCCAGTTTGAAACTGTAATATTTGCAATAAGTTTAGAACGTTTTACCTATGGCGGGAAATTCAAATTTCAAACAGTTTTTTTGTCCTTGTAGCTAGGCCGGGTAATTATTTTGAAATGACACAGCTTTTGCGACAATAGTTGGGTGTTTTTTACATTATCATGTACAGTTATTTATTAGAAACGCACCTTATTACTCACATTTGTCAATAAACCGTTTGAAACAGCAAAAATTAGTTTGCTTAATGTTTGAATAATGTGCATTAGAGATAAATAGCTTTACATGATTTTGTAAAGAATAATAATCAATTGTCGCAAACATCATGATCGTTTACAATATACCCGGTCTAGCTACAAGGACAAGAAAACTGTTTGAAATTTGAATTCCCCGCCATTTGTGAAACGATCCACCTTAAGTTGAGATCATCCTGTTTTGTATACCTTCTAAATAAAATAAAAATAAGATACATTTCGTACTTCTCCTACTTTCGTCTACTCGTAAGGTGTTTGTAACAACCTATGACGTCATCTTCAAGACCTTCACATTGAAACTGTAAGTGGTATTTCTAGTAAAATTCAAATAAGCCAGTAACTGTCATCTGACAGCGGGACTAGTTTTACATGTGCCGCAAATGATAGCTTGTACTTGGAACTATGAATTATTTATCATTTTGTGCTCTAAGTGAGTAGTCTAAAGCGATTATTTGAAAAAATACTTAGATTTTTATGATAAACGATCTTTAAAACTATAAACTCAACATTACCAATAAAACTACAGTGTAAACTCTTTATAATGAAACTCAAAAGATTAAGCTTTTTTTTTGTTATAAAGAGTTTTCGGTATGTGGAGCGAAGAAAGAATAAACAAATTTCACTAATACACAAGTTATTTTATGACTAATAATACGATCGGTGCCATAGTGTGTTTAGTAACTGTGGTCAAAATTTATAGAGACAATGCAATCCAAGAGTAATGGTACACGTGTTCGAGGCTATTAGCAATAACAAAATCAAGATGGCTGTTCACGACGTCAAGTGACTCTCTTAAAAATTTCAGCACCTCAACACTGTATTAGGGAGTATTTTAATTTGTGTAAGAATTTAAATGTAATGTGACTATTGTAATAATTTTTGTGTACCTATGAGTCTTGTCACTTGAAATAAATGATTTATTATTATATTATTATCAAATATTTTGTCAGAGATTTTTGTAAACTGTCAACGTAAACAACTGTGAATATTTACTGACCTCTATCCGTATTTCTTCGTAAAGTTATATGATCATTTACGGGCTCAGTCCACAACCTTACCACGATAAATATCCCGTAAATAATCATATAACTTCACTGAACAACCGTGATAGTTTAAAACAGTGTATTTCATCGTTATATAAAATGGCTGTTGCGCTATAAAGAGTGTATCAACCTATAAGTTATAAGTAAACCAACCAAATTGAACAAATTTCTACTTTATTGGAAGTTTTTTATTCGAAAGAAATTATAAATAGTTTACACTGTATTTTAAAATTGGATGGCCAATTAAGTGACGTCGTCATATACAAAATGGCGCCCGTAAATTGGGGATGAAAAAATAACTTTAACTGCATCCTCAAAGTAAGGATGATGACCATTTCGGAGAGTGTGCATCAGATCTGCATGATTTAATTCCTTCCTGCCCTTATTCTATCGGACCGCCAGGGCGGGCACAAAAAATCGACATCGTTTTATGGTTGATATTCCGAGAACCCGTACGAAGCGCTATGATTCCACATTTATTGTGCGAACTGCTAGTCTGTGGAATTCGCTGCCTGAATGGGTTTTCCCCGTCAGTTACAATCTGGGTGTCTTCAAGTCGAGAGTGAATCGGTTTCTTATAAGCAAGCGTGCTCCATCGTAGACCGCATCGTCGCTTAACATCAGGCGAGATGGCGGCCAAGCGCAAGCCTATCTACTATAAAAAAAAATATGACTTTTTACGGTAATACCGCTTGTTTTATTTCAATCCACAAAAATACCGTTGTCGAGTCTTTTTTTTACTATAATTAATAGGCTTGCGTTTGACCACCATCACGCCTGATGTTAAGCGATGATACGGTCTACGTTGGAAAAGCTTGCCTAGAAGAAACCGATTCACTCGTGATTTGAAGACACCCAGATTGTAACCATCGGGGAACACCCATTCAGGCAGCGCATTCCACAGACTAGCAGTTCGAACAATAAATGTGGAATCAACCGTTTTACAAAAATAATCTTTTCCATCATCTCTTTCCATTTTGCTAGTCCAAATAAATATAGTAGAAATTTCTACCGTCTCCCATAACATGTACCAAACGAAAACCGTAGAAATACGCAAATGTACCTTTCAGGTATCACCACGGAAACAATTTCAATTACCGCGTACAAGTCGGTAATCGATTTTGGACGATTTACGAAACCGTTTGTAGTTTAATCGATTCAAAGTAGTCTGGAGGTCATTAAAGGATTATGTGGATGGGATCTTTTGAAACCCATAATTAGGTAATAAGGCTCTACGAGGGCTTGAGAGTTCCGGGATTTCAAAAGAGCAATTAAATGGCTTTCTAGATGTTTACTTGTTTTTTTAGGGTTCCATACCTCAAAAGGAAAAAACGGAACCCTTATAGATTCATTTCGTTGTCCGTCTGGCCGTCTGTCGGTCCGTCTGTCTGTCCGTCTGTCTGTCCGTCTGTCTGTCCGTCTGTCTGTCCGTCTGTCTATCCGTCTGTCTGTCCGTCTGTCTGTCCGTCTGTCAAGACCCTTTTTCTCAAGAACGCGTAAAGGTATCAACTTGAAATTTATACTAAATACTTGTGTCTACGATTTCTTTCGGCAATAAAAAAATTTTAGTTGTAAGTCAACGCAATCAAAAGTTATGAACGTTTATGTCGCATATTTTGCGATTTCACAGGGGAATAAAAACCTATAGGGTACTTCCCGTTGACCTAGAATCATGAAATTTGGCAAAAGGCAAGGTCTCATAGCACATATATAGGAATAAATCCGTAAGTTACTAATTTGAAGTTATATCATTTAAAAATAATTATTTTACTATTACAAACTTACATTTTGTAGTTGGAATGTATGGAAGAACTTTATAGTCAACTACAAAGTTGAGTTTGTGTTTCAATATTTCAACTTCAGATAGTTTTTTTTTTTTGACTCGCGCTCTGAGGTTTTCGTCCAACGGAACCCTCAGAGCACGAGTCCTACTCGTATTTGTCCGGTTTTTATTTTTTTCTGTTTGCCCGCATTTTCATTTCAAAAAGTATCATCTGGCCACACTGTTCATGCATTGCCAACTTTTTTCATTATTTGAGCCGTTTTGTTGTTTGATAACAATCTTAGACAATTAGACATGACAATGTTGGTGATTGCTGGATTTGCTTTTTTTTTCTCGATTGCAGGGTTGATCCCATAGTAAAAATTGTTCATAATAATGAGTAGAATGCTACGCCATCGCCAAAAAAGCCATCCTCATATTATAGATGCGTGGAAGTCTCGCACTGTTCGATTTGATCGATTGTTTCTGCCACGCACCTGTAAGTTGTGGAATGGCTTACCGCCTTCGGTTTTTCCTCCAACATATAACCTCAATCGCTTCAAGCGAAGAGTGAATAGAGTCCTCAAAGGTAGGCAACGCACCGCCAATGCCCCGGGTATTGTAGGTGTTCATAGGCGACGGTGACTACTTACCATCAGGTGGCCCGTCGCTTGTTTGTCTACTTTTATATATATTTTTTTATGTACGAGGTATAATTTATTATTTCAAAACTTTTTATTAAACACAATATTATTAGTCTAGAATACTATATGAATTTACATTTCAATTAAATAATATTAAACTATAAATAAAAAACTGCATTGAGGTCGCTGTCTTCGGGTAAGGTGCCCAAAAAGCTGGCGACATTACCACGTTGGATGGCCAAACTTATTATTTGGCCAAGGTAAGTACCAGCTCTTTGGTCACCTGTCACATCTACGAGGCGTCTGGACAACTCTTTAACCAAACCCCGAGCGGCCGGACCCCACGGACCCATGGTTTCAACTCCAAACGGAAGAAATATGTATCCTTCGCCGAGAGATTCATATTTCCTCCGTTTGAGGCTTTCCGCCAGTTCCGCTGCTGCACCAGCCGCTCTTGATGTGCCCTGGAGGTGAGAGGGCGCCAGCGTGTCGGCACAGCGTGTCACTTTTATATTTAAAAAAAAATGGACGGCCAAATGAAGTTATATCATAAACTACGAAACTGGGTAACCATGAGCTGTAGTATTCTGCGAAGGTCTGAAAGACCTTGGCGGAAGGACTTCAGAATGTCAAGGTCTGTGAATACGTCGTCTTTGTTGCTAAAAGCGAGACCACACTAGGATACGACTAAATAATTATATTGTAAGATTTATTTCGGCTATACCGGGTTACAAGGAAAGAGTATGCTAAGCACAAAAGGGTTCGTTATACTCATCATTATGTTTTTTTTTACTATGGGACCAACCTTGAAATCCCGAAAAAAATTGATGTTCCATACATTTGATAGCCCCGTTGACAGATGGTAGTGAATTTGAATTCTGCGCTTGGGGGCGTGGGTTCGACTCCCACCTAGGACAAGCATTTATGTGATGAACATAAAAATTTGTGGTTGTTCTATATTTGGTTTTTTTTTTCCTGGGCTAGCGCCTTTATTAACTAAACAAAATACAAGCTAAAACTAAAACTACAAATACAGTTAGACTGCCCATAGACCGTTGAAGGTCTAAAGACAATCCAAATGCTCAAGCCCACTACCAGTTGGCAGCGTACCCAGCATATTTGGTTGTTCTATTCAAGTATGTATTTAAAGATACCACAGTGCCTCAAGACGAGGGTCTTTGACCAGTGTGTGTTGCCAGTGATGACATATGGTACTGAGACGTGGTCCTTGACTGTTGGCCTTTTGGAAAACTCAGAGTCACTCAGCGGGCAATGGAGACAGCTATGCTCGGAGTTTCTTTGCGCGATAAAATCCGAAACGTGGATATTCGCCTAAGAACCAGAGTCACCGACATAGCTGTTAAAATTTGCAAGTTGAAGTGACAATGGGCAGGCCACATCGCTCGAAGAACCGATAACCGATGGGGAAGAAAGGTTCTGGAGTGGAGACCACGAACCGGAAGACGCAGCGTAGGTAGACCTCCCACTAGATGGACCGACGACATAGTGAGAGTCACTGGCATCCAGTGGATGCAAAAGGCAGGCTGTCGTTCAGTGTGGAGGTTAAAGGGGGAGGCCTATGTTCAGCAGTGGACGTCTTCTGGCTGATGATGATGTATTTAAAAATATAAAACTATGTATATCAGTCTCTGTGAGCCATATCACAACCTTTGCTTAGTTTGGGGTCAGATGACCGTGTGTGCTAAAATGTCCCAAATATATTTATATTTATTTACTACCTGAACCTTTTACAAAGTATTAGAAAACTTGAAAAAAAAAGATGAATGAAATCAGTAAAGTCGTTCTCAAATTATCGCGTCACCAAAGAAAGTAAATAGGGATATAGATTTAGGAGTGACATACTGTGTCGCTGGTTGTTTTCCATGTTTGGGTCTCTCTGTATCTTTTATCGCATTTACAACGGGGAGTGTTCTGAAGAACTATTTGATCTGATGCCGGCGTCGCGGTTTTACCATCGCACTAGCCGCCACCGCCTGAAGGCTCATCAGATCAGTGGAAATCGCACACTGTGCGTTTCACACGATCCTTCTTGCCTCATACCTGCAAAATGTGGAATGAGCTACCTTCTACGGTGTTTCCGAGAAGCTACAACATGGGGTTATTCAAAAGGCGAGTTAATCGAGTTCTTAAGGGTCGGCAACGTATTTGTGATGCCTCGGGTGTTACAAGTATCCATAGGCGACGGTGACTGCTTTCCATCAGGCAGCCCGTCTGCTTGTTTGCCACCTATGGCATAAAAAAAAATAAAAAAATTAAATAGCTGATATTTTTCAAGCGATTTTAATACGTATTCTGTGAAAATTTCAACTGGCTATATTTTTTTATTTTTTATAAACAATAAGCTTGCGTTTGAACACCACCACGCCTGATGTAAAGCGATGATGCGGTCGAAATTAAATTAAAACTTTTTTTTTTGCGTTTGAACACCATCACGCCTGATGTTAAGCGATGATGCGGTCGAAATTAAATTAAATTAAATCTATTACGGTTCGAAAGATACAGCCGTTCAAAGGTAGAACAGACAGACAGGCAGACATCGTAGGCTTAGTAATAGGGTCCCGTTTTTACCCTTTGGGTACGGAACCCTAAAAACTCTCTACTAGTATTATTATTTTATGTTACATACATAGCTAGAAAATTTCTAATGAAATGTCGGGTCGTGTCGCGCCGCGCCCTGTGCATTTTAGCATTTTGATCCCAGTGTGGTCACACCCTTACTGCGCAATTTCGATATCTTGAAGGAAACGCTTTTATTACTTCACTGTAGGTACCTACTCTTACGTTTTCACTGAGTCTCAATACAGTTGATAGTGGAGTTAGTAATCTAGTTGTTGCTTCGCCTTGTGGTTTTTGAAGGTTAGCTTTTGCCATTTATCTTGATGTTTTTATAGTCCACGTCTAAAATATAGGAAATACAAATTATATCAACCACTCCGTTTTTAAATCTAAGATATTTTATGTTGTTTTTTTTTTGTTAAAATTTTCATGAGCGTGGATTCAATGTCCTTTACTCATAATATTAAACATTTTTACATTGTCTTAATAGAGTCTAACAAGTCATAGTCACAGCCAGAGTCAAGCTAAGTAAGTCACGGTCAAGTCAAACTCATGCCCCTGTAAAGTGGTGAAGACTTTACAAGGGGCTCCAATGGAGTTTTTGAAACAACACGAAAAGACACGTTTCACCTCGTTATATCACCTCCCCACACTCGAGCACGTTTACGAGCACTTAGTGAATATTAATTCACCATTTAGTACACATTAACACCCGAAAATACACAAGTTTAGGAAAATAATCCAACGAGCCGACATGTTTTTTTCCACGTTGGCGCCAAAAAAACAGATATTTTATGTAAGCAAAGGGGTTACCAGTGCAACAAATATCTTTCATAATGGTAGTTTACAATATTTGACCAAAAAGTATTTTATAACGTTTTTCTAGTTGTAATATGAACAATTATAAAACAAAAATCGTGTTGTACTATTAAATTTATTTAAACGTAATATCTGTTCTATACAGTTATGATTTAAAAAAAACATATTTTGATAGAAAATATTTTATTAGACTGGTAGGACAGTACGGATTCTAAACATTTCTGGCCAACGTTTAATTTGCCCTCTATTTCCTCTATCTTATTAGTCAACGCCTCTATAATAACGCCATCTATTACAATCTTTTAATAATGTTTTTTTATTAATTTCTTGAACTACCAGAATATCCCCCATTGTACCGCGCGAGAGCAAAGCCGAGGAAAATACAGAGAAAAATATTGATCATAAGTGAAAAATGTTTTGAGCAACTGGCATGTCACTTTGACAGTGACTTTTCGTGACATTTCTTTGTTTACATAAAATATCTAAGATTAAAAAAAGGAGTTTAGTATAGTGCAAATGGAAACCTAATCGCTAAAAAACGATCTCTTTCAGGCAACCTTTGTATAGAATCATCGAGATACAATAGAGTCACAAACGTGCAAAAAATTTCTGAACTAAACCTCGTCGACTTTTTGGTTAGTTGTAATCGCCAACCGCGATTCGATTACAATGCCTTGCTATGTCAATGCTACGATGACATAGCAGGCAAGTGACGTTGAACACTGCAAGCGACATAATAACACAGTCAAAATTGGAGTCATTGCGAACTATATAATTGATGTCTAGGTATGTAAACGACGCTTGGATGATTTTTGACTGTTTCCACTTGAGATTGTGACTCTATAGGTGGATATCGTATCTCGATGTATGGAATGGATAAAATAGTTCCACGTATCAATTTAGCGCAAATTTACCTCAGCACACATTTTAACTTTTTTAACCTACTACAAAAGAGGAGGGGTTTCTTCTCAATTCGTTTTTTTTTTTTTTAATATTTGTTACCTCATACTTATTTAGAGTTACTAGGTAGTTACTGGTAACATTTCGTCGAATGCGTGCTGTAGTGATACGGTCGGTGGCCCAGATTGTTTGGGCCATTATTTTTTCGGCCAGAGATACGCTTTTTTCGCTTTTTATTGCAGCGCTTGCATTGTTCTGTTCGAATGATGTTAAGGTGTATACACTGTGCATTTTTATAATCAGAAGTGGGATATTTTCGTGTTAGGCTAACGTTTTGTCGTCATTTCGTCTGAAGAAAAGTGACGATGCAATCAAGGACTACACTTGCTTCAAGAAAGCTAGTATTTTGTTTCTTTTGTTCACATTTCACCACACTAGCTGCATCTCAAAGTTCTTACCCGCTTAGACATTTTCTCAGGAACCGTATTTTTTGGATAAAAAGCTTGTAATGCGGGATGTTTGCGGACGCGCATATAGACGGTTTCGCCGCAATCATGCGCAAACGCGTAGCGTTCCTGATGCGCCGCGTGCGGGACAGCTCCAACAGCTACCTGCAGCTGCTCGCCTGGCGGATGGACTTGGACTGCCCAATAATGCAGCACTGGACCAGAGTTCATGTTGAGCATTCCGGGTCTAAGCCGAAATATAGATTAAGATAAATTATTGGTATTTGACTTTTTAATTTTATTTGATTTTGATTTTTGTTGTGTGTATTTAATATTATTTTAATTTTTGACATCTACTATATAAAAACAAGCCGGGTTTTCCTTCCTGACGCTATAACTCCAGAACGCACGAACCTATTTCCACGGTTTTGCATTCGAAATGTTCGTGGAGGTCTAGGGAAGGTTTAAACGGTGAGTAAACGGCTGGACCGATTTGGATGAAATTTTGTGTTCCTGGAGCGGGTCGTAGTAGCGAGGCCGAAGGCCGAGCTCTACGCGTACGAAGTAGCGGGTATCAGCTAGTTTTGTATAAATATTGAATTATGTTTTCTGAAATAAATTGATTAAATTGAATTGAATTATAATGTCATTTTCCAGACCTCCGACTAGTTTACTGTAGTTTGCGTACCCAAAGATACTGGGCTTTAACAGATCGTCGATGTGCAGCAAGAAGAGCGTTGCAGATATCACCAACCCCTGGGACCCCTGCTGGATACTAGCAGTACCGGCGTTAGGGTAGGGCCAGGGGCTTTACGGACAACTGCTATTGCGGCACCTAATCCGCTCAGTTGGAAAATCACGCAACCGCAAACCGTATCTGGGCGCGATAAGGTTCACGTTCGCTGGTACAGGCCCCTGGTTGGGCGACCGCACAGGGCGCCAGATAAAAAGGGGCGCCGCAGGTATATAAAAATCTATAGATCTATTCTATCAAATCTATTCATTTCCTTTTTTTTTTTGTTTGAATGGCAGACGGGGGAGGGGGAGCTGTAGAAGTCTCGCCCAGGGTGCTGGTAGTACTAAAACCGGCACTGTATCATACTAGCATTAATTGCCATATAAAACTGATAATTATTCTTCCACTACTGGATAATATAGGTCACCTCTTCAGCACGCCATGTTTTCAGGTTCTGGGCTTAGGTCTCGTCAAATGCGTTCATGTCGTTCGTTCAACATGTTGAAGGTTTTCCCAGTGGTTGCTCGCTTTTACACCGTTCTGCAAAACCTTTAATGCACCGTCCATCTTCCATTCTCACAAAGGAGAAGAAGCTTTTTAAATTAAACAATAGCTTTGGAAAATCACCTCAAAGACGCTTGACTTGCAGTGTGGCAAGAACAGCACAGTCCACCTCCAAATTACATTGTCCATGCCGAAGAGCTCCCAGGGCATAAAGAACCATGGCTCACTTGGAAAACCCTAAACCGACTTCGGTCCAAAGTGGGCCGAAGTCGGGATAATATGGCAAAGTGGGTTATATAAAGGGCTCTGATACCGAATGTCTTTGTGGTTTGTGACAAAAAATAATAATAAGCTTTAGTTAAGATTAGTTTAAATTTAAATGTATTTTTACCATTACTATTGTATTTTTTTGCCACAAATAAATGATGTCTTTGTCTATGTCTATGAACCCTCAGACAATGACACACTTGATGGAGTGTGTAGCGTGTCCTACAACTTTCACACTATAGACGAACTGAATGAAGCCACGGAGAGAGCCATTGGGGTGGCAAAATTCTGGTCTATAACATAATTTAAAACCAAAATTATAATTTACTAATGATTGTCAAATTAAAAAAACCAAGTGCTTCACTTGTACTTTTACTTGTGGAAAATTAATTGTAAATGTAAAGTGTGGCCATAGCTTTACCCAAAACTAAAGATTTACAAAAATGTGCACGGTTCGACGCGTGGCCACACCGGCAGAACGGCTGCCTCCACCGCATCTCATGCTACCATTCAATGGCAACCAGCGGGTACACTCAGGCACACAATTCTCAGCTTATAATATACTAGCGACCCGCCCGCTCGGCTACGCACGGGTGTAATTTACGTGCGGAGCCGGGGCGGGTCGCTAGTTATATATATATATAAACCTTCCTTGAAAATGTATCTAACTGATGGTGAAAACCGCATCAAAATCCGTTGCGTGGTTTAGGAGGAGTTAGCGGCCATAAAGACATACAGACAGACAGACAGACGCGGAAAGCGACTTCAATTTATACTATGTAGAGAAGATATTCGATGCACAAGTATTATTCAAACACCGTAAAGGTTGAGTTCCGTGCATCGCAGTCAATCACAGCCGCGTGCGTTTAAATACGCTTACAGACGATGCGTAGTATAAGTAACAAGTAGAAGTAGCAAGTGCCTACTACGCATTGTATGCAACGGTTTGCTAGCCTCTTCAATGCCCCCGCCAATTTCGCGAAATACCGTAAAGTGTCCCTCCGCGGCATTTTTTGCGCGCAGCGGCGCCGGGCGGTGTTGCCGCCTCTCAAAATGTACTTAGTGTGTGAAGCGCGTCTCAAAATGTGGCTCCTTTCAGCCCAGAGTGGGATTCATACCTTACCCGAAATAATCACGAGAAAAAGAGAATAACGTATAGTTTGACAGTGCGTCGCGATTATTGCTTGGGTACCCCCGATACCCATGGTGCGAATTTCGCTTTTTTTTAATGGATACTCAGGATACCCTAGGACATCGGAGCGGCAGTGATACTTGGTACTTCAAGCTGGTACTTGACGCCAAGTGAAGCTTCGTTTGTCCGCCCTGCTCGCGCAACGGCCACTGCGCATCGTTTATCTCGTTCGAACGTACGCACTCGCACGCGAGTTGTGGCGTCACCGCGCGAGTGGCTACTTATCGTTTGAACGCCAACTTCTACTTATTACTTGTACTACGCATCGTCTGCAAGCGCCTTTACGCGTGCTTCTGACGTGTGTAGCTGATGCGATAATACTTGCCACGCGCGGCCGGTGAGATCGTCTGTCGCAGATCTCGGATGCGGCACCACACATTGTCATAGTGCGAGTCATGATCAAAGAAAACAAGGTCTTCTACTCTGGCAGTTGTCGCAGAATTACGTCACTGTCCAGTAGCCACTTTATCCAATCAGCTGTTACGTGGTGCATCGTCATTTCTCTCGAACCTGTAGTAAATTGACATCATGACATCATTACAGGACGCCCACGTGGACATTTTTTCTCGGATTGCTATACATGGCGGAGTATATTATTATACCATGGTGCGAGTATTGTCTCATAAGACGCGGCTGCGATCGGCCGCGATGCATGGAAGTCTAAACCATAAGAGTGGTAATCAAAGAGTGGAAATCGAATTTATAAGAATCGAAGACCGGTAATTGTCCATCAAAATGTGTTTTTTATTCGATTGTAAGCTTGCTTTTCACCACCATTTCGCCGCGAAGGTCTACGATAGAATACGCTTGCTAAATACATTTGTTATATAAAATAAACTGATTGGCTTGGTTAAACACACTTCAATTAAAGCTACTACAGTGAAGACGAAGAAAGAAAAAACTAGGTATTACAAATTATTGCAAATATTTTTATATTTTTCGCAGTGACTGTACAACAAAAAATTTGGGCAGAATCACTGTAGCATATCTAAACGATAGCTATGCAAATACGTAACTGGAAACCTGATTGATATGGACATTCGCCGAATTTTATACGTAATTAATTCTTATTTATAGCAACCCCACAGTTTATGCACCTTAAAAAGTTTTAAGTGCTCTTTAATAGTGTTTTTTGTTGCAACATTTTAGAGGTAACAGGTTTAAATTGTGCGTATATATTGTTAAAAATATGTGTAAGTATATGTTGAACAGAAATATGTAGTTATGCGATAAACTGATGAATGCAGGTAAGGCAGTGGGGTGGAATAGAAAAAACAAACGAGCGAGCTATCAAAACATCAAAAAATCTAAAAGTACATACTCATCATTATCATTTCAGCCTTAGGACGTCCATTGCTGGACATAGGCCTCCTCATCGATCTCCGCGTTTCCCTGCTGTCTCTTTTAAGTTGTCTATCCATCTTGTAGGTGAGCCTACGCTGCGCTTACCGGTCCATGGTCTCCATTTCGGCCCCATAGGCCATCTGTTCTGCGTGATATGGAGAGGGCTATGCACGGGGTTTCTTTACGAGATCGAATCAGAAATGAGAAGATCCGTAGACGGATGAAAGTTACCGACATAGCCCACCGGATTAGCAAGTAGTAGTGGCAATGGGCAAGCCATATCGCTCGAAGAACCCCTAACCGATGGGGAAGAAAGGTTCTTGAGTGGAGACCACGAATCGGAAGACGCAGTGTAGGTAGGCCTCCCACTAGATGGACCGACGACATTGTGAGAGTCGCAGGCATCCAGTGGATGCAAAAAGCAGGCTGTCGTTCAGTGTGGAGTGTAAAGGGTGATGATGATGATGATGATGTGTGATTGTTTCTTAGCTGTAAAAGTTATAATAAAATGCAATACTCGATCTAAAAATATATTGTTTGATGTGCATTTCCGTGGTCTCCGGGGTCCGTTCCCTTTGTCAACTTATACAATTTGCAAAATATTGCTAGTATCAAATCAAATCAAATTCATTTATTTCAGGCTACGACACCCATACCATAATTACACAATTGAACAATAATGAAAATGAAATATAACAAAACTAATGACTCTACAAACAACATGACGTTTCATGAATATCGGATCAACGAGACGCAATTTATCATTGAACAAATATATATATACAAATCCACATATAAACACCGACTTGTCCCATTAGAACTTGGATTTTGGTCTTGTTTTTCAAGATCAAGTGAGGGTAGAAGAATATAACACCCGCTCTTCTCGCCGGACTCACCCGCAGTGTTCAGTCAGCTCGTGACCACGGCCATTGTAGCAAATAACAATACGTGGTCGAAACGTCGAGAAAAACGTAACTATTTAAGGGTCCTGTATACCCTCTGCAGCTCTCTCGCTCGCACATTTTCACATTATTGAAGATATAAAATCAATGAGTGTGAATTTCCAAAAAGTAACAAAATCATGTCATGGTGTCTATCGTAACATTACAAACAAAGAAATGTTTGCTTCGATATCTTGTAATTTGACGGAATAAAATGACACGAGAAATAAAAATCACTTGTTGCCATTTTACTGTGTCAAATTAAAATATATCAAATTGACAATTTCTTTGTTTGTAATGTTACGATAGACACCATGACATGATTTTGTTACTTTTTGGAAATTCACACTCATTGATTTTATATCTTCAATAATGTGAAAATGTGCGAGCGAGAGAGCTGCAGAGTGTATACAGGCCCCTTAACCTGAATAAAATAATACGCGATAAATCCCAATAAACAATTAAAACACGTGATCAAATCACGTAAGTTTAAAAGTTACTTGTTCCATAAGAATCTAAGACCTCTTGGCTCAGTCAATTAGATTAGATACATTTTTATCCCGTAAAATAGGACAAACGGGAAAATTACAGGGAATACACAGCTATACCCACAGAAAAGAAAAAAATAATTGTTTAAATTAGAACGGCTGTCAAGGCATTTTTGTAAGATTTTTTTTGTAGCCAGTTGCACCCATATTAACGAAACGTCAGTTATTTGCCAGCTGTGATGCGGACAAGGAACTTTGAGACGTAACCCAAAAAAGTAAGGTCCAAGTTCTTTGGATGCGGAGTTCGATGCGTTGACATACATGAGAATGTTCAAGCAAGATTCTGTCATAATACCTGGCGACAGATTTTCCTTCTCATTTCCGTTCTATTTACTTCTCTTTTCTGTGGCTATACCGACTTATATAATAATAATAAGCCTTTATTTCTGAATGTTATATTACAAATTTTCTTAATTAAAACATAAATAAATAAACTTAAATGAGGTCTCTCAATTCAGAGTGCCTATCGGCAAAGGCCTCCTCTAGCTCTCTCCAGTGAATTCTTTCAGAAGTTGCTCGTTTCCAGTATGGGCCCGCTGTCAACCTAATTTCATCTTCCCATCTTTTGACCGGCCTTCCCTTACTTCTTTTGCCATCTATTGGGTACCAATTCGTTACGATTTTGCTCCATTTTTCGTACTTGCTGCGAATCATATGTCCCGTCCAACGCCATTTTTGTTTATCTATCTTAGTTAGTCTATATAAGTCGTGGTAGCCCATTTGGGAGACCGATATACCTGAAAGCGTGAGGTCGCGGGTTCAAACCCCGGGCCCGTACCAATGAGCTCTTTGGAGCTTATGTACGGATTTTCATACCACTGGCTTTTCGGTGAAGGAAAACATCGTGAGGAAACCTGCATACGTACGGAGAAGGAATTCAATGGCGTATGTGAATCCACCAATCCGCACTGGGCCAGCGTGGTGGATATGGCCTAATCACCCCCTTTCAGGGGTAGGCTAAAAGTCCAGTAGTGGACTGTTAAAAGGCTGACTATGATGATGATGATGATCTTAGTTAGTATGTCTGTGAGTTTCGTTTTATTTCGGATAATTTCGTTGTTAATCCGACTTATATTTACAAGTAAATAGTTTCTTCGCCATACAAACTCCAATACGATACTGCATTCAGAGTAATTCGAGCAGACTGCAGACTAGAACACTTCGCAAGTCCGGGGTCTGCTAGACGTATGTCTATTAGATGTATACGTCTATTAGACGTATCTCTGAGTAATTAGTTAATCTAGACGGCACTGTCCGCAGTATCAGTATTCCGTCTAGAAACTTCCACCACGTTAAACAGGTACTCAGTGGTATATAGAGGGAGCACATAGGTAGGGCAACTTAAGCTTTTATACGTAGGTCCTAAGGACATACCGTTTTTGCATAATTATTACATTACTAGCGACCCGCCCGCCCGGCTTCGCACGGGTGTAATTTACGTGCGAAGCCGGGGCTGGTCGCTAGTTATATTTATAAATCTTCCGTGAAAATGTATCTAACTTGTAACGTTCCATGATCGTTACCTACTTTCAAATTCATGGCAAATGGCACATACGCTAGAAGCCAAACTTAATGAATAAAAAAGGTCACTACTATGACATAAACATTGTTGACAGAATGAAGGTGATTGACGTAATGTCAGTCAGTTTCATTTTCTTAACCACAAAAACATTGTCTAAACCCACGAAAATTATAAGCTGCATTTTAGAAAGATTCGGGTATGTAAATATCATATTCTTTCTAGAAGGAATATGCTATTTATAGGACCCGAAATCTAAAACTGGGTCATTCGTGCAGTAGCAATTCAGTGAAAAAGTCGCTCAGAACTTAACCTTTAAACTTACAATTAAAATCCATAGCCAGTACTCTAAATCAGGTAAGTTTCCAGAGATAATGCTATTAAAATGTGTTAATTGTGAAATCTGTCTCGACAAATAATGATTATCATTATATGTCAATTAAATTTAATATTCAGCCGTCTTTGGTTGTAAAATTAGTGCAAGTGCGTTTTATATCCGTAAAATCTACGGATATGAACGCGCGCCGTACTTACATTCTAATATAATTGTGTTCTAAGCTCTTAAAGCATTCTGTAATCTTGGATCCCTCCGATCAAAAACTGTGTTTTAACGCCGGTACCACGTCATGTGAGATATGGGCGCCTGGTCCGATCTGCCGTTATCTTCGGGATCTCACACGACGTGGCCGAGCGGCTTCAGTACTGATCCTCATGCGTAGTTTCTTCGACGCATTTCAGGCTCCTACCCTCTACACCGATTCTCCGACCACGTACGAGTTCTACCACGCTGTCGTGACGCGCTGGCCACACTCCGGCCACGCCCAACATCAGAACCCTTCTACCACGTCGGCCGTACTCCGGCCACACACAAACATCAGAAACTACTACGCGCTGACCGCACTCCGGTCACGCCATGAAAAAGTTCACGAAGCCGTCTCGTCGCTACGCTGCCCTGCTGACATCCTACGTGTCACGAGCCGCGTCGAGCCACGCGGCGATCGGCGCCCCAGCTCTTCAAGCTAAGTCTCTAAACAAGGGACCAACACGTTTTTTATCGCCATCACCTTCCGAGTTCACACGACCCTCAGTCTCCTGTAAATTCATTCTTGCTTAGTTAAATCTTAACTTATACTATCATAAACTCTTTCCTTTGAAACTCCTACCCACTGCTAGGTAGAACTTCACCAAGCTTCACTTGGTGAACGTTTCAAACTGATGGTGAAAACCGCATCAAAATCTGTTGCGTGGTTTAGGAGGAATTAGCGGTCATACAGACAGACAGACGCGGAAAGCGACTTTAATTTATACTATGTAGAGATTATAAAAACGAATTCACGGAAAGTTTCATAACGGGAAAAATCTGCAAATTTTCAATCTTTTAGTTGTTATTGGTGTATTATCTTAAAATTTAATTGGGGCTACTCTTATGATTATTCTATTTAATAAATAGAACAGAATAAAATTGTTTCACAATCGGCGAAGAAGTTATAAACCCCAAACCTAAACAAAAAACAAGGAAACCGGAATTTATTGCTGTCTATCGGTAAAACTTACAGCAGTTTTCTTCAGTCACCAAGTAGTCTTACTGTTTATTGTTACACTGGATCAATAGACCATTAAGAACACAGAGCGCTGAAGCGCTGTATTCACCAAGTTGCCCGTCTAGTCCTGCCGTTGTGCGGTGCTGCATGCGGGTGAATTCAATACATGTTTACTCAGTCTTAAATATTTTAACTATCTACGTAATTTTTAAACGGATTTTCCTTGAGTAGGCAAACATACTTATCTAATAGAACTTAACTTATCGCAGCGTAGGGAGGCCTCCCACTAGATGGACCGACGACATTGTGAGAGTCGCGGGCACCCAGTGGATGCAAAAGGCAGGCTGTCGTTCAGTGTGGAGGTTAAAGGGGGAGGCCTATGTTCAGCAGTGGACGTCTTCTGGCTGATGATGATGATGATGATGATGACTTGTCTGTCTGTTCTTAAACTGGATCATCAGAACATTAAAACCATAGAGCGTTGCCAATCACCAAGTTGCTCGTCTTGTCCTGTCATCCTGCAGTGTTGTAAGTTACAGAGCCTCTTATACCAAATTTGACGGTTTTAAATCAATTTTTTTCAGTTAAATTACAATATTTGAGCTGAAAAAAAATACATGTCACAGATACATCTGTGTTAGAGTCTGTGATTTGGTTCAAAACACGATAGAATAAACTTTCCTCGATCAAAAAAAAATCTGAAACAAAGTCGATTCAGTTTATTTTTTTCGTTTTATGCTCTAATGAAAGCTCGTAACAACCTGGAAATTGCATGTACTGAAAGGCAATTGTATTCAACACTTTTTGGTTTGGATAGAATTTTGATAGTGAATAGTTTAGTTTTTTTGTGAATTTAAAACCTTAAAAAGGTCCCGAGAATTTGCGCGCGCCGCGTTCAGTGCCGCGCCAGGCGTCATCGAGGTCGGACCTATGTTCGTTTTTGTCGTTGCACCCCCCCCCCCGCGGGCGTCCTGACTCTAGCGCGGTAATAAACATCGTCGCTATAACTTGGCGGGGGCTGAGGGAGCGTTTTGTTGCCTACGCGACTCGGATAGCCGGCCGTTAAATATTTTAACTGTCTCTAAGTAAGTATATAATATTGTCTCCCATACGTATTTTCTTACTTAGTAGGCCAACTTACTTGTCTATTCTTACACTGGATCATCAGAACGTTAAGAACACAACTGTTCTTAATGTGTGCATTAGAGCGCTCAGATGATTTACCAAGTTTCTCGTCTTGTCTTTAACCGTCACGTGGAGCTGCGGGTGAATTCAACGCCTTTTGGATTTATATTTTTTTTTTATGTCATAGGTGATAAACAAGCCGACGGGCTGCCTGGTGATAAGCAGTCACCGTTGCTTATGGATACTTCTAACATCAGAGGCATCACAAATACGTCGCCGATCCTTTAGAACTCGATTAACTCGCCTTTTGAAGAACCCCATGTTGTAGCTTCTCGGAAACTCCGTAGAAGGTAGCTCTTCCACATTTTGCATGTATGAGGCAAGAAGGATCGTGTGAATTGCCCAGTGTGCGATTTCCACTGATCTATAATGTGTGGATGGGCCTTCAAGCGGTGGCGGCTAGTGCAATGGTAAAACCACGACGCCTGCATCAGATCAAACAGTTCTTCAGAACACTCTCACTCACACGTTGTAAATGCGATAAAAGATACAGAGAGAGCCAACGTCTCTGCGCATGCTGAGCGGCTCTAAGTGTTCAGTAAGCTTGGGATCGTCGACAATTCTGACAGCTCTACGCTGTAATGCATCAAGTGGGTCAAGCTGATATTTAGGTGCTTCGTTCCAAAGATGGAAACAGTACTCCATGTGAGGTCGGAATTGCGCTTTGTAGAGCAAGTCCGACCAAGCAAGTCCCTTATATCCTTAACCCATTTAAAGTATTTTGCGCACCGTCCAGCGGTGCTTCCGGTGAACTCAATGCCTTTTATATTTAGCTTTTAAACAATCATTACTCATATAAAGTTTATATGAATCTATTATAGAAAGTTGACTTACTGTCCATTCCTGCACTGGTTCATCAGAAAATTAAGAACACAGTGCGCTGTAGCGCTGCTTTCACAAAGTTGCCCGTCTTGTCCTGCGGTGCTGCGGGCGAATTCAATGCCTTTTGACGGCCATTTCAATAGCCTTTATAAATACAGTGATGAGATCGGTTTGTTAAATAGTTGTTGTGTGTATATCTACACTGTTTAAATAAGTAGTTTAACTTTCCTAGTCTAATATTAACTATACTAGTTTATATCTATACTAATATTATAAAGAGGAAAGATTTGATTGTTTGTTTGTTTGTTTGTTTGTTTGTTTGTTTGTTTGCATTGAATAGGCTCCGAAACTACTGAACCGATTTGAAAAATTATTTCACTGACGGGAAGCTACACTATCCCCGGGTGACATAGGCTATAATCTATACCCGGGCGGACCGCTAGTAGGTAAATAAAGTTTACTAAACTGTTTCAAAATTCTGTGAGAAGCAAAAATTAACAATTGAACATCGTGAAATTTGCTATTTTACGATGCGGGCCGTCTGTTTAATTGCCAATCCGGGATTCAGGTAATTTTTAGGGTTCTTTATCCAAAGGGTGACCACAGGACCCTATTCCTAAGCCTATGCCATATGTATGTCAGTTCATCTGTCTTACCTTTTACCTGATATATCTTAAGAAGCTGTATATGATAAAGGTATGGAACAAACAACGGTTTGCGCAAACACTGTTACATTTTAATATACCCAGCCAAGCTACAAGGACAAACAAACTGTTTGAAATTTGAATTTCTCGCCATAGGTGAAACGTACCACCTTAATTACTTTTTTAAAGGTGAATGCGCAAAGGTGATGTTTGAATTCACAGACAAAATATTATTGACATTTACAGATGACAATGTTTTGTACGGCAACCAAAACAGCGCTGTGCGGAAAATCACACGAACGTGAACCTTAACAGGCCGATATACAGTTTGCGGTCGCGCAACTTTTCGCATCACTTAAGGGTCCTGTGTACCCTCTGCAGCTCTCTCGCTCGCACATTTTCACATTATTGAAGATATAAAATCAATGAGTGTGAATTTCCAAAAAGTAACAAAATCATGTCTTGGTGTCTATCGTAACATTACAAACAAAGAAATTGTCAATTTGATATATTTTAATTTGACACGGTAAAATGGTAACAAGTGATTTATATTTCTCGTGTCATTTTATTCCGTCAAATTACAAGATATCAAAGCAAACATTTCTTTGTTTGTAATGTTACGATAGACACCATGACATATTTTGTTACTTTTTGGAAATTCACACTCATTGATTTTATATCTTCAATAATGTGAAAATGTGCGAGCGAGAGAGCTGCAGAGGGTATGTAGGACCCTTAAACAGAATCGCTTAAAAACAGATAGCCGTAAGACCCTTCTGTAATCTGTTCATTTTGCAAGCAATGGCAATTAAAAAAAATGGTCGTTAGCTAAAGTTTTATGGTAGTTACTACAGGATGTAAGCATTTAATACGGGGTGTAAGGGGAACACTCTCGAAGCCAAAAAAGAGGTAATTGTACTTATAATTATGAACCACTTGGGACCAACCCTGAAATAGAGGAAAAAAATCAGCTGTTCCATACATTTTGTCGAGTGTCAATGACCGTTTTCTATAGAACAGCTGATATTTTTTATCGCGATTTCAGGGTTGCTCCCATAGTAAAAGTTGTTCATAATTATGAGTACAATTACCTTCTTTTGGCTTCGAGAGTGTTCCCCTTACACCCCGTATTAAATGCTTCATGATAGTTTAAATAAACTAACTAAAACAGACATCACCAAATAAATTTACGGTGTGTTTTCACGTCACAGATTTAAAAAAAATCGTATTGCGCGCGCACTGGAGTGTGTGCACAGATAAATAATACTCCAGATAACATCTGCGGATCTCATTACACGGTACGGCTCCGTGGCGAGAAAAATGATTTATCTACTAATTTCATTTGTGTTAATACATTGTAAAAACCATAACATAAAAAAAATACAGGGTTACTTACTGGTAATCAGTTAGCATCCTTATCATTTATCTTCATAAAATTATTCATTCTTTAGTTACTCCCGAGTACTCTGTACTCTATACTCCGAGTTACTTTCTCAGATAAACTTTAATATTAAGTATAGCGCACGTAGATCTAGTAAAACTAATCTTTTTGCTTTACAGCAGTGCAAGTACCGTTCTTTATCGATCGTCAAATTCGTTAAAATGCCATAGAATCGATCATAGCTAGCAGCTGTAACACAGGTCTTCCTAGAACAGCTGCTTACGAGACACCTACAGAGAGGTACTTATTTATAAATGTTAATTTTAGACTTGTTAAAAATGTTAGGTTAAAAAATGTATAATTATAAATATTGGAATAAATAAATGAATTGAAAAAAAAAATGAATTGAATTGAATTGATCAAATGGCATTTTATCGAATTTGACGATCACAACTGTCAAATTTTACCATCGATAAAAAACGGTACTTGCACTGCTGACTTATAAAAATAATATTTCATTTTACAACCCACTAGTAAGGATGGCTCGTCAGTATAACGACATTATAAATAATAATATAGAAATTGACATTTTTATTTCAAAAATTTCACATTATATTAGGTCAGTAAAAGATATTCTCTATACCAAGTCCGTGAGATCAGACACAACCACTGGGTTGAGTCTGGCTGCTCCAAACACATCCGATGCATAGCATACTCGTGCAGAGTGCGCACACCCGCGACACTTGTAGCGGTAGTGTGCGCTCTGCAGGTTTTTTTTTTTTTTTTTAATATTGACTTGTAATGTTGGCCTTTTGGCCTCTACAGATGGACCGGACTAGTTAGCGAACGCAGAGTGCGTTCGGCATAACTTGATGGTTTAAGTTTTTGGGCGACTAGCACAAGGGTACCTCGAAGGTACGAACCTCGGCTTGGGCCGTCGTCGGGGGTGGGAATCAGACTTGCCCAGGCACCCCAGAAGACACTCTGCAGGTTTATGCACAGATTGTATATACCTCATTCATGTCTGCTCATTTTGTTTACACATATTTTTAAGTTACAATCCAGATCTGGACCGATAATAGATGTAATGTTTTGTAAGATTGTAATTTGTCTTGTGTATATAATAAATAAATAAAAAATTAAATAAGGGCGGCATTAGTACATCAAAACAAACAACTTTTGATCTATTACAACTGACTATGTAGGTACTTTTGATGTTTAATTTTGACTTTGACTTTCAAAACTGTGCTTGTTTTTGTACCTGATTAAAATAAAGATACTGAACTGAACTTTTCAAAAATTGCAATAAAAATGCCGTTAATACATTTACTCCTGTCAAAATTTATGAAACGGCAGTATTTTTTTACAAATTTTTATTATTCGTAGAACAAAAGTTGTTAATTGTTTTGAAGCCGCCCTTACAAAGATGGTAAATGATTACCACAATCTGGGTGTCTGCAAGTCGAGAGTGAATGGGTTTCTTCTAGGCAAGCGTGTTCCATCGTAGGCAGCTAAGGCGAGTTGGCGGCCAAGCGCAAGCTGATTTATAATTATAAAAAAAGGTTTTATTAGATTTTACAGACAAAAATATACGTTTTCAGATTGCTATGTGTGGGTTTCTGTTAATAAGCTCATAGTCCCCTAAAAAATTTTTTCTCGAAATTTGGTTGCTAAGCAACGATTTATTGATAATGAAAAAATTATTCCTAAATACCATTGATGTAAGTAAATAGGGGGAAGATACGGGACAAACTTCTTGAAGTGGACCGCACAATATAGGCTCCGGGGCACAATCCACTTCAGTCACAATCGAACTGGCGTTTTGATAGCACGTGAATTACTTGACAAAATATTGTGAAATAAAGCTGCAAAAATTACTTCCTGCGTTTCACAAGGTGCACCAACAGTTCGAAGACAAAAAACAAGTTTCACGGCATTACTTTTCACTCGTAAATACTTAAAAATAATTAACAAAATTTTCTTTAAGTTTCACTTATATGGTCTAGTGTAGTGTCTAATGGAGCGGTGAAGTTGACATTTACAGTGTAGACGTCAAAGTCGCCGCTGATTCGAGCCGAAACAGAGCCATATTTATTGGGTAGAATGTTTGGATGTCACGCGTCTTCCCCCTTTTTAAAACAGTCATTGCTAAATACTGATATATATTTCTAAGTGAAAATCCACTCAATGTTTGAGAAATCTACTACAATAGGCAGTTACTGAGCATTTACGGACTCGCGAATGGTATTCTTCGGCTACGCTTTGGACCATACTTTCTGTCGGCATTATTAGCGTCTGTAATGTGAAGGGGCCTTATACGATAAAATACACCAATCTTTTCACACCACCTTCTCGACAATGTCCAATTACATATCATGCAACCTGAACGTAAAGTAAAGCATTATCTCTTAAGGGATATAAAGTTGTATGAATCTCTCCAGGGAATAAATTGATTTGAATTTGGAACGTGAAATTCGCGTAGTAACTCGTGGTATGTAAAAAAATGCCCATATGGCATTGTAAAGAGGTTTGTTCGAAAATCGAACTGGCCACTATACACAGAACTCAATAAAGAAAGGAAAAATGTGCGTTTACGAAGAATGTGAAACAAAAAACGGTGTTTGGTGCTATCATTTGGCTTTTTATTGTCTCGCAGAAGGTGTGAAAAGTAGAGTATGCTCCTCTGGAATAAAGCCTGTCTTCGTCTTGGGCAGCTTGAACCCCTCGCTTCACTCAGGACTCTTATAACTCTAGAGTCCCTCGTTACGCTCAGGATTCAATATGCCACCCACGACGCAAGACACTGCTTTATTCCCCTAGTGCATAATCTACTACAATCTACTATTTTACATAAAAAACTCAGAACTGACACATTTAGTACAACCATAGACCAATAAACAAATAGACGCGCACCGCACCGATAAACATCCTATAAAAGGCAGGCAGTCACGTATTTCCATACCGAGTTTAATCGTAGATTGCATATAAATAGCTTATAAGCGTGGAAAATGTGTTTTTTCCTCCCCCTTGGCACGGTGCCACGGTATCGGAGATTAGTAATAATTGACAGCGCATCATAAGATTTGCATTAATAAAATGTACAACGAGCTACGAAATAAGTATTATTCGCTTGATAAAAATACAATTACTACAAATACAAACATGGGGTTCATCAAAAGGCGAGTTAATCGAGTTTTTAAGGGTCGGCAACGTATTTGTGATGCCTCGGGTGTTACAAGTATCCATAGGCGACGGTGACTGCTTTCCATCAGGCAGCCCGTCTGCTTGTTTGCCACCTATGGCATAAAAAAAATAATAATAAGTATTGCTTACTTATTAGAAGAGCTAAAAGCTTTTCAAATCAAATCTTGATTAGATTTGATTTGAAAGGCTTTTTATATTAAATAATAACTTA
The DNA here is from genome assembly GCA_932305915.1 of Agriopis marginaria. Classification (NCBI taxonomy): domain Eukaryota; kingdom Metazoa; phylum Arthropoda; class Insecta; order Lepidoptera; family Geometridae; genus Agriopis; species Agriopis marginaria. Next base: position 1,710,146 of record OW029932.1, read on the forward strand.
AAAAAACAATAATTTATTTCAAGTTCCTTCATACTCATACTCTTTATTCGTAACACGAGTTACATGTCATGGTGTAATTACCTAATTGCAATAACAATTTATCAACAACTAGCGACCCGCCCGCCCGGCTTCGCACGGCTGTAATTTACGTGCGAAGCCGGGGCGGGTCGCTAGTTATATATATAAACCTTCCTTGAAAATGTATCTAACTGATGGTGAAAACCGCATCAAAATCCGTTGCGTGGTTCAGGAGGAGTTAGCGGCCATACAGACATACAGACAGACAGACAGACGCGGAAAGAAACTTCAATTTATACTATGTAGAGATAATAATAATTATACATCACACTGTCAATAGTAAATAATACAGAAACATCAAATTATTAATAATTACAAATTATGGTCAATAAAAGACTCAAAAATAATGTAATAATATTAATATAAAAAAGTATTATTAATTAATTGCTGCATTACTCTACAGCAGGGGTTCCCAAACTTATTTTGTCTACTGCCCACTTTGAGAATAAATTATTTTTAGCGCCCCCATTTTTTCACCTACTTAAAAACCACTATAACTGCAAATTAAATTAAACAATTATTGTGAGCTATATTAGCGGTGATGTTCACAAGTTGTAGTTGAGAGTCGAGAGCTCATGCAGTCGGTGTCTAAGAGGCCTCCTAGCTAAATGAAATTACAAATCACCTCCCAAGCGTCTACACAACGCCCCCATTTTTTTTCTGGGTCTCTTACCGCCCCCCTTTAGGCCTGCAGCGCGTTATCGCCCACTTTGGGAAACGCTGCGCTACAGTATGCAAATATTCACCCACCCTATAAAATGTTTGCTCAATAGGCCATTTCTTCGATCGAAACTTCTGTTATAACCTTAATATGTGTAACGGTCAAAAGAAACGGGGTTTTTAAATAAGGATCCAACCATGAAATCGCGAAAAATAAACATCAGCTGTTCCATAGAAAACGGTTATTAACACTTGACAAAATGTATGGAATAGCTGACCTTTTTGTCTCGAAAAATTCTTTTTTTTTTTTTTAAATAAATTAATAATATTCGTGACATTTTTTCACACACGGTCATCTGACCCCACACTAAGCAAAGCTTGTGATATGGCTGCCAGACACTGATATACATACATATATAGTTTTAAATACATACTTAAATATATATTAACAACCAGATAATAGGACAAAAACAAATGTTCATCACATAAACGGGCTATAACGAACCCTTTTCGGTTTAGCATACCCTTTCCTTAAAAACCTGCATTTGTGTAAGTTAACTCACTTTGACCCGTACTAGGTACCTGACATGAAAGAAAGATGAAGAAATAAACACACTGCAGAAATTTCATTTCTCTCATGGGATGTGGCAATATTGTAGTTTATCAAGTTTTTTTTTTAGTTTTGGCGCCAAGGTGGAAAAAAACATGTCGTCTTGTTGGATTATTTTTATAAACTTGTGTATTTTCGAGTGTTAATGTATACTAATGGTGAATTATTATTCATTATGTGCTCGTAAATATGCTCGAGTGTGGGCAAGTGATATAACGAGGTGAAACGTGTCTTTTCGTGTTGTTTCCAAAACTCCATAGGAGCCTCTTGTAAAGTCTCCACCACCTTACAGGGGCATGAGTTTGACTTGACCGTGACATACTTAGCTTGACTCTGACTGTAACTATGACTTGTTTGACGCTTTTAATACTATGTAAACATGATTAATATTACGAATAAAGGACATTGAATCCACGGTCAAGAAAATAAAATTAAAAAAAAAAACAAGTTTGTTTTTTCGGCTCTATGACGCCGTATCCATTATTTCGTAGTGAACCTATCAAGCGCGTGCCATGTATGCAAAAGTGATGGTTTCCCCGCAAACCGCAGGCTTCCCTTATCGCCCATTGTCTGTCTGTCTGTCCGTCTGTCACGCCAAGGTCTGCGGTCTGCAGCCGATAGGGAATCGATAGGCTTTCGCGGAACCGCTCATTTGCTGGCATCAGTTCTTATAGTTTGCAGAAACGTTTTAGGATAATGTTTGTATCGACATGTAGCCTATTTTTTAACCGACTTCCAAAATGAGGAGGTTACCATTTCAATTGTATGTTTTTTTTTTTATGTTTGTTACGCGATTACTCCGCCAATTTAGCATTGTTTTTGATGATTCTTTTTTTGGTTGGTAGGTCATATCTCATAGGTGGTCCCATAATGCCATTGCCACTTGAACTATGTCGGTGACTCTGGTTCTTTGGCAAATATCCACGTTCCGGATTTTCAATAGCGTATTTCCCAGTAAACATGTAATATTTACTTGGACATTTATTCCGATATTGATTCAGTTAAAGCATTGTAAGCCTGCTGCATGTCAGCGAATTTCAATATTGTTTATTTACATTCTGCTTTGTCATGCAGTTGTAAAGGCAATATGAAATATTGCCTGCAATAAAGCATTTTTAATATGTATAATGTCGAATTTCTAGTGTAATTCCGCTACTACGTCGTTTCGAGTACAATAAGGATTTTAGGTTAAACTATTTTCTCTACAGATATTTGTGTTACGAATAGCAGTTTATATGGTTTCTCCACAAGTATATTTTCACTGATTTACTACACAGCACTTATCCTTCAGCCTTTCGGCTTCCAATCCACAGCTCGACTGTCCTGACGGCCACTGAACGGCCCAATATATACTTCCCTCTCTACTTAAATTAGCCCCTCCTACTGTAATTGTCAACAACCAATGACAAGTGACACTGATTTAGACTTTGACACCTATAAATATTCATGGACGTCAGAGCCCTGATTCTGTAACTACAAATACGCACGTAACGCGCCGTGTTAAGTTTACCTCTAAAAGTTGATCTTTAGTCCTAGGGAATAGAGTCCAAATTTTAAGAGGTTAACGTGGCGCGTTACGTGCGTGTTAAAGTTACGGAATCACGGCCCAGCACGTCCATGTAAATATTGATATATACATGACATATTTACAACTATTGACAAGAATCACCACATTTGAAAGCATTTTTGTATATCCCCTTAAATCATCATCATTATCAGCCTACCACGTCCCAACTGCTGGAACATAGGCCTTCTTTTAGACAGAGAAAGGCATGGGACCTAATCATCCCTACTGACTCAGTGCATGTTGGTCAATATTGTCTTTGAACTTTTGGAGGTTCTTGGACGTACTGGTTTCCTCGCGATGTTTTTGAGCGATAGCATCACAATTGCACATGAAATATCCATAGAAAAAAGTCATTCACACTCGACAATTTTAATGTATAGAACAGCTGAATTTTGTTCGCTATTTCAGTATAAATCCCATAGTAAATTTGTTTACAATGATAAGTATGTCATGATTTCTAACTTATTTCAATTGTTTCTTTGTGATTTCTTGGTTTTAAACTATTTGGTATCTAGTTTGACTAACAGTCCTTTTATTTAAAATGGCGGTTGGAAACGTGTTGACTCGGGGGTCTCGGCAATAGTGCAAATAGTGGAGGTAGGAAGAAGATAATGCGGTAGGATGTTGGAAAGAGGGACTTTAGTCTGGCTTGAGCGCTGATAGCGAAAGCATATTGGTCTGAAAACTGTAATAAGTAGGAATAAAGAATATGAATAAAGTTATATAAAAGTGAGAACTGTATTATGATTTATCACAGGTATAACAGACCCCTTTCAGCGTAGTACACCCTTTACGTGTAACCCTGTAGAGTTGAATGAGGGAGCCACAACGCCTTGCCATAAAAAACCGTACCCGATTAGAAGCCGTGGTAGCCCATTTGGGAGATCGCTAGACTTAAAAGCGTGAAGTTGCGGGTCCAATGAGCAATGAGCTCTTCGGAGTTATGTACGGATTTTAATACCACTGGCTTTTCAGTGAAGGAAAACATCATGAGGAAACCTGCATAATAAAATAATAAATATTCGGGACATTTTTGCACACACGGTCATCTAACCCCAAACTAAGCAAAGCTTGTGATATGGCTGCCAGAGACTGATATACATACATATATAGGTTTAAATACATACTTAAATAGATATTAACACCCAGATATAGAACAAACACAAATGTTAATCACACAAATGTTTGTCCTAGGTGGGAATCGAACCCACGCCCCTAAGCTCAGAAGGCAGGTTCACTACCAACTGGACCAACGGGCTATCTAAATACGTACGTGCATACGTACGGAGAAGGATTTCAATGGCGTATGTGAATCCACCAACCCGCAACTGGGCCAGCGTGGTGGATATGGCCCAATCACCCTTTCGGGGGTAGGCTAAAATCCAGCAGTGGACTATTAAAAGGCTGATTATGATGATGATGACGCTATTAGAAGCGGTAGCTATAGGTTTTTCTTAATACACACACGGATGATTTGAAGCGTTAGATTTTTACGAGAGCTCCACTCGCGGGTGTTATCGCTGAGAAGGCTTTGATGGCACGTAAACTGGACGCAGATGTCACCACTAGTGGGTTTGACTAGAATTGGGGAATGGGTTCTTCATAAGGCGAGTCTTGGAGATCCTTTTGGAGATCGGTAGAGGGTCGGCAACGTAGTTGTGATGCCTCTGGTGTTACAAGTATCCATAGGCGACTGTGACTGCTTACCGTTAGCTCGTCTGCTTGTTTGCTACTTATGGCATGAAATTAAAAATAAATAGTAACAAAAACTGCGAGTTAAAATGACAAGCTAGGCATTATAATATAGATGGCTAAAGGGTTGAGATACTTAGCTATTTCTTCTAAAATTATAAAGCTGTATTTTTCAACTTCGAACTGATGTAAAATTTAAAATATATTTATTTCACATGTCGTGTATTTGTATACTGTATGTATATGTATGTTTTACATTACTTCCTTTAGCAAAGTGCAAGTGCAAGGTTTTCAATTTCGTCTTTATGTACGTAAGGTCAGTTTACATTTTGTAATCAAGAGTTTTGATTTTAAATTTAATAATTAAACCAGTTTTTTTTACGTTGATAAGTTCGCCTTTGACCACCAACTCGCTTGTTAGTAAGCGACGATGTGGTTGTTTATTGATTTCTTAGGTTTTCACATTTAACATTGAAATTAAACACTTTTAACTGATTTTATCGTGTGTATTTGCGTGATTTTTTTTGTGTGTATTGTTTAATGTTTATTTTCTATCGTTATTTTCCTGTAATTTTTAATTTCGTTGCTTAATGCACTCCTGCACATTCCACTCCTGTGATATTATTATATACAATTACAAATATAATAAAAAACAAAGTAAAACTATACAAAACTTAATAATATTAGGTATCTACTTATTATTAACTAGCAACGCACCCCAGCTTCGCACGGGTGTAAGTCTTATTTTTTTACACCTTGGGTTAGATTATTGGAGTTCCCTATTTTTTTAAAATACAATATAACCAATGTCACCAGGGGATAATGTAGCTTCCCAACAGTGAAAGAATTTTTCAAATCGGTTGAGTAGTTTCGGAGCCTATTCAATGCAAACAAACAAACAATCAAATCTTACCTCTTTATAATATTAATAATATAGTATAGACAAATATAATATTATGTTTTATATTGTCAAGTAAAGCGTATTATTTTATGAGTAATTTCTAGTCGTATTTTTTCATTCGAGAAAAATTTAAACAACACTAGCCAATTTCCTGCGTCCCCACTACAGTATTGTAAAGGCAGACATAATTCCTATATTACTCTGGTAGTTTTATAACTCAGCCGTCGAATGGTAGGTATTCGTCAAATATTTACGCCATATGAGAAAAAAGGACAGGAGTGGAGCTGGGCAGGACACGTTGCCAGGCGCAGTGATGACAGGTGGAGTAAGGTTTTAACAGAGTGGTGGCCGAGGCAAGGTAGGCGGAGCGTTGGTCGTCCAGCTGCAAGATGGGTCGACGATATTATTACTATCGCGGGTCGAACCTGGACTAGATTAGCACAGGACCGAGGCAGATGGCATAGCAAGAGAGAGGCCTATACCCAGCAGTGGGATAAGGAAGGCTGTGGATGATGATGATGATGATGAGAAAAAAGTTTGATGTTATCAAAATCAATTTGCTAACATCATTTCCTTTTTCGCCTTTCTTTAAGGCGCACTAGATGGACCGACGACATAGTGAGAGTCGCTGGCATCCAGTGAATGCAAAAGGCAGGCTGTCGTTCAGTGTGGAGGTTAAAGGGGGAGGCCTATGTTCAGCAGTGGACGTCTTCTGGCTGATGATGATGATGATGATTTCCTTTTTATGCTATACGTGGCATACAAGCTAACGAGCCGCCTGACTGTAAGCGATCACAGTTTCCTATAGACACCTGTAACAGTGGCATTACAGATGTTGCCAATATCAACAGCCCTTTTATTTACATTTTAAAATGATTATAGCTGAGTAAGTAGCTGGGTACGAGCTATGGAGAGATCTAATCAGAAATGAGGAGTCCGTAGACGAACGAAAGTCACTGATATAGCCCACCGGATTAGCAAGTTGAAGAGGCAGTGGGCATGGGCAGGGTATCTTATGTATCTTTCGAACCGTAATAGATAGCCAGTTTGAATTTTCACAGAATATGTAATGTTACGGTGGATTAGATAGATAGATAGAAACTCTTTATTGTGTACACCAGAAATAAAAATTACAACACGATAGAAAACACTTACGAGCTAGTGCCACAAGTGGCGGCCTTATCGCTAAAAGCGATCTCTTCCAGGCAACCATTGGATGGAAAGAATTTACGTAACAGAATCGACGGGGGATGCTAAAACACTTTTAATGATACCATTAAATAAATACTACTAAATGATACATAGTATAATAAATATTAATAAATAAATAAATATTATATAAATATTATCCATACATACATAAACACACATAATACAGACGCGATAACTAACTACCGATACAGCGGATTAACTGAGAAATAAAAAAATAAAAACAAACGGTATGGTAAAGGGTGGGGGTAGGTGTTCTCATACAACAAATGTATTTTTTTACGTATTTTTATACTACTCTAAGGTAAAAACAGTAATACGTACATGCGTCAAATTAGGCATGATTATAGTAGGTACACACTCTAAAACTCTAAAGTATAACAACAAATAATAAATAATGACTTCATCAAAACCCGCGTGAGGATAAATAATGGCCAAGTGCGAGTCGGTGACAAATTTCTGTTCAATACCAAGTTATAACTGATACTTTCGATATTGAATTTTGTTGTGGTACGGAACCCAGAGTGTGCGAGCCCGACTCGCGCTTGGCCAATTTATTTTCATCAAATTTCGCATTTTTAATATTAGTATAAAATAGAAAATTTGATTCGGAGGTTCATAAAAAATGTCCATAAAAATAATTATCATCAGAATCAGAATCAGAATAGTCTTTATTGTAAAAACTGGTACATTATATGGTGTTATAATTATTTTAGTAGTATCACAGTTTACCCATATCGGGCATACAATGTTTTGTTTGTTTCTTACAAATAAATACAACTTTTTATTTATTTATAATATTACAGAGATAAGACCTGATCATCAAATTCCATACCAAAAAACTACACATCGGCCTGTTAACTTGTAATGAATAGAAGTGAAACTAATCAGTGGCGCCACAAACTATGCCCACAGTCGTAAACTCCCACATTCGAATATATTCCATAGATGTCGTTTAGCACACGTGTATGGACTCACCTTAAGGCGAGTGGCCTTAGTCCAGTCAGGGCCAACACTCAGTATGTTGCACTTTGGCTGTGTGCTTAGTGATAAGTTATAGCTATCGACTTTGTTTACAAGCTATTAAAAGATTTATTATCTACACATTCCATCTTCTCCAGTTATGATCCTCAAATCGGGTCGTCGTGATATTTTATGTGAATATCACGACGATCCGACTCAAGTTCATCATCATCATCATCAGCCAGAAGACGTCCACTGCTGAACATAGGCCTCCCCCTTTAACCTCCACACTGAACGACAGCCTGCCTTTTGCATCCACTGGATGCCAGCGACTCTCACTATGTCGTCGGTACATCTAGTGGGAGGCCTACCTACGCTGCGTGTTCCATTTAACAATATTTAGTCATATTCTTATGTCTTTCGTGACACGCAAACAAGATGTTTAGCGTCTCTGGCAGCCATATCGCAAGCTTTGCTTAGTTTGGGGTTAGAAGACCGTGTGTGCAAAAATGTGGGTCTGAATATTTATTTATTTATTTTATAGTTGGTGTAACTGCTTGAGTAATTCCCGTGTCATATATAAATCTATACTAATATTATAAAGAGGAAAGATTTGATTGTTTGTTTGTTTGCATTGAATAATTCCCGTGTCATATATAAATCTATACTAATATTATAAAGAGGAAAGATTTGTTTGTTTGCTCCGAAACTACTGAACCGATTTGAAAAATTCTTTCACTGTTGGGATGCTGCACTATCCCCGGTTGACATAGGCTATATATCCCGGCTTCGCCCGTGCGAAGCAGGGGCGGCCTACTAGTAATATAAAATTAAATATTAATATGAGAGTCGCGGGCATCCAGTGGATGCAAAAGGCAGGCTGTCGTTCAGTGTGGAGGTTAAAGGGGGAGGCCTATGTTCAGCAGTGGACGTCTTCTGGCGTATGATGATGATGATAAAATATTAATAAAATAAATTTTTAAGAGCTCGAAAATATAATGGTATTGCGAAATCAACAGGCACTCGAACATTATACAGGCATTCGTATTATAGGAGCTGTTTAAATCTACAGAGGAAAATTCAATGAAATTTTTGTGGGACCACCTCGAGAGTTTCCTAGAATCACGTGGGTAAATTAGTTCACAAATGGCGGATTTATCGGTGTATATGAATATACATTCAAAATAATTATGACTCTTTATTTCATAAAATTCTCGGTTATGACCCGGTCATTTGTTAGGCATTGGTGGAGTCGAAACCAACACCAAGAAGCCCTGTTGAATACAAATACAATTACTATGGAATGTGTATAAAATGGAATATAAAACTATTGTACAGTATAGGGTAAAAAAAAAACAGGGCTATTGAGGTGAACAATTTGTGGGTAGTTGAACTGATCTATGGGATGAGAAACGGCACCTTTATACTTATCTTGTCTCATCTCAAAATATATTTAGGCAGGTGATGACTTGCCACCCACTAAATGGGTCCCCCATAGAGGCTGCCGCATAATTATTATTATTATTTAAAAGAGAGACCGAATTAAAAACCTCGGTCGGTCGGTTAAAACATTTTGTTCCTTTAATGTTTCTGTCTCTTATGTTAATAAAACTTTTTAAAACTATTTTTTTTACATAATTATGCTGAGATATACACACATGGATCAATATTGCTGAATATTTAGATTCTATACATATTTAGACATTTCTAGGCATGGAACTTTATATCCATTTAAAAAAAAACTTAGCACGAAGCTATGAATCACAGATCTACTATCTGTGCTATGAATAATTAATGCTGTGACACAAGATGTCTGTAGATTAAATTCACAGGTAGCACAAAAAAGATTTGTTTTTAAATTAGAACGGCTTTCAAGGCATTTTTGTAATATCTGTAATGTAGCCAGTTGCACCCATATAAACGAAACGTCAGTCATTCGAAATCAGTTAACAACTGTGATGCGAACAAAGAACTTTGACACCTAACTCAAAAAGGTCAGGACCAAGTTTTTTGGATGCGGATTTCGACGCGTTGACATAAATAAGAATGTTCAATCAAGGTTTTATTATTGAAACTGACGTGGTTTTCACACATTTTATTTATATTACACGGGAATTACATACGTAAGATAAAGCCGGTTACTCCGACTATCCACCTTGAAAAAGGCCGTCTAACGCGGTTGAAACTATAGTCGGAGTAACCGGCTTTATCTTACGTGAGTGATTCCCGTGTAATATAAATAAAATGTTCAATCAAGGTTCTGTCATAATGCCTGGCGATAGATTTGCCTTCTGATTTCCGTTCTATTTACTTCTCTTTTCTGTGGTAGATGGTTACTTTTAAAGCCGAAATACACTTATGAACGAACGACACTAAAATATTCAAATTTGATGCTCGGAGTTTTAATAAAATCAAGTGCCAAAGCTTTTCGCAGATCAGTTGAATCCGCTCCCGCTCCGCTTGTCGCTTCGCTCACTACCCCGGCCTTATCCACGCGATAATTTTGGCCGGCGAGTGAAGGTGAAAACTGTGTATTTATTTGCGACTCATGCGACGCCTGCGTAGGTTAGCACTCTTCCTGTTTCATCGGTGTGTTTGTTTGTGTCGTAAAACTGATTTGCATGCAGATTTGCATGACATGCGATTATTCATGCGGTTATTGAAGTGCGAATTTAATGGAAGTTCAAGGGTTTTTCGTTTCGATGACGTTTATTTATGACTAGCGGTCCGCCCCTGCTTCGCACGGATATAGATTATATCCTATGTCACCCGGGGATAGTGTAGCTTCCCAACAGTGAAAGAATTTTTCAAATCGGTTATAATACTTCGTTTTATAACCCAATATTGAGAATGTGTCGCCAATACAATGAAATTTTGAAAAACCACCATGACTCTATTGATATATTTAATAAAAAACGATTGAAATTTAAAAAAGATGTACGAAATATTGTTTTTACGGTCCATAATAAAAGTATATAGTTAAGTTTATTTAATATTTTTGTATCAAAATTTTATATTTTGTATCTAAATTTGTTTGTAATACTTTACCAATTACTGCATTAAAAAGAAACATGTTGTAAATACATATTTAGGAATATGGTTTAGTTTAAAATTGTGTAGTCTACTCTAAGTTTACATTGTTTTGACCATATTTTGTTTTGTGTGCCAATAAACGAAATAAATAAATAAAGTAGTTTCGGAGCCTATTCAATGCAAACAAACAAACAAACAATCAAATCTTTCCTCTTTATAATATTAGTAGATTGACAGATTAGGCGTTTGACTACTCATAACTTTCCACTTGATGTCAAGTGATGATGTTGATGATGATAATGATGACTATCTTGAATGGAAACTGGCCCTTAACTGTAGGTAGAACGGTTCCAAGGGGTTCGAAAAAATGCGTTTTTAATAAAAAAAATAGCAATATTCCGTTAATAATTATAATATAACTGTAATAATATCAATGTTCAAAATGCGAACGGTTAGAAGACTGCAGTTTAAAATACCCAAAAACATAATTATATTGTCCATTCGATAGGTATAGTATACCTAATGATCTGAGGAGATCCGTAGACGAACGAAAGTCACCGACATAGCCCACCGGATTAGAAAGTTGAAGTGGCAGTGGGCAGGGCACATATCACGCAGAACAGATGGCCGATGGGGCCGAAAGGTTCTGGAATGGAGACCACGGACTGGTAAGCGCAGCGTAGGACGTCCACCCACAAGATGGACAGACGACCTAAAACAGACCGCAGGGAAACGCTGGATGCAGGCCGCTTCCAACCGGCCCTTTTGGAGATCGATGGGGGAGGCCTATGTCCAGCAGTGGACGTCCTATGGCAGAAATGATGATGATGATGATGACGTAATGATCAATGTCCAATAAATATAAAAATTAAATAACTACTAAAAACATGTAAAGTCCTAAATAACAAGAAACCCAACGTACTTAAATCATATATTTACTACAATCAGAAAAACAAGCTAGTATTGAATATCAGACATCTGAATGATGTCAGTTGTCATATTTTTTTCATAACAATCCATAATCCTCTCTCCCCCTTTTGACCCCTTTATCAGGCCATAAAGTATTCTTTATATATATTTTTTAATTTTAATACGTCCCCGTTCCAATAGCTTAAAACCTCTATCACTTGGTCTGGCACCCCTCGACTAAATAATCATATTTGCACGTAAAAAGTCAATTGAACTACTTTCATACAAAATATTATGGATATCAGATCAACGATACGCAAGTTATCGTCAAAAAGACATAAGACAAGCGTTTATTTGCCACCAGTAGACTCTAAAGCCGGGTTTACATATCGAAACTACATTCATCGAAACTACATTCATGCATGTTGAAATTAATTTCATGACACCAGAAAGTTGGTAACTAAATAAATAAATAAATAATAAATAAATATTCGGGACATTTTTGCACACACGGTCATCTGACCCCAAACTAAGCAAAGCTTGTGATATGGCTGCCAGAGACTGATTGATATACATACATATATAGGTTTAAATACATACTTAAATAGATATTAACACCCAGATATAGAACAAACACAAATGTTCATCACACAAATGTTTGTCCTAGGTGGGCATCGAACCCACGCCCCTAAGCTCAGAAGGCAGGTTCACTACCAACTGGACCAACGGACAACTAGTATACATAAGTATAGTGTACATAAGTTGTGAAATATTCAGTATCACTGCGACCATTGTACCATTCACGTCGAAGCTTGTTTTTGCAATGCACAATGTCATAAATAAAGAAAAGATTGTAACGAAAGAAAAGACGACAGTGGATACTTATCGAAAGATGGATAGATGTCGGAAGTCAGAACATGGCGGTAAAAAAAAAAATTGGGATATTTAAAGGCTCATATTTCTTGTAGTAGTTAACTTATAAGAAAAAATAAATTATAGAAGCATGACAGTGGGGGAGATAAATATTATTTTTAAAAAAATACAGTTCTAGTGGTATTATCCAGGGAGGAAACACGAGAATACGTTTGTATGGACAAAACACTGCCCGTGTGCCCACTTAAGACCTTAGCTTCGCTCTATCAACAATGTCAATGTTTCCTCCAATGATACTCATGTCGCATGTCTTTTCTGCATACTACAAGCATTACTTATTTGGAATCAACACATGACGTAGGTATTGTGTTGATCAGTAGCTTCGGAGACAGCATCAGGCAGGCAGCCAAATGGTGGAGCTTTACATTCAACTCAGATCATGTTAATTATGGTCACCTGTACCGCATTAATGGGACGAATCTAGAATCTTGTTTTGGGAGTTGTTTAATTATTTGATAACATTCCCCCTATAAAAAGCTTATTTTATTCACTATTTTGGTATTTCGATTTAGAATACACCAACATATTCGACCTCCATCTCAATGCTATACAAAATCCTAGCGCAAAATATACTCGATACAAATTCCTTAAATCTTTATTTTTCTCGTAGTCTATACTAATATTATAAAGAGGAAAGATTTGATTGTTTGTTTGTTTGTTTGCATTGAATAGGCTCCGAAACTACTAAACCGATTTGAAAAATTCTTTCACTGACGGGAAGCTACACTATTCCCGGGTGACATAGGCTATAATCTATACCCGTGCAAAGCTGGGACGAACCACTAGTCATGGTATAAAATAAGTATAGTATGCAACTCTTGAATAAAACGGATTTATATCAGGGCCATGAATCACTCGCGTCGCTCAGGATTCTAACACTAGAATCACTTGCTACGCTCTTAATTCAATCATCATGAATCACTCCCTACGGTCGTGATTCAGTCGTTAGAATCCTTCACTTGCTCGTGATTCATCTATGGCGCTCGCTTTAAATCCGTCCTTTATCCACTAATTGCATAATATACTATTTATGAATAGTATAAATTGACGTCCACATCGCCTAGTTTTAAACAATGATGCGGCCTACGACAGAACACGCTTGTCTAGAAGAAACCAATACACTCCCGAATGAAGACACTTAGATTGTAACAAGATTGTCAGTATTCATTATTTTAATGAACACCGAGAGTGTACCTACCAGCTAAAATTATGACACTTTATGATTATGACACTTTATGAGTAGGCCTCCCACTAGATGGACCGACGACATAGTGAGAGTCACTGGCATCCAGTGGATGCAAAAGGCAGGCTGTCGTTCAATGTGGAGGTTATAGGGGGAGGCCTATGTTCAGCAGTGGACGTCTTCTGGCCGATGATGATGATGATGATGATTATGATCATCATCATCATCAGCCAGAAGATATATGATATATGATTATGATATTTATTGCAAAATATTGTGTACAAAAACCTCTCCACTCGGAAAACGGAAAAGCTATTATTTGGATAATACTTGGTATACTTAAGCACACACACGGACCATACATATATGTTAGAAAATGTGATGTTTTAGAGCAGGGGTTCCCAAAATTATTTTGTCTACTGCCACTTTGAGAATAAATTATGTTTAGCGCCCCATTTTTTTTCAAAATGGGGCGCTAAAAAGAGAGAATTATTGGACCGAGTTTGAGCAATCTCTTAACTAATATTAGTTGATGTTCACAAGTTGTAGTTGAGATTCAACAGCAGTGACTCATGCAGTCGGTGTCTAAGAGGCCTCCTAGCTAAATTAAATTACAAATCATCCCCCAAGCCTCTACACAACGCCCCTATTTTTTTCTGGGTCTCTTACCGCCCCCCTTTAGGCCTGCAGCGCCCACAAGGGGGCGTTATCGCCCACTTTGAGAAAAGCTGTTTTAGAGGATATGGGTTTAAACTCTACCGAACAGTTGGTAATAACATTGTTGCCAAAATCGCATTCAAAAAAGCTTGTCTATGTTTTGTGTAGCATGTGTCCGCCCACAAGATGGACACACGAGCAGGGAAACGCTGGATGCAGGACGCTTCCAACCAGCCCTTTTGGAAATCGATGGGGGAGGGCTAGGTGCAGCAGTGAACGTCCTATGGCTGAAATGATGATGATGATGTTTTGTGCCTTGTCAGAAATCGATTTAGTAGTTTAGGTATATCAGTCTGTTAACATATTCCGGCCAAGGCTTTGCAATTAGAAAAAGTATAAGTTAAATTGAATTAACTAACGGCTACTCAATTATGCGTCTTTGTATAGTCTAAATCTTAATTTGAGTTATTATTTACTTATTTGTATGTACCTATTAAAGATCAAAAATAATTAATTACTTATTTTGCCTCTTCTCAAAACTGTGGACTGAAACTGTATGTACGGAACTCGGAACCGCGTCACTCAGATGGTATTACATTCGAAATACGCTACCCCGAAAAATCTTCAAGTCGAAGAACTATATTCCAAAAGTTTTTGAGTACTATTCTTACTACTGATTGCTTATGATTAATCAAAAAGTCAAAATCGTTATTCAAGTAAGGTCCAAATGCCCCATTGCCCCTCCCTGACTCCGTCCCTGGTATGTTTTTCTCATTAGAATGCACGGTACACGCCGTAGCTTTCATATTGGCTGTGATTTTATCAACAGTTGTTGTAGTCATTATATTTTATTACAACATTAATAATTAATTAATTTACTATTTAAATGTAATTACAACAGTATTTACATACCAGACAGTCATGATAATAAAATTTATATTGTTAGTTGGACTTTTTTAATTGCTAGTAGTTGTGTAAGTACACGAATTATACAAATACTTCATGTAATAAAATTGTGGTGTAGCTATCTCCAAATTATTGCATAGCGATAGTTACATAAGTAATGTTTGAGTTGCTTAAGGCGCGGTCTGATCACGATTTCAAATTCGTTTTTCACTCGCTCACGCTATGATCTATTTGGTATCTAAACCGGCTTTGTTTAAAGTCGAAAATCGTATATCATCATATTTGATGATGATGATGACTTTGTGCTTGTGTTTATATTATTTAGAGGGTTTTTATTTAATTTATCAAAATATATAAATGAATTTCAACAATTAACTGGTTAAAGTTTGAAAAGACTAGTCTGGCTATACAATTCGTACAAAAAAATATGTTGTTGTCGCTGAAAATTCAGAGTTCTTCAATTCCAAAGCAATTTTTATTGCGTAATTTGTAATATGTTTTTTTAAGAGTCTAGACAATTTTTCAAAATTTTATTCGGTTAAGATTATTACCAAGGGGTTTTTTCTACTTGTAGTATTTTTTTATCTGATCAGCCAATTTTGTCACGTCACACAAAGCGTTTAAAAACACTTCTTTTGGTTAATTTTGCGATTGTACCGCGTCTTAACGGTAAACGTAGAGACAACGAGTAAATCGGTTGCTTCTAGGCAAGCGTGCTCCATCGTAGACAGCATCGTAGCTTTACATCAGGCGAGATGGCGATCAAATGCAAGCCTATTATTAGATAAAAAAATAAAATAAAAAAACCTGCAAACGCAGCGTAAGACTTCCTGTGACAACAATTAATGACGATATAATATAACGTAGCTGAAAGTGGTCAAAAACCCGAAGATTGGGTTGGTGTACCTTGAGAGCAGCAGCGCAGCGTAGATAGGCCTCCCACTAGATGGACCGACGACATTGTGAGAGTCGCTGGCATCCAGTGGATGCAAAAGGCAGGCTGTCGTTCAGTGTGGAGGTTAAAGGGGGAGGCCTATGTTCAGCAACGTCTTCTGGCTGATGATGATGATGATGATGACCTTGAGAGAGCCCCATATCCAGCCGTGTAGACTAAAATGGGTTGATTATTGATTCTTTACCTCTTTATTGTTCCCACCATGAAATTTGGTACAGAAGACAAAAAACTCTTAAAAACTAATGTAACAACTGACGGCCTTATCGCTAAAAGCGACCATTATGATGATGATGACTCGTAATAAGTAAAATTATACATCAGGAGTTGTCCTAAACTCGCGTTATTCTTCCATCGTCATAATGCAGTCTTCTTTCTGATGACCAAAGTTTATGCTAAGGGTATAGTGCTGCCATAAGACTCTCTTGGTATGCTATCTTGAGTTTGATTTACCTATTTTACATTATTTTATTATTATATTTGACTTAAAATTTATGGACCAACTTAAACTTAACTTTTTTTTTATTGCACGTAAGAAAGTTACTAAAATGTTTTTTTTTTTTTTTTTTCGACCAAGACTCAATGTTTATTGAGTACCCTCCACCATACATGAAAATATAATAACATCACATGACACAACTTGTACCCTAGAATTATATATTTACCCGTATTAATTAGGTACCGAATATTAATTAGGCAAACGTCCTTGTCCGCTTTCCACTCATTTAACTCGTTTTAAAAAGGATATCTACACACCTCGCTCCAGGTTGGCAAAGCATCGACAACACCAATAGTGTTGTAGCTGTCCATAAACAGTGATTATCAGAAACCGCAAGCGTGTTTGCTGTGCTGATCTTTTCAAGTACCTACCTACAAAAAAAAATTTTGACGACAAACTAAAACATTTCAAAATGCTGTGAGTGTTGTTTAAGGTGGTTCGATTCACAAATGGCGGGAAATTCAAATTTCAAACAGTTTTCTTGTCCTTTTAGCTAAGCCGGGTAATTATTGTAAACAACCATGATGTTTGCGCAGATTGATTATTATTCTTTACAAAGTCATGTAAAGCTATTTATCTCTAATGCCCATTATTACTTACATTTGTGCATAATCAAATTTTTGCTGTTTCAAACGGTATATTCACAAATTTAAGTAATATGGTGCATTACTGTCAAATAATTAAATAAATAAATAAATATCTGGGACATTTTTGCACACACGGTCATCTGACCCCAAACTAAGCAAAGCTTGTAATATGGCTGCCAGAAACTGATATACGTACATATATATTTTTAAATACATACTTAAATAGATATTAACACCCAGACATAGAACAAACACAAATGTTCATCACACAAATGTTTGTCCTAGATGGGAATCGAACCCACGCCCCCAAGCACAGAAGATAGGTTCCCTACCAACTGAGCCACCGGGGCAGTCAATTGTACATTGTACATTATAATGTAAAGAACAGCCAACATTTTGCGCAAACACTGTGTTATTTAAAAATAATTACCTGGCCTGGCTACTAGGACCAAAAAACTGTTTAAAATTTAAATTTCCCGCCATAGGTGAATCGAACCACCTTAAAAAAGGCGAATGATTATACTATTCACACTGCAGAGGCTATTTCTTTCCTAACTACCTCCTGGAAAAATCACTACCCAAAAAATTAAAAGCGGAATCTCCAGCTCGTTTTTAGTGGAATCAATCAGACAGACCGTTCGAGCCGCACGGTGAGACGAGACGCAAAACGATGGATAAAACTCGGACGAAACCGCTGTTCGAGTGGAAAATCAATCATTTAGTACCTACCAATGTTTGCCTTAAGATTTGGATTTTATATGCAGTGTAATTTGTTGGACAACTTAATATAGATTTCTTTGACAAAAAGTCTGATTTACTACTCCAGGACTTGCTAAAAAAATATTGTTGTAGTTACAACAAGTGAAGCTAATTTATAATCGTTTTTAAAATAGTAGGTGATAAGTAAAAGTTCTGAGGGAACTAAAATTTACTAAGTACCTAAACGACAAAGCGTGCGTTGATAAACGTTTCAACAGTTTCAATGCCATCTAGATGTTCTGCATGATACCATGACGGTCAACGTAATGCCTATTTTTGCAATAGTAGCAAACCATTGACTTGATACTACTTTTTAAAGATTGGACCAATGAAACGTTATTAATGTTACCGACTGAATGGTGAGCACAAGCACGGTGCTTACCAGTGAGAGCGCAGATGCACGCCGACTTGTTGGTGAGCGAGTTTTTTGGTTGATTACGCAAATTTGCGCAACTTTTTCAAGCGCATCATCAGCCATTAAACGTCCTCTGCTGAATAAAGGCCTCCCTCTTAGAGAGGAGTGTTGCCAGTACTATAATTACTACTTACTTATTCCGCTAGCACAGAAGTGGGTCTTGGCCTCTGACACAAGAAAACACCATCGGTCCCAGTCTCGCGCTGTCCCTCGTAAGGCGCAACTTGGAGCTCGTGCAAGTCCGAGTTTACGGCATATTTCCAGTGATATTTACGCCGGCCGACAGGTATCAGACAGACGGCCTGCGGGAACTTCAAGATTCGCCTTCTTGACATTACAATCCCTCCCATTCTCAGCAGGTGGCCTATCCAGTAGAGTCTCTGAGCTTCAGTCTCTCCCATAATGTTTGGCTCGGCGATAACTTCCCTTATCTCTACGTTAACCATACATAGTTACTGGGATGCAAATATTCAGATGAGCATATCTATAGTTTTTGAGATCTTTGGAAACTTACGTGGTTTTGACACCTATATTGTTTTAAATGTGCGAAACGGAACCACATTTTCCTTGAAAGATACCACCGGATGCGGTTGAAACTATAGTCAGGGAAGTACATCAACTTATACCTTTGAGTAAATCCCCTCAAATTAGTACTCAATTTTATTGAAACTTCAATTGAGTCATACTCGAAAAGAGGGGTATATAAGTTTGACGTGTGTACCTGCGTGTCTGTCTGTGGCATCGTACACCCCAAAATGCTGAGCTGATATTAATTAATTTTGTTTTGTTTGCAAGGCGATTTGATCGAGAGTGTTCTTAGCTTTGGTTAAAGAAAATCTGTTCAGCCGTTTGAAGACAGTCACTTCTGTTAACAGGAGAAACACAAACTATTTACACTTGTTCTCAACCCGTTATCGTAGGCCTATTTTCTTGTCGCCGCGTCCCAGACCTGCGGCCTTATTATAGAAGTTTGATTGTGATCGAGATTGCATGCCGTCCCGTTCGCATCTACTTACTCGCACCACGTGCGTAAGTGAGATGGCACGCGATCACGATCACAATCCGAATCACGATAAGACATCTATAATAAGGCATCTGACTTACTCAGGTTCGATTTGCGATTTTTAGGGTCCGGTACCCAAAGGGGTACCGGGGAGGGGGTAGGGTAAGGGTAAAATCGGGACCCTATTACTAAGCCTACGATTTCGGTCTGTCTGTCCGTCTTTCCTACCTTTAAAAGGCTGTATCTTTCGAACCGTAATAGATAGCCAGAAATAAGAAAACTTTAAAAAACATATATATAAAATGTAGTGCTCTTGGTTCACCCAATAGGTGAACCACGGGAAAATATTTGTCGTCGACCCAACAACCCCTGCTGATGAAATACATAATGAAATTGTTACTACATAAATATCGTACGTAATGCTGTAGTTTATTTTTGCACGTAATTCGAAGGGAATAATTGCAATATGCAAAATATTAAGTAAAATACATAATTATCATTTGCAAAGCTCGCTTAATTGGAGGTTTAATAACCCACGTAATACTCAAAGGGTATTCTGATTGAAACTGCAACTTTACATTGCATATTTTGGTTTGGTTTGATGAATTTCCAATGAAATATTGAATCTGTTGTGAGGTTGCAATGAATATTGGGAACTGGGTACATTTACTGAATTTTTAAGCCAAAGTATATATTTGGCTTGTTGCGTCGTTTTATTTTGTCTGGGGCCGTAGGTAACAATAAAAA
Source organism: Agriopis marginaria (assembly GCA_932305915.1). NCBI lineage: Eukaryota > Metazoa > Arthropoda > Insecta > Lepidoptera > Geometridae > Agriopis > Agriopis marginaria. The sequence goes on from OW029932.1 coordinate 1,730,409, forward strand.
TTCGAGTGCTGGTACATTGAAATTTATATCTACCGCCTACATATTGACGTAAACTGTGGGCAAAAATATGGACTTGAGCTTATTTCTAGAATCTTTTAAATTTCGATCAAGACTGACCAATACTTCTTGTCTCCTCTTTGTTGTCAGAGAGGAAAATTGACCCATAATCTACCATGTTGATCCAGTGTATGCTGGTAACGTCACGGTTTTAAACTTTTTCAGGTCTTGGATATACCTCTTTTACCATGATATTTTTTCTACCGTTTTTGAGCGATGGCATCTAAATTAACCCCGGGCCCCTACCAATGAGCTCTTTGGAGCTTATGTACGGATTTTCATACCACTGGCTTTTCGGTGAAGAAAAACATCGTGAGGAAACCTGCATACGTACGGAGAAGGAATTCAATGGCGTATGTGAATCCACCAATCCGCACTGGGTCAGCGTGGTGGATATGGCCCAATCACCCTTTCGGGGTAGGCTAAAAGTCCAGCAGTGGACTGTTAAAAGGCTGACTATGATGATGATGATGATCCAAATTAATAATACGGATACGAATTTGTTAATTAATTTAATTTAATTTTTAAATTTAGGCTCTAAGGGGCTGTGTACATCAGAGGGTTTAAAGCTGTTGAAACTTAGAACTAACAGAGAAGAAATAAAAATAAATAAAAACGCATCACACTCATAGCCAGTAAATTTAACCTTGTTGATACTGTAATGTTATTGTTAACACTGTTTTAAACTATCACGGTTGTTCACTAAAGTTAAATGATTATTAACGGGATATTATTGCGCCAAAATATCGGGAGCTCATTCCACAACCCTACCACGGTAAATATCCCGTTAATAATCATTTAACTTCACTGTTATTGTTTATTTAAATATTAATTTATTTTATATTTTTATGTATTAGTATAAATTTTCGTAATTTAAGTATTAGTTTGTATTGTTATTAGAATATACAGTTTATATTTTAACATATATGTTATTAGACTTACGGGAGTGGCATGGTCGAATATCGATAAAACTCCTTCAAATAAAATAAAGAATATGTTTTTTTTTTTTTTTTTTAACATATATCTTTATTCAATATTGCACGCCCCGCCTTTTACCTCCTGTAAAAATCCTATCCATTCTAAGGTTGCCTGGAAGAGATCGCTCTTAGCGATAAGGCCGCCGATTGTCACACTAGTTTTTTAGTTGTTTTTTCGTGTGTATTGTGGTATCAATACTAATATTATAAAGAGGAAAGATTTGATTGTTTGTTTGCATTGAATAGGCTCCGAAACTACTGAACCGATTTGAAAAATTCTTTCACTTTTGGGATGCTGCACTATCCCCGGTTGACATAGGCTATATATCCTGGCTTCGCCTGTGCGAAGCAGGGGCGGCCTACTAGTGAACAATAAAGAGTTTTTCTATCTAAATTATTTGGGTCGGGGATTCCATATAACACAAAGATACATACAACTAACGCCCAAACCCAAAAAATAAGCCAAACTCGGGACAGAGATTCTAATAGCTGGGCCCGTAGACTAGTTTTAAATAAGTCTCTTTGATAAAGGTATATCATAGAATACCTATTCAATGCATTATTACTTGCATGTCCATAAAGCACGGTACTGAATTTTCAAACGCAGTTGAGGGGCATAATTCTATGTTTCAAGCCAAATTGCAGGAAAGTGGATAATTTCAGAGTAGCGACTGTCCGCAGCTAATTGAAGCTTCGAGCCGCTACTGTGCAGGTATCGGAAAATAAAATGGCATGAAAAGACTTAATTGGCAAATTTTTAATTGGTGTGTTTTTCAAAGTGGCGGCTTGAGATCGATGCCTTTACTATCATTATATGTTTAAATACCAAGCATTATTTATAGGAACCGATAACCGATGGGGAAGAAAGGTTCTTGAGTGGAGACCACGAACCGGAAGACGCAGCGTTGGTAGGCCTCACACTAGATAGACCGACGACATAGTGAGAGTCGCTGGCATCCAGTGGATGCAAAAGGCAGGCTGTCGTCAGTGTGGAGGTTAAAGGGGGAGCCCTATGTTCAGCAGTGGACGTCTTCTGGCTGATGATGATGATGATGATGATTTATAGGAATATACCTACTCACGGGCCATACCGCTAATGATAGAAACGTGAAACCTAAACTCTATCCAAATCTAATTAAATCGTTTGAGTCTAAATAACACTCAAATGATCTTAGAAACATAAGTAGTTACATCATTGTAATATTTTATTGACTCATATTCGTCTTATGTATAAAACGGGTGTTTCCATAACTATAGTTTTAGTGTACTTTAGTTTAGTTAAGTTTGCGTCTTTATTTTAATTTAGGTAATTTTATTATAATATCTACTATTATGTATATTTTCCAGTAATAAAATAATTTTGCATATTTACTTTTATCTATCTACTAGTAGGCCGCCCCTGCTTCGCACGGGCGAAACCGGTATATTATATAGCCTATGTCAACCGGGGATAGTGCAGCATCCCAACAGTGAAAGAATTTTTCAAATCGGTTCAGTAGTTTCGGAGCCTATTCAATGCAAACAAACAATCAAATATTTCCTCTTTATAATGTATAGATATAGACTAGTAGGCTGCCGCTGCTTCGCACGGGCGAAGCCTGGTTATATAGCCTATGTCAACCGGGGATAGTGCATCCTAACAGTGAAATAATTTCTCAAATCGGTTCAGTAGTTTCGGAGCCTATTCAATGCAAACAAACAAACAAACAATCAAATCTTTCCTCTTTATAATATTAGTATATATTGTAGAAAAATACATCATTAGAAGATGACTTCTTGCAAAACATGGTCATTCTGAGAATGAGCCTTCTGGTCTAGTTCGACAATTTTAACAGCGCGTCGCGTGACGGACGTCCGTTCAGCGGTAAATAATAAATAAGTGCAGCGAACGAATACAGCCCTGCCTCACCCTGTATGCATACAAGAAAGCTCGGGTTGCAAGAAAAAACGTTTGGAAAGGTTTCATGCGCTTACTTGGTTGCTTTCAGTGTTTTGGAATTTGATTTATTGTTGGTTGTTTTGGTGTGAATAGTAACTGTTTGGAGTTCGATATGCTTAAACGGGGGTTAGTTATGTTATGGTTACAACATAAGCTAAATAGATCTCGACAAATAAGGTGGTCTCACAGCTCGGCAGAAAATAGAAGATTATTCACCAAGTGGATAAAGCAGTGTCTTAAGTCACGGGCGTCATATTGAATTCCGAGCGTAATGAAAGGATACAAGGTTTAACTCCAGAGCGTAGCGAGGGAGTTAAGAATATAATCCTTTATTATGCTCGGTATTCAAACACACCCAAGACGAAGACAATTATATCCCCGAGTAGAAGTACCTACAATAAGACTTTATTTCTAGTAGATCTCTTTTGTCTTTCAGAAAGTGTGCATAATAGAATATTCTACTCGGGGATATAATTGTCTTCGTCTTGGGTGTGCTTGAATACCGAGCATAAAGAAGGATTATTATTCTTAACTCGTAGAATTAAATCAAGTTTTATTAATAATTAATGTTTGATACATTAGACCAGTTGTGGAAAGACAAATAAATGTTTATTGTTTAACACTATAGCGATTAATATATATCGAAGATTTTCTATTGATAGAAACCAAATTCGAATGATTCAAACCAATCATTGCATAAGCTTAGATATATAATTATAAAAAAATGCTCGCATGCTATTTTCGCATCGTTTTCGACGCTGGGCATGCGTTAGATCTCACCTGATGAAAAGCGATGATGTGGTCTAAATTGTAGCATGTAACTTTTTTTTCAATTTCGTACCTTTAGGCTTAATACAACTATTCCATGTAATCCTGAATACAATAAGTACTTACATAAATATCTGTCGCAGAGAGCCAAGTCGCGTATTTGTTAAAAGTCTCGTTTACCGTTTATTGCTCGAATAGCGCGCGTTGGCTCGAATGGCTCGTGATGTATTCGAATGGCTGGCTGCAAATGACCTGATACTTTTATAGCACGCGACGTGATTTTCGAGTGTTTTTAGAATAATTCTTTGTGTAATGTCACTGTTTGTTTATTGGGGGATGTCCAACAAAAAGGTCCAATTTCTTTGGGGGTGTGAAATTACTTCACTTCATAGTATTTTCAAATATTTCAAAATATTGTTTTGTTTTTATTTTATGGTAGGTACTGTTTGTTATTTTTGTTTCTAATTACTTTTATAATCTTGGTTTTCGTTTGCTTATTTAATGGAATAAACATATTTAATCAGGACGTACGTACCTATATATTATAAGTAGAAAACTCTAATTTGTGTAGGTAAAAAAATACCAAAAATGCTCTAACCTACTAACTATACTATATAGTTTTGTCAGATATGCTCAACCTTTTATATTTCAGTTTCCAACATAATTTGAATACCCGATGCTATACGAATTTTTTCAAAAAGTTTTAACATAAAGGTAAACCTGTGGGTAAACCTAATACCTAAGTCATTATACTATTTCTGCACACCTTGGCACGATAGCATTAAATTATAAATAAAAACGCCACCATAAACTGGTCACACCTCGGTTTACGAGTAAGCTACAGCATACAGCTCGTGCCAAACTTTATGACTGCTCTGCACTCATCATCAGCCAGAAGACGTCCACTGCTGAACATAGGCCTCCCCCTTTAACCTCCACACTGAACGACAGCCTGCCTTTTGCATCCACTGGATGCCAGCGACTCTCACTATGTCGTCGGTCCATCTAGTGGGAGGCCTACCTACACTGCGTCTTCCTCGTGGTCTCCACTCAAGAACCTTTCTTCCCCATCGGTTATCGGTTCTTCGAGCGATGTGGCCTGCCCATTGCCACTTCAACTTGCAAATTTTAACAGCTATGTCGGGACTCTGGTTCTTTGGCGAATATCCACGTTTCGGATGATGCCCTGCACTATGACAACACTATTCCAGTATTGTACTCTCCCCCGATACTTTTGTACACATTTTTTTTTTATAATAATAAGTTCCCCCTTTTTAATTCACTACATATTTTATTTACTGAAAACAGTGAATGAAAAATCAGCTTTTAATCACAATTTTGGTATTTGAATTGAGAAAACTCCAATATATTATTCGACTCCATCTCAATGCTATACAACCTTCTTGTACAAAAAATACTCGATACAAACTCCTAAAATCTTTCTTTTTCTCGTAGTAATGGTATAAAGTATAGTGTGCAACTCTTGAATAAAACGGATTTATATCGATGGCCATGAATCACTCGCGTCGCTCAGGATTCAAACACTTGAATCACTTACTACGCTCATGAATCACTCCCTACGGTCGTAATCAATCCTTAGAATCCTTCACTTGCTCGTGATTCATCTATGGCTCTCGCTTTAAATCCGTTCTTTATTCACTAATTGCATAATAGACTATTTTTTTTGTTTTAAAACTTGTTTTGGTATCATTATTAGAATACAAATACTTGCTTAGGTGTATAGTGGGTACCATTAGGATCACTATACTCTGCACTAGATCTCGTCAGAACCTGTATAAAATGTGATATTATGACGCTATAATTATACGATATTGTAATGTTTTAACTTCAATTGTAACTTCGGCGTAAAGTTGCTAGTCTATCGGTCTTTTATCGAATACATTTCGGAGAGTGTGCATCTGATCTTCATGATCTAATTCCTTCCTGCCCATTGTTCTATCGGACTGCCAGAGCGGGCACAAAAAATCGACACCGTTTTATGGTTGGTATTCCGAAAACCCGAACGAAGCGATTTGATTCCACTTTTATTGTGCGAACTGCTGTTCTGTGGAATGCGCTGCCTGAATGGGTGTTCCCCGATAGATACAATCTGGGTGTCTTTAAATCACGAGTGAATCGGTTTCTTCTAGGCAAGCGTGCTCCACCGTAGACCGCATCATCGCTTAACATCAGGCGAGTTGGCGGTCAAGCGCAAAACTATTATATATTAAAAAAAAAAAAAACCAGATACAATGTAAAAATGGACCATATTCTTTTACACCTCAATTTCTAGAGTAGCTGGAGTAGCCGAAATCAAACTAAATTTAAAATTATCTGATCGTATCGTGCACGGTCAGAGGGCCTAGCATAAGCGTCGTGTCAAAAAATCAACTCTTCTTATCCTGCGAAAACAATATAGGCGTAAACATAAACGTACGTTTACTTTACACACGACAAAAAGTGACAAGATTTTGTCGCAGCACGTATGCCGAGTCAGTAGGTTTGACCTGGGGCGGAAGTTTGCCTATTTAATTTGTAATTTGGTCGGCCTCTTTGTGTATAGTTTTCTATGATACTACAGTATTCCACCTAGTTTTAGTAAATGTTTTAAGGCGGGCAAAAAGTTTGGCGTGGACTTCATTACTACGCGCTCATCTATAGGTGTTGCCATAAGCATACTTACTTAATCAGGTACAATGTAGCCAATTGTAGCTTATAGCTTCAGTTAAATACAGGTATTATATTATCCTAATATAGATTTGTAAGTGGTGTGTGAATTAAGTCGGTAATATGGCTGTGAGGAGGCAATTTACTATAATTTTGTTGTAAATAAATCCCCAGCTGGTCGTAGCCAGTCCAAATAATAGTGATGTTCTTTTGGCTGAACACGTTTTATGCATTTATCCGTAATTATTTAATGATCAAATTAATTTCATTGAAATTGGTTTACAATCGGCTAAGATATCGCGTAACATACACGCTAAAATACTATCGAGTTGAAAACTTCCCTTTTTAAATCGGTATAGGTTTAAAAATAAAATTAGTCTAAAGTAATATGAGTACTTACGGGATATTTACCGTGGTAAAGTTGTGGAATGAGCTCCCGATATTTCGGCGCAGTTACATGCACCATGTTCACGGGAAGACACTAAATATAAATATCCCGTAAATAATCATATAACTTTAGTGAACAACCGTGATAGTTTAAAACAAAATTAAGTCTATTATAAAAAAATCTCATAACTATAACCACCACAGATATTGATCAAATATGGATAAGAACACGAATATGGTTGGGTTCCGTAACCAAACCCATAAAATTGTGGTTACATTCATAGTTAATAAGTTTGTGGTTGGTCTGTGGTATTAGAAAAATTTGAACGAATTAAAATTTTAGAGATGTATAATCCCGACACAAAATATTGTTCTTTTTATGAATTAGACAAAAAGAAAACTGCTTGGCAACATTCTTTGTCAACACTGTTTTAAAGAAGAAGAAAGAGGGTAGATCGTTATGTCTGCACCTAACTTTTTAACTTTTGTCGACCAACCACCCGCATTCTTTAGTCTTCCCGTGAACATGGTGCATGTAACTGCGCCGAAATATCGGGAGCTCATTCCACAACCTTACCACGGTAAATATCCCGTTAATAATCATTTAACTTTACTATTCTTTGTCAAGATCATCTTAGCAAAAGGTCAATGGCCTATGAGCTAGAATTTTTTAGTTTTATCCCTGTACCTAACTAAAACAAATATAATCAGACAATGTTATTTTGAATAAAGGTTTTTAATATGACCTATAATTATGACATGCTTGAAGTTTATTTATGTAAGTTAAATACGTAATAGTTTAAAAATGTAGGGAGTTGGGACCAAGTTTTGGCGGGCTATATATATCACAAAATATACATTTAATACAAAGGTGATGTATGAAACATTTCCTTGATTTCAAAAGACCTATTTAACGATACCCCATACGAGGGGGTGCAGCGAAAACAATAATTACATCCATATTTCACATATACACTTATATTATTTTTATAACCTTAAAATTGAGATTTATACTAAAATTATAATTGTGCAAAGATTCGGGCCCGTACCAATGAGCTCTTTGGAGCTTATGTACGGATTTTCATACCACTGGCTTTTCGGTGAAGGAAAACATCGTGAGGAAACCTGCATACGTACGGAGAAGGAATTTAATAGCGTATGTGAATCCACCAATCCGCACTGGGGCAGCGTGGTGGATATGGCTCAATCACCGTTTCGGGGAAGGCTAAAAGTCCAGCAGTGGACTGTTAAAAGGCTGACTATGATGATGATGAAAGATTCATGAACTTGACTAATAACTACATTCAAATTCATTTATTTCAGGCTGTAACACTAATAACTTTAAACCATAATTTCACAAAAATAAAAATTCAAACAAATAAAAAATTATAGAAACTGACGTGGTTTTCACACATTATATTTATATTACACGGGAATTACTCACGTAAGATTGATAACTATAGTCGGAGTAACCGGCTTAATCTACACTAATATTATGAAGAGGAAAGATTTGATTGTTTGTTTGTTTGCATTGAATAGGCTCCGAAACTACTGAACCGATTTGAAAAATTCTTTCACTGACGGAAAGCTACACTATCCCCGGGTGTTATAGGTTATAATCTATACCCGTGCGAAGCTGGGGCGGATCGCTAGTCTTATATAATTCTCATATAATTTTTTATTCTTATATAATTTTTTTAAATTATAGGTTTAAAAAAATTAGGACGGACAGAATAACGGACAGACAGACGTCTGTTTGTCATGATATTATTCAGGCGGAGAAAAGTTTGGTAGATGTCTAATGTTTGGTAGATGAATTTATGAGGGTTTCCTTGCAGGACTACGGAACTCTAAAAAGAGGACAACAAATTAAAACAACTCGAGAAGTCTTTTAACTTCAAGATCAACTTTATTTGCACGTCTCATTTCATGGCGTTTTCTTCCATCATTAGACATCTACCAAACTTTTTCTCCGCCTGAATAATATCATCATTTCTAAAGAAAGTGTTAATTAAAAAAACGGTTTAGTACCTATAACCCGAGCTAAGACGTTCTATTCAGTTAATATTGGCATTAGGGTCAAACTCACTCAGACACCTTTTTTTATGCCATATGTTGCAAACAAGCAGGTTGGCTGCCAGATGGTAAGCAGTCACCTTCGCCTATCATCATCATCATCAGCCAGAAGACGTCCACTGCTGATCATAGGCCTCCCCCTTTAACCTCCACATTGAACGACAGCCTGCCTTTTGCATCCACTGGATGCCCGCGAGTCTTACAATGTCGTCGGTCCATCTAGTGGAAGGCCTCCCTACGCTGCGTCTTCCGGTTCGTAGTCTCTACTCCAGAACCTTTCTTCCGCATCGGTTATCGGTTCTTCGAGCGATGTGGCCTGCCCATTGCCACTTCAACTTGCAAATTTTAACAGCTATGTCGGTGACTCTGGTTCTTTGGCGAATATCCACGTTTCGGACTTTATCGCGCAAAGAAACCTTTGCCTATGGATACTTGTAAAACCAGAGGCATCTAAACGACGTTGCCGACCCGAGATGGACCGATTACATTGTGAGAGTCGTGGCCATCTATATAGTGGACTCAAATGGCAGGTTGTCGTTCAGTGTGGAGTTCTACGGGGAGGCCTATTTTTAACAGTGGACGTCTTATGACTGATGATGATGATGATGACTGTATATCACTCTAAGAAAACTACAGATTTGAAATTCGGTATCCTATGCTTGAAATCTGTTTAATTTTTGACCGAGCTAAGAGAGGTCTCAGATTCTATTGGGACACAAGTCGATTTTTTTTTTGTTAATGCCATAGGTGGCAAACAGGCAGACGGACTGCCTGATGGTAAGCAGTCGCCGTCGCCTATGGATACTTGTAACACTAGAGGCGTAACAAATACGTTGCCGACCCTTTAGGACTCGATTAACTCGTCATTTGAAGAACCCCATGTTGTAGCTTCTCAGAAACACCGTAGAAGATAGCTCATTCCACATTTTACAGGTATGAGGCAAGAAAGATTGTGTGAATCGCACAGTGTGCGATTTCCACTGATCTATGATATGTGGATAAGCCCTGCGATTTTTAAGAACAAGTGAGGGTAGGAGAACAAAACACCCGCTCTTCTCGCCGGACTCACCCGCAGTTTTCAGTCAGCTCGTGACCACGGCCATTGTAACATGGTCGAAACGTCGAGCGAAAGGTACATATTACCTATATTAAATAATACGTGATAAGTCCCGATAAACATTTAAAACATGTGGATAAGCCTACAGGCGGTGGCTAGTACGATGGTAAAACCGCGACGCCAGCATCGACATCGGCACGACGCCGGCAGTTTCTATGTACGTTTGTATATTTGTTCGACGATACTGATCTGATCTTCATGAATAAATTTTGTAAGCAAGTAGTTCATGCAAATAGAATTTTCAAGTTAAAATATGAATAAAATCGGTCCAAAGGTTGCTAAGATATGGGGTTGCGAGGTGAACTACAAGTTTAAATTCATATAGTATGCACAAACATCAAAGCTTGTTTACTTAGGGTATACTTTTTTTTTCAGCCCGGCAAGTTCTGACCCTAGTTGCAAATGGCGGAAATGTCATTTCCCTGGGAGCATAAAAACACGCTTTTTACAAGATGCCAGCGAGATAGGAAGAAACAATACAACTTTATGGCCGCAATTAAAGTTAACGTCCAGGAAATTAGCTCCGTAAGTCCATAAGGTCAGTTTTGTCCGGGATGAATTAATTAAGAACCAATGCTTTGTGCGTCCGGCGTCCTCTATTTCGCACAAGTTTACATTAAAAATTCAAAAAATTACAATAAAATTGCTGATATTCTTCAGACGGCTGGGAATTAGTAAACGGCCAGTATTGAAACAACTGGCATTTTTATCGCTAAAAACGATCTCTTCCAGGCAACCTTAGAATGGAAACGTTCCACATAATGGCGAGAAATTAACTTTTAACGGGAAAGCTACGCTAGGTATTTTAAATAATCACGGTGTTTGCAAAATTCGATGATTATTCTTTTCGATATCATGTAATGCTATTTATCAGTAACGCACTTTATTATTTCTAATTCAAACGGTTAAACTGTTTGAAAATGTAATTTCCTGCCATAGGTGAAACGTTTTATAAGATGTCACTGTTATCCATTTTTTTTTTACTTAATGTCAAATATTTACAAATTCAATGGCAATATCTATTTCATATTCATCGTACCTACTATGGCGTGTAAATTGTGGGCGTAACATCGAGATACAATTCCTATAGAGTCACAATCTCTCAGTAAAAATACTCAAAAAACGTGCGAGCGTCATTGTACGTACATTGTATCAATTATATACTTCAGAATGCCACATTTACTCCAATTTAGACGTTATGTCACTTGCATAGTGTTCAACGTTAGTTGTCCGCTATGTCATCGTAGCTCTGGCATCGCGCGGCGTTGTAGTTGAATCGCGGTTACCTTATAACTAACCAAAAAGTCTGCGCAATTCGTAGCGTGCGTCGAGTTTTGGTTCAGTTTTTTTTTTGGCACGATTGTGACTCTATATGTATTGTATCTCAATGACGTGTAATTAATTCCCGCTGGTCCTGAAGTACAACGTAGGAGCATCATGGTTGGTCTTATTTTGATTTTCCTAACCACAGAAAAGAGAAGTAAATAGAACGAAAATCTGTCGCCAGGCATTATGAATGAGTGAACCTTCATAAATGAGTGATATAGATATATATCATTCATAGATGAGTGGACCCGGGTATGTCCTAAAACTGCGACCAGAACCACCGGAGGATGGGCAGCAGCGTCCTGTTAGTACACGGTGAACGTACTGTGATCCCCAAGCCGCCTGCCAAGCGTGGGGATTATGGCAACACCCCTCTCTAAGAGGGAGGCCTTGTTCAGCAGTGGACATTTAATGGCTGATGATGTGTGTGTGTGTGTGAACCTTCATTGAACATTCTTATTTATGTCAACGCGTTGGATTCCTCATCCAAAGAACTTGGACCTTACCTTTTTGGGTTAGGTCTCAAAGTTCTTTGTCTGCATCACAGTTGCTAATTGATTTCGAATGACTGACGTTTCGTATATATAGGTCCAACTGGCTACAAAATTTTTCTTACAAAAATGCCTCGATAGCTGTTCTAATTTAAAAAAAAAGAAAAAAAAAACTGTGTTCCTAATGTCAATGTCTTTATCCGGGATGTATGTTTTGGGGTTTAATCAGTTTTATCATGCGGTACGTAATTAGTTTATTATCGTTACGATGTTTTTATCTACCGAAACACAGTAAACTTTAGTGTTTCTGGTACATAAAGCATGTAGGTATGTGTCGTGAGAAAAGTCTGCTCAGAATGGGTCAAGATCAGGGTGGGGAAAGTAATAAACCATTACCGTCGCCTATGGATACCTGTAACACAAATGGCATTACAGAAGCGTTGCCGACCTTAAAGATGCTTTAAGAGTTGGCAGTCAACCCCAAGCCTATTATTAAATTAAAAAAAAGGTTTTACTTCGTTAGTACAAACAATACAAAAATACAAAATATTTATTAAACAAGAACATGTGCAATTTAATAAAAAAAATTATAGGCGGGAACGGGGTTATTTCATTAGACATTTTATTTATGTTACACGGGAATTACTCACGTAAGATTAAGCCGGTTACTCCGACTATAGTTTCAACCGCATTAGACGGCCTTTTTCAAGGTGAATGCGCGCGCGCGGCTGCGTCTCGCTTTGCACTACGGGCCGCCGCGCGGCGCGCACGTGATGACACCGGCTGCGTGATGTTATTTCATTAGGTTTAAAGGTAATAAGGTAAAAAAAAACAACTTCAATTGTATTACTAATTGTTATGTGTACCTTCTTGTATAATACAGGGTGTAAGGGGAACACTCTCGAAGCCAAAAGAAGGTAATTGTACTTATCATTATGAACAACTTTTACTATGGGACCAACCCTGAAATCGCGAAAAAAATATCAGCTGTTCTTTAGAAAACGGTCATTGACACTCGACAAAAAGTATGGAACAGCTGATTTTTCCATACATTTTGTCGCGATTTCAGGGTTGGTCCCATACTAAAAGTGGTTCATAATGATGAGTACAATTACCTTCTTTTGGCTTCGAGAGTGTTCCCCTTACACCCCGTATATTATAACATTTGTGTTTATCAAATCATAATATGAAAGGTTATTATCGTCGAGAATCTAATAAATATAATAAGCTGGTATGCAATATGTACTGTCTAACAATGCCTCCAAAAAATAACAAAAAAAAAAGTTTTCATGTAGATATTTGTCGTCCCTGCATGAGGCGAGACGCCTGTGTCGCAGGGCCTACATTCTAGCGTTTGCCTAAGATCGGTGCGGTGCAGTATTATTGCGCTACTGTATATTAACTCTAGATCTTTTCATCAAAACATTAAAAAAAACTTCTATTTTAAAAAGCCTTTATCCACATTAAATATCTTGATCCCCTAGACAATAGTAAATCTTCAGCTACTCTTGGCACGGCTGCTCAGCTTTTATGCCAAAACATATGAAAAATCAAACGCAGCGCTCCACCGATGATATATGAGCATGGCTTATTATTTTTCCCCATTAAAATTACGAATGCCCATATTTTTTGTAGACAATAGTGATGGGCACGTATCCGGACACTTAATCGCTGGATTAATACATAAAAAAAAAAAACTATTATTCCAACTAAAAATACAGTTGAAGTAAAAACTCCCTTTTTAATTTGGTTGATAAATGGCGTTTTCTTTTCACCTAACATTTTTGGTTGAATGCGAACGTGACTTTATCCTGTCTATATATATTTTGTTATCTTCTCTTATCCTTATATTCCTTTAAAATCTAAATTCAAATTTCTTTATTTATTTTGCAGGTGTTTGGATTCTCCTGTTAAGTTTTGACAACCTGTATTAGGAGAGAACTCTCTTTCGTTGTTACATAATCTTTTTACAGTTATTTGTATAAATTGTTTAACCTCCCGTCCTGTTTGCCTTCGTTATAATGCACACTACTTTTGTACCTGTAAGGAGGTCAATGTTACTTTTTAGTTTACAATTTTCGAGTTAAATGTAATATGATTTATTTTGTTTCCGGAAACTCCGGACGACATCGTCCGGCTAAGTTAACCACATCCCTATGGCTCAGTGGAGATTTTTGGCATTCTGCCGATTCCGTACGCCGCTATAGGATTTTATTTCGCCCAAACCGCCGCACAGTGGGCTGTAAATCAATTTTTGCATTAAGTAATTGAATTTATGATCTGTTTATTGCTTTTGGAAATTGTTGTTAAGCGACTATTATTTTATTACGATTCTTTTTTTTTATTTACTAGGACCTTTTGTGGGGTTGGCGTTAAAAGCGATTTATGAGCTGATGTTTTAGCGTTTCGTGGAATGTAAATTTTTGGTACTTTTGAGATTATCACATTACTGCAACGGCTGACAACAGAGGTATTTATGGACATACGTAAAAATGGAGCTGAGGCCAGCATACGTCAGTCTAAACATGCGCAGCTGCCGCAAAGACTTGGTGAACAATTATTTTGTTCATAAAACACTTCAACATGAAAAGCACAAAACACAGAAAAATACAAAGAAATATAAGATAATAATGTACATGAATTACATGTTTTTTTATGATACCTTGCTTTTGAACTCTATCTCGCCTGATGTTAAGCGATGATGCGGTCCACGATGGAGCAACAGCCTAGAAGAAACCAATTCACTCGTGACTTGAAGAGACCCAGATTGTAACTCTCGGTAACATTCAGGCAGCGCATTCCACAGTCTAGCGGATCGCACAATAAAAGTGGAATCAAAGCGTTGTACGCGTTTTTGAAATATCAATCTTTTCATGCCCGTCGTCCGATAGAAAAACGGGCAGAAGGGAACTGGATCATGCAGATCCCGATGCACACTCCGAAATGTATCCGATAAAAAACCGATAGACAACCGACTTTGCACCGATTTTCAAAGCTTAGATTGATCTAGGTGTTCATTGCTGATGAGCTCCTTTTCTTCTTCAATACTTAAACATTTTTAGTCTCATGTTCACCGTAAGTTATCATGATGATTATTATTTATGCCTGTTTCTGAGGGTAATATTTATTTCATTTCTAGCTATTGATTCAACAAAGTTATCTGTAACATGGTAACATTTTAATTATCTAAATATTATATCTAACGTCAAATACTTATCGATGAGAAATAGATGAACGAGTAATATTACAGATATGTTATCTGAAGTATAACTTATTATTGCGTATTCGTATATACGCAATATACGCGGAAGTATAATATAGTATATTATGCAATTAGTGAATAAAGGACGGATTTAAAGCGAGGGCCATAGATAAATCACGAGCGTAGTGAGTGATTCAAGTGTTAGAATCCTGAGCGACGCGAGTGATTCAAATCCCTCGATATAAATCCGTTTTATTCAAGAGTTGCATACTATACTTTATAACGTGACTACGAGAAAAAGAAAGATTTAAGGAGTTTGTATCGAGTATTTTTTGCGCAAGATGGTTGTATAGCATTGAGATGGAGGTCGAATATATTATATTGGTTTATTCTAAATTCAAACACCAAAATAGTAATTAAATGCTTTTTGTTCACTGTTTATAGTGAATAAAATAAGCGTTTTAGAGTGGAAATGGTATAAATGATTACAATTTTTATAGTTATAGAACCAATAGCGCTATTGAAAAGATAAACCATCGATAAAAGTACCTCAGAAACTTTAGGCAGATTAAAACATCAGGGTTTCAGTGATATTTGGCCTTGCACTCGCTTGCACAAAATTGATATCAGTTACTTTACCTTCCTTGCCTTACGCCAATAGTTTCTTGACACCATGACTCATCCTCAAGCTAACGACTTTATTAAAAATTCCGCTTAACTGCGGTTTCACCGTCCAACACTTTGCTGTCATAAATCATTTTATTTCAGTCTAAGGCCCACGTGTCATTGGCCACGTACATACTATACTAACTAGTATTTAAGCTGTGACTTGATGACGTCACGTCATTATTCTTCCCAGGTCTTTGTCCTAATTTCTGTAAACAATGCACTCAAATCATGCATGTTCGTACTAATTTATCGTACATAATTATTCTAACACGCCATAGGCTTAATTATTTTCAAGCGTTGTTTTAATATTCTGCTATTTTAGTACACATTCTTAGGGTTCATAGGGTAAAAACGGGACCCTATTACTAAGCTTACATTGTCTGTCTGTCTATCTGTCTGTCTGTATGTATGTCTGTCTGTCTGTCCATCCCAATTTTAAACGCCTGTATCTTTCGAACCGTAATAGATAGCCAGTTGAAATTTACACAGAATAAGTATTACGGCATTTACGGCGGATTAAATAAAAAATTCTAAAAGTGACAAAAAGTAAAAACGAAAGGAAAACATACGAAAAACGTATTTTTTTACGTATTTTTGTATTAGCTCTAATGGTAATACGTACAAGCGTCAATCTTGGCATGATTATAGTACACACTCTAAAGTATAACAGCTAATAATAAATATCGGTAAAATAAGTTTCTGTTCATTAGCAAGTTATAACTGGTAATTTCGTTATTGAATTTTGTGGTGGTACGGAACCCTCAGTGCGCGAGCCCGACTCGCACTTAGCCGGTTTATTTACATTTTCACGACCGTATCACATGCTAGGGAAATTCAAAGCGATGATTTTATATTCGGGAATTTTCGCCACGAAAATGTAAGAATAAATTTTGGTCTGTGTTAGCAATCATATCCGGGGTGTAATATACTCTCGAAGCCAAAAGAAGGTAATTGTACTCATCATTATGAACAACTTTTACTATGGGACCAACCCTGAAATCGCGAAAAAAATACCAGCTGTTCTATAGAAAACGGTCATTGACACTCGACTCGGTATGGAACAGCTGATTTTATTTCGCGATTTCAGGGTTGGTCCCATACTAAAAGTGGTTAAAGTGGTGGTGGTGGTGGTAAGCCAAAAGAAGGTAATTGTACTCATCATTAGATGAGTACAATTACCTTCTTTTGTAATTGTACTCATCATTAGATGAGTACAATTACCTTCTTTTGACTTCGAGAGTGTTCCTCTTACACCCTTTATTATACTATACTGATATTATAAATGTGAAAAGTTTGTTGGTTTGTTTGTTCTTTTTTCACGCAGCAACAAAGCAATGGATCGACCTGATTTTTTTTTCCACTGGAAAAAGACAAGGTCTGGAGAGTGACATAGGCTACTTTTCATCATCATAATCATCATCATCATCACCATTTTTCATCACTACGCGGGTAAAACCGCGGGTCGCAGCTAGTGTCGTTATATATTGCGACATTTGCCAACGTAATGAGCTTTTTCCTAATTGGCACGCTTCTGAAACTGAAGAATGACTGTTGTGTGTATATTTTTCGAGTATGCTTTGATATTGTCACGGTTTGAGGATGCATCTTTACATCTTTCCGTGGTAATAACGGGTCATTAAGGTTTGAGTTTTATTACCTCGAGGTCGTTGTCTCCTGGTGCATTCGCACCATATTTTTGCATATGAATAGGTACTTAGGTATAGTATACTATAGTAAGTAAGTATACGTTTTGGTAGGTAAGTGTTAATTATGACCGTGTGGGTGTGTGACGATAGGATGGATTTGTAACAAATTCGCAACATTTTTTACCGGGCAAGTGCCTTCATTAATTACTTACCATCGTGCGTTTACCATCAGATAAGTGACCAGCCCAACTCATTACACGTAACAAGATTCTATGGTAAACAGATAAGTCATTTTACATGATAATTGGCATTGACTTTATTTTTTTTTAAACAATAGCTTATTTTCTGATACGTTAAAATTGGAAGACGCTTCTTTCCTTACATACATATAGGTACTTTCTTATAGGTAGACATATAGGTACTTTCTTTTAATAGAACAACAGGCCTCATCATCATCATTACAGCTATATGACAGGGTTCCGTACCACGACATAGCTTGTTAGCTACTAAAGTACAAAAAATAGTGCAAAAAGACAAAATTCCATCAACGCCCAGGCGGTCACCCATCCAAGTACCGAGTTACCGACCGCGCCCGACGTTGCTTCACTTCGGTGATCGTTTGAGAATCGGTGAACAGAAATTTGACAGCAACTTGCACTTGGCTGTTATTTATTATTAGTTGTTATACTTTAGAGTGTGTACTATAATCATGCCAAAATCGACGCTTATTGTATTGACTTCGCCCGGGACGTGAAGATCGAATCGGTGGGGGAGTTCGTTGTCCGACTCGCGCGAAATATGTTCGACCGCGCCGACAACGGACCACACCCCTACCTGAACAACATTGCACCGCTGCACACACGTCCCCCTGACGTACGTACCTGGCGTGTCCTCCCGCGTGAGCTCCTCCTGACGGACATCGAAGGGGACCACCACGAAGAGGATGATGCAGGCGGCAGTCCATAACATTCTACCGGATTTGACAACAAACAAATAAGACTACAGGAAATAACCGCAACGAGGGGCTTGAGACGCCACCCGGTCACCTAGTACTGGGTCGGGTACTCACCCCCTCCAATTTCCCTGGGACCAGTGTGCCCCAGAGCCCAGCTCCGGCAAAGAGAAGTCACCTCGACGCCGGCATTCCTACCTCCTCAAAAGAGAGGAGAAAGACGACCCACGTGTGTGTGTGCTTATTGTATTGTCGTTTTTACATTAGAGCTAATACAAAAATACGTAAAAAAAATAAGTTTGTTGTATGTATTTTTTTTTAATAAATAATAGGCTTGCGTTGACCACCATCACAATGATGCGGTCTACGTTGGAGCACGCTCGCCTAGAAGGAACCGATTCACTCGTGACTCGTGTATGTTGTATTGTATACCCCCCCCCCCCCCTTTAATAATAACAAGCCGTAGCTTACCTTGAAACCAAGTTATTAGATAAGTAAAATACCTTTTAACTTGCAATGTTTGTATGCTAATTTGTTGCACTCAGGATTGGATCCTAAGGAACTCCTCAATAATTAGTAGCATAGATATGAAATGTTGTATACGCATTCAATTATGATAACCCGCACTTTAAGTGTCACCATGACATGGCTAGTGCACTCAAGATTGGCTTCTAATGTGGGACTCCTCAACTGTTAACAGCACAGACACGAAAATGTAGAATACACATAATAAAATATTAAAATCATTTAAACGTATATTTATTATGCAATTAGTGAATAAAGGACCGATTTAAAGCGAGGGCGATAGATGAATCACGAGCAAGTGAAAGATTCTAACGACTGAATCACGACCGTAGAGAGTGATTCATGATGATAGAATCATGAGCGTATTGAGTGATTCTAGTGTTAGAATCCTGAGCGACGCGAGTGAATCTTTCGTGAGTGATTTTTATTCAAGAGTTGCATACCTACTATACTTTATACCATGACTACGAGAAAAAAAAGGTTTAAGGAGTTTGTATCGAGTATTTTTGTTCAAGGAGGTTGTATAGCATTCAGATGGATGTCGAAGAAATTGGTGTGTACTAAAGTCAAACACTAAAATAGTGTTTAAAAGTGCTTTTTATTCACTGTTTTCAGTGAATAAAATAAGCTTTTTAGAAGGGGAATGTTATAAATAATTTTTTTCTATTCATTTATATTATTTCAAGCCAAGTAGGTATGTCAGAAAACAGATATACCTATGACAAGTAGGTAGCTATGTAAAGTTAGGTATAAAGTTAACGACCTAACCCAAGGTGCCGTTGAGCGCTTCCAACGCGTGACTCAGACAACAAGTCGGCCAACTGATAAAACTAAACTTTATGTACGGATGGCAAACGGTTTCGTTCACAAAATACGACAGTGGCGTCACCATTTAACCATTTCTATAAGTTGGTTGCAATGTACCTACGTGTGAATCTTTTCGATGCAGACGTATCATTTATCAGGTAAATGAGTTTAAATGACGTATCGTTTGCAGCGTCTGGGCGTATCATTTGCAATTGTTTTATTTTTTAACATCGGTAATGTAATGCTCTGCTATTTTCTACCTACAGACCTTTTTAAGTCTTACAAATTTTTGTAGTAGTAATGCAATTTAACCCACGAGATGGACAGACGACCTAAAAGAGACCGCAGGGAAACGCTGGATGCAGGCCGCTTCCAACCGGCCCTTTTGGAGATCGATGGGGGAGGCCTATGTCCAGCAGTGGACGTCCTACGGCTGAAATGAAGATGATGATGAATGCAATTTCTGTTGTCAGGTATCGCGCTACCTATGAATTGATTACGAGCAATTGAAGAAATTAGATAACTATTTGTTACTCTCGTTTCTTCAATTTCTTTAAAAAATACCTTGTAAAATAACATTTTTTGCTATTAAATTAAAATTAAATTAAATTGTATTTATTGACATTAAACACGGTCAAGCCAATTACATTAGTATCTCACAATTCTCACAAAATTATAATTATGCATATCAATAAAAAATAAGAAAGGAATTAAATTAATTACAAAAACAAGCTCACAAAAATAAAGAATAAAATACAAATGCCAATAATTTTACAAATGTCAATAACAATTAAGAATAATTACAGTCAATAAATTACAAATTACAAAATGTCAGAGAAACAAAAACACACTAGAAGTCCAAATAATCATCAAAGTCAGAGTTAGTCTTATTGCATCTATCCCACTGGTCAATTAAACTTTCAGAATATGTTTGCTATATTTCGTTATCCTAGTAATTTCACATTTAAGTTAAATTAAGTTAAAAATAAAGGTTCCGTACCCAAAGGGTAACCCTTAGACCGGAAACCTAAAAATTTACAGGGATCCTATGCCTACGCTGTCTGTCTGCCTGTCGTACCTTTTAACGTCTAGGTGTATATCTTTCAAACCGTAGTAGTTGAATATTTTACAAATTATAAATTGTAATTTTCAGCGAATTAACTTATAAATTAAAAAAGTTAAGTCTTAAAAAAACTAAAGGGGTGTCCCCATACAACAAACTTTTTTAAACGTATTCTTATATTTTCTCTGATGTAAAAATAGTAATGCGTACAAGCGTCAAACTTGGCATAATTTTTGTATACACTGTAAAGTAAAACAAAAAAATCATATATAATGGCCAAGTGCGAGTTGGTCACAAAATCATGTTCAACACCAAGTTAAGCAAAGTCGGGCGCGGTCGGTACTTGGATGACCCCCTGGGCGTGATGTTGCCTTTTTGCAATACCTTTTTGTACTCTAGTAGTTAACAATTTTATTTATGTAGTGCTACGGAACCTAATTGTCCGTCTGGGCGTGATATTGTCTGTTTGCACTACTTTGTTGTATTTTAGCAGTTATCAATTTATATAGTACGGAATCCTCAGTACGCGAGACTTGCACTTGGCCGTTTTTTTTAAATACATTGAGGTCCATTTATATAGAATACTTTTTATCCCAAAAAATACGGACCCTGAGGTTGACAGCGCGGGTGAAACCGCGGGGCGTAGCTAGTTGGCAGTAATTGTGCCAATTATAATAATTATTCAATGATACAACGATTATGAAACTTTATTGTAATGTGATCCACATTTCAGGCGTCCATTGCACTCTGAAAGCGTATAACAATACCTACTTCTATGACTACTTATCGTGGACGTAACTAGGGTGAGGAAGGGTGGGTATTTGCCCCCACTGTCCACTGACATTACTAGGCATAATTATAGAGCTTTCACATGAAGTATCTCAGGATGACGAGCGCAAAGCCCAAGAAGACCTGAATACTTTATATAATTGGTTCCAGTACAACTTATTAACTATTTATATCTCCAAAACGTGCTACATTCTATTTAAAGCGAAAAATAAGCCAATACCACCGCACCCCCCTCTTACAATTAATAATATACCCCTCCAACAGAAAACTCATGAAAAATACCTTGGCTTGTACATGGACTCGCACTTAACTTGGAATACTCACTTAGAGCATTTAAAAAGTAAACTTGTTGCACTCCGCGGTGCACTACGTAACATTGTTCGATGCATTCCACGTAAGTTACGATTTACAATTTATAATGCTTTAGTGAAACCGCATCTATTATACTTGATCGAAATCTGGGGATGTGCTGCAAAAACAAGCTTAAATAAACTACAAAGATTACAAAACAAAATATTTAAAATGCTCTTTAACTATCACTATCTAACACCAACTAAAAAAATATACCATGAAACAAAAATAATAAGATAAGATAAGATAAGATAATTTATTCAGATAACGAACACTCCCAAAATACCATTGCCTAAAAGCAATAATACCCAAGTGGTGCACGCTATGTCTCGTCAAAAACAAAATACAATTCACTCAAATTCATATTAAAAATTGTTGTTCATAATAATTGTTTCATATTCAAATTAATATGAAAAACTCAACACATTATATAATTATTAAACCTGCTATATAAGGGCATTGTTTACTATTTATAATCAAATAGGTAGGTATAGAACTCCATAAATATTAACAAATTATTATCCGTAGTCATTGTCTAAGAATTCTTTTATTGTGTAAACCGTCTTGTCCAGCAACAGGAGTCTGACTTTATTAAGAAAAACGGTGTCACTCTTCAGTGTTTGTATCGCTTCTGGAAGCTTGTTGTATAGTTCCCGGCCTCTTATGATCGGGATTCTTTTGGACATACCCAGTGTGTAATGTATTGGCTCTAAATATATTCTCATTTTACAAGGTCTTATGCTGTTAGTTACATGGCGTTTGTACTCATTTAGATTTTGTCGAGCATACTTTAGGATTTCAAAAATATAAAGTGATACCGATGTCAGGATTTTTAAGTCTTTGAAGTGTTTTCGGCATGATTCCTTATCTTTTCCATTTACTAGGACTCTAATGGCACGTTTCTGCATCTTCAAAATTCGCTCATAGTCTGTTGCACTTCCCCACATGATAATTCCATACGACATTATCTAATGAATATAAGCGTAGTAAGTTTCTATGAGATAGTCGGGGGTTGTTATGTGTTTTAATTGTTTAAGCGCAAAAATTCCTTTAGACATTTTCTTACATGTAGCATCTATATGACCTTTCCATGTCAAAGTTGAGTCGAGCTCAAAACCTAACAGTTTAACAGTATTTGTACTATATAAAGTAGAAGCTCCCACATCTACCGCAACACTGTCTACTTTTGGTGATTTGGCATTAAAAAACATAATGTTTGTTTTGTCCGAGTTTAGTTGAAGTCCATTTATGCTGAACCATTCATTTAATTTGCAAAGAGTATCATTTATTTTAATTTTTAGGTTTTCAGTGGTATCATCTGATAGTATAATTGTGGTATCATCCGCGTACTGGATGATATCACCTGGTATATTTAACGAATTTATGTCATTAACAAAAATGAGAAAGAGGACATTCCCAATCGATGAACCTTGTGGTATACCTATTCCGACACATTGAGGTTCAGATCTCTGTCGTTTTCTATCGATATTTACCTCTACAGTTTGTTCCCTATTCGATAAGAATGATTTTATAAGCTCCAAGTTATTGCCGCTGATGCCATAAGCCATAAGTTTTTTTAGCAGAAGCTCATGGTTCACAGAATCAAAGGCCTTGGAGAGGTCTAAAAAAATACCAGCTACTTTTTTTTTTCGCTCGAGACAGTCTGTAATTCTGTTAATGAAGCTGAGTGTTGCCGACACAGTAGATCGACCACTTCGGTATGCGTGCTGAGAGTCAGAAATTAATGTATATTGGTTGCAATGCTTCATAATACTTTCTGACATGAAAGATTCAATTAGCTTTGATATAGTGGGAACGATTGTAATAGGCCTATAGTTTTCTACCGATGTCGTATCGCCTTTGCCCTTGTATAATGGTGTTAATCTGGATTTTTTTAGAGATTGGGGATAGTATGTAGATTGCAAAATATTATTTATGATATAGGTAAAGTGGTCGCTAAGGTATACTAATGTTTTATACAAGAACGTGCCTGATATATCATACAGATCTTTAGTGTCTGATTTTTTTATTTTCAATTTGGCGAGAGTCTGTAGCTCATGTGGTGTTATAGTTTGAAACATGAAATCGTGTCGCTCATCGGCGTATTGTTTTAGACTAACCAAAGCCTTTTCACTATTAGGGTGATTATTTGTACTGAGATAAGTTCCTATGGATATAAAATAGTTATTAATATGATTCGCAATATTTTGGGTTGATACAGGTTCATTATTTACTTCATCCATCAGGTCCCAGTTCAATTCTTTGTAATTTTTATTTGTTTCTTCTTTTATAACCTTCCATATTTCTTTTTTTATATTAGTTGATTTTTGTAATCTGGTTTTAATATACTCTTTTTTATTTTTTGTGTCTCTTGATTTATAAGGAACTTTCTCTTATCTATATGTATATATGATAATTCTGGATATTGGTTTTTTATTTCATGTAAGTCATGGATTTCTAATTGTAGTTTTATGATTTCGTCACTAATCCAAGGACACTGGTTTCTCAAATTGACCTTAACTTTCTTAGTGGGGAAGAAAATGTCAAAATTCCACAGAAACTTATTCATAAACACGTCAAAGGTATTATCATCGTAAGTTTCAAAAATATTATCCCAGTCATATGCTAGCATAGCATCACAGAAGTCTACAACAGTTTGATCGTTAATTATGCGTTTCTCAATGTTAATAAATTTAGGGTTTGACTTATTTTGTATTTGTATGCTTGCAAGCTGTGCAAAATGATCCGAAACTCCAGCTGCCACAGACCTAACAATAATTTCTGTGCGGTTAATGTTTGTGACAAAACAATCGACCGATGATCTAGCGCCTTTATAAATTCTAGTGTAAAAGTCTACCATATTTTGGAAACCACAAGTATCCATAATATCCATCAATGCACTTCTGTTAGCAGAATCAGTCATAAAATCTATATTCCAATCACCCGCCAAAATCACTTTTCTACTAGATAAGCCGGACAAGACGTTAAACAGCTTACCTATCGTGTCAATAAAAATCATATTATCCCCTAAACCAGTTCTATACATACCTATTATAGTCAGTTTACATCCATTCGTTACATTTACCTCAACTGCCGCAAACTCACAGTGGTATTCAACTGATACAGCATCAATTTCCTTACAAGGCTTAGATGTTAATGAATTTCTTATGAAAGTAGATACACCTCCATGAATTTGTTTTTTTCTCACAAAATAATTTGCATGGTAATAACCATTAATAACAATATTATTAACATCACTGCAGTTAAGCCAAGTTTCACACAGAATTAATACGTCTGGTTTATAGGTAACCGCCAATACTTCCAACCTTGAAATTTTGTTACGAATACATTGTACGTTTTGATGAATAACAATAAATTCTTTACATTTTACGTGTTCAAAATTTGTGTTCCTTTTTTGTATAAAAAATCTATATTGCTTTTATCTAAATTGCTTTTATTTGTCAATTTAGTGCCACCCTGATTTCTAGCTTGAGAACTTTCTTTTTTTTTCTGGGCAAGTGCCTTTATTAACTAAACAAAATACAAGCTAAAACTAAAACTACAAATACAGTTAGACTGCCCATAGACCGTTGAAGGTAGGTTGCCATAGAACTTTCTTGATCCCTAGTTAAGTAGATTAAATTTCCCTTTGGTGGTTTGAGTTCTAGAGATGAATGTTCAGTTATGTTTTGGTAGAGGAAAATGATGAATTGCTTTGTTAACCGTTTTGTTAATAAACATCAAAAAACTATATAAATATAATATTTGCATTTTTATTCGAAAATCTTTAAATAAAAACATCCACACTAACCATTCACCAAACGCAAAAATGTTGTCGAGCGCCGAACTCGGCGAGCTAGCTTCCTTGTCATACCAAAGCATCGAACAAATTACGGCAAAACAATGCTTACTATTGAAGGAGCGCGACTTTTTAACCAACTACCCTCACATATAAAAAATGTAAACTCATTTCACGCATTTAAAAAACAATTGGCTCAACACATTATCTCAGATAATTCACTTTAATAACAAATGCGTGAAGTGGGTACTTCACAAATTATTATGTATTGTGTGTATTAGTTGTTACTATTTATTTAGCGTTTAAGTATTTATAGTTTATTTTTTCAATTTCTTAGTGCATGCGACGACGGACACTATTATTTAAGTTAAACATGTTATCACTTAAGTGACAAATAATTGTCTTTGTGGTAATAAATTTCTTTAAACCTTAAACCAAAAGCGTTGTCGCGCCGGCTTTTGAACGGTTGAATTGCTAAATTCTGTGGCATTGAATTTGTATGGGCAAGCGTGACGCTTACCACCAGGTGAGCGACTTGCTTGTCTCGTCACTTCATCATCATCATTTCAGCCATAGGCCGTCCACTGCTGGACATAGGCCTCCTCATCGATCTCCAAAAGAGCATCTGTTGCTCTTTTGGAGATCGACTTGGTTGCATGCAAAATATATGCCGGCTATCCGAGTCGCGTAGGCATCAAAACGCTCCCTCAGCCCCCGCCAACTTATAGCGACGATGTATATTGCCGCGCTAGAATCAGGACGCCCGCGGGGGGAGTGCAACGACAAAAACGAACATAGGTCCGACCTCGATGACGCCTGGCGCGGCACTGAACGCGGCGCGCGCAAATTCTCGGGACCTTTTTACGGTTTTAATTTCACTAAAAAACAAAACTATTCACTATCAAAATTCTATCCAAATAAAAAAAAAAATGAATAAAATTGCCTTTCAGTACATGTAATTTCCAGGTTGTTACGAGCTTTCATTGGAGCATAAAACGAAAAAAATAAACTGAATCGACTATGTTTCAGATTTTTATTTGATCGAGGAAAGTTTATTCTATCGTGTTTTGAACCAAATCACAGACTCTAACACAGATGTATCTGTGACATGTATTTTTTTCCAGCTCAAATATTGTAATTTATCTGAAAAAAAAAATGATTTAAAACCGTCAAATTTGGTATAAGAGGCTCTTATATGTTATGTTGACTAAAATACTCAAAATCATTATTTTCTAAACAAGCTAACACTAAAAACCTAAACTTACTATATTTGGCCTATTATACATAACGAGACTGCCCATAGACCGTTGAAGGTCTAAAGATAATGCAAATGATCAAGCGCAGTAGCAGTTGGCAGCGTACCCAGCATGCTGGCGGCATTAACACACTGAATGGCAATGCTTACGCACTGAACCAGAAACGCCAGCATTTTGGCCTCGCCAGGCACTCTATTTTTTTTTTATGTAACAGCAAATACATTTTGGTATCGAAGTCACTTGAAAAATCATCATCACCCACTGCTGGGTAAAGGCCTCCCATTGTTTATACCACTCTCTCCGGTCTCTCAATATTCGCATACTGCGCACTTGAAAAATACTCACTACTAACGAATATGGCTTTTATTCCAAAAACATTGAAAACAACTTCGTAAAAAGATAAAAAAGGTCATTAAAAATTTGCTTTATGAATTGTACGTATTTAAAAAAAAGTCTTTACTTCGTAAAACTATTAAATGAATTCGATTACAATTAATTCAGTTTAGTTAATTTATCTATTTTCTTAAAAAAATAAGCATTTATTTTTATTGTAGCTTATTGAAAAATTTAGTAGTACTAGTTATTGAGCTTAAAGCTATGACTCACCCGTACAAAGTATATCCTGAGTACGTCCACGCCTGATTATTGATATCAGTTTGCAGTTTATTGTCCTTTGACATAGTTTCCACTTTCTGCCTTTCTTTGAACGATGCGACATCGCTTGACAAAAGGCTTGCAGGGTATAATTGGAGCTTGGAATATACGGAATGGTAATGTGTTTTGTCAACAAACAAATTTATGACATGCTACACATGTGCAACTCATGTTTTTGCTCGTAATATTCCAGTTTAGCAAAATTTTCTGTGACTAAATTCCATGTTTTTTTTTGTGTATGTTAAGCAATGGCTTCGCCGATTGAAAATCCTTTTTTTATGATGAAAAAATTAGGCTTGCGTTGGGCCGCCAATTTGCCTGATGCGGTCTACGATGGAGCACGCTTGCCTAGAAGAAACCGTTTCACTCTTGATTTGATCGTAACTATCGGGAACACCCATTCAGGCAGCGCATTCCACAGACTAGGAGTCTGCACTATAAAAGTGAAATCAAAGCGCTTCGTACAGGTTTTCAAAATATCAACCAAAAACCGGTGTCAATTTTACGTGCCCGTTTTGGCAGTCCAATAGAAAAATGGGCAGGAGGGAATTAAATCATGCAGACCTGATGCACACTCCCCGAAATGTATACGATTAAAACCGATAGACTAGCCACTTTACGGCGATGCTCAAGACTAAGAAGCTTATCCTGAACTAGAGATTCATTTCTGATGAGCTTTTGGTACGTTTCTCAAGTGAAATCAGTGAGTTTCGTATTTAAACTAAAAACTTATTTAGTTGCGCTGAGCGATTTATGGTCAAAACTTATGGGTTCGTGTAACCTATATGCAAGAACATTTAATGCCCTTTTCGGGTATACTTACAAAGTCCTTGCCTACATGCTAATTTGACAGTTATTTCAAAGTTTTAATTTTTCACTTCTGTCGGCAGTCCCCATTACTGGCAATTTTTAATTTTTATTGAATAGGTGTCTCATGAAATTTTAAAGAAAATATCAAATTAAAAAAGACAGTACAGGTATACTTTTTAGGTCCTGGCAACTACATTTTTTATATGTTTTATGCCATAGGAGGCAAGCAAGTAGACGGATCGCCTGATGGTAAGCAGCCACCGTCGCCTATGGATACTTTGTAACACCAGAGGCATCACAAATAAGTTGTGTATGTAAGTATGTACATTATGAATTGTATGAACATAAGACGCTGGGTTGACCTGAATAATATTATTTTTACTGTCATTGATTTACAAACACCTGGATATTGGGTTAGATTGTGAACGTGGTGGCAAGAGCAATAGCATTTGCGCTTTATAATCTGACGGCACCTGGTTTGATCCTTGGCCCTGCACCATCGACTCAATACATTGTATTTTTTGCTCAATAACGGTAAAGGAAAATATCGTGTAGTAATCGGTATGTCCTAGACCTAGAACCTAAAATGTTCAAAGATATGTAATTTCGCCAAAGAACCAGAGTCACCGACATAGCTGTTAAAATTTGCAAGTTGAAGTGGCAATGGGCAGGCCACATCGCCCGAAGAACCGATAACCGATGGGGAAGAAAGGTTCTGGAGTGGAGACCACGAACCGGAAGACGCAGCGTAGGGAGGCCTCCCACTAGATGGACCGACGACATTGTGAGAGCCACGGGCATCCAGTGGACGCAAAAGGCAGGCTGTCGTTCAGTGTGGAGGTTAAAGGGGGAGGCCTATGTTCAGCAGTGGACGTCTTCTAGCTGATGATGTAATTTCGTCGTTGAATCGCTTATTTCATACCTAATTATTTCGTACTAGTAAAACCGCAGGACCCATCTGCGGTTTTACTTGCGATTTTATTATTTCCCTGTTCAAAATTCGGTTAAAAAAGTTTTCTATGTCCTAGTGAAAATACACTAGACTAGCACCCTTACAAATCAATTGATTAGCGTTTATAACAAACAGACAGACACAGTAACTTTCGCATTTTTAATGTTGGATTATCTCTATCTCTTCTCTATCTCTATCTTCTCTACATAGTATAAATTGACTGTCTGTATGTCTGTATGGCCGCTAACTCCTCCTAAACCACGCAACGGATTATGATGCGGTTTTCGCCTTCAGTTAGATACATTTTACTGGAAGGTTTATATATATAACTAGCGACCCGCCCCGGCTTCGCGCGTAAATTACACCTGTGCGAAGCCGGGCGGGCGGGTCGCTAGTTAAATATATTTATTTTACCAATATTATTAGGAAATTCGTTGTCTGATATAACTTTTTTTTTGTCTAGTTTTTGGCTAACTTTTTTTCATCGTCGATCCGATATCCAAAGTTTAAAATGTCTTAGGATACTATATAATGGTTACCATCTACAAACACAAGTTTATCTTGCGTTTCCGTCGATTTCGCTCCCCTATGTTTCCGACGAGTCACTTGTCAAATATTCAGGATATGACGCTGCACTTTCGACTCTTTCGAGACATTCGTCCGTCCCGTTTGACGCCGTGAAATCGCATTCGACACGCAAGATTTATTGTTATTTTCTCTGAAATAAAGGGTATGAAGAATGAGGATTCGCATACATTAATAAATATTAAACGTGCAATTGTTTTCTTCGTTTAAATATGCAGGATAAAGATTGTTTCTGAATAATAATTGTATTGTGGCTTTGCCCGTGAACATTTCAGATTTTCTCTATTAGAGAAAAGAAAAAAAATCGTCTGCTCTTTTCTTGGATCTCCACCTATGGCATAATTTAAAAAAAAAACTTTTTTTTTTTTATTACGAGGCATTTAGCCTTAGCTGTTGGCCTTTTGGACAAACTCAGAGTCACACAGCGGGCAAAGGAGAGAGCTATGCTTGGAGTATCTTTGCGCGATAAAATCCGAAACGTAAGTCTTAATTAATTCTTGGCGAATATCCAGAACCAGAACCAGAGCCAGAGAACCAGTGCTGTTAAAATTAGCAAGTTGAAGTGGCAATGGACTGGCCACATCGCTTGAAGAACCGATAACCGATCCGGAAGAAAGGTTCTTGAGTGGAGACCACGAACCGGAAGACGCAGCGTAGGTAGGCCTTCCACTATATGGACCGACGACATTGTGAGAATTGCTGGCATC
This sequence comes from Agriopis marginaria, assembly GCA_932305915.1. Taxonomy (NCBI): domain Eukaryota; kingdom Metazoa; phylum Arthropoda; class Insecta; order Lepidoptera; family Geometridae; genus Agriopis; species Agriopis marginaria. The sequence continues at coordinate 1,760,981 of OW029932.1, forward strand.
CAGTGGATGCAAAAGTCAGGCTGTCGTTCAGTGTGGAGGTCTATGTTCAGCAGTGGACTTCTTCTGGCTGATGATGATGATGATTAAGTCATCGCCATAATGTATTTTGAGATGAGACAGGATAATGCATGTGACGTTTCTCATCCAAAATATCTGTTATCCCATCCACAAGTTGCTCACCACAATAGCCCAGTTTGTTTATTCCATAGCAACAATAGTCCATTTACTAACTGTCTTGGTGTCTATCGTAATGTTACGATAGACACCAATACATAATTTTGTTACTATTTGGAAATTCACACTCATTGATTTTATATCTTCAATAATGTGAAAATGTGCGAGCGAGAGAGCTGCAGAGGGTATACAGGCCCCTTAAAGATCACCTCCATCAGCGTCTCTCTCATTAAAAACATCATGAAAGTAAGACATAATCTCGACCGCGCCAGAATACAGCTAGCTTAGTCAAACTTAAGATAAGTCTCAATACCGATAGGTAAGTACACCCCGTTATCTACACCAAACGAAAAAAAAAAAATCTTCTGTGATCTACACAGTGTAAGTATATTGTTTTATAAGTATGTAATGAAATACTTATGTATTAAACATCAATATATTTACCGCCAAAAATAAATAAAAAAGTCTTGATAAATAAAACATCATAACATCGATATCATAAACGCAAAAGTTGTTTGTTGGTTTGTCATTCACGGATAGATTTTATTCGGATTCTTTATGATCGGGTTAAGGCATAGGAGACACGGCACACGGTACTTCATAACACGTGGCGCGGACGCCGGTGCTTAAGAAAATATTATTATATTTGACACGAGCTAAAATTAGATAAGACGACTGGAGCCAAACTTTAAAAAACAATAGTTTTTTTTTTTTTTTTTTAATTTATTTACTTTACACAAATAATACAGTTTGTTGCATATTGTTACACCAAAAAACCACAGTTGGTTTGACATGGTGCTCACATTCACCGCGCGCTCACAAAATAAAAAATAAAATAAAATAGAAGGTACATATAAAACTTTGCATACATAATAATTTACTAAAACATATAGTGGGAGAGTATCTCTCAGCGAGATATGAGGAGATCCGTAGACGAACGAAAGTTACCGGCAATGTGGCAAAGGGCAGCGCACATAGCACGCAGAACAGATGGCCGATGGAGCCGAAAGGTTCTCGAATGGACACCACGGACCTGTAAGCGCAGCTTAGGACGTCCACTCACAAGATAGACGGACCTAAAAGAGACCACAGGGCAACGCGATGGATGCAGGCTGCTTCCAGCCGGCCTTTTTTGGAGATTGATGGGGGAGGCCTATGTCCAGTTGTGGGCGTGTTATTGCTGAAATGATAATGAAATCTCGACAAATGGTTCTAAAGGCCTATGTCCAGCAGTGGGCGTCGTATGGCTGAAATGATAATGATGATGAAATCTCGACAGATAGCGCTAATATTTCAGGTTCATCTGGATAGCCCTGGCGCCGGGGCAATAGAATACGGCACCGGTAACCCCTGCCTGTAGTAAGAGGCTACTAAAAGGGGACCTCCGGGCTCGGGAAGGTCAAAGTTGGGGCTCTGACAATCCACTTAAGCGTGCCCAGGGAGAGAACGACAACGTTGTGTGACCAACGTTGTCGTGGGCGGAGGCGCTGAGACAACGCAGTTGACTCGGGAGGAGCCGTAGCGCAGTGCTGAAGGCTCCGGTGCGTTCTTCTGGAGATCTCGGAGCCCTCTTGTCAAGCACTAAGGCTGGTCACCGGGCGGGTTTTAGTAGGTATAATCCCACATAACCTGGCTGCAACCCAATGCAGCCGGGTATCTTTAAAAGATTTCCCCCTCGAAAAAAAAAAAAAAAAAAAAAGAAGAAGATTCATCTGGAACGAAAATATGGGTAAAACCGTTGAGCGTTGCTGGTAACACGATATTATCGCACCGAACTGCTGGCGGGCAAGATGAATAATTCAATGGATAATCACCGTGAACAGATCAAAGTGGACTCTCGAATGCGTAATGTGGCGTTTACGGGGCTACATCCTTGCTAAGGGTAAACATTAAAAAAATCCTAAAATTTTACGAGAAACAGGTCTGACAATAAAGATACTCAAAATGTCAAAGGCACAAAATGACTTTTGAAAGCTTTAAAAGTATCATACTAAATTTATTAAGGTAAACATCGAGACACAATACGTATAGAGTCACAATCGTGCCAAAATTGTCCGAACCACAACTCAGCACACGCTACGAATTGCGCAGACTTTTTGGTTAGTTACAAGGTAACCGCGATCCGACTACAACGCCGCGCGATGCCAGAGCTACGATGACATAGCGGACTACTAACGTTGAACACTATGCAAGCGACATAAGGTCTAAATTGCAGTAAATGTGGCATTCTGAAGTATATAATTGATACAATGTACAATGACGCTCGGACGTTTTTCTACTGTTTTCATTGAGAGATTGTGACTCTTTAGGATTTGTATCTCGATGGAGGTAAAGTATAAAACTTAGTGAATATGTGTGTTCGCATGAGATAATCTCCAGAACTAAAGATTTGATTGTTTGTTTTTTTGTTTGCTCCGTATAGGCTCCGAAACTACTGAACCGATTTGAAAAATTATTTCACTGTTGGGAAGCTACACTATCCCCGGGTAACAAAGGCTATATTGTATTTTCAAAAAAAAATAGGGATCCTTACTAAAACTCCAATAATAGTAATTTTTAAACTTTCGCAAACTGCGGGTGAGTCCGGCGAGAAGAGCGGGTGTTTTGTTCTCCTACCCTCACTTGATCTTGAAAAATCGCAGGGATATCGAATCGGAATCGGGATATTTTTTTACCTATATTAAATAATACGTGATAAGTCCCGATAAACATTTAAAACTCCAATAATGTAACCCAAGGTGTAAAAAAATTTGATTTTCAAATTTTAACTTTGCGTGTTTGACAGTTCTAAGACAGGACGACGTCTGTCAGGTCAGCTAGTCCAAATATAAATATTAAATACTGACTGACTTTTCACAAAATCTCGTAAACTACTTGACCTCATTAACAGCCTCTCATGTATACACATATGTTTTATGACTCATCATCATCCAGATGACGTCCACTGCTGAACATAGGCCTCCCCCTTTAACCTCCACACTGAACGGCAGCCTGCCAGCATCCACTGGATGCCCGCGACACTCACAATGTCGTCGGTCCATCTAGTGGGAGGCCTCCCTACGCTGCGTCTTCCGGTTCGTGGTCTCCACTCCAGAGCCTTTCTTCCCCATCGGTTATCGGTTCTTCGAGCGAGGTAGTTTATGTATTATGACACAAATCTCTCAGAGAGAGAGGATGGACCCTAATCCACTATCCTGGCCCAGTGCATGTTGGTGAATGTTATATTTATTTAAACTTTTGAAGTTCATAGATTGAAGGCCTGTGTCCCAGTAATCGGAACATAATAGGCTGATAATGATGATGATGATGATGATGATAATGAAATGTACGTAATAAGTTAATTAATCACCATTTATTGATCACAAACAAACTTTCCTCAGTTAATAACTCACGTAAACAAATTAACAGCTCTCGAGGACATTCGAGGAAAGTTCGTCGAGTCGCACTTTCACCGGACACAGTGTAGGGAGAGGGACAGTAGGACGATATGAACAAATGTAAAACTTACATGGCTACATGGAACAGTGACACTAACCCGAAAAGAGGTTATTATACATTGGATTTGTACTAGATTGTACAAAATGGTGACCGAGCATTAGCATGTACGCTTTACAATCTGACGACATCCTATTCGATCCTCGACCCTGCACCAATGGCTTATTTAGAACTTGAATAAATTATATGCAGTTTCGATACCATTGCTCAACAACAGAGAAGGAAAATATTATGTGGTCGAATACATTTCGGAGAGTGTGCATCTGATCTTCATGATCTAATTCCCTCCTGCCCATTTTTCTATCGGACTGCCAGAGCGGGCACAAAAAATCGACACCGCTTTATGGTTGGTATTCTGAAAACCCGAACGAAGCGCTTTGATTCCACTTTTATTGTGTGAACTGCTAGTCTGTGGAATGTGCTGCCTGAATGGGTGTTCCTGTTCCCCGATAGATACAATCTGAGTGTCTTCAAATCATGAGTGAATCGGTTTCTTCTAGGCAAGCGTGCTCCACCGTAGACCGCATCATCGCTTAACATCAGGCGAGTTGGCGGTCAAGCGCAAGCCTATTATTTATAAAAAAAATGTGGTTTCCTCATGAACCAATTATAAGGTAGGGAACTAGGGTATGTCCAAGAACTTCCAAAGTTCAAAGCAAATGACATTCAACCAACATGCAATGGGCCAGCATTGTGGATTAGGGACCACACTGTCTCTCTCTCTCTCTCTCTGTTTCTAACAGAAAGCCTGAGTCCCAGCAGTGGGAACATAAGGTTGGTACTGATGAAGGAACAGCTGAATTTTTTTCGCAAATTTAGAGCATGCCTGATCGTAAAAAAACATAATGATGAGTACGATGACCTTCTTTCAGTTTAGCCTAGCCATTATCATACCAAAATGCACGCAAGAGGCAGGCTGTCGTTCAGTGTGGAGGTTAAAGGGGAGGCCTATGTTCAGCAGTGGACGTCTTCTGGCTGATGATGATGATGATGATGATGATGATGATGATGATGATTATCATACCTGAAGATGCAATCGAAAATAGCCTATCCTGGATTGGGAACTAGCTCTGAGGTACACAATGAAGGCTGTCTTCCGAAGATGCTTTCATAAAGCTCTTTTTATATATTTCCATCATACCCGGAAGCAACCTTCTGTAAAGTCCCTACATTGTTTGCACTGTGGTGCTTATTCAAAGCACATAAAAAACATTAAACATCCCGGTGGGTCACGACCACACGATGGCAGGACACGACCTTCGATACAACTTCCGCGCTTTTATTTTTACCCGACGGCGCAAAGCTAGAGGGTATTGTGTTTAACGCGTGTGTAAGTATGCTTGTACGATCCTACTAACAGTTTAGACTTCTCGACCAATTAAATAAATAATGTACGGGTATAGATTATAGCCTATGTCACCCGGGGATAGTGTAGCTTCCTAACAGTGAAAGAATTTTTCAAATCGGTTTAGCAGTTTCGGAGCCTATTCAATGCAATCAAACAAATAAACAAACAAACAGTCAAATCTTTCCTCTTTATAATATTAGGAGACCGCTAGACTTGAAAGCGTGAGGTCGCGGGTTCAAACCCCGGGCCCGTACCAATGAGCTCTTTGGAACTTATGTACGGATTTTCATACCACTGGCTTTTCGGTGAAGGGAAACATCGTGACGAAACCTGCATACGTACGGAGAAGGAATTCAATGGCGTATGTGAATCCACCAACCCGCACTGGGACAGCGTGGTGGATATGGCCCAATCACCCTTTCGAGAGTAGGCTAAAAGTCCAGCAGTGAACTGTTAAAAGGCTGATTATGATGATGATGAGAACCCTCATGTTCAAGGACGGTCACGAGGTACGCAACATTATCAATAATACAAAATATTGACTGGTTGAAGTATAAAGACAATCCAAATGTTCAAGCTCTCTATCATTTGGCAGCGTACGCAGCATGCCGGCGACATTACCACATTGAATGGCAATGCTTATGTGTTGAGCCAGAAATACGCCAGCATTGGTAGCTAGTACCCAATGTAGATAAAGTGTGGATCAATTAATTAAACTGCACCCCATTACGATCTGTTAAAAATATACATGAGGGTTGGTACCTACATAATTTTGGTTCAAAACTACTTTGCATAATAAGATCCAGGAAATATATTGCCGTCGGTTTTTTTAGGCAAGGTGTTTCCTTTTTAGGGTTCCGTACCCAAAGGGGAAAAACGGGACCCTTTTACTAAGCCTACGACTTCGATGTCTGTCCGTCCGTCTGTCTGTCCTACCTTTAAACGGCTGTATCTATCGATCCGTAATAGATAGGCAGTTGAAATTTTTACAGAAAATGTAACGTTACAGCTAATTAACTAACAAATAATAAAACAGTCAAAAAGTAATAACAAACGGTGGGTCCCCATACAACAAACGTATTTTTGTTTTAGCTCTAATAAAAAAAATTGTACAAGCGTCAACTTGCCATGATTATAGTACACACACTAAAATATAACAACAAATAATAAATAATGGCCAAGGGCGAGTCAGTGACAAGTTTCTGTTCAATACCAAGTTAGAACTGGTAATTTTGTTATTGAATTTTGTGGTGGTACGAAACCCTCAGTGCGCGAGCCTGACTCGCACTTGGCTGGTTTATTATTTAATCGATACGATTCTTTAGTTAACCAAACATGATTGAAATGTGCATGTCAAGCGTCCTTCAGCTGAACACGAAAACGTAATCACTTGTGTCAAGCCTTCATGTTGCTAATAATTATGTTTCCTGGTAAACGTAGTTAAACATTGATGTAAAATTTGCGACGTGGGTGTTGGCTTTTGCCACGCCCCAAAACGAAACAATAGGGTATTTAACTTTATTAAAATAATTCATAATTCATTCTGGTGTAATCCTAGTTTTTTTTACTAACATCTCTAAAATAAAGTATCTATTTCCAAAAAAAATAATATATATATTTAAAAAATATGATTTTCTTGATCACGTAACTTGACTGCAAACACTCTATTGTGGTGATTCTTGTCAATAGTTGTAAATACGTATCAATATTTACATGGACGTGCTGACGTCCATGAATATTTATAAGTGTCAAAGTCTAAATCAGTGTCACTTGTCATTGGTTGTTGACAATTGCAGTAGGAGGGGCTAATTTAAGTAGAGAGGGAAGTATATATTGGGCCGTTCAGTGGCCGTCAGGACAGTCGAGCTGTGGATTGGAAGCCGAAAGGCTGGAGGATAAGTGCTGTGTAAATAGAGGCAACAATTAATGTATGGCGAGAAGAACTCGTTTGCTTATGTGTGGCGTCCCTAATGTCACGTGCCCCCATAAATGCCAAAGGGTAGCGTTTACGCGGCAGTTTAATAATTTGAATTGTGACCCGTTATTGAAAACACAAATACTGAAATTATGAGGATTATATCACATGATTGCTTTATTTTATAAGATATTAGCGGTCCGCACCGGCTCCGCACGGGTATATTTATATAGCCTATATTAATCAGTGATAATGTAGCATTCAAATGGTGAAAGATTTTTTTTTATCGGTCCAGTACTTTTTGAGCCAATACGTTACAAACACACTTACATACAATTCTTTCTTCTTTATAATATTAAGTATAGAAAAACTATTTAAGATGGTTTCGTAATATCAGTCAAATAAAATATAAAATAATAATGAATTTTTAATAAGTACGCTGGGTTGGCGATATAGGTCATTATACTCACAAGTAATCACTGAATTGCCAAAGCATAAGATCGAAGACGATAAAAAAAATTAAGAAGAGTTCAGAAATTTATTTTAAATGCTAAATAAGATGAAGAAGTCACTTTCCCCTAAGCAGTACATGCTACGATTTCCCCCCAAAAAAACTACTCAAAACTGATTTTACTTCATCCATAATTCTAACCTTCAGCCATAAAGTACAGGTGTTTAAAAAATCAGTAACTCTCAATGTAAAAGGTGCACAATTCGATTTCCAGCTGAATTTAGCATGCCATAAAATCCAGGAACATAAAAAGGTGTAGAAGTAGCCATTCCCAGGGTATAATTGTATGCATTCACGAGGCGAGACGGAACTCCAGACAAGCTTGGAGTATGACATCGCAAAAATGCAAATAGGGTGTTGTAGTTCAACGAACGAAGGCGGTGAGATACGTAGTTGGCTAAACTTAATATTATTTATGCTTAAGGCTATATAAAAGGCACCTAACCACGGTAAATATACCGTTAAAAATCATATAACAGAGACGTGGTAGCCTATTTGAGAGATAGCTAGACTTGAATGCGCGCGCTTGTCGCAGGTTCAAACCCCGGGCCCGTACCAATGAGCTCTTTGGAGCTTATGTACCGATTTTCATACCACTGGCTTTTCGGTGAAGGAAAACATGGCCAGGAAACCTGCATACGTAAGGAGAAGAAATTAAATGGCGTATGTGAATCCACCAACCCGCACTGGGCCAGCGTGGTGAATATGGCCCAATCACCATATAGGGGGTAGGCTAAAAGTCCAGCAGTTGACTGTTAAAAGGCTGATTATGATGAATCATATAACTATTTAAAAGGCCCCGATACTGAATGCCTTCAAACAATGTCACATTTGATAGACTATGCAATTTGCCAGAAACCCTGTACTCCTGGACGATCTGAATGAGGCCACGGAGTGCCCATTGAGGTGGCCAGATTCAGGTCAAAAGCTTATTATCATAGAAAAGTGAAGTAAATAGAACGGAAATGAGATGGAAAATCTGTCGCCAGGCATTATGAGAGAACCTTGATTGAACATTCTTATTTATGTCAACGCGTCGAACTCCGCATCCTTTGATGATGCCTTGAGTGATTTAATTCTAACCTTTATTTCAGTTATCCTTCTGATTAGCGTTAGATCTTATTTGTTTAATCGTTTAACCGATGTTTTTCTTTTACGTTGGATTAGAGCAATTTAAGTGTATTTTGAAAAAATAATAGCTTACAGTTTTTTTTTATGTTATTGAATTAAAATCCAGAATGATAATATCTCTGTTTTTATTTTTATTTATTTATTTATTTTATTTTTGCTTAGAATGCGTGTTAGCGTTTGTAATTTTGCTGCTGAAATAATACCAGAGAATTTTCTATTGGCAGTAACTTACCATCCCGCGTTTAGGGCCCTGTGATTAACAACCGATACTCCAATACAAGTCGCTATCCCTTGTAATTGTTTCGCTCATAATAAAATTAGGCTTTCATTTCACAGGCAGTTTCTCCTTGGTTTACAACTCTATCTTTCTTTCTGTCAAACGAATTTGAACTCTACCACTCCAGGCATAGTGTTCTTTATCTGACAGTTTAGTAAAGGGAGGCAAAGCCGATTTGCAGAAGGCAATTTCAATCTATTGTAGGTACTAATTTAGAAGGGCTCGAACAGTTGATGGACTATTTAAGTTTTGAACAATTACAGTGCTGTAACTTTTGAATTGGCTTCGGTCTTGGGAGTTATTAGTTTTAATAACTTTATTTGAGTTGAGTGCTTTTAACTTGAAGGCTTTTTAGTAAAAATATCTAATGATAATATAAGATCTTTTTAGTTTAAGAAAATGCACGATTGTTGTTATAATTTTATCATCAAATGAACACAAGAACGTTAAAATTTAAATTAAAAAAAAAAACAGCGTCTAACCAAAATGCTGGCGTGTTTCTGGCTCAGCGCACAAGCATTGCCATTCGGCGTGGTAATGCCACCAGCATGCTGGATACGCTGCTAACTGATAGTGGGCTTGAGCATTTGGATTGTCTTTAGACCTTCAACGGTATATGGGCAGTCTAACTGTATTTGTAGTGTCAGTATTAGCTTGTATTTTGTATAGTTAATAACGGCACTTGGCCATAAAAAAATATATTATTGCGGAATTAAAAATAGCAGAAATTGAAACATAAAACTACTTACAATTAATAATAAAAAAATGCCACTCTTTATAGTAAACTAGTTGAATCCAGCCGTGTTACCCGCGATTTTCCAATTTTTCCGCATTTTTTGGAGGGTAAAGTACTCTATGTCCGCCTTTATGAAGCATACTATCTTCCTGCCAAATTTCGTTAAGATCGGTTTAGCCATTTAGTCGTGAAAAGCGAACAAACATCCAGACAGAAAGACAGAGTTACATTCGCTTTTATAATATAAGTAAGGATACCTACCTCGTTTTCTAATCTGTCCCACTTTGACCAGTAACTCAGCTTTAGTGTTTGATGACAAAAAACAAATGAGGCTAAACGTTCCCAGCGAACGAGGTTCACATCTGCCTTACTGCCATTATGGCGAGCTATTACAGTTTATTGCATAAATAAACATTGAAGTGCTCCATACTGGCGTAATTGTGTATAATTAATGTTTTGCATTAGATGCGTATGTTGTTGTATAATTGAAATAATTGTGGTCGGGATATTACATTTCACACAAACATTATTATTTTAAAAAGGATAGTAGCTAATAAATCATTTGGTTAAATAAAAAAATAAATAAATATTCGGGACATTTTTGCACACACAGTCATCTGACCCCAAATTAAGCAAAGCTTGTAATATGGCTGCCAAAGTCAAAATCAAGTAATAGGTACGTAAGTACAAGCGTCAAATTTGGTACTATTATGGTCGTAGAGGGAGAATATACTTAGCCTATATATGATTATGGTACACACTCTAAAATATATCAACAAATAATAAATAATGGCCAAGTGCGAGATGGACCCGGGTATGTCCTAAAAATGCGACCAGAACCACCGGAGGATGGGCAGCAGCATCCTATTAGTACACGGTGAACTAACTGCGATCCCCAAGCCGCCCGCCAAGCGTGGGGATTATGGCAACACCCCTCTTTAAGAGGGAGGCCTTTGTCCAGTAGTGGACGTTTGATGGCTGATGTGTGAAGTGTGAGTCGGTGACAAGTTTCTGTTCATTACCAAGTTTTAACTGGTAATTTCGTTATTGAATTTTGTGGTGATACGGAAACTCAGTGCGCGAGAGAAAAAAAACCGGACAAGTACGAGTAGGACTCGTGCTCTGAGGGTTCCGTTGGACAGAACCCTCAGAGTACGAGTCAAAAAAAAACCTAAAGTTGAAATATTGAAAGACAAACTTAACTTTGTAGTTAACTATAAGGTTCTTCTATACATTCCAACTACAAAATGTAAGTTTGTAATAGCAAAATAATTATTTTTAAATGATATAACTTCAAATTTGTAATTTTCAGATTTATTCCTATATATGTGCCATGAGGCCTTGCCTTTTGCTAAATTTCATGATTCTAGGTCAACGGGAAGTACCCTATAGGTTTTGACTTCCCTGTGAAATCGCAAAATATGCGACATAAACGTTCATATCTTTTGATTGCGTTAACTTACAACTTTTATTTTTTTGCAGCCGAAAGAAACCATAGACCCAAGTATTTAGTATAAATTTCAACTTGATACCTTTACGCGTTCTTGAGAAAAAGGGTCTTGACAGACGGACAGACAGACGGACAACGAAGTGATCCTATAAGGGTTCCGTTTTTTCCTTTTGAGGTACGGAACCCTAAAAAGATGAATGAAATCAGTAAAGTCGTTTTCAAGTTATGGTGACCAAGGTAAATAGAGATTCATTTTTATATACATAGAAGATTATATCGAGTTTGGTCCTATTTCAATTTTAAGAAAATAGTCTACATCTTTGGTTAGATAATTAGAGGACGAGTCCCGTTTGAACTTGCCGTGAAGACGATTGTATTTCTTTTTTGTAAAAATGTTTATTCAATTATCTAGTTTCATCTTTTCCATAATCAAAGGTAGGTAATTAACTGAGGTAGGTGATACATTACCTGAATGCAACTTAATTATAATTTGTATTTACTTAGCTGGTACTTTCTATTAAGTGTGAAAAATAGAAAATGATTCAGCCGATATGACTAAGACGTGTCGTTGAAGAAACCAGAAATTGCGATGTTATTATACGCAGCTTTCGACCGAAACCAGGCACTTGCATACTAATGAGTTACCTATATTATGTACGTGAGTTCCGTATGCTTTTATTAATCTCGGCGTAGACGTTTTCTATAGTGGAGAGCATGAATCAGCAAACGTAGCGCAGGACGCCCTGATACTCGATGGAATGACGATATACGTGAGGCAGCTAGCAGTGGCTGGAAGTTGAAGATCGGGACGAGTAACATGTCTTGGAAGATGCCTATGTCCAGCAGTGGAGATAGACTGACTAGGGTGATGATGTGGTTTTAGACTGCCCATAGACCGTTGAAAGTCTAAAGACAATCTAAATGCTTATTCCCAGTACCAGTTGACAGCGAACCAGCATGCTGGCGGCATTACCACGTTGAATGGCAATGTTTATGCGTTGAGCCAGAAACACGCCAGCATTTTGGTTACGCGTCGCATTAACCAGGCGCTCTGAAAGATTTTTGAAAATGAGTTGCACAACATTTTGTTGTGGGAAAATTATAGATGAAAATAAAATATAAGGACAGGGATTTCGTTCTCAATGATATGCTCTTTATTTTGATATTTTTTAATTATTTTGATTGATATTATTGACATCATTTTAGAGCTGCTTTCTCTGACCAGTCGACAAAAAATATCACGAATTAGGGTTATTTTCATAATTTTTTTCTATCGAGAAAATTGTTACTAATTGTGTTTCGGTCTCAGGTCACACCTGGATAATATGTTCAATTTTGATATGTCACCAAAAGTTCTAATTTCTATACAATTCTAGATAACAGACTTTCAAAACAGCAAAAAGTAGGTCCCACACGGCCTTAATCCCACTACCAGTTGGCAGCGTACCCTACATGCTGGTGGCATTACCACGCTGAATGGCAATGCTTATGCGTTGAGCCAGAAACACGCCAGCATTTTGGTCACGCCATGCGAGCGCCTGGTTTTTAAGGTGCTGGTAAGATTTTTAAAATTAGGTGAGTTAGGTCCCCAAGATCCCCAAGGTCCCAATGTCTCGACCCCAAACAGCTCAATGGCACAAGTCAAACGGGGTATAATATTCTCATCATTACGATCAACTTTTACTATGGGACCAACGCTGAAATCGCCAAAGAAATATGACCTGTTCCATACATTTTGTAGAGTTTATATTATTTTTGGAAAGCTGTTTTTTTTCGTCTTTTGAGGTTGGCCCGTGGTAAAATATTGAGAAACGTGCCAAGCGACTCACCAGCAACGAATCCCTGGTTCAGACTAAGCTTCTTAGTCTCGAGCATCGGCGTAAAGTTGCTAGTCTATCGGTTTTTTATCGGATACATTTCGGAGAGTGTGCATCAGATCTGCATGATTTAATTCCTTCCTGCCCTTTTTTCTATCGGACCGCCAGGGCGGGCACAAAAAATCGACATCGTTTTATGGTTGATATTCCGAGAACCCGTACGAAGCGCTATGATTCCACATTTATTGTGCGAACTGCTTGTCTGTGGAATTCGCTGCCTGAATGGGTTTTCCCGTTAGTTACAATCTGGGTGTCTTCAAGTCGAGAGTGAATCAGTTTCTTCTAGGCAAGCGTGCTCCATCGTAGACCGCATCGTCGCTTAACATCAGGCAAGATGGCGGCCAAGCGCAAGCCTATCTACTATAAAAAAAATAAAAATTAAAAAATGTAATGGTATTATGGACCATTGTCGGGTTAATACATTCTTTTCACTTAACCCATTATACAAGAACTTACCACCAAAAGTCCCTTAGCTCTTTAAACTTCATGAAGAAAAGTTCAGGTTTTTCCGATGCAACATTTCCCGGAAACCTACTTTGTCTGTCTGCGCGTCTGATGCACAATACAAAGTAATTGGTCCCGTAATTAGGGCGCTGATGATTCACGTACTTTCATAGCTCTTTGTCTCTTGTGGTACGCGTTACTTTATTAATATGTCGTTTGGATATACTCACCTAATGTAGAGGGGTAGTCGTGCATTTGCAGTGCACGTCACTTGGTTGGAATTAATTTCATGGTCGACCAACTACGTGCTTGAACAAAGCTCAATTTCTTATTACGTTAAATTACACACAGGACTGTTTTTTATATATTTTTATAGAAGTACTTGCTGTGTCTGCTTCATCACGTGGACATCATTACAATTAACTGTAATGTTTTTCGAATAAAAAAGTATTTTAAGCCAGTCTCTGTGCGAAAATCACGTCGTATGTCTGTCAGTTACTCTGTTGCTGTGCGAAAAAAAGAACAAACAAACCTACAAACACATTTTTGCATTCATAATAGTATTATTCCAGACGTCACAAGGCTGTCGAAACACACCGCGTGAAACGTTTATAGTCAGTACCCTTAGTACAAGTTTTGATAGTAGGTATTCGAAAACTTTTTTCGTAAACTATCAAATCTGGGACTAAGCGTACAGATTCTTTTTGAGAATTTTCGCCTACCAAGGGACCAACAAGGGAGGGGATTTACTACTATGCTGTGTTTATTTATGATGTTTTCTTCCACCGCAAACTCAAAGCTTGTAGTTGGAATTTGAATCCACACCCTACAACTCTACACCCAGTGCTTGCTACCACTCCCAGCGCCAGGGCTTGTGACAGAAACTATTTTCTTTTATTGTGTTTAACTCGTAATGTCCTTATATCTTTGTTTCTGTCATAAATAAATATTTTTCTTTCTTTCTTTCTTTCTTTCAGTTGCACAAACTGATGAGTATTATTATTTCACAGGTAAATTCTACAATACTTGTTATGTATATTGAAATTAAAAAGAGTTTTCTTTTTAATGAAGTTTCAAACGTAACGTGACCAAGAGATATCAGCGTTAGTCTACATAATGCACGGCGACCCTTACGCGGAAGAGTGACAAAGGGGATAGTTGCGGAGTTTTCCAGTTGCGATGAGCCAAGTTTAGAGGAAAAATTTGATGAATACGACTAAATGCAAGTGCAATTATGCAGTTTAGTCATACACTTCCGCGATATCAAATGCCATTGTCTATCTACACATGAATATGTACCTAAATTAAATGGATTAGTAACTTTATAAACAACTAGCTGCGCCCCGCGGTTTCACCCGCGTTATAAAGGGTGTCTCAGTAAGACTGCACTTTTCCATTTTAAAATAAAAACACGTATGTTATGAGAGAGTTGTAATATTTTTATTGTATTGTAAAGAAGACATGTTCCGATTAAGTATGGAAAAAAATATTCAGCAAATGGCCCCCACGGCTCTGATGACAGGCCATTACTCTTTTCATGAAATTTTTCATGACTTTTACACAGAGATGTGGCTGTATCTCACCGATGACGCGTTGGATCTCTGATTTGAGCTCAGAAATTGTTTCTGGTTTATTCGCATAAACCCCAGAATTCACAAAACCCCAAAGAAACAAATCGCACGGCGTTAAATCGCTCGATCTTGGTGGCCAGTTGACATCAAAATTTCGTGAGATCAAAGATTTTTCGTGAGATAATGTGTTCTGAAAATCGTTGCTGCAATAAGTCGATTGTTTCATGCGCGGTGTGGCAGGTCGTTTAGTAAGAGCTTCATCTTCTATATTATAAAGAGGAAAGATTTGATTGTTTGTTTGTTTGTATTGAATAGGCTCCGAAACTACTGAACCGATTTGAAAAATTCTTTCACTGTTGGGATGCTGCACTATCCCCGGTTGACAGAGGCTATATATCCTGGCTTCACCCGTGCGAAGCAGGGGCGGCCTCCTAGTTTTTAATAATCGGAATAAAAATAGGTGACAGCTGTCAAATTTCAGAGTTGCCACATGCACGAAAAAAATAATATTCTAAATTTAAAAAGTGTACTCTTATTGACACACTTTATTACCTTCTTGAAGCAACCTTTTTGGTAGCGACAGCAACCTACTTTGATTTAGATGACAATAACTTTTCTTTCTATGATGTAATAATTATGTCAATATCTTCGAAACAATACATGAATACTTCATTCTTGCCGTTCCATAAAAAAAATATGAGAAAATGAATTTTCATCATACATTTTTTTTCGTGAAATTTGCCTATATTTAATACTTACTTAACTCATACAAAAAAATTATGAAGAAAATTCATAATCCAACAAATCAAAGATCATGAAAATCAGTCTAGCCGCTTTTGAGTATTATAAATAGTATAACTAATCCAACGACCTATATGTACTACGAACTAATCCGACTTTGTTTTATGTATAATATAGATAAATAAGAAGATAGATAGAAACTTTTTATTGTGCACACCAAATCTATAGCGAAATTCATTCACTCACTCATCACGAAATTTCGTCAACTAATTGACCTACGAAGCTGAAATTTGACAAGTAGATTCCTTATTAGGTGTAGAGGTCTGCAAAGAGAGTATTTTGCGAAAGGGCCGAATTAAGGAGGGCAAAAGGAGGTTGAAAAATTATATGAAAGTCTACGCGTACGAAGTCGCGGGCAACAGCTAGTATAACAATAAATTTAATATATCAATTATAGAACCCGACGCAAAAAATGGCCCCCATCTTTTGGCGTCAGGGGTTAAATATTTTGAATTAACAAACATATAAAAACAACCAACTTGAGAAGCACCTCCTTTTTTGAAGTCGGTTAAAAACATCTCAATTCCTTATGTAATTTTTTTATTATATTTTTTTTACCTCGGACTAGGCTAACGTTTGACCGCAATCTCGCCTGATGGAAAGCGATGATGCGGATAATTATGAGTACAAAGACCTCTTTTTGGCTAAGTACCACGTGTAAAATTTTAATATATAAAATTAAAATTTTATATATTAATATATATATATATATATAAATAAAATTTTAATTTTATTTTTTAATAAATATATATATATATATATATATTTATTTATTTTATTTAATTTTATAAAATTTTATATATAAAATATATATATATATTTTATATATAAAATTTTCCCTGTGTTCAAATTTTCAATTAATCAATAGCATATATTTTCGTGAACCTAATAACCAACAAAAAAAACATTTTGTGTCTATATATCATTCTATATATAAGTTGAATGCGGTTTTAATTGGACTTTAGGTTTAATTTATGTTATGTCGTGTGTGCTGATTTATACCTGTATGTGAAATGACCTAGCCTGTAAACGAACCTATTTCAATAAAATAAATATTCGCATCAGCAACGTAGCCAAGATAGGCTATTTCAGCGCCACAAGCAACCTTCATAATTGATCAGCGGCAGTCGTTAGCGGCCGTGTGGCTAGCAGAATGTGTAACAGGTCGTCTGCAGCGCAACCAAGTTGCTTTTGAAGTTAAATGAAGGAGCTACTATCGGATTTCCTGAACAGAACTGTAATGGAAACTTTTAGTTCCTTCAATTGGCAACGTGTACGTAAGTTGGTTGGTCTGTAAAGTTGTGGGTGAACGGCTAGTCTGGAGTGGTCGCTCACTCCCGTCTGACGATAGGGAGAGTGGGGGTGGCGAGCTTTTTCAACCTTCCATACAAAGATGCACTGAAAGTACGGCGGCTTATCGATTAACATTTCAATATTTCAGCCAGAAGTCAACGAGCTATGGAGAAGGTTTCTTTACGAGATCGAATCAGAAATGAGGAGATAGTAAAAAAAAAATATATATATATATATAGTAAATTCAAACATATATTAAAGCGTTTCTTTGAAAATAACCCATATTACAAGTTAAGTGAATCCTAATTTTTGTAAGTTTGGTCAGTTTAGTTGTTTTAGTGTGATTGAGTTTTTGAGTTGTTAAATTATCGTTGTTTTTTTTTAGTTTTTAGTATTTTTGTTTTATAAGTTAGCCGATTTTATTTAACTCTTATTTATAACATAATTATTCCCTTCGCGCGCATTCACCTTGAAAAAGGCCGTCTAATGCGGTTGAAACTATAGTCGGAGTAACCGGCTTAATCTTACGTGAGTAATTCCCGTGTAACATAAATAAAATGTGTGAAAACCACGTCAGTTTCAATAATAAAAATAATTATTCCCTGTAAAATTGATTTGCCTATAACGTTTAATGTTTTTATGGCCAATAAATATTTCTGATTTCTGCTCCGTAGAACAACGAAAGTTACTGACATAGCATACTGGATTAGCAAGTTGAAGGGGCAGTGGGCAGGGTAGGTTCGATTCCTTACGATACTAAGGGTCAACATCAATGTGAAGAACATTTGTTTTTGTTCTATAATATCTGTGTTAATATCCTTTAAAGAACGTATTTAAATATATTTTTTTAACTGGGCAAGTGCCTTTATCAACTAAACAAATAACAAGCTAAAACGAAAACTACAAATACAGTTAGACTGCCCATAGACCGTTGAAGGTCTAAAGACAATCCAAATGCTCAAGCCCACTACCAGTTAGTAGTGTACCCAGCATGCTGGCAGCATTACCACGTTGAATGGCATAATTATATTTATGTATGTATATCAGTCTCTGGCAGCCATATCACAAGCTTTGCTTAGTTTGGGGTCAGATGACCGAGTGTCCAAAAATTTCTCGGTATAGTTTCCTTCTAAATCACAAAACTCGTAGTTATCTATTGGCATAGTATGTTGAATATGGTTCTAATGGGGTTTTAGGTCAGCATAATTACGTGTTTAAAATCCGTCATATAAAAACTTAAGGGACAAAAGGTTGACAGAATTCCAAAGATTCGTACTCAACGATTTGGGTCATCATTTTTGATACGTATTACCCAAGAATGGAAGATGCCGTCCTTCTTGTTTCCTGATAACTACAATCTAGGTGAATAGATTTCTTCTAGAACAACGTGTTAACCCTCGGCCATGGCGTCTCTTACCATTAGGTAAGATGGTGGCAAAACCTAGATCTATTTCGTAAAAAAACTACAATGTATATATTAACACGTTAGCTGCGGCACCAATTTTTGCATACTTTCCGTTCCTGCGGCACGAGGTATAATCGGCCCGTACCGTGACCAGACGTTAGGGCGACACGCGGTCTATTAGACCCCACCTCCTTTTACAGACTAAAATCCATTTTCTGGCGCGAAATCAAAGATAAATGAGAATTTTGGTCCTTATTGATATAGACAGTGAATTGATGAACCCTAATCCACCGTCGCCCCGGGATCTGATGGCTAGTTTAGGAATTATTAGCAAAACAAAATATGGGATCTTATACACCTCGTAACGCACTGAAATAGGGCAAATTTTCGCTGCGATTAGTGATGGGAAAAATAATATCGACGTTTTTAATAATATCGACGTTTCGCTTTGCGTTTCTTGTGGAGTTTTTCACTACCTACAAAAATATCAATTAAGTGTTAAGTCCTAATAATAATAACATTATTATCACGATATAGAATAATAGGTAATTCTAGATATGTTGCAAAGTATTAGGTACGTCAATAATCGTTATTACCAATAATATCTTTAGGTATAATATACTTAAGTAATAATATCTTACTTTGACTGCCCCGGTGGCTCAGTTGGTAGTGAACCTATCTTCTGTGCTTGGGGGCGTGGGTTCGATTCCCATCTAGGACAAACATTTGTGTGATGAACATTTGTGTTTGTTCTATGTCTGGGTGTTAATATCTATCTAAGTATGTATTTAAAAATATATATGTACGTATATCAGTTTCTGGCAGCCATATTACAAGCTTTGCTTAGTTTGGGGTCAGATGACCGTGTGTGCAAAAATGTCCCAGATATTTATTATTATGTCCCAGATATTTATTACACTTACTTTAGGTACATAGCTACCAAGATAAGAAAAAACTAGGTACTTACTGAAGATTTTTTCATTAAAAACTTACCTGTTTTGGCTCTGTTTCTGGGTTTTTTAAAATTAACTTCTTCCGACATCGTTTAGACATGTTCGGCGCTGTAAAAGGACGTGCTCTCCAATCGACGTGATGCACAACACTGGTCGCGGGAAGCTCGCGTTGAGTGCGGTACGAGGTCAGGGGGGATATGGGACGTTTTAGCCTCGTTCCGCACTGCATTAAAATTATATTAATTCAGTGCGGCACGAGGCCTAAGACATCCGGTACCAAGGTAGGTACACCACCGAGTCCGGAACCATTAGTGATCTCAAATATATATTTATCTCTTTCCTACACTGGACCAAACCAAAGCTATGCCATTCGCACGACAGAGAAATTCACTTTTTTGCTTGCCGCACCACAGGGAAGTTGCATCAGGGGTGATTTAGGCCTCGCTTCGCACTTAACGTGTTAAACAATCTTAATACATGCAAACTGACGTTATTTTCACAAATTTAGTTTACATCGAAATTACATACTTATGAATAATTTTCAACCGCAACCGCCGGTTGTTTTCAAGGTGAATGCGCGCGTGCAAATCCGTCTCGCTTTGCGTTGCACTCGTTGTATACAATATTGTAGTTCTCCTTTGTCAATTGAACCCGGAAAGTAGGAAGGTATATAATAATAAAGCTCAGTTTAATCTGGTAATTACAATTTCAGGCTACAATTAGGTAGGTACCTGAAAAAATTAAGAGTTTGCCAAACACGAAGCCAGTGTGTATCAGACGTTGTACCCGATGAAACTACCAGACAGACAAATGAATTCTCAAGTTCTCTAAACTTACTTGATGGTGTTGATACATTTGCTATTATCTTCTAGCTCGTTCCATAGATAGATAATGCATATTATAATTCCTTTACTTAAAAGTGAAGCGTAAGCGTCACACTTTTCTATACAGGGTTATTGACAATTACTTAACAACTTCTCTCAAGCTTAAGCTGGAAACAAATTTTCGGACACGGCTGACGGACGTGATATAAAGTAGATAATAAATGTACACTGAGCTGTGCAAACTATCGGACGTAAGTCGTGGACGTAACCTTGGGCTGACCTTGAGCGTTCGGACGTCCGACAGAAATCCTGCGCGCCGGATGTTTTTGTCAACCGAAGCCACGTCTCAAAAGACTGTACACACTCATCAGTCGCGTCCATCAGCCACGTCCGATATTTTTTTCCAGCTTAACTTAAGAGAAGTTGTTAAGTAATTGTCAATAATATATGCCTCCAATATACCTAACATTGCTTACCGTGATCCTCTGTTTTACCAACAATATTGCAACATTAACTTTAAAATAAATACATACAGCAACATTCAGGTCTGATTCGCGGCAAAGGATTTTATAAAAATTTCTCGATTGAAAAAAATATGCAAAGCTATCTCAATTCAATTCAATTCATTTAATCTCTTTCAAGTAGGCATACAATGATACACTTTTGAAACGTCACAAAAAAAAACACAAAGCTAAAACCCGAAGTAAAAACACGAAGTAATTTACAAAAACAATACATTTGATAGAATTCCCAATACATCCTCACAACAAGGTGTTCCCAAGTGTCAGTGGTAGAAAGCTACCAAACTTGTTTGGTAGGTTTACACCACTCAATTTTATAACATTAATAATTAAAATAATAAAATAAAATCTTCTTTAACACAGTTAAAGAGTAGTAAAAATGTAAAATTATGTTAAATTGTATAAAATGTCAAATCTATGTCTCCAAATCGTACAAGCCGCTAACATTCAATAAACGAGCGACGGTGGCTGAGCAGTAGCATGTGACGACACCCGGTTTGATCCTCGCCCTGCACTAATGACTTATTAAGTACCTACTCAAATAAATGATGAGCAGTTTTGATGCTATCGCTCAAAAAATGTGAAGGAAAACCATGTCCAAGAACCTCAAAAGTTCAAACACAATGTCATTCATCAACATGCACTGGGCCAGCATGGTGGATTAGGGCTCATCGTCTCTCTCTCTCTCTCTCTGAGGGAAGCCTAAGTCCCAACAATGGGAACATGATAGGCAGATATTGATTGATTGATTGATTGATGATTATCAATAACCCTGTATATTTATACCAAAAGTTTTTATTGCTAATGAGCATAGGCAGTTTTAGGACATACCCGGGGTATGTATATGCGAAAACTGCGACCAGAACCACCGGAAGATAGGCAGCAGCATCCTATTAGTACACGGGGAACCTATTGCGATCCCCAAGCCGCCTGCCAAGCGTGAGGATTATGGCAACACCCCTCTCTAAGAGGGAGGCCTTTGTTCAGCAGCGGACGTTTACTGGCTGATGATGCGTGATATTAAACGTAGGTACCACAATAATAATTATTCAGAAAACAATAGTCTGATCGCCAACATAATTATTTAGGGGTTCAGTTCACTATTCTGGGGCCTTACGGACAACAGCTAATTGCGGCACCTAATCCGCTCAGTTGGAAAATCACGCGAACGTGAACCTTATCGCGCCCTGATACGGTTTGCGGTCGCGTGATTTTTCAACTGAGCGGATTAGGTGCCGCAATTAGCTGTTGTCCGTAAGGCCCCTGGAGTCAGTAAAAATAAAATTAATCCATTATTATAAAAACATATATCCCACGTTATCACGCATTCAATTATTATCCCCTTAAAAATTATCGTGGAATTATTTTAGTGCAGTTTTCCTTTCACCTTGATATTTACGACTTGAAATTTTTTCATTACCCAAATCAAACCTTATTCCTTTGGAATAAAGGTTATTTCAAATTTCAGGGACAGTTTACGAGTGCATGTGACGTTTCTGAACTTTATGTGGACATTTTGAATTTTATGTGACAACGAGAATTAGTATTCAGAGGTATTTGTTGAGAAATAAGTCTTGCATACAGAGGGACCAACATATCCGTGGAACTGAACGAGGGAGCTACAATCGCATTTTCTGAAGATAACAACGCCTTCTACTAGAAACTTTTTAGTTCCCTATTTTTGATACCTCTACAGATAAAAAAGCATTGTGCCCTTAAATATTTCATTCCTGAGTAGGTAAACACTTTCAAGGATTTTCTATATAAAACTGAAAAATGTTACAAATACAAAATGAAGAATTTGGCGTTCACGGGTAGGTATTTTTTTTGCAATTTTCTGGGATAACAAGTATACGTTATATATTTAAGAATAACTAGCTTACCCGACAGACTTGTCCTGTCTTTGCTATTAATATCCAAAAATAAATACAGCTGTCTGGTAAATATAATTCACATTCATCAAACGCGCAAACTGTCAAACGCGCGAAGCTGAAAGCATCGTTAAATGTTCAGTATTTTTTTTTTGCAGTTTACTTAATATTTTTTCCGTAAGAACCGTCTACAAATTATTAGAAAACCACAAAAAAAAGATGAATGAAATCAGTAAAGTTGTTCTCAAGTTATGGCGTGACCAAGGTAAATAGAGATTCATTTTTATATAGATACTAGCGACCCGCCCGCCCGGCTTCGCACGGGTGTAATTTACGTGCGAAGCCGGGGCGGGTCGCTAGTTATATAATTATTTAAACTATCCTATCTCTCAAGTTGGATCGAACTGCACATGGTGTGCGAATTTTATTATAATCGGTTAAGTGGTTTAGGAGTCCATTGAGGACAAACATTGTGACACGAGATTTATATATATTAAGATAGATGTGTACTTACGCTATTGAATTAGAAAATTCCTGTTTTAATACTTGTAATTTGGCTAAATAAAAATAAAAAACCGGACAAGTACGAGTAGGATTCGTGCTCTGAGGGTTCCGTTGGACAGAACCCTCAGAGCGCTAGTCCAAAAAAAAAACCTTAAGTTGAATTATTGAAAGACAAACTTACCTTTGTAGTTGATTATAAGGTTCTTCTATACATTCCAACTACCAAATATAAGTTTGTAATAGTAAAATAATTATTTTTAAATGATATAACTTCAAATTTGTAACTTTCAGATTTATTCCTATATATGTGCTATAAGACCTTGCCTTTTGGCAAATTTTATGATTCTAGATCAACGGGAAGTACCGTATAGGTTTTGGTTTTCCTGGGAAATCGCAAAATATGCAACATAAACGTTCATATCATTTGATTGCGTTAACTTACAACTTTGATTTTTTTACAGCCGGAAGAAACCGTAAACTCAAGTATTTAGTATAAATTACAACTTGATACCTTTACGCGTTCTTGAGAAAAAGGGTCTTGACAGACGGACAGACGGACAACGAAGTGATCCTATAAGGAAAAAACCACGTCAGTTTCAATAATAAGATCCTATAAGGGTTCCGTTTTTTCCTTTTGAGGTACGGAACCCTAAAAATTAAATGAAAAGGTTTAAGCCCCTGGTAAAAGAGCTGATATCTTCAAACGGCTGAACAGATTTTCGTGAATCATAGCTAAGAACACGCTCGATCAAGTCTCCTTTCAAACAAAAATAAAGTAAAGAAAAAGAGAGAGAGATAAGAAGGAAAAAAATAAGTAAAGGGGTAATGGGAGGGGGGTTAAGTGGAGAGTAAAGTAAGCATAGTTTTAGAATGTGATACAGAGAAATGAAAAATCAAAATTTTTTCAGCTGTTGGAGCCGTGGGAGTCACGATGCCACAAACAGATACACAGACACATACATACACAAATACACACGTTAAAGTCAAAACACCCCTCTTTTTGCTTCGGGGGTCGGTTCAAAATAAACATCCGACCTCACCTGTAGACCAACTGTAGACAAAACCGATTTAAACCCTCTTTAAAATAGTGTCGAACGAGTGTCGGGAGTGTCTCAAGTGTCTAGTGTCCCGCTAGAGCAGTGTCACGTTTCCCGTCGGATCGAGTCGTTAAACAAAAGACAAACGTGTGACACTATTGTGAGGTTAAGAAATAAAAATTTTGCACTAGCGATTTAAGGTTGACTATACAGTTTCAGATCAGGCAAACCTCCTTTGTTTGTTAAGCATAATCAGCATTTCCGGAACGTGGATATTCGCCAAAGAACCAGAGTCACCGACATAGCTGCTAAAATTTGCAAGTTGAAACAATGGGCAGGCCACATCGCCCGAAGAACCGATAACCGATGGGGAAGAAAGGTTCTTGAGTGGAGACCACGAACCGGAAGACGCAGCGTAGGTAGGCCTCCCACTAGATGGACAGACGGCATTGTGAGAGTCGCGGGCATCCAGTTGATGTAGATGGCAGGCTGTCGTTCAGTGTGGCGGTTAAACTGAGGCCTATGTTCAGCAGTGGACGTCTTCTGGCTGATGATGATTTAGTACTAAATAAATTATTGGTGCAGGGTCGAGGATCGATCTGGATGCCGTCAGATTGTAAAACATCCATGTTACCGCTCGGCCACCATCGCTCATAATTTTATATTTACCTAAGAGAGGTCAAAGGGTAGGTTGTAAGCTTGTTGTAACCCATAACAATTGCGTCTATAGCACCGTATTGCATATTATCATGACCATGGAAGGTCACTCACCGGCGAGACAATAAAGGGCGGCATCCACTACAACTGAGCTGAGATATAATACCCTTAAAACCGCTTTTTTGCCGTAAAGTAGTGTCTGTAAATTTTCTACAAGATTCAATTGGCATGTGTCCTAATGTTTAATTTACTACAAATAACAAGCTTAGCGATGAATATAACTAAATACATTACACATACTGAAAAAATAAATTAAATTGGCTGATAAATCTCTGAGATATGAGTGTTTAAAGTTTTAGGTGGGATAGAGAGGGGATGCTCTATCCTTTTCTCGCAAAGCGTGTGTTAGTATAGCATTTGTATGGTGCACTTGAGCCGTGACGCCACGGCTCAGTATAGTGCGCTCTCTGTCTAGCATGAAATTAAAATGCTTGTATCTTATTAATTTTTAAACTAATTTTAACTTTATTTTTGTTGATGTGCTCCGTTTATGATCAGCTTTTTGACTGCCCCGGTGGCTCAGTTGGTAGTGAACCTATCTTCTGTGCTTGGGGGCGTGGGTTCGATTCCCATCTAGGACAAACATTTGTGTGATGAACATTTGTGTTTGTTCTATGTCTGGGTGTTAATATCTATTTAAGTATGTATTTAAAAATATATATGTACGTATATCAGTTTCTGGCAGCCATATTACAAGCTTTGCTTAGTTTGGGGTCAGATGACCGTGTGTGCAAAAAATGTCCCAGATGTCCCAGATATTTCAACAGTGTCATGGATTTAACTGATAAGGGAAATCTAAATTTTTTTGGCTGTTTGGTAATAATTTCCAGCTTTCAGTATTTCTTCATAGCTTTGTTTATTGGTACACCGGCCTTACAGTGTTAGCAACGTTGCAATTGGCGTTAGCGTCTGTCAATTTACGTGTAGCGGTTTTGTGTCGCATTTGTATGTTAATAATAATTCTGTCATCTATACTTCTATACTAATATTATAAAGAGGAAAGATTTGTTTGTTTGTTTGTTTGTTTGTTTGCATTGAATAGGCTTCAAAACTACTGAACCGATTTGAAAAATTATTTCACTGACGGGAAGCTACACTATCTCCGGGTGACATAGGCTATAATCTATACCCGTGCGAAGCTGGGGCGGACCGCTAGTATTATATGAATAGGTATGATATGCTCTTAGGTCTTAAATATATTATTTGGCAGTGAGGTGTAATAATAGAGACGTTAAACGAACAACACGGCTTTAAAAACTGACTAAACGCAGCATATCTACTTACCTACGCATGTATATGTGCATTTTGTGAAATATGGGAAAGAATGTGAAATACTTTTTACGCCATATCTGTTGCTAAAAAGATACAAAAATACAATTAGTTGTGGGCACTCGGAGTGCGTGCCTGAGAGACGGCTGAACGAAGTCGGGCAGCCAGCCTTGCATTCGTCTAGTCAATATAGAGGTGGGCACAACCAATCTAATTTTTTTTTTATGCCATAGGTGGCAAACAAGCAGACGGGCTGCCTGATGAAAAGCAGTCACCTTCGCCTATGGATACTTGTAACACCCGAGGCATCACAAATACATTGCCGACCCTTAAGAACTCGATTAACTCGCCTTTTGAAGAACCCCATGTTGTAGCTTCTCAGAAACACCGTAGAAGGTAGCTCATTCCACATTTTGCAGGTATGAGGCAAGAAGGATCGTGTGAAACGCACAGTGTGCGATTTCCACTGATCTATTATGTGTGTCTACATGTAAAAATGGCATCGATTCATCAGAATCGATGCCATTTTTTTTATTTTTTTTGTTTAGAGTACATCAGTACTCTAATCTAAACTAAATTTGACAGCTCTAAATTGTTGCCATCCTTCTCTCACATATTGAAATGAAAAGAGAGGCAGATAATTTTAGTCCTGTCAGATTTGTTAAGTTTAGTAAGTTGTATGACAGAATCAACGCCAATATCTTAGTTATTTGGTACTTAGATAATCCTATCTCAAAATGACTTTTTTACGGATACATTTCGGAGAGTGTGCATCTACATAATCTAATTTCCTCCTGAGCATTTTTCTATCGGACTGCCAGAGTGGACACGATAAATTGACACCGCTTTATAGTTGATATTCCGAAAACCCGTACGAAGCGTTTTGATTCCACATTTATTGTACAAACTGCTAGTCTGTGGAATACACTGCCTGTATGTGTTCCCCGATAGTTACAATCTGGGTGTCTTCAAATCACGAATGACTCGATTTCTTCTAGGTAAGCGTGCTCCATCGTATACCGTATCATCTGGTGAGTTGGTGGTCAAACGCAAGCCTATATATTACTATATAAAATACAAACAAACTATAAACAAGAAAAACCTACGTGTATCTTACGTGAGTAATTCCCGTAATTTCGTAATCGTTCTCGTAAATTCGTGTCATCATCATCATCATCATCATCAACCATTCTCCACCCACTGCTGGGTATAGGTCTCCTCTTCAGCGCGCCATCTTTTCCGGTCCTGTGCTAGTCTTGTCCACTGCTTTCCTGCTGTCCTAAATTCGTGTAATATAAATAAAACAAAAACCTATGTTATGTTTTTGTTGTTTATAGTTTGTTTGTATTTTTTTGTTGTAAACAATTAATGATGTGAAACATCCATTATCGCGCTTGGCACTAAAACCGACTCGTACCTATGCCGTGACAGCAATCGATATGACGCTCTCTTATGCCGTAATGTTGCAAATCTGTAGGGCGTCCCGTGACGGCCAATTTTTTTTGTCGCCTAATATTATTTCGTAGCAACTTGCAACAGTATAGGAATTAAAATTGGCATCAGCCCCGTATATTGCACACTGGTCCCAAGTCGCTCACCGGCGACGTGCAATACGAACACCCTATATACAACGTCTATACAACGAACTAAGAACAGACGAAATGGAGGTGACACTGGCATCGATTCTGATGCGCTCTAAACTAAACCTAATTTGACAGCTCTAAACTTGTTGCCATCCTTCTCTCACATATTAAAATTAAAATAGAGGTAGATAATTTTAGTCCTGTCAGATTGGTTTAGTTTAGTGACAGTTGGTATGACAGAATCGACGCCATTGACTCAATGAAAGAACGGGTTATTGACGAAATTTTACATGAGCCATATATTTACAGAATGTTGTTTATACACCAATTTAAAAAAAACGACTTCAAAATTAGTAGAAAATACGCAAATTCATTTACTTTCATTACAATATTATGTCATCCTAGTAAACGAATTTTCTACTTATTTTGATTTAATAAACCGGCCAAGAGCGAGTCGGTCTCCTGCACTGAGGGTTTCGTACCAGCACAAAATTACCAGTTATAACTTGTCAATGAACAGAAACTGGTCACCGATTCGCACTTGGCCATTATTTATTATTCTTTGTTATACTTTAGATTGTGTACTATAATCATGCCAAGTTTGAAGCTTGTACGTGTTACTGATTTTACATTAGAGCTAATCCAAAAATACGTTTTATACGTTGTATGGGGATCCCCCTTTCGTTTTTACTTATTTACTTTTTTATTATTTGTTAGTTAATCCGCCGTAACATTACATATTATGTGAAAATTTTAACTGGCTATCTATTACGGTTCGAAAGATATAGCCGTTAATAAGTAGGATAGACAGACGGACAGACAGACAGACAGACGGACGGACGGACATTGTATTATTAGGGTCCCGTTTTTACACTTTGGGTACAGAACCCTGAAAAATACCTTCTCTATTTGCTAACGTTTTCCACCTGCTGTTCAGTCTCGGCATTCAGTGTATCCTTCCCCTGGTCGGGTAGCCGCCAAAAGCTGGAATCTCCCACAATATTTAAATTTCCCACTCGAAAATTTGCCGGATAGACATCTTGGCACTTGAACTTCGGACGGGGAAGCCGTTTTCTGTTCTGTATTGTAAGCTATTCTAAAGTACGTCTACAAGAGATAAGTATAGGTAGTTTTGAGGTGAAAGAAAGATATTCTGATATAAACCGCCGAGAACAAACATGATGTCAAGACGATCTGCTTTTTATTTGACACTTCAATTCGAATTCTTGGGTGAGGCACAGATATACACAACAGATCTGTGGGGTGAGGTGACTATGCGAGCGAGCGCTAGATTTAGTTGCGGAATACCAATTAAACGTCAAAGTCTCGAGCTTGATCACTCGTGTGTAGTTACTTGCCCTTGCGCCGTCACTCGGGTGGCGCTAGTGTCGGCTTTTGTCGTGGGTGGTTTTTGCAGAATACCAATCGGACATCTCACCGCGAGACTAGCGCTCACGCGAGATAAGTTTACGGAATCGCATTGCTGAACGTTTGTTTCATACTAAGCACTTTACTAGCTTTTTGATCATAAGCTAAGTATTATGACGTATGGAAAGAGAGGTGCGCGGGGGCATTCCGACGGCACGCGTCCACGCGATTGGCCGATGCGCGAACTTACCCTCACTACGTCAACTTTGGTTCAAGTTGTTTGCCGACCACTGTAAGTCTGGTGACAATAATTGTATCACTATGCGTGTGAGAGGGTTGGCAGAAGAACACCATCGCCACAGGCTTACATAAAAGGGCCCCGGGTCACTGGTGGATCGAGTCAGAATCAGAGATCAAAGGTTGCTTTACTTCATAGATCTATTAAGCCCTGTTACTCGAGTCACATCACGAGTGCTATACCTTGGTTCTTTTTTAACCGACTTCCAAAAAGAGGAGATGACTTTCATATTTGTTACGCGATCACTCCGCCAATTTAGAATTGTTTTTGATGATTCTTTTTTTTTGTTGGTAGGTCATATCTCATAGGTCGTCCCATAATTTTTTTATCGACATTGATTCAGCGCTTTTTGAAAAATCTACAAAAACATGACAATAAGTAACGAATTCAATTTTCAATGTACAATGTAAACATTGTACAGTGCCACCAACTTAGCTGTTAAGGTGGGCAAAATCGGAACTACAGTTATTTCTTGTTGAATTTCATACATTGTTCTCCACTAGCGACGCTGTCAACTGAACTACAAACATAGAGGAACAAACTTCAAAAAAACAAAGATGTGTCTCCATGGCGACCGGGCCTGTCGTTTTTCGAAAAAATTTTCATGACGTATTTCAGTCGTAATATTAAACAATATTTTCTACTTTTTATAGTCATGAAGTCGGTTCTTTTCTTTTCTAAAAATAAATGTAAATTAAAGATTGTAAATTATTGATTCATTTCCCCTACTTCATTATTGTACTTAGCACGAAGCAATACGAATTCACCGGCACTCCCCCGAAATTATTGAATGAAGAATAATTAATGGTACATCAGAATTACTTAACGCGCACCATAATATCTCTTTGAATTACACTGATATTAAAATGCTAAAGTTTATTTTTAAGTACATTTGATGTCACTTACCTCTTGAACGGTTCAAGTGATATTGAGGTAACACCTTACCTTGCATAACCTACCTTTCCTACCGGAAACCCTACCAGTCCCCTTCCCGGTCATGGTCCTAATAGAGTGAGTTAAAACCAGTAAGGGGACTAAAATAGCAAAACTTTAAGCAGGAACAAAGCGGGAATCAAAGCCGTATGTCATATAGTTTGTTTTTTCATTTGCAATAACAATACTTCGTCACATGTATATTTTTAATATCGTTTTGCAATAAACTTAGCATTTATGTTTGGATAATTACAGCCCATTATAAAGGCTTTAGTTGACAAATCAAAAGTTTCTTAAATGGTTGTTGTCCTTGTCTAATATACTGCACTGAAAAAGACAGCTAATTTGTAATAAGTTTAAATCTACTAAAACCTTTAGAATTGGGTGCAATGTCTCAACAAAAATGCTACTTGCACACTGCACAGTTGCACACCAAGTGCACAATTATTTTGTGTGTACCTAGTTTCTTTATCATACCTAGTATTACGTCATTTAGGCTGCGTGTCCATATGAAATGTGCGAGGAAGATAATATTAAGCTGTGTTCGAGGAAAAAATCAACCAATAAGAGACGAGGCGAGACGGAATTAAGCGATTTTATTGGTATTTTCTTAACTCTTCTTCGCACATCAGAATTCTCTGGTGGATACGCAGCCTTATGAACAGAACACTGAATATAATTTTATTATTCCAATATTGCAAAATTTCAATTAAATTGGTGTGAAAATTTGTGTTTATTGATGTGCGATTAAATATATCATCCTTATTGAATGGTATAATTATCCGTTGCCGAATTTAATAATAAGTTATTAATTGGTAACCGGAGGCCTATACAAACTGTAATATTGAAATTAATTACGAACGCACAGTAAATAATTGCTGTGTGGAGAAATGTTATTGGAAATGCTTAACAGGGATATTGGAAAGGGCTTCGAGCTCGCGGTTACAGTACTTATATTGGACTTTTTTTTAATGTGGCACACAAGCAGACGGGCTGCCTGATGGTAAGCAGTCACCGTTGCCTATGGATACTTGTAACACCGGAGGCATCACAAATACGTTGCCGACCCTTTAGGACTCGATTAACTCACCTTTTAAAGAACCCTTCTCGGAAACACCATAGAAGGTAGCTAATTTTTTTTTAATAACTAATTCTGTGTCCGAATATTACTAAGTCTGAGTCCATGGTTACTTTAAATAAACAATTTGAATTTGAATTTCACATTTTGCAGGTATGAGGCAAGAAGGATCGTGTGAATCGCGCAGTGTGCGATTTCCACTGATCTATGATGTGTGGATGTTTCTTTGCGCGATAAAATCCGAAACGTGGATATTCGCCAAAGAACCAGAGTCACCGACATAGCTGTTAAAATTTGCAAGTTGAAGTGGCAATGGGCAGGCCACATCGCTCGAAGAACCGATAACCGATGGGGAAGAAAGGTTCTGGACTGGAGACCACGAACCGGAAGACGCAGCGTAGGGAGGCCTCCCACTAGATGGACCGACGACATTGTGAGAGTCGCGGGCATCCAGTGGATGCAAAAGGCAGGCTGTCGTTCAGTGTGGAGGTTAAAGGGGGAGGCCTATGTTCAGCAGTGGACGTCTTCTGGCTGATGATGATGATGATGATGACTCAAGTACCTTTATTCCTCATCGGTTATCGGTTCTACGAGCGATGTTGCCTGCCCCTTGCTACTTTCGCTTTGCCACTTCAACTTGCATAATCTTAGCAGCTATGTCGATGACTGCATGTGGTTCTTCGGCGAATATCCTTGTACCGGATGGAAAACTAGGCTGTTACAATACAATACAATATTTCTTTATTCATCATAATCAGCCTTTTAACAGTCCACTGCTGGACTTTTAGCCTACCCCCGAAAGGGTGTTTGGGCCATATCCACCATGCTCGCTCAATGCGGGTAGGTGGATTCACATAAGCCATTGATTCCTTCTCCGTACGTATGCAAGTTTCCTCACGATGTTTTCCTTTACCGATAAGCCAGTGGTATGAAAATCCGTACATAGGCTCATTGGTACGGGCCCAGGGTTTGAACCCGCGATCTCACACTTTTTAAGCCTAGCGGTCTCCCAATAATGGGCTACCAGGGTTATTATTTCTTTATTACATACCGAAAATACAAATGAAACTTAAACTAACATATAAACAAATATATGGCAGTATAATGGGCGGCCTAATCACCTAAAGCGATTTCTTCCAGGCAACCTTTAGTTCTGTTAGTGGTGCTTGTCAAGGCCATGCTATTTGAAAAGCACTATAGTAATAACTGACAATGACAATGACTCTCTTCGCCAATTATGTTCTACTTTTACAAATGACTAGAATTGATATTGTATTTTTAACTTCTATTCAATTTGATAAATTTACCAATGTATTCTGTTTTGTTCTATTTTATTATTGTTGACATTTTGCATTATTTTTACATTCAAATTATTTTTATGCTCTATTTATTGACTTTATTAATGTTATAACTACCGAATGTTGAACCTATGACTAATATTATTGTCAGTGTTGATTTGTACCTAATGTTGTTCTGACGTTCAAAAGTGTACAGTGGTGTACCAATTTGAGGAATAAATGAATGTATGAATATATGAACTGTGCTGTCGTTCTTGGGACAAACGACAATGTATGTTGCCAGCATAAAGGACGCAACCACACCGCTTACTTGCCAGTTTTTAGTGTCTTGGTCAAGTCAGTCTCCAATTTAGCTGCTACCCACATTTGCACTCATAAGTGTTTGTATAAAACCGTGATATACTTTACGATCAAGTATACACACTAAGTTCTGAAGCTGTAAAATTAAGCTTTCGCGAGCAAACCGCTGATATGAAAAGTTGGCAAACGCTCCTAATTTATAGGATTTAAAAACATTAGGTACAGCTAAGATTCAAGACTAAAAAAGTTTTTATGACCTAACATCGTATGGACCTCGGCACGGCTTGGCATACCATAGAGAAATATACTATACTAGAACTATTACGTACATACTATTTGCGATCGTCGCTGTCATAAAAGCGACCATCGCAATTTTGACATTTGTACCATATAGAATTACTACCGCCGACGGTAGTAACGTATCGCGAGCGTCTATGCAGGTTTACATTCGGGACGGTTTACGGAAGAAAAAGGTTATCGGACAGGTGTTTGATTTGTTGAAAATAACAGAGAGAAAAAATCTAAATAAATGTCTCAGAGCAAATAAAAATACAGAGGGACTACCGCGAACACGAAAACTAAAGCCACTTTTTGAAACATGTGTGCGTAGTCGAAGTTCGTGTCGTGTAATTCATCAAAATAAGTGACTATATAAATACTTAAGTGTGGAAATATTACATCCTTATTCTTTTTTACTTTTGTGTTGTTTTTAAGGTTCATAACACAGCAAGAAGTCGTTGTTTCTTTTTAAAACGAATGTGTTCAGTACGACGTTCTGACAAGAAAATCACGTAGTTTTGAATATGTATGTGTGCGGGAGTCGTGTATTTATAGGGAATTCACGTAGTTTTGGAAGCAATTTTGGCGTCACTTTGGCAGTGCGCCATAGAGATTCTGTATTTTTATTTGCTCTGAGATAAATGTATAAACAAAAACGACAAAAAACCTAATCCCACCTACCTACACCCCCTTACCCATTCCTATTTATCTATTTAAATTGGCTAATAAAGTTCTGCGATACATAAAAGTTTTTGTTCGGATTAGGAAGGGATGCTCTGTCCCTTTCCCGCAAGGTGAGTGTCAGTATGGATTTTGTATGGCATTCTGACGTGTGACGTCATTCGTTAGTATAGTATATTATGTCTTCTATGGTATAATGCGCTCTTTGTTTAGCAAAACATTATAATGCTTAACATCTACCATTTCAATTATGTTTTAGGTCATCGGCTCTATTTATGGTCCGCTTGTTAAAAGACAGTAAAACAGTATCCTATTGCAACAAAAAATATACTGAAATATCGAAAAACTACAAACTTACTATATCGAAAAGTAGACAAATATCGTTCCTACTTTTGTCTGTACAGTTAGTACAATTACAATCATCATAATTATCATATTCATATTTATTTATGAATAAAATGTTATTTTACGTGTCAAACTAATACAAATCAAATAATTAATTATAAATAAATTATCATCATCATCATCATCATCCACAGCCTTCCTTATCCCACAGTTTGGTATAGGCCTCTCTCTTGTTATGCAATTACAATTACAATAAAAATAATAATACATAGCAAAAAAAACGACCCATCTTTTTTATCTATTTCGTGACCAAACCTAACACCGAAACGCAACAAATCAATTTATTTAATGTTCTACCCACACCACAACACCATGTCGTAGTATGGAGTTTGAGAATTGGCCAATTCATGATGTGACCGGCCATTTCCAAAACATGCAGTTTTGGTCACATCACTATAATGCCTTGACCCGATTGACGAATACTGATCGTATTAATTTTCGAATTTACTTTGTCATCATTGGCCACGTCATAATATGCCCAAAATACAAGGTCATATTATCGTATTATGGTTATAATCTGTATGACATGTGATCAAATTAAGTGTTAATAAAATGTCATTGTAGGCCCAATACATATTTTTTTCTAAATGTGACGTCGATAATTATGACGAAGTATATATTTGCTATAAAATTATAAGTCATAAGTAAATTTATTAATAAAATGGCAATTTACAAGTCAATACAATTTTAACTTAAAAAGTAAGAAAATAACATGATAAAATAATAATTAATTGATTGAATTTCAAACAGATTAATTAATTAGATTACAAAAATAAGAAATGAAAAAACAAAATAACAATAATCATAATAAACATGTCAAATAAGTTTAAAATTATATGGTACCTACATTCATATGTCAAGTTTATAAAATTCGTCAAATTTGTAAAAGGACTGCTCGATGAGCCATTTTTTTTAATCTATTTTTGTAAGACTGCAGACTCGTTGCTGCCGTTATTTCATCCGGTAAATAATAATATTAGTCTGTAGACGGTAGAAGTTCCCTTACAATTAAAAATAATATTTTTTCAATATGGCCAAGCGAAAACGTTAAACATGCCACATGCCTAGATTTCATTGGCTACTTCATGAAATGACCGAGCATATCGTAATAATAATAATATGACCAATTAATTGTACGAGCGCGCTACGTTACAAATGACATCATCATCATCATCATTCTTTCAGCCTATCATTTTCCTACTGCTGGGACATAGGCTTTCTCTCATCAGAGAGAGAGAAAATGGACCTTAATCCACCATGCTGTCCCGGTGCATGTTGGTGAAAATCATATTATGTATTTGAACCTTTGAGGTTCTTCGATACACCGGTTTCCTCGCAATGTTTTCTTTCGCCGTTTATTTATTTATTTAGTTTATTGGCACACAAAACAAAATATGGTCAAAACAATCTAAACTTAGAGTAGACTACA
This sequence comes from Agriopis marginaria, assembly GCA_932305915.1. Lineage (NCBI taxonomy): Eukaryota > Metazoa > Arthropoda > Insecta > Lepidoptera > Geometridae > Agriopis > Agriopis marginaria. Next base: position 1,796,757 of record OW029932.1, read on the forward strand.
AAATTTTAAACTAAACCATATTCCTAAATATGTATACACAACATGTTTCTTTTTAATGCAGTAATTGGTAAAGTATTACAAACTAATTTAGATACAAAAATATTAAATAAACTTAACTACTTTTATTATGGACCGTAAAAACAATATTTCGTACATCTTTTTTAAATTTCAATAGTTTTTTACTAAAGATATCAATAGAGTCATGGTGGTTTTCCAAAATTTCATTGTATTGGCGACACATTCTCACTATTGGGTTATAAAACGAAGTATTATTCCTATATACCTGTAACACAAAGGTTTTTAAAAAGCAAATTATTTTATGAACAAATGAAATCCCCGTATTTTATTGGCTTCTTTATGAAATGCCGTCAATTCATAAAACGACCGGGCATATAGTTTAAGTAATATTTCCAATTCTATAACCGCGCCACGACACTAACAAATAAGGCCATATCTACAATACTAGTGCCATATTTACAAAGCTAGTGCCATATTTATCCGTACGGCAGTTAGTAGCGATTATCGGGACAGTTAAGACAGATTTATCTTGACAATAAAAGTAAACACGAACGCTCTCAACCATACCCCATTAGTAAGAGGGATTCCCTCTTTCTTTACTTGCAAGTTAAGAGCTGACAGCGGGTGGTGAAACGGTGCCTGTGGGTGGCAAGTTTGTTTATACATTTTACTAAGTTACAAAATATTAGGTACGTATAATTATGATATGTCTACTGTCTAGTACAAAAATAAAATATTTTGATAAAATATAAGTTATCTTTTCTATATCTCTACATAGTATAAATTAAAGTCGCTTTCCGCGTCTGTCTGTCTGTATGGCCGCTAACTCCTCCTAAACCACGCAACGGAATTTGATGCGGCTTTCACCATCAGTTAGATACATTTTCACGGAAGGTTGAAGCCACCGAAGGTTAGAAGGAAGAAGGTTACCGCTAGTTGAAGATAAAAGTAGGTAAGTAAAAGTTGTTTTCGACAAAACAACTGCTTTTGTAGATATTTGAACCAGTCCTTGTGTAATATCGTTTGTTGCACATCTCTACATAGTATAAATTGAAGTCGCTTTCCGCGTCTGTCTGTCTGTCTGTATGTCTGTATGGCCGCTAACTCCTCCTAAACCACGCAACGGATTTTGATGCAGTTTTCACCATCAGTAAGATACATTTTCAAGGAAGGTTTATATATATATATATGTATATATATTTACTTATTTACTTATTACAGCTGCATTCTAATACGAGTTATATTATATCGACAATAATGATGTACAATAATGTAACACATAAAAAGTTATACTAGCGACCCTGCCGCCCGGCTTCGCACGGGTGTAATTTACGTGCGAAGCCGGGGCGGGTCGCTAATTATATTTATATATATATATATATTAATATTAATTAATATTATAATATATATATATGACGGAGCGAGCGCCTCGGATGCGTGAAATAGGGGGGCCGCTCCGGTCGTCGATGGATGGCCGATTTTCATAAGATTATTCTTGGTTTCTATGGCGTGAGTATAGTGGCCGAGGAGAATGAGACATCGCACGTACATTGACACAGTTTTTATTTCGAAGCGATATGATTACTAATTATAATATCGAATTACTTAAAAATTATTTGGGGACAAGGTGTTCCGCCTTGTAACGAACGCTACCACTCTCCAACCAACAATCCAAATTCCAACCTCAAAGTAAAGTTAGCTCCACCGAGCATCCAACAGTCCCCCTCCAAAAGACAAAGTAAAGTGCTAGCTCCTCCGAGCCTCACGCCACCGACACGTGTTCACGCGCGCTCACTAGCGCCTCTGCCGGACGGTACACAAACTAGCTAAACTCTGATTGATTGTCATTGTCAATGTCATTAACAATCAAGATTGTCAACGAAACAACTTCACAACGAACTTCAGGCAGAGTAAGTTACTGCAGCGTTACGCCAGCGATGGCGCCACCTCCATCACTAGTCCACCAAAACAAAGCTAGGTGACGTCTACCTACATAATCTAAACCTTAAAAACTATCCGACGGTAGTTGCGCCCGAATGCTAAATCTTCAACGCGCCGACATATATATATATATATATTAATATTAATTAATATTAATACATATATATATATATATATAATTAGCGACCCGCCCCGGCTTCGCACGTAAATTACACCCGTGCGAAGCCGGGCGGCAGGGTCGCTAGTATAACTATTTATGTGTTACATTATTGTACATCATTATTGTCGATATAATATAACTCGTATTAGAATGCAGCTGTAATAAGTAGGTAGACCAGATCTGATAGAATAACACTCATCTTCTCGCTCGCGCGATGAATTATCTAGTCATCTTAAGAAAAGGTTTTTTTTTTATTTGAGTCAAAGGTAGGTATATCGAACAAAGAAAATGAAAAAGCCTTAGTTATTACTTCTTACTAATAATTATAATCAAAAATCAAAAACAAGATGTTGCCCGTCATCTTTTGTATATTAAGATCCTAATTAAACTTCGTGCGAACAGTTTGTAAGATGTTTCTAAATGATGATCGTGAGATGAAATCGCGCCATTTGTTCGTACGATATTTTTTTTTTTTTGCACTCCCGTAATATGGGTATCAAATGCATTGGGTTACTGAGAAGAAGCAACACAGGCTTCGCCTAGTGTAGGGTCTAGGGCGCAACAGGAAGTTTTTTATTATAGACTAAGATTAAAATATTATTTAAGTAAACGTTTTTGTAATATGCACTGAAGTCTTACTGAATTAAACTTATTTAATTTCATATGAAGACGCAGCGTTGGGAGGCCTCCCACTAGATGGACCGACGATATCGTGAGTCGCGGGCATCCAGTGGATGCAAAAGCCAGGCTGTCGTTCAGTGTGGAGGTTAAAGGGGGATGCCTATGTTCAGCAGTGGACGTCTTCTGGCTGATGATGATGATGAATTTCAATATGGCAGATGCTTGAAAGCTTGTTTAAAAAAAAATGTTTTTAAAATAAAAATATTTAACCTCTTTTGCTTTGTACCATACTGCGTATTAGTTGATGGGAGGGCCCGGAGTTTCGGCAAAACGTACCGACCTTACGGCCACGTTTTGATCGCTCGGGAAAATGGAATGGAGGCCGCGCGAGACGGCAATCCAAGCAAATTATTTCCTTTTTCGACCGGATGTAGAGGAAAAGTGGGTAGTGTGGATGTACCTTTAGTGGTGGACCTTTAGGGCGTACGTTGCATACAGTTTATAGGTTCTTATCCCGAGGTCAGCGGACTATCGGTGGATCGCAACCTTAAAATCTCGCAATTTAGTCGTTTTATTTTTGCGCATTTGTATTGAAAATGTTACGAGCAATAAAATTTTCTTCATATCTGCATGAGCCAAACATAGTCAAATATGCGTTTAGTTTGCTGGCATATCGTAACCTTTCAAAAAAAAACAATTACACGCCTGTGATACATCAAGCCCGGTGATAGTTAACCCGGGTATGTCCTAAAACTGCGACCAGAACCACCGGAGGATGGGCAGCAGCGTCCTGTTAGTACACGGTGAACGTACTGCGATCTCCAAGCCGCCTGCCAAGCGTGGGGATTATGGCAACACCCCTCTCTAAGAGGGAGGCCTTTGTCCAGTAGTGGACGTTTGATGGCTGCTGATGTGATACATCGAGATACAATACATAGGCATTGATTATCGATGCTGTGATATTAAAAATTGTTATAATGGGTTCACTGAGTTAGCAGTAGGTACTCATAAAACTTTTTCTTTTATTTGTACACTTTACTTAAAAGTAACTTAAACTTTCGCGATTTAGGCTTCGCTTTCTTTTCCACCTGCGGATTATTTTATTTAGGTAAAATAGGCACTTTTCGCTCGACGTTTCGACCATGTTACAATAGCCGTGGTCACCACAGGTGGTCACGAGCTGACTGAAAACTACGCGTGAGTCCGGCGAGAAAGCGGGTGTTATGTTCTTCTACCCTCACTTGATCTTGAAAAGTCGCAGGGTTGTCACGACGACACACAACACTGACTGTATCGGTAAATGTCCTAGTACCTACACCGCCTTTTGTACACTTGCTTACTATGGGATTCCACGACTGATCTAGAGATTACTGATTTGATTACACATTATAATTATACAGGGTGTAGGGGAACACTCTCGAAGCCAAAAGAAGGTAATTGTACTCATCATTAAGAACAACTTTTACTATGGGTCCAGCCCTGAAATCGCGAAAAAAATATCAGCTGTTCTATAGAAAACGGTCATTGACACTCGACAAAATGTATGGAACAGCAGATATATTTTTTTTCACGATTTCAGTGTTGGTTCTATACTAAAAGTGGTTCATAATGATGAGTACAATTACCTTCGTGTGCTTCGAGAGTGTTCCCCTTACACCCTGTATTACAGTAGCAGCTGTTATATCCTTTAATATCTAGGGGTGATTTTAGTAAATAATATGTATAAATATTTATATTTGAAATTATAAGAAGGTAAGTAGTATTTTACTAAAATTTACAAGTTGAAGTGGCAATGGGCAGATCACATCGCTCGAAGAACCGATAACCGATGGGGAAGAAAGGTTCTTGAGTGGAGACCATGAACCGGAAGTCGCAGACGCAGGCCTCCCGCTAGACGGACCCACGACATTGTGAGAGTCGCTGGCATCCAGTGGATGCAAAAGGCAGGCTGTCGTTCAGTGAGGAGTTCTAAGGGGACGGCCTATGTTTAGCAGTGGACGTCTTCTGGCTGATGATAATGAAGTAGTATTTTAAGTGTTGGTGTGCGCCCATTGCTTATTGGTGATCATGGAGTAGGAAGGCACTCCTAGGGTAGGAGTGAGGATGGAGAACTAGGTTTCAGTGGTTTCTGTGCTGTATCTTGGTAGCCGTAAGGTTGTAAGATTGAGTTTGTGTATGATTGGAGTAAATTAACTTAAAATACCATTATGAGTAGTTTTTCGACTTATACTTTCCCACTGCTGGGTAAAGGTCACCCTTATTTCCTTCCATAAATCTCGGTCCTCCGCCACCTCTTGCCAACCTCTTATTTTAAACTAGCGACCCGCCCGCCCGGCTTCGCGCGGGTGTAATTTACGCGCGAAGCCGGGCTGCTAATAATATATATAAACCTTCCTTGAAAATGTATCGTAACTAATGGTGAAAACCGCATCAAAATCCGTTGCGTGGTTTAGGAGGAGTTAGCGGCCATACAGACATACAGACAGACAGACGCGGAAAGCGACTTCAATTTATATTATGTAGAGATGATAAATTTTAGTAATGACTGCAGTAGGTCAATTTGTTTATCATACAATTATGTTAATGTCTATCTGTTAACTATTTAAATAAATAACATCATATCTGAACTTTTAAAATTATTTCGACAGTTAATTTAACTAATACTTTTTTGTATAAATAATATTTACGGTATTACCTATTATGCCATCTCTCTAGATTTATACGCCTACAAACAAGGCAAAACATGATACAAAGTTACAAATATTTTAAACCACCTATTGTGCATGCGTTTTTTAAATGTGTGTATGATTTACTAGTGTTTTGTGCAAATAAATAATCTTTATCTTTATCTCTCCAGAATGAGTCAAGATCGTCATGCCAGCGTTTCGTAGACCTTCTTAAGAAATCCATCGTCCATCAGGCACCCGCTGTGTGACGATCCTGGCCCCATTGGTCGAGAATCGAGATGCATACGCACCACATCGCACTCTTAATAAAACAATGACCGAACTCGAAATTTTGGCAAATTGAGTTTTAGTAAAATATCGACCTAAAAAAGCATGCTCTACAATCTAGGCGATTAAAAACACCTGTTTTCTATATGCAATAAGGTTTATAACTACTTGAGTTTTTATCCGTCCCTCACCTTGCGCGCTGTTACTCAGTTAAAAATTGTTTATTGTCGATTCCCAAAAAGTTGCGATTTTGGATTCGGTCACTGTTTTATTAAGAGTGCGACATGTCCCAATAACTTTCTTCCCAATAGGATCATCGCAATAAGTTTCCAATAACTTTGAAAAAAAATCACTTAAGTAAATAGTTTCATAGCTCAGATATTACCCTACTATACGTCTCCGCTACCCCGCCACAGCCATAACGTAAACAAGCTCCAGTAACCACGTAAACTACCCGTTACTGCGCCGTTATAGACAAGGGGTACTTAACCTTTTTCTACGTGACTGTGATACGACAAGACAGTGTGATAAGATAGGATACTATTCACTATATACACGGTTACTGGAAACAGTGGTATTAAAATGAAAGGAATTAAGGGTCCTGTATACCCTCTGCAGCTCTCTCGCTCGCACATTTTCACATTATAGAAGATATAAAATCAATGAGTGTGAATTTCCAAAAAGTAACAAAATCAAGGTTCCAAATTAAATAACCGATGGGGAAGAAAGGTTCTTGAGTGTAGACCACGAACCGGAAGACGCAGCGTAGGTAGGCCTCCTACTAGATGGACCGACGACATATTGAGAGTCGCTGGCATCCAGTGGATGCAAAAGGCAGGCTGTCGTTCAGTGTGGAGGTTAAAGGGGGAGGCCTATGTTCAGCAGTGGACGTCTTCTGGCTGATGATGATGATGATGTACAAAATCATGTCTTCGTGTCTATCGTAACATCGGAATAACATAAAACGAGAAATAAAAATCACTTGTTACCATTTTACTGTGTCAAATTAAAATATATCAAATTGACAATTTCTTTGTTTGTAATGTTATAATAGACACAAGACATGATTTTGTTACTATTTGGAAATTCACACTCATTGATTTTATATCTTCAATGATGTGAAAATGTGCGAGCGAGAGTGCTGCAGACGGGAACAGTCCCCTTAAACACTAAGGAAATAAATTTCAAAACACCCGCTCTTCTCGCCGGACTCACGCGCAGTTTTCAGTCAGCTCGTGACCACGGCTATTGTAACATGGTCGAAACTTCAAACGAAAGGTACCTATTTTATCTATACTATCTATCTATACTAATATTATTAAGAGGAAACATTTGATTGTTTATTTGTTTGTTTGCATTGAATAGGCTCCGAAACTACAGAACCGATTTGAAAAATTCTTTCACTGACGGGAAGCTACACTTTCCCCGGGTGACATAGACTATAATCTATACCCGTGCGAAGCTGGGGCGGACCGCTGGTAATAATATTATAAAGAGGAAAGATTTGATTGTTTGTTTGTTTGTTTGCATTGAATAGGCTCCGAAACTACTGAACCGATTTGAAAAATTCTTTCACTGACGGGAAGCTACACTATCCCCGGGTGACATAGGCTATAATTTATACCCGTTTATACCAGGGGCGGACCGCTAGTATTAAATAAAATATTACGTGATAAGTCCCGATAAACATTTAAAACAAATAAATTTCAGTTTTAAAAACGTATTTTGTTTGCGCAGTTTAAAAAATAGACGAGGGTGTCGATGCGACATCGTTAGTGACGAATGCACGCGGCTTAGGGAAGGTTTACGAGCAGGTTTATAGTTGCGATGGTCGCCGCCGATGCATGTTTAGGGAATTTTGGTATCGGGCCGCGAAACTAGCGAATTGACAGTATTCATCCATCGCCAGAAATGCCATCCGCACATTATAGATGCCTGGAAGTCTCGCACTGTTCGATTTGATCGATTGTTTCTGCCACGCACCTGTAAGTTGTGGAATGGCTTACCACCTTCGGTTTTTCCTCCGAAGTATAATTTGGACTGCTTCAAACGAAGGGTGAATAGAGTCCTCAAAGGTAGGCAACGCACTGACAATGCCCCGGGTATTGTAGGTGTCTATAGGCAGCGGTGACCACTTACCATCAGGTGGCCCGTAGCTTGTTTGCCACTAATTCTATAAAAAAAAAAAAAATGTTTTTTTTTTTTTTACTTTTTTGGCTCAGTGGTTAGATGATCAACCTCTACCTTGATGGTAAGCGTTACGCAGTTGAAATATCGCCCGGAATTTAGAACTTGGAAACCATGCGCAAAATGGTATTTATCATCCTGAGAATTTGCTATTAATTATTTTTCGTTAAAGAAATAGTTTTGAAGTTTGAATTTATAGTCTGTTACAGAGGCCGCCTTTGTATTTGTATTTATTTATTCAACTAGCACGGTTCAAAAACCAATTACACTAATGACAGACAATATTACATAATTATAAAACTTAAATACCTACCAGATTAATTAATTACATGTCGAATAATACATTTTTGTCACAATATATAGTAACAATACAAAAAAGGTGATGATAATTTTATATACAAAATAAATAAATGGTCGTAATACAATAATTAATTAAAAGTCAAAATAAATTATCATTATACAATAAATAATTATCATGCAAAAATGATAAAAATAAAAAATAAAAAGTCACAAAAATTAAGCTTTGGAGGTTTATACACAAAATACTGGACTTGCATTTCAAAAGTTTGCTTTTAACTTGTTGGCCTAGCACCGCAACAAAATTTAAGCGATAACAAAATACCTACATAAACGACATTTTATTTTAAATGGAAAAAACAGCTGCAAACCAACACATAATAATATGATAAATAAATAAATATTCGAGACATTTTTGCACACACGGTCATCTTTTTTTTTTTATCATCGATAGGCTTGCGCTTGGCCACCAACTCGCTTGATGTTAAGCGATGATGCGGACCCCAAATTAAGCAAAGCTTGTGATATGGCTGCCAGAGATTGATATATTACATACATTATCATAATCAGCCTTTTTATCAGTTCACTGCTGGACTTTAGCCCATACCCCGCGAAAGGGTGACTGGGCCATATCCATGCACCACGTTGGCCCCGTGCGGATTGGTGGATTCACATACGCCATGGAATTCCTTCTCCGTACGTATGCAGATTTCCTCACGATGTTTTCCTTCACCGAAAAAAACCAGTGGTATGAAAATCCGTACATAAGCTGCAAAAACCTCATTGGTACGGGCCCGGGGTTTGAACCCGCGACCTCATGCTTTCAAGTGTAGTGGTCTCCCAAATAAGCTACCACGGCTTGCATACATACATATATAGTTTTTTAAATACATACTTATATAGCTATTAACAACCAGATATAGAACAAACATAAAATTAAATGTTTGTCCTAGGTGGGAATTGAACCCACGCTCCCAACTTCAGAAGTTCAGTGTCAACTGGACCAACGGGGGATCAAATATAACGAGTTTCTTTTTTATTATTAATATTAGTCTTATTATGGAAACTGACGTGGTTTTCACACATTTTATTTATATTACACGGGAATTACTCACGTAAGATTAAGGTGGTCACTCCGACTATAGTTTCAGCCGCATTAGGCTGTCTTAGTCAGAGTGACCGGCTTAATCTTACGTGAGTAATTCCCGTGTAATATAAATAAAATATTAGTCTTATTTTCGACACTCCATATCCGCTAGTTTCCCATCCCCACGTGTCCCTAATCCGTTTGTTTTACGAGCACCTTCAGCCGCGGCCGGCAGCCGATCCGCCGTTACATTTATCGCGAGGTATTGTTCCTTTACTACCGTACCAGCCTTAACTATACGTTACTTTACTACAAGTTTATGATAACGTTAACACTGGTGAAGATATTTGCCGTCCTCTAAGTTCAGACTTCTGTAGGATTCGTTTTATACATCAACTGTGCACCTTTCAGGTTACATTTCAATTATAGTTAAGTATAGTTAATCAGTACGAGCTATGGAGAGGGCTATGCTCGGGCTTATTGAGAAGTTATGGAGACCGAAATATTGTCTTTATCATACATAACTCACGGAAGGTTAAGCCGGATACACTGACTATAGTTTTAACTAGTTTCGGCAAAGCGAGCCAATGCGTCGCGCGACCTAACCTTGTTAAAGCTCACCAGCCGAATGCGATTGAAACTATTGTCCGTTTATTTGATTCAACTTTACGTGAATAATTTCCATATAATAAAAACAAAATGTGTGAAACCCACATCAGTTTCCATAATAAAAATATGTTTGTTTCTTCGGTACTAACGGCACTTTTTAGAGTGTTGTTGAAAGTTGTCGTAGTTTCAAAGAAAAAAACATAATATCTACTATTAACTAAACATTTACACGGGTCTCGCCCGTTCCTTTATGGCATTGGTGGGGCCAAAGGCCGAAGCCAATACCAAAACCAAGACCAAGACCAATACCAAGAGGCCCCGTTAAATATAAAATACAATTTTGAAATGTGTATAAAATAGATTATGAAACTATTGTACAGTATAGGATAAAAAAATCAGGGCTATTGAGGTGAACAACTAGTGGATAGGAGAACAGATCTGTAGGATGAGAAACGGCACCTGCCTTATCCTATTTCATCTCAAAATATATTTAGGCAGGTGATGACTTGCCACCTACTAAATGCCCAATAAAAGCTGCCTTATATTGGCGATGGAAGGGCAACACTGGCCTGGGTGGCTTCGAGTGTCGAGAGGTGTGATGCTCTTTCTGAAATACTACTCGCGGCTGTATGCCCTTTAACTTTCTGGAGCTTAGGTTCTTAGTTTTTGTGGTTTCCCCGGGGGTCGGGGGCTCATTTATCCCCATGGAATCGGGGTACGCGGTGTCGCCACTCACACGGTTTGCACAAAGCGCACCTGCATTTCGTTTTTATGTGCATCAGTATTTTGTCAACTAATAACTATCACAAACACCACCTTTTGTACTATTTAGAAATAATTCCATCAAAACAGCAACCCACTTAATTTTACGTGGCAACTCAACCCAACACGCATCAACGTCGGAAGCACCACTAAAGCGAGACATAAAAAACCCGCTGTAAAACCATCCTCCATTCGAAACAATAGGCCACATAATTATGCCGCGCGTGCTCGTAAAAACTCGTAACTATGAGCTATCAAATATTTTGCACCTAGGGCTTCGCGCCGTAAAAAAGTTCTCGCGACCGACCTCTTGATGAAATTTAATGCGTGTGTATGGGACGCTTGGGAGGGAACGTCGACCATGTTTACCCTGACGCAAATAGAGAGTTGTTATAAGTATATTTTTTAAGTTTTAGTTATAAACATCTTGTCTATTTATCCAGTGGCAAGTACATATAATAGAATTTTCAATCACCTATCCGATAAGTTCTAGTTTTAGATGATATCGATTCATAGAAATCCTATGTACTTGTGGGTCTGTATGTGACATCTTAGTTCTCAATTGGACTGTTTTACCGATTATAATGTATTTTTAAAAGGTTTAATTAATATGGTTATATTGATATATCACTATCGTCTAAATAGATTAGGCTATTTAGACGATAGTGATAAACCATTGCAATTATATATATTTAGACGTCAGTAAATAGGATTTTTTCCTGCTCGTCAAAAATTATAAGCTCTTTTCCAAATAAGTTGTTTATTTTAATTTTATCAGTATTATTTTAGATAGGAAGCACCTAACCAGCACTTCAAGAAGGAGGTGCATTAATTTCCTCAACATTATATTTCCTCTGATATTTTTTTTATTAATAAGGTAGCGTTTGGCCACGTACCTCAAAAAAGTCAAAAACATGATTTTCACCAACATGCACTGGGTCAGCGTGATGAGTTAGGGCCCATCCTCTCTGTCTGAAAAAAGCCTGTATTCCAGCACTGATTACATGATAGGCATGTAATGTTAAATGTGCTTTCCTGAACAGTTCGGGGGACCTCTCTAGTCTATACTAATAAATTATAAAGAGGAAAGATTTGATTGTTTGTTTGTTTGCATTGAATAGGCTCCGAAAATACTGAACTGATTTGAAAAAATATTTCACTGACGGGAAGCTACACTATCCCCGGGTGACATAGGCTATAATCTATACCCGTGCGAAGCTGGGGCGGATCGCTAGTTGTCAATAAGTTTGACGTAATGTCAATTCTACAGGGTATCAAGTCGTTGGTTAGCCCCTAGTCCCTAATACCAATTATCCTCTCGCATACCGAGGGCTCAGTACATCAAACTAATAACACAATTAATGAAATTTGCATACGTTAACCGCCACAAAGGGCGCCCTAATAAATTATACCGATAACCTACAAGTAACGTATTATTATGGGGACTGAGTCAGTATGGACACATACGCTCATACCGCTGAATGTGGTTGAAACTATAGTCAGAGTAACTGATCTAATCTTACGTGAGTAATTGCCGTGTTATATTAAAAAGTTACGTTCATGTTGTAAACCTACTAAACAATTTTAATGTGTAATCAACGTATTATAAAAACAATATTTTATATATATCTTCTCTCTCTCTCTCTCTCTCTCTCTCTCTCTGAATGGTTAATAATTTTCATACCTAAATAGCTGAATCAATATTATTATAATTTAGTGACGAGGTGGTCTTTATCATTAATATGGACATGGAATATACAGTTAACTTTAGAAAATCCCGGAAAGTTCGATGACCAAATAAAATAAATTTCAAATGATAAACAAATGAAGAAGAAGTAGTGGATTTCATAGTAACTTAATCAATTTGTAGGCAGGTACGACGTAATTTTTTGTATAGTGTGGTAATTCTGCAATGATAATAACTTTGTTGTTGAAAAAATCATTAACTTTTGTCAATCATTAGCTTTCAAAGGCTTTCAAAATTATTCTTATATACAATACACTGATGTATAGTATGGTATAAAAAAAATTGAAAGCTTTTGTATATACAAACTGAACAAATTTTTAAATTGTATTTTGAAATTGTGTGTGTGCATAGAATGAGTATGTTTGTCCTTACTGCTTTTTGTAAGTTACTACTTACTGTACCTTCGGTCGAATTAACAGTAACTCCATTACATTGAATCGAACTTGCGAAGGATCGAAGCCACTGACTTTCAATGAATTTATATATTAGTTTAACAATTTGCTAGAGTCAGTCTGTGGAGAGATTCTGAGGAATGATATAAGGAAGGCCGTAAAGCACAGATTAGACAACAACACAACCACAATCCAGTCCACTGTTGTCATTTGCAAACTTGCTTTATTTTTTCGGAAAGTATTACACCGATTTTGATGAAATTTATTGCAAATTCAAATTGGCAATACCCATTATAGCATGTGGCAGTATAATACTTATACTGGGACGGCTGTAAAAGGATGTAAGGCTATAGCTATATTAAAATGTCGCCATATTTTTAGTGATTTTTTAATGAGTATAAAAACCAATGAGTCAAAAACCTCATTGTTTCTAAAAGAAAATATCATCATCATCATCATCATCCAGAAGACGTCCACTGCTGAACATAGGCCTCCCCCTTTAACCTCCACACTGAACGACAGCCTGCATTTTGCATCCACTGGATGCCGGTGACTCTCACTATGTCGTCGGTCCATATAGTGGGAGGCCTACCTACGCTGCGTCTTCCGGTTCGTGGTCTCCACTCAAGAACCTTTTTTCCCCATCGGTTATCGGTTCTTCGAGCGATGTGGCCTGCCCATTGCCACTTCAACTTGCAAATTTTAACAGCTGTCGGTGACTCTGGTAAAAGAAAATATAAACAAAAAAATATGGGACCACCTATGATTTATGGCCTACCCAATAAAAAAGGAATCATTAAAAATAATTCTATATTGGCGGAGTAATCACGTAACAAACAAACAAAAAAACATACAGTCGAATTGATACCCTCCTCCTAAGTCGGTTAAAAAGAAAAGACATGTTTTCTTATTATTGTTTTAATCTCGTTCCTCTGCATCCCGAGCATCTCCCTACAGATCTCAATGTCTGAACACACGAGGCTCTCAAAGGATACCGAGTTACCTCGTCATTTCAACGTATTCCTACCCATTGATGTACCATCTTGAATTTCCAGCTCAATATGAAATAGTTCAATCGGTAGAGTATAACTAGAGTTGGTTGGCCGGATTCCCGATAGGTTTAGCCGACTGGCCAGTATAAACCTTATGTCTTTAAATATAAGCTTCGACATGCTTTTAACGGCCTGTTATCCCAGTCACGTAGGCAACAAAACTATCCCTCAGCCCCCGCCAAGTTAGAACGACGATGTATTTTGTCGCGCAAGAGTCACGAGGCCCGCGGGGGGAGTGCAACGACAAAAAAAGAACATAGGTAAGGTAGCTAACCTCGATGACACCTGGTGCGGGACTGAGCGCAGCGCGCGCAAATTCTCGCGACCTTTTTACGCTTTTAATTTCACTAAAAAACTAATCTATTCAATGTCAAAAATCTATCCTAAATATAATATAATATAATGGAAAAAATGTTGAATAGGATTGCCTTTCAGTACATGCAATTTCCAGGTTGTTACGAGCTTTCATTAGAGCATTAAAAAAAACTTAAACGACATTATTATAGAAACTGACGTGTTTTCACACATTTTATTTATATTACATGGGAATTAAAGTACGGAATGAACGGAAGACTGCCTAATGCGGTTGAAACTATAGTCGGAGTGACCGGCTTAATCTTACGTGAGTAATTCCCGTGTAATATAAATAAAATCGACTTTGTTTCAGTTTTTTTTTGATCGAGGAAATTTTATTCTATTAAATTTTGAACTAGTGCTCAAACACAGATGTATCTGTGACATATATTTTTTCTCAGCTCAATTATTGTAATTTAACAAAAAAAATATATTTAAAACCGCCAAATTTGGTATAACTGGCCGTTAAAGCCATCGTTCCGTAGTTTTAAAACGGGTAAAATGCTGAGATTTTACGTTATTACCGTATAAACAAAGTTTCAAAGTCATTTAAGAATAATAAAACGTCAAATTATACGTTTGCAACATGAGGTTCTTCAATAGGCGAGTTAATAGAGTCGGCATTGTAGTTGTGATGCCTCTGGAGTTAAAAGTATCCGAAAGAGACGGCGACTGCTTACCATCAGGCAGCCCGTCTGCTTATTTCCCAACTATATGATAGCCAGTTGGTCCAGTTGGTAGTGAACCTGCCTTCTGAGCTTGGGGGCGTGGGTTCGATTCCCACCTAGGACAAACATTTGTGTGATGAACATTTGTGTTTGTTCTATATCTGGGTGTTTAATATCTATTTAAGTATGTATTTAAAAATATATATATATGTATGTATATCAGTCTCTGGCAGCCATATCACAAGCTTTGCTTAGTTTGGGGTCAGATGAACCGTGTGTGCAAAAATGTCCCGAATATTTATTTATTATTTATTTTATTTATTTATTTATTTACTATAAAAAAAACATGTTATGCGTTATGGAACTTTTTTCATTTTTATCTTCGACTAGGACTGCAAGTTTCTACATTGTTAACTATGAACAAAAATTATGAAATCCAACTTAATTTATGTATGAACAAGTGTTATAAGTGTTAGTGTTATGAACAAGTAATATAATGAGGTAAAACATGTGGTTTCGTGTTTTTTTTTTTCAAAACTCCGTAGAAAAAAGCAGTAAACCAATTAGGTACCTGCAGTGCAAGTGACGTTCTTTATCGTACGTCAAATTCGTTAAAATGCCATAGAATCGATCATAGCTAGTATTGATCAAATAGCATTTTATCGAATTTGACGACCACAACTGTCAAATTTGACCATCGATAAAGAACAGTACTTGCACTGCTGGTTTGTTAACTATAAAGAAATATGTAACATTACTGAGAGACAAAAATGTGGCCATTACAAAAAAAAATGTGACACATTATATTGGTTTCACTATAGGTATTTCACTTCTGCTGCGGTTTCAATCGTGTGCACCAAATTAATCGTTTTAGCATTTATAAAAATTCCTAACCAATGTCTCTTATGCTGCTGCTATCTGACTAACCTAACTAGAGAAGATTGCATATTATATTTTGCCTTGTTATTCGGCAGACATCCGGTCAAATGCCAAACTCAGCCCATAGGCATGTCTATCTAAAATATATATTTAATGGTTTCGAACACTACCTTACTCCCTCCCTGTGGGGATGTTAACGATTATCCTGTTTGCTGGCTTCCTAAATAGAGTAGTAACAACAAAATATGATATATATTTCGCTGAGTAGTAAGTAATATATATAGGTACATTAAGTATTGTATTTAGGGTTCCATGAAACGGTGTTACTAGGCCGAAAGAAGCTCTTAACAACTTTAAATTTGTAGAATTAAATTAGACGAAAGATACACTCACACACAACAAAATGTAAGGAACAACTGATATTTTTTCGTGGTTTCAGTTTCAGGTTGGTCCCATTGTGAAAGTTGTTCATAATGATGGGTATAATGACTTCGTGTCGGCTTTGTACCACCGTACCGTTTAACCTGTATCATCAGCCGTTAATATAAATTTATAAACTAGAAAAAAAATTAAGAGAAAAATTGGATGCCTCCAAATTAAAAAAATTACTTGGGTACATCGTCATTTGGCCACCACAATACGGGCCATGAGCCTAGTGTTTTAGTGCCCTTGTTAAAGTCGGCACCTTAAATATATTATTTATTTTTTGAAAATTTCCCGCTAGGTACTTAATATTATGTCTTATTACATTAGTTAGTAGTTTGTTTTAGAATTCATTTAAAATTCCACAACTTGTTTTAAAAATAAAGATTTACTTACTTACCGTTCATTTCCCACTGCTGGGACAACAGAAAAGATTTTTTTTTTTAACTGGAATGTCTAACAATGCATTTTGTAAGAAATTTGTTGTAGCCAGCTGCACCCATATAAACGAAACCTCAGTTAGCAACTGTGGTGCGAAGTTCGACGCGTTGATCTAAATAAGAATGTTCAATCAAGGTTCACTCATAATGCCTGGTAACAGATTTTCCTTCTCATTTCCGTTCCAATTACTTCTCTTTTCTGTGGTTTACTTAATACAGTAAGAAACTTACATTGACATCCATCTTTTAATTGTGCACATAATCTAACCGCCACTTACCAAAATTTGCCACCTCTCCACTAAGCATGACGGCCCTATTTACCGGCGCGTCACGCTGAGCTAGTAATATTCCCCGGATTAAATAACTCTGGATTAGCGAATCTTCTACAGCTTTATTATCCACTTGACTACTTTGACGTGTTTAGAGGATTATGACGGCAGTAATTTATAATACAGGACTAATTTACACCGAGATGCCAGTGGCAGGAAGCCACAGAAAAGATTTTTTGTTAAGGCATTTTTGTAAGAAATTTGTTGGAGCCAGTTGCACCTATAAACGAAACGCAAACGAAACGTCAGTAATTCGAAATCAGTTAGCAACTGTCAATTTAGTTCGACGCGTTGATCTAAATAAGAATGTTCAATCAAGGTTCACTCATAATGCCTGGATTAACTTTTTATATCTCAAAAAAATATTTTATTTTATTTTATTTTATTTATTTAACAAAATCTTAAAAAAATATTTTATTTTATTTTATTTATTTAACAAAAACTTAACAATAAACTAAGAACTTAACTTACGGCCAATAATTGATTTACATTATATTACTAATCTAATTAATACCTACAGTCGTATATTATAATCAATTTATGTGTACATGTTGTGGGTGTGTGCGGGAGGCGAGTGTGTGGGGTGATAGTGTGCATGTGTGTGTGTGTGTGTGTGTATTTAAGCGTTAACAGCACTTACACCCCCCCCCCTTGGTCGGTCGGTAATTCGCTTAACTTTTGAGCATATTGTGAAACTTATTATTAAGATTAAAACGAGTTTTGACGCCAACATGAAAAAACATGTCGCCATTTTATTATTTTCCTAGACTTATTATTAGTAGATAGGTGTTTTCCCGTGTGAATCTCTATCTCTAGTCGCTTAGTCGCTTTCCGCGTCTGTATGTTTGTCTGTCTGATACCTAACTGCTAACTCCTCTAAGCCACGCAACTGATTTCGATGCGGTTTTCACCATCAGTTAGATAGTTTTTCACGGAAGGTTTATATATATAACTATTATTTAATTATTTTATTTTGGTCGAAGGGCAAAAGAGTATAGTGTTACATAAAATCTCTTCATCGCGAATCCAAACGCACCTGTATATGTGCCAAAAGGAAACAAACCCCCGCCAAAGAGCGGATATACAATCGACGGCCTTATCTTAACAATGTGGACTTCCTTGTAACGCAATACTTCACACTGGCCGGTGACACAGTCGGAGGCAGTAGGCAATCTCGGGACAAATGGAAACACGTGCCTTCACTCACACCAATAAGGCTGTGCGGGATAGCACTCTATGTGCTCTTGTGGAGATGGTATGGCGGAAACACTGATGATGATAGTTTAGAAACTATTTAATAACTCATTTTTTTATTTTCAGCCATAGGACGTCCACTGCTGGACATAGGCCTCCCCCCCATCGATCTCCAAAAAGGCCGGTTGGAAGCGGCCTGCATCCAGCGTTTCCCTGCGGTCTCTTTTAGGCCTTTATGTGAAAAGATGCAGAAAGCACTCAAAGTTGTCGAGAAATGGTGTGAGCGACACAGCCTTTCTGTAAATCCACAAAAGACGGAGATGGTGCTTTTCACTAGGAAAACGAAGGCAATGAATCTCACGCTACCATCATTGTTTGGTACAAAATTAACTCTTAGCAAGGAAGTAAAATACTTAGGCATTTGGCTAGACAGCAAACTTCTGTGGGGAAAACACCAGGAATATATCACCACGAAGGCAACCAACATACTATGGCAGTGCACTAGAGCGGCAGGAAAAGACTGGGGCTTGAAACCAAAGCTCTGCCATTGGTTATACACAGTGATAGTGCGACCCGTTCTCACCTACGGCTGCGTAGTGTGGTGGACTCGTACAACTCTAGCAACTGTCATCGCGAAATTGCAACAGACCCAAAGACTTGCTTGTTCTCTGATCAGCGGATGCATGAAGAAGACACCTTCAGCTGCCCTGGAGATCATTCTGGGTCTGACCCCATTACACCTACACATACAACAGGAAGCGATGGCGTCAGCACTAAGAATCAAATCCACAAACCAGTGGAAAAGCTCCGGGCCAATTACTAACCACTGTAGAATAATCGACCGTGCGACTAGGATAATCCCAGAGGCAATCCTAGGTACCGATAAGATAGCTAGCACCCATCTAGATAGCAAAAAGTACGAGTTGGCAACAGATGACAACATCCTGGATGGGGTATCGCCCTCGTGGAACATATACACAGATGGTGCAAAAAACAAGGAGGGAGCAGGCTGCGGCTACTACTCACCTGAGCTTGGGCTCAAAGAGTCCATGGGACTAAACAAAACGACGACAGCACTGCAAGCGGAGGCCATGGGCCTGCTACTGGCGGCGAGAACAGTCTGGCCTTTAAATGAGCTTCTCTCGGCCCCCGCAGGTGGGGATGGCAAAAGGATCATCATGTTTACCACTGATAGTGCGGCAACCATCTACGCACTCAGAAGACCCGTTACAAGATCAAGAGTCACTGCTGAATGTCATACAGCTTTACAAGCACTCGCGAGCAAGTACAGAACGATAGTGAGATGGACGAAAAGCCACGGAACCTGCGTGGGTAATATAACGGCAGACACTCTTGCCAAGGAGGGTGCTAGGAAACAGGTAAGCGATGACGCAGTGGGCCTCTGCAAACCATCAGCGATGGGTGTGCGTGAGCTACTGCGTCGTCACACCGAAAAAGAACAACAGAATCTGTGGGACAAGAAAGATGACTGTAAGCATGCTAAGGCCGCTTTCCCAATTCTTGACAAAAAGATCACGAACAGCCTATTGAAGTTGCAACGGCAGGATCTTCGCCTGATAGTAGGCCTTATAACCGGCCATTGCAACTTGAATAGTCACTTGTATAAACTAGGAGCCACGGACAGTCCACTGTGTCGTGGCTGCATGAAAGAGAACGAAACTGTAGAGCATGTGCTGTGGCATTGTGAAGCCACAGAAGAAACTAGAACCGCTGCCGGGCTGCATGGGGCACCGCTGCCGCTTTCATCCGCGTCGCCGCAACAGCTAGACTGCTTTTCTTCATCATCATCACTTACACTCATACTACCATCTGCACCACTGGAGCAATTGTGCCAGCGCCCCAGAGCCTCACTCCGGTATTTCAAGGAGTTGGGTTGGCTCGGGTAGGTGCTGGTAGGGGGAAATGCACAATACACCCCTAGCGGGACGTCAGTGCAGGACTCATCGCCCCCATTTCGAATAAGAATAAGAATAGGTCGTCTGTCCATCTTGTGGGTGGACGTCCTACGCTGCGCTTACCGGTCCGTGGTCTCCATTCCAGAACCTTTCGGCCCCATCGGCCATCTGTTCTGCGTGATATGTGCCCTGCCCTATGTCACTTCAACTTGCTAATCCGGTGGGCTATGTCGGTGACTTAATAACTCAAATTAGCTAAATTATTAATGCTAAATGCTGATGAATGCACCGCGGTTGCTGCTTGACGATGCACTGACGAGAGCCGCGACCGCCGCGGCCTGCGTGCAGTATTGCTGCCTCAGCAGGTGTTCGATTGTATCGAACAAAGGCTTTGATGGACAGCCCTACTTTTAAAGCTGTAGATCCAATGAGAGTTTTAAGTTTTGGCGCCGACTTAAAATCATGTTTCCTCATTATGTTTAGGATTTTCTTAAACTTGAGTATTTTCAGAGTGATGGTGGCCGAGCGGTCGTGTGAACGCTTTACAACCTGACGGCACCCCTTTCGATACTCGGCCCTGCACTAATGACTTATTTAGTAGTACTTATTGTGTGCAGTTTTGATGCCATCGCTCAAAAACCGTAAAAGAAAACCGCCATGTCCGAGAACCTTTAAAAGTTCAAAGACAGACATAAGACCATCCTCTCTCTCTCTCTCTTTCTCTCTCTGAGAGATGGCCTGTATCCCAGCAGTATAAACAGGCTGCAACAGCAACATAATCTTAATATATATAAATCTCGTGTCACAATGTTTGTCCTCAATGGACTCCTAAACCACTTAACCGATTATAATAAAATTCGCACACCATGTGCAGTTCGATCCAACTTGAGAGATAGGATAGTTTAAATAATTATATAACTAGCGACCCGCCCCGGCTTCGCACGTAAATTACACCCGTGCGAAGCCGGGCGGGCGGGTCGCTAGTAGGCTAATAATGTCCGAAAAGAATAATAGGTACTCCTACAAAACTAACACAGTGAATCCAAAGTGGACTTGACCTCTGACAATAAAGAAAAAAAGAAGTAAATATTCAAATGCACTTTTTTTATTCTCTTTCAATGAATTTCGTATTTTTTTGTATATTTATTTAGTTTTATATTAAAGCAAACTTGTGTACTGAATTTAAAATGACCTTTTGCAAAAGCTCGCTATCTCTACCGCCATAGAAAAACCAACCTTTTTGCACCAACATTGGGTGACTTTTTGCTTGTTTATAGGTATGGTTGGCAAATAAATTTGGCGGTAGCCGCTGACCGCTTCCTGTCGCGGCGGGCGGCTTTTTTGCCATCGGTCTGTTTTATTTTTGCACAGCCGTTGTGGGGCTTTCGAATTGGTGACATCTAGAATTGCAGTTGGTAAACTTGTACGTATAAAAAATAGAGGTTCTCGTAGTGATAATTATGTAACATTTGATAGTAAAAATTGCTCTTTTGTGATAGATAGGCTAGGCGTCTGACAACTACTCCTTTGATGATAAAAGACGATGTGGTCGAAGATGGTAATCCCGCCATGTGATGGTAATCTAGAATAGAAACCGGCTCTTAAGTTAGACTGCCGGTACAACCGTTTTGTGGGTGGCTGATTAGAAAGTACCATGCCACCACTGTGTTCACCATGCCATGGTTTCCTCACGATGTTTTCCTTCAATGGTATCATCATAATCTTTTCTGCCTATCATATTCCCACTGCTGGGACACAGGCCTTCTCTCAGAGAAAGCGGAGCGGCCGTAATCCACCATGCCGGCCCAGTGCATGTTGGTAAATATCACAATTATGTCTTCGAACTTGTACCCCACAAGTTGGAGATACTGGTTTCCTCACAATGTTTTCCTTCGCCGTTTTTGAGCGATGCCATCGACTGCACATGATTTACTTAGGTACTAAATAAGTCATTGGTGCAGGGCCGTGTATCAAACTGGGTGCCATCTGATTGTAAAACGCACATGCTACCGCTCGGCCATCATCGCTCACTAAAATAAAATAATTTATCGCATCTTTCACCGGCAGCTCAAGTTCGTTGTTGGGATTTGAACCCACCCCTGGGGCGTGGAAGTCAAAAGTGCAATCCACAGTGCCATTATCGCTACAAAATTATAACAGTCATCATTTCAGCCGCAGGACGTTCACTTCTGGACACAGCCCCCCCCCCCCCCCCATCGATCTCTAAAAGGGCCGGTCGGAAGCGGCCTGCATCCAGCGCTTCCCTGCGGTCTCTTTTAGGTCATCTGTCCATCTTGTGGGTTAATTGGTGCCATAGTAAAAGTTATTCATAATGATTGATACTAGAGCTCATATTGGCTTATTACTCTTTCCGTGTAACTCAGTACTTTAACCCAGAATATTGTAAGATAATCAGCGGGCAATGGAGAGAGCTATGCTCGGAGTTTCTTTGCGCGATAAAATCCGAAACGTGGATATTCGCCAAAGAACCAGAGTCACCGACATAGCTGTTAAAATTTGCAAGTTGAAGTGGTAATGGGCAGGCCACATCGCTCGAAGAACCGATAACCGATGGGGAAGAAAGGTTCTTGAGTGGAGACCACGAACTGGAAGACGCAGCGTAGGTAGGCCTCCTACTAGATGGACCGACGACATAGTGAGAGTCGCTGGCATCCAGTGGATGCAAAAGGCAGGCTGTCGTTCAGTGTGGAGGTTAAAGGGGGAGGCCTATGTTCAGCAGTGGACGTCTTCTGGCTGATGATGATGATGATGATTGTAGGATAACTGGGAAATCACTAAACTAAGGCGCACAAAAACAATACGCGCAAAAAAAAACACCTCAGTACTTAACCATGACCTCTCATAAACCTAAACTCTTGATTCAGAATAGTATATGCAGGTAAATTTGCATGATCATAATAAATTCAACCTAACAAAGCACAGGAAAGTGCATTTAAAATTTCTTTTCATGTATTTTTCCTTCTCTCCAGTCAAAGCCTACAAGCTAATTTGATATACTCCATTGCGTTCGCAGAATTTCCTCTTTAACCATTTCCATGGCTTTATACTTTGCAATGGCACAAACTGACGTAAAAGAGGGATATTTTTATGATGCTTTAAATGAAAACTTACCTTTGTTTTTATAACTAGCGGTTAGGTATGCAAAGGTTTTTTTTTTAATTATTATAGATAGGCTTGCGCTTGGCCCCCAACTCGCCTGATGTTAAGCGATGATGCGGCCTACGATGGAGCACGCTTGCCTAGAAGAAACCTATTCACTCTCGACTTGAAGACACCCAGATTGTAACTATCGGGGAACACCCACTCAGGCAGCGAATTCCACAGACTAGCACTTCGCATAATAAATGTGGAATCAAAGCGCTTCGTACGGGTTCTCGGAATAAATGTAATTGATGTTTATGCAGCTTTTGACTTCATTACGTCCGTGCCCTGTGACTTCGCATGAAGCCTCTTTCTTTGTACACAACAATTGACTAGGGAACTCCTCAATGGTTAGTAGCACAGACATGAAATATTGTGGACCAAGGATTTTATATATGGACGCATTCAATTATGATAATATTCTAAGTGTCAGTCTCCCAAACGAGTGGTCTGATTTTGATATTTTTTGTTTGTTAGAAAGGTGATTTGATCGAGAGTGAGTTTAGTTATGATTCTGTTCATGCATTTGATGATAATTAGCTCTTATATCGGGGTTTTAGAAAAACACAGCATAGATTGAAATACTGCGCAACAACAGACAGAGGCAAGGTGTTCCATTGTCTCGCCGTTCTAATTAAGAAAGAGGAGGCAAAACGCGTGTGTGTTGCCAGCGATGACATAATTATGGTACTGAGACGTGTTCCGTTAGCCTTTTGGAATAACTCAAAGTCACACAGCGGCCAATGGAAAGAGCTATGCCCGGAGTTTCTTTGCGCGATAGAATCAGAAACGTGGATATTCGCCAAAGAACCAGAGTCATCGACATAGCTGTTAAAATTTGCAAGTTGAAATGGCATTGGGCAGACCACATCGCTCGAAGAACCGGTAACCGATTGGGAACCACAAACCGGAAGACGCAGCGTAGGTAGGCCTCACTAGATGGACCGACGACATTGTGAGAGTCGCTGGCATCCAGTGGATGCAACAGGCAGGCTGTCGTTCAGTGTGGAGGTTAAAGGGGAGGCCTATGTTCAGCAGTGGACGTCTTCTGGCTGATGATGATGACGATGATGAGGTAAAACGCTTGGATCCTATGAATATTATGGCATTCGGCCGTGAAAGGGTGACGCTTTGTCTGGATGTTCGGTAATAGAATGGTCATCACCATTCTATTGAAGGAAGAAAGGAAGGAGAAAAAGTAAATAAGAATAAGATATATTTATTGCCAAAAAACAAAAGCAATGGACATATACTATAAGAAACATAAGGAGAAACAGTGTTTGGCAATAGGGATAAGCTCAGCGCAATGGTAAGTGAAGTACCATTTCACACTCTTCGTGGAAAATTCTGTAAAATACCGCTTGTGACTCTCCTCAAAATATTGCTCGCGTCAAGTCTCTCTAAATCTGTCATCGAAGTCATATATTCTCATTATCTGCGACAAAACAAAGTGCTGCGTTGAAGTCTGTCCGCGAATTAACAGCGATACCTTTGTTGCAACAACACACGATGTGCGCGTAATTTGTACGGTATTTAGGTGAATATTTACGAGTTTTTGTACTTTATGTATACCCAAGTATAGGAGGAAACAAAAAGAAAGAGCTCATAATACTTTTTGTTGGTCAAACACAAAGATAATATAAACCGTCATTGGTCAAACAAGACCATCAAAATCAGACCGATAAAAAAAAATTATGATCCGATCTGCATTTTATTTAAACATAGGTATAACACTGTTTCTCCTATAACAGCCTTTATTAACTAAACAAAATACAAGCTAAAACTAAAACTACAAATACAGTTAGACTGCCCATAGACCGTTGAAGGTCTAAAGACAATCCAAATGCTCAAGCCCACTACCAGTTGGCAGCGTACCCAGCAGAAATAATAGTAGCTGTAGCTGTAGCTTGCAGAAATAATCAAAAATAAAATATTGACGAAGAGCATGATCATTTACAATGTCGACTGCGTCTTTTCTGCGTGTAAATTTGGAGACATCCATATATCTCGTTTCGGCGCCATCAAGAGATGAGTTGTGTGTGGGAAATGAAATAAGACGTCTAAATTATCACTTCAAGGAATTCCCAAAAATGCTTCATTAAAATATACCCGAATTCGCATTCGTCATTCATAATTTACTGCACTGATGATGTAACTTAGGAGATATTCTGATAGCCCGTTGGTCCAGTTGGTAGTGAACCTGCCTTCTGAGCTTAGGGGCGTGGGTTCGATTCCCACCTAGGACAAACATTTGTGTTTGTTCTATATCTGGGTGTTAATATCTATATAAGTATGTATTTAAACCTATATATGTATGTATATCAGTCTCTGGCAGCCATATCACAAGCTTTGCTTAGTTTGGGGTCAGATGACCGTGTGTGAAAAAAAAAAAAAAAAAAAAAAAAAAACTGCAGTCAGAATAATTTATGAAGTTGAATATTTATATTTCTTTCATTTTGGGATGTAGCAGCATCCGTTAGCAACGTACAAGCTAACCTCACCTGACACTGATGACATACGGCACCGAAACGTGGTCTCTCACTATTGGCCTCATAAGCGAGCTTAAAGTCGCACAACGGGCTATGGAAAGGGCTACGCTCGGAGTTTCTCTACGAGATCGAATCAGAAATTAGGAAATCCGTAGACGAACGAAAGTTCGGATAGCCCACCGGATTAGCAAGTTGACGTGGCAGTGGGCAGGGAATCACGCAAAACAGATGGTGGTTAGGGCCGAAAGGTTCTCGAATGGAGACCACGGACCGGTAAGCGCAGCGTAGGACATCCACCCACAAGATGAAGAGGACCTAATGAGACCGCAGGGAAACGCTGAATGCAGGCCGCTTCCAACTGGCCCTTTTGGAAATTGATTGGGGAGGCCTAATGAAGAAACCAATTCACTCGTGATTTGAAGACACCGATTGTAAACAAGATTGTAACTATTGGGGAATACACATTCTGACAGTCATCATCATCATTATCAGCCAGAAGACGTCCACTGCTGAACATAGGCCCTTTAATCTCCACACTGAACGACAGCCTGCCTTTTGCATCCACTGGATGCCTGCGACTCTCACAATGTCGTCGGTCCATATAGTGGGAGGCCTCCCTACGCTGCGTCTTCCGGTTCGTGGTCTCCACTCCACAACCTTTCTTCCCCATCGGTTATCGGTTTTTCGAGCGATGTGGCCTGCCCATTGCCACTTCAACTTGCAAATTTTAACAGCTATGTCGGTGACTCTGGTTCTTTGGCGAATTTCCACGTTTCGGATTTTATCGCGCAAAGAAACTCCGAGCATAGCTCTCTCCATTGCCCGCTGTGCAGTGTGCATGCATTCTGACAGTGCATTCCACAAACTAGCAGTTCGCATAATAAAAGTAGAAACAAAACGGGTTTTCGGAATATCAACCATAGAGCAGTGTTGATTTTTTTGCCCACTCTGGCAGCTCAATATAAAAATGGGCAGGAGGGAATTAGATCTTGCAGATCCGATGCACACTCTCGATCGGTCTAACGACTGACCAAGTACTTGTAACGCTTTTACTACTTTGACCGAAGATTATAGAGCCATTTAAACAATCGTTTTACTCTCAAACCAATAATGAAGGTGTAAACACGTATTAACCAATCAAGGTACCGTTACGAGCGGTAGATGGCGCCAAGCGTCATTAGATCGTCTGCGCGGACTTTCACCACAGACTAATGTGTAGTTGCCACCTTTCACTCGCTAGGAACGTGTCATTATTGTATCAGATGCTGTACATTACTGGTTAGAATTGGCCCTTAGGCACAGAAGATATATTAGTAGAAGTACAGAAGTTTCACTCCGCAAAATTATATAAATAAAAAGCGACTCTTGCTACTACACAATAAAGTGCAATTCAGGACGCTTATTGAGCGCTAATTATTACAGCTATATTAACCAAGAAGTTGCCTCTCTGTCTATTGTGTAACTGTGCGTGAGGAAATAATCAACCAATAGGAAGCGAGGGGAGACGAAATGAAGCGATCCTATTGGTAATTTTTTCTTCGCGCACTACTCATCTTCCTCGTACATCTTTGGTGGTTACGCAGCCTTAAGGGGGTAAAAAAATAACTTCTTTTTGACTGACGAAAATAAACGATATAGAATTGAAACATTTCTTACTAATTAACAATTTAAATGAGTGAAAGATCATTATCATTATCAAGGGCGTGTTTTAGCAAATAACACACCTTTACGATACGATTTCTTAAACACCTTTAAGATACTAATGATTTCTTATACTTAATAGTAGTTAATAGGCAGTGACTAGAAATTTTTAAAACTTGAAAGCTGTTAAAGTAGTCTATACTAATATTATAAAGAGGAAAGATTTGATTGTTTGTTTGTTTGCATTGAATAGGCTCCGAAACTACTGAACCGATTTGATAAATTCTTTCACTGTTGGGAAGCTACACTATCCCCGGGTGACATAGGCTATAATCTATACCCGTGCGAAGCAGGGGCGGACCGCTAGTTTATGATAAAGAAACTCGTCGAAAAAATACTTTCTTTCACCACCAACCGCCAAAACATAAAATATCAACATAAAAATTGCTTCAAAGTGCAATGTTATTATTTATTTCTGTAACATGGTATTTTCATCATAGTCAGCCTTTTAACAGTCCACTGCTGGACTTTTAGCCTACCCTGAAAGGGTGATTGGGCCATATCCACCACGCTAGCCCAGTGCGGATTGGTGGATTCACATACGCCATTGAATTCCTTCTCCGTACGTATGCAGGTTTCCTCACGATGTTTTCCTTCACCGAAAAGCCAGTGGTATGAAAATCCGTACATAAGCTCCAAAGAGCTCATTGGTACGGGCCTGGGGTTTGAACCCACGACCTCACGCATTCTAGTCTAGCGGTCTCCCAAATGGGCTACTACGGCTTTTGTACACATGGTATTTTAGTGTGTTCATAAATTGAAGAGATGTCTTCTATGAAAAATGCCTCGTAATTGTAATTGACATACGTTTTTTTATTTTTATTTATATGTTAAAAAATATTGAAAATGTGCGAAAGAGGAAAGAGATAGTCCCTGGCCTGAGAGGCGTTATGTGAGCCCGGCAATGTACAGCGTCCACCGCGAGTCCACATGAAGTAGCAGATCATGTAGGGCACGCGCCGTTAGCCTGTCGCCGTACTTCATGTACGACCGGCGCGGACGCACATACGTACTGTCAGTAACACTACTCTATAACAATTACACAAAATAGACAATAAACTATTTTTATTTCATACTAGCTGACCCGACAGACGTTGTCCTGTCTTAGAACTGTCAAACGGGGGAAAATAAAATCGTTGTTAGTTTTCTGAAATTTTCCAATTTTCTAGGCAATTTTCTTACTTTTTCTTTCCGTAAGAACCTTCTACAGAGCAAAAGAAAACTTAAAAAATAAGATGAATGAAATTCGTAAAGTCGTTCTCAAGTCATGGCGTGACCAAGGTAAATAAGGATTCATTATATAAATATATCATCATCATAATCATTTCAACCATAGGACGTTCTCTGCTGGACATATATGCCTCCCTCATCGATCTCCAAAAGCCTGTTGGAAGCGGCCTGCATCCAGCGTCTGTCTATCTTGTACCCACAAGATAGACAGACGACGGACGGACAGACGTCCACCCGGACGTCCTACGCTGCGCTTACCGGTCTGTGGTCTCCATTCGAGAACCTTTCGGCCCCATCGGCCATCTGTTCTGCGTGATATGTCCTGCCTGCCCTCTGCGGCTTCAACTTGCTAGTCCGGTGAGCTATGTCGGTGACTTTCGTTCATGTACGTAACAAGGCCATTGCACTCATAATTATGAAAAACTTTTGTCATAATGACGAGATGGGTTCTAATGGGTCAAACCCGAAATAACGAAAAAACCCGCTCTCTGATATTTTTCTCGTGATTTCAGAGTTGGTTCCGTAGTAAAAGTTGTTCATAATTATGAGTACAATGACCTTGTTTCGGCATAATAAATAAATAAATAATAAATATTCGGGACATTTTTGCACACACGGTCATCTGACCCCAAACTAAGCAAAGCTTGTGATATGGCTGCCACAGACTGATATACATACATATATAGTTTTAAATACATACTTAAATAGATATTAACACCCAGATATAGAACAAACACAAACCACCACTGAATACCACTACACACACACACACACACACTACACACACACTATGTGTATGTTCACTACACTATGTGTGTGAATACCACTGTTCAGTTCAGCCAATTATTTATAACGAACATCGCTTAGGTATATCTACACCTATATTGTAAATGTCTTTTAAATTTGACCTTTTCAGTGTAACCACCTATGTTTTAAGATCAACAAAGACTTCTATTTTATTCTGCGTAGAGATCCCTTACTGTTAATTTATTCTTCATAGGGCCGGCCTCGGGTCACCTTCTTTTTGCGATAGCGCAATTACAACGATTATCTGAGGAAATTGTTACAGAAGAATTATCTTGGGTCTACAACGTAGCAACTATGCAATGTTTAATACATAAACGTAGCACCTACATAGCACTGTTTACTGTTTAACCTGCATTTTTGGAATAACAAGCAACCTGGGTCCGTCTGTATGATTTTCACTACCTACTTACTTCTGTGCCAAATTTAATAAATTCGGTTTAGCTGTTCAATATTAATTATAATAAACGTATAATCCTTACTAATAATAAAATTATAAAAGCGAAAGTAATTCTGTCTCTTTCTCTGTCTCTCTCTCTCTCTGTGTGTGTGTGTGTGTGTGTGTGTGTGTGTGTGTGTGTGTGTTAGTTCGTTTTTAGGGATCCGCGACTCAAAGGAAAAAAAACGGAACCCTTATAAGACTAACTTCGTTGTCCATGTGTCAGTCAAGACCCTTTTTCTTAAAAACACGTAAAAGTATCAAGTTGAAATTTATATTAAATACTCAAGTCTACGGTCTCTTTTTGCTGTGAAAAAATCAAACTTGTACGTTAACACGATTAAAAGATATGGCTTGTCCTATTTATGTGTGCATATTTTATTATTTCACAAGGGAATCAAAACCTATAGGGTACTTCCCGTAGAGCTAGAATCATGAAAATTGGTAAAAGGTAAGGTCTCACAGGACATATAAAGGGTAAAATTCGAAAGTTAATTTGAAGTTGTTAATTTGAAGTTATATTATACGAAAAAATATTGTTTTGCGATTGCAATCTTATATTTTGTAGTTGGTATATATAGAAGAATCTTATTGTCCAGTACAAAGTTAAGGTTGTATTTCAATGTTTCAACATTTCTAAAAAAATACATCTAATGTGCGTAAGAGCTTCATGACCTTATTCCACCCTCCTTTTTTTACTAGAGGAAAAGGAGAAGGACTACACAGTACACTACCACCCCTTCTTCGTGGAAATTCCAAAGATTCGTACAAAACGATTTGGGTTATCATTTATGATACGTACTGCCCAAGAATGGAACTCCCTGCCGTCCTTGTTTGCTGAGAACTACAATCTAGGCATCTTCAAGGCTAGAGTAAATAAATTTATTCTAGATCAACGTGTTCCATCCTCGGCCACACCGTCGCTTACCATCAGGCGAGTTGGTGGCTAAACATAGACCTATTCAAATTATAATTCCTAAAAAATAAATAGTTTGATCTATATGTTAGTATCTATATATATATATATATCTATCCTACTAATATTATAAACGCGAAATAAACGCGAAAGTTTGGATGTATAGATATATGGATGTTTGTTCCTCTTTCACGCTGCAACGGAACAATAGTATAGTTCAATAGTTGGGTATAGTTCAAGGGCCAGAGAATGACATAGGCTACTTTCATCATCATCACCATTTTTCATCACTACGTGGGTGAAAGCGCGGGACGCAGAAAGTTATATACAGTGGACCCCCGGTAATCCGGCAAACATTATGCAGGGCAGTGTCGGACTATCGAATTTGTCGGATTATAGAGCACTGCCTAATAAATAGTAAACAATGAACGCACGCTAGGCCGTACCGCTATCACTAGTAGTCAAATTCAAACTAAGTAAAACAATGCATACGCGTCGAGCACAATAGCGGTGGCGTGTACGAGTTGTGACCTGTTCAAACCTGCGTGATCTATATGTATTAGCAAAGATTGTCAAACATACATGTAATTCTAAGTCATGTCGGATTACAGGGGGCGCCGTATTAGACAGGGGCCGGATTATCGGGGGTCCACTGTATATATTAGGGCTATTCCTACCCCTAAAGTACGGTATTTTTATTTAAGTTTCACACCCATTGCTAAAATCATCTTATGTTATTTTAAACATTCGCGAATCAATACCAAAGCAGATAAGGCACGCTCCAGACTGTCGGGAAAATAACAAGAACACTTGAAAATTTACAGACGTGATGGGACTTAATCGTATTGAATAACTTTGCCTGTGTTATACCACAAAGTAGTCTATTGGTGTAGTGCCGACAACATAGGACTGTGCCGCGCCGGACCGAGCAAACTCAGCACCCAAGGATTACTTTGATGGCGCTCCATTAAAAAAATCATCATCAACATCATTTCAGCCATAGAACATCCACTGCAGGACATATGCCCCCCATCAATCTCCAAGAGGGCCGGTTGGAAGCGGTCTGCATCTAGCGTTTCCCTGCGGTCTCTTTTAGGTCGTCTGTCCATCTTGTGGATGGACGTCCTACGCTGCGCTTACCGGTCCATGGTCTCCATTCGAGAATCTTTCGGCCCCATCGCACATCTGTTCTGCGTGGGGGTTTCGGAATATTAACCATAAAGCGGTGTCGCCTTTACGTGACCACTCTGGCAGTCCGATAGAAACAATGGCAGGAAGGAATTATATCATGTAGATTCGATGCACACTATCCGAAATGTGTATGGAAAAAAAATCAATAGACTAGCAACTTTACGCCGATGCTCAAGACTAAGAAGCTTAGTTTGAATTAGGCACGTTTCTCAATGGACTGTAACGCCCAAAGCTGGTATCTAATTGGCTGACCCATCCCAAAGGTGAGAGCAATACCTCCATCCACGACTGAACTTGTGCTTGGTACAGTGAAAGCAACTTCTCCGACGTAAAATATCGTCGTTCCTTTCATAGGATACCCAGCTTTTTGGTAGCCAAGTTGAGTTGAGGGTTGAAGGCAAAAAAACATTTATCGGAATAGATACATCCCAGAAAGTAGGAGCCACTTGGAATGGCGTCTTTTTGGCGATGAACAGACACGCCTGGGTCTTAGCGGCATTGAACTTGACCAGTGGGCTTACTCTTGACACTCGATTTCATCGTAATTTGGGATTGAGATCGAAAATATGCAATTTTGGTACTCTTGAATTCTAAACTAGCGCACGATTGGAACCGATAATGGTGGAATTTATGGAACTGAATAAAATCGACTCAACTCGACGCTTTTGGTACTCTTGACGCGATTGAAGAGTACAAAATGGCATGTTTTAGATCCCAATCGCAAATTACGATTGAAATCGAGTGTCAAGAGTAAGCCCACTGGTTGGCATAGCCCTAATTGGAAAATGCCTTAAAGGACAATTCACTCGACCATGACCTCTTTGAAAGACTTATTTGTGGTCCGCTGGTTCATCATTGGATATATTGTATAGCTTTCTAATACTGTGCTGTCGTCTGCGTACCCAAAGGTACCGAGCTTTAGCAGATCGTTGATGTGCAGCAGAAAGAGTGTTCCAGAGAGCACCGACTGCCGAGTGAACCGGCCAAACTCGTTAGATTTACTAGTAACCATTTATTTTTACTTTTTTTTTTTTTTTTTAATTTATTTACTTTACTCAAATAATACAGTTTGTTGCATATTGTTGCACCAAAAAACCACAGTTGGTTTGACATGGTGCTCACATTCACCGCGCGCTCACAAAATAAAAAATAAAATAGAAGGTACATATAAAACTTTGCATACATAATAATTTACTAAAATATTTATAGATCGAGGAAGCAGCTGTTTGTCATCGCTAAACCACTATTACTATCAAAAATTAAAAAAAAAAAAAAAAAAAAAAAAAAAAAAACCTGTTCACCTCCTGCCTCCATCATCAGATCAGTTCGATGGTACCAAATTGTTGTATTTTCATCCAAATTACTTATACTTCGACTTCAAATCAATACGACAAATAGAAGTAGGTTAAAATCTACTTCCAAGATTTGTATACACCTTTTTACTAGTGAAGGTAATAAAACGCCTGTTAAAATAAACGCACATTCCTCCCCAGTTTAGTATTCCACCTCCATCACTTACCCTTGCTAAAATTACCCCTGCCACGACAAATAATAAAAAAAGGAATCAGCTAAAAAATCGCAGTCTTAGCTCGTCGTTTGCTTGATAGAAATCAATTCAATTTTTGGAGTCTGTACCTGTCATACCGACCTTTGGTGGAGCGTGACTGTACTCGCAAAGTGGGCTGGTATAGTGCAACAAACCAGTAGGAATAATTGTAAATAAAACTGAAATTTACATAGACAAAATATTCACCAAAAAAACTCTACGTAAATTGACAGCAAAAAGTAATAAGATGGAAGAGTGATACTTAAATTTGGCAGCTACCTATTATAATTTGAGCTAGACTTAGCTGTTTTTCAAAGTAACGCTAGAAGTGATCATAAATATGTTAAAAATTCAAGGACAAAACATTTATAAAAAAACTATTAGAAATCGATAGCAAATAGCTTTTAACAAGATAAGAGTGATTTGTGTGATTCTAAAGGCTTTTATAGACCAAACGTGTCAGCAGCAACACAGCTAGAACATTTTGTAATACAAGGAACTCTCTACCGTTAGCCTGTCTGTGGACTAAGCTTCTTAGTCTTGAGCATCGGTGCAAAGTTGTTAGTCTATCGGTTCTTATCGGATTCATTTCGGAGAGTGCATCGGATTGGATTAAGCTGTCCTGCTACAAAACTCCCAACTTCAGAACTTTGAAGAACGATCGATTCTCTGGTAACCTTACTCTGGAAATTTTGAAAGCTAATATCGTTACTTCGAAAGTTCGTGATTCCGTTGAAAGGCTTCTGCAGTCCGAAACCAGTCTGAGTGATTTCAAGTCTCGAGTAAATCGGTTTTTTCTAGGTTATCGTGCGGCAGCGTAGACCGCATTATTGCTGAGGTTGGTCAAACATAAGACTATTATTCAATGAATAATATTTTGAAGAAAAAAAAAGAACCGACTTCATGTCTATACCTACATTTACAAACTGAAACTAAAAAGTAGAAAATATTGTTCAATGTTACGACTGAAATACTTTGTATCAAAGGTCATGAAAAATTTAACGAAACGCAACAGAGCCCAGTCGCCATATGGAGACACTTCTTTGTTTTTTTAATTTCTGTTATAGGAACAGTTTCTCTATGTTTGCTGTTCAGTTGACAGCGTCGCTAGTGGAGAACAAAGTATGAAATTCACCAAGTAATAACTGTAGTTCCAATTTTGCCCACTTTAACAGCTAAGTTGGTGGCACTGTACAATGTACATAGAATTCGTTGCTTATTGTCAAATTTTTGTAGATTTTTCAAAAAGCGCTGTATCAATGTCGATAAAATTTCTCGATAATTATCGATAATCAATTAAATTTATCGATAAATATTGGAATGTTTAAAAATAAACAACTTTTTATTAGCACAAAAAAGCTACTATGAAATTTCAGAATTCCTTAATGATAAAAATGTTTTGATATGTAATGTAGACTAAATAATTGACATAAAATCGAGACTAGGTACTAGGAAAAGATAAAATGATAATAATAGCTTATATAGGTAGTAATAAACATCTAATTAAGGTATAAAACAACCAAACCAAAATATGATTCTAACAATATTTTAACTTAGACATAATTTCGTTATTTTTTTAACTTTAACAAAAACTAATAACAATATATATAAAAAACTAACATTTGTACGCTGTAACAGGCAAGGACATGAGATACGTCTCCATTATTACGACCATGTATGCTACTTTATATGTATGTGTACCTACCATGTTCTGACAAATAAATAATTTGAATTTGAATTTAAATTTATATGGGACCACCTATGCGATATGACCTACCAACCAAAAAAATATCATCAAAAATAATTCTAAATTGGCGGAGTAATCGCGTAACATACATACAAAAAAAACATACAGTCGAATTGATAACCTCCTCCTTTTGGAAGTCGGTTAAAAAGCAGCAACTGTGACAGCGCTTGAATATGGGCCCGCGTGATTAGTAATAATAAACTGTATGAGCCATGCACTAATACAACAGCACCTGAGCAGCGCAGCCGAGAAAGTATATTATTTTTGTGTTGTGGCTGACATAAATGAGACAGAATCGTTTATTTTTTACTCTGACCAAATTTATAGTCATCGTATTAAAACATGTTGATCTGATTCTAAAAATATAATTATATCAATACTGTAAAATATACAGTTAATATACATATAATTATGTCACATTATGTGTAATCGATGCGGCACACAAAAACACGAATGACAAGAACGATGATTGAAGGAACAAATTTTTTTTTTTAAATTATAATTCGCCCATCGGGCAGGCTAAAGCCTTTAAGGCCATGCCGCCTATTCTTCTGTGAAGGAACTGACAGGGAACAAAGTTTTTTTTTTCCTTCTTTTGGCTTTGAACAGTGTGACGATGCAGGCATGTGAAACACGGACTACATGGTTTACCTAAATCTCTTCGGATGTAATTACTTCACCAGAATAAAATTATGGTAGAATACACTCGGTGAGTTATTTTAACCATTAATTATATCAATACTGTAAAATATACAGTTAACCTTTCGTGCGAAGAAGCGGCGCGGTATAAAATACATTTGTAGTTTTATTTTCAGTATGTAGTTTATTTTATTTGAGTTGATCTTCTGGAGAACTTGCACTGTTGTGTTGAAATTCTACTGTTGTTTTGTATTTTGAAATCTTTATTGTACTTGCAAAAAAACTTTATACGAAATTATAATGAGATAATTACTTTCTCCACATAATTATACAAGGTTCATCGGAACGGTTGTACCAACCCAATAAGATAAAATATGATCCATACATTTTACTGAGCGTGAATGAAATTTTTCCATGGAACTGTGACCACAGAAAATAGAAGTACCATAGAATGGAAATGAGAAGGAAAATCTGTCAGCAGGCATTATGACAGAACCTAGATTGAACATTCTTATTTATGTCAACGCGTCGAACTCCGCATCCAACTTGGACTCACCTTTTTGGGTTAGGACCCAAAATTCTTTGTCCGCTTGACAGTTGTTAACTGATTTCGAATGACTGACGTTTCGTTTATATGTGTGCAACTGGCTACATCAAATTTCTTACAAAAAGGCCTTGACAGCCGTTCTAATTTAAACAAAAAAAATCTTTTCTGCGACTGTGGCCATTATCCGAAAGCATGGTACCGCCATTCCGTGCAAACCTTGCATAATTGAAAACCTTCTGTGTCTTGCCTTTGTTGGATAAAACCCCGCAAAACAAAACCAAACAAGCTCCTTAACGGAAACGTATCGACGATCAGCCCCTTCCGAGCTTCCAAGTATTTTCTATATGTTTCAATTCTTTCATTAAGCCCTATAAAGAGTTCCGCAATCAATTTTCTAGCCTGACCCGCCTTTACCAGGCATATTTTACTTGTATTACCGACTCTATTGTCTCTTGTTAAGGTTGGAAATAAAGAGGGTAGTTGTAAATATGGCTTGCAATGCACAGAGTCTGTCCATTCATTGCGGCGAGCATAGATTGATGGGTGTGGCTGGCGAAGCTAGGTGGTTACCCGCAAGTCTGAGACGTTTACACGTAGCGACTTTATAGGAGTCGGAAGGTCATTAACGTATAATTATACTAATAAAAAAACTAAAACAAATAATTTATTCGAGTAATGTTTATAGTAAGCTATAGTGTTGATCCCACAGACTGGAGACGTAGTCAGAGACGGGAACAAAACAGTCATTTTGTGCCAAAGTTAATGTAACCACTTGATCTCTCATGTAACCAAAATTCCCTTTTGCAATATGATGCCACGTCGGTCGCGGAGGGCAGCTTGTGATTGGAGACTCAACGCGACTATTTAATTTAAATTTAATTTAACCTTTGCTTCATGCAGGGTAAAGGATGAGTAGTCAAGTGATATATGATAAGCATTGCCATTCAACGTGGTAATGTCGCCAGCATGCTGGGTACGCTGCCAACTGATAGTGGGCTTGAGCGTTAAGATTGTCTATAGACCTTCAACGGTCTATGGGCAGTCTAACTGTATTTGTAGTTTTAGCTTGTATTTTGTTTAGTTTATAAAGGCACTTGCCTAGTAAAAAAAAACAATAATCTGTCAAGTGGTTATATTGTCATTGTTTTATGCATATCTCATATACAGATATATTTTATGGTATTTACTTCTTCGACTGCCATATATGACTTTTATATTATTGACTTTACAATCAAAAAGTCGTGTCGTAAGCTGTAAATGTTTCTTTAGGTTAGCACAGATCACGAGGTGGAACTAAAGTTGATGTATAGGAGGTGTTCCAAAGAAATTTAGGTGAAATAGTGGTTCTAAGAGAAAAGATTTGGCTCTGGACTGAATATTCTTACTTGAACGACGTGACTTTCTTTTGTAAGGAGAAAGTTGAGCAGATTTTAATAATGGTTTATGTTTTTATCTAGCGATGCCGGTAAATGAAGACCATTGAGAAAAAACCATGGCATGGTGGATATCCTTGAAGGGCACTTTATTGTGCTCGTCTGAACAGCTACTTCCCCTCTGAAAATCTGACGTCGTGTTTGACAAACCCATGCTACTGAGGTTTGAAATTATTCAATGTAATTCAGGGTTGGTTTTGGCAAACTTTACTTGAGCCTCAAGTACAGCTTCAAAATCAGAATATATTTTGTTTTAAACCATCACGGCTGTTCACTAAAGTTATAAATATGATTACCTATTTACGGGATATTTACCGTGATAAGGTTGTGGAATGAGCTCCCGATATTTCGGCGTAGTTACATGCACCATGTTCACGGGAAGACTCTACCTCAACCCACTGTGGTTGTGGGAGCTCATTCCAAAACCTTACTACGGTAAATATCCCGTAAATAATCATATAACTTCAGAATATATTTATTACAAAAACTGTTTACAAAAAAAATTCATAATAACTAGTGTATCGATTCAACAGTTTACCCATTGCCGGTGTGCAATTTTTATATATAAAACTATAAACTAACGAAAAACTATATAAAACTAGCAAACCCTGCGAACTCCGTTTCGCCACCAGATGACTTCTATAAACCTCACGGAGCCCGAGACCTTTCCAACGAATGCAAAACCGTGGAAATCGGTTCGTGCGTTCTGGAGTTATAGCGTCAGGAAGGAAAACCCGACTTATTTTTATATAGTAGACTAACTTGCCAGAACCAATCCTGAACCATACATATCTCTCAAGTTGAGAGACAGTTCCCATTCTAAGTTAGGAGTATGCACCATCTTCGGCCGTGGCCAGTAGAAGAGCCATGGTCAACGCCTAAGTGGGCCCAAGTGAGCTCTTCCCAACTTTGGGAATAGCTCGCGCAACAGAGACGAGAGAGGCGCAGTGGTTCATAAGGCTGTTAATAACTTCGAAGAGAAACGAATACAAGACCTAGATGCAAAACGCCTTATTATTAAGACCCGTCCGAAGACTTCCTACACCTTTACATACATTGCTGATCGTCAGTTGCACTGTGCGCCTTGCAACAGGATCTTTAAAACTAAGTTTGGTTTTGCCAGCCATATACGCGCTCATAACCGGCGCTAGTCAGGTTCGCCGTTGACGGACACGCCAAAGAGGCCGATATATATTATGATCCCAAGTAAGTGAGACGGTGTGCTCAAAGACGGTAGCTAGTTCTACCCTAAAATGGCGATTGATTTTCCAACCAACCAACCAATTTAGAACCAACCCTGGATTAGATTCAATAATTATAAACCTGGTTTCTTCAAATGACGCGTAAGATGTCAGAGCCTTAAAATGTAAATGTCATATACAATTTAAAAAATTGGCGATCGGTAGGATTCGAACCTGCCCGAGCATTTTATCCACTAAGCTGCACCCACCCACCCTTGGGGGCTCTTGAGCTTTTGAATAATCCATTACATTAAAAAAAATCCCACATGTCAAATTAAATATAGTATAAAAAGAATACATTAAGCCTTAAAGTTGCCAATGCTAATGTATCGGCGACGCCTGTAGTATTACAGAAATCTGAACTACGGGCAAGCATGACGCTTACCATCAGGCGAGCGATTTGGTTGAATAAAAAAAATATAGTCGAAGGTGATTGCTTACCATTAGTCTGACATCATTTATCTTTCCCAGCTGGTGCTGCGAAAAATAGAAAAATTTTAAAACCACGAGCAAAAGGTGTTGCTAGTTCAAAGTGAATATTACAGTACAGTGCAAAACGTGAAACTAAGCTGGACGAACATTTGGCTCCATTGCAAAAACTTTACAATAATGCATGATAACAATTCGACGAAGAACTGTTACTATTAACACTGTCCAGTTTTGAATATAACTGTTAAACCAACTTTATTTTGCACCTACCCTCATTATGTTTCATCTTTATTTCAAGCGCATTAAGCTTACAATCACGTGGATTTTTATTTCTAAAGTGCATGTAGATTCTTTGAAGCAAATTTAAATTTACAGCTACCCTCGTTTCCTTGATCTTTAACTCAGTTACATAAAGTTTAAAGTTCGTCAGTTTTTTGTTTGCGGATTGTGGGTGGTGGAAAGGAGCAGGTTTGGCAGGGTTGCCAAGGCGGTGGACACGAGAGAATTGTTTAGTTGGCCGGGAACTTGTAGCGTTCAACCCTGTGGCTGTTAGTTTTGGCTGTAGTTTATACATTGGTATGTTCTTTTGCTGGGCTATTTGGGAAAGTGAAGACAAAGTGTTTGTTGAAAGTATAAACTGTACACACCGTTTGTATTACGTACGGTTTTAATTCAAATTTTACAGCATTATTCATAATTAAATCACACGGACATTATGAATGCGAAAATAGCTCTCCCTCTCATTCTGGGGATCTAGACAAGAGCCACTTTCTGTTAGCGTTCACGCCTGCGGAAAGATGAAATTGTAACAGAAAGTGACTCTTGTCTAGACCCCCTAATCATATCTTTTTGTCTGTTTCTAACGTATGCGTTGACTAAACGGCTGAAGAACAAAACCTCACTTTTCCACTTTTGAATATTTCGTTTTTTTTTTCTATGAGCAAAAAATTATAAATTGATTGAACCATGTTAGTAAAACCTTGTCAAAACACCTCTTTTCCTTTATAAATTTTCATTTAAAATCGAGAGTTTCGAACAAAACCACATTTATCCGTTAAAAAAGGGAAATGCCGTCGAGAAATTTTTATGTATTCTCTTATATTTGAATAACTGGAAATGTGAGGTTTTGTTCTTCACCTACTCTCTTGATAAAAAAATTATATTTCTAAATAATTTACATCATCCTTTCGATTCTACGTTTCTAATCTGTACGGCCAAGGATAAGAACAGCATGCCGGCTTTCCTGAGAAATATAATCTGGGTCTTTTCAAAGCCAAAGTGAATAGGTATTTTCTAAGTCTGCGTGCTTCATCTTCGACCACATCGTCGCTTACCAACAGGTGAGTTGATGGTCGAGTGGAAGGAAGGTGTGGAAGGAGCTCCCGATAGTTCGACGCAGTTACATGCACCATGTTCACAGGAAGATTGATGAATAATGGTCGAACAGTTCTATATTGTGTGCATACAAAACGATCTACTATCGGTTTTTTATCGGATACATTTCGGAGAGTGTGCATCGGATCTGCACGATCTAATTCCCTCCTTCCCATTTTTCTATCGGACTGCCAGAGCGGGCACGAAAAATCGTCACCGCTTTATGGTTGATATTCCGAAAACCCGTACGAAGCGCTTTGATTCCACATTTATTATGCGAACTGCCAGTCTGTGGAATTCGCTGCCTGAATAGGTGTTCCCCGATGGTTACAGTCTGGGTGTCTTCAAATCACGAGTGAATCGGTTCCTTCTAGGCAAGCGTGCTCCAACGTAGACCGCATCATCGCTTAACATCTGCACGATCTAATTCCCTCCTGCCCATTTTTCTATCGGACTGCCAGAGCGGGCACGAAAAATCGTCACCGCTTTATAGTTGATATTCCGAAAACCCGTACGAAGCGCTTTGATTCCACATTTGTTATGCGAACTGCTAGTCTGTGGAATTCGCTGCCTGAATGGGTGTTCCCCGATGGTTACAGTCTGGGTGTCTTCAAATCACGAGTGAATCGGTTCCTTCTAGGCAAGCGTGCTCCAACGTAGACAGCATCGTCGCTTAACATCAGGCGTGATGGTGGTCAAACGCAAGCCTATTATATATAAAAAATAATACTACCCTCTTATATTCTCGCGCAACATTTCTTTTAGTGTATCCTTTTCGGACCTCAAGATACAGGCTTAGCCTAGTTCGAAGCCTCAGACAATCGCTTTATTGTATCTTTTTTATGTGAAATTTTTATGTTTTAGTGATAAATAATTTTGTATTTGTATCTTTCTGAGTCTTTTGCTACGCTTATCACTGAAACTCGAACTCGAACCTATGTCCCGACAAAACACTCACTGTATCACTGCGTGTAGTATTTAGAACACATGTTGAACGCGTTTTTTTTTCCACTACCTTACCACGGTAAATATCCGGTAATAATCATTTTTTAAAAATAAATAACAGGCTTGCGCTTGACCGCCAACTCGCCTGATGCGGTCTTCGGTGGAGCATACTTGCCTAGAAGAAACCGATTCACTCGTGATTTGAAGACACCCAGATTGTATCTATCGGGAAACACCCATTCAGGCAGCGCATTCCACAGACTAGCAGTTCGCACAATAAAAGTGGAATCAAAGGGCTTCGTTCGGGTTTTCGGAATACCAACCATACACGCATACCAACCATTTGCAGCCTACACGTTGCACACTGCACACAGTAAGACCTAGTTAATTAATAAAGCAGTGTCGATTTTTTGTGCCCGCTCTGGCAGTCCGATAGAATAATGGGCAGGAGGGAATTAGATCATATTATACCTGTATTTATTTTGTTAACTGCACAAAACATTTAAAAGCCCTCATTGTCAGTCCACAGAACAACGAGGCAGGAATGGGGCAGCCCCGTTCCTGCCTCGTCACTCTCAATATTGCACCAAAACTGTGTGTCGAACAAAAGTGTTTTGCTCCTGTCCGAGTTCCTGGAAGCTTGCAGGTTCGCATAATTGCGAAGCTTTGTAGAAAATTGCTTTGGTAGCGTAAACCTATTGCCATGGCTACGGGAGATGAAGTCTCTAAAGGTGCACAGTCATTTAATTTCATAATAACTATGTAAACATATTCAGTAACCAAAATAAAAATAATACAATTAACATTTAAAAAAATAACTATTTTACGGGAAGTCCAATACTACACAAGATTTGTCCCCTAAATTTCCATCCTTAGAGGTAACAAACCGGACCCGGGTATGTCGTA
Organism: Agriopis marginaria; assembly: GCA_932305915.1. Lineage (NCBI taxonomy): Eukaryota > Metazoa > Arthropoda > Insecta > Lepidoptera > Geometridae > Agriopis > Agriopis marginaria. Next base: position 1,839,526 of record OW029932.1, read on the forward strand.
AAACTGCGACCAGAACCACCGGAGGATGGGCAGCAGCGTCCTATTAGTACACGGTGAACTTACTGCGATCCCCAAGCCGCCTGCTAAGCGTGGGGATTATGGCAACACCCCTCTTTAAGAGGGAGGCCTTTGTCCAGCAGTGGACGTTTGATGGCTGCTGATGTGAGGTAACAAAAATTCTTCAAATTAAGAGCGATGGTGGCCGGGTATGGTATACAATTTGACGGCACCCGGTTTGATACTCTGCCCTGCACCAATCACTTATTTGGTACCCTAATAAATTAGGTGCAGTTTCTACTCCGTCGGTCTAAGCGGTGAAGGAAAACATCATGAAGAAACCAGTATGTCTAAAAACCTCAAAAGTTCAAAGATGTATGACATTCACCAACAAGCACTGGGCCAGCATGGTGGATTAGGGCCCATCCAGAGACAGAGAGAAAGAGCTACTTTCAATTTTATAATATTAGTTAGAATTAGGATACATAAATTCAGATATTAGAGCCTTTATATATTTTATTATACTAGCACTAGCTGACCTGACAGACGTTGTCCTGTCTTAGAACTGTCAAACACGCAAAGTTAAAATTGTAAATCTTATTTTTTTACACCTTGGGTTACATTATTAGAGTTTTAGTAGGGATCCTTATTTTTTTTAAATAGAATATAGCTTTTTGTTACCCGGGGATAGTGTAGCTTCCCAACAGTGAAAGATTTTTTCAAATCGGTTCAGTAGTTTCGGAGCCTATTCAATGCAAACAAACGAACAATCAAATCTTTCCTCTTTATAATATTAGTATAGATTCAATAAGAAATCTGTTCCCAACTAGCGTAGGTCACCACTTGAATTTCTGGTGTAATAAAAAAATTGTTATCTATCAACCCAAAAAAAACATTACCTTCCTTCTTGGGCAGTTGGATACAAACGAAAAAACTGAAAACCTCCAGTTTTTTCGAAATCAGAATCATCAAGATACCTCTTCGCCAGTTTCTGAGGAAGCCAAAGTACTGTTAAAATTGAATAACCGTGTTATGAAAGTGTATCATATTTTGTTTGTGTTTGTCTTACAAGATGGCATAGTCACTGCGCGACATAACCCCTTTAAAACAAATAAAGATATAAAAAAGATACCTTACTAAAATAGTTCATAATTACTCACTCCACAAAATCATACCAGTTAAAACACTTCGGCCGGTGTGTGTGAGTCACCGAGCTGCGCAGGAGTCGACATTATTATGACAATACAAGGTCTTCCGCGTGTGTTTTCACCGATTACTCACTCACGCACCTTAACAGTTTGACTACACAGTTTTAGAGATCGATGCGGTATTTTAACTAGAAACTCTATAAAGGAAAACACTTCATCTACAGGTTAATACGGAACGGCGATAGGTACTCATCATCATCATTTCAGCCGTAGGAAGTCCACTGCAGGACATATAGGCATCCCCCATTGATCTCCAAAAGACCCGGTTGGAAGCGGCCTGCATCCAGCGTTTCCCTGCGGTCTTTTTTGTCGTGACGTCCTACGCTGCGCTTACCAGTCCATAGTCTCCATTCGAGAACCTTTCGGCTCCATCGGCCATCTGTTCTGCGTGCTATGTGCCCTGCCCACTGCGACTTCAACTTGCTAATCCGGTGGGCTATGTCGGTAACTTTCGTTCTTCTACGGATCTCCTCAATTCTGATTCGATCTCGTAGAGAAACCCTGATCCCAGCCCTCTCCATAGCTCGTTGTGCGTTGTGATAGGTACTAAGCAGAAAGATAGTGATGAGAACAGCTTTTACTATAAGCACAAAATAGACAATAATGGACCCGGATATGTCCTACAACTGCGCCCAGAACCACCGGAGGATGGGCAGCAGCGTCCTATTAGTACACGGTGAACGTACTGCGATCCACAAGGCGCCTGCCAAGCGTGGGGATTATGGCAACACCCCTACCAAAGAGGGAGGCCTTTGTTCAGCAATGAACATTTACTGGCGGATGATGATAGCATAATAATATATGTTTAATTCTCAATTCGACTGTCTTTTGGTGTGGCGATATTTACTTTTGAAACAAAAGTGTTCGGTTGGACACATATTTTTTTAGATTAGAAAATGCATGATATTAAAATCCGGCAGAACTTACGCATAAAATCACTGGGTGCAACTATATTACAAATTTACGAGCAAGTTGTGTATGTCTTTTTACAAGCTTTTATTTAACTTTTCTTGTTAGTAGGTATGGGTCAAATCTAGCGACTAAATTTTAAAACTGTTACCCCTAACTGATTGAGCTGAAATATTGCTTACACGTTTAGTTTGGATGTCAAATCATGATAAACTAAAAGACGTCATTCTAAATCCAATATGGCGGACTCCCAAAGATGGCGGAGCAGTAATTTTTCATACACATCCATGATATGGGGTGATGTCACAGAAAAGAGAATATTTTTATTTTCTTTTCTGTGGGTGATATGGGTATTGCGTATCAAATAAAAAGGTTTGTTGAGAATACGAAATAAAATTACGTACCTAATTCTAAATTCAATATGGTGGACGCTCTAAGTTGGCGGACATAATTTTCTTATCTACCATTATGATATGGGTGTGGGTTTGCTGAGAAAAATATGTAAAAGCTTGTTTTATATAAAAAAATAAAAAAAGTTGCTAATGTACGTAGGTGTACGGTGGAACCCGGGCTGACCGAGGACTGACTGATGTGGACTGACGACCTCAAAAGTGCTGTCGGGAATGAGTGGATGCGACTATGCGACTAACGAGAGACCGGGGAGCGTGGCATAAGCAAAGGGAGACCTATACCCAGCAGTGGGTCACTCAAGGCTGATGATGATGTTGTAGGTGAAAGATAATAAACATACTGAACCCTGAATCCTGGCGTCAATATTCGTAGCGATCAGTCAACATCGCGTCAAACCGCTTGTCATTCAATGTTTGGCCGTCAAAAGCCGGCTCTAATTATAAAAGCTGCGGTGACTCACCCAATGACTAATCCGTTAGCGCTTGCACTATTTTAAACTTGAATTTTACTGAAAATGAAAATGTAAATAATATGAATGAATGTTTATTTGAGCTACTTTTTAGAGTTCCGTACCCAAGAGGTGTAAACTGGACCCTATTACTAAGCCTACGCTGTCTGTCTGTCTGTCTGTCTACGGTGGAGTGGATTAACTAAGAAATAATAATAAATTCAAAAAGTTAAAATTGAAGGGAGGTCCCCATCCTACAAACTTTATTTTTAAACGTATTTTTGTATTTGCTCTAATGTAAAAACGGTAATACGTAAAAGCATCAAGCTTGGCATGATTATCATCATCATAATCAGCCTTTTAACGGTCCACTGCTGAACTTTTAGCCTACCCCCGAAAAGGTGATTGGGCCATATCCACCACGCTGGCCCAGTGCGGGTTGGTGGATTCACATACGCCATTGAATTCCTTCTCCGTACGTATGCAGGTTTCCTCACGATGTTTTCCTTCACCGAAAAGCCAGTGGTATGTAAAACCGTACATAAGCTCCAAAGAGCTCATTGGTACGGGCCTGTGGTTTGGTTACTTGGACGACCGTATCATTTCTTTCATCGAATTGAAATGACACATTTTTGTAATTTTGAAGTCGGTTTGTTTAATTGATAATTATTGTATTCTGTGGTGGTACAGAACCCTCAGTGCACAAGCCGTATCTAGAACCGTGGGGCTGGCCTAGTCTTCGATACTCAGTACCTATAATTACAATTTTAAAATGCGTTCCGCCGGTCATTAAACTTACTACTGAAGACTCGTGCATTCATAATCAGGTAAAAACTGAATAATTAATTATCATTATTACTCTGAAAACTCTGTTCTAAGAAGTGCACAATGAACTACCAATAAACGTGACCAGGTAAGAAAGTACCTTTTCACAATAAACATTTTGTTATTCCAAATAACTGATTTGTTTTGTTATCAAGATTGTTAAGAGGTAGGCAAAAAATGCTTAAAGCGACATAGTGCAAAATTGTAGAGGTATTTCTGATTAAAAACAGTGCAGTGCCTTCGCTAAACAACTGTGCAAATATTTGCAATGCATTGCATGCCATTGGCCAGTTTGAACCGCGGACATGTTATATAGATTACGCAAGCTAGTGCGTCTAGCCTGCTTTATATTTTAGATAGGTACTGCAAATAAGCCACGCATCCTCTAGAATTAGGAGTGTAATTTAAATTTCATATAAAAAACAAGGTTTTTCATCATCATCATCAGCCAGATGACATCCACTGCTGAACCTAGGCCTCCTCCATCCATCCATCTAGGTCCATCTAGTGGGAGGCCTACCTACGCTGAAACCTACGATGAAAAACAAGGTTTTTATTCAATTGTAATTACTTATAGGCGACCCGCAACCTTAGACCAAAATAAAATGAATGGACGGGCCCTAACCATTGAATTTGCTCAGTAAAAACGAGTCAAAACCCTCGAACATATACTTCACATAAAATTTACAGTATATTTATTACAAAAAATAGATACTGGTTTTATTCGTGTATTTACACTTTGTGAAAGCATACGAATGCATAATTTTGTCAGATGTTTCGTTATCACGTAACAATAGACTCGTGTTGCACTTCCTACGGCTAGAGACCGACTGAAACGAAGTGAGAGCCGGCGCTCATTTTGGAGTCTTCAAAAATGCGCTTCTACTGGGCCCGTCCATTCATTTTATTTTGGTCGTAGCCCGCAACTACATAAATCCCGAATATTCTACAAGCCCTGGATTTATCATAGACATTTATTTTATAGTTTTATCTTAAGCGCAGGGAAACATTTAGTAGAGTTCTAAAGCTACCTAATGGCTGATTTTTGCGCATATTTAAATAAAAAAATGTGAATAAATAAAAAATTACAAACCTTCGCTATAAAAAAAATTTAAAATAATTTATATCAGATATAAAATTGTGTTAAGCGGTGATTAATAATAATCAGATACGTCACAAACACTAAATAGATACAAGGTCACAAACAATTCAGTGGGTAGCACTAATTCATCATACTTCAGAAATATCTAAATCTAGCTTTGTGCCGCATTTTGTTTGTATACATTTAATAGTTGATTGAACGTTTAGCTTTGCGGGAGAGGCTAATGTGAATAGATATTTTTGAGGTAATTTTTTTTTCTTTTCAGATTAGGATAATTATTTACATTACATAAAAGTTCCTGTAAAGAATAAAATAAATAAATAAAACTAAAGACGTAAGTAAATGGATAACTAACTGAATTAAATCTATATTAAACTGACTACCTATTTATAAATACAAATAGAAACCGCATTAATGTCGCTGTCTTCGGGTAAGATGCCCAAAAATCTAGCAACATTACCATGTTGAATAGCCCAACTAATTTTTATGGCTAAGCTGAGCACTCGCCCATAACACGAGCGGCCGAACCCCACGAAGAAATACATCCCTCGCCGAGAGATTCATATTTCCACTAGAGATTCGTCTATAAGCAGTTTTGAAGTTTTTAACAATGTTCCTTGGTCCAGTAATAATATGTCTGTGGTAGAACATTGGCCAGTAGGTACAAGCCACCAGTACATTGCACCACATTTTAGTCGGCTCTGTTTACAAAGGGCCTTTTTGATAACGGGGCGTTTTGTGACTCACTGAATTTCTGTGTGGGCCAAGACAGGAGAAATTACGGTTTTAGTATCAATAATGTCAAGAGTTTTTTAGCGCCAAGTGGACAAAATCATGTCCTTCATTTTATTATGGGCAATTGCCTTAATTAACTAAACAAAATACAAGCTAATACTAACACTACAAATACAGTTAGACTGCCCATAGACCGTTGAAGGTCTAAAGACAATCCAAATGCTCAAGCCCACTACCAGTTGGCAGCGTACCCAGCATGCTGGCGGCATTACCACGCTGAATGGCAATGCTTATGCGTTAAGTCAGAAACACGCCAGCATTTTGATCACACGTCGCATTAACCAGGCGCTCTGAAAGATTTTTGAATATGAGAAGACCTCTCGGTCCCCAAGGCCCCAACGTCTCGACCCCGAACGCCTCAAATATGTAACCACTGCCGAGGTTAGCATATTTGCGTCGCTTGTACTGCACTGCCGAATTGGAAGCCGCACCAACCCTACCTTTTGTCTCAGGAAGATGTGACGGCGCCAAAGTATCAACACAATTTGCGTCCGCCCCAACCTCCAGGGAACAAGTGTCATACTGTCAGGCCTCTTTCTATCGTCACACGCAAGACCGCTCGGTTCGAGCACAGCTGCGACATTGGCGGAGGAAAGTGCCTTGCGTTTGATGTCGTTCAGGCTGGCGTGTCGGCCAATACGATCAGCGCTTCTCGAGCAAGAGAGACCATGGTGACCGAGCTGGTCAACATAGAGCTGGTTTTAGATAGATTAAGGGAAATTGTCACATGTGAAACTGAGACAGAGCAATTTTAAGTATTGCATAAATAATTCATGTGAATCCGTTACTCTGTTACTGCGTATAAGAAGATCAAACAAACACTCTCGCATTTATAATATACCTATATCAATATCCATTCTTATTCGAGATGGGGGCGATAAGGTACTGCACTGACGTCCCGCTTGGGGTGTATTGTGCATTTCCCCCTACCAGCACCTACCCGTGCCAACCCAGCTCCTTGAAATATCGGAGTGAGCCTCTGGGGCGCTGGCACAATTGCTCTAGGTCTATAGGTATTAATACCCATAGGTATTACCTATAGGTATTAATACCTATATTTTATTATAGAAACTGACGTGGTTTTCACACATTTTATTTATATTACACGATAAAAAAACGATTATTCCTTCAATAGGGATGGAGGATGGAACCTGCCACCGACTTGGAGACCGTGTCTTCATGGAGTTCGTGGGAGTGACCGTGGGACTGGTAGTGACGCGGTGAGCTCCGCGTGCTGGAGTATTCCCGACACACAAGAAGATTCGAGTGAGGAAGAGTTCCAGTGTGCGCCGGCGCAGCATATTTCTCTACGCACCTCCACCCCCGCACCCGATCAGCTGCCGTTGACATCACGTGCGCACCGCGCGGCGGTCCGTAGTGCCAAGCGAGACGCAGCTGCGCGCGTGCATTCACCTTGAAAAAGACTGCCTAATGTGGTTGAAACTATAGTTGGAGTGACCGGCTTAATCTTACGTGAGTAATTCCCGTGTAATATAAATAAAATACCTATATTACGAACCCTGCATACGTACGGAGAAGAAATTCGATGACGTATGTGAATCCATCAATCCGCACTGGGCCAGCGTGGTGGATATGGCCCAATCTACCTTTCGGGTTTAGGCTTAAAGTCCAGCAGTGGACTGTTAAAAAGGCTGACTATGATGATGATGACCTATATTAATCGTGAAGCTTATTCCTTGCACCACAACGCAATGAGGTGTAGTAATTAGCTCTGTGCGATCAGCAAAATAAATCTGCTCTCCACATTGAGCTCCGGCAAATGTTTGCCGCACACAATTTTGAGCTGGTTTAAATAAGCTTCTGTCTGTCCATTGCTCGCAGAGGTTTTGATTCCTAGATGTTACCTAATTTTTTGTATTCAATCATTAGATGTAAGGTCTGTGAGCACACATTACTTCTTTTTAGGGTTCCGTAGTACTAAAGAACCTTTATAATTTTGATCTTCCGACTTATCCGTCTGGTCTGCCTTTAGAACCTAAACTTTGCACAATTATAGTTTTGGTATAGATCTCAATTCTAAAAATAAATTTTTCATGTTATGTGTTGGCTTTGGTGCATGTGAAATGGGGATGGATTTTGATTAAACCATAAAAAAATATATTTATTATTTTAAACTATCACGGTTGTTCACTAAAGTTAAATGATTATTTACGGAATATTTACCGTGGTAAGGTTGTAGAATGAGCTCCCGATATTTCGGCGCAGTTACATGTACTATGTTCACGGGAAGCTCATTCCACAACCTTACCACGGTAAATATCGCGTAAATAATCATATAACTGCAGTATAATTATGTTATGTCAGGATGACCATCTCTGAAATTTGGCTTACTCCACCGAGCTTCGTTCGTATTTTTTTCTATAACGATTAGATAATATCTGAACTACGTATGTGAACATTATATGACTTGGCTACGGAACCCTACCATATACGCGCCTCGATACGATCTTTGCCAGTTATTCCAAACTATATACAATAACTATATTAGTTATTGTTAGTTTTTGCAACAATTTTCGTGTCCATACCCCGGCCAGTGGCCTTACGGACAACTGCTATTGCGGCACCATACTAACGTTGAATCCACTCAGTTGGAAAATCACGCGAACGTGAACCATAATGCGCCCAGATACGGTTTGCGGTCGCGTGATTTTCCAACTGAGCGGATTTAACGTTAGTTTGGTGCCGCAACAGCAGTTGTCCGTAAGGCCCCAGGTTTGCTTAGCATGATCGACGACATCAGAACAGGTGCATCCGTGTTACTCATTACCTTATCGCCTGTATTCAAATATTGCAACAAAGGATTTATATTTAGTTCAGGGACATTATGTAGGTAATATTTACCTTTATTGTCTGAAGTGATGTATGTTACACTCTTGTGTTTAGGTACCTATTGTGTTTAAGACGCTCTTTTCTGACTTTCAGCAATTATGGTCATTCTACCTCCATGGTTAACTTAAAATTATAAAAAAGGTGTCATAACAAAATTGAATGTTTTATCTAAGAAACCCATGAGACCGAAACACGATTAAGCACATTTCGCTCGATAGAAAAAATATATCAAAGTAGCACTGATTTGCGCTTTTATCCCTGTTTTTTTGGATTCATTCAATTACCTATTTATTAAATTATGTCTGCGATATTTTGATATATAGATTCCATAATTATGAAGGAAACCGATGAGGTACATTTTACATTACAGCTATACTTTTAGAAAAATATGAGAAAAACCCCAAAAATAGAAGTAGCGAAACGCACGACTGTGTGTAAGCGCCATGATCTTGCTCCGCTAAATGCGACTTTAATACAATAAACCAAGGATTATGGGCATCTGTAGTGATAAGCGTTGCTTAAAAGTAGGAAACCCTCGCCTTAACAACCTGTAGTTAATGAGTCAATCAGATCAGTTTTATCTATGGACATGGTGCATGTAACTGCGCCGAAATATCGGGAGCTCATTCCAAAACCTTACCACGATAAATATCCCGTAAATAATCATATAAATTTAGTTTTATCTATGTTCCGACAACAGCAGTTTTTATACTCTTGATATTAACTTCACTAAGGGGTCGTTCAAGTTTTAACCATCCCCGATAATCAACAAAAGTAAGCGAAGTTTTTGCCTACCTCCCCCTCCTATGCTTACGTAAACATTGGTATTTTTTTACAATTAAATATAATTATTTAGTACTAAAACACTGTTTTCCATAATTATCTGAATGTTTATTTCATTACAATATCTCTAATGCATTCATCAATAATTTTTAAAGGTTTCTTTAGTGTTATTCATGAGTCTAGATAATTATAAAAAATAATAAATAATTAATTCTCTGCGCCCCACGGTTTCAACCGCATGGATTACTCCTTACAAAATCAGCTATTTGAAAGTCCCGTCAGAATCAGTGCGACCGTTTTGGAGGCCATAGGGAGCATACATACATACACACGTCGATTTTTATATACAAAGATAAAGGAATGAAATGCCCATTTAATATTCAATTAAGCAAATTTTAGAATAAAATCAGAAAACATAATTTTATAAATATTGCAATCGTGACGTAATTACCATCCAGAGCTCTGAGGTAGAGATCAAGCGCTAGCCTAAAGTGAATTACAAACATCTATTTTAGATCATTTCAGTCATAAGACGTCCACTGCTGGTCATAATAGGCCTCCCCCATCGATCTTCAAAAGGGCCGGTTGGAAGTGGCCTGCATCCAGTTTTTCCCTGGGATCTTCTGTCCATCTTTGTCCGTCTTGTGGGTGGAAATTTTGCTTATTAGTTTGCTCTAATAATACGAACAAAAGTTCGAGCGCCTGTTGGTTTGGCAATATCAATGTACAAATGCTTGCTTATTTTGAAGTCAGTTTCAAAATTGAGGAGGTGAAGAACAAAACCTCACTTTTCCACTTTTGAAAATCTCTTTTTTTTTTCTGGGCAAATTTTGCCCAATTGATTGAAGCATGTAAGTAAAACCTTGTCAAAAAACACCTCTTTTCCGATATAAATTTTCATTTGAACAAAACCACACTTTTCCGTTGAAAAAGAGAAATTCCGTCGAGAACTTTTTATGTATTCTCTTAAGTTTGAAAAACTGGAAATGTGAGGTTTTGGTCTTCACCTCCTCAGTTGATAATTATTTATCAAACTGTCCATCTTTAACCTACTTAAAATGTGTGTACCTAATCCATTGTCTCTGTTGTCCTCCTACGCGTAAGATATTTATTCCATACTTGACCTACACTACATAATTAAGTGCTTCGGATGTTTGTCTTTGTGATCATTTTCATGTGGGGAATTTTCTTTAGGCTTTTACAGCTCTTACTCTACCTACTTTGCTTTGAAAATAGAGTAAAAAGTAACTGTAAAAATCATAACACAATATGCTGTGTGAACATAATTTATAGAATAGACATTTATCTGGGCAAGCGCCTTTATTAACTAAACAAAATACAAGCTAAAACTACAAACACAGTAAGACTGCCCATAGACCGTTGAAGGTCTAAAGACAATACAAATGCTCAAGCCCACTACCAGTTGGCAGCGTACCCAGCATGCTGGCGGCATTACCACGTTGAATGGCAATGCTTATGCGTTGAGCCAGAAACACGCCAGCATTTTGGTCACGCGTCGCATTAACCAGGCGCTCTGAAAGATTTTTGAAAATGAGGTGAGCGTCCGGTCCCCAAGGGCCCAATGTCTCGACCCCAAACGCCTCAAATATGTAACCACTGCCGAGGTTACCATATTTGCGTCGCTTGTGCTGCTCTGCCGATATGCTACTAGGCGGGTTTTTTATTGTCTGATAAAAATCTGACCATAAATACAGGCAAGCACCAAAAACACTAAATACCCTTCGACCAAAATAAAATTAATGGACGGGCCATATCCATTGAACTTGCTCAGTAAAAACGAGGCAAAACCTTTGGGCATATACTTCAACACCTAATTATAACCACGTACAGTAAATTTGTTACAAAAAATTGATATTAATAGACAATATTTTATTTGTAACAAAAATCCATTATAATATAATACACATAAAAGCTACACACAAATATAAAGTTAAATACGTTGGACTTTTGCCACAAACCGGCCCCAGTTCAGCATAATGCCGTTTGCTGTCAAACGGCGCTGGTCTTCCGATGAGGCCGGCAGGTGACGTCACGCACCGCACAGGTGCGCGTACAAGTAAGTACATACCTCAATCATATTCAATTCTAAGTAATTTACAATAATAATTTAATAAAATAGAACAAAAGACAAAATATGCTGTATAACAAGATAATATATATAAATGAATACAAAAATAACCACGTACAAATACAAATACAAAGTTCCTAATAAGCTAGCTTACCTATTTACTAAAGTTAAACAGCGCTATATTGGTTTTTTGATGTGTATTTATACTTTGGGAAAGCACACGAAGGCATAATTTTGTCAGATGTTTCGTTCTCATGTATCAAAAGTCTCATGTTGCATTTCCTACGGCTAAAGACCGACTGTAACGAAGTGAGCGCCGGCGCTCATTATGTAATCTTCAAAAATACGATTCTTCTGGGCCCGTCCATTCATGTTATTTTGGTCGAAGTAAATACCAAACTTCCTAAGATTATAATTGTAAAAAGGGGAAAAAAACAGTATCTAAACTGCCAGGGCATTGTAACTGCATAAGCATTGTCATTCAACGTGGTAATGCCGCCAGCATGCTGGGTACGCTGCCAACTGGTATTGGGCTTGAGCATTTGGATTGTCTTTAGACCTTCAACGGTCTATGGGCAGTCTAACTGTATTTGTGGTTTTATTTTTAGCTTGTATTTTGTTTAGTTAATAAAGGCACATGACCAGGAAACAAAAAAAAAAACACAATAACAGAACAACAACAACAAGTTAGAATAATGTCAGTATTCTAACTTGTTGTTGTTGTTGTTCTGTTATTGTGGTTTTTTTTTTTGTTTCCTGTTCATGTGCCTTTATTAACTAAACAAAATACACTACAAATAAAGTTAGACTGCCCATAGACCGTTGAAGGTCTAAAGACAATCCAATTGCTACAGCAACTGTTATTTCAATAGATATAATCTAATTTCATCGCAGTCGTGCTTCTGATTGTCTGATAAGAGAACTGTCAGTGAATCATCTCAATTAGCCCGATCCTAAGCGCACCCATCTGACCTCAAACCCAAAACATTTTTACACAGTTAACCGATTCAACTAACCATGAAATTAACTCCCGATTTCTCGGAAACTATTCTTTATGAACGCGTTGATTTTCCTGCTTAAGGTTAAGCCGCACTAGGACGCAACAAGCCACATATCAAAACAGTATCTAGACACATGAAAAAAAAGAGTAAATAAAACTAGCAAGATTATAATAATATCACATCTGCTTTAGCAATTATACTGCCACTTATTTCTTTATTGAGGAGTTTGTAAAAAAACTAGGTAGCACTATAATAAATAAATAAATATTCGGGACATTTTTGCACACACGGTCATCTGACCCCAAACTAAGCAAAGCTTGTAATATGGCTGCCAGAGACTGATATACATACATATATAGTTTTAAATACATATTTAAATAGATATTAACACCCAGATATAGAACAAACACAAATGTTCATCAAATAAATGTTTGCCCTAGGTGAGAATCGAACCCACACCCCCAAGCTCAGAAGGTAGGTTCACTACCAACTGGACCAACGGGCTATCTATATAATATAATGGCGGTATTGCGTTAGAAATTGCAACTGTAGCAAAAAGATAATAAAATAGCGAATGAAAACAGGCATAGACACTAGCGCCACTAGCTACTGCCGGCAATTATCGTAAACAAAAATTGTGGCGAAACTTTTGACAGCGACGATCGCAAATACCGAATACCATAACAGCCATGCCGCACTACTATGTATTATTTTTAAAATCATTATGATTTTTATCCCTATTAATTATGTTTTTCTTCTTTCAGACAGTAAAGTAGTTAGTAGCGAATGAGACCGAAAGATTCTCGAATGGAGACCACGGACTGGTAAGCGCAGCGTAGGACGTCCACCCACAAGATGAACAGACGACTTGAAAAAGACTGCAGGGAAACGCTGGATGCAGGCCGCTTCCAACCAGCCCTTTTGGAGATCGATGGGGGGTGTCTATTTTTTTTATGATGAAATGGGCTAGCGTTTGACTACAACTCACCTGATGGTAAGTGACGATGCAGTCTAAGATGGGGCTCGCTTGCCCATGAGGTGCCTATTCACTCTTGTCTTGAAGAGACCCAGGTTGTACCTTGTAGGGAACACCGAGACAGGAAGCGCATTCCATTCCTGTGCAGTTCGTATTAGGAAGGAATTTAGGAAACGCTGCGTGCGGACTTTATGTCTATGTCCAGTAGTGGACATCCTACGGCTGAAATGATGATGATGATGATTATAGTATGTGTGTGTATTCCATCTATCCACCCGTAAAACCTAATTATCATAAAAACTCAAAAATACCCGTTCTGGGGGTACATTTTCACCCCCACCACTTATGCACAACTCCCCCGAGGAGGAAAACTTAGGGTAGTCATATTGGGCTACAAATAAAGCCATTAAAAAACCCTTTTGTAGCATTTAAATCTGATTCGTAAATTTTTTTGGTTTAATTCTAATGGCCTAACTTTCCAAAGCAATATTTAAAAATGCTGCAATGTTGCAACGCCGTAACAAAAAAAAGTCGCGATACACGATATGCAACCTAGTGCACTATTACCCTTAAGTTTCTTAACCTTTTTCTAAATTACTTAAATTGTATATATTTTATTGTGATAGGTACATAATTATTGCAATTGTAATATGCAGACAACTCAAAATACTTTAATGTTATATTAAGTTTTTGTTGCTAATTAGGTTTTAGTATAGGTACAGTTTTTGTCGATTTGCTAAATGGATTATTCATCAGTGTGGAAAAAACTATTAGGTACTATATATAGCACATATACAAATATATTAAAACAACTATTAACTTAACGTTGATGCGTACGTCTACCTAAGACAAACAGTCGAACTAGGTAGGTCCAACTTCAATAAAGAGGTCAATCGGCGAATCCAACTCGGCTGGGCAGCGTTCGGTAAACTTCGCAACGTCTTCTCATCTAAAATACCTCAGTGCCTTAAGACGAAAGTCTTCGACCAGTATGTGTTACCAGTGTTGACATACGGCACTGAAACGTGGTCTCTCACTATGGGCCTCATAAGCAAGCTCAAAGTAGCACAACGAGCTATAGAGAGGGCTATGCTCGGGGTTTCTCTACGAGATCGAATCCGAAATGAGGAGATCCGTAGACGAACGAAAGTCACCGACATAGCCCACCGGATTAGCAAGTTGAAGTGGCAGTGGGCAGGGCACATATCACGCAGAACAGATGGCCGATGGGGCCGAAAGGTTCTGGAATGGAGACCACGGACTGGTAAGCGCAGCGTAGGACGTCCACCCACAAGATGGACTGACGACCTAAGAGAGACCGCAGGGAAACGCTGGATGCAGGCCGCTTCCAACCGGCCCTTTTGGAGATCGATGGGGGAGGCCTATGTCCAGCAGTGGACGTCCTATGGCGGAAATGATGATGATGATGATTAACTTAAAAACACGCCTAAAATCCCTAAAATTTAATAAAAGCACAGAGTAACAAAAAACAGGCAGGAATAATTTACTTATTTCTCCTTGAGAGAATTTTGGCGTCGCATTTCTTGTGCATATTGCCAGTTTCAAGTATTGAGCTTTTTTCAAGTTTTACTAAATATTGTCAAGCAAGGCATAGTCACAGTCAGAGTCAAGCAAAGTAAGCGTGCCAAGAGGCTCATCAGCAACGAATTTCTCTATCGGACTGCCAGAATGGATAGGAAGAATTAAAATTGAAAAGAAACAACCACTCGCATTTTTCAGGCTTCCCGTGAACATGGTGCATGTAACTACGCCGAAATATCGGGAGCTCATTCCACAACCTTACCACGATAAATATCCCGTAAATAATCATATAACTTTAGTGAACAACCGTGATAGTTTAAAACAGTGTTTTATAAATGCAACTGTTTCGTTAGTGCAATATTTATTTTAATAAATCACTTATTTCAATGCGGGACATCACGCATGTACTTAATTTAGAATGAGGCGTGTAACGTTACATATTTTCAGTACATAACTCTTTCCACATTCGTGCAAAACAAAATTTTATAAATGGATTTACGTCAGTCGTGCAAATCCACAGTGTAAATCACACGACAGGAAAAGAAAAGAGTTTCTTTGATCTTTGTACTGACTTCTGCGTGCATTTGATGAATCTCTGGTACTGTCTCGATAGTACAAAAACACTTAAGGATTATGTCGATGTACATTTTGACGAAACTTTCTCATTATTGTATGAGATTGCATTAGTTATTATTGTGATATGGTTGTATTTATAGTAAAGTTAAGTGGTAAAAAACAGAATTGTGTCGAAACCATGTTTCAGAAGTGAGATGTAAAAGTTTTGACACAAATGGTTTTTGAAATTATTTTTTGAGCTAAAATTGTTTTATGCCGTAATAAACTTTTATGCTTGCTTTGCATAATTCATTTTTTATGTCTTCCTGAATGTTTTTATGCAAGAACAGTCGATAACTTAAAACACCTGTGTCATTTTTAAAGATTTATACTAATACATACCTCAAAACAGCTATTTACTAATAATGTATTAAACTAATGTACAATGATATACTTATATGAGTAACTAGCAAACCCGGCGAACTCCGTTTCGCCACCAGATGACTTCTATAAACCTCACGGAGCCCGAGACCTTTCCAACGAATGCAAAACCGTGGAAATCGGTTCGTGCGTTCTGGAGTTATAGCGTCAGGAAGGAAAACCCGACTTATTTTTATATAGTAGATTATCAGTGAAGATATTGCTAAAAACCGGTCAAATGCGTGTCGGGCTCGCGCTCTCAGCGTTCCGTACCACCACAGAATTCAAAAACAAAATTACCAGTTATAACTTGGTACATGAACAGAAACTTGTCACCAACTCGCACTTGGCCATTATTTATTGTTTGTTGCTATACTATAGAGTGCGTACTATAATCATGCCAAGTTTGACGCTTGTACGACGTACGTATTTCCGCTAATACAAATATACGTTAAAAAAAATTAGTTTGTTGTATGGGGACCCCCTTTCCTTTTTGCTTTTTGACTTTTTTATTATTAGTTAGTGTATAAAACTAACACTATTTAAGTAGGCATCGATCGCAAACTGTTGCCTGCAAGTCACACTAGATGCGCTTGTATCGCGCCGTCTCGATTCCTGCATCGCGGTGACGAGATTCTCCGGAATATTGTATAGCAAATTGCGTGTTGTAAATAAATGGTCCATCTGTAGACTAGTCCGGTCCATCTGTAGAGGCCAAAAGGCCAACATTACAAGTCAATACCAAAAAAAAAAAAATTAATCTCAAAACCCACTAGGGTACAAGTGTTTGTTTACTTAATCCTAGTGCACCCAAACCATAGGAAGTCATAGGACATCTTATCGTGTTCATGGTCCTTCTGAGTCCGGATATCCGAAGCGAATCCTGGAGGTATTAGTAGAAGCTGGCGGGCAGTGGATTGCTGTCGCAAAATCGCCTAGCTTTCGACCGGTGGAGTCAAGGCCACTGCAGCGAGCGTTCGCATACCAGGTGTGAGCGCCCCACTGCAATTGCCGTCCCGGTTTAGTGCAGTAAAAAGTGCGCGCAGTGCTATAAAGTGTCATCGGTGTGACAGTGTACTGTCAGGTTACAACCCAAGTGACGTCTGGAGACGTCACTGGTCATCACGGCGAAGTTGAGACCCAACAACGTCGGTCACGCTGACGGTGCAGGGAGAAGTTCGTGTCCCGTCACGTGAAGGTAACGTGCGAAGTGAAGCGGAATTTACATCACAAGTGAAAACTGATAAGTGAAGTGAAACTGTAAGTACTTTCAACATAATTTATTGGCTTAACCAAAGACTGATAAATTTGTGGACTTGAACAATAACTTTCAAAATAAAATAATTATTAAAATAACTTTCAATTTGTATTTTGTAATATTTGTGTGCATGTTAGGACTTGGTATATTTTCTGTGTATACGAAGGTACGGGGAACCTACGGCCAAATTATCGCAAAATTTACTGCGACAAGGGTTCCAACACTTAGAAAATTTATACTCATTCTAACATCGACTTGCAATATTTTGTGAACTTTCTCATTCGATAACTTGTAAAATTTGCTTAATTTAATCGTATATTTTCTTTAAACTTTTGTGCATTAGAACTTGAAATATATCTTGGATTTCATTACATTAAATTTGTTTAAACTTTAACCTTTTAAAATTAATTCTAATTTCATCAAAATGGAATCGATTACCAATTTTCAAAGCGATTTGTATTCTCGAGTGCTAAAGGCGAAAGCGAACTTTAAAAAATCGCCGAGAGATAGGATAACCAAAGAGTACATAGACGGAAGGTTAGAATCGGTTGAGCAGCTTTGGTTGGAATTTTTGTCGGGTCACAAAGACTTGTGCCGAAATCACAGCCCTCTGGAATTAAAAGCTTCCGATTATGTAAAAACTGACATATACGATAAGTGTGAAGAAGCATTTTTGGAATACAAATGTGAATTGAAAACATTATTGTCAAAATTTAATCAGCAATCAAAAAGGGATAACCCTTCTACAAGTTCTACAGGTAATACGAGCCAAACGAAATCGCCACACGTGAAATTGCCAAAAATTAATATTCAAAATTTCTCAGGTCTGTACTCCGAGTGGTGTACCTTCAGAGAATTGTTCCAATCGTTGATAGGTAAAAATGACACTTTGGACAACGTGCAAAAGTTACACTACCTGAAAAGCTATTTAACTGGTGAAGCTGAACAGCTTCTTAGGCACGTACCTATTCTGGAAACCAACTTTGATAGGTGTTGGCAATTATTAGAAGAGCGATTTAATAATAAAAAATACATTTCACATCAGGTATTGAAACGGCTGCTTAGTCAAAAGAATTTAACTGTAGAATCTGCAAATGGTTTGAAAGATTTAGTTGATACCACCAATGACTGTTTGGCAACCCTCTCTAATCTGGGTATCAATGTAAAGAGCTGGGATATTTTAATTATTCACATTTTGTCGTTGAAGCTGGATCCTGAAACTCGACGCCAATGGGAGTTCAGTGTAACTACTAATGTCTCGTCTGATGAACTTCCCACATACGATCAGTTTAAAGAGTTTTTAACTCAGAGGTTCCGCGCAATCGAGTTCCTGGATACAAAACCAGCGACAGGATACAAAGGCCAAACCAATAAAGTCAAATCACTTCATGTCACAAACGAAACTACTATTTCGTGTCCGTTTTGTACGGAAGGTCATAGATTAAGTCAATGTAAGGGTTTTCACAAAGAATCTGTTGATGCTCGACGCAAGTTTGTCCTCGACAACAAAGCGTGTTTCAATTGCTTGGGTAGCAATCATTCCGCCAAAGACTGCCGTACTAATTTAAGGTGTCGGATTTGCAGACGAAACCATCATTCGCTGCTGCATCCTAATGGTTCTGGGTCAAGTTTTAATGCTAAAACAGCTGAGGTCAATAACGGTGGGCGAGTTGTCAATTCGTCAGATAGTGCCACTGCTTCGTTGGTAGGTCAACAAACCTCAGAAGTGGTCTCGTGTTTTTCCACGGGCAAAGGCCAGCAGCAAATCTTGCTTGCCACGGCGATCGTTATGGCTATGGCTAAAAACGGAAAACGTTACTCTGTTCGAGCGCTTTTGGACCAAGGTTCACAAGGCTCATTTATTTCTGAATCCACGGTTCAGTACTTGGGTTTGAAAAGATCACCAGCCACAAATCAAGTAACAGGCTTGGGTGGAGACAAGAACATAGTCTCCAAGGCGATGGTTACCATCGACATTCAATCCCGGATTGATTCAAATGTCAAAATTCCGGTGAAGGCTCATGTGCTTAGCAGCATAACTTCTCTTCTTCCATCAAGAAGAGTTGAGGTAATTGAATGGGAAGAAATCAGCGTAGCGCTTGCTGATCCCGAATATTATATTCCCAATAAAATCGACATTCTATTGGGAGCTGAAGTATACAGTCAAATACTTCAAGATGGGTTAAAAAGAGGACCTCTTGGTACACCCACAGCACAAGCTACCAGCTTAGGTTGGATCTTGTCAGGTGTCACAAACTCGACAGAAGAGGCTTCTTCAAACATAAAGGTTATGCATAGTTGTATAAATGAGGACAACGAAATGCTCAAAAAGTTCTGGGAACTTGAATCGGATATTCAACGTCCACGTGAAGCGATGTTCACAGAAGACGAAAAATTCTGTGAAGAGCACTTTGTCGAAACGACTCGTAGAGATGAAGACGGCAGATATGTTGTTCGTCTTCCATTCAGGAACGGCAATCCTGAGGTAACCGGATCTAAAGAAATTGCTGAAAAAAGATTAAGGTCATTAGAACAGAGGCTGAATAAAGATAAAAATCTTAAGCTAAAATACCGTGACGTCATTGAGGAGTATCTAGCGCTAGGTCATATGGAGGAAGTACCTGAGGATGAGGTTAACAATCCAAAGGCAATCTACCTACCTCATCACGCAGTGGTCAGACAAGACAAAGATACCACAAAGGTAAGGGTTGTCTTCGATGCTTCCTGCAAAGGTAAAAACAACCATTCATTAAACGATCACCTTTTGGTTGGACCTACCTTGCAACCAGATCTCAGGCACATTATCACACAATGGAGAGAGGCTCCAATTTGCATGGCAGCTGACGTTGTTAAAATGTACCGCCAAGTGAAGATTGAAATGCAGGACGCAGATTACCAAAGAATACTCTGGACAGATGAAAAAACACAGGAACTTAAACATTACAGACTTACCAGAGTTACTTTCGGCACAGCATCTGCTCCATACTTGGCAGTGAAGTCTCTTCAACAGGTAGCACATGATCACAGTGCAGAATGCCCATCAGCAGCTGAAAAAACACTAAAACATTTTTATGTTGATGATCTAATGACAGGGGTCCAAAATCATGAAGAAGGAGAAAAATTGTATAAAGAGATGAACGAGCTCTTAGCAAAAGGTGGATTTAGTCTACAGAAGTGGACAAGTAATAGTGAGAAACTACTTCAGGAAATGAAAGAAAGTGAGAAAGGAAAGGAAAAGGGTCAGATAAATGGAATAGAAATTGAAGGATTGAAAATAAAAACCGACGAAGTTATGAAGATAGTTGGACTCACCTGGAACCGCAGTGAAGACTCGTTCCGCTACAAAGTTGACACAGCTGACGTCCGGGAACCTGCAACAAAAAGAACAATTATTTCAGATATAAGTCGTTTCTACGACCCACTTGGATGGGTAGGGCCAAGCATAATAATTTCAAAGATGATTATACAAAAGCTGTGGCTAGCAGGCTTGGACTGGGATGAACCTGTCCCAACAAACATATTAAGCGAATGGAAAACTTACAAAAATGAACTGAAGCTATTAAGCAAAGTTTCGATACCTCGGTGGATTGGACTTCAGGCAGGAGATTTCATCGAGCTGCATGGATTTAGCGACGCCTCGAAAGATGCTTACGCTGCCGTGGTGTATTCACGCGTTATTGATTCCAAGGGGCAAATCCATGTCACGTTAATCTCTGCAAAAACAAAAGTAGCCCCAGTAAAACAAGTTTCAATACCACGACTCGAACTATGCGGTGCGGTCCTATTGATGCGCTTAATGATGGACATAGCGTCAGTCATGAAAATTGACAAAACTCACTTGCACGCTTGGACAGATTCAACGGTAGTCCTGGCTTGGTTGAATAGCCACCCCAGTCGCTGGAAGGTCTTTGTGGCGAATCGTGTGTCAGAAATTGTAACAAATTTAGATTCTCACCACTGGTCACACGTTTCCACCAAATGCAATCCAGCAGACGCAGCGTCGAGAGGCCAAGGTCCATCTGACTTGGTAATCAATACAATGTGGTTCAATGGACCACAGTTTCTGCAAAATGAACCGATTGATTATAAAAAACCAAATGAAATATATGCGAAGGTAGAAGAAGAGAATATAAAGGCTCACTGTGCCACTACTGTCATTGACGATCCCTTGATGGAAAGATTTTCGTCACTGGTCAGAATGGTACGAGTGGTAGCCTACTGCAAGCGTTTCAGCAACAATCTGAAAATAACAAAATCAGAAAGATACGTAGGATTTTTAACCACAAAGGAACTACAAAACGCATTGGAGTGCTGTGTACAAAAATGCCAATCTGATTGCTTCAACGAAGAAATAGCCACAATTAAGAATGGTCTTGATCTGCCAAAACGCAGCAGCTTACAAGCTTTAAATCCATTCTTGGATAACCACAACATACTGCGAGTTGGTGGAAGGCTGGAACATTCTCAGTTAAACGTAGACAGGAAACATCCAATTTTAATCCCGAAACAGTCAAACCTTGCCACACTAATAATTGCAGACGCTCACAAACAGACGCTCCATGGTGGTCCACAACTAATGTTGGCGTACCTTTTGTCAAAGTACTGGATTGTGGGAGCGAAGCAACTGGTGAAGGCTCACTATCGCAAATGCGTCACATGCGTAAAAGTAATAGCTGCATCTAAAAACCCGTTAATGGGCCAGCTGCCTTCAGCGCGAGTGACACCAACGCGATCCTTCAATCACAGCGGGGTCGATTACGCCGGACCAATACAAATGCGCACCACCAAAGGTAGAGGCCATAAATCCTACAAGGGATATATTTGTTTATTTGTCTGTATGGCTACTCGCGGCTTACATTTAGAGGCCGTGAGTGATCTTACATCAGAAGGTTTTCTGCAGGCATTCAAGCGATTTCAGGCAAGACGTGGTCATTGTTCGCATCTTTGGAGCGACAATGGCACAAATTTCATTGGCGCTGCAGCCGAGCTCAAAAGGTGCAGTATGGCTGAACAACAGTCCATGATGAATGAGGTTGCAGAAGCACTAGCCATAAATGGTTGTGAATGGCATTTCATTCCACCCCACTCACCGAATTTCGGTGGGTTATGGGAAGCTGGTGTCAAATCGGTAAAGTACCATCTTAAACGCATCGTGGCAAACACTACTTTAACATATGAAGAGATGGCTACAGTATTGGCCCAAGTTGAAGCATGTCTTAACTCTCGGCCAATGTCAACTATTACCGATGAGTCCGACAATTACACCATATTGACACCAGGCCACTTCTTAATAGGAGAGCCACCAGTAACAGCACCTGACCACAACGTTGAAGAACTAAATGTTAGCACATTACGGAGATGGCAACACACTCAACGTATGTTACAAACCTTTTGGCGACAGTGGTCACAGGAATACTTGACGAAATTTTTGCATAGATACAAGTGGTCAACTCAAACTGCTCAGCCCAGCATAGGGGATGTAGTAGTAGTGAAGGAAGACAACTTACCTCCTAGTCGTTGGCTCTATGGTAGAATTATTGCTATCCATTCGGGTACAGATAACATTGCTCGAGTGGTCACTTTGAAAACAAAAAATGGAACTCTTAAAAGACCTGTATCTAAATTGTGTTTTTTGCCAGTGACTAGGGAGTAAATATCTTTTGTAAAGAGTTTCCTTTCTAGTGTGCATGTTTTACTTGTAAGTGTAATGTTAGTTTATATTATAGTTTCAATTTATGTTTGGTAAGCTTTTGTAAGGACAAAGGTCCCACTTTGCCCTTGGTGGGCGATGTATGTATAAAACTAACACTATTTAAGTAGGCATCGATCGCAAACTGTTGCCTGCAAGTCACACTAGATGCGCTTGTGTCGCGCCGTCTCGATTCCTGCATCGCGGTGACGAGATTCTCCGGAATATTGTATAGCAAATTGCGTGTTGTAAATAAATTAATCTCAAAACCCACTAGGGTACAAGTGTTTGTTTACTTAATCCTAGTGCACCCAAACCATAGGAAGTCATAGGACATCTTATCGTGTTCAGTTAGTCAATCCTCCGTAAGTGCTGTAACATTACATATTCTGTGAAAATTTCAACTGGCTATCTATTACGGTCCGAATGATACAGCCGTTAATAGGTAGGACATACAGACAGACATACGGACAGACATCGTTGGCTCAGTAATAGGGTCCCGTTTTTACCCTTTGGGTACGGAACCCTAAAAACAAAACGTCTTAAAATGCAATAGTTTTTAGGGTTCCGTACCTCAAAAGGAAAAAACGGAACCCTTATAGGATCACTTCGTTGTCCGTCTGTCTGTCCGTCTGTCAAGACCCTTTTTCTCAAGAACGCGTAAAGGTATCAAGTTGAAATTTGTACTAAATACTTGGGTCTACGGTTTCTTTCGGCTGTAAAAAAATTAAAGTTGACAGATGTCAACGCAATCAAAAGATATGAACGTTTATGTCGCATATTTTGCGATTTTACAGGGGAATCAAAACCTATAGGGTACTTCCCGTTGACCTAGAATCATTAATTTTGGCAAGAGGCAAGGTCTTACAGCACATATAAAGGAATAAATCTGAAAGTTGTTAATTTGAAGTTATATCATATAAAAAAAATTGTTTTATAATTACAAACTTACATTTTGTAGTTTTTATGTATGGAAGAACCTTATTGTCAACTAGAAAGTTAAGTTTGTCTTTCAATATTTCAACTTCAATTCGTTTTTTTATTGGACTTGCGCTATAAAGGTTTCCTTCCAAAGGAACCCTCAGAGCACGAGTCCTACTCGTACTTGTCCGGTTTTTTTTTTATAAATTTAACCTCCCAACTGTGGTAACACCAACTAGACTGATAGAATCTGGCTCAAAAAAAATATACCTACCTATAATAATAATTGAGACTATCGTAATATGGCGGAATCACATTGTTACCGTAATCACAGAATACATATCGACGCAAGAAAACGGAAAGGTAGTAACTAACAAAAATGAAATTGTTCACCAGAGCCAAAAAACTTTTCTGATTTTCAAAAAAAAAAACATTATCTCGGGATTTATAGGTCCTAGGAAAGTGATATTTGGACAGTAAATCGAAAGTAAATGAAAGAATCTATGAATGTGCATCAATTCTTTCCAAAGTTGTTTAATAAGACACTTTATGTCAGTTACATCATTTGATGTATTTTTAGAGGCAGTAAGAATGTTGTAACTACGGGTCAAAATGTATGACGAGTTCTAAAACTATCTTTTCTCAAGAATGTAAAAACGTTGTAACTGATTTCACTTTTTTTAAAACAACAAAAAAACACCGGTTTTTTTGTTAGTTACAGCGCTTCGTAGTCACAAAATATGTCACACAACGTTACTTGTGAAAATCCTAAAATCGTTAAGAGCCTCTTATACCAAATTTGACGGTTTTAAATCAATTTTATTCAGTTAAATTACAATATTTGAGCTGGAAAAAAATACATGTCACAGATACATCTGTGTTAGAGTTTATGATTTGGTTCAAAACACGATAGAATAAACTTTCCTCGATCAAAAAAAAATCTGAAACAATGTCGACTTAGTTTATTTTTTTCATTTTATGCTCTTATGAAAACTCGTAACAACTTGAAAATTGCATGTACTGAAAGGCAATATTATTCAGCATTTTTTTATTTGGATAGATTTTTGATAGTGAATAGTGTCGTTTTTTAGTGAAATTAAAATCGTAAAAAGGACGCGAGAATTTTGGCGCGCCGCGTTCAGTGCCGCCCAGGCGTCATCGAGGTCGGACCTATGCTCGTTTTTGTCGTTGCACTCCCCCCGCGGGCGTCCTGACTCTAGCATTGTAAAATACATCGTCGCTATAACTTGGCGGGGGCTGAGGGAGCGTTTTGTTGCCTACGCGCCTCGGATAACCTCCCTATTCATCGTAGAGCTATGGGAGTTACACCTTTCGACGCAGAAAAATTTGCTGATTTCAAAAGTGTAAAAAAGCATTTTGGCAAAATGTGTCAGTTACGACCTTTTTGATTTCTTGCGTCGATATTAGTGCAACCGTAAGTTCATCATCATCATCATCATCATCAACCATTCTCCACCCACTGCTGGGTATAGGTCTCCTCTTCAGCGCGCCATCTTTTCCGGTCCTGTGCTAGTCTTGTCCACTGCTTTCCTGCTGTCCTAACCTGTCCTAACCGTAAGTTAAATCTGTTTAATTTGAAGGTAGCTATAAACAATCGAGCACAAAAGATACTCTACTTCCACCTTGCTATGCTCAGTTTCCCCACAATGTTTTTCTTTCTCTGAAAACTCAAGCTGAGCCCTCTGCATTGATATTGAGCTTTCAGTAATTGAACCGAGAAGTAAATTGATTATAAACATCGAAGCTCTAGAATCGGTAGACCGGCGTGCTGCTCGGCTTATATAGGAGAAGAGAAGTTTTTTTTATTTTATTTAAAACTAGCGACCCGCCCGCCCGGCTTCGCACTTAAATTTCACTCGTGTGTAAGTAGGAAGTAGAGTATTTTTTGTGCTTGATTGGTTATAGCTACCTTCAAATTAAACAGATTTAACTTCTCGCTCTCTTCTCGGGTCGCTAGTTATACATATAAACCTTCCTCTTGACTCACTCTATCTATTTAAAAAGACCGCATCAAAATCCGTTGCGTAGTTTTAAAGATTTAAGCATACATAGGGACGGACAGACAGCGACAGCGACTTTGTTTTATACTATGTAGTGATGCTCCACGTACACCAGGTCCCCGATTCTACAAAACAAATTGTTTTTAAATTGTAATTGTTTCAATTTTAATTTTTAAATAATTGCTTAAAAATTTACCGTTTTTAATATTTTTTATACTAGAAAAATACCACCACCTAATATTATAACTTAGTATCTATAAGAAAAAACTCAATTTTGAGGCAATTATTTAAAATTAAAATTGAAAAAATTACAGTTTATAAACAACTAGCGACCCGCCCGCCTGGCTTTGCACGGGTGTAATTTACTTGCGAAGCCGCTAGTTATATATATAAATCTTCCTTGAAAATCGCATCAAAATCCGTTGCGTGGTTTAGGAGGAGTTAGCGGCCATATAGACAGACAGACGCGGAAAGCGACTTTAATTTATACTATGTAGAGATTTGTATAGCAGAATCGGGGCCCAGGTTTCGTGACTTTTATTATACTTTTTTTTATTATTATTAATTTCCTCGGATACGTACCAAACGTTTTGATTCTACGTTTCTAATCCGTACGGCCAAGGATGGAAACAACCTGACGGCTTCCTTGTTTCCTGAGAGATATAATTTGGACCTTTTCAAGGCCAGAGTGAATAGGTACCTATCTTCTATATAAGTCTGCGTGCTTCATCTTCGTCTACAAAAAACCGTAAAAAAATAACTGGCTATCTT
The DNA here is from genome assembly GCA_932305915.1 of Agriopis marginaria. Classification (NCBI taxonomy): domain Eukaryota; kingdom Metazoa; phylum Arthropoda; class Insecta; order Lepidoptera; family Geometridae; genus Agriopis; species Agriopis marginaria. The sequence continues at coordinate 1,866,097 of OW029932.1, forward strand.
TTACCGCTCGAAAGATACAGCTGTTTAAAGGTAGGACGGACAGACAGACATCGTTGGTATATTTTTTCCTTTTGGGTACGGAACCCTAGAAACGAGAAAATTATAGAAACAATCCACTGAGCTATCATAGCCTCTTTCAAGGTCGGGTTCCCTAATTACCACAGATTATATCAACAATAGATAAGTAACTCACAAAGCACGCATCAGGTCGGGTCCGCTGCAAATATTTATTAAATCATTTTGCATTAGTCCGGAGCTTAGTTCGCGGTAGACGAGTGAGGTAATCGGCTTACGTCTACTGCGGGGCGGCAATGAATCTTTTAATAGTGCAGAAGGGACTTTTATATATTTTACTAGCGACCCGCCCAGGCTTCGCACGGGTGTAATTTACGTGCGAAGCCAGGACGGGTCGCTAGTTCTATATATGAACCTTCCGTGAAAAATTATCTAACCGATGGTGAAAACCATATTCAAATCCGTTGCGTGGTTTAGGAGGAGTTAGCAGTTATACAGACACACAGACGCCGAAGGTGACTTTATTATATACTAGAGACCCGCCCGCCCGGCTTCGCACGGGTATAATTTACGTGCGAAGCCGGGGTGGGTCGTTAGTTATATATATATAAACCTTCCTTGAAAATGTATTTAACTGATGGTGAAAACCGCATCAAAATCCGGTGAGTGGTTTAGGAGGAGATAGCGGCCATACAGACATACAGACAGACAGACAGACGCGGAAAGCGACTTCAATTTATACTATGTAGAGAAGAGATAGAGATAGAGATTTATCTACTAGCTAAGCCTCGTGGTTTCATCCGCTATTCTCTCAGGTCACACATACAAGGGAGATATGGTAAGATGGCGTGGTGGGTGTCAAGCAAACGCCGAACTCACCTTACAAACGACCATGCCTCCCATTTTTTTTTTGCATGTGACTATTATTAGTTCCTTGGTGTCGCTGGAAGACTTAATTGTGCGTGAAATATGAGTAAGAGAACTGTATTTACAGATTTGCGTTTTATGCTGTTTAGCGGTATAAAGAAACAAGTAATTTTTATATACCCTTGCTGGCCTAGGACAGGCTGTGGACGAATTGTCTTTCCACCGTTTTTATCCCGCGAGAAAAAGACAAACGTATCCATATTCTAGCTTTGTCGCGTCTAGACGTGAATAAATCGGTGGAAAGACAATTTATCCACAGCCCATGCTAGGGCTGCTGATATAGGAGCTGAAAATGTACAAACGGCTAAACAGATTTTCATGAATCATAGCTAAGAACACACGATCAAGTCATCTTACAAACAAAAAAACTAAATCTAAATCGGTTTAGCCGTTTTAGGTTCTACGATGCCATAGACAGATACACAGACACATAGATACACAAATTTAACTTATAACACCCCTCTTTTTACGTCGGGAGTAATAACATTTCAATTTGCATAATTCGATGTTTTCATTTAGCTTTTTACTAATCAGCTGTCAGAGGAATTAAATTCAATGCTTTGACCAAGTTTAGTAAAAAAAATCTGTCGCATCTGCACACTACTCTTCCAATCTTTGGCAAAGGTTTACTAACGCTGTATGTACAAGTTTGAAATTCACCTTGCATGTGTGCGTGCGTGTACGGTTACATACACGGTGTTGTAGTTACCTGTAGTGAAGTTTTGGCATACGCTTTTACTTGTCACATCTTTGCATAGAGTAGTGAGTCTGCTTTTATGAAGAGAATTGCATTTCTGTGAAAGTTCTGAACCATGTTATGTAGACATTTATAATGGGATGCGACCTCAGAGCAGACAAATAAAGGGAGATATAGTAAGGTGCTATGCGAACGCATCTGGTCCAAATCAGGCTTGATGCTTTTAGTCGAACCTATTGACTTGACTGCCCCGGTGGCTCAGTTGGTAGTGAACCTATCTTCTGTGCTTGGGGGCGTGGGTTCGATTCCCATCTAGGACAAACATTTGTGTGATGAACATTTGTGTTTGTTCTATGTCTGGGTGTTAATATCTATTTAAGTATGTATTTAAAAATATATATGTACGTATATCAGTCTCTGGCAGCCATATTACAAGTTTTGCTTAGTTTGGGGTCAGATGACCGTGTGTGCAAAAATGTCCCAGATATTTATATTTATATTATTATTATTAGCAGACAACCTTTTGTGCGTGTGGACTAAAAGTTAGTTCATTGTCGTTGCTACAAGTTTCTTAGTGCGCGTGAAATATTAGCCAGTGAGCCATATTTAGTGAGCGATGGTGGTTAAGTGGTAGCATCTGCGCTTTACAATCTGACGGCACCCAGTTCGAACCTCGACCCTGCACCAATGACTTATTTAGTACCTAAATAAATTATGTGCAGTTTCGATGCCATCGCACAAAACGGTGAAGGAAAAACATCGTGAGGAAATCGGTATGTCCAAAAACCTCTAAAGTATTTTAAAGTTAAATAACACCACATTCATGCACTGGGCCAGCGTGGTGGAATAGGGTCCATCCTCTCTCTCTCTCTCTCTCTCTCTCTGAGAGAAGGCCTGAGTCCCAGTTGTGGGAACATGATAGGCTGTAATGATGAGTCGTATATTTACAGGTATTGCGATAGTTCAGCGGTTTAATGGTATAAGTACTTAGTGTTTTTTAACATAAAAACGGAGACATTGGAACACGAACGATAATAAAATTGTAATAAGGCATATCTCCCTAGTTTGTCTGATCTGAGTATGTGACTTAATCGCATTATAACATCCGAGAAAGTCTATTGCATTTTATCTCTCTTTGTCTCTATTTTGTGCTACGGTTGGCAAATATACATAATTATATCGTATATAAATGTTTCTGCATTATGGTTCTGTATGATAAATTGTTTAGACTGTAGACTGTATAACTTATTTTAATATGTGTGTTGAAATATAATTAATATGTACGTAAATTAAAATTAAAATTTTAGTTTTTAAAATAATAACAATGACGAAGTGTACTAAACAATCAATTGATTTATAAAAGGAAGGACTAATTCCCAAGATACAGATACAGGTGTATCTTGGGAATATATCTATACCTTGTTTGGGCATTAGTGCATTATTATTTGCATTAGTGCAATATACAAGTAGAAATGTACCTTTTTATTTAAATTACACGGGAATTACTCACGTAAGATTAAGCCGGTTACTCCGACTATAGTTTCAACCGCATAGAAATGTACCTATTATAGTTTTCTTTTTTTAATTTGTGTCTAATTATGATATATTATAATTATTGTTGGTTGGACGGATGTCCAACAAACAATAATTATAATATATCAATAAGGTAAATAGGTATATCAATAAGGACCAAATGATGATGATGATTAAGGTTTAAAAAAAAAATAGCTTATTGACAAGTTATAATATAAGGTCACAAATCGGCCCCAACTGAGCATAATGCCGGCTGTTAACCAGCGCTGGTCTTCCGTTGGAGCCGTTTGGTGATGTCTCGGTACAAGCACACATACAGTATCACATCATCAGCCATTAAACGTCCACTGCTGAACAAGGCCTCCCTCTTAGAGAGGGGTGTTGCCATAGTCCCCACGCTTGGCAGGCGGCTTGGGGATCGCAGTACGTTCACCGTGTACTAACAGGACGCTGCTGCCCATCCTCCGGTGGTTCTGGTCGCAGTTTTAGGACATACCGGGTCGTACACATACAGTATACGACGACAAAATAAAAATATAAATAAAATAATAAATAAATAAGTTATGTTTTGTTTGTTTGTTTTGTTAGATTGTTGCCGCAAAACACCCAGCTTTAGATGGTGACAAATGCAGCTAATAAAAGCGTGTTATTAAGTGCGTGTCTTCAAAAAAGCATTTAGCACGTTTAAATTTCGCGCCATCTATTAAGATGCCGCCGCCGCCTCGCCAATAAAACCACCACTCGAAACCTCCCGGGGCATAAAAATTTATTAAATACTACGCCATATACCAATGAAATATCACTGTTGGACGTGGACTCACCTAGGAGGATATTTTGGGGCGATGAAAATAATTTTGGTTATGGGGGGAAAGCCATATATTTTAACACTCACGCGCAAAAGTTGATCGTATAGCTTGTCACGTAATTACGTGTTACCTTTTGAGACGGTATAGTTAAATTGAACTATATATCCGGTCTCAACAGTTCAGTGATAGTAAGCAATGACGGGCGATGTTAGTCTTCAGGTGGTTGCCGTGAGTGGAATTTAAAACTGAGAACTACTGTGGTTCAGATGATAATTTCAATTGTAAATTAATAAATAATAAATATTCGGGACATTTTTGCACACACGGTCATCTGACCCCAAACTAAGCAAAGCTTGTAATATGGCTGCCAGAAACTGATATACGTACATCATCATCATCATCATCATCCGCCAGAAGACGTCCACTGCTGAACATAGGCCTCCCCCTTTAACCTCCACACTGAACGACAGCCTGCCTTTTGCATCCACTGGATGCCCGCGACTCTCACAATGTCGTCGGTCCATCTAGTGGGAGGCCTCCCTACACTGCGTCTTCCGGTTCGTGGTCTCCACTCCAGAACCTTTCTTCCCCATCGGTTATCGGTTCTTCGAGCGATGTGGCCTGCCCATTGCCACTTCAACTTGCAAATTTTAACAGCTATGTCGGTGACTCTGGTTCTTTGGCGTACATATACGTACATATATATTTTTAAATACATACTTAAATAGATATTAACACCCAGACATTCTGGTTGCTAGTTATTAATTTTGGAGCCCTTGGGACGGAAGACAGAAACTAGGTGGCCACTCATAAAAGAAAAAAAAACTATTGTACTTATTATAATAACTTTTTGAAACTTTAAAATTTTTTCGCGTATTGACTTGAGAAAAAATTAAAACAAGTTTCAAATTTACTAAAATAGGTACAATTAGATTCGTTGCCTATTTTGAAGTTCGTTTATAGTTTGAAGATTTTATGAGTTGCCCCAGGCACCTCACTCCTTAATCCGCCCTCGCTGTCGAATGCTGACCACGTAGCAGCATTACTCATTTGGGCGGGCGGTTGACGAGGGCGGTTTTTTTTTCGGTTTTCCGACCTCGTGTGGCGGAATGCACAGTTTGGTTAAATTGTTGACTGTGATTTAGTATTGGGAAACGATACCGTGAAATGTTTTTGGAAATATCTGGTTAAATGGTAGGTGATAAATACGAATAAATTACGAAAAAATAAACGGAGAATTTGGTGATTTTGTGTTTGTTACAAAAGATAAACGTGAAAGCCTAAATACAAAACAACGTCTCGTTTATTTGCTGAAGTAACAACTTTTTTTTGGCCGTGACGAGGTTTGCGGAACCCAGGCCGACCGAGGATGAGGTGGACTGACGACATCAAAAATACTGTCGGAAACGACTGGATGCGAATAGCGAGAGACCGGGGAGAGTGGCATAAACAAAGGGAGGCCTATACCCAGCAGTGGGTCACTCAAGGCTGATAATGATGATGAACAACTTTGTTTTAAGCTATGGTGGCCGTGCTTATGCGCTCTACAACGTTACAGCACCCGGTTCGATCCTCAGCTTTCCGCCAATGACTAATTTAGTAGTATAAATTTTGTGTTAGTTTCGATGCCATCAACAATGGAAACAAGAAGTCCAAGAACTTCAAAAAGTCCAAAGACAAATGACATTCACCAGCATACAGTATACCAGCATGGTGGATTAGGGTCCATCCTCTCTCTAATGCCGACCCACACAAGTGTATCATCATCACCAGAAGGCGTCCACTGCTGAACATAGGCGTCCCATTAAGAATCCACACTAAACGACAGTCTGCCATCTGCATCCACTGGTTTCCCGTGACTCTCATGATGTCGTCGGTCTATCTTGTGGGAGTCCCACCTACGCTGCGTCTTGCGGTTCGTGGTCTCCTCTCAAGAACCTTTCTTCCCTATTGGTTATCGGTTCTTTCGTGGCCTGCCCATCGCCACTTCAATTTGCAAATTTGATTCTGGTTGTTTGGTGAATATCTACGTTTTTGAAGCACACGTGAAAAAGGCTGATACGCAATACAATATTCAATAATTTATGGCACATTAAAAATTATTATGGTAATGAGTAACAATTTTAAATTAATCGAGTGAAACCGCGGTATGCAGCTGTTAATGTAGGATACCTACATAATACTTGGCGGAGAGAAAAAGAAATTGTTTATTTCATTCGTGTTTTCGTATCTTATCAATGTCAAAGAGTTAACAGTATTCCAGTTATCAGAGTAAACAGTAAAGTAAACAGTATTCCTGAAATGTGTATAAAAGATTGTGTCTGTGATCATTAACTTACCATTTCAACCACACTAATTTAATTAGCAAACAAATCAAGTCTTAAATCTACCCGTAATATGGCACTACTAAACGAAGATGAAATTAATTTAATTGCAAAACAGTTTGAACTAACAAAAGTACTAAAATGGCACTTCGAAGACTTCAAGGAAATTATTGGATACATAGGAGATCATTTGAAACTAACCGTAGAGGCAGAGAAAGATGGAATGAAACACGAGTTACGATTGTTTGTGAAGTGTATGCCGAGATATGACAAATGGAAGTCGGAGTTTCTTGAGGAGTCGAGGTTTTTCTACAAGGAATATGTTATGCTTAACAAGCTGTTTATGCATTTTCAGAACGGTGAAGGTAAGCTATGATTTGAAATTGCAATACCTCTGCTAAAAGACCATACTTCTACCTACATCTTTTTGCAAGGTTTGCTTCTATCTGAGTTTTGACAGTGCTACGTAGCTTGAGGTTGCTGATCTGAAGAGCGAAGTAACTTTCAACTAGAAGAACCAACATATGTACCTACTTAACGTTCCTCATGACGTGACCGGAATATTACATATTTCTGCGTTTGCATTCTTCTTCTGGTCTATATAAAATTTAAGTAAATCTAATGCTTACCTTACCAGTGACCATCCAGTGAATGCAGATGCCAGTCTTTCGTTCATTGTGGAGGTTAAAGGGGGAGCCTATGGTTGGCTGAGGACGTCTGGCTGATGATGATGAATGCTCAGCAAGTATTGTTATTTGGTCGGTGTTTGTTATTAACTAATATTAGCATAAATTTGTAGGCACAAGAAAATGGCGGCCTAAATCGTTTTATATCCGTGAAGATTTATTTGTTTTCGAAGATGTCAATGAACTAGGATACAAGATGCCACACTTCAAAGAAACTATGAAGTTCGATACTCTAGAAGCAACTGTAAAAACTGTGGCCAGATTCCACGCGCAATCATATATTTACGAAGAAAAGAGAAGCAAAGAACTTGGTAAACCGTACAGGATTTGGGATGAGTTCAGTGAGTGTTTACAGGAACCAGCTCTAAACAATACTTGGCGGGACACGGGAAGAAATGCAGTTATAGACTATCTTAAAGAATTCTCGAAATACAAGTCAAACCCAGATTTCAATACAAAAATTTATGAAATTATGCCAATCCTGTTTGAAAAAACAATGGATCTAATGAAACCTAATAGTAAATACCGCAACGTGGTTGTGCATAGAGATCTTTGGAGCAACAATTTATTCATAAAGGACGATGGAATATCTGAACCTCATGCACTATTGGTTGATTTTCAAACAGTTCTCTATACTTCTCCGATGCTCGATCTATCTTCTGTCATATATTTTAATACTTTAAGAGCTTGCAGAGAAAGTTATAGTTTGAAGATTATAGAGATTTATTATAACACTCTTTCTGATATACTTGAAGAAGCTGATATTAATATAGAAACAGTTTTTCCGAAAAATAACCTTTTAGATGCTTACAATGATAGTTTACTTTTTGGTATGACGCAAGCTTCTTTAATCGTACCTTATACTACTATTAGCAGCAAATGGAAGAAATAATTATTTTCTGATCCTATCAGAAGTGAAAAAGTAAATTTAGTATCACGCAGCAAAGAATTTATACAAATTGCCAATGAAGATTCCGTCTACAAAGACAGAGTCACTGAATTGTTAGACGAAATAGTAAAAAAATATATTTATCCTGATTACAAACAAAATTAAGGCAGTGGTCTTGAGTACGTTGAAAATATTTACGTGTAATTAACCTATTCTTTTTACATGATTTGTCAATGTTTCGAAATGTCTGTCATTTACTATGTATTTATTGTAACTATCTGATATAATTATTATCAGTAAGATTTGATTTTAAGTTTATATTTTACGGGGTGTAAGGGGAACACTCTCGAAGCCAAAAGAAGGTAATTGTACTCATCATTATGATCCACTTTTACTATGGGACCAACCCCGAAAACGCGAAAAAAAGTCAGTTGTTCCATACATTTTGTCGAGTGTCAATGACCGTTTTCTATAGAACAGCTGATATTTTTTTCATTATTTCAGTGCTGGTCCCATAGTAAAAGTTGTTCATAATGATGAGTACAATTACCTTCTTTTAGCTTCGAGAGTGTCCCCCCTTACACCCCGTATAGTATTGAACTCAAAAGTACAAAAACATTTATATATTTATTAAAATGAATGAACTATGTACTATATCACAACAATTTGGCTAGAATTACTAAATAAATCAGTAACATGTGTTATTATTATGGTCTGTTTAAACAAAATTTCTAGCAGTTTTATCAAAATGTAAAAATTTAAATAAAGATTACCTGATTTATAGCTGAACAAATATTGTTTTAGTCTTAATGTCATATGCAATGTGCAATCATACCTACTGATAAGAAATAATTTGCTATTAACAAAATTAAATGCTCAGAGAAAATACATTGTATAGACAAATCGAAAAGTTGTCTGATAAATATCGCTGATAGCAATAAGACGGAATGTTGTGCCTGTTATTAACGATTTCGTCTAGATTTTATGTGTTATCAATATAGTTATTGTATAGTAATGTGGTTGCTTAAAAGACCAAAAAAATCCAGTGCCACCATCGGTACCATCAGCAAATGAATAGATGATGTCATCCAGGGCTGACATCGGCGCAAGACCAGGAGTAACGATGTGCTAAAGAAGAGACTAAAATGATGATGATAATACTGTATAGTATTTCTGGAAACCTATGTTAATTAAAGTTATATGCACCATGTTCACGGGAAGACAACAACCCGTGAACATGGTGCATGTAACTGCGCCGAAATATCGGGAGCTCATTCCACAACCTTACCACGGTAAATATCCCGTAAATAATCATATAACTTTAGTGAACAACCGTGATAGTTTAAAACAGTGACCTATGTTAATGTTTCGAATTTGGTACTATCCACACAAAAGATTTTTTTTTTTTGTTATAAAACGGATGTCATGGCATTTTTGTAAGGTTGTAGTAAAACCACCCATATAAACGAAACGTCAGTTATTGGAAATAAGCTAGCAACTGTGATGCAACGCAGAATGTTCAATCAAGGTTCACTCATAATGCCTGGTAACAAATTTTACTTCTCATTTCCGTTCTATTTACTTCTCTTTTCTGTAGTGCTATCCCATTCTTGAGCAAAGTTCTACCCCATTTCTTTCCAACAGTGCTATCACCTGCCAGATTCGACCTGTATGCCAGGACGCGTCAGAGTCATCACGTCAGCTTTTTTTTAATGCCATAATATGTGGCGAAGCAGACGGGCCTGATGGTAAGCAGTCACCGTCGCCTATGGATACTTGTAACACAAGATGCAATACGTTGCCGACCCTTAAGGACTCTATTAACTCGCCTTTTGAAGAACCTCATGTTGTAGCTTCTCGGAAACACCACGTTTAGCTCATTCCACATTTTGCAAGTGTGAGGCAAGAAGGATCGTGTGATCGAGCAATCTTTCGACACATTTGACGAATTTTATAAATGTATAATTTAATTTTTAATTTTGTATTTAATGGATTTTATTACATTAACTGTAATTTTTATTTTATAACCGACTTAATTTTTTATTATATAATTGATTAATAAAAAAAAATATTTTAGTCTAAATTATTATTGTTTTATCTAATTTATTATTTGATTGATATAATTTATTATTTGATTAGTTTGACATGTAAAATAAAATTTTATTAATAAATGAATATGAATATGAATATATGAATCTCACAGAGTGCGATTTCCACAGTCACTGATCTATTATGCGTGGATGAACTTCCAGGCGTGGCGGCTAGTACGATGATAAAACCGTGACGCCGGCATCAGATCAAACAGTTCTTCAGAACACTACGTTGTAAAAGATACAGAGAGACTCAACGTCTTTGCGCATGTTGAGCGGTTCTAGGTGTTCGGTGAGCTTGGGATCATTGACAATTCTTCCTCTTGCCTTGCCTCCTTTCGTTTCGTTTTCAGGTAGCCAATGTTTCTTCTTGAAACATCTTTCAGGGTGCATATTGGGCTAATCATCATCATCATCATCATCAGCCAGAAGACGTCCACTGCTGAACATAGGCCTCCCCCTTTAACCTCCACACTGAACGACAGCCTGCCTTTTGCATCCACTGGATGCCCGCGACTCTCACAATGTCGTCGGTCCATCTAGTGGGAGGCCTCCCTACGCTGCGTCTTCCGGTTCGTGGTCTCCACTCCAGAACCTTTCTTCCCCATCGGTTATCGGTTCTTCGAGCGATGTGGCCTGCCCATTGCCACTTCAAGCTGCAAATTTTAACAGCTATGTCGGTGACTCTGGTTCTTTGGCGAATATCCACGTTTCGGATTTTATCGCGCAAAGAAACTCCGAGCATAGCTCTCTCCATTGCCCGCTGTGTGACTCTGAGATTCACACAGACTCTCATTGGGCTAATGACGAGGCAAAATTAAACCAGCTTTAATGTTTTACACGCAAGTTTATTTATTAAACCAATTACTTAGACTATCTAAAGGTATCATAAAAGCGTAAACATCTAAAATTAGGCTTTTTATTATGCCATTAAAGTAGCAGCACGCTAATGAGGGAAACTAGCATGATAACACAAGTAAGTACAGCACAAAGGGAGGACGCCGTGTAGTGCAGCGCTGAATAATAAATGCAGTGTTGACTCCGGCCCTGTGGCCTTTTAGGGACGGGGTAAAGTGCCTTGGATTTTCAGTCTTGTAGCTTCTTCTGCATCATTTAAATAAATATTCGGGATATTTTTGCACACACGGTAAATACGGTCATCTGACCCCAAACTAGGCAAAGCTTGTGATATGGCTGCCAGAGACTGATATACATACATTTCTTTTTGACATTCATACTTAAATAGATATTACAATACAATACAATTCTTTATTAATCCTACTAATATTATAAACGCGAAAGTTTGTATGTATAGATGTATGGATGTTTGTTCCTCTTTCACGCTGCAACGGAACAACGGATCGACCTGATTTTTTGCATGGGTATAGTTCAAGAGCCAGAGAATGACATAGGCTTTTCATCATCATCATCACCATTTTTCATCACTGCGCGGGTGAAACCGCGGGGTTCAGCTAGTAACTCCATAGTTACAAGTCAAACTTCTCCAGTACACTTTCTACAACGATGTATATAAACTTATATAAACAGTATATGTAAATACTTAAGTTTAAATTTAATTAACACTCTGATATAGAACAAACACAAATGTTTATCACATGAATGATTGTCCTAGGTGGGAATCGAACCCACGCCCCCAAGCGCAGAAGGCAGGTCACTACCAACTAGACCAACGGGCTATCTGAATCATTATTGTTAGCCTTTTATTGTCCTCTACTGGACATAGACCTCTCCTAATGCATGCCACTGAGCTCAGTCGGCAGTTCTCTGAATCCAGTTTTTACCCGCTATCTTACGCAGATTGTTGTCGTTCGGGCAATTTAGCCGGTCCATTGCCACATCAGCTTACTAATCCTTTGAGTTAAGTCCGTAATTCTTCTTCTTTGTCTGATCACTTCGTTTCGAATCTGTCTCGTATAGAAACACTGAACTGACCGAGCATAGCTCTCCCCATAGCTCGCTGAGCGACTTTGAAGTTGTAGACAACCTTAACCGTGAGTGTCCATGTTTCAGCGCCGTAGGTCATAACGGGTAGGACACACTGATTAAAGACCTTTGTCTTGAGGCACTAACGATTACTGAATCTAGACAGCACTACCATGTACCCCGTGTCTTTCCTACTGTAAGTACTTCACTGTGTAAAATGCTGTGGAAGGTGCTGCCTGCTTCTATCGGACAGGCTAAATTTAGCCTAAATCTCTTCCTATTTTCAAGAAACTTGTTTACAAAACATTATCTTTCTTCGTGTTAATGTACTGTATTATACGTATGTAAAATTGATACTTATGTGTTTGTGTATTTATTGTGTGCATGTATTTGTATATTTTTATGTGCACCACCGACCGTATTCAGGTTCTTTCAGTCCTGCCCATACAACGGTTGTCTGGAAGAAATTACTGAAGGCAATAAGGCCGTCCAATAAACCAAGGTACAAAAAAGCATAGCCCAATCATATCTGTCATTCTCACATCACGAACCTTTCCCTCTCTCTCTCGCCGCGCAGAATCTGTTTCTGGTTTTTCTCGCACACTGAAAATTATTGACGCCCGCCACGTCGCCTGAATTTCGAAATGCACGGCCAGTGCAGTAATATCAAGTCTCAAGTTATACTAGTTCTAATGTGAAATGTTGTATGCAAAATTTTCAAGACTAATTATTTATGTGAATCTTACCACATCACTAGTCCACTTTCAAAAAACAAACACATAAATTGGTTGCCAACACACAGTTAAGCATGCACTGTATACCTAACTTGTGAACGAGTTTATTTTGTATTTTTATCTGATTGCAAACAAATCATTATTCAGGAAAAACAGTGAATAGACATGCAATGAGAGGCAACTTCGTTTGCGGTCAATTTATTGCTGAAACAATGTTTGTTCCTGAGGAACTCCACTGCCAAAAATTCCAAAGTTCCTAAAAAAACAAAAAACCAAAAGATATTTTGCAAAGGTAGGTACCAAAGGTTTCCAAAGGAACTTGGCCAATGTTTGCGGCTTTTGATGACACCAACCTCTTACTACAAAATTAGCCAGTTCAAACTAACTCCTATAATTAGATCTGAAAAAACAATTATAGCAATATTCAAGCCAGGCTTTGATGAGTAATAATTAACCCTATTATCATAATTAAACACGTCCACTGCTGAAACATTGCCTCTCTTTTACAGTTGTGTTGCCATAATCCCCACGCTTCGCAGGCGGCTTGGAGATTGCAGTACTAATAGGACACTGCTGCCCATCCTCCGGTGGTTCTGGTCGCAGTTTAGAGACAAACCTGGATCCCAGGTAGATAGGCAGGTATACCTACTATAACTTAATAACCCTGGGTAAATTGGTATGGCAACGAACTACAAAAAGATGGTGCGATGGAGTAATGTTTCGATTACCATCTGATCAAAATTAATTGTAAGTCAAAAGTCATAAGTAAGTCATGAGTCATAAGTAAGTCATAAGTAAAATGGCAATTTACAAGTCAATACAATTTTAACTTAAAAAGTAAGAAAATAACATGATAAAATAATAATTAATTGATTAAATTTCAAACAGATTAATTAATTAGATTACAAAAATAAGAAATGAAAAAACAAAATAACAATAATCATAATAAACATGTCAAATAATTTTAAAATTATATGGTACCTACATTCATAAGTCAAGTTTATAAAATTCGTCAAATTTGTAAAAGGATTGCTCGATGATCAATTTTTTAATCTATTTTTGTAAGACCGCAGACTAATTTTTAGGGTTACGTACCCAGATTGTAAATGAGACCCTATTACTAAGGCTACGCTGTCTATCCGTCCTACCTTTTAATGGCTGTATGACCTGTATCATTCAAACCGTAATAGATATCCAGTGGCAATTTTCACACAATATTATGTAATGTTTTATCGGATAAGAAAATAAATTTATTGAAGAAAAAAAACAGAAAATTAATGAAATCTTAAAATCTATTATTAATAAATATATTATTATTAATAATATATTATTATTTTTGGTTACACTTTCGTGTTCTCTCCGCATGCGGAGGTGATTTCGGCACGGGCCAATTATTATTATTAATCAATTTTTTTTTCGGATTAACTAAGAAATAATAAAAAGTCAAAAAGTAAAAACAACAGGGGTTAACCCCATAAAACAAACGTTTTTTTATTTACTCTAATGTAAAAATGGTAATACGTACAAGCGCAAAACTTGGCATGACTATAGTACACAGTCTAAAGTAAAACAATACATTATTATAATAATAAATAATGGTCAAGTGCAAGTCGGTGACAAGTTTCTATTCACCACCAAGTTAGCAACATCGGGTGCGGTCTGTACTTGGATGACCGACCGGCGTGATATTGTCTTTTTGCACTACTTTTGTATTTTGTAGTAGTACGAAACTCTCAGTGCGCGAGCCCAACTCGCACTTGGCTGCTTTATTTTAACTAGCTCAACAATGAATATATATTTAGTGATATATCATGCATTCCATAATGCCCCATAAAGCGAGGTGTGGTGCTTCGTGCCACCGAGGAATATTTAATCATATTTAAACAGCGCTTTTTGAAGGATTTCACGCGACTCAGGTCACCACTATACTCTAGTAGTGAATAATTTACTAGACAAATTAGTGAATGCGGGTATGTAAGATATGGAGAAGGTAGGTTCAAGGGTCAGCTGTAGAATTGTATTATCTTTTTAGGGTTCCGTACCCAAAGGATAAAAACGGGACCCTATTACTAAGCCTACGATGTCTGCCTGTCCGTCTGTCTTCTTTCAAACCGTAATAGATAGCTGGTTTTACAGAATATGTAATGTTACGGTGGATTAACTAACAAACAATAAAAAAGTCAAAAAGTCAAAACGAACGGGAGGTCCCCATACAACAAACGTATTTTTGTATTAGCTCTAATGTAAAAATTATAATACGCACAAGCGTCAAATTTGGCATGATTATAGTGCACACTCTAAAGTATAACAACAAATAATAAATAATGACCAAGTGCTAGTCGGTGACAAGTTTCTGTTCATTACTAAGTTATAACTGGTAATTTCGTTATTGAATTTTGTGGTGGTACGGAACCCTCAATGCGCGAGCCCGACTCGCACTTGGCTGGTTTATTTTGTGCTTGCTTCATACATATTGTGTATCAAGTTAATATTCTCAGTCTCACAGCGGGCAATGGAGAGAGCGCTCAGAGTTTTTTTGCGCGATAGAATCCGGAACATGGATATTCGTCTAAGAACAAAAGTCACCGACATATTATACCTAACTTGCAAGTTGAAATGGCAATGGGCAGGCCACATCGCTCGAAGAACCCATAACCGGGGAAGAAAGGTTCTTGAGTGGAGACCACGAACTGGAAGTCGCAGCGTAGACCCACTAGATGGACCGACGATATCGTGAGAGTCGCGGGCTTCCAGTGGATGCAGATGGCAGGCTGTCATTCAGTGTGGAGGTCTAAGGACGTCCACTGCTGAACATAGACCTCCCGGTCTATGTTCAGCAGTGGACGTCATATGGTTGATAATGAAGTTTTAATGTAGTTTTTAGTGCTGTTGTTTTTCCATATATTTTAGTACCGTAAATTTAGTATACTTATTTTGTGTCCTACTTTTTTTTCTGTTTCCTATGTCTTATTTGTTTAAATTGCATATAGATAATTAAAAATATATATGTAAATTTGTGTTAAGTGTATTGTAAGTGTAAACTCAAGGGTTCGTCTGTTGTCCGGCGCTGATATTCCTTAACTTTCAGCATTTATGCCGAGACGGACCCATTCGACACTGATTGTATCCTCTAGATATAAGTTTTTTGTAAAGGTGTCGAATAAAATGTATTTTCTTTCTTTCTTTCTAATATTTGCACGGAAAGTATATTGCATTGGTAAGTGCCTGATGAAAATTAGTTAGCTATGCACTTTCAACACAAAGGTTAAGATTTTCAGGAATTAGGGTGAAGCCAAACGAGCGTAATTTTATGAGTTGTGAGTCGCGAAATTTCTGTCGCGTAATTTCTGCTGCATTCGGTTTCATACAAAAATAAAGTTTGTACCTTTTTTTTTTTTTTTTTTTTTTTTTTTTTTTCATATATATATACACATAATTAGTCTAAGTTAGTATCGAAAAACTAAGCTGTTACACACGACGACGCAAAATGAGTTAATTTCTATGAAAAGTAGAAAATTACAAATGGATCTTTTACATACCCAGTGACCCTAGTATATGATATATGGAAATAATAAAATAATCTTATACATTTTTGTGCTTCTTTTAGCATTGTTATTAAATTTCCAAGTAGTGAAAAATCTTAAAATACATCATCCTTTGGAGACTAAATTAGCAACGTTAAGTAAATACGTTAAGCACGGTGCTAATGCAGTTTCCAAAAGCTGATGCATTTATTAATGGTGTAGGGAAAACATCGCGAGGCAGGGGCGGATCCAGGATTTCATTGGGGGGGGGGGGGCATTCTGACAAGTTTCGAAGGAATCAAATCGAAAAATTGAGTCTGAGTGAGAGAATGTATGGAATTGCTAGGTGTTTTGGGGTGGGCCATGGCCCCCATGCCCCCCCCCCCCTGGATCCGCCAATGTCGTGAGGAACCCGGTATGTCCAAGTTCAAAGACTATATTATGACATAATAAAAATAGAGTGAATCAGTTTCTTCTAGGCAAGCGTGCTCCAACGTAGACCGCATCATCGCTTAACATCAGGCGAGATGGTGTTCAAACGCAAACCTATTATTATTTAAAATAATTATAATTTTTAGAAGAAAAAAAAAACGGACTTCATGACTATACCTACATTTACAAACTGAATATTACGACTGAAATACTTTGTATCCATGGTCTTGAAAAATTTTACGAAAAACAACAGGGCCCGGTCGCCATGGGCCAGCATATTGGATTATGGCCCATCCTCTCTCTCTCTGAGGAGAGTTTTGGCGCCAACGTGGAAAAAACATGTCGGCTCGTTGGATTATTTTCCTAAACTAGTGTATTTTCGAGTGTTAATGTGTTCTAAATGGTGAATTATTATTCATTAAATGCTCGTAAACGTGCTCGAGTGTGGGAAAGTGATATAACGAGGTGAAACGTGTCTTTTCGTGTTGTTTCCAAAACTCCATAGGAGCCTCTTGTAAAGTTCCCACCACTTTACAGAGGCATGAGTTTGACTTGACCGTGACTTACTTAACTTGACTCTGAGTGTGACTATGACTTGTTTGACGTTATTAAGACTATACAAAACAGAAGAATAGGCGGTATGGTCTTAAAGACTTTAGCCTGCCCGATGGGCGAATTATAATAAAAAAAAAAAAAAAAAAAAAAAATCTCTCTCTGAGAGAAGGCCCGTGTCTCAGCAGTGGGAACTTAATAGGATGATTATAATGTATTTTTTTTTATTAAGTACGCGCTGAGTTAATGTAATATCTCAACTTTGATATTGTTCGTCTCATAGGTTGCCTATAGTAATTCAGCTTAACCTTTAAAATGCATAAAAACTAACCAAATGAACCAAAATCAATTAATTCCAAACACCATTTCCATCAAGTCAAATAAATCACATTGTAGAGTCAGCAGAAGCGACGCTTAGTAATTTAAAAACGTAGGTCCTTAGATTGCGGACGAAGTACCGTCAGCAAATATATACGTCTTACTATCGGCTACTCACCGCGGCGGATTTGTCAGACTGCAGCCGTGATGTACCGTCAGCAGCAAACATTTTTATAATTACTGTAAAATTAATCATGAAATATTTTAGATCCACAATCCAGTCTCTTAAAAAGTTTATTGCGTGTATACAGGTTTTGATCGCATGACCAAAACATGAAATCACGATACTGCAAAAACATCACAAAAAACAAAAACCTCACCTCATTTTCAAAAATCTTTCAGAGCGCCTGGTTAATGCGACGCGTGACGAAAATGCTGGCGTGTTTCTGGCTCAACGCATAAGCATTGCCATTCAACGTGGTAATGCCGCCAGCATGCTGGGTACGCTGCCAACTGGTAGTGGGCTTGAGCATTTAGATTGTCTTTAGACCTTCAACGGTCTATGGGCAGTCTAACTGTATTTGTAGTTTTAGTTTTAGCTTGTATTTTGTTTAGTTAATAAAGGCACTTGCCCAGAAAAAAAAAACAATTGTTCCATAGAAAACGGTCATTGTCACTCGACAAAATGTGCGAAACAGCTGTTTTTCCGCGATTTCAGATTTGGTCCCATAGTAAAAGTTATTCATAATGATGAGTGCATGCATACCCTACAGTAACCACACCTTTTTGTTACAGGTTACAGTATACAAGTAGGTAGCGTGAACTTGTCCTAAGGTCGTAATCGTCCTATTTATTTTGCTGCCAGTACACAGTGCTTACGGGAGCTCACCGACTCTCTTTCGGGCAGGAAATTGAGTGAATGTTTTCCAATCTAATCGCATCTGCGCTGATACTCGGAACAGTCTGTGTTTTTGAAATACTTTAGCGCCGCGAGATGGTTAGCGCGGAGTAGTACTGATAGGTATATCCAATTGGCATTGGAGGTGCATTTTGTTCTTGCGTAATTTTTTATTTAAACTGAAAACCTCAAACGGCTCAAACATGTTTTTTTTTTATATATATATATATATATATATATATAAATATATATAAATAATAGGCTTGCGCTTGACCGCCAACTCACCTGATGTTAAGCGATGATGCGGTCTACGGTGGAGCACGCTTGCCTAGAAGAAACCGATTCACTCATGATTTGAAGACACCCAGATTGTATCTATCGGGGAACACCCATTCAGGCAGCGCATTCCACAGACTAGCAGTTCGCACAATAAAAGTGGAATCAATATCTAGATGTATGTGCCGTTAGGAGTTGAGACTTTAGGACTGAGGGGACCGGCCGCTCTCGAACTGTATAGGGACCTGGGGCCTTACGGGCAACTGCTATTTCGGCACCTAATCCGCTCAGTTGGAAAATCACGTGAACGTGAACCTTATCGCGCCCAGATACGGTTTGCGGTCGCGTGATTTTCCAACTGAGCGGATTAGGTGCCGCTATAGCAGTTGTCCGTAAGGCCCCTGGCCAAACGTTTAGTGGAGGTGACTAGTTACCGGAATGCTGGCGCCTACTTCAGCCAAAAAAATCGCATTGCCTTTCAACCTGAGAATATTATTATCTCAGAATATTATCATCTTATCATCATCATCATCATCATCACCATCATCAAGACATAGGCCTCCCCCATCGATCTCCAAAAAGGCCGGTTGCAAGCGGCCTGCATCCAGCGTTTTTCTGCTGTCTCTTTTAGGTCGTCTGTCCATCTTGTGGGTGGAAGTCCTACGCTGCGCTTACTGGTCCGTGGTCTCCATTCGAGAATCTTTCGCCCGTATCGGCCATCTGTTCTGCGTGATATGTGCCCTGCCCACTGCTACTTCAACTTGCTAATCCGGTGTGCTTATGTTGATAGCTTTCGTTCGTCTACGTATCTCCTCATTTCTGATTCGATCTTGTAGAGAAACCCCGAGCTTAGCCCTCTCCATAGGTCGTTGATAGACTTTGGCATCAATAAAACTCGTTAATATCTAATGTGAAACGTGATCACAATAAAAAAATAATTAAAATAAGAATTATTCTCCAAAAAAAATTACAATTAATTACCTATTTCAAAAGGTATTTATGGCGACCAAACAACCAAAATACTGGGCAATACTTCAATCTCACATGTCCCGTCCGTTTCATTTCAACCCACCTGAGCCCTAAATAGATTTGGTTAAATCTTGTCCCTTCGCGATAAATTAACTGTCCTTAAATAGGAGACCCTTCTTTCAGGCCTTGATTTAATTCTGTATTCTCTTTGGTTTCAAATTGGGATGTTCAGTGTGACCAACATATAATATAATACTAGTTGAATACCACGGTGTTACCCGTGATATTCCAGTTTTTCCGCATTTTCTGGAAGAAAAAGTAGCCTATGTCCGCACTTATGATGTTTACTATCATCCTGCTAAATTTTGTTATGATCGGCATAGCGGTTTAGTCGTAAAAAGCGAACAAACATCCAGACAGAGAGACAGAGATACTTTCGCTTTTATAATATTAGGAAGGAAAGGATAAGGATATATTATGTAAAGTTGGCCAAATGGCGGAACTAATTTTTTCCACCGTAAATTATCAGATTATTCAGAAAACGTGATAGTGACTCCTCTCCAACTCTAGTGACACTGGGGGCTTTAAGATGTGGGCTGGGATTGGCCTCAAATTATAGTAAACTAGCGACCCGGCCGCCCGGCTTCGCACGGCTGTAATTTACGTGCGAAGCCGGGGCGGGTCGCTAGTTATACATATATATAAACCTTTCTCTTGAATCATTCTATCTATTAAAAAAAACGCTTCAAAATCCGTTGCGTAGTTTTAAAGATTTAAGCATACATAGGGACGGACAGACATCGACAGCGACTTTGTTTTATACTATGTAGTGATGTTAATTATAAATTATAGTCATTTACTCACAGATAGAATTGTTAATGGCTAAAAAGTATCCCATAAAACATTTCGGACTCCCTTGAGTAGCTTCGCCCAGCAATGGGTAATTAAGTTTGATGGCGATGTTAAAACATTTAAGAGGATAAAGGGTGGGTGGCCAAGAAATTTTAAGAATAGGTATTGAGCAAATATTTTGCTGCCGCGTTGTATTCTATACCTTGATGTACCCCATACAGCGCGGTACTAACCTAGCTCGGACCGATTTGATAAGCGATAAATTTCAGTTTCTTGCTTCGAAATAGTGTCTTCCGTATTTAATTTTTTTAAATAATAGGCATGCTTTTGGCCACCATCTCACCTGATGTTAAGCGATGATGCTGTCTACGTTGGCGCACGCTTGCCTAGAAGAAACCGATTACCGTGATTTGGAGACACCCAGATGGTAACCATCGGGGAACACCCATTCGATTCACTCGTGATTTGAAGACACTCAGATTCTAACCATCTGGGAACACCCATTCAGGTAGCGCATAACACAGACTAGCAGCTCGCACAGTAAATGTGGAATCAAAGCGCTTCGTACGGATTTTCGGAATGATCAACCATAATAGTGACGATTTTTCGTGCGCGCTCTGGCAGTCCGATAGAAAAATGGGCAGGGGGAATTAGATAGTGCAGATCCGCCATCGGATCACACACACACACACACACACACTCCGAAATCTGTTGTTGTTTGATACGAAGAGTTGCCAGTGAGTATTTTAAACAGTTTTGCGCAACAGCATGCGTCGCAACAACGTTCTTCGCAACTACGGCATACTTTCCAGAAAAAGCAAAACGCGTCTTAGGGTAACTGATCCTAATGACATCAAAATTCAGACGCGTCCCAAATAAGTTATCGACCTTTAAACTTCAACCAAAAAAAACGGAATGGACGGGCCATAAGCATTGAACTTGCTCAGTAAATACGAGTCAAAACCGTCGGTCATAATACTTCAACACCTAATTATAACCGTGTACAGCCAAACCAGAAGAACCTGAGTTGAGTTGAACCTGAACCTGGTTCTGTGTAAGAACCAGAGTCACCGACATAGCTGTTAAAATTTGCAAGTTGAAGTGGCAATGGGCAGGCCACATCGCTCGAAGAACCGATAACCGATGGGGAAGAAAGGTTCTGGAGTGGAGACCACGAACCGGAAGACGCAGCGTAGGGAGGCCTCCCACTAGATGGACCGACGACATTGTGA
Organism: Agriopis marginaria; assembly: GCA_932305915.1. Classification (NCBI taxonomy): domain Eukaryota; kingdom Metazoa; phylum Arthropoda; class Insecta; order Lepidoptera; family Geometridae; genus Agriopis; species Agriopis marginaria. Next base: position 1,887,795 of record OW029932.1, read on the forward strand.
GAGTCGCGGGCATCCAGTGGATGCAAAAGGCAGGCTGTCGTTCATTGTGGAGGTTAAAGGGGGAGGCCTATGTTCAGCAGTGGACGTCTTCTGGCTGATGATGATGATGATGATGATGATGACAGCACATTAGTTAGTTAGCAGTTTTTTGTTGTGCGTTTAGTTGTTTACACTTCGGGAAAGCACACGAAGGCATACTTTTGACAGATGTTTCGTTATCATGTAACAATAGTCTCGTGTTGCACTTCCTACGGCTAGAGACCGATTGAAACAAAGTGAGCGCGGCTCATTTGGTACCTAATCTTCAAAAATGCGCTTCTTCTGGGCCCGTCCATTCTTTTTATTTTGGTAGAAGCGTTTAGAGACAAACTCCAAGTTCCAATAAAACCGATCAGGCGGTAACAAACCAACATTTTACAAAATTTGAATATACTATCGAGTAAACACCAATAACTTACTTAAAATCTTCGAAAACACCATTATTACAGCCATGACGTTAAATCAAAGCGCGGTTATCCGCCAGGCAACTTTATTCAGATTTGGGGGTAGACAGTGCTCCGGACAGTTAGTTATGGTGGTATTATGCTCTGCCGTAATGTATGGCCGAACGGAGAGATGTATGGCAAATGTATGGAAATGTACTGATGAGTGAACAAGTATTACTTATCAGCGTGCATTAAAAAAAATTGTGAACTTGGGAGGCTTTCACAGACTAAAAACTTACAGTCGATTTGACGGAAAAACCAAGTTTTATGTGCTTTATTTCTTTGGATTAAAACCTTTATAGTTATTAAGCAATTACTTAGGTTATGTTAGGTATTTACAGAGCCTACTTTTCACACGAGTTTCAAACGCCAACTTTTTTTAAAAATATATAATAGGCTTGCGCTTGACCGCCAACTCGCCTGATTGTAAGCGATGATGCGGTCTACGGTGGAGCACGCTTGCCTAGAAAAAATATTTTAAAAGTATACCTATTTTGTTATTTCATTTATGTTATTATACCTACTAGTTTCACTTTATCATGGAAACGCTGCTAATTGAACAAAAAATTCTCAAAAAAATTTCGTTGTCAACGGTAGATAGGTAGTACCTACTTATATCACTAATTATGTGGAACTAAAATGATGACCGCAGAGGGAAACGCTGGATGCAGGCCGCTTCCAACCGGCCCTTTTGGAGATCGATGGGGGAGGCCTATGTCCAGCAGTGGAAGTCCTATGGCTGAAATGATGATGATGATGAAAAGGATGATTAATCATTGTGATAAAAATACACATTAAAACTTTTTAAGGTATTTTTTTCATGTTTTCGTGGGTCACAATTATGTAACAAATGCACAGAGTTTTTTAAAATTATTATTTGAAAATCATCATCATCATCATGCGCATTATCACCATCTCGCCTCATGTTAAGCGATGAACTGTTTCTTCTAGGCAAGCGTGCTCGATCGTAGACCGCATCGAGTTAGAGGTCAAACGCAAGCTATTATTTTTTACCTGGTAATATTCGTTTTCTAAATTTTATTGGATTTTATTGGAAAAAGTGCCTAAATCACAGATCTACTACCTATCTGTGACCTAAATCCTTTTCTTATGTTTTATTCAAATTTGTAAAACACTTATTTTTACTGGGCAAGTGCCTTTATTAATTAAACAAAATACAAGCTAGAACTAAAACTACAAATAAAGTAAGGGCAGACCGTTGAAGGTCTAAGAACAATCCAAATGCTCAAGCCCACTACCAGTTGGCAGCGTACCCAGCATGCTGGCGGCATTACCACGTTGAATGACAAATATATTATTATTTTATGAGATACTAGCGACCCGCCCGCCCGGCTTCGCACGGGTGTAATTCACGTGCGAAGCCGGGGCGGGTCGCTAGTTATATATATAAACCTTCCTTGAAAATGTATCTAACTGATGGTAAAACCGCATCAAAATCCGTTGCGTGGTTTAGGAGGAGTTAGCGGCCATACAGACTTACAGACAGACAGACGCGGAAAGCGACTTCAATTTATACTATGTAGAGAAGAGATAGAGATAGAGATGAATTTTCGCGAAAGGATGAAAATTTCCTGTAACATTTTTGATCGCGATTGTACTTTAATGGCGAGTATAAAACAAAAATGGCGCGCTAGGTGCTAACACTAGTTAAATCATGCAAGATACAATTTATGGATGCACGTACGCGCCCGGGTTTGCTCGGATAAGCTAGTTTTACTGGAGCTTCAGCAATTTACTGGGTTTATGGGGGAATTCACTTTTATTTTAATTTTAACATACTTTCTAAGCTCGTAAAGTGGATTAGAATTTTTGAATTTCAACACGGAGTTTTAATGGAAAGTGTCTCACATTTTATACCTTAGTTAAATATAGTTTTTGCCTTCGGGGATAGTTCCGTGTAGGCAACGTATAGGTAAGTAGGATCGCTGGCTCACTATAACAAGGCTCTATGTTATTTTCTTACACGTTCTGTAATTACAATTTAAAAAAATTGAGTTTCATAAATGCATAAATGCGGGAAATGGAGAGAGCTAAGCTCGGAATTTCTTTGCGCGATAAAATCCGAAACGCGGATATTCGCCAAAGAACCACAGTCACCGACAGCTGTTAAAATTTGCAAGTTGAAGTGGCAATTTGCAGGCCACATCGCTCGAAGAACCGATAACCGATGGGGAAGAAAGGTTCTGGAGTGGAGACCACGAACCGGAAGACGCAGCGTAGGGAGGCCTCCGACTAGATGGACCGACGACATTGTGAGAGTCGCGGGCATCTATGCAAAAGGCAGGCTGTCGTTCAGTGTGGAGGTTAAAGGGGGAGGCCTATGTTCAGCAGTGGACGTCTTCTGGCTGATGATGATGATGAGTTTCATAAATATTGACTTAGCAGGGTTTATGCTTGAGTTAAAATATCTATCTCAAGCATAAACCCTGCCAAGTCAATATTTAAGAAACTCGAATTCTGAAATGTTCTAGCCCTGGTGATTTTCTTCGGGTGCATTGAGTCTACCAAACCAGCCCCAAATTTTACACCCTACTGAACCATACAGTTAGGACTTCGACCAAAATAAAATTGGACGGGCCCAGAAGCCGCGTATTTTGAGAATTACAAAATGAGCGCCGGCGCTCACTTCGTTTCAGTCGATGTCTAGCCGTAGGAAGTGCAACACGAGACTATTGTTACATGATAACGAAACATCTGACAAAATTATGCTTTCGTGTGCTTTCCCGAAGTGTAAATACACAACAAAAACCGCTATCTATTTTTTATAACAAATGTACTGTACATGGTTATAATTAGGTGTTGAAGCATATGTCCGCCGGTTTTGACTCGTTCAGTGGTAAGTTCAATGGCTATGGCCCGTCCATTCATTTTATTTTGGTCGAAGAGTTAGGTACGGAAACATGGTATCAAGGCGAAAGGTGGTCATTGTTTTATTCGTACATTCGTACGTGAATAGCGTTTACTATGGAGCTTACAGTGAAACAAATAACTAACCAAGAGTGTGTCAAGACAAGCATAGGTATGGTAGTGTTCCGTAGCCAACGCTCTTTAATTGTATTTACATTAAAAGGTAACGAATTCTGGTTTAAGAAGTTATAGAAAATATCAAATGAACAAAGCATATCAGGTCTTAGTAAAATTTCAGAGATTTATCGTCCCGACATAACACTTGTATCATTTAGCACATCTTGTTCTTCATATATTTTTTTTAATTTTGTTTGAGTTTTAGATACAATTCTATTTATATTCGTTTACACATAAAAATTTATTTGTGTCGAATGGTATATGTCAAGATGTATCACTTATCACAAATTAAGCAAATATTTAGATTCGAATTAATCGGTACATGTTGAATTGTACCCTAATTAGTATTGAGAAAAATTGGTTCAAAGCGATTTAATTCTAAATATGTCAATATTCACGAGAAATATACTGAAAAATAAAATGTGAAAACTAATATAATCGCTTTTATACCACAAAGCACGAAAAACAACTTGTGTATCAATTACTTTAAGGCGGTCTTACAGTGAAAAAGGGTTTCAACTTGACATATATCTATAATCACGATTTTTTTGCCAAAATCCTGGCACTTATATCACATTGCACAAAATTATCTCCGAAACTATAGCAGACGCAGGGCACAGACACAGACCTTTTATGGTTTAGTAAAAAGAAATCTACTAGGTAAACTTTCTTTGTTAAGATCTGTTTACGAAACTGTTAATTAACGTCTTGAATTAATTACAGTTGTATCGCTTTATCTCAAAAAGTTGAATTCAAATAAATTCAAATAAATAAATAATTTAAATAAATTATTTTGAACGTTCAAAATAATTTATAATTCTGGGTTTTATTAGGACCTATTAGTATTTTAAGTTACAACTTTCCATATCTAATAGTTTAGAAATGCATAGGGCAACTTTTTCCCTCTTTGGAGGGTCTTATTTCGCAAATGATAGAATACGCTTGATAAAAAATTTATGAATCAAACCTTTACCGTCCTGACATAATGGATAGGTACAATTTTAGTACATTGCTCAAACACTGGCCACTAAATTTTCTAGGAAAATCAACAGTCATACTAAATCAGCAGATAAACGCTGAGTAGGTAATATTTACCTACCTATTCGAAAAGTCGTCTTACATAATTAACCGAAAACAAATCTTTCAGCGCAATAAAGTTGATTCATTAAACAATTTTAATTTGCAGTATTTCATCGAAGCCGTTCTGAGACATTAGTGCAAGTTATAAGAGTTAGCGGGTATTTAAAGTCCATCGCGTGGCGAAAACGGCATGTCCGGATAATCCGCGGAAAATTGCAAATATTATTATTGTTTAAAAAAAATAAGCTTATGTGATTGTTAAAACCTTAGATCAGATTAACAAGGGAGATATGGTACGATGACGTGGCGGGTGCGTAAGCATCTGGCCTAAATTTGGCTTGATGCCTTTAGTCAAACTCGCACCCTGCAGACAACCTGGTCGCACTTTTTATGTATGTGGACTATTATTGTGGACAAAACATCATTAAACCTATTTACTTCTACCTCCATGGAGCCGAATTTATCAAACAACCTTTTTTAATTTGTTAAAAACTCAGACTCAGAACCTTCTTGGTGTACTTTTTTGTGTGGTGTAGTCATTTCCTCGCTGAGGTGGGATGAAAAGTTACGTGTTGTACTCAAGTGCAAAGATTTTTCACCTCGTGCTCTTTGGATTTCCTCCCTAACGCTCAGGATTTTAATTTTTGAATCCTTCGCTCACTCGGTCATCAAAATTGAGCACCGGTTAAAAAGCAACTTTGCACTCTTGTATAACAAATAACTATTCTCTCACAACTTGAGCCAAAACAGAGCAGTGCTTTTAGTTACATCATCGGAATATTAATTTTTGCCCTGGGAAACGTTTCATGATGAATTTTATTATCTGGGAGGTCCCAACTGAATCCAAATTGGGTCATTACTGCCAAATTGATAACACACTAGAAAGGGGAGCAATCATTTTGTTCTGCGAGATTTTTGGTGATTTATTGTTGGTGGCGCCATTAGAAAGTAATAGGGGTGCTTGGTGCTTTTAATTGCTATGTAATGGAGTTCTTGCGACGGTCTGCTCAATAATGGTTGGGATCTTCCCACATCAGCAGCCATTAAACATCCACTGCTGAACAAAGGCCTCCCTCTTAGAGTGTTGCCATAATCCCCGCGCTTGGCAGGCGGCTTGAGGATCGCAGTACGTTCACCGTTTACTAATAGAACGCTGCTGTGCATCCGCCGGTGGTTCTGGTCGCAGTTTAAGGACATACCCGGGTCCATGGGATTGGGATCTTCACCATGTTTTAATCATGCTAAAACTATATTATAAATCCAAAACTGGAAGCAGCCATTCGGTACTAACTGCGCCCCTGTTTTAGCCGCGTCGACATATTTTTTTATATAAATAATAGGCTTGCGTTTGACCACCATCTCGCCAGATTTTAAGCGATGATGCGGTCTACGTTGGAGCACGCTTGCCTAGAAGAAACCGATTCATTCGTGATTTGACGACACCCTGATTGTAACTTTCGGGGAACACCAAGGACGTTATATATAAAGGGACTTGTTACATGTAACTTCCTTGGGGAACACCCATTCAGGCAGTGCATTCCACAGACTAGCAATTCGCACAATAAATGTCGAATCAAAGCTCTTTCTTTGGATTATTAACCATAAAGCGGTGACGATTTTTCGTTCCCGCTCTGGCCGTCCGATAGAAAAATAGGCAGGAGGGAATTAGATCGTGCAGATCCTATGCACACTCTCCGAAATGTATCCGATAAAAAACTGATTGAACTGTTAGATTGGATTGGTTTAGTTAGAGGGTCATAAATTACTAGTTCACCTTTTTAGTTACCTGCTTGGACCTCTTAGGAATATTATACCTGAATGTGACCTAACTCCAGCCAGTAGGCATGAATTACCATAGACAATACATAATTATCCAGCCTAAGGGTCATTGCTATATAATAAGCCACATAGACGTACATAAAGACGGACGTATCAATTATCCGGGGCATTTGGCTAAATTATGAGCCATTACGGGCCGTAATTAGCGCTCGAGATTATGTTGCGTGCCTATAGACACTATTTATTGTCATTAAGATAAATAATAATCGAGTTGGGGCAAGGTTATCAACCGAGTTTGTTGGACTAGGCCTTTAAAGCTGCCTGGATAGTGGTTTTATATGTTTGCCTACTACCTACCTATCAACTTATTCCTATATATATAGACCAAGAGCATGCTTCAAAGCAAATGCTACGACCATTATGGTTACGATCTGGTTGTTAATATAATGTAATATAATTGTAAATATAATGGAGTTTAATTAAAAATGAGTCTAGCACAAATGATTCATATTTATGCACCATATCATTAGTTGTATGTTATATTATTATATACCTATACTTATTTAAATAGCATGTTTTACAAAGTATCCTTATTAATTAACTTTTGGTTATTAAATGACTGTTAGAGGCGAATGTAGCCTGAGAAGTCATATATATTTATGTTATCTACAATTATTGGACCGTGTCTGTTTTGTAAGAATGTATGTATAAGAATGATAAATAAAGAACTTTTAAAAATAAAAAAATAAAAAATGGTTGTTAATATCTATAATTATGTATTTAAAACTATATATGTATATATATCAGTATCTGGCAGCCATATCACAAGCTTTGCTTAGTTTGGGGTCAGATGATCGTGTGTGCAAAAATGTCCTGCATATTTATTTATTTATTATGCTCATTATAAAATTAACTGCCATTTGATGCAAGCATGTTACTGGAGACGCTACACCGGTTAAAAGGGGTGCACGTAAATTTCTTTCAGTACCTATTGAATGCTTTGAGCCAGAAACATGCTTAAAACTAACATGCTAAATCAAAGCAATTATGAAAAGCTAAAGAGAATGCCAGATCAAATAATTTGTAATCTTTTCGTACCTGTGAACAATAGGCTATCACCAGACAGGTGTTGATTTGTTCAAAAAAGTTCTGAGATATAAGTGTTTAAAGTTTTTATTCGGATTAGGAAGGGATGCTCAGTCTCTTTTCCGCAATATGAGATTCAGTATGTAGCTTGTATGGCCTACATACTTGTGACGTCATTCGTAAGTATAGTGCGCTCTCTGTCTAGCAAGATATTCAAATACTTAATTTTTTTTTAATTTTGATCAGATTTCAATTTTGTTTTCAGTTATTGGCTCTATTTCTGGTCAACTTTTTTATAAGACAATAAAAAAATCAATCCGGTAGCCTTTATCGTGCAAGTTGTGGTAAAGCGACGTTTCCATTTTTCCACATCCATTCCAGGAAACTCGCCAGTTCCTGTGTGATTATTTCCGATTGCAAGCCAATTGGGCGCGTGATTACGGTCAGGAGTTATCCGTAACTATCCGTAACTCTCCGTAACTTTGTGTAACTTTCCGTAACATCATCAGTTATGAACATAAACATGCTGACTGGACTTGATTAGCAATATTGTGCGTCATTACTCTGTTATAGAGTAGGGGTCATTTGTTTCCGTGACTGTAAGCAGTATATTCAGTAGCTCAGTGGTTGGCGCGTTCAAATTCTAAGCCACAGAGTGTGGGTTCAAATCCAAACAATGAACTTGGGCTGCCGATAAAAGGAAACATCATGAGGAAACCATAGCATAGTTACAAGTTGAAAATCTATCTCCAAGTACCTAAAGGTGTATTCCGGCAGCCCCTCGACTTCAGGCTATAGCTGTGTTTACCATCTTCGACCACACTGTCACTTAACATTAAAAGAGCTTTAGTCACGCTCTTACAGCCGCACTCAGAGACGTTACTTACGTTAAGCAATGCTTAAAATTGCTCTGTCAACTTCTCGTTGACGGAAATTATCACACATGAAAACGAGACTGACCAATTTTAAGAATGCCTTAACTTAAGGAACCTTTCTGAGTGCGGCTTTTAGCCTGTTAATCTTAAAAAATGCCAATCAATATCCATGTTTGTGCCTACCCCAGTATTACTTGAGAACTCAGTTCTAAGTAGAAGTTGATGACGCGTACTTTGCCCTAGAACAAACAATCCAACTAGGCAGGTCCAACATCAAGAAAGAGGTCAATCAGCGAATCCAACTCGGCTGGGCAGCATTCGGTAAACTTCGCAACGACTTCTCATCCAAAATACCTCAGTGCCTTATGACGAAAGTCTTCGACCAGTGTGTGTTACCAGTGATGACATACGGCACTGAAACGTGTTCTCTCACTATGGGCCTCATAATCAAGCTCAAAGTCGCGCTATGGACAGGGTTATGCCCCGAGCATAACAACGATTCCGTTTCTCTACGAGATCGAATCAGAAATGAGGAGATCCGTAGACCAAGTAGTAGTAGAAAAAGTTACCGATATAACCCCCGGTGGGTTATATCGGTAACTTTTTATATAGCAAATTATAGTGGCAGTGGGCAGGGCACATATAGCACGCAGAACAGATGGCCGATGGGGCCAAAAGGTTCTCGAACGGAGAACAAGGACTGGTAAGCGCAGCATAGGACGTCCACCCACAAAATGGACGGATGATCTCAAAGTGACCGCAGAAAATCGCTGGATGCAGGCCGCTTCCAACCGGCCCTTTTGGAGATCGATGGGGGAGGCCTATGTCCAGCAGCGGACAACCTACGGCTGAAATTATGACGATGATGATGATGATGAACCGACTTCGAAAAAAGAGACGTTTCTTAATTCGATTGCATTTTTTTATGTGTGTTACCTCAGTACTCCGTAACTTATAAACCGATTTGGAAAATAGTAAAAAACTTTTTTTTTAAGTACATTAATTATTTTGGGTGATCTGTCAATTTATTTGCATAAAATATAACTTCAAAATCCTTACTGGCCATATCAGCATCACCTGCTTACCCAAATAAAAGATTAACTCCTACCTCCACATTTTTTGTTCCCAATAAAAAGTTCTGCCAATACCGACCGCATAGTGTGGCATCCCCGAACTTCGCCAAGAGCGACCAACTTATCTTTACTCTTGAATGGGGGAGCTACTATCTTTTTTGCTGAACAAAACAGACAGCTCTTGTGAATATATTTTAGTTCCATCATTTGGCCAACTGTACAGACAAGTTGGTTGCTCAGTATAACGAGGCAAGTTCCACGCCACGAAGGAAAGTTAGTATCGAAACGAAACTGTCAACGGCAGGTATGGCAACACTTCGGGGAAAAGTTGGGGATACTGTAGTTGGGTGATTCTTATTCTTTTCTTTATTTAAACTAGATACAACCCGCTGTTTTACCTGTTCTACATCTGTATCTTCTCTCAAACCCTATAAAGGTTCCGTTTTTTCCTTTTTTGGTATGGCAAAAAAAGCAGTCTCTGTTTGTCTCGAATTTGTCAATTTTCCAGGGAAATTTTCCAATTTTATTTTTCTTCTATACCACCCCTGTATTTAAACGAACGACAGAAAAACAATGAAAAGCCGTTTTTGAGTTTTAGCCAGACTAACGAACCGTAATTGTTTTTTTTTTAAACACGGTTATAAGGAAAGGATACTTATGCTAAGCCGAAAGGAGGTCATTGAACTTAATCATCATTATGAACTACTTTTACTATGGGACCAACCATGAAATTGCGAAAAAAATGTCAGCTGTTCCATACATTGTGTCGACTGTGAACGACCTTTTTCTATGGAACGGCAAATTTTTTTTTTTCGGTATTTTAGGTTTGGTCCCACATAATGATGAGTATAAGGTACCCCTTTCGGCTTATCATCCCCTTTCTTATATAGACCCTGTATATAGAAGATGAAAGATTATTGATAATTCGAGATAACTTAATTCATATTTTTTTACAACCTCCATACTCTAACTTTTTGTACCGAGAGACACGCAGCGGATAGTTGCCAACTCCTGCGATTTGCTTGTAGTTTTTCCAAGGTGCAACCTCCGCGCAAATTGTTTTCTAACTAATATAAACTTCCTGCCGATACCGAACCCGTTTATTGAATAGGATTAAAGTTGGATGTTCTTGTTGGGAACATAGTTAAGTAACTGTAAGTTAAGGGATGAACATTTTGATTATTACCTTCTTACTAAAAACTTAAAACCTTTTAACCTGACAGTTCTTATAAAGGTAAACGCAGGATCAAACAATCAAGTGACTACACAATAATATATACTCCGCCAGGTATAGCAATCCGAGAAAAAATGTCCACGTGGGCGTCCCGTAATGATGTCATGATGTCAATTTACAACAGGTTCGAGAGAGATGACGATACACCACGTAACAGCTGATTGGATAAAGTGGCAACTGGACAGTGACGTAATTGTGGGACAACTGCCAGAGTAGAAGACTTTGTTTTCTTTGATCATGGTATTAACCAAATTTCTTTTTAAAATATGCAATTTTGGTTACTCGGACGACGTAATATTATTGTCATTAAAACAAGGACCAAGGGGCCTTACGGACAACTGTTATTGAGGCACCTAATCCGCTCAGTTGGAAAATCACGCGACCGCAAACCGTATCTGGGCGCGATAAGGTTCACGTTCGCATGATTTTCCAACTGAGCGGATTAGGTGCCGCAATAGCAGTTGTCCGTAAGGCCCAAGGACTTTGTATACCAATAACAAATAGGGTATACAAATTCCTTACAAAAATTTCCAGTTATTTTGACTTAAAAGACAAACTAATTATGAATAGAAAAAAAATTATGAAATTTTCTATGGACCAATCTAAAAGTAATTAGCCGAATTGTTTTTAAATTTTTTTAGACAAATCGGTTTATACAGTGATGAAGTTATGTTATGGAGATAGAGTGTGTTATGGCAATATCATTTTTTTAAACGACTGAAAATACATCGTTAGGTGTCTGGATATCTCTTTCGCGGTTTCATGGTTGGTCCCATTGTAAAAGTTGTTAATAATGATGGGCACTATGAACCACTTTCGGCGTAACCCTGAAAGCCAGTATAGAAATGGCTACTAATCATAAACAACTATAGTTAATCACTTAATCTCAGTTCAAATTGTCAATTCAACGCAAATTCAATATACCTATGCAGTTATAATCTCGTCTGTTAATCTATCGCCGATGTAATCTCTGTAATTAACCTGTGCGCGCCGCGCCAGAATTAACGGTTTGTTTGGGTTCTATACCTATCCACGCTTAGGGCGAATAAAATAATAATTATATATCTAGTCCCTTCGACCAAAATAAAATTAATGGACGGGCCATAAACATTGAACTTGCTCAGTAAAAACGAGTTAAAACCGTCGGACATATACTACAATTACTACAACACCTAATTATAACCATGTACAGTATATTTGTTAAAAAATAGATAGCGATTTTTGTTGTGTATTAAATTTACACTTTAGGAAAGCACACGAAGGCATAATTTTGTCGTTTGTCGCATAATTTTGTCGTTATCACGTAACAATAGTCTCGTGTTGCACTTCCTACGGCTAGAGACCGACTAAAACGAAGTGAGCGCCGGCGCTTATTTTGTAATCTTCTAAAATTCGCTTCTTCTGGGCACGTCCATTCATTTTATTTTGGCTTAGTCCTCCTTTCTTATTTCAATGACAGCCACCCTTAATTATTGTTTCATAAAAAAACCTATCATGAGCCCTAATGTGGGTCGCTACGCTGGGCCACCGTGATCGCAAACTGGGCGGTAGAGTTGGCCTGAAGAAGTACAAGATAGGTACAGTTATACAGACATATTATTATAAGTCTGTTCATAATTATATATACCTATAGGTTTATAATGAACATAAATAATTTTCTGTTTTAAACTATCACGGTTGTTCACTAAAGTTATATGATTATTTACGGGATATTTACCGTGGTAAGGTTGTGGAATGAGCTCCTGATATTTCGGCGCAGTTACATGCACCATGTTCACTGGAAGACTCTCAGTCTTTCCGTGAACATGGTGCATGTAACTGCGCCGAAATATCGGGAGCTCATTCCACAACCTTACCACGATAAATATCCCGTAAATAATCACATAACTTTAATAAATATTTTTAATAATAAAATGTTTTTTTTTCTATTAACTAGATTAATATTATATGATATTTCAAGCCTGATTTAGGCCTGATACGTTCGCACCCGCCACGCTTCCTTGCCATATTATCTTCCTTGTTTGTCAGGTCTGAGATCCTGACAAAGGTATGTGAGAAAGTTCCTCATACATCGGTAAAGAATTTAAGCTAAGCTCATGCTAACCAAGCTAATGCGATCATTAGCTCAAAGGGAAGAAATCTAAACTAGGTACCTATGATACCAACTTGATACTAAGCCAACCTTTGCTACCCAAAGCTAAGCATAACTTAGCTAAGTTCACCACTTCAAGTACTTCAAGTTCTATGGAAGCTTCTCCAGTAACTAGCCTGTGCCCCTATTCTGGCGCGGTCGAGATCAGTTCATATTTCATGGCCGTAGCTCAGAGCAAATAAAAATACAGAGTCCCTACGGTGCACTGCCAAAGTGACGCCAAAATCGCTTCCAGAACTACGTGAATTCCCAATAAATACACGACTCACGCACACATACGCATTCAAAACTATGTGAATTTCTTGTCAGAACGTCGTACTGAAAACATACGTTTTAATAAGAAACAATGACTTCTTGCAGTGTTAAGAACTGTAAAAACAACACAAAAGTAAATAAGAAGATGGATGGAATATTTCCACACTTAAGTATTTATATTATTACTTATTTTGATGAATTACACGACACGAACTTCGACTACGCACACATGTTTCAAAAAGTGGTTTCACTTTTCTTGTTTGCGGTAGTCCCTCTGTATTTTTATTTGCTCTGAGGGCCGTAGACAAAATTTCTTTCCATCCGTTATTATCCGCGCATATGCGCGACTAAGCTAGAATATGGATATCTTTGTCTCTTTCTCGCGGGATAAAAACAATGGAGGCAATTTGTCTACAGCCCATGCTAGGCCTGCAGCGAGATAGTGACCGATATAATCTCGAGCGCGTCAGAATAGGCCTGCATTCTCTCAGTTCTAATTATCTTAGCAACAAAGCTGGTATCGTGGTAGTACTTGAGCGCAAACGCAGTATACTCCGCCTTACTCGGGAGTATACTCCGGGGCCAGCCGCTAAGTAGCCGCCACTCTGTGCGATCCGGCGCTAAGCTCATTTCGCTCGCTTCGCTTTTATAAAACTGGCTAAATTCCTTCATAGAATTCGTTCAGCTGTGTTTTAGGAGATGTGGCATGTGTATTTGTGTAAGTTAACTACTGCAGACTACTGCGAGTATAAGAAGGTAAAGATATATACCTTCTTATACGCGCAATAATCACATACATAGGTAAAGAAATCAGACTACGTTATAGCGCGCCATTCGCCAGTTAGAGCGTCCGAGCACTCGCCCGATATTTCAAATATTCCCGCGCTGAGCGAGGAGGTGTCGGAGCCTGGACGGCGTCGACGCATTTCTTCGCCGGGTGCGCCATCTAGGGATTGCGTGGTGAAACGAGAACGCGTCTCGTACCGGCCGCGACAGAGAGAGACAAGACTCCCGGCGCGATACCGCGACTAGAGTAATAATATAATTTGGTGTAAAAATAAGGATTTGTTGATTTTTGGCGATTGTAATACAAACAATTATACATAACAATAGTGTGTGGACTGTTTTATTTATGCGGCGAACCCTAAGAGCCAGTCGGGCGTTAAAACTGGCTGCCCTGTGCGTGGGGCCTGCGCGAACAACGCAGTGATTAAAACCCGCGAATAAAACTACGTATAATAATAATAAAACATAAACATGACGCGCACACGCCGGCAATCGCGTCGGCAAACGTCTTTCGAGGATTGTGAAGAAGAAGCGGCCGCGGCAAGTCTGTCGCCGCCAGCGGCCACGCCGAGCTTCAATGACCTGGCGACAGTGATGGCGTCGCTGCAACAAGCCCAAACCGCTGCCATGGAGCGGTTGCTTGACCGCGTGCTCGACCACGAGTCGCGTCGCGCGTCGCCGTCGCCGCAGTCGCCGTCGTCGGGTTCGAGCCCAGCGCCCGCGCCCGCTCAGCAAGGAAACTTCGCGCGCTGCACTACGCGGTTCAGTGGAGCGCCGGATGAGAACCTTGACGCCTTCCTCGACGCCGTCGAAGCCTACAGAGAGTGTACCTGCATCTCGGAAATCAATGCAGTAAGAGGCCTTTCGATCTTGTTGACCGGAGAAGCGGCAGTTTGGTGGCTCGGAGTTAAGGCCACCGTCAAATCGTGGAACGACGCCGTGACGGCGCTACGAGGCGCCTTCGGTGACCGGCGGCCTCCACATCGTATCTACTTGGAGCTGTTCCGGACACCTCAGAAACAGGGGGAGCGGACGGAGCGCTTCGTCGCCAGCGCGCGCGCCCTGCTTGCGCGCCTTCCTTCCGGCGATCTTAGTCTAAAGGTCCAATTGGACATGATCTACGGCCTACTTCATCACCGCGTCCGTGAAAGACTCCGACGAGAAGAGGTCGATAACTTCGAAATGTTATTAAGCAAGGCGCGAGAAATAGAAGATTCCATGGACGAGGTTAACCATGAGAAAGCGCCTTTACGGTCGGCGGACAAAGCGACGACCTTCAAATCACCAGCGACTACTACTTCTACGCCACCGCAGTCACGCCGCGCTAACACCTCGATGACGCCGCGCGAGGCGCGTGCTTTTCCTGCATCGAGTGGTGGCGGCGGCAACGCCGGCGGTGGGCTCCCTGGCAACAATAACAACGCAGCGCGCCGCGCGACCGCGACCGCGACCGCGAGACCGACGTATTCCGACAACAACGCAGCTACGAATTCTACGATACGTAATCGTTATTGTGTTTACTGCAAGATGTACGGACATGTCCGCGAAAACTGTCTAAAGTTATCCGCGTCGAAGTCGGACAGCAACAATAACAACAATAACAATAATAATGACAATAGTTTACAAGCAGTGCCGTCTTGTTACGGGTGTGGGGAAAAAGGTGTAACTCGGTCCCAGTGTAAGAAGTGTAACTCTGCCTTCTTCGCAGTGGAGTGCGTTGACCCCGTCCAGGTTCCACTACCGACTCCGCTCGGCCGGACCTCTTTTCCTACCGGTAAGGTAGAGACACAGGTGAGTGCTCATTTTCATAGCGAACATAAGTTATTAAATTTATCGCCTACAGCTACCCCTCTGAGCATGGTGAAGCGCCCTGTGTCTAAAAATAAGACTAAAAGCAATAATAGTGAAATTAACTTGCATGACAACAATAATACCTATTTACCGGCTCAGTTTAAAGCCGTGATTCCCATGTTGTTTTACAACGAAAAACCTACAACAGAATACGCTCTAAGCGAGTTTACGGCGATTCTTCCTCTACCATTTTTCGGCATAGACTTCGGAATCCAACCTAGTACATACGCGGAGTTAGGTTCTAACCTAGGTACTGTAGGTAAGTCGTACGGTTCCGAAACGCCTGAGACGTGTTATTCGGATCGTGTGGGTTGGAAAAATCGCGCGGCATCAACCCGATCAACTAGGGTGACCATGGAAAATGAGGACATGTTAATGAAATCAACCCGATCAACTAGGGTGACCATGGAAAATGAGGATAAGCCAACTAAAGTGGTCCGTGAAGGTAGGGTGACCATAAAAAGTCAGGACAGTGTCTATAATGAAAGTTGCAAACAATTTTCTTCTGTGAATTCTAATGATAAAAATTGTTCTTCGGGATACTCTAACGAGTATCAGTACAAGTTGAGACCTATTTTAAGTGTACAAATTCTAGGGTTACGGGGAGTTGCTCTAGTGGACTCTGGGGCTAAAAGCAGTGTTGCTGGTGCCCTACTATATGAACAATTGCAGAAGCGCAACCACCCATGTGAGGAAACAACTCGGTGGGTGAGACTAGCTGACGGCTCAACGCGCACTCGCCAGGTACTGCTCACCATCCTTGAAGTAAGGTTAACTCCGGAAAGGTCAGTGACTTTGGAATTTACGATATTTCCGGATGCTCATAACAATGAGACTCTCCTAGGAATGGATCTTCTGGTGGCCGCAGGTATCATTCTTGATTTTGCTTCATCCAGCTGGCATTATTCCGGGAGCCATATCTCATACCCAATGGAGTATGAAAGCCCTAGGACCTGTACGGAGATATCGGCTGCTGAGACTGCCGACCTTTTACGAGACGATGAGGGTGTTATGTTGGGAGTTGAGGAGAGACAGCAGTTGGCAGGTTTGTTACAGCAAAACGAGGATATCTTTGCAGCAGGGGGAGCTCCGACCCCTTTTGCCGAGCACCATATTGATACCGGCAGTCATTTACCTGTGTCAGTACCACCTTATAGGCTTACTCCGGCAAAAAAGGAGGTTATGAAAGCAGAATTGGAAAAGATGCTGAATGAGGGTATAATTGAAGAGTGTGAGTCTGCTTGGACCTCGCCTGTTGTACTTGTGCCTAAAAAGATGGCCAGGTAAGGTTTTGTGTTGACTATCGTAAGCTTAACGCCATTACGAAATCTGATGCTTACCCGATGCCGCTCATCGACGAGTTGGTTCAGTCAACAAAACGCCATTGCATAATGAGTACTCTAGACTTGCGTAGTGGGTTCTGGCAGGTGGCTGTCAGGGAGTGCGATAAGGATAAGACTGCGTTCCAAACGCCGTTTGGAACGTATCGCTTCACGCGTATGCCATTTGGGCTCAAGAACGCGCCTTCGACCTTCCAGCGGCTGATTGACAAACTGCGTTCGTTTGTCAACCGGTCGCTGAGTCAAATAGGGGAAGATAACGTCACACTACTTGCTTACCAAGATGACTTGCTTTTAATAACAGAGACGTATTCAGGCCAACTCGCGGCTCTGCAGGCGGTGTTTGAGGGGCTACGGCATTTTAATTTAAGGGCAAACCGCGAAAAATGCGTTTTTGCTCGACAGCAGGTAAAGTATCTGGGGCACGTTATTACACAAGATGGGGTGTCACCTGACCACGGGAAAGTGCAGGCGGTTGTGGATATGAAGCCACCAACGAGTCTTAAGCATCTGAGGTCATTTCTTCAGACATGTTCCTGGTTCAGAAAGTTCGTCCCGAATTTTTCTGCTATCGCTGAGCCACTGACTCGGTTGACAAGGAAGAACCAGCCGTGGACGTGGGAGCTGGAGCAAGAAAACGCCTTTGGTAAGTTAAAGGACTGCCTGACCTCCGCCCCTATATTGGTGCAAGCTGACTACTCGGAGCCATTTATCCTGAGAACTGATGCAAGCGGTTATGCGTTGGGCGCGGTCCTGATGCAGGGTGAAGGTTTCGAGGAGCGCCCTATAGAATATGCGAGCCGGCTGTTAACTACAGCTGAGCGAAATTATAGCACGACTGAGCGCGAGGCGTTAGCCGTGGTATGGGCTGTAGAACGGTTCAGGGGTTACATTGACGGACATCAGGTGATTGTAAAAAGTGACCATCAGCCGTTGAAGTGGCTGCTCACTGTAAAATCCCCGTCAGGAAGGTTGGTCCGATGGGCATTGAAACTACAGTCCTTCAACATCACGTATCAATACACGCCAGGTAAGGCAAACGTACTGGCTGATGGCCTAAGCCGCCCTCAGTGCGCCTTGGAGGAAACGGAGCAGTGTAGGGTAAGTTCCGTCGTTATAAATTTGCCAACTAGGAACCCAGCTGACCTGCGCACGGCACAGTTAACCGACCCAGACGTCGAGAAAATAATTTTAGAACTTGAGAACTCCGACGATTTGACAAACACCCGGTGGTTAGAACGAGGGTACGTTTTGTCTCACGGTGTTCTTTACCGGTACGATCCAGATTCTGATACAGAAGAGGCCCAGTTGGTGGTACCGGTTTCTATGAGAGAGGAAGTCCTAAAGGAGTTCCACGACTCTCCTACTGGCGGTCACCAAGGAATTGAGAGAACTCTGCATCGAGTCAAGGAACGGTATTACTTTCCTGGTATGCGCCGGTACATCACTGACTATCTAAAGGGATGTCCCGAGTGCCTGAAGTATAAGCCCAGTAACCAGAAGCCGACTGGGTTGTTAAGGACTCCTGTTCTCCAGCAACGTGGAGAAGTCCTCGCGATCGATTTATTCGGTCCTCTTCCGGAAGGAGAACAGGGAGAGCGGTGGGTACTCCTGTTCGAAGACGTAGCCACAAGGTGGGTAGAGGTATTTCCCCTAAGGGATGCTACTGCTGAGACGTGCTCTCGAGTCCTGTTGGAGGAATATTTCCTGCGCTATGGATTACCGCGCCGCGTCATCTCTGACAATGGGACACAATTCGTATCTGCCGTGATGCAACAGTGCATGCACGTGATGGGGGTGAAACAAGAGCTCATTCCTTTGTATCATCCGGAGGCCAATCCAGCGGAGCGTAAAAATCGTGATTTGAAGGTACAGTTATCAATTCTTGTAAAAACAACTCACACTGATTGGCCAAGGCATTTAGCTCATGTGCGGTTCGCGATGAACAGTGCTGTCTGCGCGACCACAGGTAAGACACCTGCATTTTTGATGTTCGCTCGTGAGCTGCGCACTCCGTTTGAAGTACATCACGACTTACGTGGTATATTGGAGAAGGATAATTTTGTCCCTCAAGTGACACCATATTTGAGGTCTTTTGTAGCCACTCTTTCCGATATCAGGGAACGAGTGGAAAGGTCACAGGATATACGCAAAGAAGTGGCTGATAGAAAGAGAAGTAATTTGGAGCCAAAGTATAAGGTAGGCGATTTAGTGCTCGTTAAAACACACAATCTAAGTGACGCGTCAAAGGGTTTAACGCGTAAGTTTATGCCACGACGTGATGGCCCGTACTGCATTCAACAGGTAGTTGGTCCTACGACATTTGTCATAGCAGACCTATCAGATAACGTGCTAGGTAAATACCATTCTACGGACTTAACTCCGTTTACCTCACCATCTGACACCGTTCCAATAATGCCTAGGAAACGTAGAGGAAGAACGCGCTATCGTCATAGTCCTAAGCTGGATGCGGGACGCATTACCAACTTGGAGGGGGAGTGTATAGCGCGCCATTCGCCAGTTAGAGCGTCCGAGCACTCGCCCGATATTTCAAATATTCCCGCGCTGAGCGAGGAGGTGTCGGAGCCTGGACGGCGTCGACGCATTTCTTCGCCGGGTGCGCCATCTAGGGATTGCGTGGTGAAACGAGAACGCGTCTCGTACCGGCCGCGACAGAGAGAGACAAGACTCCCGGCGCGATACCGCGACTAGAGTAATAATATAATTTGGTGTAAAAATAAGGATTTGTTGATTTTTGGCGATTGTAATACAAACAATTATACATAACAATAGTGTGTGGACTGTTTTATTTATGCGGCGAACCCTAAGAGCCAGTCGGGCGTTAAAACGTACCTACCTAATAAAGGAGACAGTATAGTTGTAGCCAGTGCTCGAAATGGACCGGAACGCACCGGAACGCCGTTCCGGTTCGTGAAATCACCGTTCCGTTTCGTAAAAGTTCTCTTATTATCGTTCTGGTTCGGCAAAAAACCTAGGCTGGTATCAAACCTTTAGTTAGTTTGGAAATACTTAGGAAAACACTGTTTCAATACTTAGGAAAAGTGTAAAATGTAACCTATGTCATTCTGGACGTAAAGAGGAATCCAACGACACCTCACTCGTCAAAATCGGTCAAGCCGTTTAGGCTACAGGAGGTACTACAGCTTACATACAACCCAAAACATTACCCTCCTTCTTGGACAGTCGGTTAAAAGTTCGCAAGGTTTGAAGGGAAATGCGTTCCAATTCAACCATTGGTTGTAGGCCGACTTCAGTGTCGCTACTTGAAGAAACTGCACAATAAAAGCCCGAAATACTAGAACCTACTATCCAACTATCTCTATTGTTTCACGATCACCATCAGCTATAAGACTTCCACTACTGAACTTAGGCTTCCCCCATAAGAGCGCCACACAGAACGACAGCCTGCCATCTGCATCCACTAGATGCCCGCGACACTAACGATATCGGTCCATCTAGTGGAAGGCTTACCTTTGATGCGTCTTCCGGTGCGTGGTCTCTATTCAAGAACCTTACTTCCCCATCAGTAATCTGTTTTTGAAGCGATGTGGAGTGCCCATTTGTCACTTTCACTTGCCAATCTGAGCAGCTATGTCGATGACTGTGGTTCTTCGGCGAATATCCTTGTTCCGGATTTAATCGCGCAAAGAAACCCCCTCTCCTTTAACCTCCATACTGAACGACAGCCTGCCTTTTGCATCCACTGGATGCCAGCGACTCTCACAATGTCGTCGGTCCATCTAGTGGGAGGCCTACCTACGCTGCGTCTTCCGTTTCGTGGTCTCCACTCAAGAACCTTTCTTCCCCATCGGTTATCGGTTCTTGCGATGTGGCCTGCCCATTGCCACTTCAACTTGCAAATTTTAACAGCTATGTCGGTGACTCTGGTTCTTTGGCGAACCACACGCACACATACGCATTCAAAACTATGTGAATTTCTTGTCAGAACGTCGTACTGAAAACATCCGTTTTAAAAAGAAACAATGACTTCTTGCAGTGTTAAGAACTGTAAAAACAACACAAAAGTAAATAAGAAGAAGGATGGAATATTTCCACACTTAAGTATTCTTATCACTTATTTTGATGCATTACACGACACGAACTTGGACTACGAACACATGTTTCAAAAAGTGGCTTCACTTTTCGTGTTCGCGGTAGTCCCTCTGTATTTTTATTTGCTCTGAGCTTATTAGTAAGTTTGAGTACTGTAGTAAACTTCACATCTGCAATGGTCAGGTTCCGAAACGATGCCGCATCCACTCCAGCCATTACCTCGCTTCTTAGATCCCCTCATCTCTCTCGGCGTCCGCAAGCCGAATGAAATTTCAGTAATTTGGTAAAGCGAATGCAAGGTACGGGACCCGAGCGGGATTTTCTTACAATCCATGCTTTGTTTTGAAAGCCGCGGCCAGTCACGTCTGACCTCTCAATTTCCTCACTTCCACAACAGCCGTAACGATTTTTCAGGGATCTTTATGAGTGGTCAGGAAATTCGCAAATATGCAGTGGCTGAGCGGCTTATTAGAACAATAATAAGAGTCATAATAGTTTGTGTTTGTTTGGGGCTGCTGGGACGGATTACGGAATGTGGCCGTTCGCGTTTTGATTATTAGATGCCTTTTGTGGACGGAAATGGCAGTTACGGCATTTACGTTATCTTTTACTACTTACTACGCCCCGCGGTTTCAACCGTGGAGACTTTCCCTCATGAGGTACCGTACATTTTTCCGAACCTAAGAGTGTAAATTCTGATCATTTTTACTTTTCTAGA
Organism: Agriopis marginaria; assembly: GCA_932305915.1. Lineage (NCBI taxonomy): Eukaryota > Metazoa > Arthropoda > Insecta > Lepidoptera > Geometridae > Agriopis > Agriopis marginaria. Next base: position 1,909,628 of record OW029932.1, read on the forward strand.
TCAATGAATTTTAGTATGAAAATTTATCACTTTTAAAGGATTTTAACCGACTTAAAAAAAGAGGAGTTTTCAATTCCGTAGTTTTTTTTTGAATGTTACGTACATCTGAGCTCCTTCATTTATAAACCGAATAGCTGCGCCCCGCGGTTTCACCCGCGTAGTGATGAAAAATTGTGATGACGATGATGATGAAAAGTAGCCTATGTCACTCTCTGGCTCTTGAACTATACCCATGCAAAAAATCAGGTCGATCCGTTGTTCCGTTGCAGCGTGAAAAAGGAACAAACATCCATACATCTATACATACAAACTTTCGCGTTTATAATATTAGTAGGATTAGGAAAATATTTTTTTGTTTGAAAAGTTATACTTTCAGTAGTGCAAGTACCGTCTTCTGTGGTACTGTACTTTATCGATCAAGCCCATCAAGCACAGATATGATCTGTGCCATCAAGCCTATTTAATTTTTTTTTTTACCGGCAATCATGTTGATATTATCAATGTCAGTTTTCAAAACGTTCCCTATGTACCTACGCAGTAGTGGCTCACGGTGTCCAGAGGTCTTGCAATTCTGCACCGGGCTTGAGATTTTAGGATCCCAAGCAGATGAAACTGCCCATCATTTCTATTAAAATTTGCATATTTTTTGACATGAAAATTTCTTTAAGCACGTCGGGCACTCTTTGGAAAGCCTCTAGGAGCCTCCAACATTTTACTAGGGCATGGCTAGGACTTGACCGAGACTTACGTTGCTTGATTCTGACTGTGACTATGGCTTGTTAGACGGTATTTAATAAAACTTGAAAAAATCTCAATACTTACTTGACACTGGCAAATGCACAAGACATGCGACGCCAAAATTCTCTCAAGAAGAAAAAAAGTGTTTATGTTTGCGCGAACTGCGAACTCCTTGCTGGCAAAACGGCTGCCCCTCCCTGCGCCCCCCCCCCCCCCCCCCCACCCCTTGGCGACCCCCTTGGCGACGCCCTTGGAGGTAGCTCATACCCTGGATTAACACATAGGCTATTGTTATCCTGGAAAAATACAAGGTTCCTACAGGTTAGCGCAGGGGTGTCCAACATACGGCCCGCCAAGGTTCCTAATCCGGCCCGCGAATGAGTTAAAAGTTGGGTAACTTTTAACTTTTTTAGATGTAATTTTGTAAAGAACGGATTTTCATATCTATATCATCTATATCAGTGTGCCTGTGCATGCAGTTACAAGTGAAACCTGCTGTGAATTCCGCCAAAAGGTTATAATTATACCCTTTCTACCATTTTACTTATATTAGTCTTGATTTGCTAAGTTACAAAACATCTCTTGGCCCGCCATAGTTACAAAGTTAATTAATCCGGCCCGCCTAAAAATTTAGTTGGACACCCCTGGGTTAGCGGATCAAACCGCGGGCGTAGCTAGTATAAAATAGACACCTGCGTAATCCTACTTCCTATGGTTTTAGGTTAAGTATCATATCGGCTCTCGTCAAACGAAAATTGATCACTTTCGGCAGCGATCCTTTACACTTTTCCTGTAATCCCTTTTCATCAACCACACGAGTAGGTAAGAGTGCCGTTTACGAGCACAGAGTAGATGAGCACAGAGAGATAACTCAGCAGAATGGCGCAGGCAGCGCCGGGCCTGAGGCATAGCGAGAAGAGCGGTCGCTTTAGGCGCCAGATAGCAAGGGGCGCCAAACAGCGAGCTAAAAATATTTTATTATTGCGTTTCATGCTCGGGGCCGCGGCATGGCAAGCGGGGGGCAAACTTGTGTTTGTAGACAGCATATAATTTTGATGTAGAAATAGTTTATATTATACTAGCGACCCGCCCGCCCGGCTTCGCACGAGTGTAATTTACGTGCGAAGCCGGGGCGGGTCGCTTGTTATATATATAAATCTTCCGTGTAAAATTATCTAACTGATTGTGAAAACCGCATCATAATCCGTTTCGTGGTTTAGGAGGAGTTAGCGGCTATACAGACAGACGCGGAAAGTGTATTATTTTGTATTGTTATTATAACTAATTTTTTATTTTATATTATTATTTTAATTTTAATTATAATCTATTTTAAATTTTCTATTGTAATTGTAAAATTTTTGTGTAACAATATGGGTTCCATGCCTGAAATAAATACATTTTATTTATAAAAGCATTATTTACATTAACTTAATTTTTAAATGTTTTTAAATAAAGCTTGTTTTAATGTATATTTGTCAGTTGTACATCTGGTATGCCATATTCCACAGCCGCAGTGCCCGGGGACGCAACTTGATATTTTGCGAGGCAGCCCTCGGGCCCAGGGGAGGGATTTGAAGTTAGCAATATTCGACCTCTCGACCTCCGAGGATAAAAAGGGCTATTTCCTGATAATCCCGCTGAATATTATTTGATATTCTCTTTACGATGAAGTTGTTAGTAATTTGGTGCAAAATTATTATAAATGAAATGGCCCACTAGATGGACCGACATAGGCATCGATTCTGATGTACACTAAACTTAATTTGACAGCTCTAAAATTGTTGCCATCCTTCTCTCACATATTTAAATTAAAAGAGAGGAGGTTACGTATTCTGTGAAAATTCGAATGAATTATTCTATTACGATTCGAAAGATACAGCCGTTAAAATGTAGGACAGACAGAGTATGCTTATTAATAGGGTCCCGTTTACACCCTTTGGGTACGGAACCCTAAAAATCTACGCATATGAAGTCGCGGCCACCAGCTAGTAAATAAATATAAATACACCGCTTTATGGTTGATATTTCGAGAACCCGTACGAAGCGCTTTGATTCCACATTAATTGTGCGAGCTGCTAGTCTGTGGAATTCGCTGCCTGAGTGTGTTCACCGATATTTACAATCTGGGTACCTTCAAATCGAGAGTGAATAAAATAAAATATAAATATAAATATTCGGGACATTTTTACACACACGGTCATCTGACCCCAATCTAAGCAAAGCTTGTGATATGGCTGCCAGAGACTGATATACATATATAGGTTTAAATAGATATTAACACCCAGATATAGAACAAACACAAATGTTCATCACACAAATGTTTGTCCTAGGTGGGAATCGAACCCACGCCCCCAAGCTCAGAAGGCAGGTTCACTACCAACTCGACCAACGGGCTATCTTAATATGTATAGGTTTCTAGGCAAGCGTGCTCCATCGTAGGCCGCATCATCGCTTAACATCGGCGAGTTGGCGGCCAAGCGCGAGCCCATTTATATTAAAAAAATACAAAAATGTGGGTGAGTATTTAGTTTTGGTTAAAATTAATTAAATAAACAATTGAAAATACTGTTAAAATGTTACAATATAATTGCTTACTTGATGTAATAGTGACATTGTTCTTAAAAACTAATTAATTATTTACTTAAGAGTTCATATGTCGTCAACATGGGCTGCGTTGCATCCATTGCGCGGTTGTGACAAACAGTATCAAATGCATGTTTTGTTTATGAATACTTGAGGATATAATTAGGTAAGTTTAATGTAATTTTAGAAACAAACTTGGTGAAACTTTTCTCGATAGAATAATTTTGCAAAAACAGGCCTTCTAAAACACGATTTTAGTGTTATCTTCAAATCTAGAAGTCGTTGCCAATATTTTTTTTCATATTCTAATGTTAATTCATGTAGTGTAGTTTAATGTAATTTTATTTATTTATAAAGTTATAATAGTTCTTTAGTAATCTGGAGTTTTATCATTTGTCGCTTACGTTATTTAGTTCTGAGGCGGGTGCGGACTCGTGCGTATCTCTTCCTGCAGCCGTAGATCGCATATATTTGTCACTGTTTCGCGCAGGGGCAAAACTCTGATTTGAGCTGACAACATATTGACTCTTAATAAAACTATTTTCATGTACTTATTGTAAGTTAGCGACTCCAATCGCCGAAGATATGTTCAAGGAGTGTTCCTTCAGCAAACATTTTGTGAGTATCACAAAATTTCTCTTCAGTTTCAGCTTTTATTGTTCAAATTCCTAAAACAAAACATTTTGGTTAAAAATGTTGAAAATAATAAATAATAATAAAAAAAAATCTTTATTTCGGACACTAGGTCCATATCACAGTTACAAAAAAACACATAGTATTAATAATATTTTTTTTTTTTTTTACATTAGGTGGCAATTTTATTATTTGGGTGAACAAAACGTGTTTCTTTGCACCCACGGTAACCCCGGTATCATACAGGGTTAAACGGAACTGTGGGCTTACTCTTGACACTCGATTTCAATATATAAACAGGGTAAGCATTCAGAATTCACAAATTATAGGCCAATTGCAATTTTAAATAGCATAAATAAAATAACAGAAAAGGTTATCGTATCTCAAATCACAACTTTTCTTGAAAAAAATAATATATTATCGGAAAAACAACATGGATTCAGAAGGAATAGAAGTACCGTCACAGCGCTGCAACAGTTCACTGATGACGTAAACGATTATCTTAACGAAAGAAAACAAGTTGTTGCTGTGTTTATTGATTTCAAAAAGGCATTCGATACTTTGGATCACGGCGGTTTGTTGCGAGCGATGCAAGAATGTGGCATCAGAGGCTATGTAAATGACTGGTTTAGGGAATATCTAAATGAACGGCACATGAAAGTTGTAATAGATTCGAAACAAAGTATAAAAGGCAATATAAAATACGGCGTGCCAACGGGCTCTGTATATGGGCCGGTAGGATATATAATGCACGTAAATAGTATAACAAATGTTATTAATCACTGTAAAAGTTATATGTATGCGGATGATATGTGTTTATTATACGGTGACAGAGACATTAAAGAAATAGAAATTAAAATACAGGAGGATTTTAATAATATTGTAAAATGGGCACATGATAACGGAATAATAATAAATATTAATAAAACAAAGATCATTCGTCTGTACTCACCATATAATAAAAACAGACATACAACTATGCATATTGTTGGCCATTCATATAACTGTTTTCATAATAATGGCAGTCAGTGTGATTGTGTATATTTAGAAGAAGCAACCCAAATTAAATATTTAGGCCTTACTATAGACAACAATTTTTCATGGAAAGTTCATATAAGTAACGTTTGCAACAAACTTAGAATTGTATTAGGTAAATTTTATCAACTTGATAAAATACTAAACCGTAGCACTCTGTACGTTGTTTATCACGCATTGGTCGAGGCGATTATCAGTTACGGGCTTAGTTGCTACGGACTCACTTTTCCAACGTACCTACAATTAGTTCAAAACCAACAACTTAGAATATTGAAGAGATTAGTAAACAAACAAATAAAAAAATCATTAAATAAAGAATACGACAAACTGTTTAAAATATGTAAAATATTGCCAGTTAAAACTAAAGTTAACTATTTAATATTATTAGAACATTTTAAAAATAACAAATTTAAACAAATTAAAAAATATTGTAATGAACCGCGAGCGACTAGGCCCAAACTGAAAGTGCCCTATGGAAATAGGAATTATTATGGGACGCGTACTAGGAGGTGGATAGTGCCAAGATTGTGTAATGATCTGCCGGAGGAGTTTGAGGAGCAGTTTAGGACCAGGATTGGATATAAGGTTGCCTTGAAGAAGTTGCTGTTGGATAGAATGACTTAGTAGAGAAAATATTATAGTACCTAATATTGTAGTCGATAATTGCTTTGTTCTAACCAACGGTAATTTTTAATTCAATTTTGGTGTTGAATTGTTGTTCATATTCTTCCTGTGTTGCGGGTTCTTGGCGCTGTCCATTACTGGTGTTCCCATAATGACTCTTTGTTGCCACATATATTTATATGCAATATTATAATAAAGGCATATAACTAATATGTCCAAAATATGTTCCTACTCGTTGATGACAAAATGCTGTAAAGAGAGTAGATGTCTGCCTACAAACTGCTATACAGTTTGGCAGAGTTGTGTTATAATAACATGTATGTTAGTCAATAAGATAAATAATAAAAAAAAAAAAAAAAAAAAAAACGTAATTTGGGATTGGGATCGAAAACATGTAATTTGGTACTCTTCAATCGCTTCAGTACCGAAAGCATCGAGTTGAGTCGATTTTATTTAGTTCCATATAATTTTACCATTATCGGTTCCAATCGTGCGCTAGTTTAGAATTCAAGAGTACTAAAATGGCATGTTTTCGATCCCAATCCCAAATTACGATTGAAATCGAGTGTCAAGAGTAAGCCCACAGGTCCTAAGCCGAAAGGAGGTTATTTTACCCAACAAATTAACCAAAGAAAATTGTATTTTTTTTTTGCGATATCAGGTTTGGTCCCTTGGTTTGTATGTTAAAAGTTCTATTATTTCCATCCAATGGTTGCCTGGAGGAGATCGCTTTTAGCGATAAGGCCGCCACTTGTGGCAGTAGCTCGTAAGTGTTTTCTATCGTGTTGTAATTTTTATTTCTGGTGTACACAATAAAGAGTTTCTATCTATCTATCTCAAAGTTGTTCATAATGGTGAGTGCAATGACTTCGATTTCTGTAATATTTTGTCAAAATGTCAAACATAGATAATAATAAACACATAATCAGATTGGAAATAAAATTTAGTTTCAGATTACATTTATTGTTAATCTACCAAAATGTTTAAATGGTTGCCTGGAAGATATCGCTTCTAGGCCGCCACTTGTGGCACTAGCTCTTAAGTTTCTTTATCAATAACTTTTATTCTGGTATAAAGAGTTCCTATGTATCTGTTACCGGCAATGTGTATAATTCAGATCCTGATAATGATGATGGTGGTGATGATGATGATGATGGTGATGATGATGATGATGATGATGATGATGATGATGATGTTGATGATGATCATCCCTAGTCCTTACCTGATAGAAGCTTCAATAGAGTGCAAGCTCCCCACGATGCTATGCATGGCGGCCGCTATCGACGTGATTCCTGTACTCATGTACTCAATAGCCCGCGTGGTTCTTTCCTCCAGGCCCAGTCTGGAATGTTCTACCTTCCGCACCCATTCTGGGACGTCTTCGTTCACTGAGTGTTCTTGATCTTCCTTTGACTTTACTTCCTCTTCTTCTTCTTCTTGATCAGCTAGGAGTACATAATTTTTGTTGTTAATGATAAACAGTTTTAAACGGGATGGTGGTAAAAATAGAAATAGCAAACAAGATATATATTACCTATATGCCTAAATTAAGATATCTATCTTCTATAATCTCTACATAGTATAAATTAAAGTCGCTTTCCGCGTCTGTCTGTATGTCTGTATGGCCGCTAACTCCTCCTAAACCACGCAACTGATCTTGATGCGGTTTTCACCATCAGTAAGATACATTTTCACGGAAGGTTTATATATATAACTAGCGACCCGCCCCGGCTTCGCACGTAAATTACACCCGTGCGAAGCCGGGCGGGCGGGTCGCTAGTATAATATATTACCTATATGCCTATTGAGATATTATATTATAAAGCGACCACCGGGCAGACCACCAGCCCGCTGGTCGGACGACATCGTTAGGACAGCAGGAAAGCAGTGGACAAGACTAGCACAGGACCGGAAAAGATGGCGCGCTGAAGAGGAGACCTATACCCAGCAGTGGGTGGAGAATGGTTGCTGACGATGATGATGATATTTTATTAGTATTCTAGTCTAGTTCTAAATTATTTGTTTGATAATTTATTATTTGATTGATATAATTTATTATTTGATTTGTATTATTTTAACTATTTTATTTGACATGTAAAATTGCATTTTATTAATAAATGAATATGAATATTGAGAGCCTTAGAACAAAATTATCGTTTATATAAGTTTGTTGTTCGTTTGTTGTTTGTTTGTTCAAATGTCTCCATGTAGAACTCGCGCTCTGAGGGTTCCAATAGATGGAACCCTCAGAGAGCGAGTGCAAACAAAAAAAAACCGGATAAGTGCGAGTAGGACTCGTGCTCTGAGGGTTCCGTCCAACGGAACCCTCAGAGCGCGAGTTCAAAAAAAAAACTAATATAACTTCAAAATCGACGGCCTTAGTTATTTTGATTCTCCGATAGTAATTCAACTTACAATGACAAGTTTCTACTGCAATGTCTACCATCGGCATAGGGTCCGGAGTCGTGGACTCTTCATCTCGGGCTTCTGGTGATCTTGAATCATCCTTAAAGTCCATTTCAGCATCACTGTTACCCTAAAAACATGATGAAGATAACTGATGAGTCCAATTGATCTGGCATAGACTATCTACAGGGTTGTATGAAGGGGTAGTACTAAGCCGAAAGGAGGTAATTGTTAGATTACGAACCATTTTATTCAATAGTATTTTTAGGGTTGCGTACCCTAAGGGGACCCTATTACTAAGCCAAATATGTCTGTCTGCCTGTCTGTCCGTCCGTCTGTCTGTCTGTCTGTCCTACATAACGGCTGTATCTATCGAACCATAATAGATAGCCAGTTGAAATTTTCACACAATATGTAATGTTCATCATCATCATCATCATCAGCCAGAAGACGTCCACTGCTGAACATAGGCCTCCCCCTTTAACCACCACACTGAACGCCAGCCTGCCTTTTGCATCCACTGGATGCCTGCGACTCTTACAATGTCGTCGGTCCATCTAGTGGGAGGCCTCCCTACGCTGCGTCTTCCGGGTCGTCTTAATATGTAATGTTACAGCGGATTAATTAAGCAATAGGAAAAAGTCAAAAAGTAAAAACAAAATGGGGGGTCCCCATACAACAAACGTATTTTTGTATTAGCTCTAATGTAAAAACAGCCCATTTGTAATCATAATACTGTCGTGAACAACCGTGACAGTTTAAAACAGTTGAAACATTGTTTTACAGACTGAAGCAGGATATTAGATTGTATAAATAAATGTCTTCTAGGCAAGCGTGCTCCATCGTAGGCCGCATCATCGCTTAACATCAGGCGAGTTGGCGGCCAAGCGCAAGCCTATCTATAATAAAAAAAAAAATATATATATATATATATGTAGAGATACTTGCATCATGTTCTTCTTCTAAATTATTTTCCTTTGGTTTAATTATTATTCCCTCTCTTCGTAACACATATATGGGATATTTCTTGACTCCACCCACGAGATTCAGGATTCGCTTCTCGAATGGAACAAGGGGACGCCCTTCATTTACCTTCTTTCGGCAGCTCCATTTTAAACCATTCCAGTACTAAAACAAGTACATGGGTATAACAAGAAAACATTAAAAATCATATATTGTTCTTTAGAAAGGAGTCATTTGGATTATGCGTCCCAAGTTTGGAATCCATGCTATGAATTGTACATAGATAAAATTTAAACAGTACAATGAAAATTCTTGCGCTTTATCAACTACTAGCGGTCCGCCCCAGCTTCGCACGGGTATAGATTATAGCCTATGTCACCCGGGGATAGTGCAGCATCCCAACAGTGAAAGAATTTTTCAAATCGGTTCAGTAGTTTCGGAGCCTATTCAATGCAAACAAACAAACAAATAAACAAACAAACAATCAAATCTTTCCTCTTTATAATATTAGTATAGCCTAGTAGGCCGCCCCTGCTTCGCACGGGCGAAGCCGGGATATATAGCCTATGTCACCCGGGGATAGTGCAGCATCCCAACAGTGAAAGAATTTTTCAAATCGGTTCAGTAGTTTCGGAGCCTTTTCAATGCAAACAAACAAACAAACAATCAAATCTTTCCTCTTTATAATATTAGTATAGATAAGCACAGGATACATGTCGCCAGCTACGAATACAGTTGTAAACACCACCATCTACTTCCTTTAGCTCGGAGAAGAGAAGTGGCTGATCTAACCTTTCTTCATAATTTGGTTTTAAATAGAATCGTTGACAGTAGCACTCTTCTATCCCGTTGGTCCAGTTGGTAGTGAACCTACCTTCTGAGCTTGGGGGCGTGGGTACGATTCCCATCTAGGACAAACATTTATGCGATGAACATTTGTGTTTGTTCTATATCTGGTTGTTAATATCTATTTAAGTATGTATTTAAAAATATATATGTATGTATATCAGTCTCTGGCAGACATATCACAAGCTTTGCTTAGTTTGGGGTCAGATGACCGTGTGTGAAAAAAATGACCCGAATATTATTATTATTACTATCCATAATAAACCTACAAATACCCAGTCGTATCAACACTCGGCGCAAATGTGTTAAACTCCACGCTGACTCGTGTTCGACAAACTACAGATACAACTCGTACTTTATCCGAATTTGCAACATCTTTAATGCTAAATATACCGAACATGTTGACTTATTTACCGCTAAAAGGAATTTCTTCAAACAGTATGCATGTACCACATTCTTCAAAACTAGTACATAAACCATTACAAATTTTCTACACTACTATTATAAACCACGGTGGGCTGATGTGGCTTCTTTTCATATAGTATATCAATATAATTGTGTATAAATAGTAATTACTGTATAGCTATTATTTTTTACATCTCTGTCTTAAGATCTGGATCGATGAAAACTTTTTATGGCTTTCATCTACTATCTACTTACTATAATTAGTTATAGCTGTTTGTTTTTCTAATAGTGTAAAATAAAATAAAATATTTTTTATTAATAATTTTTATTTTATTTTACAATATTCAGATATAGATATAGATATTTATTTTACACTATTCGGGTATAGAGCCAAATCAAACTGATCCCGAGGGGGCAGACCGGAATATTTTATTTTACACTAAACAGGAATAAAAAGTTTGATTTGGCTCTAAAACTATATACAGGGTAAACTCTGTATAGTGATACACTCGATTTAATGACAAACTCCCAAAAACTTCGTAATTTAACGATTTTTGTATTTTCTTGTTTAAGCTACCTACTAAAAATACTATACACACATCAGCAGTCATTAAACGGCCACTGCTGGACAAAGGCTTCCCTCGAGAGGGGTGTTGCCATAATCCCCACGCTTGGTAGGCGGCTTGGGGATCGCAGTATGTTCACCGTGTACTAATAGGACGCTGCTGCCCACCCTCCGGTGGTTCTGGTCGCAGTTTTACGACATCATCATCAGCCAGTAAACGTCCACTGCTGAACAAAAGCCTCCCTCTTAGATAGGGGTGTTGCCATAATCCCCACGCTTGGACATACCCGGGTCCAATAAAATCCAAAAATACCATACACATGTTTTACTTATTGAAAAGAAGAGAAACTACAACGTTGGTTGAGCTTTTTTACATCGAGGGACCATTTTGATGAATTTGGCACAGGACTCAGCAGTATAGTTACGCCTTTGACCACAGGAATGTGAATCTCAATGCAGTGAGACGCGGATTGCGGCAGTGCAACTTTTCACAATCCCTCAACAGAATCGCTTAAAACAGGTGGCCTCCCTGGTCTTCAATAGACTATCATCATCATCATCAGTTAGCAGACATCCACTGCTGAAAAAAGGCCTCCCTCTTTAACCTCCACACTGAACGACAGCCTGCCTTTTGCATCCACTGATTGTCCGCGACTCTCACAATGACGTCGACCCATCTAGTGCCTACGCTGCGTCTTCCGGTTCATGGTCTCCACTCAAGAACCTTTCATCCCCAACGGTTATTGGTTCTTCAAGTGATGTGGCCTGCCCATTGCCACTTCAACTTGCAAATTTTAACAGCTATGTCGGTGACTCTGGTTCTTTGGCTAATATCCACGTTTCAGATTCTATCGCACAAAGAAACTCCGAGCATAGCTCTCTCCATTGCCTGCAGTGTGACTCTGAGTTATTCCAAAAACCCACCAGTTAAGGACCATGTCTCAGTACCATATGTCATCACTGGCAACACACACTGGTCAAAGACCCTTTTCTTGAGGCACTGTGGTATCTTGGACGAAAAGATGTTACGCAATTTACCGAACGCTGCCCATCCGAGTTGGATTCTTAATAGACTATGCCTCTACATAATAAATTTTAGGAACAGACAAAACTTGATCGCACAAAACAGTATTCGTAGGTATCACATTAAGGGCTTAACTACGGGCTACTCACACCATCACTTCCATTTCCATTTATGCCTGGAGTCTGGACCAACTGTGCTAGCAGGGTAAATGCACAATATGCACTAAGCAAGACTTTAGTCCAGGATTCATAGACCTTAAAGTCCAATTGAAACTAAAATACAGAAACAAGTTGAAATCATAGTCTGAAAAAATACTTACCTTCTTCCATTGAAAAGCATTTTTAATCTCGCCGCCGGGTATGTTATTAAGTATTTTGGTTATATTTTGCCAGTGCTTTTTTTCTCTAGTCCCTAATCCCTTGGGTATTGCCGTACCTAGCTGTATGTCCCTGTGATTTTCCAGATACACTAGTAACTCTGTTAATTGCGCAAGTGATGTTTTCCTGGGGGCCGGCATCTGAAAATAAGTGAATGTGGAATGCAAGTGGAATGCGTTGATGTGATAATGCACCAAAATTTGAATACTTACGCTAAATAAAACGGAATAATACTCGAGTACCGAGTATTACACATTTAAGCATGTAGGCTGTTTTATGGTACTGCACCTTGTATATTGTCTTGTATTACACTATATTAATGTAACGTAGAAACGTTATATTAAAATAATTTGTTGATGTGCTAAATTATACACAAAGATTGCTTTGTTATTTGTTTGTATAATAATGCTTAGCTTTCCACTTTCCAGGCTCAGTTTTCCGTATTTATTTTCAAGGTACAGAACAGAGCGATCGACTTTTCTAGATAGTTGGCAAATTAACGGAACTAAAATTATCCGTTCTCAAATCTTGGATTTTATTACGAAAATACGATGGTGGCTCTCTCTTCCAACTGCACGAATACTCGTAAGAATGTTTGATTGACGTTTCTTGACTTGACATTCATGACATTGATATATTTGAAATAATATTTGTTCTCTTTTTTAGCTCTTCACGTTTATGAATTTAGCCAGTGTCAACGAAACCTATAAAATAGCAAAATAAATATAAAATCTGAGGATTATTAAAAAAAACTCTTAATTTTAGAATTCGAAACTCGAAATGCGTGGATGATTTCACGGTGTTGATGGGGCTAAACCTCTTGCATTGACAGAACACTTAGAATTAAGAAACCTTTTAATAATTCCCTAAAATTAATATTGCTCAATAAAACCATTTAATATCTAAAACTTACTTTAGAATACAAAACATTAAAAATAACTTCTTGTTGTATCTGCAAAAACTTATTTGTACACGTTGGTAGGTAGTACCTTCTGTGGTAGTACCCACGTAGTACTGTGACCTACACAATACAATAGCGTGTTTTTGTTTAACCCCGGAATAAAGAGCTTGTAATAATTATATACTTTTTTTGTATTTTTGTAGAGTCTGGCTAATGAAAGTAGAGACTGAAAAAGCGCGGCAAATTTAAAAATATCAACATTGGAACCCCAAAAATTTGTCTGAAATCTCACTGGATACTTGTAAATTAAGATTTTTTATTGTATCATAGTCAGAACACAGTAATTTTTGCATTTCATATTAATTTTGGGGTTGCAATGCGGGTTTTTTTTAAGTTGGCGCGCGTTTTCAGTTTTTCTTTCATTAACCAGACTCTAGTTAACAATTTATGTTGTGGTACGGGACCCTCAGTGCGCAGCCTGACTTGCACTTGGCCGCTTTTATTATATTAGAGCAAATACAAAAATACATTTAAAAAAACCTTTTCACATCTCGTGCTCGTCAAGTTCTTGTTTATGCCCGATATTTTAATGGCGTTAGCCTGCCCAATAATGAGCGATATTTTTTTTACTAAAAAAAATATAGAACAATTGTACCTACCTATGCTTTTGGCGCCAACATGGGAATAACATGTCGTCTACTTTATCTACTTATAATTATTATGATATACCTAATGAGGTAAAACATGTATTTTCATGTTAATTACAAAACTCCATAGAAGCCTCTAGTAAAGTCTATACTTAATAATTATAAGTACTATAGGTATTACTTACAATATCACTATTTCATTCCCTCGCAATTAAAGTGAAAAGCAGAGTGTATACCTGACCCGTGCTCAAAACTAATTTTATCCTCGACTTAAATATCCACCCTCGCCATCAGCTGGCGATAGGTATGCTGTAGTTCTTTTTATACTTTTTTTTTTTGTTAATTTACCGTAACATTACCATATTCTGTGAAAATTTCAACTGGCTGTCTATTACGGTTCGAAAGATACAGCCGAGACGTAGGAATAGGACGGACAGACAGACAGAACGTAGTAGGGTCACGTTTTTAGTTCTTTGGCAGTACCGGCGTTAGGGTAGGGTGCCAAATAAAAAGGGGCGCCGCAGGTATATAAAAATCTATAGATATATTCTAAGTAATCTATAATTTGGCTTTTTTCGGTTTGAATGGCAGACGGGGGGGGGGGTGTGCACCGCAGAAGTTTCGCCCAGGGCGCTGGTAGTGCTAAAACCGGCACTGCCCTTTGGGTACGGAACCCTAAAAATTACCTAGCCTACATACTAAGAAAAGCTTACGAAGAGTATTTGTCTAGATGGCGTTATACGATACAAAGGTTGTAAGCGCTTGTAAACCTTCAAGCACGCAAAGTTATGACGTAATTTCTTACGAAGCACTCTTGCATTTCCTTGGAAGTGAATTCAACATGCTGAGAGTGCAACCTCGACGGAATCCAAGGTTAATTTGCCTGCTGGGATCTGCGCCACTGCTTGTACTTGTGTCAAAGATTAATGCAGAAGGCCAGATGTACCTACTTACCCACAGAAAAGATTAAATTTTTATTTTGAATGTTTAAATTAGAACGGCTTACACGGCATTTTTGTAAGAAATTTTGTTGTAGCCAGTTCATCATCATCATCATCATCATCAGCCAGAAGACGTCCACTGCTGAACATAGGCCTCCCCCTTTAACCTCCACACTGAACGACAGCCTGCCTTTTGCATCCACTGGATGCCAGCGACTCTCACTATGTCGTCGGTCCATCTAGTGGGAGGCCTACCTACGCTGCGTCTTCCGGTTCGTGGTCTCCACTCAAGAACCTTTCTTCCCCATCGGTTATCGGTTCTTCGAGCGATGTGGCCTGCCCATTGCCACTTCAACTTGCAAATTTTAACAGCTATGTCGGTGACTCTGGTTCTTTGGCGAATATCCACGTTTCGGATTTTATCGCGCAAAGAAACTCCGAGCATAGCTCTCTCCATTGCCCGCTGAGTGACTCTGAGTTTTTCCAAAAGGCCAACAGTTAAGGACCACGTCTCAGTACCATATGTCATCACTGGCAACACACACTGGTCAAAAACCCTCGTCTTGAGGCACTGTGGTATCTTGGACGAGAAGATGTCACGCAATTTCCCGAACGCTGCCCATCCGAGTTGGATTCTTCGGGCGACCTCTTTGCTTAAGTTGGACTTACCTAACTGAACAATCTGTCCAAGATAGGTGTAATGGTCAACAACTTCTAGAGTATCGTTCCCAACGACTATCGGCACGGGTTCAACATGGACATTCGACATGATTTTTGTCTTGTCCATGTTCATTTTAAGACCCACCTGTTGGGAAAGGCTACTGAGGTCGCTGAGCATGGTATTTAGGTCCTCCAGCGACTCTGCCATGATGACTATATCATCGGCAAAACGAAGGTGAGTGATGTATTCGCCGTTGATGTTGATGCCTAATCCGTTCCAGTCCAAGAGCTTGAAAACGTCCTCCAATGCGTTCGTGAACAGTTTCGGAGAGATAACATCTCCCTGTCTCACGCCTTTCTGCAATTGGATTGGTTCCGTGCTCTCGTCCTGTAATCGGATCGACATGGTGGCGTTTCTATACAAACACTTTAACACTTCGATATACCTATAGTCGATATGACAACGCTGGAGGGACTGCAATACTGCCCAGGTCTCGATTGAATCAAAGGCTTTCTCATAGTCCACAAACGCTAGGCATAATGGCCGATTATACTCCTCAGTCTTCTGTATAATCTGGCGGAGCGTGTGTATGTGGTCTATGGTGCTCCAGCCTTTACGGAAACCGGCTTGTTCGGGAGGCTGAAAGTCATCAAACCTGTTTTCGAGACGGTTCGTAATGACTCTGGAGAACAACTTGTACACATGGCTCAGGAGTGAGATGGGTCTATAATTCTTCAATAAGGTGTTATCACCTTTTTTGAAGAAGAGCACCACCACACTCCTGTGCCATGCTTCAGGCGTAGTACCATCGAGTATGACGGAATTAAATAACTTCTGGAGGACTAAAAGTACCGGTTTTCCACCCGCTCGCAGTAGTTCTGTCGTGATTCCGTCATCACCCGGTGCCTTGTTGTTCTTAAGCTGTTTCAGAGCCATACTAATCTCGTACAGGCTGATGTCTGGGATGTCCTCAGTGTAGTGTCGGGTCAGTTTAGCTCTCTTGTCCTGAGCTGTACTGACAATAGGCTGTCGTGTCGAGGTGTACAACTGTCCATAAAACCTCTCAAGCTCTCTCAGAATCTCCGACTTTGCCGAAATGATACTGCCATCCTCGATCTTCAGCTTTGTCATTTGGCTTTTCCCAATAGACGAATTCTTCGCGAACACTTTCGAGCCCTGGTTCCGCTCAATTGCCTCCCTAATACATCTTGTATTGTAGGAGCGCAGATCGTGTCGCACCGATTTCGAGATTCGTCTATTAAGTTGACCATATTCCGACATATCAGCTGAAGATTGCAGTCTCATCTCGGTCCGGTCTTTCATTAGTTTAATGGTTTCGTCTGAGAGCTTCTGGGGTCTTTTTCGGGGTGGGGTCTTAAAGAACTTGGACCCCACTGCTTGGACAGTTTCCACCAGCCCATTGTTTAGTTCGTCCACAGTTCCGCTTTCGGCTAGGCCCTGGAAGCGATTATGCAGTTCAAGTTGGAAGTCATTTGGGTTTTGGATTTGGGCATGACCAGGACGGAGCGTGGACTTCACCAGACGTGACCTCTCTAGCTTAATGTTGATATTCAATGTGCCTCTGACAATACGGTGATCGCTACCGGTTTTCACCTTGCTGATCACAGAGACATCATTGAATATTCGCTTCTTGGTCGTCATGATGAAGTCGATCTCATTTTTGGTCGAACCATCGGGGCTCATCCACGTCCACTTCCTGGATGGTCGCTTTTGAAAGAAGGAGTTCATCAAATAGAGTTCCTCCTTCTCCATAAAGTCGACCAGCCGTTGGCCTCTCGGATTCCGCCGTCCATACCCATATGACCCCACTCTTAACTCATCGACATTCCGTGTGCCCACCTTTGCGTTAAAGTCACCCATAACAACGGTGAAGTATGCTTCGGAGGTATGTATGGCCTCGGATATCTCCTCATACAACGCCTCTACTTCATCATCAGGGTATGTCGAGGTCGGCGCATATACCTGTATGACCTTCAGCGAATAACGATCGGTTATTCTGAGTATAAGGTATGCTACCCTGCTCGACACACTATCGACTTTGATCACGTTGTTGATGAGTGACCTGCGGACGAGAAAACCTACACCACCCTGGGACTTTCTTTCTCCTTCCCGGAAGAAGAGCATGTTCCCGGAATCCAGAACTATCGTATCCTGTCCCTCTCGTCGGATTTCAGATAGTCCTATGATGTCCCATCGTATTTTGCTCAATTCTTCCTCCAGCTCGACAATCTTCTCGTCGGTCCGCAGTGTGCGAACATTGTGCGTTACCAGGGCCAAATTATGTTGGGGGTGGTAGCGGGGCAACTGCCGGTGATTCTTAGCACCCCTTGCTCCACCGTTACCTGGCCCGCTACCTTGGCCAGGGATAGAGGAGCTGCCGGGGACTAGGGGCCGTGATATTACTTTGTCTGACATGGGGGGGGGGGGGGGGGGTTGCCATAATCCCCACGCTTGGCAGGCGGCTTGGTGTAGCCAGTTGCACCCATATAAACAAAACGTCAGTCATTCGAAATCAGTTAGCAACTTTACTGTGATGCGGACAAAGAACTTTGAGGCCTAACCCAAAAAGGTAAGGTCCAAGTTCTTTGGATGCGGAGTTCGATGCGTTGACATAAATAAGAATGTTAAGAATGTTCAATCAAGGTTCTGTCATAATGCCTGATGACAGATTTTCCTCCTCATTTCCGTTCTATTTACTTCTCTTTTCTGTGTACTTACCTATACTTGCCTACTCGCTTTCAGTTAGGTACGAAAGAGTTCACATCTGCAAATAATTTCAAGTTATTCTTTGACGTTCAATCGAAAGCTACTCGATGACCTTGGTCCTTTTGCTGGAAGGCCAAGGATAATGCAAGGATGCCCAGAAGTTACTTCATTTATTAAGTAAGTAAGTAGGTAGGTAGTGAAGTATAGTCAATCCAGAGTAATTTAGCACAAGAAAACAGCGGAAAATTCAAAATACTTTAGATAACAACAATTATTATTAATGAAGTCAAGTACGAACGAAGTCAAGTACGTAAGTCGATGGGCAGGCCACATCGCTCGAAGAACCGATAACCGATGGGGAAGAAAGGTTCTTGAGTGGAGACCACGAACCGGAAGACGCAGCGTAGGTAGGCCTCCCACTAGATGGACCGACGACATTGTGAGAGTCGCGGGCATCCAGTGGAAGCAAAAGGCAGGCTGTCGTTCAGTGTGGAGGTTAAAGGGGGAGGCCTATGTTCAGCAGTGAACGTCTTCTGGCTGATGATGATGATGAATGTAGTCAAGAAAAGAGGGGACCCTGTGTGGGCGTTTTAGTCAGGGGGGGTACCTATAGGGTAGGAATCCCAAAGTGGAATTCCCAGGGTCGGACAGAGCAGGGCAGGGCAGAGCGGGGAGGGATTCCCAAAGTGGTTGATATTGACCCCAAGGGGTCTTGTGCAACCCGTCGCACTAATGTCGTCGGTCCATCTATATAGTGGGAGGCCTACCTACGCTGCGTTTTCCGGTTCGTAGTCTCCACTCAAGAACCTTTCTTCCCCTTCGGTTACCGGTACATCGAGCTATGTGGCCTGCCCATTGCCACTTCAACCACAGAAGACATAATAGCCCACTTCAACTTGTAAATTTTAACAGCTATGTCGGTGACTCTGGTTCTTTGGCGAATATCCACTTTCCGGATTCTATCGCTCAAAGAAACTCCGAGCATAGCTCTCTCCATTGCCCGCTGTGTGGCTCTGAGTTTTTCCAAAATTTAATATGAAAAAATAATATATTTGGAAATTAATATGTCATCACTGGCAACACACACTGGTCAAAGACCGTCTTGAGGCACTGTGGTATCTTGGACGAGAAGATGTCACGTAATTTCTCGAACGCTGCCCATCCGAGTTGGATTCTTTGGGCGACCTCTTTGTCTAAGTTGGACTTACACTTACCTAACTGAACAATCGGTCCAACATAGCTGTACCTAATGGTCAACAACTTCTATAGTACCTATCGTGTGCGATTCAAACTATCTTTCTTGCCTCACACCTGCGAAATGTGGAATGAGCTACCTTCCGCGGTGTTTACGAGAAGCTACAACATGAGGTTCTTCAAAAGGCGAGTTAATAGAGTCCTTAAGGGTCGGCAACGTATTTGTGATGCCTCTGGTGTTACAAGTATCCATAGGCAACTGTTACTGCTTACCAACAGGCGACCCGTCTGCTTGTTTGCCATCTATGGCATAAAAAAAACGTTCCCAATTACTACCGGCACGGGGCCGTAGATAAGGTAGGTCATCATCATCATCATCATCATCAGCCAGAAGACGTCCACTGCTGAACATAGGCCTCCCCCTTTAACCTCCACACTGAACGACAGCCTGCCTTTTGCATCCACTGGATGCCCGCGACTCTCACAATGTCGTCGGTCCATCTAGTAGGAGGCCTCCCTACGCTGCGTCTTCCGGTTCGTGTTTCGATAAGGTAGGTACTCATTCTTAATTAGGTCAGTAAAAAAAGATAATACATTTCCTTTAGCTATTCTTCTAAATTTGTTTCAAGTTACCAATGTCAGATTCAGTCGTTTCGAAACATTAGATCGTTTTTATACAGCCGGAGTATATTTTTCGCGTTTCAATCAGCGACCTGTCTGACCCTCGTTGTGTCAAAACAAAATGTCTTTTTTTTCAGTGTGTTGTGCGGGCTCCGGGCTTCGCCTGTGTGCCCTCAGGTTTTTACTTCAAGTACAAATTAAAATGCTACGGGGAGTATTCTGGAACCTGGTGATATTTTTGGAGACGTCTTTGGGGCGGCTCCTTGGTACCTAAGTAAGATGGAAGAGACTGGCTGGCTGGACGAATGACTGACTTTCGATACCCATTTTTGATATTTGGCCTCCTGCTCCGGCATGTGGTACTTTTTGAGGTATTGATTTCTGATTCTTCCTTGACCCTATTGGGCTTCACGTGATTACTGGATGACCCGAATTTCATTCAAATATAAATAGCAAATGGACAACAACCCTTTTATATCACGGTCGAGATTATCTTGTCTCTCGCATAAAAGTGACAGTGTCCGAGATGATGGCGTCGATTCTGGCGTACCACTCACTAAACTAAACCAATCTGACAGGATTAAAATTATCTGCCTCTCTTTTCATCTTAATATGAAAGAGAAGGATAGCATAATTTTAGATAGTTGATTGAATCAGGCGTTACTTTGCGGAAGTCCATTTTTAATTTGTATATGTCGAATTTGTTTATGTTTTTTTTGTTGTTGTTTATGTTGAATTTCTGGTGGTGGTGATTTGTGGTTGTAGAAGCGGAATTACACCAGAAATTGTATATCGACATATACAAAATAATTTTAGAGCTGTCAAATTTATTTAATCTTTCAGAGCGCCTGGTTAATGCGACGCGTGACCAAAATGCTGGCGTGTTTCTGGCTCAACGCATAAGCATTGCCATTCAACATGGTAATGCCGCCAGCATGCTGGGTACGCTGCCAACTGGTAGTGGGCTTGAGCATTTGGATTGTCTTTAGACCTTCAACGGTCTATGGGCAGTCTAACTGTATTTGTAGTTTTAGTTTTAGCTTGTATTTTGTTTAGTTAATAAAGGCGCTTGCCCAGGAAAAAAAAAGTCAAATTTAGTTAAGTTTAGTTTAGAGAACACCAGAATCGATGCCAATCTCGACCGTGCCAGAATAGGGCCCCATTCAGAGAGACAGAATTTTCTACGAAAGAGGGAAGTCTTCCGTAGAATTTCCCATATTTAAAAGTAATGGTGATTGTTTGTTTCAGCATTTTACCCACAACTTGAACGGAAGATAGACACTTCTTACAGATGGCAGTAGCATAGCAGGTCCCTTTTTGTAAGTATTGTTATTTGAAAAACGACATATTTTATAATAAAAAGCCCCTATCAGAGGGTTCTTGAGTGGAGACCACGAACCGGAAGACGCAGCGTAGGTATATAGGCCTCCCAATAGATGGACCGACGACATGGTGAGAGTCACGGGCATCCAGTGGATGCAGATGGCAGGCTGTCGTTCAGTATGGAGGTTAAAGTGGGAGGCCTATGTTCAGCAGTGGACGTCGTCTGGCTGATGATAATGATCAGAGGGTAGTAGGTACTATGCAGGCGCAGGAAGAAATTTAATATCGAACATCAGTTTGTTATTAAATTCAGGATGTTCAATTTTTTTTACTATTCTGTCAAAAATATCGAGCACCACAAAATAACGAGTACAACTAGAATACCGGCACCCGTGTAACTTACACCCTTCGTAATGAACGGCGCATTTTTTTCGATTTTCGTTAAAACAAAGGGCATATTTCGGCAGACAGGTGGGGGCTCCACCGAGCTGCATTTACAGATGTGGAGTACGAACGAGCAGATATACAAATAATACAGTGAGTATTATTATTTTCTTCTCACTCAGTGGAGTGCATCAGCAGTGCAGCACAGTGGCCTCTCTTTTTTTTAAATTTTCATGACAGTCGATTCAATGTCCTTTAGTCGTAATATTAAACATGTTTACATGGTATTAAAAGCGTCAAACATGTCATAGTCACAGTCAGAGTCAAGCAAAGTAAGTCACAGTCAAGTCAAACTCATGCTCCTGTAAAATGGTGGAGATTTACAAGAGGCTCCTATGGAGTTTTGGAAACAACACGAAATGACATGTTTCACCTCGTTATATGACTTACCCACACTCGAGCACGTTTACGAGCACTTAAATAATAATTCACCATTTACTACACATTAACACTCGAAAATACACAAGTTTAGGAAAATAATCCAACGAGCCGACATGTTTGTTTCCACGTTGGCGCCAAAACTCCAGGCCTCCCTCTTAGAGAAGGGTGTTTCCATAATCCTCACGCTTGGCAGGCAGCTTGGGGATGGCTCTAAATTCACCGTGTGCTAATAGGACGCTGCTGCCCATCCTCCGGTGGTTCTTGTCGCAGTTTTAGGATATACCCGGGTTATTTTTCTCAAAGTACATAGTAAGTAATGTGTATTAAATATGTATGTCCATGTTATATATAATTTAATCCATTTACAATATATGTCTATGTTATATATATATATAGTCATAAGTCATAATCAGCCTTTTAACAGTCCACTGCTGGACTTTTAGCCTACCCCGAGAGGGTGATTATATAATAATATCATTTTATGGGTATATATATAGGTATATATATATAATATCATTTAATTCATTAATAATGTGTCGAAGTATTCGTTTGAATTTGAAACTAATTTGACTGCCTCGGTGGTTCAGTTGGTGTAAACTCTGCGCTTGGGGGCGTGGGTTCAATTCCCACCTAGGACAAACATTCATGTGATGAACATTAGTGTTTTATTTAAGTAGGTATGTATGAATAAATATATATTTTTAAATATCTGGGACATTTTTGCACACACGGTCATCTGACCCCAAACTAAGCAAAGCTTGTAATATGGCTGCCAGAAACTGATATACGTACATATATATTTTTAAATACATACTTAAATAGATATTAACACCCAGACATAGAACAAACACAAATGTTCATCACACAAATGTTTGTCCTAGATGGGAATCGAACCCACGCCCACCGGGTGAGCCACCGGGGCAGTCAAATTAGGGATATATGTATGTAATATGTATATCAGTCTCTGGCAGCCATATTGTACAAGCTTTGCTCAGTATGAGCTCAAATGATCGTGTGTGCATAAAAATTCCCGAATATTTATTTATTATTTATGTACCCATATTATGATTGACAAGTCATAGCATGTACCGCATAAGTGTTTATAATGTTTATGTGTGTGTTCAATGTTAATAATTTATCCTATTTTATTTATATAATTTCTTTTTAATGAAAGAAGCTTGTTTTTTTTTTTTTCAAATACCTAATCCTCCCGTGATTCTTTCCCGGGAGCCCCGTACCTCAGTCTCGTAATTCATCTTATCGTGTCCAATCAAATTAAGAATGCCAATAACGGGCCTGACCTAAAAACGACACGTCACAAAATTAACCTTTATCGATACATCGACGAATAAACAATCGATATAATTATCTAACATCCCTCGTAGCCTCTAAGAGGAGAATGCTTACAGAGATACAGCTACAATAAGGTGTCGCGCGACGTGGTCGGTCAAGCAGCTTGAAGGAAGCACGTAGATTTTGATTTGAGTCAAGCCTCGATGATCAATTTATTTGTTTGAAAAAATTAAGTTTTCTTTTTTGCTTGACACAAATTTGGCGGTTTTAAACACATACCTACTCGATCAGATTCTGGAAAGGTTCTTGAATGGAGACCCCGGACCGGTAAGCACAGCGTAGGACGTCCACCCACAAGATGGACGACGACCTAAATAAGGCCACATTGAAACACTGGATGCAAGCCGTATCGATGGGGGAGGCCTATGTCCAGCAGTGGACGTCCTATTGCTGAAATGATGATGATGAATGACACTTGATCAAGCGCAGTCATTATTTATCTTTATTCACAACACAATATCAGGCACCGAACTTGTTTTTATTACCTTTATGGAGAGTGATATCTTTCGGGTGTATCTTTGTCTGTTTCTATGTGATCCCTAAACCCTAACCCCCTTATTAATAAACGTGGAGTAGTCTTAGAATACTTACGCCGTGTTTTGTCTTTTTAAAATTTTGAACTTGATCGAAAAAGACAAAAGGCGGTGTAACTATTCCGAGGCTACTCTACGTTTATTAATAACTAGCGGTCCGCCCCAACTTCGCACGGATATAGATTATATATGTCACCCGGGGATAGTGTAGCTTGTCATCGTCAGTGAAAGAATTTTTCAAATCGGTTCAGTAGTTTCGGAGTCTATTCAATGCAAACAAACAATCAAATCTTTCCTCTTTATAATATTAGTATAGATAGGGGGGTTAAAGACTAGACAGATTTACGTTGTTTAAGTCCGGAGTGCATGTAACCTGCTCAACTTAGAACAAGAGCGAGCATGTGAAATCGGGAATCGGTATACTTACCACGTATATACGTACATCAAACTTAGATGCGCCGTGCAAGAAAGACTACATTTGGTAGTCATGTTTTTTTACCGACATAAAAAGGAGAAAGTTCTCAATTCGGTTGTATTTTTTTATACTTGTTACCTTAGAACTTCAGACCTCTGTCAGTAATAAACTGATATAGAAAAGTATTTTTATTACAAAGGATTAACTTTCATATTGGTCCCATAAACATTAGCGGTTCAGTAGTTTGGTTTTTAAATTAAAATAACTGCAATACAATATGTCATCCAAGTAAACCAGCCACCTGAGTCGCACCGTCCGCTCACGTCAGCAGCGGCGGAATATGCCGCTGATAAAAAGAGGGAAAAGTACGCAGCGTTGGAGCCGCTTTACAATTTTGTGCCCGTTGCCGTGGAGACCATGGGTTGTTGGGGGACTGAGGCCAAGAAGCTCATTTCGGAGATAGGGCACAGGCTCAAGGAAAAGTGTGGGGAACCCGCTCCGGCTCGTTCCTGGTGTAAAGGTTGGCCATTGCCATCCAACGCGGTAACGCAGCGAGTGTTTTGTTTGGGTACCTTTGCACCGGGAACGGTCAGGGGTGGGTTATTTGAATAGTTATTAGTTTAGTTGTAATTTGACTGAGATTTTGAATTAAAGTGTTAATTAATAAAAAATATTCCTTAGAATAAAAATATTCTTAGTAAACCAAATTGCGTATTTACTCATATTGAAATCGGTTTTAAATTGATAATTAGAGTTTAACAATAATTAGGTACTAATCTTCTTTATACTAATTATATATTTCATTAAGCATTAATTTACTAATTTTGAGGTTTGTTTTTTAAATTGATAATTATCGTATTACATAAATACTAATCTTCTTTATACTAATTAAATATTTCAAAAAGCATGTTCTTAAAAAAAGGGGTTGTTTGTAGTCTGTTTACGGACGATAATTTTACATGATAACGCTTAGGCCGATCGTGCCTCTCTATCGCTTGTTCCGCGCTCTCGCTTGCACGCGCGGCTCAGGCGGAACGTGACAATTTTTCGTGCGTGCAGCCGACGGACATCAATTTATAAGACGTTATCACGTCAAAAAAACTATACACCTGTCCGGCCTATTTAATGCCCCTCTTCGTATCTCTGCTATGAATTTACTCCTCTGCACCGTAACCGCACTATGGCATGTCAAACCTCTATACTGACAGCTTAAATTGTAAACTGTTATATTTTACGAGCGAATAGAATATAACGGTCGCATTAGATACCGCGATAACTCGAATAAAGATCGAAAAAAATGTGAAATCGATATAATGGAATGGTCCTAATGCTTTCACGACACTATCCGGTATTTCTATGCCATTTCCTTTTGCGGTTCCCTTTTTGGTGTGAGTAACTTTTCCATTTTTATAAGGTAAGAGAATGGCGTGATAGTTTCAGTGAAATTGCAATCCAGTTTCGCAACAGTGACTTTGTCTCTAATAGGACAGCTGTTTGATTTATAAAAAAAAAAGTTTCCTAACCTAACCTAACCTAACCTAACTACCTCTATAAAAAATCGTTAATCCGTTGCTACGAGAAAGAGAAAAACAAACAAACACACACAATTTCGCAATTATAATTTTAAATTAATATTCATTAGTTAAATTTTGGGATGAAAGGGGGCAACCTACAATTAAATGCTCCAAGCCAACCTCACCTGCACGTGGTCATCCTGCTAGATAACGAACGAGGCTCTGGCAAACCGACAGATGGCGGTATATCCATCCCAACACACGTAGCCAAAATGACACAGGCCGATGTCGGGCAGCAGTGACACCGGTGCAAAGAGCTACGTTCTGCGATTGCCAACACGCCTGCCCAGCGTGGCAATTGCGGGCAACTCCTCCTAATATGAACAGTACAACCAAAAAAGGGCCCCTAGTTCCCGGCCGCCCGGCTATTCCTGTCCAAGGTGGCGGTCATGGCAACGGCCGGGCAGGGGGTGCTAGTGACGACCTGCGAAAGGCGGCTGGTGGCAAGTGGATGCGAAAAGCAGAAGATCGTGCCTTATGGCGTTCTTTAGGAGAGGCCTACGTCCAGCAGTGGACGAACATCAAATAGGCTGATGATGATGAGTTAAATTTTATTATTAATTCTTGAATCAGCAGTTGCTATTATTCAATCTTATGTAATTGATGAGATTGGGAGTCGCTGACATCCAGTGGATGCAAAAGGCAGTCTGTCGTTCAGTGTGGAGGTCTTTAAGCTCCACACTGAACGACAGACTGCCCATGTTCAGCAGTGGACGTCTTCTGGCTGCTGATGATAATGTAATTGATATTTTAAGAACATTATACTCTAGAGTCTAGATAAATGGCAACACCCCTCTAACAGGGAGGCCTTTGTCCAACAGTGGACGTTTAATGGCTGCCGATGATGATGATGATTACCCTTCAGGTTTTAAAAATGGTATATTTTGAAAATGGAATTTTCACACGGAAACGTTTATTTCGGTACATTTTTATAGCCCCATGTTAGACGCTTCCTTTTGGAGCTAACTGCTCTGCGGTGACCGAAACCAACTATCGGTATTAATATTAAACTACCCTCATAAACCGTTAATCGTAAATGTACCGTTAGCCATTAGTATGCGCTACCTCACCTCTATTTCAGTCGGAATCGAATGAAAACTATTACTTTTAGCGTTAAGACCCACACGGGTGATATACCTAACTAGTGGAGGTGAAATAGGGATGGGAAAGGATAATCGAATTGTGTTACTTGTTTATTTTTATAATCACGCTTAGACATTTATTTATTAGAGTCTGGCTAATGAAAGAAGAGGCTGAAAAAGCGCGGCAAATTTAAAAATATCAGCATTGAAACCTCAAAAATCAGTATGAAATGCCTGGAATAATCTCACTTGATCATCATCATCATCATCATCATCATCAGCCAGAAGACGTCCACTGCTGAACATAGGCCTCGTCCTTTAACCTCCACACTGAACGACAGCCTGCCTTTTGCCTCTCACTTGATACTTGTAAGTTATTAATTTTTATTGTAACACAGTCAGAACACAGTAATGTTTGCATTTCATATTAATTTTGGGGTTGCAATGCGGTTTTTTTTTAATTTGGCGCGCGTTTTCAGTCTACTTTCATTAGCCAGACTCTACAATACAAATACGAGAAAGTAAGTGTGTTGCAGACGCTCAATCGGTACTATTTCCTGACTAAACAGAAGAAGAAAATATTTGGCAAGAAAATTGTGTCCTGTATACATCACGAAGATGGACTTGGGATACTTTCTTGTACAGGAAATATAAAGAAAACAGCATGCCTAGCACGGGCCGTGGACAAATAGTCTTTCCACCGTTTTTATCCCGCGAGAAAAAGACAAACGTATCCATATTCTAGCTTTGTCGCGTCTAGGCGTGGATAAAAACGGTGGAAAGACTATTTATCCACAGCCCATGCTAGGCCTGCTGCAGGCCTAACACGGGCCGTGGACTAATTGTCTTTCCACCGTTTTTATCCCGCGAGAAAAAGACAAACGTATCCATATTCTAACTTTGTCGCGTCTAGGCGTGGATAAAAACGGTGGAAAGATTATTTATCCACAGCCCATGCTAGGCCTGCTGCAGGCCTAGCACGGGCCGTGGACTAATTGTCTTTCCACCGTTTTTATCCCGCGAGAAAAAGACAAACGTATCCATATTCTAGCTTTGTCGCGTCTAGGCGTGGGTAAAAACGGTGGAAAGACAATTTATCCACAGCCCATGCTAGGCCTGCTGGAGAGACTGAAAACAACAAGGCGTTTGTGCCTATTTTAATTTCAATGGATGTACTAACTTCTTCCTATGGTTATTTATTTTTCCCGACCGAATTTTCCGGCAAGTGTTTAATGTTCTTAATCGTAATGGCAAATCCATTGAGATCGACATAGCCATGAATCGCTAACGAACTGAGGGATAGAATGATAGAGAATATTATCTGCATATCGATTCCAAAATTGATTCTAGACATAGACATAGACATAGACATATCTTTATTAATAATTATAGGAATTACAAGTCAGGCAGTATACAAAATAATATTATGATAAATAAAAATTTGCTATACAATAGTATTATGCGCTATCTTAATATCGAAAAAGTCACTATATTCATAAAACGCTTGCGTAATAAGCCACTTATTTAATTTATTTTTGAAAGATGCAAAGCTCGGAGCGTCAATGACCGTCTGTGGAAGTCTGTTGTAAATATCAGGTCCCATTACGTGGAGCATTTTAGAGGATTTCACCAACGACCGTTTTACGGTAACTAACTTTGTTTCGTATCTGCTACGACGTGGTAGCCCTTCTCCTCGTTTAGGGTACAAGTGCAGATTGTCCCGTGTGTATGTAGCTGCTAGCATGATAAGAAGACTGGGCAATGTCAATATCTTCAGCTCAATAAAGAACGGCCTTGCGGACTCATCCTGCTTGATATGTGCCATCGCTCTCACGGCTCTTTTTTGCAATCTAAATACCCGCTTCCATTCGGCAGCACGTCCCCAAAACTCAAGCCCGTACTGAAGCAAAGACTGTACGCTAGCAAAGTAGCAAGACCGCACAGCTTCTTTTGGCAAGGTCGACGCGACCCTACTGAGGGCGAAACAAGCTGCTCCTAGTTTTCCACAGAGTTTGTCTATATGGGATTCCCATGATAGAACAGGATCCATGTGAAAACCTAGAAAAGGGACAGATTGAACTTGTTCTACGGGTTCTTCTTCAAGGTCAATCACTAAACGACGCCGTTTGCGACCTGAGAGATCGAAGACCATGAACTGTGTCTTTGTTAGGTTTAGCTTCAGGCCGTTGTACTTGAACCACAACAGGAGATCGGAGGCTACTGTGTTCAAACGTCGTTCGAGATGGTCCAGAGATGAAGCTGTTACAACAGCTGCGACGTCATCTGCATACATGAACACTTCTCCCTCTGTTGTGGCTTCTGGCAAATCGTTCAGTAGAAGTGAGAAAGCCAAGTTAGATAATGAGGATCCTTGGGGTACCCCAATTTCTGATGTCATTCCTTCTGACTTAGCATTTCCGTTATCTCCGATGACATATTGAGTCCTGTCCCTCATGAAACTTATGACTGTTTGGAGAGCCGGACCAGATAGACCATAATAACTGAGTTTCTTTGATAATGTCCTGTGATCCGCGACGTCAAAAGCTTTCGACAAATCACAGAAGAGCACAGCAACTTCAGTCCTGCGCTCTCGAGCTTCTAAAATACGGCGCACTACTTCTCGCGCTAACAGTGTAGTGGATCGTCCTTCGCGATATGCAAATTGACGATCTGATAGCGTGTTTGTGGACTTCAGAAACTCAGAGATACGCTTCGATAGACCACACTCAAATATTTTTGCCACTGCAGGAATTATAGCTATCGGTCTGTAAGAGTTCGGATCGTCTTTCTTTCCTTTGCCCTTGTAAAGAGGACATATTCGCACTTCTTTTAATGTTTTTGGATAAGTGCCTTCTCGTAAACATTGATTAAATAGGGCTGCAAGAGGATCCGCTATAGAAACAGCTATAATACGTATTAATTCAATTGAGATGTCATACATGTCCTTTGTAGGCTTATTTGCCACGCGACTAGTTATAATTTTATGTATTTCACTTGGAGTGAAACGAGTCATTCTAAGCGAACGATCACACTGTTCATACGCTCTGTGCAGGAAAGCGCAGACCATGTCGGCATTTGCCGTTGGCGCACCGCACTGCTGCGCTGCAGAAATAAATTGTTTATTAAGTAGATCTACTATACTCTGTTTAGACTGCGGCCCATTACAGATCTTAATTATATCCGTGTAGTCTACTCTAGAAGTTTTTGATTTACCGGTTTCGGTATTTACAATACGCCACATAGTTTTAATTGTAGAACTACTTCCCTGAATCATTTTTGCATAATAATTTGTTCTTGTACATTTTAATTGTTTGTCATATAATATATTAAATTCGTCAATTTTATTTTGGAGTCTAATGTCATCAGGAAATTTAATTTTTAGATTATTTAACTCAAATATCATACATTTCAAATTATGAATGTCATTCGTTACCCAGGTGTTTTGCCTGAAATTGTCGCTACATTTTTTAAGAGGAAAACAAATATCTATTTTAGCCCTGATAATGTTTATGAGAGATTCTGCCAGTCGTTCAGCAGTAGCGTTCCGGATGTATGTATGCGGCCAGTCGACGCTATCAATTGCAATAACAAAGGATGCACGAGCAGCTGCAGTGAGCCTCCGAGTGAGTCGAGCAGTCGCGCGAGGGGCACCAGGCGCGTCACACGTCAGCTCGCTACGCACCCCGTAATGGTCCGAGATGCACGTGCGTACAACAGACGTCGAAATTCTCTGACTATGTACATTTGAATAAATGTGATCGAGGGCTGTAGAAGATGCGCCTTGCTCACGTGTAGGAAAGTCTACTTCTATCCTAAAGCCATGCGTAGAAAGAAGATCAATGAGGTCTTTATGCTCCGAACTTTTTGTCAAAACATTTATATTTATATCACCTGCGATAATGCAGTCCATATTCAAGTCATAAATCTTATCAAGCACTTTGATAAATATCGATAAAAATTCTTTAACTTTAGTAAGGTTACTTCTGTAAATACAAATAATCAATAATTCAATGTCAATAAGCTTTATAGCTGATATCTCACAGATTTGTCTAATACTTAACTTACATATATCGTCAATTTGCAAAACTTTTAGACCAGATTTGGCGTAAATACACGATCCACCATGACCCATGTCAGTGCGACAATAACTCGACACTAAACTAAAGTTATTAATGTGTATGCGATCTAATTCACTAGGAGACGCCCAGTGCTCTGTCAAACATAAAAGGTTACAATTAAATTCTCTTTGCAATAATACCTCTAGTTTCTTTGTTTTTTTAGCAGTCAGTGACTGCACGTTCTGCAAACATATAGCTAAATTGAAATAGTTATAGTTACTATGAGTAGCATTTGTATTATGGATCCTGCTAGTGATCGGCGCTGGTGGGGGCGCTGCAGCGGGGGGAAGCGGCGCGGGGGCTCGACTGGCGGCGCCCGCGTCCCTGCTTCTGCGGAGTTCCGGCAGTCGCGTCCGGACTGGCCTGGGTGGACGAGCGCCTCGCTTGTCCGACGTTCCTTCGAAACCACGGACTAACTTCTACTTGTTTAGGCCAATTGTCCGCGCACATAAAAAAGTCATATTTACTATCAGGAACTGTTAGAATGAATGATGCGTAGTATTGGTGCTTTAATACAAGCTTCTCGACGTGGTACTTTGTGGATGGATTTATCTTCGTCATGTAGGTTTTTAGTGCATCCGCAGTGGTTTCGGGCTTCAAAAAACATACATGTAGGCGTTTAATTCGCTCGACTGCCTCCAATTCCCCGTCGGAGGTGCCATTACCGCATACTACCTGCCTGGTATAAAGACGTCGACGCTTTTGAACGGTGTGCCAGGGTCCTTCGCTCGGCTGATTCTGCTTGACTGTAGTCGCCTCAATATCGTCATGTGCGATTGGTGTCAGTGACGGTGCGACGTTTATTGTATCATGGATTTCGGAGAAGGATGCGGTTTTTCGTTTATTACGTGACATGGAAAGCACTAGTGCAGCTGATTTAGATGGAGATGTGGAAGCGTCGCTGTGACTGCTTTTTTGGTTTCGTGCATTAGCGCGCTGCGCACGCGCTGAAACAGCTGTTTGAGCGGTAGGTGCCGTAGGTATGGAATTCAACGTACCTTTCATAGTCATATGTTGTAATCCATTGACCTTCGAGAAACCTTTTTGCTGCATTAGTTGTTGCTCCGTAGCTGTTTTTATATCTTGATGGCTTTCACGATCTTTGGCACTATCAATTTTTTGCTCCAACCTTTGAATCACTTCAGCCATTGCCGTTATTTTCATCTGCATTGGTGTGAATCGATGTGGTCTAGAATCGATATTTCCTGCTGGTCCATCACTAGCGACTTATCGTCGGCAACAGATAGCAATTAAGCAGATTGCATTTATATGGGTACCACATAAATCAGGGATCCGCTGTGGCTCGCGAGACGGCGGGATTCCCTTCTCACGAGGCCAGGAGAAACGCGGGTACAACGAGCCGACGCAATTAACCGCGTGTTTGATAACCCCAAAAGCAGGACAGTGTTGCGGACTCACATACGCAAGTTTTGGCATTGCAACTTCTACAGGTCTATGTGGAAAAGGTATTAAGCCGAAATGTTTTCTTAATACCCATCAATATGAACAACTTATACTATGGGACCCACCCCAAAAAAAGTGAAAAAATATCAGCTGCAGTTTGGATAAAATGTATATGGAGCAAGCATAGCAAGTGATATTTTTAGGGTTCCGTACCCAAAGGGTAAAAACGTGACCCTATTACTATAAGCCTACGATGTCTGTCTGTCTGACTGTCCTACCTATTAACGGCTGTACCTATCTTTCGAACCGTAATAGATAGCCAGTTGAAATTTTCACAAAATATGTAATGTCACAGCGGATTAACTAAGAAATAATAAAACAATCAAAAAGTTTAAACAAAACACAACAAACGTTTACAACAACCCAATACAACAAACGTATTTTTTTACGTATTTTTGTATTAGCTCTAATTTAAAAACGGTAATACGTACAAGCGTCAAACTTGGTATGATTCTAGTAGGCACTTTAAAGTATTAAAAAAATTGCCAAGTGCGAATTGGTGACAAATTATGTTCATTACCAAGTTATAACTGGTAATTGGATTATTTGGATGACCTCATTTTCATTCACCGAATCGTTAATACCATATTTTAATAATTTTGAAGTCGGTTATTTAAATTGATACCTAATTATTGTATTATGTGGTGGTACGGAACCGTCAGTGCGTGAGCCCGACTCGCTCTTGGACAAGTCATAGTCACAGTCAGAATCAAGAAGTCACGGTCAAGTCCAAATCATGCCCTAATAAAGGTAGACGTTATTGCAGGCTTCTGTGGAGTTTTAGAATACATCACTAAAATACTTGTTTTACCTCATTACGTATAACATTTGCCTACACTCGAGCATGTTCACTAATACTTAATAAACAATAATCCACCATTATTACATATTAACACACGAAATAACACATGTTTACAAAAATAATACAAAAAACATGTCGCCTAGCTACATAACGTTTTTTCACGTTGGCGCCAAAACACCTCTAAATATTTTATAATTCGCTGGCTAAATGCACAAAACGTACGGTGCCAAAAAAAACTTCTTGACTATTATTTTTGCTTTTTTCCGCTTTTCTAAAGGCTCAACACCCGCACTTAGCAATATGTCTTCGCGTGATTTACTTTAACGTAATCAACGCGTTTCCTTGCTGACGTTTTGGGGTTTCCCGGGACGCGTCACTATATCCCGGGGACGGATACCGAGGACGGGAAATTCTAGTATTTGTCAGGCGAGTTTTCCCGGTGGCAATCGATGGTGGTGTCGTTTTTAGTCAGTCAGAGGCTACCGAAATTTAGGTGCTAAGAGAAAACTTTTAGAAGGAAAGTTACAGGAGCTATTTTCTATCACACGTAAACAAACATGGCAGTCTTCGTGTTCATTTTCACGGTAACTTCACTGGGCATAAAAATATTAACAAAATGTTTCTTATTATCATCCTAAATAGTACCTAATTCTAAGCTAATAGACCCAGAAAGCAGAATATCGTGCCTTGTGACGTTCTTAGAGGCGTACATTCGATTCGAAGCGATTCAGCAATGGACAAACATCAATTTTATTGTGCTGATGATGATGAATAGACCTAAACCAAATAAAAAACCTCAAATATATTTTTTTTTAAATGGCGGGAAAATCTAACAACTGGCTGGTGACACTTCAAATGTGTTTATTATTGGTTAACAGGCGGTATGGCCTTAAAGGCATTATCCTGCCTGAATAAGAATAATAATAAAAAAAAATTGGTTAAGGAGTTTGGTATTGGGTGGGTATTGGTTTGTTTTGGTGAAAACGAAAAAAAATCGCCTGATTGTAATATTATCAAAGAAAAGAAAAAAATATCGTCTAGAAATAGGTCCTAAACTTGTGAACGAGGCAGAGTGATAAGTCTAGAAAAATTTAACAAAGAATGCCCATACGTTTCGTAAAAGTTTTAATTTATTTTTCTTTATAGTCTTTCCCTAGCTCAATAGATATACTTCATACAACGTTTGTGCAGTTTACCGATCCCTTCACTAAGTCTCTTTGCACTAAGTGAGATATTGTGACAACCCTTCAAAGTAGGCATTGGTTTCGTACATTATCTCTTCGTTGGAGCTTTATCTTTTTCCATCCAGCCACTTTTTTAAATTCAGGAACAGGAAATAGTCGCAGAGGGCTAGGTTTGGAGAATATGGTGGGTGATTTGGTTTCGACAAGTTTGTGACTGATTGGATTTGCGTTAAAAGTTGTCATCAGTCAGAAGACGTCCACTACTGAACGACAGCCTGCCATCTGCATCCACTGGATGCAAACGACTCTCACGATATCGTCGGTCCGTCTCGTAGGTAGGCCTACGTACGCTGCGTCTTCCGGTTCGTGGTCTACACTCACGATCCTTTCTTCCCCATCGGTTATCGGTTCTTCAAGCGATGTGGCCTGCCCATTGCAACTTCAACTTGCAAATTTTAACAGCTATGTCGGTGACTCGGTTCTTTGGTGAATATCCACGTTTCGGATTCTATCGCGCAAAGAAACTCCGAGCATAGCTCTCTCCATTGCCCGCTGTGTGACACTATTTTTTTCCAAAAGGGAAGGCGATAAAATTATAAACCCATATAATTAATTGAATTCAGCTCACCTTGAAGCTATACATCAAACGTTAAATTGCCAAATCTTTATTGCTCCAATTCTCGCAAATAAATCATTTTTAACGAACCAAAAATATAATTTATCGGTCACTAATTGCAAAATATTTTCACGTGAAAACGTTTTTAAGAGAAGTAAGTATGAAAAATATAACAAAGTACCTACTCCTTTACATAGTTACATAATTATTGTTTTCTAAGCTTCGACCAAAATAAAATGAATGGACATTGGTTATGGCCCATAACGGTCATAACCATTGAAGTTGTTCAGTAAAAACGAGTCAAAACCGTCGGACATATACTTCAACACCTAATTATAACCATGTACAGTACATTTGTTACAAAAAATAGTTAACGGTTTTTTATTGTGTATTTACACTTCGGGAAAGCACACAAAGGCATAATTTTGTCAGATG
Organism: Agriopis marginaria; assembly: GCA_932305915.1. NCBI lineage: Eukaryota > Metazoa > Arthropoda > Insecta > Lepidoptera > Geometridae > Agriopis > Agriopis marginaria. The sequence goes on from OW029932.1 coordinate 1,945,243, forward strand.
TTTCGTTATCATGTAACTATAGTCTCGTGTTGCACTTTCTACGGCTACAGACCGACTGAAACTAAGTAAGCGCCGGCGCTCATTTTGTTATCTTCAAAAATGCGCTTCTTCTTCCTTCCTGCCCTTTTTTCTATCGGACCGCCAGGGCGAGCACAAAAAATCGACATCGTTTTATGGTTGATATTCCGAGAACCCGTACGAAGCGCTATGATTCCATATTTATTGTGCGAACTGCTAGTCTGTGGAATTCGCTGCCTGAATGGGTTTTCCCCGTTAGTTACAATCTAGGTGGGTGGCAAGCGTGCTCCATCGTAGACCGCATCGTGGCGGCCAAGCGCAAGCCTATCTATTATAAAAAATAAAAAAAACGGGTCCATTAATTTAATTTTAAGTGCATTATAGTGCAATTTTGCAGAAAACGCAAGCCTTTTACAAAGAAAAACGTATATTTCTGGTCATGTGTTTTACCTGCAGCGGTAACATTTTCCAAGACTTGTTAGCAAGCCACAAGTCTCCAGTTTTTAACCGCACACATTGCGCTCTGAAGGGTCTGTAGGACCCTCTACGAGTCGCGAGATTACTGCACGCAACAGTTAGAGCCTCTCGAGTCGAGTGTCCGTGAGACCGCGACGTGTGTAGGGTTAAATCATGAGGATTGCATGTTGCAGTTTTCTGGCTTAGTGTTTCGGTATGAAAGACCTATGAATGTAGGTAGATTTTGTTTTATGGAATTATGAGATACAAGTTATCGGCTTGTAACTCTGTTTTAGCTTGTCCCGATTCCGACTATGCCAAATTTTTATATAAGCTAGTAGATTTAGGCCTTGAACAATAATTTGTTTTGTATTTGTTATTATTTAGTTTGTTTATAAGAATTAAGTTGTGTTGAATAACTGGGCGATGTGGTCGCTAAGCGACAAAGCCCTTTAAATAAAAAAAAAAAAAAAAAAAAAAAAAAAGTTATCGGCGATTTCAATATCTGAAGCTGGTTATGGGTTTATGTAGTTTCATAGTTCATGGTGTTTTTTGTCTTCCTTGGCAGACCGGGAATCATAGTAAGGAGCTTCAGTGTTATTAGTAACTAGCGGTTCGCCCCTGCTTCGCACGGGTATAGAGTATAGCCTATGTCACCTGGTGATAGTGTAGCTTCCCGTCAGTGAAAGAATTTTTCAAATCGGTTCAGTAGTTTCGGAGCCTATTCAATGCAAACAAACAAAGAAACAATCAAATCTTTCCTCTTTATAATATTATTATATTATATAGTATAGATGAGTATATGGGTTAAGTATTACAGTACATTAAGACATTAATACTAATTTATTATTATTATATTCAATTTAGAAAATTCACCTTAATGCATGTTAATGTGTATATTTATAGGTTGAGGAAATAAAAGGCAATTTAATTTTTATTTTATTTTATTTATTAGGGCTAAGTGGCGTTTTAAGGTCTCAGAGGCTTCTAAAGCTGTACTATTATTGTAACTGTTTTTTTCGTTACCACGACAAAACAACTAAACAAACCTTGATGTTACAAGGAAATACTGTGCATCACTAAAATCGCGTGGCTATCACACATGCGCATATTTTTTTAAAGTTATAAAATCACTGAGTTAATTTTAATAAAGTATAATTATTAAGAACCCCGCCCCGCCGTTTCACCCGCGACTCAAAATCGTCGTTAATTTTTCTGAAATTTTCCAATTGTCAGCGCAATTTTCCTAATTTTTCTTTCCTTAAGAACCTTCTACAGAGTAGTTTTACTCATCTTTTTTTAACTTTAAAAAAAAGATGTGTGAAATCGGTATAATCATTCTCAAGTTATGGCGTGAGACAGGAAAATGTCGGATATTTTTGTCTATCTCCTACGCCATCCTAAAATATCAACACGAAAATTGCTTTATGCCATTTGCTATATTATTCTAAAGATAATGCACAATCATGCTTTATTAATTCTCATTCAGTGAATTTTTTTCTTCAAAAATGATAGCTTCCGAGTTGCTATGCTAGTTGGTAGGTAGGTACGCTGCGTGCTGCCTCAACCTTTCAGTCGGCGATAGACCTATTAAGCTGGAAACAGATTATCGGACGCAGCTGACGGACGCGACATAAAGGTATCTAGATAATGAATGTACACTGAGCTGTGCAAACTATCGGACTTAAGGTGGTTCGATTCACAAATGGCGGGAAATTCAAATTTCAAACAGTTTTCTTGTCTTTGTAGCTAGGCCGGGTAATTATTGTAAACAACCATGATGTTTGCGCAGATTGATTATTATTCTTTACAAAATCATGTAAAGCTATTTATCTCTAATGCCCATTATTACTTACATTTGTGAATAAACAAATTTTTGCTGTTTCAAACGGTTTATTGACAAATGTAAGTAATATGGTGCGTTACTGTTAAATAATTGTACATTATAATGTAAAGAACAGCCAACATTTTGCGCAAACACTGTGTTATTTAAAAATAATTACCTGGCCCGGCTACTAGGACCAAAAAACTGTTTAAAATTTAAATTTCCCGCCATAGGTGAATCGAACCACCTTAAGTCGTAGACGTAACCTTGGGCTCTTGGGCTGACCTTGAGCGTTCGGACGTCCGACAGAAATCTGGCGCGCCGGACATTCATTGTCTTTTGAAAGACTGTGCACACTTATCAGCCGCGTCCATAAGCCGCGTCCGATAGTTTGTTTCCAGCTTTAGCCGTTTTATATCAGAAAAACTATATCCCCACGGGGCTCAGTAATGTATTTTTCGATTTATACAACCACCTATCTTTCAACAGCTGTCTATTCCACGAGTGAAAGTATAGAATACCTCACCTCAAACGTTTAGCCGAAGCTTTCTAGGTAAAACCTTTTATAACCACAAAACAAGAATTAAAGCGTCAAAGAACTCTTTCAGAACCTCATTTCAGTAATAATTCTTCATTCGCACGAAGCAAAAATAAGCTATGAATATTAATGGGTATAGCATACTGCATCAACTCGACGCCGGGACGACTAAAAGATGGCAAAAAGTGTGAACCCTATCACACTAATACCACACTATCACATCAGACTAGGCGAGATGGCGGCCAAGAGCAAGCCCATCTAATATTTAAAAATAAATGTTGCGTGTAGGTGTGTGAAATTGAAGTGAAGCTAACACTCGAAATAGATTAAAATAATTAGCTTATTTTTATCCCTAAATAATTATCGATTCCTATAGGAAGTGTAACTAGAACTAGGTACAAACGCTCTATTTTTACCTAAATTAAATAATGCGCGATAACTCCCGATAAACGTTTAAGCAAATGGCAAAAGTTTAAAAGTTACTTTTGTTCTATTTAGGTTGAATGTCCTTATGGCGTCATAGATAAGTAATAGAGGCAAAGACTTTCTGGAACTAAACATTTAGTGTACGGCGAACTGTTCAGAGCACAGAAAAAGGAAGTAAATAGAACGGAAATGAGAAGGAAAATCTGTTACCAGGCATATGAGTGAACCTTGATTGTACATTCTCATTTAGATCAACGAATCGAAATCCGCATCACAGTTGCCAACTGATTTAGAATGACTGACGTTTAGTTTATATGGGTGCAACTGGCTACAACAAATTTCTTTCAAAAATGCCTTGACAGCCGTTCTAATTTAAACGGTTTTTTTTTTCCTTTCCGTGCACGTAATAGCTTAACTGGTCCAAGATACCACAGTGCCTCAAGACGAGGATCTTTGACCAGTGTGTGTTGCCAGTGATGACATATCGTACTGAGACGTGGTCCTTAACTGTTGGCCTTTTGGAAAAACTCAGTCACACAACGGGCAATGGAGTGAGCTTATGCTCAGAGTTTCTTTGCGCGATAAAATCCGAAACGTGGATATTCGCCATAGAACCAGAGTCACCGACATAGCTGTTAAAATTTGCAAGTTGAAGTGGCAATGGGCAGGCCACATCGCTCGAAAAACCGATAACCGATGGGGAAGAAAGGTTCTGGAGTGGAGACCACGAACCGGCAGACGCAGCGTAGGGACGCCTCCCACTAGATGGACCGACGACATCGTGAGGGTCGCGAACATCCAGTGGAAGCAAAAGGCAGGCTGTCGTTCAGTGTGGAGGTTAAAGGGGGAGACCTATGTTTATCAGTGGACGTCTTCTGGCTGATGTTGATGATGAATAGCTTGACTAAAAGTCGTATGCAGTCTCTGTCAGTCGGTTTATTGTCGAGTCGATGTAGCTTGCTATGAATGTAAGGCGGGCGCACACTGAGTGAAAGAGATTTCGACAGGCGATAGTCTTGAATCTTGAATGGTGTTATCGTGATGATTTTTTTAGTCATTATATGGGAGTGCAGTCGTTAGCCTGGAGGAAAAGTCGCATCTCAGAGGTAAGTATGTGGTGGAAACAGTACATAAGCTTATAACAAACTTGTTTAAATGATGTTTTTTTTTTTTTAGTTTAAATAATTATTGATGAATGAATTTGACATATTGACGACATTGTGAGAGTCGCGGGCATCCAGTGGATCCAAAAGGCAGGCTGTCGTTCAGTGTGGAGGTTAAAGGGGGAGGCCTATGTTCAGCAGTGGACGTCTTCTGGCTGATGATGATGATGATGATGAATTTGACATATTGAAATACATACACATTGACATTATTGTAACACATTTTTGCTAATAATATTTATTTTACTAGATATAAATATTATATAAGTAGATGTGGTATGTATCTTTCATATTGTAGTGTTGTTTTGTCAGCGTGCGTATTATTGTTTTTATCAGCAGCGCAAAGTGAATGTTGAGTTGGTACCAGGACAAACCAGCTGTGGTTTTTTGGTACGACTTTAGTTTAGCAAATTAATATTGTAACATGAATTTAGTAAACAATAAAAAAAAAAAAAACACGTATTTTGATATAGATTAAAGACATGACTAGCTACGTCCCACAGTTCTACCTAATCAACATTTCAGACATAGGACATCCACTACTAGACATAGGCCTCCCCATCGATTCCCAAAAGAGCTGGTTGGAAGCGACCTGCATCCAGCGTTTCCCTGCGTTTGTATCTTTTAGGTCGTCTGTCCATCCTATGGGTGGACGTCATACGCTGCGCTTACCGGTCCAATTCTACCGACTAATTTTTAATTTTCCCAATTTTTCAGGAAAATATCCGTGTGGTGCTCAAGCACTGCAACGCAGAGTGAAGTAAGGTCGTGTTCACAAATAAACAGCGTGGAGCGGGCTTTGATCCGAGCGTGTTTGGAGTAATGAGGTCGGGGCTCCAGCCTCGTTAGACGGGGGCTGTGATCGCTCTGTGGGCTCCCAGGGTGTCTCGAGGATACCACAACCGTAACTCATTTTAGTAGATATATTTTAAAAGAACTGCACCTAACTATTTCTGTCACAGAATAAGTACTAGTGGCGAAGGAGTAGTGCTAATTTAGCATAAAATAAAAATCGACATCATTTTATGGTTGATATTCCGAGAACCCGTACGAAGCGCTATGATTCCACATTTATTGTGCGAACTGCTAGTCTGTGGAATTCGCTGCCTGAATGGGTTTTCCCCTTCAGTTACAATCTGGGTGTCTTCAAGTCGAGAGTGAATCAGTTTCTTTTAGGCAAGAGTGCTCCATCGTAGACCGCATCGTCGCTTAATATCAGGCGAGATGGCGGCCAAGCGCAAGCCTATCTACTATAAAAAAAAAAACCTTAAACATGTATCATTCTTTACTCGTATGCCAAAATTGTTGTTACCAGCAAAACAGGTATGTTTTTGACAGGACGGCAATTTGCAGGGCTGTAGATACAGTGACAAGTAGGACGCCCACCCACGAGATGGACAGACGACCTAAAAGAGACCGCAGGGAAACGCTGAATGCAGGCCGCTTCCATCCGGTCCTTTTAGAGATCGATGGGGGAGGCCTATGTCCAGCAGGGAACGTCCTACGGGTGAAATGATGAGGTACACTGATTTAATGTACTAGGGACCTGTAAAAGGCTCCAAAGGATACATGCTGTTTGACATATAGCCTGCTACGCTTTGTAAATCACGTGACGGATTCTATGCTAATCCTCAGACTTCTCTAAATCATAGAACAAGGAATTATATTTCTTACTAACTGCACCACGCGGTTTCGGCCGCTTGGAAATCTTAAATAATAATAATAATAATAATAAACCGCTGACATCTACACACGTCATTTTGTTTACAGTGATCATTTATATTTAATTTTTGATTATTTTTTCCTTATCACATCAACTATTTATTACAACGAAGAAGTGCAAAAAAAACTGAACAAGGCAATATATTTTTATCCTACAAAATCGCAAAACATCAATAGTGAAATCATTTTCGACGATCTCACGAAATCGTCTTGAAAATATTTGACATTTAATTGTCAAGAAAAATTGAAACATGGAAATAGATTTTATAATAAATGATCACACGTTCAAAGACAAAAACAGCGGCACTACCTAGCGCACATCCAAGACCATTGGCCACCCCGTCATCATCAGCAAGCTCCTCGTCGGGAGATGTTGATTATCTCACCTCCCGCGACACCAGCGCATCGAGTGATGGGAGTGGACCTTCGACGCCGCCGCCGCCACTAAGACCTGCGCGACGGGGACGTCCTCGACTGCCGGCACGCCTGGGGCATGTGGAGCTACCAGCTCCGCTATCTGCCCCTGCTACCGGTGGGGTGCGTCGCATGCGATGGACTCCCGTTATAAACGAGAACTGCATGCGCGCATACTACAGGGCTACAGAGGGGGGAACTAACCTGTCAGCGTACCGTGTTAGGATGCTTCCTTTGTTCCAGGCCCTTGAACCGAATGTCACTGTATCCGCCCAGCGATTATCGGATCAAGTGCGGGCTATCCAACGGTGCAATATGTTGGATCAGTCTGTGCTTGATCGGCTCCGCCTGGAAGAAGTACGTACTCGCCCGACTCCTGCCTTGGCGCGGAATCCGCCCGTCGCGTCGTCTACTCCGACATTGGCGTCAGTGCCGGCGTCGGTGGTGACACTAGCGGCATTGGCTGATCCCGTAGTCGACGAGGGAGATTTGGCGAGTGGTGTCTCCGACCAGGTAAGAGAGCAATTGAGGGGGGCTTTGGAAGACGCGATTTCACAGTATCGGTTCACACCTGATTCTAGGCCGCGACTACCACGTTTGCCCACCCATAGGCGTAACTTGGCGTTAATGGGAGCCCTGAATGCTTTGCTAGCTCCATATTTGAGGGCTAGCAAAGATTTAGTTGATACCCACTCGATCATGTACTGCGGTGCCATCGCGGCGTGTCGCGTTGCACGTGTTAAGTTCCCGGACACTAACCGTGCAACGCGAACCGCCGGGGGGGTACCCGCATGGCAAGTGCGGATCGAGCGGCGTATCAGCACTTTCAGGACTCTCATTGCAAAGCTAATCTGCTTCAGGCGGGGGAATAATCGCCCCCGAGTAATGCGTTTCGTGACTCAGGCATTCGCTGGGACCGATATCAGGCCCCAGCACTATCTAGCCAATGTTACGGAACGCATCGACTATCTGAAGCAGAAAGTCTATGCATGGGCAAACCGTATTCGTCGCTACAGAGAGCGTGTGGATAGATACTGGCAAAATCGCCTCTTCCAAAGTGACCAAAGGAAGGTGTACCGAGGCTGGGAAGAAACTGAGCAACGTGTGAATGACGGGCAGCTGCCAGATGCAAACGCCATGATTAATTTCTGGCGCGGTATCTGGTCGGTGCCCGTCGAGCACACGGAGGGTGATTGGATGCGTGTTGTCGAGCGGGAATGCGAGTCCATCGAACCCATGGGGTCTATTTTAATAGACTCCGTAGACGTTAGTTGTGCACTCCGTACGGCACAGAACTGGAAAAGTCCTGGGCCGGACGGGTTGCACAACTTCTGGATAAAATGGCTTCGATGCTCGCATGATCGCTTGGCGACACAATTCCAAGAAGCCCTTGAGCTCGGTTCCCTTCCCAGTTTTATGACCACCGGTGTCACCTTCCTGCTCCACAAGTCCGGTAGTACCACGGAAGCCAAAAATTACAGACCCATCACGTGCTTGCCTACCATCTACAAGCTCCTTACATCCATTTTGAGAAATAAAATTAACGCGCACATCGTTGCGAACAACGTTTTGGCCCACGCTCAAAATGGATGTAGGGTTGGGTCCCGTGGTACTAAGGAGCTCCTCCTCATCGACACGGCCATTAGCCAGCAAGTCCGGCGAAATAGAGGAGCCCTCTCCGCTGCCTGGATTGACTATAAGAAGGCCTATGATTCAGTGCCTCATTCATGGCTAGAGAGGGTTTTAGAGTTGTATAAAATTGATACAACTCTAAAATCATTCTTAGGCGCATGTATGAGGCAATGGACCACAGTCCTTCGTCAACCAGGTAGTGGGCACGGCACCTCTGGCCCGCAGGATTTGTTAAGGATTGAGCGAGGCATATTCCAGGGTGACAGTTTTAGTCCATTGTGGTTTTGCCTGGCTCTGAACCCTCTCAGCACTTTGCTGAAGGATTCAGGACTAGGCTATCGGCTTCGAAGAGATGGTCAAGTCATCTCTCACTTGCTGTACATGGACGATCTCAAGCTGTTTACACCAAAACGCCAGGACTTGATGGAGCTGCTAAAAATCACAGAGGTTTTTAGCAGCGCCATCAGGATGGAATTCGGTGTAGACAAGTGTGCGGTCATGCATGTACAGCGGGGGAAAGTTGTGAATTCTCCAAATTTACAGCTTTCTGAGGCGATGACTCTCAGATCTCTCTCCGAGGTCGAAACCTATAAATACCTCGGTATGTCAGAGTCGTTGGGTATATCGGTAGAGGACATCAAAAAATCGGTGAAGGAGCGCTTCTTTTGTCGCCTAACAAAAGTACTTAACAGTCTTTTGTCTGGCGGCAACAAGGTGCGTGCCTTCAACGGTTGGGTGATGCCTTTGCTGATATACTCCTTTGGCATATTGAGGTGGACTCAAACTGAGCTGGACGCCCTGGACAGGAGGGTCCGTCAACTGCTCACATCACATCGCATGCTACACCCGCGCTCGTCTGTTATGAGACTGTACATTCCGCGGAAGTGGGGGGGTCGAGGCATTTTAAATGCCAAGAACCTACACAACCGCGAAGTGTGCAGTCTCAGGGATTTTTTCCGTAACAGCGAGAGTGGGATGCATCGTGATGTTGTGGCAGTTGACAGGGGCCTCACGCCGCTCTCCTTGGCAAACGAGAATTGGCGCAAACCATCGGTGCTGAGCATCGAGGATCGCAGGGACGTATGGAAGGGCAAGGAGCTGCACGGGCGGTTCTATCGGGCCCTAACAGGGCCCGATGTGGACCTGCTAGCGTCGGTGAACTGGTTACGTTTCGGTGACCTCTTTGGGGAAACCGAGGGTTTTGCCTGTGCGATTGCGGACGAAGTTATCAAGACGAACAACTACCGGAAATATATCATGAAGGACGGTACGGTCGACATCTGTCGGGCATGCCACCGTCCTGGAGAGTCTCTCCGACATATCATTTCCGGTTGTTCGCATCTTGCTAACGGCGAGTACTTGCACAGGCACAACCAGGTGGCCAGGATCATCCACCAGCAACTTGCCCTTCGATACGGCCTTGTCGAGTCTGAGGTGCCGTACTATAAGTACGCACCAGCGCCAGTTCTCGAGAATGGTCGTGCTTTGCTCTACTGGGACCGTTCTATCATCACGGACAGGACTATTGTCGCCAATAAGCCTGATATCGTGTTGGTCGACCGGTCCCAGCGCCGGGCAGTGCTCGTCGACATCACCATCCCGCATGACGAGAACCTCGTGAAGGCCGAGAAGGATAAACTCAGCAAGTACCTTGACTTGGCTCACGAGGTTACCGCCATGTGGGATGTTGATTCGACGATCATTGTCCCGATAGTCGTTTCGGTGAACGGTCTTATAGCGAAGAGCCTCGACCAACACCTTAAGAGGCTCTCGCTAGACAGTTGGGTCAAGGGTCAGATGCAGAAGGCGGTAATCCTTGACACGGCTCGCATAGTCAGGAGGTTCCTCACTCTGCAGCCCTAACCACCGGTAGCTTGGGCCCTGCCCCGCTGCCGGCGGCACCCTAGTTTTTAAGTTTTTTATGTTTTTTATGTAATTTTTTTTATTATTTATTTAATGTAAAAAACTAAAAAATTAAGATAAAAAATAAATGACGTGAATAATAATAATAAAAACTTTATTTCCATCTAAGCCTTAAAAATTAGTTAGCTTAGATCTAAGGTACAATTTACAGTGGTTAAGGCTAAGAATAATGCGTAAAACTATTAGCTCCGGGCCCCAAACTAGACTGCGAAGCCTGTGTCTTGGATGCCCAGTGGGTCCAGTTAAACATGGTGAATATTCGTGTCACTGCTTGTACATGTTTAAGTGACAGGACTGAGTTGACTTGCAAATCTTAAAGGTATCGCACATTTATCGGTATAAACGGCCCCAAACTATCTATTTTTTATAATCTATGCATAAATTCACATCGTTCGTTGATTTGTTGTTGCGTGAAAGATGGAAAAATAAACAAACCAACCAAAACACTTTCGCATGTACTATTTAATTATTATAATACTTATTACTAATTTCACACCATTTAATTTTCACGGAAAAGTTAATAAAGGCACTACTTATTGGCATAATTATAATTATTAACAAGAAACGTAAGCAAACTCAATATAAAAACCTAGTTAAAACCATATCCATCAATCTCTTTACCCGTTTGGGTAAATGAACCGACGTGGCTTCCGCAGTGCTGAAAGTAAGCAAAAGCGAGCCTTGAAACACGACCGAATCGAATTTCCTACACGTGAAAGAGCTGGCTGTTCACGGTACGACAAATTCTACACACCGAGCTCCGAGCAATTTCATACTTACATAAACACACTTACGCTGTCTTTGGGCACCTTACCTTGCAGTTTTTTTATCTACTGTTTATTTAGTTAATAATTAAATTTAGTTTGTCTATTGAGTAAAAAAAAACTTCCCAAAACTATTATAAAAAACATAAACACATCAAACATACATTATTGACGTTACTTTTCAAGTAGGTACTACTGTTTAAGATTTTTTCTTGAAAACAAAGACCTAAGATCTTTGTTTTTATGGCATTGGTGACAAGCACAGTTCGCCTGATGGTAAGTAGCCATGTCTATGGTTATTTTATTGTTATCAGCATGGAATAGTCTTCGAATTTGACCTGAAAAATGAGTGATAAATTTTAATGCAGACAATAAAACAATTGAGGTCATATTTCGGAGGATAAGTCATAGAAAATTTCACAATTTACAGCAATGCAAGTACCGTTTTTTATCGATCGTCGAATTTGATAAAATGCCATAGAATCGATCATAGCGAGTACTGTTCAAATGACATTTTATCGAATTTGACGATCTCAACTGTCAATTGTGATGATCGATAAAGAACGGTACTTGCACTGCAGGTTCGTGGCAGAAACAATCGTTTAGATCTGGGGGAACGTGAACCTTAACGCGCCCAGATACAGTTGTTGGTTGCCTGATTTTCCTACTGAGCCGATTTAACGTTGGTTTGGTGCCGCAATAGCAGCTGTCCGTAAGGCCCCTGAATTGCTGCTAAATTTGGGCTACAAATGTTCTTATGGACTTACTATAAAAAGTATTGCCTTGAACAGGCAGCATGAGTGCACGGTACGGTGATTAATCGAGCAGACGGAGTTGTATCTGGGTGTTTCGTTGTGCACTCTACAATGATGGATCGCGCTGGCCCGCCATGGCCCAGCACAGCGACGTCCAGTCAGTCTTGGACCTAAACTCGTTTGTCACGGTCCGCGCTGTCTCAAACTTATATGGAAATTACAGCTACGAATTAAACTAGGAACAGCGATGTTAGTGGTTGGCGCGGTCAGATTCCATTTCGCAGTGTGTGGGTTCAAATCCCAACAATAAGCTTGAGTTACCTGTTAAGGAAACCATAGCATGAAGGTACTTTCTAGTGCTAAAAACCCCCCGATAAGATCTGATATTCTTCAAACGGCTGAATAGATTTTCTTGAAACATAGCTAAGAACACCCGATCAAGTCACTTTTTTTGCTATAAGTGGCAAACAAGCTGACGGGCCGCCTGATGGTAAGCGATCACCGTCGCCTATGAATACCTGCAACACCAGGGAGAACTCCATGTTATAGTTACTCGGAAATGACGCAGGTGCTCATTCCACAAATTGCAGGTGTGAGACAAAAAAAATCGCGTAAAACGCACCGTGTGCGATTTTCACCAATCATGATATGTGGATGAACATTCAGAACCTTTCAAACAAAACACTAATTCAAAATCAGTTCAGCCGTTTGGAAGCTACGATGCCACAGACAGACACACAGATACCTATCATAATGATAGCCCGTTGGTCGAGTTGGTAGTGAACCTGCCTTCTGAGCTTGGGGGCGTGGGTTCGATTCCCACCTAGGACAAACATTTGTGTGATGAACATTTGTGTTTGTTCTATATCTGGGTGTTAATATCTATTTAAGTATGTATTTAAACCTATATATGTATATATATCAGTCTCTGGCAGCCATATCACAAGCTTTGCTTAGTTTGGGGTCAGATGATCGTGTGTGCAAAAATGTCCCGAATATTTATTATTATTATTATTATTCATAATCAGCCTTTTTAACAGTCCACTGCTGGACTTTTAGCCTACCTCCGAAAGGGCAATTGGGCCATATCCACCACGCTGGCCCAGTGCGGGTTGGTGGATTTACATACGCCTTTGAATTCCTTCTCCGTACGTATGCAGGTTTCCTCATGATGTTTTCCTTCACCGAAAATCCAGTGGTATGAAAATCGGTACATAAGCTTCAAAGAGCTCATTGGTACGGGCCTGGGGTTTGAACCCGCGACCTCATGCTTTCAAGTCTAGGGGTCTTCCAAATGGGCTACCACGGTTACACAGATTACACGCATTAAACTTACAACATCCCTTTGTGTCGGGGGTAAAAAAATTGCCACTTTTCCTCGCTTTCTCTCTCACTCTGAATTTTAGAGTTGGGAGTCAACTCGGACCCGGGTATGTCCTAAAACTGCGACCAGAACCACCGGAGGATGGGCAGCAGCGTCCTGTTAGTACACGGTGACCGTACTGCGATCTCCAAGCCGCCTGCCAAGCGTGGGGATTATGGCAACACCCCTCTCTAAGAGGGAGGCCTTGTTCAGCAGTGGACATTTAATGGCTGATGATGTGAGTCAACTCGGCGTCAATTGACTGCCCCGGTGGCTCAGTTGGTAGTGAACCTATCTTCTGTGCTTGGGGGCGTGGGTTCGATTCCCATCTAGGACAAACATTTGTGTGATGAACATTTGTGTTTGTTCTATGTCTGGGTGTTAATATCTATTTAAGTATGTATTTAAAAATATATATGTACGTATATCAGTTTCTGGCAGCCATATTACAAGCTTTGCTTAGTTTGGGGTCAGATGACCGTGTGTGCAAAAATGTCCCAGATATTTATTTTATTTTAATTACGTTACCATCAACTCCGCTAGGTGTTACAGGTGTATAAGCGGCGGTTTCAGCTTACCATCAAGCGCACCGCAAGCTTGTTTGCCACTCTTTTTATAAAAAAATTATAATATTATTATGCAAACCTACTTACATAATAAAAAAGTTGTTCGTACAAAAAGCCTACATCTTCGTAGACACCTCTAATATTTCATAAGTTCAGTACCTACATTACAGAGCACTCGGGTAAAGGCGCGCGCACACTGGCCCCGATAAATCACGCGCATGATTTAAGCTGTGTTCACACTATCCCTATTTTTATTCTCGACCGTATCATGAGCACGCATCTACATATTTGGTACGTTTTCGGGAAAAGTCTGGGATGTGTGAAGAGGATTGATAATTTGGATGCGGCAAAAAATAATTTCACAGGTACGAAGCCTTGCGATTTTCCACGTAATTTTCTAGTAGGTATAGGTATGTATACGGCTATCTAACGTGACTGACTTATAACCAAGAGGTGGGGTTAAATTGCCACTTGATGTTGGCTTCGGCCCCATGAATGCGTATGAAATTTTCGGGCTAACCCGAGAGTATTATTTTAAACTTAGTTGAATTTAGCCGGCAATGTTTTTTTTTTAAATTATAATAATTATATAGAATAGGTTTTTTCGTTTTGCCACCAACTCACCTGATGAAAAGCGATGTTGTGGCCGAAGATGGAGCACATAGACCTATAAGCTAATTATTCACTCTTACTTCGAAGACACGCAGGTCATTAGTTTTCAAGAAACAAGAACGGTGGCAAAGCATTCCAGTCTTAGGGACGGTTCATATAACTTTTATTTGTATTAAAGTTAAATGATTATTAACGGGATATTTACCGTGGTAAGGTTGTGGAATGAGCTCCCGATATTTCGGCGCAGTTATAGTGTTAACAGACGATTGTACGCGGCTGACGGACCGCCGTCCAACAAACGGGAGAGAAAGAGTGAGAATTTCATATTTCCCTCTCTTTCTCTCCCACTGGTTAGACGGCGGTTGAGGTCAGCCGCGTACGTTACATGCACCAGGTTCACGGGAAGACTATACTACGGGTTTATTTGAATTTCCGCTAAAATGGCACATCTACGAACTTCGTACATGATACCTACTTATTCAGTAGCAAAATATAATGTTCCTTCGGCAGCATAATAGGGCGATAAGTAACGCGCCATGTCAACCGGTCAGTTATAATGCGGGGGCCGACGGACCACGACGGACTCTGGGGGCGATTCCAACTTGAAGCCTTCTATATATTCTCATGTCTTTAGGGTTCCGTACGTGCGTGTGTTTTCGTCCAAGATACCACAGTGCCTCAAGACGAGGGTTTTTGACCAGTGTGTGTTGCCAGTGATGACATATGGTACTGAGACGTGGTCCTTAACTGTTGGTCATTTGGAAAAACACAGCGGGCAATGGAGTGAGCTATGCTCGGAGTTTCTTTGCGCGATAAAATCCGAAACGTGGATATCCGCCAAAGAACCAGAGTCACCGACATAGCTGTTAAAATTTGCAAGTTGAAGTGGCAATGGGCAGGCTACATCGCTCGAAGAACCGATAACCGATGGGGAAGAAATGTTCTGGAGTGGAGACCACGAACCGGCAGACGCAGCGTAGGGACGCCTCCCACTAGATGGACCGACGACATCGTGAGAGTCGCGAGCATCCAGTGTATGCAAAAGGCAGGCTGTCGTTCAGTGTGGAGGTTAAAGGGGGAGGCCTATGTTCAGCAGTGGACGTCTTCTGGCTGATGATGATGTGTCTGCCTGCCCGTGTGTCAATACCCTTTTTATCAGGAAGTTCAGGAACGCGTACAAGTATTAAGTTGAAATTAATATTAAATACTAAGGTGCCAGAGCGGGTACAAAAATTTGCCAAGGGCCAACGAACCGTTTGGGGTCGAGCGAGACATTGGGCCCATGGGGACCGGGAGCTCACCTCATTTTCAAAAAACGCGTGACCAAAATGCTGGAGGATTTCTGGCTCAACGTATTACCATTCAGTGGGGTAATGCTGCCATCATGCTAGGTACGCCGCCAACTAATAGTGAGCTTGAGCATTTGGATTGTCTTTAGACCTTCAAAAGTCTATGGGCAGTCGTAACTGTTTTTTTAAAGTGTTAGTGTTAGCTTGCATTTTGTTTAGTTAATAAAAGTACTTGCCTTATTAAAACAATGTTACTTATTGGCATATATAAGCAAACTCAATATAAAAACCTATAGTAAACCATCTGAGTCGTCAGGTCATAAATCATTGCTCATCTCATCTCGCTCGCACCCACATGTCATATCTGTCTATCTCGCTCGCACTTACAGGTCTTATGGTATGACGTTTATTGCTCGACGACTCAGTTGGTAACGCGGTGACTATAGTTAACGGGCGGTTATCCGAGTCGCGTAGGCAACAAAACGCTCCCTCAGCCCCCGCTAAGTTATAGCGAGTCAGGACTAGAGTCAGGGCGCCCGCGGGGGGAGTGCAACGACAAAAACGAGCATAGGTCCGACCTCGATGACGCCTGGCGCGGCACTGACTGAACGCGGCGCGCCAAAATTCTCGCGTCCTTTTTACGCTTTTAATTTCACTAAAAAACGACACTATTCACTATCAAAAATCTATCCAAATAAAAAAATGTTGAATAAAATTGCCTTTCAGTACATGCAATTTCCAGGTTGTTACGAGCTTTCATTAGAGCATAAAATGAAAAAAATTAACTAAGTCAACTTTGTTTCAGATTTTTTTTTGATCGAGGAAAGTTTATTCTATCTTGTTTTGAACCAAATCATAAACTCTAGCACAGATGTCTCTGTGACGTGTATTTTTTTCCTGATTAAATATTGTAATTTAACTGAATAAAATTGATTTAAAGCCGTCAAATTTGGTATAAGAGGCAACCATATCCATCAATCTCTATACCCGTTTGAGTAAATGAACCGACGTGGCTCCCGCAGTGTTGTATTTTGTTTAGTTAATTACTGCACTTGCCCTATTAAACAATAAAAAACAATTAAGTGCATAATTTAATTCTGTCTCTCATTTCCGTAAACGTGAGTTAACTACCTCATGTTCTTCTCCAATAAACAGCGTTTCCGCTCCACGAATCAAAGTCAAATATTAAACCGTTGAACAGTTTTTAATTAGTAAAACTGCCGCGAGCGATCGCTGGAACGGTTTGTTTTGTATTGCAATTTAAATAAATACTAGTTTTATGCAAGCGAACCTGTAAGCAAACATGTCAGTTTGCAGTTTGTACAGACCCTTACTACGAATACGAATTATAGTGGCTATTTATATAGAATGCTAGCTGCGCCCCGCGGTTTCGACCGCGTAGTGATGAAAAATGGTGATGATGATAAGCCTATGTCACTCTCTGGCTCTTGAACTATACCCATGCAAAAAATCAGGTCGATCAGTTGTTCCGGTGCAGCGTGAAAGAGGAACAAACATCCATACATCCATCCTACTTCCTACTTATATAATACTAGTAGGCTACGCACGGGCGAAGCCGGGATATATAGCATATGTCAACCGGGGATAGTGCAGCATCCCAACAGTGAAAGAATTTTTCAAATCAGTTCACAAGTTTCGGAGCCTATTCAATACAAACAAACAAACAAACAAACAATCAAATCTTTCCTCTTTATAATATTAGTATAGACTAGCTGAATCCCGCGATTTTGCAATTTTTCCGCATTTTCTGGGAGATTTCCCTATGTCCGTCCGCTGTACACTATGATCCTTCCAAAATTCGTTGAGATCGGCTTAGCGGTTTAGTCGTGAAAAGCGAACAAACATCCAGACAGAGAGACAGAGTTACTTTCGCTTTTATAATATTAGTAAGGATTTAATACTAACATGAACAATTCGCTGTACAGCACAGAAAGTCCTGTGTCAAAAATTGCAAAAGCCGCGATGGCATGGAAATGTGCTTGGGGAAGATTACATGTATTGTGTTTCTTACCTCCTGGGAAGATTTTGTTGCCACAAATCTTGTTCATTTGCCAGTGTCGAGTAATTTGATATTTCAAGCCTTGACAGTAGGCTGCGTGAGCCATACCGCAGAACTGCTCTCTATAGTAATAGCACGTTTGTAATGAGATTGACTGTTTATAATAAACTACCGCAACATTTAAAAGAAATAAGTAATCTTGACATTTTCAAATTTAGACTTAAGAAGTTGCTAATTGACAAGGCTTACTATTCTAATACGGAGTTTTTAAATGACAAATTGTTAAAATAAATTGTTCTGATGTTACATTATAATTATAATAGAGTATTTATAAATTTTGCATGCCATGATGCTAGAGCATGGTGTTTCTTTAAATTATGTGATTACCATCTGCATGTTACCCATGTTTCCGCAAAATAAATATTTTGAATTTGAATTTGATTTCAAGTTTCATTTCAATTTCAATATATTGTTTGGTTACCAAGACTAGGCAGAACCCAACAAAGCCAGAGTCAAGACCATTGGCATTTTGCGTTTTTGGCATTATGCGTCGAAAGGTCCAAATCATGTCCCAGTAAAGTGTTAGACTAAAAGGTGTATAAGAGATTCGATGTAATGTTTGCAAAGCACATCTGGCGTTTTATAGAAGCTCTATGCTTTAGCTTGCTCATATTTTTACCCCCGTCGCAAACAGAGTTATAAGTTTAACATATCTGCGTGTCTGTCTGTGGCATCGTAGCTCCCAAATGGCTGAACCGATTTTGATTTGAAAGTAGAATTGATCGAGTGTTCTTAGCATAGCTGAGATCAAAAAAAAATTGTTCAGCGTTTGTCAAAAATTGTCAAAAAAAGAGTTTAAAAAAATCAATTTATCTCTTTTCATTTCACTTCTTTTAACTTATTTCATTTATACATGTTAACATTTTAGAAGATAAAAAATCAATGAAAAATCCGATTGAGCATTATCTTTACATTAACATAGCAAATAGTATGCTATAGTATGTAACAATTTACGTGTTGATATGGACAGGATACTTCAGTCGAAGAGCCGATAACCGATGGGGAAGAAAGGTTCTTGAGGGGAGACCACGAACCGGAAGACGCAGCGTAGGCAGGCCTCCCACTAGATGGACCGATGACATCGTGAGTGTCGCAGGCATCCAGTGGATGCAGATGGCAGGCTGTCGTTCAGTGTGGAGCTCTAAAAAGGAGGCCTTTGTTCAGCAGAGGACGTCTTCTGACTTAAGATGATGATAAAGTAAATAGGTACTTAAGTCTCTCCTAGATATTTCAATCAATCCTTTTTTTACTCGTATTTCTTGATAGATATATACCTATAGATGGTAAATACCTTCATTTTATGGCCAGTTTCTGTAACAGACCTCCCTCGTGACGATACAATTCCCAATGCCAATAGTAACGCCATGGCTTATCAAACAAGGTATTTATGTAAGCAAACAAGACGCGAGCGGGCTCAGTGTAGGGCGGCCATGAAAATACGCAGGCTTCTGTCTTTACCAGCTAAACAAATTTCATCCTATCATATTCCCACTGCTGGGACTCAGGCCTTCTCTCAGAGAGAGGATAGACGCTAATCCACCATGCTGGCATGTTGGTGAATATCAAATGTGTTTGAACTTTTGAGGTTCTTGGACATGACGGTTTCCTCACGGTGTTTTCCTTCACCGTTTTTTTTGAGCTATGGCAATGAAACGGCACAAACTAAATAAGTGATTGGCGCATGGCCGAGGATCGAACCGGGTGCCGTCAGATTATAAAGCGCACATGCACCATCGCTCGAAAGGCGTACTAAGGCGGATTACCTATGAAATTAGTTATCGTGGAGAATATAATATCCACCGAGTGACCTAAGCCATGGGCACCTCCCGTCCGGTGCAATCCCACGTTTGCATACTTTGTTTACGTTTGATTTTCCGTTATTAATGACCGGCGCGCGCGGCTTAAAGCCCGACCAACTTATCTGTGCAAGTTGCCGCATCAGAGAACTAAAGTATTCCACGGTAAGCTATCAACTTTGCTCAGAAAATTCAACATCAGCTCCCTTACTCGACTGCAAAGATAAGTTGGTCGCGTTGTAATTTCAAAATTTATGATATGCGCTACGGCGTACCCCGAATAATACGCGAAAATGCGCTATTAATTGAAATAAAAAATTGCATATGAATGGGATATTTCATGTTTATTGATACAGCCCCAAAGGAGAGCTCGGAAATTCCGATTTATTTTATTAACCGCCGTTATGTCGCAATTTGTGCATTATATCGCCCGATTGTACAATGTTTGCTTTTATTCGGGGTTGAATGGAGTGATACATTTGGTACTCTTTGCTTTGTGAATCGTGTAATTTGTCGGATGAACGTGACACCTTTGCGCTAATTATATTTTTATGGTTCCGTACCGAAAGGGTGTAAATGGATCCCTATTATTAAGCCGCTGCATATCTGTCCGTCCTACCTTTTAACGGCTGTATCATTGGATCCGTAATAGATAGCCAGTTGAAAATTTCACAGAATATGTAATGTTACGGCGGATTAAGGCGAGGTTTATTACTACAGATGACCATAATACTTGGGTTATTGTATTAAAGTCGCATTTAGCGGAGCAAAATCATGGCGCTTACACACAGTCGTGCGTTTCGCTACTTCTATTTTTGGGGTTTTTCTCATATTTTTCGAAAAGTATAGCTGTAATTTAAAATGTACCTCACCGGTTTCCTTCATAATTATGAAATCTATATATCAAGATATCGCAGACATAATTTAATAAATAGATAATTTAGTGAATCCAAAAAAACAGGGATAAAAGCGCAAATCAGTGCTACTTTGATATATTTTTTCAATCGAGCGAAATGTGCTTAATCGTGTTTCGGTCTCATGGGTTTCCTAGATAAAACATTCAATTTAGTTATGACACAATTTTTTATAATTTTTAGCTAACCATGGAGGTATGCACACTTAAACTAGAATAACCATAATTGCTAAAAGTCGGAAAAGAGCGTCTTAACTAAGAAATATTGAAAGTCAAAAATCAAAAACTAAACGGACAATAAACCCTATACAACAAATTTATTTTTTAACGTATTTTTGTATTAGCTCTAATGTAAAAACGGTAATACGTATGTAAAAACGTCAAACTTGGTATGATTATAGTAGGTACACACTCTAAAGTAAAACAACAAATAATGAGTACTGGCGAAGCTTAAGGGTCCTGTATACCCTCTGCAGCTCTCTCGCTCGCACATTTTCACATTATTGAAGATATAAAATCAATGAGTGTGAATTTCCAAAAAGTAACAAAATCATGTCATGGTGTCTATCGTAACATTACAAACAAAGAAATGATTGCTTCGATATCTTGTAATTTGACGGAATAAAATGACACGAGAAATAAAAATCACTTGTTACCATTTTACTGTGTCAAATTAAAATATATCAAATTGACAATTTCTTTGTTTGTAATGTTACGATAGACACCATGACATGGTTTTGTTACTTATTGGAAATTCACACTCATTGATTTTATTTCTTCAATAATGTGAAAATGTGCGAGAGAGAAAGCTGCAGAGGGTATACAGGCCCCTTAAGGACAAATTTCTGTTCTCCATCAAGTTAAGCAAAGTCGGGCACAATCGGTACTTGGATGGGGGACCTGGGCTGGGCGTTGATGTTGTCTTTTTGCACCACTTTTTAGTACCTTAGTAGTTAATAATTTATGTGGCGGTACGGAACCACCAGTGTGCGAGCCGAACTCGCATTTGGCCGCTTTTTTACATAATGGTTACGCAAGCCAATTCCTTGGAGTTTATCATACCTAGTTCTCATAATTATGTCAATTCAGTATTATTGATACTCAGCGTTTTTGTCAGGTGTTTTGTAAAAGATCGTGTAAATTTATATGTTTTATATCACTACCACACTAATATTGTAAATGCGAATTTTTGGCTGTGGGTGTGTATGTTTGTCTGCACTTAACTCCGTAATGTCTAAACGAATTTGGATAAAACTTGGTAAGGAGGTAGCTTATGCCCTGGTGTTTATAACATACGCTGTTTATTACAGCTGTGCTATACTCTACTCTACTATACTCCTTATATCATCTACTATCTGGTTATATTAGTTACCTGGAGGAGATCGCTTTTAACGATAAGGCCGCCACTTGTGGCACTAGCTCGTAAGTGTTTTATATCTGTTTGTAATTTTTATTTCTGGTGTTAACAATAAAGAGTTTCTATCTATCTATCTGCCAGTGAAAGTCTCGTCAAAATCGGCCTAGCCGTTTTGAAGTCTATAGGGCACATGCATACATACATACACACATCCTATATCTCTACATAGTATAAATTGAAGTCGCTTTTCGCGTCTGTCTGTCTGTCTGTATGTCTGTATGGCCGCTAACTCCTCCTAAACCACGCAACGGATTTTGATGCGGTTTTCATCATCAGTTAGATACATTTTCAAGGAAGGTTTATATATATAACTAGCGACTCGCCCCGGCTTCGTACGTAAATTACACCCGTGCGAAGCCGGGCGGGCGGGTCGCTAGTTATACATAAAAGACAGTAAAACTGAAGATATGCTACTTTTTATACCTAAAAATTACACTTCCTGAAATATTACGGAAACCGCTGAGCGAAGCTATCTAGTCTGCAATGAACACTTTACTACAAAAAAATACACTAATTAAAAAAACGGTAACCCTGTTTGTTTGTGGTTCGTTGTTTAGAGGTCGCGTAGACTATTGTTTAGTTAAGGCGAAGTTTTCTCACATTTAAGCAACGCTTATTACAATTGATGACTAGAAACTGGAAATTATGTGGTAAGGTGCAAGGTGCAGCTAGTTCCAAAACGTTTTTAAAGATAAAGATAATTTATTTGCACAAAACACGAGTAAATTATACACAAATTTAAAAACGCATGATTAAAATGTTTGTTGCTTTGTATAATGTTTTGCCTAGTTTGTAGGCGTACAAATCTAGAGAGATGGTAAAAAAATACCGTAAATATTATTTTTATAAAAAAGTATTAATTAAACAAGACAATTTTTTCTAGGCCCACCGAATTTACCGTATATTGATGGGTATAACACTATAAAATTCATCGTTTTTTTTGTACCATTCGGACGAAAGATAAGGTAAAAATGAAACCGGAATAATAATATAAAGGATAATATGTGTTGTTTTGATTTTTGCCACAATTCATTCATTTCCCTTATAAAGTCACTTGACCGGAACGTTTTTAATACGAAATAGGATGCATGCTTAGGAATTTTTATACTAAAATAAATAGATCATATTTTACAACAGTGGCCATAGTAATCGGCTTTTGTCAATATTCCGGTTTGATCAGATATAGCTAATATTACCACTAAATCTAAAGATTATGAGGAACAAATCGACATGAGTTTCATTACTATACTGTATTAGTTTGTGGTGGGCCTATTTTTCAAACAAAAGAAATTGTCTCATTTGAACTGTCGAACTTTTAACTTCAAAGTCTTTCAGCTTCAACTTATCCAGAAAGCAGAATCAAAAATACCTATTTCTTTCAGGAGTTGTTAGTTACTTTACAGCGCAAACTGAAATAATTTCCGCACACGTAAGATTCTGTTTTCACAACATGACTGTACTCAAGAAAGATAGCAGGGTTGGCAAAAATTATTTTATGAAAACATTTCAAAGTTTTACTTTTTATAGCTTTTTGGAGCGCATTATCTTGGGAGTGAAACTTACAGACAAGATAAGAAACATAATGCTGCACTCCAGGGGCCTTACGGACAACTGCTATTTGCGGCACCTAATCCGCTCAGTTGGAAAATCACGCGAACGTGAACCTTATCGCGCTCAGATACGGTTTGCGGTCGCGTGATTTTCCAACTGAGCGGATTAGGTGCCGCTATAGCAGTTGTCCGTAAGGCCCCTGGACTCAGATTGCCGACGGTCAATAACCATTATCTCTACATAGTATAAATTAAAGTCGCCTTCCCCGTCTGTCTGTATGTCTGTATGGCCGCTAACTCCTTCTAAACCACGCAACGGATTTTGATGCGGTTTTCACCATCAGTTAGAAAAAGTTTCACGGAAGGTTATATATATATATATATATATATATAACTAGCGACCCGCCCCGGCTCCGCACGTAAATTACACCCGTGCGAAGCAGGGCGGGCGGGTCGCTATTACTTTATAATTATGTTGTTTTTATTCACAGGTTTGTTGTTTATAGGTTTGATCTTTGTAGGTATGTTGTATACAGGTTTTTTATTTAGTAACAACATCATTTAATTTTACCGAGGGTAAAATTTGTTGTTAACAGGTTTGTTGTTTTTGTCCATAACTTTGTTGTTTATAGATTTGATGTTTGTAGGTCTGTTGTATACAGGTTTGTTGTTTACAGGTTGTTACTGTTTACAGGTTCGTTGTATAAAGATTTGATATTTGTAGATCTATTGTATACAGTGTCGTTGTTTACGAGTTTGATGGTTATAGGTATGTAGTTAAGTTTTGGGAGCATTTTTAATACTAATGAACTAATGATTTTTGAAATGAAATTTTTGATGTAGTTAAGTTTTGAATCAAAATTAAACTCTTAATGCTAACTTAGACTGACACGGTGGCCT
Source organism: Agriopis marginaria (assembly GCA_932305915.1). Taxonomy (NCBI): domain Eukaryota; kingdom Metazoa; phylum Arthropoda; class Insecta; order Lepidoptera; family Geometridae; genus Agriopis; species Agriopis marginaria. Next base: position 1,969,365 of record OW029932.1, read on the forward strand.
GGGAGGCCTTAGTCAGCATTACCAAGAAATACATTGTGATATGCTGAGTAGTCTGTCTACTAATCTAATACAAACGGATGGCGAGGATGCATAACTATGTTGTAAACAGGTTTGTTGTACACAAGTTTGATGTTTACAGGTATGTTGTATACAAGCTTAGAATAGAAATCAATTGTTTGTACCTAATTAATTAACTCTTTGTTTCGATAATGTTGGCTTGCTGTGCGCGTTGCCTTCGCTGTAAGCACAGCAAGCAGTTGAACTTAAATAAAATAAAATAAAATAAAATAAAGCTTGTTGTACAAAAGTTGTTTTTTTACGGGCTCGTTGTTCAAAAGTCGGGCTATACCAAGTCATTTTGCCCAATCCTCCACTGTTCCCTTCAAGCCACTGCCTTGCTTTCAAGCAGTCCTGGCTCTCCTGAACACCAAAATCTTATAGGCAGCAGCCCTGGTGGAGTCGTGGGGTGCGTCAGGTCGTCGCCTCGCCACTATTTATGGGTCAATTACCGCTCCTTAATTAAGACTATACCTCAGCCAGATCCAGCTTTTGCCAAGATTGCTTAAATAAATTTAAAGTGGAGATTTCGGTAAAGCACTTGAGACGCCTTATCGAGCCATCGCCGTCTGGGAGCGGCAAACAAAACGATTGTAAATCGTTTTTAATGTGCTTTAAATTATTTTGGAATGTTGGTCGGTTGGTTAGGAGATGTCATGGTTCTCGACCCATACTTACTGTGGTAAAATAATAAAAGTATATTACACATAAAAACGGACCCGGGTATGTCCTAAAACTACGACCAGAACCACCAGAGGATGGGCAGCAGCATCCTCCTACTTAAATGGTGGATCCCCCCTGCGTTCCCCAAGCCGCCTGCCAAGCGTGGGGATTATTGGCAACCCCCCCCCCCCCTCATGACAGGAGGTTAAAGGGGGAGGCCTATGTTCAACAGTGGACGTCTTCTGGCTGATGATGATGACACATAAAAAACAAAAATATATTTGAAAAGAAACAAAAAATTATATACCATAAAAGATGTTGCATTGCCATTCAACGTGGCAATGCTGCCAGCATTCTGGAGACCTTTCCCTCCACTAATGGTCATTTAGTTTAAGTTTTTATTTCGTTATTTTAAGTTTTAGTTATTTATTTAATTTTTGTTTATGTTCTTTTTTTTAAGTTGTAAATAATAAAGATTTAAGTCACCCCTAAATTAAACTAAAATATAATTTAAAAACCCTTTCGGCGAAAGAAAAATGGCCAGGATGCTGGCAGCATTCCCACGTTGAATGGCAATGTGGAATTATGCCGCCAACGTGAAAAAAACATGTCGGGCTGTTGTATCATTGTCCTAAACTTGTGTATTTTCGAGTTAATGTGTAATAATGGTGGATTATTACTTGAGGAGGTGAAGAACAAAACCTCACTTTTCCACTTTTGAAAATTAAGTTTTTTTTTTTTCTTTGGGCAAAAAATGATAAATTGATTGAAGCATGTAAGTAAAACCTTGTCAAAAACACCTCTTTTCCTATATAAATTTTCGTTTGAAATCGAGTTTCGAACAAAACCACACTTTTCCCTTGAAAAAGAGAAATTCCGTCGAGACATTTTTATGTATTCTCTAAAATTTGAAAAACTGGAAATGTGAGGTTTTGTTCTTCACCTCCTCACTTATTAAGTGCTCGTTAATGTGCTCGAGTGTATGAAAGTGATATAAAGGTGAAAACGATATTTAAATTTTCCGAGAATATCAATTTGAAATGTAAGTACTTACTAAAAGAAAATTCTGGAATTCCGGACTTTTTTTCTCTAACACTGTTTTAAACTATCACGGTTGTTCACTAAAGTTAAATGATTATTACAGCACAGTTACATGGTGCATGTAACTGCGCTGAAATATCGTGAGCTCATTCCACAACCTTACCACGGTAGATATCCCGTTAATAATCATTTAACTTTTTTCAAGTTTTTATAAGTTTTACAAGCTATGAAATTAATTCAAGTTTTACCGTAAAACAGTGTAGTTTTCCTGAAATGTTATTCCATTAAAACAGCTCATATTGCGCAAACTAAAGTGTAAAAGAGAGTCTAAACAAATATGTTTGTTTGGAGTATAAAACGTTTGCTATATTGCAGTTTTTGAGCTGGTAGAGCATTCTAGGTAAAGCCGTGTTGACAATAATATATTATAACACATCTTACACTCCAAAGCTTTGAAAACGGGCAGCAGCAGAATAAATTGAGTTACCAATTTACTTTTAAAGCAAACCTTTGCGGTTGTGTACCATAGACAAAGTACACTTTGACTACAATAATGATTGATTGATTAATCTTTATTGTTCACACCGTAAAATTTGATACAGAGGACAAAAAACTCTTAAAAAACTAATGTAACAACTGGCGGCCTTGTCGCTAAAAGCGATCTCTTCCAGGCAACCTTAGGATGAAAAGGATTTATAGTAGACGTAGTAGACGGGGTGTGCAATAGATAATAGACTAATTTTTTTTTACTTATACCATACACATACATTCTAATAGTAATACACACTATTACTTAAAATTCTTTAATATAAATATACTAATATATATGCAATTTATATGAATATATACATAATGACCCAACCGCAACTTCTCTACTCTACTCTATGTAAATACGATAAATAAAAAAAAACCACCTGCATCAGTAACGTGAAAGGACCAAAAAATCTTGACGAATTGGAGATCTTGGCGAGTTAAAATTATGACAAATCCACGGTTGTCAAGACCGTGGATTCGTCTTCATATGGCAACCTGCAAAATGAACAATTTGCTATGCCAACTAACGAAAATATGTATAAAAACAATAAACTGCACATAACACTTCAAACGGGGTGCTAAAGCTTGTATAATCCTTATCTCAAATAATGCCTAGAAATTCACGTTCATATACCAACGTGACAGGGGGATAACCGATGGGGAAGAAAGGTTCTTGAGTGGAGACCACGAACCGGAAGACGCAGCGTAGGTAGGCCTCCCACTAGATGGACCGACAACATAGTGAGAGTCGCTGGCATCCAGTGGATGCAAAAGGCAGGCTGTTGTTCAGTGTGGAGGTTAAAGGGGGAGGCCTATGTTCAGCAGCGGACGCCTTCTGGCTGATGATGATGATGATGAATACCAACGTGAAAACTTTGGGGTGTTTTTCACGATTCATTAAAACGTTGCCTGACAAGTAAACCAAAATAAAAAACCTTTCCAGATGGCTATGTATTATAATTATGAGTCTTACACACGGTGCAAGTAAGAGCATGATGCACGTATGTAACGAGCACCCTTCTAGTTGCGCAAGTCAGATACGCCGTGTGGAAGACACATTATCTTTTTATGGTAGCGAGTAAAATAGCTGTTGTCAAATTGCGGTCAAAAACGGCGTAGAAAGTTCGTAGGCATGCTACGACGTAGCATACGAGCGTAGCATTCTTCTACGATAATTTTTTCCATCTTTTTTTTATATAATAGGCTTGTGTTTGACCACCAACTCGCCTGATGTTAAGCGATGATGCGGTCTACACAGACTCATATGCACAATAATTAAATTTAGGGTAGTCACATTACAAATCATACATGTCAATCACTACAACACAATATAAAAATTTACGGTGGAGCACGCTTGCCTAGAAGAAACCGATTCACTCGTGATTTGAAGACACCTAGATTCACTAGATTGTAACTATCGGGGAACACCCATTCAGGCAGCGCATTCCACAGACTAGCATTTCGCATAATAAAAGTGGGATCAAAGCGCTATCCAGTAGATAATAAGCAGGACGTACTTCAATGAAAGTGTAGCTCATTATATTTTCGTCAATGAATATAAAACTCAATAAAGCTATTCACTGAATAGACCTTAATCCGTCCAAATTGGTGCCTTGACACACGGATCCGTACTCTTTTACTACCACCGACACGACCAACGACCGACTTTAGTCAAATCTATGAATCGGTGACATGCAACGCATCGTACACTGATGTGTGTTTAGGTAGACTTCCGAGCATCGCGGCTGATACAATTTGGAAATGTATGGCGAAGTCAGTCATGACGCAGACCTCGGAAGCGGAGCAATACATTTCCATAGTGCGAAGACTTGGCGCATCAGCCGCGATACTCGGAAGTCTATCGGAAGTCGGTAGTGCGAAACTGATCGGGCTACGGCTTCGAGATTGTTTACCTGTGACCTTTTTTAAGGGGTATTATAAGTTGAACGTGTGTATGTGTGCGTTTGTCTGTGGCATTGTAGCTCTTAAACGGCTCAACTGAATTTTGATTTAGTATGTTTTTGTATGAAAAGTGGCTTGATCGAGAGTGTTCTTAGCTATGATTTATAAAAATCTGTTGAGCCGTTTGAAGATTAGCATAGAATAATCAGCCTTTTAAAGTCCACTGCTGCCACTGCTGGACTTAGGCCTATCCCCGAAAGAGCCTTTGGGCCATATCCACAACGAGTTGGTGGCATCACATAAGCCATTGAATTTCTTCTCCGTGCGTATGCAGGTTTCCTTACTATGTTTTCTTTCAATGAAAAGCCAGCACTATGAAAATCCATACATAATCTCCAAAGAGCTCATTTATACGGGTCCGAGATTTGGACCCACGAGCTCACGCTTTCAGCTCTTTTATCGGGATTTAAAAAACCCAATTTATTCTTGTTTTCTATGTTGTCTCTGTCTTTCCTGGCACTGTGACTAAAGTACTCTGAGACGCGTTTGTGACAAATGTAGACAATTGGTGGTCGGTCAGTGTGGTCAGTGGTGGAACCTATATTCAGTCGGTTTGTTTTATTTTGCTAAATATGGTGGCGAGTCAACGATCCAAATAATTCTCGACCTCCCGCTACCGGTACGTAACGCTCCAACCTCCAAATTAACTGTGAATAAAATAACGAAATGACCACAATTAACAGCTGTTAAATCCATACAAAGTCAATTACAACAGCCGCTCCATAGTCTTTCTACCTAAAGGCGTACGGAAGTGAAAACAACTTCACAGCTGGCATTTGTCGCTGCCGCCTGCGTCAGAATAATGATAAGGCGCAATCGTGGCACAAACACATATCGTGTCGCAGTCGCATCGCTGTCGTATCATCGCTGTAAACGTACAACCGTGCTTCCATGTGAAGCGACGCTAATTGCACAGATATCGTGTAATCCCACATAATGAGGCGCAATTGGCACACGTCAAAGGAAGCCGCTTTAAACAGAAAGAGGCTTAATGCAATGGAAAATTAATTCATACTCGTACGCTTTGTTGGTCTGAACAGTTTGTTATTGTGAGCTTAACAAGCATAAAACTATGGGAGCAACTGTACCTACCTGCATAAATAATTGGTATTCAATTTCCGCACTCAACATGGCAACCATAAAATTTCCACGTTAAAAATGGCTACCAGTTATTAATGTCTGTATAATTTTCACTCGCCCACTACCTGCGTGTACCTTTCCAGCTTGCAAAATAGCTGCGAATAAAATGGCGAAATGGACACTGTTGACAGCTGTCAAAAACATAGAAATTCATTGAGAACAGCTGCTCCATAGATTTCCTAGCTACCGTGATAATAAGTATTCGCGAGCCAATTTGATTCATTCTCAAATATAAATCTTGAGAAAAGGTACTTGCCGTTTCCTGGTGATTGATAAAATGTATAAATATACATAATTTTTCTTGAATTCAAATGTTGCAAAAAGTTGTCGCCGGCTACAATTAACCTACTAGGACTGACCACTGAGCCTAACAGAAGAGAAGTAGGTCTACATGATAGTACCTACCTAATGCTGGCCGGTATCTTGCGCAACATTATTGCAATTCAACGTGTCTGTGCGTCCAGCATTTTGTGTACGATGCCTGCAGAAAGCGGTCTATTAGATTAGTTTAGTTTTATAGTAGTATATTAGTATTTGGGTAATAGTTTTATATTTCATTTTATCATCATCATCAGCCAGAAGACGTCCACTGCTGAACATATGCCTCCCCCTTTAACCTCCACACTGAACGACAGCCTGCCTTTTGCATCCACTGGATGCCATCGACTCTCACTATGTCGTCGGTCCATCTAGTGGGAGGCCTACCTACGCTGCGTCTTCCGGTTCATGGTCTCCACTCAAGAACCTTTCTTCCCCATCGGTTATCGGTTCTTCGAGCGATGTGGCCTGCCCATTGCCACTTCAACTTGCAAATTTTAACAGCTATGTCGGTGACTCTGGTTCTTTGGCGAATATCCACGTTTCGGATTTTATCGCGCAAAGAAATTCCGAGCATAGCTCTCTCCATTGCCCGCTGAGTGACTCTGAGTTTTTCCAAAAGGCCAACAGTTAAGGACCACGTCTCAGTACCATATGTCATCACTGGCAACACACACTGGTCAAAAACCCTCGTCTTGAGGCACTGTGGTATCTTGGACGAGAAGATGTCACGCAATTTCCCGAACGCTGCCCATCCGAGTTGGATTCTTCGGGCGACCTCTTTGCTTAAGTTGGACTTACCTAACTGAACAATTTTATTTTATGGTAAACATTAAATTTATAGTTAAGTTCGTTTTACAAAGGAACCCATACCAAAATCAACAAAATCATTTTGATCAAATAATTGAACCGGGAACACAATCAACGAAAATTCGAGAAGTTTCTGTTGAAAATTTTCGATACACTCCGAAATTGTATTTAATATAAAAGGAAAGGAGTCGGCAGATCTGTCTTTGCGTACATTGACAAATAGAATCGCGGTTGGGAAGCTGCGGCGCTAGACTTATTCATACAGTATCACAGCTCTATCTGGTACCTCTACACAGATTCCAGATACAGGGTTATTGACAAATATATAGCTAGAAACTTCTCACATGGAGTCACAGCTCTATCTGGTACCTCTACACAGATTCCAGATACAGGGTTATTGACAAATATATAGCTAGAAACTTCTCACATGGAGTCACATCTCTATCTGGTACCTCTACACAGATTCCAGATACAGGGTTATTGACAAATATATAGCTAGAAACTTCTCACATGGCTTCTCTAAGTGTATGACGTAACACCAGCAGCAAAAAAAACTTGACTTTTAACAAACTTTACAATTTTCAACAAAGAAAAGTTTTTTAAAATTAATAATTGATATATTATCAATATAAAAAACGAATTAAAAAAACTTGATATTATGATTGATTTATTGACATTCATGAAAATATTTTTATTTTTATTATGAATGTTTTGAAGTGGGCTCCTAAAGTTTAGATCTCTTAGTCACTCGAAACGCACAACACTGCGGTAAGCGGTAGATCCCAACCTCGCTTCTCATTGCTGTCGAACAAGAGACCATTCTAGACGTTTTTCATAGAATTAAGAGTCTGACTCCGCATAGAGCCCGTTGCAGACCACGCGTAAAAGTAGTACTAAGTGCAAAACTGCAAAGTTTTGCTTAGTGCAAGTGCACTTATATTAATAACTATACGTAGCAGTTTCAAAAAATTAGGACGGACGAACAGACAACCAGACAGATACTCTACTACGAAATCCTAAAAACGTAGTATAATTTAAGATAGAGTACTGGAATTAAGTCCATTGCAGCAATACTTTACCGACTCTATTCATGGCTTTTTACTCGTTGCCGGATTTCTTTGCAGACTGTACCGCGCAGAGGTGTTTTTGCCGACGCTACCTGAATTGAGTTTGCGAAGATTGATTCACGAACTGTGCAGTTTTTACGTTGTTTGCCAATTTATTAAGCTTACGAGCTGGCATTAGTCGTTTGTATGGTGGTTAATGTGGCTTTTGATTTTGTATTGTGAAGATAAATATTGGTATTTATCTCAGATCAGACAAACAAGTAATTTTTGAATCATCATAACATCATTAATCATCATAATCAGCCTTTTTTTTAACAGCCTACTGCTGCCTACCCCCGAAAGGGTGATTTGGCCATATCCACCACGCTGGCCCAGTAGCAGGTTGGTGGATTCACATACGCCATTGAATTCCTTCTCCGTATGTATGCAGTTGCCTGCCAAGCGTGGGGATTGTGGCAACCCCCCCCCCCTTAGGGGGAGGCCTATGTTCAGCAGTGGACGTCTTCTGGCTGATGATGATGATGATGACGTATGCAGTTTCCTCACGATGTTTTCCTTCACCGAAAAGCCAGTGGTATGAAAATCCGTACATAAGCTCCAAAGATCTCATTGGTACGGGCCCGGGGTTTGAACCCGCGACCTCACGCTTTCAAGTCTAGCGGTCTCCCAAAAAGGCTACCACGGCTTACACATACTAAGTGCGAAACCCACCATAAAATAATCGATTATCAAAACGATACTCGAAACGTCATCAGCATCCGAGATATTGGATTACAAGTAACGTCTAATATTCCTGGCGTGCTCTTATAACTCCCAGAGACGGGAAAACCCAACTTAAACGAACCCTGTTGCAAGTCACTTTCAACCTTGCGGCTCAACGTTACAGGTGGAAGTAAGTGAAGCGGGAACTCTGTCAGGGTTCCGTACTCAAGGGAAATTATGTAAATGGATATCGGTTCCGTAGTTGGCAGCTATTTTGTCAGATAAACGATATTTGTTTAGTTCGATTAGGTTCGAGTTCTGTCGGCTATTGTCTAACGCAGTCTAGATTCTAGTCTATAGGTCGCTTTGTTGTCAAATGTGTGTATTTGAATAACAATGTTTTAGAACGGCTTTATAATATATAACTAGGTGTTGCCCGCCACTTCATACGCGTAGACTTACCTACAATAAACCAACCTCTTTTCTACGACTAAAATAAAATGAACAGCTAAACCGCTCAACTCTATACCTGTAAGTAGAACCTACTGCACACTTACCTACCCATTTTTCACGAAGACTAACAAACTTGCAGCGACACCAATGAAACTAATAGTCCACACTTCGACGAAAGTAAAGTGAATGGACGGGCCATAACCATTGAACTTGCTCAGGAAAAAGCAGTTAAAACCGTCAGACATATACTTCAACACCTAGTTATAACCATGTACATTACATTTCTTACAAAAAATAGATAGCGGTTTTTTGTTGTGTATTTACACTTCGAGAAAGCACACGAAGGCATAATTTTGTCAGATGTTTCGTTATCACGTAACAAAAGTCTCGTGTTGCACTTCCTACGGCTAGAGGCCGACTGAAACGAAGTGAGAACCAGCGCACATTTTGTAATCTTCAAAAATGCGCTTCTACTGGGCCCGTCCATTCATTTTATTTTGGTCGAAGCCTCTTTTAGCCTTTCTTAATTTGACTTTGCAAAATCCTTTAAAAGGAAAGATGTGAAAAAATAAGAATGTAAAGTAGAAGGAGGACCGGGTCCTGTCAAAACCTGTCAGATTCGTAGTTAATAAACTTTCACCGCAACATTCAAACCCTAATTTTATAACCTTAATCCGCCTTTTTTGTATAAATAGTAGGTATAACAGTATTATTTTTATTTTACATCATCACGTGAATACCAAATTTCATGTATCTACCTAACAATAAAAACATAGGACAAGACAAGGATAGGATAAGGTGCACTGAGGAAACGGGGGTTAGGTTAAAATGAGCATCACAAATATCTATACAGAAAAATAATTTATCCCAAAAAACCTTATTGTACCTACTCGAAGCTACGTAGAAGTGGAATCACACTATAGAGATTCGTCATATCACACACATCACCATCACACCACACACCACACCATCAGCCATTAAATGTCCACTGCTGAAAAAGGCCTCCCTCTTAGAGAGGGGTGTTGCCATAATCCCAACGCTTGGCAGGCGGCTTGGAGATCGCAGTACGTTCACCGTCATATACATATAAATAAACCGGATGATAATGAACAGAAACTTGTCACCAACTCGCATTTGGCCTTTTTTATTATTTGTTGTTAATTGTTATGTTTTAGAGTGTGTACTATAATCATGTTAAGTTTGACGCTTGTAAGTATAACCGTATTTACAGAAGAGCGAATACAAAATTACGTTTTAAAAAATACGTTTGTTGTATTGGGACCCCCCCCCCCCCCCCCCCCCCAACCCATTTCGTTTTTACTTATTGACTTTTTTATTATTTGTTAGTCAATCCGCATTTCAACTGGATTTCTATTACGGTTCGAAAGATACAGCCGTTAATATAGACAGACAGACATCGTAGACTTAGTAATAGGGTCCCGTTTTTACCCTTTGGGTACAGAACCTTAAAAAACACAAAATAAATTGCACCCTAATAAAATATTTGTGTGTTAGGTATTTCAAGTATTACTTTCTGAAGCAGCCTTCAGAGTTCAACACCGAGTGTGGCGAAGCGGCCATGTCTAGACGCCTGCCACCTACCTACTGGCACTTCTAAACGTTAAAGTAAACCAGTCAGGGATAAATACGGCCTTTATAAACGGTTATTATTAATCTAGCGAATAAAAAAAATACTAATGAGAGTATTTAGTAGCGGTATTTAGTTCTTTTTGGAATAAGTTAAATAAAACGTCTACTAATATTGATTAGTAAAAAATATGAAATGAGTTACTAAAAAATATGCCCATGATGATTAAAAATCTAAGTGGTCGACCGGAATCACTGAGTGGGCGACTGGAATCACTGAGTGGGTGACTGGAATCACTGAGTGGGCGACTGGAATCACTGAGTGGGTGACTGTAATATCAATGGAGTATAAAATCAGGCTGACAGGGCATATCTGTATTTTGTCAGCTGTAGAGCGATTGCATTGCAACTGTAGATAATTTACTTAGTTACTAAATAAGTCAGGTGCAGGACCGAGGATCGAACCAGGTGCCGCCTGATCCACCATCGCTCAGCGCAGCCTTAAAAACACGTTTTGTAAACTTTGCGTTTCAAGAACTTCCCTGTTTTGTGCTTACTTTAATAGCTCCTAGTAGACCAACGTACAGAAAACAGAAAGCAAAGCACCAGACAAACAGCAATAAACATTAAACAAGAAATATGAAAAAACATGCCTCGAGTCCCTCTGAGGCGTCTGACAAAAGTAGTTCAGTGAAATGGCGAAGAAAGGACGGCGGAGGCGACGCGACGGCAATTCATGCAAGCGCCCGAAACAAAAACATCACGTCGGCGACGCCCAAGGGATGGGCAGACTTTGTTCGATAAAAAAACATACTGTTAACATCCTCCTTTTAGAAATCCGTTAAAAAGACACCAAGCATTCAAAAAATGATTTCATATTTAAGTAGGTAGTATAGGCTGAAGTTAGGGCTGAAGAAGAAAAAAAATGTTTCATGTTTTTTTCTGAAAACTTACCTTTTCATGTCACAAAAAGTTTTTTTTTCACCTTATTTTGACTGAATATCGAAATAGCATCCTAATTTTCAATCGAAAATTCTCACGCACTAATATCATTTATTTATTTATAGTCGGTGGGCTTTTTGTTCGTTGAAATCTTTCTGATGGTATTAAATAAATATACATTACTATTATTTACTAAGGTTAATGTTCTCATAAAATGCAAAGAAACGAAGTTAATATTTAATAAGATATCAACAATATTTTGAGAAAGTTGCAGATGCGTAGATGCATAAGACGTTCTGATGATTATGAGGTGGAAATAAATGTGTTTTTTTATTATCGAATAATAGGCTTGTGTTTTACCGCCAACTCGCCTGATGATTCAGTGTGTCCTGGTATTTTTTTTTCTTGTAAATAAAATTATTTATCTTCAGATTATCGATCAGATCGATAAAAATTCTAGCACAACACTATGTCGCACTTCGTAGCCACTCTCCCGACAGGACTATTGTGTCCACCGGACATTGTAGCTTTTTGTACGCTTCAAATGAATTGGAAGATAACATATTAGTAGGTACGTCCGCGGGAAAATAAGAATGAATTTTGTACAGCATTTTCAGAAATAGATTTTCGACGGTCGGGCGTGAAGGACCTAAAAAGAGATATTAATGTGAGTAGGTACCTCAGATCAGACGACCTTGTCGATTGTCGCTTTTTTTGGATGTGGACTATTAGTAAGTTGATTGGTCCAGCCAAAGGTTACTTAGTTTGCGTAAAAAATTGGTTTAATGAGCCGTACGCACGCACGCACAGTTTTTGTGTTAGATGTTTTTTTTGTTTTTGTTTAGCAAAATAAAAACTATGTGTGAACGATAACTGTATTAAGGCACATCGCCCTTACTTGTCTGATCTGACGTAGGTACAATATTACATCAGTATAAGAATAAGCATATCGAACGCGTCCGTACGCCGCACAAAAAAGAGAAGTAAACGAAAAAAATATATTTTCTGTGGTTCTGTGTTTCGCCGCATCTGACTGATGGGTGTGCATGGTGTTTCAGACGCGCGTATTCGGCTGGCAACGAGTACGCATATTAATTATGATTGAGTAATAAAGCTAATAATAAAAACATTTATTAAAAACCAAAATTACGAAAACGATTGCATTGCGCTGTACGAAAGCAAGACCCGACTATGGCTAAGAAAGATCGAGAAAGGCTGGAAGCATTTGAAATGTGGTATTGGAGACGTATGGAAAGTCTAAGCTGAATATAAAAAAAAACAGGAAGTATTAGATATTGTCGATGAGAAAAGAAGTCTACTAGCGATTATAGAGACTATAGAAAACGCAAGATGTTTAGCCACAAACAAACAAACAAACAAACAATGAAATCTTTCCTCTTTATAATATTAGTATAGATGACAAACCATTATAGAGGGAAAGGTAGAAAGAAAGAGAGGACCGGGGAGTCCAAGAAGAGTATTCTTAGACCAAATAAAAGAGAAGGCAGATGTCATGTCGTAAGGTGGAAACGCTGGCAGAAGACCGTCAAGCTTGGAAGTTACTCCACCAAGAGCTACGCTCTTAAATGAAATGAATGAATAAAACTGACGACCAATTTGGAAAAGAGTCTTCGGTTGAGAGGTTTTTGGTCTTAAATTGTTATTCAGTTAGTTACCTACTAGGTATATGCCTAATGAATGCCTAATAAACGAGCGTGGTAGGCTATTTGGGAGACCGCTAGACTTGAAAACGAGGTCGCGGGTTCAAACCCCGGGCCCGTACCAATGAACTCTTTGGAGTTTATGTACGGATTTTCATACCACTGGCTTTTCGGTGAAGGGGAAACATCGTGAGGAAACCTGCATACGTAAAGAGAAGAAATTCAATGTCGTATGTGAATCCACTAACCCGCATCTGGGCCAGTGTGGTGGATGGCCCAATCACTCTTTGGGGTAAGCTAAAAGTCCAGCAGTGGACTGTTAAAAGGCTGATTATGATGATGATGATGATATGCCTAATAGAGTTAGTATTATTCTGTAAAATAGTGGGGTGAGTCGATTTCACGGATGTAAGAATCGGCTAACAGGTTCTGGCATCCCTGACACCTCTCGAGAAGCAGGCAGGATATCTCAAGAGTCCAAACACTCAACCCTGCATCACCCCGAGAAATCTCCAATATTTGCACATCCTGCCACAGACTTATTTACCCCCGGTACCACCGTGTACTACTTACTACTATTTATTCTACGAGACAAACTCTTCCGCGGATACTTTCCTCAAATATTTACTTATTTATTTACGTGACAAATTCCCATTCGAAACGTCGTTGAGGCAAATGTAGCGATATTTTTGGGGAACTGAATGTTTTTATAACGATTTTTGGCAGGCTTTTTGTGTCAAGGTTTAAAGTGAGAATATTTATTTACCTGGAAATGTAAATTGTACTCGTCTGTTGCAACAAACACGTTTTTTTCTTTCTTTTTTTCTGTGTTATGTGCAAGGACGTTGTATACCCTTATACAAATTCGTTGGTTATACGCTATTGCTAGATTTATAATCTGTGGAAGCTCAGAATCCATTAGAAATTCCCTTTGAGAAAGGATTCTTTACGTCATTGGAAATTCCCGATGATTTTTTATAAGTGTTTTCAGAAGAAAATGCATCTTATATTATTTTTTGGCTTCACATATCTTTTATATTTAACTATTGTCTATCAGAAAAGGTCTAACTCTGTTAGGTATATGTTAAAGTCTTTGATAGAAATTCTAGAGTTTTAAATACAAGGTTATACACATACTGTCACATACAATGGACATGCATGGAATAAATCGCTATCGTTTTAGGCGATAAGGCCGCCTATTATACTGTCATATATTTATTTTTATGTTAGTTTAAGTTTTATTTGTATTTTCGGTGTGTAATAAAGAAATATTGTATTGAAATGTATTGTATACTGTCTACCCACATTCTAAGAAATCTCGCGTGAAACCAACATAAAATGCAAAACGAAATTGAAAAGGTATCGAAAATGTTCTTTGTTTAAAATATTTTATCCTAAAATTTTGGCTTAACATGTATTGTGTATTTTGCCAGAGTCATGCCGTCAAACCGTCATTCACAAAATTCAATATTTAAGCCTTTAACCTTCCATCGGTAAATCCGTAAAGGGAGTAGCACAAAGGCTTCTACATGAGAGAGCTGGTGGATTGCCTCGAGGATCCTTTATGCAGCCCTTGATTTATATACAGTCAGACTATCTGCTGGAATTGGGACTCGGAGTTTGGGAGATTAATCATTATTGTGAGTGAAAATTTAGTCATTCTGTTTACCTATGGCGGGAAATTCAAATTTCAAACAGTTTTCTTGTCCATGTAGCTAGGCCGGGTAATTATTGTAAACGATCATGATGTTTGCGCAAATTGGTTATTATTCTTTACAAAACCATGTAAAGCTGTATAACTCTAACGCAAATTATTACTTACATTTGTACAAACAAAATTTGCTGTTACGAACGGTTTATTGACAAATGTAAGTAATGTGGTGGGTATTGTTAAATAGCTGTACATGATAATTTAAAGAACAATTAACGATTTGCGTTTAATAAAAAAAAAAAAAACATTTTCAAATAATTACCCTACAAGGATAAAAAAACTGCTTAAAATTTGAATTTCCCGCCATAGGTGAAAAGTACCACCATAAGGTTTTAGTCTAGTCTAAGCATTTTGAGTAAGTCGTCGAAATTTTTTTGAAGTGAAAACTTCTTGAGCTGCGTTGAACAATATGGGAAAGAAGCAAAACCACAGAAAAGATAAGTATATAGAACGGAAATAAGAAGGAAAATCTGTTATCAGGCATTATGAGTGAACATTGATTGAACATTCTTATTTACGCGTCGAACTCCGCATCCAAAGAACTTGCACCTTACCTTTTTGGGTTAGGTCTCAAATGGCCTCAAAGTTCTTTGTCCGCATCACAGTTACTAATTTCGAATGACTGACGTTTCGTTTATATGGGTGCAACTGGCTACAACAAATTTCTTACAAAAATGCCTTGGCAATTTAATCAAAAAAAAACTTTTCTGTGACCAAAGCCTTAGAAAATGTTAAGTCCTTGGGTATATAAATTCCTTGGAAAGAGTATAACTTATAGGTTCGCGTCACCGACATGCTAATTAATGTGACAGTTATTCCAAATTCCAAAGTTTTAAGTCCCTGTGACTGACAATTTTTTTTTGTATTTTTTTTATTTCTTCTGTAGGTAAGTACATAAATAACTTCGTTAGATTCCT
Organism: Agriopis marginaria; assembly: GCA_932305915.1. Classification (NCBI taxonomy): domain Eukaryota; kingdom Metazoa; phylum Arthropoda; class Insecta; order Lepidoptera; family Geometridae; genus Agriopis; species Agriopis marginaria. Next base: position 1,984,930 of record OW029932.1, read on the forward strand.
TGTATATGCCATAGGTGGCAAATTGTTGATTTTATATTATTATATTATGTAAATATTTGCAAAAATTATCTTAATTCAATTCTTAAGCTTTTTTTATTTTGATTTTATTTGTGAACGAAATAGAATCGCTATCTTAGTTTCTCTCTTTTACTCTCTCTCTCTCTCTCTCTATCTATCTCTCTCTCTCTCTCTCTCTCTCTCTATCTATCTATCTATCTCTCTGTCTCAGTAATAGGAACTAGTCGCTTCATTTCCAAATATCAAATTAGAAAGGATAATAAACACAAAATAGCTTGCTGAAATCCTTAATTATGTGTATTAATTATTACACCAACAAACCTCAAATATTCTACACAAATAAGCAAGGAAATGAGGGCATAGTTCAGAGCAAATAAAAATACAGAGGGACTACCGCGAACACGAAAAGTGAAGCCACTTTTTGAAACATGTGTTCGTAGTCGAAGTTCGTGTCGTGTAATTCATCAAAATAAGTGATAATATAAATACTTAAGTGTGGAAATATTCCATCCTTCTTCTTATTTACTTTTGTGTTGTTTTTACAGTTCTTAACACTGCAAGAAGTCATTGTTTCTTTTTAAAACGGATGTTTTCAGTACGACGTTCTGACAAGAAATTCACGTAGTTTTGAATGCGTATATGTTTGCGTGAGTCGTGTATTTATTGGGAATTCACGTAGTTTTGGATGCGATTTTGACGTCACTTTGGCAGTGCGCCGTAGGGACTCTGTATTTCAATTTGCTCTGAGGGGCATAGGTGGCAAGAATATAGAGGCGTACAGAGCTAGCTTGTGGTCAGTCCAATCACGTATGAATTGGTGCGCACTGTGCACATGCGAATGAGGTACTCCACGTCCTTACTGTGGTATTATTCGACATTCAGAGATGTTGCTCACCATCCGCAACTCACAGGAGCAAAAGCTATGAATCCTAAATCTGTGGCCAGGAGCGAACGCAGCGCAATCCAATCAAGATGACTGCCGCGGACGGAGCATAGCTAATGGACAAAACCAATGGATGAAAACAGGTTCTTCTTTCACTAAGCTTTAATCCTTATATTCATACAGGGGCTCTATTTTTTTACAATGAAATTTCAAATATTTGCATAAAAGTTTTTAAGAGCCGTGCTACAAAATACATCGTATAAAAATACAATACATCAAATACCGATGGACGGAACCCTCAGAGCGCGAGACCCAAAAAAAATATTGAAATATTGAAAGACAAACTTAACCTTGTAGTCGACAATAAGGTTCTTCATCATGATATAACTTCAAATAAACGAGTTTCGGATTTTTGCCTTTATATGTGCTGTGAGACCTTGCCTCTTGCCAAATTTCATGATTCTAGCTCTACGGGAAGTACCCTATAGGTTTGGCTTCCCTTGTGAAATAGCTCAATATGCGACATAAATGGTCATATCTTTTGATCGCGTTAACTTACAAGTTTGATTTTATCACAGCTGAAAGAAACCATAGACCCAAGTATTTGATATACCTACATTTCAACTTAATAGCTTTACGCGTTCTTGACAAAAAGGGTCTTGACAGACGGATAGACGGACAGAAGGACAACAAAGTGATCATATAAGAGTTCCGTTTTTTCCTTTTGAGGTGCGGAACCCTAAAATAAGGCCTCAAATTTAAGATTGCAACATCACCCTGGATACCTTATAGTATCTACTAACAGACGTATGGATTTGGCTGACGAACCGCCGTCCAACGGGTGGGAAAGAGAAAAAAATATATTTCTCTCCCGTCTCGTCTCTCGTCTGTTAGCACTATTAATATTGCTGCAAGTGCAATAGGTAGCGTATATGTAATTTCCTCGACGAGTTTCAGCGCTGAAGGCTACATTGCACACAAGCGCCCTCTGTTCCGTGGCCGTTCATCGCTCGGCATAAATCTGTCAGCGGCGATCCCGCCTGGGGCATTCATTTACATGTTTATAGTAGGTTTATAGAAGGTTTATAGCCGTTTTATATTCGCGTATAGTCGTATCTTCGCACGATGGATCGGGCTTCATTGCGTTGATGTTCAATTGACGGTTAGCGTCTGATCACTACGTTTATTTTGTAACAAACGCCCATTCCACACCATGCGAAGTACAAGTTGCAAGGACAAGTTGCAAGTACAAGTTGAAAGTACAAGTTGCAAGTGCAAGTTGCAAGTACAAGTTGCATCCATTTGAGAACCTGTCGGCCCCTTGGGCCATCTGTTCTGCGTGCTAGGTATGTGCCCTGCCACTTCAATTTGCTAATCCGGTGGGCTATGTCGGTAACTTTCGTTCGTCTACGGATCTCCTCATTTCTGATTCAATCTCTTAGAGAAATGCATAGCCCTTAAATCAATTAATGATTTATGATTTTTCTCACTTTTACGTGAAAATTTTGACTTATTTGTATTGGCATTTATCCATAAATAACCTAATAGAGTTTTTTATATATTAGAGAAAGAAGGTAAATGTGAAGGTGATGATTTATTTATTTATTTCCAAGGAAGACCAACAGCCATAAAAGAGTATAACAATCTTAATAGATACAGAAGCTAATTATAGGTCCTCGCGGATAAAAATTTAAATAGTAACAATTTTAGTGACATTACGCAGTTACACAATATGCGTTTGTCGAAAAAATTAAAATTACATAAAAATAGGCTTAAACAGAGAGAGCTTTGGAGAGAGCTATGCTCGGAGTTTCTTTGCGCGGTAAAATCCGAAACGTGGATATTCGCCAAAGAACCAGAGTCACCGACATAGCTGTTAAAATTTGCAAGTTGAAGTGGCAATGGGCAGGCCACATCGCTCGAAGAACCGATAACCGATGGGGAAGAAAGGTTCTGGAGTGGAGACCACGAACCGGAAGACGCAGCGTAGGGAGGCCTCCCACTAGATGGACCGATGACATTGTGAGAGTCGCGGGCATCCAGTGGATGCAAAAGGCAGGCTGTCGTTCAGTGTGGAGGTTAAAGGGGGAGGCCTATGTTCAGCAGTGGACGTCTTCTGGCTGATGATGATGATGATGAGGCTTAAACAAAGAATTCCCTACTCAACAGCTGCCTAACCGCCACAACGCTCATACAGAATAGGTCCAACCCTAAGCGCCTATCGATGGTGTTAAAGTTCTTGCTCACTCTCAACATGTATGAATTACGTCTATAGTTAGTGCAGAATATTGGTATATTAATAAGAGGACAAAAACGAATAGCCTTATGAGGGGTATTAAGCTTGATCTTGCTTAAAATTTCAGGACAGTCAATAAGGTTTGAGGTTATTTTAAACAAAAAAGTCGCATTTATAATGATGATTCTTATGTTATCTCGTCGTATTTTTGATGATGATTATTATGTTATCTTTACAAGGTAAAACAAAAAAACGGGCCTTTTTATTTTCAATAAGCTTGACATATGCAAAATTTGCGCACTCCTTAAAATAAAGCCCAGTATACTTCTTGAATAGCGCAAGCAATCTTGCAAGATAGTCATAAATTATTTTAATTGCGCTAAACTTTAAATTATAAAATAGATTCGCTTTTAAGTAATTAAGCTGAAGTTACACCTGATTTGTCTTAACCCCTAATGGCCCTACCTTACGCTAATCCACCCCAATCTACTGCGTAGTTATTAAACACAATTTTGTACGAATTTAGACCTTATTCCAAAAGCAATAAGTATATATACATATATAGAAAATGTGACCCTCTTTAACAACGTTTAAAATGCGGTAAAAACAAATCTTGTTCCATTGAAACAGAGTTTATAATTCTAAACATATTTGCACATAAGTTTCGTCTGAAGAAAGCTCAGCTGAGTTTTCAGTGCGTTTGTTTTGGTTCTTATATTGATGTGTTAAAGTCGAGAATGTGTTTTTGGGTGTATTTTCAGAGGTCAATGAACGGCCACGTGGTCCATGCAATTGCGTAGTTAGGCCCTGCAGAGGTAGCGACTTATGTCTCTCTAGGTTTGAATAGGGTAAACGAGACTATTTTTGGAACTAGAAATAAAATTATGGCTCATTTTTATTTTCCCGATTTCAAGATTGGTAGGCACAAATAAAAGTGAAGCATTGCCATACAACGTGGCAAAGCTGCCAGCCTTTTTGGGAACGCTGCCCACTGGTAGCGGCTTGTTAGATTAGTTTTAGTTTTAGTTATAAATTTATATTTAAGACAGTTTTTATTTTACTTGTAATTTTTATTGAATAAATACTGTAATTATTTAGTAAATTTAAGTAAAATTTGTACATAATGATGGGTATTAAGATATTATGGACCTCTTTTGTCTTAGTACACGTCATTGCTCGTAACTCTATACGGTGTCACGCGGGTGTACTAAGCCGTAAGGGGCCCGTTATACACATTTTTATGAACCACTTTCACTATGGGGCGTACCTGAAATCGCGAAAAAAAATGCGGCTGATCCATAGAAAATAGAGTCAAAAACTCACACACACAAAACTCCCAACAAAAACAACACTCGATAAAAATGGAACAGCTGATATTTTTTCGGGATTTTAGAGTTGGGTTTTAGATGGGCACCAGCATCCTCCTACTGCAAGGTAAACGACCACCATGCAGTAGGAGGATACTGCTGCCCATCTAAAGCCATCAAACTTCTAAAACCCCCTTGGTTGAAAGAAAAGTGACCAGAATGTTGGTAGCATTGCCATACTGAATGAAAATGCTTAGCTTTTGGCTATAGTAGGCGATATTCTGGCTTCTTTTACAATTAATTTGGAGCCAAAATAGAACAATCGACATTCGCAGTTTCGAGAACAAAGATTTTAAAAGTGTACTTAGCCACTATACTACAGCTACTACACTATACTATAGCCACATTAGATAGGTATTAAAAGAGTGACAAATCTTTATTCTCTTATTTAAATGCATAGAGCAGCTTTAGTATAAAATTGAAGTTATTAAGTCTCAAATAGTCTGAAAGACTTTAATGCAAGCGCTGGCTTCATAAAATTGTAGAGCTGTAGCAAACCGTATGTATTCGTTACTAAGTAACGGGTACGCCATCTAGTACCGAGTAACGAAACGTTACTCACGAATACTTTTCGTTACTCGCATGTTTCGTATCATGGTTACATACGCTGTTTCAATGACCCAATGTTACGCTGCTTCAAAAATATTTGAACCGATGTGCGCGCATTATGGTGTCAAAATTTCAAATATTCAAAACAAAGTTTTCTTTAACAGAGTATGCAGTAAAAAAAAAAGTATATACTTGTGAAAAAGTGTTTTCATAAAATTTTGCCACTAAAATTTCATAAATTTTATGTAATCGTATGAAATAAACGAAAGTAACGAGTAACGATACGATAGTAACGAGTACTGAATGTATAGTAACGAATACATACGGGTACGTGATTTTTTCGTTACTTTTACACCTCTATAAAATTGAAGGCTATAGCAAGAGGCCAAACGAAACTGGCTTTTGTCCCCGTTTGAATGAAATACGTGGTTAATCAGTATTCAGTTAACTGGGAAATGAGATCTATGATGTGAAAAATATGTGAGTTCATGTCAAATTGCCTTTTTTATTTTTTTATTATTTATAATTCGCCCATCGGGCAGGCTAAAGCCTTTAAGGCCATACCGCCTATTCTTCTGTTTTTTATAGTCTTAATAACGTCAAACAAGTCATAGTCAGAGTCAAGCTAAGTAAGTCACGGTCAAGTCAAACTTATGGAGTTTTGGAAACAACACGAAAAGACATGTTTCACCTCTTTATATGACATGCCCACACTCGAGCACGTTTACGAGCACTTAATGAATAATAATTTTTTTCACGTTGGCGCCAAAACTCCTGTCAAATTCGGTATGCTAAAAAAAATTAACCTATGCCAATTCCGAAACCATTTCGAGATTTTATGTTACAAACCCTTATTTTTCTACTCTGACCTTTTAAAACGATAAGATGCCATTTATTTTAACAAAAAACTAAGAAATCATTCGACTTTCATTGGCCTCTAAATGACGTCACGTTTTAACATTTTATTATCTGTGCTTTTTAAGAATAAAAAAATATAATACATTTGACACACTGTTCGTCACGCAGAAAATATTTTTCTTTCATATCTGTGGTTTTACAGTCTACTTCTTTTCAGAGTTGCCAACATGGGGTGTTTTTCCCTAAGCGTGGGGAAAAATCATGTGATTTTTTTTTTCGGGGAAATAATTATCTGATTTAGAACGTTTTTACTGGAAGCACCTACTTAATAGAATTAATTTTCACCACGTCAGATTAATTTGTTTTTATTATGGGTGTTACTCACAACGATATATAATGTTAAACATATTTTAATATGTCATTTGATGTATGATTAATAATTTATATTCAAACATGATGTCTCAACCTAAGAATAAAAAACACAGAATCTTAATACTCGAACAAATAAAATACTAACATCAAAAATATTGTTGTTTGCAAATCAGTGAGCTAGTAACCCTAGGGTTTCCATAAACAAACAAGCAGACATTAGATGTCATTCTCACTGTCAAAGTATGTTCTAATGTCTTTTTATTTTTACTCGCGTGCTTTTTTTGGCTTCTCAACGCAACTACATATTTGTGCAAAAAAGTGACGTCATAGGTTTAAAATTTTCGAAAAAATATTATAAAATAACTACTGAATATAAAACAAAAATATTGAAATTAGTTTCTTATAATGACCTAATCTACGAAATAAAAATATAAAAAAAATACCAAAAAAAAACTTTACATACCGAATTGCGTCTATATCTATGTTATTTTTTTCTTCTTTCCTTTCCTTCTTGAGAGGATTTTGGCGTCACACGTCTTCTGCATTTGCCAGTGCTGAGTATTCAGATTTTTTCAAGTTTTATTAAATATCGTCAAACAAGTCATAGTCAAAGTCAAGCAAAGTAAGTCACGGCCTGGTCCAAAACATGCGCTAGTAAATTGAGACTTCTATGGAGTTTTAGAAACAGTACAAAAAGTCATGTTTCACCGCGTTATATTACTTTTCCACAGTCGAGCACGTCCACGAAAACTTAATAAATAATAATCCACCATTCAACACATTAACATTGGAAAATACACAAGTTTAGAAAAATGAACAACAATGGGCTGACATACTTTTTTCACGTTAGACAAAACTCTAAACTCTAAACAATTGCCTATCTACGCTTTCTTTCTTTCTTATCATCCAAATAGCAAGTAAGCTATTCATTGAAACGCACAACAATAATTCCGCCAAGTTAGCTGAATATTTTGACTATAAAAAATCGTAAGATATCTATCTTACGATTTTTTATAGTCAGTTTCTTACACGTGCCTTGATTGGGATCAAATACTCAATAATTTATTGCATAATATTATGAAATTCACATACAGATCTATAAATACCCTGATGACCCGAAATCGAGATTTTTACATGTTTTTGCGACGTCAAAGTTTGGTTTTAATTTTATTTGTTCTAGACACGTGTTCAAATGTAGGTCAAATTGTTGCAATGTATGATAATTATACCTACTTAATTTGCAAAATGTACCTAAAGTAAACAGCATACCTAAATGCACTTGCATAAAAATAATGGATTTGAGAAACTTCCCCTCCTTTTTTTAAGTCTGTTAAAAGTGTGAAAGTATGTGTGTGTATGTTAGTACCCACCAACTCAACTCTGTAACGGCTGAATGGATTTGGATAAAATTTGTCATAGAGGAAGTTCATACACCGGACTAAAACATTTGCTTCTTATATCCCAAAAAGTGAACAGTTCCTGTAGATAGCGGATGAAACCGTGTGGCGCTGGTAGTTTGATAGCTCGTTGGTCCAGTTGGTAGTGAATCTACCTTCTACGCTTGGGGGTGTGGGTTCGATTCCCACCAAAGACAAACACATTCATGTGATGACATTTGTGTTTGTTCTGTATCTGGGTATTAATATCTATTTAAGTATGTATTAAAACAATATAATATATAATGTATTTATCATTCTCTGGCAGTCATAGTACAAGGTTTGCTTAGTTTGGGGTCAGATGACCGTGTGTGCAAAAATGTCCCGAATATTTATTTTATTTAGTTACTGTAGGAATATTTGCAAAGTGTATGCCGAAACGGGCGCAGTTCCCCTACAAGGGTCGTATTTAGGTGACCCACATGAGGGCGAGTGCACACCACGACGCACGTCGCTGCAATCAAATCACTTCACCCTCCACGCAGCGACTATTATTTAATCTGCGTCTGCCTTAATCCCCTCCCTCAGAGGGAAATTGTTATTGAATATGACCTACTTCGTAAGGTTTATGACGATTTATTCTTTAGCGAGAATAGTAACGGAATTGCAAGCGATCTTTTCATCAATATCGTATTCCCACTGCTTGGACATAGGGTTTCTTTCAGAGAGAGAGAGAGAGAGAGAGAGAGAGAGAGCTGGCATTTTCGTGAATATCACATTGTCTTTGAATTTTTGAGGTTATTGAACATACCGTTTGGTTTAAGATGTTTACCTTCATCGTTTTAGAGCATGGCAACGAAACGGCACTTTTGAAGTCGGTTTTTTAAATTGATTATTATTGTATTTCGTGGTGGTACGGAACCCTCAGTGCGCAAGTCTGACTCGCACTTGGCTGGTTTATTTTTAATTTTATAACTTTTTAGGCGTAACTAGTATATTCTGTGACTTATTTTTTTTTATCAGGATCAGTTGACCCCTAGTTTCTAATTATTTAGTGGTACAAATCGTCCTCATATCGAAACCAACGTGGGCCCAGTTCACCTTTAGCACATTTTAAAAGGTGAAAATGGTCCCAAGGACGAGTTGCTGACTTGGACGACGTCCCTGACCCACCTAAATTATATCTATTACACTTTTATGTTCAGTCTGTTAGTTTGTTACACTTTCATGTCTAAACAGCTGACCAAATGTTTAGCAAAGAATAAATGTGCATACATAAAGACTGCCAGGGTACTATTATATCCCGATAAAACGCGAGAAACCTGGATTTCCGTACAGGAGTTAGTAAACCAGCAGCCCTATCGATTATCTACATTGCATTCTTAGTTTGACAGAAACCTAAAAGAGACCGCAGCGAAACGCTGGATGCAAGCCGCTTCCAACCGGCCCTTTTGGAGATCGATGGGGAGGCCTTTGTCCAGCAGTGGACGTCCTATGGCTAAAATGATGATGATGATGATGATGATGATGATTCTTAGGTTACCTTCATTGTAAAAACTCCAACTGGTGATCAACTATCGACTCCGATTATATAATGATGATTACATTTATTTTTTATGTGATTGTAAATAAGTCGACTGTAAAGCTGGTAACATATTATCGGACGCGGCTGATGGACGCGACATAAAAGTATCCAGGTAATAAATGTACACTGACTGTGCAAACTGTCGGACGTAAGTCGTGGTCGTCTAACCTTGACCTGCAGGGCAATCGCGCTAAAAAATTACAGACGAATCGTTGACGAAACGCAAACACTCCACAACTTTTGGTCGATGCTGACCTAGGGTTCGGACGTCCGACAGAAATCTGGCGCGCCGGATGTTTTGTCAGCTGAAGCAACGTCTGAAACGACTGTGCACACTTATCAGTCGCGTCCATCAGCCGCGTCCTATAGTTTGTTGCCAGCTTTACTCTGTACTGACTGATGACCATCCAACCAGGCATCCGATGGGCTACGCATCAACACTTCAAAGCGAACGGATTGTAAAAACTTACCGTAAAATAAATAGGAAAACACCTCGAGGCGTTGGCAGCCGCGATATAACCAGTTGTAGCATTACAGCTTGAATTACATGTAGGGTAACCATGCATTCTTAATAACACAATAAGCAAAAAGCAAAATAAGTTCTTCTTCATAAATATACTGACTTCATGCCAGAGTATGAATTCAAATTCAATTCAAATTCAGTTTATTGACACATAAAATATTACATTACAGTTGAAAACCATGGCGTAATACTTTATTTACTTACTACATAATATTATTCTAATTAAACTAAACAAAATATTTTTTTTTTTAAACGGGGCATTTTTGCACATACGGTCATCTGACCCCAAACTAAGCAAAGCTTGTGATATGGCTGCCAGAGACTGATATACATACATATATATTTTTAAATACATACTTTTAATAGATATTAACAACCAGATATAGCACAAACACAAATGTTCATCACACAAATGTTTGTCCTACGTGGGAATCAAACCCACGCCCCTAAGCTCAGAAGGCAGGTTCACTACCAACTGTACCAACGAGCTATCGATATGAAAATAAATAAATAGTAATGTAATATAAAAAGTGAGATCAAAATTAAAAACTACAATAAAAATATTTTCACAATAAAAAAATAGCAAACTTAAAATTAATAATTAAAAAAAAAATAGTATTAACACAATAATTATAGGATCAACAATGGTAAAAGTAAAATAAAATAATGACATTGTGTAACATATTGACAATACTGATTCCACTTCCTAGGTTAGGATTCCCGTTAAATGCTTTTGAATTCATGATGGGAAAGTTATCGTCACCGAGCTGTAAGGAGTGCGACCAGCCCGAAGACGTGTATCGTGTACTGATGGAATGTGTCCGGAACCAACGTGACAGGGAACAGATTTTCACCAAACTTAGAATTTGTGTATCCAAGGTAATACATCTTATATTATCTGATCCAATTTCCAAGGAGGCTAGAATGGTTTTTGGTCGGGCGAATAATTTTTTACAAGCTTTAAGCCATTCTAACACCACAAACTTACCTGGTTGGTTAATTATACCTTAAGTAATAAGCTTAAAATACATTCATTAAGGAGGTTAATGATTTGTCAGGATCCAATTTATTTAATTATCAATTATTTAATTATTTTTTATACAATTTATTTATTTATTTAATTAATTATTTGATCCAATTTCCAAGGAGGCTAGAATGGATTTCGGTCGGGCAAATAATTTTTTACAAGCTTTAAGCCATTCTAACACCACAAACTTACCTAGTTGGTTAATTATACCTTAAGTAATAAGCTTAAAATACATTCATTAAGGTTAATGATTTGTCAGGATACATTAGGGCTGACATAGACATGTAGTCTAAAAGCCACCAAAAATTAAAGATTAGATACATATCTGCGTCGACTTAGAATTGGAGATCGGAGCACTACTTCCTCCCTCGTCACGCAGTTTTCATCATCATCCTAACATGTTCCCACTGCTGAGACACAGATTTTCTCTCAAAGATAGTTTGGACCCTAATCAACCATGCTGGCCCAGTGCATGTTGGTGAATGTCATAATTATTTCTTTGAACTTTTGAGGGTCTCGGACTTCTTTCCTTCAACGTTTTTAAGCGATGGCGTGGAAACTGCACATAATTTATTTAAAGTACTAAATAAGTCATTCACGTCAAGTCACGAGGATCGAACTGGGTGCCGTCAGATTGTAAAGCGCCACCTGTTCCACCGTCGCTCTCCTTCACCATCGCTCTCCTCCACTATGATATCGCTCTACATACTACTTATGCTATAAAAACTAACTGTACACACAGAAAACCCTTCGCTATTAATGTATTTGTTAACTAATTATACACACAGAAAACCCTACGCTATAATTTTTTTTTTTTATTTATTTAAAAACACATTGTACGTTACATTTCGAGTTAGTAAATTGTCTTAAAACCTATGTTACATTTATCCAGACAACTGGTTCTCGGTATAGTATATGTTTTTTTTTTTTTTATCTAATTAAATCTAATTAAATCTAATTACCTACCTTTTACAAAAAAATGAAACGCGCGAACACACCAAACTGCTGTTGCAGGCACAAGTTTATCGCGGAGTAAAACCGCGTAAAATGTATTTGTTAACTAATTATATACACAGAAAATCCTACACTATAAATGTATTTGTTAACTAATTATATACACAGAAAACCCTACGCTATTAATGTATTTGTTAGCTAATTATACACGCAGAAAACCCTACGCTATAAATGTATTTGTTAGCTAATTATACACAAAGAAAACCCAATGCTATAAAAGTGTTATCAAACTTACAATAGTCGACGTTAGAGTGATTTAATTTGAATCATGCTTTACGGTTTGTGAATATTATATATTTACCATGACATACATTTTTAGGTACGTAAATTTTTATATACCTTATCAGAAACTAAGTAAGTTATGAAAAGTTAATTTTCCACACCACTTCATCCAAACAAAGGGACACAACCTACCTATAATATTATGGCTAAAACTTATTTTATTTATTCGATGTCTTTCATACCCCACAACCTGATTAAATAGTCTGTAACAATATAAAATCAGATTAGATATGTAACTTCTTTCATAATAATATTATGAGTTATCGTTATCACCACACTAGTTGCGTCTCCATACAACAAACGTATTTTTGTATATGCTCTAATGTAAAAACGATAATACGTGCAAACGTCAAACTTGGCACGATTGTAGTACACACTCTAAAGTATAACAACAAACAATAGATAATGGCCAAGTGCGAGTCGGTGACAAATTTCTGTTCATTACCAAGTTTTTTTTTAACGTGAATAAGTCCGCGTTTGACCACCACTCGGCTGTTGGTAAGCGCCGATGTGGTCGAAGATGAAGCACGCATACTTATAGAAAATACCTATTCACTCTGGCCTTGAAAAGGCCCAGATTATCTCTCTGGAAACAAGGAAGCGGGCAGGTTGTTCCAATCTTTGGCCGTACGGATTAGAAATGTAGTATCGAAATGTTTGGTACATCTCCAAGGAAACTCCACAATTTATGGGTGGTAGTTTATACTCAAGCGCCTGTAGGAAACTGCGTAGCAAATTACTTCAACAATTTTGGAAGGCGTTATAATAACTGGTAATTCGGTTACTTGGACCACCTTATTGTATTTTGTGGTGGTACGGAACCCTCAGTGCGCGAGTTCGTCTCTCACTTGGCCGGTTTATTTTACTAAGCTTGTTATTTTTAGCAAATCAAACAAACTATTGAGTGACATAAAAACATACAAACTGACATTTACAATATTAGCGCGATGTTTTCCTAACGGTTTTCCACACCATAAAAAGTAGTTTTGTCCGTTAACTTTCTGTAACTTTTTCTCTTGTTTGTCCCGAACCACTGAACCTTATGGTCACCGTAATTAGATGTGGCGTACGCTCGCTCATGGCGTAATATAATACGCTTCATATAAACGTAATACGTTTTCGTTACGGTCGTAGCTCGCGCGAAATATGGTCCCGCAACTCCCGCAACCGCCTGTAAAAAGATACCACCATTCGCAGACGCCGCTGTTGTGTAAGAAATCTGAGAATCATGTGGGAATATCATGTATTTTTTGGATTCCGGATTAATATTAAAGGTTGTATTATTCAGGTATTTCGTATCCCATGTAGTATTTATGTTAAATCTTGTTGGATATTTTTGCGCTGTTTTTAGAGATATTTTTGGTTCTAGCAGGCCTGACGCACTCCGCACTTTAAGTATGAAGCTAGAAGTAGCCGACTTGTCGGGCTTGCCGCACGATAGACAAAGATAACGCCACAAGAGTTACGCGAAAGACAGAGAGGCAATAGCTGTAGGTAGTTACCGCTCGCACGTCCTGAATTGCACTTTATTGTGTAGTAGCAGGAGTCGCTACTTATTTAAATGATTTTGCGGAGTTTTCTGTACTTGTACTAATAAGTCTTCTGTGGTTCTAGTGGAACTTTCTACCCATAGATCAGACAAACAAGGCATATATGATAGTGGCGTGGCGGGTGCGAACGCGTCAGGCCTAAATCAGGCTTGATAACTTTAGTCGAACGCACCGTGTAAGACTTTGCTACCCTGTTTTTGCATGTGGACTCTTCGATAAAAGTAAAGTGAATGGACGGGCCCAGAAGAAGCTAATTTGAAGATAACAAAATGAGCGCCGGCGCTCACTTTATTCCAATCGGTTCTAGCCGTAGGAAGACTAGGAAGTGCGACACAAGACTATTGTTACATGATAACGAAAGATCTGACAAAATTATTTGTGCTTTTCCGAAATGTAATAATACAACTAAAACCGCTATCTATTTTTTGTAACAAATGTACTGTACATGGTTTTAATTAAGTGTTGAAGTATATGTCCGACGGTTATGACTCGTTTTTACTGAACATTTTCAATAGGTCAAACCCACATCGGTAGTGAAAGTTAACTGTGACCATATGGCTGGTGGGAATAGTAAAGGTAACAATATGTTTCTTTCTTGTAAACTCTTTATAATGAAACTCAATGGACCAAGCATTTCGTTACAAAGACTAATATGCAATATTCAATAATTTATTATTAGTATTTATTTTTTAGTTATGGCCCGTCCATTCACTTTACTTTCGTCAAAGTGTGGACTATTAGTTTCATTGGTGTCGCTGCAAGTTTCTTAGTCATCGTGAAAAATAGATAGGTAAGTATAAAGTAGGTACCTACTATATATGTTTATCTATGCTACTACTTACAGTTTTTGAGTTGAGCAGTTTAGCGGTATTATAAAAAACCTAACCTGCCTTCGTAATACTTTTGGAGGGAACGTTTGAGAGTGGATTTCGTTAAATTACTGACATAAAATAAACTTTAATGTTATGGTTTTTTCATGATCATCATTTCAGCCATCATGTCCACTGCTGGACATATGCCTCCCCCATCGATCTCCAAAAGGGCCAGTTGGAAGCGGCCTGCATCCAGCGTTTCCCTGCGGTCTCATTTAGGTCGTCTGTCCATCTTGTGGGTGGACGTCCTACGCTGCGCTTACCGGTCCGTGGTATGGTTTCTTACTTATTTTATACCTAATACCTATATGTACCTGTGCTAATCGGGTCGAACCTGGACTAGATTAGCACAGGACCGAGGCAGATGGCATAGCAAGAGAGAGGCCTATACCCAGCAGTGGGATAAGGAAGGCTGTGGATAATGATGATGATGTATTAATAAATGAATTTGACTTTGACTTAACATTTACCATTTCTGTATATCCTATTCTACATAGTGGTTGAAATAACAATTAAGAGTTTGAAGCTTAGCATTAATTATTCAATAGTCCTGGTATTTTTATAAAAATATAGAGCAATTGTACGTATCTATCTGAAATCTAAAAGTGAACGTAGTACCCACATAGAGTGGTTGAAACCCCAACAATTAGAGGCGTATGTTCGCGCCGCCTAATGGCACTGAGCGGCGACAGATTTAATTCCAATCTGAAACGCATCAAGTAATTACAAATAAAAAGTGGAAAGCGCGACGAGTGTGCGGGAAAATTGCGGGGTGACCATGAGTTTAGGAAAATTTGGGATAAATCAATAATTATTATTTTAAGTGTCCCGTGCCTTAAGGGTGTCAACGGGTACTACTACTATTACTACTAGTACTAAGCCTACGCTGTCTGTCTATCTTTTGAACCTTATAACTTATAACTGATAGCCAGTGAACAATTTCACAGACTACTACAGATAATGTTACGGCAAAATAATAATAAATGTAAAAGGAGATGGGTGTCCCATACAGAAAACGTATTTTTATTTTTGCTTGTGTAAAAACGGTGACACAAACGAAATAATAACCACTGGCCATGTGACACAATAACTGCAAGACTTTATGGCGCTGTAATCTCTTAAGCGCGTAAGCGTTAGTCTCGCGTAGCCTTTTTGATGTAATTTTCTAATACAAAACAAATAGAAAATACAAAAATCTTTTATACCAACTTTTTACCAAGATATTAAATTCAAACGGAACAACGGTTTTTAAATCCAAATGGAATAAATTTCAGATTTAATTCAGTAAGACTTACATATAATAAAATAAATAAATAAATATTTGGGACGTTTTTGCACACACGGTCACTGACCCCAAAATCAGAAAAACTTGTGATATGGCTGCCAGAGACTGATATACATACATATATAGTTTTAAATACATACTTAAATAGATAGTAACACCCAGATATAGAACAAACACAAATGTTCAGCACATAAATATTTGTCCTAGGTGGGAATCGAACCCACGCCCTCAGGCTCAGGAGGTAGGTTCACTACCAACTGGACCAACGGGCTATCAAGGATATACAAGGATATTTACTTAAATAATACATTAAACTTAGTCTAGATTATAAACACTGCCTGGTGTGCCACTGAGGTGCCTGGTGTGACCTTCCTTATACTAGGCGAAGCCTGTGTTGCAGGATCTAGTCTCTTTCGTGTTTCCTAAGGAATTTATAACAAAAATCCTTCCAAAAATAAAAGTCCCCCGTTTGTTCTAAAGCCGTGTCACCCCAGTGTTGCCATGCGGGCACATTAATTAGTAAACAGTCTACAGTCTGGCCGTAACAAAGCTAGATTTTCTTGTGTTTCGGAGCTCGCTCGCTAAAAAAAACATATATTTTTTCAGAGTCTACACTTTTCAAACGCAAATCTCATGAATTCCCTGCGGAGTGGATTTAAAATGTTAATTAGGAGGATTATGCAGTAATGCGGTTTTTACCGGTGCTGTAAATGTTTGCTTTGTATTTGCAAACTCAGCTAGATTGGGTTATAACTTGATCACCAGATGCCTACTTACTTAAGTACCTATCGTAAACGAGGTTATACAATGAAAATTAAAAATATTTCTTATTGCAAAAAACAACAGAACATTGAAGTAAGTAAAGAGACATTGGGCCCCCAAACTAATAGAAAGAGGAAGAGGGTTTCCATACAACAAACGTATTTTTGTATTCGCTCTAATGCAAAATCGGTAATACGTACAAGCTTCAAACTTGGCATGATTATAGTACACACTCTAAAATATAACATCAAATAATAAATAACGGCCAAGTGCGAGTTAGTGACAAACTGTTAATTACCAAGTTATAACTGGTAATTTTGTGGCGGTACGGAACTCTCAGTGCGCAAGCCCGACTCGCACTTGACCGGTTTTTTACTTTTTTATTATTTGTTAGTTAATCCGCCGTAACATTACATATTCTGTGAAAATTTCAACCAGCTAGGTAGGTACTATTCGATAGTTACAGCGGTTAATAGATAGGACAGACGGATGGACGGACAGACAGACAGACATCGTAGGCTTAGTAATAGGGTCCCGTTTTTACTCTTTGCGATGACGTAGTAACTGACGTAGGTGAGATTTCGACAGAAAACCTAAATTTTTCAAGTAGGTTCCTCTAAACAGAGTTCGCAAAGTTACGTACTCTCTTACCGTACGTAAGAGACGGTTCTCTTCATATTTAGCTCTATGCCACAACGTAGCATGTGTCATCTCTGTTGCATTCGCATGTTTGTTTCTCAGACAGGCTTGTCAAAACTTTACACCCTTCGTACGGCGCATAACACAAACCACTTTCAAATAATATGCTTTTACATTAAACATTAACCAATACTGCTTTTCTTTATGATTGATTTTCAAATTCAGCGTCAAAAGCAGTAATGGACGTAAGTTTAAGTGAAGAAATTGTGATAGTATATATTGGGGTAGAAGTGAGCTGGTTATACATTTTCTAAGTTCAGTTTCATTTAATATTAATATTATTTATATTTATATTAGCTCGAACATTGCGATGGGTTGGAATTGAAAATGACGAAATATGTATTTGAAAATCTATTTTCGATAAAAGGTATAGGTACCTAGTAGTACCTACCTAAGTACGTAGAAAAACATTTTTTAATTACAAAATCGTTCTAAGATAAGAAACGCGTGATAAAAGTAAACAACTCAACAACTTATGCTGGGTACGTTACTATAGTCCTTTTCAAATAGCATGGCACTTGACAGGTGGTTTGATAGTACGATAGAATGTAACGTGATTCGTAAATATTGAATGTGACGTCACAGAACTAAATTAAAGATTTACATTTTGCGGCGAAAACATATAGCTAAGCGCTACTATGAAAAAAAGCGGTGAAAACTTGTCTGTTAGTGGTGTAATCAAGTGCCATGCTATTTGAAAAGGATTATAACTAGTAGTGTGCCATTCTAGAGATTATACTAATCGTCTTTTTTTATTCTCTTTCAATGAATATTTTTTCTTCACATACTTACTAGGAAATGCGTGTGAGATAGCCGCGATATTGCAAGATAGTGTTAGTATATTAAGATTACATTCCTCAGCAATAATAAATTTACAGATTAATCTCATTACAAAAGCTAAAACAGTGAACATAGTGAAAGAACTGTGAGCTCGAGTCAGCGTGGGAGTGGTATTGCGATGCATGTAATTGTGGTCGTGTCTACGATACACAAGTCCTCGAAAGATCCAGGGATTCGCAGGAATGACAGGCGAGTGTTGCGTATATGTGTGTTGTTTGTGCGCTTGCAGTAGCTTGTAGATGCATGATTCTTTTCTGAAAGAAATTCTGTGTAAATATCAAGAAGGCAACCCTAACGTCACACGTGTCACTTCAGGAGAGATAGAGCTACGTGATAGAAAGAGAGCGACTCTCTAAGTGAATATAGCAAGCGGTATAGTTGAATTGCTACTTTATTGCCTCGTAGATAGAGTCCTTATTTATTAAAATTTCTTTGCGGAGTGAACTTTCTGTACTTGTACTAATATGTCTTGTATGACAGTGCATTCCCCATGTCTGTATTAAAAAGATTGTCTCTCAACTAAAAAACATGGTTTCCAGTAGTCGGATAAAAATCCAATCCAATCAGTATATTGTAAACCAACCTGCGCGTGTTTTAAGCATTTCCCTAAAAGATATACCTACCAATATTAGGTAAATTTACTTCGTACGAATATTCTGTACGTGTTTTGTGATAAACTGCCGCCGGGAGGAAACGAGGTAGGTCCCTGCTTCCTCCTCGCCAACATTGTAAAGGGTTCGCATAGAAATATGTCGATTGGTACACGTAAAGAGGCCATTGTAGTTTTCTTTCCCCATAACGTAGTGCGGTACAGGAAATGTGGATATTTCACTTTTCTGAAGAACTAGTTATAATCTCAGGAAATTTACGAGTGATTTCGGCCATGTCAGCGGCGTTCGGGCGGCCTAAACATTCTGATGTTAGAACTGCAACTGGCCACCCTGATTTACTTTATATGAACTGAGTTTAGGTGCCAACGTGGAAACAAACAGGTCGGCTCGTTGGATTATTTTCCTAAACTTTAGTATTTTCGAGTGTTAATGTGTACCATAGTGTGTACTAAATGGTGAATTATTATTCATAGAGTGCTCGTAAACATGCTTGAGTGTGGCTAAGTGATATAACGAGGTGAAACATGTCTTTTCGTGTTGTTTCCAAAACTCCATAGGAGCCTCTTGTTAAGTCTCCACCACTTTACATAGGCATGAGTTTGACGTGACCGTGACTTACTTTGCTTGACTCTGACTGTGACTATGACTTTTTTGACGCTAAACATGTAGAAAATAACATATCACCTCAATGTGTGTTTTTTTAATGTGAAAAATAACATATGACCTAAATGTGTGTTCTTTTTATGTAAAAAATAACATATCATTTCAATGTGTGTTCTTTTTATGTGAAAAATAACATATCACTTAAATGTGTGTTCTTTTAATGTGAAAAATAACATATCACCTCAATGTGTGTTATTTTTATGTGAAAAATTACGTATCACCTAAATGTGTGTTCTTTTTATGTGAAAAATAACATATCACCTCAATGTGGGTTCTTTTTATGTGAAAAATAACATATCACTTAAATGTGTGTTCTTTTTATGTGAAAAATAACTATTCACCTCAATGTGTGTTCTTTTTATGTGAAAAATAACATATCACCTCAATGTGTGTTCTTTTTATGTGAAAAATTACGTATCACCTAAATGTGTGTTTTTTTATGTGAAAAATAACATATCACCTCAATGTGTGTTCTTTTTATGTGAAAAATAACATATCACCTCAATGTGTGTTCTTTTATGTGAAAAATAACATATAACAAAACGTGTGTTTTTTTTTATTATTCTTCGTTTCCTGAGCCGAGTCATAAGGCGATAACAAATTGAATGCGTTCGAGAACTCATTCAAGAAAAATCATTGTGATTCCCTTCACTTCGAAATTGTTGTGTATTTATTTGATATGTTTGCTCTTTGATTTATTTATATCTGTTACGTTTTATGGAAGAGTAAAAAACTGGGTGGATTCTGTACAATAGCTAGCTAGGACATATTAATACCTATCTATACGTATACTTATACCGTACTGGTATATAATGTGTATAAAAACTTGGCGTCCTTTGTTAGGCTCGGTGATGTTCACGAAAAATTAACTAGGAATAAGGATACCTTGATTACGCCCTTACAAAGGCTAACCAAGTCCCACAAATGTACCCGAATAGTTGGCATAAAAGTATTTAACGCCTTACCGAAATCCATAAGGGACGCCAAGTCGCTTTATTTATTCAAGAAGAAACTTAAGGTTTTTCTGACCGATATGGCGCCGTATAGCGTAGAGGAATTCATCCCAAAACTAGAATAAATAAAGAATGCCTAATTATGATTATTAAATTTATTGATATTGTATTAATATTATTTTTAATAATATGATTAGTTTATGGTTTATTTTTGAAATGTTTGATATGTAATTATTATCTATATCTATATAAAATCAATTGCTGTTCGTTTGTCTCGCTAAAACTCAAGAACGGTTGGGCCGATTTAGCTGATTTTAATAATTAAATATTTGTGAAAGTTCAGGAAAGGTTTAAACGATGAGTAAACGGCTGAACCGATTTGAATGAAATTTTGTGTTCTTGGAGCGGATCGTAGTAGCGAGGCCGAAGGCCGAGCTCTCCGCGGTCGAAGTAGCGGGTATCAGCTAGTTATGAATAAAATTATCATTATCATTATAGTGTATACTCCGTTTTTTAATCTTAGATATTTTATGTAAACAAAGAAATGTCACGAAAAGTCACTGTCAAAGTTACATGCCAGTTGCTCAAAAAAAAATTCACATATGAACAAAAAAAAACTCCCTATTTTCCTCAGCTTTGCTCTCGTGCGGTACAATGCGGGATGATAGCTCAAAAAAATTATAAAAAACATTATTAAAAGAATGTAATAGATGGTGTTATTATAGAGGCGTTGACTAATAAGATAGAGGAAATAGAGGGCAAATCAAACGTTGGCCAGAAATGTTTAGAATCCCTACTGTCCTACCAGTCTAATAAAATATTTTCTACCAAAATATATTTTATTTATCATAACATTGTATAGAACAGATATTACGTTAAAATAAATAGTACAACACGATTTTTATTTTATAATTGTTTATATTACAACTAGAAAAGCGTAATAAAATACTTTTTTGGTCAAATATTGTACTTAAACTACCATTATGAAATATATTTTTTGCACTGATAACCTCTTTGTTTACATAAAATATCTAAGATTAAAAAACGGAGTATAGAAAGAAGTCACAAGAGAGTAGTATAGTGCTAGTAAGTATGGTGTAGCTATTCTAGTGTATACCTTCCTTATCTATTATTTGTTGTTATACTTTAGTGTGTAAAAAAATACTTTTATAAAATAACTGTGTCAGGAAATAAAAGATGACCCTTCACATCAAATTTGCGTGCATGTGCGCTTTACAATCTAACGGCACCCGGTTCGATCCTCGCCCCTACCCAGTGACCCATTTAGTACTTACATAAATTATGGGCAGTTTACTTGTGACTACAACAGCAGTTTGGTGTGTTCGCGCGTTTAATTTTTTTGTACAATGTAGGTAATTAGATTTAATTAGATTAAAAAAATAAAATCATATACTATACCGAGAACCAGTTGTCTGGATAAATCTAACATAGGTTTTAAGACAACTTACTAACTCGAAATGTAACGTACAATGTGTTTTTAAATAAATTAAATTAATTAATTAATTACAATACCATCGCTCAAAAATAGTAAAGGAAGACATCCTGAGGCAACCGGTATCTCCAAGAACCTCAAAAATTACCTAAATGACATAAAATATGTCACTCACCAACATCACTAGGTCAGCATGGTGGATTACGGCCCATCCTCTCTCTCTCTCTCGCTGTCTCTCTCTGAGAGAAAACCCGAGTCCCAGCAGTGGTAACATGATAGGCTGATAATGATGATGATAAGTATAATTTTACTTTACTGCCTCCAAAAAGTTGACAGCATGCAAATGTAAAGTAGGTAAGTAAGTGACCTAACGTTATCCTTACTAATCCTTACTAATATTATAAAAAGGAATCATTTAAAACAACTCTTCATCGGCGGAGAAATCGCGTAACATACATACAAAAACATACATACATATCGAATTGATAACCTCCTCATGAAGTTGGTTAAACAGCGAAAGTAACTCTGTCTCTCTGTCTGGATGTTTGTTCGCTTTTCACGACTAAACCGCTAATCCGATCTTAACGAATTTTGGCAGGATGATAGTGTACATCATATGGACGGACATAGGGTACTTATTCTCCCAGAAAATGCGGGAAAATTAGAAAATCGTGGGTAGCACCGCGGGATTCAGCTAGTATTATAAAAGCGAAAGTAACTGTCTCTCTGCCTCTCTGTCTTTCTGATCGCTTTTCACGAGTAAACCGCTAAGCCGATCTTAACGAATTTTGACAGGATGATAGTGTACATCATATGGACGGACATAGGGTACTAATTCTCCCAGAAAATGCGGGAAAATTGGAAAATCGCGGGTAGCACCATGGGATTCAACTAGTATGTGCTATATGCTATAGGTATGTATGCTGTAGATACATCGGATCGGAAGGCAGTACAAGTCCAGTCGGGGTATAAATCAACCCCCATGTCGCACAGCGGGAGCCTCGCGGGATATATCCCATGATAACGGCTTTTTGGGTCACTGAGGGCCGGTGACGTCATGCTATAACTACTCTGTTACTTGTGTCGTGTGACGATGCTGTTTACTTAACCTTTTTCTACTTTTATAAAGCCCATTACTCCGCAGTCATCTTACAAAAACATTATTGGGTCATTCACTAATGTATTGAATAACGAACAGTAACAGATGTATCGAATGTTCACTATTCACTAATGTATCGAATGTCCAACATTCACCAATGTTTCGAATATCCAACATTCAGCAATATGTGTCTAATGTCCAACATTCTCCAATAACTCTAATGTCCAACATTCACTAATGTATCGAATGTCCAACATATACCAATGTAATGAATGTACTACATTCACCAATATATTAAATGTCTAACAATCACAGGTATATCAAATGTCCAACAATCACCGATGTATTAAATGTCCAACATTCACTAATATTTCGAATATCCAACATTCACCAATATGTTTCTAATGTCCAACATTCACACATATTTCTAATGGCCAACATTCACCAATGTATCAAATGTCCAACATTCACCAATGTATCGAATGTCCAATAAGCACCAATGTATCGAATGTCCAACATTCACCAATTTATCGAATGTCCAACATTCACCAATGTATCGAATGTCCAATAAGCACCAATTTATCGAATGTCCAATAAGCACCAATGTATCGAATGTCCAACATTCACCGATGTATTAAATGTCCAACATTAATCAATGTTTGAGGATGATAGATGGAACAGACCAGTTTAAAGATATTTTTATACAAATCAAATGTGTATACCACCATAGATAAACATATATACTAGACATACAAACATACATATATACTTAGATAATATACTTACCACCTAACATTTTATCGCGAAATCACATATATTGTAATCCATTCTAGATTACAATAAAATTGTAAACGTTCCAACTTTTATGATTCTGAATACCAACGATGTACGAAATATTGAATACCCTTTGAAACTACAAAATCCATGTAATTGGAGACGCGTGTCGGCTGCAGCTGTACAAAGGCAGCTGGAATTTTAATGAACGCCTCCAGCAGTCCAAGCAGACTGGGTATACGTATACTCTAGCAAGGAGGATGGTTAACTAATAGTTTACATTTAGTAAGGAATTAAGGCGAGGTTTTCCCACTTTTAACAGCCTCTTATAACATATTTGACGGTTTTAAATAAAGTTTATTCAGTTAAATTACAATATTTGAGCTGGAAAAAAATACATGTCACAGATACATCTATGTTTGAGTTTGTGATTTGGTTCAAAACACGAGAGAATAAACTTTCTTCGATCAAAAATGAAACAAAGTCGAGTTTGTTTATTTTTTTCTTTTAATGCTCCAATGAAAG
Organism: Agriopis marginaria; assembly: GCA_932305915.1. Lineage (NCBI taxonomy): Eukaryota > Metazoa > Arthropoda > Insecta > Lepidoptera > Geometridae > Agriopis > Agriopis marginaria. The sequence goes on from OW029932.1 coordinate 2,009,106, forward strand.
CTCGTAACAACCTAGAAATTGCATGTACTTACGTACGTACTACATAGGCAATTTTATTCAAAAAAATAATATTTGGATAGATTTTTGATAGTGAATATTTTCGTTTTTAGTGAAATTAAAAGCGTAAAAAGGTCGCGAGAATTTGCGCGCACCGCGTTCAGTACCGCGCCAGGCGTCATCGAGGTTGGACCTATGTTCGTTTTTGTCGTTGTACTCCCCCCGCGGGCATCCTGACTCTTGCGTGGCAAAATACATCGTCGCTATAACTTGGCGGGGCCTGAGGGAGCGTTTTGTTGCCTACCCGACTCGGATAATAGGCCGTTAAGCAACGCTTATTACTACAGATGACCATAAGGCTTAATATTTAGTGAAGCAAAACCATGGCGCTTACACATAGACGTGCGTTTCGTTACTACTTTTGAGGTTTATCTCATATTTTTCGAAAAGTATAGATGTTATGTAAAATGTAAGTACCTTTGCGGTTTCCTCCATAATTATGAAATCTGTATATTATGATATCGTAGACATCATTTAATAAATACGTATTTGAATGAATCCAAAAAAAAACAGGGAGAAAAGCGCAAATTAGTTTTATTTTAATGTATTTTTCTATCAAGCGTAATATACTTAATCGTTTTTCGTTCTTTGGGGTTGCCTAGACAAAACATTCAATTTGATATGAGATCATTTTTATAATTTTAAGCTAACCGTGGAAGTAGATACACTTAAACTAGAATGACCAAAATTTTTAAAAGTCGGAAAAGAGGGCCTTAATTGAAATAAATGTGCAAATATAAAAACGTAGCTGACTAGTTACTTGCATTGCATGTAGCAAGAATTATAAATGACGTCACCAACGCTAAGATCGGTTGCATTGACAGCTCAAAAATTAGGAGGGCAACAGGAGGGCCGTAGCTTAGTGAGTACAGCGCTCGGGGCGTATACCCGATGGTGCAGGTTCGAATCCTGTTTTTTTGTCTTTTAATTGTCTTTAACATTAAATAGCATTTTTTACACAGTTAAATTAAATTTGTTTATTGAGATAAAAACGATATGATCAATTACATTTACCCCACACAGTAATACAGAAAAATAATAATTTGTAATAATAATAATAAATGCAGTGTTAAAGGGCATAACGCCGCGAGTAGCTCTTAGTGAAAGTGCAGCACACCTCTCGACACCTTAAGACACCCACGCCAATGTTGCCCCTCCGGTGCCAAGATGCTGCAGCCTCTATGGGGGGCCCATTTAGTGGGTGGCAAGTCATCACCTGCCTAAATATAATTTGAGATGAGACAGGATAAGGCAGGTGCCGTTTCTCATCCCATAGATCAGTTCAACTACCCACAAATTGTTCACCTCAATAGCCCTGTTTTTTTTTACCCTATATTGTACAATAGTTTTATATTCCATTTTATACACATTCCATAGTAATTATATTTTGTATTCAACAGGGCCTCTTGGTGTTGGTTTCGACTCCACCAATGCCTAACAAATGACCGGGTCAAACCCGAGAATTTTATGAAATAAAGAGTCATAATAAATGCAAAAACTACAATTCCATAAAAATCAATAATGTCAGGCTTGTAATAATAATAATAATCCTCACTCTGCAGCCCTAACCACCGGTAGCTTGGGCCCTGCCCCGCTGCCGGCGGCACTCTAGGTTTAGGTTTTTTTTATAATATTTTGTTTTTATATTTTATTGTAAAAAAAACTTAAATTTTAGAATGAAAATAAATATATGTGCATAATAAATGCTAAAACTACAATTCCATAAAAATAAATAATGTCAGGCTTATAATATAAATGTCAAATAAAATAATATAAATACATTACAAAAAATATTAAAAGTGACTTCACCGAAAGTGGGCATAATTCACTTGCGATACTACCCTTAATTTTGCACCCTTAAAGACAGAATTTATCTTCTTCAACATTTACGTGGACTACGATAAAAAAACCACAAATCGGTTCACGGTTAATTATACGGGGTGTAAGGAGAACACTCTCGAAGCCAAAAGAAGGTAATTGTACTCATCATTATGAACAACTTTTATGGGACCAGCCCTGAAATCGCGAAAAAAATATCAGCTGTTCTATAGAAAACGGTCATTGACACTCGACAAAATGTATGGAACAGCTGATATTTTTTTCGTGATTTCAGGGTTGCTCCCATAGTAAAAGTTGTTCTTAATTATGAGTACAATTACCTTCTTTTGACTTCGAGAGTGTTCCCCTTACAACCTGTATAAGAGAAGAAGATTATGTTTCTGTATAAATAGGTAGGTACTACAAGGCAAGGATAGGTAGGTATTATTTTAATTTGCGGTATCAAGCCAGTTTATCTTTTATATGAGTTGCTACAACTACCTACTCTAGTTTAGTGGCCCTCTGTTTACGACTCCGATAGGGTTGGCGGGAGTTTTCGGGGAAATGGTACAAATCTCGCAGTTTTGATGTAGTATGGCACAGAGGCATGTCACCGAGGGAAGTACCCCAATACAGCCGAGTATCTTTAGAAGATTTCCCAACGTTACAAAAAAAATGTATTCATTTTCAAGTACAAGTTAAAACCCACCACCGCGCCTTACCTATGTTACATTATAATTATATCTAACTCTAATTTTAAATGGTTATTTAGGGTTACGTACACTAAGGGTGTAAATGGGACCCTATTACTAAGCCAATGCTATCTGTCTGTCGGTCTTTCATACCTTCTTTTGAACCGTAATATAGCCAGTGGATTTTTTACAGAATATTAATCTTACGGCGGATTCTCTAAGAAATAAAAAATAAATTTAATAATATGTTTTTGTTGAGGTGAGGTTTTACCACTTTTAAAGGCATTTCTCAATCTTATTTTCAAATTTCGGACCGGGCACTTAACACAAAGAGCCAGTAAAATTTTGACATTGACAGATGTCTTATTAAAAACCTAGCTAACCTAATAAGGACTAGTAGCATAGAAGGAGTGCTAATTTAGCATAAACGAATAAAACATGTTACATTCTTTACTCATATGCCAAAATTGTAGTTACCAGAGCGAAACAGATATATTTTTGACAGGACGGCAAATTGTAGTTGAACACTGTTATAATGTACTAGGGACCTGTAAAAGGCTCCAAAGGTTACAATATTTGACAGATGGCATGCTACACGTTGTAAATCACGTGACAAATTATGTGCTCTTTATTATTCTGTGACTTAACTAGAAGCACCCCTGAGTATCTGTTAGGTGTGTTCCCGTGAACGTTCGGGAGCTGCGTCGTAAAGCGCAGTCCGTTCCGTAGATACTGCCGTAGTAACGTAGATACCTACCATTTACATAGATACCTACCGTTTACGTTACAGATAGTAGGTTTACGAGTGCCGGAGAACGTAATGAATTCAATAGCGCATTAACTGCTAGCGGTTCTAGGGAATATGTTTCTAGTATCTGTGTTATTTGTTTATTTAGATAGATACATTTATAAATTGTTATACAAGTTTTTTTACGCGTCAACCTGAGAAGCTTCTCCTTTATTGTCGGTAAAAAAAATATATAGCTGGCTGTCAAATTTAGTTTAGTTTAGAGTACATTAGAATCGATGCCAATGTCAATGGATTATTATTTAATAAGTGTTCGCGAACGTGCTCGAGTGTGGGTAATGAGTTGAAACGTGTATTTTCAACTCCATAAAAGCCTCTTAGTCCCCAATGCTTTACTGGGGCATACTTATGTCAGTATGGCCTTCATGGGCTTTAGCCAACTCAGTGGGTTAGTAGGAAATAGGAAAAAAATATTTTTAAAAATGAGATGAAAAAAAAAAACCAAAGAAAAAAGTCCGAAAAGTCCGATTTCTTTGGTCCCAAAGAAATCGGACCTTTTTAGGGAGCTGGCCGGCAACTGCGTTGTCGAGTAAAAATATGTGTTTTCAATGTTATTGTACAAACAACCTTTCAAATTATTTCCTAAGGAGAGATAGAGCGTAGTGCTGCGGTCATAAGTGTAACGTACGATTATTATTTTCACATATTTTTTGGGATTTAAAATATACTATAGAAACACAAGCACACGAAGATCAAAAACGAAGTATTAAGACGCTCTTTTCCGACTTTTAGCAATTATGGTCATTCTAGATTACGTGTGCATACCTCTATGGTTAGCTTAAAATTATAAAAATGATGTCTAACAAAATTTTATGTTTTATCTATGAAAACCCATGAGACCGAAACACGATTAAGCACATTTCGCTCGATAGAAAAAAAAAAACAAAGTAGCATTGCGCTTTTGTCCCTGTTTTTGTGGATTCATTCAATTACCTATTTATTAAATTATGTCTGAGATATCTTGATATATAGATTTCATAATTATTAAAGAAACCGGTGAGGTACATTTTACATTACAGCTATACTTTTCGAAAAATATGAGAAAAAACCCAAAAATAGAAGTATCGAAACGCACGACTGTGTGTAAGCGCCATGATTTTGCTCCGCTAAATGCGACTTTAATACAATAAACCAAGGATTATGGTCATCTATAGTAATAAGCGTTGCTTAAAAGTGGGAATACCTCGCCTTAAATAGAGAGTTTAGCAGTTCTAATAGTCATTCTGACCTGGACCTGGGTATGTCCTAAAACTGCGACCAGAACCACCGGAGGATGGGCAGCAGCGTCCTGTTAGTACACGGTGAACGTACTGCGATCTTCAAGCCGCCTGCCAAGCGTGGGGATTATGGCAACACCCCTCTCTGAGAGGGAGGCCTTGTTCAGCAGTGGACATTTAATGGCGGATGATGTGATGTGTGTGTGAAATAGTCATTCATTTTATGTAGAGTACCGAGAGTTACCTTATTGCTACGCATGTTATTTTCAGGCCTACATTCAGCTTTCCTAGACGCACCTTTAATGGCGCTAAAATCTTTTTTATAGCTGGCAGCACTCATAAAAGTTATAAAACATAAAGGATCACGGCGAAACTGGCACCGGCGTGGAGAGCGTAAAAAATCTTTTCGGGAGAAAGCGCTAAAGCTAGACTCCTTTCGATTATAATTTATTGCTTCGAATGAGGATATCATGGCTGTACTAAAACGTATAAAATGTCATAAATATCGTCGTAAAATTGTTTGCTTCGACTGAATGTAATGATATCACGTATGGATTCAGTGCGGGCTATAAAAACACCAGTAGGCCGATTCGAAGAAGGGTGGGACGGACTGATAATACGGACAAATAAATATATTATCATAAAATGTAATGCCAAGCTGTGCTTACAAGTTAACTACCCCGTACAGAACTATCTACCTACTAGCCACTGTTGTTGTTTGCGCGATTTTGAGAGAGTCCTTATGAGCGATGGTGGCTGAGCGACAGCATGTGCTTTACAATCTGATTGCACCCGGTTCGATCCTCGGCCCTGCAATAATGACTTATTTAGTACCTTAATAAATGATGTACAGTTTCGCAGCCATCGCTCAAAAACGGTGGAAGAAAGCATCGTGAGGAAACCGGTATGTCCAAGAACCTCAAAACTTCTAATTATTATGACATTCACCAAACCAGATGCCTTATTATAGATGTCTTATCGTGATTCGGATTGTGATCGTGATCGCGTGCCATCTCACTTACGCACGTGGTGCGAGTAAGTAGACGCGAACGGGATGGCATGCAATCTCGATCACAATCAAACTTCTATAATAAGGCCGCTGCACTGAGCCTAGCTGAGGTGTAGTCGAAGCCACGAGTACATACATTTTCAATAGATAGCCAAGGCCCCTATAGTCATCATCATCAGCCAGAAGACGTCCACTGCTGAACATACGTAGGCCGCCCCCTTTAACCTCCACACTGAGCGACAGCCTGCCTTTTGCATCCACTGGATGCGACTCATCAACATGAGTCTGCCCCTATAGTACTTTTATCAAACGTTTCGTAGAAATTCACTTCAAAATATATATAAATATTTTAGGGTAATTTTCTCATATCATTAAAACGTTTCCAAAATACTTACCATGTTTGAAAAAAACATATTATCTCTATCTCTATCTCTTCTCTATCTCTACATAGTATAAATTGAAGTCGCTTTCCGCGTCTGTCTGTCTGTCTGTATGTCTGTATGGCCGCTAACTCCTCCTAAACCACGCAACGGTTTTTATGCAGTTTTCACTATCAGTTAGATACATTTTAAGGAAGGTTTATATATATAACTAGCGACCCGCCCCGGCTTCGCACGTAAATTACACCCGTGCGAAGCCGGGCGGGCGGGTCACTAGTGTATTATAAAGTATGGAGTGTAATGAGGATGGACACAGACTAATTTATATTATTACTAGCTGAATCACGCGATGTTACACGCAATTTTCCAGTTTTTCCGCATTTTCTGGAGGGAAAAGTACCCTATGTCCTCGCTTATGATGTACACTATCATTCTGCCAAATTTCGTTAAGATCGGCTACTCGGCTACGACCGGAAACGGCTACGTTTAGTCGTGAAAAGTGAACAAACATCCAGACAGAGAGACAGAGTTACTTTCGCTTTTATAATTTTAGTAAGGATTTTATTATTACCTAAGTGACTGTCCCCATTGCAGGGCAAAAGCCTACCCAGGGTATCTAGTTACTGTTTTCCACAAAAAGGCAGCCCTGCTAGGAAAATGCAAACAAAACCGGTAGAACAACTGGTTTCCCTAAAAGTTAAATTCCTTAATTTGCTACGGAACCCTAAAAACCCTTCAGAAATAACCCAATGTGCATGACACCAAAGAAAAAGTTCACCCAAGTAAGGGGATTCTTCGCGGATTTCTTTTAAAACTTTAAATCGAGCGTTAATTAGTTCTCCTAAGGACTTGGCTGGTTTTTTTATTCGCGCCATCCGGGCCAGTGGTTCAAGTAATCAATTAAAACTCCTTTTAATCCTTCTTGAGCGTTTCGCGCGGTTAGATGGCGGAGGGCAGCCATTTTGAAAGCTGTATTTATTTTTCAGATCAGTGGGCTTACTCTTGACACTCGATTTCAATCGTAATTTGGGATTGGGATCGAAAACATGCCATTTGGTACTCTTCATTCTCTTCAAGCGTACCGAAAGCGTCAAGTTGAGTCGATTTTATTTAGGTCCATAAAATTCCACCATTATCGGTTCCAATCGTGCGCTAGTTTAGAATTCAAGAGTACCAAAATGGCATGTTTTCGACCCCAATCCCAAATTACGATTGAAATCGAGTGTCAAGAGTAAGCCCACTGATCTTGGCAACAAGGCCCTTATTTTTTTAAATTTTGAGTTGTCTATTTAGCACTAGCCACACAGATATTAACGAACCTAAGACGAAAGTCTTCGACCAGTGTGTGTTGCCATTGATGTCATACGGTACTGAAACGTGGTCTCTCACTATGGGTCTTATAAGCAAGCTCAGAATCGCACATCGAGCTATGGAGAGGGCTAAGCTTGAGGTTTATCTACGAGATCGAACCAGAAATAAGGAGATCCGTAGACGAACGAAAGTTACCGACATAGCCCACCGGATAACAAGTTGAAGTGGCAGTGGGCAAGGCACATAGCACGCAGTAATGATGGCTGATGGGGCCGAAAGGTTCTCAAATGGAGACCAAGCGCAGCGTACGACGTCCACCCACAAGATGGACTCACAAATTTTGTCAAAACGCCTTTTACCAGTATTGCGATTGCGATACCATAACCATATCAAAACAAAAAACAAACATCTCAAAATGTAGGTAGTACTAGTTTTTATTTATTTTATTTTGATCCTTTTTTCTGGGCTTGACTTTGACTTGACCGTGACTTACTTTGCTTGACTCTGACTGTGACTATGATTTGTTTGACAATATCTAATAAAACTTGCAAATGCATAAGACGTGCGACGCCAAGATCGCTCATGAGGAAAAAAGAAGCTCTGGTTAGGAGTGAGGCCTAAGAGGAAAACGTTTTACTAAATATTCGGGACATTTTTGCACACACGGTCATCTGACCCCAAGCTAAGTAAAGCTTGTGATATGTCTGCCAGAGACTGATATACATACAAATATATTTTTAAATACATACTTAAATAGATATTAAACACCCAGATATAGAACAAAAACAAATGTTCATCACACAAATGTTTGTCCTAGGTGGGAATCGAACCCACGCCCCCAAGCTCAGAAGGCAGGTTCACTACCAACTGGACCAACTGGCTATCAATTGAAACTGCAACGTTGCGTTACAAATACTTTTTCTAAATAGTTTGCCTCCTGAAATGTAAAATGATCACGAGTCGGGTGCAACTGCACCCATAATTACACGGTGTCTTCGCTTTTAATTACGCGGCGGTTTGTTTAATAACTTTTTGCTGTGACTCGGAACGGTTTGGGGACAAATGGAATTAAAATGTCTGCTGTTTTGGAACGTGAAGATTCTTATAGGTTAAACATTTCTGCAGTAATACAGGGTGTAAGGTGAACACTCTCGAAGCCAAAAGCAGGTTGTACTCATCATTATGAACAACTTTTACTATAGGACCAGCCCTGAAATCGCGAAAAAAATATCAGCTGTTCTATAGAAAACGGTCATTGACACTCGACAAAATGTATGGAACAGCAGATTTTTTTTTCGCGATTTCAGTGTTGTTCTCATAGTAGAAGTTGTTCATAATGATGAGTACAATTACCTTCTTTTGGCTTCGAGAGTGTTCACCTTACACCCTGTATTCCAGGCTTGTGTCACCCACGTGACCTTCGCGTCTCGGAATGTCATATCTACCATGGCCAATACGAATTTTGCCTCCTTACTATTATCATTGAAATCCGCTTGATTTTTTTTCTTTTCCTTAGAAAATAATATCACCTCTAAACAAGGGCTGCTATGTGACACCGCTGTTCCTAGGAACCCCAAGTTTAGCAAACAAAAATAAATAAACTTTGACACTTTATTTATTAAAATGCCCGTAAAAATAAGAGAACTTGCCGACGCGAAGGGTAAATAAAAAGTACGTAAAAACGCGTCGTCTTTTTATCAAAATAGCCCTAAATAATTCATAGCTTCCGCCATTTCGTTTCTCTTACAGTTCAATCCCTCGGTTATTCGTTCGAAGTTTAAAACTGACGTTTTTCCGTTAGTGCTCTACCTACTATCAACGTCACGCGGTTTGACCCACAATTTCTTGGACTTTTCGATTTTTTTCGAGATAAAAAGTACCATACATATTTGTTTATAGATTAAGCTACCTTCACACTAAATTTCACTTTAATCTGTTTAGCCAGTTCGGAGTTAAGTGAGTACAAACATTCTTACAAAAGCATACTGGCATTTGTACGGTCGGTGGTTTTACGGTGACTGTGGTATGGCAGACCGCGCGCTAATTTCCCGAGAGGGGTCCCTTGGACCGTCGGCGATAAACAACCTACAACCCGCTAGAATTAATAGGCCAGTATATATTTTTTTACTGGTGTCCATGAATATTTCATCTTTTAAGTTTTAAGGAGTGCAATTTTGGGCGAGTTACTGCTACTTAAGCTGCGGCTTTCAGGTGTGAAAATACTTTTACGGTGAAGTTAGGAGTTCCACGGGATTAAAGTTTTTGTTTTATTTTAGCTGTAGTATACTATGCACTGTGGATTAAAATGGTGACCGGAAGTACTAATGCAATATCCGAGATACACCTAAGAAAAGCTTTTAAATTTTTATAAAAATTGCAAAATTATTTATACAAAATAAATAAAGAATTTTATGAGTTATCATCATCAAGAATACTTCTTGGCGTAACTCCTACATAACAATTTTTTAGCTTTCAAGATTTGACCTAAACAAACTGACAAACATTGCATATTAAGTATAAGCTTGTAAAAAACGTACAACAAAATAAACTGTCGTATAACTAAGTATAATGTATAAAATAAAAATCATTTTTGAAAATTTTGGTACCAATCTGTTTTAAATATTAAATTTGCACATCTTAGATTATCTTAGTTTATTTAGTCTATTGCTTTTTTCTTTGTTCCAGCAATATTCTACTTCTATATTTTTTATTTACATGTTTTAGCGTTCATATTTATTTATGTACCTACTCTGGACGCAGCGTAGGTAGACCTCCCGGTAGATGGACCGACGACATTGTGAGAGTCGCGAGCATCCAGTGGATGCAAAAGGCAGGCTGTCGTTCAGTGTGGAGGTTAAAGGGGGAGGCCTGTGTTCAGCAGTGGACGTCTTCTGGCTGATGATGATAATGTGGATGATTTATGTACTCTGTTTGTATAAGTAGAAATTTTTAAATGGCCCCTTTGTCTCTAGCTAATTATTAACTCTGTTAATGTTGACCGTTTGTTTCTCTAAGATAATAAAAATAAATAAATAATATTTTCCTCCTTTTCATTGCAGCAGTGCCAAGGTTTATATTCCTGATTTTCGTTTTTTTTATTAGTTTTTTTGTAGGTCTATGGTTGGCCACCAACTCGCCTAATGGAAAGCGCAGTTGTGGCTGAAGATGTAGCACTTAAACCTAGAATGTCTTATTCACTCTGGCCTTTGTTCGCAGTTCTTATTACACTGTGCCATAAATAAATTAAACACTGTATTTCCTATATGTACACCTTCGTAGTAGTTCAATGTCGCGTCTTAGTCCATGTTATCCGCAAAGATGTCTATTAGAAAAATGTTGACTCCATTTCCGGAAGCGGAAGACGCAGCGTAGGTAGGCCTCCCAGTTCTTCCACTAGATGGACTGACGACATCGTGAGAGTCGGAGTATTCAGTGGATGCGGATGACAGGCTGTCGTTCAGTGTGGAGTTGTAACGGAGAGGTCTATGTTCAGCAGTGGACGTCTTCGGGCTGATGATGATGATGAATCTTTTTTTTTTTTTTTTAATAGATAGGCTTGCGCTTGGCCGCCAACTCGCCTGATGTTAAGCGACGATGCGGTCTACGATGGAGCACGCTTGCCTAGAAGAAACCGATTCACTCTCGACTTGGAGACACCCAAATTGTAGCTAACGGGGAAAACCCATTCAGGCAGCGAATTCAACAGACTAGCAGTTCGCACAATAAATGTGGAATCATAGCGCTTCGTACGGGTTCTCGGAATATCAACCATAAAACCATGTCGATTTTTTGTGCCCGCCCTGGCGGTCCGATAGAAAAAAGGGCAGGAAGGAATTAAATCATGCAGATCTGATGCACACTCTCCGAAATGTATCCGATAAAAAAACCGATAGACTAGCAACTTTACGCCGATGCTCGAGACTAAGAAGCTTAGTCTGAACCAGGGATTAATTGCTGATGAGTTGCTTGGCACGTTTCTCAACAATTAACAATTAATTTAGTTAACAATTATAGCACAGTGCATCAGTGGCTAGTGACTAAAACAACTAACTAAGCAATATTTATGCAGGTCGTGAACCTGATTTAACACTTTTGCAATGATGACAGAATCTTGCGTTAGCACGGCAGTCGGTGTGTTTTTCGCTGACTATTTCGCTCTTCGAATCGAATTGCACACCAGTTCTGCTTCGCTGCAGAATAAAAAGTCGCATAGATATTTAGGTATTCGATTCACAATCATAACAAAAGAAAGGTAAAACAAATTAAACACAAGTATATTATGTTTTTTTTTTCCTGTTATTAACTAAACAAAATACAAGCTAAACCTAAAACTACAAATACAGTTAGACTGCCCATAGACCGTTGAAGGTCTAAGACAATCCAAATGCTCAAGCCCACTACCAGTTGGCAGCGTACCCAGCATGCTGGCGGCATTACCACGTTGAATGGCAATGCTTATGCGTTGAGCTAGAAACACGCCAGCATTTTGGTCACGCGGCGCAAGTATAAATAGACTTTAAAACCCGATATAAGAGATGTCTTCAAACGGCTGAACAGATTTTCTTGAATCCTAACTAAGAACACTCTTGATCATGTCACCTTTCAAAGAAACAATCAAAACCAAAAACGATTCAGCCGTTTGGGAGCTACGATGACACAGACAGACACAGATAGATGGTTGTTCCCGATGGTTACAATCTGGGTGTCTTCAAATCACGACTCACGAGTGAATCTGTTTCTTTTAGGCAAACGTGCTCCAACGTAGACCGCATCGTCGCTTAACACCAGGCGATATAAAACAAACACAAGCCTATTATTTATTTTGAAAAAAGAATGTTTCCACTGCTGGGAAACCTGACAGACAAAAAAGTAGGTATCAACGCATAATAATAAAAATAATAAGGACGGTACGGTCGACATCTGTCGGGCATGCCACCGTCCTGGAGAGTCTCTCCGACATATCATTTCCGGTTGTTCGCATCTTGCTAACGGCGAGTACTTGCACAGGCACAACCAGGTGGCCAGGATCATCCACCAGCAACTTGCCCTTCGATACGGCCTTGTGGAGTCTGAGGTGCCGTACTATAAGTACGCACCAGCGCCAGTTCTCGAGAATGGCCGTGCTTTGCTCTACTGGGACCGTTCTATCATCACGGACAGGACTATTGTCGCCAATAAGCCTGATATCGTGTTGGTCGATCGGTCCCAGCGCCGGGCAGTGCTCGTCGACATCACCATCCCGCATGACGAGAACCTCGTGAAGGCCGAGAAGGACAAACTCAGCAAGTACCTTGACTTGGCTCACGAGGTTACCGCCATGTGGGATGTTGACTCGACGATCATTGTCCCGATAGTCGTATCGGTGAACGGTCTTATAGCGAAGAGCCTCGACCAACACCTTAAGAGGCTCTCGCTGGATGGTTGGGTCAAGGGTCAGATGCAGAAGGCGGTAATCCTTGACACAGCACGTATTGTCAGGAGGTTCCTCACTCTGCAGCCCTAACCACCGGTAGCTTGGGCCCTGCCCCGCTGCCGGCGGCACTCTAGGTTTAGATTTTTTTTATAATATTTTGTTTTTATATATTATTGTAAAAAAAACTTAAATCTAAGAATGAAAATAAATATATGTGCAAAATAATAATAAAATAATAAAAATTTATTTGCCACTATTAATATTAAGTACAATATTTAGTTTTAAGATTAATTAAAATTTAGTGAACAATAAAATTATGAATTATAATTAAAATTAACATGCATAATAAAACGAATTACAGTCGCTAGTTATCGCTATAGGATTCCCTGTGTCGCGATAACTAGTGCTCTTCAATGGTGTTAATTAAAGATTATATAATATATTATTTAAGTTTAATTAAATTTAGATAATAATAAAAGAAATTGAATTAAAATGGAATAAACATACCACATTAGTACCTAGCAAAAGTAGAGAATCGTTTACATTCCCCAAGTAAATCTTCAAAATGAAAACGATTGTAGCGCTTGAGAATCCGTAAAAAGGATCAAGTGAATCCGTAAAAAGATTCGAGTTAATATCCGGGCCCGGTGGAGGCGGCAAACAACATTTATAAGCAAATTCGGATAGTTTACAGCGAGTGTACCTGAGCGCTGGCGTCTGCAATATCCGGCGAGAGCTCATATCCGATGCTCGCTTGACGTGTTGGTACTCGGCGCAAGGAGGAGACCTAGCGCGTACCTAACCTACGTGTCTTCTGCTGGGCTAGGGAACTTTTCTGTTTGTCAGGAAATACGCTGCCAGAATAGGTGTTCCCCGATAGTTAGGTACAATATGGGTGTCTTCAATACAGTTAAATGATTATTAACGGGATATTAGAGAGAAGATAGGCCTTATCTGATGGGTGTCTTCAATACAGTTAAATGATTATTAACGGGATATTAGAGAGAGGATAGGCCTTATCTGATGGGTGTCATCAATACAGTTAAATGATTATTAACGGGATATTAGAGAGAGGATAGGCCTTATCTGATGGCTGTCTTCAATACAGTTAAATGATTATTAACGGGATATTAGAGAGAGGATAGGCCTTATCTGATGGGTGTCTTCAATACAGTTAAATGATTATTAACGGGATATTAGAGAGAGGATAGGCCTTATCTGATGGCTGTCTTCAATACAGTTAAATGATTATTAACGGGATATTAGAGAGAGGATAGGCCTTATCTGATGGGTGTCTTCAATACAGTTAAATGATTATTAACGGGATATTAGAGAGAGGATAGGCCTTATCTGATGGCTGTCTTCAATACAGTTAAATGATTATTAACGGGATATTAGAGAGAGGATAGGCCTTATCTGATGGGTGTCTTCAATACAGTTAAATGATTATTAACGGGATATTAGAGAGAGGATAGGCCTTATCTGATGGCTGTCTTCAATACAGTTAAATGATTATTAACGGGATATTAGAGAGAGGATAGGCCTTATCTGATGGGTGTCTTCAATACAGTTAAATGATTATTAACGGGATATTAGAGAGAGGATAGGCCTTATCTGATGGGTGTCTTCAATACAGTTAAATGATTATTAACGGGATATTAGAGAGAGGATAGGCCTTATCTGATGGCTGTCTTCAATACAGTTAAATGATTATTAACGGGATATTAGAGAGAGGATAGGCCTTATCTGATGGCTGTCTTCAATACAGTTAAATGATTATTAACGGGATATTAGAGAGAGGATAGGCCTTATCTGATGGGTGTCTTCAATACAGTTAAATAATTATTAACGGGATATTAGAGAGAGGATAGGCCCTTCATGCTGGCCCTATCTGATGGGTGTATTCACTACAGTTAAATAATAATTAACGGGATAATAGAGAGAGGATGGGCCCTTCATGCTGGCCCTATCTGATGGGTGTATTCAATACAGATAAATGATTATTAAGGAGATAATAGAGAGAGGATAGGCCTTATCTGATGGGTGTCTTCAATACAGTTAAATAATTATTAACGGGATATTAGAGAGAGGATAGGCCCTTCATGCTGGCCCTATCTGATGGGTGTATTCACTACAGTTAAATAATAATTAACGGGATAATAGAGAGAGGATGGGCCCTTCATGCTGGCCCTATCTGATGGGTGTATTCAATACAGATAAATGATTATTAAGGAGATAATAGAGAGAGGATAGGCCTTATCTGATGGGTGTCTTCAATACAGTTAAATGATTATTAACCGGATATTAGAGAGAAGATGGGCTCCACCATGCTGGCTCAGTGCATGTTGGTAAATGTCATACATCTTTGAACTTTGAGGTTCTTGGACATACCGGTTTCCTCACGATGTTTTCCTTCGCCGTTTTTAAGCGATGGCATCAAAACTGCACATAATTTATTTAGGTACTAAATAAGTCACTGGTGCAGGGTCGAGAATCGAACCGGATGCCATCAGATTGTAAAGTGCACATGCTACCGCTTGACCACCATTGCTCTATTATCTTATGTTTTATAATATGATGATGAAAAACAACGAAGTACATCGGCAGTGGTTACATATTTGAGCCGTTTGGGGTCGAGACATTGGCCCCTTGGGGACCGGGAGCTCACCACATTTTTTTTTTTTACGCGTGACCAAAATGCTGGCTTATTTCTGGCTCAACGTATAAGTATTGCCATTCAGTGTAGTTATAGGTAATACCGCCAGCATGTTAGGTACTCTGCCGATTGATATAGTATATAGGCTTGAGTATATGGATTGTCTTTAGACCTTCAACGATCTGTGGGCAGTCTAACTGTTTTGTCGTGTTAGTTTTAGCTAGTATTTTGTTTAGTTAACAAAGGCACTTGCCCTTTTATACAAAAGTACATTATAAGTTGAGTCGCGGGAATCCAGTGGATGCAAAAGGCAGACTGTCGATCAGTGTGGAGGTTAAAGGGGGAGGCTTATGTTCAGCAGTGGACGTCTTCTGGCTGATGATGATGATGATGACATTATAAGTATTCTAAAACACTGTTTTAAACTATCACGGTTGTTCACTAAAGTTATATGATTATTTACCTAACCAACCGCATTCTTCAGTCTTCCCGTGAACATGGTGCATGTAACACGAAATATCGGGAGCTCATTCCACAACCTTACCACGGTAAATATCCCGTCAATAATCATATAACATCGCTCTTAGCGATAAGGCCGCCGATTGTTGCACTAGTTTTTAAGTTGTTTTATCATGTGTACGAAATGTGTGGTGTGAACAATAAAGAGTTTATCTATCTATCTATCTATAACATAAGAAATGGATAAACACAGGCTGGTGGAGCCGTGTAAAACCCGTGTAACTTGCGCCACTTGGCGTCCGAGTATCCCTACCAAGTATAGTGTAGTACCTAGATATTAAGCACGAGTAGGCGGTTTATCCGCAGCCTCAGATCTCACGAGGATAGGATTTGCGTGCAGGAGACGTTCTTAGCGTGGATTATTGATAGACGATTCTAGAAAGATATAATATGTACTATTTGTAGTTTAACTAAAGCTTGTATCTTTCTTTTCAGGGTTTTTTGGAAAGGAAAGCAAGGAAACAAGGAAGCTTTATAAGTTCGGTCTGCCTGTACGTCCATCCAAATTTTTTGCACACTCTTGTTTTTTTTTTAAATAAGTACCTCTTTGTTATTTAGTTTTTAATATAAGTGCATGAAACTTTGCTCAGTTTCAAAGCAAGTAGTTTGGGCAGTCAGTGTTAGTATTAGCTTGTATTTTGTTTAGTTTTAATCAAGGCACTTGCCACATAAAAAAATATTGTTTGACAGTTTTACTATTAAACTCAGTTTTAAAACTATAAAAGACAAAAATGCATTGCTCTCATACATACATAGGCATTCCACAGACTAAAAGTTCGCACAATAAAAATGGAATCGAAGCACTTCTTACGGGTTTTCAGAAAATGCATAGCATCAAAGCGGAGAAAATTTTTGTGTCCACTCTGGCAGTCCGATAGAAAAATGGGCCGGACGCAGATCCGAATTATTCAGATATGTTGTTTAATGACGAAACCTGTTCTACTTTTACGTTTTTGTATTTATTCATCCCATGTCTAATAGGAAGAGAGTTTTTAATCGTATCAGTCGGATCTCGGGGCCCATGCCGGGCCCTAGCGAGGACATTATTTTGAAATACGGCCTTAGGAGCATTCCGTTCAAAGTCCCGCTTTGCAAATTTATACGGCCATAAATCAAGCTTATTCATAAGTGTTTTGTACATGAAACTCATATTGCGATGTGCGCCTTTGGTCATTAGGGCCGGGAAAAATTAAGAGAGATTAAAAGAGAAACCAATTTTGGGCGTGTTATGGAGATCAGTATTTCTGAAGGTGGTCGATTCGATTTCATGTTTTATTTCTGGAATATACCTATGTAATATTAAGAAATTCAATAATTATCAATTTAAGAAACCGGCTTCAATATTAGTAAAATACGCAATTTCTGTTAGTTACTTGGATGACAATATTATGTTTTATATTAATTAATATTATATTAACCAAATTTCCAGTAAATTTGATTCAAAAGCCAAACTACTGTACCTATTTTAAGGCGAGGTTTTCCCACTTTTAAACAGCGCTTATTACTATAGGTGACCATAAGGCTTGGCTTATTGTAGCGGAGCAAAACCATGGCGCTAAGGTATACCATAGTCGTGCGTTTCGCTGCTTCTATTTTTGAGGTTTTTCATATATTTTTCGAAAAGTATAGCTATAGGTAATGTAAAATGGAACTTTGCTGTTTCTTTAATAATTATGAAATCTACCTACATATCAAGATATCGTGCACATCATTTAATAAATAGGTATTTGAATGAATCCAAAAAAAAACAGGGAGAAAAGCGCAAATCAGTGTTACTTTCATGTATTTTTTCTATCAAGCGAAATGTCCTTAATCGTGTTTCTGTCTTAGGGGGTTCCTAGATAAAACATTCAATTTTGATATGTCGCCATTTTTATAATTATAAGCTAACTATGAAAGTGGACAAACTTTAACTAGAATGACCAAAATTGCTAAAAGTCGGAAAAGAGGGCCTTGAAATTACTATGGGACAAATCTAAAAAAAATCGGTTCATAAACGACAGAGTTCAGAAGTACCAACATAAAAAATATACAACTGAACTGAGAACCTCCCTCCTTTATTGAAGTTGGTTTAAAAAACCACATATCACAGGTATCGGCTACAATATTACGTGCAAAAACCTAACAAAAGTGATCAGAACTTACGATATTCATATATAGCTTTTTATAATCTTCTGCAACATCCAAAGGTAAAAAAAACTTTGACCAAATACCTAGGTAGGTATGTATTTTAGGTAACCAAACCACGGGGAAGTTGCATGGAAGAGATCGCTCATAGCGATAAGGCCGCCGATTGCTGCAGTAGGAAGCAGTTTTATCGTGTGTGTCGTCCTATTTAATTTGTGGTGTGAACAATAAAGAGTTTATCTATTCGACATTGACTAAAAAGTTCGTTGCCATTCGACGCTAAATTCGAACATAAGGTTACGGCACCGCATTGATTATTCACCTATCTAAAATAAAACCGGCCAAGCACGAGTCGGGCTCGCGCATTGAGGGTACCGCCGCGTAAAATACAAAAACTTAATATAAAACTAAATTACCAAACACCAAGGATTTCTTAAAAAATAAACACGAATACAACTAAAGCCAGAAGCTACTGTAAAAAGACAACATCACGCCCAGTCGGCCACCCATCCAAGTACCGACCGCGCTGGTACGAGAACCGGTAAACAGTTTTTTTTTACCGAGTTGCACTTAGCCTGTATTTATTTGTTTTACTTTAGAGTGTGTACTATAATCATGTCAAGTTTGACGCTTGTATACGCTAGAGCAAATACAAAAATACGTTTAAAAACGGGACCCGCCTTTAGTTATTACTTTTTCACTTTATTATTATTTTAATCCGCCGTAAGATTTCACATTCTATGAAAATTTCAATTGGTATTACTGTTCGAAAAAGGTACGACAGATGGACGGGCGGACAGGCGTAGACTTAGTAATAAGGTCCCGTTTACACTCTTATGGTACTGAACGCTAAAAAGAGAAAAAAGAGTTTATATCTATCTGTCTATAAATAAAATAATTTTAGTCAAGTAATATGGATGATATAAAACTGGATGCAAGGAACTGCCGACCTAGCTCAGTGGCGTGCATTGGGAGAGGCCTATGTCCAGCAGTGGACAGTTAGAGGCTGATTATGTTGATGAAGTATTATGGTGCGGCGCGCGGTGCGCTGTGACCAGGAAGGACAGTCTGAATTTCAATCGCTCCCCGTTTTCCAATACATTCAATTGATAATTTCCCAATAGAGCTCTTCATGTTTCGACACTGAACCCTAGGAATAGTCGATTGATCCCCGATTGGCCCGAAATAGTCCATTCAAAATGTCAAGACGATCTATCGCTGTCGCGTTTGGATCACTGCGACTGAGTGATTTTGCCGTAAATTGTATACCATTGTGCTCATACATACTAGTGCATAATCTATTAAACATAAACTCAGTGGACCTTTCCATTTCGTACAAATATAATTGACCAAAGATACTTGAAATATATCTCTGCGCATATTTCATAATCCGTTTAATTAGAATTCAGTGGACTTATACCCATATTTGTACTTAGTTACTTACTTACAAATAGGTACATATTTCGTTAAAAGAGTTGAAGTGTCTAATAGTTACTCACGGTTAATTATTATTGTAATAATAATTTGTAATTTAAACCTTAAAATTGTCAATCTCTTTACACGTAGTACCTATACCTAGTCAAAGCAGTAAATAACATCGAAACTTTTCGAATAAAATGGCAATAGCATCTCGTGTCTATGTTATCGAACTTTGGCGTTCTCATTTTGAATTCCATCTGATTCCACCGTTGGCATTTGAATGAAAATGACGTTTACAAATAACACAGCAAGCGTGAGAAAACGTTAAAATACCATTTTATTTAGGAAATATATACAAATAATGCTTCTAAATTAGTTAAATAACGTATAAAATGAAGACATCTCTGATGACGCGGAACAGGGGGCAAGTTTATAGTGTTGGGAACTACCTGATGACTGGCAAGGTGCTAGGGAAGGGACATTTTGCGAGGGTTGAGGAGGCCACACACAGGATTATTGGAAAGAAGGTAACTTAGGGTCACCACAGACGATGCACTTTCTATTTTTTATGCCATAGCTGGCAAACAAGATTCATAATTTTTGCATGAGCCTATATATATATTTATATATCTTAATATATATAAATCTCGTGTCACAATGTTTGTCCTCAATGGACTCCTAAACCACTTAACCGATTATAATAAAATTCGCACACCATGTGCAGTTCGATCCAACTTGAGAGATAGGATAGTTTAAATAATTATATAACTAGCGACCCGCCCCGGCTTCGCACGTAAATTACACCCGTGCGAAGCCGGGCGGGCGGGTCGCTAGTTTTCCTATAGAGCAAAGGCCGGGGAGTGACATGGTATAATTTTAAACCGGTAAGTGTACGGTTCCTGATTTTTTAATTTAATTAATATCAAGGAAGTTACATCAATTTTAGGGTATATAAATAAGATCTTTGACTAATAACTATATTTCATTGTTTTGGATCTTTGACTAATAACTATATTTCATTGTTTTGGTATTTTTTGTATATTTTGTTTCACTTTACACAATAAAGAGTTTCTATCTATTGTCCACGCGAGTGAAATAGTGAGGCGCTAAGCACGCCTTTACCTCCATGGCTTAGTTTTCCTTGGACTCTATAATTTAAATTTATTAGGAGCAAGCAGGTAAAAAAGGTTGTAACACTTCAAAAGAGATTCCTGCACGCGTGACCTCAAACAACAACACCTGGTATGACCTGGCTGCGACTCCCGGTAGTTCTAAACTAAGTAGGTCGGTTTAAAAACTACGATGCGTTCGCCACGTGGAGGGTAGTTAACGTCGCATTCCACTGCAGAATTCGAATTTGGATCCGTCTAAGGGCAGTGGTAGCTTGAAATAATCATCATCATCAGCCAGAAGACGTCCACTGCTGAACCCCTTTAACCTCCACACTGAACGACAGCCAGCTTGCATCCACTGGATGTCAGCGACTCAACTGATCAGCCGATAATTACTTTGGTCTATGATTTTAGCAATACGACTGTATGAAACTACTCACGACTTTCCAAATCAGTCGATTGTTCTAACATATAGGTAACTGATTTGATTGATTGCAAGACAAGCCTTCTCATAAAGCTTTCCAGCTCAATCCTTGTCCAATCCCAGCATGGTAACAGGCTAGAGGCATATGAGAAATTGAAAGGACCTACCATTCCTAATCCAGCGTTCTATAGATGGCCTATAATAATAGGATGGTATATAATAGGTAATCTTTTGCCTTGTACTATTATTTTCTTCTGTGAGCCTGTTTGTGAAATGGTAGAAATAGGAGGGCGCATATGCTGATACCTAATCTTCTTGTATGAGAGCATTCCAAGAGTACCGATAAGATCATTAAGCGTTTGCTTTCTCGGTCTTCTACAAGTATCCATAGGCGATGGTGACTACTTACCATCAGGCAGCCCGTCTGCTTGTTTATCACCTATGGCATTTTTTTTAAACTGGTGCTTTTTAATCTGCCATCTGCTTCGTTATTTTCCTTCTACCTTCATTCAACTGGTTGTCGTTTTTCTTCAGGTGGCGATAAAGATAATAGACCTGACGTGTATAAAGGAGGAGTACGCTCGCCGCAACCTGCACCGCGAGCCCACCGTGATGGCGCGTCTGAGGCACCCTTGTATCGCCGCGCTCTACGAAACTATGATGGTAAACAATGTCAATAGTCAACTCTATGCTGCCTCGTTCGATAAAATTGTAGCCCGTGTTTTAATCAGATCTGTTTTTCTTTTTTTAGTAGGCTTGCGTTTGACCGCCAACTCGCCTGATGTTAAACGACGATGCGGTCTACGGTGGAGCACGATTGCCTAGAAGAAACCGATTCACTCGTGATTTGAAGATACCCTAAATGTAACTGACGGGGAAAACCCATTCAGGCAGCGCATTCCACGGACTAGCAGTTCGCATAATAAAAATGGAATCAAAGCTCTTTTCATTTTCGCAGGTTTTCGTTTTCTTATATCCCGTTGGTCCAGTTGGTAGTGAACCTGCCCTCTGCGCTTGGGGTTGTGGGTTCGATTTCCACTTAAGGCAAACATTTATGTGATGAACATTTGTGTTTGCTCTATCTGGGAGTTAATATCTATTTAAGTATGTATTTAAAACTATATAATAAGTATGTATATCAGTCTCTGGCATCTATATCACAAGCTTTGTTTAGTTCGGTGTTAGATGACCGTGTGTGCAAAAATGTCCCGCATATTTATTTATTTATTATTTATTTATACTTATTATTTGTGCTCTTTTGTAAAATGTTGAGATAAGGTTGAATTGGTTAGTGTAGATGGGCTCACAAAATTACTCACCTAAGTCTACTAAAATCTGTTCGGGGGGAAGGTGGAAAAAACTTCAAATCATAGATACCAAGGCTGTTTTTGTTTTCCACAGCATGGTCCTCGTCTGTACGTGGTGATGGAAGCCGCTGGAGGTGGCGACCTCTGCGCGTTAGTGCTGGGAGCTCGAGGAGTGTCAGGAGGCACACGAGGGCTGCCCGAGGCGAGAGCGCGCGGTCTGGCCGCCCAGCTCGTGTCAGCTGTCAGGCACATGCACGCAAGGGGGGTGGTACATCGGTAAGATACCGGGAACCTTTTGCAGCGATGATGTTTAGGTATCATCATTATCATCATCAACCAGAAGACGTCCACTGCTGAACATAGGCCTCCCCCTTTAACCTCCACACTGAACGACAGCCTGCCTGCATCCACTGGATGCCAGCGACTCTCACTATGTCGTCGGTCCATCTAGTGGGAGGCCTACCTACGCTGCGTCTTCCGGTTCGTGGTCTCTACGAACCGGAATGGATGTTTAGGTATACTTACTCTGAAAACTCTACATGCTTTCTCTTTTTCAGGGATTTGAAGATGGAAAACATTATGCTGGACTCTTCTAAAACGTTCATCAAAATTGTTGGTAAGTGACACCTATAGACCCGGGTATGTCCTAAAACTACGTCTAGAACCACCGGAGGATGGGCAGCATCGTCTTATGAGTACACGGTGAACGTACTGCGATCCCCAAGCCGCCTGCCAAGCGTGGGGATCATGGCAACACTCTTCTCTAAGAGGGAGGCCTTTGTTCAGCAGTGGACATTTAATGGCTGATGATGTGATGTGACACCAATAGAATAATTAAGCCTCTTATACCAAATTTGACGGTTTTAAATCAATTTTTTTCAGTTAAATTACAATATTTGCGCTGGACAAAAATACATGTCACAGATACATCCGTGTTAGAGTTTATGATTTGGTTCAAAACACGATAGAATAAACTTTCCTCGATCAAAAAAAAATCTGAAACAAAGTCGATTTAGTTTATTTTTTTTTCTTTTTACGCTCTAATGTAAGCTCGTAACTACCTTGAAATTGCATGTTCTGAAAGGCAATCCTATTTAACATTTTTGGTTTGGATAGATTTTTGATAGTGAATAGTTTAGTTTTTTAGTGAAATTAAAAGCGTAAAAAGGTCCCGAGAATTTGCGCGCGCCGCGTTCAGAGCCGCGCCAGGCGTCATCGAGGTCGGACCTATGCTCGTTTTTGTCGTTGCACTCCCCCCGCGGGCGTCCTGACTCTAGCGTGGCAATATACATCGTCGCTATAAGTTGGCGGAGGCTGAGGGAGCGTTTTGTTGCCTACGCGACTCGGATAGCCGGCCGTTAAATGAGTAGAGGAATCTTCCATCTTAGAGCAGAATTCGTAGAATGGCAGTTGCAAATGCGTCTAAGTTATTCTTTGATGGTTTCTTACAGATTTCGGCCTTTCCAACCTTTGGAACTCCGTAGGTGGTCTTCACACACCATGTGGCTCTCTGGAATATGCCGCGCCGGAACTGTTTCGCGACACGCGACGCTACGGGCCCGAGCTCGACTTATGGAGCATGTAAGCTTTTTACAAATAACAGCAATAATTTTATTTTCTAGATAGAAAATAAGATATACTAACGACACACAAATCAGAAGCCGTGGTAGCCCATTTGGGAGACCGCTAGACTTGAAAGCGTGAGGTCGCCGGGTTCAAACCCCGGGCCCGTACCAATGAGCTCTTTGGAGCTTATGTACGGATTTTCATACCACTGGCTTTTCGGTGAAGGAAAACATCGTGAGGAAACCTGCATACGTGCGGAGAAGGAATTCAATGGCGTATGTGAATCCACTAATCCGCACTGGGCCAGCGTGGTGGATATGGCCCAATCACCCTTTCGGGGGTAGGCTAAAAGTCCAGCAGTGGACTGTAAAAAGGCTGGATATGATGATTATGATGACACAAATAAATAAAATAATATTTGATCACGTAGGTATGTCCATAACACAAGGCAGTGTTTTCGTTGTGCGAGAAGGCAGACGGTCCGGAAGACATTTTGTGCGTCAAAATAGAAAACAACGGACAAACGTTGACACCCCGCAGACTCATTGACACGCTCATATCAACTTAAGGTGGTTCGATTCACCTATGGCGGGAAATTTAAATTTTAAACAGTTTTTTGGTCCTAGTAGCCAGGCCAGGTAATTATTTTTAAATAACACAGTGTTTGCGCAAAATGTTGGCTGTTCTTTACATTATAATGTACAATTATTTAACAGTAACGCACCATATTACTTACATTTGTGAATAAACCGTTTGAAACAGCAAAAATTTGTTTATTCACAAATGTAAGTAATAATGGGCATTACAGATAAATAGCTTTACATGATTTTGTAAAGAATAATAATCAATCTGTGCAAACATCATGGTTGTTTACAATAATTACCCGGCCTAGCTACAAGGACAAGAAAACTGCTTGAAATTTGAATTTCCCGCCATTTGTGCAACGAACCACCTTAAATCTCGAGAAGGGCATGGAACTCACAGCATATGCAGCATGAGCATGTAACTTCATCAAAACTCGCGTGAGGATTCATTATAAATGATTATAACACCGGCTTGCACTCACGGTTATGTTCGTGATTGCAAGCCGGTGTTATAATAATTTTTCTATACTAATATTATAAAGAGGAAAGATTTGATTGTTTGCATTGAATAGGCTCCGAAACTACTGAACCGATTTGAAAAATTCTTTCACTGTTGGGAAGCTACACTATCCCCGGGTGACAGGCTATAATCTATACCCGTGCGAAGCTGGGGCGGACCGCTAGTGAGCATATAAGTACAGAAATCATTCGGAAGATAGCTTTCCGAAGATTGAAGAAGCCGACTGTTGTGTGAGGATTTTCTTCTTATAATTATGAGTGCTTGTTCTCAGAGGCGTGATCGTTTACGGCATGGTGACTGGCTCCCTGCCGTTTGTGGGCTCCGGTGGGGGAGGCGCAGGGGCGGATGGTGAGGGGCGCTCGCGGCCACAACTGCGTGCTGCCATCGCACGTGGCTTCTCCAGGAAACATCGCGCCGCTCTCGTCGCCTTCTCACCCGGTGTGTTAGTTATACGAGTCGCTAGTTACACTGTGAGTCATTAGTTACACTGTATGAGCCACTGATACATTGTGAATCGTTAGTTACACTATGAGTCGCTAGTTACACTGTGAGTCATTAGTTACACTGTATGAGCCACTGATACATTGTGAATCGTTAGTTACACTATGAGTCGCTAGTTACACTGTGATCACTAGTTACACTGTGAGTCATTGGTTACATTGTATGAGCCACTGATACAGTGTGAGTCGTTAGTTACACTATGAGCGGCTAGTTGCACTGTGAGTAGCTAGTTACACTGTGAGTCATTAGTTACACTATATGAGCCACTGATACACTATGAGCTTCTAGTTACACTGTGAGTCGCTAGTTACACAGTGAGTCATTAATTACACTGTATGAGCCACTAATACACTTAAAGTCGTTAGTTAAAATAAAAATGTCGCGTCGAAACGCGATGGTATGTCTATGTTCTAATGAAGTACACGTGAAAGAGTAGAAGACGAAAACATTTTTCATGTAAAAAGTTATTTATTTCGTAACAATTTTATTTTTTCATTATTCTAAAAACTTAGTTAAATAGTACAAAATGAGGCAGTTTCTTTACAATATGAAATCGAGACTTAGTAACAGGCCCATGGCCAAAGAAGAAGCCGTTTACAGTCCACTGTGCAGTGCTACCAACTTATCTCTGGCAAAATGACGACACCAAATATTCTCAACCGGTAACTGTCAATGTTGTTCAGAAAATACGACTATAGCTCCCTCAATTAAATCTCCAGATAAGTTGGTTGGGTTGTGACGCCAAGCTTCTTTAGTTTCTGGTCACGACACATCTGAAAAAACAAAAAATACAAATTTATTCAACTGAAGTATTATAGAGAGCCTTAGCGTTCGTCTTGCATTTTGAGTTAATGGGGTGGATCATTTGTGTGTGTAGCCAAATCCATGTATGCCGTTTCGGAGTCGAGTTCAACAAATCAACAAACACACCTAAAACGACACCGCTTTATGGTTGTTATGCCGAAAACCTATACGACGCGCATTGATTCCACTTTTACTGTGCGACCTGCGTGCTCCGTGCGTGCGTGTTCTTTGGAATGCGCTGCCAGAATGAGTATTCTCCGATATTTACAATCTGGGTATCTTCAAATCGCAAACAAAAAAAAGAAACATTTGATTGATTTTAAATACTGATAAATTGATTCTCCTTTTTTTGTAGAATGTAAGTCGTTCATACAACAGCTCCTGGAGCCTAATGTGGAGAATCGCATGAAGATCGAGGAGAGCGCGCGCCACCGCTGGCTCAAGCGGCCCGGCATGAAGATGCGGACACACCCGCTAGGAGATGTCGACCTTAAAACTAACAGAGAGGTAAACTCGACTTTTAAAAAGCTAAAAGCTAAAAATCCACTTTTGTCTAGTGACTATACTCTAGTCCAAAAGTAATTGAAAATAAATTTTGCTATTACGACGTCGTAACAGTACATTGCGCGATAGAATCCGGAACGTGGATATTCGCCAAAGAACCAAGTTGAAGTGGCAATGGGCAAGCCACATCACTCGAAAATCCGATAACCGATGGAGAAGAAAGGTTCTTCAGTGGAGATTACGAACCGGAAGACTCAGCGTAGCTAGGTCTTCCACTTGATGGACCGACGACATCGTGAAAGTAACGGGCATCCAGTGGATGCAGAGGGCAGGATGTCGTTCAGTGTGGAGGCCTAAAGGCGAGGCTTATGCTCAGCAGTGGACGTCTTCTGGCTGATGATGATGAACAGTACATATAAGATCAGCCTAAAACATGGAACAATAGCACTAACAGACGACCTATTATTACCCAGCAGTTAATACCGGTCAGTGAAGATGTAAAAGTAATAAATAAAAACATGGAGTACTGGCTAATATTATACAGATTGAGATGAGATTGCTTCTCGCTAGTGCTAAATCACTATTAGGCCATTGGAATTAGACCACAAAATTTGATGAATCGGATTTAATTGCTAAAAAAGGTTTTATTGTCTTAATACGATAGAAAACGATATTTTTACAAAAATATGTCAAATTGGGCCAACTTTGATGAGCACTAGTACGGGTACGGGTGGTCTAAAAAATATGCATCTAGTCTCATTCAATGCAAAATTTAATGCCTTACAACTCCTAGAAGAACCATGTTTCAATATTGTGAGTCCTTCACGAGATATTATCGTAAAACCTCAAAAATACCTCTTCTGGGGGTACATTTTGACCCCCCACCATTTATGCACAACTCCCCCGAGGAGGAAAACTTAGGCTAGTCATATTGGGCTATAAATGAAGCCATTAAAACAATAAAACCTTTTGTAGCAATTAAATCCGATTTGTTTTCTAATTCCGATGGCCTATATTGATAGATGCTCGTTTTCACTTTTAAAGTGTTGGACAATTTAGAAAGGGATCGAAAAAAAAATTGGCGCCTAACGTGGAACTTGCAGTAAAATTGCACCTTATTTTCTGCAGATATCTCTTTTAGAAACTATTTGTTTCAGATTTACAAACAACTATCGGACCTATGCGGCACGAGCGTAGTTGACATCGTATCCCAGATCAAAGCCGACCCTTACAGCTCAGTCGCGGGCATGTACAACATAAAAGCACATCTATCACAATTAAATGCTTTACCCAACACAGATCCCCTATGGTCCACTACGATAGAGACCAGACCACTATCCCCTCCGGAATACAAGCCTCATAGACCCTCAGCGACGCTAGTAAGGCCTTTGAGCTCATATGAGTCTAAAGTAGAAAAGCACGATGTGATATCTAAGCCGTCTCCACCTCCGCATATGATGAGGCCAGTGAAACCTTATAAAGCGTTTGAGAACGGAGATTGCTTCTCTGATAGACCGTCTACTACTCCGAGTGTGTCCAATGGACCTCAGGTGGATAGACCGCATATTGATAGGCCTTACATAAATAGAACGCATATAGACAGATCGCATATAGACAGGCCACATATAGATAGGCCGCATATAGATAGGCCGCATATCGACAGACCAAATATAGATAAACCGCAACTAGACAGACCCAAAGTTAGCATCGTGAAAATGGATAAGCCGGAGAATCCGAGACTGGCGCAGACTTACAACTCGATGATACGGCCGGTGCGGTCAAAACCAATTTACAAGGTAAGTTCATAGTACTTTGTTGGTCTACGAAACCAGTACGTTTAAGCGTCTAAATTAAAAAACAAATACCAAAATGAAATCTACAATGATAATCGAAATTCTGATGCACTGCGGTCTCGCGTTTTACCGTGATATAGTTCACACAAAATGTAATATTTATAAGCTGATTTTTGTAATGTGATGTGGGCCGATCGATGTGGTTCATCCCAGAATAAACAATTCTCATATTTATTCAAATTGTTGCATAGCGTTGCGATTTGATGCAATTCATTTTATTGCACGCTGGTCTTATTATAATAGAATTGTTTCAGAAAGAAACTTTATCTTCCGTCTTTAAACCCACACTATATGTCAAGGTCTGCGACAACGGCGACTGCGTCGAGTCTCGCCTACCGAGCATCGCAGAGCATCGGAAGCTAGACGAGGGTCGCTGGCCACGGATCAGAGACGCCAAGCCGAGCGAGGACGAGCGACGCAAGCTGACCACGTGTCCCGCCAGGGTGGACAGGCGGGCAGAGTTCTATAGGAGAGCTGGCGATGCAGTGCCTAAATATGAGAAGTAAGGATACTCAGACTTTTATCATTGAAAAGAATAGATTTCGACAAAGTGTTAGATAAGATTGATCATATAATAATGCTTTGGAATAACTGTAGGATTTTGGTATCTACGAGTATAATTATATGTTTCGTTGAATTTTAAACCGTATGAAGTCGTAGCCTTGAAAAATTATATTCCCATCTGAACCGGGAACTTTGACATTAGGGGTACCGCAGGGTAGTCATTTGGGGCCTTTATTTAATGTATTGATTAAATTCTGTTTTGTGAACATACGAGTGATATGAGTAAAGAAAGGGTTCTAGGCCAGACGGGCATTTTATTTTCAATCGAGTAATCAGAGATCATTATCAAACTATCGGTGCCATAGACATAAAACCTATTTGTATATAGCAAGTCTTTTTTACAGTTGGCGCGCTCACGGCACAGGGTCGTCGGTGACGCCTCCCGCTCGCATCTTATTGCAGAGCAACGCTACGACCATCAAGCGAGCCTCTTTAGGGTAAGAACTGATGTAGCAGAAATACTTATACCCTTATTGTACAACGTCAGGTCTTCTAGTTTTGTCATGCCATTAAATTGTCAAAAATATTAACAAAATCATCCGTTTCATCGTTTCTCCGTGGGCTAGTAAAAAAATTACCAATTGGTCTATGGGGAAAATTGCATGTTTCCATCATCCAAATACCAACTGAGAAACAATGAAAAATTTTGACGATGGAAACTTGTAATTTTCTCCATAGACCAATTGGTCAAACTTCAATAGGTCCATGGAGCACCGACGAACCGTTTTTTGCACGCTTTTATTAGCTTCACTTAACTAACGAACTATGTAAACAAATCTTGGCAGTCGATTTTAACTTACTTCTAATTGTCGTATTTATTTAAAACTTTGCAAGTAAATAATCTAGATGAAAAACGAACTGATCTGATGACAGAGCTAGGAGGTGGATAATGAAACTCTTAGTAAACCCCTCGAGTTTGGAAATCTTTGGTTTAATCCTGTTTTAATAGAAAGTGGGAGAAACTACTGCTTTGTTCAGATGTACGGAATCATTCGGCGCGTTCCGAAATCGACCAACAACATCAGAGACGCCAACGGCACTAATAAGAACTATAATTGCGTGTTCCCCGATAGTTACAATCTGGGTCTTCAAATCAAGAGTGAATCGGATTCTTCTAAGCAAGCGTGCTCCATCGTAGAAAAAATACACGCGCTTATCCGCGTTAAAAAAAAAGTTTGACCGCATCATCTCTTAACACCAGGCGAGTTCGCGGTCAAACGCAAGCCTATTATTAAATTTAAAAAAAAACATGGAATTAAAAAAATCTTCCTGCTGTGTTGATTTTAATTAGCGTTGCTTTTGGCGTAATTTGAAACACGTGATTATGATTATTTATGATTAAAATATATTCAGCCGTTTCATTATTATCAGCTCTTTTATAGGGGGTTTAAAAAAAAACTTGTTTATACAGATAATTATAGCCATCTCGCTTATTTTTGTGACTCTAAGTTCAAGCTTTGTCTTCCAGAAATATAACCAGTCCACACTCGTCGGTTAACAGTTACTGTAAAAGCGAGAGAGCAATGCCAGTAAGTACTGCTATATAGGCTAGTGTGTAATGTTTCGATCCCCAAGCCGCCTGCCAACCGTGGTGATTATGGCAACATCCCTCTCTAAGAGGGAGGCCTTTGTCCAGCAGTGGACGTTTAATGGCTACTGATGTGATGTGATGTGTGTAATGTTTCATCTTCTCTACATAGTATAAATTGAAGTAGCTTACCGCGTCTGTCTGTCTGTCTGTCTGTATGGCCGCTAACTCCTCCTAAACCACGCAACGGATTTTTGATGCGGTTTTCACCATCAGTTAGATACATTTTCAAGGAAGGTTTATATATATAACTAGCGACCCGCCCCGGCTTCGCACGTAAATTGCACCCGTGCGAAGCCGGGCGGGCGGGTCGCTAGTTTATTACAACAGGCTTAGCGAAGGATAATATTAAAATACATTACACATACATACTGAAAAAAAACATTTAAATTCGCTGACATTTTCTTTTCGAATTAGAAAATTTATTTTCTACAAGTTGTTAACTTTGATGGGTAGACTGTTAAGTATTATTACACCTTTGTTACACCCGTATAATACAGGGTTACGCATATACCCCGTACTGATCTGAAAGGAGGTCATTGTACTCATCATTCCGAACAACTTTTACTACGGCCATGATATCGCGAAAATATAAATCAGCTGTTCCTTATGTTTATGTTTACTTCATAATAACAGATAGCCCGTTGGTCCAGATGGTAGTGAACCTGCCTTCTGCGCTTGGGGGCGTGGGTTCGATTCCCACCTAGGACAAACATTTATGTAATGAACATTTGTGTTTGTTCTATATCTGGTTGTTAATATCTATTTAAGTATGTATTTAAACCTATATATGCATGTATATCAGTCTCTGGCAGCCATATCACAAGCTTTGCTTAGTTTGGGGTCAGGTGACCGTGTGTGAAAAAATGTCCCGAATATTTATTATTTATTATAATTATGTTTATGTTTGTATTAAAAATAGGCTTGTAATGGATTTAAACATTTGATGAATAGTCTAAAGAATAATGTGCGTAGGTTTTTTATAGATTTACTTTGTACAAGTTCTGTATCAATTATTTTAAATTTATTATTTTTGTCAGCGTACCCACGTAATGTTTGTCAGCGCGGGGTGAATCTGTGTACCAAGACAAACCTTCCGTGGCTTTTTGGTGCTACATTTTTTTAAATCCTAAATTTACAATCTTTAGATTAAACACTCGACAAAATGTAACAGCCAATATATTTTTTCGCGATTTCTGGATTGGTGTCATAGTACAAGTATTAAACAATAAAAAAAAACGGTCACCGACGCTCGACAAAATGTAACTGCTGTTTTTATTTTCGCGATTGGTGTCATGGTACAAATTGTTCGTAATGATGAGTACAATGACCTCCTTTCGGCTTGGTACAGGGTAAATGCGTAACCCTGTATTGATCACTCAATTTCTGGTTGTCAGGTGGGATGGTATTCGACAAGGAGCGCCAACAAGGAGTCTACGGCGCCCTCGTTGCAGAGACTGCGACGGACCGCGCCTATTAAATGATAGCATTTAGTTTTTGATACATATTTTATTTGATAGTCTATTAGGGCGGTTACTCACTGAATAAAACCTATTATACGGTTTTAATGCTATATTCGAAAGCTCGCACTATGTTTCCGTCGAGAAAGTGTCAAGGCAAGGCAGGAAAATGGAAGGCCAAAGATGAGAAATGAGAATTCGTCGCAATGTGATATTTCCTGAATTAAGAAATGGCGCTTTTGAGCGAGAACTAAGCGTTTTCTCTCTTGTCCATAAGTTAATTTTCATGCTTGTTTTTATTTATTTCGGCCAGCTGTGAGAAACTGGCCTAATAAATCATATTGTTAAAATTTGTACGTGCCATCGAACTTTATTCTAAGTAAATGGAAGGCTTCAGATAGTGAGAGTTAGTTTTTGTATTTCTAAATGACTTTAGTAAATAGTTTTTGATATCACTTCGTTGTTTGAGTTTTTCTATACTAATATTATAAAGAGGAAAGATTTGTTTGTTTGTTTGTTTGTTTGCATTGAATAGGCTCCGAAACTATTGAACCGATTTGAAAAATTCTTTCACTGACGGGAAGCTACTCTATCCCCGGGTGACATAGGCTATAATCTATACCCGTGCGGAGCTGGGGCGGACCGCTAGTAGTTAAATAATAGTCAATCGGCGTTTGTATTTAATGTTTATTTGTCTCGGCAAATATTGTAAAAACATTCAAGCCGAGAAAAAAATAATGATATTGTAAAAATATTGACGGACGAGGTCAACATACGCTGAGGCGGCTTGACACTGACAGGTGCACAGAACTGACAGCGACAAGAAATAACCATGGCAACACCAGATCCGCTACAAACATAATTATCTGTTGTTGGTCACTTCCTTCATTCATTGCTCGCAAGCAAAGAACAAACACTAGTTAGTGTTCCCCGATAGTTACAATCTGGGTGTCTTCAAGTCGAGAGTGAATCGGTTTCTTCTAGGCAAGAATGCTCCATCGCAGACCGCATCATCGCTTAACATCAGGCGAGTTGGCGGCCAAGCGCAAGCCTATTTTAATTTAAAAAAAAACAACTACGGTACGTTAAAACGATATAATCATTCGATTGATTTATTACAGTAACTGATTGTAGCATTTGGATTGTCTTTAGACCTTCAACGGTCTACGAGGATTCTGTTTAAGTCAGTTTTTTTTTTTTTTTTTAGTTTATAAAGGCACATTATTGAGACCTCCGCCAAGGCGGTTCCAGATGGTGTGAGTTTGTTGCATACTGTCATGGTATAATAATATACTCCGCCAGGTATAGCCATCCGAGAAAAAATGTCCACATGGGCGTCCCGTAATGATGTCATGATGTCAATTTACAACAGGTTTGAGAGAGATGACGATACACCACGTAACAGCTGATTGGATAAAGTGGCAACTGGACAGTGACGTAATTCTGGGACAACTGCCAGAGTAGAAGAAATTTTTTATCTTGACCATGCGCACTGTATACTGACCTGTGACGGCGCGGTGTGACGTCAGTGTTTGTGCATGATGGCCGGGTTGGCCATGGCGGCCATGCGCACGTAGGCGGCGGTGGCGCGCGCCGGCGCAGTGCCCTCGCCCGCGCTCGGCTCGTTCTTGAACACAGCCACGCACTTCCACTGGTTCATGTATTGCACTACAACACAACACACACTTTATATAGTATTTTTTTTGTAGAATAAGTGGCAAACAAGCTTCGGGCCACCTGATAGTAAGTGGTCACCGCTGCCTATAGACACCTACAATACCCGGGGCATTGTCAGTGCGTTGTCTAAAAATATAGTACAGTCAGCATCAAATTTATTTTAGCGGACAAGGGGGGTTAGACAAGACCCATTTTCTGTTAGCGTTAACGCCTGCAGAAAGATGAAATTGTATGAAAATGACATTGACAATGACATTAGCTTGAAAGATGTTATCTCAAGCTAATGTCATTTTCATACAATTTCATCTTTCCGCAGGCGTTAACGCTAACAGAAAGTGGGTCTTGTCTAACCCGCAAGGTAGTTAAAAGTAGAAGCAGACCTAACACACTCCACATGTTAGGTATGAAGCTACAAGTAGCCGACTTGTCGGACCGGCCGCGCGATACACAGAGATAACACGACAAGAGTTACGCGATAGACAGAGAGGCAACTTCTAGGTTAATATAGCTGTAGGTAGTTAGCGCTCGCACGTCCTGAATTGCACTTTATTGTGTAGTAGCCAGAGTCGTTACTTATTTAAATGATTTTGCGGAGTGGATCTTCTGTACTTGTACTAATATGTCTTCTGTGGTAGAAGGCATAAATTGGTTTATAAGTTATCCTAGTTTGTAGGCGTACAAGATGGATCTAGAGAGATGGTATAAAAATACCGTAAGAATTATTTATATCATCATCATCATCATCAGCCAGAAGACGTTCACTGCTGAACATAAGCCTCTTAACCTCCACACTGAACGACAGCCTGCCATCTGCATCCACTGGATGCCAGCGACTCTCACTGTGTCGTCGGTCCATCTACTAGGAGGCCTACCTACGTGTACCTGTAATTTGTTACCAATAAAGTACTATGACTATGACTACCTACGCTGCGTTTTCCGGTTCGTGGTTTCCACTCAAGAACCTTTCTTCCCCATCGTTTATCAGGTTATAAATACGCAGTCAGAATATTATGCTTAATATTAGAGCATCCAAATGATCAATATATCGTGGCATCACAGTTACCTATATAACGCTGGTTTCACACCTGTACGGAAGACCCGCGCGGGTCACCCGTACGGGCTCCCGGAGCGGAGACGTGAGGCGCTAGAACATCGTTTCACAGCGATGCGGATGGTTCCGTACGAGACTTTTTATTTTGTTTATTTATTATAAATAGGCTTGCGGTTGGCCGCCAACTCGCCTGATGTTAAGCGATGATGCG
This sequence comes from Agriopis marginaria, assembly GCA_932305915.1. Classification (NCBI taxonomy): domain Eukaryota; kingdom Metazoa; phylum Arthropoda; class Insecta; order Lepidoptera; family Geometridae; genus Agriopis; species Agriopis marginaria. The sequence continues at coordinate 2,044,258 of OW029932.1, forward strand.
GCCTACGATGGAGCACGCTTGCCTAGAAGAAACCTATTCACTCTCGACTTGAAGACACCCAGATTGTAACTATCGGGGAACACTCACTCAGGCAGCGAATTCCACAGACTAGCAGTTCGCACAATAAATGTGGAATCAAAGCGCTTCGTACGGGTTCTCGGAATATCAACCATAAAGCGGTGTCGATTATTCGTGCCCACTCTGGCAGTCCGATAGAAAAATGGGCAGGAGGGAATGAAATCAAGCAGTAAAACGCAAGCCAATTATTGAAAAAAAAAAGTGGCCAGTGATATCTTGACGCGAGGCACTATCGGTAAGGTTGTCACAGATAAAAGAGGTTCCATAGACTCACTGTTCCAGAGCCGCACAGTGCAGTCGTCCCCGGAGGAGGCCAGCAGCGTGCCGGTCACGTTCCACGCGACGCGCCACACGCACGAGTAATGCTCGTCGAACGCGCACATCACCTCGCACTTGAAGCGCACGCCGCCGACCGAGCCGTTGCTCGCATTTGTTGACTCGCTAAAGTAAAAAATAAAAACGACATATTTGCACACACGATCATCTGACTCCAAACTAAGCGAAGCTTGTACTATGGCGGCCAGAGACTGATATACAATACAATCATCATCATCATCATCAGCCAGAAGACGTCCACTGCTGAACATAGGCCTCCCCCTTTAACCTCCACACTGAACGACAGCCTGCCTTTTGCATCCACTGGATGCCCGCGACTCTCACAATGTCGTCGGTTCATCTAGTGGGAGGCCTCCCTACGCTGCGTCTTCCGGTTCGTGGTCTCCACTCCAGAACCTTTCTTCCCCATCGGTTATCGGTTCTTCGAGCGATACAATACAATACAATGACTTTATTAATTTTATTTATTTATTTCAAAGGAAGACAAACAGCCTTAAAAAATATAACAATCTTAATAGATCCAGAAGTTAATTATAGGTCCTTGCGGATAAAAATTGAAAGAGTAACAATTTTAGTGACATTACGCAGTTACACAATATGTGTTTGTCGAAAAAATAAAAATTACATAACAAAAGGCTTAAACAAAGAATTCCCTACTCAAAATACCACAAAACAAGGATAACATTACAATGAAAATATTAGCTAGGCTTTTAACAGGTGCCCTTATCGCTTATAGCGATCTCTTGCAGGCAACCGTGCATGGAAAGGAATTATATTAAAAAAATGTGGCCTTAACAGAGTACTAAGAGATTAAGAGTTTAAGAGATACTAAGATAGCCCGTTGGTCCAGTTGGTAGTGAACCTACCTTCTCAGCTTGGGGTTGTGGGTTCGATTCCCACCTAGGACAAACATTTATGTGATGAACATCTGGGTTTATATATTTAAGTATGTATTTAAAACTATATATGTATGTATATCAGTCTCTGGCAGCCATATCACAAGCTTTGCTTAGTTTGGGGTCAGGTGACCGTGTGTGCAAAAATTACCCGAATATTTATTTATTTATTCATTATTATTTATACATACTTTTTTTTTATATACACAAATAGTTATTAACATCCAGATATAGAACAAACACAACAAAAAGTGGTGTTTATCACATGAATGATTCCTAGGTGGGAATCTAACCCACATCCCCAAGGGCAGATGGCAGGTTCACTACTAACTGGACCAACGAGGCTTTCTACTAAAAACTCACTTATCCTGGGTTTAGACTTACATAATAATGTAGAACTGTACAATGGAAGACATAAAATTTTACATTTTAGCATTTTCTACCAGTCAGCCACCAGGTAGGAAATAATGGAATGCAGGGTTGCTTCAAAAAAAAGAAGAGAGAATAAAATTATTTTTATTTTAAACCCCCGCACTTAAGAGCTGATAATCTTAAAACGTCTGAACACATTTTCTGGAATCATAGCTCACACTCTATCTAGTCACTTTTCAATAAATAAAGTTAAATCAAAATTAGTCCAGCCATTTGTGCTACGATACCACATACAGAAATACAGATACACAGACACACGTTAAACTTATAACCCTCTGTTTGCGTCAGTAGCTAATAATATAACAAGAAATAGATAAATAAGAAATAGGTCTAACTTAAAAAGATACAAGAAGAAAAAGGTCTAACTTGGTCGTAAGACTCACGCTAAAGGCTCTATCTTCACGATCCGCAAGTCCTTAGTAGCGACGGCCAGTAGATGGAACGAGCGGCCCAAGTTTGGTGCGAAGGCCAAGTCGTTAACTGGCTCCTGCACTGACGCGAGGCAGTCGGTTCGAGTCCAGCGCCGAGATGTTTCACTGTACCTGAAATACGGTTTTTTCTCCTTTATATGTATGTGCCGTGAAACATTGCTTCTTGCCAATTTTAATTTTTCTAGGTCAACAGGAAGTACCATAAAAAAAATTAAAATTAGTCACGAACACAAACTGAGTTGGCGGTCAAACGCAAGCCTATTATTAAAAACTAGCGGACCGCCTCGGCTCTGCATGGGTATAGTTATACAGCCTATTAAAATAGCCTATATTAATCAGTGATAATGTAGCATTCAAATGGTAAAAGAATTTTTTAAATCGGTCCAGTACTTTTTGAGCCAATTCGTTACAAACATACATACCTATATTACAAATATTTCCTCTTTATAATATTAGTATAGAAAACATACTCACTCGTAAATAAAGACCTTCCCATTGGAGGCTGTGCTTTTGTCCGTGTGGACCGCGGCGGCCGCGGATGCCGTGTTGGGTTCGTCGCTGCCTACCGCCAGCATGGGTGGGTTCACCACTCTGGTATACAATTAAATGGAATTACGGTTTACATAATCACGTTAAAAAGTCAATTACAGACTTGGATAAGACATTGGCGGATCCAGGGGAGGGGGGCATGGGGGCCATGGCCCACCCCAAAACGCCTAGCAATTCCATACATTCTCTCTCAGAATGCCCCCCCCCCTCCAAATGAAATCCTAGATCCGCCCCTAGGATAAGAAGACTGGAGTAGCGGATTACTTAGAAACGTCTGCAAAGATCTCTGAGATTGCTAAAAGTTGCGCGAATCTCGGAGAGTTGAGGTTCGCGTGATTTTCCGCACTGCGCTTTTTCAGCGCTGTTTCGAGCCCGCGTTAAGAGATAAGAAGGCCCCAGAAGTTGGGTCTATTTATACTAATTTTGAACTGTGTAAATATTTTAAAATGTGCAATTAATATTGGCCTTACACCTCTCGTCACTCCCTGGAGTGTCAGGGTGTCGTATGTTACGTTTCCCTATTGATGGTCTCCACTACAAAACACTTCAACTCCAGAAATTTGAATCGCATCTAATATAAACATAATGTAAGAGAAACTCTCACCTAGATAATGAGGGATTCCATGATAAACAACTAATAGATACTTTGGTTGGGATTTCATGTTGTAACGTCCACTGTGCTAGGTTCATCACGTCTGGTGCTTCGTATATTCTGAAAATAGATAAAGATAATTCATTTGCACAAAACATGAGTAAATCATACACACATTTTGAAACGCATGCTCAATAGGTGGGTTAAAATATTTGTCACTATGTACCATGTTTGCCTAGTTTATAGGCGTACATTATTTTATTTTGTAGCCTTCTAGACGCTGGTCAAGTTTCTTGCTTCTCATGTTGCAATGTCAAATATCTATTTTACTGTAAAATTAATTAATTATTATACTTTTGTTATTTAAATATTTTGGATGTCAGATTTTTATAATATTATTAATTAGTCATTGACTTCAGCTCCGCTGTATTCTTTCCAGCTTGTCTTCCGACCTATTCCTGGGACTTCCATTCATGTCTTTTTTGTGTTACAGTCAAAACTGTTTATGGCGACATCATTTAGAACAACATACCGGTTAAATTGACCAAAATCCTGGCTGAATGTTATATGACCGCCTTATCGTTTGTTACAACTATCGGTTTTTACGACTCAATATGAGTAGTCCCTGCGATGTCGTTATAACAGATTTTGACTGTATTTGTTTCCAATTTATGCCAGCCACTTTCTTAATTTCATCTTCCCATCTGCTGTCTTCCTTTATTTCGTAATAAAGAGTTAATCAATCAATTTTTATGCTTTATGCTGGTTGAAATCCTAGTGATCAGCTATGATATATGAAGTTGAAATGAAATATGTAAGTTGATACAAAAAGGTCTCACCTAATAATTCCATCAGCCGAGCATGTGACTAGCAGTAGCCCTAAGTGCTTAGGGCCAAACTTAACATCAGTGACGGAGGTTCTCGAGTCTACGAGGTTGGAACGTTTAAGCCAGTTTCGTAGACCTTTCTCTGACCCTGTTGATGCTGTGTCGCCTGAAATGTTGGAAAATGCGGTATTTATTATTTAATCTTATATTTAGAAAAATGTTTAACAAGCTTGTCACAAATTAGTTTGAATTTCTGCACTTTGTCTGAGAAAAGTGCTATACAAGCCTCACATATGCTGGCCTAGGCTACACCCCGGCCCATATTTTAACACACATTACACATTAGTATTCGAAATAACACATGTTTAGGAAAATTATATATAGAGGTGACATTTTTTGGCTCAAATAATTCATGCATACAGGGACCCGATTCTACTAAAGAAATTGTTTTTAAATTGTAATTGTTTCAATTATATTTTTTAAATTATTTCCTCAATACTGACAGTTTTTTTTTATACTAGATAAATACCTCCACCTAATATTATAACTTAGTATTTAAAAAAAAAAAACTCAATTTTGAGGCAATTATTTAAAAACAAAATTGAAACAATTACAATTTAAAAACAATTTCTTTAGTAGAATCGGTGCCTGGGCCCCAATTCCTCCTCCTTTCGTCTTATTACAGTCTATATGCGTAACCCTGTATAATTAGCATGAATATTGTGATAGTTTTCTTACCAACTTCCTCCCATATAGCAGCAGTGCGGTCAAACGAGCATGTTGCTATAACTTGCCCAAACTCTGGATGTGCCCAAGTGACCTTCCACACAGAGCCATGGTGCGCCTTCCAGTTGCCCGTCAGCCGCCAGCCTCCATGACCATCAGAGTCCCATATCTAGATTAACATACAGATCTCTATGATAAAAACTACACAAAAAAAGGAGACACCAACATTGATAGTCATTTGATCGGACAAACAGCCATGAATAATGACTTCAATCAATCAATCACATAGAAATCCAGCCAAAGCAAAAAAAAAACAATCCCTAAGTCAAAGCCGAGATACCGAGAGGTTAACTGTGAGCGCTTCTCTTTTTTCTTTATGACCTAACTTCAGAATGATGCATACTCTAGTTGATCACCAGTAGATTGGTTTCAGTGGAATCCATATTGCCGGTTCCTGAGGAGATCACTAGCTTCTAGGTACACCAGGAGCCTGTTGTTGGGAACTGTTCCCAAAAGGGTAATGATCTTAATACCTCGACTTTTGTGGTGGATAATGCTTTATCCAGTTTAGTTTAGGTAAAAACGAGATCACATTCGAGAAGTTATTGATCAGCAAACCGGCTACATGCAGGCGTACACTGATAAACACTGATGATAACACCTGGTAAACAACGCTTATCTCTCTCTTTAATTACGATATTCTCTTGCAACGACGTTTACATACTCTTATTAACAAGGCAAAGTAAGTAAACAGTTAATTCTTCCGGATAAATAGTCAAAATTGAAAAGGCGGGATCCAAACCTTAACGTACTGGTCGCTGGAACAAGTGGCCATTCTCTCGCCGTAGAAGTCGTACGCGACATCGTGGATGAGGTCCTTGTGGTCCGCGAAGATAGTTTGCGATTCGAAGAGATTAGTCGCTGTTAATTCACTCATTTTCATGTAAAATTCATTAAAATCCAAAGTTTTGGTTTACAGTACACAGCACGATTCGCGTCCACATGATTTTGATTTTGACTTTAGAGTTTAGTTAGACATTTGATAGATCACTGAGTTGACACTGGCACAATTTTTGCCCTTCTGAAAGTATTTTGGCATTGCACGTCTTTTGCATTTGCCAGTGTCAAGTTTTTAAATATTTTCCAGATTTTTGTAAGTTTTATCAGTCCAGTCGTTGGAGGAATCCGATTCATCACGTCTCTGCCAGGTGGTTTAACAACTTGTGGCTTCCATTTAGCCAACAGGTCGCTTCCACTTCCATGCATCTCACAAGACATGTCCGGCCCAGTTCCACTTCCGTTCAGCAGCTTTTTGGCCAACGCCAGTGATCTGAGTTTTGGAGCACAGTATAATATGCTATTTATAGTACTATCTAAAAGATTATCTAGATCTTATACTGGGGCATACCCATATGAACTAAATACATATATACATATTTTATCTCCTCAACATTCGTTTTCTAGCCGTTTCATGCTATATTTTGTCACATTTATTTTGTATTTATTACCAGTACAGCTACAGCACAAAACCTATCATAATAGCTATATGGCGTGGCACCGAACACTCACTCTCACTCAAAATAGACTGTTTTGACCCGCATTATCTGCACTTGAGCAAGTCCTTCCACCTCAATCCCCCTTCCCACTTCCCAAATAGCTCATAAGTTAAAGTAACAACTAATAATTTTAAAAGTCTTAACAGGGTCATTCAGTTAAGTATATTGCCTGTAGAGTAGGTATGTATTGAGGAGATAGACAAAAACAAGTAATTTTAATAAAAAGTTTACTGAACTCACTTCTACTCAATGTTAACTGATTATATGGCCAAAAAACTATGATTAACAATAATTATCAGAGATCTGATAATTTTAAGATTTTAATAGTTCATTATTGTCCATCAGGAATACCTACTATGTGGCATAATAATCACAATGGCACTGTGTAAATGCCCAATTTATTTAAAATATTGGCACAATTTCAGGAAATTCTCATTATTTTGCTATTTTTAAGATCTAAACACATAATCAACAAGTTCTGAACATGACATGAAGTAATTTCACTATAACTTAATTTCAACTTAAAACATTATCTGAGAACTTAGTGCGAGTTTTTTTCGATTATGTTTACCTACTCGATTGCATTAACGTTAACTATGATTTGTATGAAATAACAGCAGTTCCATCTACATGCGCTAGATGCTGCTGTTCTTATTTCATACAAAATTTAGTTAACATACTGAGACCATGAGGATGGGCAGCAGCGTCCTATTAATATACGGTGGACGTACTGCGATCCCCAAGGCGCCTGCCAAGCATGGGGATTATGGCAACACCCCAGAGAGAGGGGCGGGGTTTTTTTTTAAGAGAGAGACCTTTGTTCAGCAGTGGGCAATTAATGGCTACTGATGTGCGTATACCCGAACTGCGACCAGAACCACCGGAGGATGGGCAGCAGCGTCCTTTTAGTACACGGTGAACTTACTGCGATCTCCAAGCCGCCTGCCAAGCGTGGGGATTATGGCAACACCCTTCTTTAAGAGGGAGGCCTTTGTCCATCAGTGGACGTTTAATGGCTGCTGATGTGATGTGTGTGTTTGTAGTTAACATTGACGTGATCAAATAAACACAATTGCAAAAACTCACACTAGGCACCCTAATGTTTAAAACAATATCAACTGTTTTACAATTCACTTTGTGAGATTCTGAATTGTAATTTTGACGCAAGTCTTTCTCCCATGTTTATACTCCACATGCAATTTTACAAAGAGCTGTAACAACTTTAATATAGAAACTGATTTCACACATTTTGTTTATATTATATGGGAATCACTAAAGTAACATTCCAGTTAAGCTAATAAGAACTTATCTTTTAAATAAACACTGCATACTTGCATTTCACAATCATTAAAAAGGACTAACCATCAGATAAAGTTTTGATTAATTTATCAGATCAAGTTGAAAATAAAACTTTATTAGTTGATTAAGGAGTTTGTTACGTAAAATTGCGGTGTTGTCTTTTCGCTGCCCGAGTAATATAGAACTAAGTATCCGCATGATAAAAAAGTATTGTAAACCCGATCTGATGTGAGATAACCGAAAGTTTTATCTTCCACATAATTTATGTGATGGTTAGCAAATAGAAGGTTTTTTTACAGGTACTTTACTGGCATTCTGAAACAAACCTTTAATCCTACTAATATTATAAACGCGAAAGTTTGTATGTCTAGATGTATGGATGTTTGTTCCTCTTTCACGCTGCAACGGAACAACGGATCGACCTGATTTTTTGCATGGGTATACTTCAAGAGCCAGTGACATCTAGGCTACTTTTTATCATCATCATCATAATTTTTCATCACTACGCGGGTGAAACCGCGGGGCGCAGCTAGTTTGACATAATTCCTGTATAATATAAACAAAATAAGCTATAACAATATTTCTTATCTGTTATTTAGAACAAAGTATGCCTCGATTTTAGCTGATCCATCTCCAACGCAAGTCTTCTGTTCTCTTCTACTATTGCTACTTGATTTAGTCTGAGCTCATCTATCTGGTCGCTCATGCTGGACAGTTTCTTTTCAAGATACAATTTCTGTTTAGTGAGTGCCATCATGATGTGGAGGAAGTAGTTCCTGCTATCATCCGCCACATCTGCCATTGTTAATTTAATAAAATCCTTCAGGTCTTCCACAACTCTAGTATCAAAACTGGAAATGCCATTTTGTATGGAGTTAATTTTTGGGAGGTTAGGATTGGAGAGTCTGCCATCATCGGGTATCCCATTCAAAACCAATGGAGACGGAACAGTAACATTATCATTTGTTTTGTTCGTCACTGGTGTTGATATATTAGCAAAATTTTTCTCTGTATCTGATCTACGTCTTATATTGTGAGTATCACTTGTTTCCGATTCCATTGAAAATCTGTTTGCGTCAATAATATCATTATTTGATTTATCTAAACCCATCATGACTAGGAATGAATCTTCAGCCTTTGAATTTTCTGGTGGAGAATTTAAACTGATTGTTGGTGGCGTTTCCGATATGTAGAACAAATCAGAATTTTTATTACGGACGGGTGAGCATCCTTTCACAGGAGACATGTAAGTTTCGGCATCTTCTTGAAGACTGATATCCGCAGCTTGTATCTTTCTTCTCTGAGGCTGGAATGCAACTTTACTGACTTCTTGTTCGTGACCTCTTAACAATTTGAACACTGTTGTGAGATTTCTAAGGTCATACACCAAAATGAGACCACTTTTGGTTCCAAGAGCGACTTGGTTTTCAATGTTAATTGACAGCGATGTCAGTATGTGTGGAGCCTTTATAGCGGAGACAACATTTTGTAATCTCACATCGTAAACATTTGTGATTTTATCATAGCCACATGAGAGCATCACGTCCCGGTTAATAAGTGAGAATGCGATGTCACTCACGGGGGAATGATGGCTATTCTCAAAAAATACTTTTTCTTTGTTCATGAGGATATCCTGGAGGATGACGTGTCCCTCGTCTGTGGCTAGCCCTAGGATTGATCTGGCATCATGATGAAATTTCATAGCAGATATGCTTCTTGAATGAGGGACTTTAACAGTTTGAACTGGAATGTTGGAGGCTAGTCCGTATATGACCGTGTCTCCATTCTGCATAGTGGCGGCAAGGCTGGTATTTTTGGCATTATAGCTTACGAAGTTAACATTGCACTGCTGGGATGGTGAAGGGAAGGTTTTTGTGATGCATTTGTTTCTAGTGTCCCATATCATGACGTTGCCGTTCCTTGTGCCGATGGCCACATGCCGGTGTCCATCTCTGTGGAATGTGGCTGACCATGAGTCTTTAACAGGTATATGCTGTAGGCTTCGAACATCATGGTCTGCAGCACTGAGTATTTCTACTATGCCCTTTGAGTTGACCTGAAACGGTGAACATATAAGTTTAGAATGATGTCATATAGCAGGAATTCGGTCATTAATCTCAAACAATGCAGCTCTTGGCACACCCGCAACCTAATTGAGCAGAGTACATATCAATTATTAACAATGGTTATGTTGTTTACATCAACCAATATTTTTTGTGTGGATAAGTTAAATTACCTGCATTATATATTTGCCGTCTTCGCTCCAGGAGACATCCCTGAGAAGACCATCGTAACAACCATAGCATTTTTTTAGATCCCAACTGTTCGTGTCATACAACAATAAACGCGAACTAACGGAGGAAAAATACATGTTTAACGCTTCGCGCTCGCGCAGTGTTGATAATCTGTATAGCGTAAGCGGCAAAAAGTCTTATAATCTCTGAATGTGCATATCAGTATTCCTCGCTAATGCTACACAATTTCGAATTAAAATCCCGCAGAAAAACCAACAAAAACGTAGAATTTTGAAATTAAATTTTGAGAGTTGAATGTGAGTACCATAGACTAAAATAATTATAGAGAGGAATGGCAACTGACAGTTTCCAGTGACAAATGACAACCCAGCCAGCAGAAAATGAAAAATAATGGCAGTACATGCAAACAAGGCGTTGGGCGTTAATGATTATGTGGTGTTCGCAAGAGTATGGGAAAATAGTGAAGAGATGCGTTTATTTTCATGTTATTTCCAAGCTTAAACCAATGACGCAAAGGCTTAAACTGAAGCTTCTCGTAAAGTCTCCACTACTTTGCAGTAATCACTTATGATAAAGCTTATGATAGTAAATACGTAAGACGAAGCGGCATGGCTTTAATAGCTTTAGTCTGCCCAGTATTACCCATTATTAAAAATCAAGAAAAATAATTATTTTCTGACGTGTCTTTTGTTTTTATATTGCGGCGACTATTTAGTTTTTCGTATTTTCGTTTAATTTGGTAAGGATTTACGAATGATTAAAGTTTAATTGTTGTAATTTAGATCTTTCCATAGTATCATAACAAAATTAAATTTATATTTGTCTTGCCCAACCACATCTTTAATCTAGGTGATAATTTTGTGCCGCACCGGCTCCGACTACTGATGTGTGCACGTATTTTCCAGATAACCAAACCATCACCATCACAATGATCACGGATGTCCAGTTGGCTGTATTCTCAAACATACTTGGAGTTTCCATCTTTCTCCTGGTCATTCTATATCATTACATCAGTGCTAACAGTTCCAAATGAGGTAAGGAAGATGTTTGCTCAACCCTCAACCTCAATAGTATATTTATGAAATATCACCTAAATGAGAACGAACTTTTTATTAGAGATGGGTTTAAGCCAAACCAAGTTTGATCGAGTAGAAATATTAGTGCGTTGCATCGTCGCACGCACAAAGTGCCAAACGAATGTGCCTTCACAATGCAACACCATCGCAAGAGCGAGGGTGGCCAAGCGGTAGCATGAGCACTACAATCTGACTGCACTCAGTTTGATCCTCGGCCCTGCACCAATTACTTATTTAGTACTTTTATAAATGATGAGCAGTTTCGATGTCATCGCTTAAAAATGGTGAAGGAAAATGTGAAGAAACCAGAATGTCTAAAAACCACAAAAACAGAAGTTCAAAGTCACATGATATTCACCAACATGCACTGGACCAAATTCAAATTCAAATTCTAAATATTTATTTGTCAGAACATGGTAGGTACACATACATATAACATAGCATACATGGTCGTAATAATGGAGACGTATCTCATGTCCTTGCCTGTTACAGCGTACAAATGTTAGTTTTTTATATATATTATTATTAGTTTTTAATAGGCCCTAATCCACCAGCATGGTGGATTAGGGCCTATTCTCTGTCTTAGAGAAAGCCTTTGTCCCAGCAGTGGGAACATGATGGCGGCCAAGCGCAAGCCTATCTACTATAAAAAAAAAACATGATACATGAAATTATTATGACACACAATAAAATAAGCTAAATGTGTTTAATTTTAATTTGAAATAATCACAAAAACCTAAGAAATCATTAGTTCAAGTATACTGGAATTTATTACTTTACAGTAGAAAAACTTAAAAGACAAATGAACACAGTTTTAATTCGCTTTAAAATAATTTCTACAGTTGTTAGCATTCATCCAATCACAGAAAAGAAAAAAATAATTGTTTAAATTAGAACAGCTGTCAAGGCATATTTGTAAGATTTTTTTTGTAGCCATTTGCACCCATATTAACAAAACGTCAGTTATTTGAAATCAGTTAGCAGCTGTGATGCGGACAAAGAACTTTGAGACGTAACCCAAAAAGGTAAGGTCCAAGTTCTTTGGATGCGGAGTTCGATGCGTTGACATACATGAGAATGTTCAAGCAAGATTCTGTCATAATACCTGGCGACAGATTTTTCTTCTCATTTCCGTTCTATTTACTTCTCTTTTCTGTGCATCCAATACTCGAAAGGACCTAAATACCAAATAACTAAAGTAAATTTTTTATTTACAGGTAATAATGGTGGAGCGTCTCATTAATACTATTATTCCATTAATCTAAGATGTAAATAAAGTAAGTCCATCAAATATTTGTTTTTAAATATCATTTATTTTTAAGACTAGTAGCCCGCCCGGCTTCGCACGGGCGAAGCCGGGATATATAGCCTATGTCAACCGGGGATAGTGCAGCATCCCAACAGTGAAAGAATTTTTCAAATCGGTTCAGTAGTTTCGGAGCCTATTCGATGCAAACAAACAATCTAATCTTTCCTCTTTATAATATTAGTATAAATAACCTTTTACTAGCTGCAATTTCTTATGGGCTGAATGGTTCTCGAATGGAGACCACGGACCGGTAAGCGCAGCGTAGAACGTCCACCCACAAGATGGACAGACGACCTAAAAGAGACTGCAGGGAAACGCTGGATGCTGGCCGCTTTCAACTGGCCCTTTTGTATTAAGATTGTGATTGATGGGGGAGGGAGGCCTATGTCTAGCAGTGGATGTCCTATGGCTGAAATGATAATTATGAATCAATGTTCTATCCACGTGAACATTATGGCGTAGTCAATTCAACAGAAAGTTATATGATTATTTACGGGATATTTACCGTGGTAAGGTTGTGGTTGTGGTAAAGGTGTGTGTGTAAGAAAGAGGGTAGATTGTTATGTCTGCACCTAACTTTTTAATAGTTCGACCAACCACCCGCATTCTTCAGTCTTCCCGTGAACATGGTGCATGTAAATGCGCCGAAATATCGGGACCTCATTCCACATCCTTACCACGGTAAATATCCAGTAAATAATCATATAACTTTAGTGAACAACCGTGATAGTTTAGAACAGTGTTTTTCAACTCAACATTCCTATATCAGTCAACGCCCCTCTAAGTCCTACTACTCACTGTAAAATAACGCCGATGCAGTATTGCTCCATTGCAGCGTGGAAGAACAAACAGACACACATTCACATTTTATAATATTAGTATTAATTTACACTACTAGACAGATCGATTGTTACTGCCTTGTACCTGTAAGTTGTGGAATGGCCTACCTCCTTTCGGTTTTTCCTCCGAAGTATAATTTGGACTGCTTCAAACGAAGGGTGAATAGAGTCCTCAAAGGTAGGCAACACGCAGACAATGCCCCAGATATTGTATGTGCCTACAGGAGGCGGTGAACACTTACCACCAGGTGGCCCATAGCTTGTGTCACTTATTAAAAAAAACACTTTTTTTCAAATAATTATTAGTCTTGCGTTTGACCACCATCTCGCGTGATGTTAAGCAATGATGCGGTCTACATTGGAGCACGCTTGCCGAAACCGATTCACTCTTGATTTGAAGACACCCAGATTGTAACCATCAGGGAACACCCATTCAGGCAGCGTATTCCACAGATTAGCAGTTCGCACAAGAAATGTGAAATCAAAGCGCTTCGTACGGGTTTTCGGAATATCAACCATAAAGCGGTGATGATTTTTGCCCACTCTGGAAGCCCGATAGAACAATTGGCAGGAGGGCACATTACTATTAATAATTATGTATTAATATTAATTATTAATGTTTTGTGTAATGTGGAAGTTTGTGAGTAAGTTGTTGTCACTCACCTCAGTAATAGCTGAACCTTAGATCACACAACCAAGGGAGATTGCCGTAGTACAATTATTAGTGGTCAAATGTCTGTTTCACCCATTTGTTTACCTATACCTATAATGAAAAAACAAATTACGGAACATTTACTAATTTTTCACCCACTCTAAGAAACTTGCAGCGAAACTAATGAATTAATAGTACACATGCAAAAAAGCGGCAAGGTCAAATATAGCCTGATGCGCACCCGCCGCGCCACGCCACCTTTCCATATCTCCCTTGTTTGTCTGATCTGTGGCCTGAACAGATTTAGTATGTGGGTATACCTTAGGGCTTGGACACATCACACGTTACATCGTACCATGCAAATTTGCGGTACGGTTTTACGGTTCTCGCCATGTCGTGTCAATCTACGGAGATTAGATTTATTGATGAATTTATATGAAGTCACAGACTAGGTAAAGCTACTACATGTCTTTGTATGAAGTGCTAACCAATGCAAACGCCCGCGTCGCGCGACGTTTGGGTTGCTTACATTGTTTATCACTCCATATAAATTCATACCCAGATTTCATTTTAGATCTTAGTCCCAGATTTGATAAACTTTTTTCGTTTACGTATTGTTCCATACATTTTAGTAAAGCGCCTCTATCGGAAACGTGGAGGAACTAAAATCGGTAGTAATCGGCGGTATAGATTGCTTCACTCTATTACGAAAAATGTTTTCGAATACCTTTTAGCCCAGCAATGTATGGAACAATACGAAAACGAAAAAAGTTTTCGAATACTACCAAAACTTGTACTAAGGGTACTGAGCAGTGGGTCGCACGACGCCACTGTCGCCGGTCGCTGTCGCCAAAATCAGAATGCTACCTTTACAATGTCAATTCAGCTATTATAACTATAACTGCTATGCTAGCTCGAAGTTTAGCAAGGCAGTTGCTATGATTGTGCAAAAACTAACACGTTTAGCTACGGCGCGATTTGTTTGTAAAAACTGCGAGCCCATCAACTTAGATACGCGTATTGTTAAACCAGCTGACCCATCTAGTCATTAATATCCGCTCTTTGTTTCCAAATGTAAATGGTTTTACCATAATTAAAGTGAATAATGCTTTATCTAGAACCTACTAGACTTTTCAGTCCAAGTATTTTTAGGGCTCCGTACCCAAATGGTGAAAACGGGACCCTGTTACTAAGCCTACGATGCCTGTCTGTCTGTCCGTTTATCCTACCTATTAACGGCTGTATATTTCGAACCGTCATAGATAGCCAGTTAAAATTTTCACAGAATATGTAATGTTACGGCGGAATAACTAAGAAATAATAAAAAAACGAAAAGTGTACAGATACAACAAACGTATTTTTTTTACGTATTTTTGTATTAGCTCTAATGTAAAAACGGTAATACGCTCAAGCGTCAAATCTGGTACGATTATAGTACACACTCTAAAATATAACAATAAATAATAGCCAAGTGCGAGTCGATGACAAATTTCTGTTCATTACCAAGTTATAACTAGTACTAGACAACCAACCAACCAACCAAGTTGTAACTAGTAGTAGTAGTAATTTAACTATTGAACCTTTTGTTATTCTAGCCCGACTCGCACTTGGCCGGTTTATTTAGCTCGGTCAGAGGCAACCAATTATTATCTTTAGATGCAACACTTGTAGTAAATTGTTAAATGTAGAAATGTATCTATAATGATTATTACCTCAGTGGTTATCTCCCCATAGTAGCTGGTTCGAATCCCGCCCGGGAAATATACGCTATAATTTAAATATCCTATCCTGACTAATATTATAAAAGCGAAAGTAACTCTGTCTCTCTGTTTGTTCGCTTTTCACGGCTAGGTTTGTTCATGATAGTGTACATAGCAAGGACGAACATAGAGCACTTTTCCTACAGAAAATGCGAAAAATAATCGCGTTTTATACCCTATACGGAAAATACCCATAGGAAACGATCATTGAAACTCGACAAAATGCATCGAACAGCTGTTTTTTTCCCCGCGATTTCAGTGTTGGTCCCATAGTAAGAGTTGTACATAATAGGCATGATGACAAATATTTATTTATTCCAAATTATCGGCTTAGCAATTAATATAACTAAATACATTACACATACTGAAAAAATAATTTAAATTGACTGATCAATCTCTGAGATATGAGTGTTTAAAGTTTTAGGTGGGGATAGAGAGGGGATGCTCTATCCCTTTCTCGCAAAGCGTGAATTAGTATAGCATTTGTATGGCGATCCTGAGTCGTGACGTCACGGCTCAGTATAGTGCGCTCTTTGTCTAGCATGAAATTAAAATGCTTATATTTTATTTCTTTTTGAACAAATTTTAATTTTGTTTTCGTTGATGTGCTCTATTTATGATCATCTTTTTTATGAGGCAATAAAAAAAATTTAGTCATCATGCCTAAATGTGTACTATGTCTACATATTATTTTCTCAATCTTCTTAATGATGACCTCTTTTCGGCTTAGTACAGTCTATATGCGTAACCCTGTGTAAGTGGGTAGACACTTGAAGTAGCAAAGTAGGTATGATAAATAAATAAATAACTATTAGGAAAAGATTTCATAACTAAAAGATTTTTATCAAATAGTTACTACAAATAAGAACCAATAAGATTTAACTAGTTTTTAACCCCGACGCTGAAGAGGAGTGTTGTAAGTTTAACGAGTACGTGTATCTGGGCCCTGATTCTGCAACTTTAACACGCACGTAACTTCTTAGAATTTGGACTCTATAAAGACCAACTTTTAGAGGTAAACTTAACACGGCGCGTTACGTGCGTGTTTGTAGCTACAGAATCGGGGCCCTGTGCGTCTGTCTGTGGCATCGTAGCTCCCAAACGGCTGAGCCAATTTTAATTTAATTATTTTGTTTTTTTGAAAGTTAACTTGATCGAGAGTTTAAGAAAATCTGTTTCGCCATTTGACGATTATCAGCTCTATAACAGGGGGTTTAAAAAAACAATTGAAAAAAATAACAATTGGTTTTTTAACCCTTTTGATAGAAATCTGTCCATCCATTTGTGAGCTACGTACTACCTCTATATTTCTCTATGGTACTACGAAGCCAGAAGCCACATAAATACAGCCATCAAACTTATTAATACCCTCGCTTTTCGATTTCGGTGGTTAATTAAACAGTAGCTAGTTATGCAAATCACGAAAAATGCTTCATCAGCTTTCTTATCCGCTTGTACACCAAAGCCTTGAAATCCTTCGCAGTAATGAAATCCAAGTGATTGAACTGATCTTGCGGAATCTTATAAATATCTACCGCGTTCTGTAGCTTGTTATATAAAACATCTACGTCATCCGGATGGGCTAGCCAGTCTGCGTCGCTGTAGAACAGAGATACAGGCGCCGATACCTTCTCCAAAGGATAAGCCGGAGGAACTTCCGTGCCGTATCTCTCTAAATTACCAGAAGTTCCATAATCGAACTGCTGAAACTCTCCCGATATCACACCCTGTCCATAATGAGCGAACTGCTTAGCTGAAGCTCCCGAAGGCATGTGCCCCAGCACCACAGGCAAGTTCGTGAAATTCAATTGTGGATACCCAAAACCTGCCATTAAAAATATGATGTTACTGCACAAAATCTCAGATAGTGGCCCGTTTCCGCACATGAGAAATTTCATTATTCTCATAATGTTATCATCGGGTAGGAACTCGTAGATAACAACACTTTTAGCAACTCCGTGTAATAATGGAGTTCCGGGAGCCAAGATTCTTACTATAGGCGATCTAACATTAGACATGAAAGCCACGGGCGACAGCGCTATCATTAGAGATATCTTTTCATTGTACTCCGGTCGTAGCGAAGCCATGACAAAGAAGGTCGTAGTCCCTTGTGAATGTCCTATATACTGGAGTTTAGTTTGATTAGATTCACTGAGTGCGTAGTCAATCATCGCTGGAAGATCATAGTAGCCTATTTCGTGCCATGAAAAGTCCCAGAAGCTAGCTTCGGATGGAGTGAGCGCGATATGACGGCGAGAGTGCTTGTTCCCGCGGGCGTTGCCCATCCATACGTCATAGCCTTCGTTTGCTAGGAGATAGGCGAGTCCATCTTCAGGACCGGCTATGATATAGTCATCAGCGCTGCCCAGTATTCCATGCATTAAGAATACTACCGACCCGTTTCCAGGAATTCGAAATAAAGTTAAAATATATCCATCTTCCGTGGTGACCTCGTGCTGTTCGAATTGGTAGCCATATTTGGGTACGATAGCAGTTATCCGTAGACGCGCGTCTTCATTGCCGAGGCCGGTGGTGAACTCGGTGATGTATTTATCTGCCGATTCGACGAGGTTGGTATCGCTGCCCAGGATCGGTAGACTGTTTCCGATACCAAGCGTGCGTGCAACGAGTTTCGGTCCCCAGGATATCGTGCTGGCCGCTGCGGCTAGCAAATCAGCTGAGGTTTTCGTAGTGAATGATACAAGCGGAGTTTTCGTCAGTTCGTCGACGACATTTCGAGTTGTTTTCGTCACTTGGGGGAAGAAGAAGTCTGCGATTTGACCATCGCAGGATATCGCAACAGCGATTAAAATAATGCACGTTTTGATCATCACACGAGTTGTGAGACAGCGTACCGGTGAAGCACTGATGGTCGCCACATTTCGACCTTGCTCGTGGAGTAGGTAAGTTTTTGTGGACCTGATTTTTCCGCTTGTTTGCCATGACGTCAAATCAGGTCCAAATGATGCTCTAACGCTGAGTAAAATGTGAATTTGCCTAATTTACATATATTGAGGTCACGTAGGTGTCACTTAAAAAAAATTATTCTAATTCTAAAATAATACGGATAAATTCAAATGATGAGTTTTAATTGTGCACGTTTTGTTCCTACTGAACTACGTAGGTAAATAACGGTAAAAAAAACTGTATGAAATATGGTTCGGGCCCGGGCAACAGAAAAGTTTTTTATTTTTTTATTTAGGTGACCTAGGTTACGGCTTTACTCAGATCGAAAAACTTGAGAAAAACTTCAAAAATAGAAATAGCGAAACGCACGACTCTGTGTAAGCGCCATGGTTTTGCTCCACTAAATGCAACTTTAATACTATATAATTATTAAGCCATCTGTAGTAGGTAAGTAATAAGCGTTGCATAAAAGTGGGAAAACGCCAATAAAATAGGCAAAAACCTAACCTCTAAGTACGTTTATTTACAGGTTTTTCTAGCTGCCTCATACGGTTTTACACGCGATTATAAAGTTTTTCCACATTGTGTTTGTTTGTTTTATCTTTCACGCAGCAATGAATGGCTGTATTTTTACATAGAGAGTTACATGTATAGGATACTTTATTACCCGGAATAATGAACGGCTCCTCAAGGGAGAGTTTAAACTATGAGTTATGAGTTATTGTATATGTACCTACTACGTAAGTACTACTAACTCAGTGTGTTTTTTTTTCAAAGTTGCTCCCAAAGTATCTTTCCATTACTTACAAGTTGTTCATAATGATTTCGCCTTAGTACACTCTTTCCGCGTAACCCAGTGTGCAACATGCCTTCGCACACCATAGTATATCTACTATAGTCAATTATGTCTTCTGTACTATAGGTATGCATACACTTATGCTATATACCTAACTATGTGATTTAAGCAATTAAACTTGAACTCAAAAAGGCAAAGATCGGCTTCATATTATTTTTGTTAATGGTAGGGCTGCTAATGCTAATAAGCAAAGATAATACGTTATTATTGTCTTTGGTAATAAGTCAACAACATAATAATTAACCGAGGCGGCGTATCTCAACTATAGCGGTGCGTAGGACTCCCAACTGGGTGGAAGGAGCATAAGGACAAAATAGCCCAGTAACCGGGGGAGACTTAGTATGGAGAGGTCGGACATAATTAATTATGTAACTTTTAAATTACAGTTGGTACCATTTACTGACCAAAAAATAGTATAAAATAGTCTGATCCCAAAATTTTGTATGGAACATAGAAAAAAAAATTAAAACTCCCGGAAGGCTTGAAACTCACTAGCTAAAAATACTAATGGGCTGATTTTAATTTTACCTATTAGCTATTATTTAATAATATAAATTTACACCGAAATTAAAAAAAAATATTATTGGATTAATCATTAAAAAATAATAACGTGTTTTTAATTGTTTTCTAAGTAGCCAAAAATATTAACTCCATATTATAAGTGTGTGTAGCCTTAGAAAAAATAGTATTTTTATTCTTTATCATAATTAAAATAATTTACTAAGGGATTTAGCCGCATTCATAAAAACTGAAATCACCGTTTAGCCATAAATACTAATGGATGGTTTTTATTTTAACTATACAAAGCATAATTAAACGGAATTACGTATATAATAATTAAAAAAATACAATGATTGGAAGTAATATAAAATGAATGATATTTGTGGTAGGTATGAAGCGCAGGACGATCGCGGGGTGGAGGCGGGTCGTGCGAGGCGTGCGGCCGTCGCACTGTGTCGATGCGTAGGTATACTCGTTCGCTCGCTCCGTTTGTTTTGTGCAGCCGCGTGTACATTTTGTTTTAAGATGGCCAAAGAACAAGCTGCGTTTTAGATTTTGGAAAAATGGAATTTCAAATATGTCGTATATGCAAATGCGCGTTAAGTTCAGGTACGGCAAATATTGGTACACAAGGCTTGATAAAAATAATATAAGTGAGTGAAATACGTGATGATGGGCTTTTTAGCGACATCGACACCACAAAAAGCTTGTCGTTCGTTACATATACCTAAAGTGTCGTGGTACATAAGGTGATTTCGCCGGTTTCCGACCGAGTGAAGTTGTCTAATTTGGAAAGCTTAAATAAAATGTTAGGTACAGTGTCGTTTTTAGACATTAACCTACTGAAGTAACATTCTTACATCCTCTAGTTTATTAAAATGTGAAAAATTATTAGTTGCGCCCTGCCATTTTTTATATATTTTGATCAATAGCCATAAGTATTGATTTTTCTAGTTTTCGACCACAAAAATTTATTTTCGACCACCTAATTACCAGTTTTCGACCACTCTCTAAATTGAACTGTCGACAATGAAAAAACAAGTCAACAAATGTTTTTATGTACGTATTTATTTATTTATTGAGAAACATCATCATCATCTGTCGTTCAGTGTGGAGGTTAAAGGGGGAGGCCTATGATCATCATTATCTGCCAGAAGACGTCCACTGCTGAGCATAGGCCTCCACCTTTTTAACCTCTACACTAAACGACTGCCTGACATCTGCCCGCGAATCTCACAATATCGTCGGTTCACCTACGCTGATTCTTCCTTCCTGTTCGTGGTCTTCTCTCAAAAACCTTTCTTCGCATCGGTTATCGGTTCTTCGAGCAATGTGGGCTGCCCATTGCTACTTCAACAAATTTTAACAGCTATGTCGGTAACTCTGGTTCTTTGGCAAATATCCACGTTCCGGATTCTTTCGGGCAAAGATACTCCGAGCATAGCCTCTCCATTGCCCGTTTTGTGACTCTTAGAGTATTCCCTAATGGCCAACACAGTTTAGGACCACGTCTCGGTACCATATGTCATCAGGTCAAAATACCTTTTTTAGGCACTGTGGTATCTTGGACGAGATATCACGCAATTTCTCGAACGCTGCCCATTAGAGTTGGATTCTTCTGTGTGTATGTGGTCTATGGTGCTCCAGCCTTTACGGAAACCGGCTTGTTCGAGAGAGTGGAAGTCAGTTCGTAATGACTCTGGAGAATAACTTGTACACATGGCTCCAGAGTAAGATGGATCTATATTTCATCAATAAGGTGTTATAACCCTTTTTTGAAGAAGAGCACAACCACCCATAGCCATGGTTCAGGCGTAGTAACTTCGAGTATGTTCGAGTATGACGAAATTAAACAACTTCTGGAGGAATAAAAGTACCGGTTTTCCACCCGCTCGCAGTAGTTTTGTCGTGATTCCGTCATCACCTGGCGCGTTGTTGTTTCAGAGCTATTCTAATCTCGTAAAAGCTGATGTCTGGGATTTCCTCAGTGTAGTGTCGGGTCAGTGTAGCTCTCTTGTCCTGAGCTGTACTGGCAATAGGCTGTCGTGTCGAGGTGTACGTAAAACCTCTCGTGCTCTCTCAGAATCTCTGGCTTTGACGAAATGATACTGCCATCCTCGATCTTCAGCTCCATTATTTGGCTTTTATATAAGCCCAATAGACGAGTTCTTCACAAATACACCCCTAATACATCTTGTATTATAGGAACGCAAATCGTGGCGCACCCATTTCGAGATTCATCCATTGAGTTTGCCATATTCCGACATATCAGCTGAAGACTGCAGTCTGATCTCAGTCAGGTCTCCCATTAGCTTAATGGTTTAGTCTGAGAGCTTCTGAGGTATTTTCCGACGTGGGATTTAATGAAATTGGACCCCAATGCTTGGATAGTTTCTACCAGCCCATCATTTAATTTGACCATAGCTCCACTTTCGGCAAGGCCCTGGAAGCGATTATGCAGTTCTATTTTTATATTAAAAATAGGCTTGCGCTTGACCGCCAACTCGCCTGATGTTAAGCGATGATGCGGTCTACGGTGGAGCACGCTTGCCTACAAGAAACCGATTCACTCGTGATTTGAAGACACCCAGATTGTACCCATCGGGGAACACCCATTCAGGCAGTGCATTCCACAGACTAGCAGTTCGCACAATAAAAGTGGAATCAAAGCGCTTCGTACGGGTTTTCGGAATACCAACCATAAATCGGTGTCGATTTTTGTGCCCACTCTGGCAGTCCGATAGAAAAATGGGCAGGAGGGAGGGATCATGAAGGTCCGATGCACACTCTTTGAAATGTACTCGATAAAAGACCGATAGACTAGCAACTTTGCGCCGATGCTCAAGACTAAGGAGCTTAGTCTGAAGTCTGAACCAGGGATTCGTTGTCGACGAGCCTCTTGGCACGCTTCTCGATAGACTCTAACGCCCCAAGCTGATACTTAGCTGATCCATCCCAAAGGTGAGAGCAGTACACCATGCACGACCGAACTTGTGCTTGATACAGTGAAAGCAACTGTTCCGACGTGAAATACCGTCGCACCTTCGATAGGACACCCAGCTCTCAGTTCTAGTTGGAAGTCTGGGGTTTTGGATTTGGGCATGACCAGGACGGAGCGTGGACTTCACCAGACGCGACCTCTCGAGCTTGACGTTGATATGCAATGGGCTTCTGACAATACGGTGATTGCTATCAGTTTTCACCTTGCTGATCACGGAAACATTATAGAATATTCGCTTCTTGGTCTTTTCATGATGAAGTTGATCTCATTTTAGGTCGAACCAGCCTAGCTCATCCACGTCCACTTCTTGTATGGTCACAAGGAGTTCATCAAATAGAGTTCCTCCTTCTCCATGAAGTCGACCAGCCGATGCCCCCTCAGATTCCGCTGTCTAGACCAATACTATTATGACCCCAATCTTATCACATCTATATTCCGTTAAAGTTACCCATAACAACGATGAAGTATGTTTCGGAGGTATATATTATGGCCTTGGATATCTCTTCATAAAACGTCTCTACTTCATCACCAGGGTATGTCAAGGTCAGCTCATATACCTGTATGACCTTCGGTGAATAACGATCGGTTATTCTGAGTATGAGGTATGCTACCCTGCTCGACATACTGCCGACCTTAATCACGTTGTTGATGAGTGACCTGTGGATGAGAAAACTTAAACCATCCTGGAACTTTCGCTCTCCTTCCCAGAAGAAGAGTATGTTTCTGGAATCCAGAACTATAGTATCCTCTCCCTCTCGTTGGACTTCAGATAGTCCATCGTATTTTGCTCAATTCTTTCTCCAGCTTGGCAATCTTCTCGTCGGTCCTCAGCATGCGAATATTGTGCGTTGCCAGGCCAAATTTCGTTAGGGGTGGTAGCGGCCCAACTGCCGGCGAATTTTCGTTAAAGTTACCTGGCCTGTTATCTTATGATCTTAGGAGAAAAAAGCACCACTAAAACGTTGGAAAACAGGAGTTTTTTTTTTTACTTTTTTGAATAAAAGTCAGTTTTTACTGCTCGAAAACGGAATCGAGGTTATTCGGTTTTCGACCATAATAGCATTGTTAAAAGAAATTGTGTTCATTATAATGATATTTTTTACAGAATATTGAAATTAACTTTTACTTATTTTTACATAATTAACCATCACTTAGAAAAAAACATTGAATACACCATTTTTGTTTATTAAAAACAAAAATAGTCGAATACTAGCGTGCTTTTTAAGGCTGGCATGGTTTTCTACCACGAATAATTTTTGGTGTCAGTATGTTTTATTCTTAAGGGATCATCATCATCATCAGCCAGAAGACGTCCACTGGTAAACATAGGACTCCCCCTTTAACCTCCACACTGAACTCTGTCTGTGTTTCAAAAGCATTACAATCTTGGAGTGTTCAAGTCTAAGGTTAATAGGTTACTACTGGGCAAACGTGCTCCATCTTCGACCGCAACATCGCTTTCCATCAGGCGAGATCGCGGTCAAACGTTAGCCTAGTCCGATGTAAAAAAATATATAAATAATGTGCTTACAAGGTTCTAAATTTAAAAACAGAAAAAGGTATTTTTCAAACCTTACTTGTAAACAAGAGACGACTTTATTGACAGGAATACGCTTGTTTCCGACCCCCTAGATTAAATCTAGCTTTTTCTAAGAAAGAGCTTGTCTATTATGTGACCACCGCTTTTTACTTGTTTATTAGCATAAATCTCGGTAAAATAACATGTAAACGGGTTTAGCAATTCAATAACTAGACATTCACAAACAATGACAAACTGGTAAGTATAATAAAGTAGCTAAAACTTACCGTGAAATTATCAGCACTGCACTATTTTTTTGCCCAAAATGGCGTGTTTTTGCTTGTTTGATGCGAGCCACAAACTTACATTTTTATTGTTCATCAAACGCTTGAGTTAGCCAGAGGAGTGTGCATGTGCGTAGGGTTCATATTTACGTAGCCACTAAAGTATATTTTTAGATGTGTTACTGTCAAGTATCCTATTTTTTGTCCCTGTATACCACAGGTATGCGAAATGGTCGGAATTAGGACGTGGTCGCGAAACCGGCGAACCTACCCTATATCAACGATCAAAGTGTCGCAGCAGCTATAAAAAAAAACCTCCCACACGTGCTCCTAGACATTAGATTTTCAAAAGCTCTGCATATTTTTGAAAATTGGACGTTTGACAACAGCGATTGCAAAATTTACGGTAAAATAACCGGTCGTGAGTTACGTAATAAAGTAGCCGATCGATCAACTCTTCGTATTTTTGTAGTAATTTTTTTTTAGTATCAATAGTAATAGGTAAATACCTACCTAGGTAGGTACCTAAAATGTTTTTATGTTATTTTACGTAGGTACAATACTCACTGAAACAAACTAGGTATTTATTGAGTTTAAAAACCCCCGACCAAATATACAGACACACAAACACATAGTGGTCAAAATTATAACACCCCTTTTTGCGTCAAGGCACAGAATAAATAATAGTACAATAATATGGTCGAGGGTTACAAAAAATACGTCAGGTAGGTACCTATTTATTTTCAAACTATCATTTCATAACTGAAATGACTTAACACTATTAGTTGAAAAATTGATTAACTACATTAGGTAGGTATAAACCTAATAAATGTACAATATCGTCGTTTGTTATTTTTTGGTTCTAGATAAGCCCTACCTATTTGTTCTGTCCCATACGCGATTGCACTAACGCTCCAGGTATAGGTATACATATCGGCGCCCATTGACCTCGCGTTGCCGCGCAAGCTGAAATAGACATTATTTCCGCGCCGTAGAGACGATATCGCAATGTGGACGTTAGGAATATCTATGTTTCGTCATTTCCGCATAGTTTTTTTTTTTAATTTTACTTTTTTATGTTGTAAAATGTATAAAATGAAATAATTAAAAAGAAATTTTCCCATTAGCATTTTTGGTCGAGGCATAAAACGTGGAAATACAAAATTGAGGTAAAATACCTATTTCCTTTGGGGTAGACATTTTAATTATGAAATTTTTATGTTCTAGATGTTAGGCGACATATAAATCACAAAAAATATTTCCATTAGCTATTATGGCTTAAGCATCATTTTAAGTTTTTAATTTTGACACTAAAATTGTGACCTAACAACGTTTGCCATTAATAAAAGTTTTTAATTTTTAAATAAATAATTAATTACTGTGATTTTATCAAATGTGCAAAACGTTTTATCCCATTAGCATTTTTAGATCGGGATAATTTCAATTAAATGCAAAATGTTAAATTTGGGGATGTTTCCGAAACACTTTTTTTTTAATTTTTGTGTTTTTATACGAGAGGTTGGCTCTAGAATAATAATCCGAAAAAAAATTGCCGTTTAAATTTAATTCCGGGTCAGACCCTAACTTTCCTGGGCTAAAACCTCTACATGGTACATAACCTCGTCATGGTTTATGCATTCCTGGTACTTGGATTTGATTGTAAACAAAATAGTATTTTTTTATTATTTACTTGAGTGTACCTATTGCATGTGACATCACAATAGGAGTATAAGGACATATTAGTCCTCATGCTCCTATTAGTAGGAGTATCCAGTAGCAGCAAGCGGAAACGCTCAGAGTGAGTAGGTGAGGAAGGCAGGTGAACTCGGTGCTCGATGAAGTGGCGGGAGGTACGTAGGCAGGCAGTGACTGGAGAAAAATAGAGTATTTTCCACTTTACTAAATATACCTAGGTATGGCCATGCAGATGCGAGATGATATTATATCTGTGATTTACCCGATGGCACGCATTGTCGGGATACTTGTTTTTATTAATTTTATGCTTGCTTTTGTCCACTTTTACCTGATGTTTTGACCAGATGGCTGATGGGGCCGAAAGGACCACGGACCGGTAAGCGCAGCGTAGGACGTCCACCCACAAGGTGCGACAGACGACCTAAAAGAGACCGCAGAGAAACGTAGGATGCAGGACGCTTCCAACCGGCCATTTTCGAGATCGATGGGGGAGGCCTATGTCCAGCAGTGGACGTCCTACGGCTGAAATGATGACGATGATGCCAGATGTTAAGCAACGACGTGGACCAGGATGGAGCAAGCTTGCCTTCTACCTGCTTACTCTACATTTGAAGACTCCATTCGCCCCATTCTACTGGTCTGTATTTTTTCTCTGGTCGGGGAACACAGACTCCGGTACGGAGCTCCGCGCCCTCGCAGGTTTGAGTATAGAAATAAATTTTAAGTTAATTTTATCAGGATCGGTTTAGCCGTGAAAAAGTTACAAATAGACAGATACCACTAGCATTTATTCATATTAAGGGTCCTGTATACCCTCTGCAGCTTTATCTCTCGCACATTTTCACATTATTGAAGATATAAAATCAATGAGTGTGAATTTCCAAAAAGTAACAAAATCATGTCATGGTGTCTATCGTAACCTATGATCGTAACATTACAAACAAAGAAATTGTCAATTTGAAATATTTTAATTTGACACAGTAAAATGGTAACAAGTGATTTTTATTTCTTGTGTCATTTTATTCCGTCAAATTACAAGATATCGAAGCAAAAATTTCTTTGTTTGTAATGTTACGATAGACACCTTGACATGATTTTGTTACTTTTTGGAAATTCACACTCATTGATTTTATATCTTCAATAATGTGAAAATGTGCAAGCGAGAGAGCTGCAGAGGGTATACAGGACCCTTAAGTGCAGCAGCATAGAAGCCCTCATTAGCCCTCATTGTACAGCAAGTGCCCGTGCGCTTCACGTGCCAGATTGACAAATTGGACTTTGACACTTTTGTAACAAAAACCTTTCAGAGCGTCTGCGAGCCTGCGCCACGTGACCGAAATGCTTATTTTGTGTGTGTATATGTTTTATACACACAAAATAAGTCGGGTATTTCTATTTAGACGACCTAAAAGAGACCGCAGGAAAACGCTGGGTGGATTCAGGCCACTTCCAACCGGCCTTTTTGGAGATCGGGTGGGGGAGGCCTATGCAGTACTATGTCTTCTGTGGCAGTACCGGCGTTAGGGTAGGGCCTGGTTACGCGACCGCCCAGGGCGCCAGATAAAAAGGGGCGCCGCAGGTATTTTATTTAATCTAGTCTTTGCGCTGTAGAAGTCTCGCCCGGGGCGCTGGTAGTGCTAAAACCGGCACTGGGCCTATGTCCAGTAGTGGACCTCCTATGGCTAAAATGATGATGATATGTTTTATAGTTAGAATTATTTTTGTTTTACATAAAACCTTTTTTTTTTATTCTTCTTTTTATTGGGGACATTAAGTCATAAATGACTATGTCAGTCCCA
The DNA here is from genome assembly GCA_932305915.1 of Agriopis marginaria. Classification (NCBI taxonomy): domain Eukaryota; kingdom Metazoa; phylum Arthropoda; class Insecta; order Lepidoptera; family Geometridae; genus Agriopis; species Agriopis marginaria. The sequence continues at coordinate 2,072,433 of OW029932.1, forward strand.
TAGAAATCACAAGTTTATATCCTAGGGTCTATCCTTAAATAGCCCGTAGGCAGACTGATAGAGCGTCCTAGCTGCGCTAGATGTTGGCGCCGCTAAGACGCTCAGATATGAGAGAAAATTTGTGTAGAACTTACAAATTAAATGTATTAAATGTAGGACTAAAACCATATTTATGCTCACCGGACAATCTCCTTCGTTTGATGGTCTATCTCAATCTCGTAGCGTTGGCGAAATTGTGGTGGCTTCTCGACACGAAAGAGTTGAAGTTAACCATGCTGACGTGTTTTTGGCTCAACGTATAGGTATACATATGCCGCAACATGCTGGGTACGCTGCGAGCTGGTAGTGGACTTGAGCATTTGGATTATCTTTAGACCTTTAACGGTCATAACTGTTTTTGTAATAAAATAAAATACATAAATATTCGGGACAAATTGCACACACAGTCACCTTTTTTTTAAATTATTATAAATAGACTTGCGCTTGGCCGCCAACTCGCCTGATGTTAAGCGATGATGTGGCCTACGATGGAGCACGCTTGCCTAGAAGAAACCTATTCACTCTCGACTTGAAGACACCCAGATTGTAACTATCGGGGAACACCCACTCAGGCAGCGAATTCCACAGACTAGCAGTTCGCATAATATATGTGGAATCAAAGCGCTTCGTACGGGTTCACCTGACCCCAAACTAAGCAAAGCTTGTGATATGGCTGCCAGAAACTGATATACATACATATATAGTTTTAAATAATTAACAACCAGATATAGAACAAACACAAATGTTCATCACATAAATGTTTGTCTAGGTAGGAATCGAACCCACGCCCCCAAGCGCAGAAAGCAGGTAATGTTCGTTTGCATGTATTTAAAAGCATTTCAATAGTAACAATAAGCGCTAACACCCACACTTAGTACAATTGTACCTACAGTAAACGTGTTTCAAAACAAATTATTATAAGCGCCTGATTATAACCGCCGGGACTGCCCCGGTGGCTCAGTTGGTAGTGAACCTATCTTCTGTGCTTGGGGGCGTGGGTTCGATTCCCATCTAGGACAAACATTTGTGTGATGAACATTTGTGTTTGTTCTATATCTGGGTGTTAATATCTATTTAAGTATGTATTTAAAAATATATATGTACGTATATCAGTTTCTGGCAGCCATATTACAAGCTTTGCTTAGTTTGGGGTCAGATGACCGTGTGTGCAAAAATGTCCCGAATATTTATTTATTATTTATTTATTTATAAACGCCGCTCTATATGAACATGTGGAAAATTTTAGGCTCAAGTAGGCAATTTTTCTTTTTAGACTGAGTGAAATGGGGCCATCATTGAACAATTTCCACTGGTAGCAGTTTCCTAGATTAGTGGTTTTAAACCCTTAGGCAAAAAGAGTGGTGTTATAAACGTGTCCATCTGCATGTTATTATGTCTATCTGTGGCATCATAGCTCCCAAGCGGCTGAACCGTAGTTTTTTTTTTTTTTTTAATTGAATGGTGACTAAGCCGATAGTGATGAGTGAGAATGATTCACGAAATACGGTTCAGGCGTTTGAATATTGTCAGCTCTTTTATCGGCCGTTAAAAAAAAGAAGCCACAGACAGTCCTCTGTGCCGAGGCTATCTACAGGAGAACGAAACCGTGGAGCATGTACTACTGCATTGCAAGGCCACAGAAGATATGCGACTAAGGTCGAGACTCCTTGAAGAAACTCAACAACTACAAGTCTCCAATACCACAACACCTGGCGAAATAGGTGTAGAGCAGTTTAGTCAGCGACCCAAAGCCGTGCTTCGTTATTTTACGGAGTTCGGCTGGTTTGGGTAGGCTGGCGGGGGCAAATGAACAATAGTACACACGCCTTCTAACACCATGACTTGATAGCCCGTTGGTCCAGTTGGTAGTGAACCTGCCTTCTGCGCTTGGGGGCGTCGGTTCGATTCCCACCTAGGACAAACATTCATGTGATGAACATTTGTGTTTGTTCTATATTATATGTAAGTATGTATATCAGTCTCTGGCAGCCATGTCACAAGCTTTGCTTAGTTTGGGGTCAGGTGACCATAATTATGTGTAAATAAAAAAATTGCTGATGATATATAAGGAGTTATCCACGCGGGTGAAACCACAGGGCGCAGCTAGTATACAATCACGATATCCAAATTAAATTGGAGTATTTATTTTTTTATAGAACTAGGTAAGTATACCTACCTACCTACAATACTTACCTAACTTAACTATGCTTAAAAATGCGATAAATGTGTTAGAGTCTGGTTAATGAAAGTAGAGATTGAAAACGCATGCCAAATTTAAAAAAAACCGCATTGCAACCCCAAAATTGATATGAAATGCAAACATTACCGTGTTCTGACTGTGTTAAAATAAAAATTTATAACTTACAAGTATCAAGTGAGATTATTCCAGGCATATCATACTGATTTTTAGGGTTTCAATGCCGATGTTTTTAAATTTGCCGCGCTTTTTCAGTCTCTACTTTCATTAGCCAGACTCTAACCATAGTTATTATCAAAAAGTACCTAAGTATTACTTTTCGGTGAAGGAAAAACATCGTGAGGAAACCTGCATACGTACGGAGGAGGAATTCAATGGCGTATGTGAATCCACCAACCCGCACTGGGGCAGCGTGGTGGATATGGCCCAATCACCCTTTCGGGGGTAGGCTAAAAGTCCAGCAGTGGACTGTTAAAAAAGGCTGACTATGATGATGATTACTTTTATAACATTTACCTACTCATATTTGAAATATGAAATAGTGGTATTCAAAAGGCTATACCACCGGCAGCGCACGGCGCAAGCGCATTTCGCTAGCACCGCACATTTCCCCCCTGCGGTCCGGTCGCCACCATTCCGCTGATCACGCAAACTGTTTTCATATAAATACTCACAATTTTTTTCATTCGACACAGACAGCAACATGAAGGCAGCTTACGCACTGGTCTGCCTCGCCCTGGCGCAGGGTATCACCGCCAGCATCTTCAAGCGGTCCCACCGCCCCACCGACGGCCTCATCGTCCAACCCCTGGACTACATCAATCAGTACCAGCAGCAACTGTACCAACCTCAAGAGCAGACTTACCAGGAGTACATCCAGCAACTGAAACAACAGCAAAAGAAGCAGCAGAAGCCTCAACACTCCGCCTCCTCGTCTCATGAAAGTTCGCAGCAGGATAGCAAGGAGTGGAACAACAATGAGCAGCAGAAATACGTGACTGTTCGTTCCTCCGGCCAGAAATGGAACAAGCCCCTGTTCACAGCCATCATGAAGGTACAGAACGATGTCGTCGAACCCTCGACCTATGGCCAGAACATGATGTGGTCCCGCGACATCCAGATGCCCCTTAAACAGAAGAAGCAGCAACAACAGCAGCCGACTGTCGCTCAACAGCAGGAAATCGAGAAGATATTTGCTGAAGCTCAACAAGCCATGAAGCATCCTACTCCCGAGGAGAAGGTCCAGTTCCACCAGGCGTTCTCCATGGCTGCACAGGCGCACAACGAAGAAGACCACCTCAATGCCACAGAGCTGCTCAAGAAGTACGACTATCCCGTCGAAGAGCACACGATCAAGACCGACGATGGCTACTTCCTGACTCTGTTCCGTATCCCGCCCAAGCAGCAGATTCGTGACGTCACTAAGAAACCCGTTGTTTTCCTGATGCACGGACTACTGGGCAGCGCTGATGACTGGCTGTTGATGGGGCCGGGCAAGTCTCTCGCCTACCTTCTTTCCGACGCTGGCTACGACGTCTGGCTGGGCAATGCCCGCGGCAACAAATACTCCCGCAGTCACGTGAGCAAGTACCCAGCTATGAACGACTTCTGGGGATTCAGCTTCGATGACCTCGCTCTGTACGATCTGTCTGCCATGATCGACTACACCCTGGAGACCTCTGCCCAGCAGAAGCTGTACTACGTCGGCCACTCGCAGGGCACGACTACCTTCTTCGCGCTGATGTCTTCCAAGCCCGAATACAACGACAAAATCATCATGATGCACGCGCTCGCTCCAATGGTGTACATGCAGCACGTCCGCAGCCCTCTGATCCGTATGATCGCGCCGACCAGCTCATTCGAGCAGAGCCTCCACCACGAGATTGGCCACGGCGAGTTCAAACCCAGCCAGGAGTTGATCGCCACCGTCGGAGGCCAGATGCTGTGGAACGAAATCGGCTGCAAGAACGTCTCCTCCAACGTCATCTTTGTCATGTCTGGTGTTAACATCGACAGCCTGACTCCGGAGCTTACGCCCGTCATCATGGGCCACGTTCCCGCTGGAACTTCTACCAAAGTCATCAAGCAATACGGCCAGCAAGTTGACAGTAACGAATTCCGCAAGTACGACTTTGGGCCTGTGACTAACCAGAAGGTGTACGGTTCCGTGGAGGCGCCAAAATACGAGTTGCAGAACGTGAAGGCCCCTGTTACTCTGTACTACGCTGAAGAGGACTGGCTGGCGTCTCCCGTGGACGTGACCAGGCTGCAGCAGGTGCTACCTAACTCGGTGACCGCCCACAAGGTCCCAGAGCCCCACTTCTCGCACATGGACTTCCAGTTCTCGACCAAAGCCCCCGAGCTCGTCTACAAGCAGCTGATCGAATCCATGAACGACTCTTAAGTTAATGTAATTTTATTGTTATGTAGATAAATAATGTGTATTGTGTCTTATGGGCTGTTTTTAAATAATAATAATGATTGACGAATAAAATAATCCGTCCACCAAAACTTTTGTTGTAATCATTTTTATGCCTTCTAATACGAATTAGGTTGGTTTTCTTTGCTACAACTACCTATAATACAGTTTGTTAGGCAATGGTATAGATAGTAGACAGAGGTATTTATATACAGGGTTACGCGGAAAGGCTGGTACTAAGCCGAAATGGGTCCGTTATACTCATCATTACGAACAACTTTTACTATGAGACCAATCTTGAAATCGCGATAAAAAAATATCTATCTGTTATTCCATACATTTTTTGAGAGTGAATGACATTTTTCCATATTATTTATATTACACGGAAATTACTCACGTAATTCCCGTGTAATATAAATAAAATGTGTGAAAACCACGTCAGTTTCAATAGTAAAATTTTTCCATGTTTTGTTTTTCAGGGTTGCTCCTTTATTTTGTTCATAATGGTGGTTATAACTTATGGACCTATTTAGGCTTAGTACGTACGCCCTTTCTGCGTAACCCAGTATTTATAACTAGGTATGCTAGGTACACACATACATATTTTCTTCACATTCAAACCAAATCAGTATCTAAGATAGATCAGTATTATTAAGCAGTGGGTGGCACTCACCTAATTTGCCGGAATAGAACTTTTCATCATCATCATCATCATCATGTTCCCAGTGCTCGGATTCAGGCATTCTTTCAGAGAGAGAGGATAAGCCCGAATCCACCATGCTGTCGTATGTATTTGAGAACTTTCGAGGTTCCCGAACATAGTTACGTCACGATGTTTTCTTTCACCGTTGTTGAGAGATGGCATCGAAACTGTTCATAATTTATTTAGGTAGGTACTAAATAAGTCATTGGTGCAGGGCTGAGGATTGAACCGGGTGCCGTCATGTTGTAAAGGGCACATGCTACCGGTCGGCCAGGCACCGGCCAGAGCCATCTCTTTCATATTCACATATCTCTTCATCTCTATCTCTATCTTCTCTTCTCTATCTCTATCTCTACATAGTATAAATTGAAGTCGCTTTCCGCGTCTGTCTGTCTGTCTGTATGGCCGCTAACTCCTCCTAAACCACGCAACGGATTTTGATGCGGTTTTCACCATCAGTTAGATACATTTTCACGGAAGGTTTATATATATATAACTAGCGACCCGCCCCGGCTTCGCACGTAAATTACACCCGTGCGAAGCCGGGCGGGCGGGTCGCTAGTATTTCATATAGGAATGAAATAAAACCGGATCCGGCTCGCACACTGAGAGTTCCGTCCGTAGATACCACCACATAACTTGTTAGCTACTAAATTACAAATAAATAAACCGGCCAAGTGCGAGTCGGGCTAGCGCACTGAGGATTCTGTACCACTACCACCACAAAATTCAATAACGAAATTACCAGTTACAGCTTGGTAATGAACAGAAACTTGTCACCAACTCGCTCTTGGCATTTTTTTATTATTTGTTGTTATACTTTAGACTCTTTAGAGTGTATACCTACTATAATCATGTTAAGTTTGACGCTTAGGTATAAGGTTTACCAATTTTACATTAGAGCTAAATACGTTTTTTGAAGGTCTATAGACAATCCAAATGCTCAACCCCACTATCAGTTGCCTGCGTACCCAGCATGCTGGCGGCATTACCACGTTGAATGGCAATGCTTATGCGTTGAGCCGTGAGCCATAAACACGCCAGCATTTTGGTCACGCGTCGCAATAAACAGGCGCTCTAAAAGATTTTTGTAACAAATTTACTGTACCTACATGGTTATAGGTAGGTAATTAGGTGTTGAAGTATAATGTCCAACGGTTTTGCTTCGTTTTTACTGAGAAAGTTCAATGGTTATGACCCGTCCATTCATTTTATTTTGGTCGAAGTATACTAGTCGATATACGTAGGTTGACTAATTATGTATCCACCCTGAACCCTCAGACAAATAAGAACTCTGAATTCTCAATGTATCCACCAGAATACTCAGATTTATTTGCTCTGAGCCAGAATAAATAAATAAACTTTAATCCGTAATACCTACGTTCTAAAGTATAAGTATTTTATTATTTTAGTCAAAAGCTAAAAGCAAAGAAACTACTTACGTACGTAGTATAGTATGAACAATCTTTGCTACCTATTTCTATCAGACAAAAAATATTCAAATTCAAATCAAATTCAGTGTTCATGAAGCGGAAGTGCGTCATCGCATTTCTTCATATTTTCTTTTAATTAGGAAAAATCATAAAAGATGGCACTCTCCGCCAAGCCGTTTTCTGTCACTGAACGACCCACGCTTTGTTATGACATTTCACCGATGCATCTGTCATCATAGCGTTCTTTTTAGAGAGAGATAACATAAGCAAATCCTTCGCGTTAGAAAGAGACAGCTGTGCGGCGGCGCCGTAGCTTCCCGCCGTCCCGCAACTAACAGTCGCGCTCTGTCTTGTTTGCCGTGCGTTGTACCTGTAAATTATTTTAGTTTTACCGTTTTCGGTAATTTATATGACACTTTCTTTTATGCGGTAGACATTGTGAGTGTTTAAGTGACTCGAAAGTGAAAAAAAGCGGTGTTCGCATGGATTGAGTGTGAACGATGTTACCACCCACGGCCGGTCTATCACAAGAACACCGCGACCGGCCCGAAATGGCGTACCAGCAGCGACGAGACGTGAGGGAAATAAGCAGGGAGATCCTCCGAGACGCCCGCATTGTGAACAGGCAGTCAACATCCCCTGGAGGTGAGCCGGTTTCTATACAAAAATACAAAACGACGCCACGTTTCCGCCATGCATGTCAAAATTGACATAATACGTCAAGGTGACATATAAACGAAAACAACGCTCTTTTCGGAGGAAAATCTTATTGAAAAGTAATTATGCTTCATTATTGAATGCAAATACAGTATTTTGCTGAAGAATTTAGGTCTATTACGTCACCATGGGGCGCGTTCTTGTGAAATAAAATGGCGCCAATGCTCCACATCGTTCGCTTTAACACTAGCTGTCGTTTGCATCATACTGTTAAAAAGCTTGGGATAGGCGTATGTAGTGAGAACCAAGTCCTATTTAGCTAGAAGTTACATAATTTGGGCTACAGCTGTCGATCTTGGTGAAATTGGCACGTGCTGAAGTTATTTTTAGATCGTCCATTTGGGTCGTGCTTTCCCCTGCGTAATCACGATCGATATTCGCCACGATTTTATACAACACTCCGTATTATTGGAGTCCTAGACAAGGGTTTTTCCAAATAGGCGGGAATCAAGGAGCATTGTTTGTTGTTGTTATTGGAATCTGGTTGACTTTTGTAAAATGTCGCTATGACATAAAATTGACATGACAGCGGTCACGGTGCACAAAATGGCCGCTGTCAAGTCACTGAGCGGGCGGATGTGGTCACGCGCCCGTCAGACGGCGCCACTGCGCCTGTTCTTGGTTTTTGTTGATATTCATGAATGTCTATCATGCATGATAAGCTTTGTATCTTCCTATGACGTAGTCTATTTATTTTGATGAGCTGACCCGACGACGTCCTGTCAAAATTTTAATAAATTTGTTTGAGTTAAGGTTTTGAGGTAGAGATGGGCCTAACTCGGGTTTAAGCTAAACCGAGAACTCAAGGATAGAAATATAGTTATCTAGTCCAGTATCTCGAGTTAACTGGACGAAGAAATCTACTAGTATACCTGGTTTGAGAATCCATTTGAATTCAAAAGATGTTTGTTTGACTACTTTAATTATCTTACAAAATTATCTAAATATTCATAAAATTTTCGTTCATCTACGGATCTCTTCATTTCTGATTCGATCTCGTATAGAAACAACGAGCATAGCCCTCGCCATAGCTCATTGTGCAACATTGAGCTTGCATATGAGGCCTATAGTGAGAGACCATGTTTCAGTGCCGTATATCATTACTGGCAACACACACTGGTCGAAGACTTTCGTCATAAGGCACTCAAATATTTTGGACGAGACGACGTTGCGAAGTTTACCGAACGCTGCATACCTAAGAGAGACATGCAGGAAAGCACTAGATGCAGGCTGCTTCCAACCAGCCCTTTTTGAGATCGATGGAGGAGACCTATGTCCAGCAGTGGACGTCCTATGGCTGAAATGATGATGTTTATGATTCGTACAACTTTATAAAAGTAAGGTTTAATGACAATTCTCAGAAGGAAGTTACAAAAAGACACCTTCAACCAAGTGTATTATATTACATCCTTTGTGTAAAATCACCTTACACAATTACACACATCCCATTGTATGCAGGCATACAAGAGTCACAGTTTATCTGACAGCTTGGTTATGCAGCAACAAACCTTTTCTGATAGCATCATATCATCATAATCAGCCTTTTAACAGTCCACTGCTGGACTTTTAGCCTACCCCCGAAAGGGTGATTGGGCCATATCCACCACGCTGGCCCAGTGCGGGTTGGTGGATTCACATACGCCATTGAATTTCTTCTCCTTAGTCTAGTGGTCTCCCAAATAGGCTACCACGGCTACAAAAGGCAACCACGATAGCATCCCTTTACAAAACCATTTACAGTGTAAACTCTATGTATAGCAACCATTTTAATTGTCAATATAATCAAGGATGATGAGGAGGATGAAATTTATCTTTCTCGGAGGTGTTACAAATATAAAGTAGCAAGTGAATTTCGCTGTCTATCGAGTAAAATTTTGCTATTTCAGAACACAACCCCACATTGAAGTACACAAAAAGATGACAGCTGTCCATATTTGACTATATTCATGAGATCACAGCTGTCCTTGTTTGACCATATTCATCATAATCTGTGTCAATCATATAGTGTCCCAAAACTACTAAAACGAGAATAGTTTTTGCGCAACAAACTTCGACCAAAATAAAATGGGCCCAAAAGGAGCGCATTTTTGAAGATTACAAAATGAGCGCCGGCACTCATTTCGTTTCGGTCTCTAGCCATAGGAAGTGCAACGAGTCTTGTTACATGATAACGAAACGTCTGACAAAATTATGCCTTCGTGTGCTTTCGCAAAGTGTAAAAACACAACAAATAACCGCTATATATTTTTTGTATCAAATGTACTGTACATGGTTATAATTAGGTGTTGAAGTATATGTCCGACAGTTTTGACTCGTTTTTACTGAGCAAGTTCAATGGTTATAGCCCGTCCATTCCTTTTGTTTTGGTCAAAGGCAACAACCACAATAATTGACCTAGATTTTGTAATTGTTTCCTCACCTTTATCATGGTGCGGCGCGGAGCATAGAAGCTATAGCTGATAAAAAAGTAGCTGCTGTGTACACAGCACACTGCAATCTAGTTTCGAAATGTGGGATGTATTTTACCAATTTCTACTTAATTTCTTTATTTTAAACATTTAATAAGAAAGTTTACAACCGGTTGCCAAAGACACATGCGCGGAGTCCCAAGCTTTTGACGTGTTTGTAGAAACTGACAGTAAAAAATGTATTGTTTTTGGGGTTCCGTATCCAAAGGGTATGAACGGGACCCTATTACTAAGCCTACGATGTCTGTCTGTCCTACCTATTAACGACTGTGTCTTTCAAACCGTAATAGATAGCCAGTTGACATTTTCACAGAATATGTAATGTTACGGTGGATTAACTAAGAAATACTAAAAATTTAAAAACTAACGGGGAGGTCCGGGTATGTCCTAAAGGCCCGGGTATGTCCTAAAACTGCGACCAGAACCACCGGAGGATGGGCAGCAGCGTCCTGTTAGTACACGGTGAACGTACTGCAATCTCCAAGCCGCCTGCCAAGCGTGGGGATTATGGCAACACCCCTCTCTAAGACCTTGTTCAGCAGTGGACATTTAATGGCTGATAATGTGTGATGTGTAAAAACGGTAATACGTACAAACGTCAAACTTGGCATGATTTAGTACACACTCTAAAGTATAATAATAAATAATGGCCAAGTGCTAGTCGGTGACAAGTTTCTGTTCATTACCAAGTTATAACTGGTAATTTCGTTACTGAATTTAATGGTTGTACGGAACCCTCAGTGCGCGAGCCCGACTCGCACTTGGCTAGCTTATTATCGTATTTTTAATGTTTGTTTGCTGATTTATGATTATGTATTTATTACTATTAAAATGTTGTATAATATGTTTATATTAATTTCTTAATTATGTTACAATAGCTTGACCTATAAACATAATTATGTTTAATAATAAATGACTGACTTATAAAAGATTTACTTTGACTACAAAAAAAGGCTTACTTGAAACTTAATTACTTTTGGCTTTTTTAACAGGCTGACTTAGCCTTTGACTTACTTGGAATTTACTTTCATGCCCAGAATATCTGTGCATAAAAATAAAATCTATTACATAATTCCTCTTTCTCTCTGAAAGTATCGTATAGGTAGATAGATAGATAGAAACTCTTTATTGTGTACACCAGAAATAAAAATTACAACACGATAGAAAACACTTACGAGCTAGTGCCACAAGTGGCGGCCTTATCGCTAAAAGCGATCTCTTCCAGGCAACCATTGGATGGAAAGAATTTACGTAACAGAATCGACGGGGGATGCTAAAACACTTTTAATGATACCATTAAATAAATACTACTAAATGATACATAGTATAATAAATATTAATAAATAAATAAATATTATATAAATATTATCCATACATACATAAACACACATAATACAGACGCGACAAGTAATGCATACTATACCCTAGTATATATGTTTAACTATGCTATACCCTAAGTCCCTGGAGTACCTTCGCTTTAGGTAATTAAACCTTTAGATCTTTATTTACGACAATAATTGTCTATTGGCTGACCCGACAGACGTTGTCCTGTCTAAGAACTGTCAAAGAGGCGAAGTTAAATCGTCGTTAAGTTTCTGAAATTTTCCAATTTTCTGGGCAATTTTCTTAATTTTTCTTGCTCTTACGGCAACCTTCTACAAAGTACATATTAGGAAATTTAAAAAAAAAATATGAATGAATTCGGTAAAGTCGTTCTCAAGTGATCTCGTGACCAAGGTTAATAGGGATTCATTTTTATATACATACATATGTAATAACTTTTTTTAAATGTATAACATTGAGGTAAAATTCCTATAGAGTCACAATCTCTCAGTGAAAACAGTCAAAAAAAATCCGAGCGTCATTGTATCGATTATGTAGTTCACATCAAAATTACTCCAATTTAGACGTTATGTCGCTTGCATAGTGTTCAACGTCGCTTGTCCGCTATGGCATCGCGCGGCGTTGTAGTCGGATCGCGGTTACCTTGTAACTAACAAAAAAGTCGGCGCAATCTGTAGCGTGCCGAGTTGGTTCGGTCATTTTTTTGGCACGATTGTGACTCTATGTTTATTGTATCTCGATGTGTTATAAAGATAAAATTTACGAAATAGTTTGCAGCCATAATGTTAGAATAAAATATGCTACTATTCAAGACCGAAAAGTTGCAAAAGTTGTCGGAAGATTACTTAAATGTCTAGGAAGCGAGTGTTAACTTACTAAATCCTTGGACGGATGTAGATTCGTTAATGAATGCTCGTGTTTGTAAAACAATGTGTGTCACCGGTGAGCAGCGCGGGGTCAAGAGAACGCGTCGCCCCCTCGCTCGGTACCTGCTACCTGCCAGCGCTATTTTAACACTCACACAGCTGTTGGGAAACACTTTCAAAATGTCACCCCAGTTTGGTGCAATGATGGTCCTCTTTGCTACATTTTAGCACCTTCGTCTTAGCTAGATTTTAATAACTTCCTCTTTGCTAGATTTTAATAACTTCAATCTATCTATCCTACTAATATTATAAACGCGAAATTTTGTATGTATGGATGTATAGATGTATGTTTGTTCCTCTTTCACGCTGCAACGGAACAACGGATCGACCTGATTTTTTGCATGGGTATAGTTCAAGAGCCAGAGAGTGACATAGTGACATACTTTTCATCATTATCATCACCATCTTTCATCACTACGTGGGTGAAACCGCGGGGCGCAGTTAGTATATTATACATAAAAAAAACGAAAAAGTACGAGTAGGACTCGCGCTCTGAGGGTTCCGTTAGATAGAATCCTCAGAGAGCGAGTCCAAACAAAAAAAAAACAACAAAAAAGTTGAAATATTGAAAGACAAACTTAACTTTGTAGGGGACAATAAGGTTCTTCCATACATTCCAACTACATAATGTAAGTTTGTAATAGAAAAACAATTATTTTTATATAATGATATAACTTCAAATTTATAACTTTTGGATTTATTCCTTTATATGTGCTGTGAGACCTTGCCTCTTGCCAAATTTCATGATTTTCTAAGTCAACGGGAAGTACCCTATAGGTTTTGATTTCCTTCTGAAACGGTCATATCTTTTGATCTCGTAAACTTACAAGTATGATTTTTTCACAGCTGAAAGAAACCGCAGATTTGAGTATCACTACATATAGTATAAAACAAAGTCGCTGTCTGTCCGTCCCTATGTATGCTTAAATCTTTAAAACTACGCAACGGATTTTGAAGCGGTTTTTTTAATAGATAGAGTGATTCAAGAGGAAGGTTTATATGTATAACTAGCGACCCGCCCCGGCTTCGCACGTAAATTACACCCGTGCGAAGCCGGGCGGGCGGGTCGCTAGTTTGATATAAATTTCAACTTGATATCTTTACGCGTTCTTGAGAAAAAGGGTCTTGACAGACGGACAACAAAGTGATCCTATAAGGGTTCAAGGGAGCGCGCGTGTACGTTGCTACTACCACTTTACACATACCTACTATCAAACGTACACAAACGCGCAATTACATAACAACACCGGTAAAGGGCTGACAACGGCGTCCTTGATGCTTCGCGCCTCCCGGGTCGTTAACCCCGATCGATGCGCCCACTACCCTCTCGACGACGTAATGTTTACGGAAGTGTGCTATGACAGATGACGCCTTCTCGTAATAAATTGCCTGGACGAGATTGTCGACGCGTGAATAATGACGATGATTCTTTTTCATTTGCTGATTTTAAGTAGCTAACCGTAGAGAGCGTAACACTCAGATAAACCTCTCCGAGGCTTAATCTCTCATCATCATCAGCCAGAAGACGTTCACTGCTGAACATAGGCCTCCACACTGAACGACAGCCTGCCTTTTGCATCCACTGGATGCCCGCGACTCTCACAATGTCGTCGGTCCATCTAGTGGGAGGCCTCCCTACGCTGCGTCTTCCGGTTCGTGGTCTCCACTCCAGAACCTTTCTTCCCCATCGGTTATCGGTTCTTCGCGCGATGTGGCCTGCCCATTGCCACTTCAACTTGCAAATTTTAACAGATATGTCGGTGACTCTGGTTCTTTGGCGAATATCCACGTTTCGGATTTTATCGCGCAAAGAAACTCCGAGCATAGCTCTCTCCATTGCCCGCTGTGTGACTCTGAGTTTTTCCAAAAGGCCAACAGTTAAGGACCACGTCTCAGTACCATAATCTCTTCATAGTATAAATTAAAGTCGCTTTCCGCGTCTGTATGTCTGTGTTCGCTAACTCTTCCTAAACCACTCAACGGATTTTGATGCGGTTTTCACCATCAGTTAGATACATTTTCACGGATATTTGACACTTTTGACAGTGAAACAACAACAGCGATAATGCTCCACCTGGCGCATAAATAAGCAGTGTGAATCTCTCCATTAGAAGTTAAATCACATATAAAAATTCTATTACAAACTAAAATTTTGTAGTTGGTATGCATGCCGAGCACCTATTCGCCAACTACAAAGTTAAGTTTGTCCTTCAATATTTCAACCTTTTTTCGTCGAGACTCGATTCCCGGGATGGATGCACTCTCTACATACATATTTATTAAGTTTGTACGGAACCTTCAGGCTGCGAGTCCTACTCACACTTGTCCAGTTTTTCATGAATCGATCATAATGGAATTTGGCCAGAGAATAGTGATCAGGGTGAACATCAAATAATTTTGCTATTCAGAAAAAAGGTTAGAACTGGCAGATCGCGGGGTGTTAATAGTTTTTCTTAAATACATTTTCATCTCTACTAAAATTTCTAAACAACCATATCTTACGAACTGGAAGACGCAGCGCAGGTAGGCCTCGCATTAGATGGACCGACGACATCATGAGAGCATGAGCGGGCTTCCAGTGTATGCAGATGGCAGGCTGTCGTTCAGTGTGGAGGTTAAAGTGGGAGGTTTATGTTCAGCAGTGGACGTCTTCTGGCTGATGATGATGATGATATCTTACACTCTGATCTTTCAAGAACTCTCAGTATCAGTTGGAACCAATAAATATTGACGCGATGTGAATGGAAGCAGTATGTTTGTTTAATAAGTCAAACGTTCCTGTTTTTCGCTCGCTGAGCAAATATCGTTTACACAATTCATGAGTCGACATACGGAATGAGGTCGCGCGTGCTTACACTCTGGGAACACGGTTTATGTCGTTGTGTTTTATATACGCGTAAACATAAAATGCTATTTAAATTTTTTTGAAATGTAAAAATACTAGCGACCCTCCTCAGCTTCGAAAAGGTGTAATAACAGAAAAGAAAAAAAAAACTTTAAAATAGTTTGTAAGAAATTCTTTGCAGCCAGTTGCTGCACCCACATAAACGAAACGTCAGTCATTCGAAATCAGTTAGCAACTGTGATGCAGACAAAGAACTTTAAGACCTAACCCAAAAAGGTAAGGTCCAAGTTCTTAGGATGCTGAGTTCGATGCGTTGACATAAATAAGAATGTTCAATCAAGGTTCTGTCATAATGCCTGGCGACAGATTTTCCGTTCTATTTTCTTCTCTTTTCTGTGGGTGTAATGTACGTGCGAAGCCGGGGCTGGTTGCTAGTTATATATAAACCTTCTATGAAAAATTATCTAATTGATCGTGAAAACCGCATCAAAATCCGTTGGGTGGTTTAGGAGGAGTTAGCGGCTATACAGACAGACTTGCAGGGCAATCACGCTAAAATATTACAGACGAATCGTTGACGAAACGCAAACGCTCCACAACTTTTGGTCGATTTCGTATCGGCGCGAAAAACTTGATATTTTCTGACTTTATCACAAACGTTCGTTTGACAGCGTCTACGTTCCAATTATGATCGGGTTGCGTTTCTTCTTTCGTTAAAATCATTAGCGCGATCGAAATCGACAAAAAGTAGTGGAGCGGTTGCGATTCGTCAACGATTCGTCTGTAATAATTTGGCGCGATTGCCCTGGTGGAAAGCGTCTTTAATTAATACCATGTAGAGAAGATAAAAGATAGAGAAGATAGAGATGTAGAGATACATTGAAGGTACCGTTCCTAAGCACTACTCCTAGTTCCTTAATTTTATTAGGTCCTATCTTTTTAACCCCCGACGCAAACAGAGGGGTGTTATAAATTTAACGTGTGTGTCTGTCTGGCATCGTAGATCCCAATTGACTGAATCGATTTTGATTTATTAGTTTTTGCTGTTGTTTGACTTGGTCGAGAGTGTTCTTAGCTATGATTCACGAATATCTGTTCAGTCGTTTGCAGATTATCAGCTATTTTATCTGTGACTGTGCAGCGTGTCCTACAACTTGCACACAAGAAGACTTGAATGAAGCCACGGAGAGTGCCATTGGGGTGGCAGAGTTTTGCTCTAAAAACTTAATTTGAAAATAGACTTATATTTTACGGAACATCGACTCGAAAGAAGAAGAACCATTTTTTTAAAAACTAATACGTTTACAAAGTTAAGTCGGACATTCTCAAAAACAGACTAACCAATTCTACCACGCACGATATAACTGATTCGTATTACCTGACAGCTTCAGATAAAGGATAATGTTTTTCAAGGGTTATACTTTTGTAGCCTAAACGCCTTGTTAGGAGATTGTGCATTCCTTCTCCAGCCTGCCTAACATGCGCACCGCGACAAAATTTTGTCGTCACTCTGCCGAGCGAGAACGCGACACGGCGCCTACGGTTTCTTATACGCCTGTCACGCTTTGGCACGATAAAAAGAGTCGACAAAACTTTGTCGCGGCGCGCATGTTAGCCCGGCAGGTAAAAATTAAGCGAGATATCGTCCTAAAACATGTCTTTAACCCTTGCATCTGTTTTCAGTGACCATTCGCGAGCGCTTCAACTCTACATCGTCGACGGATGACAATGAGAGCGGCACGGAGGGCGACGTGGACTTGTCGCGGCGCATGTCCCTCGGCGGGCCGCCGCCGGGACTCATCGCCATCCGCAAGCGGCGCGGCAACCTGCCCAAGCACAGCGTCAAGATACTCAAGAAATGGCTCTACGATCACAGATACAACGCGTACCCCAGCGACGCTGAGAAGATTACGCTCAGCCAGGAGGCCAATTTGACCGTATTGCAAGTAAGTGCCGCACCGGGTTTATATCGAGCTCCCTAGCACTTTAAAAAAAAATTATAAACTAGCGGTCCGCCCCGGCTCCGCACGGGTATAGTTATATAGCCTATTAAAATAGCCTATATTAATCAGTGACAATGTAGCATTCAAATGGTGAAAGAATTTTTTAAATCGGTCCAGTACTTTTTGAGCCAATTCGTTACAAACATACTTACATACAAATCTTTCCTCTTTATAATATTATTATATTATATTATAAATAGGCTTGCGCTTGGCCGCCAACTCGCCTGATGTTAAGCGATGATGCGGCCTACATTGGAGCACGCTTGCCTAGAAGAAACCTATTCACTCTCGACTTGAAGACACCCAGATTGTAACTCTGTGGAATTCGCTGCCTAAGTGGGTTCGCACAATAAATGTGGAATCAAAAGGCTTCGTACGGGTTCTCGGAATATCAACCATAAAGCGGTGTCGACTCTTCGTACCCACTCTGGCAGTCCGATAGAAAAATGGGCAGGATAATCAAACTACTACTTGGGTACTTAGTAAGAATAAACTGGCGAGTTGATATCGCGCACTGAGGGTTCCGTACCACCACATAAATTGTTTAATTATGTTCTAATGTACAAATAAGTAGTGCAAAAAGACAACACCATGCCCAGGCGGTTACCCATCCAAGTACCGAGTGCGCCCGACGTTGATTAACTTCGGTGAACAGAAATTTGTCACCGACTCGCACTTGGTAATTTATTATTATTTGTTGTTATACTTTAGAGTGTGTAGTATAATCATGCCAAGTTTGTCGCTTGTACGTATTACCGTTTTTAAACTAGAACAAGTACAAAAATATGTTTTAAAAAAACCTTTGTTGTATATCCCTTTCGTTTTTACTTAGTTAGACTTTATTACTTAGTTAATCCATCGTAATCTCTATCTCTTCTTCTCTACATAGTATAAATTAAAGTCGCTTTCCGCGTCTGTCTGTATGGCCACTAGCTCCTCCTAAACCACGCAACGGATTTTGATGCGGTTTTCACCATCAGTTAGATACATTTTCACGGAAGGTTTATATATATAACTAGCGACCCGCCCCGGCTTCGCACGTAAATTACACCCGTGCGAAGCCGTGCGGGCGGGTCGCTAGTATTACATATTCTGTGAAAATTTCAAGTGGCTATTACCGGAAGACGCAGCATAGGTAGGCTCCCACTAGATGGACCGGACATTGTGAGAATTGCCGGCATCCAGTGGATGCAAAAGGCAGGTTGTCGTTCAGTGTGGAGGTTAAAGGGGGAGGCCTATGTTCAGCAGTTGACGTCTTCTGGCAGATGATGATGATGATCTATTACGGGTCGAAAGAAACTTTTTTAAAGTTTTTTTTTTTTTCAAATAGCGACAATTGAAATGTTATTTGTGTAAAATGTTGACAGGGGTGTTGTTGTCGGCAGGTATGCAACTGGTTCATAAACGCGCGGCGACGCATCCTGCCCGAGATGATCCGCAGCGAGGGCCACGACCCGCTGCACTACACCATCTCTCGGCGCGGGCGCAAGCAGCCCGGCGCCGGCGGCAGCGGCGGCGGCGTGGTCGTCGCCTCCTGGGACGGCGTCGAGGGCGAGGTCTGTACACCACTGAGGGCGCTTGCAGACGTCACAAGTAGAAGTAGCAAGTGCCTACTACGAATTGATAGCCCGTTGGTCCAGTTGGTAGTGAACCTACCTTCTGCGCTTGGGGGCGTGGGTTCGATTCCCATCTAGGACAAACATTTATTTGATGAACATTTGTGTTTGTTCTATATCTGGTTGTTAATATCTTATAAAGTATGTAGGTATTAAAAACAACTATATTATAATATGTATGTATACTTATCAGTCTCTGGCAGCCATATTACAAGCTTTGCTTAGTTTTGGGGTTAAATGACCGTGTGTGAAAAAATGGCCCGAATATTTATTTATTTATTGTCTGCAACGGTGTGCTTAGTGATACTTCGCGCTGGTACTTCGCGCCAAGTGAAACCTGTTATGGTAGCAGCCCAAGCAGGGCGGACGGCATTGACCAACCACTTGAGATTGTGTCGAACCCTCATCTATTTAAGCGTTCTATACCTAAGTTAGTTAAGATTTTAAAAGGCATTAAATAAACTAATGTCATTCTGAGCGGTCCTCTACATCGGTTTTTAATCTAATCTAATCTTAATATCAGCATCGCGACGCTCTTTGAATCTTGACTAGCTTTATTTACGCTACTCACGCGACACTGCGCATCATTCGTCTCTTTCGAACACTTGTGCGCGTCCGTACACCGCGCGAGTGGCTACTCATCGTTTGAACGCCTACTTCTACTACGCATCGTCTGCAAGCGCCTTTATATCTGGGCACGTTCACACGACGCGTTTCCGCCGGTTACATACAAACATGTTTGAAATACCATAGTGCGTTAGGGCCGCTGTACTTTCCACAAGATACGCTTTGTTTGGAGAAAAATATTGAACCGCGCTGCAACAGCTGTGTGGACAAGGCGCTACTATAGTAAAGCCACTGGCGGGTTCGATAGCATTTGCAGAACACGCGCTCGATTTTTGAAACGCTCGTACGATTTCGCACGAAATTATCTTGCGGAATGAATGGCTTTTGAACGACTCCCCAAACAAAAGCTTCGGAGACTGCTACCGGAACTGCTAGACAGATAGAGCTAGACGTGCCGAGTTTGAGCACGTTTGGTAAGTCGTGATGATATCTTTCTCCAGGAATGTTTAGACTGACCTGATCGAGGACTTCGGATACTGCTACTGGAACTGCTAGACAGATAGAGCTAGAAGTGCCATGTTAGGGCTCGTTTCATTAGTCTTAATGAGATCTTCCTCCAGGAATGTTTAGACTGACCTGATCGAGGACTTCGGATACTGCTACTGGAACTGCTAGACAGATAGAACTAGAAGTGTCAAGTTTGGGCTCGTTTCATTAGTCTTAATGAGATCTTCCTCCAGGAATGTTTAGACTGACCTGATCGAGGAATTCGGAGACTGCTACTGGAACTGCTAGACGGATAGAGCTAGAAATGTCAAGTTTGAGCTCGTTTCATTCCTCGCATTTCTGAAATGATCGGTTGAAACTATAGTCGGAGTAACCGGCTTAATCTTACGTGAGTAATTCCCGTGTAATATAAATAAAATATGATCATATCCCTTGCTAAAGCAACAAGTGATTAGAACCATTCGAATTTTCTTTCTATCAATAGAAAATCTTTCGTTCAGTGTGATATTTTCGTGCGAAATCAAACGAGCGATTCGTAAATCGAGCCCTACACGTCTTTCCTACACGGTGTCGCCGTTAGATCCATCATTTTCTTGCCTTTATCTCACCGGATCATACCAGACAGAATCAAATAATTATTGGGTTGTAATCACTTGAATAACAACATAAAACGCGACGCTAGTATTCTGCGAAAGAAAGAAAATATTTTCATTCCATGTAATTGATCACATTTCACATTGTCAACATAAGTAATTCCCTAGAAACATTGTGTAATATTGAACAATACACTTATCTAAATCATCATAATTTGTTTAGGCTAGTTTCACAGCTGTACCTACTCATCATCATCATCATTTCAGCCATAGGACGTCCACTAGGCGTAAGGCCCCTGTACTACTACTAGCCAAGTAGAAATCGACTTGTCTTATTGCCCTTCTTTTTGTATTTTGTGATGGTACCTGGAACCCTCAGTGCGCGAGCCCATCTTGCACTTGGCCATTTTAATAAATTTTGCTCCCGTTCGGAAAACTAAAAATTTACAATTTTCGGGAAAAATTTACTATTTTCGAAGGGCCATAGCTTAGTCCTTATAAGGTTTAGAGCTGCACCTGGTCAAAAAGTGAAAAAGTACCAAAATTTAGCCAATTGAAAAAATTTCGCGTAGTGCGTAGCGGGTATAAGTTTTCGAAGTTGCAAATTTGGATTTACACTACCCTAACTGGTCCATACAACATACTAAAAACCCAGAACTACGTCATGCTTTGCGATTTTAGGCTTTTTTTTGGTGTCGATTTCCACTGGGCGATTTATACGGGACACGGGGTCTAACGCGAAACAAATCCCGTACGGAATAATCCGCGTCGATCCGCACAGGTTCTTATTATTATTCGAGATGAGGGCGATAAGTCCTGCACTGACGACCCGTTTGGGGTGTATCCGCACAGGTCTCCCATACAGCTGTGAAACCAGCCTTAGCAATAATACTGTATGTTTGGTGAGCGGCGGTCATCTGACAGCAATATTATCATCATCATCATCAGCAGCATGTCATGTTCCCACTGCTGGGACACCGGCCTTCTCTCAGAGAGAGATAGAGAGAACGGGTTCTAATCCACCATGCTGGCCCAGTGTATGTTGGTGAATATCAAACGTTTTTGAACTTTTGAGGTTCTTGGACACACAGGGTTCCTCAGGATTTTTTCCTTCACCGTTATTGATCGCATCGAAAATGCACATAATTTAATTAGATACTAATTACTAAGTAAGTGATTGGTGCAGGCCGAGGATCGAACCGTGTGCCGTCAGATTGTAAAGTGCTCATGCTACCGCCCGTCCACCATCGCTCTTAAATATTGTACTAGCTGTGCCCCGCGCTTATATCATCAGCTATATGCCAGTGAAAGTCCCGTCAAAATCGCTCCAGCCGTTTTGCAGTCCATAGTGAACATGCTATGCATACAACACATCGCTTTTCTATACTAATATTATAAAGAGGAAAGATTTGATTGTTTGTTTGTTTGTTTGGTTGCATTGAATAGGCTCTGAAACTACTGAACCAATTTGAAAAATTCTTTCACTGACGGGAAGCTACACTATCCCCGGGTGACATAGGCTATAATATATACCCGTGCGATGCTGGGGCGGACCGCTAGTTATATATTTTTTTTTATATAAATAATAAGCTTGCGTTTGACCACCATCACGCCTGATGTTAAGCGATGATGCGGTTTACGTTGGAGCACGCTTGCCTAGAAGGAACCGATTCACTCGTGATTTCAAGACACCCAGATTGTAACCATCGGGGAACACCCATTCAGGCAGCGAATTCCACAGACTAGCAGTTTGCATAATAAAGAAGGAGAAGATTATATGACATCATTATTGTTTGTTCATGAATATTTACTGTGAAATTTGCACAGTATGATACTAATTGTTTTGTTTTTGTATGTGTAGGAGGGTGCAGAGGTGTCCAACTCTGCGGACTACACGGACGGGCTGCTCGTGTACCCGAGCGACGGAGACGAGGCCGCCGAGCCCGAGGAGGGCTACTCGTCCAGTGCCATCAGCGAGGAGGAGGTCAAGTACGACCCCTCGGTCTGGCAGTCAGTCATACGGTACGGACCGCAGGACAAGGAACTGCACCCCGCCGCTCGGGGGTGAGTGTGGCGCTACCTCTCCTACACATCCTGCAGCCCTAGGGGACTTCCCTCTCCTGTAAACCCGCGGACCCGCGGCACTACCAGCGCCCTGGCCGAGACCGCCGTAACATTATATATTCTGTGCAAATTTCAACTGGCTATCTATTACGGTTCTAAAGATACAGCCTTTAATAGGTAGGACAGACAGACAGACATCGTAGGCTTAATAGGGTCCCGTTTTTACTCTTTGGGTACGGAACCTAGAATCTATTACTATCTATTACGGTTCTAAAGATACAGCCGTTAATAGGTAGGACAGACATCGTAGGCTTAATAGGGTCCCGTTTTTACTCTTTGGGTACGGAACCTAGAAAATATTAAAAATTTAGACATTTGAACTCTGGGGCCCAGAGGATCACACAGTGGGTGCCTGAAAACGGACGAAGGAGCCAAGGCAGGCTGAGTGAACGCTGGCGCGGTGACCTCGACACGTTCCAGGTACAGTGGTCAAGTCTGGCGGGTGATCGCACTGTCTGGAAAGAAATGGGGGAGACCTTTGCCCAGGAGAGGGACAGTAAATGTTAATAAAAAAAATAAAAAAAAGACATTTGAACACGAACTATAATTGTATATCTGCCTTGTTTGTCTGATCTGAGAAATCTCCCCATACACCACATTACCGCCTCCTATACCTAAACCCTCTCGTAGGCCACATCACCCCTTCATCTGCCATTTCAATCTCATCACAAAAAATTTGATAAACAGTTTTTCCCATTTATTCTGGTCATTATAAAAAAATATTAAAACTAACATTTGTTTTAAATATTTCAAAATATTAACATAAAATGACCGAAGGACTTTTTTTTACCAGCACTAGATGGACCGACGACATTGTGAGAGTGGCATCCAGTGGACGCCAGAATTTTAACGTATTTTTGTATTAGCTCTAATGAGAAAACGGTAATGCTTACAACCGTCAAACTTAACATAGTTATAGTACACATTCTAAAGTATAACAACAAATAATAAAAATGGCCAAGTGCGAGTCAGTGACAAGTTTATCTTCATTACGATGTTATAACTGGTAATTTCGTTATTGAATTTTGTGGTGGTACGGAACCCTCAGTGCGGGAGCCCGACTCGCACTTGGCCGATTTATTTAAGATATTCGTTTATTTGACACCAATAAAATAACACTCTCAACAGTACTCTGTACTAGTTCAGAGCAGTTGGGTTCATAAAACTTTTTGCGAAATTGTATTGGTCAGTGTCAAATAAACGAATTTAAGTTATAAAATGAATGTCTACTATAAAAAAAGTCATCATCATCAGCCAGAAGACTTCCACTACTGAACATAGGCCTCCCCTTTTAACCTCCACACTGAACGATACCTGCCATCGGCATCCACTGGGTGCCCGCGACTCTCACAATGTCGTCGGTCCATCTAGTGGGAGGCCTCCCTACGCTGCGTCTTCCGGTTCGTGGTCTCCACTCCAGAACCTTTCTTCCCCATCGGTTATCGGTTCTTTGAGCGATGTGGTCTGCCCATTGCCACTTCAACTTGCAAATTTTAACGGAAACCTAAAAACATGAAATTTGCGTGTGAGATCGCTGCACCCGGTGTGCCCTGACGCACGGTGTGCAGTGTAGTGACGTGTGCCCGCAGCGGAGCCGCCGTGGTGGCAGTGCGCACGCGGGACGACGAGGATGGGCCCCCCGCCACCTCCACCCCGCGCCCGCGCCACCAGAGACGCACCATACAGGTACACAAATACAAATAGTAGATTGTAACATGAGGGAGCAACAAAAATTTTTACAGCGAGGGCGCTTTTTTGAATTCAGAGGGATTCTTTAGTAGAATCCTGAACGTAGCGAGGGATTCGAAGTACGTCGCCCGAGCCAAAAAAATATTTTGCGCCCGAGTGATACACTCTACTTTTCATCACCCACTATAAGAAAATAAGAGGCGCCTCATATTTTATTGTAATATTATATATACTAATATTATAAAGAGGAAAGATTTGATTGTTTGTTTGCATTGAATAGGCTCCGAAACTATTGAACGGATTTGAAAAATTCTTTCACTGTTGGGAAGCTGCACTATCCCCGGTTGACATAGGCTATATATCCCGGCTTCGCCCGTGTGAAGCTGGGGCGGCCTACTAGTTATTTAATAAAACATAGAGTAATCAACGAGACTGAAAATCTCATCCAAGCCTTCTAAACCAAATCTATACAAACAATAAGGGCACTGTTAATAAATGTAAATAATATAAACGAAAGAGAAAGACCTAATTATCTACATGTTGGAGTGAAACAGATTGATTTTTGTAACACTATTACGACAGATATACTATCAGATTAATAAATAAATCAGATTTTGTTAAGGCCAGTACGCTTAGTCCCAGATTTGTTAGTTTTCGAAAACTTTTTTCGTTTACGTATTGTTCCATACATTTTTTTTTTTTTTTTTTAGTAAAGCGCCTCTATCGGAAACGCGGAGGAACTAAAATCGGTAGTAATCGGCGGTATAGATCGCTATACTCTAATACGAAAAAAGTTTTCGAATACTATCAAAACTTGTACTAAGGGTACAGATTGTCCCTCTCCTGGCTTCCCTTAACATTAGCTGATTTAATTATTGAAACTGACGTGGTTTTCACACATTTTTTATATCACACGGGAATTACTCACGTAAGATTAAGCCGGTCACTCCGTCTATAGTTTCAACCGTATTAGACGATCTTTTTCAAGGTGAATGCACGCGTGCGGCTGCGTCTCGCTTTGCTTTTCTTATGTGACTAATTCCCGTGTAATATGAATAAAATTGGCTGATTTATTTGTCTATACTAATATTATAAAGAGGAAAGATTTGATTGTTTGTTTGTTTGTTTGCATTGAATAGGCTCCGAAACTACTGACCCGATTTGAAAAATTCTTTCACTGACGGGAAGCTACACTATCCCCTGGTGACATAGGCTATAATCTATACCCGTGCGAAGCAGGGGCGGACCGCTAGTTGTTTAATAAAATACGTATCTTCTCTCCCCAGTTGGTAGAGAAGAGCGGTGCGGTGGAAGGTGAGCGCGACAAGTTCAAGTGCTTGTACCTGCTGGTGGAGACAGCCGTGGCGGTGCGCCAGCGAGAGAAGGAGGCTGAGGAAGTGCCCGTCTAGTGAACTGCAGGTCATTATCAGCCTTTCATGTACCCACTTCTGGGACACAAGCCTTCTTATTCGAGATGGGGGCGATAAGTCCTGCACTGACGTCCCACTTGGGGTGTATTGTGCATTTCCCCCTACCAGCACCTACCCGAGCCAACCCAACTCCTTGAAATATCGGAGTGAGGCTCTGGGGCGCTGGCACAGTTGCTCCAGTGGCGTAGATGGTAGACACAAGCCTCCTCTCTGAGAGAGAAGCTTGCCATGACTTTGAACTTTGAGGTTCTTGGACATACCGGTTTCCTGACGTTGTTTTCCGTCACCATTTTTGAGCGATTTTTAATTGTATATATATATTTTTATCTCTTTTTTTAAAGCAATCTGTTTTTTGAAGACAATAAGCTTTATTTTGAACTGTTGTCTTAAGTGACGCGTCTTGTGTGGAATACGCCCATTGACACATCCATATCCTCATAATTTTTCTTATTTTGTTAGGTCTTGGGGTATCTTCCTTTTAAGTCTCCTTGGAGGCCTTCTTGATATCAACATCTTTGCCAATTCATTTGGATGATTTTGCAGTCGTCTATACTAATATTATAAAGAGGAAAGATTTGATTGTTTGTTTGTTTGCATTGAATAGGCTCCGAAACTACTGAACCGATTTGAAAATTCTTTCACTGTTGGGATGCTGCACTATCCCCGGTTGACATAGGCTATATATCCCGGCTTCGCCCGTGCGTAGCAGGGGCGGCCTACTAGTTTTTGATAAGTTAGGGCGTTATTTCTTATTGCTTCTTCCACTGTAGGCATTTCAATTTTAATTGATAATAAACCATTTTATTTATATTACACGGGAATTACTCACGTGAGATTAAACCGGTTACAATATACCATTCAATTTTAAACTAATTTAAAAAAAAATTGTTCCAGCAGACTTGACGAAAAGTAAACGCAGGCGGTTCGAAGCAAGCGTCCCGGCTACGAAGGCAAAAAGCGAACTTCCACTAACATAGGATCACCGTATGTTTCTCAACTGTTCCTGTCTAATTTAAAAATTAACTAGCATAAACGCAGCGTGTTCATTATCGTACTGTTTACTTTACAATAAGTTTGGCCGATAGAGACTTTACAGTTATACAGGGTGTATCTCTATTGACGGACGGACGGACGGATATTCAAGGATATCATTACGATATATTCATATTTATTCATAAAATGTTATTTTACATGTCAAATCGTATTATAAATTAAATTGAAATTATACTAATCAAATAATAAATAAGTAGGTACATACACGAATCAAATAGTTGAAAATAAACATAAAAAGTCAGTCATAATAAATTAAAAAGAAAAATTACAATTAATGTAATTAATTAATCCATACAAATTAAATTAACTTAACTTATATAATACATTTATAAAATTCGTCAAACGCATAAAAAGACTGCTCGATCAGCAATTTTTTGAGACGTGACTTAAAGGATACCTATCATTATAAACAACGTTTACTTTGGGACCAGCACAGATATAGCGAAAAAACACAGTTGTTCCATAGAAACATGCAGATTTTTTTCGCGATATATTTGGGTTGGTTTTATAGTAAAAGTTGTTTACAATGATGAGTGCAATGATATCATTTAATTTGTCTGTTGACTAGAGATACATTCTGTATATGATAGTACATTTTTATGAGTTTTTTTTATAAATTTAGGAAATGGACAAAATTCTCATAAAGTATAAAGCTAGCGCCACTTTGAAAGATGTCAACCCCAGTCATGTCATTTTAATAACTTAAAAAAATATAAAAATTAGGTCCCTAGAGACCCTTGAAGTTGGGTAGGAAGGTGGCTAGGCTAGCAGGCTTATTATATTATCCATTCGTATTGTGATCGCATAGCATCTCGCTCACGCGCGTTATTCGAGTATGTGGTATATTCCCAACATCCCCATTGCAATATGCTAAAAAAGATGTGAATGGAATAGCATGCAATCGCAATCATAACCAAACTTCTGTAATAAGCCTTTTAGCATTTTGACAGCTAAAGGCCTCGTTAAAAAACAAGTTAAACAGTCAGACTCGGTGTCTGAATACTCTCGCGGGAAATTTCCAGAACTGAAAGTGGATAACTTCTCGCCTTTCTCCATCACTCTGTCTAGCGGCGAGATTTCTCGAGTTTGCTGTAGGCAAATTGACAGGATCTTCGCGAGAATTCTCGCCTAGTTTTCTCGTCGACGCTCGCAAGCCTGTAGTGGCCTAAAATTCGCGTTCCGTTATCATTGGTTCGCGTGATCCACAGACATAGAAAATACTACAGATATGCTGATTTTACTCAATCTAATGTTTATGTAACTAAGATTGCTTTTAAAATGTGAAACAAACTGATTTTATAACGAAGGTTTTAATTGCTTGGCATCTATAGGAAGTGTTTTAAATAGGTCAGGGGGCGAAATACACACGTACTACTTACGTAACGAATTCCATATTAATTTCGAAATCGTTACGTAAATATGTGCTTGAATATTCCTACTTCTCCCACTGAGAATGTTACGGCGAAAATTGAAAGATCGGCAATACCTAGGATTGGCCAGATGCCCTAGCTTATACTAGTTATTCTAGGTTTTGCCGCAATTCAATTGTTCATCGTAACATACAAAATAGCGTGATGTACTCTATGTACTTGTAAATTTACTAACACCAATACTGATTTTACAATAGTGATTTTAATGATAATATGAAGAAATTTATGTTAAAACTAAAACCTAATAGCTAGTTGTTTAAAGATGCCTTTCATATTGCAATAATGAAAAGATAATAGGAAATTAAGTTTATTTTTCGGTGAAGTAATGTAAGATTTATGTTATGATTATAAAGGATTATAATTAACAGTGAACATGTATATAAAATGGTGTTGAACCGTCATTCCCCTCAGGGGCCAGGCTAAGCAATTCTGCAGTGCAAGTACCGTTCTTTCACATCATCAGCCATTAAATGTCCACTGCTGAACAAGGCCTCCCTCTTAGAGAGGGGTGTTGCCATAATCCCCACGCTTGGCAGGCGGCTTGGAGATCGCAGTATGTTCACCGTGTATTAACAGGACGCTGCTGCCCATCCTCCGGTGATTCTGGTCGCAGTTTTAGGACATACCCGGGTCCGTCCGGGTGCAAGTACCGTTCTTTATCGATCGTCAAATTTGATAAAATGCCATATAATCAATCATAGTGAGTACTGAACAAATGGCATTTTATCGAATTTGACTATTCAACTGTAAAATTTGACTAACTCAACTGTAAAATTTGACGATCGATATAGAACGGTACTTGCACAGCTGTTTAGGTGATGAGAAAAGTTTCGAGACCGCAAACCGTATCTCGGCGGGTTAAGGTTCACATTTACGTGATTTTCCTAACTGCGCTAGTTCGAGCCCGCGTTAAGAGTTAGCCGTAAAGCCCCTGTTAACAAAAATAAAGGTAACTAGCTTCGCCTTGCGGTTTCACCCGCATCGACATTCTTTTAGGAACTACATTTTCCGGGATAAAAGTATGCTATGCCTAAAAATCACTTATCGTCGATCTGTTGACAAAAAGAGGGACAAATAAACAAAAAAACCCATTCATAATATTAGTATGGTTGATTTTTATCAATTCGTACGGGCAGTAAATGCTATTCAGGGTTACGCGGAAAGAGTGTACTTAGCCGAAAGGGCTCCGTTGTACTCGTCATTATGAATGTTTACTATGGGACCAACACTGAAGTCGCGAGAAAAATATCAGGGTTGGTCTCATTGTAACAAAAAAAAACATTGATAAGTAAAACGAACTCCTTTCGGCCCTTTCCCTTTATGGCATTTACTTCCAATAAAATCAAGATATTTAAAACTATCAATTCAAGATTACCAATAAAACCAAACTATATTTGTTGACCGAGTTTTTGGCGATGTTTAATCTATAGTTTCAAATGTCTTTGCTGACAGCAATGAGATTTGAGGTTTGAGGATGTCTGACAGTTTTCTTTTTTATTAATATTTATAGAATTAATTTCTTGGAGTAAAATTGACTGAACAACTCGCTGGCTCACCATTACAAGGTTCTATGTTATTTTCTAACACGTACGATAGACACCATGACATGATTTTGTTACTTTTTGGAAATTCACACTCATTAATTTTATATCTTCAATAATGTGAAAATGTGCGAGAGAGAAAGCTGCAGAGGGTAAGCAGGACCCTTAACAGGGTTTATGCTTGAGTAAAATCATTTCTCTCAAGCATAAACCCTGCTAAGTCAATATTTATGAAAGCAAATTTTTTTTCATTGAATTTACAAAATGTGTTAGAAAATTACATAGAACCTTGTTATAGTGAGCCAGCGAACTACCATTTTGTTATCAAGAACCTCATCAAAAGTAGAAATATTCATAAAAATGGAAGCAATGGTAGGTATCACCATGTATCACATATCTTGAGTAAAATTCTTGCAAGTTGTCACTTGACCCTGCAGTTAGCAGTAAAATGTTGTTTTGCAATAATCACGGATTCAAAGTCCGTGCGAGCGGCGCATTATATTTGACATGCGATCCGCCGCGTTACTAGAAATATGCTACAAATTATGTAAACAAGTACTTTTTGGTAATATGCCGCCAGCTAAAGGTAGCTTTCCGATCCCGACGACCGTCACAGCTCAGTATGAATGTACAGTAGAATCAGATGCCTTATTATAGATGTCTTATCGTGATTCGGATTGTGATCGTGATCGCGTACCATCTCACTTACGCACGTGGTGCGAGTAAGTAGATGCGAACGGGACGGCATGCAATCTCGATCACAATCAAACTTCTATAATAAGGCCGCCGTTTATTATGACTCCGCCTATATTGACCAACCGATTATTATGACGTAATTACACTACGAAGAATGGTTTTCAATAAAATTCTTTATAAAAAAGCCGGATATAATGACTTCCCTTACAGTGACATGTCGCTTATTATGACCCATTTTTAGTAAGTTATGTCCGGTTATAATGACCGACATGGCGATGTCTTCTATACACAATAGTATTGGAGACTGTTTTTACCATAAAATTAAAAAACAAAAGCAACCAAAAATTACAGATTACCTACATTAAAAAATATGTAAGTACTGCATTACGTGCAATTTTTATTTTGATTTATTATGTATGTATACATACTATGTTTCTCTATTAAATTACTCAAGTACATATTTACTTCACAAAACGCTTTGTATGACGTCCGCTTATTATGACGAGTTTGTCAATTCCTTTCGATGTCATAATAAACGGATTCTACTGTATATGGAGCTAAACAATGCAAGCGAACGCGTCGGCGACGTGTTTACCACTCCATGTAATCGGTCGCGGTCGCAAAGATATGAAAGCTACCTTTAGCTGTGCATACATAGACAAAATTGGAACCAAGACAACTGCAATAATTATGTAGCATCAGTTACATTACTATCCAACTGTCCAAGAATCATCATTTCAGCCATAGGACGTCCACGTCCACTTTAGGAGGGCTATGCTCGGGGTTTCTCTACGAGATCGAATCCGAAATGAGGAGATCCGTAGACGAACGAAAGTCACCGACATAGCCCACCGGATTAGCAAGTTGAAGTGGCAGTGGGCAGGACACATATCACGCAGAACAGATGGCCGATGGGGCCGAAAGGTTCTGGAATGGAGACCACGGACCGGTAAGCGCAGCGTAGTACGTCCACCCACAAGATGGACAGACGACCGCAGGGAAACGCTGGATGCAGGCCGCTTCCAACCGGCCCTTTTGGTGATCGATGGGGGAGGCCTATGTCCAGCAGTGGACGTCCTATGGCTGAAATGATGATGACGTCCACTTCCACTGCTGAAGTATATGTCCGACGGTTTTGCCTCGTTTTTACTGAACAAGTTTAATGGTTATGGCCCGTCCATTCATTTTATTTTGGTCGCAGATTAAAAGCATAATTTAAACAAAAGCTTTTTTTTTCTACTCAAATTAACAATTTTACAAGCATGTGATTTCGGATAATGGTTGAATCTGCCTGTTTGTTTGTTGCGGGTGTGTTTATCTCCTATAGTTATAGTATTGCTAAAATAAACTGCCTATTGAATCCTATATTAAATAGAATTATAACATTTGGTCCGTTTTTAGGGCTTATCACCTATGTATAGTAGATTCAGATGTAATACACTATAAAGCACATCCTCAATAGTCATTCTATCTTTATAATTTTTCTCCTGATTTTACATAAAATCAGTAGACAAATTAGATACAAGAATACTGAGTGACTATTGAGAATGTACCTTTAGATGTAGTATAAGGTGAAACGTGCGCAGGAGTGACGCCATCATCGGGGAAAATTATACTATAACATGGCTAAATGAAGGTTTCGAATCCCACAGTCTCTCAGGAAGTTGGTGAACGGTTTTTTGAAATATTCATCTTTGGTAACATGGGGTATTATAATAGTTATAAAACTCATTCCCGCCAAAAACTGCTTTTATGGGTAATCTGCGTTTTATAACCTACTAGCGATCCGCCCGCCCGGCTTCGCACGGGTGTAATTTACGTGCGAAGCCGGGGCGGGTCGCTAGTTATATATATATAAACCTTCCTTGAAAATGTATCTAACTGATGGTGAAAACCGCATCAAAATCCGTTGCGTGGTTTTAGAGGAGTTAGCGGCCATACAGACGTAGAGATAGAGAAGATGCAATACGTTGTGTTGCTGGAAGTCATACCTGCTCATATCTGCAAAATGTGGAATGAGCTACCTAACGTGGTGTTTCCGAGAAGCTACAACATGGGGTTCTTCAAAAGGCGAGTTAATCGAGTCAAGGGTCGGCAACGTATTTGTAATGCGTCTGGTGTTACAAGTATCCATAGGCGATGGTGACTGCTTACCATCAGGCAGCCCGTCTGCTCGTTTAACACCTATGGCATTAAAAAAATTGTACTCCATAGGTGCTTCATTGCATTCCTGACCGACTATCGGAGTCGAATTTTTATTTGCTTATCTTGTACTATGCCTGTTATGTTTTTTTTCAATGAGGGCGGCACTCCTGCGCTTTCTTCACCTTAATGTCGGTTTGTGATAGTATAACCGTGAAAAATATTTTATACTTACATGTAAGTCACACTTTATACCAGAAATGTGTCAAATATTTATAACTTAATTTTCATCAACATTTATATCCTGTTTAACACATTTTATTTATATTACACGGGAATTGCTCACGTAAGATTAAGCCGGTCACTCTGACTATAGTTTCAACCGCATAGTCGGAGTAACCGGCTTAATCTTACGTGAGTAATTCCCGTGTAATATAAATAAAATTTATAACCTGTTTTTTTTTTTCATTAATTAACTTTGCCTGAATTTTGCTATTTCCCGCATAACTCAGGCAAAGTTAATTAGTTGTTATTTTCAATCCCATCATTAACATTTTGAAGATAAAGTTAATTTATTTGCACATGTTTTTTTTTATTGAAAATGCGTAAGTGCATTTCGCAATAGCGTCATGCCCTTGATTTATATTTTGACCGAGTCAGGTCGTCTTGCTTCATTAAATTGCTGACAGAATTATCACATAAGTCAGTTTTACCTATGTATTTACTTTACCTATACTCGGGCCGAGTTAATGGAAATATTTCAGATATATACAAACAATGTATTATTATTAGCCTATCACGTTCCCACTGCTGGGACACAGGCCTTCTCTGAGAGGTTGGGCCCCAATCCACCATGCTGCCCCCCGATTCCACTAAAGAAATTGGTTTTAAATTGTAATTATTTCAATTTTATTTTTTAAATAATTGCCTCTTAATTGACAGTAAAGTTTTTAATCTTTTTTTATACTAAGATATAATATTAGGTTGTGGTATTTTTCTACTATAAAAAAAATATTTAAAACTGTCAGTTTTGAGGCAATTATTTAAAAAATAAAATTGAAATAATTACAATTTAAAACCAATTTCTTTAGTAGAATCGGGGCCCTGGCCCAGTGCATGTTGGTGGATGTCGTATGTCTTTGAACAATGTATAATGTAAATCTATTTTGGCTATATTCTTATTCCACACAGCTATGTAACTACATTAACATCATACATATAGATACTAGAGCTGTAGGGAAAGTACGAAAACTTCCGAAAAAGTATTCGTAATGAAACTATAGGCCGGCCGCATAACTCGGGAATCGCCTTAGTTGTGCAGCCGGCCTATAGTAATTAGTATGGTAAAGTAAGCTCCTTTCAGAACCTATACCTGTTTTAAGCTATTCTGTTTAGGTCAAAGATAATATAACCACTTGATCGCGTATGTAGTTGAAATTCCCTTTTGCAAAATGATGCCGTCGGTCGCTGGGGGCAGCTTGTGATTGGAGACTCGACGCGACTCAACGCTTGTGATTGGAGAATCAATTCATTCATTCAATTCGCGCCTAGGATTGGCCCGCTCGAAATAGTTTAGGTTGACATGTTAGAACCTTTGGCTTATGCGGGGCAAAGGATGAGCAGTCAAGTGGTTTTATTGTCATTGGTTTAGGTGATGAGAAAAGTTGCACGACCGCAAACCGCATCTTGGCGCGTAAAGGACTCCGAACTGCGAAATTCGAACCCGCGTTACGTTACTCTGGATATTTTATCGAAAGTCATCGTACTTTGCTTACTTATGTAAATAGTCTAGTGTAGACTTATATTAGAATAAAACTTAGCATCTAGACATAGCGATCGTTTGACTTTATAATTTTGTTTTGTTATACAAAACTTTAGATTTAACCATAGCTTTTAACAAGTGGTCCAGCGCTGTACGCTTAGTCCCAGATTTGATAGTTTTCGAAAACTATTTTCGTTACGTATTGTTCCATACATTTTAGTAAAGCGCCTCTATCGGAAACGTGGAGGAATCGGTAGTAATCGGCGGTATAGATGCTTCACTCTAATACGAAAAAAGTTTTCGAATACCTTTTAGCCCAGCAATGTATGGAACAATACGAAAACGAAAAAAGTTTTCGAATACTATCAAAACATGTACTAAGGGTACAGTTGACTTTTTGTCGGCAGTATTTTAAGCCACAAGACAGGTGCTTGCCTTCAAAACAATCTAAACTTCAGTCGCTTTTATATACAATATAAAACAGGCCGTGTCTCATATCCTCTCGCGACGTTTGTTTGTATCGTATTAAAAGGCGGTTAAGGTTGAAATTGCTTTGAAGGAAAGCGTCAACGCCTCGTCCTATTAGTCTTGCCCCTGGGGCCCTACCATGGCGTGCACAAGTAATGTTATTTTGATATTACTTTCTAATTTCGTACCATAGACTTTAAAATACATTATCATTATGTTATTACAATCGCTAGGACGTTTTGATGACGTCATTCTATTTCGTTCACTCATATTAGATGAATTTTAATTATCTGTGGTCATTGCTTGCCGTCAGATTGCTTGGGAGTTTTGGCGCCAACGCGGAAAAAAACATGGCTGCTCGTTGGATTTTTTTTCTAAACTTGTTTATTTTTGAGTGTGTAGTAAATGGTGAATTATTATTTATTAAGTACTCGTAATCGTGCTCGAGTGTGGAAAGTGGTATAAGGAGGTGAAATATGTTTTCTCGTGATGTTTCCAAAACTCCATAGGAGCCTCTTGTATAGTCTCCCACCACTTTATAGGGGCATGAGTTTGACTTGACCGTGACTTAATTTGCTTGACTCCAACTCCGACTGTGACTATGACTTGTTTGACGCTATTAATACTATGTAAACATGATTAGTATTATGGCTAAAGGACATTGAATCCAAGGTCATGAATATTTTAATTAAAAATAAATAAATAAACTAGATTTTTAATGCCAATTTGTCAATCTCAATGAATTCTATTAGAAAAGCAAAAGCAAGTAAAACAATTGTAATTTGACGATTCAAATAGAAGATTAAAGGTAAATAACAGCCTAGATTGTCTAGTTTCTAACTGTGTAAGTTGTAAATACCATGTAAAACCATTACACTTTCCGTTTACTTTTAGGTAATTTTTCTCGTACATGATAAACTTTAAGAAGGGCATTGATATTTATATGTAACGAAGACTATCTGCAATGAAACAAAAGCTGTGGAGAAGCAGCAGCCCCGTAAAGCAAATCACTCTGCCAAGAGTGCATGACAAGAAGCATAATCAAGTGAAGTGAAACTTAAATATGAAAGTGTTGTTCCTAAAGATGGTTCCTTCACAAAAGAAGCTATTAGATAAGAGTTGAAGTTGAAAGGCAATGAACAGTCGTGTGATTTGTGTGGATCTCTGAGCAAATAGGTAGCTGAGAAGTGGCCAAAATGTTTTACGATTGATATTGGTATATTGATACACGACCCAAAACAACGATCTTCAAGACCCAAAACACGTCAGTGACACGAAAGGGAAACCGATCATGAACTCCGCATCTGTGGCACTAGATAGAATCGTAATATTCTGTCCGTTTTGTGTTCCCTGTCGTATATGGGGCTGCCTTTCTAACAGAGATGGGCTATGCAGCTAAGCTATGAATGCGGTAAAGCTAAGCTATATGAGACTGGGAACGTGTCCACTAATGCTAATAGGTATATTAGACTGGGTGAGATGTGCTATCGATGCGCTGCGTGATTTTGTTGTCCTATCAAGATGCACAACTCATGTACTCTGCTTTGTTCATAGCTACACCACTCGCGCATCCCTAGTTCACACCCTTAGCATGCATCCGTCTACATTAAAAACTTAGCTTCATTGAACCCATTTTCATTGTGATAAGCTAAGCTATGAAAGAGTGCCCTTCCACCAAAGATGTGCTATGCTGCGAGGATGTGCATGTCTCTATATAAAAAAATAGCTTCGTTGAACTCGTTTCCTCCAGTGCTCAGCTAAGCTATGAAAATAAAGGTTCCTTATTGGTGGTTGTCAAACACATCCATAGCTACACAGCGTAGCACATCTCCGGTGGAAAAGTGGCAATGGTTTTTTCTTAATACAATAGAAACTCTATATAACAATACTGAAGGGACTGTGCATTTTATAGCATTATAGAGAGTTGTCGTTAAATGAAGAGAAGAAAAATCTGAATTATAAAAAGAAAAAGTTCATTTCAGACTAGTGTTAGTATATGATTTTCTT
Source organism: Agriopis marginaria (assembly GCA_932305915.1). Classification (NCBI taxonomy): domain Eukaryota; kingdom Metazoa; phylum Arthropoda; class Insecta; order Lepidoptera; family Geometridae; genus Agriopis; species Agriopis marginaria. Next base: position 2,109,152 of record OW029932.1, read on the forward strand.
TTACTAGCCATGTTTACCTACAGTTTGAAAGTTTGTGAGCAACTAAGAATATGATAACGTATAGATAATCCATGACTTTTACAAGCAATCCCAATTTGTAAACAAAAGAACGAATTTCTTAGAAAGTTCCGTATGGATGATGCTGACAGTGGAATTTATTACGGGCTATGATAATAAAGTGACAAAAAACGAACACAGCTGCGCAGTTTTTACTAATTCTGGCAACTTAAAAGGTACTTTTCATTACTTGTTTTATTTATATTACACGGGAATTACTCACATAAGATTAAGCCGGTTACTCGGACTATAGTTTAATTGTTAGTTATTGTTTTTTTTTATTGTTGTCGTTATTGAGAGTGGGTGTAATGCTATATAGAGTGTATCATTGTATGGAAGGTAACCAACCAATCGAGTGACGTTACATGGAGTTTCCACTGTACTTAAATGTGTCCTAACTAATTATACTAAGATATTTCATTCACTAAATTCAATCAATTTATAATCAAATAAACGTTTTTTTTTTTAAATTTGGTTTTATTACAGAAATCATAGTATTTGCACAAATATTTATTAACAATGGCTGGTTTTAAATAGTCTCATAGAAAGATGTTAGATTGAAAATCATTTCAATAATGAACTCTTCGTGTTTTGTTTTTTTTTTTAAATGAGATGTTGGAGCGTTTCCATGCGGTCTCTTTCAGGTCGCCGTCTGTCCATCTTGTGGGGGTGAACCTTTCGGCCCAATCGACCGTCTGTTCTGCATGCTATGTGCCCTCCCACTGCCACTTCAGCTTGCCAATCCGGTGGGCTATGTCTTTAACTTTCGTTAGTCTACGGATCTCTTCATTTCTGATTCGATCTCGTTGTGAAACCCCAAGCCCTTTCCATAGCTCATTGTGAGACTTTGAGCTTGCTTATAAGGCCTAAAACGCGGACCTAAGGCGTATACGCGACTGGAGCATTTCATACGGCCTTTCAGTGAATCCTACCAAAACTCAAACGATTATTATAGGGAGCTCCCGTATGATCTCTAAAATTGACTGGACCTGCCTTCCGCAAGTGTTTTTCAACGGAATTCCCATCCCTATTAGTGATACAGTTAAGAACTTGGGAATTTACATCGACAAACAATTTTCTTGGGGTTCTCAGTTAGCAGAAGTCAGTAGAAAAATCTATGGCTCTGCAGCTTCACTCAGAAGGTTGCGTAATTTCCTTCCAATTACTACTAAAACTGCGCTTGTAAAATCACTCTTATTCCCAATATTGGACTACGCGGACGCCTGCTATCTGGATTTAACCGAAGAGCAACTCGACAAACTTGAGCGTTTACAAAATTTCTGCATACGGTTCATATTTGGTTTACGCAAGTATGACCACATATCTGAATTCCGCCAAAAGCTCAAATGGTTACCTATCCGCCTTCGCCGTAATTCTCATGTCCTCTTCTTTCTCTATAAAATCCTGTTCAATCCCATTACCCCTCTATACTTAAAGGAGCGCTTTGAATTTATTCAAGCTCACTCCAGTTCCAGTACCTTGCGATCCTGTCGTGCCCTCCAACTAAAGATTCCTCCTTCTTCCCACGTCAATCTTTCCTACTGTAAGTCCTTTACTTTTCAAGCTGTCCTACTGTGGAATGCGCTGCCTGCTTCTATCAGGCAGGCCAAATCTATTTCTAGTTTTAAGAATCAAGTTTATACACATTATTATAGTTTATGATAATTGGTACAGTTATGTATGTATTCTATTTATAATATTTAAAGTATGTATGTAGTATTGTGTATTTATTGTATACATAAATGTAGGGATATATAAATTTATTTAGGTTTATTTTATGTACACCACCGACCGTTTTTCAATTTCTTTAGTCCTGTCCATCCAAAGGTTGCCTGGAAGAAATCGCTTAAGGCGATAAGGCCGCCCATTATACTGCCGTATATTTGTTTTTTATGTTAGTTTAAGTTTCATTTGTATTTTCGGAGTGTAATAAAGAAATATTATATTGTATTGTATTGTATAAGGCTCATAGTGAGAGACCACATTTCAGTGCCGTATGTCAACACTGGCAATACACAGTTACATAAATTATTATATTTGAATGACTAATATTATAAAGAGGAAATATCTGATTGTTTGTTTGCATTGAATAAGCTCCAAAACTACTGAATCGATTTGAGAAATTCTTTCACTGTTAGGAAGCTATACTCACAGCTACACTATCCCCTGGTGACATAGGCTATATATTTTCAAAAAATTTAGGGATCCTTACTAAAACTCTAATAATGTAACCCAAGGTTTTACACCTTGGGTTACATTATTAGCTTTTTAAAATAAGACTTACACCTGTGCGAAGCCAAGGTGCGTTGCTAGTCTACACTAATATTATAAAGAGGTAAAGTTTGTAAGTTTGTTAGTTTGTAAGTTTGTTTGTTCTGTTTTAACTCCGAAACTACTGATCCGATTTTAAAAGTTTCATATAGTAAAAACGAAAGGAGGTCATTCTTAGTTCTTAGCTCTAATATAAAAACGGTAATACGTACAAGCGTCAAATTTGGCATGATTATAGTACATAGTACTCTAAAGTGTAACAACAAATAATAATTTATGGCCAAGTGCGAGTCAATGACAAATTTCTGTTCATTACCAAGTTATACTCGAGCGTCACTGTAGCAAAGAATTAAATATGTGACTGCGTTGCAACTACTTCGACTATTTTGGAAGGCGTTAAGCCTGAACAATAACTGGTTGTATTTAGAACCCTCAATGCGCGAGCCTGACTCGAAATGCGTATTTTAGTAATTTTGAAGTCGGTCTAATCCCTAATGTTTTTAGCTTTACATAGATAAAAACTATGGACAGATGCGGGACTATAGCTACGATATAAGGGCGCGATAGGAGTAGGTTGAATTACGGTATGGGAGTGGAGTGGAGCGGACGGCTACGGGACTAGATCGGAAAGAGTGGGACTGAAGTAGATAGGATTATGGAACGGATGCGGGGCTGGATTGCAAAAAGGTGGAAAGAGAGTAAATTGGATTACGGGACGGATGCCGAGTTGGATCGGAAAGGGCAGGCCTGTATTAGAGAAGATTATGGGACAAATTCAAGACTGGCGCCGTAAGGATGGGGCGGAAGAAGAGTAATTTTACGGGACGGATTCGGGCCTGGAGCGGAAAGAGCGGAACGTTAGTAGAGTGGATTTAGGGGCGAATGCAGAACTGGAGCAGAAAGGGTGGTACAGGAGTAGAGTGGATTACAGGATGGATGCGAGACTGAAACTAAAAAAACGGGAGTTAGTAAAGTAGATTTCAATACTACGCGAGCGAAGCAGCGGGCAACGGCTAGTAATTAATAAAATTGACAGTAAAATAGATAATTGACATCATTGCAAGATGCTGAATCCCTGCATCCAGCGTTTCCCTGGTGTTCTTTAAGGTTGTCTGTACATCTTGTGTGCGGACATCCTACGCTGCGCTTATTTGTCCGTGTTCTCCATTCGAGATTCATAGGGATATTCATCATCATCATCCACAGCCTTCCTTATCCCACTGCTGGGTATAGGCCTCTCTCTTGCTATGCCATCTGCCTCGGTCCTGTGCTAATCTAGTCCAGGTTCGACCCACGATAGTAATAATTATCGTCGACCCATCTTGCAGCTGGACGACCAACGCTCCGCTTACCTTGCCTCGGCCACCACTCTGTTAAGACCTTACTCCACCTGTCATCACTGCACCCAGCAACGTGTCCTGCCCAGCTCCACTTTAATTTCATTACCGCGATTCCGACGTCTCGAACCTTTGTTCTTCGTCGGATTTCGGTATTACGAACTCGGTCTTGGAGTTTGATGCCTAGCATGGATCTCTCCATGGCTCTCTGTGCTACTCTGATTTTGTGCACAGCCTCATGTGTGAGGGTCCATGTTTCGGCACCATAGGTGGGCAGAACACATTGGTTGAAGAAGAGAGTTTTCAGACATTGTGGCATATGGCGTGAGTTGAGGATGGGGATATTATTCGCCTCAAAATATATTTATAAAATGCTCGCGACATTTTGTTTGTATGAGGATAAAACATTTATACCCTCCTTCATGATAGCAAATTGACCATTTACTACACATTAACACTGGAAAATACACAAGTTTAGGAAAATAATCCAACGAGCCGACTCTGTCAGCCATCACTGCTTTATTAAGGGGTAAACACTCCAGAAGAAATAGATATACCATCAACTGGGTTACCGGCAAATAATTTTATTTTTTACACTGGAGTCTGAGCTGATTTTATTGGTGAAGTTCATCGAGTCAAATTCCTCAGAATCAGAATCAGAATCCATTTATTGTAACACTGTGTACATTTATATGAAAGTTCTTAAAATAGGTTTAGTCTCAACAGCTTCGCCCTTAACGGACAACCCTCCTCGGATTCCTTAGTCAAATGTACATGAACACCTTTACTTCTGTACTTGGCTTTAATATTCACTTGCACAGCTTTGTCACTATGTAATTTGTCTTCAATCACCAACTCTAATATGGGAGGTACTTTGCATCGCTTGACCGTAGTGTAACTTTTCCTCCTTGTTGTTTTATTATGTTGTATTGGACATAATTAATTGTATCCACCTCGACCTGAAATAAAATAAAATGTTGTAAAACCTCGACGGAAACACAGGTAAGATAAGGATTACTTATTAGTATTGTAGACAAAAGTTTTAATGAAGTTTTAGGTTTTGTACAGGTTAGGTGTACAGAGTGCATAATACAAAACACTTCTGACTAAATCACACCATGCTATCAAAATATAACATACTTACATTAAAATGATCTTCAATGCTAACATGATGGAGATACTAATTCATCTCTTCATAAAACCTTACACCATTGTTTACGTATTTTCGCATCTCTTGGAATGGGAAAAAAAACACTTTATCGGGTGTATTTCAAATAGTGTTTGTACACTTTGGCACAAGACAATACCTATAAAATTGATTTTTAGCTTCTTCCATGGTCTGAATAATTATAAAACTGAAAATCTGTGTGAAATAACTTATCATCTAGTAAACAAACACAGTTTTTTTTTGTTATATTTCGCCCATCGGGCAGGCTAAAGCTTTTAAGGCCATACCGCCTATTCTTCTGTTTTGTATGTCGTTCTGTTTTCTGTTTTGTACGTCAAACAAGTCAGAGTCAAGCAAAGTAAGTCACGGTCAAGTCAAAGTCATGCCCTAGTAAAGTGGTGGAGACTTTACAAGAGGCTTCTATGGAGCTTAGAAACAACACGAAAATACACGTTTTAGCGCCACACTTTCTCAGACTCAAGCACGTCCACGAACACATAATAAATAATAATTCATCAACAATACGCATTAGCACTTGCAAAATACACAAGTTTATGAAAATAATAAAATGAGGTCAATGTAAAAATGCGGGTGAAATCCTTTGTATAATCGATCGACTATGCTTCTATGAAGTCTTGGAAACAACATGAAAACGGGTTGCGCGGCATTACAAAACTGATTGTTTTATCAATTAAAAATACCGTATCTATAAATAATAATTTATAAAATGAAATGTATTTATTTGATTTTTCATAATTACTGCGTGTATCGGAACGCGATTCGAAACTTTAGTAAAACAATAATATAGCGTCGTCGGTTTTGTATTATCCTACGTACCATGGTCAAAAAATGTATTATCATTATATTATTGAGAATGAATGTATGTATAAAGAACGGTAACGGCTTAGTAGAGCAAGACAGCGATATAGATTTGTGTTGCCGTTTCTACTTTCTTGGACTTGTCTGAAAGCGTAGAAGTAGATATAGGTAAGTATGCGTACATAATTATTTTGTCACACTGTGACGAAAATTTTGGCGTCGCACGTCTAGTGCGTTTGCTTGTGTCAAAGAGGAAAGATTTGATTGTTTGTTTGTTTGTTTGCATTGAATAGGCTCCGAAACTACTGAGCCGATTTGAAAAATTCTTTCACTGTTGGGATGCTGCACTATCCCCGGTTGACATAGGCTATATATCCCGGCTTCGCCCGTGCGAAGCAGGGGCGGCCTACTAGTAATATTATAAAGAGGAAAAATTTGATCGTTTGTTTGTTTGTTTGTTTGCATTGAATAGGCTCCGAAACTACAGAACCGATTTGAAAAATTCTTTCACTGACGGGAAGCTACACTATCCCCGGATGACATAGGCTATAATCTATACCCGTGCGAAGCAGAGGCGGACCGCTAGTATATTATAAAAAAGCGGACCTATGTAATTTCTCGTTGGCAACAAACTATTGAAATTCTATAGAAAAAAAACAGCGTGTCTTCGCACCTACGCATCGGACGCCACTTTCGCATTGAAAGGTAATGCGCCATAGTGGCATTTGACTGTCGGAGGCCTAGAAGCTCTAACACTAGGGTTGGCAACTCAGCCTGTACTATCTTGCCTACTGCAATATTCTAGTGATATATTTATTTATTTATCGGAGTCCTTCCGGTGGCCCAAGACTTTGACACTAGGGTTAGACATTAAAACCAAAATTTTCATGCCTCCTACATATTTTGGCGACTGGAACACACATATGTCGGATGCCTTCAGGAGGCCTAATAGTTCTGAACACTAGGATTGATAATTTAGCCTTTACTATCTTGTCTACTACATATTCTAGCGATTTATCTACATATTCGTCGGAGGCCTTTGAGTGGCCTAATGTCCTAACACTAAGGTTACCAATACAGCCAATTGTTTAATGCCTCCTACATATTTAGGTGACTAAAACACATTTTTTTCTGAGGCCTTTGGGAGGCCTAATTATTCTGACACTAGGGTTGCCAATTCAGCCTGTATTATCTTGCTTACTACATTTATTTTACTGTATGACACGTATTTGTCGGAGGCCTTCAGAAGGCCTTATAGCTCGGACCCTAGGCTTGGCAATTCGGCCTATGCTAATTGGCTTATTTTTCTAGTGATTGGAACACATACTTGTCGGAGGCCTCCCGGCGGCCTAATATGACATTTGGATCGACCGCTTAGTTTTTATAAACTGATTTAAATATTTTTCAGAGGCCTTCGGGAGGCATAAAGCAGTTTTAATTTCAATGCGATAATAAAAAAGTTGGTCCTGACTAACTTTTTTATTATCGCTAGAATGGAGCCTCATAGACCCAAAAATAATGTTATTCACGTTGTTAAAATCGTCTATGGTACGGGGTTTAATATAAAACTTTTGTATTACGGAATAAAGAACGGAATCTAACGAACTATGACCGGGTGTGTGAGTGAGAACTCTGTATTAACGTATAGCGTCGTCTCGTGCTTTCCTAATAAAGCGGAAACGTTTTCACGTCCATGGTACGGTCAAAAGTAAGAATGTTTTACGCTGGAATCGCTATGTTCTCGCAGCAATGTTGTTTTGTGTAACGTGTATGGTAGGGCCCCTGAGCTTTGTTTTTCGCTAAACTATATTTCACATTCATGCTACGGCTACACTTGCGCAACTTCAATACAAATTCTCGAATATAAGAAACGGGTGCGAAATCAAACTTTTACGTTTTCTAACGTATACGCTTGTCTAGCTTCTTGTCTCCTTTATTAGAAGAGTCGCACCCGTTTCATAAGTATTTTTCTCTATGGAAGCCCCACCTCTTCAGCGGTTATATTCTCTTTGGGCTACATCAGCATTTTGCGGTTGCGTTTGCGTCCAACTGCGCGTTAGTAACGCGTTTAAACATAACTACATTAAAGAGATCTGTAGCACTGCGTAGAATGAGACAGCGCTAATACTACATACCACTGTCTCATTCTGTCGCGGCACTTGTATAGCTAAGCAAATTTGATGCTTGGATAAAAGTCGTCCGAGCAATCTATTCGCGACACAGCAGTGCAAGTACCGTTCTTTATCGATCGTCAAATTTGACAGTTGAGATCGTCATCTATACTAATATTATAAAGAGGAAAGATTTGATTGTTTGTTTGCATTGAATAGGCTCCGAAACTACTGAACCGATTTGAAAAATTCTTTCACTGACGGGAAGCTACACTATCCCCGTGTGACATAGGCTATAATCTATACCCGTGCGAAGCTGGGGCGGACCGCTAGTATTCGATAAAATGCCATTTGATCAGTACTCGCTATGATCGATTCTATGGCATTTTATCGAATTTGACAGTTCTTTATCGATCGCCAAATTTGACAGTTGAGATCGCCATATTCGATAAAATGCCATTTGATCAGTACTCGCTATGATCGATTCTATGGCATTTTATCGGATTTGACAATCGATAAAGAACGATACTTGCACTGCTGACGCGACAAAGGGTGTGCGTTTGCTAAGAGCGTTTTCCGCAGCTAATAACAGCATAAAAGAAACCCGCGCTTAACGTAACAATGCATTCACGCGCTAAACTGTTCACATGTGAGTGATGCGCTTATTAGCGCGTTTTATTTTCGCGTTATGACAAGTGAAGCCGTAGCATAAAATAAAGTGGGAGAAGATAGCATTTCATGAAAAAAATATTTTGTACCTACTGGTACCCACTTAAATATTTTTTTCTTCCGTGTGTTGAGTTTGTTTGAAAATCTTGTCCTGTCTTGTTTAATTTCAGTACATATTGAGATCTATTTTATAGAAGAAAACTAGATTGTTTAGAAAAAGATCCATAATGGTTTTTTGGGAAATTTTATTTAAATGTATGCTGATATTCTTTTCTGTTAAGTATACAAACACAAAATAATTCTTATATTTTTAAATTATAAAAAAAGGGATTAATAACTGGAAATAAACGACATGGGACAAACATGAGAAATAATAATTATTTTGTACTTGCAAGGGAAAATGTAGATCCAAATAAATTGATATCTAAATAGCCTAGACAAATATATTACAAGACTGCCAATGGCCATAGAAAAATCATACTTCGATAAATAATTTACTGTTGATACACTAGATGTCGCTGTATATCTCAAATCGCATTTATATTAACCACAACACATACTGGACAGTGGACATGTCTGTCACGATCTAAAGGTAGGTTTATGTTATTTATTTTAGTACTAAAGAAAACTACTAGATGGCGATATTAGAAAGAATTATGTAATAGTTATACATTACATAATTTCTTTGATATTTATACAAAAATACAGTGGACCCCCGATAATCCGGCCCCTGTCTAATACGGCGCCCCCTGTAATCCGACATGACTTAGAATTACATGTATGTTTGACAATCTTTGCTAATACATATAGATCACGCAGGTTTGAACAGGTCACAACTCGTACACGCCACCGCTATTGTGCTCGACGCGTATGCATTGTTTTACTTAGTTTGAATTTGACTACTAGTGATAGCGGTACGGCCTAGCGTGCGTTCATTGTTTACTATTTATTCATTGTGTATTAGGTGTAGTACCTAGTAATGTCGTCACAAACCCAGAAGCGAAAGCACAAAACGTTGACAACTAAAGGGACAAAGCTCTGATCTCGCGTTATAACAACCTTAAACAAAAAAAAATTGATGAATATTTCAAAGCTTCATAATTTGATATGTACGTATAATATATAGATTCTTGTCATTAGATATGTATGTGCATTTATGCTTAATTTTATAATAAAACGTAAGCTCTCAATTGTTATTTAATTTACTAAATTCGACTTACATAAATTAAGTCTGATTTGTACTTCAAAGTACATACATATGTACGTATAATATATAGATTCTTGTCATTAGATATGTAATTTGTCGGATTACAAGGTACTCTTTCGTAAAAAAATCCGGACTATAGGGGTCTTAGGCAGTGCTCTATAATCCGACAAATTCGATAGTCCGACACTGCCCTGCATAATGTTTGCCGGATTACCGGGGGTCCACATAGGAAAACACTGTTTTAAACTATTACGGTTGTTCACTAAAGTTATATGATTATTTACGGGATATTTACCGTGGTAAGGTTGTGGAATGAGCTCCCGATATTTCCCGGTCTTCCCGTGAACATGGTGCATGCAACTGCGCCGAAAAATCGGGAGCTCATTCCACAACCTTACCACGGTAAATATCCTGTAAATAATCATATAACTTTAATAGTAGGAAAACTACAAAAATATATATTTTAATTTAAAATACATGTATAAAAATAAAATAAATGAATATAAAAACTATTTATTCATAGCTTGTAGTATATTTGTCTACGATCATAAGCAAGTAAATGTCGAGGCAAAATTCTGTTATGTTTTATTTAACATCACAGATAATTCCTTTTATAATTCATTATATGTATCGAGAGTCAATTTAATTTTAGTTGTTAAGCGGTTTAAGATAATGTTTGGTTTATATTGTAAGCAAGGTGTCCTTTTCGTTCTTACCTGAGTACAATAACGTAGCCGTATGTACCTAATTTAGTATTTTCCGTTCTTGTAAATATGTTTCGTGTATCGTGTAAGACCCATAACTTGTTAGGTAGTGATTTAATAAAATTGATTTCGCTAAAATGTTTGTTTCATTTTGTAACTAGACCACTGTGCGGATGGTTTGACAACCATTAGGCCACAAGGAAACGCCCTAATGTTCCTAACTAGCGATCCGCCCCGGCTCCGCACGGGTATTGTTATATAGCCTATATTAATCAGTGATAATGTGGCATTCAAATGGTGAAAAGAATTTTAAAAATCGGTCCACTACTTTTTAGCCAATTCGTTACAAACATACATACAAATCTTTCCTCTTTATAATATAGTATAGATAACGGTAACAAGGGTACGCTGCCTTCTGATATTGGGCTTGAGCATTTGGATTGTCTTTAGACCTTCAACGGTCTAGGGGCAGTCTAACCACATAGGTCAGACTGTGTTTGTAGTATTAGTATTAGCTTTTAATTTGTTTAGTTAAGAAAGGCACTTTCGCCACTTGCCCTCGCAAAAACAGTAACAAGTGAATTATTAAAATAACAATGAAACTGACTGCTAAATGTTACAAATATAGGCTATTATGACCTTTTAATTATAAAGGATAAGGCAATATTTAATATTTTAAACGAAACTGCAATGTTTGTCATTCTACTTTAATTAATATAATTAGCTACTGCAAAAAATATCTTATTATTATTATATCATTACCAAATAAAAGAATTTGTGACTGTCACTTCAAAAAAATAATATGTCACTTTTACTCGGCAATCTAGTCATGCTTCTAGCGCTTGCCTTCCACTTTTCCCTTCTTACCTAATCGCTCACAGTTACATAGTGTGTTCTATTGTTGCAAATTAGTTAATGTATCTCAATAATAAAAATATAATTATATTCGTGTACTCTTCTCCTTTCACCTTCTTCTTAACTTTCTTCATTCTTCTTCCATACCTCATACGGGGATTGTCTGTGGGAGAGACTGTCTATCCTACAGTTACTCACTCCCCACAACAAATCTCCCTGAACTTTCTTTCTGTAACCTTATGTTTTTTTTTAACGGGCAAGCGCCTTTATTAATCACGATTTAATTACTAAACTAAATACAAGTTAAAACTAAAACTAACCTAAACTAACTTCTGTAACCCTATTCTTCTCTTTAATCTTAAAAATTCACCCTTAAACCCAACTTCCTCTCACTCCCATACACCACCACAACTCCTTCCCACACAAAATGGAAACCTCATAATCTCCAATATAACCAAGACCGGAATATTCCGTTAGCTAGGGTCTTAATTATCTAAAAACTTCCCCCACTTCTAAATGTAATATTTTTTTTGCATAAATTGGCCAAATCACGAGCATAATAAATATAAGATTGCAGCTAGCAATAATCTCAAAAGTAAGGGTCTGCATGCATGTCTCGTAAGTGGTAGGTACCTACTTGAAAACTTAGCGACATCTGTGGAAATGTCTTACAAATATTTCGCATCGCTCTCAAAAAAGTTTGACGACCGCCACCAAAAAGGTGGCATGCAGCACGATTGAGTTCACACTGGTAAGCAATTAACTTATGTTTAGTTCACCACTACTATTGAAATTCCACTGGCCTAATCCTTACGAAGTACAAAATAAAAATCAAGTAAAATGACTGTATGCAACTAGGAGAGAATCCAGAAAGAAACGCCGCGCCGCCTTCGTAACTTGAACTTCCTAAGCTAATCAGTTTGTACAATGTCCAGTTTGGTGAAGCTGGCGCGGCGTTTAGCGCTGCCCTGGGGCACGGGAGACCTCCTCTTGTCAGGTCTCTGCGCCGAGTCTCCGGTCTCCTGTATCACGATGTCTTGGGTAGGGATCTCCATCAGCAACTCGTCGAAGCTTGAACAGTTCTTCGCCAACTCTTGCTTGTCATCTGGAGACAAGGGCGCGAGTGAGCGTTTTAGACCTGTGCCCTAGTCCCAGATTTGATAGTTTACGAAAAGTTATTTCGTTTTCGTCTTGTTCCATACATTGCTGGGCTAAAAGCTATTCGAAAACTTTTTTCGTATTAGAGTGAAGCAATTTATACCGCCGATAACTGCCAAATTTTGTTCCTCCACGTTTCCGATAGAGGCGTTTTACTAAAATGTATGGAACAATAGGTACGTAAACGAAAAAAGTTTTCGTAAACTATCAAACCTGGGACTAAGGGCACTGACTACATACTTCTATGTATCAATAGGTACCCTAAACGATAATATTAAGTATCTAAACACTTACCCCCCTATTAATAAACGTAGAGTAGCCTCGAAATAGTTACACCGCCTTTAACCGCTTTTGTTTAGTCTTTTTCGATCGAGTTCAAAATTTGAGAGAAAAAGACAAAACACGGCGTAACTATTCCAAGACTACACCACGTTTATTAATAAGGGGGTAACGGTATTATTATGTAGTCTATAGATAAGAGATTCCCTACTTTTTTCATTACTTATTTACGACCTACCTAGTCGTTATCATTTGACTTTCATGCTTCACAAACTTAATAATAAATAAATAAGTTAAGAGATCCACCTTTTATTGTGATTTTGATAAAAAGGTAGGGTAATAATAGGAACAAAAACAAAATAAACGGTATTGTAAATTTTCCTTTAATGAAAACTTATAAGTTTCACAAAATTAAGAAATCAGATCATCAACCCTCTGCCTGCTAAAAAACAACATTTTCTCCTTAAATCTCATTCCCTAAATCTAAAGAGCTACAAATAATTACCTAGATTGAGGTACTAATTAAGAATATGTACCTAACCAGGCGGCCACCTATCCTATTCTATAAACTCACAGCACACTTTATGGATATTCTAAACCTTCGAAGAACCCAAGAAATAATATTGTTTCATCGAAGTTGCCCTAACAACTACATTGGCCCCATGGCTAACCTGTGTATCAACCAACAGGCTTCAGTACCCTAACAATATTACAGAGCTAAATATAATGATCAGGGGCCTTACGGACAACTGCTATTGCGGCACTAAATTAACGTTAAATCCGCTCAGTTGGAAAATCACGTGAACGTGAACCTTAACGCGCCCGCAGATACCGTTTGCGGTCGCGTGATTTTCCAACTGAGCGGATTTAACGTTAGTTTTGTGCCGCAATAGCAGATGTCCGTAAGGCCCCAGACTATGATTGAGCGCAGTACCGCGCAGAATTTTATACAAGTATCGTGGCACGATATCATGTGGATAGGCTGAAATGATGATGATGATATTTCTTATTAGAACCATTTTTTTATAATTATATTCATGGGTGATCCAGTGATACCAAAACAATAATTTAAATAAAATAATAAATAAATATTCGGGATATTTTTGCACACACGGTCATCTGACCCCAAACTAAGCAAAGCTTGTGATATGGCTGCCAGAGACTGATATATATACATATATAGGTTTAAATACATACTTAAATATATATGTATTAACACCCAGATATAGAACAAACACAAATGTTCATCACACAAATGTTTGTCCTAGGTGGGAATCGAACCCACTCCCCCAAGATCAGAAGGCAGGTTCACTACCAACTCGACCAACGGGCTATCAAATTAATGGAGTCGCCTATGGTCACCCAGGTGATCAAAGTGGAATATACCGCCGTGAAAACGGCCGATGCAATCCTGCGTAGGCGCAGTATTTACGCGTCTTCTATAGCGGTCTGTATTTCGAGATCTACTGTTTTAAAATTATCTGTTTTAAGTAATTTTGTTATCTTTTCGTCTAGCTTAACAAATCACAAAATTGTACATTTTCCGAAGTGCCCAATTTGAGCAGTGCCTTTTTTGAGAAATGCATGTTGTGGGAAGTGCACCAACTGATAAGTGCTCATTTTGAACCTTGTGCACATTTTAGACTTAGCCCATGAACAATATGGATGAGACCGTTTATGCAGATGCATTTGACGTTGCCCGCGTTGATTCTCGCCCGACGCCCTGCGTCTCCATAACCTAGGCCTGCATGTTTTGCGGTTTCGGGGCAGTGGTCCAACTGGTATGTCCAACTAGTTGGACTACGGGCCTTCATTAGGGGTCGTGGTCCAACTATTTGTGTAGTTGGACAACTGCCCCATAATTCTACACATACATACATTTCGGAGAGTGTGCTACAGATCTGCACGATTTGATTCCCTCCTGCCCATTTTTCTATCGGACTGCCAGAGTGGGTACGAAGAATCGACACCGCTTTATGGTTGATATACCTAGAACCCGTACGAAGCGCTTTGATTCCACATTTATTATGCGAACTGCTAGTCTGTGGAATTCGCTGCCTGAGTGGGTGTTCCCCGATAGTTACAATCTGGGTGTCTTCAAGTCGAGAGTGAATAGGTTTCTTCTAGGCAAGCGTGCTCCATCGTAGGCCGCATCATCGCTTAACATCAGGCGAGTTGGCGGCCAAGCGCAAGCCTATTTATAATAATAATATATATACATATATATATATATATATATATTTGACCCGTGGTCAAACTGATTTATTATACATCATTTCAGCCTATCCTACTTGCCAGAACATTTTGTTTTATTTCTTATGACCAAATAGGCCGGTAAGTGTCAAGACCAAGTGACGAGTCAGCCGCAGTATCGGCCTTACAGTACGATGCTAACCGGTGCCATTCTTCATGAGCTGCTTCAGTCGAAACTCCTCCTGCGCCAGCCGCTGTCTCCGCTTCCTCTCCGCGCGGGCATCTTCCTCCGTCATCTCCTCCAACTTCATGTCCTGGTAGGATACAGCTAGCTTAGGTAGGCGAACAAAAAACTATATAACTATCATATAAATAAAATGTGTGAAAACCACATCAGCAGGCCTAGCACGGGCCGTGGAATAATTGTCTTTCCACCGTTTTTATCCTGCGAGAAAAAGACAAACGTATCCGTATTCTACCTTTGTCGCGTCTAGGCGTGGATAAAAACGGTGGAAAGACAATTTATCCACAGCCCATGCTAGGCCTGCAGTTACCTATCAATTTAAAAACTGACTTTAAAATTAGTTCTTTTCGATACTTTGTTTACTTAGATGACACATTTTTCCCAGTTATATTGGTCCGATTTTGATGAAATTTCTATGAGACCAATCTGAAATTAGTGTATTCTTTCAAATAAAAAAATATTTTTACAAATCGGTGTATAAATGATGGAATTCTGAGGTAACAAAGATTTAAATAATTATCAATTTAAAAAACCGACTTCAAAATTAGTACAACACGCAATATAGTGTATAATAATCGACAAATAGTCATGTCCAGTAACAAAATTTTCCAGTTATTGTGATTTAAAAACCAAACTACTGAACTGATTTTGATGTGATTTTCAATGGGACCAAACTATCAGAATCAGAATAGTGTTTATTGTAAAAACTGGTACATTATGAGGTGTCATATTTTAGTAGTATCACAGTTTACCCATTTCGGGCAAACAATGTTTTGTTTGTTACTTACAAATAAATAAATACTACAACCAACAAACATTAAAAAAATACACAAGTGAATCGGTTTCTTCTAGGCAAGAGTGCTCCACCGTAGACCGCATCATCGCTTAAAATCAGGCGAGTTGGCGGTCAAGCGCAAGCCTATTAATTATTAAAAAAAAAAAACGATTTGAGAATCCCTCCTTTTTAAAGTTGGTTAAAAAAGAAACATCCTTGAAATATCTTATTAGATGCATAGACCTACAATTTGTATGACACAAGAATTTAAAGTTATTTCAAAATATTCAAAATACTCATTCCAGAATGTAAACAAAACGGGCCGAACAAAATAATGAACAATTAAACATTGCAAATATTTCTCCAAACAATTTATTATAATAAAAACATGTGATTGGTTTCACACGTGCCTTTATTCTACGCAAATACCATAAATATATTGCAATTCCGTGTAGATACTGTAAATACTTGTAACCTTCGATAAAATATAATCAGGTGTTCAGAAACAAACTTATACATGTGAGAAAAAAAAATTAAAATAACTGCGTTTGTTACCCTGCAATAATTTAACGTTTAGGCATTGATATACAACAAATATAGTCACAATCGTGCCAAAAAAATGTCCGAACCAAAAGTCGGCGCACGCTATTGCGCAGACTTTTTGGTTAGTTACAAGGTAACCGCGATCCGACTACAACGCCGCGCGATGCCAGAGCTACGATGACATAGCTTCAACTAACGTTGAACACTATGCAAGCGACATAACGTCAAATTGGAGTAAACGTGGCATTGTGAAGTATGTAATCGATACAATGACGTTCGGACAATTTTTGACTGTTTTCACTGAGAGGTTGTGACTCTATATGTATTGTATCTCGATGATTAAATATCGTAGTTACATCATAATTTATTAGGTACAGTACCCTTAGTACAAGTTTTGTTAGTATTTGAAAACTTTTTTCGTTTTCGTATTGTTCCATACATTGCTGGGCTAAAAGGTATTCGAAAACTTTTTTCGTATTAGAGTGAAGCAGTCTATACCGCCGCTTACTACCGATTTTAGTTCCTCCACGTTTCCGATAGAGGCGCTTTACTAAAATGTATGGAACAATACGTGAACGAAAAAAGTTTTCGTAAACTATCAAATCTGGGACTAAGGGTACTGAACCTAATAAATTATGCTTTACAACACCACTTTTACCCAATTCCTAGTTCATAAGATATATGTATATATGTATAGATAATGAGCATAAATAAAATAATAATGTGAATCATCATAAAAAATAATTAAATGCATATTTAATTTGAAATGTATAAAATTGACATTATTAAGTTGCTACGTTACACAAATGGCGGGAAATTCAAATTTCAAACAGTTTTCTTGTCCTTGTAGCTAGGCCGGGTAATCATTGTAAAAGATCATGATGTTTGCGACAATTGATTATTATTATAGTTATATTTAAGTTATCTCTAATGCACATTATTACTTACATTTGTGAATAAACAAATTTTTGCTATTTC
The DNA here is from genome assembly GCA_932305915.1 of Agriopis marginaria. Classification (NCBI taxonomy): domain Eukaryota; kingdom Metazoa; phylum Arthropoda; class Insecta; order Lepidoptera; family Geometridae; genus Agriopis; species Agriopis marginaria. The sequence goes on from OW029932.1 coordinate 2,126,520, forward strand.
AAACGGTTTATTGACAAATGTACGTAATATGGTGCGTTACTAATAAATAACTGTACATGATAATGTAAAAAACACCCAACTATTTTCGCAAACGCTGTGTCATTTCAAAATAATTACCCGGCCTAGCTACAAGTACAAAAAAACTGTTTGAAATTTGAATTTCCCGCCATAGGTGAAACGTTCCACCTTAATATTCAAAGTTTTGCAACGAGCAAGTTGTATAATGAAGGGTTACAGCGAACGGTGTTACCAAGCCAAGAGGAGGTCATTGACTCATCATTCTGAAACATCTTTTACGATGGGACCAATTCTGTTATCACGTTTTTTTAAATAGACTTTTAGGCCGCAACATCGCTTTCCATCAGGTGAATTAGTAGCAAAACGTAGACCTAATATATTTTAAAAACCTGACATCCCGCCTGATGTTAAGCGATGATGCGGTCTTCGATGGACAATTTTTTTTAAATAAATGGAAGCGGTTTAACTACAAATTCCCTTAAGCACTTACACCCCCTCTCAGTCGTCCACTTGATTACATTTAAGAGAAGTAATAGTTCTAGTAAGAATATGTAAGTGTGTGCAATATTTGTTTACCTCACCCCCTTCAGTTATTGGCAGACTTTTTTAGGTACTAGCTCGAGGTTAAGACAGATCTAAACCAAAAATAATTCAACTCAATTTCTATTATTTTTTTCGTCTATTATCAAAGACGATGGAACACCGAAATCGATTTAATAGCGACTTGAAGACACTATGGAACAATTTAAAACACATATTAGCTGTTCCATAGAAATGGCTTACTAACACACAATGAAATGTATGGAACAGCTGATTTTTGTCGCGTTTTGAGAGTTAGTCCCATTGTAAATGGTAATTGTTCCCATTGTAGAATATATTACCTCCTTTCAGGGCCCGACTCTACTAAACAAGTTGTTTTTAAATTGTAATTATTTTAATTTTAATTATTTAATGAATTGCCTCAAAATTGATAGTTATTTTTAAATACTAAGTTATAATATTAGGTGGTGGTATTTTTCTACAAACTTTTTTTTTTACTGTCAATTAAAATTAAAACAATTACAATTCACATCTTCCTGAGACACGGGTTAGGGCTGGCGCGGCTGCCAATTCGGCAGAGCAGCACAAGCGACGCAAATATGCTAACCTCGGCAGTGGTTACATATTTGAGGCGTTTGGGGTCGAGACATTGGGCCCTTGGGGACCGAGAGCTCACCTCATTTTAAAAAATCTTTCAGAGCGCCTGGTTAATGCGACGCGTGACCAAAATGCTGGCGTGTTTCTGGCTCAACGCATAAGCATTGCCATTCAACGTGGTAATGCCGCCAGCATGCTGGGTACGCTGCCAACTGGTAGTGGGCTTGAGCATTTGGATTGTCTTTAGACCTTCAACGGTCTATGGGCAGTCTAACTGTATTTGTAGTTTTAGTTTTAGCTTGTATTTTGTTTAGTTAATAAAGGCGCTAGCCCAGGAAAAAAAATTATACAATTTAAAAATATTTGGTTTAGTAGAATTGGGGCTCTAGTTTGTATCTTTGTTGCTGCAGCAGTATCACTGTTTTGTATTGACTCGTATTTCAATTTCCTTTAAGTCGAATATGCATTGAATCAGTATAGTGTACGAGGCCTATAACCACTTATAATCTAAACAACCCGGCAACCCCTTCTATATACTAGTAAAATTCGCTGACTTCACTCGAAAAAAATCACACACACAAGAAGTCAATTCAACACTTTAAATTCGAAAAATCGTAAAAAATAGTTGACCAATTGAGAGATTCCGTAACTGCCTCCATTATCCCTTAATAAAAGTTATTAAAAGTAATACTAAACTCGCTAAAGGTGCGTCTACACTTGTAACATTTAGGGTAAACTAATATTTTTATACTAATTTGCAGACATAGCTTGCACACAGCGACAAAAGATCTAATACAATGCGACAAGGTTTTAGAGCTGATGCTTAATTCATCTTCTATCTCGCTCGCACATATCAATATCTTTGAACATATAAAATGATTGAAAATACAGCTTATGAAATATTTAAGCTGTAAAATAGAAAATATCAATAATTAAATTTGGCTACATAAATTTGATTTTAGATCATTTTTTATTTTTTTTTGGTAATTATCAATTCAAAAAAAAGACTTCAAAATTAGTAAAATACGCAATTTCGGTTAGGTAACCGGATTTTCCAGTTATTTTGATTTAGCCAAAAATCTAAACCAATTTTAAAGAAATGTATATGGGACTGGCAAATTTTCCAAATCGGTTCATTAACGACGGAGTTTTAGGGTAACAAACATAAAACTATTATTTCACAAAAAAAAGAAACGTTATATTCTTTAATCGAACGATTAAAAATTACCGATTAACGACGGCCAATAAAAAAATGGATTTATAGATGGAAAGCTACGAAATTTCAATAGCATTAAAGTAAAAACTTTAACACTTCAAAACTTTTTTATCTAAATGTGAGCAAATGTAGACGCGCCCTAATTTAACTTTATCCATCAAACTAGGTACACTAAGTTTAGACCGAGAAGAGCCTATGATTTAGCAGTGTCCGGGGGATTCCCTGGCGAGGCGGACTTATTCGAGATATCCTCAGGGAACTGCTTTTCCACCTGCTCCGCGACCCACTTTTTAACCTTCTGCTCCGTCCAGAACCCGTCGTAGAATATCGTCGGCTTGATCCAGCAGCCCTGACCTTGCGGCGCCGCGTATTGCAGGGCTTCGCCCTCCGCCCTCGCCTTGCACTCAACCGACCCAGAACGAGAGTTCACCACCAAGTTCTTGGGAGGCAAGTTGAAGTTTAGGTTCACGTTGCCGCGTTCATAAGGCTCGTAAGCGGCGATGTGCCACGGACCGGCGTACTCGTAATAGTTGGGGAACAGAGGCTGGGGTAAGACAGGTCGCGGCGGCGCATACATCGGTGGGACTCCTCCCATGACCGGATGCAGGACGTAACTTACGTTGGAATTAGGGCGGGGGTGAGGCGCGGAGGGACGCGGCGGCACGGGGAGCGGCGCGGTCCGGTTGGCAGGCGGTAGTGTACACGGCATCGGATGCGCGCGCGCCACCGGCGGCGACCGCGGAGCATTCGCTACGGCGTTCTTCACCGAGCGCATATTCTGAGCCGTGTTAGTATCGACCGGTTCCTTTCTCCCGCTGCTGATGTTTTTCACATTCTTCGGCTCTATGTTCTTATTGGCAATGTTCTGGTTGTTCTCGGGTAAGGGCTCGGGGGGGAGAGGCGTTGGTGGGGGGACGGGTGCGGGGGTGAGGAGCTCGCTCCGCTGTGAGTCTAGCATCTCCATGAGCTCTGTGGCCACGCTGCCGCCGAAACTAAGTAAGGTCTCGCGTAGAGCGTTGGTTACAGCACACTGAAATGAAGATGATCTTTGTTGTGATACAAGCATCAAACTGGCATGTTTTTTTTATGCCATAAGTGGCAAACAAGCAGACGGTCTGCCTGATGGTAAGCAGTCACCGTCGCCTATGGATGCTTGTAACACCAGGGGCATCACAAATACGTTGCCGACCGACTCAATTAACTCTCCTTTTGAAGAACCCCATGTTGTAGCTTCTCGGAAACACCGTGAAAGGTAGCTCATACCACATTTTGCAGGTATGAGGCAAGAAGGATCGTGTGAATCGCACAGTGTGCGATTTCCACTGAAAGATGATGATTATAATACACATTTTAAAAGTAAACAACCAGCCAACCAGCTAGTGGCAGCCCATAATCAAGGTAGAGCGTGATTCTCTTTCGGCGCCCTTTTTTTTGATCGACGCTTTCACATCATAAATTGCCCCGCGCCTCTCAAAATGCGCCATTAAAATTATACATTTCGCATTTGACATTTTGGCGTCCCTTGCTACCTGGCGCCTAGTGACCGCTCTTCTCGCTCTACCTTAGGGCCGCCACTGCTGGTGTATATTTTTTTTCAGTGAAAAAACAATAAAAATCGTTTAATTCTGGCAACTTGACCCATAGAACTCGTACTAATAATTAATGTCTTAATCTAAAATAAAATAAATGCACACTGTATAGGGGTGTTCCTCTTCACTATCACTACATAGTATAAAACAAAGTTGCTGTCGCTGTCTGTCCGTCCCTATGTATGCTTATATCTTTAAAACTATGCAACGGATTTTGAAGCGGTTTTTTTTAATAGATTGTTGTGAGTGTGTTGAGCGTGATTCAAGAGGAAGGTTTATATGTATAACTAGCGACCCGCCCCAGCTTCGCACGTAAATTACACGCGTGCAAAGCCGGGCGGGCGGATCGCTAGTAAACTATATAAGCATACTGTATAGGGGTGATAGTCAAAATCTGGCAAACTACACAAAAAGAAGTACGGTGCACAATAGTGCCAGGTCACTTTTTGTTTCTATTCATGTGAACAGAGATCCAATGCTTAAACATTGGACTACTTACATCATCAGAAACAGCCGCTAGGATAAAAATGATAGACATAGGTAATACCTTTCTCGACTTGTAAATGGCGAATCCTTTAGTGTTGGCATTGGAGGTGGCATAGCCGATGTTCTCACGGTGAATGTCAAAGCTCTTCACTGTAACTGATACGAAAGCTACGACACCGGCACAGTACTTGCCGTTTGTGAGCTCCACGAAATCTGGAAATGGAAAAATGAAATTTAGTTAAATAATATAATAATATTCGAGACATTTTTACACACACGGTCACCTGACCCCAAACTAAGCTAAGCTTGTGATATGGCTGCCAGAGACTGATATACATACATATATAGTTTTAAATACATACTTAAATAGATAGTAACACCCAGATATAGAACAAACACAAATGTTCATCACATAAATGTTTGTCCTAGATGGGAATCGAACCCACACCCTCAAGCTCAGAAGGTAGGTTCACTACCAACTGGATCTACGGGCTATCTAGAGGCTAGGCTAGTTAGAGCACAGAATACATTTATTAGCACAATTACAGAAGATCGCAAAATCATTTAAATAAGTAACGACGAAAAAAAAAAAAAAAAAAAAAACTACCTACAGCTATATTAACCTAGAAGTTGCCTCTCTGTCTATCGCGTAACTCTTGTCGCGTTATCTTTGTCCATCGTGCGGCAAGCCCGACAAGTCGGCTACTGAGTGCGCCAGGCCTAGTTAGAGTAAGAGCAGCCCTTGACCATACCTTAATCACAGTACATGTTAGCTAAAGTAGTGGAACAACTTGGATGTGTCCTTGAATTCAATGCCTACTGTCGGTCACAGAGCTAGGGTTGCTACTATCGGGTTTTAAGAAAATTTTCATTATTTTGTGTGCTACGTGTATACGCTGACGACACACACGGCGCATCTCAATGACGCGACTATCGCTCTGAGCGTACCGTGAAGTATCGTAGCGAGCGGGGAAGGGGGAGATCGTTTTGTTTTGATGGCCCGGTCTGGGTCTCTACATTGCTACTTGCTACCCACCAAATGGGAAGTGGTGGTCTAGGTAATAGTTACATTTTGCAAGCAGTATGTTTTTATGACATATTTTCCTTCACTGGCAAGTGGCAGCTCAAGCTAATTGAGTTGGGTGTGAACTCACACCCTTCAGGTTGGAATTCGAGTGCGCCAACCACTTAGCTATCATCGTATAAATCAATCAATTAATTAAATACTGTTACTTATAACATTTAAAAGTTTATATGACAGACTTCAGACATCACAAAAAACTTTCTCCATATGCATATGAACAGCCCAACTACTTAAAAATATATATATAGATAGATAGGATAAACTCTTTATTATTCAAACCACATGTTACAAAATTTACATCTCTACATAGTATAAATTGAAGTCGCTTTCCGCGTCTGTCTGTCTGTCTGTATGTCTGTATGGCCGCTAACTCCTCCTAAACCACGCAACGGATTTTGATGCGGTTTTCACCATCAGTTAGATACATTTTCACGGAAGGTTTATATATATAACTAGCGACCCGCCCCGGTTTCGCACGTAAATTATACCCGTGCTAAGCCGGGAGGGCGGGTCGCTAGTACATTAGAATAACACATAGGCTATAACGGGTTGTAGTAGCGAGGTCGAAGGCCGAGCTCTACGCGTACGAAGTAGCGGGTTTCAGCTAGTTTAAAATAAAAAAGATTTAAAAAAAAATTATAATAATAATTATATTATATACATATATAAATATCATACTAATATTATAAATGCGAAAAGTTTGTAGGCTTGTTGGTTTTTTTGTTCCTCTGTCACGCAGCAACAGAGCAACAGATCAACCTGATTTTTGCATGGGAATAGTTCAAGGGCCGGAGAGTGACAGGCTACTTTTCATCATCATCACCATTTTTCATCACTACGCGAGTAGAATCGTGAGGCGCAGCTAGAATATGTATATATAATATTTATAGCAATTTATGAAGTTTCTAGTATGGTAACAGAAGTTAACAATAAGAGTATTTACCAAGTTCCTGCTTGGTGACAGCCCAGTTCCAGTTGTTGAAGCCCCACTGAGTGTGACCGAAGTTGATGAGCTGCTGTCTTCGCTGCTGCTGCTCATTGTCCTCCTCGTACACACCCATCTCCGAAATGCCCGCCCCATCAGGCTGCAAACATAACTGTTTTGTATCCTGCTAGCCTAAAGGGAGCGTGTGTACCAAGCACAATAATAGAAAAAAAACACTTCAGCCCATACAAAATTAGGTACCCATTGAAGTAGACTAAATTAACTGAATAAAAGTGTTGCTGTTACATTGTTATTTCGTAGCCTGAAATAAAAAATACAGCAATATTTTTGGTAAGATTAACTGTTAACTAAACCTTTACCTTTTTTATTAACTAATCTAAAATCGACCCCATTGTCATTACATCAACAGCGTACATAGTCTTTACAAAAGGATACAGAAAACTAAAGTGAGTCTTTACAAGATTTTTTTGTACAGAAATAGCAATAAAACCTCTATGCCACCAACTCAATACCCTAGTTATTCTAAAGAATTGAGCTTTTGTGTAGGCTGACATGGGTACACAACACTAGGGGTGATCGCCCCTACAGTTTTTTAACGCTTCACTCAGAACTAGGGTTGTCAGATCGGCTGGCAGAAATTCTGGGACACAAAAATACTTATTAGGTACCTACAGTAACACAATATATATTTATGTAAGCCTGTTTCATGTTTGCCTGGAAAATATCGCTTTTAGCGCCTGTTATAAGGCTAGATAATATTTTTTATTGTAATGTTTATGTATTCCTTGTTTTGTGGTATTTTAATAAAGAGTTATTGGCACCGATTCTGATGTACTCTAAACTAAATTTGACAGTTCTAAAATTGTTGCCATTCTTCTATCACATAGTGAAATGAAAAGAGAGGCAGATAATTTTAGTCCTGTCAGATTCGTTTAGTTTAGTGAATGAATCGATGCCATTGTATTGTAAGCAGTAAGATTTTTCTTACTTACTCTTTTAAGATGATATACAAAAGACTTAAATAAAAATCAACCATTTGCACCAGAACCAGAGGATGGGGATGGCCAACTCACAACAAGGTCACATAACAAATAATAGTACTTGACTTGATATTAACACAGTGTGGGTTGACCAGCGCACCACTGAAACGCACAAAATTTAAACTATAGCCTAGCGGAAGTAATATTGTTGATGCAGTTTTCAAATTTCCAGTACATTTTTGGTCATTTCAGTACCCGGGACATAGGCACGCATTCAAGGACAATCCTGATGGATCCCTGCCATCTGTAACCCTACTCATAACTCATCAAACACATAATAGGTACCCAGACATAGAACAGATATTTAACTTCATCAATTACACATCTGTCCGACCGGGAATTGAGCCCAGTAGTACCTCCTGCTTATAAGGTATGTTATTGTAATGGTCATCTTTTCCTAATTTTCCTCAAAATCTGTAAGTAAATGGGTACTTTTGAAGTTAAGAATTTGAATTCAAAGACTCTAGTCTTGGTTGTGGAAGTGGAGCCACTATGCCACTAGGTACAGTTTATACGCACGCGACGTCACGAAAATAAATACCGGAAAGGGAATAAAAATACAGATTGGATTATAATACGTAGATTATAGAGGCCTGGCTACTCATACAGATTTCACGGGCACAACTTTCTCAATGTCAACAAGTTAGCGCGAGATAACATTTCAGTATCATAAGTTTCGTGCAGTACCGCTGTTGATAAGCAAAATGAATAGAGGACATACAATTTTTACCATTTTTATACTGCAGTTTGCCACGGGAAAGCCAGGTTTCCTCTGCATGTTTAGCGAAGTAGACTGCATAGTCACGTCTATAATTCAGTACGCCATTAACTTTATTTATTGATCGGCTTCTTCTAATGCTTTATCAGAACATAAGGATTGTTTTTATAGCTGCATATTTGTTATTTATTAATATTTATTGTGAATTAATCTAAAGAAATCACACAGGAGCAAGAAACAGACTCGCCGCCGAACTCTCTTTGGCCGAACTGCCGCCGCTGTTCTCGTCAAAACAAAAATATGTCACTAATAATTGAGATGAGACATTGACAAAACAATATTGAATTGACATTTGACAATTCAATACAATGTTTTTATTTATTTATTTAATAGTGATGGGATAGAGTCCTTCAGTCAGAATAATAATGAGGTTTACAATATAATAAAATAACGTCAAACAAGTCAGGGTCAAGCAAAGTAAGTCACGGTCAAGTCCAAGTCGTGCACTAGTAAGTAAAGTAGTGGAAGCTTTACTAGAGACTTCTGTGAATTTTTGGAAACATCACTAAAATATTATATGGTTCACCTAAACAGATCTCACTCACTTGCACTCGAGCATGTTTTTGACACTTTTCTTGAATTTTATTGTGACTATAACTTGTTTATTATTAACTAAAAAAAATACAAACTAAAACAAATACAGTTAGACTGCCCATAGACCGTTGAAGGTCTAAAGACAATCCAAATGCTCAAGCCCACTACCAGTTGGCAGCGTACCCAGCATGCTGGCGGCATTACCATGTTGAATGGCAATGCTTATGCGAATCCTTATAACTTGTTTGACTTATAAACCTGAATATTATTCCGACTCAAGGAATCGTTATCGTCGTGGAAGGGTCGTGAAAAAAAATATGTCTTTGTCATGTTGTGCTTGCTTGACTTGGGTGCTAGGGGTCTTGGCGCCAACGTGGCAAAAACATGTTGGCTCCTTGTATTATTTTCCTAAACTTAGGTACTAAGTTAGGTACTAACTTTTCCTTAACTTATTTTCGAGTGTTAATGTGTAATAATGGTGAATTATTATTTATTAAATGCTCGTGAACGTGCCCGAGTGTGGATAAGTGATAAAACGAGGTGGAATCTGTGGGTGGAACATGTTGATTCCAAAACTTTATAAGCCTCTTGTTAAGCCTCCTCCACTTTACAGTAAGTCACTGTAAAGTCAAACTCATGCCAATTTTGACTTTACCGTGACTTTGCTTGACTTTGACTATGACTTGTTTGACGTTATTAAGACTATACAAAACAGAAGAATAGGCGGTATGGCCTTAAAAGCTTTAGCCTGCCCGATGGGCGAATTATAATTAAAAAAAAAATGGTGTGTGTGTGTGTGTGTGTTTCTTGTTTTGTTTCTGATTAATTCTGATTCTGTGATTTCACCATACAAAGATTACCGAGGAATTTAGTTAATTTCAAAGAAAATAAGCAAAACGAACATGTCTGATATTCTAGAGATTGATGGCAGTGCTTTGGAAGGAGTAAGTATTACAATAGAAATTAAATTTTTCGTAGGACAGGTTATATTGCTAATATTTTATGATCTTGTGTCAATATTTCCAATCCATCACCGATTTCTCAATACGACTCGTTTTTCTTTTTAGGGTGGTCAAATTCTGAGGAACTCTATATCGTTTAGTGCTATCTTGGGGATACCGGTCAAAGTGACGAAGATACGAGCCGGCCGAAGTAAGCCGGGCTTAGCCATGCAGCATCTAAAAGGTATAACAAAGAACTATTATTTTATAAATCTAACCCCGCGTCGACACAGGAGTCAGGATTCCGCAATTTCATTGATCGTCGAGTCCATTCAGCGTTCTGCCTCCGAGCCCCCTGATCTTTAAGATCTACAGCTGCAATATCTCGCCTTCCATTGGTCGGGTAGAGCGTCCGAGGTTGGGCGCACAACTACCTCACCACTATAACCCCCTTCCTCCTTGTGATATTTCGTTATTTTTGCAAACCCCCTCCCCCCCTTTCAAGCCTCACGTGAATAATGGACAGTCCCTTTGAACAAAGTGTGGAAGTCTTCCGTATTTAAAGGGGTATTTAATATGGGTCTGTACAATACACCCCAAGTGGTACATCAGTGCAGGACTTATCGCCCCCATCTCGAATAAGAAAAGAGCTGTACAAGCAGTGTATTTCGTTGCATTTTTGAACTTGCCATGCCAAGTGCGAACACTGGCAAATTGGTGTAATGAAACCGGCCCATTTATCACCAGATCACAATCGTAGGCACGGGGATAGCACCAGATGGCATGTCAATGGTCAAAGGGGGTTCCCGGAACGCTGGTGTGCAGAACTCCTACGACCCTGCTCTCAATGTATAGACCAGGGGTCGGCAACCTTATTTAGCTTAAGGGCTCATTCTAAAATAATTTTCTCCTGAAGGGCGCATGTATTATTGACGAAAATAATATGTTACACAAAGACAAAACAAGATGTCAAAACTGAAAAAGCTGTTCTTCCCACTCTGTATTAAAATAGTAAGTTCTTGATCTTTTACTGATGTTAAAAAGACAATTTAACAATTGGTCTACAAATTATGTAACTAAAGTAACGACACACAATGCGGCTACTTAACTCAGAGTATCCCAGCTAGCTGACTCCTCTTGCGCGGTAGAGGGATGTTTAGATAGTTTGCACGCTTTATTACGGGGTGCCGTCACGAAAGACTTACAGACTTATACAGAAAGCAAAAGAGCTTATTCAAAGAAACAACGTGATTTCTTGGAGGGCGCATCAAACGGCCACCACGGGCGCACATGCGCCCGCGATCACAGCGTTGCCGACCCCTGGTATAGACCAATGTATGTTAAAAAAATGCTAAAGCTGACCTCCACGCCAAGCATGTGTAGGTATCATATAGCATATGGGATCAAAAAAGTTGATTGCACCCTGTCATGTCTTTTAAAATGTCAGTGAAATTTGGTACATAATATTTTGTTCAAGTACCTATATATACTGTATTGTGAAATATATTCTGCCCAAGTTGATAACATGACTTCTCTGAGTACCTTAACTGTTAAACATTATGAAATATTCAACAATATTAGACAAATAATATGAACCCTCTTATCTATCTCTCTGGGTAATAAATGTTTTAAATTAGAAAACTGTATTAAAGATGCAGCAATGTAAAAAAAATTAAGGACATCTTAATATTTTCAGGAATACAACTAGTGGGTCAGATGTGTCAAGCCAAGCTGAGCGGAGTAAGTCTTGGCTCCACTCAGATTGAATTCATTCCTGGCCAGCTGAAGGGTGGCAGTTATGAGGCTGATTCTGTAACCGCGGGGTATGTAGGATTTGATACTAAAGGTCCCACTGGATCAGCCCATATTGTTACTGGAACCGTATCGGCACATGCAAAAAATATACTTTGAATAATGTTCCATCATTGACCAACACTGTAGCATGTCATGAAAAAGAAACTGATTCACTCGTGATTTGAAGACACCCAGTTTGTAACCATCAGGGAACACCTATATAGTTGGTTATAGTTGATCTGTATAGTTTTGTGTCTGGTGCATATTTTTTTTTTTTTAATAAATAATTGGCTTTTTTTGACCACCATATTTTTTTTATTTAAATAGAATTTTGATAGTGAATAGTTTCGTTTTTTAGTGAAATTAAAACCGTAAAAAGGTCGCGAGAATTTGCGCGCGCCGGGTTCAGTGCCGCGCCAGGCGTCATCGAGGTCGGACCTATGTTCGTTTTTTATCGTTGCACTCCCCCCGCGGGCGTCCTGACTGTTACGGGCTTACTTAAGTTGACGGGCGGCCGTTAACTTAAGCAAATATAGCGTTAGACAGGATAGGTGGAAAGAGGGTATGGAGCAGTTGCAATAGGATAAAACAAGCTGAAATTATAATTTCTCTGCCAGGTCTGTGAGTCTGCTCCTGCAAGTAGCCCTTCCATGTGCGTTGATGGCCGATGGACCTGTCACCCTGGAGCTGAAAGGAGGCACCAACGCTGACATGGCCCCACAGATCGACTACATGACGCTGGTCTTCCTTCACACGCTTAGGAAGTTCGGCGCTGATTTCGATTTGACCATAGTGAGGAGAGGGTAAATACATAAATACTGTTAAAATTTTATTTATATTCCACGGGAATTACTCACGTAAGATTAAGCCGGTTACCGTGAGTAATTCCCGTGTGATATAAATAAAATGTGTGAAAACCACATCAATAATAAAACTGTTAAAATTCACTAAAAAAACGTCCGATTTTTTTGAACCGTCTAACTTCTATATTTATTAAGGCAAGTGCATTAAACTTTGCACAAATACAGTTTGATACAGATCTCAATTTTAAAATTATAATTTTGGGTTTCCGGGTGGGAAAAGAGGATGAAATATTTTTTTCGCTACACACCCTTGTGTTGGGTATCAATGAATAGGTATTTAAAATGAAGGTAAAAATTCATACATCACTTTTATATCAAGTGTATATTTTGTGAATTATGGCCCAAAGTAGGGCAAAAAGCTCCCCCCTCCCCTTCATTTCTAAACTATTAGACATAGAGACATGTAACTTGCCATGCTGATAGGTCATACGAAGACCCTTCATACAAAATTATTTTGAACATTTTCTGATCATAACTAATTTAATTATAGTGAGAAAACTGTAGACGCAGCGTAGGGAGGTTTCCCACTAGATGGACCGATGACATTGTGAGAGTCGCGGGTATCCAGTGGATGCAAAAGGCAGGCTGTCGTTCAGTGTGGAGGTTAAAGGGGGAGGCCTATGTTCAGCAGTGGACGTCTTCTGGCTGATGATGATGATGATGAGAAAACTAATTAATTCAAGACATTCTAGATCAAAGGTTTACCTTTACCTTTTTTTACAATTACCTTTTCGTAAAATTGGCTTGACAAATAACGTTTCTCAAGTAGTTTTCTTTTTGACTAAACCATAAAAAGTATGTAATTATAAGTCCAGCTTCGATCTTTCGATGTTTTCTTTAACCACCAACTTTTGATCAATGATTGGGACCACAATTAGAAGACTGGCTACGGAAAATGTTGCCAGTTATAATCTTGCTAATTTTATTTAATTCCTGGAGTACCTACGGCAGGTACTTCCCGAAAGGCGGCGGCGTAGTGCGAGTGGTCGTGAACCCGGTGCGTCAGCTCCACTCAATCAACATCACCGAGCGAGGAGACATCACCAGTATACTGGGCTACAGCTTTGTCTCTGGCAACACGCTTATAAGGGTAATGTGCCAAAAGATAGCGGCGTGGTGTGTCTATAAAGGTGTTTGTCCCAATAGGTATTGGCATGGTGACCTACGTACCTGCATGCGTATGTGAAACCTGCATACCTACGTAAGGAGAAGGAATTTAATGGCAAATGTGAATCCACCAATCCACACTGGGTCAGCGTGGTGGATATGGCTCAATTACCCTTTCGTGGGTAGGCTAAAATTCCAGCAGTGGACTGTTAAAAGGCTGATTATGATGATGGTGACCTGCCATAGGCATTGCCATGGTGCTCTACCTATAATACAAAAATAATATAATTTCTTCATCAAAACTCGCGTGAGGATTCATTATAAATTATTATAACACCGGTTTGCACTGAGGATTATGTTTTTATAGGTCGAGACGATCGACCGGATACAGAGCCATTAGAGCCCCTTCCTCAGAGAATACGCGCGATTCTGGAGAAGGTCGGTAATGTACTATCACTTATACAAAATTGGAGCCACAGACAGCCCTCTGTGCCGAGGCTGTCTACAGGAGAACGAGACCGTGGAGCATGTACTACTAAATTGCAAGGCCACAGAAGATATACGATTAAGGTCGAGACTACTTGAAGAAACTCAACAACTACAAGTCTCCAATACCACAACACCTGGTGAAATAGGGGTTGAGCGGTTTAGTCAGCGACCCAAAGCCGTGATTCGTTATTTTAAGGAGCTCGGCTCGTTTGTGTAGGCTGGCGGGGGCAAATGCACAATACACCCCAAGCGGGATGTCAGTGCAGGTCTTATCACCCCCACTTTGAATTAGAATTAGAATATAATTTGTCATTGCTATAGTACAACATACAACAAAAAAATTACACCGCTTTATGGTTGATATTCCGAAAACCCGTACGAAGAGCTTTAATTCCACATGTATTGTGCGAACCGCTAGTCTGTGGAATGCGCTGTCTGAATGGGTGTTCCCCGTTGGTTACAATCTGAGTGTCTTCAAATCACGAGTGAATCAGTTTCTTCTAGGCAAGCGTGCTCCAACGTAGACCGCATCATCGCTTAATATCAGGCGAGATGGTGGTCAAACGCAAGCCTATTATTTATTTTAAAAAAAACGTGCAATTGGCAGTGTTGTTATGTATTTATGTTTGTGTGTTTCCACTGGGTTTCGCGGAAAAAGTGTTCTAAGCCGAAAAGGGTCCATAATGAACAACTTTTACTATGGAACCAAAAATATATAATATTTTTTGATATTTTAATTTGTCGTAAATCATTCTGAAATTCTTATTTCATTGTTATTTACAAAATATTTTTAGTATATTACGACTTTATGACTATTTACTTGTTTATATTACTGACTTAAATACCTAGTCGGTAATAAAAAAAGTTAACAGTACAAAAGTAGTTTGGTTTGACGTATTGAAGCCGGCCTTCAGAGGATGCTAACAAAAATAAATAAACAAATAAATAATCGGGACATTTTACCAGACCATGTTTTTTTCCCCCTAGTAACAATGTATGTAAGAAGAGGAAGATATACTTGCTGCATAGTCATAATTCCTTTTGAAATGGTACGTCCAGGTCGCGCACCAAATGGCGGACGGCGCGAAGCTCGAGTTGCGCAAAGAAGTACGCGACGTTGACGTGAGCATAGAGTGCTACAAGGAGGAGCGGGACTTCGCAAACTTTAACGCCAGTTGCATCATGTGAGTATACTGCATTACCGACACCCTTTGATATCATCACCATCATTTTAGCCGTAGGACGTCCACTGCTGGACATAGGCCTCTCCCGTCTATCTCCAAAAGGGCCGGTTGGAGGCGGCCTGCATCCAGCGTTTCCCTGCGGTCTCTTTTAGGTCGTCTGTCCATCTTGTGGGTGGACGTCTTACGCTGCGCTTACCGGTCCGTGGTCTCCATTCCAGAACCTTTCAGCCCCATCGGCCATCTGTTCTGCGTGATATGTGCCCTGCCCACTGCCACTTCAACTTGCTAATCCGGTGGGCTATGTCGGTGACTTTCATTCGTCTACGGATCTCCTCATTTCGGATTCAATATCGTAGAGAAACCCCGAGCAATAGCCCTCCCCATACCTCGTTGTTTGACTTTGAGCTTGCTTATGAGGCCCATAGTGAGAGACCACGTTCAGTGCCGTATGTCATCACACACTGGTCGAAGACTTTCGTCTTAAGAGGGCATACCACGGCCAAGAAATTTGATGAATAGGTATTTAGTAAATCTATTGCTGTCCCCTGACCTCAAGCCTCTCCCAGTAGAGCGCAATAGGGACAACTGCAGCTCGGATCGATTATACCTACGAAGAGTAGACAAAATCATCTTCTCGTATTTTTCTGTTTCCTCATTCAAAACTAAGCCGATTTCATTATTTTTTTAATTAATAGATGTAAAAAAGATTGAAGACGAAGGTCTTTGACCAGTGTGTGTTGCCAGTGATGACATATGGTACTGAGACGTGGTCCTTAACTGTTGGCCTTTTGGAAAAACTCAGAGTCACACAGCGGGCAATCGAGAGAGCTATGCTCGGAGTTTCTTTGCGCGATAAAATCCGAAACGTGGATATTCACCAGAGTCACCCACATAGCTGTCAAAATTTGCAAGTTGAAGTGGCAATGGGCAGGCCACATCGCTCGAAGAACCGATAACCGATGGGGAAGAAAGGTTCTTGAGTGGAGACCACGAACCGGAAGACGCAGCGTAGGGAGGCCTCCCACTAGATGGACCGACGACATTGTGAGAGTCGCGGGCATCCAGTGGATGCAAAAGGCAGGCTGTCGTTCAGTGTGGAGGTTAAAGGGGGAGGCCTATGTTCAGCAGTGGACGTCTTCTGGCTGATGATGATGAAAAAAGATTGAACTATGCTTCTATCATTTATTTTTCTTTTATGAACTCGTCAAATTTGTTTTAACATGGCGGTAAAAAAAAATTGGGATATTTAAAGGCTCATATTTCTTATAGTAGTTAACTTATAAGAAAAAATTAATGATAGAAGCATGACAATGGGGGAGAAAAATTTTATTTTAAAAAATTACAGTTCTAGTGGTATTATCCAGGGAGGAAACACGGGAATACGTTTGTATGGACAAAACGCTGCCCGTGTGCCCACTTAAGGCACTGAGGTATTTTGGATCAGAAGACGTTGCGAAGTTTACCGAACGCTGCCCAGCCGAGTTGGATTCGCCGATTGACCTCTGTCAAGTTACGATGAAGATTGACGCTAGTTGTGTACTTTGTTTGGAGTATTGGTTGATGTTCCATAGTTTGACGTGTGAGACGTCAGGCGGGTGCGTGCTGGGTGCGGATGGGCTCGGCAAACGTAACAGCGGGGACGCGAGCCTGGTGGGGCAGGCGGCCGGGGCTGCGCTGCGGGCTGACCTGCGGAGCGGAGCCTGTCTCGACACCCACGCACAGGTACATGGCGCTTACATATTAACGATTATTAACACGTTGATCAAATAACAAAAAAAGCGTCAAGGGCTTTAGGCTATGTTATGCGGACCTCTGCAGCATTTAGTAAAGTTAAAACCTTCAAAATTCTTTTTTGTACCTTTGTTCGGAGCATATTAGAGTATGCATCCCAGGTGTGGAATCCTCGATATGATGAGTATATTGCACGAGTTGAACGTATTCAGAAAAGGTTTGTTAAGTATCTATGTTTCCGATTAAAAATCCCTTACAATTCCGTTGATTATTTAATTCTCTGTAAGCAGTTTCATTTACTCCCGCTTTCTAAAAGAAGAGAAATAGCAGACGTTACATTCCTCTTAAAATTAACATCAAATCTAATTGATAGCCCCGAGCTTCTTAGCATGATAAAGCTAAATTGTTCCTCCATTCGTATTCGGTTTAATCCCCTTATCAACATTTCTAAGGTCAATACAAATTATAGGCAAAATTCTTACTTGTGTCGAGTGAGCAATACATTTAACTCCACTGATAAGCGAATAGGCCTAGACTTATTCTGTACTAGCATTACATCGGCCAGGCGGTTGTTGAGCAGTGAATTCTTTAACTAATTTGGTTATCTTTAACCAATCTGTTTTCTTTTTTAATTTAATTCTGTTTTCTTTTCATTATGTTTTTATTGTATCCTCAGTGTTCATTCTTAGATATTATTCTTACTATATTTATATCCGTGATGACCTGTAACTGGCTTTGTGTATCTATTTAAGTTTATTTATAAGACATTTGAAACCAAGCTGTTGGTCGTCCTTTTAAGCAATAAATAAATAAATAAATAATCATTTATTTATTTCAAAGGAAGACCAACAGCCTTACACAATATATAACAATCTTCTCTACATAGTATAAATTAAAGTCGCTTTCCGCGTCTGTCTGTCTGTATGTCTGTATGGCCGCTAACTCCTCCTAAACCACGCAACGGATTTTGATACGGTTTTCACCACCAGTTAGATACATTTTCACGGAAGGTTTATATATAATAACTAGCGACCCGCCCTGGCTTCGCACGTAAATTACACCCGTGCGAAGCCGGGCGGGCGGGTCGCTAGTTAAAATTATAAAAGCGGAAATGTGTTGTTTGTTTGTTCCACTTCCACGACGCGAACAGAGCAATGGTTGGACAGTTTTTTGCTTAGAGATGGAAGTATAAAGTAAAATGAAAAAAAAAAAAGTATCCTACCACCTACTACTACTACTTACTTAGTGTAAGTATTGGTTCATCATCATCATCAGCCAGAAGACGTCCACTGCTGAACATAGGCCTCCCCCTTTAACCTCCACACTGAACGACAGCCTGCTTTTTGCATCCACTGGATGCCAGCGACTCTCACTATGTCGTCAAGTCCATCTAGTGGGAGGCCTAAGTATTGGTTAGTGTTGGTTATTTCATAAAAAGTATTCAAAATTAGTAAAGGTACGTTTCCTAAGGGAATCCACGGGGGTAAAACCGTGGACAGCAGCTAGTATTATGTATGCGAAAGTGTGTTTTGTCAATCTTTCATACAGGAAGAAAGTGGCGTCGGTAAAATGAGTCGGAGGACCCGAGAATGAAATAGGATACTTTTTATCTCAAAAATTAAGGTTCAAACTATAAGCTCACCTGATATTAAGTGACAGTGTGGTCTAAGATGATAAACACGCTAGAATGGTTATAAATGTAAATCTTTAACAAAACCTGTAAATACCAGTCAAAACTCCCTGAAATATCTTTTATCTAGAAAGAAAGAAAGAAAGAAAGAAGAAAGAAAAAGTTTATTTGTGACCAAATTAGTTTTTTTTTAAAAATAGCTTATTGACAAGTTATAATATAAGGTCACAAATCGGCCCCAACTCAGCATAATGCCGGCTGTTAACCAGCGCTGGTCTTCCGTTGGAGCCGTTTGGTGATGTCTCGGTACAAGCACACATACAGTACACACGACCAAATAAAAATATAAATAAAATAATAAATAAACCAATCTAAAAACAAATACTAATATGATGACAATGAGGTAATTATTATATATTATACTATATTATATACTTTGAAAACATAGTTCCTTATATTGCACTCGTGTCATGCTTTTGAGTTTCCTCTTGTTGCTGATGTCTGTGATGCCCCTGGTGTTACAGGTGTCCTGGCTAGATATTGGCGACGGTGATCGCTTACCATCAGGCGGCTAGTTAGCTTGTTTGCCATATATGGCATTACATAAAACATAGTAGGAAGCCCTAGTCCTACGGCTGAAATGATGATGATGAAATGATTTCAATGTATGTGACAGGACCAAGTGATAATCTACATGGCGCTGGCGGCCGGCAAATCTGTAATGCGGGTCGGAGAAGTGACGCTACACACCAAGACTGCAATACACATAGCCGAGTTAATGGCAAAGGTAACTTACTATTACTGCTACCATTCTTCATGGATCATCAAAAGGCTACCAAGAGCAATAGTGGCCGAGCGGTAGCATGTGCGCTTTACAATCTGACGGCACCCGGTTTAATCCTCGGTGCTGCACCAGTGACATATTTAGTACTTCAATAAACTATGTGCAGTTTAATGTCATCGTTCAAAAACGGTAATGTAAAACATCGTTAAGAAACCGGTGTCCCAAGAACCTCAAAAGTTCAGAGACGTAACATTCACCAACATGCATTAGGCCAACATGGTGGATTGGAACCAAGGAAGATATACTAAGAGGAAAGCCAATAGCCAAGGGTTCGTCTGTTGTCCGGCGCTGATAGTCCTTGACTTTCAGCATTAATGCCGAGACGGACCCATTCGACACTGATTGTATCCTTAAGATATAAGTTTTTGTAAAGGTGTCGAATAAAATTTATTTTCTTTCTTCTTCTTCTTTCAATAGCGGAACATTAGAGCGTAGCTCGGAAATTTGCCTTAAAACGGTATGAACTTAGATGGCGCCGTAATTTGAGCGTTATATAGGTTGTCTCGAACTTCCGTAAGCGCTGCAGTCAGATAATGTACGAAAGGGTTCTACAAATTACCGTAGCGCTAGTATCGCAGTCAAGTTTCGCAACATTTCAAGGGAATAAAGAAAGGCGCCGTCTATTGGTATGAGTTGAGCTTCTCTTGAAATGTTGCGAAACTTGACTACGATACTAGCGCTACGGTAATTTGTAGAACCCTTTCGTACATTATCTGACTGCACCGCTTACGGAAGTTCGAGACAACCTATACGACGCTCAAATTACGGCGCCATCTAAGTTCATACCGTTTTTAGGCAAATTTCCGAATTACGCTCTAATGTTCCGCTATTGTCTATCCTCTTAGTCTATTT
This sequence comes from Agriopis marginaria, assembly GCA_932305915.1. Taxonomy (NCBI): domain Eukaryota; kingdom Metazoa; phylum Arthropoda; class Insecta; order Lepidoptera; family Geometridae; genus Agriopis; species Agriopis marginaria. The sequence goes on from OW029932.1 coordinate 2,146,783, forward strand.
TCCTTGATTAGAACCTATCCTCTCTCTGAGAGAAGGCCTGTGTCCCAGCAGTGGGAACATGATAGGCCGAAATGATGAATAAGCAACTGGACAAGTGGTCGATTCTTTAAAATAACAGCCTTAATGACAAAAAAAATAAAAATTATGTATAAAGAAATTATTTCAATCGGCTTATAAAGATCTCACAAATAAGCGCTTGAAATTTTTCGTTGGATTGGGAAGGGATGTTCGGTCCCTTTCCCACAAAGAGTGTCAGTATGAAATAGATAGAAATTATTTATTGCGCATACCAGAAATAATAATTAAAGACAATGAAGGTATGATAGGTGAGTGCAGTCGGACGCAATGATCTTTTGTGAGGTAACTACAGGCTTGTGATAGCATTTTCTATTACTCGCCTGGCCAGCTCTCACAATGTGTTGCCAAACGCGTAACGGTTTTTTAACGGTCGAAAAAAATAAGATTCTCTAGTCGTAGAGTAACTCTGTCTCTATGCCTGTTTTTTCGCCTTTCGACTACGGCTGGGCCGATCTTAACAAAATTTGACAAGATGATAGTGTGCTTTATAAGGTTGATACTTTCCCCCCAGAAATATGGAAAAACTAGAAAATCGCAGGTAACACCGCGGAATTCATCTAGTATAACATGTATATTGTATATATTAATGTATGTACACATAACTTTATACTGAGCAGTTTGATTTTTGATGATTAATTTTTTGTCTCTGGCAACCTTCAAATTGACATCAAGTTCCCACCACAAGTCACCATCATTGATCACACCGCCACTTGAAATTAGGTGAGCTGTGGTCAAACATCTAGCTTGTCTACAAACTAAAACAACCTTATTGTTTTCAGACAAAGTTCGAGATACGACCAAACGGTGATCAAAACTTGATAGAGTGCACTGGCTTAGGGTTTACCAATAAGGGACTTTCTGCATAGTTGGTCTCATTGGAAAGTATATAAACCTGGCTTTTGCTCAGCAAGGTAGACATTAAGAACCGAAATAATCTGAAACATTTGTGTCGATGAAGTATTTGAGTTTTCTGGATATTTTGCTAATAGTTTATGTGATATTAGTGGAATTACCATCTACTGAGGATAGTAAGAGCGGTTTCGCACTACGTCCGATACGAATCCGTGAAAATACGTTCCGAAGTTGTCGTACAAATATTTGTATGGTAGTTTACGCACTAGATCCGATTTCCGTCATCCGTAAATTTCCATTTCGGAATAGATTCGGAAGTTGACGTCGATTGAAAGGACTCATGATCAACGACGTGAACACTCTGCTGTGGCTCCGCCTAAAATGATTGCTTGGATTTGTATCAGAGATCGGACTAGTGCGTACGCATTATCCGAATTCAGTCCGAGTTTTCTAGATCCATATTTTCACGGATTCGGATTGGACGTAGTGCGAAACCGCTCTAAGAGCAGCCTCTGTTATAGCTACTAGAAAGCCTTACTTTGCTTAAGGTATAATTATAAAAGGCGACCCCTTATTTAATTATAATCTATGCTAGGCTAGTTAGTAATTTAATTCGTTGGGTAGTTGGGTGCAAAAAAGTAAACTTAGGCCATTTTGAGCCATATTTGTCTTAAACAATATATAATTGTATCGAGCCGGATTCTCAGGGGACTTCCGATCCGACGGGGAATGTAATGAAAAGTTTATTGGAAAACTTGATGGACAAAAGATGAAGTGGGATAATAGAAGTGAAAGTTTACTCGCGACAGGGATGCGCGGCGCGTGCGCACAGAGTAGAGGCGGGCGGTCGACTGCAAAGAGTTAAGAGTATAGTAACCATACCGCAGTGTTGCCAACACAGATTTTAATTTTACCCTAGATTCACAATTTTATTGTTAAAATACCCCAAAGTTTTTACTTTTTCTTACTATCCTAAAACTTAGTTACCTATATTGTGACATGATATCAATAGTCTTTTCTGCATCGTCGTCTTGTTTGTCATACATGTGAACATTAAACAAATTCAGCATATTTTGTGATGGTGTAAAATTTACACAATTCTGATAAAAAAAAATTAAGCTGTATCTAACTGTCATGATACTTTGTACCATTTCTAAGGACAACCTATTTCTAAGCTTTGTTTTAACAATGGATTATATGGAAAAAGCTCGTTCTACTGCTGCATTAGAAAAAGAAATGTCTGTATGATACCTAGGCAACTCGCTCTCAGGAATCACCCGGAACCCTCCCGACCCCACAGACAAGGCAGCTGCTTGACAGTCGATGCTAGCCATTTCAGTGTGAAGTCGTCGCGAGACAACAGCGGGTTAGCCTAGGTAGCTGTCAGAATAGCGGCAGCCTACGATCGTACTTAGGCTTGCCGCGCCCTCGTCTTTCGCGACCTCCGCTTCCATTGGCTCTGCACTTTCTTCAGTTTTCCTTGTTTCAAGATTTCTCTTAATTTCGACGTTCGCCGTATCTGTCCCTAGCCCTAAATGCCGCTCCTGTGGCTCAGAGCCCTGTCCTCCGTCGATTGTTGCCACACAGCTGTGCGGCACGCTATCCCTAATGGGAAGGACCGCACAGGAGGGCGTCGTCATTGAAACAGGACCCCGAGCCCCATCGGTGGTCTTTTTGTGGGATGCGCGCCATGCCACCAACGCCGGTGCAAGCGCCGTCAAGTTGGACAGCTGCAGGACGCCTTCATGTATTTGACGGCTTATGGCGTCAGCCCTTTCCGCCTCCTTGTTAAAAAATTCATGTCGTTTGTTCCGATGGTTTTCGGCCCCGGTTTTGTTTGGCACGGCATCGCTGGGCCCATGGGGCTTGCCGCCTTGCCCGATACCTGATGCGCCCACCACAGCGCCAGAAGAGGTTTCCTGGACGCGCCGGCTTCGCCTCTTCGTAGAGTTGGAGTGCTTCCTGCGCACGTCGCTCTTCTGCACTGGTCCATCAGCTATCGTCACCGTAGCGGCCCCAGTTGCAGCAGCGGCCAATTACCTCTGTAAAAACTACCTCAGGAGCAGTGTGTCTTTTGCTTTGGAGAAGGCGCTCAGCAGATTTGATGCTCTTGGTGGGCAGGTCTTCTGGGGTAGCCATCAAACACCACACTTGTAGCACTTCGGTTGAAGTGTCTTTTTAGGTAGTCAACGTGCTGAGTACTTCGACTTGTAAGATCTTTTGCTCCAGCATGCATCAACTTGTACTGATATCATTGGAATACCAGCATGATTGATATCCCGTCGAAGCTTCGGCTTCTTCTTCAGCAGCTTATATCATGGTTTCTTGCGCAGTATTTTTTCACATTTCTGCCACAACATCGAGTATTTACTATATTCTCGGAATGGCATGGTGGGAAAATGCATGGATGCGCAAAGCTCATTGAGATTTGATTGACCAATCCCTGTTACTATTGCTCCAGAAACTACACTACATACATGATATGGTCTTAAGAATTGTTCAATGAAAACCTCCTTTTTACTCAAATTGTAGTGGACTGTATTTCTTGTTATTTACAGGATTTGTTTCTTAGTTTTCTAGGTGATTCTTGATGCCGCTGCGAGAAGATGCGGACTGAACAAAAATGCTAAGCCAAAAATATAAGCCAAAACTTACTCTCGCAACTAGTGACCTGTTGCGGGCGTACAACGTTTCGTCCCGTCAACTACAGAGCTTTATTTTACTTACATAATTTCTAAATCTAAACTCAAGGTCATGGTTATAAACGTTATCTCTGATTGGTGGACACATTTTCACCAATTTACAATTTCAAAGTTCGACTAATCTGTCCGTAACAATCTCCCCCTGGCGTAGTTTTGCGAAGCCTTTTTTCTATCGGCAGGACAATGGGTCTTCTGGCAGGGCTTCTGAAGATCCCTCCTCGCGTCCTCACTTCCACACTGCGCACAACTCCATCCTTTCCGGGGTGTACATTATGTACCTGGCCTCGTGGCCATAAGTTTCGCGGTAATAGTCCATCCGCTATTACGATGTCGCCGATTTTCACGTTATCAGACGTCGTCGATCCTCCTTCCCAACGTGGCGCTAATGTTGGCAAATATACTCTTAGCCACCTTGCCCAAAACATTTTCGCGAGTGCTTGTGCCGCTCTCCACGTTCGTCTGTCGGCTAAGTTGTATTCTCCGACGTATGGCATTTCATCCGTTGTTCCAAGTAGGAAATGATTCGCAGTCAATGATTCTTCGTCTTCCGGATTTACTGGCACAAGTAGTAGCGGTCGAGAGTTTACTGTATATTCCACTTCGGCCATCAATGTACTGAGGATCTCGTCTTTCGGCGCTCGTTCTTTCACGACGATTGATAGCGCATTTTCAGGGCCGGATCTAAAGGTCCAGAGGCCTCGGGGCAACAAAGGAGCGGAGGCCTCCTCGCCCCAAATTATTTTCCAAATAAAGTAAACAATTTTTTTTCAGTCGAGTTTTTCAATAAATAATTTATTGTGAAACCAAGTAGATTCCCTTAGTATTGAACAAATACATATTGTAGGATATTTTATTGGGTTGTATTATCTGACTATATTTGATGTCGAAGGCTATCCTACATGTATGTGCGTGGGTAATTGAAACTCTAGTAGATGGATTAAGTACGTGCGCTTTATTTGAGCGCCAGCGAATGACTGGTTTTACATTGAATGTTGGTGCGCTTATATCAAAATGTTTATAATAACAATGACGTGATGTAGGTAGGACTCGCAGGCCCTACATCTACATCCCCCTTAAAAATAAATTGCTTGTTAGTTTTTTTGAAAAGAAAGCGAGAGGTTGTAAAGTTTTTTCTAATAATTGATTTAGAGTAGCGCCGACACAAGTATTTGACATGTCAGCAATTAGCACGAGTTTGGCGGATGGGTCCGGGTGTGCGAGCATAACAGCCTCTCTTATTAATTGTTTACATTTTTGGAATGCTTTTACGGCTTCTTCCGTCCATGTAATTTTTGTTTTGTCTTTTTTCTTTGTGTTGTGCAAGTACTTGTCTAATATTGATTGTGTTTCCGCGGCTTTTGGTATACTGTTTCTGTAGAAATTAATGAGTCCGAGGAAACGTCGTAGCTCTTCGATAGTTTCGGGTTGTGAGTACTCTGTGATGGCTTTGACCTTATCTTCGTCCGGCCTAATGCCGTCACAGGTGACGTGGTGTCCGAGAAACTTGAGCTCTGTTTTGCCGAATTCGCACTTGCTTGTATTAATTGTAATACCAAATTGATTGAGGCGTTTGAAAACTTCTTCGAGATCTTGTAAATGCTGATTTTTGGAATTAGAAGCGATTAAAATGTCATCGAGATAGGAAAATGTATTTTCAGTGTTTTTCAGTACCTCGTTGATAAATCGTTGGAAACTTTGTGCAGCATTTCGCATACCAAAGTTTAGTTTTAGAAATTCGAAACTTCCAAATGGTGTGACGATCGCAGTCTTAGGAATGTCTTCAGGTGCGACGGCTATGTGATAGTAAGCGCGTCGGATATAAATTTTTGATAGAATTGTCTTGCCTTTTAGTATGTATGTGAAGTCCATTAACCTAGGAATGGGATAGCGATCGGGTTCCGTTACGGCATTGAGTCGTCTATAATCACCGCACGGTCGTAACTCTCCGTTTTTTTTCTTTACGACGTGAAGTGGGTTGGCCCAGGGACTTGTTGAGGGTCTGCATATACCTAAGTCCATCATTCGTTCAAATTCTTGTTTTGCTGCTGTGTATTTTTGTGGGTTGAGTGGGCGCGGTTTTTCGTATACGGGTGGTCCGTGCGTACAAATGTAGTGTTGCACGTTGTGTTTTGGTGTGTCTTTGAACGATTCTGGTTTTGTGATGTCTGGATATCGAGCTAATATCCGATGATATGGGTCGTCAGTGTTTATGGCTTTGATGGTGACGTTTGTCTCGGTAGACAACTGTGCTTTCTTGGCGATCTTTGTGATATTGTCGACCAATTTCCTGCCGTGTAAATCAACCATTAATTGGTTTTTGGCTAGGAAATCGGCTCCGATTATCGATCGTTGCACGTCTGCCATGATGAAAGTCCAGCGCAGTGGGCGTCTGAGACCTAAATCGAGTGTGATTGTTTTTTCGCCATATGTCCGTATAGGGGTACCATTAGCTGCGTAGAGTGTATAATCTGTGTGTTGAGCCATGTTTTTCTTGCAGGCTAGTACAGAAACATCTGCGCCGGTGTCAATGAGAAAACGCATTCCACTTGACTTGTCCGTGATGCATAGGCGATGTGACGACTCGGCACCAATGTTCGCCACCGTTGGTGTCGACTCTAGTTTAACGACTTTTTTGAGCATCTATCATCGCCGCACTTGGTTGCTTCGTCTCCGAATATGTAGTGGTAGAAACACTTAAAATTGGTGTCGCCGGGCTTCGCTTTTTGTGCTTGGAATTTTTCTTGGTTGACCCGGGCTCGAGACTTGGATCGTGAGCGATATTGGTTCTGGCGTGATTACAATACAATACAATTCTTTATTAATAACTCCATAGTTACAAGTCAAATTTCTCCAGTACACTTTCTACATCGATGTATATAAACTTATATAAACAGTATATCGAGGGTATTCTGGGAGAACCGGATAAATAGCAACACTGTTATAATAAGAAAAAGGCATTTAAAGTTTTGGGTGATCATAGGTCAACGACGAAGCATAATTACAGCAAATTTTCACTACTTGTACTTAGATACATTATCTAAGATTGTTTTGATACATTAATTTATGCAATAATTGTCATAAAAGTAAAAAAAAAAGGGGGAAGTTGGCGTGAAGGTATTGCAGTTATTTTGTTTTACCTGAAATACGTAAATAAGCTGTAAATCTCTTAAAAACACATTAATCTTTACTTACTATATTAGGAATGGTTCACTGTCCCGTATTATATAAGTGATGTTAAAATAAATTGAAATAATATTCTAATTAAGGCGATAAAATAATTTTTATCTCAGTTATCTGTTTCTACCTGTAAATTTTTTGGTAATTACTGCATTAAAAAAACAAATAGACAATATTTATTTTATTTATTGTAAGCTTTCCTAAGTTTAAACAGTTTAATCCTGTAGATAAAATAGCACTTAAAAATATTACATATTAAGAAAAATTACGAGTAAAAGAAATTACGCAATAGTTTCCTCGCAAGACATCTCATCCTCCTCTTCAGCCTTTTCAGGAACACTAACCGTCTTCAGATTTTTATACCAAGGCTCCAATTCTTCTGGTATTATATTTTTTTTAACCAAATTTAATAAATCCTTTTTTTTTGCTTCGGATATAGGTAACGATTCTTCATACATTTTTTTTAGCTCAGTTGGAAATTCATCTTGTGGCTTTCTTTTTGTTCGTGTAGTTCTAGTTTTTCCTTCTTTTCCGGTAACGTCAATGTAATTAAAACTCTCACTCATGTCAGAATTGAAGTAAATTCTTTTCTCCCCTTTTACAAACCTTAGTCGTTTGATTTTAAGCCACTGTACTTTATTTCCTTCCTTGTCCTTTTCTTTGTTATGAATAATCTTAGAAGCCAGATCTTTTAAATCATAAAACTCATGGTATTTAAACTCTTTTGTTTTGTATGGCTCCTTGACTATCTTCTTCTGTTTAACTGTAAGTATTTTCCTACGCCTTGCACGTTCGCATATTGAAATCCAGTCTTGCATTGAATATACTGATGTTTCTTTCTTTTGAGATTCAATAGCACTGTGCATAGAATCGGCCTCCATGTATGTATGTCCGGATTCTAAAAATTTTTGCTCTATAATTTGTAAATGTTCAATATTCTGAACAGCCCACAAAAGGATTGCTGCCACATATTGATTTCTATTTTGTCCTGAGCAAGTATCAGAAAAAAGGCTAATTTCAGTTACATTTGTTGGAATACATTTAGTTAAATAATGCAATAAAATCGTTCCAATTTCGCAGCTACCTTTTTTACCGTTCAGTTCGGACCATAGAAAACAGTATGCATTATTGGGCAGACCTGCTTCATAAACAGTGAGATTAAACACGCACAGCTTACGAGAATAATACAACAGGCTCACTTTGCAGTGAGGGATTTGAAGTACAGCCTGCAGATCGAATGAAACCGAAAGAAAGTTAGGATCTTTGTTTGCTCTCTCCTTGTCTTTTTCCTTTTCTGCATTGCAAACATTTTTCCTCTGGATATGCTCTTTATAATTTTCTTCTAATAATCCTTTTTTCTCTTCGTCGGCCTTTTCATAATTTGTACAAATTGTACATTGATCTTTTTTCGGCACAAAAAAACTTAAATTGTATTCCGTAGCAAATACTCTTCGATAAGTGAGCTCATTTGCTGCTTCTTGATTTTTTTCTTGGCATAACTCTTTGTACAACGTATACATTTTTCTTATATTAAGATCTGCGCTCAAATACTTTCTGTTAGTATCTTTTCTTGTATAGTGAGATTCCATACATGGGAATGATTCTATGTGGCGACGGATTCCTTCCAAGATCTCTGGTTTAGTTTTGTTAGCCGGCTCGTGTTTTCCTCTACAGTCAATTGCATCAAACGCACCAATACTATTGCGTTTATTTACAGCGTCAAAGACTACAGACGGCCCAATGTTAAGAGTTTTAGTAAAAAACTTTTGACAAACTTGTATTTTTGCGTCATTGTTTGTAAAGAAGCATTTTTTTGTGTAAGCTCTTTTTTCGCGTTTATTTCTCACAGCCAGTACTCGTTTAGGAAGGTTTACTTCAACATGGGAAAGAATGAAATTTTTTCTACCGACGAAATCAAGCTGCCAGTAATGTCGACATATTTCGTTTCTAGCGCTCTCATCAAAGTTAGCAGAACATTTGTACTTACATTCAGAACAGTTTATGTCCTTTGGAATCTTGGCTGGCCGCTGTTTAGAGCGAGATTGGTAAGGCAAACCATCAGCTCTTCTTATTTTTGCTACGTTTACTGCCCAATATTCAGGATTAGATTTTCTCCACCTTTTCATAGGTTTAACTTTTTTCCACATATTATTTAAAATTTCCTGTAATATTGAATTAGCAATTTCTGACGACTCTTTTTGTTTTTTATTTTCTTCCTGTAGTAATTGAATATTTTTTTGTAACAAACCATCGACTCCATCATTATTTGGCTGCGAATCTTCTCCTAGTAAATCTTGAAGAGTAATTAAGTCACCATCTTGATTCATGTGTCGGTTGGGGAGGGGGGGTAAATAGGTAGGATCTTCGTTATCAGATACATCGCCAAATAAGCTTTCCATTTCTATTTCGATTTCATCACTGATATATTCATCCCGTGGAAGTTTTGATACTGGTTGACGACCTGGAAAAATACCAGGCATTGTAAATAACTAGACATTTTTATCAACAGGGAGATTGTCATAAAAAATACGCTCACAGCGGGTAAGTTAAGTGTAATCTCTCGACTCGCCTTTTATACCGATACATGACTTTAGGTATGGATTACTATTGAGTAGACATATTCCCGGCAGTGAATGGCTGATATGCTTTTGGCTGATATGTTTGTCTATATATTATCATAATAAAGGTATATACTTGTGCAGAAATACATACCTGATTGACGTCTGGAAAGTCCACCGTTGTTCGTTTCATGAACATCAGCTGCTACAACAGTATGATGTTCAACTGGTTCGTTATCACTTTCAGAAGAAGAGTGTTGCCCTAGAAACATAAACTAAGCATTAACATAGATTCTAAACAACATTACAATACTTTATTTTGAATGAAACAAAATTATAACCTCAAAATTAAATCAAGTATGTAAATTCAAATTACCTTGTGTTGCACTGTCATTGATTATCAACGATACAATCATCTTGCCTCTGGAAACCATTTTACACAGATTCACATAGTATAACACAGTAATTATTCGAATAAAGATCTCGATGAAATAAACACGTGCGCACGTGACGACTTTTAACTGAGACTAATAAACAAAAACGTTAGCAAGCAAAACAGACTAAGTAAGCCTTATCTCTGTATAAGAGGATCAAATTGCATTTTTTGTAGCCTGTAAAACAAAACAAACTCGCTTATTCTGTTCTGCCTGTCAGTAAAACAAAGAACTCAGTTTTTTTTTACCAATTAGAAACAAATAAGATCCAATATTTTGTTTTACCTGTTAATATAAAATACAATTATTTGTAAGTGTTTTATAGGTAAAGAAAGTAAATTGTTTTATCCCGTTGTACTAACAATAAACTTTTTATTTTGTTTTTTAAGAGTCCATATCACTTTTTGCTTTTAAATTTATAGAAAAAAATGCTAGATATTTTCTTTACCCAGAGAAAAAAACCGTTGAGAAAGCGTCTGTAGTTATATGGTTTTGCCAGATAAAAAATTCGACGAAAACTAAGTATCCTATGTTTATAACTAAATTTTTAAAATTTTTGTACTTATTCGGTTCTGCCAGAATACCCTCGATATGTTAATAATATTATCATGTGTACATAATTCAAATTAAATAATCTTATTCAATTAAAAATATTATGAGCAAAATTGTATTACAATATATTATGTCAGTATTTCATATGTCAAATTAATTCTCCTAATCTTAAATCTCTTATTCTTAAAAAAAAAGATTGATTTTGTTGTCGGCGAGATAGGAGAGGTTCGAACCTACGGTTCATTGCGACAATTTCTTGTGTTAAGTTTGCAAGTTGTTCATTAACACTGGTTGTTGTGGCGTTATTGACATTGTATACCTCTGTCGCTCTTGATGTTTCTAATATTTTGTCAGCTATGAGTGCGATGTCATCCAGCTCTACATTGCTGCACGCTGTGATGACTGCTCGAACTGTGCTGGGCAATCTATTGAGCCATAGTAATTTGATGGTGTCGTCTTGAATTTTGTTTTTACCTAATTCCTTCATTTTACGCAATAATTGGGAAGGTCTTTGGTCTCCTAGTTGTATTTCAGTTAATAATTTTTGAAGTTGTTTAGTTTCCGACTCTTCGTATGCGATGATTAGTCTGTTTTTAAGCACATCGTATTTATTGATTTTGGGTGGGTTCTCTAGGATGTCGCTTACTTGACTTAATTCGTCGCGCCCTAACTTTGCAATGACAAGTTGGTACTTACATAAGTCGCTTGCTTTTTGTGGCGCTATGATGGCTTCAAATTGGTGGAACCAGAGTCGAGGTCGTGTGGTCCAGAAGTCGCTGATGCGCGTCTGGATGGTGACTGCGCTTGCTGCGAGTTCTGCTGCGACGCGGCTGGTGCTGGGCTGCTGCGGTGGTGGCGCGCCTGCTGCGTTCTGCTCCATGAGCAGCCTGTTTTGCTCTTCGGCGTCGGCGATTGGTGTGGTCATCGCGAATGTTTGAAGTTTGGTCGCACTTAATAGTTTTTAATGGCACTAGAGTTTATTGGTTGTGTTGGGTTCACCAATGTAGACGTGAACGGGTGCACCGATTTATTCGTCGGCGTCATCAATTTAGTCGTAGGGGTCACCAATGTAGGATATTTTATTGGGTTGTATTATCTGACTATATTTGATGTCGAAGGCTATCCTACATGTATGTGCGTGGGTAATTGAAACTCTAGTAGATGGATTAAGTACGTGCGCTTTATTTGAGCGCCAGCGAATGACTGGTTTTACATTGAATGTTGGTGCGCTTATATCAAAATGTTTATAATAACAATGACGTGATGTAGGTAGGACTCGCAGGCCCTACAATATAAATATAAACGGAAACAAGAATTATCTGAAATTAAATTTTAGGGTTAACGATCGGAACCTTTCGAGCTTTTTTCGCCGAAAAATCGTTGATGATTTCGTTGAAATCCAGTTCTCGGAGTAAATCGCTTTTAATGCTCAGGAGAGAAAGCTTCGATAGACGGTTTTGTCCCATCGTGGTTCGAAGCCTATTTTTTATAATTTTCAGTTTTGAAAATGAGCGCTCTCCAGTCCAATTTGTTACCATCAAAACCAAATACATTCACAATGTAATTTCGAGGTTTGGGAATGTAGCTCTGAAATTTTGATTTTCGAGAATTTGGTAGTAAAAAAGTTCCGGCGATTGATCTGTTCCATAGTCCTTTTCCTTTTTGTATGAGTCAATCAAAGACACAAATTGAACCAACTTTAATGCCCGACCGGCTCTTTGGGTTCGGCGCATGAATAAAACAGTCACAGACACTTTGCATATTTATAATTTCGGTATTACAATCGTAAATCTGGCACAAAATCATCAATATTATCCATTTTACACGTTAAATCTTATGCGTTAGCGCTAGTCGCGGTATCGCGCCGGGAGTCTTGTCTCTCTCTGTCGCGGCCGGTCCGAGACGCGTTGTAATGCCACCTGACAATCACCAGGTGGCGCTTCTGGTAAAAAGCGCGTCGACGCCGGGCACTGATACATTTTCGTTTGGCGCGGGAATATTTAAATGGTGGGCGTTACACAACTCATTACCAAGACTAGGCTCTAAATCATTTTTCACAGTGCGTATCATCCGTTTCCAAGCTCCGCCTTGGTTCGGGGCCCCTGGGTCTATATATCGCCATTCTGCGTGTTTCAGCATGACAATCCTTCACCGCCGGAAGCCACTCCTTGTAGGCTCAATTCAACGTCTGCTCCGTGGAAGTTAGTAGTAACGGTGTACGCATGTATTCGGCGCCAAAATAACAGAATAACTGGCGACAGCCGAGCCGACCCGGCTCGGCTTGCGTGCCGGGTGGTAGTCGCGCTGTAGTCGTGATATTTCGTGATTTAAGCGAAATCCCCCCCCCCCCCCCCCATTCAAGCCTCAGCAGTCCACTCGTGTGCCCTCAGAAGGGCTGGAAGTCGGCTGCGGCCTATGCGGGGGCTGCCTTCTACTTTGGTTACATCGTATGCTTTGCTTACATGCGCATCGGCGCAGCACTTACAGTTTTCCTCGTTTCGAGCTTTTTCTTTTTACTTACGGTTTTCCTCGATTCGAGCTTTTTTGTTTTTACTATTTGGGCATTCGCCGGCTCTACTGAGAGCGTCGAATTTATAAGAGTGATTTGAGCCCTATAGGCCGGCAGCCGTGTCCTCCGAGCGAGATGCACGCCATGCATGCCAACAGCCAGTACAAGCGCCGACAAGCTGGGCAGCTCCAGGACGTTTTCCTGTGTTTGACGGTTAATAGCTTCCACCCTTTCTTAAAGAATGCGTTATTTTTTACCTGTGGTTTTTACCATTAGTTTTGGTAAGACAGCGGTGCTGGGCAAATCTCATGGGCCAATGGTCTCTAGCGCCTTGCTGAGCCAGGGGAGGATCCAGGATTTCATTTTGGGGGGGGGGGGGGGGGCATTCTGACAAGTATAGGTATGCTGTGTAAAAGTGCACCTGAATCAAATCGAAAAACTGAGTCGAATGTATGGTATTGCTAGGTGTTTTGGGGGGGGGCATGGCCCCCATGCCCCCCTGATGCCCTGATCCGCCAATGTGTGTGTCTAGCAAGGCGCTAGAGATGTCAGCGTATTCTCCATTAATCTAACTCATCCTTTCATCGCACAACAATTTGAGCATTATTACATTGTGGTGCGCGCGTTTTCCGCAACTAGGCCATCTAAAGGCCCTTTTTGGGTGAACCGGCTGCAGCTAGTTCAACCACCCGGTCTCATCCAGAAGAGCTTTATGCCTTGATGTCAGCGTAAGCTTAAATTATTGGCGAAACTTTCATAACATGGTGTTACACAAAGCGTTACTTTGCACACTTTGCAATTTTTTTCTGTCGATCTATATACGCTAAGTCTTCGTTACCCGATATTTTCACCCATTTCTTACACCTGAAAAATTAAGGCATCGATATCGATATTTTACAAGTAAATCGTTCTGTTGCACCACACTATTTTCTGAGATTTTGGCTTAAAAGAAGTATGTGGTAATCATAATTTAACTAATGATCTACATACCGATCTTCATCCAGATTATATCTCGCTATAAAAAGACGTTTTGTGCCGTTTTTTCCTGTGGATTTGATGCCGCATATTTCACATTTTGTGTTCTTCACTTCTTCAGTGATTCATATTTATACGCTTTCGGAAGCATTACATATACTCTAGAAATATAAAACCTCCAAAGAGAATAAACCTCTTTCAATATCTCTTTTAGCAATAAGTTGTAAAGACGTATAAACGAGACCCAAAATAATACCTACACTAATATTTTGCCCCAACTGTCCATCGTGGGGATCTATCTCAAGAAAATCCTATCTACGCCCTTGCCTTCTTATCTAAATGCTCGGTTTTCTATTTTAACGCCCGACTGGCTCTTTGGGTTCGGCGCATGAATAAAATAGTCACAGACACTTTGCATATTTATAATTTCGGTATTACAATCGTAAATCTGGCACAAAATCATCAATATTATCCATTTTACACGTTAAATCTTATGCGTTAGCGCTAGTCGCGGTATCGCGCCGGGAGCACAGAACACATATACCAGAGGTACCAGAGGGCCGGGAGTCTTGTCTCTCTCTGTCGCGGCCGGTCCGAGACGCGTTGTAATGCCACCTGACAATCACCAGGTGGCGCTTCTGGTAAAAAGCGCGTCGACGCCGGGCACTGATACATTTTCGTTTGGCGCGGGAATATTTAAATGGTGGGCGTTACACTATGTATTGTCACGGAAACTAGCAGAGTTCAGTTCAAACGGGATTTGACACTGACTGATTAAGTAAGTTTTAGCTTTTGTTTCAAATGTTTATCGCGCATTATTTAATTTTGCTAAAAATATGTACCTCTAGTTTATTTTAATGTTTTTTTGACACTCGAATAATGTGCTTGAAATCCCGATAAATATTTAAAACGTGTACAAGTCGGAAAAGTTAATTTAGCTTTTGTATTATGATTCGCTAATGTGTTAATTGTAAAATAGATCATTAGTATTTTAGTGTAAATATTAAATATAAGATAACGTATTTATAAAACAATAAAAAAAAACTTCGAAAATCGAAAATCTTTATTTTATTTGGTTGCAGGACAAGGGTTTTATTTGGTCCCTTAAGGGGCCTGTATACCCTCTGCAGCTCTCTCGCTCGCACATTTTCACATTATTGAAGATATAAATCAATGAGTGTGAATTTCCAAAAAGTAACAAAATCATGTCATGGTGTCTATCGTAACATTACAAACAAAGAAATGTTTGCTTCGATATCTTGTAATTTGGCGGAATAACATGACACGGGAAATAAAAATAACTTGTTACCATTTTACTGTGTCAAATTAAAATATTATATCAAATTGACAATTTCTTTGTTTGTTACGATAGACACCATGACATGATTTTGTTACTTTTTGGAAATTCACACTCATTGATTTTATATCTGTACAAATATTATAAAGAGGAAAGATTTGATTGATTGTTTGTTTGCATTGAATAGGCTCCGAAACTACTGAACCGATTTGAAAAATTCTTTCACTGACGGGAAGCTACACTATCCCCGGGTGACATAGGCTATAATCTATACCCGTGCGAAGCTGGAGCGGACCGCTAGTCTTCAATAATGTGAAAATGTGCGAGAGAGAAAGCTGCAGAGGGTATACAGGCCCCTTAACATGTAGGATTTGGGTAGGATAAAAACCACGAGTACGTCAACTTGTAAAAAAAAACGAAATCGAAATCGATTTAGTCGTTTGGGATATATTACGATGCCACAGACATACAGATACACACGTTAAACTTATAACACCCCTCTTTTTTCGTCGGAGGTTAAACTCGGCGGCTATTCGTGAAGAACGCGTGCAAGTGCGTCGGTAATGTACGATATTTTCATTGCCAGAATGCGTTGTGGTTGAATATCATGAAAGCCACGCTACGAATAACGTAATAATTTCCTACAATTTTTGTTCTTTTTTTTTGCCAATTTGTAGTAAATTTTATTTATTTAAGTACAAAGGTCAGTACAAATAACAAACAAAGAAAATTCAAAAACCTTAATTATTATTTATTACTAATTATAGTAATACCCACTCCCACTAGATGGACCGACGACATAGTGAGAGTCGCTGGCATCCAGTGGATGCAAAAGGCAGGCTGTCGTTCAGTGTGGAGGTTAAAGGGGGAGGCCTATGTTCAGCAGTGGACGTCTTCTGGCTGATGATGATGACTAATTATCACCGTGCCGGTAGCCGGTAGCCGTGATAGCCCATTTGGGAGACCGCTAGACTTGAAAGCGTGAGGTCGCGGGTTCAAACCCCGGGCCCGTACCAATGAGCTCTTTGGAGCTTATGTACGGAGTTTCATACCACTGGCTTTTCGGTGAAGGAAAACATCGTGAGGAAACCTGCATACGTACGAAGAAGGAATTCAATGGCGTATATGAATTGCTAAAGAAATTCTCTGCGCGAGGAATGAGCCAGCTCTCTTATCACCAGCGGCGTCGATTAATTGTGGCGATTTTTTTTTTTACTTTTTGGTACATGGACCCCATGTACCAAAAGTTTCGACTCCCAGCGGCACAAATATATATTCACTTAAAAGTGATGCATACTTGCGCCGCTTGGCGTCTTCTGCGATCTCCGCCGCGGCTCCAGCTTTTTGTCCTTATAATTATTTTCCAAGGATCGATATTTTCTGATTTACACCCCAAAAGATGGGGTGAATTTAAGTATGATAAAAAAACTGAGACTGGTGATAACTGTGGGCGAATTGTGCATATTCGCTACGTAAAATATGTATCGAATCTCATACAAATTTAGAATTTCGAAATTGTTATGGAATTCGATACTATTTTACGTAGCGAATATTCATACTTCGCCCATAGATACCACAAAAACGCGTTGTTTCAACATTTAAAACATAATTATGCACAACCTTATTATTTCTTATTTTTTTTAAATTTCGCAATGTAAGTAAATAATAAGCCCAGATGTCGCTAGAGATCTACGAATGACCTGCGCATGCACACAGAGCATCATCACGAGCAAGCACGCAAGAGCAAAATCGCGCGCACTTTGTTTTAAAAAACCTCTATATAATTTCACCTTTATCATAATTTTCGGGCACCTTACCCGAAGACAGCGACCTTAATGCAGTTTTTTTATCTATATTTTGTGCTATCGGATTAGTGGGCTGTATCTCTACATAGTATAAATTGAAGTCGCTTTCCGCGTCTGTCTGTATGCCGCTAACTCCTCCTAAACCACGCAACGGGTTTTGATGCGGTTACATACATACATACATTTTCAAGGAAGGTTTATATGTATAACTAGCGACCCGCCCCGGCTTCGCCCGTAAATAACACCCGTGCGAAGCCGGGCGGGCGGGTCGCTAGTTTTCTATATAAAATCAATCTTTACTTGTAAGTATTCATATAGAAAAATAGATTATAGATAATCTATTTTTCTATATGACTTAAAACACACACTTTACAAAATATTAGGAAAGTGAAAAGAAACAAGACAAAAATAGTTATATCCACCAAATGTATATCTTTATTGTACTTAATTATGTAATGTAGGTCAGTTTCAACATCGGTTGCCATTCGGCCGTGGTAACTAGGAAAAATACCGTTAATAGAGAAAGAATTATAATTTCAACAAAAATAATCAATAAACTTAATCTAGGTAACGTTAGCGGAACGAAACAAGTATATACAGCGATTTTATATTAAAAAAACTTAATTTTATAAACAATAAAAAATATAAATGTACACACAAAAACAAGCGTGAATTCATGCGGCCGTGGTGCCGCAGACAAAATCTAGCATTCCCATTAAGTAACTCAGTTTCGTTCTAAAACCTTTCAGGTTGTGGAGCTAACGTTTCATTGCCGTTTTGCTAAATTTCTTTAACTATAACAACACTACTATTTTCTTTTACTATAATAATTCCTATGGAAGATACAAGGAAGTGAATACCGTAAAAGTATATCCCATAAATTCTTGTCACAACTTAAAAAATGGCTTCGTTCACAAACCATGGTCCCTCACCATTTTTTATTGAAAAATAAATACAAATTGGAATTGAACCCGCCCACGAGATTTTGCACTGACATGGGATTCGAATTGATAAATAGTTTTATTTTTGTGACTGAGGAGTAGCTATGCGGACCATGGCAACTTATTTAAACTATAGATTTTTTGAGCATAAGGACAATCTCAGATGTTTTTACAGACCGACAGCACTATTGTCAATTAAGATAAGCTATTGAGAGCAAAACCATGAAACATTTATACAAAGTTTATTTTGTCGTTAAAAAAAATATCTAATAAAGGAAGTCGGTCTCATGCCCGGTGAAATCATATTGTCATGAATGCTTGTGGACGGGCGAATGTACTTATAGTTAGTGTGCTTGTGTGCAGCTACTCAGTCTTCTTGACTTTGTCGGCGGCCTCTGGCGTGGGCGGGAGCGCCGGCTGGTCTTCATACCTGGAATAACATTAACTTTCTAGTCAATCTGTTATAATATTTTCACAAATATGCTTGGAAATTCGAGTAATTGCTGTATTGGTCAAATACACGCAAGCAGCAGCGGCCGGCAAACTTAGTTTGAAAATTCATATTTGTCGTGTATATTTCAGGGTTTATCTCAAATGATTACTATAACAGATCCTTTTTCTTAGTACATTCTATCCGCGTAACCCCGTATGGCAGAAAGAGCGTGGGGCCAAGAATGCTGCCCTATGGCACTCCAAACTTTACTTTGGCTACATCACTGAAATCGTGTTTTATTTTAATCGTCAAGAGTCCTGACGCGGAGGAACCTAGCAAACCACTGAAGCTGGACTCCTCGGATTCCAATTGTTTCTAGTTTATTGTTTTAGCCAGAAGGTTTGGATTGGACACTGTGTCAAACGCCTCTGCCTTATCAAGAAATACACAAACAATATAATATTTCGAGTAATCTATACTAATAAGACATACTTAATACCTACTTATTCGGGTAATACTATAGATATCGGTATTTATAATAAGTTGGTAGTAGATACTAACTTGAATAGAGCGGAGATATCGCCCCGCAACAGCGCGAGGGAGAGAGGCGTGGCGAGGCAAGCCGGCACCAGGTACAAGAGCGCGGGCTGCGCGTGTTTGAACACGTGCATCACTAGGATGGTTGCCAGGAGACCCACGATGTACGCCGTGAACGTCGCTCTGCAATATTACAACGTCTTATTTAAGCACGAGATAAAACTATAACATTATGAAAAGCAACAGCCCCAAAACACCACCCTGAAATGCTCCGGAGATACTAATACGGCACAGGCGCCGCGGTCAGAGCGCATACGCACTTGAAATATTACCTTTACGTGCATAAAAACAAATACTATAAGGCCTTTAAGGTAGGCCGCCTGCTGGGAGGTACTGGAAATCTCATGGCCTATGTGGAGACTGTTAAATCGAATCCGGGCCCAAGTAGGCCTATGCAGGGACTCAGTGAGAGAGCAAAGTGCGATAGTGGAACTTCTGCGCAGACCATATCGCACCTACTCTAGTTCCCCCGCTGCCCCAAACCTTGTTCACAAACGGCCTACAACCTGCCTACAGTCACCAGTACAGAGTTACCCCTGCGGAATCGCTGTGGCTAAATATTGGGAGACGATCTTATACTTTTTTGGATCATCAAAAACGACGCAGAAGAAGTATACTAACCGCTAGCCTTCCGACGTAGCTGCTAAGATTTGCAAGTTGAAGTGGCAATAGGCATTCCATATCGCTCGAAGAAATGATAACAGATGGGGAAGAAAGTTTCTTGAGTGGAGACAACGAACCAGAAGACGCAGGGTAGGTAGGCCTCTCACTATATGGACCGACATTGTGAGAGTCGCGGGCATCCAGTGGATGCAGATGGCAGGCTGTTGTTCAGTGTGGCAGTCTAAGGGGGGTGCTTGTTCAGTGGATGCCGTATGGCTAATGATAAGAAGAAGTATTTACCTGAAGTAGAACTCGCTGTTCCGCTTGAGGCTCTTGTCGAAGCGCAGCAGTAGTGCGATGAAAATCCCAGGTACCACGATATCCCCGAGTCCCAGCATCGCGAAGTTACTCGCGTTCAGGCCGTTCACCAGCAGGTCTTGAGGGAACACCACTGCACAAGCACGAAATACATTTATCATATTAAAATTATAAAATCGAATGTACTTTGTTTGTTTGTTCCACTTCTACGACGCGAACAAAGCAACGGTTGGACACGTTTTTTGCATAGAGATGGAAGGCACTTAGAATATTTTGTATGAAATAAAAAGTGTTCTAAGTTAGCAGCTAGTATTATATATGCAAGTGTGTTTTGTCAATCTTTCATGCAGGAAGAAAGTGACGTTGGTAAAGTGAGCCTGGGGACCCGAGAATGAAATAGGATACTTTTTATCCCAAAAATGTAGGTTCATCGTTAAATATAAGCTCACCTAATATTAAGTGACCGTGTGGTCTAATAAAATGATAAGCACGCCTAGAATAGCTATAACTGTAATAAAATTTAACCAAAATCTGTAAATGCCAGTCCAAACTCCCTGGATTCTCTGGATCTTTATCTGTGTTATCTTATTTATTCTTTTACTTATTCTTATCCTGGTGTTCCAGGTATCCTGGCTAGATATAGGCGACGGTGACCGCTTACCATCAGGCGGCTCGTTAGCTTGTTTGCCACATATGGCATAAAAAATATATTCTATGTTCTAACCGACTGTCCAAGAAGAAGGGTAATGTTTTTGGGTTCCTGCAGTACCTCCTGTAGATTGAACGGCTTGACCGATTTTGACGAATGAGGTGTCGTTGGATTCCTTTACGAAACGGAACGGTGATTTCACTAACCAGAACGGCGTTCCGGTGCGTTCCGGTCCGTTTCGAGTACTGGCTATAATGGTTAAGGTAACTGCCCTCACTGTTCCTATTAAAGTTGTTCTGTGTACCTTCGTAGCGTTCACTCACGTTTGATGGGCGCTTCAAATGACTTAGCGACGGTGACCATGACGTTGGTGCCGAACACCCAGAAGATGTCGTAGAGAAACAGGCCGCACAGCAGGATGCAACCGGTCACCACGTTGTTCAGGTGGAGAAGCTCCACACCGTTGATAGCGAACGCAATGCCGAACAAGTTGTTGGCGATCCAGTGCTGTACACAAATAGTAATTCTTCAATACTGGGACACGTGGTCGATGGTACAGTTGTACTATACTATAGCATGAAGGCGGATTGGTTATAGCTGTGAGTGTAGTGTTTTACATGTTTAAAGTCCCACAGCAAACAACGGAACTAAATTTCTAGTTGTATGAAAGCCCAGCGGCGCCTAGGGTTACCACTTACCATATAAAAAAAAATTAAGTCCTGATATAAAGCCGGACATTTTGGTCACAAAAATCAAACACTGCACATGTCATTACAGTGGTAACAGATTAAAGACTTACTTTGCCCAAGTTAAAAATGCCAAGTCCAGGGGTCATACGGCCAACGGCTAACTCGGTATCAAACTAACGTTTCATCCGCTCAGTTGGAAAATCACGCGATCGCAAACCGTATCTGGGCGCGTTGAGGTTCACGTTCGCATGATTTTCCAACTGAGCGGATTTAACGTTAGTTTGATACCGAGTTCGCCGTTGGCCGTAAGGCCCCAGATAGAGGTTTAAAAGTCCAGACATCCCCATTTCAAAGGCGTCCTACAATGTATCGACCTTTCAGTGGTTACAAAGACGTACCTTCTTGAGGAGGTACCAAGCGCCGAGACAGAGCGAGATGCAGACGCAGATGACGTCATAGGATGTAAACTTATAGTTGATGATGTCATCGCGTGCGTCGCCCGTGCCGCTCGTGAAGTGGATGTGGTACGGGGTGTTCGGCACCGACGCCGGGACCATCACTGAGATTATCGGACTGTGGACACATTAATTATAGATTCAAATAATAATAAACTCTATCTCTTAACATACAAACATCTCTTCTACATAGTATAAATTAAAGTCGCTTTCCGCGTCTGTCTATGGCTGCTAACTCCTTCTAAACCATGCAACAGATTTTGATGCGTCTCTACATAGTATAAATTAAAGACGCTTTCCGCGTCTGTCTGTCTGTCTGTATGGCTGCTAACTCCTTCTAAACCACGCAACAGATTTTGATGCGGTTTTCACCATCAGTTAGATAACTTTTCAAGGAAGGTTTATATATATGACTAGCAACCTGACCCGGCTTCGCACGTGAATTACACCCGTGCGAGGCCGGGCGGACGGGTCGCTGGTATATAATAATTCATTTATTTCAGGTACTAATAATATACACAGCGAAACAGTAGACAATTTATAACATTTAGGCCACATTTCACACACAATTAAGTCACAAATAAAAATTTATACATCAAAATAAATAGTTATGTCATCAGAAATAAAATGTCACTAAAATATAAATATTAAAAAAAAAAAAAAAAAAAAAAAAAAACAGACTTAAAAACTTTTTTTGAATATTTTTTTCCAGTTATTTTGATTTAAAAAACCAAACTACTAATCCGATTTTAATGAAATCTGAAAGTACTTCAAATAAAATAAGAATTTTGTAAATCAGTTTATAAATGAAGTTTCGAGATAACTAACATTTAAAAAAATACAACCAAACTGAGAACCTCTACTTTTTTGAAGTTTCAAATGGTATATTTCAAGGGTATATCTGATTCATCATAATCAGCCTTTTAATATTCCACTGCTGGACTTTTAGTCTACCCCCGAAAGGGTGATTGGGCCATATCCACCACGCTGGCCCAATTGCGGGTTGGTAGATTCACACATGCCATTGAATTCCTTCATATTCATTTATTTTTCTCCATACGTATGCAGGTTTCCTCGCGATGTTTTCCTTCACTGAAAAGCCAGTGGTATAAAAATCCGTACCTACATAAACTCCAAGAGCTCATTGGTACGGGTCCTGGGTTTGAACCCGCGACCTCACGCCTTCAAGTCTAGCGGTTTCCAAATAGGCTACCAGGGCACCTTGCATGCATAATACACCTGGATGGATATCTGATTATTGCGATATAATCGAGCCAAATAACACTAGATTATATGTGAAGTTAATAACTGACGTTTATTGATTCCAGATAAACTTCTGCGAGGTTTTTTGGTGTTAGTAAACATGTAATATATGTAATATTATGTCATTAATAAATAAAAAATTGAATAAAAAAATAAAATTACCTATGCAGTCAAACCGGTAATACGTATAATATAAAATGACGTGGTAGAGCGAGTTAATCTTAGTGGCTGTGAAAATGTTATCTTTGTTATTTTGCTACGTCTATGACTAACGAAGTGTCACAGTCAATTTACTTTTACGAACCTGTATATATGAATTCTAGAGTAGACATTACGAAATTTTAGTTTAAGGCGCAAACATTAAACTCTGGCCAGTATATTGCAGCATATTGCTCTGACAGCTGCAATGTCATACGGATTACATTATACAGGGTTCCGCAAATACGCTGTAGTAAACCGAAAGGAGGTCATTGTACTCATCATTGATGAACAACTTTTACTACGGGACCAAGATTGAAATCGTAAAAAACTGCTGTTCCAAATGGTTTCCATGTCAATGACCTCGCTAGGGTTGATGATGATAGGGGGAATGCATAATATACCCAAACGGGACGTCAGTGCAAGACTCATAGGCCCCATCCCGAATAAAAAGATCCTGTGTCCATTACTGTGTTCAAAGTTAAACGAAATCAACGTTTATTGGGGTCTAAATAATGACTTATTAGCATAACCCGCATTGTTAAGTCTTCCCGTGAACATGGTGCGTGTAACTGCGCCGAAATATCGGGAGCTCATTCCATAACCTTACCACGGTAATTATCCCTTAAATAATCATATTACTTTAATGACTTATTGTTTCACAATTGATAGTGGTTATAGTATAATAACCACTATACCGGGTGAAATACTCTATGTACTATTACATAGAGTATTTCACTGTATGGGTACACTGTACTATGTATGGGTAACAATTAACAATGTAAACCAAACCAACGTAACTTCTACTTTTAAGGGAGTATTGTGTTAATTAAATATAAGTTGGCTATGTAGAGTTTATACTGCATATAATGTATAAGTCACCTCAGCAGATGGCTCAGCGCCAGCACTCCGAGGAAGAAGAAGTACCCGGTGAGCAGCAGGTTGATGTACTCCTTGGAGAAGAACTGGAAGAAGACGTACAGCCCGAAGAGCGCACACGATGCTATCACTGGGAACATGAGCGCGTCGCGATTTGACATTGTTTCCGTGCGCTCGCCTGCATCCTGTGGACAGGACAAGAGTAAACTGAACAATAGTAAATTATTATTACACCGGCTTTCATACCACTGGCTTTTCGGTGAAGGAAAACATCGTGAAGAAACCTGCATACGTACGAAGAAAGAATTCAATGGAGTATGTGAATCCAGCAACCCGCACTGGGCCAGCGTGATGGATATGGCCTAGTCACCCTTCCGGAGGTAGGTTAAAAGTCCAGCAGTGGACTGTTAAAAGGCTGATTATGATGATAACACCGGCTTGCACTCACAATGATGTTTTATCAGTTGAGACGATTGACCGGTTTCTGAGCCATTAGAGCCCCTTCCTCAGGGAACACGCGCGATTCTGGAGACGGTCGCCCGCGTGCTGGCGATGCTACGGCCGCGGCACAGTGAGTGCAAGCCGGTCTTATAATAATTTATAATGACTACTCACGCGAGTTTTGATGAAATGAACAATAGTGAGAAAATTTCTGGAAATGTAATTTTTATCTTATGTTTTTTTACTAAGAATACTCTTTTAATGGTATTGTCATGATGCAGTCTATCTGTATCTATCAGTATATCTATCTATGATGGAGCACGCTTGCCTAGAAGAAAACAAACCAAACTACAAATTTTACTATATAATTAAAAAAAAGCATTGTAATATACATTTTTAAATTTTTTATATTTTATTTGACAAATGTATTTGGTATCTTATGCCGTTTTAGTTAATAAACAATAATGTTCATTAACTTGTGACTTTAAAACACCCAGATTGTGACCTTGATTGATTGTTGAATATTTATAACCAGTGCAGTGCAGACAGTGCATTCCAGTCTAGTAGTTAGCACTATAAAATAATATAGAATTAAAGCACTTTGTTAAGTTTTTCGAAATATAATCTATGAAATAGTGTCGCCTTTTCATGCCTGACTTGGCTGTCCGATAGAAAAATGGGCAAGAAAATAAGATTTTAAGCGAAAAAACTTTTTTTTTTGTATTGCTAGGTTATACCTATCTTTTACTAACCTTATTTACACAGAATAAATATAATAATATACCTACATTCCTAGGAAAATAACTGCTAGCAGCATCAATTTTTACCAGGTTTTACCAATTAAGCATACTATTTTTGATTCAGCTGTTTAAACTTATGAAACAGTACCAATAAGACAAGCAATGGAAAAGTTTGTGTTTATGAATAAAAAGTCTTGTCTTTGATTAGCCTAGATTGATTTGATTTTGGAAGGTCTTTATTGTCATAACAATTTACAATTTTATAGAACTCAGCGTTAGAAGCAATTTATCTTATTTAACATTTTGTGAGTTAGAATCGGGTTATAAAATACTAGCGGTCCGCCCCAGCTTCGCACGGGTATAGATTATAACCTATGTCACCCGGGGATAGTGTAGCTTCCCGTCAGTGAAAGAATTTTTCAAATCGGTTCAGTAATTTCGGAGCCTATTCAATGCAAGCAAACAAACAAACAATCAAATCTTTCCTCTTTATAATATTAGTATAGACAAAATATTTATTATAATAAATAGAGAAAGCTCAGTTCTGTTTGTGAGACATTGTCGTAGGTCATAGTCTGTAGGATTGGTGCCTCGGCGGGCCTTCCTTGTTCCTTTACTGGTGCAGTGTGTGCTGTGATCCGAGCTCACTCGCACCAATTAGAACATGCTGGCTGAATTCAGTTGACATTACGGATTGCACCAACCATCATCATAATCAGCCTTTTAACAGTCCACTTCTGGACTTTTAGCCTAACCCCGAAAGGGTGATTGGGCCATATCTACCACGCTGGCCCAGTTGCGGGTTGGTGGATTCGCATACGCCATTGAATTCCTTCTTCGTACGTATGCAGGTTTCCTCATGATGTTTTCCTTCACCGAAAAGCCAGTGGTATGAAAATCTGTACATAAGCTCCAAAGAGCTCATTGGTACGGGCCCGGGGTTTGAACTCGTGGCCTCGAGCTTTCTAGTATAGAGGTCTCCCTAATACCACGGCTTTTTTCACAACGGATTGCACCAATACCGTTCCACTATTACAGTCCAGAATGCTGCCGTCCAATTACTAAAAGACCGTTATGTGACACTCTAGCCATATCACTAAAAGACCGTTATGTGACACTCTAGCCATATCACTTAACAGTCTTTTAGTAATCGGACGGCAGAATGACATACCAAGCAGTATCTGAACAACATGTTTGATGGTAACTTATGATCAGTGATCGCATAATTAGATGCACATTTACATAAACTTTGAGTTGACTAGTATGGATGGCTGGTACTTTATATCAGTCTCGAAAAAATCATAGTACAGCTTAGATAATGGGATTTCTCATTAATAAATTATCTTATCTTTCGGGTGAAAAGGTTACTAAAGTGGGAAAATATGTTTCCTGTTAGATTTTTCGTTTGATAAAAAAATTACTAAAGAGGAGGAATTTTAGTGATGTTCTCATTTAGGAAAAGGTTTAATGTACAGACAGATTGCATAGTTGCAGTAGATTTTATATTTTGGAACTAAAGGCAACCAATTCCCTGGTAGATTTCTAATTACAGAACACAACTAGTTCTAGGCACATCATCATGACTTTGTGAATGTTGTTTAGATCATAAGCTATATTTATCTGGGAGATAAACATAATAACAATATGTTTATCTCCCTTGATTACAACTGATTTATTGTAAAACATTGTGGCTATCACAGGTAGGTCAAGGTACAATGTTCTAAGCTAACCTAATATTGAGATAAGTTAACGAGACATGCCAGAGGATTGACCAAACATCAGCTGATGATGGCGTATGGCGACACCGTGGCACGGAGACCTAACGTGCCACCTTCCCATTGGAGATGGCTAAACTACAAAAACATGTGATAAAATTACATTCTAAAGGCATCAATTCGATACACCACTCACCTTTTGCTCCTTCAGATACTTCACAGACCTAAAAGAGCCGAAAA
Source organism: Agriopis marginaria (assembly GCA_932305915.1). NCBI lineage: Eukaryota > Metazoa > Arthropoda > Insecta > Lepidoptera > Geometridae > Agriopis > Agriopis marginaria. The sequence goes on from OW029932.1 coordinate 2,173,883, forward strand.
ATATGGGTAAAATAGCCATAATCACTAAACTTAGGTAGGCAATCGCGATGCCTTCAATGCTGTTGACGGGCTTGTCCGTTGCATTTTTTAATGATTCTTTCACAGTCTCTTCTATGTTTATAGGAATTTCCGTAGCTATATCAGCCATTTCGAAGAAATATTTAACTAAAATACGTAGCAAAACCCCTCCAGTTGCTCTAACAAGTTGACAAGAAAAAGAAATTGACAAGTGTACAGTTGTCAGTTTGGTTTTGAATGTTGGCAGAGTCGTAATAGTGCTTGATAAAAAAAACGATAATTTGCGCTATGCGATAATATAGTTCGATTTGGCTGATTTTAGATTTTATAGATCATTTTTAAGTTTCCGTACCCAGAGGGTAAAAACTGGACGTACTGTTCATTACTAAGTAACTGATTGTCTTTAGACCTTCAACGGTCTATGGGCAGTCTAACTGTATTTGTAGTGATAGTTTTAGCTTGAATTTTTTTTTAGTTAAAAAATACACTTGCCCTATAATAAAGTAACTGGTAATTTCGAATCCCAACCTTATCATTTCACCGAATCGAAATGCCATATATTACTAATTTTGAAGTCGGTTTTTATCACAGTAGAGAAAAAAATAATTGTTTAAATTAGAACGGCTGTCAAGGCATTTTTGTAAGATTTTTTTTGTAGCACGTGAGTTGCACCCATATTATCGAAACGTCAGTTATTTGAAATCAGTTAGCAGCTGTGATGCGGACAAAGAAATTTGAGACGTAACCCAAAAAGGTAAGGTCCAAGTTCTTTGGATGCGGAGTTCGATGCGTTGACATACATGAGAATGTTCAAGCAAGATTCTGTCATAATACCTGACGACAGATTTTCCTTCTCATTTCCGTTATATTTACTTCTCTTTTCTGTGGTTTTTATTGATAATTATTGTATTTTGTGGTTGTACGGAACCTTCAAAGCGCGAGCCCGACTCGCACTTGGCCTGTTTTTTTATCCAAGTTGGTACTAATCTGACCTGACAGCAGACTGTCAGTGTCAAATAAAGTTTTATTGTTTTCTGTCAAATGCGAACTACTTTCGCCTGCTGTTTGCGCTTCAATATTTTTATTTTTAATTGATTATCTCGCGGCTATGTCCTTCAAAACTTAGTGGAGTCTCACAACATCTGCCTTTATCAGCAAATTTTGTAATGGAAGTGTCCGGCGGTTCTGAGGAGGGTTTCGTCCGTGAATGGACCCCATGTTCGCATGTTTTGAACTTGATTCCTCCACGGATACAAACTGGCCTGTTTTCCAGTGAATTATGCCTGACTTGTGTCGACGCGGTCAGCGAGTATATCGCCCTTGGCACCAATGTGGGCCTGGTGTACTGGTACGACAGGAAGAAAGGGAACATCCAGAGGCTACGTTGCGAGGTGAGTCAGTTCTGTTCCAGGGCTTCCCCGGACCGTAATATAGCGCTCTGTAGAGCAACAAGCTCCAAACAATGCGTTCTTCCAAGCTACAAAATATTCTTGAGAATAAAACTTCCAATATTCATATAGAAAAACTTCATAATTCTCAAAATGAATAAAAACTAAGCTATGGTGCAAAATATATTGCGAAAAACTCGTTTAATCATTTCATTTGAAACAAATTCAACAAGTGAATGTATTCTATTTTATTTCACTCACAAACCTGAATAAGTGATTCTAAAATACCTAACTCAAAACTATTCAGCACAACCATTCATTTTCAAATCATACATCGGTTCATAGGCACATTACACACACTAACATGCTGGAACAGAGTTACATAATAAGTAGGCTACAGTGGTAGTTAGCATTCCACAGCACAACTTAGGTAGGCATACCTATAGCACTGTCCAGTTTCTTTGACCTTGTAATACATATCTTTGAAACACTTAAGCTAACATTTGGCTTGAGTTGGGAGGAGTCTGATTTTTAAGTTAAATCAGTTATTAGCCGAACCCTGTGTTTTGCCTGCAATTTTCCAGTTTTCCTGCATTTTTTCAGGATAGAAAAGTATCTTCACTCTTTTAAACTATCACGGTTGCCCACTAAAGTTAAATGATTATTTACGGAACTCCCGTGAACATGGTGCATGTAACTGCGCCGAGATATCGGGAGCTCATTCCACAATCTTACCACGGTAAATATCCCGTAAATAATCATATAACTTTAGAAAAGTATCTTGTATCCAATTTCTATCGTCATGATACACCATATTTTCTTACTAATAAGCTTTTTAGATCCTGCACATAACAAGCAGGCTTACAAGAAAACAATTGAACTGATAGTATCTTCTGTGGTGAGCCAAAATGTCCAAAATTGATTCTGTCATACCACTGACTAAACTAAAATTATCTGCCTCTCCTTTCATTTTAATATGTAAGAGAAGGATGGCAACAATTTAAGAGCTGTCTAATTTAGTTTGTTTAGTTTAGAGTACAGAATCGATGCCAGTGCCTTCAAGTCAAGATTAGTTAGGTGATGAACAATTAGATGGGCTCAGTGAGAAAGTTGCAAAAAATCTGGGAAATGACTTGTTATTCAATTCATCCTAATAGGAAGTTTTATTCAGGTTTTCCTGCTACATGAATGCATAAAATTACTAAAACATATTTTTTACATAGCAACGGATCGATGTGGTTTTTTGCATAGAGATAGTTGGAGGGCCAAAGAGGAAATGATACGATAAGAGGATACTGTTATCCAGATACTGTTATTTCTAAACAGTGTAAACTCTTTATAACGAAACTTAGGGACCAAGCATTTTATTTTCTTATAAAGAGTTTTTGTTAATGTAGAGTGAAAACCAGTAACTGAGATCAAAATTTCCTAGAGATTTTCCCTTTTGCCCGACTGCGCAAGAAGGAGGGTAATGTTTTCCACGTAAAAATGTATTTATGTATTTGTGCGTCATAGGCAAAAAATTCCTATAGAGTTGTTGAGTTTGTTTCAGTAATATTACTTATGAAAATATCTTTCTAATTCATGTACCTACTGCAATGAATGTCTTTTAAAAACAAATAATAATCAGAACCCTTCACATAATATTTTGTTCATGACATTGTGCTGTGTTTATCACTAGTTGTGAAGTACATTAATTTTAATGCTCCGCACCAAAAGATAAGAATTGTCTTTACTCTTACTCGTCTTACGTAAACAACTGCCTATTTGCTCACTAACTTTACTAAAGACTAATTGACTAATATATTCGGGACATAATAATAATATTCGGGACTTTTTTTGCATTCACGGTCATCTGACCCCAAACTAAGCAAAGCTTGTGATACGGCTGCCAGAGACTGATATACATGTATAGTTATAAATGCAATACTTGAATAGATACTAACAACTATTGACTAAGTATTTTAAACTTATATTAGTATTTAAAGAATTATTGACTAAGTATTGCGGAAACGTGTTAATAGTGCTAAGTTATCATAATTTATTTTTAAATTAGTTATATATCACTGTATGTTTCCTGAATAAAAATAAAAATAAAAATTATTATGGATGTCCTTTCGTGATTTGTTGTGATTGCATGCCATCCAGCTCAAGTGGATGTGAACGGGATAGCATGCAAACTTCTGGAATAAGCCCGCTGGTTATTGTATAGCACCCCAGGTTTTACGTGGATATCACGCACAAGCATTTTACCATAATGAAAGCTGTCTTATTCCTCTCTAAGCCCGCCTATATTTGATTCAAGTTTTTTCAGCAATCAAATGCGGTTAGTTATAGCACGACCCAGCTGCTCAATTTAATGAGCAATTTTTTTTTTTTTTTTTTTTTAATTCTTTATTTTATTTGAAGGAGTTTTGTCGATATTCGACCATGCCACTCACGTAAGTCTAATAACATGATTGAATACACATATTTTTTAAATTACATACTATAACTAACTAATTACTTGGGATTGCTTAAAGCTCTAGTAAAACATTTAGGTAGTAGACTAAATAGTTAAAATATACAATAGCGTCGATTCTGTAATACCACTCACTAAACTAAGCCAATCTTACAGGACTAAAACTATTTGCCTCTCTTTTCATTTTAATATGTGAGAGAAGGATGAACAACAATTTTAGAGATGTCTAATTTAATTTAGTTTAGTTTACAGAACAACAGAATCGATGCCAATGGCGTCGATTCTGTCATACCACTCACTAAACTAAACCAATCTGACAGGACTAAAATTATCTGCCTATCTTTTCATTTTAATATGTGAGAGAAGGATAGCAACATGTTTAGAGCTGTCAAATTTAGTTTAGTTTAGTTTAGAGAGCATCAGAATCGATGCCAACGAGGCCTATTCTGTCATACCACTCACTAAACTAAATCAATCTGACAGGACTAAAATTATCTGCCTCTCTTTTCATTTTAATATCTGAGAGAAGGATGGCAACAATTTTAGAGCTGTCAAATTTAGTTTAGTTTAGAGTGTATCAGAATCGATGCCATTGTCCTACTTTTCATAAACAAGTTCTTATAATTACCTGCAATTACAAGCACTCGAGTTATATTTATTATAAGGATATCCCACAAATGAGAAAAAGCTTCCTCTGGTGCAAGAATAAATGGTTTATAATAGGAGGTGGTTTTCCTAATAACTTATTGTTATAAAACCATAATTCGCATTTTTCTGTGCAATAGTGTTAAAATTACCTGTGTCAAATACCAAGCCAAAATGTCACCATGTATGAGGGTTGTATCTTTTTTTTGTAGTGCATATCTAACATCTCTAGTAACATCTATCTATCTTTAGTGATTAACTAATCAAAATACAAGATAACAATATCACTATTCTACTTCCTTCTAATATTATAAATGCGAAACTTTGTGTGTGAATGTTTGTTACCATGTATCTCCGTAACGACTAAACCGATCTCGATGAAATTTGGAATGTAGATAGTAGTGTAGATAGGTTCTAAAATAACACATATGCATTTTTTAAATCGTGATATTGTGCTCCACTTGCACCAAATAAATGTCACGACACGCACTTAACAATACATTTATAGCCTTCTGTGCTGTTTTTTAATCTTGTTATTTTGTTATGTTTTTGTATTGATTGGAATGTATGGCCAATAGAAAATGTTACATATTCCAGGCATCAAATTCCCCTATCACATTTGTGAAGATTGTCAGCACGGTGGACTACATGGTAGGCGCTGGGAACGCGGTGGGACAAGTCACCGTCTTCCAGATACCTAAGGAGCATCCCGACAACATACCGGACAACTTCAAACCTAAGGTCGAGCCTAAAGTGGAAAGGTGAGGCGTAACTACCATTTTATAGAGCTTCGGTCTACTGAAGCCCTATAAAATGCTGCATGCATGCTGCTGCTGTAGGATCTATCCTCAGGTCAGACAAACAAGGGAGATAATATGGTAAGGTAGCGTGGTGCGTACGAACACATTAGGCCTAAATCAGGCGACCTTGCCGTACTTTTTTTCATGTGGCCTCCCAGGGCTCCCCATAAAGACCCTTATATTAGCCTTATATATGCCTTATATTAGCGCTGGAGCATCAACATTATTAATTATTATTTTAACTCTTTATTTCAATTTATACACGGGTTTAGCTCAGACCTTTTAGAGCCATTGGTGGAGCCGAAGCCAACACCAAGAAGCCCTGTTTAGTACAAAAAACAAGTATGGGGTGTGTATAAAATTTAATACAAAAGTATTGTACAGTATAGGATAAAAAAAAACTGTGCTATTAGGTGAACAACTAGTGGATAGGAGAACAGATCTGTACGATGAGAAACGGCATCTGCTTTATCCTGTCTCATCTCAAAATATATTTAGGCAAATGATGACTTGCCACCCACTCAATGTATTATTATTATCTATGTAACTGCTTAATATTGCTTATTAGACTATACCTGAACATTTACTAGTGCTTAAAGTAGGTTTGTTTCATCGAGATACAATACATATAGAGTCACAATTGTGCCCAAAAAACTGAACCAAAATTCTGCGCACGCTACGAATTACCCAGCCTTTTTGGTTAGTTACAGGGTAACCGCGATCAGTCACAATTGTGCCAAAAAAATCTGAACCAAAATTCTGCGCACGCTACGAATTGCCCAGACCAGACCATCATCATCATCAGCCAGAAGACGTCCACTGCTGAACAAAGGCCTCCCCTTTTAACCTCAACACTGAACAAAAGCCTGCCATCTGCATCCACTGGATGCCCGCGACGTCTAAATAGGAGTAAATGTGGCATTGTGAAGTATATAATTGATACATTGTATCTACAATGACGCTCGGACGTTTTTTGACTGTTTTCACTGAGAGATTGTGACTCTATAGGAATTATATCTCGATGGTTTGTTTACATAATTTCTTTAAAATTTGCAGATATACAATAGGAGAACTGCACAAAAGCCAGATCACAGCTATCGAATGGTCTAAAAACGGCATGAGGCTGTTCTCCGGAGACAAAAACGGAGTGATTATAATGACTGAAATAGACTTCTATATGGTACGTTTCATAAATATTCGTTTAGACCTTCGAACATTGGTATTCAAGATGGGGGCGACAAGTCCAACAGTGACGTTTCTCTTGGGAAGTATGTATTGTGGACCCCTGGTAGCATGTCCCTGGGTTGGCACGCAGCGCCTTAATCTGGGTTGTTGGTACACTCATTCTAATAGATTAGAATGAGTGTACCCAGATGGTTACAATCTGGGGATCATCAAATAGCAAGTGAATCGGTTTCTTCTAGGCTAGCGTGCTCCAACGTAATCTGCATCATCGCTTAACATTAGGCGAGATGGTGGTCAAAAGCAAGGCTATTATTTATTTTAAAAAAAAGATGGAAGTTCAGATGGTAGGAAACAGTCAAGCTGTTATTTTTTACTGGGCTAGCGCCTTTATTAACTAAACAAAATACAAGCTAAAACTAAAACTACAAATACAGTTAGACTGCCCATAGACCGTTGAAGGTCTAAGGATGATTATGATGATTCCTTATGATTATGTCTGTTATGATTCCTTCGAACATTCTTGGTTCGACAGTTTCTGTGGATCAATCTTCAAATTATATCGCACTTAACCGCGACACCTGAGACAAGGCGACGCGAGAGTGTAAAAGCGAACTGAATTCTCGCCAAAAAGTATTTAGTAGACATAGAATTCCTAAAATTATCAGAGACTTGAATATTGGAATGTTTAAAAATAAACTTCAAACTTTATTAGCACAAAAATGTTACTATGAAATTTCAGAATTTCCAGCTCGTGACGGGCTAAGATGGGGCACGCTTGCCCCATGAGATGCGTATTCACTCATGTCTTGAAGAGACCCAGGTTGTACTTTATAGGAAACACCAAAGTAGGAAACGCATTCCATGCATAAAGCTTATAAAACACATCACACACACATCATCAGCCAGTAAATGTCTACTGCTGTACAAAGGCCTCCCTCTTGGAGAGGGGTGTTGCCATAATCCCCACGCTTGGCAGGCGGCTTGGAGATCGCAGTGCGTTCACCGTGTACTAATAGGACGCTGCTGCCCATCCTTCGGTGGTTCTGGTCGCAGTTTTAGGACATACCCAGGTCCGGGTTATAAAACACACGGTTTTGTAATTCAAAACCTTATTGACTTATTTATCTAAATAGTAATCTCAATTACTTCATGCACGAGTCATTAGTCATTGCTAATGATAAGAAAACAACGATTTACGATTAAAATATGAGCAGCTTCGTTATCGAGGTGCAACGACCGTAAGCGTGTTTGTTTCTATGACGACATAATCGTATAATTATTGGAAAACACTAAGAAAATACTTTTGTTTTACATTGGGGGACAAATCCCGGAGCGCCAGACCTTGTTTTCTTGGATCACGGAATACATAAAATACAACACTGAAATTGCAAAAAAATATCCTTAAATATGTCCGTCCTCTAGCTAGAGATACACCACATGTACAGGGTTACGCGGAAAGGGTGTATTAAGCCGCAAGGGTTCCATAATACCCATCCCTATGAACAACTTCGGCTTAGTTCTTTCCGCGTAACCCTGTAGAATACCAAATTATTGTCCATGTTGTCCGGACAACAAGTTCAAAGATATATGACATTCCCCAACATGCACTGGGCCAGCATGGTGGATTAAGGCCCATCCTCTCTCTCTAAGAGAAGGCCTGTGTCCCAGCAGTGGGGAACATGATAGACTGATAATATTGATCACATATATAATGTCACAACTGTTTTTCTGTTCCAGCACTTATGTAAATCGATGGAGATAGTGAACGAAGGGCACGAGATAGTGCAGATGAGCTACCACCAGAACACGCTGCTGGTGTCCAGCTTGTACCGCAGCATACTGTGCGAGCGACGCGACGGGAAGTGGCTCGTCAACCAGCTCGGCAAACGAGAGAGGAAGAGGTAAGGAATATTGGGGCTTGTACCTCAGCATACTGTGCGAGCGACGCGACGGGAAGTGGCTAGTCAACCAGCTCGGCAAACGAGAGAGGAAGAGGTAAGGAATATTGGGGCTTGTACCTCAGCATACTGTGCGAGCGACGCGACGGGAAGTGGCTAGTCAACCAGCTCGGCAAACGAGAGAGGAAGAGGTAAGGAATATTGGGGTTTGTACCGCAGCATACTGTGCGAGCGACGCGACGGGAAGTGGCTAGTCAACCAGCTCGCCAAACGAGAGAAGAAGAGGTAAGGAACATTGGGGGCTTGTACCGCAACATACTTAATTTTATTTAATAATAGGCTTGCGTTTGACCTCCAACTCGCCTAATGTTAAGCGATGATGGGGTCTACGGTGGATCACGCAAGCCTGGAAGAAATCGATTCACTCGTGATTTGAAGACAACCAGATTGTAACTATCGGGGAACACCCATTCAGGCAGCGCATTCCACAGTCTAGCAGTTCGCATAATAAAAGTGGAATCAAAGCGCTTTGTACTGGTTTTCGGAATATGAACATTGTCCTTCAATCAGCACACACTAATCTTTGCGCACTACTACTTCAGGGTTACTACTACCTATCACTTTTTTTGACGAAAAAAGCATCGTAAACTGGTTTTTTTTTTTTTCGACTAATAAGATCTGTAGAAAATTAAGTTGCTGTATTAAATAGAGCCGTATTTTTTATTGAATATAGCAGCTTCAGATATTGGTAAAACTCAACATATCCATTTGTTACCTCCAATTTACAAAAGTAGTTTTGCGTAAAACTTTAGGAGGGAAAGTTTGAGAATGGATTTCGTTAAATTACTGTCATAAAATAAACATTTTTATGTTATGGCTTACTTATTTTATATTTATCTTGAAAATCACGGCTTTATTTATTCGTTTTATGCCCGAAAATACTATTACTTAAAATTGAACAGTTAATTTTGTATTAGGCCTCTTAAAGATAAACTTCATCATAATCAGCCTTTTAACAGTCCACTGCTGGACTTTTAGCCTACTCCCGAAGGGTGACTGGGCCATATCCACCACGCTGCCCCAGTGCGGGTTGGTAGATTCATATACGCTATTGAATTCCTTCTCCGTACGTATGCAGGTTTCCTCACGATGTTTTCATTCACCGAAAAGCCAGTGGTATGAAAATCCGTAAATAAACTCCAAAGACAAATTAACTTATTATTTGGAATTGTATTGTGTCACTGTGAATTTTATTTATTACCTTAGTTTATTTTTATGTCTTGATCTATTTAATGAATTGTATGGGTTGTTTTGTTGCCTGAAATAAATAAATTTGAATTTGAAATTGAAAGAGCTCATTGGTACGGGCCCCGGGTTTGATCCCGCGACCTCATGCTTTCAAGTCTAGCGGTCTTCCAAATGGGCTACCACGGCTTCTCTATTTTTCTCTCTTAAAGATAAACATATAAGTAGATATCTCTCAAACTTCGTATGCTACATAAATTCAAAATTTAAATAAGAGGATCAAAATCAAGCGAGTTGGTGGCCAAACGTAGATATATCCAAAATATTAAAAATGCTATATTTATTTATTTATTGGAAAACCAACAGCTTTTTACACTAATATGTATATACAATGGAAAAACGATGGGAAGCCAATTACAGGTTCTCATGAGGAAAAAAGATCTGTCGACACCAACTTGTTAGAAACTGTCGATTTTATTTCAGCCTGCTTGGATCGGGGTAGTCAGGTTGACATTCTTTACTTCGACTTTCGCAAGGCGTTTGACCGGGTTAACAATGACCACCTGCTCAAGAAGTTAAACGCTCTGGGTTTTGCTCCGGGCTTGCTTAAATTGGTTGCTGACCTTCTCAGAGATCGACAGCAGTTCGTTAGACTGGGCATGTATGATTCAAAGGGTTATCATACACGGTCTGGAGTTAGTCAGGGGTCAATTTTTGGACCTCTCCTTTTTGTACTCATGATTAACGATCTCCCCACCGTTATCAAGCACTGTAAGTGCCTTCTGTACGCTGATGACCTAAAATTGATCATGGAGATAAACTCTGCAGAGGACTGCCTGAATCTCCAACAAGATATTGACGCTATCTACGAATGGAGTATAGCAAATAAAATGGAATTCAACCCATCCAAGTGTCAAGTCATGAGTTTCACTCGAAAAAGCCAGCCAATTAGGTTTTCGTACAAGTTGGATGCTCATGAAGTCGCCAGATCCACTTCTGTGAAAGACTTAGGTGTAACGTTCGATGCAAAATTGTTGTTTAATGATCATATTGCAAACGTAGCCAGGGAATCGTACAGAAGGTTGGGATTTGTTATTAGGAATTCCAAAGATTTTAAAGATACCCATGTTATTAGGTTAATTTTTGAAACCCTTGTGCGCAGCAAACTCGAAGCCAGCTCGTGTATCTGGAATCCGCATGAGGGTGCCTACATACTCCTCCTTGAAAAAGTCCAGAAGGCTTTCCTTCGCTTCCTATATAAACGTTTATTTGGTTACTATCCCTACCTCTACCCGACCGACTTTCTTCTAGGTAGCTTGGGTTACAACTCCCTGGAGGTACGGCGCGACAAAAACCAAATGATGGTAATGTGCAAGATCCTCCGTGGCAGCATTGACGCACCAAACCTCTTCAATGAGTTGGCGCGGCTGGTGGTCCCGGACCCCAGTAACTGTCCCCGTCGCAAGAACCATCGTCTGTTCGCTGTTCCTCCCTGTCGTACTATCGCACGAGGTGCTTCTCCTATCCCGCACGTTCTCAATGCGCTTAACCGTCTCCTGGCCATGACACCTGATTGTGATCTGTTTGCGGATGAATGGAAGGATGTTTGGTCTGAGTGTTTGAGGTTCTGTGAGAGGAAGGCGTGCAGGGTGTATGAGTATGACATGGATGAATTTTTATGACATAATTTTACAATACATTTGATTTTTTATATTTTACAATAATATGTAATTGTTGTACATATACATTTGTTTGATTACCTTATTTTTATACAATATTGACTAGTTTTTACTTACTTATTTGACATTATTCGTACCTGAATATTTTAAGTAATTGTGTATTAATTTTATTAACTAATGTAATAAGCTTTTCGTTTTGACATGTAATTAGTTAATTTTGTAGGTTTTACATTTTTATAATTTTGTATCTTTAGTGTAATTGGTGTATAACCGTGCTAAATGAATAAATAAATAAATAAATAAAATAAATGAGTAGATATAGATTATATAAGTTAAACATGTGCAAACACAAAGAAAGGTTAAGGTAACAAAAAATATAAAGATAAAATAAAATAAGAATAACAAGGTGGTAGGCAATAAATGAAAATAAAATACACATAATATAAGCCCGACATTTTACGATTGTTGACCGTCTGCTAGGAAAAACTCACTGCTTAGTTACCGCCTCGCCGAGGAAGCGCTGGTGCAAAATAGGTCAAGGTCAGTGCGCTCAGTTTGTTAAAGTTGTCGCTTGCTCGCCATAAATAAGAGTTCTGTCTATAATTTGTTGACACTAAAGGAATGTGTAATGGTTAGTAAGTCGGCTGTGCAGGTTTTGACAATGCGTTTGTTTGTTGCAGCCTGTGCGCGCTGGGAGCCGTGTTCCAGTACTCGTACGCGGCGGGCGGAGCGCCGCGGGTGTATTGCGCGCGGCCCGGCCTGCGGCTGTGGCGCGCCGACACCGCCGGAGATGTGCTGCAGACATTACTCTTCAAGGTATACTCACCACTAACATCTTGGTGCTCAGAGGATCTGTGCCCTTAGTCCCAGATTTGATAGTTTACGAAAACTTTTTTCGTTTTCGTCTTGTTCCATACATTGCTGAGCTAAAAGGTATTCGAAAACTTTTTTCGTATTAGAGTGAAGCAATCTATACCGCCGATAACTGCCAATTTTTATTCCTCCACGTTTCCGATAGATGCGCTTTACTAAAATGTATGGAACAATACGTAAACGAAAAAAGTTTTCATAAACTATCAAATCTGGGACTAAGGGCACAGTTCATCATCATCATCATCAGCCAGAAGACGTCTACTGCTGAACATAGGCCTCCCCCTTTAACCTCCACACTGAACGACAGCCTGCCTTTTGCATCCACTGGATGCCAGCGACTCACTATATCGTCGGTCCATCTAGTGAGAGGCCTACCTACGCTGCGTCTTCCGGTTCGTGGTCTCCACTCAAGAACCTTTCTTAGGCAAAGGGCACAGTTGACTCCTTGCATCTGCACAATTTATTGTGCACAATTTATTATCTGCACAATTTATTTATTTATTGTGTATTTACTTTGTTTGTGCCAGATAAACCCGGGTTTCCGGCTAATAGAAGTGGAAAATTGCCCAAGTTTTTCCACATGGCTCACTCCATGTCTCCGCTGATTCGTGCCCGCCGTCACTTCAATGCACTCCTTTCCACCAACACTGATTGTGATATTGTTTGAGACAATTGGAAAACTGTAAAGAAAGTGTTTTTGCCTCATTGTGAAAATTTTACTGATCAATGGGACAGGGGCAAAAATGCCGAATACTATAATGACAATTTGTATGACATACTAATTTTAAGTAGACATATTTTTACAGCAATTTGTTGTATTTATTATATTAGTAATTTTATAATATTATTCCTATTTTACTAGGAAATTTATTTTAGTTTAACAGTATGTGAGATAAATGTTAGTGGAATTTGTCTGTTTTTATTCTCAATAAATAATTTGAATTTGAATTAATTTGAATCTTGAGATTTGACCACAAACGGCAAACTGGAGAAATTTGGTGTTTGTACACATGCAGGCGAAATCACTTTGAAACTTGTTTGATCCACCAAAATGAACCCTGCATTTCTAAACTATTAGAAATAGAAATTTGTAACTGATAGGTTATCACTGAGTCTCACGACCTACCTAGTGTGAGATCCAGGGCTACTTTATTTGGAGTAAGCATTTAAAAAATTCACACCTACCCCTAACAATTTTTTTTTCGTTGTACTTACTTCATGTTTTATGTACAATTATGTACAATTAAGCCAATTAACCTTTTTATTATTATTCTTATATATCTTATAAAATATTTTTTTTTGTTATAGGAAAAAAAACGGTAAGCAATTTAAGGTTTTCCAGCTTAAAAGTCATTGACCTTATCATACAATTAGTTTAACAAAGACAGTTTCACGTGTGGTTTTCTCTTTGGCTGAACCAGATAAAGTATATGTTACTAGCTTCCGCCCGCGGCTTTGCCCGCGTTGTTCTAGGGAAAAATTATGAAGTTCTCAGCAAAAAGCTTTATTTTAGGACGCTACTAAATACGTTTTATGTATTTCATCCTGGATATTGATGGTCGGTAGGTACACGGTGCTTTATGAGCAGGGGATCTAAAGTTAAATTCCTGGCCTGGCTGGGCCGCTTGAGGCCCAGCGAACCACGTGACTTAGAAAGTATTTTTTTTCTTTTTTGTACGTCACTTGTGCTTGACACTCGCCCTCGCGGGCCGCTTGCGGCCCAGCGAACCACGCGACCTAGAAAGTTTTTTTTTTCTTTTTTGTACGTCACTTGTGCTTGACACTCGCCCTCGCGGGCCGCTCGCGGCCCAGCGAACCACGCAACCTAGAAAGTTTTTTTTTTTGTACGTCACTTGTGCTTGACACTCACCCACGCGGGCCGCTTGCGGCCCAGCGAACCGTGCGACCTAGAAAGTTTTTTTTTTCTTATTTGTACGTCACTTGTGCTTGACACTCGCCCTCGCGGGCCGCTTGCGGCCCAGCGAACCGCGCAACCTAGAAAGTTTTTTTTTCTTTTTTGTACGTCACTTCTGCTTGACACTCGCCCTCGCGGGCCGCTTGCGGCCCAGCGAACCGGGCGACCTAGAAAAAGTTTTTATTTTCTTTTTGGAAAGTCACTTGTGCTTGACACTCGCCCTCGCGGGCCGCTTGCGGCCCAGCGAACCGTGCGACCTAGAAAATTTTTTTTTTTCTTTTTGGTTATTCACTTGTGCTTGACACTTGCCCTCGCGGGCCGCTTGCGGCCCAGCGAACCACGCAACATAGAAAGTTTTTTTTTTCCTTTCTTTTTTACGTCACTTGTGCTTGACACTTGCCCTCGCGGGCCGCTTGCGGCCCAGCGAACCGAGCAACCTAGATTTTTTTTTCTTTCTTTTTTTACGTCACTTGAGCTTGTCACTCGCCCTCGCGGGCCGCTTGCGGCCCAGCGAACCGGGCGACCTAGAAAGTTTTTTTTTCTATTTGGTAAGTCACTTGTGCTTGACACTCGCCCTCGCAGGCCGCTTGCGGCCCAGCGTACCACGCGACCTAGAAAGTTTTTTTTTTCTTATTTGTACGTCACTTGTGCTTGACACTCGCCCTCGCGGGCCGCTTGCGGCCCAGCGAACCACGCAGGCTAGAAAGTTTTTTTTTTCTATTTGGTAAGTCACTTGTGCTTGACACTCGCCCTCGCGGGCCGCTTGCGGCCCAGCGAACCGTGCGACCTAGAAAGTTTTTTTTTCTATTTGGTAAGTCACTTGTGCTTGACACTCGCCCTTGCGGGCCGCTTGCGGCCCAGCGAACCACGCGACCTAGAAAGTTTTTTTTTTCTTTTTTGTACGTCACTTGTGCTTGACACTCGCCCTCGCGGGCCGCTTGCGGCCCAGCGAACCACGCAACCTAGAAAGTTTTTTTTTTTGTACGTCACTTGTGCTTGACACTCACCCACGCGGGCCGCTTGCGGCCCAGCGAACCGTGCGACCTAGAAAGTTTTTTTTTTCTATTTGGTAAGTCACTTGTGCTTGACACTCGCCCTCGCGGGCCGCTTGCGGCCCAGCGAACCGCGCAACCTAGAAAGTTTTTTTTTTCTTTTTTATACGTCACTTGTGCTTGACACTCGCCCTCACGGGCCGCTTGCGGCCCAGCGAACCACGCAACCTAAAAAGTTTTTTTTTAATTTTTTGTACGTTACTTGTGCTTGACACTCGCCCTCGCGGGCCGCTTGCGGCCCAGCGAACCGGGCGACCTAGAAAGTTTTTTTTTCTATTTGGTAAGTCACTTGTGCTTGACACTCGCCCTCGCGGGCCGCTTGCGGCCCAGCGAACCACGCGACCTAGAAAGTTTTTTTTTTTGTACGTCACTTGTGCTTGACACTCACCCACGCGGGCCGCTTGCGGCCCAGCGAACCGTGCGACCTAGAAAGTTTTTTTTTTCTATTTGGTAAGTCACTTGTGCTTGACACTCGCCCTCGCGGGCCGCTTGCGGCCCAGCGAACCGCGCAACCTAGAAAGTTTTTTTTTCTTTTTTATACGTCACTTGTGCTTGACACTCGCCCTCACGGGCCGCTTGCGGCCCAGCGAACCACGCAACCTAAAAAGTTTTTTTTTAATTTTTTGTACGTTACTTGTGCTTGACACTCGCCCTCGCGGGCCGCTTGCGGCCCAGCGAACCGGGCGACCTAGAAAAAATTTTTATTTTCTTTTTGGTAAGTCACTTGTGCTTGACACTCGCCCTCGCGGGCCGCTTGCGGCCCAGCGAACCGCGCGACCTAGAATTTTTTTTTTTCTTTTTGGTTATTCACTTGTGCTTGACACTTGCCCTCGCGGGCCGCTTGCGGCCCAGCGAACCGTGCGACCTAGAAAGTTTTTTTTTCTATTTGGTAAGTCACTTGTGCTTGACACACGCCCTCGCGGGCCGCTTGCGGCCCAGCGAACCGTGCGACCTAGAAAGTTTTTTTTTCTATTTGGTAAGTCACTTGTGCTTGACACTCGCCCTCGCGGGCCGCTTGCGGCCCAGCGAACCACGCGACCTAGAAAGTTTTTTTTTTCTTTTTTGTACGTCACTTGTGCTTGACACTTGTCCTCGCGGGCCGCTTGCGGCCCAGCGAACCACGCAACCTAGAAAGTTTTTTTTTTTGTACGTCACTTGTGCTTGACACTCACCCACGCGGGCCGCTTGCGGCCCAGCGAACCGTGCGACCTAGAAAGTTTTTTTTTCTATTTGGTAAGTCACTTGTGCTTGACACTCGCCCTCGCGGGCCGCTTGCGGCCCAGCGAACCACTCAACCTAGAAAGTTTTTTTTTAATTTTTTGTACGTTACTTGTGCTTGACACTCGCCCTCGCGGGCCGCTTGCGGCCCAGCGAACCGCGCGACCTAGAATGTTTTTTTTTTTCTTTTTGTACGTCACTTGTGCTTGACACTCACCCACGCGGGCCGCTTGCGGCCCAGCGAACCACGCGACCTAGAAAGTTTTTTTTTTTCTTTTTTATACGTCACTTGTGCTTGACACTCGCCCTCGCGGGCCGCTTGCGGCCCAGCGAACCACGCAACCTAGAAAGTTTTTTTTAAATTTTTTGTTCGTTACTTGTGCTTGACACTCGCCCTCGCGGGCCGCTTGCGGCCCAGCGAACGGCGCGACCTAGAATGTTTTTTTTTTCTTTTTGGTAAGTCACTTGTGCTTGACACTTGCCCTCGCGGGCCGCTTGCGGCCCAGCGAACCGAGCAACCTAGATTTTTTTTTTCTCTTTTTTTCTTACGTCACTTGACTCGCCCTCGCGGGCCGCTTGCGGCCCAGCGAACCGTGCGACCTAGAAAGTTTTTTTTTCTATTTGGTAAGTCACTTGTGCTTGACACTCGCCCTCGCGGGCCGCTTGCGGCCCAGCGAACCACGCGACCTAGAAAGTTTTTTTTTTCTTTTTTGTACGTCACTTGTGTTTGACACTCGCCCTCGCGGGCCGCTTGCGGCCCAGCGAACCACGCAACCTAGAAAGGTTTTTTATTTTTTTGGTTAGTCACTTGTGCTTGACACTCACCTTCTAGAATACCACGCAATCTAGATTTTTTTTTTTGTTCGTCACTTGTGCTTGACACTCGCCCTCGCGGGCCGCTTGCGGCCCAGTGAATCGCGCGACCTAGAAAGTTTTTTTTTTTTTGGTTAGTCACTTGTGCTTGACACTCACCTTCTAGAATACCACGCAATCTAGATATTTTTTTTTTTGTACGTCACTTGTGCTTGACACTCGCCCTCGCTGGCCTCTTGCGGCCCAGCGAACCACGCAACCTAGAAAGTTTTTTTTTTCTTTTTGTACGTCACTTGTGCTTAACTAACACTCACGGGCCGCTTGCGGCTTGCTAAATCTGTTAAACAGTCATCGAGTTGAGTGATTGAAATTATCCTACAGGAACTTAAATATTGTCGTTATAAAATAGCCTTAGTTTTAATCCAGGGAATATTCTACCTCCATACCAAATTTCATCGAAATCCGTTAAACAGTCTCAGAGTTGAGTGATTGATGTTATACTACAGGAACCATAAATTTTTTCCGGGTAAAAATAACTCATGTGATAGTCCAAGGAATATTGTACCTTCGTACCAAATTTCATCAAAATCGGTTAATTTAGGGAATATGCTACCTCCATACCAAATTTCATCGAAATCCGGAGTTAAGTGATCAAAGTTATCCTACAGGAACCACTCATTTTCCCAGGATCAGAATTAGGTTGTTATAATATTATTCAGTGTATAATCCACCTCCATACCAATTACATCAAAATCTGTTTAACAGTTACAAAATTGTGTGATTGAAGTTATCCTACAGGAACTTTAAAATTTTCCGGGATACAAAGTATTGTGTGTTTTAATATGGCTCCTTGTCTA
Organism: Agriopis marginaria; assembly: GCA_932305915.1. NCBI lineage: Eukaryota > Metazoa > Arthropoda > Insecta > Lepidoptera > Geometridae > Agriopis > Agriopis marginaria. The sequence continues at coordinate 2,191,930 of OW029932.1, forward strand.
TTTCTTTACTAAATTTCATATTTATTTGTTGAGCCGTTGTGAAAAAGAATGATTATACCATCCCACGGGAACTGTCAAATTTTCCGGGATAAAAAGTGGCTTGTGTTGCAATGTGGCGGCTTGCCTGTTTCTATGCCGAATTTCATACTTATTTGTTGAGCCGTTGTGGAGATTTGTGTAATTGAAATTATCCTACAGGAACCGTGCATTTTTTCGGGACAAAAAGTAGCCTATGTGTTAATCCAGGGTATAAGCTATATACATTCTAAATTTCATCTAAATCGGACCAGTAGTTTCGGCGGTGACTTCAGCCAAACATACACACTTACACACTTACCCACTTACACACTTACACACAAACTTTCGCATTTATAATATTAGTAAGATTTCGAGATGATACATCTCTGTAATTTGACAGTCCACAGAGCTTCGTTCGAAACGCAATACGAAGTCTAATTGTATAACCTAATTTCTAAACTATGCAGTATGGAAACTTACTATCTATTATAACGGAACCCTATCATATGCGTGTCTCTCCACGCTCTTGGCCATTGTAAATTTTTTGGTTGCGCCGTGCACTAACCATCACTGAAATACTACACTGCTGCCGCTAAGAAAATACGTCTTGACAGTTGCCATAACATTATGAAAAGCAAAACGAAAAAAGTAAATTCTGATCACTTTTACTAGCTTATTGAACGTAAGATTGTAGCCAATATACTACAGTAAAATATTAAAAGAAAATGTTTTCCATTAAATTATTACAATGTTATTGCAACTGTCAAACGCATTCTCTCATCGGCCGGACTGTAGTGCTGTGACTTTCAAGTGACTTGTTGATGTTTGAAACTTGTTTTATTATACTGTCCCTGTGGAAGATCTGCCTCAAATAGGTATCTGAGAAACATAATTAGTGATTTGTTCCGTTCCCCAGGAGGCAATATCGAACCCGCTAACGGTAGCCGAGCTGCTGAACCCGGCAGCCACGAAGCACTGCCACTCGTCCCGCGAGTACAACCTGGGCCCGCTGCACGTGTTCCGGGAACACTTCCTCGTCTCCCACAACGAACACTTCCTCTACATACTGGACCCGCGCTCGCTGCAAGCCGTGGCAGCGCTCGACCAACTGAGGAGGTAACTACACTGCCACTACTGTACACTGCCACTCGTCCCGCGAGTACAACCTGGGACCGCTGCACGTGTTCCGGGAACACTTTCTCGTCTCCCACAACGAACACTTCCTCTACATACTGGACCCGCGCTCGCTGCAAGCCGTGGCAGCGCTCGACCAACTGAGGAGGTAACTACACTGCCACTACTGTACACTGCCACTCGTCCCGCGAGTACAACCTGGGCCCGCTGCACGTGTTCCGGGAACACTTTCTCGTCTCCCACAACGAACACTTCCTCTACATACTGGACCCGCGCTCGCTGCAAGCCGTGGCAGCGCTCGACCAACTGAGGAGGTAACTACACTGCCACTACTGTACACTGCCACTCGTCCCGCGAGTACAACCTGGGCCCGCTGCACGTGTTCCGGGAACACTTTCTCGTCTCCCACAACGAACACTTCCTCTACATACTGGACCCGCGCTCGCTGCAAGCCGTGGCAGCGCTCGACCAACTGAGGAGGTAACTACACTGCCACTACTGTACACTGCCACTCGTCCCGCGAGTACAACCTGGGCCCGCTGCACGTGTTCCGGGAACACTTTCTCGTCTCCCACAACGAACACTTCCTCTACATACTGGACCCGCGCTCGCTGCAAGCCGTGGCAGCGCTCGACCAACTGAGGAGGTAACTACACTGCCACTACTGTACACTGCCACTCGTCCCGCGAGTACAACCTGGGCCCGCTGCACGTGTTCCGGGAACACTTCCTCGTCTCCCACAACGAACACTTCCTCTACATACTGGACCCGCGCTCGCTGCAAGCCGTGGCTGCGCTCGACCAACTGAGGAGGTAACTACACTGCCACTACTGTACACTGCCACTCGTCCCGCGAGTACAACCTGGGCCCGCTGCACGTGTTCCGGGAACACTTCCTCGTCTCCCACAACGAACACTTCCTCTACATACTGGACCCGCGCTCGCTGCAAGCCGTGGCAGCGCTCGACCAACTGAGGAGGTAACTACACTGCCACTACTGTACACTGACAGTAGGACAAACAGACAAACAGCGTAGGCTTAGTGATAGGATCCCGTTGACGAAAAAAATTACCGAACCAAAACTCGGCGCACACTACGAATTGCGCAGACTTTTTGGTTAGTTACAAGGTAATTGTGATCCGACTACAACTCCGCACGATGCCAGAGCTACGATGACATAGCGGACAACTAACGTTGAACACTATGCAAGCGACATAACGTCTAAATTGGAGTAAATGTGGCATTGTGAAGTATATAATTGATACGATGTCACAATGACGCTCGGACGTTTTTGCCTGTTTATACTGAGAGATTGTAACTCTATAGGAATTGTATCTCAATGATGAAACCCTATCCACCATTATAACCAGACCCTTCTCTTTCACAGGATACTGTCGGTGTGTGTGAACAAGGACGAGATCTTCATACTGGAGGGTCCCCGCTCGCTGGTTCGTCTCGCGCACGCGCCCGAGCCCGCTGCGCTCGCGCCAGGTCGGTTCGCTACGACTCCCTAGCACAACACTTACCATAAGGTTTCATAACCACCAAAACGTTGTGGGACGGAAAAAAAAGACAAGTATATATATACTTTTTTAAATGGTCGTCAAATGCAAGCCAATTATTATAAAAAAATATGGTAACGTCCAGTACTATGGTCCAGTTAAAGAAGAGACATATTTGGAGCTCGTACTTCCACGGCTTCGACTTAAATTGGTGATTAATAAAAATTGGTATTTTCTCTTTGTACTCATATTATTATTGAAAAGCAATCTACACATTATAGACACATGGAAGGACACGCGTCAATATTTTTTAAAATCTTTGTTGCTTCTTAATAAAACAAAAACATAAATACAAGAAAAAATTATATCCTGCTACTTAGGAAGTCACGTAAAAGAGAAAAAAAAGATTGTTCTTCTTCAAAAAATTTGTCATTTGAAACAAGTTCCGCTCCACACAGTTTTGGTGGACACCAGACTTAAGACTTTGTTTTTTTTGTGTGACCTCAGCTCACTATATGTTAGAAATTTGACTTACCATCATTTCATCTCGTCACCATTTCGTTCACCCACAAGATGGACAGACGACCTAAAAGACCCCGCAGGGAAGCGCTGGATGCAGGCCTCTTCCAACCGGACCTTTTGGAGATCGATGGGGGAAGCCTATGTCCAGCAGTGGACGTCCTATGGCTGAAATGGTGACCATTTCATCTGCAGATGGGAGTAGTTCTGTCTATAAATGCACAAACATCAGTTTCGTCATTTTATTGTTTCATGTTTTATTTTGGTTAAGTTAAATTTTTAAACGATGGAAAGTTTGCTTTCTAAGTCAGATCTAGTGTAAAAATTATCACTGTCGCCTGCTCAGGTCAAAAACGCAGCCTAAAGTCAGGTATTCAATGAGCAAGATTTGTTTAGAAACTGTGTTTCATCACCTTTTTAAACTGTTATGAAACAAGATGATGAAACAGATAGATAGAAAATAGAAAGAAGATACGGTGAAAGAATTGACATATCTCGAACATACAAATTTTCGAACAAGACAATGATATCAACCTAAAATTATAGTTATCGCAATGACCAAATTTCGGGTATAAAAACTCAATTGAAAATCATTCAATAGGCAGTTTTATATCGAATCATTGACGGCGAGAAGTTATAGATATGTATGAGCCAGCCCATACTATGGCCGTAACTGTATCAGCAACAGATAAAAAACATACGCCCACTAGACTGTTCCGTCACCGACCAACACCATATCAAATCATGACAGTGAATTCACGACTTTATAGAGTTGTTGATACCGTTGTAGCTGGCCTGTCGTGTTTGTTGCCTGTCTGGTGCGGTCCTAGTATGGCCCGGTGTAAGACATCCTTTATTCTGAATTATTATTTTACGTCACAACAGTTTATGACAGCTTTGGTTGATAAAAACTTTCAAATTGACAATAATAGAGTGATGAACGGGAGCTAATGATGATTTTGTTGTGGCGAACAATTAGAATATAACCCCTGGTTTTCGCTTTCAGTCTCATTGCTAAGTTTTTTATGTCCTCATGGTCAATGTTTAAAGATTTTGTCCATTATAAAATCAATTCCTTGACACTGTTTTGAGAAGGCATGACTATTAAGACAGATGGGGATATTCAACTTCTATTGCACATGCGATTCAAGTCGAAAACCACTTTCAAACGCGTTGCATCATGTCTGAAGGCCCTTATTGAAAAATAAATAAATATAAATATTTTTCGGGACACTAAAATATCAGATTGTTTTTTATTTATTTTTTTATTTCAATGTAACAATCAGTACTTAAATTGGACCAGTATTTAGATATAAGTATTTAAGGTGTCAAAGCCATCGCTCATTAGACATCAACCCGGATATATGCAAAACATTCAAAAATGTGAGTCTGAGTACAGCAAAAAATAAATAAATAAGAAAGTGACAGGTTAAAGCGTCATACTCTCGATTTTTTATGGATGACAGGCTAGTGACGTTTAGTCCAAATATATTATTGTCGATGATGGTAAACACCTAGCCTGGAATGGAACTGGCTCTCAAGTGAGGCTGCTGGAGTACTCCGTTAGATGCTCACGACAGACTGTCTAATTGAGTGTGCTAGCTAACCTGTCGAGCGCTGGAAAGTGCCCTACTATCACCGTGCTATGGTTTTGCCTCGATGTTTTTCTACGCCGGTAGCTAATTGTTAGCATTTAAAGCTACATTTAAAGCTTGCAGCGTGGAAGTCGAACCGGACTACCACTGATCTATCATCGCTACAAAACCAAAGCAAGCTACTTCTAGGCAAGCGTGCTCCACCGTAGACCGCATCATCGCTTAACATCAAGCGAGTTGGCGGTCAAGCGCAAGCCTATTATTTATTTAAAAAAAAAAAAAAAAAAAAACCTATGCTCGTCACATGATATTGGTCTCGCATTTCTATAGCTTTTATCCGGGCTGGTGTTGAGATGTCTAATGAGCGACGACCTCTGTAAAGTATTTTCGCTTGTGATTACAGGGTGCATTAGGTTGTAAGCTCACTTGTTTACTAATTTTTGGGTATAAAGTGGGTTAGGTGCTAGTTTACACTATCTGTAATGATTTTTTTCTTAAGTCTAAGGACTAGTTTACTATATTTCTCTGATTATTAAATTAATAGTAAAATTCAGTACATAACTTTTGTTAGAACTGGTAAAACATTTCAAGGCAAATGAATAAAAAAATAAAAAAAACAAATTGATCAAAATAATATTGATCAAGCATGTCAATTAGTATTTTTGTCCGTCCGTTTACTGTACAGTATTTTTTATAAATGTCTTGTCTAGGTGCTTGTAGACTGTGATCTTTGATGTACTTTCTTACATAATTAAAGACATTCAAGCTAGCATAATAAGTATGAGCACAGTTTTACCATTTTAACCATTTGTGCCATTCCAGTTTTTTTTTTCTCTATAGAACTGTGGAAAAAGTTTTATACAGGGCTATAAAGAAAGGGTATGCTAAGTCGAAAGGGGTTGGGTACATGGTACTCATTTTTTTTTTTTTTTTTTTTTTTTTTTTTAACGCTGATAAGTCCGCGTTTGACCACCAGCTCGCCTGTTGGTAAGCGACGATGTGGTCGAAGATGAAGCACGCAGACCTAGAAGATACCTATTCACTCTGGCCTTGAAAAGGCAGGTTCATAATTATGAACAACTTTTACTATGGGACCAACCCTGAAATCGCGAAAAATAATCTGCTGTTCCATACATTTTGTCGAGTGTCTATGACCGTTTTGTCGAGTGTCAGTGTCTATAGGAACAGCTGATATTTTTTTCGCGATTGCAGGGTTGGTCCCATAGAAAAAGTTGTTCATAATTATGAGTACAATGGCCTCCTTTCAGCTTAGCATACCCTTTCTTTATAACCCTGTATTTACGGATATTTCCATACATAACAGTTCTGAGATTGAAATTCGATACGTAAGTACGTTAATATTCGTACTTTTTACATTGCAGAAATATGTTGTCATGTTTATATTTCTCGACCAACTCGATAAACCTGGACAATCTTGCTGAGTAAATAACATCATTACCTGCATTGAAATAAAGTTGAAAATACATATCTAACGGTCGATTGACACCGAACGGGGCATTGTACCGTATCATATTTGATAAGGCGGCAGCGCGGCGTCCATTTCCTAAGTACCCAGCGAAATAATAACTATATTTAGCTGTTAGAATCTCATTCTTTAATCTGATGTATGCGAAGGTAGTAACAGTAGTTCAAGTCTATCTTTGTTTCCCAAAATGAGCGCGTTTCGACTGGATTTGAAGATGACTGGATGTAGAAGTTACATACAATTATGAACTTTAATTGTTACCACCTTCGACCAAAATAAAATGAATATACGGGCCCAGAAGGAGCGCATTTTTGAAGATTACAAAATAAGCGCCGGCGCTCACTTCGTTTGAGTCGGTCTCTAGTCGTAGGAAGTGTGACACAAGACTAATGTTACATGACTAGCTTTTGCCCGCGACTTCGTCTGCGTAGAAGTCGAAAATGGTTCTAATAGGATTTTAAATTGGTATTTTACACTAAATTAATCTTTAAGACAAACTAAAACAAAACTATAAGTAATACTTAAGGACGTTTATATAATTAAGGTCCTTGGTATTATTATACACAACAAACGTCCCTATGCGCCCGTGTCCTAAAAGTGCATAACCTTTTTAAGCTACGAAACCTTCAAATGAGGTACTAATATAGAACGGTGACTTTCGAGACATTCAAATTTTAAAGAGTATTTACTTCTGTTTTTAAGTGTGTTCAACCTTTTTTAAACAAAATCGGATTGAGTTTTCAAACATGTCAAAATAAAATGTAATTTAAATCAAAACCACTGAGGAGTATTGATATCAACTTCTAAGCAAATCACCGCCAAAATAAATTTCAACCCCTTTTTAATCCCGTTAAGGGGAGAATTTCAATAAAATACGAAACACGTCTTCTTTCAATTGTGTTAAAAAAGGTTTATGCAAAATTTGAAGTAGATTGGACCAAGAAACCACGTTGTCCCATACAAACTTTGCCCCCCCTTTTTCACCCCCTTAAGGGTAGAATTTCAGAAAATCCTTTCTTATCGGATGACTACGTCATACAAAGAACACACCCTCCAAGTGTCAGGTCTCTACGATCAGCGGTTTAGGCTGTGCATTGATCCATCAGTCAGTCATTCAGGACATAGCCTTTTATATGTATAGATAACAAAACATCTACTAAAATTATGCCTTCGTGTGCTTTCCCGAAGTGTCACACAACAAAAAACCGCTATCTATTATTTGTAACAAATGTACTATAACATGGTTATGATTAGGTGTTGATGTATATGTCCAACGGTTTTGACTCATTTTTACTGAGCAAGTTAAATGGTTATGGCCCGTCCATTCATTTTACTTTGGCCGAAGTTTACCGCATGTAAAATGCGCTCTGACTGCCTCTACGCGCGCCTTTCAGTGTAAATTGTCCTTTAGACACGTGAACAACAATGTGTTAGTTTATTTTAGACTTTATATTCATTGCTGGTAATGACGTTATTTACTTAGCGCGTGCGCTGACCAATCGTAATTGATCTAGTTGAAAACATCGCACATGTATCTCAAAAAGAGATTATCGTTTTTATTTAGTATTTAAAGTTTTTTTTCCAATTGTAGAGGTAGGATTTGTGTCGTGTGACTGTTGGTCTCAGTGCCTTAACTAAACCAAATTAGGACCAATTTATTAACTTAGTGATAAGCAAATGTTTTTTCTAAATGAAGATAATTTAAATTCATACTTATTACCCATCGAGATACAATTCCTATAGAGTCACACTCTCACAGTGAAAACAGTCAAAAAACGTCCAAGCGTCATCGTACATACATTGTATCAATTATATACTTCACTATGCCACATTTACTCCAATTTGGACGCTATGTCACTTGCATAGTGTTCAACGTTAGTTGTCCGCTATGTCATCGTAGCTCTGGCCCCCGATTCTACTAAAGAAATTGTTTTTAAATTGTAATTGTTTCAATTTTATTTTTTAAATAACTGCCTCAAAAATGAGTTTATTTTTTAATATTAGGTGGTGGTATTTTTCTAGTATAAAAATATTTAAAATTGTCAGTTTTGAGGCAGTTATTTAAAAAAATTAATTGAAACAATTACAATTTAAAAACAATTTCTTTAGTAGAATCGGGGGCATGGCATCGCGCGGCGTTGTAGTCGAATCGCGGTTACCTTGTAACTTATCAAATGTCGGCGCAATTCGTAGCGTGCGCCGAGTTTTATTTCGTTTTTTTTTTACGATTGTGACTCTATAAGTATTGTATCTCGACGTTATTACCTTCTTATTCACAAACATTCCATTCAAGATATAAAGTGCTTTGTCAACTTTTTGCTTTAGAAAAGTCCCGCGCGCGAGAACGTGACAGCACATTTCAGCTAAAACATGCCGTGTATAAAATTGAATGTTTCTGAATAGAACCGATATATTTGTAAACCTAATTATAAAGACTTGTTTTTGTAATTTTTTTGTTTTGTAGTGTACTTAAATTTGGCTTTTTTCACATTCCAAATGAAAAATGTAGTTGTGACTGAAAAGTATTGTTTTTTTATATAATTTGATTTAGCTTTTTGGCTACAAATAACATGCGATCATGTGATCTATTGGTAGGTTTGGTAGTTACAAAAAATTACACGTTTGTATTGTTATATTACAATAATTATACCATAGATCTTTAACAGGGTAGACACCGCGAGCACGTCGTCGTCCTTGTATCAAATAAAAATAACATTCAATAAACTACCAAATTGAATGAATGACAGGAAAAAAAATCAGCTTCACTGATATTCTCAAAAACCCCTTAGAATCCAAATGTTACTATACTCTGGACGAATTTTTAAAGATAATTTGGACGATATACAAATAGACCCTTCGGTTCTTTCTTTTGCCATAACCTAACAGGGTCATATGTACCTACTACAAGTAATTTAAGATGTACTAAAACATGTTATGCAAAATTGGCATGCATAGATGCATACATATGTCCAGCTATATTGTGCTATATTTTTGTACTTACTATGACGACACGCTCGCAATTTCGTGGTAGTTTTATTCCATTCGTGCGGCCTTCGATGAGTTTACTGTGGCGCAATTTGACATGACTTGTATTGAAGTCTGACGTGCTACTGCCAAGACGACGGATATAGAACTGAGTTATGCGGCGTGCTAGTTTGAGCATTGATCCAACTGAAAACATACATGCAAAGTATGTGCCCTTGCGGTGTCTACCCTGATAAGGTTCTGTGCATTATACACTCGCTTGCAATCCAAGCGGCATGACATATATTCCCAAGCACATCATATATACTCTAAGAGCGATTACAGATGGCGTTTTTAGCAGCGATGTAAACGCGTACAACACTAGAATTAAACATAAAAAAAATCGAGTCTGGCGTTCTATCAGTCAGCTTTGGAGCCCAAATAGTTCTAGCTGAGGCTATATAATTCTTGCTACTTGTAGGTAGCATGAATTATAAATGGCGTCACCAACGTTTGGATTGGTTGCAAAGACAGTTCCAAAATTTAGAAGCCGGAGGGCGGCAGTAGCTTAGTAGATACAGCGCTTGAGCAGCGACGTTTGAGGCATATACCCGATGATAGCGCAAGTTCAAATACAGCCGGTTGTAAAAAAAATACAATTATCTATAAACATTTAAATATTAAAAATGATATTAGGCGCTGTACCACGTTTGCATCGCTGCACGCCTTTTTTTATTTAATTTTTTTCGAGGTGGAAATCTTCCAAAGGTGACGTTCAACACTGACCGACGTACGCGTACTAGCGACACGAATTTTAATGAAGGTGGCCAAAAGTGGAAATATAAACAAAAAAAAATAGAACGCATACGCTGCGTCTCGTTTCATTTCAACAAGAGCTTGACGGTTTTAAATAAATTTTATTCAGTTAAATTACAATATTTGAGCTGGAAAAAAATACATTTCACAGATACATCTGTGTTTGAGTTTATGATTTCGTTCAAAACACGATAGAATAAACTTTCCTCGATCAAAAAAAGTCTAAAACAAAGTCGATTTAGTTTATTTTTTTTTGTTTTTATGCTCTAATGGAAGCTCGTAATAACCTGGAAATTGCATGTACTGAAAGGCAATTTTATTCAAAAAAAATTTATTTGGATAGAATTTTGTTAGTGTATAGTTTCGTTTTTTAGTGAAATTAAAACCGTAAAAAGGTCGCGAGAATTTGCGCGCGCCGCGTTCAGTGCCGCGCCAGGCGTCATGGAGGTCGGACCTATGTTCGTTTTTGTCGTTGCACTCCCCACGCGGGCGTCCTGACTCTTGCGTGACAAAGTACAACATCGCTATACCTTGGCGGGGGCTGAGGGAGGGTTTTGTTGCCTACGCGACTCTGATAAAAGAGCGTTAAACATCGCTTACTAGTGTTGTATAGTTGCGGTTAACCGCCATCTATCGAATCAGTTGGAACTATTTCTTTTTTTATCGTATAACTTAAAAGTTCTCATTGAATGGAAAGAGTCGCAGCGCATTAGCTTTCGCTAGGTTTGTACACGGCATTGTCTTCTCTTTAGTGTTAAAGAGACACAAACATAGTAACATATCCTTACATAATCCTTTATGCACATTCATAAACCCTATTGCACTGTAGATAAGGTTTATTATTGTTTTTTGTTTGCAAGCGAGTGTAATTTCTGTAGTAAGTAGTTTGTGTGTGTCTGTACCAGCATGGCCATTGTACTTATATGAATATACGTGTTGACTAATTATTTTTGCGTTTTTATTTGTTTTCCGTTTCACACCTTAAGCTTGATTTGCGCTTCGTATATTTGTATTGAGCAATGGCTCTGTTACAGTCTAGTTGATTTAATGTGAGTATTTATTTTTGTTGTTATTCAAATTCATACATCGAGATACAATTCCTATTATTTATACATTGTATCAATTATATACTTCACAATGCCACATTTACTCCAATTTAGACGTTATGTCGCTAGCATAGTGTTCAACGTTAGTTGTCTGTTATGTCATCGTAGCTCTGGCATCTCGCGGCGTTATAGTCGGATCAAGTTTACCTCGTAACTAACCAAAAAGTCGGCGCGATTCATAGCGTGCACCGAGTTTTGGTTCGTTTTTTTTTTGCCACGGTTGTGACTCTATATGTATTGTATCTCAATGTGTTATTATCGTTTTTGTGAAAAGTCCTATGTCTGTAATCATAGTAGATATACACGGCGATATCCGTCTGTGACAGACGAAAGAGAAAGAAACATAGTACCTAGATATAGATAATTACATAACAATATGGACGCGGTCTCCTGTTTGAGATTGGTCGGTAGATACTTTACAGATGGCGTGAGCATAGCTACTGCCTATAGAAACTGACGTGGTTTTCACACATTTTATTTATAATACACGGGAATTACTCACGTAAGATTAAGCCGGTCACTCCGACTATAGTTTCAACCGCATTAGGCAGTCTTTTTCAAGGTGAATGCATGCGCGCGGCTGCGTCTCGCTTGGCACTCAAGCGGTACATAGAAGAATAGATTTCTATAGTTAGATATTGGATAGTTTATAATGAACTCTCACGCAAGTTTTGATAACAAAAAGAAAATAGTAAACTTGCCCAGTTTTTTTTAAATATTTTTTTTATGTTAAGTTTAAAGTAGTGTGAGAATGTGGAGAACTATTAATATTAATAAATATTCGGGACATTTTTGCACACGGGGGTTTGCAAGGGTTATATGACCCCGAGCTAAGCTTGTGATATGGCTGCCAGAGACTGATATACATACATATTATATAGTTTTAAATACATACTTAAATTCCCGGGTATGTCCTAAAACTGCGACCAGAACCACCGGAGGATGAAAATGAAAATGAAAATGAAAAATATTTTTATTTGCATAAACATAGGCTTACATACTTGTTTATAAAAAAAGAAATACACACTGGCTTATGTCTATGAAGGAAATACTGATTGTTGACACTACGATTCCTGCACTAGGCTGGGCCTGTATCGCAGGAAACTGATACGGTTTATCCAACTCAACATTTTGTTTGCCTCTAGTTAGCATAATATTATGTTCATATTGTTATAAAGAAGGTAAGGACATTTATCACTAATTGGTTATTTTATATATTACTATAATTAACACTAAATACATGAATAAATATAATATAATACAATATAATATCATAAAATACAATATAATACAAATGCATTCCCTAGTACATTTTATTATTATTAAAGCAATGAAAGTATACGAGTAGGTAAAATATTATGAATAATATATATAAGTATCATCAAGATAAAATCTTTAGTATATCCTCTGTCTCCTTGTAGCTGAGTGTTTTTAGAAACTTGTTCAAAGTCTTTTTGGCTTCACGAACAGACATTTCTTTTAGATTGCAATGTTTGTTCACCGCGTTATAGACATGAGCTCTTATGAAGTTACCAAACCGACGAGCAAAAGACGTATTTACATGGGGAAAAGGTATTTTGTAACATCTCTTTTTAAGGGTTTTATCATAACTATAACTATCAGCGGCAAGTGTAGACTTATGTACGGAGAGCGACATTTTTAAAATGAATAGCTGTCTCACACTTAGCACACCGCTTTCCTTAAAAACATCTGTAGTAGGATATCTAAATGGTTTCTTCATCATTACTTTAAGTACAGATCGCTGTGCCCTCTCCACTAGAATAATGAAAGTCATGGCAGCACTACCCCAACATGCTATGCAGTAACTTAGAAGAGACTGACATAATGCAAAATAAACTGACAACAGTGTGTCTGAAGTAGTGATGTCACGCAAGTTCTTCATTATGCCTATAACTTTTCGTACACGGGCAGAGAGTGCAACTATGTGACATTTGAAACTTAAATTTTCGTCTAAAGTTACACCCAGATATTTAATTGTTTTAGACCTACTTAATGTTTCACAGTTACATGATTCTTTGTCAATACAATAGAGTTTATGAAGTTTAATGTTTGACTGCAATACTGGCGCTGAAGCAGCTGTTTTGTGGAAGCAAAGATATACAGTTTTTTTGGCATTCAGCGTCAGTAAATTATTTTGTAGCCACCCAAAGATATTAGACATGCCTAGCTCTGCATACTCTAAAGCTTTCTCCCAAGATGGACCATGAAATACAATGGCAGTATCATCAGCGTAGCAAACAATCTCTGCGTTTTCAATTTGCATTTCATGAATATCATTAATATACAAATTGAAAAGCGTTGGACCTAATATGCTACCCTGTGGTACCCCAAAATCAATAGCCTGTGTGTTACTCCGCTCGTTACCAATCTTCACGCACTGCCTCCGTCCCAATAAATAGCTTTTGAACCAGTCAGAAGCAACTCCCCTAATACCAATTTTGTTAAGTTTTTCTAAAAGAATTGGAACGGAGACAGTGTCGAAGGCTTTGGCCAGGTCTAAGAACACCGCAACACATCTCTGTTTATTATCCAGCTTGCAAGCCACCAGCGAAGTTAACAACGAAACTGCATCTTCAGTACTCTTACCCACTCGGAACCCAAATTGTCTTGGTGATAAAACATTGCGCGAATCTAAAAATTTCGTTACTCTTTTATTTACTAGCTTTTCTAATATTTTTGAAAAAGTACTTAGGAGTGAGATGGGTCTATAATTTTCTGGGCAATTTTTAAGACCACTTTTATAAATGGGACTAACGGAGGCCACTTTCCAAGCATCTGGGAAGATTCCACTAGACAAGCTCCGATTATAAATATGCGTTATTGGCACTACTATTTCCTGTTTAACGTGTTTTATTAATGAATTAGTAAAGCCATCTATCCCTGGAGCTTTGCCGTTATGTAAACCCAAAATCAGTTTTTCAACTTCTTCGTGATTTGTTGGAGCCATAAAAAAGGATTTGGCTAGCTTGCTTTTAGTATTTACAGCTTTAGCCAAACTACTTTGGGTTTGATTAGTATCAGACAATATTTTATTTGCAAGTCGTTGGCCTACTGTGGAGAAGTGATTGTTGCATATGTCAAGCGAGTGTCGCGAAGTGTCAGAGCTAACTGGCAATGACAGCAGCTCTGTGGGAAGTTGTTTATTTGGAGACAAATTACAAACGGATTTGATCGACTTCCAGAGCTTACGAGGATTATTTTTGTTTTTGAGTAGTTCTTGACTTTCGTGTTCCGATCGCAGCTTACGTAAGATGCTTACAAAGAAGTTTTGATACCTCTTGTAAGAAATTTGCAATATCGTATTATCTGGATTACGTTTCGCTCTTTGATGAAGTTTGTCTCTATGTTTCATACACCGTATTAGTCCTGGAGTAATCCAGGGCTTAAGATTGTACTGTGTTCTGCTACAACGGATTTCGCGCGTTCGCTTAGCTACAGTGTCTGCTAAAAAATTTGTGAATGTTTTGGTGGCTTCATTTACGTCAAGAATATCTGTAATAAAACCCCAGTGAACTTCAAGATCTTTTTTAATTGCATCAAAATCTCTTCTCAACGTGGTACGGCTTGGTCGTGGGTGTTTTACAGTGTTCAAATTCATACCGATCATGACGGGGTAGTGGTCCGTAACGTTAGATCTACAAACTATGCCAAAAGGTGCCCGAGGAAGTTGCGATCTACTAATATAAATATGATCTAAACATGATGCATCTCTTGTAGCTTCAGTGATAGCAGGAACCATACCACATTCTTCCATGAAACATAAATATTCTAGGTATTGGGCATTAGTGGAGTCAAAAATATTAACATTTATATCACCAGCAAAGACGAGAGGAAGCCCACTAAAATTTGACATATAGGGAGCAAGAGAAGACAGAAAACTTTCAATGTTTCGACAGGCTGGGGAACGATAAATTGCAAGAATTTTAATCATCTTCTCAATACAAATAGATAAACATTGGGCATTGTCAACAGAAAGCTCTGAAACTGACACATCCCAGATTTCTCTCACATATACCACAACACCGCTGTTTTGATTGTGGTTTTTCTCACTCTTAAATGAAATATATCCCGGTAATTGTGGAATAAATTGGGAACTATTTAACCAACATTCCGTTAAAACAATGATGTCATAAACGATATCTAAACGTCTTAGTACTACCAGAAATTCATTGAAATTGCAGCCTATACTTCTAATATTGAAGGAAAATAATTTTAAGTTGTGATCTGGAGTGAAGAACATTTTACAAGTTTCCAATTCGTCCACAATGTGGCAGTTTATTTCTATCGAATCTAAGTCATTCTCAAGTTCATTGTGGAGCATTGTGATTATAAAAATTATCCTTAAGTGAAACTTCTATAGATATGAAATTTATAAGTTGTGTTAAAGTGATACTTATTAATAAGTTATAATATATGCATGTAAATTTTGAGCAATATAAAATGTAAATTTTTAACATTAACTTTGAGCTGTAAAATACGAATAAAATAATAATAAGATATACAAATACAATAAAATAAATAACAGTACATAAATATAATAGTCGAACGGACATCCTTTTGTAAAACACTTCTTTTTTTAAAATAAAGCTAGTACCTGAAATGCTATTTCTAGTATATACGTTATATACAACCGTGTTCAATGGCTGTCTATAGTTATAATGCATATAGGAAATCAAATAAGATGTACATCGTAACAGTTCCGTAATATAGTTTAAATTTCTGGTAATATATCCATTTAAGTTTATACAAAAACCACTCAACAACAAAGTTAAGTCCTGTGCATAAATATTATGGCCATAGACATTTACAGAAAGGAATGGGA
This sequence comes from Agriopis marginaria, assembly GCA_932305915.1. NCBI lineage: Eukaryota > Metazoa > Arthropoda > Insecta > Lepidoptera > Geometridae > Agriopis > Agriopis marginaria. Next base: position 2,207,912 of record OW029932.1, read on the forward strand.
CAGGCACACAACTATTGTTCAGTTTCGGCCGGCACTGAAGGCAGAATGCGATCCAGGTCGTGCAAAGAACGGATAAGCTGAGCGGCATTACCCTCCCGTTGTCTAATGTATATGGCTCCTTGGTTGCACCAGCAGAAAGCAAAACCGTGGCTCTTTGCTCTAACTCTTGTCTCACGAAATAAAATCCTGTTTATTTTTGTGAGCCTCTCATTGAAAAATACTTTGGTTGTGGTGCCTGTTACGTCTAGGTCTGTACTAGTAATATTTTTCCTAGACTTTGAGGCTCCGATTAACTGTTTGCGTTTGGATCGGCGCAGCAATCTCACAACAATGGGACGCGGCATTCTGTCACCGAGCTCAGGCACGGCTGGAACAATTTGTCGCCGGGATCCTACGCGAGTGATCCAGTCCACATCTCCATCTTCCAGCTGCACTCCAACTTTCAGGGCTGCAACCTTCACAATGTGCTCAAGGTTTTCATTGTTGCTCTCCGGAATCCCAACGATTTCGATTTCGTTGGATAGGTTATGCTGTGCTTGCGCATTCAGCTCATTTTGAAGTAGTGAAACTGTCAACTGGAGACTCAATACCTCTTGGTCCCTTTTCTCGAGATTTGTTAAACGATTTTCGTTAGACAACGCATTGCGTTGCAAATCTTCCATCTTCTCTTGGCAATAGCACAGCGAGTGGGTAGCCTCCTCTAATTTCGTTTTAAGCGCCGTAAACTCTCGAGTCAGACGAGCAATTGCAGCCGTCAGATCTTTTATCTCACTCTCAGAGCTTGTAGTGTTATCCGAAGCTGAATCAGATTTTTTACGAATAGTGACATTTTGGGCTTCCGAGACTGCACGTACCGGGGTGAGACTATTATCCCCACCCCTTTTCTGCAGTGCACAGCAATCGGGACACTTCCATGATTTTTTCCGGTCAGGAGTGAGCGACGGTACGTTAATACACAATAAACAGAAACTTTTCTCACAGGTAGATGAAGTACATTTAATACTGTTAGACTCCTTAACTGGTTTTAAACACCCTGAGCATTTCATCTTGAAGATTAATCGGAGTAGGGTTAGTTAAAAATCCAACTTAACTTCTCCTCACAGAGGCAATGTAAATCAACTTTCATAAAGTCCTTTCTATGCTGTTAGTCTTAGTAGAAACGTAGTGATGACGCGGTGGTGACGCGCTGCTCGCAGTTCACGCTAATATCGCACGTATGCGAAGCGCACAACCGTCAGAGTTCCTTGCGCATCAGCGGAAGAGGTTTACCGGCACTCGTCAAAAACTAAACTCGTTGTCACGTATTGTTCGTGTAATAACTGAGTTTTTCGCACAATATACGTACTTTTACACAAAACACAGTTCGCAGTTTGTTGTTTATATCACAGTGAAGAACTATAACGTGTATTGGTTTGGAACAAGTCACTTTTGACCAGTAAATTTAGGAAAACGTAGGGGGTTAAATTACACAGTGTTGACAGTCCGACCGAGGCGGCAAAGATGGGCAGCAGCGTCCTATTAGTACACGGTGAACTTCCTGCGATCCACAAGGCGCCTGCCAAGCGTGGGGATTATGGCAACACCTCTCTTTAAGAGGGAGGCCTTTGTCCAGTAGTGGACGTTTGATGGCTGCTCATGTGGACATACTTAAATAGATATTAACAACCACAAATTTTCAATATAGAACAAACACAAATTTTCATCACATAAATGTTTGTCCTAGGTGGGAATCGAACCCACTCCCCCAAGCTTAGAAGGTAGGTTCACTATCAACTGGACCAACGGGCTATCGAATTGATTGGGAATGAATCCGTTAACATGAGTGTTGTGGGTAACAGAGGAGCCCCACCTGATGAGCAAGTCGCTGTCGACGCTGCAACACGCGGCGAGCGCCGTGCGCGACCACACGGCGCCGTACATCGCGCGCGTGCTCGAGCAGCCCATCGCCATCTTCACGCAAAACGAACTCCTCGACCACGCGGTCACCGAGTGAGTACCACCACACCACATCACTTATCTAGAGACCGTGGACATATATCTCTACACTAGCTGCGCCAGCGATTTCACCCGCGTAGTGATGAAAAATGGTGATGATGATGATGAAAAGTAGCCTAAAGGTGTCATTCTCCGACCCTTGATCTATACCCAAGCAAAAAATCAGGTCAATCCGATGTTCCGTTGAAGCATGAAAGAGGAACAAACATCCATATATCTATAGGTACATCCATACATACAAACTTTAGCGTTTATAATATTAGTAAGATTATATAAATTGAAGTCGCTTTCCCCGTCTGTCTGTCTGTATGGCCGCTAACTCCTCCTGAACCACGCAACGGATTTTGATGCGGTTTTCACCATCAGTTAGATACATTTTCACGGAAGGTTTATGTATATATAGCTAGCAAACCGCCCCGGCTTCGCACGTAGAGGGAGGCATACCTACGCTGCGTCTTCCGGTTCGTGGTCTCCACTCAAGTCTTTCTTCCCCATCGGTTATCGATTCTTCGAGCGATGTGGCCTGCCCAATGCCACTTCAACTTGCAAATTTTAACGGCTATGTCCGTGACTGTTTTTTTGGCGAATATCCACGTTTCGGATTCTATCGCGCAAATAAACTAGATTATATCGCGACTAACTAGCTCGTATAATAAATGCGACAAAAATTGCCTCTTCCTGCACTACTGGATAGACAGAATTTATGTATTTGTTAGGTTAGAATTTACATACGATATAATGGCAACTAAACCAATCTGCCATGACTAAAATTATCTGCCTCTCTTTTCATTATAATATGAAATAATATGTGAGAGAAGAATGGCAACAATTTTACAGCTGTTAAATTTAGTTTAGTGTAGACTACATCAGAATCGATACCAATGGCTAGTTCATATTTTCTTACCATCCCCAGCGCTGAAGAATGCTTCGAACTACCTCCCATAAAGCAACTACCCACAAACATGCCTGGCAACGTGTTGAAATCAATCGTGAACGAGTTCAAAGACACCTCAAACGAAGACAATGAAAAATCCGAAGAGATCAAGAAGAAACTGAAGCTTTACAACAGCATAATGGAGAAGAAGTACGACGAGGAGTTGATCCACAGCAGGAGTCGCAGCAGGCGGCGGGACGGGGGCAGCGGGGGCAACACGCCGCGGATCGCTACCCCCGTTAGAAAGGTCGAGGGGGTCGTCACTGCGGCGTGTGTCATGAATGTCAGCGTGTTTGGGTGAGTTTTATTTTATTGTTTTATTGTACTGCGCCCCGCGGTTTCACCCGCGTAGTGATGAAAATGAAGCGATGAATAATATAGCGAAATGAATATAGCGATCAGATTGACATCTCTGAAGTTAATTCAATTATTACAAAAAGTATTTTATCCTAGTAGCCCTTTCGTTTTCAATTTTCAAACTTTTATAATCTATATCCAACTACAGCTAGTTTCACCCGCGAGTTAAAATCGTCGTTAAGTTTACTGAAGTTTTTCAATTTTCTGCGCAATTTTCTAAATTTTTCATTTCGTAAGAACTTTCTACAAAGTATGAGAAATCTTTAAATAAGAACGAAATCGGTTATGGCGTGGCCATACCGTTACCAAGGTAAATAAGGATTCAGCTTATATATCAAAATTGCCATGAAAACCCTCAATTCCAATTCCAGCAACCTGCCGCAACAAAACGACGAACTCCTCGAGCAGCAGATAGAAGAGAAAGAGAAGATCCTCGCTAAGATGCTCAACCTGGAGTCGCTGAGCATCCCCACCATCGAAACCACACCCACACACACTTACGACAGCCCAACACACACGTACAAACATATTGAAATACAGGAAAAAATTGACAGCCCGGAAAAGACTTATACACAAGAGAACTTTTACACGCAAGAAAAATTTAACACAGCCAAACAAACTGACACACAAGAAAAAACTAACAGACAGGAAACTAAAACAGTTAAATTGGCAGCTAAAGTCAAAGAGTCAAATCCAATGGATCTGATACCTAAAGTCGTGAAACTTCCGAACACGTGGAACTTAAATGACATGGAACTAAAACTGGATTTGAAAGTGAATGGATACAAGGACAATCGGGTCATCTCTCCAGATGACACTTTAGAAAGCGAGTGGGAGTTTGTCTGATAGGAGAGGAAGCACTAGTTTAGGACCATGTTTATGGTAGGCATGTGGCTTATTACGTAAGGCTTTGGCGCTTCTACCACGGGGAAATAACAAAACAAAACAGGCAGTCATGAGGACTGCCGATAGAAGCGACAACTTAAAACTCTGGCGCAGTCACATTATCAAATCGGTGACGCAGTTTTGCCCCTACCAAAACACGCTCAACGCGGCTAAAGAAGTTTCCACTTCAAAAAAGTTGGCCGTCACGGCAGATGTGAAACATGACGGCATAAGAGAGCGTCATGTCGTTTGCCGTCACGGTATATGAGGCGGCTTTACTGCCAAGGCGTAGGAGAGCGTCATGTCGTTTGCCGTCACGGTATACGAGGCGGTTTTACTGCCAAGGCGCAATAATAGATATTTCACATCAAAAACTAATTCTAAACATAAATCATCAACGAGTCACTAGAAAGTCACAGCACTAGGATTTGAATGGTGGTCTCACGGCGCAACTAATCACAAACTTCGGCCTTATTATAGAAGTTTGATTGTGATCGAGATTGCATGCCGTCCCGTTCGCATCTACTTACTCGCACCACGTGCGTAAGTGAGATGGCACGCGATCGCGATCACAATCCGAATCATGATAAGACATCTATAATAAAGCATCTGGTTAGTAGCGCACAACATTGTGTGGACCACTGAAATACTAGTGCTGTGACTTCCTAGTGACTCGTCAGTGATTTAAGTTTTGAGCTAGTTTTTTAGTTTCTCCGTGGGCGACGCGCCTTTCCAAATATGGTGTGATGCAGTTGAAACAGGTTTTCTAATTAGTGCCATAGTTTAGTCCCTTTTGCATGTCATAATGGCTAATAGACATCGCTGGCTCACTATTACAAGGTTCTATGTTATTTTCTTACACGTTACGTAATTTCAATTTAAAATGTTTGACTTTCATAAATATTGACTTAGAAGGGTTTATACTCGAGTGAACGTATCTCTCTTAAGCATAAACCCTTCTGTTAAGAATAGCAGTTTATATGGTATCTCCACAAGTATATTTTCACTGATTTACTACACAGCACTTATCCTTCAGCCTTTCGGCTTCCAATCCACAGCTCGACTGTCCTGACGGCCACTGAACGGCCCAATATATACTTCCCTCTCTACATAAATTAGCCCCTCCTACTGCAATTGTCAACAACCAATGACAAGTGACACTGATTTAGACTTTGACACCTATAAATATTCATGGACGTCAGCACGTCCATGTAAATATTGATACATATTTACAACTATTGACAAGAATCACCACACTTCTAAGTCAATATTTATGAAAGTCAAACATTTTAAATTGAAATTACATAACGTGTAAGAAAATAACATAGAACATTGTAATAGTGAGCCAGCGACATGTAGCTAAATGGAAGCGCATTTTCATACTCTACCGTTTTGAGTTTCCATGAATATTTGTCATTTGGTCATTTGGACGGAGCAAAGATAAACAATCTAATCGCGATTCCGCTTGCATCAACGTTGAAACCTCGCATTTTTTTAAATAATGTAATCAGCCTTTTAACAGCCTTCCCCCGAAAGGGTGATTGGGCCATATCCACCACACTGGCCCAGTTGCGGGTTGGTGGATTCACATACTCCATTGAATATCCTCTCCGTACGTATGCAGGTTTTAAATATATTAAATAACAATTATTGCAACCTTACCGTACAACAGAGATGTTTAATTGAAACTAACAAAACAAAAACTTATAACAAAATTATTTCAATTGTGTCGCATCATATGACGGTTGCTGTTTTCAGATAGGATAAAATATCCTTTAGTGGGGATATCATTTTACCCTACTTCTGAAAATAGAAAAGAGTCCTATATCTATGCATATGCCTAAGATATTGACTGTATATGAACAATTTAAATTTATGAAAACGATTGCTATTTAGCCTTACGATTTTTTTCCATTCCTACATTTAATGCCGCGCCCACACTATGGCAGTGTGCCCCAAGTTTTTTTTTGTTCTGATTTTGACATGACCAACTTACTGAAAACGTTCTGAAAATTAAAGTTTTAAAGTAAGTACTTAAGACTTTAAAATATAATCCCAGTATTACTAGAGCATTTATGCAAGTCAGGTGTGTCAAAAACATAAGGTACAAAAACGAAAGCAAAAAATTTCCGATAATGATCTTGGGGTAAACACGACCAATATATAAAAGGCGTAACTATCCTATTTAATCACAATTATATAAGGGTTTGAGCTAAATTATAGATACACACATACATAAGGGTTTTAGTGAACACTGCACGCGATTAAGCAGTCAAGGGTTAATACCTATTGTTAATAGTGTACACAAGTTAGCCTTATGCCCTATACTAAAGTTTACAATCTATATTCACTAGCGTATATCAAATTATTTAATATTATCGCAGGCGAATTTAATGTATATATAACATACTTATGATTTTCATAGTAAATTGCATCTATTTGACATCTTATTGGAACGACTAAAAGCCATGGAAATAATTTGTATTCTACATAATGCATCGTTGCACATTGGCTGTGTTGTTTCCAAGATCGTTTTGGTTCATTCAATTTTTTTTTTTTTTTTTTTAATATAATAGCATGCAAACAAGCGACGGGCCACCTGATGGTAAGTAGTCACCGTCGCCTATGGACACCTACAATACCCGGGGCATTGGCGGTGCGTTGCCTACCTTTGAGGACTCTATTCACTCTTCGCTTGAAGCTGTCACGATAACTGATACAGTTGGCGAATGAATGACCGAAAACGAAGTTGGGGCCAACGGCTAATGTGTGACCGCGGCATTAAATTAAACGTAAACCTTATCACTGACAAAAAATCAAAGTCCCAATATCGTGTCACGTAATGCAGCGGGGTTATTATGAATGCTAGCATTTGCTATAGTCATCCCGCTCACGTGATGCTATCTTACTCACATGATGCGCGCGAGGGGATGACACGATGGCAATATATAATAGTATATGCTGAGTTGGAACCGGTTTGTGGAGGAAAACAATTTGTAATGTGTGTATTTATTTATATTAATTCTTAAAAATGTTTTTTTCTTCTTCCATAAATAAAAGTTTGTCTATTGTGTAAATTTTAGTATATGTATCTAAATTATCTTATAATCCTGCCGAATATAAAAATGTTTGATTTTATTTCCGAAATAAAATCAAACGCGTCCATGAGCGTCCTGCGACCATGCGTCGCAGTTTGTCACTTTCAATTTAAAGTCTCATTTAAATTTTGCTTTTAGCCGGTTCGATGACCAATATGTTGACATGGCGCTTTAGAACAGAGTCATCATCATCATCATTATCAGCCTGTATCAACCCTCTGCTGGGTATAGGCCTCCTCTCCCTTTCAAATTCAAATTCAAATTCAAAATATTTATTTGTCAGAACATGGTAGGTACACATAAATATAAAGTAGCATACATGGTCGTAATAATGGAGACGTATCTCATGTCCTTGCCTGTTACAGCGTACAAATGTTAGTTTTTTATATATATTATTATTAGTTTTTGTTAAAGTTAAAAAATAACGAAATTATGTCGAAGTTAGAATATTGTTAGAATCATATTTTGGTTTGGTTGTATTTGATCCCTTGCGCCATTGATCCCTGTCTCGGGCTAATCTCATCCACGTATGACCTGCGATGGGCCTGATGTCATCGACCCATCGGGCTGGTTGTCTGCCTTTAGAACAGAGTGCTATGATCATAATAAAGTAGAGGCTGGTATTCATAAAATCAGAGCTATAATTAACTGTGCAGACTTGGAATACTGATTTTCCTCTGATAGCATCTGTCGATGACGTAAATATTTTGTTAACTATATGTACGATGTGTAACAGAAAGTATACAGTAATGCATTTACGTATTTAATTGTTATTTGTGTTAAATACTGGTGTCTATTCTGTTATATCACTGGTTAAACTAAACTAATTTGACAGTTGACAGGATCAACATTATCCCCAACTCTTTTCATTCCAATGTGTGACGAAAGGATAGCAACAATTTTACACCTGTCCGATTTAGTTTTGTTTAGAAAATGGTATAACAGAATGGACGCCATTGTAGTTTAATAGTTTGCGTAGACAACATTCTGTTTAATCCGTTTAAGGTGGTACGATTCACCTATGGCGGGAAATTTAAATTTTAAACAGTTTTTTGGTCCTAGTAGCCAGGCCAGGTAATTATTTTTAAATAACACAGTGTTTGCGCAAAATGTTGGCTGTTCTTTACATTATAATGTACAATTATTTAACAGTAACGCACCATATTGCTTACATTTGTGAATAAACCGTATGAAACAGCAAAAATTTGTTTATTCACAAATATAAGTAATAATGGGCATTAGAGATAAATAGCTTTACATGATTTTGTAAAGAATAATAATCAATCTGCGCAAACATCATGGTTGTTTACAATAATTACCCGGCCTAGCTACATGGACAAGAAAACTGTTTGAAATTTGAATTTCCCGCCATTTGTGCAACGAACCACCTTAAGACTAACATACAGTCAAAGGTTTTTCTAAAGAAAAGGGGACGAGAAATAGTGTCTCAGATTGTTTTTAGTTTTTGATACTTTAAAAAACACCAAAATTAGTTCAAACTCGTTTTAATTACTGTTAAATACAAGAACAGTATTATTATTATTAGTATTTTTTGCGTATAATGGGTTTACAAAAGTTACAGGTGTCATGTAGAAAGCATGGTTTGCCATTATACTACCTTCCGGCTGCAAATTTGGCACTTACATACTATGGAAACGAATTTACATATAAATCAATCAAACAACGAGGCCTATTCTGTCATACCACTCACTGAACTAAACCAATCTGACAGGACTAAAATTATCTGCCTCTCTTTTCATTTTAATACGTGAGAGAAGGATGGCAACAATTTTAGAGCTGTCAAATTTTATTTAGTTTAGAGTGCATCAGAATCGATGCCAATAGCGTCGATTCTGTCATACCACTCACTAAACTAAACCTATCTGACAGGACTAAAATTGTCTGCCTCTCTTTTCATTTTAATACGTGAGAGAAGGATGGCAACAATTTTAGAGCTGTCAAATTTTATTTAGTTTAGAGTGCATCAGAATCGATGCCAATAGCGTCGATTCTGTCATACCACTCACTAAACTAAACCTATCTGACAGGACTAAAATTGTCTGCCTCTCTTTTCATTTTAATACGTGAGAGAAGGATGGCAACAATTTTAGAGCTGTCAAATTTTGTTTAGTTTAGAGTGCATCGGAATCGATGCCAATGCCTCACTTAATTTTTTTTTATAATTTACGAATAAAAAACTTTGACTTTGACTTTGAAAAACAACTGTTTATAAATGCGCACTCATTTAGCCTGGAACTAAAATTTGGAGAAGCTGCGCGCAATCGCATCGACTGTCGTGGGTCGTTCATAACAGACTGACATTGCTCGTTCTCGGTGTCCTTTTGCGCCCAGTTGGTGTGCGGCATTGTGTTCACAATCTCAATAAATTTGCGCACTCAATGCTTTATTAAAAAAGCATTTGGCACATTTTTTATAGTAGTTTAATTAATACGTGTTCTGGGCCCCGGTTCTACTAAATAAATTGTTTTTAAATAGTAATTGTTTCAATTTAATTTTTTAAATAGTTGCCTCAAAATTGACAGTTTTTTTTTATACTAAGTTATAATATTAGGTGGTGATATTTTTCTAGTAGGTATAAAAAATATTTAAAACTGTCAATTTTGAGGCAATTATTTAAAAAAAAAATTGAAACAATTACAATTAAAAAAAAAATATATTTTTGTAGAATCGGGGCCCTGTAGAGACGTCGAACAATAGTGTATGAAACGTTGTTTTTTTTTTAATGCTCGCAAAGAAAATGCGCGCTGTACAACGATCCATAGCTACTAAAACTAAACAAGACCCCCAAGCGTTTGACACCAATCCCCCCCCGCGCCATCTATATTTGACGCGTTAACGGTCAAACCAAAAACTAAACAACATTCTGTGACACCCTTTATACATTAAAGCAAAATTAGAAAAGTTTAGGTACTCAGTTGTCTAAGCAGGCTCTTAAGGGGCCTGTATACCCTCTGCAGCTTTCTCTCTCGCACATTTTTACTTTATTGAAGATATAAAATCAATGAGTGTGAATTTCCAAAAAGTAACAAAATCATGTCATGGTGTCTATCGTAACATTACAAACAAAGAAATTGACAATTTGAAATAATATTTTAATTTGACACAGTAAAATGGTAACAAGTGATTTTTATTTCTCGTGTCATTTTATTCCGTCTTATTTCAAGATATCGAAGCAAACATTTCTTTGTTTGTAATGTTACGATAGACACCATGACATGATTTTGTTACTTTTTGGAAATTCACACTCATTGATTTTATATCTTCAATAATGTGAAAATGTGCGAGCGAGAGAGCTGCAGAGGGTATACAGGCCCCTTAAATTGCTGTTTTACAGTGTGGCATTTTGTAGTAGAAAAATGATCAATAATTTTATTGTAAGTAGTTAGGAACTGAAGACCAATGTTAAGTGTCTACGCAGCTCTCTTGAAACGGTTATGGGTTTGTATTTGGAAATGGCCCAATGTTTATAATCATAAATTAATAAATACGCTAGATTCATAATCAAGCATTTAGTAATTTAAACAACTAAATTATAGTTAGCGTCCGTTGATTTACTAACACAAGGATGCTGGGTCAAGTCAATCGTAATTAAAATATACACTAAAAACGATTTTAAATCCTATATCATTGTAACAATGTCTAATTTAGCTTACATGAAGTGTAGACTAAATGCACAGTTATCGCAATAGTTAGTGTGGTTTTTTTGTGCTTTAGGTTCAGACATCTTTGAGCGCTGATCGATATCTACAGGGTTACGCATGTAGACTGTACTAAGCCATAGACGGTCATTGTACTCATCATTATGAACAACTTTTACTATGGGAGCAACCCTAAAATCGTTTTCTATGGAACAGCTGATATCTTTTTTGTTATTTCAGAGTTGGTTCCATAGCAAAAGCCGTTCATAATGATGAGTACAATGACCTCCTTTCGGATTTGTACAGTCTTTATGCGTAACCATGTATAGTTTTAAGGCCGCGCTCACCGGCCAGACCTATCTCTTTCGCACATTTTAGAAGAAAAAAAACAGAATTTAAAAACCCGATTGGATTGTTATCTTTAGAATAACATTTCTAATGGAACAAAGCTATTTTCGTGTTAATATTTATATGATGGCGGATGGTATAGAAAAAACCTCAAAATACGTTTTTTTAGACGTCTTCCGCTATGATAAAATATAAAAATTGCTTTAAAATGTTGTCAATGTTATTCTAACAAGAATGCCCAATCATGTTTATTTTTAATTCGTACCTATATCGAATTTTATCTTCAGAAGTGTTGAAAACAAACTGGCCGGTAAGGGCGCCCTTAAATATTGTTGCAAACGTCAAAATAATTACATATGTCCTAAAACATTGGGCCAAAGTAAATCTTATGGTTATGATTTTATGTACTTAGATCTGATATTACTGTTTTGTTTTTATTTATTTATGTTCATAATAAGCCCCTAGTCTTATGTCGTTACGGCGAATATGCTAAAATTATCAAAAATCAGTTGAAATCGAAATATTTTAACTGCATAAAAATTTATAAGTATTAGTGTATTAGATCTCTACGCACATTTTCGCAATATTTACACATATTAATTTGGTAAATTATTAATTAAATTAGACTATCATAAGTAGGCAGCGTTTTCTATCTCAGCGGGCAGATAGGCGGGCAGTGCAAGCGTGTTGGCGAGTATCAAAGTGGTATAATGGGGTTTTTGTCAATATATTTGACCATTGTCTTGTATATTTGCATTATCCAATTAAAAAAAAAAAAAAACGTATAATTACACGCTTATTTGACTCGTCAAAACAGTCCAAAAGGAAACCCAAACTCGAGAGGTAATTTCACTTGGTCACTAGGGTCTGATGATGGAGCCGGGTGGTGGATAGTGAAACTCTTGGAATGGGACTCGTTAAAGATAAGATAAGATGGTAGCAAATTATTATATTGTCATCTTCAATATACTTACTTCCAAAATTTCAAATGAATACGACAAAAAAAAACCTGGTGATTATAATCGACTTCCGAGATTGGTTTACATCTAGTTCGTTATGTTTCACTTGTAAGTGAAAATATAAGCATGATAAAAAGGTACAAGCTATGCTAGCGCCATCTGTAAAAAAATATACCTGTATAATGCATAGTAGACATAGTTCGCGCCCTGCTCATATCTTTCTCGCCCTGCTCATATCGTTCTCGCTCTGCCCCCGCTGAGGATTAAAACGCTGCCTTAAGTAACTTAGAATAAATCGCTTAGTAATTATGAGCTGAGTCAATTCAACCTTCATCACCTTTACATACCATTGAAGAGTTTCTGAACAAAAATACAGAGTGTAAGGGGAACACTCTCGAAGCCAAAAAAAGGTAATTGTACTCATCATTATGAACAACTATTACTATGGGACCAACCCTGAAATCGCGAAAAAAAAAACAGCTGTTCCATACATTTTGTCGAGTGTCAATGACCGTTTCTATAGAACAGCTGATATTTTTTTCGCGATTTTAGGGCTGGTCCCATAGTAAAAGTTGTTCATAATGATGAGTACAATTACCTTCTTTTGGCTTCGAGAGTGTTCCCCTTACACCCCGTATAAAAGTACAAAAATCTAATTCATCTCATTGAGCCACAAAATATATCAAGCCTGATGCATTCGCACCCGCCACGCGACCTTGCCATATCTCTCTTGTTTGTATGATCTGATGATTTACAATGATTCCTTGCTTCATTCAACCAATGAATAGAGCCTATTCCGTCACACTGTATTGAAAAGTGGTATTAAATCCGTTACAGTCGCTCATTATGAAATACGCGTTTAGCTTTATCAAATCCCAGTAAAGCTTTGGTCTCTAGATCGGAACGCACAACGCTGCGGTAAGCGTTATGCGGTGTCGGGCTTTGATTATTAGTCAAAGGGTGTCGGGCCGGCCTGTTCGTATAGGCGAACTAGGCGACGGCCTACGGCGCTTGTATTAGGGGGGCGCAACGGACGGACGGACGAACGATCGGACAGACAGACCGCGTAGGCTTAATAAGTAATGTTTTTACCTGTTTTATTTTTTTGTTTAAATTAGAACGGCTATCAATGCGTTTTTGTAAGAAATTTGTTGTAGCCAGTTGCCATATAAACGAAACGTCAGTCATTCGAAATCAGTTAGCGACTGTGATGCGGACAAAGAACTTTGAGACCTAATCCAAAAAGGTAAGGTCCAAGTTCTTTGGATGCGGAGTTCGACGTGTTGACATAAATAAGAATGTTCAATTAAGGTTCTGTCATAATGCCTGGCGACAGATTTTCCTTCTCATTTCCGTTCTATTTACTTCTCTATTATGTGGTTCTTACCCTTTGGGAACGGAACCTTAAAATGGGCGACTTTCCAGTCTTTTGCCTAGGGCGCCAGTTCTCGGGCCGGGCCTGGGTGTCGGACACGGAATTGTATGAAAAACGTCCAGTACCCTTAGAAAACTTTTTTCGTTTTCGTATTGTTCCAAACATTGCTGGGCTAAAAGGTATTCGAAAACTTTTTTCGTATTAGAGTGAAGCAATCTATACCGCCGCTTACTACCGGTTTTAGTTCCTCCACGTTTCCGATAGAGGCGCTTTACTCAAATGTATGGAACAATACGTAAACGAAAAAGTTTTCGTAAACTATCAAATCTGCGACTACGCGTACAAATTGGTCGGTCGTTCCGTGGACACAGTGAGGGGCAGAGCTTGACGCTGCGGTGGAATCGTTCACCGCAGCGTTGAGCGTCTCGATCAAGAGAATAGGTACGATAACTTATTCCCCATATACACGTGGCTCAGTTGTAGTTTTAAAATGGATCTAAATAGTTTAGAACAAAGACTAAAATAAGATGAAACAAATACCGCATATTACCTGCAGCATAGTGCTATTGCAGTAGGATAAGAATGTGACGAACGTTTGGTTCCGCACTAATTTTGTGATATCAATTGTATTGTATTTATTTGGCTATGCAATAAACATTATTTTAGAAACTGTTTTTGATTTATACTCCTGCCTTTACTAGGTACCTACTTCGATTGTATGTTTCATTATGTTAGAATTGGTTTGTAGGTTTTGTTTGGTTTCTTTTTGCCACTTTGGCGGGCCATATTTTTTAGGGATCCACTTGATAAAAAAGGAATTAATGAAATCTTCATTTATACCTATTCAAGAAATCAACAAAAAAAACATTTCACAAAAAATAAAAAAAATACTTTTATAATTGAAGACATATACTAAAACTAATGTTACGGGACCGGATAGATTATTTTTATTATTTTAAAGCTGACAATAAATAGAACCGATCACCGAAAACAATAAGTAAGTATATTTGTAATTATACCATACAAGCTCCATACTAGCACTCACTTTGCGGCGAAGTAACAGAACATTCCGACCTAATCCGAGCAAAAACTTATTTTTAAGAACTTTATTAACCTTATCTAAATTATTTCTTCCTTTAGATATAAGGTTTAGTAAAGGTGTCGAATAAAATTTATTTTCTTTCTTTACATACATACGTTTTTTTAACCTATACTGTCCCACTGATGGGCAAAGGTCTCCCCCATCTCCTTCCATAAATGTCTTCCGCCACCTCTTGCCAACCTATACGGAATGAATCACGATGTTCACGCCAGCGTTTCTTGCGCCTTCCTTGACTGCGTCTTCTATCGGGCTACCACTGTGTGACGATCCTGGCCCATCGGTCGGGATGCATGCGCGCCACATGCCCCGCCCAATCCCATTTTAATCTGGCAGCTTTTTGGCCAACGTCGACCACACCAGTTTTGGAGCGCAGCGCGCTGTTGCGGACTCTGTCCATTCTTTTGATACCCAGCACGCTGCGTTCCATAACCGATTTTTAATTATACTTTAATACTACTAGGGTAGTTAAATAGTGTTTGATTTATTCTGAGAGAAAAATAAAAGTCTAAGGATTATTGATAATTAAAACCAAAAGCTATACAGATACAATCTTTATTTTCATAACACTTCGTAGCGTAATAAATAAAGAGAAAATAACAATTATTTGTTTTCCTGATCCCAATACAAAAAATCACAATATTGTTAGTAAAAAAATGCCCAAAAATACCCTCTCTGGAGATTTCACATTCCACTACAAAAATATGTTGTTTATATCAAATTGAACACTTGTATGGAAGATATCGTAATAACTGCTAGCTACCATATTCGAATACATAGTGTTTCAGATTTCGAAAGTTCTAATAGGTAATACAAAAAAACGAAAGTAAAAATAGTAAGTTATAGAATTGGAAAAACAACCATAATGCCCTTTGCACAACAAAAATAAATAAAAATCGAAAGAGAAAAACAAATAAGCAGTAACTAGTACCTACACTATCACTAGAAAAATTGGTCAAATGGCAAAAAATATGCGTTTTCAATTAGTTTTATAATTCTAAGTCTAAGGCATTTCATATCATTCAAAATTGACCTTACCAACAGTCATCATTTGTTAATTATGATGATTAACAAAAACTGGCGACATCACTTGCGCTCGAGTCTCAGTCTGAGAATCTGCAATGCTAGTACTGTCAAATTTGACAGGATCGTCCAATTCGATAAAATGCCATTTGATCCGTACTGGCTATGGTCGATTCTATGGCATTTTATCGAATTTGACGAACGATAAAGAACGGTTCTTGCACTGCTGTCTCGTCTTGCACGTTACCTGCGCAACTAAGAACGAAGGCGCAAGTGCGAGAGCACTTCACATTTCTCCCAGACATACAAAATTTGTGAAATAAAAGAGATTTGTTGAGATCGTTTTGACGTATTACGTATTACGTACAATCAACATTCTAAATTATGGACCTATATAAAATCACTGCGGGTGATATTGAAGAATGCTTTAATACATTGTCTTCATTGTCATTTAGAACCATAAGATACTTTTTTTTTTTATTTAAAATTTACATAAATTTATCAATATTTTAGTAAAAAAGTTTTAGTTTTACAATTTATTTACTCATAACCGGGGAATATTTTTTATTTATATTACACGGGAATTGTTTGCAAAAAACGTACTATATTACATATTAGAGTTACTAAATAAAATTAAAATAAACCTGGAGATTGGAGATATTAGAAATTAGGACTAAATTAAACTGTCTACCCAAACTATAAATAAAAAACTATTTTTTTATACATAATTGTATATAATTATATTATGTAAAAAAAAGTTTGGATCAACATGGAAATAAATTCATGACATCGAGTTATGTTAAAGAAAATGTATCAAAAATACTCTTCAATACAAAATCATTACAAATATTGAATGTGCGAGCGAGACGGACTGCTCGTACAGAGCGAGACTCCTCATAATCTTAAAATTTGACTTATGTGTAAGTGAAGACACCAGTTTTTATCAATCCACCTGTAGCCAGTGTTTCCTGTAATCTATTTATCACCACTATTGATATGAATACCTTAAAAGCTACAAGTCAAGTTACATAGTAAATCAGCTAAATACACAAATATTTGAGAATAAATACAGTCGTGTTCATAAATGCTTTTTGAACTGGGACATCTCGGTAAATGACTATGACGCACTTAGAACTGTCAAAACTAAAAAAAAAAAAAACTCTTTTACAGGCGACAGCGGTAGGATAAGAAACTAGATAGAGTTTTGACCATTGAATAGGCCTTATTAAAGATATTTAAAACTATGGATATCGGATCAGTACTCAAGTGTCCTGGAAGCAAACATAATAAAGCCTTAAATATTATAATTGCTAATTATTACCATTATTATTAATAGTAACAAACAAGCAAAAAAAAAAATGCGGCCGGCATTCTTATCTGTGCATTTAGTCTACGTTTGTTGCAATCTAAATTACACATTGTCATAATGACATGATATAAATTAGTTAAATAGCTTCTTAGTTTTTCGCGATTAGCACACATTGAAAAAAAAAACACTTTTAATAGGTTTTATCGCGTGTTTTGAGATTTTATTAATTTGATGACTGGATCCCAAGCAAGGCCAGGACAAAATGAAGTTGTATGAAAATGACATTGACAATGACATTAGCTTGACAGATGTTATCTCAAGCTAATGTCATTTTCATACAATTTCATCTTTCCGCAGGCGTTAACGCTAACAGAACGTGGGTCTTGTCTAACCCCCAGCTCAGAACTGCAAAACCTCTGGATACAGTGAGCGACTACTGCGTACATAAGGAACGTTTTGATAATCATTGGCGATGCTTGTTAATTTCAT
The DNA here is from genome assembly GCA_932305915.1 of Agriopis marginaria. NCBI lineage: Eukaryota > Metazoa > Arthropoda > Insecta > Lepidoptera > Geometridae > Agriopis > Agriopis marginaria. The sequence continues at coordinate 2,225,442 of OW029932.1, forward strand.
AACATTTCTAATATTTCTATAGACATCCGTCATCTAGTCTATCTGTGACTACGGATACTGTAAAGTGTTCGAAACTTCAGGAAATAAAATAATGTAAAATACACGCATCAAAATCCGTTAAAAGTTTTTAATTTAAAATTAGTATGTCGGTATCTAAATTAACAGCAAACTCAGGACATTTCTTGTTTCGTACAAAATCAAACATCCATATTTTTGTAAATCAATGAATAGATCCCTCATTATAATAATAGAGAGAATGGTGTCATTTCTGTCGTACCATTATCTAAAGTAAACTAAATTTGACAGCTCTAAAATTGTTGCCATCCTTCTCATATTAAAATAAAAAGAGGCAGATAATTTTAGTCCTGTCTGAATGGTTTAGTTTAGTGAGTGGTATGACAGAATCGACGCCATTACAAAGTAGTTTATGAACGCGACTGTATAGAGAATAGAATCCAACGAGCGACGTTAAGATGGTACGATTCACTCATGGCGGGAAATTCAAATTTCAAACAGTTTTTTGGTCCTAGTAGCCAGGTCAGGTATTTATTTTTAAATAACACAGTATTTGCGCAAAATTTTGGCTGTTTTTTACATTATAATGTACAATTATTTAACAATAACGCACCATATTACTTACATTTGTGAATAAACCGTTTAAAACAGCAAAAAATAGTTTATTCACAAATGTAAGTAATAATGTGCATTATTGATAAATAGCTTTACATGATTTTGTAAAGAATAATAATCAATTTGCGCAAACATCATGGTTGTTTATAATAATTACCCGGCCTAGCCACAAGGACAAGAAAACTGTTTGAAATTTGAATTTCCCGCTATTTGTGAATCGAACCACCTTAAATAGAAGTCGACAAAATCAACAAAAGCCTCAAGCTCATACATTTAGTTAACAATTAGAGTAAAATATCACAACACGTTAGCGCAAATCAAGCCGTATACGTCTCCAAAAGCTAGGTATTCATTATTACGCATAAACTACAGCTGTAGTCACAAACTTGCAAAAAAATCAAACCAAAACTACGCACACGCTACGCAGTGCGCCGACTTTTTGGTTAGTTGTAAGGCAACCGCAATCCGACTACAACGTCGCGCTATGCCAGTGCTACGATGACATAGCGGACAAGCAACGGCAACGTCTAGGTACAACGACGCTCAGACGATTTTTGACGGTTTTCACTTAGAGATTGTGACTCTATCTATAAGTATTGTATCTCAATGAACAGATGATATATTTTTCTAGATTTTAGAGTGGGTTGGTATTGTAAAAGTTTTATTTATATTACACGGGAAGTACGTAAGTACGTATTTTATATAAATAAAATGTGTGAATACCACGTCAGTTTCTATAATGAAATTGTAAAAGTCGTTCATAATGATCAACCATGAGTACAATGCTATCTTTTTGGGTTATGACCACCGTTTGGTGTTACTCTTGTAACTTGAGATCAAAATTGTATCAGTCAAGACAAAGTACCAATATTAATTTTTAAGATTTTAATAAAGTAATTTTATTATAACTTACAAACCACCTTCGACCAAAATAAAATGTATGGACGGGCCCAGAAGAAGCGCATTTTTGATGATTACGAAATGCGGCGCTCACTTCGTTTCAGTCGGTCTCTAGCCGTAGGAAGTGCAACACGAGACTTTTGTTACATGATAACGAAACATCTGACAAAATTATGCCTTCGTGTGCTTTCCCGAAGTATAATAACACAACAAAAAAACCGCAATTTTTTTTTTTAACAAATGTACTGTACGTGGTTATAATTAGGTGTTGATTATTATTATATCCGACGCTTTTGACTCGTTTTTACTGAGCAAGTGCAATGGTTATGGCCCGTCCATTCACTTTATTTTGGTAGAAGCCCACCACTAGAGTCCAAGACCTACTTTGGGTAGGTTCGCCAGACGATAACAAATTAATACTTTTATTATAATTTCTAATAGGAAATTTAAATCATTAGTTCATTAATAATGAATACCTATCTTTATTAATTTTCTACAATTTTATAAAAGCTCCTTCAGCTTAAACTAACACAAGTCTTTAATACTGTTTTAAACTCCAGACCTTGAAGTTTGTTTTTCATCGCATATTATGTCCGTGGAATTTTAGCCTAATGCCCATTGTACATGATGCATAGTCGCTTGCACAATAGCAAATAAACTACCGGGCTGCACAACGAAAGCAAGATACGTATGTAAATATATGTATGCGCTTGCGCAACTTAGATGCGTCGCGTGCGAGACGCATAAGTTCTACATTAGACCTCTTACGTATCCAAATGACACCTATTCTATCTGTAACTATAAACCTTTACTCATAATACAAGATCAGGTTTTATGACCATATTTGGTCAGTCATGTGAACACACTTTGGTCCGACATCATCGAGATAAAACACCTATACTAAACGCATTACCATCTGAGTCGTCAGGTCATAAATCATTGCTCATCTCATCTCGCTCGCACCCACATGTCATATCTGTCTATCTCGCTCGCACCCACATGTCATATCTGTCTATCTCGCTCGCACTTACAGGTCTTATGGTATGACGTTTATTGATCGACGACTCAGTTGGTAACGCGGTGACTATAGTCACAAACGTGCCAAAAAAACTCAGCGCACGCTACTTATTGTGCGGACTTTTTGGTTTTGTGATCCGACTACAACGCTGCGCGATGCCAGAGCTACGATAACATAGCGGACAACTAACGTTGAACACTATGCAAGCGACATAACGTCTAAATTGGAGTAAATGTGGCATTGCGAACTATATAATTGGATAGCCCGTTGGTCGAGTTGGTAGTGAACCTGCCTTCTGAGCTTGGGGGCGTGGGTTCGATTCCCACCTAGGACAAACATTTGTGTGATGAACATTTGCGTTTGTTCTATATCTGGGTGTTAATATCTATTTAAGTATGTATTTAAACCTATATATGTATATATATCAGTCTCTGGCAGCCATATCACAAGCTTTGCTTAGTTTGGGGTCAAATGCCCGTGTGTGCAAAAATGTCCCGAATATAAAAAAAAAAAGAATATTTAATAATTGATGTCTAGGTATGTACAACGACGCTCGGACGATTTTTCAATGTTTTCATTTAGAGATTGTGACTCTATAGGTGTTGTATCTCGATGTCCGACATTTAGTAAATCCTCTCCTAGAATATTGTAGTCTTGTCCTTCAGTCTTGTCGGGACACCGACAACTCGTCGAGTTCTTATACCTACGTTTTTGGCAGTGATACGCATTCAACATAATATATACAGACTTCTTACATCAACTAAAATTATGCTATTTCCCATTCCTTTTCCAATCCATAGATCTTTCTTTATTTGCGAGTGTAAAGTGCTACGACGGTGGTTCTACGTCGAAAAGAGGACATTGTACTCTTTATTATGAACAATTTTTATTTATTTAATACTTTATTGCACACTTACAAGTAATGTGGATATGCACAAATGTAGGACTTAATGCTTAACATTTTATACCAGTCATCCACCAGGTTGGAACAAATGGTATGTACGTGCATCAAAAATACTTTTATTACGGGACCAACCCTGAAATCACGAATAAAATATCACAATGCAAGAATGCTTTTTCTATGGAATGCTGATTTTAGCATCTTCTGTGATGGTCCCACAGTGTTGTTCATAATGATGAGAACAATGACCCTCTTCCGACTTAGTGCCACCGTTCTGTGTGACCTTGTAAATTAGGCCGCATACTGTTAGGCCATGTCAGAGGTCACCTCAATAACCGACGGAAAAGTCGGAACTCTATCAAGTTCATAGTCTTATAATATTAGCTACATCAAATGTAAACACGTACATATCAAGCATTGACAGATAAGAAGCAAAAACAATCTTATCTGCAGTCCAATAAGGCTCTCAATGAGCAGTCAAAACAACCACTGTTGCTGTCTCATTTTCTCTTCAAAGAGAGAAATAATATAGATTTTTGTTCTATATAAGTTAAGTCACATTTTAGTGCGAGATTATCCGCGAGTACTTACAATTGGCTTCTGTACCTATTAATTTTGATATATTTTATTAAGGTGGTTCGATTTACCTATGGCGGGAAATTCAAATTTTAAACAGTTTTTTGGTCCTAGTAGCCAGGCCAGGTAATTATTTTTAAATAACACCGTGTTTGCGCAAAATTTTGGCTGTTCTTTACATTATAATGTACAATTATTTAACAGTAACGCACCATGTTACTTACATTTGTGAATAAACCGTTTGAAACAGCAAAAATTTGTTTATTCACAAATGTAAGTAATAATGGGCATTATAGATAAATAGCTTTACATGATTTTGTAAAGAATAATAATCAATCTGCGCAAACATCATGGTTGTTTACAATAATTACCCGGCCTAGCTACAAGGACAAGAAAACTGGTTGAAATTTGAATTTCCCGCCATTTGTGCAACGAACCACCTTAAGGCTGTTGGCCTTTGATATTAGTATATAAATTAATATATACAGTGATTTTATAATCCATCTAAAAGTAAACAATCATGGCGGATTTGGTGACGGCGCGGCACTGTATCGTTTAAATTTTTGGATAAATAAAAAATCAGATTTAAGATACTCTTATCTAAGTCATATTTGAACACATAAATATTCGTTATTAACAAAAAATAAATAGAAAAATTTGAGAAAGACAAAGATTAAAAATTTTGTATCAAAAATATTCATTCCTATTTCTATTGGTAATAGGAAAAAAATACTATAAAAAATGTGGACAGTAAATTAATTAAATAAGTTACACTTTTGACAGCAAGCCATTGCAACTTTTGTCGAGATCAAGTTGAATAATAAACTGCCGAAAAGTGGACGGAACAAGTAACCTTAACTAATCAACACACGAGTCAAATTACGTATTTTTTTAAACTTTTATAATAAATTCGTAAATGGAAAATAAATACAGTAGAACTCATATATAACGACTTCGCTTATAACGACTAACCTATTTTAGCGACGATATTGTTTACTCAAATTAGGTTTCATAATAAATGTACTCAAGAAATAATCCTGCCGTTTTGTGCGTCATCCGGTTAGTACGACATAGTATTGCCGGTCCCTTGAAGGTCGTTATATCCAGATTCTACTGTACATGAAACGTTGTGTATTTTGAACAGTCTGTTTCCTTCACAAACATCAAAACAATTGACTTCCGCGATTTGTTGCGAAGTGCTGGCGAGTGAAATCACATCATGCGTATTTTTCCTATCATAATATCGAAAGTGTAAACAAAAATGGCGTTTTCACAGCTAACAGTGCCGTCACTAGTGTTATGCGTGGGTGCGCGGGCCGCAAGCGGCCTGCGGGTACGTCGTAGAGTCGGGTTGGGGTCGTCATTTGTGTTCGACTTGTAAAACTTGAAGAAAACGGTGAATGTGTGTTGAAAATGGGTAAGAAATCCCAATACATGAGAAAATGTGCTGATGATGATGATGATTTTTGATTTCCATGACCGAAAATGAAGATTGAAGTGGAATAGGTATAATATATAATGTCTCATTGGTTGTCGATCTGCCACATTTGTTTACACTTGGCCAACTTCAAAGAAAATACAGACTGAGCTTTATGGTTACTTTAAAATTATTAAGGCTTGTTTAATCTCAGATGTACTCTAGTAAAAATTAAGTGCAGTTAACGCATAGCAACCGAATAATACTTGATAACTAAAGAACATATTACATCTATGTAATTTTCTACGCAATACCGTCTTGGTAGCTCTTAATATATACGGATTTTACGCAAAGTCCATGTTTAGCAAACGCTTAAGGTTATAACTGAGCGCCTATTACCATCAAAGTTTTACCAGAACTTAAAAAGTACGTCACTTTTTAATTATCACCCTAATCTTGTTTGTATATCTAACCTAGTACCTAGTGTTTTTAGAGATCAATTTAGTCAAGAGCTTCGTACATTGTAAAAAAAACTCTTCCAATATATTTCGTGATACAACCGTAAATGGTATTGTAAATTCAAAAATACCTGATAGCAAATCAGATGTATCATTTCTTAAACTAAAGAACTACAAGTTCTTGTCATTGTTCAATAGACTGAACTGAAAAAGACATAGTCCAGGGCTACGCAGAAAGGGCGTACTAAGCCGAAAGGGATGCATAGTACCAATAATGCATAGTAGTCATCATCATCATCATCATCAGCCAGAAGACGTCCACTGCTGAACATAGGCCTCCCCCTTTAACCTCCACACTGAACGACAGCCTGCCTTTTGCATCCACTGGATGCCAGCGACTCTATACCTATCAGTATGAACAACTATTACTACGGGCCCAACCTGAAATTACGAAATCAGCTGTTCCATACATTTTGTAGTGTGAATGACAGTTTTTGAACAGCTGAAATTTTTCTCGCGATTTCAGAGTTGCTCCCATAGTAAAAGTTGTTCATAATGATGGTATTATGTACCCCTTTCGGCTAAGTACACCCTTTCCGCGTAACCCTGCATAAATAGTTTTGTCACATTTAGCATAGAAATTGACAAAAACAAATATATTTATCAGTGAACACAAATTATATGAGATTCCTTAAGAAACCTTAACCAATCTTAGCTAGCGACTAGATTCAGGCCATATTGGTCCTCGGTGACATTGCAATGTAGTGATGCTCCATGGTCGGTGGAACTATGGGTGACATTGGCATGTAATCTCCTTCGGGCTCTTTAGCACATATCTGGTTTAACTTCTCGTGTTCTTTTATGATCAAGTCCACAATTTCTTGCGGTAAAGACAAACCTGCGACTGAATGGTCTTCGAACTCTATAGACAAGTCAGCGTCAAATTCATCCAAAAACCCGTCGTTTTCATCCAAACACTCGACGGATTTCGAGCAGCGGTTGGATTTGACATGTTCCGTGTCGTCGAGGAACTCACAGCTTTTCGTCTCGCCTTTGGTCAGAGCTCCGGAAGCTATCTTTAAGTTTTTCATTTTGCGGCTCACTTTGAAGCTTTTGAATATGTCTCGGGTGGGCAGCTCGAATTTCTTCTTTTTTGTTTCCACATCTTTTTCTTTGGACGTTTCGGACTTGGGGGATGTGATAGTGCGGGAGTCGCTTTTGAGTCTTTTTCTGTAACAAATAATGATACTTTTGTATGCCCTTATACAATTTAATGAGGATGCTCTTAGACTGATTCTAGTTAACGCCATATGTACAGTCTTCCGTAGTGTGGCTGAGACTGTACAGCGTTGTTGTGGAGTAGTGGGTGCTGGAGAGAAACTCTGCTTGATAGTTGGTGATATATAATTTCCTCCAGCGATGTTACACGTGTGGTGTCTTAATTACTACTCAATAGTACTAGTTAATTCTATTAATAAGGTTAACTTTTACTTCCGCGGTAGAGACACGTGTGTCCCAGGTTCGGCCGCTAGGCCAAGGTACAAAGTCTGTGCGGTTGGGACCGTACACCATACCTAGCTATAAAACAATTTTCAATGATAAGCAAACATTGTATGAATGGCTTACAGTAAAACCAAGTTACTCTGTCACTTATGACGGTTGCCAAAAGTGATGGGATATGACATAATTGTCATATCGATAAAATTATCATAGAGTGATAAGCTCGCTTAACATCAGGCGAGTTGGCGGTCAAACGAAGGCTATTATAAAAAAAAAAAGCACATCGTCATCATCATCATCATAATCAGCTTTTTTAACAGTCCACTGCTGGACTTTAAGCCTACCCTCGAAAGGGTGATTGGGCCATATCCACCACGCTGGCCCAGTGCGGATTGATGGATTCACATACGCCATCGAATTTCTTCTCCGTACGTATGCAGGTTTCCTCACGATGTTTTCCTTCACCGAAAACCCAGTGGTATGAAAATCCGTACATAAGCTCCAAAGAGCTCATTGGTACGAGCCCGGGGTTTGAACCCGCGACCTCACGCTTTCGAGTCTAGCGTTCTCCCAAATGGGCTACCACGGCTTATCTAAAAAAGCACGCGTAGTTTATACTTTCAGTAGAAACGTCAAGACTTAACTGAATAATCTTCGCTACATAATCTGTTAACTCGATAAAAATATCGGAGCTATACAGCGTCCATGAAATATGGTTTTGTTTTGGCTATGGTTGCTTGTCAATAAAATATGGAACTTCATAGGCGTGCTTATGTCAAAAGTGACTTCTTAGTTTGGCATTACTGTAGAGATGTTGGCCGAGCGGTAGCATGTGCGCTTCACAATCTGATGGCACCCGGTTCCGCCCTCGCTTAGCTGACGTCGACTTCCCAGGGCTGCCGCTCGTGTCGCAATGCTTCAGTTTAAATATCATCATCATCATCAGCCCTGAGTGATCCACTGCTGGGTATAGGCCTCCTTTTGTTTATGCCACTCTCCCCGGTCTCTCACTAATGATTATTAACGGGATATTTACCGTGGTAAGGTTGTGGAATGAGCTCCTGATATTTCAAAATTTTTTTTTAAAAAAAATGGGTAAATATCCCGTTAATAATCATATAACTTTAGTGAACAAACGTGATAGTTTAAAACAGTGTAAAAAAGTAGTTTAACATTGGAGCGAACAGCGACCTGCGGCCGGTCGCGTAGCAAAGGTCCGCATGCGGCAAGCGGCCGGGCACAGATGCCTTATTATAGATGTCTTATCGTGATTCGGATCGTGATCGCGATCGCGTGCCGCCTCACCTACGCACGTGGTGCGAGTAAGTAGATGCGAACGGGACGGCATGCAATCTCGATCACAATCAAACTTCTATAATAAGGCCGCAGGTCGAACGTCATCTGATTTTTTCATTCTGCAACGCGCGGCCAAATTGACAAACTTGCGCTTGCCGCCTCAGCGCTTAAATATGTATTACCTGAATGCGCTGAACGCGTGCCGCGAGCGGTCCCAGCGCGGCAGGGTCCGCGCGGACTGAGCAGCGGGGGCTGCGGGGCGCGCGGGGGGCAGGCAGCCCAGGGAGCCCGTGCGCGGCACCGCGCATATCGCCGGACCAGCCACACTGTAACCACACCAATATCATACAGTTTTGGCGCCAACGTGGAAAAAACATATCGGCTCGTTAGATTATTTTCTTAAACATGTGTATTGGCTGATGTGATTCGATAATTAACTGCTAGGTATAATTCCGAATGATAATAATTCACCATTTAGTACACCCTCGGGTGTACTAAATGGTGAATTATTATTCATTCATCATTATCATCATAATCAGCCTTTTTAACAGTCCACTGCTGGACTTTTAGCCAACCCCTGAAAGGGTGATTGGGCGATATCCACCACGCTGGCCCAGTGCGGGTTGGTGGATTCACATACGCCATTGAATTCCTTCTCCATACGTATGCAGGTTTCCTCACGATGTTTCCTTCACCGAAAAGCCAGTGGTGTGAAACTCCGTACATAAGCTCCAAAGAGCGCATTGGTACGGGCCCGGGGTTTGAACCCGCGACCTCGCGCTTTCAAGTCCATCGGTCTCTCAAATAAGCTACAACGGTTATATTAAATTATATTCAACTATCATCACTCATGCGGAATTATACCTAGCAGTTAATTATCGAATCACATCAGCCAATAAACGTCCACTGTTGAACAAAGGCTTCCCTCTTAGAGGGGTGTTGCCATATTCCCCAAGCTTCGCAGGCGGCTTGGGGATCGCAGTACGTTCACCGTGAATCCACCAACCCATAACTGGGCCAGCGCGTTGGATATGGCCCAATCATTGGCGGATCCAGAGGAGGGGCATGGGGACCATGCCCCCCCCCCCCCCCCCAAACACCTTGCAATTCCATACATTCGACTCATTTTTACGATTTGATTCCTTCGAACCATGTCAGAATGCCTCCAAAATGAAATCCTGGATCCGCCCCTGGGCCCAATCACCCTTTCGTGGGTAGGCTGAAAGTCCAGCAGTGGAGTGTTATGAGGCTGATTGTGAAGATAGTAGTGGTAGTTGTACTGACGGAGTGCGCGGCCGGGGCGGCAGCGGAGGCGGCGCACGTCTCGGCCTCCGCAGCGTGGCGTACACGCACTCCGCCACAGACTCGTACGTCGGCTCTTCTAGCCGGATGCTGGCCTCCACACCCTTCAACTGTTAACAAACAAACAACTATACAACAAGCCATACAAATAGTGCTAACAGACGCTCGAACGCGGCTGACGGACCGCCGTCCAACCAACCGGAGAGAAAGAGTGAGAATATCATATTTCCCTCTCTTTCTCTCCCATTGGTCAGACGGCGGTTGAGGTCAGCCGCGTTCGAGCGTCTGTTAGCACTATAATAACGCACACCTCACACGCCCCAGCTGACTTTACAACGACGCCATTTAGCTAACCACACACTGGCATCCATTCTGATGTACTCTAAACTAAACTAAATTTGACAGCACTAAAATTGTTAAAGTTAAATGATTATTAACGGGATATTTACCGTGGTAAGGTTGTGGAATGAGCTCCCGATATTTCGGCGCAGTTACATGCACCATGTTCACGGGAAGACAACTGTAACTGCGCCGAAATATCGGGAGCTCATTCCACAACCTTACCACGGTAAATATCCCGTTAATAATCATTTAACTTTAGTGAACAACCGTGATAGTTTAAAACAGTGTTATACTAAAATTGTTGCCATCCTTCTCTCACATATCAAAATGAAAAGAGATGCAGATAATTTTAGTCCTGTCAGATTGGTGTAGTTTAGCGAGTGGTATGACAGAATCGACGCCGTTGGCATCGATTCTGATGTACTCTAAACTAAATTTGACAGCTCTAAAATTGTTGCCATCCTTCTCTCACGTATTAAAATGAAAAGAGAGGCAGATAATTTTAGTCCTGTCAGATTAAGTTTAGTTAATGGTATGACAGAATCGACGCCATTGGCATCGATTCTGATGTACTCTAAACTAAACTTAACTAAATTTGACAGCTCTACAAATTATTCAAATTCAAATTCAAAAATATTTTATTTCGGACAACTAAAAAATCCATTATCCAGCAGTGGACGTCGTATGGCTGAAGTGATGAATAATAATAAATGTTAGTGACCTTGAGCGCCCCGAGCGGTCTGTCCCGGCCCATCTTACAGTAGACGCCGTCGTCGGGTGCGTCGGCGGGCAGATCCGGGATCTCTTCATATATTCCCGAGGCCACCGACGCCACGGACCGACGGTCACACATACTGGAACATACCATTACGGTTAATATATATTGCTCCACTCTCAACCTGATTTTAATGAAACATGTTGATTAAAATTTAACAATTACTACCAGATTTTGATAAAATTTGGTATGTAGATTTAAATTGATTTAGTTTGATGAAACTTGATATGTAGATTTACATCAATTTAGTTGGATGAAACATATTTTTTTATTTATACGAAAATATAGAAAACTATTATTATATTATGTACCCAAAAAATATTAAAATTAAATAAAAGCATAAACAAAAATGACTAATCTAAAAGCCCCTGAAATTTGTGAAATGCTTGAAACTTGAGTGCGATACTAGCGCTTCGGTAATTTGTAGAACCCTTTCGTACGTTATCTGACTGCAGCGCTTACGGGAGTTCGAGACAACCTATAACACGCTGAAATTACAGTGTCATCTAAGTTTATATCGTTTTTAGGCAAATTTCCGAGCTACGCTCTAAAATGCTCTAATGTCCCGCTGTTGTCTTTCCTCTTAGTCTATCTTCCTTGATATGACCAAGTTCCATGGCCATATCAACCGGCATGAAGTATGTTACCTGTCATCGATCACGTGTGCGTGTCGCGAGCCCCTCGGCTGCGGGCCCGGCCCGGGCAGGTGTCCGGCGCGGCACCGCGCCAGTTGCCCACCCGCGATGCCCGCTCCCAGGGAATCCTGGAACGACATGGATTACCCTCAAGTTCTCTCCCGTTCTTATTTATTATTATTTAACAATAGGCGTGCGTTTGGCCGCCAACTCGCCTGATGCTAAGCGATGAAATAAAGTAATATAGGTAGCAATTAACATGTTTCTTCTGGTAATTATGGTATAAAATACGATAAGAATATTTTACGAATATTCCAAAACAGAAATAAGTTTCTTTTTTTAACTTTAACAAAAACTAATAAAAAACCTAACATTTGTATGCTGTAACAGGCAAGGGCATGAGATACGTTTTCATTCTTACGACCATGTATACTACTTTATAATCTTTATATGTATGTGTAATTGTGTACCTACCATGTTGTGACAAATAAATACATTTGATTTGATGCTGTCTACGATGGAGCACGCTTGCCTAGAAGAAACCGATTCAATCTTGATTTCAAGACCCAGATTGTAACTATCGGGGAACACCCATTCAGGCAGCGCATTCCAGACTAGCAGTTTGCATAATATCCTTACTTATCCTGGATTATAAGTGTCACACTAATAATAATAGGGGCTGGCATAATAGCATACTGAATAATGTCCCAAATAAACAAACTGAGTGAATTTACAAAGATAGGTTTAAAGGTTTTATATTCTAGTATAATTTAGTGTTGTTGTTAAAATGTAAATTTGCTACACTATCGCATTAGGTTATAACCTGTAATGATAGTTCTAAGTTGGAAGTAAAATAAAATAAATAAAAATAAACTTTTTTTAATTTTTATAATTACATTATGTGGTCTGTCCTGACCCTGGGCAGGACACATGGCCAGACGTAATGATGGGAGGTGGTGTACATTAGTAACCGCGTGGTGGCCGAGACTAGGTTGGCGGAACCCAGGCCGACCCAGGATGAGGTGGACTGACGACTTCAAAAGTACTGTCGGGAACGAGTATATGCTATAGCGAGAGACCGGGGAGAGTGACATTAACAACGGGAGGCCTATACTCAGGGCTGATGATGATGATGTATTGTATTATGGCATTACTTCCTTGTTTGGCTGATCTAAGGTTCTACCCATACACCTTCTGTACACGAACATGTGGATGGAGGATATACTAACATTTCCAAGGTATATGATAAATTCGACGATATTATTACTATAGTGGGTCGAACCTGGACTAGATTAGCAGAGGACCGAGGCAGATGGCATAGGAAGAGAGAGGCCTATACCCAGCAGTGGGATAAGGAAGGCCATGGATGATGATGATAATTTACCTTGGACATGACTAGATCCAGATCATCCAACGAGTACTCTGACGGCCCGCTGTACCAGCTGCTGCGACGTACTTCCGCTGCAATATTAAAAAGTAAAGTTCAAACTTTCGGCATTCTTAACGGGTTTCGTCACGTCCATATAAGTAGAATGGAAAGAAGAGCTTGTTTACATTCTACTCATCAAAAACAAAAAAGCTTTGTATTGTCACTATAAACAGCAAAACATTATCTATTTCTTCTTATCTTATATACAGGGTGTAAGGGGAACACTCTCGAAGCCAAAAGAAGGTAATTGTACTCATCATTATGAACCACTTTTAGTATGGGACCAACCCTGAAATCGCCAAAAAAAAATATCTGCTTGTTCCATACATTTTGTCGAGTGTCAATGACCGTTTTCTATAGAACAGCTGATATTTTTTTCGCGATTTCAGGGCTGATCCCATAGTAAAAGTTGTTCGTAATGATGAGTACAATTACCTTCTTTTGGCTTCGAGAGTGTTCCCCTTACACCCCGTATAAAAGGCGATTAATGTTCCCTATGGATTCCAAAACGGCTGAACCGATTTTGACGGGACTTTCATCCACATTCGTTATAACAAATGTCGCAGACGTAGGGCGCTGCACAGACATCGCATTTTCGCTATGATTGGGTACTGTTCGAGTCGCTGGCATCCAGTGGATGCAGATGGTAGGCTGTCGTTCAGTGTGGAGGTTAAAGGGGGAGGCCTATGTTCAGCAGTGGACGTCTTCTGGCTGATGACGATGGGTGCTATTACTGTTTGACTCCCTTAACACTAAAGAAAAAATAATACAGTAGCTTAGTTCCACATTTATCTTAAACTAGCGACTCGCCCGCCCGGCTTCGCACGGGTGTAATTTACGTGCGAAGCCGGGGCGGGTCGCTAGTTATACATATAAACCTTCCTTGAAAATGTATCTAACTGATGGTGAAAACCGCATCAAAATCCGTTGCGTGGTTTAGGAGGAGTTAGCGGCCATACAGACATACAGACAGACAGACAGACGCGGAAAGCGACTTCAATTTATACTATGTAGAGAAGAGAAATGTCTTATGCAGTGCTCGGAAGAAAAAACATTGAATTGGACATACTTGTAATTAATGAGTTTGTTTTCTGACTATTATTTTTTATGGGTTAAATTTTATCAATAAAATGGTTGTTGAATGCATTGCATATTTTATTTGGGTCAATGATTATATTGTTATTTACTTTTATTCGCAATATAGACTCATTTTGTATCTTTTGTTTTGAACTAGGTATTTATTATATTCCACGTGCATTTAAACTTATTCATTGCCATTTTTATAGCGTAGTCGTTTTGAACTCTTTGGGTGAGCTTAGAGTAGCATTATTACGACCATGTATGCTAATTTATATGTATGTGTACCAACCATGTTCTGACAAATAAATAATTTGAATTTGAACCAGTGGACGTCCGGTCGATCGTCGATAGATCACGATAGTGTAAAATTTGCATACCCAATGTTTCGCTATATGCGCTCCTGCTGAGCTCTGTGTCGCTCTTGCTGAGTGCGCGAGCGAGTGTGCCGCGCGCCGCCAGCGAGCGTTGCAGGGCGTGCGCCAGCGCAGCCGAGAGCGGAGACGAGAACTGGAGGGAACCGACGCCGTGGATGAAGCCGCTACAAATAAAACATTCATTGTTATTTGGTAGGAATAATGAATTCAAAGTACATATAGATCTTTGGGTAGGAAGGATGAACCTCGAGAAATGATTTTCCTTACTGTCAATTATTTACTTCACAATGCCACATTTACGCCAATTTAGACGTTATGTCGCTTGCATAGTGTCCAACATTAGTTGTCCGCTATGTCATCGTAGCTCTGGCATCGCGCGTTGTAGTCAGATCGCGGTTACCTTGTAACTAACCAAAAAGTCTGCGCAGTTCGTAACGTGCGCCGAGTTTTAGTTCGGTCATTTTTTGGCACGATTGTGACTACATGAATTGTATATCGATTAAGTCGAAAGTTAGTGATTTTATAAATGATAAATTTTAGTAATGACTGCAGTAGGTCAATTTGTTTATCATACAATTATAGTAATGTCTATCTGTTGACTATTTAAATTAATAACATCATACTTGAACTTTTGAAATTATTTCGACAGTTATTTTAATTAATACTTTTTTATATAAATAATTCTTACGGTATTTTTATACCATCTCTCTAGATTTGTACGCCTACAAACTAGGCAAAACATGATACAAAGTGACTAATATTTTAACCCACCTATTGTGCATGCGTTTTTAAATGTGTGTATGATTTACTCGTGTTTTGTGCAAATAAATTATCTTTATCTTTATCTATAATTCAAATAGAATAATGTAATTTTCATTCCGCTTTTTCAACAGACATTTTGTTGATACAACTATGTGCATAGTGGTTAAGAGAAACATCACACACAGCCACTTGTAAGTGGTTTAATTAAAATTAACTGCTAATAAGCAATTACGAATGATTACGAATTATAATGAGTGGTTACGATATTATGAAAGTGTATTGCATGATTACTAGTAATGGAACATGGCATCAAAATTATTAGTACTTATGTAGTCCATTCGCTATCAAATGATTGCTGCATTTATTTGTCTACTAACGGTCCGCCCCTGCTTCGCACGGGTATAGATTATAGCCTATGTCACCCGGGGATAGTGTAGCTTCCCGTCAGTGACAGAATTTTTCAAATCGGTTCAGTAGTTTCGGAGCCTATTCAATGCAAACAAACAAACAATCAAATCTTTCCTCTTTATAATATTAGTATAGATAAGTGAACAAAAATTCAGTTTTCAATAAATGTTTTGTAACACAGATACATATACTCTTTATTTTTTGCTTTATTGCTCTTAATAAGTTGCTCGTATACAAAAAAATTACGCAAATTAGTTATATGCATCATCATCAGCCAGAAGAAGTCCACTGCTGAACATAGGCCTCCCCTTTTAACCTCCACACTTAAACAAAGCCTGTCATCTGCATCCAGTGGATGCCCGCGACTCTCACAATGTCGTCGGTCCATCTTGTAGGAGGCCTTACCTATGGGACGAGTTATACTAAATTAGTTGTAAATTGAAATAAATTATTTATTAATTTATAATTTACTAGCGGTCCGCCCCAGCTTCGCACGGGTATAGATTATTATAGCCTATGTCACCCAGGGATAGTGTAGCTTCCCAACAGTGAAAGAATTTTTCAAATCGGTTCAGTAGTTTCGGAGCCTATTTAATGCAAACAAACAAACAATCAAATCTTTCCTCTTTATAATATTAGTATAGATTTAGTGTGGAGGTTAAAGGGGGAGGCCTATGTTCAACAGTGGACGTCTTCTGGCTGATGATGATGATGATGATGACAAATTTATTTAAAAAAAATATGAAAATATATGTATTAATTCAGCTTTTGCGATGAACTACAAGTGTCAGCGATCATCCATTAGCGAACGGCCTATAGTTGAATGAATGCAATTAAAATGAATCACTTTTGATGGACAAACAAAATTATCAGAATTCCAAGTAACAATACATAAATATGAGAAACTTTGTCGTTTATTGAAATAAACAGGAAAAACGTGTTTCTCATTCTCAACATCACTACTGTACAGATAGATAACACATGTCCAACTTTAAACAATTGTGTTTAATGCAGTATCTAAATGTTCGGGACATTTTTAGTACACGCGATCATCTGACCCCAAACTAAGAAGAGCTTGTTATATGGCTGCCAGAGACTGATATACATACATATGACATGTTGACATTTTTTATGACAATATTAATATAATTTCCTCATATTTAGGGTTATTTCTTAGTACGTAATTAAGTAGAATACATAATATTTGTTATTTAAATAGTTTGCGCTTTGGTTTAACTGTAAGCATTCTGTTGATGAATAAATATATATTTTAAATACATACTTGTACAGATATTAACACCCAGCAAACACAAATGTTCATCACATTAGTGTTTGTCCTAGGTGGGAATCGAACCCACGCTCCCAAGCGCAGAAGGCAGGTTCACTACCAACTGGACCAACAGGCTGTCTAGATTAACAAGAACTTAGGACATATTGCATATATGCGATTCCGCAAATGTATAAGTGAACTTCCTAAATCACTTGCTGGGATTGTTTACACGAGTTTTTGTGTCATAGATGGCAAACAAGCTCTACCACCTGATGGTAAGCGATCACCATCGCCTGTAGCACCAGGGGGAATCCCAGATATGTTGCCAACTGTTAAAGACTCCATTAACAGACTTTAAAAAAGTTTTTCTTATAGTTCCTCGGAAAAAACTGCTGACAAAAATCAACCTTTGCATGCATAACTAAACCTCAGTTTAAATCAAACAAGAAAATCCGACCGTTAATGACTATTAACAGCCTTTTTGAAAAACTCTATCTTATAGTTACTCGGATAGAATCACAGAAAAGAGAAGTAAATAAAACGGAAATGAGAAGGAAAATCTGTCGCCAGGCATTATGACAGAACCTTGATTGAACATTCTTTTTTATGTAAAGGCGTCGAACTCCGCATCCAAAGAACTTGGACCTTACCTTTTTGGGTTAAGTCTCAACTTCTTTGTCCGCATCCCAGTTGCTAACTGATTTCGTTTATATGGGTGCATCTGGCTACAACAAATTTCTTACAAAAATACCGTGACACCCGTTCTAATTTAAATAAAAAAAATATCCTTTCTGTTGATAGAAAAAACTGCTGAAAAAATCTATTGTAAACCTAAGTAAACCCCACTTTAATTAAACAAGAAAATCAAGTCATTTATATAACTAACCTATCAACGGTCAGAACGCATGTTCCGTTTCTACCATTCTCGGTGGTCAGTGATGCGTCACTGATGTGTTTCCAATGCACCAACACAGGTCTCTGTGAATGGGAGACGAGCACTCCCCCTGTGGTGACACTGACGGTGCAGTCTGCACCGCTGAGCCCACACTTACGAGACAGCTCGGTTGCAGCCACCGTTACTGAGAATGAATCTTTGATGGAGCCTTCTGATTCTGAAAAGATGATGGTGATGCATATCTAAGGGTCATTTTGTATTACAAATAATAACTTTAGAACTACTCAGCAGCCTAATTTTAACACCACTTTTAATCTGGTTCTTTATTGCATACATTTTCTATTTGGAGAGTGTGCATCAGATCTGCATGATCGAATTTCCTCCTGCCTATTTTTCTATCAGACAGCTAAGGACAGGCACGAAAAGATTTAATGGTGTGAACAATAAAGAGTTAATCAATCAATCAATCAATCAATCAATCAAAGGGCTATACTGTTTCATGGTATATGATATTCATAGGAACGTACGAAGCGCTTTTTAAGTTTTATTGTGCTAACTGCTAGTCTGTGGAATACAATGCCTGAATGAGTGTTCCCCGATAGTTACAATCTGGGTTTCTTCAAGTCGCGAGTGATTTTTTTTCTAGGCAAGCATGCTCCATCGTAGACCGCAACCGTCGCTTAACATCAGGCGAGGTGAAGGTCAAATGCAAGCCAATTAAATATAAAAAAAATAATACTCTCCAAAACTTGGTTGCTTGAAAGAGATTGCTTATAGCCTACTTAAGGCTACCAGTTGTTTCACTTGTTTTTGTCCTATACAGGATTATAAGGTTGGAGTGAAACTAAGCCAAATGGTGGATCTTGTACTCATCCTTATGGACTAGGTACTTCTAATATGGGACCAATAAAATATATAAAAGATAGCGTTAAAAAAACCAGCTTTTCCATAAATGTACATGGACACAAGGACCTACAATGGAGCAAGGTTTCCTAAAAAGGTAAGCTGGAAAAAACTAGTCCATTTTGTTCTTCTGGAATATAAGTAGATGCACTTTCTCCAATAGACTAAAAGGTTGTGTGCAAATCTTTAAAAATAGTGTATAAAGAGCTTTGATACAAAACCACCCTTAAAGCAGATAATGCAAAAAGAAATACATACTTAGATGAAATAATGAATAACATGTTTGAGTGTCCCATGAAAAGCTTGGATTGGGCTTGATTCACACTTCACTGGACCGGATACGGCATGATTTCCAATAACAACCATTACGTAAAAGTAGGGCTCACAAATGTCAAAGCTTGATGGGATGTGGCCCAGCGAAATATGAATCAACATAGTTTGTCATGCCTAGGATGGGAAAGGAGCTAAAAGGCCCAGTGACAGTTAAGTCAGCAAACTAAAGTTGTGCTACGGAGCTCGGCTGGTTAGGGTTGGCTGGCAGGGGCAAATGCACAATACAAACTCAAACGAGATGTCAGTTCGAAGTGTCTTATCACTTCACTTTGAATTAGAATAGGCTTGCGTCCTGGTGATTAATTTATGACAGATAATTCAGTGGGTTTCTGCCTGAATGGGTGTTCCCCGTTAGTCACAATCTGGAGGTCTTCAAGTCGAGAGTGAATCGGTTTCTTCTAGGCAAGCGCGCTCCATCGTAGACCGCATCTTCGCTTAACATCAGGCGAGATGACGGCTAAGCGCAAGACTACCTATTATTTAAAAAAAAGGGACACTTGCTGGGCCCAATGTACCATGAATAATATTATAAAAGCCTACGCAAGCAAACTTTAGTGCACAGATTTCTCCTCAATGTAACTTCTCTTTCTCTGTTAGCTTATGTATATGTTCCACGCACATAAAAAAAACAATGGAACATTTTAATAAATTAAGTCCCGTCAAGTCAAATTCCATTTGCATTGAATGCAGTGATGTCAATGCATTGGCAGGGGCACCAGTAATGGAGGATGGAGGTCCATAAATGGCCTTCCAATTGTACTGCTGGGTGGTTACACATGAAGGGTGTGAATTATTTGCAAGACATTTTAAAAGTGAAAATTAATTTGCTAGGCCAACCTTACGGCTACTTGTTTTAAGCGATGCGAAAAGTTGCGCGATCGCAAACCGTATCTCGTCGCGTTAAGTTTCATGTTCGCGTGATTTTCCGGACTGCACTGTTTCGAGTCCGCGTAAAATCGTAGCCCCTGGATATCAATATTATACCTGTTACCAGAACTAAAAACTATTTTAAACTAAGGAGAGTTTCATTGATGATTATATATTTTTAGAATAATAAATAAATAAACCTCCATATTCTTATTCAAGACCAGCTGCGCCCTGCGGTTTCAGCCGCGTAGTGCTGAAAAATTGTGATAATGATGATGATGATGATGAAAAGTATGATAAGATGATGATGTTCTGCTTGGGGTGTATTGTGCATTTCCCCCTACCAGCACCTACCCGAGCCAACCCAACTCCTTGAAATATCGGAGTGTGGCTCTGGGGCAGTTGTTCCAGTGGCGTAGATGGAAATGTGCATAATGATGATGAAAAGCAGTCTAGCTGTAGTGGTGACATGGATGAAAAAGGCAATGGTGCCTCATGCAACCCGGTATCGACAACTAACTAAAACTACTTTAAACTAGTCTAAAAGTAAGTGGTAGGAAAGCCAGCAGCATTGCACACACATGGCAATGCTTACTTTTTGTCCAAAGTAAGCACCAGCTTTTCGGTCAACAGTCACCTCCACCAGGTCAATATACAATTTGTATTATTTCTCCTAATATTTTTTTTTATATCCAACTAACTGTTGCTCATGTCTTCGTACGCATTGACTTACGTATAAGCTTTGAACTTTCATTTCCCTTTCGCAAAATCTTTTCTTAGCGTCTGTACACCCCAAAAACTACCTGCCAAATTTCAGATTTGTAGGTCAGTAGTTTTTTTAGGATTTCATGATGAGTCAGTCAGTCAGTATTTCGCTTTTATATATATCAAATTTAAGGAAAACTTATAGAATGGAAAATCTATGACAGTCCCATATACATATTTTATTTTATACGTAATAGAGAACCTAGTACTATCAGTAGCTAGGTTTTTAACATGCATTTTCAAGATTGTGATTGATTTATTAGTGTGGGGGACCAATTAAATTTAAATTTATTATAGAAAATGAAGGTATTTACCTAATAAATTACAGCCGTTGATTAAAACTTTGATTTTTTCCATCCACACTTGAGCATCGTGAACAGTACTCGCAGCGAGGAGTACCCGGGGCTTGCGCGGCTCGTCGGTCGGGAACACCGCAAAAGCATGCGGCCGCGAGCGGGATTTCGCCCTCCGCACCACGAAGCCAGTTGGCAACTCGATTGTACCCGCGGCTGCCCCCGCCTCGCTGCAGTAAACCGCCAATACACCGCCCGAGAACGTCGGGCTCGGTCGAAGTATACACCACTGTCTTTTCCAGGACTAAAATCAATGATACGTATCAGTAAACCAGCGGCGAGACGAGTGGCATGGTTAAATGACGAAAACTTACCTTGAATGGGTTTAGACCGAGATTCGACTTGAACGGATACTTTACTTCCAAGTATCCGGACATGTCTGTACCTATCTAAAACGCTAGTGGTTAAATTTTCTTGGTTTGGTTTGTGTATAAATTAATCGAAAATAATGAATTTTTGTTTTGTTTACAAAATGTCCACAGATATTATAGATTAATAAAATAGAGTTCGTTGAGTTTAAAATAGATAAAACCGGTTTTTCCGTTATTGATTGTCTATGGTTCATTTACTCTCAAAAGCTTATGCCGCATCTACACAATATTATAGTGTTTGGCCAAAATAGGATTGTGCTCGCGCGTCATTATCTTCTCTTTTTTTGTGAGGAATTTGGCGTTGCACGTCTTGAGCATTTGCCAGTGTCACGTATTAAAAATATTAGGATAAAAATCGTCCATAGATATTATCAAGTTTGATGAAATATCGTCAAACAAGTTACTTTCAGAGTCAAGCAAAGTAAGTGAAGCACGAAGTCAAGCACGGTCAAGTGAAAGTCATGCACTAGTAAAGTAGTGGAGACTATAAGAAGCTTCTATGGAGCTTTGGAAACAACACGAAATAGTTTACCTGCATGTTTCTTTGGAAACAACACGAAATAGTTTACCTGCATGTTTCCCGCGTTATATCATTTTCCCACATTCCATCACGTCCACGAAAACTTAATAAAGAATAATTCACCACTATTACGTATTAAAATAGTAAATAGCAGCACAGAAGACATAATAGGTAGCAGTAAGGTAGCTAACAGACGTGATAGATTTGGTTGACGGACCGCTGTCCAACCAACGAGGAGAGAAAGAGTTTCCTTTTCACATCTTCTCGTTTAAATGACGTCACGCTATGCGATACCACAGATTTTGGGCGCCACCGTGATAAAAATATGTATATGGAACATACATACAGGCATCGCCTTTTATGTTTGATAAGTGACCCGTATCCAAGTATATAACATCTATAGTGCACCGCGATATTGAAAAAAAAAATACGGCTGATGTTAGGGCCAAAATCTTCGAAGCCCTTTAATATATTTTGCATTTAAGGCTCTTGTAGCTTCTTGCAGCACCAGCGGCAAAATGGAGAGGGAGGGGAAGCGAGCGGGACATTATGTGTCTATTTATTACTCTATTTCACTCCAATTATTATGAATAATATCTAGATAAAATAAAAACAACTGTCTGTAACATAATATGTAATTTACATTGAATATCATCATCTTATACATTTTTCACTTTCTGCTAGCGTCATCAATAATAGAATGTTACATACTTTCTAAAGCTTTGTCTGAAGTTTTTTTATTTTATTTTAGTATTTAGAATTGTACACTGTGTAATGTAACACTATTCTCCCAAATTAAGAGATTCATATTTATTCTACAAAATTTGTTGTGTTTTTTTTAATAGGTTTATTTTATTTTAATAAAATAGCTACATCAAATATGCCAACATTCTAGAACTTTTGAGAACTAAAATATCTCGCACGAGTGAATAATATTTAATTGGATAGAGTACTTTATACATGTGCCATGTTTTTTAGCTTAAATATAAAATCAGTTATAATTATTATATTAATATAATGGCAATTTATGTTACATTATTTTGGCTGGAATACGCAACGATAAGCTAGAAAAAAGGAAGTTAGTAGCAGCCCCCGGCTGAATTCATTACTAAGTAGAACCTGAAGTTCTTAAAGGCTCATGTAGACAGTAGCTGGGCCCAAGAGCAGGTGCCACTGGTACACCAGCCTGGCGCATCCGGCATATGTGCTCCTCGAGTCGACGTCTTACGTCATCTGTTACTGACAAAGTAGAGTTCATATTCTGGTAGTTCAGACCAGACCAGAGACGTTCTGCCACTGCTGCAGTGTTGGGCCATACCCTTAAAATCAGATTTTATTTAGTCTTGTCATTACATTATAACACAGGTACTTAGCTAGTAAGCCTAACAGGAAGCATGCTAAGGTGCATGGTAAAAATAGGTTCATTAAAACATGTGTAACGCAAAAAGAAACTATTTAAGGTAGGGCAATTGGAAACCCCAAATGCTCACCTGGTAAGAATATTAGTTTCATCTATCATCTCTCCCCACACGCAAGCCTCTCCTCCCACAATATCCTCTAATGTAAGTGGATTATTATGTGAGACATTCGATTTCAAGATATCCAGGTTTAGCATTTGTCGAGGATCTGACGTATAGTAATCTTCCCATGATTGTTCAATGTTATCAAATAACCACGAAGACGAGAATAGGACACGGTGTTTAGCAGCGAGTATCTACAATTTCCAAAAACGGTTTGTTAAGTTGCTAGTTACAATTTAACAAATAGGTTAAATTATCATTTCAGATGAGAGTTTTTATGGCCATTTATTGACACACAATGAAAGATTACTGTGATGATAATTATTATCTGCATTGTATTTGTATGTATCTAACAGAAATAGCGAAGATAGAAGGTGATGGTAGCTGAGCAGTAGCAAGTGCGCTTTACCATCTGACGCCACCTGGTTACAGTTTACGATGCCATCGCTCAAACTCGGTGAAAGAAATCGTGAGGAAAATGTATAAATGTATGTATGTATAAGAACCTCAAAAGTTCAAAGACATAATTATAACATTCACCAATATGCATTGGGACAGCATGGTAGACTAGAGCCCACCCTCTATCTGAGAGAAGGCCTGTGTCCGAGCAGTGGGAAAATAATAGACTAATAATGATGAACAGAAATAGCATATAACTAATGAGTAGACATGGAAAAAAAAATAGCATTTTAACCCAGAGATGCAGTACAAAAAAGGTACTTACGTTGAAGATGAGGAGGGCCATGGCAACGCTGTTTTTTTTTTTCGTTTTTAATGTTTTTGATGATATTTTATACAATTTAATATTATGTAATATATTATAATATTTAATGCAGAAAAATTTAATATACCGCGGTCGACCGAGTGGTGGAGTGCAATGAGCAGGTATATTCAATAGCTCCAGCTACTCAGTACTCAGCTTTTCAACAACATACAACAACGGAATAAAACAACTGCACACGAAATAAAATAGGAAATTCATATTGTCCCCTGTTCATCACAGCAAGATTAAATGAACATTTCAATGTTATATCCACAATTAATATATTTTTTAGTACACACTCAGTAATAAAGGACTTACTCTATTAATTTCTTGGATCGGTTCGTTTCTCCACACTTGTATGATTGTTTTTTCAGGCAATGTTATACCCATATCAAACAAGTCCTACAACATGAAAAAAATTGTTAGTATATATATATATATACTATAATAATATATTATATAAATACATATATATATATATATATTATTATATATTATTTTTTTTAAATATTATAAAGAGGAAAGATTTGTATGTATGTTTGTAACGAATTGGCTCAAAAAGTACGGAACTAATTTTAAAAATTCTTTCACCTATTGAATTTTACATTATCACTGTCTATTTTAATAGGCTATATAACTATACCCGTGCGGAGCCGGGGCAAACCGCTAGTATAATATAATTTGGTAAAAAAATTAAAGATAATTACTGTATAAATCACTGTGGTATAAATAAATATTGTTGGTACTTACTTGCCAAAAAATAGGTTTAACTTTTGATGACAATAACGATCTGACTTTGTTTATGAAATATAAGTACAGAGATTG
This sequence comes from Agriopis marginaria, assembly GCA_932305915.1. Lineage (NCBI taxonomy): Eukaryota > Metazoa > Arthropoda > Insecta > Lepidoptera > Geometridae > Agriopis > Agriopis marginaria. The sequence continues at coordinate 2,250,630 of OW029932.1, forward strand.
TACTCGATTCAATGCATTATTTATTTCATATATATTATATTTCAAGGGTATTAATGATTGCATAGATTTTAATGCTTTGTGTATTTTATAATTTTTAAACCTTGAGCTGGATTCCCTATAGAAATTAAATTCAATCAATAAAAAATTACGCTGGATGGATGCCAAACGAAATATTTCAAAACACCGTGCAAGTTTTACTGTTGTCACCCAATTAATATTTTTAATGTATGAAGTCACAGTTTCACCCGTCTGCAAAAGGAAGGTAATGTTTTTTGTAATGTTTGTATGTAAGTATGTATAATATGATATGATGTTTGTCTGTTTCTCCTGCAGTCTAAATGGCGTGACATATTTTATTTCGCAAGGTCTGTATAAACTCGTTTTTAAGTCTTGCTGGAGTATCACAAGCTTCATTTTGCATTAAGGTATTTTCTCTTTATAACAGGTATACATTTATTAATAGATAATATTTTTTTATTTAACTCACCAGCAGTTCACATCTACTTCATCACCACCGATATGTATGTACTCATCGGGAAATAACGCATTCACTTCCTCGTACAACTGTTTCAGAAATGTGTAAGTCCCTTTATTCATTGGATTCAGTAGTTTGCGTCGTACCTCTACCTTTTTTTTGTTCTCATATTTAAAGCACGTGCTCAGAATATTGGGATAAGACCTTCCCCACGAACGAACATGACCTGCAAACTAAATTGCTTGCTGTATCAAGCATTAATGTAGTTATGTGCCGCTTATTTTTAATTTTCGTCACTATCCATAGCCTGCTATGTCTCACTTATTCTTTTCTTTTACAATACCTGCAATGCAAGTACATTTTAAGAATTGAATAGTCATAACAAAGTTATTTAAAATAGTTTGAATTACCTGGAACATCAAATTCTGGAATCACTCTAATACCAGCGTATCTGGCTTGTTCTATAAGCCGTTGTATATCGTCTTTAGTGTACACCATTGATGAATGAAATGCACCATATTTGCTGTAATATTTATGTTTGACGAATAAATATCGTGCTAGTAGCCAAGTTAAAGATATTAACAAATTATTTAGAAAAATAAGAATCATCATTTAATTTTAAGGGTTTCTTAGTATAGGTACGAAGTATCGAAGAGACCCTGATACGAAATCATTCTAAACCCATCGGTGTGTCCTACCTAAGTTCGCTAAGCCCTCAAGTTAGTTCTCGCTACACCCTGCCGTGTTAGGTATGCCCTTAAAGCATTAAATTACGACAAAAAAAAACCTTCTTAGTGGAAACAATAAGAAGGCAGTAGCCGAAAAAGTAATATAAAGTTGAACTACAGCTTTGCTATACAAAAGTTGGCAAAATCCGTAGTGACAAAAATTCTGAATAAGGTCAGCCTTTCATTAGGCATTATAACTTCTGACCCCTATGCATCTTGTCTTGGCGACGTCTAAATTCTACCCGTAGTTGTTTAGGAATCGTTTTGTAGATATAAGACGGCTAACTATTCCATAGCTACTCCACATTAATTTGTTAATGTAGGGATTCTGAGAGACAAGCATAGTAACAGCGTCCCAACCGCACCCTCATCTATATTATTAATAATGAATACCTATATATATTGGTATAGTCATTATGCAATATATAATAATTAATTATCTTCATAACAAGACATTATAGGACATATATAGTTTTTTCTGTAATTTTTTGGTCCATCTATTATGTTCCCAATCCAAAATAATTGCGTGGCATGATTTTGTTTAAAAAATAATGGCAGATATGGACTATCCCAGCCTCCATACAAAAAGAAACAAACTCCTTTTAGTAAAAAGGCTCCCCTGTCCCTGATTCGATTATTTGCATTCATTATATTCTATTGTACCTTAAAGCAGGAAATATGATACTCTGATAAGGAAAACTTTGATCATCCACGATGCGCCAATGAAGAACATTCAATTTGTTCATTTCCATAGAATCGATCAGGAGTGATATTACTTCAGGAGAGAGATAGTGCCGTCCTGTATCTATAAGCAAGCCTCTATGTTTATACGCTGGAAAATCTTCTATAATAGTGGCGTTAATGCGAATTTCCTAGAAAACCGTGAAAACGATTAAAAAGTTAATTAATTTTGTTTAGAGAAAAGTGGTGATTAAAAAGAGCAGGTTTGAACAGCGTTTAGTTTTCAGAATAAGATAAGTACTAAGTTTCACTAAAACTTAGTAAGTACTTATCTTCTTATTTAGGTAAGTACTTAATAACATTTCAGCCTCTACTTGATAACCTGAAATTTAGATTCAGTAGTTAGCCTCTTGCAGTTAAAACTCTTAAACGACTAAATGTTAAAGTCGCTAAAAGTACTATTCTGGAAATGAGCATTATTAAAACTTTTTGTTTAAATTCACAAACATCTAAACAAATCTAATTAATTAGGTATTATAGACGTAGGTAGTCGTTGAAGGACCAATTCAACCAAGTCCGTCTCGTCTGTCAGCTACTTTAATTACATTTTTTATTACTTTAATTACTCTCTCTCTCTCTCTCTCTCTCTCTCTCAGGGAAACCCTATCCAGCAGTGGGAAGTTAAGAACATGAAAGGCTGATAATGATGATAATGAAATATTTTAAATTGTTACTTACGGTATAATCTTCAGAGAAGTATAGAAGGTGGTTGAAACTTTGTAATCCACGTAGAATACCCCAAACAGAAGCGCTAGATAGCACAACAATATCTCCGACAACAAGTCTATCTGAAATAATATTTTTACTTGGAACAAGTATTTTTACAATATATTGTTGATATTATTTATTAAAACATTACCACAGAACAGTAAGTACCTATTACGGTACAGTTGTTACCATGGCATAGGTATCGCTAGAAGTTAGGCTGTCTATTTTATACCGTATACTAGCGACCCGCCCGCCCGGCTTCGCACGGGTATAATTTACGTGCGAAGCTGGGGCGGGTCGCTAGTTATCTATATAAACCTTCCGTGAAAATGTATCTAACTGATGGTGAAAACCGCATCAAAATCCGTTGCGTGGTTTAGGAGGAGTTAGCGGCCATACCTACAGACAGACAGACAGACGCGGAAAGCGACTTCAATTTATACTATGTAGAGAAGAGATTATTGCAACCGGTCATGACCGTAGCCAGGTTTTAGTATCGAGGAGGTCAAGAACTTAAAACAACAAGAATGTGCATGAAATGCATCCTTGCCTCTCCTTTTTTCAATCAAGATTTCAATAATAATACCTATAATATTTTGAATATTTACACTTTAATTGTAACATTGCAATATTCGACACTTTTATTATGTAGGTATGTAAACTTAGCGCTGTAATGGCTCACGAATTTGAATTATATTTTTTTATAGATGTAGATTGTAGGTACTCGGGCGTAACGGGTATCTTTTTAAAGGAGTTCGAAGATTTTAGTATGGAAGGTGGCCCATGGTCACTCACCACTGTTATAATACCCACCCACTATTACAATATGGAAAAATATAAGGACTATCAGTTGCACAACTCACAACTTTCATCCATATCCAAATGAGGCATCTTTTCACATTTTTCAGCCAGTTCAATTCGGAATTCTGTTTCGATTTGCTTTGTATTGTTGATCTCATTTGTCGTGTCTCTAACTAATCTGAACTTATTGACTAAGTTGCGGTACAGGAGACGCTTTACTCCCTCATCGACAATATCGCAGGTATGATAAGGTTTCTGAGAATAATATAGGAAAAGAAATATGTACACTTGTACAGAATGTACAGAGCTTTTACGAAAATATTTTAAAATAATATTTATGTAGGTACCCTATACACGATGCCGTATATAGGTAGGTTAATGTAAATAACGATGTACTTATATCATATCGTATGTTGGTTTTGATAATAATATATTTTGGATCTGCCTTAAGCCCGAGCTATTATAGTACCGAAAAAAGTCTGCCAAAATCTGAAGGGGGCGAGCTTTGGAGAGGTAAGTTAAGGTATTAGACAACACGTATTGCACACACTGACATATTCTTACTAGTTCTTCAAGCGCACACACACTTTAATAGTGAGCGGCACACAACAGTAAACAAAATGTAATCAAATTAACAACCAATGGGTGAAAGAGCTAAAGGGGAAACTGTAGGTATATAACGCTTCAACCATACCTAGCTATTCTTTCTGATGTTCTGGAAATTTTGAAGCTCTTACAGATGGACGATAGTAAATCAGAATATGAATAAAGTTAAAATTAAACCAGTGCAAGGGTACAGTGTAGCTTACCGTAACATTATAAGTTTCGGCATTGTCCAATACGTAATATGTATATTTTTTCTTTTCCTGCTGTGGTCTTGGCCAGATCTCCCCTTTAGTCGGTATGTACAATGGCCCAGTAACAGAATAAAAAAAAGTACCAGGGTCCATAACCCTTGCACTAGTCACACAAGATAAGCCAAATGTGGCAAATAATATTAAAATTAATGAGAACGAATACATGTTAAGACCAGTAATAGATTAATTAATGGCCAATTGTGTGCTTAACTAATGTGAATACTCAGAATATTACTGAGTAAAAATAATTCTAACTAAAATAATGAGAAAATTAATCTTGGTTTTAATTATCTAATTTAATTACATGTGTTGTTCAATAAACCTAGTAAATAGTACTTTCATTTCATATAATTTTCATTAGTTACGGTAAAGACTGAAGTGCTCATGGTTCTAGGTATTTTCATACGAATATAAGTACTATATGTTTTTTTTTTGTCAGAAACTATGTACTGACCGTATATAAGCGATGGTTTATTACTACTCTTCATGCGTCTGACTCCTATTTTAGATCGTACAAAATGAAATTTTACCTAAGGTATACCTATACGCGAATGATGTTTAGATGTGTTTATAGCGGAGGTGAACCTCCCCCCCAAACCACCACCTTCTTTCCCAAACTCCCTAGAAACCTCTAATAAAGTTTCCAGTACTTTACCCTGAGACTTACCAGCGAACTGGGATTTACCCGCTTGCTGGTATTTATCAGCTCGTCGTTGACTTTACCGGCGCTATTTATAAGACAGTAAATAAATAGAAATACGTAAGACGAGGCGGTATGGCCATAATGACTTTAACCTGTCTAAAAAGGCAAAAACACCGACCGGAGAAAAACCGGTAATTGAACGGATTCGGTATTGAGCCCATCTCTAGCAATTTTACTTTGATAAAAAAAAAATAGGTTATCATGTGATTGTCAATGTCTTTGGATGACAATGTTTTTTCATGGTGACAGACGACAGCACTGTTTCCCTGATTTTTCTGGAGTGATTTCGAGAATATTGTTTATTCTTTCCCTTAAATCGTTAAAATTGTAAAACAAAGATTGAATACGAAGTTCACACAATGAAACTAGTAGTTTTCACTCTCCTAACCCTGTTTGGTTTAGAAAACGTCGTGTCAGTAAATTCTGAAGAAGAAGTTGGAAATGGCAGATATTTAATAGAAGGAAAAGTGTTTCCACCCGATGAGTTTTACTCCAGCCCATGGCAGGTCGAGATGCGAGTCCATGTAAATGGCGGAGAGTTCATCGGGTTTGTGCGCGAAGACGGCACGTTTGTTATTCATAACGTGCCCTCGGGCTCCTACGTCGTAGAAATCGTCCACCCAGACTACATGTACGAGCCAGTTCGTGTCGAAATCAACTCCAAAGGCAAGTACAGAGCCAGGAAAGTCAACTACATACAGACATCGCAAGTGATTCAGGTGCCGTACCCGCTCCGAATGAAGGCATTGTCTAAATTCAGGTATTTCCAAGTTCGTGAGCAGTGGAGGCTAACAGACTTCCTGTTTAACCCTATGGTGATTATGATGGTTCTGCCACTGCTCCTTATTATGGTATTGCCTAAGATGATGAACGATCCTGAGACAAAGGAGGATTTGAAACAAATCAGTAACCTCACTAAGATGACAGAGATGCCAGAAATGTCGGAGATGTTCACTTCTCTCTTTGGTGGAGGTGGCACAGCTAAAGCTTCCGCTTCTAAAGCAAAGCAAGTCAAAAAGAGGCAGTAGTGACATTTTCTAGTGACTATTTATTGTATTAGTATTAGGCAATAAAGTTTTATTTGATTGAGAATTCATTTTTGTACTCCTTTTTTTTCCTGTGATCCTATGCTATTAAAGAGGTAATACAGTGTCTAATTTTCATATAAATGGCTAATCAGAAAAAGATGTAAAAGGGGCCTAAGCCTACACTGTCTGTCTGCAGCTGTATCTTTGGAACCATAATAGAAAGCCAGTTGAAATGTTCACAGTTTTTGTAATGTTACGGAGAATTAACTAAGTAATAAAGTCAAAAAGTAAAAACTTAAGGTGGTCCCCATACAAACAAAGTTTTTTTAAATGTAATTTTGTATTTGCTTTAGTGAAAAAATTCTAATATGTACCAGCCTCAAACTTGGCATGATACACAAAATTTATTATTTTAGTACACAAAAGTAAAATTACAAATACATGCCAAGTGTGAGTCGGTGACAAATTTCTGTTTACCATCAGTTCTCTTACAATAACCGAAGTTACGCAAGGTCGGGCGCGGATGGTACTTGGATGGGTGACCCCACTACTTTTTTGTATTTTAGTAGTTAACAAGTTAAGTGGTGGAACCCTCAGTGTGCGAGTCCCACTTTACCGGTTTTATTTTTTTAAGACAAGTTCACAGTATGTCCCTTGATTATGTGAAACCAATTAGATAATAATGGAATATTATTCAAAGTTCTAGTTGGTCAGTTTTTAAATTAGGTGCTGCATATTTCCATATGGAACCACTATTTGTCAGCAACTAGTAGAACCTTGCAGTTTCACCTGCTATCCTACTACAAAACTAATAAATATATTTATCTATACTAATATTATAAAGAGGAAAGATTTGATTGTTTGTTTGTTTGCTTTGAATAGTCTCCGAAACTACTGAACCGATTTGAAAAATTCTTTCACTGTTTGGAAGCTACACTATCCCCGTATGACATAGGCTATATTATATTTTCAAAAAAATTTGGGATCCTTACTAAAACTCCAATAATACCTGTGTGAAGCCGGGGCGGGGCTAGTCTGAAATAAAAAGTAGCCTGCGTTTATCAATAAGGGTATAAGGTACCACATTCCAAATTTCATCTACATCTATTCAGCCCTTAGTTGGGTGGGAGCAACCTCGCACACACAAACTTTCTCATTTTTAATACTAGTGTGGTTACCTAACCTAGACAGACAGTATAATACTAATGCTACTCCAGATTACTCTGATTGTTACCATCCACTTTATAAGAGTTTGAAACTGACCATGATAATGTGTCCATGAGTTGCTGAGTGCTATCAGCATTAAATAAGGCACTAGTGCAGACTAAGCTTCATATAAACCATCTGCAATAAAACACTGTTTTAAACTATCACGGTTGTTCACTAAGGTTATATGATTATTTACGGGATATTTACCGTGGTAAGGTTGTGTGATGAGTTGTCTTGCTGTGAACATGGTGCATGTAACTGCATCGAAATATCGGGTGCTCATTCCACAACCTTACCACGGTAAGTATCCCGTAAATAATCATATAACATCTGCAATAAGTTCTAATTTTAACTCAAAGTAAGGTAATAATTTATTTTAAAAAAGCAAGTTTTATTAAAAGTTTTTATTTGGAAATAAATCTATGAAGAGTCAATAATCAAAATCCACTCTCCCGTTCTACTTACAGACAAGTTTATAACAACTTATGACAAATAATACACACTGTAGTAAATACATGATTATAAAAGGTAAAATTAAATCAGTCATCAATTTGGACGGAAACTAATTAAGTAACATGCAAAATGGCATCTAATGAGATTCAATTAAAGCATACATAAATATTCTCTCTGAAAAACTCTCTACAATAAAGACAAAACCACCCGCAGAGTCCTCGGAGTTCACTGGACTTTTTTTAATCAATAATGTGTATAAGAAATATTTTTTTAATCTGTAATTAGCTGTAAAAACTAAAATATAATAAAAATAAATCTTAAGGTATAAATGAATATACATTTAAATGGTTTTGTAATGTACCTTCTTGTACAAAATATTCTTGATGACATAAAATTGCAACATCAGATACATTTTTATTTACATAAAATATTTTTTTTTGTAGAAAGTTATGAAGCATGTTTGTAAATGTTAAGGCAAGTATAGTTATGAAGCATGTTTGTAAATGTTAAGGCAAGTATGCATTGGATGCTAGCTTGACTATCCTCTACTTTTCGAAGATATATAATATATAATAAGGCTAAGCAGCCATTAATTTCTAATGTCATTTTAAGGCCGTCCAGTCATCTGACATGGCTGCACAATTACCGACAGGTCTTAGATTATAATGAAATTATGTAGGCAAGTAGTTCATTTCAATATAATTTTTAAGTTTGAATATGGACACAATGGGTTGCAAAGATATAGGGGTCAAGGTCCTAGTTCGGGGCAAACAACTATGTAGTTGTATATTGATTTGATATGTGGTAATATGTAACATATAATCTATACTAATATTATAAAGAGGAAAGATTTGATTGTTTGTTTGTTTGTTTGCATTGAATAGGCTCCGAAACTACTGAACCGATTAGAAAAATTCTTTCACTGACGGGAAGCTACACTATCCCCGGGTGACATAGGCTATAATCTGACACCCGTGCGAAGCTGGGGCGGACCGCTAGTGTATAATAAGATTATTAAGTAATGTACAGAAAAGAATATAAGGATTATGAAAAAAATTACATTCACATTGAAACTAAGCATAAAATAAATTGTAGAAAATAAAATGCAGACAGCACCAAGGAGAGCAAATAAAACATCTTGAGATTTTATAAATGAATACTTATTATAAAGGGCGAGCCGCAAAGTGTCCTGAAAATGTTTTTTTTTGTAATGCTACTTAGTGACTTGACGGGCACGTCATTTGTCTGATGGTAAGCGACACATTCATCAGTTCAGTGTCAACCAGAATTAATTTAGAACTTTTAACAGTACAAAATCTTACACAGCAATGCAAGCTTGTCACCCTCAGATGGTAACTTGCAATTAAAACCACTACCACCTGGCTGTAATGTACAAGACACAATGTCAAATTTGTTTAAATTAACATGATTTTAAATGTCATTTTAGCTCAAATTAAAACAAGAACAAGCAAAATACACTTTTTTGTAATAATACTAAATCATTTATATAAGTAAAATGGTATAAAACCAAAATGCAATCAATAACCTTAGGCAACATCGGATGCATACAAATATAACTACAAAAATCTTACACAAAAAAGGGAGATGCAAAGAGAAATCTAATCTTAAGAAAATTAAGGAAACTGCAAAGAGAAGACTAATCTAAAAGAAATAAGGGAGCTGCACAAAGAAATCTAATAAAAAAAGTAACACTTCCCAAATTTACTATCTAATGTGGAATGGAAAAAAACTACTTTTACCTGCAGTAGTAATAAAGTTGGAATGAAATAAAAGAGGTATAACCAGGAGTGCTAGTACCGTTCTTTATCGATCCTCAAATTTGACAGTTGAGATCGTCAAATTCGATACTATGCCACTTTATCAGTACTCCCTATGATCGATTCTGTGGCATTTTATCGAATTTGACAATCGACAAAGAACGGTACTTGCACTGCAGATAAGGTTGGTTGAAATAAAATCTAACTCCTAACGGTGGTTAACTTAAATAAGACTTAATCATGCTCTGCACCACTTTGCATACAATAACATGAGTAATTATGCTCTGGCAGTATTTTGCATAAAAGTATAGTTTTTTATCTTTATCTATTTTTTTCCAACATGAAATGTGCCAATAATTATTTCTCAAAAAAGAAAAAAAACTCTACTATGGTATTTTGGCAGATCATATCTCATAAATAGTACACTTGAACAAAACGTTATGTACCAAAACTACCAAACCTCACTATAATTTTAAAAGACCATACTTGATCCATACCATGATTTGGCGCTGCCAATTTATTTTTTCATCTCCACTTTAGGCGTCTCCATTTCATATTTCATGATGAACTACACAGTGACCATCCTTGTACCTACACGAATCTATTGAAACATCATTCATCAAAATCAGTTTAGGATGGAGGTGGGAACATTCCAACATGCATCATCACTGGCCTATATTCATCTACAAGAGCTGATTTAGATAGTGTCCATAATACATCTGGGCTTCTGGCAAAGTAAGCCGCCGCAGATTCGGTCACATTGTTTGCTACTGACGCTTCGCCTGGGATGCGATACATACACTAAAGTGCGGCCGCTGTAAGAATGCGTCTGACAGTTGCCACAACATGGTTAAAAGCTGATCGAGAACAGTGAATTCTGATCAATTTTGAACTTTTTGAACGTAAGATCGTAGCTGATAGCAAAATATTACAAGAGAATGTTTTCAGTCATATTTTTTACAATGTTATTGCAGCTGTCAGACGTAATTTCACAGCAACCGGACTGTAACTACATTACTCTTCTTTTGGCTCGAGTAAAAATTGCTACTTTGTAGCGTAAAATCATGCTATCAAAGTGTTAGTTCATTTATAATATTTTTTCAGGTTAAAATAACACTCGGTTTAATAATTCATATTATAAATCAAGATATTGACATATAAACTTTGTAGATGCCTTAATTTTATACATAATCGTTTCTATATAAAAATAATTATTGAATATGTACAAATATTAATAAGTACGATTTATATAATATTATAAAGATGACCTACGAAGTGTTGTTGATATTTTGGTATTAGGTACATAAATACTTTTTAATTGAGTTAGTATTTACATGCAATTAATACCAATAGTTGTGATGATACCTTCCAATCATTGTCATGGGTTATATTTATTTAATTTTATGAAATTAAAATTATTCAAATTCACAACCTACACTTTTGTGAAGATGTTAAACAATTTTCAACCATAATACATACTCAGATCTTGATTTTCATGATTTGAACATGTCTAAAAGATATCAATCCCATGTCTAGTACAATTTTATATTTTAAGAACTAAGAAACATTTTAGTCTTCTTTTAAATCTTTGATCTTAAAATTTACTTAAGGCGCGTATCGAATCCACGATCAGTGCTAATAAGAATCACCATGGCACGAAGAAAATTCTTTTGTGCCGTCTTGGTTCTCATTAGTGCTTTTGGTGTGATTCGGAACGCGCCAATAACGCTACTCAGTAACGCTAGTTTGAATAGTATATCTCTATGTCGAAAGATCATAATTTATACTAAAATGTTTGAAAAATCATCATGTCAGATTCTTAACACTCCACACGTGTTTTGACGCGTTTTACAAGATTAGTTCTCACAGTCAACATTCCATATAAATTCATATTCCGCCGCCATTTTGGAAAGGCACGACTATGGGGAGATTTAAATGGGTGACCAGAATACCGGGTGTAGCGATCTTGTTCGCGCATTTTATGTTTTTTTTTTGTTCATAAAACTACTGTCAACTTTTGAAAAATGTGCTTCGATCATTTTGCGAAGTCAATATTTCAAAATATTTAGAACAAATTTGTTTTAATATTATTATTATGACCACAAAAATGAGATAAACAGTTATCCCATTTATTCTGGTCATTATAAAAAATATCGCAAACAGACCAAAGCACACTTCTAATTATTTTTTTAAGTGTGTGCATAAGACCGCACTACAGAAGTGTAAAATTCATTCAGTTGACTATATCTCTCTCTCACTTCCTTAGTCGATTCGAGCCGAATTTACCCGAACGAGTATCTAAGTGTAACGCTCACGCGACTTCAGTGTTTTCCCCATCCCAAAAAATGCCCAACGAGCCTAAAGTTCTTACTTCAAAAAAACATAATTAAAAAAAAAAACATCATAATATGTGCGAGGAAGATAACGGCGCGCCATATTCTGGGCCTTAACCAATTGTGCACAAAACTGAGTTCAGCAACGAGTTGCCGCGTCTCGCCTCGTGTGGGTGTTATGTTTTGAAGGTAGTTGTTCAGTAAACGTTAGGAAGGTTCTAGTTACGTGCAATGTCGCGCCCAACTGAGCAGCGGCAACACGACAGCTGCGAGCACGAGGGCAGTGACCGCGGGTAGAGCGGCCGCGTTGTATATCGCGCAGTACGGGCACTGGGAAGAACCGCACACTTCGCAAATGTTGAGGAGGTAGGTCGGCAGAGCGTCGAATATCGTCTCGTTGAAGCGCTCTGAAACAAATTTATACATTTGACTATTTATATATGAGCACGCGGACATACTGGAGGAGCTGTGGTAGCCCATTTGGGAGACCGCTAAACTTGATAGCGTGATAGCGAGCCTCTTTAAACAATCTTACTATCTCTTCCATCTAAAAATAATTTCTAAATTTTCTATTATTTCTAAATTTTCTATATTGATATAATTTGACTAATACAATTGATAACTAGTGAAATGTAGTAATTTTAATAAATGAACCAATCCAAATGTAACTAATATTAATATAAATTAATAATCTAGGAAAAAAAAAAAAAAAAAAAAAAATGGATGCCTCCACTTTAAATTTTTTTTTTTTGAGTACATCGTCACTTGGCCGCCACAATACGGGCCATGAGCCTAGTGTGGGGCCCTTGTTAAAGTCGACATCTTAAATATGTTTAAATTTTTTGGAAATTTCTTACTTTTTATTATTAAGTCTTAGTAGTTTGTATTAAAATTAATTTAAGATTACACAGCTTTTAGAAATAAAGATTTACCTTACCTTACCCTTACCTTCCCTCTCTATTGATGACAAAATAACCCCAACACCTCAAGGGGCAGAAGCGAAGTAAAAAAAAGTATGATTGTTTATTATTTAAGCATAGATTGTCCCACTGCAGGACAAAGGCTACTTTTCATCATCATCACCACCACCATTTTTCATCACTACGCGGGTGAAACCGCGGGGCGCAGCTAGTAAATAAATAAAATAATTAGGATTACAATATTTGCGATTTTTTTTTGCTTGTTTTTTTTTATCAAGTACTAACCGGGCGCGTAGTAGTCGTAGACGCGCACGGGCAGGTAGCGCGACATGTTGGCCACGGGGAACCAGCGCTCGATCGTAAAGTTCACGCACGTCGGCTCTTCAGATAGCTGCAACATAAACATCACTCATATTCAACATATTCAAACATGCTATTATAAAGTACTAGCGGTCCGCCCCAGCTTCGCACGGGTATAGATTATAGTCTATGTCACCCGCGGAAAGTGTAGCTTCCCAACATTGAAAGAATTTTTCAAATCGGTTCAGTAGTTTCGGAGCCTATTCATTGCAAACAAAGAAACAAACAAACAATCAAATCTTTCCTGTTTATTATATTAGTATAGATAGTATAGACTAGCCACAGCACAATGTATTTTTAATCTGTTGATCGTTTATATTCAAACTAGCGGTCCGCCCCGGCTCCGCACGGGTATAGTTATATAGCCTATTAAAATAGCCCATATTAATCAGTGATAATGTAGCATTCAAATGGTGAAAGAATTTTTAAAATCGGTCCAGTACTCTTTGAGCCATATCGTTACAACATACATACAAATCTTTCCTCTTTATAATATTACTAGCGGTCCGCCCCAGCTTCGCACGGGTATAGATTATAGCCTATGTCACCCGGGGATAGTGTAGCTTCCCGTCAGTGAAAGAATTTTTCAAATCGGTTCAGTAGTTTCGGAGCCTATTCAATGCAAACAAACAAACAAACAATCAAATCTTTCCTCTTTATAATATTAGTATAGAAGTACAGATATAGATAATGTAAATATATGAACAATTGAACACGAAGTCGCGTGTAAACAATTTTTTGTAATCCTTTGGAACCGGGCTATCAAGTTACAGGCATCGCCTAGTTTGGGGCGAATTGGTATAACACACTACTAACCTAGAACTTTAAACGTCATAATTTTTCTTAGTTTTAGCTTTACCAGCGGATTTTCGGCAAATATGTATGTCTATATAGTTATTTTTAATTAAAATTTTCATAAAACCTAATAAGTTCCCCAAAAAAAATATTTTAACTTTTATTGCTTTGTATTTTTTTTTTTGTTTTTTTGAAAAAAATATATTCGATTTCTAACAAGTCTAGGAACAAAAGTTGTTAGGTAATCAAAGATATAAACTACCATTGGGTTTGATGTGGGGAAGCTGCCTAAGGTTTTAAGTTAATTAAAAATAACCCTGCAGTTGAAAGTCATAAATCAAGTCAGAGATCAAGTCTGTTTAGCTCACCTGCACAAATCGGAGCGGCGCGTAAAATCACAGGCTCTGGGAAGGTGCCTACACCACACCACACCATCAGACATTAAATGTCCACTGCTGAACAAGGCCTCCCTCTTAGAGAGGGGTGTTGCCATAATCCCCACGCTTGGCAGGCGGCTTGGAGATCGCAGTACGTTCACCGTGTACTAACAGGACGCTGCTGCCCATCCTCCGGTGGTTCTGGTCGCAGTTTTAGGTGCCTACAGTACTTACATAATCGAAGTAAAACAGCATCTTGGTGACTTGGTACTTGGCTCGCTGGAGAGTGGGCACGCGACGCGACAGGACGTATTCATCCAGCGCCTGCTGCTGGATCATGTACCCGGTGGGGACGCCCACCTCGAGCACGGCCAGTCCCGACCGAGGAGATTCAGATGTTAGCGTCCAACTGGTAATAAACAAACATTCAAAATTAAAAGGCTAATTAGATTTGATGTACAAAAGTTGGAAACACGTCGAAAGTCAAAGTACTTTATTAGTACTTCATTTATCTTTATAAAATTATTCACTCTTTAGTGGACACTCCCGAGTTACTTTCTCAGATAAACTTTAATATTAAGTATAGCGCACGTAGATCTAATAAAAAATGCACTGGAAAGAGCATTACCCAATGTTATATAATCCACTGGGGAACCGATGGGGAAGAAAGGTTCTGGAGTGGAGACCACGAACCGGAAGACGCAGCGTAGGTAGGCCTCCCACTAGATGGACCGACGACATTGTGAGAGTCGCGGGCATCCAGTGGATGCAAAAGGCAGGCTGTCGTTCAGTGTGGAGGTTAAAGGGGGAGGCCTATGTTCAGCAGTGGACGTCTTCTGGCTGATGATGATGATGATGATATAATCCACTAACACATGTACTCTGTAATTAATGACTAAGTCACGCTTGATAATCTTCATAAATACATACTTAAATATATATTAACACCCAGATATAGAACAAACACACATGTTCATCACATAAATGTTTGTCCTAGGTGGGTATCGAACCCACGCCCTCATGCGCAGAAGGCAGGTTCACTACCAACTGGACCAACGGGCTATCTAAATAAAGTGTTACTGTAGTGCAGCCTTTCCCAAAGTGGGCGATAACGTCCCCTTGTGGGCGCTGCAGGCCTAAAGGGGGGCCCAGAGAGACCCAGAAATAAAATGGGGGCGTTGTGTAGAGGCTTGGGGGGTGATTTGTAATTTCATTTAGCTAGGCCTCTTAGACACCGACTGCATGAGCTCTCGACTCTCAACTACAACTTGTGAACATCAACTAATATTAGTTAAGAGATTGCTCAAACTCGGTTCGATATTTCTCTCTTTTTAGCTCTCTTACAAAATGGGGGGGATTTTGAAAAAATGGGGGCGCTAAAGAATAATTTATTCTCAAAGTGGGCAGTAGGAAAAATAAGTTTGGGAACCCCTGCTGTAGTGTGATACTCACGCGGCGCAGCCCTGGAAGTCGATGTGCGACTGATTCCGTCCGTAGTAGTACTGCGAGGACTGCAGAGCGAAGGCGGTGACGGGCGGCGCGGTCTGGAACCGCGGGATGTCCACGTTGTACTGGACCGACATCTGCAGGATGGCGTACCCGGCGCCCTTCGCGGTCACTTTCACTGTGCCCCACGCTTCCGGGATCTGTGGTTACACATACACACACATCAGCACCCATTAAACGTCCACTGCTGGACACAAATAATAATAATAATATAATATTTATTTCAAGTAAATTAACTCATTGTTTCACAATTCAAATTAATGTAATATATTAAAAAATGCCTCCCTCTGTTTTTTTTTGTTAAAATTTTCATGACCGTGGATTCAATGTCCATTAGTCATAATATTAAACATGTTTACCTAGTATTAATAGCGTCGAACAAGTCAAAGTCAAGCTAAGTAGTAAGTCACGGTCAAGTCAAACTCATGCCCCTGTAAAGTGGTGAAGACTTTACAAGAGGCTCCTGTAGGGCCCGATAATCCCCCTACCTTTCAGCCAAATCAGATCCTGGATTCGACAACGTAATACTAGACTTCACAAAGAATACTGGGCAAGTACCAAAAACTGTAGACAATCAAGGGAAGCTTTCCCGGAACTCAATCCGAGATATTCTCGTAGATTGTTGAATTTCAAACGTGACAAACTCCGGAAAATTGTTGGGTTTGTCACAGGTCATTACCTTTTATACAAACACCTTTTTAAAATTGGGGTTACAGACAGTCCCCTATGTAGAGGGTGTCTGGAGACTGATGAAACGGCCGCACATTTGCTGCTGGAGTGCAGCAGCGTGGCAGAACAACGAAACACTATCCTCGGATCACCGAGGACACTCTGGGGAGCCTGCGCCGGCATAAGCGAGCTGCTGGCTTTCCTGGAGGAGACCGGGTGGCTGAACTAGTTGCAGCCGGGTGACGCAAAATGGGCCAGTGAATGGCCTAGTTGCGGAAAATGCTCGCTACACAAGTAACAAGTAAGTAAGTAGACGCTTGTGATTGGAGATTCAAATCATTCATTCAATTCACGCCTAGGATTGGCCCGCTCGAAATAGTTTAGGTTGACATTTTAAAACCTTTGGTTTACGGCGAGGTAAAGGATGAGCAATCAAGTTAAGGTTATACATATTGTCATTGTAAGTACATGATCCAGTGGGGTCTACTTACATCGATATACTGCATGACGGCTATGTTGTCGTTGGCGACGTGAAGAACGCGCGTGGCTCCCGACAGCGCCACGGCATCCACCGTGACAGTGAGCGAGCTGACGTCACGCAGCCGCTTGCGGTTCGTATACTCAATGAGGGCGCGGAGAGAGATGTAAGTATCCTGGAAAAACAAACATACACGTACATTAGAATTAGACCATC
This sequence comes from Agriopis marginaria, assembly GCA_932305915.1. Lineage (NCBI taxonomy): Eukaryota > Metazoa > Arthropoda > Insecta > Lepidoptera > Geometridae > Agriopis > Agriopis marginaria. Next base: position 2,267,765 of record OW029932.1, read on the forward strand.
AATGTGTGGAAGACTGGATAGCTATGGTTCAAACTCGGGGTCTCTAGAAGGAAATGGAATAATACTTATTTTGTTTTGACTATCATGGTTGTTCACTATAATTTACGAATTTACTTATTCATTTTGAGAGCGACAAGAGAAGTAAATCTCAGGAACTGCCATACCATCCTGCAGTACAGTCGGCTAGGAAGTGTAAGTCCTTACTTAATTTCGAATATGGCTGGAACAAAATAATTATTAAAGTTATATGATTATTTACGGGATATTTACCGTGGTAAGGTTGTGGAATGAGCTGATATTTCGGCGCAGTTACATGCACCCGTTGTCTTCCCGTGAACATGGTGCATGTAACTGGGCTGAAATATCGGGAGCTCATTCCACACCTGCACGCGAAAACGTGAACATTACCGCCCCTTTCACCCATCCACTCCCGCCGCGCATGAAACGTACAGGCCTAATATACCCTTTCTACAACTTTATTTATTTACTTGTCTTGATTTGCTCAGTTACGAAGCATCTCTTGGCCCGCCATACTTACAAAGTTAATAAATCCAGCCTGCCACAAAATTTTGTTGGACATCCCTGTGGGCTTACTCTTGACACTCGATTTCAATCGTAATTTGGGATTGGGATCGAAAACATGCCATTTGGTACTCTTCAATCGCGTCAAGAATACCGAAAGCGTCTAGTTGAGTCGATTTTATTTAGGTCCATAAAATTCCACCATTATCGGTTCCAATCGTGCGCTAGTTTAGAATTCAAGAGTATTAAAATGACATGTTTTCGATCGCAATCCCAAATTCGATTGAAATCGAGTGTCAAGAGTAAGCCCACTGGTCTAAGACATGTATTAGAGGATCAAGTGTGCTGTGATAGTACCTGCGTGGAAGCCCATCCACCATCCCTCAGTCGTTGCGAGTTCAGCCACATAACAATAGGCTCGTTGTTGTCCTGGTGATCCATACACGCCAGGAGAGCGTACGCCGTAGCTCCGATGTTGTTCGAGTCGTATTTGTACGGGAGCCGAGGCAGGAGGAATGGCTTCTGGTTTTCAATCTTCGTGGGTGGGACTGGTACACGTTCACGACCCCAGTACACTAGGCCACCTGTACAGAATAAGTGGTTGTTTGGTAAAGCTACAAACATACAATAAATACATAAATTTTTAGGTTACATCGAAATTTAAAGACTTGGCCTACTGCGCCATACAATACTATGAACAAACGAAAAAAATATATAATTTATTTATTTATTTTATTTCCAACTTAAGACTATCATTACAGGTTAAAAAAAAGCTAGTTAAATCTAAAAATTAGTAACTCACGTCAGGGTCAATATAAATAACGACAGTCCCACTAGATCTGTATCTATCCTACTAATATTATAAACGCGAAAGTTTGTATGTATAGATGTATAGATGTTTGTTCCTCTTTCACGCTGCAACGGAACAACGGATCAACCTGATTTTTTGCATGGGAATAGGTCAAGAGCCAAAGAGTGACATAGGCTACTTTTCATCATCATCATCACCATTTTTCATCACTTCGTGGGTGAAACCGCGGGGCGCAGCTAGTATTACTATAAAGTAGCATATTCACTGTCATGACACGTTACGGTGTTGTTTGGTTAAAAAAGTATATCCAAGTATGCTTGTAGATTTTGTTTGGAAGTGTCACTGACCTTCATTTCGTTGTCTTCTCAGCAGTAATCGATATGCATGCTCCGAGCTGGGCGCCTTAGCGAAGGTGAGCGCATAAGCCACGACAGCCAGCGCGTACGGGTCTCCGAAGTCTTCGAGCAGCTTCAAGTGGCGTTCGAGCCAAGCGATGCCTCGCTGCTGGGCTTGCACCACGCGCGCGGATAAACCCTGTACACCGGAATATAATAATTATGCACGAAATTGATATACACAGTCTGTGTTACCAGAAATCTGACGAATTGTCATCAAGATTTGTTAAGTACTTTTCTCAAACGAAATTTACAAATACAGGTATACGCATATAGATTGTACTAAAGTTATATGATTATTTACGGGATATTGACCGTGGTAAGGTTGTGGTAAATATCCCGTAAATAATCATATAACAACCGTGATAGTTTAAAACAGTGTTTTAGACTGTACTAAGCCGAAAGGAGATCATTATAAGCTTTTATTATGGCACCAACCCTGAAATTGCGATAAATATATTATTTGTTCCATAGAAAACGGTCATTGACACTCGACAAAAATGTCCACTGCTGAACAAGGCCTCCCTCTTAAAGAGGGGTGTTGCCATAATCCCCACGCTTGGCAGGCGGCTTGGAGATCGCAGTACGTTCACCGTGTACTAACAGGACGCTGCTGCCCATCCTCCGGTGGTTCTGGTCGCAGTTTTAGGACATACCCCGGTCCGAACGAGAAAATGTATGGAACAGCTGAAATATTTTTTCACATTTTCAGGGTTGGTCCCATAGTAAAAGTGGTTCATTATTATGAGTCCAATTACCTCCTTTCGGCTTAGTACAGACTATATGCGTAACCCTGTATAAATGGACAAAAAGACAAATGAGAAATAAAGACTAAGAATTCGAAGTTTTGTGGTATTCTTGGTAAAGTAAGTTCGTATAGGCATAGTACTAGCTGTGATGTTAAGGTGGTACGATTCACCTATAGCGGGAAATTCAAATTTTAAACAGTTTTTTGGTCCTAGTATCCAGACCAGGTAATTATTTTTAAATAACACAGTGTTTGCGCAAAATGTTGGCAGTTCTTTACATTATAATGTACAATTATTTAACAGTAACGCACCATGTTACTTACATTTGTGAATAAACCGTTTGAAACAGCAAAAATTTGTTTATTCACAAATGTAAGTAATAATGTGCATTAGAGATAAATAGCTTTACATCATTTTGTAAAGAATAATAATCAATTTGCGCAAACATTATGAATGTTTACAATAATTACCCAGCCTAGCTACAAGGACAAGAAAACTGTTTGAAATTTGAATTTCCCGCCATTTGTGCAACGAACCACCTTGTTGGCCACGCAGCGTTAAAGCCAGTCGTCCTACACCAGCCTCCTCGGTAGAGTGCAGCCTCCATGGGCGAGTAGGAGGCTGGCGAAGGGCGACTGACACGGCGCGTCACTAATTCAAATAAAATTATTAATCGAACACAGGAAAAATTGGGAACATAGCTTTTTTGGAATAAACGTTTTTTTGTGCTTAATTAACAAGCCTTTTCACTCTCTTCCGCACCCGCCGGTCGCCAACACACCTTAAGAGCTTTTAGGCGGCTGGCTATTCTTAGTAATAATATAATTGAAACAATGCGAAGCAAAATTCAAACTCGTAACTATAAGAATTACACCACCAAAACAACAGAAATGTGATTACAAGAAAACCCTACCCAAAGGTAAAAAAATGGGGTTAACATTATGATTTCTGCTTACCTCTCTGATACCAATATCCTTAAGATTCTTGACGGTCTCCAATGTGATGACCACCTGCGCCGTCAGTGTTATATTGCGCTGCATTATTATGGAGTCGTTAGTCTGAAAGGAAAACAAAGTATGTATTTTCACTGATTATATCGAGCATGTTCGCTGAGGCAGGGGTTCCCGACTTCTTCGCTGTAATCAGAACCAGGGTGGCTTCATTCTGGCAACGCCTGCGTCGTTCCGCTAACAGGATACTCGAGGCTGTCTCTGACGATTTAAGGAGCCCAATGTTTAAACATTGGGTCTCGGTTCACATGGATGGCAACAAAAAATGACCCAGCACTATTGTGCTTCTTAGACTTTAGATTTACACTTGGGTTTAAGTTGATGTGCGCCTCTTTACAGCGTGATATTATTTTATTTTATTTGTAATGTTAGTTTGTATTTTATTTTATGGGTCATTGAAGTGCCTGAAATAAATGATTTTATTTATTATTTATATGATTTCAGTCATCTAGATCCCACTTCTGAAAATTGTTTCGGTTTGGCGGTCAGTGTTTTTAATGAAATTCTGGGGTGTAAAGAGATTTAACATCTCATGTTAAAAAATGCGAGCGATGGTGGCAGAGTAGCAGCTAGTGCGATTTACAATCTGACGGCACCCGGTTCGATCCTCGGCCCTGCACCAATGCTATTTTTTTTAATTTAGTACCTAAATAAATTATGTGCATGCGATCCAAAACGGTGAAGGAAAACGTCGTGATGATACCTGTGTATCTAACATCGAAAGTTCAAAGAAAAGACTTTCAACATGCACAGGGCTAGCATGGTGGATTAGGGCCCGTCCCCTCCCTCTCTGAGAGAAGGCCTGTGTCCCAGCAGTGGGAACATGGTAGGTTGAAATCATATGATCTAAGGATGGCGAACTATTCCAGTATATCCAGTGTATTGAACTATTGGAGTTCTACATTCTGGGTGCCACTGAACTGTTTACGGCAAGCAAGAAGATTACCACCAGGCAAGAGATTTGCTCGTTTCGCCACTCAGTTACATAAAAAACTTGGTTTACATGTAAGTCTGAATGGGTGTTCCCCGATAGTTACAATCTGGGTGTCTTCAAATCACAAGTGAATCGACTTCTTCTAGGCAAGCTTGCTCCATCGTAGACCGCATCATTGCTTAACATCAGGCGAGTCTAGATGGCGGACAAACGCAAGCCAATAATGAAATACATATTTTTAAGTCGCTAGTATCTCGGATGTCAAAAACTCTGCGTTAGTAAGTGAGACAGGAAAAAGCGACAAAGTGTTAAATCTATTTGCTAAAGTATGTCATGTTACTTGAGTTAGAAGCTAACTTACCACTGTAGAGCTCGGGTCGTTGACCCCTATCCGCCTGCTGGAGTCGATGCCCTCGCGGAAAGTGTCCTGGTACAGAGAGCTGTTCCTGGGCACTACGATGGTGGAGTTTTCATTTCTGTCAGGTAACCAGGTGACTTCCCAGAACGCACCTTCTGGCCTTTGGTGCTCTAACACCCACGATACGGCCATTGATATCACCTGGGGAGTATTGAAAATATAAAGGTAAGACAAGACAATAATTTATTTGTGACAAAAATTCACACATACACACTTAGAAGCTACACACTTATTTAAAACAATCTGCGCCCCGCGGTTTCACTAGCGTAGTGATGAAAAATTGTGATGATGATGATGAAAAGTAGCCTATGTCACTCTCTGGCTCTTGAACTATACACATGCAAAAAATCAGGTTGATTCGTTGCAGCATGAAAGAGGAACAAACATCCATACAAACTTTCGCGTTTATAATATTAGTAGGATTAAAAAACGTTGGATTTTTGCCACAAACTTCTTGATATACTAATATTTTACTATTATTAATTGTATTGGTTTGTGTAATATTTTAAGTTAAGCGTTGCACTGTAAATTGACTTTCCCAGTGTAACAAATGTTATAAGGCCATTAAATGATTCTATTCTATCTTGATGATAATTATATTTGCTAAAAAAAACTAGTAAAATCTAAAATTAGTAACTCACGTCAGGGTCAATATAGATGAAATTCTCCCACTCGTTGAAAGATGCATCTTGGAAAATCTTCGCGCAGAATGAGGTCAGCCACACGCTCGATGCCGATTGGTTCCTAGTGTAAAAGAGACAGTTAACAACAGTGGTACAAACACACAGAAAACAGAAGTAAATAGAACGGAAATGAGAAGGAAAATCTGTCGCCAGGCATTATGACAGAACCTTGATTGAACATTCCTATTTATGTCAACGCGTCGAACTCCGCATCCAAAGAACTTGGACCTTACCTTTTTAGGTTAGGTGTCAAAGTTCTTTGTCCGCATCACAGTTGCTAACCGATTTAGAATGACTGACGTTTCGTTTATATGGGTGCAACTGGCTACAACTAATTTCTTACAAAAATGCCTTGACAGCCATTCTAACAAAAAAACTTTTCTGTGTACAAACATGTACATGTTCTATGGGATTTATACATAAGTTGACGCTCGCTATCAGTACAATTGACTGTACTAGTGAGACTTTTGTGTCTTACTAGTTCAAGTAATGGCGGTTGATTGTACTACAGAGACTCAAAATTTCATCGGTTCCAATTTGTTCAATTAACTGTACTAGTGAGACTTTTGTGTCTTACTAGTTCAAGTAATGGCGGTTGATTGTACTACAGAGACTCAAAATTTCATCGGTTCCAATTTGTTCAATTAACTGTACTAGTGAGACTTTTGTGTCTTACTAGTTCAAGTAATGGCGGTTGATTGTACTACAGAGACTCAAAATTTCCTCGGTGCCCCTTAGTACAATTGACTGTACTAGTGAGACTTTTGTGTCTTACTAGTTCAAGTAATGGCGGTTGATTGTACTACAGAGACTCAAAATTTCCTCGGTGCCCCTTAGTACAATTGACTGTACTAGTGAGACTTTTGTGTCTTACTAGTTCAAGAAATGGCGGTTGATTGTACTACAGAGACTCAAAATTTCATCGGTTCCAATTTGTTCAATTAACTGTACTAGTGAGACTTTTGTGTCTTATTTATTCAATTAATGGCGGTTGATTGAACAGCAGATAGATGATTACAGTTAAGCTGTTAGTTATGGCCTGACTATATTCTAAGACTACATACACTTACCAGTCACTGCGGAACAAGCTGAATGACCCGTCCGGCTTCATGAAGGAGAGTTGTCGCTGGTACAGTACATTCATGTGGTGGAAGGCGTTGCGCTCCAACGTGCGGTTCCGTTGGTTGATCAGGCGCATGTACAGTGTCAGGTACATGTTGGCCGCGAAACTGAACATGTTTTGTTCCGCGGAGTCCTGCGGAGAAACATTTGGTTTAGTCATCTACACAAAAGTATCGAGAGGTTGTTAGCTAGTTAATAAGAACCAAGGAAGATAGACTAAGAGGAAATACAATAGCGGAACATTAGAGTTAAGCTTGGAAATTTGCCTAGAAACGGTGTAAAATTAGATGGCGCCGTAATTTGAGCGTGCAATAGGTTGTCGGGAACTTCCGTAAGCGCTGCAGTCAGATAGCGTACGATAGGGTTCTACAAATTACCGTTGCGCTAGTATCGCAGTCAAGTTTCGCAACAATTCAAGAGAAACGCGACCATACCAGTAGATGGCGATTTTCTTTATTCTCTCATGTGTCTACAAACGTTGTCGATCATAATTTTTTTACAAAAGTTTGTTCCTATAAATACTCCATGGTGAGAAGCTTTGTCAGCCAAGCTAGGAATTAACCTGTGTTATGGCGTAACAATACCCTCCGCCGGACAATATACAGTCACGATTCAATATTATAAAACAAAAACGAATTATACAATATTTAATAGAATATTAAATTACTAAATGTGAGAAAAAAATAAGAAATAATTTTGAATATATGTATGGGGGGCATGTAGGTGTGATTGTGTTTAGTACTATTAATATATTTTTTAATTTTTTTTGGTCGAAGAGTTATTTTATATATTTTAATTTTGTGTTCTTGCGTTTCAAAAACTACTCTCATAGGAATGCGATGGATGGATTATTCTAAAGATAGAACAAAAGACAGACAGAGCTAATTACGCAGTTAAAAAGCTATTCTATAGGTTCGCATTATTGATAATATTGCCGCGATGAGTGAATTAATATAATTATAATAATATTTTTATTTGATTAAACCTAGATAAATCCTGACCAGTTTAGATAGGGCCCCATTTTTTTGCACCAGGGCCTTTGCTTACCTAGCTACGCCATTGGTTACACTTACCATGGGCAGATCTAGCAAGCTGGTGGCATTGACAGGCATGGTGGGGAACAGCGGGCCGACTACGTCCCCTACCACCGACACTCGCGCCTTGTTCGACCCGAACACGTAGTAGCGGTCCACTTCGTACGGGATGATGGGCGTTTCTGTCACGTTCACGTGCATGTATTGGAACACGTACGCACGGTTCGAGAGGTCCAGGAGCACGGACTGGTGCCGGTACTGAGGGAGACCATCAGCCTGCAGAACAAAATTACGTTCAACATCAGTTATAGCAAGGAAGATAGACTTAGAGGAAAGACAATAGCGAATCATAAGAGCGTAGTAATTTTTAAACTTACGCGATTTGAACACACGTCATGTTTTAAATGTTTATAGGGACTTATCACGTATTATTTAATTTAGATAAAATTTTGTACCTTTCGGTCGACGTTTCGATCATGTTACAATGGCCGTGGTCACAGGCTAAAATAAAATAAATAAAAATAAATATTCGGGACAGTTTTGCACACACGGTCATCTGACCCCAAACTAAGCAAAGCTTGTGATATGGCTGCCAGAGACTGATATACATACATAAGCTGACAGAAATAATACGTGATAAGTCCCGATAAACATTTAAAACATTAGAGCGTAGCTCGGAAATTTGCCTAAAAACGGTATAAACTTAGATGGCACCATAATTTGAGCGTGCTATAGGTTGTCTCGAACTCCCGTGAGCGCTGCAGTCAGATAGCGTACGAAAGGGTTCTACAAATTACCGTAGCGCTAGTATCGCAGCGTTTCAAGAGAAGCGCGACCCATACCAGTAGATGGCGCTTTTCTTTATTCTCTTGAAATGATGCGGTGCGGTTATAATTAGGTGTTGAAGTATATTATGTCCAACGGTTTTGCCTCGTTTTTACTGAGCAAGTTCAATGATTATGGCCCGTCCATTCATAAAATATAGATGATATACGTACCTCGACATGTATAGTTTTGGTGTAGTGGCTGCGGCCCATGAGCGTGGCGGCGTGCAGGCGCACGCGCACAGTCCCGAGGCGCGCCGGCACCACGGGGATGTGCACGGTGGCCGCGCTGCCCGCCACGATGTACACGAAGAACTGGTGCTCGCCGAACGACGTGCGCGGGTTGTACGACCGGACCTGCACCGTGTATACCGCTCTTAGCACGTTGCACACTAAACAACCTGCACTTACCAGCCAGTTATACGTACGGCATATCCTATTTCAGACTTCAAAAAGGAGGTTCTCAATATGATTTATTTATTTTTTATGTTTTATTACTTGAATACGAGATAACGGTGGTGACACCCGCTCTGGCTCGTTCCTGGTGCAAAGATTGGCCATTGCCATTCAGCGTGGGAATGCTGCCAGTGTTATGGGCACTTTTGCACCAGGAACGGTCCGGGGCGGGCTGTTTGATTAGACTAGATTTTTTGTAATTAGAATTAAGTAGTTCGTGACGTATTAATTATTTTAGGTTTTTGTGATAATGTAGCTACTTGTATTTGGATTATTTTGTTTGTCTTTAAATTTCATTATCGCAAAATAAACATTTCTGTATTGTTTTAACCATGTGTGTTTTAACCATATACTTATACATGAATCAACAAATGCGGTTGCAGCAAAATACTCACGATCCCGTTAGCCTCGACGTGTACGAACTTGTAGTCCGGCGAAGCTTCCAGCACCACCACCGCCTCGATGTTCTGAGGCGTGTAGTTGAACACTACCACTCGCAGCCCGACCTGCTCGCCCTGTCGGCACTGGTCGGGCCCTTCCACCTTGATGAAGAACGGCAGCACACCGACGTACTGTCAATAAAAATATCATAATAATAATATAATAATCATCTTTATTTCAGGATAAAAAAGCCGATATCACAAAGAGAAAATAAAAATATCTTAAAATATAAGTAACTAGCGACCCGCCCGCCCGGCTTCGCACGGGTGTAATTTACGTGCGAAGCCGGGGCGGGTCGCTAGTTATATATATAAACCTTCCGTGAAAATGTATCTAACTCATGGTGAAAACCGCATCAAAATCCGTTGCGTGGTTTAGGAGGAGTTAGCGGCCATACAGACAGACAGACAGACGCGGAAAGCGACTTCAATTTATACTATGTAGAGAAGAGAAGATAGAGATAGAGAAGAGATACATAGTAGTAGCATATAGTACAAGTTGGAATACCCTGAAATTTTGAACGTTTTTTAAGGCGAGGTTTTCCCACTTTTAAGCAACGCTTATTACTAAAGATGACCATAATCCTTGGTTTATTGTATTAAAGTCGCATTTAGCGGAGCAAAATCATGACGCTTACACACAGTCGTGCGTTTCGCTACTTCTATTTTTGGGATTTTACTCATATTTTTCGAAAATTATAGCTGTAATGTAAAATGTAACTCACCGGTTTGCTTCATAATTATGAAATCTATCGTATATATCAAGATATTGCAGACATAATTTAATAAATTGGTAATTATGCACAATACACCCCAAGCGGGACGTCAGTGCAGGACTTATCGCCCCCATCTCGAATAAGAATAAGAAATTGGTAATTGAATGAATCCAAAAAAACAGGGATAAAAGGTCAAATCAGTGCTACTTTGATATATTTTTTCTATCGAGCGAAATGTGCTTAAGCTATTTTAAGCTAACCATGGAGGTATGCACACGTAAACTAGAATGACCATAATTCTTAAAAGTCGGAAAAAAGCGTTTTAAGCAAAAAACATCGTTCATCGTTTTGCCTGCACCAAAAATGTTTACTGTTCGACCAACCACCCGCATTCTTCAGTCTTCCCGTGAACATGACGCAAGTACCTGCGCCGAAATATTAGGAGCTCCATCCACAACTTTATCACGGTAAATATCCCGTTAATAACCAAGTAATCATGTAGCTAGGGCTCCCACTAGATGAACCGACGACATCGTGAAAGTCGCTGGCATCCAGCGGAAGCCGATGGCAGGCTGTCGTTCAGTGTGGAGAACTAAGGGGGAGGCCTATGCTCAGCAATGGACGTCTTCAGGATGATGATGATTTATGTAACTGTTTATGGAAACTTTCTTAAAATTTAATTCCTTGCGTTATCAATATTTCTTTCAAAAAGTGCTTGAAATAACCCACGGCACTTTTATAGGGTGGGCATCAAAGCTTTTTTTGGAAAAGAAATGTTCTGTAAAGTAACACTTACACGAATCGGGTCAGTGAGCATTCCCAGTCCAAGCGCAGCTGACATACTGAAAGCGGAGACTGTCCAGTGTGCGGGCACCTGCAACAGATAATAAAAATAAATAAAAACACGCGTCTGGTTACCTGTGTCGTACTAGTTTTTTTTTAAATACTAGGCTTGCGTTTGACCGCCATCTCGCCTGATGTTAAGCGATGATGCGGTCTGCGTTGGAGCACGCTTGCCTAGAAGAAACCAATTCACTCGTGATTTGAAGACACCCATATTGTAACCATCGTGGAACACCCATTCAGGCAGCGAATTCTACAGACTGAAAGGTTCTGGAATGGAGACCACGGACCGGTAAGCGCAGCGTAGGACGTCCACCCACGAGATGGACAGACGACCTAAAAGAGACCGCAGAGAAACGCTGGATGCAGGCCGCTTCCCACTAGATGGACCGACGACATAGTGAGAGTCGCTGGCATCCAGTGCATGCAAAAGGCAGGCTTTCAGTGTGGAGGTTAAAGGGGGAGGCCTATGTTCAGCAGTGGATGTCTTCTGGCTGATGATGATGATGAGGCCGCTTCCAACCGGCCCTTTTGGAGATCGATGGGGGAGGCCTATGTCCAGCAGTGGACGTCCTATGGCTGAAATGATGATGATCCAAGTAAAGTTAGTAAAACCAGAGTATAATAGTGATAACCTGTAGCAACGGTCGGCCTCTTCCTTGCAGTTCCTGGAGAAGACGATGATGATGATGATGATTCTACAGACTAGCAAGAAAGATAGAGTCGTGTGAATAACGACTATGAGGCGTGTGAATACGTTGACCCGGGTATGTCCTAAAACTGCGACCAGAACCACCGAAGGATGGGCAGCAGCGTCCTATTAGTACACGGTGAACGTACTGCGATCCCCAAGCCGCCTGCCAAGCGTGGGGATTATGGCAACACCCCTCTCTAAGAGGGAGGCCTTTGTTCAACAGTGGACTTTTACAGGCTGAAATGTGTGTGTGTGTGTGTGTGTGTGTGTGTGTGTGAATACCTGCGGCACATCGACAGTGAAGACGAACCGTCCGTGCGGGCCGATGTTGACGTCGCGCCACAGCCACACGTTGTCGTACTGACGCTGCACGCGGTTGAACCGGAACTTGCGGAAGTGGCTCAACTCGAACGTAGGATCGTGCTCGCCTGAACATTACAACAAATTTTAATAACGTTTTATAAGTAAAAACTAATACGTTTCATCGCCCTTTCATATTTTTTTTTTATAAACATCTTTTTGAAGTGAAAACTTCTTTAGGCACGTTGGGCACTCACTATTTGGGATGGGGAAAAGCAATATTCTCGCGTGACCGTCACGCTCAGATACTAGTTCGGGTAAAGTCAGCTCGAGTGGACTAAGGGAGCGAGAGAGATAAAGTCAAACTGATTGAAGTTTTCACATCTGTCGTATGGTCTTTTAAGCAGTTTATTTTTAATAGACATATTTTTTTTAAGATAAGATAACTCTTAATAGCTTTTAATCAAGTCTTTAAAGGTCGGCAACATATCTGTGATGCCCCCCTGGTGTTACAAGTATCTATAAGCGATGGTCACTGCTTACCATCAGGCGGCCCGTCTGCTTGTTTGCCACATATGACAGAAATATAAACACTTTCGCCTTTTTTATTTTAGTATAAATAGGCTTGCGCTTGGCTGCCAACTCGCCTGATGTTAAGCGACGATGCGGTCTACGATGGAGCACGCTTGCCTAGAAGTAACCTATTCACTCTCGACTTGAAGACACCCAGATTGTAACTATCGGGGACCACCCACTAAGACAGCAAATTCCACAGACTAGCAGTTCGCACAATAAATGTGGAATCAAAGCGCTTCGTACGGGTTCTCAGAATAATATAATATTAGCATGATTAATGTAATGATAAACGTACAGTTGGCTTCGTCAGTGTGGTCGGAACAGTCGGAGATTCCGTCGCAGCGCTTGTTGAGAGGATAGCAACCTCCTTCGAGACACTCTCCGAACCCTAGCGACTGGTTGCAGAGCGACGGGCGCCGGGTCACTGGCACGTCGCTGAACACGACCAGGCCGGAGTATCTGCAGGTACACAGTATTAGACGTGGATAGTGTCAGATGTGGACAGTGTCAGATGTGGACAGTGTCAGATGTGGACAGTATCAGATGTGGACAGTATCAGATGTGGACAGTATTAGATGTGGACAGTATCAGATGTGTACAGTATCAGATGTGGACAGTGTCAGATGTGGACAGTGTCAGATGTGGACAGTGTCAGATGTGGACAGTGTCAGGTGTGGACAGTGTCAGATGTGGACAGTATCAGATGTGTACAGTATCAGATGTGGACAGTATTAGATGTAGACAGTATTAGATGTAGACGTCATTTTGCTAGCTGGAGGAAATCCAGACTGCACCCTACAACCCGTTCCTTGTGGAAATTCCAAACATTCGTACACAACGATTTGGATCGTCATTTATGATACACACTGCCCAAGAATGAAACTCCCTGCCGTCCGCCTTGTTTCATGAGAACTACAATCTAGGCATTTTCCAGGCTACATATACATACACAATTGATCTAAGTTAGTATCGAAAAACTATGGTGTTTATATCGAATTGACGGAATTGAAATTCGTTAAATGCGTACTACACAATGTAATACTCACTCGAAAGTCCTGTTAGCGTCGATGCCGAACGTAGAAGAGGGGAAGTACACGAGATCGTCCGCGTCTCCGAAGTGCGAGCGCCACGTGTACGCGAACGTACCGTTCGTTGATTCGTCGAAGTACGCCATTTTAGATATCACCTGCGAAATAATATGCTTACATTTTACTGTAGAGCATGTGTTGTGGTAAAAAAAAACTACCGCTTTTGGACTAACCACCCGTATTCTTCAGTCTTCCCGTGAACATGGTGCATGTAACTGCGCCGAAATATCTGGAGCTACATCCAGAAACTTATCATGGTAAATATAACGTTAATAAACATATTATAGATGTGGTGTAGTATTACAAAGCCACAAGCAACTAAATTAGCAATTCGATGTGGCAGTGGGCAGGGCACATAGCACGCAGAACAGATGGCCGATCGGGCCGAAACGTTCTCGAATGGAGACCAGGGACCGGTAAGCGCAGCGTAGGACGTCCACCCACAGGATGGTCAGACGACTTAAAAGAAACCACGCAAGGAAACGCTGGATGCAGGCCGCTTCCAACCGGTCTTTTTGGAGATTGATGGAGGATGCCTATGTCCAGCAGTGGACGTCCTATGACTGAAATGATGATGATGAAGCAACTAAAAGAGTTGGCAGCTTGATCATCATCCATGTTACCACACCAGCCCGACTATTTCTCAATCCCTCATCATTCACAATCCCATCTAGGAATTTCTCTTTATTTTTCTTCTGCAGCTTTAGCAATATCAATCTAATCGAAGATGGAAACATACATAGCCTGATCTGATGGACTTGGTTTCAAGTTGCCGGAACATGATGTTAGTCGCTTGGCGACTTGGCAGAAATAATCGATCAAATTGAAAACTCCGAAACTTTTATGTATATGCGTACATTGTTGCGTTTTTCGCAACTAGCCAATCATGGGCCCTTTTTGCGCTAGCGTGACTTCCGCGTATCTATGTGTGGATGGCATTTCTGGCGATGACAGACGGTTTCGTGTAAATCCGGGACAGAGGGATGAGATAAAGGAATTCATCGGGGTGTTTCTCGTTATAGTATCTGAAGAAACCGCTGAGCAAACCGTCCCGAAGAAAGCGGTTCCAACGTGTCGCATAGTTTCAGCTCGTCAATACAATACAATACAATGACTCTTTAATCAAATACCACAAAACAGAGATAACATAAACATTACAATAAAAATATTATCTAGGCTTTTAACAGGCGGCCTTATCGCTCATAGCGATCTCTTCCAGGCAGCCGTGCAAGGAAAGGAATAATATTTAAAAAAAAACATCATCAACCAGTCTAGCTGTTTTTCTCTGCAAGGAGTTTCTCGGTTTCTTCTAGGCAAGCGTGCTCCATCCTAGACCGCATCGTCGCTTAACATCAGGCTAGATGGCGGCGAAGCGCAAGCCTATCTACTATTTAAAAAAAAGGAGTAAAGAGCATCTTGCTAGTACTGCACATGGTGTGACGTAAGCTGTTCATACCTTGGCGTAACCTGTTCATACCTTGGCGTAAGAGAGTTCGTTCCCGGCCTGCATGGTGTAGAAAGCGTTGTCTATGGCCGAGAGGCCGACGTAAGCGCCGGGCTCGCCGTATATCGCCACTTCCACGCGCTCGCCGGTGCGGTGCTTGCGGTTGTTTATTAATACCGTGAACTGAAACAAACATGAACAGTTACTCATTTTATACATCACTAGCGACCCGCCCACCCGGCTTCGCACGGGTGTAATTTACGTGCAAAGCCGGGGCGGGTCGCTAGTTATATATATAAACCTTCCTTGAAAATATATCAACCGCATCAAAATCCGTTGCGTGGTTTAGGAGGAGTTAGCGGCCATACAGACATACAGACAGACGCGGAAAGCGACTTTAATTTATACTATGTAGAGATTTCAACTTTGGTATTTTTGAAGTCTGCTTAAGAAATACCATGCTTTAACTGTTTTAGATGATAGAAAAAAAATATGGTATATTTTTTTTTATTCAAACTACAACTATTCTTCCCGCCACAATCTACATAAAAAATCAACAACATACATACATATCGTTGGACAATGTATAGCTTTATTCTCACTTCGAATATTTAAGAGCCGTATGAATCGTTCATTTATATTTTGAGTCTTTCCAAAATTTAAACCAGCATTAGAAAAAAAACACTAATCTATTTATTACATGAATTGAATTTTCTGTAGATCTTTCTATTGAAACAGAATGCCAAAAATCCAGTTTTCGTTGCTTTTCGTCAATAATTGGAGAAGGTATTTCGAGCGGGTAAGGTAAATAAGGGACCCGGGTATGTCCTAAAACTGCGACCAGAACCACCAGAGTTTGGGCAGCAGCGTCCTATTAGTACATGGTGAACGTACGGCGATTCCCAAGACGCCTGCCAAGCGTGGGGATTATGGCAACACCCCTCTCTAAGAGGGAAGCCTGAGTTTTGGCGCCAACGTGGAAAAAAATATGTCGGCTCGTTGGATTATTGTCCTAAACTTGTGTATTTTCGAATGTTAATGTGTACTAAATGGTGAATTATTATTCATTAAGTGCTCGTAAACGTGCTCGAGTGTGGCCAAGTGATATAACGAGGTGAAACGTGTCTCTTCGTGTTGTTTCTAAAACTCCATAGGAGCCTCTTGTAAAGTCTCCACCACTTTACAGGAGCATGAATTTGACTTGATCCTGACTTACTTAGCTTAACTCTGACTGTGACTATGACTTGTTTGACGCTATTAAGACTATGTAAACATGTCTTTATATTACGACTAAAGGATATTGAATCGAAGGTCATGAAAATTTTAACAAAGTAAAAAAAGAGGGAAGCCTTTTGTTGAGCAGTGGTCATAATGATGATGATGATGATGATGAAGGTAAATATCGTACGTTGTTCCTGGAGATGCCGTTGACAGGGAAGGTGAGCGAGTCCGCCAGCACCTGGCCGCGCTGCTCCGCGTTCCAGATGACGATGGTGGCCACCGGCGCCATCTCCGCAGACACCGTCACTGCGAACGTGCGCACTCCCTCCTGCAACAAACAAACATATATCACCAACATGAATACAAGTATAACTACTGTGTAAACTCTATAAGCGACACTCGATTTAACGACAAACTCCCTAAAAACTTGCCAAATAGAACGAATATTTAGCGCGCGTTAAAGCGCTAGCCTGACGAAGCGCTATAGTGCCGAATTGTATTGTTGTTCGGCGCTATAGCTAGCGCTTTGACGCCCGCTAAGTACGCGTTCTATTTGGCGAAGCTTAAAACGTCGAAATAATTTGACTGGTTGGTTTACCTTGTTGTCCATACAATAATACTCTCCACTCTAAATAACGACAACAATACTAACGTCATTATTAAACAATAAACAGTACTTTCTAACACCTCGTATTTATCATCGTATAATGTGCTATGGCTGCCAGAGACTGATATACATACATAATATATATATATTTAAATACATATTTAAATATAACATTAGCACCCAGATTTATAACAAACAAATATTATGCTGATCACATGAAATGTTTGTCCTAGGTGGGGATCGAACCCACGCCCCCAAGCACAGAAGGCAGGTTCACTACCAACTGGACCAACGGGTCTATGATACTAAAATGTACAGATACTGTATGTATGATACTGAAATGTAAATGTCTATTATTATAAACAGGATATTTACCGGGATTGAACCCGCGACCTCACACTCTCAAGTGTAGCGGCCTCCCAAATAGGC
Source organism: Agriopis marginaria (assembly GCA_932305915.1). NCBI lineage: Eukaryota > Metazoa > Arthropoda > Insecta > Lepidoptera > Geometridae > Agriopis > Agriopis marginaria. Next base: position 2,285,081 of record OW029932.1, read on the forward strand.
TACCGCAGCTCCATTGGTTAAGTGGGTATTTTTGCAATCCATAGCTATAAACAGATTAAAGTAGAGCATAGTAACAGACCTGCATAATCTCCTGCGCGCTCGCCAGCACGATGCCTTTAGACAATACCACGTAGCTGAATGACTCCATGTAGAAGTTGCTCGCCACGTGGAATATTATGTATTCACCGACCTGAGGACAAACAGAACGGCTCTTTCTGATTATGTGGACGCATAAAACACAGGATATGTTACTCTATTATACTTACCTTTTTTAATTAATAATAAGCTTGCGTTTGACCGCCAACTCGCCCGATGTTAAGTAATGATGCGGTCTACGATGCAGCTAGTAATCGATAAAAAACAATGACCCATCTCTATTAATAATAATATTTCAATTGTTTTGCTACTAGACTCCGCTTTCTGATTATTATTAATTACTAGCTCCGCCCCGCGGTTTCACCCGCGTAGTGATGAAAAATGGTGATGATGATGATGATGAAAATTAGCCATTGTCATTCTCTGGCTCTTAACTATACCCATGCATAAAATCCCATATGTCCCAGCAGTGAATGTCCTATGGCTGAAATGATGATGAAGCAACTAAAAGAGTTGGCAGCTTCATCATCATCCATGTCACCACATCAGCCCTACTATTTCTCATCATCATTTACAATACCATCTATGCCACTGGAACAACTATGCCATTCGGTATGTCTAGAAATTGTCCAGCAGCGGACGTATGGCTGAAATGATGATAATGATATAATAAAGCTCATCATACCAATGAGGATCAAAGGTTCTTGAGTGGAGACCACGAACCGGAAGACGCAGCGTAGGTAGGCCTCTCACTAGATGGACCGACGACATAGTAAGAGTCGCTGGCATCCAGTGGATGCAAAAGGCAGGCTCTCGTTCAGTGTGGAGGTTAAAGGGGGTGGCCTATGTTCAGCAGTGGACGTCTTCTGGCTGATGATGATGATGAAAGCTATGAGAAACGTACCCTGGGATGCGTAGTGCTAGTAGAGATCCGTATATGCTGTTTGTTGACGCTGTAATGCGGTACAAAGTGCATTTCGGCAAGCGCCTGGCTTCCCACCGCGTCTTGTAGCTGCGCGCTCAGTCTTATACCAGTGATGGAGTTCAGCACCTCGCGGGCGTTCGGGTCGTTCTGGAGCTCTGAAACAATATTACATGTGAAAGTGAAGGGAAATAGATGAACGAACACTTTGATCGGGAAGGATCGAACCAGGTGCCATCAGATTGTAAAGCACACATGCTACCGATTGCTACCACTCGGCCACCATCGCTCGGTTTCCATGTGTTTGTATGTATTGTAATTATGTGCAGTTTTTATGCCATCACTCAAAAACGGTGAAGGAAAACATCGTGAGAAACCGGAAAAAATATCAAGTCTTCAAAAATCTTGCAACTGAATTTTAGACCAGTTATCCCCCATGCGATTGAGCTGAAATTTTGCATGCACTTTTAGTTTGGATGACAATGCATGGTTAGCTAAATGACGTCATTCAAAATCCAATATGGCGGACCAGTTATTTTTTTATGCACCTCCATGATATGGGTTGAAATGAAAGGGTTTGCAGAGAATACCAAAAATAAAATGGCGTCACACTAAGTTCAATATGGCGGACACAATTTTCTTATCTACCATCATGATACGGATATCAAATGAAAGGGTTTGCCGAGATGAATACGAAAATCTTGTTATTAAATGTATAATTTAATTTTTATAAACCAAATATATACTTAATATTATAAAGAGGAAAGATTTGATTGTTTGTTTGTTTGCATTGAATAGGCTCCGAAACTACTGAACCGATTAGAAAAATTATTTCACTGTTGGGAAGCTAAATTATCCCCGGGTAATATAGGCTATATTGTATTTTCAAAAACAATAGGGATCCTTACTAAAACTCCAATCATGTAACCCAAGGTGTAAAAAAATAAGATTTACAATTTTAACTTTGCGTGTTTGATAGTTCTAAGACAGGACAACGTCTGTCAGGTCAGCTAGTACCATATAAAATGGAACGCAGCGTGCTTGGTATCAAAAGAATGGATAGAGTCCGCAACAGCGCACTGCGCTCCATAACAGCTGTGGTAGACGTTGGCCAAAAAGCCGCCAGACTAAAAAGGAATTGGGCGGGACATGTGGCGCGTATGCATCCCGACCGATGAGCCAGGATCGTCACACAGTGGATACCCGATAGAAGACGCAGTCAAGGAAGGCCCAAGAAACGCTGGCGAAAATATCGTGACGCATTCCGGAGGGGTTGGCAAGAGGTGGCGGAAGACTGAGATTTATCGAAGGAAATGGGGCAGACCTTTGCCCAGCAGTGGGACAGTATAGGTAAAAAACCAGTCAAGAAAAAAATAAAATAAAAAATAGCATAAACATAGGCTTACATACTTGTTTATAAAATAGAAATACACACTGGCTTATGTCTATGAAGGAGAAATACTAACTGTTTATACTGCGATTCCTGCACTAGGCTAGGCCTGTATCGCAGGAAACTGATATGGTTTATCCATCTCAAATTTTTGTTAGCCTCTAGTTAGCATAATATTTTGTTCTTGTTATTAAATAGGTAAAACAAAGGTGCTTATTCAAAACCAGTGATAAGTATACATAATGTTTACATTATAATTATTACTAGCGGTCCGCCCCGGCTCCGCACGGGTATAGTTATATACCCTATTAAAATAGCCTATATTAATCAGTGATAATGTGGCATTCAAATAGTGAAAGAATTTTTAAAATCGGTCCAGTACTTTTTGAGCCAATTCGTTACAAACATACATACAAATCTTTCCTCTTTATAATATAACTAGCGGTCCGCCCCTGCTTCGCACGGGTATAGATTATAGCCTATGTCACCCGGGGATAGTGTAGCTTCCCAACAGTGAAATAATTTTTCAAATCGGTTCAGTAGTTTCGGAGCCTATTAAATGCAAACAAACAAACAATATGGGTTCCTTGCCTGAAATAAAGACATTTTATTTATTTTTATTTTTTAATCAAATCTTTCCTCTTTATAATATTAGTATAGATATGTATGTATGTATGCATAGACTACTTGGTTAATATATTTAGTTATTTGTTACAAAGTTTGTGTGTTTTAGTACATGTAGTGGAGGTTCCAGCTTCACGTTGTGTACTCACTGAGTAGTTTATAGAGGTCGAGTTTGAGATGCCAGACGGCCGTGTGTCCCGGCACGAGCGTGGGGTACTGCGGCTCGACGCCTCCGCCCCGTCCCTCCACGTTCACTGACACCTGGATGGCCACGCCGGCCGCCTGCCACACCGGCAGCGGCGACCCGTCGTGGTACGATACCACCATCTGCCCAACAAAACATACATAACAAATGGTATAACACATTTATTGTGCAAACTGCTAGTCTGTGGAATTCGAAAATATTACATATGCTGTTCAATTGACTCTTTCTTATGGAACGTTTGGAGGATTCCTGACTGTGGAACCCTTTTCAAGTATACTTACTTTGTCCAGACTGTGCTTATTATCCTGCTACCGCCTCGTTGCGAAACGCGTTTCATATCAACCCATACTACATACAGCTTTGATTCTACTTTTGAAAATGAAAATGAAAAATATATTTATTAACATAAACATAGACTTAAATAAGATAGGTACACAAATGAACAATATAGTAAGGCTTATGCTTATGAGAGAGTTTAGTCATACAAAATATAATAACAGCGATTCCCGCACTAGGCTGGGCCTGTATCGCGGGAATCTGGTACGGTTTTTCATAGATTTAAACCTCTAGTTAAGATATTGTAGTGAATTCACATAATAATGTATAATATATATATTATAATTATCCATATGTATATTTATATCTATTAACAATATAGGAGTAGTTACTGTTGATTATTTGTATATTAATATATTATGTATGCTAAAATTAATTATATATTATGTTGGAATTTATTATGATAAATGATAGTTTTAAATTGTACAATTAGGATATGATCTTTAATAAATCCTCCGTCTCCTTATAGCTTAGCGAAGTCAGAAACTTACAAAGTGTCTTTTTGACTTCATAAACACTCTTTTCTTTTAAGTTACAGTATTTATCTACGACATTGTATACATGTGCTCTAACAAACTGACCAAATCGACGGGCAAAACTTGTGTGTACTTGCGGAAAAGGTAATTTGTGAGTTCTTTTTTTAATAATTTCATCATAGTCAGAGGAAGCTAGCACAGATTTATGTACGTTATGTTTTTATTGTGCTAGTCTGTGAAATTCGCTGCCTGAATGGGTTTTCCCCGTCAGTTACAATCTGGGTGTCTTCAAGTCGAGAGTGAATCGGGTTCTTGTAGGCAAGCGTGCTCTATGGTAGACCGCATCGTCGCTTAACATCAGGCGAGATGGCGGCCAAGCGCAAGCCTATCTATTATAAAAAAAAACAAAGGTACAACACGAAAAACATTGAAGAACCGATGAAAACAAATCTCCAACTCAGCCTAATTAGTTGCAGCTGAAATCTATGAAGTAAAACACTTACATATACATCAAACGGCATGGAAGGCTTGAACACCTGGGGGGTGCCTCCGAGGAACTTGATTGAGAGCGAAGAGTTGAAGATTCTGGCGATGGAGTATCCTTCGATGACGTCATTCAGGAACGGGTCTCCGACTGATGCTGTGATGATGACCTCTACTCCGTCCAGGGTGGGGACGAGTTGGGCCAGCTCCGACATCGGGTATTTAAAGTCGTATGTACCGTTGAACTATTTAAATAAATAAATAAAATGTAAGTGAATTGTGTTTTTGATATGATTTTTCAAATAGATGCCATTTAATGTGTAACCCAAACACTAAAAGAACTGAATGCATGGAAAACTGAATTTGATAACACGACTTAACGTGACTTTAATATATCTCAGATAAAACAGCAGCCATTTTTTTTTGTTCGTAAAACTGTTATATGGACGATAAAACAGTCCACATTATGGTTCGGCAAAACAGTTAAATTGCAGATAAAACAGTCACCTCATGGTACGGCAAAACTGTTAAATCGCAGATAAAAACAGTCACCTATTTATTTTGGTTCGGCGAAACAGGTAAATCACAGATTAAAACAGTCACCATAATGGTTCGGCAAACTGTTAAATCGCAGATAAAAACAGTCACCATTACAGTTCGGCAAAACTGTTAAATCGCAGATTAAAACAGTCACCATTATGGTTCGGCAAACTGTTAAATCGTAGATAAAACAGTCACCATTACAGTTCGGCAAAACTGTTAAATCGCAGATAAAAACAGTCACCATTATGGTTCGGCAAACTGTTAAATCGTAGATAAAACAGTCACCATTATGGTTCAGTGAAACTGTTAAATCGCAGATAAAAATAGTCACCATTATGGTTCAGTGAAACTGTTAAAACGCTGATAAAAATAATCACCATTATGGTACAGTGAAACTGTTAAATCGCAGATAAAAATAGTCACCATTATGGTTCGGCAAACTGTTAAATCGTAGATAAAACAGTCACCATTATGGTTCAGTGAAACTGTTAAATCGCAGATAAAAATAGTCACCATTATGGTTCAGTGAAACTGTTAAATCGCATATAAAAATAGTCACCATTATGGTACAGTGAAACTGTTAAAACGCTGATAAAAATAATCACCATTATGGTACAGTGAAACTGTTAAAACGCTGATAAAAATAATCACCATTATGGTTCAGTAAAACTGTTAAATCGCAGATAAAAATAGTCACCATTATGGTTCAGTGAAACTGTTAAATCGCAGATAAAAATAGTCACCATTATGGTTCAGTGAAACTGTTAAATCGCAGATAAAAATAGTCACCATTATGGTTCGGCAAACTGTTAAATCGTAGATAAAACAGTCACCATTATGGTTCAGTGAAACTGTTAAATCGCAGATAAAAATAGTCACCATTATGGTTCAGTGAAACTGTTAAATCGCATATAAAAATAGTCACCATTATGGTACAGTGAAACTGTTAAAACGCTGATAAAAATAATCACCATTATGGTACAGTGAAACTGTTAAAACGCTGATAAAAATAATCACCATTATGGTACAGTGAAACTGTTAAAACGCTGATAAAAATAATCACCATTATGGTACAGTGAAACTGTTAAAACGCTGATAAAAATAATCACCATTATGGTTCAGTGAAACTGTTAAATCGCAGATAAAAATAGTCACCATTATGGTTCAGTGAAACTGTTAAATCGCATATAAAAATAATCACCATTATGGTACAGTGAAACTGTTAAAACGCTGATAAAAATAATCACCATTATGGTACAGTGAAACTGTTAAATCGCAGATAAAAATAGTCACCATTATGGTTCAGTGAAACTGTTAAATCGCAGATAAAAATAGTCACCATTATGGTTCAGTGAAACTGTTAAAACGCTGATAAAAATAATCACCATTATGGTTCAGTGAAACTGTTAAATCGCAGATAAAAATAGTCACCATTATGGTTCAGTGAAACTGTTAAATCGCATATAAAAACAGTCACCATTATAGTTCGGTAAACCTATTAAATCGCAGATAAAAACGTTTTTGATTCAGTAATCTTTGGTGTTATGTTCTATGACATTGGTAGGACAAGTGACTTACATATCTGAGATAGGGCAGCTGGTGGTCGTAGTAATTCTGCGCGTTGTAGTAGGTAGTGGTCCCGTATGTGTTGTAGTTAGGATTGCTGGGGTTGTTGGGGCTGTTGATGTTGTTATACAGGCTGTATTCTGTCGCATCTGGTTTGGCCATCCAGAATGGATATTTTTCATCCTGAGGTAAAGAAAATGGCATATTATACTGCTGATCACGAAATAACAGTTCTATGATCTCGCTGAGACCAACCTCACAAATGTCTAACCCCACCACACAGATACATGCCAGGATTAGATATCTATACTATAATATTATAAAGAGGAAAGATTTGATTGTTTGTTTTCATTGAATAGGCTCCGAAACTACTGAACCGATTTGAAAAATTCTTTCACTGTTGGGAATCTACACTATCCCCGGAATACTTATGCATTTTTTTTTTTTTATCCTTACTAAAACTCAAACAATGAAACCCAAGGTGTAAAAAAATAAGACACCCGTGCGAAGCCGGGGTGCGTTGCTATTTAGTGTATAAAAAGAATAGACTGCTCAGACAATTTTACCTACATCCGGCTTGATTCGAACCTGCGCATCAAATTTAAATTCATTTATTTCAGGCTATAACACCCATCATTTCACAACAATTACACAAAAATTAAAATTAAAACAAATTAAATATAAAATTATGTTACAGAAATCAATTAAATCCGGTCTCCAAATTCTTCAACACTATCTTCGCAACCAATCTAAGCCTTGGCAACGTCGTGTGTAATTCATGCTACATGCAACTCTGATAAAACCTTTAGAGCCCCCAAAGCTGACTGAGAGATGACGCTTTTAACTTACAAAGTTGAACATCCTAGTGACGACTTTCTGTGGGTCGTACCACCAGTCCGGTTGGTCGACCTGGTTGGGCTGGCCGGGTCTCCTGTGCGGGTCACCACGACCTCCCTCGTCGGCGTACTCGGAACTCTGGTACCCAGACTCGTTGTAGATGTAAGGGTTGAAGTTTGGACGCACTGTGGGGAACCAAACCATTTAGTATTGTAGGTTGATTCTGTTATGGCATTCGCTAAATTAAACCAATCTGACAGAACTAAAATCAACTACACTCTTTTGATTTCTATATTTACGAATGGCAATAAGTTCAGAACTGTTAAATTTAAATCAGAGAGTGGCACAATAGATGCTCGTAACTCGAGAACCGTTGAAGAAGCTGCTACACAGTACAGTAATACCCCGCTTTACGCGAGGGATACGTTCTGGAAAAAATCGCGTTAACTGAAATTCGCGTATATCGAGGTTTATGATTAAACATAGTCAAAATTTAATACAAAAAAAATAAGAATCATTTTAATCAATCACTTTAATTCTAAGAACACTTTATGCAATACATACTATTAACGCATTTATATACGCACTCATATACGCATTTATATACGCACTCTTTCGCGTAATGCGAGGCATTTGAGCGCGAAATTTTGAAGGTTTGAAATTCGCGTTATAGTGAAACCGCGCATAACGGGGTATTACTGTAGATGTATAAGCTAAAGCAGTAGGTTGACTTTGAACAAACGCCCGAATCGAGTGAACAAACGAGCGCCCCTTCCCCCGCCCGCTATGATACTTAATTTCTGCCGCTCATCTAGGAGAATGGGTTAAGCGGGAGTCGGGGGGAGAATGACAGTACCCTGTCATTCTCCCCCCGACTTCCGCCGAAAAACAATCCGCTCTTATAGCCCAAAAAAAGTGTATTCGATCAATGTGTGGGTTGAAGCGCAGAGATTCTTGCAAACCGTTTTTTAAAAAACTGAAACTTTTAACTCTACCTTACATTTACGAATCAGCCCTACTTGTAAAGAAAAATGTGAACAAGTATGAAACTCTAGTTAGTAAGCGTCATGACAGTAGGCTGCGTGAGCCATACCGCAGAACTGCTCTCTATAGTAATAGCACGTTTGTAATGAGACTGACTGTTTATAATAAACTACCGCAACATTTAAAAGAAATAAGTAATATTGACATTTTCAAATTTAGACTTAAGAAGTTGCTAATTGACAAGGCTTACTATTCTATTACGGAGTTTTTAAATGACAAATTGTTAAAATAAATTGTTCTGATGTTACATTATAATTATAATAGAGTATTTATAAATTTTGCATGCCATAATGCTAGAGCATGGTGTTTCTTTAAATTATGTGATTACCATCTGCATATTACCCATGTTTCCGCAAAATAAATATTTTGAATTTGAATTTGTCATTTTGGGTAAAACCTCGACACAGATTTTCACCTTAAGCGTGGCAGTTAACCGACCGAAAGTACGATGTAATTCTTACACAGGAATTTCAAGCTCATTGTTGGGTTGAGATTTGAACACACACCCTGTGGAGTGAAAGTCAAACGCGCCACCCAATGAGTTATCATCGCTACAAATATCTTAGTTTAAACCATCGAGATACAATACCTATAGAGTAACAAACGTGCCAAAAAATTTAAGAAACAAAACTGCGCACGCTACGCATTGCGCTGACCTTTTAGTTGTACGGCAACTGCGATCGGACTAGGACACCGCGCGAACATGCCAGTGCTACGATGACATAGCGAAAAAACGACGTTGAACACTATGCAAGCGACAACCGCAAAAACCGTACTGGAGTAAATGTGGCATTGTGAATTATATAATTGATGTCTAGGTATGTACAACGACACTCAGACACGTGACTGTTTTGACTGTTTTCATTGAGAGATTGTGACTCTATAGGTATTGTGTCTCGATGGTTAAAACATGAGTTTAACTAGCAAATTAATATCAAAAATGTCCCGAATCTCTACATAGTATAAATTAAAGTCGCTTTCCGCGTCTGTCTGTCTGTCTGTATGACTGTATGGCCGCTAACTCCTCCTAAACCACGCAACGGATTTTGATGCGGTTTTCATCATCAGTTAGATACATTTTCACGGAAGGTTTATATATATAGCTAGCGACCCGCCCCGGCTTCGTACGTAAATTACACCCGTGCGAAGCCGGGCGGGCGGGTCGCTAGTATTTTATAATATCATTCTTATGACAAGGACTTACCTCTTGTGTATTGGTTATTTCCATAGCTGCCAGCGCCAAATTGACCTCTGTTATTGAACTGACCCTGAAAGAAAAACGAACAAATAAGTCGACAACCTTTATGTCACACTTGCTGGAGAAAAATTAGCCATCTTACATGACACTACGAATACCTACTCTAACATAACCCCAGTCAATACAAAGTATTGAAATGTGAGCTCTGTGGGTGTAAGGGGAACACCCTCGAAGCCAAAAGAAGGTAATTGTACTCATCATTATGAACAACTTTTACTATGGGACCAGCCCTGAAATCGCGAAAAAAATATCAGCTGTTCTATAGAAAACGGTCGACAAAATGTATGGAACAGCTGATTTTTTTTCGCGATTTCAGGGTTGGTCCCATACTAAAAGTGGTTCATAATGATGAGTACAATTACCTTCTTTTGGCTTCGAAAGTGTTTCCCTTACATCCTGTATACTGTATCATATAGCAAAACTTCAAATGGCGTTAAGAAATCTCCGGCACATAACAATTTAAAGCTGCGCTCATCGACCATAGCTGAGATACCTACGCATGTTTTAAAATTTTTTTAAGATAATAAATTCATCATCATCATAATCAGCTTTTTAACAGTCCACTGCTGGACTTTTAGCCTACCCCCGAAAGGGTGATTGGGCCATATCCACCACGCTGGCCCAGTGCAGATTGGTGGATTCACATACGCCATTGAATTCCTTCTCAGTACGATGCAGGTTTCCTCACGATGTTTTCCTTCACCGAAAAGCCAGTGGTATGAAAATCCGTACATAAGCTCCAAAGAGCTCATTGGTACTGGCCCGGGGTTTGAACCCTCGACCTCACGCTTTCAAGTCTAGCGGTCTCCCAAATGGGCTACCACGGCATAAGATAAAAAATTACTGAGTGAGTATTAAAATAATTATCAATTTAAGAAACTGACTTTACATTTAGTAAATGCGCAATTTCGTTTACTTGGATGACTTCTATCTTTACTTGACTATCGTGACTATATAGAGATAAAGACCTGATGGAAGAGTCAGATTCCCTGTACCACCATGCTCGATGTCTTGTTTGCCATTAAGCAATAGATGGCTGAAATTATGATGATGATGATGATGATGAATGGACGATGATACTATGACTAACTTTAAGAAAACATTCCATTTACGCGTTATTTCCATACAAGAGAGTTTTTTTTATCTCTGTCGGTATTGCAGTATAAACTGATTGATAGTCTTTAAGAGTAAGGTTTCCTTGCAAGGGCGCGCTCGATGCGTAGTTAAGCATGATGCTACCATGGATTCATAACTCCATTTTAAACGAAAATAAACCTTAATCTCCATACAAATAGAGTGTACCTTACCTCTCTATAATACCTCGGTCGGTACTGCGGTATAGGGCGGATGGTGGCGCGAAGGGTGAGGTTCCCTTGCACAGGCGCGCCCGATGTATAGTTGGCCATGATGCGCCCGTGTATATACGGCTCCGTGTTGAAGAAGAAGGCAGGCATTGTCACGTTCACCTGTGGATATACAAAGTATTGCAGCCATTATACAATAAGAGGGGGTTAACGGTTTAATAGATTAATAGTTTTTTTTTTTATGTTACGAAGTTAAAGATGGCATGCTATTTAAGTTACTTATGTGAGAAATGAAATTATTGATAAACAGAAACAGCATAAACCCATAGAAAACGAGATATCCTACTAATATTATAAACGCGAAAGTTTGTATGTATAGATGTATGGATGTTTGTTCCTCTTTCACGCTGCAACGGAACAACGGATTGACCTGATTTTTTGCATGGGTATATAGTTCAAGAGCCAGCGAGTGACATAGGCTACTTTACATCATCATCACCATTTTTCATCACTACGCGGGTGAAACCGCGGGGCGCAGCTTGTTTGCAATAAATGTGTAAAAAATACAGGGAGGCGTTGTCGACCTTGCTTAGCAACTGTCACCCCGCGGCAACACTATGCTTCTCGCGTTGCCGCGATTATTCGCTATGCTTTGAATTAAGGATGATAATTTTGACAGCTAAGGTTGAGGTAGTGTATAATCGTTAATGAACCTATTCGATCATCGATATTATTCTCATGGTACTTGGAATCGATAGTTGCATGGTTATGTTGAAAAAATGAAATCATTCATTTGGTAATTGTTTTTTTTTTTTTTTGACAAAAAAGTAATTGCTCGATAATTGCAAATAACTTTAACATTTACAAAAAATTATAAAATTTCCATAAGTATACATTTTCATTTGTTTATTTTATAACTGGGCGGTACCCATCAATGAATAACAATATTATTTGTAGTACATTTTACCGGAAAAAATACGAGACTTCATGGGTGTGACCTGCCAAAATGATCATCCTAAATTTGACAGTCCATAGGCAGCCACACACCACAGAATAGCTGGTACAGAAAGTCGGTTGCATACAACGAGCGTAAGCAGACGCACGCACACAGAAACGCGTACGCACGTAGTTTTCTACATAGATAGGTAATTTAAAAACGTTAAATCTGTTTTGTTTACCACAACAACATTACTGAGATAAGCATTACGTTTTTGGAGGGAATGAGAGGGTACGCTCTGTCTCTTTCCCGCAAAGCGTGTGTTAGTATGGCATTTGTATGGCGCGCGCAAGGTATGACGTCATAAATTGCTACAGTAGGCTCTCTGTCTAGCATGAAATTAAATTATAAGTTATTTATTTTTGACACAAATTGTAGTTTTGTTTTGATGATGGGCTTCTATTTGTGATCAGCTTTTTTATGAGGTAATAAAAAATTATTAGGACACATGCCTATTCTTGTAATTTTGAATCAATTTGTTCCTGGATAAACGGACTTAGATAGTCAAGAATGTTTCGAAATTACCTACTTTGAGTAACCCAACCTCACCTCATATCTGGTCTGATAGTACTCCTCGACCAGGAACTGCGTTTCCTCCACCTGGCCCAGTGCTTCAACTCGGATGGTCCACTCGCCGAACAGCGGCTGGTCAGACATTGGGTACTGCAGGCTCACTGTACCGAAGTTACTCTGAAGAATAGATAATGGAACATTTAGTAGTTTATTAACAACTAGCAACGCACCCCAGCTTCGCACGGGTGTAAGTGTTTTTTTTTACATCTTTGGTTACATTATTGGAGTTTTAGTAAGGATCCCTATTCAAAAATATAATATAGCCTATGTCACCCGGGGATAGTGCAGCTTCCCAACAGTGCATCTTCCGGTTCGGTTGGCTCATCTCTCTCAATAAAATAAAATAAATCCCAGAAATGCGGGAAAATTTGATAGTCACAGTCATAGTCACACAGTGCATAACTTTATTCATCATACGAGGCCAATGTTATTATTCAGTATCTCATTGCACCAGTTTCATTCAGTATGTACATAAAGACAATACGTTTAAACAGCGTTGTGTATCACGGCTCAAGAAGAACAATAGGTTATGGGATCCTGATGGGATAGCAGTCTTTTGTTATCCATGAGTTTACATCGATGCAGGTGTTCATGTAATAAATATAGGCTCAGCCATATACAATGTGTAACAGAAAGGTATGACAATACTTAAAAAATCAGAATAAAATAAATTTATAATTTTCTGAAGTATATAGTGTAACTGCTAGTCTGTTTAAAAACCTAAAAGATAAAAAAAAATTGTCTTGCTCTCTCATTAGCCGAGATAGTGAAACGAACCTCAATGTAAGATTATTTATTAGATAATTTTTTTTTTTTTTCTTAGATTATTAATGTAAGATAATTTTAGAGGTTTCTATGTGATGTGAAAAAAAATGCGATTACAATGCAAATCCTGGCTGAACCCTACGAGATAGATCAAAATAATGTACTACAGTATTATTGCCTTAAAAAGGTCTACAAAAAAGTCCACGATGGTATATATCTATCTCTTAGGGATAACCCACAATAACCATTTTTTATCCTTTACTTTTTATGAGAAATAATGGCTTATTTCGCATATACAACGAAACCGTTAGAGCTGTTCCTAATATAAAAATGCAAAGGACATCTATAGTTAAGCTATCAGCTAAAAAATGGTTGCTCACTTTGTCATACGATGACACTGAAAATTTTATAACACGGATTCGCACTGCGCAGTGATCTAGTCATATAAAAACGTCAAACACACACACACTCACACACACACACACACACACACACACATACATACACACACACACATTTGACACTGCACTTTAGATATTAAATACCTATGTACTTGAGAAGTTGTTTTTAAACTGATATCATACTTATATAAATAAGTATGATATTAGTTTAAAAATAATTTCTAAATTTTCTATAATTTCTAAATTTTCTATATTGATATAATTTGACTGATACAATTAATAACTAGTGAAATGTAGTAATTTTAATAAATGAACCAATCCAAATGTAACTAATATAAATTAATAATCTAGGAAAAAAAAATAAAAAAAAAAAAAATTGGATGCCTCCACTTTAAATTTTTTTTTTTTTGAGTACATCGTCACTTGGCCGCCACAATACGGGCCATGAGCCTAGTGTGGGGCCCTTGTTAAAGTCGACATCTTAAATATGTTTAAATTTTTTGGAAATTTCTTACTTTTTATTATTAAGTCTTAGTAGTTTGTATTAAAATTAATTTAAGATTACACAGCTTTTTAGAAATAAAGATTTACTTTACTTACTTACTTACTTATTTACGTAGCGATTTTAAGCAATACAGCATTGATCCTTATCCAATAAAGTACCTTAAATATAATGTTTTTGAGGTTGGGATAGCCGATATATGCCGATAGATGAGCTGATGACTACTGTAACTGACCTGCCGCGAGAGCCATCGCTTCATGATGCGTCTGTTGGGGTCCAGAATGAACACGTCTATGGCTCGCCCAAACGCCTTCAGCTCAGTGTTGATCGGAATCACTCGGAAACGAACTGGAAATAAAATAGTAGATAAAATCATTAGTCTTTTTCCAAAACTGTTAAGACTGGCACTTTACTGGAACAGACACACCAATAGGAGACCTTTTTAATTCTTAACTTACCAGTTTGTCCTTGCATATAAACCGGCTTGTCCATCTGTATGAATATGGTCATGAATCTCTTGGAGAATGTCAGCTGAGTCTCGTTGGAGAATGCTCGGCCTCCGAACGGCGTGTCGAGGTACAGCCCTTCAAGGCGGAGCTTGTAGTCGCCGGGCACTGTTGTTGTTGGCACCTAGGGCAAATGGATATGAATAGTTTATTAATTAGTATTTAATTCTGCAGCGCATCAGGTATGTTTGCAGAGGCACACATGGACACACATTTGTAGCCTACTTACACATATGCAGCAAGTGTGTGGCAGCGGCAAGTGCCCAGTATAAAAAAAACATTATAATTTGGGACATTTTTGCACACACGGTCATCTGACCCAAACTAAGCAAAGCTTGTGATATGGCTGCCAGAGACTGATATATATAGTTTTAAATACATATTTAAATAGATATTAACACCCAGATATAGAACAAGCACAAATGTTCATAGCATGAATGTTTGTTCTATGTGGGAATCGAACCCACGCCCTCATGCGCAGAAGGCAGGTTTACTACCAACTGGACCAACGGGCTATCTATGTCTATTCATGGAATCTATCTATAACTAGCTGCGCCACGCGGTTTCACCCACGAGTTAAAAACATCGTTAAGTTTTCTGAAATTTTCCAATATTTTGTGCAATTTTCTTAATTTATCATTCCATAAGTACCTTCTACAAAGTAATAGAAAACTTAAAAAAAGGTAGAATGAAATCAGTAAAGTTGTTCCCAAGTTATGGAGTGACCAAGGTATCAAGGGATTAATTTTTATATATATAGATAGATGGAAACATACCCTTAAATTCAATATCTCCGGCACTCCCTGCTTGACCCTCTGCATGACATCAGTGATCTCTACTCCGTTGCAGGATATTGAAGCTCTAACAGTCATCTGCAGCCTCGCTCGGATTATGTTGGCCGATATCTTGTAGATCTGGCCAGGACGGACCATGCGGGATGCTACTATGAAGTACGTTCTGCAAAAATTTACCAGGATACAGGATTTATCTAAATCACGAGTGAATCGTTTTCTTCTAGGCAAGTGTGCTCCATAATAGACGGCATCATTGCTTAACATCAGACGAGGTGGCAGTCAAACACAAGAACAATAATAAAAAAAATATCAACCTCCATTCAGAGATTGGGTCTCGAGCCGAGTGACTAAAATCAAGTTTTTGTATGCCATAGATACCAAACGTGCCACCTGATGGTAAAAAACCACCGTTGACTAAGGATACCTGTAACACCAGGCGCGTCACAGATACATTGCCAACCACCATTCTTATTTGAGATGGGGGCGATAAGTCCTGCACTGACGTCCCGCTTGGGGTGTATTGTGCATTTCCCCCTACCAGCACCTACCCGAGCCAACCCAACTCCTTGAAATATCGGAGTGAGGCTCTGGGGCGCTGGCACAGTTGCTCCAGTGGTGTAGATGGTAGTGTAAGTAATGATGATGAAAAGCAGTCTAGTTGTTGCAGCTACGCAGATGAAAGAGGCAACGGTGCCCCAAGCAACCCAGTAGTGATTCTAGTTTCTTCTGTGGCTTCACAATGCCACAGCACATGCTCTAGTTTCGTTCTTTTTCCGACCACCATAATACATGACCATAACACATACCAAACCATAATACAAACTTCTGCATTAATTTTATGCAATAAATGAAAATTAGACTTACGCTTCATTTATAATGACACTTTCATGTTCCAAGGCTCCACCGGTGTACGTCGATGTGTATGGTCGACTACTGTCCCATGTCGGTCTTGGAGTATTATCTATACCGTTGTACGGACTCTGATATGTCTGCTCATTCTTGATTTGATACAATGGATCATTACGATTTACATATGGATCATTTCTGTTCTGATATGTTGTATCTCGATTCTCATACTGATACCTCTGGTCGGGATCATATGGGTTTCGGTTTACGTCATACTGACTCGGATCTCTAGTTTGGTCTTTTCTTCTAGGGTCGTAAGGATTGTCAAATTTTGGATTATTTGGGTTGTAGTCATTGGTTGGACTGGGTTGCCTCGGATCAGGGTTGTATGTAGGAGGGTAGGAGGCGTAGTCCTGACCCCGACTCGAATGTAATACTGAAGCTGTTAGTATTTGCACTAACAGTATGAGATTCATTATTCAGTCTTGTAATAAATGCCTGCAATAAAATATTGTCAGTTAGATAAACCAGTAGGGCTAACGCACAATCAAAGCTCGCGATAGATGAGCAAACGGGTCAGGAGGATAGAATTTTACACATTGAAATGTTTGTTGTTTAATGCCAGCCACCAGCATACTTTCAATACTTGTAACTCTGTCAGTATCTTCATAATATTCACGTGAACGGTTTGTAATTGTTGTCTACACAGTATCCTCATATTCAAAAGCAATAAACGTGTAAAATAAGCAGATATTACCCTTAATTTTAATTTATTAAAAACTTAACAATTTCTTAACCTGAAGTTAACGCCCATGGAAATGTTTCAATTTTCTTGTAATACACTCGCGAAACTTATTGATATGGACACAGGATTAAACGACACAACCATACATTGCGAAATACTACTGGTTTTGAGGATAATTCATTGAAAAAATATGTTTTATTTGAAATAAACAAACAAGTACGTTAACAACGGCCCATTACTCACTTCATTCAGAAATAAGATTTGTCGCGCAACCGCACTCTACCACGCCCGGCTAGTGCCGCTAGTGAGTTACAAAAACCGGTAAATTCCGTTGAGATTGCGATCCGATTTTAAACAAATATTTAAAGGTTCTATATCCGGTTACGTTTCAACAAACACAGGTTTTTTATAGGCGGTTTATTTAAAAAAGTGGGTCTCTATATTTTACATACTTTTATTATTTTGAGGGTACCATTCGTCGATGCAGTATTTTCTTAGTAGTTTGTGCTTTGGAAGGTAGGTAAGGTTTTTATGAAACCGTAGGTATTTATCATCATCGTCAGTCAGAAGGTCAGAACCATCGGCCCACCGCTGGGTATAGGCCTCTTCTTTCCATTGAGCCCTCCTGTCTCGGGCCAATGTCTGACGTTCTGACGTCGCCGCTGACCTAGCGGGCTAGTTGGCTACGGTCTGCCTATGCACTTGTCCGTTTTTACCACGCCCAGAATCGCATGATAGTCCGACTCCGACAACCGTGTGTGATTTTTATCCTTCGTCTGATTTCCTTAGATCGGTTTCATTCTCTCAAGCTAATACCTAGCATCGCACGCTGCATTGCCCTTTGCGTGACTATAATTTTATGCAGTCTCTGGTTAGCGTCCATGTTTAAACGAACCCTAAAACAGTTGAGAATTCAGACAAAATATAACGGAAGTGTATGTACCTACATATTCCCCTTTCGAGTAGGGGGCCCCTCTAGCTGGAGCCCGTGGCATTTTGCCCATTCTACCGTATGATGGAAGGCGAAACAATAGGGTTATTGTTTCGCCTTCCATCATTACATTTAGAACAAGACATTTAGAGACAAAAAGGCGCGAAGGTCCATGCGTTTTTCACCTAATACTGAGCAGGCTAAAGCTTTTAAAACCATACCGCCTCATCTTTCGTATTTAAGGTGGTACGATTAACCTATAGCGGTAAATTCAAATTTTAAACAGTTTTTTGGTCCTAGTAGCCAGGCCAGGTAATTATTTTTAAATAACACAGTGTTTGCGCAAAATGTTGGCCGTTTTTTACGTTATAATGTACAACTATTTAACAGAAACGCACCATATTACTTACATTTGGAAATAAACAGTTTGAAACAGCAAAAATTTGTTTATTCACAAATGTAAGTAATAATGTGCATTATAGATAAATAGCTTTACATGATTTTGTAAAGAATATTAATCAATTTGCGCAAACATCATGATCGTTTACAATAATTACCCGGCCTAGCTAAAAGGACAAGAAAACTTTGAAATTTGTATTTCCCGCCATTTGTGAAACGAACCACCTTAACTGTTAATATTATGACGTGTATTATTAGGCCATGTATTATGCCAATGGATATTTTGCTAGACATCATATTATTATCTCTAATCGAAACTCGAGAACGTTCGCGAACACTCGATGAATATTAACCCAACATTAATATTCAGAAATACACTAGGAAAATAATACAATCAGATGAGGCATTTTTTTTTTCACGTTCCAAATAAGTGTTGACTAATAAGAGTATTCTATGATTCCATGCGTATTTTAGTTTCGTGAATTAGACTTAGCCAAAGAGTACCTTATTAGACCGCGCAAAGTTGCCAATTCTTTATTGGTATATGCTAGTAGTAATTGATCGTTGATACTAGGTAACTGAAAGCAAATTGCTGCTCCGGCGCAATATCTCAGATTAGACGAACAAGGGAGATATTGTAAGGTGGTGTGGCGGCTGTGGTGGCGGGTGCGAACTTATCTAGCCTAAATCAGGTTTTATGCCTTTAGTCGAACTCACACTGACAGACGACCTTACCGCCCTTTTGCATATCAGTTCAATGGAATCGCTGCAATTTTTTTAATGTGCGTTAAAAATGAGTATGAAAACCATACTTTTTGGGTTGAGGTTTAGTAAAAATTAATAAAACATAGGATACATTTGAACACATGATAATTGTACTAAGATATATCTCCCTTGTTCGCCTAATCCAAGTGCAATATCCTATTTGATTGGTGACAATAGTAGGTACACCAATGAGCTCTTTTCGGAAACATATCGCTGGCTCACTATTACAAGGTTCTATGTTATTTTCTTACACATTCTGTAATTTCAATTTAATTTTTTTGTCGTTCATAAATATTGATTTAGCAGGGTTTATGCTTGAGAGAGATACTTTTTTTATGCGGGTGAGGGGGAGCTCCAACAGCATGCTGGCTGCGCTCGCAGACAGACTGGACTGTCCCTATATTAACCAGTGTTGTCGATTGCATGTTCAACACCTGTGTCTAACATGCAACTGACAACACTGTATTAGGGAGTATTTTAATTTATGTGAATTTAAATGTAATGTGACTATTGTAATAATTTTTGTGTACCTATGAGTCTTGTCACTTGATTTATTATTATTATGACTCTTTATTTCGATACATTCACGGGTCTAGCCCGGACCTTTGAGAGGCATTGGGGGGGCCGAAGCCAACACCAAGAGGCCCTGTTGAATAAAAAATACAATTATGGGGGTGTATAAAATGGACTATAAAACTATTGTACAATATAGGATTAACAAATCTAGGCTATTGAGGTGAACAAATTGTGGATTGTTATTATTATTTTACTCAAGCATATTACCCTGCTAAGTCAATATTTATGAAAGTCAAAAATTTAAAATTGCAATTACAGAATGTGAAAGAAAATAACATAGAACCTTGTAATAGTGAGTCAGCGATATATAACGCCTTTAAACTATCACGGTTACACGGAACCATGTCTCCACTACACTCTATCATGCTCTATTTTTGTTCTTACTACAGGGATTATCTCGAATAGATGAGTTTTATCCTTCTCATTTTGACTAGAACAGAAAGCCACTTTAAGGTGGTTCGTTGCACAAATGGCGGGAAATTCAAATTTCAAACAGTTTTCTTGCCCTTGTAGCTAGGCCGGGTAATTATTGTAAACAACCATGATGTTTGCGCAGATTGATTATTATTCTTTACAAAATTATGTAAAGCTATTTATCTCCAATGCACATTAATACTTACATTTGTGAATAAACAAATTTTTGCTGTTTCAAACGGTTTATTAACAAATGTAAGTAATATGGTGCGTTACTGTTCAATAATTGTACATTATAATGTAAAGAACAGCCAACATTTTGCGCAAACACTGTGTTATTTAAAAATAATTACCTGGCCTGGCTACTAGGACCAAAAAACTGTTTAAAATTTAAATTTCCCGCCATAGGTGAATCGAACCACCTTAAACTGAATATTTGTAACAGCGATTTGTCCGACTACAATACATCCCAGCTGCATTACTTGCAGAGATTCACGTTGAACCAACGGCCATGGGATTGATCGAGATTCAAACAAAACCTAGACTAACCAGAAATGTAAATCATAAGAACTGGTGCACTATTCTGTAGCTACAACAAACTATGTAAGGTAAGGATATAAAAGTTCAATAATAAGGCAAGAGTTTATTAATCATCTCCCACTGAAGGCTGAATAACTTTAATTATAATTAAGTATTACAGAGGCACATTGACAAGGGTAACAAAATGAAAAATGTTTTCATTGATGAAAATCTAATAAACCACTGGAATCTCCACGAGGGTTGCAGGATCTCATAAACAAAGGAATTTTAATGTATAATTTGAAAATAACGAGGATAAGTGCAAGTGTCAATAGTCGACGGCAGAGAGGCGCAGTCGCCAAATAGTTCATCAACTAGGAACGGGTCCACAGGGCCTCCACTCTTCATTGAAAACTCACTAGTACGCCAGCATCCAATTTATCTCTCGACAAAAACATCTGTACAAAATATATTAAATACATTATTATTTTGAAAATGCTAATTAATATGTAAGTCCGCTACCTCATCAACAGCGAATAAGATTATTAAATGATTTAAAACACAATAACTCGTCCACATCGTGCGCTAGAACAAACATTAAACTACATCCGAGCGAGCGCTGGAGACCTATATACAAGTCAACATTAACCTCATCCCCTTTCCATCAGTCGTCTTACTTTACGTTTTCGTTACTTTTGCTATCGTTACTGCTTCGCTGCTTCTAATTTATAATTCCTTTGCATCAAATTTCCGTGTGGTCTTACGATCTAGTGTCGCATGTCGCGTCCTTTGCTTATCGTCCGTGCGTGGCATCATAGTATATGTATTGTATAGATATAAGGTTCGTGGTGTGGCGGAGGCCGGCACACGAGTCACGGGACACGTGGGTTAGTTCCGTTCCTCCTCGCAGTCGCGCGAGATGTGGCCGGGCTTGCCGCACACGTAGCAAGTCTTCGTGCCGTCGGGGCAGTTGCGCGAGATGTGGCCCGACTTGTTGCAGTTGTAGCAGGTTTGGTTGGAGTTGTCGCGCCCGCCCTCGGGGCAGTTCCGTGCGATGTGCCCAGTCTTGTTGCAGTTGTAGCACGACGGCTCGTCGGGACTCTGTGCGCACTCGCGCGCTATGTGTCCCGTGCCGTTACATCTGAAACATTAACAATGTCCTAGTTACAGCAAACGTTATATCAAAACACAGGGACCTAGCACATGGATCGTAAAACCCATACAAGAACAATCTTTGGCACCACCTACACATCTGTATTAGGTAGGATGCCGCAAGTGGCTGGTGACGCCGAGGATGGCAGACGTTGGATATTCTATACCATTTGTAGATTATCATAGCTTATAGATTATCACAGATTAGCCCGAGACAGGGATTATAGGCGCAAGGGAGACGAGGCGTATACCCAGCAGTGGGTTGAAACAGGCTGACAATGATGAACGATGACAGCTTCAAAGCTCCATGCTTTAGGCAGGCGAACTGACTGACACTAGTCAAACTGATATGAAATGATGACATTTTTTCATGTATGTCGACCACGAATTTGGTCAGACCAAACTGGCGCTAGTTAGCCCATTCAATTTGGCTTTTGCATTTTGGCAAAAAAGTAACTTTGGTCAGTATAGGATCATTGTTGGTGATTGAGGCCTGAGTAGTGGACGATGAGTCTTCCAGAAGAAAATCAGCCTTTTTTTAATCACACTTTCACTCATAAATAACTCCTCAACCTTGATGTGAGGTCAATGCCAGCGCGAGGTCGCAACAACGCCCAACATGCATAAATTTCAATACATTTTCACGAATCTAGTGAAATGTACAAGTTTATCGAGTTTAGAATCAATTTTGTAGCACCGACAGTGGCTATGGCGTGTTGAAAGTGAAAGGTCAAAAACGGTGACTTTTTTTGTTGCTGAAGCGATAGACCGTGAAGAGAAAAAGGGTGATGAAAGTAACAAAGATGAAAATGGTATCATTAGAGAGCTATTGACCATGATGAATGAAAGTCGAGGACAGCAGCGCCGGCCCTAGCCGTTGATCAGGGTGGAGCGAGATTGGTCTTTCGGCGCGTTTCGTTTCTGAAAACTATCGAACAGGAATCGATAGTTTTTCCGGAATATAAAGTAACCCATGTGTGCTAATCGAGGATGTAAACTATCACCTAATTTTTTTTTAAGTATGCTAAAATGTGTTTCAAGTGTGCTAGCTTCCGCACAGAGACGTCATCAAAATATAATTTTTTTCTCTCTTGACATTTCGGTGCTCCCCCCTTCTCCCCCGCCTCCCGCTGTACCGCCGGGCCACCACTGGGTGACGAAACAGTGTTGGCTAAACAACGGTCAGTTAAAATTTACGCCACCTGCCTGCAAACCCTTATTGCAACACAGACAAGTTTGAAACCTGTTTTGACCTTTTTATTCAAAGTGAATACCTGTTTGGCAGACGGAAACGTAAAGGGACAGTTGCATATAATACGATTTTTAAAATTTAATAATAAGCTTGCGTTAGACCGCACCCTCGCCTGATGTTAAGTGGTGATGCGGCCTACGATGGAGCATGCTTGCCTAGAAGAATGATCCACAAATGCGATTTATGCGTCGTGCACCGTTATGAAAGCTTTTGGTTTGGCGCATAATAGTTGACGTCTTTCCCGCTAGATGGGTCTGTCAGTGTGACTCATACCATTGAAGAATTCCACTATCCATCCATCATCAGATCAGTTCGATGGTACGAAATTATTGTATTGTCATCCGGATTACATAAACTTGCAGTTTCAATTCGATACGACAATTAGAAGTGGGTTAAAATTGACTTCCAATATTTGAATACAGTGTTAGTTGCGTAGACACCAAATTCAAAAAGAAAGACCTTACCTCCTATAACTATACCTATCATTCTTCTCGTCAGCTACTGCAGAGTTTGCGATCGGATCTTCAAAACTTTTTGGCCTAGTGAGCCACAATAAGGCTCATAAAACAATGATAGAAAATAATTAAGGGTAACATCGAAGTTAGTAAAAAACAGAGTATAATAGTGATAGTAACCTGTAGCAACGGTCGGCCTCTTCCTTGCAGTCCCTGGCGAAGTGTCCGGTGCGGTTGCATTTGAAGCACTTTTCCCGTTGGCGGCTGAAGCCCGAGTCGCGGGGCGCTCCGCCCTGCGTACACTCTCGGGCGAAATGCCCCGTCCGGTTGCACTTGTAGCATACGCTTGAACTCATCGCTGGAAACAATACAAACAAACTAATGAGCATCTGAATCAGTAGCCACCTCATACAAGTAGCTGATCTACAGCCTCAGGGCCTGAATATATAGGTATATATATTCAGATCTACGGCCTCAGGGCCTGAATATATAGGTATATATTCTGATCTATGGCCGCAGGGCCTGAATATATAGGTATATATTCTGATCTATGGCCTCAGGGCCTGAATATATAGGTATATATTCAGATCTACGGCCCCAGGGCCTGAATATATAGGTATATATTCTGATCTACGGCCGCAGGGCCTGAATATATGACGGCCTAATGTTCTTATGTTTTCGTCTTACAAATATTACACAACCTCACAAACATACAAACGTCTGTTTCCATAGACTCTGAGATCTCAGCCTTGTTTGATCAATTATCAAGTAAATCTCGGTCTGTCATATTTTCATGACTAAACCAATCTTGATAAATTTGATGTGGAAATAATGCATTTTGTATTATGAAGGTGGCCATAAACATTAAATTCTATCAGGTACATACATTAGGTAAAAATATCTTAAGAATTATATACCAGGGGGGGTTAGACAAGACCCACTTTGTTACCGTTAACGCCTGCGGAAAGATGAAATTGTATGAAACTGACATTGACAATGACATTAGCTTGAGAGATGTTCTCTGAAGTTAATGTCATTTTCATACAATTTCATCTTTCCGCAGGCATTAACGCTAACAGAAAGTGGGTCTTGTCTAAGCCCCCTGAAAAAAAACCGAGAGAAAACTAATGGAGATATAGGCTACATATTTATGGTTTTATTTCGCTGTAAAAATGTAACTAAATCACTATTTGCTAGACCGGGACGAGTCATTGTCACGAAAATTTGTTGTTCGGTTGAATTTCATAATTATCTATTTTTATGATGCTATCATGTATTTTCATGGTTGATACAAAAATATCAAACGATAAAAGCGGCCGTTGTATCAGATTCCAATAACATTGCAATATGCTCAATAGAAAATTTCAATAAAATACCAATCAACAATTCGACCAACTTATCTACAGACGTAGACGTGGCCAAATGAAAGAACTAAAAATTGTTGATTTATGGGTTGCATGTTCAGAGAACGCGAAGGTGGCTCCCCCACTCAGCTCTACAGATAAGTTGTCGCGCTGTACACGCAAGTAGTGGCGATAAAAGAAAATCAACTTTCTATGTACGCGAACTTCAGAACATTTGTTTTCTTTCTAACAAAGACTGACCGTGACGATTGGCGGCGACAACGAAATCCGCGTGGTTATACCCTTGACCTTGCGACGCTACGGTCGTTCCCCTGCGCTATCTCATTCGCACAAATAACTGACTCGATAATACGGACAAAGATATCAATTTGTTTCACATTACAGTTACAAAACCAAACTAGGTATAACACGTGTTCTTAGTCGGGTGAAGGGCGCCCTTTCCAAAGGGCAGTGAAAATTACTATGAAACTGTAATCAAATATATCACTCGTATGCTAGCTCTAACCTAACTAGGTTAATCCTCAAGGGCAAAATTCCGAAAAAGAGAAAAGGGCTGTGTTATATAAAAAACAATATAGAAAAAAAAAGTTTTGGCGCCAACGTGAAAAAAACATGTCGCCTAATTTTAATACTTTCCCAAACTAGTGTTTTTTGAGCGTTAATGTGTAATAATGGTGGATTATTGTTTATTAAGTGATTGTGAACGTGCTCGAGTGTAGGTAAATGGTTTGAGGTGAAACACGTTTTTTCGCGATGTTTAAAAACTCCCCAGAAGCTTCTAGTAGTCTCTACCACTTCTAGGGCATGACTTGTATTTGACCGTGACTTAGCTTGTTTTTTTTTTTAAATTAATAATAGGCTTGCGTTTGACTGCCAACTCGCCTGATGTTAAACGATGATTACGGTCTTGACTTTGACCTAGTTTGACGATATTTAATAAAACTTGAAAGAATACTACTATTTGACACTGGAAAATGCACAAGACGTGCAACGCCAAAATCCTCTCAAGATGAAAGAGGAAAAAAACGCATGCAACGCAAGTTTTGCATGACCTCCAAACAGACATCGACCACTAATCATGAATCATAGTGATCAAGATCACTATGATTCATGATGAGTTGACCAATAAAGTAGAAGACCACATGGTCCATTCAATGCATGTAATCTTGACATAACCTAGTGCGCGATTATCATAATCTATGTACTTATACAGTTGTATACATAGTTAGATTCCAAATTCTCATGTCCTTGTGTACTTTTTGTAATTTATGTATTCATGAGAATAATGAGAGCGGTTGTGCGTAGGTTTACATTTACTTATGTTAACAACAAATACAAGTGACGTCAATAAATGTCGCGGGAACATCTCGTCTCGACAAATTGTTCACGATTGTCGCCACTTGCACAGGTCATAATAACGTTCAACAGGATGTGCGCAAATATATTACTGGACTCCAGATTCAATTGTACCTAAAATAATTGTTACAAATACTAACAGTAGAGGCAAATACAAAAGATTATTAGCGGGGGAAGAAAACTGCGAAACTGCGTAGCAATTACCAGTAAAGCATTTGAAAGAAAATAAAGAAATAAATTTTGTTTTGTAACATCAACAACAATAATCAATGTGGGTAGATGTGCAATATGATTTTAAATATAATTGTAGTATAATTAAGGTCCCGTCAATTCGTATCCAAAAAAAAAAAAAGGAAAAGACAGATTTGACTATCACAGTTGATCACTACAAGAAAAAAAAAGATTAAAACGAGGGTAGATTGTTTTGTCTGCCTAACTTCGTACTTTCGACCAACTACCCGCATTCTCTAGTCTTCCCGTGAACATGGTGCATTTTTAGTTAGTTACAAGCTAATATAAAGCGTATGAAAAAACCGAAGGTACTAAATTGAAGTCACTGTCTCATGGCATAAAATGTGTGGATTCTGTATAACAAAATGAAAGATGTAGAACAAACACATAAGGGCATACCATCTCATGCTCCTTTCCAAATGGTAATGGTTATGGTAAATGCCCAAAGAGATTTTTTTATGCTATAGATGGTAAACAAGCTAACAGATCGCCTGATGGTAAGCAATCACCGACGCCTATGAATTACTGTAACACCAGGGAGCATCACATGTCATGATCGGTCTTAACTATTACTAACTACTTATATAAACTTAGTGAGTTAGTACAGTCAACATGTAGTGCGAATCTCACCTAGTGGGATAGGGCAGGCAGATGATGTAAATTTATGTACAATGCTAGTCGGTTTATGACGTCAAAGCAGTCATTCTTGGCGAGGTCTTTAGGTCATTAATTCAACCTGATAAGAATATCATATAACATACTGACATAGATAACAGAACTTGTTTGACATACATAATATCTATTAATTAAACACCCAAGTTATTTATTTATTAATTTTATCTTACCATGTAGTTTGGACAGCTAGTTAGTTTTCTGGCTTTGTCCTTTAGTTTAACACCAGGTTGTGTAATATTTTTTTCTTGTAATGTGGGTTGGGTTTTTGATTGCCTGAATGACTCAAACTTAGCTTAGAACGCTAATTATTATTGTTGATCAAGAACAAACAACAGCAGCCTTAATGTGTTATCCGAAACATACACTGTTATAAAGTCCACTCGCAGTTGGCGGTCACCCATCCAAGAGCCAGACTTTATTAACCCTCTGCACAAAAAGTGTCTGTCTGTGGTATCATAGCTTCCAAACCATTATGATGATTATGATTTAGTTTGAGAGTTTTCTAAGATATGATTCAATAAATCCTGTTCAGTCAGCCATTTGAAGATTAAAGCCTCTTTTATCAGGGGTTTGAGCTAAGTGTGTTTCAATAAAACGAAGCTTCATAACATTGAAGTATTGGAAGTTATCGAAGCCATAGCAATGCGTCCCACGGCGACTGTGGCGACGCCTCTCGGCCTCTAAACTATCGATTGCCAGAGCAATTGCCGCGCACTAGCATGTAGTTGCTACTGTGACATTTGACATAGTATTACAGGGTTAGACTAAACTGTTATGCTAAACTAAAAGTGGGCCATTATAAGGTTTTTATCGGGCAAGTGCCTTTATTAAAATACTAGCTGCGCCCCGCGGTTTCACTCGCGTAGTGATGAAAAATGGTGACGATGAAAAGTAGCCTATGTCACTCTCTGGCTCTTGAACTATACCCATGCAAAAAAATCAAGTCGATCCGTTGTTCCGTTGCAGTGTGAAAGAGGAACAAACATACATTCATCTATACATACAAACTTTCGCGTTTATAATATTAGTAGGATAGTAGGATAAGCTAACTAACACTGCTACACTACTAATTCTACTAAGCCTTTCAGTAGTAGGTAATTATACTCATCATTATGACCGGTTGTCCCTAAAATCACAATCAAAATCAGCTGTTCCATAAGACAGTATAAACTGAAAAATGTTAATAACAAAGTTATTTATATAATTTTCAAACAGCTGTACAGATTTTTTTTAATCATAGCTAAGAACACTCAATCAAGCCACATTTATTTTATTTTTTTATCACGGGTTAGTCTGCGTTTGGGCCCAACAATATCAGTTGAGCAGTTTGGGAGCTACGATGCCACAGAAAGACACTGATACACATGTTGAAAGTAAAACACCCCTCTTTTGCATCTGGGGTTAAAAAGAAGATTGTTTAACCTGAACAAAATGTATGAAGCAGTATATTTTTTTACAGGTTAATGATCCTCATTAGCCACACTCTCAAGTCTAGCGGTCTCCCAAATAGGCTACCACGGCTCCGTTGGTTAAGTGGGTATTTTTGCAATCTTTAAACATGTGTTAACAAACAACAGCACTACAATGCACCAATTGATAACATATTGTACGTATTTAATGAACACCAATAATGTTAGTATCACACAGTAACTATTATTAATTCTGTGATGCTTGTTATGCTTGTTCAATGTACAGGTCAATCACTTTGCACCAGAGATATTCAACACCATGGTTTTATTGATGCACCAAAACGGCAAATAAATGCATGTATTAGCAGGAAGTACGCCTATTCACTATCACATTTTTGAGAAACATTAGAATGGCTTTGGTTTATTTGGTCTAGAATTTTTGTAATGTTTTATTTGTAAATAGCATATGCATGTGTTAAGAAATTAAAGTGGGGTTGGGCGGGACACGTGGCCAGGATGCACCCTGATAGATGGGCCCAGAGGATCACACAGTGGGTGCCTGAAAACGGACGAAGGAGCCAAGGCAGGCCTAGAAAACGCTGGCACGATGACCTCGACACATTCCAGATACAGTGTTCAAGTATGGCGGGTGATCGCACTGTCTGGAAAGAAATGGGGGAGACCTTTGCCTAGGAGTGGAATAGTATAGATTAATAAATAAAAATAAAAAAATTAATTGAAGTACTACATTTTACGGACACAACTTCTTGAGTGTGACCTGTCAAAATTATCATCCTTTATTCCTATATTTTAAACAAAGCATAGCTTGTGTCACACCAGAGATGACCTCCATTGAACATAATAACTCTACCTCTTATTTAAGCAACGATGCAAACAGAGGGGTGTTATAATTCTAATGTGTGTATTATTTATGTTTGTCTCTTGGATATGGATGAAAATTTTTTTGTTTGAAAGGGGACTTGTTCGAGTGTTTCAGCTATAATTCAAGAAAATCTGTTCAGCTGATTGAAGTATATCAGATCTTAGCAGGGTGTTTTTTAATTTTCAATTTATACTTGTATCAGTGTAGATGTTGAATCTATGGTTTTATATATATTTGCATTGCAACAAAGAGTAATAAATAAAAATAAAATTACAACCAGTATGCAATGGGGAAGTGAAAGCTACTGTGAAAGTCATTAATTAGTAATTATGGTAATTGGAGCAATCATTTACTTAGTAATTTCATCAAATGGAAAACTAAACAAGACCTAGAACTGTAAAAACTTTAACAGTGTTGTAACATTTTAAGGCACAACGAAACAAAGAAGATGGTTTGGGGTAGAAGTCTTTGTTACCATATTCCTACAAAATGGTTGGACCATTTATATATACAGTAGAATCTGGATAGAACGACCTTCAAGGGACCGGCAATACTATGTCGTACTAACCGGATGACGCACAAAACGGCAGGATTATTTCTTGAGTAAACAATATCGTCGCTAAAACAGGTTAGTCGTTATAAGCGAAGTCGTTATATATGAATTCTACTGTAGTTGTTAGGGTTCCATAGTACTACAAGGAAATCTTATAGCTCATTCTGTGATTCTGTCCATCCGTCCTATTATTCCTTTAGAAACTCCTATACTTATTAAAGTGCATGAAACTTTGCACAATTACAGTTTTGGTATAGATCTCAAGTTTAAATGTTTCAAAAATATAATTTTGTATTTTTTTTATTTTTAAGGGTGGTTCTGGTACATGTGTATCGAGGATAAAAATGTGGCCTATGAATATTGCATCAAAATGATATATTACTTCTTACCTGCTGAAAAATATTTACTAAACCTCTTTCAAAGAATTTAATATTTAACTATTGGCAAAACTAGTAAAATAAAATGTACAATGTGACAATATAATTCAGAAAACAAACTCCTATTTCAGATCCAGGTGGTCGAGAATCTATTCAAAATCTATTTCAATTAGATACCTTTTGAACTTTTAATTGAGGTTTCAAGCAACTGTAGGTATCTAATACAGGGTTACATAGAGTGTGTACTAAGTAGAGAGGAGGTCACCTAACTTTTCATTATGAACAACTTTTGTTATGTTATCAAAGCTGATATGGCAAAAAATCTGCTGTTCCATAGAAAAATATTAATTACACTCAAAAAAATGTGTGAGACTGTTGATACCTTTTTATGATTTTAATGTTGGTTTCATATAAAAAATACCGTCCTTTAGCACTTCTGTATGTCCATTCCATAATAGGGTTTCCTGGAAGAGATCTCTTATAGCAATAAGGCCGCCAATTGTTTTACTAGTTTTAAGTTGTTTTCGTCTTATATATGTAATTTCTGAGTTATTTATAAAAGTTGTTCATAATAATAAATACAAATGACCTCCTATTGGCTTAGTGTCACCATTCTGTGTAAGGCTGTAGAATTGCTGAATTTATGTTTGATTCATTAGTCAGACAATAGCTCGTTAAAAGACAATAATTTGGACCATTCATAATTGTAATAAAATATGGTTACCAAGTTATAATTTCACTAGCGACCCGCCCTGGCTTCGCATGGGTGTAAGTTTTATTACATATATAAATCTGACGAATCTCTAGTGTAATTCCGCTTCTTCGCTTTTATAAATAAAACAAGGAACTGAGTCGTGAGTGTGAAAAGTGACGCCTGATACAATTAACTGTATTATATACTAGCGGTCCGCCCCAGCTTCGCACGGGTATAGATTATAGCCTATGTCACCCGGGGATAGTGTAGCTTCCCGTCAGTGAAAGAATTTTTCAAATCGGTTCAGTAGTTTCGGAGCCTATTCAATGCAAACAAACAAACAATCAAATCTTTCCTCTTTATAATATTAGTATAGACATATATAAACCTGCCGTGAAAAATTATCTAACTGATGGTGAAAACCGTATCAAAATCTGTAACGTGGTTTAGGTGTTAGCGGTTATTCAGACAGACAACGAAAGCTACTTTATTTTATACTATGCAGAGATAAGTAAACACATGTGTTTGTGCTTCACACAATTTCAATTCAAATGAGGTTAATTCCAAGAACTGGAAAATACAGTAGTTAGCATAAAATGTACTTTCCAACACTGACCAACCTCATAATCTATCGCATGAAGTTATGCTGTTACATGCAAGAACTTGAAGAATCTTAATGAATGAGCAAAATATCTATTAGTCAATGGTACAAGCAACATGCATTTGCTAGCTTAGTTGATTCAAGTAAGATATTAAAAACTATGTTCAGCAGTGGACGTCTTCTGGCTGATGATGATTAAAAACTATGGATATTGTGTGAGCGTTAAAAAATTTCCAAATCAAAGTAGACTTTAAACCAGCCTTTATGTAGGCTACATTAGATGTTGTTACACATCATCAGCTTGTAAACGTCTACTGTTGAACATAGGCCTCCATAGAGAGGGGTGTTGCCATAATCCATGGTTGGCAGGTGGCTTGGGGATCACAGTACATACACCGTGTACTAATAGGACACTGCTGCCCATCCTCTGGTGGTTCTGATAGCAGTTCTAGGACATACCCAGGTCCATTGTTTTAATGGCATACAATTTACTTGAACTCTCACTTAAATTATTTGCATTTCTTTCAATTTGAGGGTGGCAACTACATATTTTCGAGAGTCAAATTTAGTTTACTAATCTGATAAAATCAGCCCATTTTATAGGTGTTTTTTTGAACTCTTGGCTTATGACTTTGAATATGATTCACAAATTTGTCAAATGTCATGTAGCAATATACGATAAAATGGAGGTAGGAGGCCAAAGGACCCAAAAACTCATTCAGACCATTTGTGACAAACATGCAAGCTTGATGAAGTGTTAACATAGCCATAACACCGCTGTGTTGCACATTGGTGTGAAAAAGTTATTAACAAAAACATCTTTTGCTAGCTACCTACACAAGCTGCTTGGACTACTAACTGCTCAGCAGCTGTCAGCTACCTGGTATGCTGGCGTTTAGCAATCCTTAGGTTACAACAAAGCTAATTAACTTGTGGTATTTAGAGTCCTAACCTTTCATAGTATGAGTTGGCAAGTAATATACTTTCCATCATTGCTTTCCATGAATTAACAGTGAACAGATAAAAACTGGCCACAATGTAACAGAAGTTTTATATGTGTATACAGATGCGTCATTGCCTCTATCAAAGAAAAAAAAAAGAAAACCTCAAGACTACATAACCGAGAAACAACGATACTACAAAGCATTAACTCTTCATTACTGTTGAAATTAGACTTACGTTAGGTGTAGTAGGTCAATGTGAGTAAAATTGCACTAAAGAAAACACATTTCACATAATTTACCTCAAGAACGAATGTGTGTCAGCGACTCGAACTGCTTGTCAAGGCGACCACGTTCAATAAACAACCTAATCTCGGTACAATGACTTGTCCGATGTTTGATACTGCATTAAAACCTTGGGGCAGTACGTTTCTATGAGATATTACGTGACAAATTCGTGAAATTGCACTCGTAACACCCATAGAACTTGAACAACCTAAACCACGTGTAGAGGTACCGGTAGCGCGCGGTTTCACAGTCTATGTTGCACTTTGCACTTACCGATCGGTTATGAAACTTCTTGAGCACTTAGGTCACTAATAGAAAGACCGTTGTACGACCTAAAATATCGTAAGTTTTACAAATTAGTTGAAATTTAGGACGCTTCGTTAGCAAGAACGCCAGCCACCATCACTACGAATCCGTAAAAGACATTTTGGGCATAGACAACACAACAAATTAAAAAAGTTTTAAATACTGCAACGTGACTCAACAACGCATTCAAAACTTTTGATATTATAACAAAATTATCCAAAACCGCATGCCAAGAATTTTTATTTGTCAAGTACTAATATTTTTACACAAAATGGATCACATAAAATGTAAAATAATCGATATTAATAGAGTTTAATCAAAAAAATGGTTTGATTTTAAATCCAATGAAAACAAAAACAAACGAAATTGTCTCTGATAAGAGAATTATTGACCAATAGTAGCTGTCTAGCAACCAATCGTAACGGAATGTTATTTCGACCAATAGCAACACTGAATTTAAAAAATGTCACAAAGATAACCACAGAGTGTGTCACACACGTCTTCACATCACATTATTTTCTCGATTTTACCGGTTGTTAACCGGCAAATGACTGCACTTTTTTTTTTGTTTTGTCAGGATATCATAGACAAAATTTTCTTTGAAAATTTTTTAGTATACACAAAAATATTTATTTATCATTGTCAATCAAAATTTGTCAATGTCAGAATTGTCAGAAACAAAATTAAGCGACAGCGAGTTGTTTTGTGTTTTTTTTCATGTTATTGTAAATATTTTTATTGTATAAATTTCATGTTTTTATGATATAAAATGTCTACAGAGAAGAGGCCCAAAGATGTGGATAATACAGAGGAAGAGCACGAAGGTGACGACGATGGGTGGATAGGACCAATGCCTTCTGAGGCGGCAAAACCTAAACCTAAAAAACGCAAAGGTAATTACTATCTACATTACTTAGTAACCAATGTCTAGTCGGAAAACTTTACTTACTCCTCGTCTCAGCAGTTTAATTCACTATCTTCTAACTAATGTCTATTTTTCAGTGCTGGAATTTGAATCATTATACCTGGAGAATTTGCCGTCTTCAGAGACGTACGAATTTAGCTACATGCACCGCGATATTATTACCCACATCGTAGTAACCAAGACAGACTTTGTAATCACTGCCAGTCAGGATGGGCACTTGAAGTTTTGGAAGAAACAGGTAAAACAGTTTTTATAGGTTATGTTTTTCTAACTGTATTTTTTTTTTTTTTTTTTTTGTAACATTATAATATTTAATTCGCTAAATTTGACTCCATAATACTTAACAAACTGTAAACTGAGTCCATTCCTAACTTTATGGCAGATCTAAACTCATAAGCCTCTGATAGTATATAGTATTGTCACCTAAGTTTTTTGTTGCAATGCACTGACCATTTTGTAACTTGGTTCTAAGGCGCCATATACCTCTTTATGTATCGGGTGTCTTCAAATCGCGAGTGAATCGGTTTCTTCTAGGCAAACATGCTCCATCGTAGACCGCATCATCGCTTAACATTAGGTGAGTTGGCGGTCAAAGCCTATTACTATATAAAGAAAATACCCTCGCGAGTAGGTCAGGAGTTCTACAACATGCATAGTTTAGTGCAGGCTAAGAGTCTTCAAATTTGCAAGCATGCTTGTTTACAACTTTAACATCTGTTTCACATACCGATATTTTTTATGCCATCCGAGGCAAAAAAGCTAACGAGCCACATGATGGTAAGCAATCACCGTCGCCTGTGGATTGTAAAACTATTCTTATTCTTATTCGAAATGGGGGCGATGAGTCCTGCACTGACGTCCCGCTAGGGGTGTATTGTGCATTTCCCCCTACCAGCACCTACCCGAGCCAACCCAACTCCTTGAAATACCGGAGTGAGGCTCTGGGGCGCTGGCACAATTGCTCCAGTGGTGCAGATGGTAGTATAAGTGTAAGTGATGATGATGATGAAAAGCAGTCTAGCTGTTGTGGCGACGCGGATGAAAGCGGCAGCGGTGCCCCATGCAGCCCGGCAGCGGTTCTAGTTTCTTCTGTGGCTTCACAATGCCACAGCACATGCTCTACAGTTTCGTTCTCTTTCATGCAGCCACGACACAGTGGACTGTCCGTGGCTCCTAGTTTATACAAGTGACTATTCAAGTTGCAATGGCCGGTTATAAGGCCTACTATCAGGCGAAGATCCTGCCGTTGCAACTTCAATAGGCTGTTGGTGATCTTTTTGTCAAGAATTGGGAAAGCGGCCTTAGCATGCTTACAGTCATCTTTCTTGTCCCACAGATTCTGTTGTTCTTTTTCGGTGTGACGACGCAGTAGCTCTCGCACTCCCATCGAATATACCAATATATCCCAAAACTATATCACACTATATTTATATGGGTATCACAGATAGGTTGCCGACCTTGTGGTTAAAAATGAAAAATTTATTTAAAAAAAGTTAAAATAATGTTTTATTATGAAAACTGTCATGGTTTTTAATTTTTTTTAATAATGGTTATAATAAATCCAAAGTTGAAAAATTAAAAATTAAAAGCATCTTGCAGTTTTCCCCGCCATACATCTATATGTTTTCTATGATCAAAGTAGCCTTTAAGCAGTCTTTACCTTAGAAAAATTATGAAATTCTCATATAAACTTTCATGCCGTATTTACCCCCTTAAGTTGTGCGACTTTGGGCACCAAGTAGATTAATCTCACTAATATTATAAAGAGGTCAAGTTTTTCTGTATGTACGTTTGAGGTAATCTCCGGAAGTCATCATCGTCATCATCAAAATCAGCCTTTTAACAGTCCACTGCTGGACTTTTAGCCTACCCCTGAAAGGGTGATTGTGCCATATCCACCACGATGGCCCAGTGCGGATTGGTGGATTCACATACACCATTGAATTCCTTTGTCATACGTATGCAGGTATTCCTCGATGTTTTCCTTCACTGAATAGCCAGTGGTATGAAAATGCGTACATAAGCTCCAAAGAGCTCATTGGTACGGGCCCAGGGTTTGAACCCGCGACCTCACGCTTTCAAGTCTAGCAGTCTCCCAAATGGGCTACCACGGCTCCTCCGTTTCTCCGAATCTCCGGAAGTAGTGTGTTATAAATGTGTTTGCAGGAAGAAGGTATAGAATTTGTGAAACACTTCCGATGTCACCTCGCTCCGATCTGCCACATCGCCACCAACAGTACCGGCGCTCTACTCTGTACAGCGTCCACTGAGAAGACCATCAAAATATTTGATGTTATCAATTTTGGTAAGACTTATTATAGAAAAGAAATGTGAAAAAGTTTATGTATAGGTATGATAAATCAAAAAAAAATACCATTTTTAAAACACTTTTAAACTATCACGGTTGTTCACAAAAGTTATATACCGTGATATTTAGCGTGGTCAGGTTGTATAATGAGCTCACGATATTTCGGCGCAGTAACATGCACCATGTTCACAACCTTACCACGGTAAATATCCCGTAAATAATCATATAACTTTAACAATTTTTATTTTTACACATTATGGCTCATTTTTCGACAAGCTACTACCCACAGTTTTATGTTATCTTTTATTTATATATATACATATAACTTGATGTGGGTATGTGTATAATGTTCCCTATCGATACCGAAATGGTTTCGAGACCGATTTTTACGGGACTTTCAGTAGCTGATGTTTTAAAGAGTAATCCGCGGGTGAAACCGCGAGGCGCAGTTAGAGATATTAATGAAAACACAAATAAGGGTTAATTTCACCACTAAAATTCAAATTGCACTTTATTTTTCAGACATGATCAACATGATTACAATAGAATTTGAACCTTATTGCACTGAATGGGTGCATTCTGCTGGAGATCCTATATCTGCACTGGCTGTGTAAGTTTAAAAACAACATACTATTTAAGTATGTATATAAAAATATATATGTATGTATATGTTTGACTGCCCCGGTGGTTCAGTTGGTAGTGAACCTATCTTCTGTGCTTGGGGGCGAGGGTTCGATTCCCATCTAGGACAAACATCTTTGTGATGAACATTTGTGTTTGTTCTATGTCTGGGTGTTAATATCTATTTAAGTATGTATTTAAAAATATATATGTACGTATATCAGTTTCTGGCAGCCATATTACAAGCTTTGCTTAGTTTGGGGTCAGATGACCGTGTGTGCAAAAATGTCCCGAATATTTTATTTTTTATTTATATATTATCAGTCTCTGGCAGCCATAGTACAAGCTAGTTGCTTAGTTTGGGGTCAGATGACTGTGTGCAAAAATGTCCCGAATATTTATTGATTTATTTACGAGTACATCCTTTATCTATTTTCACAAAACAATGATCGAATTTCCCAGCATATTTGGGAAGCAATTTTCTATTATTATAGAAACTGACGTGGTTTTCACACATTTTATTTATAATACACGGGAATTACTCACGTAAGATTAAGCCGGTCACTCCGACTATAGTTTCAACCGCATTAGGCAGTCTTTTTCAAGGTGAATGCATGCGCGCGGCTGCGTCTCGCTTGGCCTGGTCCGGCTTAATCTTACGTGAGTAATTCCCGTGTAATATAAATAAAATATTCTATTCCATTGCTGTATCTATTTGACTGTCAGATCGGAGCGCAACTCCAACAAGATCCACGTGTTCGACGGCACACAGAGCTCCGGCACTCCGCTGCACACCTTCCACACCCTACACCAGAGCACGGTGGCCACTATCAAGTACAACCCCGTGTTCGAAGTGGCCGTCTCTGTTGATAAAGCAGGTATGTGTCATATCATTCTACGGTATATCAGATAGAACTTGAGAAGAAACTGTACTCAACTGTATATTTTCAGGTATACTCACATTTGGGTCACAAGGTAACTTAACTACTGAAATATTGGTGCTGATTGTTTGCGAAAATAACAAAAAAACTTTGTACTTGTTCTGTTTCACTTAGTGACTAGAGAATACTACAATGCGAGCAAGCTTTAGTAGGAACTATAGTCTATCATGGCAAAAAGGTTAAAAAAAATATATATAAAAAGAGCGGCAAACAAGCATACGGTTCGCCTGATGGTTAGCAGAAACCGCCGCATATGGACACCTGCAACACTAGCGGTGTTGACGGTGCTTTGCCAGCCCGGAGAGGTGTTCTCCTTCTTGAAACGATTCATGTTGAAGCTCGGCGGGAAGACTTTCCAGACTTTGGGGGAAGGATATTCCATATCTTGCAGGTCCGCGAAAAAATCGAAATGTTTGAGATTTCCAGCTTTGCAAGATGTGTGGGTGAGCTTTTTGACGGTGTCGGGATGTGTGGTAGTGGAAGTCCGACGCAGGAATAAGATCAAAAAGCTCTTTAAAGTTAATGTAAAGAATTTTTATTACTAAAAATATGTGTCAAAAGTGCAACTTGAATACCTGTGTAGGTCTTATTACACATAGACCCTCAATCAACACCCTTTCTCTTTTCTCTCACCACACCCTCTCATGCACACTATCACCCTAAACCTTTATACACACACACTCACACACAGATAATATACAACTCTAGGTATTAAATTAGTATTAAAATGTAAATCCGTTAGTTAGTAGTTTGTTGTTTAGATTTTAAGGGCTGTGGGTTTTATTTTATTTTATCTTTATTTAAGACCAACAGCAAAAAAATATATACATTAGTTTTAATTAATTATTTTAAAGTACAGCCATTAATAGGTCTATAATAGTGGTAGTAACAATGTCATCGAAAATCACTATAAAAAACATATATTGCAAACTAAGCACTAAAGAGCCAAGTTCAAAAAGTTAATTCAAAAAATTGCTCTAAAGAAACTTTGTTCTAGATCCTCCTTCACCGGCCTAAAAACTCTTTTCAACCAAAGAAGGCTCGAATAATGAAAATTCTATCCCAATAAAAATCTTGTTAATATTACATGCAGGCATCATAGAATACTGGACGGGACCGAAGCACGAGTTCGAATACCCGAGATGTGTGAAGTTTGAATCCAAACTGGACACGGACCTGTTTGACTTTGTCAAGAACAAGACATACCCGACGGCCCTGGCGTTCGCTCCCGACGGCAAGAAAATGGCGACTATTAGTTTGGATCGAAAGGTGATGGGGATATGGTGTACTCGAGATTATCTTTTTTCTTAACCAAGTAACAAGCAAAGCAAGTCGTTTGCTTTTACAGTTCAATGATATATCTTGGACCCGGGTATGTCCTAAAACTGCGACCAGAACCACCGGAGGATGGGCAGCAGCATCCTATTAGTACACGGTGAACTTACTGCGATCCCCAAGCCGCCTGCCAAGCGTGAGGATTATGGCAACACCCCTCTTTAAGAGGGAGGCCTTTGTCCAGCAGTGGACGTTTGATGGCTGCTGATGATGATGATGATGATATATCTCTTTATCCTCTGCCTTCTTTATTTCGAGTCAGCAATAAGTTTTTTTTTAATGATAAAATGGGCTAGCTTTGTACCGCATCTCACCTGATGGAAAGTGACGATGCGGTCTAAGATGGAGCATGCTTGACGCTTGCCCATAAGATGCTTGTTCACTCTCGTCTTGAAGAGACCCAGGTTGTTCTTTATAGGGAACACTGAGGCAGGGAGTGCAATCCATTCCTTTGCATTTCGTGTTACAAAAGAAATGTAACTACTAAATTATTTTTGACCAGTAAGAAGCCACAGAAATCACGGAAACGTTGGCTTCAAAAAGTTGCCCGATGGGCTGGTGTTGGCAGTTGGCACTGTGCCACTTGTGTGTGTGTTTGGCCTGTAATTATAGAATTATTGCTCTCCAATCCGGAACATAGTGTTTTTTTAAATCTCGGATATCTGTGTTTGACCACCAACTCTCCAGTTGGTAAGCGACGATTTGGTCGTAGATGAATCACGCAGACTTGGAAGATAGTGTTGTTTAAACACTACTGCTTGGCAAGCGGACTCAATAAGAGAGTCCCCTGATGTTAAGCGATGATGCGGTCTACGATAGAGCATGCTTGCCTAGAAGAAACCGATTCACTCGTGATTTGAAGACACCCAGCTTGTAACTATCGGGGAAAACCCATTCAGGCAGCGCATTCCACAGACTAGCAGTTCGCACAATGAAGGTTGAATCAGGATACAGTTAGGTGCAGACAAAACGATCCACCCTTTTAGTTTTATCGGGAGCTCCATGCACAATCTTATAACGGTAAATATTCCGTTAATAATCATATAACTATAATTTGTCACAAATGTGTCTTATATCTATTGCAATAGGTACGAGTATTCCACTTCCTGTCCGGTCGGCTCGCGAAGGTTCTGGATGAGAGTCTTCAGAGGTTCCAGGAGCTGCAGCATCAGACGCAGCAGCTGCCCAACATGGAGTTCGGAAGGAGGTACCTAAGTTTTTTAAAACTATCGTATACATATGAAGACGGGTGCGAGTGACAACTTTGGAAGTTATACATATACACTGACTTGTATATGAGGCTGCATGAAAGAGAACGAAACTGTAGAGCATGTGTTGTGGCATTGTGAAGCCACAGAAGAAACTAGAACCGCTGCCGGGCTGCATGGGGCACCGCTGCCGCTTTCATCCGCGTCGCCGCAACAACTAGACTACTTTTCATCATCATCACTTATACTTATACTACCATCTGACCCACTGGAGCAATTGTGCCAGCGTCCCAGAGCCTCACTCCGGTATTTCAAGGAGTTGGGTTGGCTCGGGTAGGTGCTGGTAGGGGGAAATGCACAATACACCCCTAGCGGGACGTCAGTGCAGGACTTATCGCCCCCATTTCGAATAAGAATACACTGACTTATTCCATGTACAGGCTTACTTGATACTTTCGTAGCGGGCATTTTCCGCAACTAGGCCATTCATCCTCATGCGATCTGGTAGGTAGCTTCATCATCATCCATGTCACCACAATCGCTTTACTGCTTGCTTCCCACCATAATCTACGCCACCAGAGTAACTGTGCCATCGACCCAGCAGTGCAAGTACCGTTCTTTATCGATCAACAAATTTGACAGTTGAGATTGTCAAATTCGATAAAATGCCATTTGATCAGTACTCGCTATGATCGATTCTGTGGCATTTTATCGAATTTGACGTACGATAAAGAACGGTACTTGCACTGAAGAGCATAAGGAGATGGGTTGGCTCGGGGAAATGCACAGTCCCAAGCGGGATGCCAGTGCGAGACTTATCACCCCCATCTGGAAAAAGAATAAAAACCATTTGATGTGCTTAAAAACAGATAGTAAACTTGCCCACACAGCACCATACGAGCCCATTTTATGTTTTCAGGATGGCAGCGGAACGTGACCTAGACAAGTCTGAATCCGCCCACCTAGCCAATATTATATTCGACGCGAGTGGTAACTTTATCCTCTACTCCACGATGCTCGGAGTCAAAGTAGTCAACCTCCACACTAACCGCTGCGCCGCCATGTTGGGTAAACCGGAGAACTTGAGACCGCTGCATTTGGCATTATTCCAGGTTTGATAATCATCAACAGACTTTTGTATCCCACTTCTGAGTATAGGTGTCTCATCTGACTATCAACGGGCTATCTGGCCTTACGTATAAACGTCAATAAACTTTTTTTCATTGTATAACCAATTGACTGCTCATCCTTTACACCGCATAAGCCAAAGGTTCTATCATGTCTACCTAAACTATTTCGAGCGGGCCAGTCCTAGGCACGAATTGAATGAATGACTTTTGATTCTCCAATCACAAGCGTCGAGTCGCGTCGAGTCTCCAATCACAGGCTGCCCCCCCCCGCGACCGACGTGGCATCATTTTGCAAAAGGGAATTTTGACTATTACATGCGCGATTAAGTGGATAAGGCATGCGCTTGACTGCCATCTAGCCTGTTAAGCAATGATGCGACTGTAAATAAAATTAGCTTCCTCATTTTCATGTGACCAATTACTTTTAGCGTGATTTTGATTACCAGTTTTAAGTAAGAACGTATACCTTCCGATGGTCACCCTTTGCTTTTCACCTTAAACTATTCACTAAAGTTATATGATTATTTACGGGATATTTACCGTGGTAAGGTTGTGGAATCGGGAGCTCATTCCACAACCTAACCACGGTAAATATCCCGTAAATAATCATATAACTTTAGTGAACAACCGTGATAGTTTAAAACAGTGTTTTAAACTATTCACCTTCGTAGACCGCATCGACGCTTGACATCGAGCGAGATGGCAGTCAAACGCAAGCCTATTTTTTTTAACCCTGAGCTCCACGACTGTCTCTTCCAGGGTAGAACGAACGCATCCAAAGTGGCGAATACGATCGAAATGGAAGGCTCAGAAAACCCAACACTACTCAACGTGAAGACTGACCCCACGCTCTTTTGCACTGCGTATAAGAAAAACAGGTACGAATCCTTTTGTCATTAAAGCCTATTATTGCTATCATGTTCCCCACTGCTGGGACACAGGCCTTCTTTTAGAGAGAGGATGGGCCTTAATCCACCATGCTGGCCCAGTGCATGTTGGTGAATGTCGTATGTCTTCAGTTCAAAGACGGATTTTGACGAAGATTTTCTTGGACATACCGGTTTCCTCAATGTTTTCCTTCACCGTTTTTGAGCGATGGCATCGCAACGGCACATAATTTATTTAGATACTAAATAAGTGATTGGTGCAGGGCCGAGGTTCGAACCGGTTGAGGTTCGGTGCCATCAGATTGTAAAGCGCACATTCTACCACTCAACACCATAGCGCTGTCGAATCACTATCACTATCACTACATAGTATAAAACAAAGACGCTGTCTGTCCGTCTCTATGTATGCTTAAATCTTTAAAACTACGCAACGGATTTTGAAGCGGATTTTTTTAATAGGAGTGATTCATGAGGAAGGTTTATATGTATGCTTACTTACTTTTCGAAAAATATGAGAAAAACCCCAAAAATAGAAGTAGCGAAACGCACGACTGTGTGTAAGCGCCATGATATTGCTCCGCTAAATGCGACTTTAACACAATAAACCAAGGATTATGGTCATCTGTAGTAATAAGCGTTGCTAAAAGTGGGAAAACCTCGCCTTAAGTTGAGATTGCCCTGTTTTGTGTACCTTCTAAATATAATAAAAATATTGTTTGGTAGATTCTACATGTTCTCGCGTCGCAGTCCTGATGACATCAAGAGCCCTGACGCAGACCGAGACATCTTCAACGAGAAGCCCAGCAAAGAGGACATCATCTCCGCTACTGAGGGACAAGGTACATATATTACTAACAGCGTCCGTGGAATATGGTTTTCTTTTGGCTATGGTTGCTTAGTTTGAAAAGCCTTTTCTATAGTACATTTTCTATAGTCTTTTACCTTTTACCATTTATAAATAATACTTAGGTACTTATATTATGTATTAACTGTAATATGTCTTCAATTTCGCACACCATCCGGTTGGAACATGGCGCACGTAACCTCATTACCTTAACTCACTGTCACAATTATTAAAACTGTAACACCCCATGTTCCGTGAAATAAATAATTTGAATTTGTCAATAATCTATGGAACTTACAATACAATACAATAACTCTTTTAAACTATCACGGTTGTTCACTAAAGTTAAATGATTATTAACGGGATATTTACCGTGGTAAGGTTGTGGAATGAGCTCCCGATATTTCGGCGCAGTTAGTTGCACCATGTTCACGGCAAGACATCATCATTCATCGGGAGCTCATTCCACAACCTTACCACGGTAGATATCCCGTAAATAATCATATAACTGAAGTTATAGTGGTTTTAAGTAGGTGAAAAAATGAGGGCGCTAAAAATAATTTATTCTTAAAGTGGGCAGTAGACAAAATAAGTTTGGGAACCCCTGACCTAGTAGGACCTAATAGGTAACAATACAATAGAGATGTCCCTAAGCTTATCTTCCTTGAGCAGGGGTTCAACGTGTGTACGAGCAAGCGATCCTGCACACCTCGCTGGGAGACATCCACCTTCGCATCTTCGGCAAGGACGTGCCCAAGACCGCGGAGAACTTCAGCGTGCACGCCAGGAATGGATACTTCAACGGACACATCTTCCACCGGGTCATCAAGGGCTTCATGGTACAGACTGGAGACCCTACGGGTATGTAATTTTTTTTTAACCTCTTCTGTCCCACTGCTGGGCAAAGGTGTCCCCCATCTCCTTCCATAAATCTCGGTCCTCCGCCACCCCTTGCCAACCTCTCCGGAATGAGTCAAGATCGTCACGCCAGCGTTTCTTGGGTCTTCCTTGACTGCGCCGTCCATCTGGCACCCACTGTGTGACGATCCTGGCCCATGGTATGTTATTTATTTGTTTGAAATGTTCATCGGGACTTATCACGTATAATTTAATTTAGGTAAAAATATGTACCTTTCGCTCGACGTTCGACATGTGTTCAAATCGCGAAAGTTTAAATATTACTATGTTATTGATTTACTAACTGATTTTATACAGGGTTACGCATATACCCTGTACTAAGTCGAAAGAAGGTTGAATGTTTTATTTATATTACACGGGAATTAATCACGTAAGATTAAGCCGGTCACTCCGACTATAGTTTCAACCGCATTAGGCAGTCTTT
Source organism: Agriopis marginaria (assembly GCA_932305915.1). Lineage (NCBI taxonomy): Eukaryota > Metazoa > Arthropoda > Insecta > Lepidoptera > Geometridae > Agriopis > Agriopis marginaria. The sequence continues at coordinate 2,329,976 of OW029932.1, forward strand.
TTCAATTAAAATGCACGCGCGCGGCTGCATCTCTCTTGTCTATCGTTTTCAATTATGAATCGGCATTGAAACTTGCCAGCCGTGACTCAAAATTAGACAGTAACGTATAAGGTTACGTAGAGTAACTAGTACTAAATCTGTGGTGTACGTGTAAATTCAACTGAATATAAATAGATTCATTAGCACACCAAATTTTTGGACGTTTGTTTAACAATTTAAATCACATTTTATTTATATTACACGGTAATTACTCACGTAAGATTAATTGCTAAGCGAGACGCAGCCGCGCGCGTGCATTCACCTTGAAAAAGACTGCCTAGTGTGGTTGACACTATGTTCGGCGTGACTGGCGTTCTGGCTTAAACTTACGTGAGTAATTCCCGTGTAATATAAATAAAATTGAAAACCACGTCAGTTTCTATAATAAAAAGGTTGAATGTTGTTCATAAGTATGGATACTATGGACCCCTTTCGGCTTAGTACACCCTTTCCGTGTAGCCCTGTATAGCGAATTACACAAGAACGTTTTATTTTTGGACCCCGGTATGTTCTAAATCTGCGACCAGAACTAACGGAGGATGGGCAGCAGCGTCCTATTAGTACACGGTGAACGCACTGCGTAGAGCCGTGGTAGCCCATTTGGGAGACCGCTAGACTTGAAAGCGTGAGGTCGCGGGTTCAAACCCCGGGCCCGTACCAATGAGCTCTTATATGCTGGAAACCTCTTTTATATAAATAATAAATACTGGCTAATTAACCAATTTTCAAGGAAACCATACATACATACGTACGGAGAAGGAATTCAATGACGTATGTGAATCCACCAACCCGCATTGGGCCAGCGTGGTGGATATGGCCCAATCACCCTTTCGTGCGTAGGCTAAAAGTCCAGCAGGGGACTGTTAAAAGGCTGATTATGATGATGATGAACGTACTGCGATCCCCAAGCCGCCTGCCAAGCGTGGGGATTATGGTAACACCCCTCTCTACGAGGGAGGCTTTTGTTCAGCAGTGGATGTTTACGGGCTGATGATGTGATGATGATGATGATGTGTTTTATTTTTTATCCATAAATATTTTAATGTGCAATTATAATAGCGTCCTCGTATATTATATCAGGCACTGGCACGGGCGGAGAGAGCATATGGGGCGGCGAGTTCGGCGACGAGTTCCGAACGCACCTGAAGCACGACCGACCCTACACCGTCAGCATGGCCAACGCGGGACCCGACTCCAACGGCAGCCAGTTCTTCATCACCCTCGCTCCCACGGTACGGATCCAAGGGAACACTCTTCAGGGGCCTACCTGTTTTAAGCGATTCTGCAGTGCCAGTACTTTTCTTAAACGATCGTCAAATTCGATAAAATGCCATAGAGTTGATCATAGCTAAACAGCAGTGCAAGTACCGTTCTTTATCGATCGTCAAATACGATAAATATTGTTTTTCTTTTTAACCGCCAATCAGTATTGTTTGCCAGTTATTCAACGGCCAAACAGTATTGTTTGCCAGTTATTTGACGGCCAGACAGTATCGTTTGCTAAATATTCAACGGCCAAACAGTATTGTTTGCTAGTTATTTAACGATCAAACAGTATTGTTTGCTAGTTATTTAACGACCAAACAGTATTGTTTGCTAAATATTCAACGGCCAAACAGTATTGTTTGCCAGTTATTCCACGGTCAAACAGTATTTGTTTGCTAAATATTCAACGGCCAAACAGTATTGTTTGCCAGTTATTCAACGGTCAAACAGTATTTGTTTGCTATATATTCAACCGCCAAATAGTATTGTTTGCCAGTTATTTAACGGCCAAACAGTATTTGTTTGCCAGGTTTTTACCACCAAACAGTATTGTTTGCCTGGTTTTTAACCACCAAACAGTATTGTTTGCCAGTTATTTAACGGCCAAACAGTATTTGTTTGCCAGGTTTTTACCACCAAACAGTATTGTTTGCCTGGATTTTAACCACCAAACAGTATTGTTTGCCAGTTGTTCAACCGCTAAACAGTATGGTTTGCCAGTTATTCAACCGTCAAACTAATTTTTGTAATGTGTGTTTGATATTTATGTAATTTTATTAACAAACTATATGTTATTGTTCCAGCCGTGGCTCGACAACAAGCACACTGTGTTCGGTCGCGTGGTGAAGGGAATGGAGGTTATACAGAACATCGGCAGCGTCAAGACTAACCCCAAGACTGACAAGCCGTACGACGACGTGCGCGTCATATCTGTCACTGTCAAATAAGTTGTGACGTCATATGCATGTCCTTTGTAACGGGCTAGAGGTATCAAGAAGATAACACTCAACAAAGAAGATTCCACCGATTATCTGCGTGAAGCTGACATTGCACTGTCAGTCGACCGGCCGGACCGGAATCTACAAAATATATATTACCTTGGACCATCACAAGACTTTGGCAAAATTGTGGCAACACCGCCGAAGCCATGAAGAAAAGTTGAAAGTTCAGTTCTCCTTGGCCCATCACAAGTAACAAGACATTGGCTAAAAAGGCAAGTTGAGATTTTATATTGCGTCATAAAAAATCTGACTCTAAATAGAGTCGGTGAACGTAAACAAAATTAAAATCGGTTCAATTTGAAAGTTATAAGCATTTTTATTTCATGCTATAACTGAAAACCATTAAACACGGGGTTACAGGGAACGGTTGTACTAAGCCGAAAGGGGGTCATTGTACTTATCATTATGACCAACTTTTACAATGGGACCAACCCTGAAATTGAAAAAAAAAAAACTCCACAAGCACCACTGGTCGTGTAACCCTGTAGGTTTTTGTAAATAAAATAAACATTTTTCTATAATTTTCTGTTGTAATTTATTAGGCAATTTACTTCCTTAATGAGTAGAAGGATTAAAGATTATTCCCCAGAATAGGCATTGAATTTGGTGTCTAAGTGAAAACTAACAAAAAGGGGGAAGGTTCTGAATTAGGTCCTTTTTTTATTTATTTATACAGGGTTGTAAGGAAAGGGTATACTAAGCCGAAAGGAGGACATTGTAAATATCAGCTGTTCCATAGAAAACTGTCATTGACACTCGAAAACGTATGAAACAGCTGTTTTTTTCGCGATTTTATGTTTGGACCCATATTAAAAGTTGATAACAATAAGTACTAACTTTGGCTTAGTATACCCTTTCTTTATAGCCCTGTATTGTTATCTCAATTTCACAGATTAAATTCAACAACTGCATGTACAAACATGCTGTAGAAGAAAGTTTTCACTTCTTTACTGGGGCGTTACTTGGACTTAATCGTGACTTACTTTATTTACTTCACTGTGACTATGACTTATTCGAAACAATCGTAAATTATCTTCTAAAACTTGAAACATTATGTACCTATTCATAATTTTTTTATTTGCCATCGTAGTTAATAGTCCTTTTATTCTGCCATCACTACATGTAAAGTTCTGCTTCCATTTATTATAAATTTCCTTTCTACTCTCATTCCCAAACAAAAATGTATTTGTTTCATTATCTAATTTCATTGTCATATCCGTCTTTAGTTTTTCGTTTCTTATTCATCAACCATCTTCCCTCTTTAAACAATCTCACTGTCTCCTCCCCCTCACTGTTGATGGCAAAATTATCTACAATGCAAAGAGGCAGAGACCTAGTAAAAAAAAAACACTGACCCTGGCTAAATATAAGATGTATGGAGCCAAAAACTTAAAAAAAAGACGTGGCAAATTTGACGTTGATTTTCCCGCCACGCAATGTTTGTTGTCGCTTGGTTGTCGCACGATTATTATCTCAGAATTATCTGGGTTATTATCACCGAATGCTAGTGGCGCTATCGCCTACGCGGCCTACGCCTGTTTTCAAAGATGTTGGGGATGTCTTGCCTATTTACATTCGATTTATTTGTTTTTTGTTATGCGATAAACGAATACAGATGCCAGAAAAATTACCAGTTCTCCACATCAAGGACGTTATGTATGGTTATGTACCCTAAAGAGAGTATATAACTAAGAAGAACTACACAAGGTAGTCACACAAAACTACACAAGTTAATGTAAGGTATATAACGTTTTTGCTCTAAATACATACTATGCGCCATCTATTGGCGAGTAGGAAAATATGAAAAATTTAGTATTTGTCTATGGTAACTTCTAAACACAAAAAGTTTTACTACTCAACTAAAGATGGCGATAGGCGTACTTAGCATACTAAGTAGGGAGTGGAATGACGGTTTTGGCGCCAACGGCAACGTGAAAAAAAACATGTCGCCTTAACTGTATTATTTACCTAAACTTGTGTATTTGCGAGTGTTATTCTGTAATAACGGTGGATTATTGTTTATTAGGTGTTTGTGAACATGGTCGAGTCTGGGCAAGTGACGAGGTAAAAACTGCGTATTCGTGATGTTTCCAAAACTACATAGAAGCCCCTACTAAAGATTTCCACCACTTTACCAGAGCATTACTTGACCGCGACGGGTTTGATGATATCTTTAAAAAAAACAATATTTAACACTAGCAAATGCACCAGACGTGCGACGCCAAAATCGTCGCAAGAGCAAACGAACACAACATAAAAAACAAACAAAAAAACGGCCAAGTGCGAGTCGGGCTCGTGCACCGAGTACGGGTTCCGTACAAATTTAATAAACATGTCGTACATACATCCTGAGGTCCGGAACCCTGAAATTAACTAGAGTTACACGGAACGGTGGTAATCAGGCGAAAGGTCATTGTCATCATCAAATAATATTTTTTTTATTTATCATTACGCGGTCTCAAACTAACGTTAAAACCGCGCAGTTAGGAAAATCACGCGAACGTGAACCTTAACGCGCCCAGATACGGTTTGCGGTCGCGCAAAATTTTTTCATCACCTAAACTGGATTACTTTAAACAGCTAGACGTAACTGTTCCGGCAAAAAAATCCAAATTATGTATCCGGATATTGAATACAAATAAATCCGGATTTCAAATTGAACGGATATCCGGATTGCAAGCCCTACTGGTGATCAGTTAGCATCCTCACATAAAAACTGTAGACAGTTTTCTGTCTACGATCAAAACAACTTTTGTACCACGACTTTCCGAAATACGCAAAAAAAACTGCTGTTCCACAAAAAAAAAAAAACTCATTCTCTCCGACAAAATAATTTAACCCTATGGGGCTTAGAATAAGTAATTCCAAGCAACGGGGGCATTTTTTTTTTGTTTTTAATATTATTAGGTAGGTCCCTACTTAATTAATAAATATTTTTTTCTTGTAATCTAGAAACATGAAATTAGTACACTTACCTATATAAAGAAGAAAATAGGTAATTAAACTTAAATACAAAATACATACTTTATTGTTTGTAATAAAACTTTTAATTTAGGTAATTTTTAAAAAAAACTAAATTTAAGTTTGTCTTTTAGTTTTCTGTAAGTACATAAATATATACGTAGTGTTAGGTTTTAATTATTATTATAATTCATCGTATATTGTAATTTAGAATAAAATGTATAAAAAATTAATTTAAAAAAACTTAATTGCATTTAACATAGTACTTTATGTAGAATTGCCACTTTAAAGGTTTGAAAATCGATAATTCATAAAATGTCTAAATGCCCTTAATAGAAAAATTTCTAGGGTAGGGATAGGTAACGTAGCAAGGTGGTAAGACAAAAAAAAACAAGTTAAATACCTTAGTAGGTGCCTACTGTACCTAGTTACCAATGTTCAAATCTCGGTTTAGAAAAATGAAATTTGTGTGGTACGTATTCCTACTGGTTTAGAGATTTTGGTGTAAAACATGTAGTTAATTATTAAAACTAAAATTATCAGACTTGAATATTGGAATTAAAACTTTACACAAAAAAACTAGGTGGAGGACCTCTATAATCCGAACTCCTAATCCGAACGTCGGAACTCCTTTATATACTCCACTTTATATTTTGTTATAGATAGTTAGATATGGTTGTGTTTATAGATGAGTATACATTTGAAATTTCATAAAAATTTACTATGAAATTTCAGAATTCCTTAATGATAAAAATGTTTTGATATGTAGACTAAATAATTGAGATCGAGACTAGGAAAAAATTTAATAGGTAATAATCTAAATCTAATAATTAAATAGGTAATAATAGGTAATAAATAATAAATGTTTCTTTTGTTGATTATGGTATAAAATACAACTAAACCAAAATATATTATGATTCTAACAATATTCTAACATAGACATAATTTAGTTTTTTTTTAACTTTAACAAAAACTAGTAAAATATATATATAAAAAACTAACATTTGTACTTTGTAACAAGCAAGGACATGAGATACGTCTCCATTCTTACGACCATGTATGCTACTTTATATGTATGTGTACCTACCATGTTCTGACAAATAAATAATTTGAATTTGAATGTAACTCATAGTAAGACATAATACAGATATGTACATATTGTACATTACATTCCATACATAAACTCGATCAATGAAGTCGGTTAGCTAATTCAAACGTAGGTCAGTTCGATCGATGTGTGATTTAAATGTGATTGGTCATCGTTTTCGTCGGCCCTACGGATATATGTATATAATTATATCGACCGTAAATGTAGACTAGAAGCTACACATATAAAATGATTTTATCACAAAAATCCAGTGAACGCAGATAACAACATAATCTCAATTAACGTCGTCCCTTCGACTCCTTATGCGGTTAACGAGCCCATGAAGCCCACCTATCTTATGCATAACATTTCGGGCCCCCAAAGCCAAGGTCACCCCTACAATAACAAAAAACGAACAATACGATTCCTCATAAACGGAATTTTAGTTGCATTTATTTTCCTTTGGTTATCGTCGTGGGAGCGAGAGGGTGGCGTGTTGCTTGTTGCTGTCTCGTTCTGGCACCGGTCCCCGCGCTCGTTCCTCACCCCCGGCGTATATTTTCTTGCATCGCGCTGCTCGGCTACCCCGCCTCCGTGCCTCGCCCTGTGCGCGTTTCCATTCTATGATCATAAACTTAACACGATATAATATTTTAATGGATTAGATTTCGATTTTAAAGGTTTCAGATGAATCAACTAAACGCGATGAAAATATAGCTGTCAAGTTTAAACCAGTAATTATTATTATTATTGACGTGATCGAAGCGAGTATACTAGCGAATATCAAGGATTTTATATATACCCTAAAGGGAACGGTAGAACATCCTTGGCGACTATAGAGACGAGAAGGGGAAAGATGTTTGGCCACCTTGTACGACATGACAAATTAATGAAAACCATCATAAAGGGAAAGGTAGAAGGAAAGAGAGGACCGGGAAGACCAAGAAGATTATTCTTAAACCAAATAAAAGAGAAGGCAAATGTCATGTCGTACAGTGAGGTGAAAACGCTGACAGAAGACCGTCAAGCTTGGAAGCTCCACCGACAGAGCTATTGATGAATGAGCGAAGCAAATCTACGGAAACAAATCTGGGCCTTATTCACTTTCGTCATGATTGGTTTTAAACAGTTTATCATCAAATCTGTCACACAGCTTTATCATACCAATATGTGGAGCTGAACCGTCGTAACGAAAAATGTGAATATAATATATCTGCATACGTTTATTTGACGACAAACGTAAAGATAAACCGTTGATTCGTCTGAAAAAAGCTCGGGAAGTACGCTACTTCTTTTCTTCTACGGCACCAATGTTTTAATTTAGCCCTGTAATTTAAAATCGTTATTAATATCCATTTGAATATTTTGAATCCACATTCAGATAGTAAATACGCCTAATTTTTAAAAATGGGTTTGCTAACCAAATCTCTTTATTGTTTTATTTTATTATCTTATTAGTTTCTCTTAATCAAGGAAATGTCGTTAACTGAATCTGTTTTTGCTAAAAAAAAATTATCTGTTATGCATATTATTATGAACTCCATTATTATAGCACACCCGTTTTTTACTTTTTTACCTCCTTTGTATAATTATCTTCTCCATGCTAAGGTTGCCTGGGGCCTTACGGACAACAGCTAATTGCGGCACCTAATCTGGTCAGTTGGAAAATCACGCGACCGCAAACCGTATCTGGGCGCGATAAGGTTCACGTTCGCGTGATTTTGTAACTGAGCGGATTAGGTGCCGCAATTAGATGTTGTCCGTAAGGCCCCTGGATCGGTTATGGCGATGAGACTGCCTATTATTTCTCTGGTTTTTACTTGGTTATTTTCTGATATAAACAATAAAAAGTTATATTGCTTAGTTTTCTTCACGATTTATAAGCAATTAAGATACTAAAAATATGTATTATTTAAAGCATTTAAATAAACACGCATAATTTTTGTTGGCGCGAAATGTTGGTCCCTTAAATACATATTTTATTTATTCAATATAAAGCACAAAACAGAGATTGGAATGGAATAAAACGTGAAATGTCGTAACAACAATGGAAAAAGTATCCTCGATTCTCGGTAATCGCACCAAGTCGTAAACAGCCCTGCTGCGGCCTCGCGTTATGGCCACGCTACGATCCTAACAGCCAATAGCAACGAATTACTCCTCAACATCACGTCATTTTCCACCAATAAGCTTACGTTTACATCACGCCATTCCTAAAAATAGCTTATCTGAGTCACTGCTTATAAGCAGTGGTTGTTTCTTGACACTGTTTAGAAACAAGTGGAACGTGGAGCATAGCGGACGTGCGTTCCCGCATGAGAAAGTTTTAAAGTTCGCGCAGTGAGTTCAGTGATACCGAAGCGTTCGGTGCAAACACATGGTTCGCCATTCCGGCCACGGCATGGAGACTACTTTTTATGAGGATCAGTATCCCCTGAGCGGCCCACTGGAGAACCTGAAGCGGCCCCTCACCTTGGACGTGGGGCGAGGTCTGAAGCGGGCGCGGTTCGCCGCCCCAGTTCTCTCCTCTCCCGACCTACAAATGCTGAAACTCGGCTCCCCGGAGCTGGAGAAGCTGATCATCCAGAACGGAATGATCACGACAGCGACACCCACCCCCGGCGGACCGGTGCTGTTTCCGGCAGCTGTGGTGCAGCCAACGGAGGAGCAGGAGCAGTACGCGCGTCCCTTCGTCGAGGCACTGGACAAACTCCACCATGGTTACGATACTGAGACCATAGGCCGCCGGGTTTATGCTGACCTGGACCAGCGATACCCCACCCCCTTGGTGAAGGATGAACCGCAGACTGTTCCCAGTGCTTCCAGTTCGCCGCCCCTCTCTCCCATAGATATGGACACCCAAGAAAGAATAAAACTGGAACGAAAGAGGCAAAGGAATCGAGTGGCCGCATCCAAATGCAGACGGCGCAAACTCGAGCGGATATCCAAGCTGGAAGACAAAGTGAAGATCTTGAAAGGTGAAAACGTGGAGCTAGCACAGATGGTGGTAAAATTGAAGGATCACGTAAGTCGACTGAAGGAGCAAGTCCTGGAGCACGCGAACGGCGGCTGCCACATCGAGTCGCACTTCTGATCGCGTCGCCACCGCCGTCGCTCCTCCACATTCCATGCTAGTCGCGCCCGCTAGGACGCAGCATACAAAGCAATTTGTGATCTTAATTTTACCATGTAAAATATTAGTTCGTATAAATTAGTGATTAAGAAGTTAAAAGTCGCTTTGTCGAATAAAGCTGTGGATGAATCGTTAAGTTTGAGAGATTAGGACGCCAGTGAATGTGAAGAGGCAGAACCTCCGCTCCGCGAGCGGTCCAGGACGATTGTTGTGAACAGGACTACTTAGGACGGAACGTACTTAGCACGAGTCACAACTTAGTAAGCTTTAGCTTCTATTTTAAGTTGTAGAAACGATTTGTTTTCCTTGTATCAGTATTGCGTTGTCTCATTTTAGAATAGTGTAGAAACTGGAAAGGATTATCGTGCAACGTCATTCGTTTGCAGTCTGACTGAACGAGGTTGAAGCGGCGTTGCCAGTTGTGCGGCGAATTTCCCGTTTCAGCGATGTTGCCGTACCTACATCGCTGTTGGGATTTCCATTGTCCATTGTTTTATGAGGCACATTAGCATATTGTTATTATTGCTAACGAACAGTAGTTATTTATAGTTATATATTATCCTATAAGCGGACAGCTTTCCAGGCAAATAATATGTACGGACATGATTTGACAGAATGCGCGCCGTCCGTGCGAAAGAGATAGCTTATCGTAAAACTGGCAACAGCGCATCGTACCAAGTCACGAGCGGATGTTCTGCTAATTAAAATTCCGCCTGCGCCGCCCTCGCGGAATGGCGGCCATGTGTTCGATGGTCGGACGTTCCGTATCACGTTTTGTTGCACAAGGTTAGAGTTTTTCGGTGGTTGTTAACGCCATTATAAACTGGAACGTCTTTGTTTGCTTGGTTAAAAATATTGAAAAGCTATGTATGACAGAATGGTCGTATGCGAGATTTCGTGTGCCTTGCATGAAAGAGAGTGCGCTTTACGCATAGTATTTTTCCAATTGAAAGGATTATTTCTCAGAACTGACCCGGTGCTCTTTAATATAAGTGGACGTGACTTTTGTAATGTGAGACCGTCCTATAAAACTGAGTGAATGGTGAAAACGTTATATGCGACTGTATGTAAAAGAATGTGAGAATGAATGAGAGAGAAGTATTTATTAGTGAGAATGTTTATCTATTAGGTGAAGTAGCAATCTCGAGTGCCTACGCTTTGTAAACTAAAGCCTATACCTATTTTTAATTGTTTTTGTTACCATAGAATATGCTACAGTAAAATTGTTCTGTACCATTGTCTTATATATAGGTTATTTTGTAAGTAATTAAAATACCAATTAACAAGTTGAATTGTTATAGACTATATGAAGGAAATCTGTCGCGCGATACAAACTCATTGTTAATAGAAATCTTTTTTCCTCAGGAACAGATACGCGACTGGTTTTCTTTTTGTATTATTTTTATATAAAAAAATCGTCAGAATGTTAACAGTAATTTGTAAGTTTATGAAAGATAAAAGAACAGTTATACTACTAAAATAATATATTTCTATGAATTTAACAAAGAATATTGTTTTATACGGAATACATATTGTATGATAAAAGAAAGAGAAAATAAATTATGAAGATTATACCATTTAAATATTTACTTTTATTTCCTAAATCCCAAGAAGCTATATTCAATAGCAAAGTTGTACAACCACATGTACGTCACTAATCAAATTATTTCCTTGATGCTAATCATGACAAATGAGATATGTACATTAGAATGAAAACAGAAATTATCAGCAAATTAACATTCAAGGATAACAATTGAAAGTGATCCTCAGAAAAACATAGGAAAAGAAATTTTAGAGAATATACGGAACAAGTAGTATGTAACAGTATGAAATAATAATGAATAACGAATCATTGCATAATATCTGAAACAAGTACGCCTGAGACCTGATAAGATGATTGACCTAACTAATAAAAGTCTTGGCGAAGTCTTCTCATTCTTATGACACTGACCTACAACTCCTACAAGTAATTGAGTAATGAATGATCCTGTATTTTGTATATTTAAGCGAAATATGAACTTAGGTCTTACTTAACTTATAATAATAGACATGCAGGAAACAAACAATTGAATTGCCTGGTGTCATTATAATGTCATAACTGCTATAGAATTTGTAATACAAAGTTTAAATTCAAATCTCAATACATCCACGGGAATTTTCCTACCAGTAAACTGTAAACATGTGATAAAGGATGTGAAAATTATGCAATTTTATGGCTGGCCAATTAGAACTGGCCTCGGCTCCAGATGAATTATTTCACACGAACATTACCGATTCACTATGACATAAAAAGTGTTATATTGATGCTATGCAACACGTTATAAGTGAAGGTCAAACCAGAGGCGTGTCTGTACTTGTCGGATGTGATATTCATAATTATCTGAGAGTATCAATATTATTCTGCGGACTTGGACCAGTACGTTTTGTAATTGCAAGTGGGTTAGCGTGCCACTTTCTACCATCGTCAGTCCGCTTTTCAAAACAATACAATTCTTTCAAAACATTCGCTATTTATCAACAATCGTGTTTATACATTTATACAGTAGATTCGTTATATAAACACTACACTATGCTTACACTTGATGTTTCATACGGACCGCATGTTGACATGCCTTGGACCATTCACTCTTGAAAATATAATATGTTTTGCTGGGGGCGTTCTTACATCAATCGTTTCATGTTTATTGTGAGAGAGCCTTTCAATTTGGACTAGTTCCAAAGAATAACGTGGTGTGCGGTCGTTACCATCTCCCAACTAGCTACAATGCAGACTTGAGTCATATTCATTAGAAAAAATCCTTGAAGACTAATAAAAGGAACCGAACAAATAAAAAGATATTTATTTGTTGACGAATGTGCGCTTTTGTAACAGCTTTCTTTGTCCTAGTTATTATAATAGACGAAGTTATTAACAATAGTTTTATCGGTGACCATTTATCATTAAGCACTTCTGAGAACTTTCGACGAATTCTCATTAGAGTAATTATGGTAAACTGATTAGCGCTAAATTAGCTCCTTTTGTGCAAAGCTTAATGGCTCTAACCAATATTTGAAACAGCCTTTCTGTGAATTAGAGGAATATTGTAAATTGGGAACTCTGAAATTAGCGATTGAATTAATATTTAATACATACTTACTAGTATTAGGTTAATAAGTATATATAGTCGTTGCTAAATAAACAAGAATGAAACAATTTTTTTAGATACTTTAGTATACTTTTTTAGTTATTTGAGGTAGGTATCTATTCAATGTTATAGATATCCCGTTATATTGCACAAGCATTATATGATAAAACTTCTCTAATACCTATAAATCAAAATTTTTATGGTTACTAGCGACCCGCCCGCCCGGCTTCGCACGGGTGTAATTTACGTGCGAAGCCGGGGCGGGTCGCTAGTTATATAATTATTTAAACTATCCTATATCTCAAGTTGGATCGAACTGCACATGGTGTGCGAATTTTATTATAATCGGTTAAGTGGTTTAGGAGTCCATTGAGGACAAACATTGTGACACGAGATTTATATATATTAAGATTATAAAAGTTGAATTTTAAAGACTTTTTAAATAAACTAATAAAATTTTGGTAAGTAGGTACATATACTTATACATACTTCTTTCGCTTTGATTGTCTTTGTAGTTTTTTTTTATTGTAAGAGAAAAGATACTAAATTTAGAATACATTTTCTAAATCGTTGCTTTGTTAATATCTTCGTTTTAGGAAGATTCATTTATTACCTACTTGTGTACGGCTACGGAGGTAAAGAACATGTGATTGTGAACCGTGAATAAAAGCGGGTTAGTTACGGTTGAGTTGTAAAGAGGACTCCAAACTCATTTGTCGTACATTTTCAGTCGGTCAGCTCATCGCCTGTCGCACGCAGCAGATATAATGACTCCACATCGACCGCACAGGTGCGCGCTTTTGTTTGTTGCACTTTGTAAATATAGAGTAGGATAAAAAGAGCTATGTTACCAGTTCGATATACAGGGTTACGCATATAGACTGTACTAAGCTGAAAGGAGGTCAATGTACTCATCATTATGAACAACTTTTAATATGGGACCCATCCTGAAATTGTGAAAAAAATATCGGCTGTTCCATACATTTTGTCGATTGTCAATGACCGTTTTCTATGAATATTAATCTTCGAACATTCATTCAGCGTACTAGGTACCTATGTGCATATTTTAGTTCATATGTTTTTATAGTTAAAATTATAATACCTAAGTACCTACCTACTTAGTACGGATTCAATTGATTCAAATTTTTCCTTTATTTTTTTGGAAAAAAAAACTCTACCGGATCTTGTTATTTCAAAATAAATGTAGAACTAAAGAAGCTCAAATTATAAGAAAATTAAAAAAAATACATAATATTGTAGTCAATCAGTTTATACAATAAATATTTTCTGATTCTGATTCTGAATCTGCGCTCTCCATTCACACAAAAGTAGCAACATCCCGAATGTCCCTGTTTCGTCGCGTGCCTGCGACATCGACTGGCGCTCCTCCAAGCCGCGCGTGCCACAGATAATAAATAAGCTAAATTCGTTGCATCTATTGTGCCCATTGATTGGTGCCTATCTATTTTTGATGTCATTAGTTTTATTGGCTGACAAAAAACTTTCATAATTATAATAATTATGTAGGCAACAATTTCGATTCTTTATATTGAACATAATAGGTAAGAGTATAAACAGCCAGCAAACATCTTGTATAAAAAGCGTCGACACAAATTACAATCGATTTTGTGAACTCATGTAGTCTATTCTCGTAGGTAGGTCCTTTGGTCGCCAACGAGACTTAAATCCATGATTGCGTAGTCAATTTGATTTTTGTAAGTGTCAGGTTAAAGTGTTAAAGTGGAGCTGGGCAACACACGTTGCTAAGCGCAGTGATGACAGGTGAAGTAAGGTCTTAACAGAGTGGTGGTCGAGGCAAGGTAAGCGAAGGGTTGCTCGTCCAGCTGCAAGATGGGTCGAAGATATTATTACTATCGCGGATCGAACCTGGGGCCTTACGGACAACAGCTATTGCGGCACCTAATCCGCTCAGTTGAAAAATCACGCGTGAACCGGTGATTAGATGCCGCAATAGCTGTTGTCCGTAAGGACCCTGGACTAGATTAGCACAGGACCGAGGCAGATGGCATAGCAAGAGAGAGGCCTATACCCAGCAGTGGGATAAGGAAGGCTGTGGATGATGATGAAGTGTCAGGTAATATAATAAAACAATCTCGCTGCAATTGAACAGCGTTTTAAGAGGATCTGTTGGTCAAAATGCAGCTTTTATTTTTCGTGTACTTAAGTTTCTCATTAGTTAAGGAAGGCAGGTAGGTATCTTGCTTTTGGAAGTGTTTTTTGGTTCTATAATATTGAAGTTTACCACCTGGGAAACACGATTCCGTGAAATTATCTCGATAGAAAAAAAAAAACTGAAGTTGCCTCAAAATTTTCTCTGTTTTTGTAATCATAATCTATCATATCGTTGAGAGTGTAGAAAGATGCGACATTTCGTGAGTGTGCAATCTGCAAGGCGCGGCAGCTTTCTACTGATTTCATAACCGCTGGCTGCTAAAGAACGGACTACACCGCCGCTGTCACCAATGGACTGAAAGCTTGAGATACCAATAGGCAGAATATAGTCTAAACCACGGGGCAAAGAGCATAGACCGGATTGCGCGTTGGTATAAGTATATATTATATACCTACCTAGTTCAGTAATGTAAAATTTCTTTTTGCAAATTGTCTGCACAATGCCAATGCTTTACAGTTTTGGTCCTGCCTGGCCCACTTTCCAATGTTGACAATGAGACCGCTCAGTTGGTCGAATGCGCACATTTCTTGGCTTTGTTTGGCTACGGCCGATTTGTAAACAAAAGTGCCCCTAATTTAATGAATACCGTTAGGTATACCTACCTATATTTCTAGAAGATTTTTACATTCTCTGAAATAAAACGCGCTGCGTAGAAGCAACACAATTAATTATGATTGATACTTATTCCGAAAATCCGTACGAAGCGCTTTGATTCCACATTTATTGTGCGAACTGCTAGTCTGTGGAATGCGCTGCCTAATGGGTGTTCCCCGATGGTTATAATCTGGGTGTCTTCAAATTACGAGTGAATCGGTTTCTTCTAGGCAAGCGTGATCCAATGTAAACCGCATCATCACTTAACATCAGGCGTGATGGTGGTCAAACGCAAGCCTATTTATAAAAAAAACCTTTTTCATTGAATCTTCGCAATGACGATATTCCTAACCAGTCTTTGTATTTATTATGTTTGAATCTACCATCAGGAGAGTTGGTGGCTAGGCTATGGCTACACACACCACCCCTGCCTCCGACATCACCGCCTGATGGTAAGCGACGGTGTAGCTGAGGAAGAAGCACGTTGATTATAACGGAAATTTATTCACTCTAGCCTCGAGGTTGATGATGATAAAATTACTTATCACAATCAGTGTCTTTAGATGCTCACAATTTTTATTTGTGAGTAACAAATATAAATTTCATAAGTATAAATAGGTGAATAGGTAGGTGTCTTCTAATTCTGCGTGCTTCATTTTCGATCACATCGTCCCTTAGACCCCTACAGAGAGAGACCCCTTAGAGACCTACCAACAGGCGAGTTTGTGGTCAAAAGCGGAGTTATCCGCGTAAAAAAAAAAAAAAAAACAATGAATTTTGAATGAATTGTATTCACAAATTTTCTTTTGCCTGGCCTTTTGAGCAGTGAGGATTCACAGAGGGCGTGTCTACCTACTAAAATTAACCAAGTTATGCCGCCCCCCGAAATTTTGCCGCTCTAGGCCCGGGCCTACTGGGCCTATAGGGAAATGCGCCCCTATATACAGAGTGTAAAGCCTACTACACCCTTTTCATCCTACCCGTCCGGTAACACAGCTTTTGTTCCTCAGTTTCCCACGTTTTCACGCAGTAAAGAAACGAAGTAGCGTATCTATCTGCAACCACAACTGCGCAAGCGCTTAGCTTTGTTCTTCGAGACAAAGGACTGTTTCACTAACACAGACGCGGCCGCGCGTGTACATGGCGACGCACACGTGAACCTGCGCACGTGTGCGATTGACTTGCCCTGATTGAACACAATAATTAAAAGATAGCTAAGCGACGATTAGAACTTATAAAGTAGTAAGGAAGTAATTTGACAGGCAGGTCGACGTCACTCGCGGCACGCCTTCTCTGGCTCGAGTATCAATGAACTTCTTTAAGACCCCGCTCCCCGCACATTCGCGTATTTATACTAATATTATAAAGAGGAAAGATTTGATTGTTTGTTGGTTTGCATTGAATAGGTACCGAAACTACTGAACCGATTTGAAAAATTCTTTCACTTGGGAAGCTACACTATCCCCGGGTGACATAGGCTATAATCTATACCCGTGCGAAGCTGGGACGGACCGCTAGTTTTTAATATTTTTGAAAATAAAACAATCACAGTTGTAATAAAACAACCGAATGTCTTTACAATGCACATGGTTTAAAGCATGATCAAAGAAAACAAGGTCTTCTACTCTGGCAGTTGTCCCAGAATTACGTCACTGTCCAGTTGCTACTTTATCCAATCAGCTGTTACGTGGTGTATCGTCATCTCTCTCGAACCTGTTGTAAATTGACATCATGACATCATTGCGGGACGCCCACGTTACATTATTTCTCGGAGTATTATACCTGGCGGAGTATATTATTAAAGTATTTTTTTTGGAATTGGATTTTTTTTCATTTGTTTCAATCTCCTCCACCAAACATAAAAAAGTGAATTGTTTTGAAACGCTTGCAGTGTTATTTTAAAGTTACCTAAAAATACATAATTACACCAAGGGTTTTTTTTTATGTTTTAAATGTGCGAACGAGACATCTGTGGCGGAGAGCAAGCTCTTAAGGTGGTTCGATTCACCTATGGTGGGAAATTTAAATTTTAAACAGTTTTTTGGTCCTAGTAGCCAGGCCAGGTAATTACTTTTAAATAACACAGTGTTTGCGCAAAATGTTGGCTGTTCTTTACATTATAATGTACAATTATTTAACAGTAACGCACCATGGTTGTTTACAATAATTACCCGGCCTAGCTACAAGGACAAGAAAACTGTTTGAAATTTGAATTTCCCGCCATTTGTGCAACGAACCACCTTAAGTATTTGTGTATTGTACCACTACATCAATTTTATTACTACATAACATAGAAAAAAAATATATATATCGGGAACAACGGCAAAACCGAAAAACAATCGGGGATGTGGAATATCGGGAGCTCATTCCACAACCTTACCGCGGTAGGATCCCGTAAATAATCATATAACTTTAGTGAACAACCGTGATAGTTTAAAACAGTGTTTTACATAACATAAGTACGCACAAAACGACCAACTTATCTGTGGAGTTGAATGAAGATACCACCGTCGTATTTTCTTCTGAAATTTGAACAAAACTGTTTAGTTGAACCATTTGGCCAACTGTACAAGAAGTTGGTCAGCCTGCCTGCTGTTTACGTCGACGAAATGAAAACGGCATATTTCCAATGTTCCTAGTTCAAGTTGGACGTGAGGAATGTCACGTTTCATGACCGTAATATACCTACTAAGTATAACAACAATAGGTAAGGTATTTACCCCTTATGTTATGTAGGTAGTACCTACCTACATAACATACCTGTTAGATACCTGTTAGATAGGTACCTACTAGGTACCTATCTAACAACTGTATACTCTTTGTTTTGATGCAGACAAACAAGGGAGATAGGTAATAAATAGGTACGCCATATAATTATTATCGTTCGTGTTAAAAAATTTAGGGTTCCGTACCTCAAAAGGAAAAAACGGAACCCTTACTATAGGATCACTTTGTTGTCCGTCTGTCAAGACCCTGTTTCTCAGCAAAGCATCAAGTTGAAATGTATATCAAATACTCAAATCTACGGTTTCTTTTAGTTGTGAAGAAAACAACATGTAAGTCAACGCGATCAAAAGATAGGTATGACCGTTTATGTCGCATATTTTGCGATTTCACAAGGGAATCAAAACCGTAAGGGTACTTCCCGTTTACCTAGAATCATGAATTTTTTTAATAAGCCGTACCTGCGCGCAATAAGGTTCACGTTCGCGAGATTTTCCAACTGAGCGGATTAGGTGCCGCAATTAGCTGTTGTCCGTAAGGCCCCAGGTCTCTCACACACATAAATCATAACACAGCACATACCTACAAGGGAAAAAATCCAAAATTTGTTAATTTGATATTACATCACACAAGATGATGAGATGGCAATATAAGGGTTTGGTTTCAGAAGTGGACCCAATTTCATATCAAGTAAGAAATACTTATACTACTGGTTACATATTTTTTTCCAAAGGGGGAAATCTTCCAAAGGTCCGGCTGCATTGGGGTGCAGCCAGGTTATGTGGGATTATACCCACTAAAACCCCCCAGTGACCAGCCTTAGCGTTTAGCGTGGAGGGCTCCGGGATCTTCAGAGGAACGTACCGGAGCCCTCGGCACTGCGCTACAGCTCCTCCCGAGACAACCGTGTTGTCTCAGCCGCTCCGCCCACGACAACGTTGGTCACAACGTTGCCGTTCTCTCCCTGGGCACGCTTCAGTGGATGGCCCAGACTTTGACCATCCCGAGCTCGGAGGTCCCCTTTTAGTAGCCTCTTACTACAGGCAAGGCAAATTACCGGTGCCGTATTCTATTGCCCCGGCGCCCGGGCTAACCTACTGGTATACCTAGATATATCAACATTAGTAGCTATAGTAGGTACGTATGTAATCCTATTTACCTACTTATACATATTTAACTTCCGCATTTAACAACTCATCTCAGTCTTTGTTATTATCATCTGTTGACTGTGATTCTAATTGTTAAACAAACGTCCAAAAATAAGGTGCGCTAATGAATCTATTTATATTCAGTTGAATTTACACGTACACCACAGATTTAGTACTAGTTACTACGTAACCTTATACGTTACTGTCTAATTTTGAGTCACGGCTGGCAAGTTTCAATGCCGAATTCTAATTGAAAACGATAGACATAATGCGGTTTGCCGCGAGCGTAAAGATTAATTCACATGTGGTATAACAATAGAAGTCTGCCATATCCCACCACACTCAAAGCCATAAGTTAAACCCACAGAAAAGAGAAGTAAATAGAACGGAAATGAGAAGGAAAATCTGTCACCAGGCATTATGACAGAACCTTGATTGAACATTCTTTATTTATGTCAACGTGTCGAACTCCGCATCCAAAGAACTTGGACCTTTTTGGGTTAGGTAGGTCTCAAAGTGGTCTCAAAGTTCTTTGTCCGCATCACAGTTGCTAAATTTCGAATGACTGACGTTTCGTTCATATGGGTGCAACTGGATACAACAAATTTCTTACAAAAATGCCTTGACAGCCGTTCTAATTTCAACATTTTTCTTTTCTTTTTTGTGGGTATAGATTATAGCCTATGTCACCCGGGGATAGTGTAGCTTCCCAACAGTGAAAGAATTTTTCAAATCGGTTCAGTAGTTTCGGAGCCTATTCAATGCAAACAAACAATCAAATCTTTCCTCTTTATAATATTAGTATCTATAGATAAAATATCTGTAACGAAATATTATCTCATCGACTAAATATTTTACCCCACCAGCTTGGAAAGCCTTTCTCTAGAAGGCTTCTCTAGCAACCTTTTTCAGAAAAAATCCAACCTCTTTCTTAAATCTAAAATTATTAAGCAATGATGTCACAGACAAAGGAGCATAAAATCTGAGTATCTTGTATAACACCCCCTTTTCTGCATCGGAGAATAAAAATGTACGACAGCGACAGGTACCTACCTAACCTACCTACTGCTTACTTATAGAGCGCATCGAGCACCTATAATGAAGCACGTTCCTTGTAGATAATACTTATCTGTTTACATTCTGTGTAAAAATATTATGATTTTGAATGCCATTGCTTATTATTATCATCATCGTAGACATTAAACATTCGGCTTGAAGGAAGATAAAAACTGCAGTGCTGTGCATAAAAGATATTTTTTTTCAAATGGGGATTTTCCTATTTTCAAATGATTGAAATTGCTATGTGGCACAAGTACCTAGACCTACCTACAACAATCGTGATTGGAGGAAATTAATAATGTAGGTTTGTCGCTTCTTAGCATACCTATCATTTACTTTGTACAGTTGTACTTATAGGCAATTAGAAACCTAGTATTTTATCAATTTCTTATGTACTAAAGCTAAATATGTCAAGCTTATTTTAATTTTGTAAACAATTTTTGTTTTGTTACTTATCTAAAAAATTTGGTCAAAAATCATTTTGTTATTATTACAAAGTAACTAAGTTGGAAAATAGTAGATTAAAATAGATATAGGTAGAGGAAAATTTAATTCGAGGGACTAAGTGACTACGACTAGAGTGACTACTAAGGGACTAAGTACTTGATAGCCCGTTGGCCTAGTTGGTAGTGAACCTGCCTTCTGAGCTTGGGGGCGTGGGTTCGATTCCCATCTAGGACAAACATTTATGCGATGAACATTTGTGTTTGTTCTATATCTGGTTGTTAATATCTATTTAAGTATGTATTTAAAATTATATAATATGTATGTATATCAGTCTCTGGCAGCCATATCACAAGCTTTGCTTAGTTTGGGGTCAGATGACCGTGTGTGAAAAAATGTCCCGAATATTATTAAATTAAAATGATTAAATAAGTTGGATCCCGAGAGCAGTGAAATATTCTTGAATAGAATCCTGAGCGTAGCATACAAGGACCGAGATGTTTTTTTTCACGAGTTTACTCTTCTTTTTACCATTGACTGCGGAAAATAAATAGTAGGTAATATTGAATTAAAAATGTACACATTTTACTAAGTACTTAATCGGTATAAGAGTACAAAGGATTATAGAATCCTGGGCGTAGCAAACAATAACCGAGATGTTTTTTTCACGAGTTTACTCTTCTTTTTACCATTGACTGCGGAAAATAAATAGATATGTAGTAGGTAGTATTGAATTAAAAATGTACACATTTTACTAAGTACTTAATCGGTATAAGAGTACAAAGGATTACTACCTAGATATAAACATTAGAATTTTGTAGTTATTTATTTTTTCGAAATTTAGTGTTATAATATTCTTGTTTGGTTTTGAAATGGTCGTACCTACATATCTATTAGATTCAGGCAGCAACAAATTATTTACGATAATTGCTGGTTTATAATAAAATTATTCCCGAGTCAGTGTCTCATTTTCCTCACTGGAAGAACTTTATTTTTATATAATAGTAAAATAATCACAGATCGTAAGTACTATTTGTGATGTTAATAGATTTTCCAATGGCCTAAAACAATAGAAATTAAAAGGTTGGCGTGAAATTTTTGTTTTATTTAAATTGGACAGCTCAACGAAATATGTATCTCCATTGACTGCCCCGGTGGCTCAGTTGGTAGTGAACCTATCTTCTGTGCTTGGGGGCGTGGGTTCGATTCCCATCTAGGACAAACATTTGTGTGATGAACATTTGTGTTTGTTCTATGTCTGGGTGTTAATATATATTTAAGTATGTATTTAAAAATATATATGTACGTATATCAGTTTCTGGCAGCCATATCACAAGCTTTGCTTAGTTTGGGGTCAGATGACCGTGTGTGCAAAAATGTCCCGAATATTTATTTATTATTATTATTATTATTATTCCGCCGGCCAGTACCTACTTTCAGTACATTTATTTTTTTACATAATTCGCATATCGGGCTTGTTACAAATTAAAAAAGTTTTTATTCACTCAGTGTGTAAAAGACGATTTTATTCACTGTTATCGATGAATCAAATGCTCTTTTTCGAGTGCAATGGTAAAAGAAAATATATATCTTATTTTGTAATTTTTTTTTTTAAATATATTTACTGTTTTTTTGCATACCTTATAGTTTTATCTCAAGCCTATTTTGTAGGACAGTTGCACTTTGAAGGTACATTATTGTATTCTAATATCTTTCTAACAGACTTCTAGAAACGCAATTAAACTGGATCGTGTCGTTACGTCAGTACTTTATCATAACAATTTATAACAAAAACTCCTCCTAATGACTTTGATAATTAGTTATTAGAGACGTAGGCATTTGTCTCCATTTGCAGCAACGTTTGTGAAAAACATGGAAAACTTCTTTGTTTTAAAATGTTAAACCATTTAGACAAAGGAAAATGGCGACTGAGAGTCAACGACATTGCGCCTAAAACTGAACGAAAGAATGGTTGTTATATTTCATTGTCACGAAATGTAATCTACTAACGCCTACAGACAGATGTACAGTTAATTTATTATATCTAGTGACTGAATATGGAGGCGTACATTTAAATCCTGATTAGAGACGGTATTTGTGGCGATAAACGGTTATTGTGACTATGATAATGATAATTTTATTCATAATAATAATTACATGTCAACATTTAAAATACATAAAAAAATACATCATAGAATTAATAATATAAAAACAAAATAATAACAATAACCATGTCATTCTAATTATAATTAGGCATTAATTATTCACTCCCAGTTTTGGAATGAACTTATTTTTGAATAAATAAAGCGACTTATAGGCATTAGGCGGATTTAGGCAAAGCGTATGGTAGGTCTATGTAACCTAAACTATTTTTCCCCATTACAAAAAAAAACCTGGGTATATTTTTTTTTATATGAGCGTCAAATGTGCAAATTCGTTTATACTTAACGAAGCTTTTATTGGCAACAAATTATTGTACCGATATATAATATCATATCAGTATGACAATTTGAAGATGAGGTGGACTGACGACATCAAAAGTACTGTCGGGAACGAGTGGATGCGACTATATAGCGAGAGACCGGGGAGAGTGGCATACACAACGGGAGGCCTATATCCACCAGTGGGTCACTAAGGGCTGATGATGATGATGATTTGAAATTTCAGTAACAAAGATTTTTTCGTATTATGAAACCTTTGGTCAGTAAATTTTGATTCTGTTGTCTTGTCGCAGATTAGTTTTTGGCAAAGATTTTCCTTCTTCACGGTCGTTGACTGAACTAGGTACATGCTGGGTAGGGATTTATACAGACGCTGTGTAAGCAAATAAATGAACGTCATATCAGGGAGAAGTTGAACTAACAATAAGCTGCCAAGACCAATAAATATCATTATTAACTATGAACATAAAGTAGTTAGGTCTAGAGAAGTGTAGGATATACTTAGGAGGGGTCATAGGAGGCAGAAAGGAAATATAACTAACGAAGAAATGAATCATCATCATCATTTCAGCTATAGGACGTGCACTGCTGGACATAGGCCTCCCCCAACGATCTCCAAAAGGGCTGGTTGTAAGAGGTCTGCGTATATACAGCGTTTCCCTGCGGTCTCTTTTAGGTCGTCTGAAATGAATAGGACAAATCAAGCTCATCATAATTTTTCTATGATGTTCCCACTGCTGAGACTCAGGTCTTCTCTCAGAGAGAGAAGATAAGCCTTAATCTACCATGCTGCCCCAGTGCATGTTGGTGAATGTCATGTCTTTGAACTTTGAGGTTCTTGGAAGTAGGTACCAGTTTCCTCGCGATGTTTTCTTCCACCGTTTTTGAACGATGGCATCGAAATTGCAACTAAATAAGTCATTATTAGTGCAGGTCCGAGGATCGAACCTAGTGCCGTCAGATTGTAAGGCGCAAATGCTACCGCTCGGCCATTGTTGCTATAAATAAATCTAAACATAATAACACGATAATCATTATTATCACGTAAGATGATCCATTTGAACGTAACAAGTGTGATGACCGACGACAGTTCGTTACACCCAAATGTACCCTCAGCGTATACAATAAATGAGTCTTATCGCCCTGCAATACGGGCGATTTCTTTACCTTTTATGTTTGGGGATTTTACGGCAGTAATGACTGGTGATTCGGACAATAAAGCTTGTGTTCCCAGTATATGGGACCGTAAAGAGGCATCAGTAATGAGGTCATACGGGCGCGAGGTCGGGAATGTCGCGCCATGGGAACTTATGTTTGTTCTGTTAAACTACTACGTTGAAATGTTTTACTGTTTCTAATTTAGTTGAAACCTGAAATAAAATAAAAAAACAGCCAGCTCCTGGCTGTTTTTTTATTTTATTCGGGACAGTTTTTCACACACGTTCATCTGACCCCAAACAAACTAAGCAAAGCTTGTACTATGGCTGCTTTGCTTAGTTTGTTTGATCAACTCAGATACTGATATACATACATATATATAGTTTTAAATACATACTTAAATAGACCAACACCCAGATATAGAACAAACACAAATGTTCATCACATAAATGTTTGTCTTAGGTGGGAATCGAACCCACGTATTGTAGGTACAGTACTAAGGGGCGCAGACTAAGGTTAGCGCTAAAGCTGAATTTATTGAACGGGATTCCCTGTTAGTGTCTGTATGCCCTGATGACTAAGTACTTAGATTTTGTCCTCAAGTCTCAAGGATCCAGTTTGTAAATTTAATCAATCATAGATTTGTACAGTCACAAGCAACGACAAATTAGTAGGTATAATAGGTATAATAGATAGTAGCGACCAAACCAAAAGTCATAAAAAATTTAACATTTGTAATTGTATCGACTAAAATATCCCCTCCAGCCACTTGAATCTACCGTCAGGCTTCACCAGTAGAGCGAAAGCTAATTTTTAGGGTTCCTACAAAGGATAAAAACAGGACCCTGTTAGTAATCCTACAATGTCTGTCCGTCCGTTTGTCCGTCTATCTTACCTATTAACGGCTATATCTTTCGAACCGTAATAGATAGCCAGTTAAAATTTTCACAGAATATGTTTGTAATCATACGGCAAATTAATTAAGAAATAATAAAAAAGTCTTAAAGTAAAAATCAAAAGGAGGTCCCCATACAACAAACGTATTTTTTACTAAGTGGTACGGAACCCTCAGTGGGCGAGCCAGCCTCGCACTTGGTCGGTTTATTTCTCCTCTTGAATTCACCAGTGGATCTATAGGTATTTTCTTTGCCTCTTAAATTCACCGGTGAATCTAAATATATCTGTAAAGAGATCTAAAGATCTAACCTATAAAAGTTTTGTGTTTTATAGATCACTTGTTTTTTATAAGATGAAAAATGCTATACTATGACCACGAATCGCAGATGATCTTGAGGAAAAATTCGCGTATAATCTTAGCCGCCCACATACGTGACACGTTAAAACTGTTTGCCAAGACACTTAGCACTGATAACGATAAGATAGCCGATAGTCGGGTAAACAACTCCTTAGCTTTGCACGACTTTATCTAGAACGAGCATTGACTTATACAAGGACCGGCCCAATTGAACTTTTTCAATGGTATCGGCCTCAGATCAGACAAACAAGGGAGATAAGGTTAGGTGGAGTGGCGGCACAGAAGACTGGCGGGTGCGATCACCTCGGGCATAAATCAGGCTTGTTGCCATTAGTTGAACTCACCCTGCGGATCCGCCCTTTTTTGCATGTAGACTATTTGTTAGTTCATTGGCGTCGCTGCAATTTTCTTAGTGTTCGTGAAAAAGTGGATGAAATACGAAGACTTTGACCACGAACGATAATTTTATTGTACTAAGGCATATCTATATTCCTTGTATGTCCCTTGTTTCTCTGATCTGAGTTATCGACTTTACTGGTTACTATTACTAGTGTGAACTCAACCGCACGCTGACTTCGTTGGTCACTTGAGACAAAGAGTATAATGCGACGGTAGTAAATAACGGTGTGACTTAGTTACTAGAGATTTTTCAGGTACCTATATACATGTACTATATAGACAATAGACATTGAGACACAAATGTTCGGGTGACCACAAAGACCTTACACAGGGGCCTTACGGACAACAGCTAATTGCGGCACCTAATCCGCTCAGTTGGAAAATCACGCGATCGTTAACCTTATCGAGCCCAGATACGGTTTGCGGTCGAGCAAACCGTATCTGGTCGAGAAGGCCCCAGGGCGAGCATATCCTTACTATTGAGATCTTTGAGAACGTGGTAGTTGACTTGCAATATTCAGTTGACTTGCGTCTCTTCAGTTTCACTCGCTATTCTGCAGTACTTACCCGTTCATTTTTTCTGGCTAACAATTTGTCTTCAAGTCGCGAATGAATCTGTTTCTTTTAGGCAAACGTGCTCATTCTGCTCATAGACCGTATCATTGCATAACATCAGGCGAGGTGGCAGTCAAACACAAGCCTATTAATCAATAATCATAATAAAATACCTACCTATGTAATCCAGGGTCCACCATATGCAACCCACCTCATAATTCCCTCTAAATTTGTTGTTACGGAGTTGTGTGGCAAAAAACACACATACTTAGACAAACATATTTTTTGTATTAGTATGATTTATACAATGATATTCTCGAATATTTCCGTTTTTTTTTTTGTTTGGCCATCAAGCGAGTTGGCTTGGTGGTAAGCGACGATGTGGCCGGGAATGGAACGCGTTGATCTAGAAAACTGAAGATATCTATAGACTCTATCTATACCTATAGATATAGGTACAGTTAGAGTCATACGTACATATTCTCCGTCCCGTCCGATACACCCTAACTAAGCCAACACTAAGGTTCCATAATACCAATAATCTCTATCTCTACATAGTAGATATAAATTGAAGTCGCTTTCCGCGTCTGTCTCTCTGTCTGTATGTCTGTATGGCCGCTAACTCCTCCTAAACCACGCAACGGATTATGATGCGGTTTTCACCATCAGTTAGCAAATTATATAAATTATATATATATATATATATTTAGCGACCTGCCCCGGCTTCGCATGTAAATTACACCCGTGCGAAGCCGGGCGGGCGGGTCGCTAGTATAATTATAAACAACTTTTAATATGAGACCAACCTTGATATCGCGAAAAAAGTATCAGCTGTTCCAAAGAAAACGGTCATTAACTTTCGACAAAATATATGGAGCAGCTGACATTTAAAACCCTGTAAAACTAATTGAGGAAAATATTACTCGAAAATTCAACAATTTCCAGATTAGATAACAACATCACCTGTTGTGATTGCGTCGATTCTGCGTTCTAACGTACTCGCAGTGGTCACCATATCAGTTGCTGACTTGCTGTAGAGATACCAGAGTACCTACACGTACGTATCCAATCAATTTGGTCGATAAACGACCTGTTTTATTCTAATATCAGTCTTGAAAAATACATAATCTGCTTATGCTTGTTATGCTTATCTGGTAAGGTATAACATAAACAAAAATTACCATAACTATTTTCACAAATAACTGAATTCAAAATAACTAATGGTAACTTGATCTACAACTTTTAATATGTCTAAACTTGAAAGGTCTAAACGGCGCTTTTTTACGGGCAAGTGCCTTTATTTACTATAAACAAAACGCATACAAGCTAAATAAAAGTAAA
This sequence comes from Agriopis marginaria, assembly GCA_932305915.1. Classification (NCBI taxonomy): domain Eukaryota; kingdom Metazoa; phylum Arthropoda; class Insecta; order Lepidoptera; family Geometridae; genus Agriopis; species Agriopis marginaria. The sequence continues at coordinate 2,357,900 of OW029932.1, forward strand.
TATCTAAACTGATTGCCTGATTAGCTTACAAAAACCTTTAGATTGATCATTGAAGATCTAGAGACAATCCAAATGCTGAAGCTCATTACTGCAGCGTACCTACCACGCAGAAACGATTCGCTCGAAGAACCGATAACCGATGGGGAAGAAAGGTTCTTGAGTGGAGACCACGAACCGGAAGACGCAGCGTAGGTAGGCCACTAGATGGACCGACGACATAGTGAGAGTCGCTGGCATCCAGTGGATGCAAAAGGCAGGCTGTCGTTTCAGTGTGGAGGTTAAAGGGGGAGGCCTATGTTCAGCAGTGGACGTCTTCTGGCTGATGATGACCTACCCCGCACGCGTCCGCTATCATTGATCTAAATTCTCAACATCTAAAATCAACATCTTGGTCACGCATGGTCAATTATAGTTTTATGGGATAAGTCGTGTAAATCATATGAATACCTAAGTTAATAAAATTAATCTTCAGTTATTATTAAACCTTTCAATATTCCTATTAACTGCTCTAGGTTCTTGAAGAATGTAGAGACGTCGTAAAGTCTGTAATTGGTAATTATCATGAATCAATTGCGGCGTTTATCACTTGCCATTAAACGAGTTCTGTGCATGCAGGTGTGTACAGACAGACAGTACATTATTATGTATTCTACACGTACATACTTACTAACTAACAACACTGTTGGTAACCGAGCGGGCTAAGTAGCACGTGCTGTTAGGTGTAATCGTGGTGATCGCTGCTTTCATGCTACCGTGTTTCTGTGGTATAATAATCATCAGCATAAGTATTTATTTATTTATAAGTGTTGGTTTAAATCCTACTAATATTATAAACGCGAAAGTTTGTATGTCTAGATGTATGGATGTGTGTGCCTCTTTCACGCTGCAACGGAACAACGGATCGACCTGATTTTTTTCATGGGTATAGTTCAAGAGCCAGATAGTGACGATGATGAAAAGTATGTCACTCTCCAGCCCTTGAAGTATACCCATGCAAAAAATCAGGTCGATCCGTTGCTCTGTTGCTGCGTGAAAGAGGAACAAACAAACCAACAAGCTTTTCGCATTTATAATATTAAAGCATGATATTTTTATGGGTTTGTCGCTCATCTATCACATGGCCCTGTAAGACATAACAAACATTTTATAAAACTAAAATACACACAATAAATCACAATATTATCGTTTTGGGTCTAATTCTACCAGCTCATTTATTGTTTATTTATTTATTCCACAATTGAATGCTTACAGTTAAACCAAAGCGCAAACTTTAAGAAATAGCCCTAAATGTGACGCAATTGTATAAATATTGTTTAAAAAAATTCAACATGCATGCTTATGCAGATTTAGCATTATCGGATTCAGGGCAGGCTAGAATTGAATTAGAAATTCCGATATCTTAGTATTCCAGTCTTATTGAAATATAGTTTCCTGTGCCCTTAGTCCCAGATTTGATAGTTTACGAAAACTTTTTTCGTTTTCGTCTTATTCCATACATTGCTGGGCTAAAAGGTATTCGAAAACTTTTTTTCGTATTAGAGTGAAGCAATTTATACCGCCGACAACTGCCAAATTTAGTTCCCCCACGTTTCCGATAGAGGCGCTTTACTAAAATGTATGGAACAATACGTAAACGAAACAAGTTTTCGTAAACTATCAAATCTGGGACTAAGGGCACTGTAGAGCCATCGTTTCGCACACATTCCATCAAAACGTGGTAAAGTGTCCTCAGAAATTCACTCACTCAACGTATTCTTCATCAGGTAAGTATTTAAACTTTTGCGACGTGCAGAACAAAGTCTGAGGGGGTGATAGGATACTATTGTCAATCCACGGATCATTTTATCTACTTGGATGATTAGTTACGCATAATGTCGATAGACCTAATAGGTATGTATTCCATGTACGTAGTACATAATACCTCGATGATATTAGCATCGATTCTGATGCTAGAGTGCATCAGAATCAATGCTATCATCATCGAGGTTAATTAACTAAACTAAATTTGACAGCTCTAAAGTTGTTGCCATCCTTCTCTCACATATTAAAATGAAAGGAGAGGCAGATAATTTTAGTCCTGTCAGATTGGTTTAGTTCAGTGAGTGGTATGACAGAATCGACTCCATTGTCAGAGTTTTTATGCCACCCTGCATTAAAAGCCAGACATTCACCTGAACTTATTCTGCCTACTTACCAACAGTTTGCGGTACAAAAAGCATCACAATACAATGTATTGTAGGTATCAGTTCCCGCGTGGGCGGGCCCGCCGCACAAGGAAACTTGCTAACGTTGTTTTCGAGGCTTTCTCCGGCGGATTCGCCACTGCGCCTTTTGCGGTCGCCATTAGCTGTTTTACAATCGTTTACCGGTTTCCTCTCCGTGGATTGCACATAGGAAACTGCGTTGCAGATTTTAGAATAATCGTTTCTGAGAACTACAGGAAAGCAGTCCAATCTCTGGCTCCTGCTACTACATACTATGTTATAGAAACTGACGTGGTTTTCATACATTTTATTTATATTACACGAGAATTACTCACCAGTCACTCCGCCTATAGTTTCAACCGCATTAGGCGGTCTTTTTCAAGGTTAATGCGCGCGCGCGGCTGCGTCTCGCTTTGCATCTTACGTGAGTAATTGCCGTGTAATATAAATAAAATAAATCCATCCATATAGGGAAGCCTACATAAGTTCGCTCGTATATGCATGCATCTTTCAAACGGTTCTCCGGCACTTTAGTATTAGTTGCGTTTGTACATACTATTATTTCTTTTGCTATAGTAGTTAGTACGGCTAGGGACTACTAAATTAATCTAAAATGTGACGTAACAAGCCGGCAATCGATTATTTTAACCAAACAAAAATAGGTAACAATACAAAACATTGTGGCTCTGCCATTGCGTTGGTTGAAAACGGTGCTGCAAAAGGCAGCATCTTCATAAGTCATAAGTAATTTATTGATAAAATGACAATTTACACGTCAAGTGTGTGGTGGTATGTTTAACAATTATATTGTACTAGCGGCCCGCCCCTGCTTCGCACGGGTAGATATATAGCCTATGTCACCCGGGGATAGTGTAACTTTCCAACAGTGAAAGAATTTTTCAAAACGGTTCAGTAGTTTCGGAGCCTATTCAATGCAAACAAACAAACAATCAAATCTTTCTTCTTTATAATATTAGTATAGATTAGTATAGACTAGCTGCACCCGCGGTTTCCCGCTTGGATTACTTCTTATATCATCAGCTATCTGTCAAAGAAAGTAATATGTGAACTGTGAAAGTACCCTCAAGAGATAAATAAATAAAAATCAATAACCCGTTGGTTTTTTTTTTGTTAAAATTTTCATGAGCGTGGATTCAGTGTCCTTTACTCGTAATATTAATCAGTTTACATAGTCTTAATAGGGTCGAACCAGTCATAGTTACAGTCAGAGTCAAGCTAAGTAAGTCACGGTCAAGTCAAACTCATGCCCCTGTAAAGTGGTGGAGACTTTACAAGAGGCTCCTATGGAGTTTTGGAAACAACACGAAAAGACACGTTTCACCTCGTTATATCACTTCTCCACACTCGAGCACGTTTACGAGCACTTAATGAATAATAATTCACCAAAAATCTTTGAATTCACCATTTAGAACACATTAACACTCGAAAATACACAAGTTGGAAAATAATCCAACGAGCCGACATGTTTTTTCCACGTTGGCGCCAAAACTCCTCAAAAACCCGAAACAGTGCAGTGTTGCCCCGAATCTAATAAAATGATGGAGAAACCCGCCCAGACTTACCTAAACCATTTCCCAGTCTCAGGTGTATTTATCCTCATGACCGACTACCACGAAATTTAATGGGCTCAACTACACATTCGAATTCAATTGGTTTCCGTTGAATCCTCATCGTACGATACAAGCGTTTCTTTGAATTCTTCAACACTCTATGCTTTATCAGTTTGATAATTGTTCGTTCCGGTACATACATCCTCTGTAGGAATACGATTGTGGAAGGTAAGTAAATACCTACTCGTAGGTACAGAGATATACATACCTACCGATAAAGTTACAGGCAGTATTTTGCTGATAGTCAGTTCTAAGGAAAATATAGGCATATATCTATAGATAGTGTAAGTGGGAAGTATACATAAAATACTTAATTTTCTTATACATAATTATATAAAAGGCGATGTCTGTATGTATGTTTCCTATGGACTCCAGAACAGCTGGCTAGTTTTTTATTTGTTTCTAAAATCAAATAATACTCCTTATAACATCATTTATGGGATTCAACGCACCTTTGTCTAGAATGGTGCGTCAGTATAACACTCTGTCTAAGACAACCGATATCGATGTATTTGGTGACAGCGGAAGTCTCTGAGGTCTCTGACTATCTGAACAGTTTATAATTATTTGTATTTTCTTTGTGACATTTATTACTTGACATTTTAATTTTAATTTTAATCCTGACAAAACTTTGACTGTTAATTTTATTTTTTCGTTTTTATATCATTTATGTGTATGTTTAATTAATTTTACTGCAATTATTTTATCGCTCAATATTATTGCATGCTGTCTTCACCTGTAATTATTGTGACATTTAGTTAAATTTTTATTTCTGTTTAAAGTTTTGATAAATTGTATTGATGTACACAGTGTAGGTGGACTTAAATAAATAAATAAATAAATTATCTGCTAGTGAAAGTCCCATCAAAATCGGTGCCTGCTTAGGCGACAGTCTGTCGACTGTGACTATACATTATAGAATGAATTTGGCGCGATCCTATCTGTTAATGCGGATAATTACTTATATGTATTGTATGGTATGCATACTTTTATAGATTTCCTTTTTCTATTTTCACACATATAATATCATAATGGAATTTTGTCATATTTATTTAAGTACATAGGTAAGTATATAATTTCCTGTTTTTTAAGTTTTGCCAAATAAATTCAAAAATTAAAGTATATCACACAAAGAAAATAAAAAAGCCTTACTTATTACTAATCAAAAATCAAACACAAGATGTTGCACGTGTGGTAAAGTGCCAAGAACGCTGGCTGCATTTCCGCGTTGAATTGCTAAAGAAATTCTCTGCGCGAGGAATGAGCCAGATCTCTTGTCACCAGCGGCGTCGATTAATTTTTCTTTTTTTCTGCTCGTTTTAATGTATGTTTCTAAAATTAAATAATAGGTAGGTACTTCTCATAACATTAGCTATCTGCTAGTTAAATCCCTGCTAGTTAAGTCCAAAATGGGTCGTCGTTAAAAAATTACTGTTTTTTTGAGTTCGTTTACATAAATATACTTTTATATGCATTTAGTGAAAAGTTGTTATTTTAATATTAAAAACAGACACTTCAATATTTAAAAAATATTTTTTTGTATAGATGTATATTATAGTCAGTGTAGCTACATATTGAAATAATAGTTATGTGACCTTTTTGCATACATTGTAGGTATTTCTGTAGATAATAACTATTTCCTTGAATTGAACTCCATTTATCCTGATGTAGGTAAGTTGTTGGAAGAGCACCAAACTAGTGTGTTATAGTTATAGAGTTAATGGCTCCACATTGTCCTGCTAGCGATGTGGGTCAAGGCGCGCCACTGTGACCGGTTGGGCCCGACGGCGACGGCCGGCGGCGCAGGCGCGCTAACCGATGGGCAAGGTTTTAAAAACTAAAGTTATGGAGGCAATTTTCCCAGTTTTAAGCAACGCTTGTTACCACAGATAACCATAAAGCTTAAGGGGACTGTTCCCGTCTGCAGCTCTCTCGCTCGCACATTTGCACATTATTGAAGATATAAAATCAATGAGTGTGAATTTCCAAAAAGTAACAAAATCATGTCATGGTGTCTATCGTAACATTACAAACATAGAAATATTTTATTTCGATATCTTGTAACGGAATAACATGACACGAGAAATAAAAATCACTTGTTACCATTTTACTGTGTCAAATTAAAATATATCAAATTGTCAATTTCTTTGTTTGTAATGTTACGATAGACACCAAGACATGATTTTGTTACTTTTTGGAAATTCGTACTCATTGATTTTATATCTTCACTAATGTGAAAATGTGCGAGCGAGAGAGCTGCAGAGGGTATACAGGCCCCTTAATATATATTATGGCAAAGTTTTCCTACTTTAAACAACGCTTTTTTTAAGTAAAAACCACAGATGAAAGATATGATAGAAAACTATAGATGAAACTATAGAGCTTAATATATTGTATTAAAGTCTCATTTAGTGGAACAATAATCATGGCGCTTGCACACTTTCGTATGCTGTCGTCGTGCGATTAGCTTCTTCTATTTTTTGAGGTTTCCTAGATAAAACATTCAATTTGGATATGACACCATTTTAATTATTTTTAAACTAACCTTGCTTCCATGGTTAGTTTAAAATTATTAAAGATTAACTAAAACTGGAATAATCAAAATTGCAAAATTGGGAAAAGAGGGCCGAATGCAGCGATCTCGCTTGCGCATTTGAAAAATAACAGTCTGCTTTAAAACAATGTGCATTGAGCATGGAAAATAAATAATTAATTAATTTAGATTTTAGAAGTTAAGTAAATAAGTTAATTTATGTTTATGATTTGTTTTGATTATAATCTCAAATGTACTACGGATAACAAAACACAATATATTGCCATAGTACTATCGATGTAATGAAACGACGGCAATAATATTTGCCACAGTAGGTATATACCATCAATGGTACAATCTAATAAAACCATCTACCATGGTAAACAAACAAAAAAAACATCATATCTGAAATTCGTACTGCCTAGGGTCTTTTTGCATTTCATTCATGATGTTTGTGATGATACTACGAACGATTTTTTATATTGAATTACTATTCTAATGAGCACCTAATATCATTTTTGAATTTAATTAGACAGTCGTCACAGTCTATGTTATTAATGGCGAATAATATTAGTGACTCACGCCATAGTAGAAACAAAAATGCTTACTAGAATATGCCTTATAAAAACAAATAATTACCTACTACAGGTAATCAAATTAATATTCTATCCAAACAATGTGGACATAAGGATTAATATTGATAGCAAGTTATGGAAAACACATAATTTTGCTCATTTTGCTGTATTGTTGTTGCGCAGATATACATAGGTACTTAGTAAAGACTGGCTCAAAAATTAGTGGATGATGATAATAAATAGGGATTATATAGGGTGTATCTCTAGACGACGGATGTTTCAAGGATACCATTATACTCACCATTATAAACAGCTTTTACCTACTACAGTAGTTTACAGGACCATCACTGAAATGTATATTTTTTTATATTGACTTGTAATGTTGGCCTTTTGGCCTCTACAGATGGACCGGACTAGTTAGCGAACGCAGAGTGCGTTCGGCATAACTTGAGCGACTAGCACAAGGGCACCTCGAAGGTACGAACCTCGGCTTGGGCCGTCGCCGGGAGTGGGAATCAGACTTGCCCAGGCACCCCAGAAGGGGTGTGCCCTGGAGCCCTAGCGGTTCTGATATGGAACTTCCAGCTGGTGTTTTTCGCGTTTTCAGTTTTGGTGCCAAAGTAAAAGTTGTTTTTAATTATGAATAGGTACAATGATATCCAAATGAATGAATATGAATGAAATAATCAATGTGTATGTTGCCAGTAATGACATAAATGATCAATGACGATATAAATTACCTTTGTTTGCATAATTATGGTATACTAGACTTTTGGAAAAAGGCACACAACGGACAATGGAGAGAGCTATGCTCGGAGTTTCTTTGCGCGATAGAATCCGGAACGTGGATATACCTACGCCAAAGAACCTCTCAAAGTCACCGACATAGCTGTTAAAATTTGCAAATTGAAGTGACAATGGGCAGGCCACATCGCTTGAAGAACCGATAACCGATAGGGAAGAAAGGATCATGAGTGGAGACCACAAACCGGAAGACGCAGCGTAGGGAGGATGGACCGACGACATCGTGAGAGTTGCGGGCAGCCAGTGGATGCAGGTGGCAGGGAGAGGCTTATGTTCAGCAGTGGACGTTTTCTGGCTGATGATGATGATGAAAATGATATCCTCGAATATGTCCGTCGTCTAGAGATACACTCTGTATAAACTATAGGTAGGTACCTATATTATGTGGTGTTGCGAAGTACAAATTATAATTCGTTTCGTTTGACCTATTTGCCACGGGTGTCCCCTGCGCATTCGGTTGATTTACAATATCCGTCGCCGGTGGAATGGTGCCAATTAATTATCATGTTTCATTATGAGTATTATGATATACGTTTAGCGGTCTGTAATGCCCCATGGTTCCCGCGGTTTTCGATTAGGGACATTAGACTTGACATGCTTTTTGCAAATAATTGGTGGAGACATTTTGCCTAGCAGTGCGGCAAATCAGGTTTATTAAAATAATTTTAATGAGGTAAGTTGATAGTTTTTCCAAGTGAAGGGGTTTTCTGATATTTTTTTTCGGTAATATTAAACTCGAAATTTCTCGCTTTCTCGTGCTGTATTAACGTGTCTGCTGTTTATGGACCCGTCACATTATGCTTTAAATAGACTTAAAATATCTTTAAATCTTTGCGCTCACGCATTAGTATACATACGTCTTTTGACATTGACCAAAAAGGCTTTAGGTAATGTCGCACTAGTAACACCACATAAATTATCATGCATAAGCTTGACTAACACCCTCCGAACAATAATTATCAATTTAAGAACCGACTTTAAAATTAGTAAACTACGCAACTTCGTTTACTTGGATCACTTGAATAACATATATTTTTTCCAGTTATTTTGATTTAAAATCCAAACTACAAAAACAATTTTCATGTAATTTCTATGGGGCCAATCTGAAAGTATATCTATCCTATCAAATAAAAAATATATTTATCAAATCTATACTTCTGTACTAATACTAGGTAATATATTATAAAGAGGAAAGATTTGTATGTAAGTATGTTTGTAACGAATTGGCTCAAAAAGTACTGGACCGATTTTAACAATTATTTCACCATTTGCATGCTACATTATCACTGATTAATATAGGCTATATAACTATACACGTGCGAAGCCGGGGCGAACCGCTATAGTCAGTTTAAAAATGGCAGAGTTCTGAAGTAACAAACATAAAAAACGACCGAATTTTGAACTCCCTTCTTTTTTGAATCCTGGCTACGGAACTGCTAGGTATGACAAAATAGAAAACTAAGTAATAATCATTTCTGGCTGATTTCATCCTTACCAATAGATATACCTTATATAGAAAATACAAGCTAAAACTAAAACTACAAATACAGTTAGACTGCCCATAGACCGTTGAAGGTCTAAAGACAATCCAAATGCTCAAGCCCACTACCAGTTGGCAGCGTACCCAGCATGCTGGCGGCATTACCACGTTGAATGGCAATGCTTATGCGTTGAGCCAGAAACACGGCAGCATTTTGGTCACGCGTCGCATTAACCAGGCGCTCTGAAAGTTTTTTGAAAATGAGGTGAGCTCCCGGTCCCCAAGGGCCCAATGTCTAGATATAGATAATCATCCTTATATAGATAATCATCCTTATATAGATTATCAGTAGTCTTTAACTGCAGACGCATAAGTCCACCATTCCCATGATATCTCGTGACTAACTATAGTCGCGTGAGCTTCAAGCTGATAAATCCTACAATACCTAGAACAGCAGTGCAGTACCTAACTAGGTCTAGCTAGTTAACTAAATAAATTTATGAAAATTTAGTACCTAACAAAGAATCATGATGAATCGTGGAATTACATGGAGGGCCAAACACTCTACGTAAAAGTACCTATTTAATAGCTATTAATTTTATTTGCTCTAATTTTCCTGTTCTGTGATAGTTGGTACATACTTGTCTACTTCCTTCCTTCCTAGAATATTGAGGAAAATAACTTGAACCGGTCTATTTCAAATCCACTTAGTCACTCTCGTAATATGTACTTTCATGGGCATTTCACACTTGATGTTCGGGCCACTGCGTAGTGCGTACGGCCTGTTATACTGGGGCAATTCGGACCAATTTTACGACGACTTACCAAAGTTATCTATTGATCGATAAAGCATATTACTCTGTCAAAGAGTATATTAATGACAAATTATAATTATATATATAAGTACCTAGTTGTGCCTTATAACTTACTGACGTGTAAATTTTAAAATTTATGAATAAATAATCTGTATCTAAATGACTTTGTCATTAGCCCGGGAAGTGAGTGAAATTCAACCCTAAAAACGGGATACATGCCCCAATTTCCCACCCGTGCAATAAAGAATTATTTTCTTCAAATTTAATAAATAAATATCTGTATAAAAATAAATATCTGGGACATTTTTGCACACACGGTCCCCACCCCAAAGGACCCCAAACTAAGCAAAGCTTGTAATATGGCTGCCAGAAACTGATATACGTACATATATATTTTTAAATAGATATTAACACCCAGACATAGAACAAACACAAATGTTCATCACACAAATGTTTGTCCTAGATGGGAATCGAACCCACGCCCCCAAGAACAGAAGATAGGTTCACTACCAACTGAGCCACCGGGGCAGTCAACAAATAGGATCCACACTTGACATACATATAGACAGGTCAATATTTTTTTTTACTGAAAACGGTTTACAATTAGCAAAATATATCGCGTAACATTCCTTCACATAAAAATACAGTCAAATTATGAACCTCTTGTTTTCAAGTCTGTTAAAAATATGAAACGTAGAATTATATAGTAAGTTACTGTCACTCAACAAAATGATACAAAATGTATTTGCATAGAAGCTACCTAGCTAGATAGATACATTTAAAGTTATGATTGCAATATCTCAAGACAGATGCTCATCAAATCAATTAAAATAAAATAGTCATGAATATGTATAAAACGTGCCATGTTTATTTATACAGCAACAAGTACATGGAATACTAAATATACGGCGGTGCCAATATGCTATTAATCATTGGTGATAAAAATAGCATAACGTTAACTCCAAGGAGGCTGTGTGCCGTCATCCGATTTATCTATAAACACAAAATAAATAGGTTCATAAGGCCGGCTCCATACAATACAACGAGCGTTAACAGACGCACGCACACAAAGACGCGTACGTACAACGATCTCGAATCAATACACGTAATTAACGTTTCGTGTGTCAATTGTCTTAATTTACAAAGATTTTTCCATTCTCATATTGCAAAACACTTTATTTAAGAACGATGCTTTATTATACTTTAAAATACATATAATAATCGTGCCTTTCTTACGTGCCGTAATTAACGAAAGTACTTTTTGGTAATATTTTATAGACTTTAATTTGGTTACCCTTTCTTTCCTGTTAGAAATATATGTGTTTTAAAGTAATATTACTTATTTGTTTTCAAATGAAACTCCCAAATCTAAACTTTATAGTTGCTTTGCCAGCCGTAGCGCTACGGTTGCGCGTAGGCTATTCAAATCATGGTTGGCCGAAGCCGGCCTTCTGTACATATTTATTTTGTGGTATAAATCTGTAAAGTCGAGTGAAGGAGCTAAGAACGTATTATCTGAACAAAAATGTTAGACTCACGGGCAAAATATTAGTGCCTTCATTTTTCCAACTTTACTGATAAGTTTGTCTGTCTGTATTTTGATCTACGACACAGATTGGCTAGCATTTACTGCTGGTACATTGCAACCTTGTATTGTGATGCTGCATAAACACGGAAGAGACTACAGCGCTTATCAACAAACAGACAGCGCCGGGCCGCCGGCTATAGACTTTGATCAGGGTAAAGCGTATCTTTCGAACCGTAATAGATAGCCAGTTGAAATTTTCACAGAATATGTAATGTTACGGCGGATTAACTAAGAATTAATAAGTAAGTCAAAAAGTTAAAACTAAAGGGGTCCCCATACAACAAACATATTTTTTTATGTATTTTGTATCATTAGCCATAATGTGAAACGGTAATACGTACCTACAAGTGTTAAACTTGGCATTATTATAGTATAGGTATAGGTACACACTCTAAATTAGTATAACAACAAATAATAAATAATGGCCAAGTGCGAGTCAGTGACAAATTTCTGTTCATTACCAAGTTATATTATAACTAGTAATTGAATGATCTTAGCGTTTCTTCCACCGAATCGAAATTATAAATTTTTACTAATTGTGAAATCAGTTTTTCAAATAGATAATTATTGTATTTTGTGGTGGTACGGAACCCTCGGTGCGCGATCCCGACTCGCACTTGGCCGGTTTATTTTTCATGTTGTTCATTGATGTCACTTCAAGTTTGTTAGTGTGCGTGTAAAATGAGTGTGTGTCGTACTTACAGTTTTAACCGTAGGCTCAGTAATAGGGTCCCGTTTTACCCTTTAGGTACGGAACCCTAAAAAGTGTGGGAAGGTCGTCTGCAGGGTACAAATACAAATAATCTATTTTCATTATAGTACTTTCCTGAAATAATAACTGCGCTAACCATCAAACTGAGTTTGATCACCCGTATCTTGATGTTAGGCTTCCCTTACATGGCAAATAATTTTAAGTACAGTGTGAGAATTCAGAATTATCATGGAAATATTATAAAATTATTAAATTGTACCTAGATCATATTTTAATTAATAATAATAATGCCATTTATAGAAATAGTAGTCAATCTGTAATTAATTATTGTTTTTATAAAAATGTAATTTATCGAATTTGATAAAGTTTAATCGTTTCTAAATTTTTATGAAGTTAATGTTCATTTTTGATAATGTAAATTTACATCTAACGAATTTACAAATAAGGAGGGTGAGTTCGACTAAATAAAGGCATCAAGACTGATTTAGGCGTTCGCATGCACCCGCCGTGCCCGGTGCCACCTTACCATATCTCCCTTGTTTGTGTGTTCTGAGGTTCTTATATAGAAGGTTCGTATTTTGACATGCTAATGGCTCGACTAACTTCCGCAGTTCGGTCGGCATGACTGTGAAAAACAGTGTTTTTGTTTATTTGGAATAGGTAATTGAAGAGTGAGGTCGTATTCCGACGGAAGCGATGCACGTTTTTGTGTGTTTAGACAATTTCTGGCAACATTTTGACCATGAAGGTTATGATGCCACCAATTTATTTGTAGGCTAAGTATAACCATACAGCAAGGTTCTATGGAAGTTTCGGATAAATTCTATGGTAGCTAGATATCATCATCATCAGCCAGAATACGTCCACTGCTGAACATAGGTCCCCCCCTTTAACCTCCACACTGAACGACAGCCTGCCATCTGCATGAACTGAATGCCCGCGCCTCAGCTAGCTAGCTAGGTATGCCGAGAAAGAAATGTGAATAAAGTTTTTTTTTTTAAATTTATATTAAGGGCTTTTTCGCTTAGCGACCACATCGCCCAGTTATTCAACACAACTTAATCCTGATAAACAAACTACATAAATAATAACAAATACAAAACAAATAATTGTTCAAGGCCTATCTCTTAACACACATCTTTGTATTGTACAAAGTGTCAAAATAACAAACTTATTTTTAAAATTATTTTAAAATAGGTACATGCTGTTATTTAAATTATGCTTTTAAATAATAAAAATAAATAAAATGTATTTATTTCAGGCATGGAACCCATATTGTATAGATAGAAACTCTTTATTGTGCACATCAGAAATAAAAGGTATAAACATAGGTAGGTACATGTACCTATGTCATAAGTGGCGAAATATTACAATATTGAGCATTGCATAATATTGTATTGTCATCAGAACTAAAGCAATGCAAAATTTCAGCTAAATTTGTGGAGTAACTGGTTCTACAAACTACTGGTTCCAGTTCTAGTAATTCAGCTCTCAAGATTTGACCTCAACAATCTAATAAATATTGCAAGTTTAAATAAAAGCTTGAATGAAATATTCTATTTTATTCTAAGTGAGTATGTAACTATTACATTTTCGAAAGGAAGCTATAATTATGTTCAGAAAACGATGGCGACCTTCCACAGAGTAACACGGAAGGGTGGAATTGGTGGAAATAAGCTCAAAGGAGGTCATATTATTATACTCATCTTGTGTTCATCACTATGAACTTTTACTATGGGCACTGAAGAAATAATAGTACCTACTATGGGGATATAGGTATGGGACCAACCACAGACAAAAATATTTTCTGTGGGACCAACCAAAGAGAATATAAGCGCTAACGCTGAAGATGTGGGACTGGGGTCCCACTGAAGAGGTTGGGTCTCTCTGTATCTTTATCGCATTTACAACGAGAAGTGTTCTGAAGAACTGTTTGATCTGATGCCGACGTCACGGTTCTATCATCGTACTAGCCGCCACCGCCTGAAAGTGCATCCACGCATCATAGATCAGTGGAAATCGCACACTGTGAGATTCACACGATCTTGCTCACGGGCTTGCCTCATTCCTGCAAAATGTGGAATGAGCTACCTTTCGCGGTGTTTCCGAAAAGCTATACAACATGGGGTTCTTCAAAAGGCGAATTAATTCTAACGTATTTGTGATGCCTCTGGTGTTACACAATCCATAGGCGATGGCGACTGCTTACCATCAGGCGGCCCGTCTGCTTGTTTGCCACCTATGGCATAAAAAAAATAACAAATTAAGGGGAGGAGGCAATCAAACGCAAGCCTAAAACGCTACAAACCTTTCTACCTGTATAGTATTAGTGTTAGAGCAACAAAGTCAATCTTACCTTTCTCAAGTAGCGTAGACATCGTGCATCCAATCCTGAACCTGTAGTTGCGAAACGTGTCTACAATGGACGCCGGCGGCGCCAGCTCGTCGGGTTTGGAAACTGGCGCTAATTGACTGCCCCTCTACGTCTGGTAAACAATGGCGTCGATTCTGCTCTACCAATCACTATATAAAGTAACCCAAACTGACAGGGCTAAAATTATCTGTATCTCTTTTTATTTTAATATGTATGAAAACCCTTTCACTGTACACAGTTTATAAAAAAAAATATAATCGACATCAATGTCTGTTGAGTTGAAGGTATACTGGTACACCGTGGTGGATAGAAAAATTATGGCAAAAACATCGATTAAAAATATTGATACATTGCACCAATGATCTTATATAATGTTACACTATGTAAGCTCATTGCATTGCACCCTCAGATCAAAAAAACAAGAGAGATATGCCTTAACAAAATTATCGTTCGTGTTCAAAAGTCTCCGTGTTTAATTTTTTTTTAAATTTTTCACGCGGTTTTATAATCTTTTAGGGACACCAAGAACTAACTAATAGTCCACATGCAAAAGGAGCTGCAAGGTCGTCTGCTGGGTGAGTTCGACTAAAGGTATCAAGCCTGATTTAGGCCTGATGCATTCGCACCCGCCACGCCACCTTACCATCTCACAATAAGGTTTATTTCCTTGTTTGTCTGATCTGAGACTAAACATATCCAACGAGTGGCAGTCTCGTGGCAGTCAGTTTTATTCAGAAAATACGATTGTGGTATCACTTCGCCTCTGCAGATAAGTTGGTCAGACTGTAGCGGCGCCATCAATTCCTATAAAGTCACAATCCCTTAGTGAATACAGTCAGAAAACGTCCGAGATACATTGTATCAATTATATAGGTACTTCACAATGCCACATTTACTCCAATTTAGACATTATGTCGCTTGCATAGTGTTTCATGTTAGTTGTCCGCTGTCATCTTAGCTCTGGCATCGCGCGGCGTTGTAGTCGGATCGGGGATACCTTGTATGTAGGTAACTAACCAAAAAGTCAGCGCAATTCGTAGCGTGCGCCGAGTTTTGGTTCGGTAAATTTTTTTGGCACGATTACTACAATATTTCTTTATTACACACCGAAATACAAATGAATCTTAAACTAGCATAAAAAAACAAATATACGGCAGTATAATGGGTGGCCTTATCGCCTAAAGCGATTTCATCCAGGCAACCTTCGGATGGACAGGACTAAATAAGTGATGTGTGTGAAGTGAGAGATTGTGACTCTATATGTAGGTATTGTATCTCGATGACCAGCGCGTATGAAAGTTGATAATATCTATGATAATATTCAGTTCGTTCGAAGCTGAAGCTAAAATCATAAATCGGTGTGGGCAGCCTGCCAAACCTTGCACAATGTAAACTTTACCTTGACTTTATGGACCGCTATTGTTAGAACTCTTCACTTCAGTTCTCACACATTGTGCTTGGATAAAAATGCCGACGTAACGATAAGTAAAAGCACGGGTAAGTTATAGTATTACGATGTACCGTTTGCACCATCAATGGTGCAGATGCAGCTGCTGTGTACCGTTTGCATTCAAATAAATACAACTACTTCACCTTGCTATTTTGTCAAAAACCTATGTAAGCTAAGTATGGGTTTTCATTCAATGTGACGAGCTTGCGGCGTCTCATCATACTTATAAAGATCGCATCATCATCATCAGCCAGAAGACGTCCACTGCTGAACATAGGCCTCCCCCTTTAACCTCCACACTGAACGACAGCCTGCCTTTTGCATCCACTGGGTGCCCGCGACTCTCACAATGTCGTCGGTCCATCTAGTGGGAGGCCTCCCTACGCTGCGTCTTCCGGTTCGTGGTCTCCACTCCAGAACCTTTCTTCCCCATCGGTTATCGGTTCTTCGAGCGGTTCGGTTAAAGATCTATGGGGGTACTATTTCGGAGACCATTGGCCAATCTCGTCTTAGGTAATTAGAGCGTGAATTTTGTGAATCGACGTCACTGATTGCCTACAGACTATATAAGTACACAAATATAGTAATATGTAAGTACTACAAAGATGAGTCACCTTACCTAGAACTCACGAGTGACAAGAATTCACTCTCGTTTCCACATCCGGTCGGTAAATAACAGGTTGTTTGCACTGTGACTGACATTGTGAATGAATAAAATGCTGAATTTATTTGTATCAATCCTTGGAAGTAGAATTTATTAAGAAGGTAGAAAACTCCTTTCACACAGTGAGTTTAAGTGAAACTTTAATACTAAAGTTATTTGATTATTTACGGGATATTTACCGTGGTAAGGTTGTGAAATGAGCTCCCGATATTACATTACAACCTTACCGCGATAAATATCCCATAAACAATCAATAATTTTAGTGAACAACCGTAATAGTTTCGAATGTCAAAGTTTAAGATTTCATCTGTAGTAACAGGCGTTGCTCAAGGGTGGGAAAACGTCGCCTTAATAGGCATGTCTCTTACATAACATTGATCCTATATAAGTAATATCATATAATCACAAATCTTTGGACACTTAAACACTGTCAGCGCTAATCTGGAATTATGTATATGCTTTGATCTTTCCGGGTACCCAGGATACAGCCTAGTTTGGGGCCCACTGCAGACTTTGTTGTGTTTTTATGTTAGTCTTTTAGAAATGTTATGTGCTATTCTTTCGAAAATATTATGATTTTTGATGTGGAGGAGGTATATTATAACTTGCTGCCTTGGTCGCAAAAAAATAACTTTGAAATGTTACGAAATTCATACCTATAAAAAAAAATATTTCCCATTTAAACCCACGACTATTTTTAATTCTCATTTCACTTCACATTGAAATTGACTAATTAGTTAATTACCTATCAGAAAGTTAGTAAAATTGATATTGACAACTTACCTATCCGAAAGTTAATAAAAAATTATAATATTGACAACTTTACTGGACTACAGTAATTAAACTTCTTTGGATTTTTTTCCGTGCTCCAAATAGTCCAAATGCTTTTTTTTTTTTTTTATTATTTATCTTATTGACTAACATACATGTTATTATAACACAACTCTGCCAAACTGTATAGCAGTTTGTAGGCAGATGTATAGCAGTTTGTAGGCAGATGTATTGCAGTTTGTAGGCAGACATGGACAATGGGTACAGAGAAACTTTCCCATAAATTATTTAACTACTTACAATACCCCGCGGTTTCTCTCGCTAACCAAGATTTTTTTCAGGATATAAATTGTCTTATGTATAGGTAAATCCATAAGCGAGCGATGTTGGCCGAGCGGTCGCATGTGCGATTTACAATCTGACGGCCCCCGGGTCGATCCTCGGCCCTGCACCAAATGACTTATTTAGTATCTAAATAAATTATGTGTAGTTTTGATGCCATCACTCAACAACGGTGAAGGAAAGCTTCGTGACCCCTCACGAAGCTTTCCTTCACCGTTGTCATCCATAATAAGGCATCTGGACACAGCGGTCCCCACCGGTGTGTCCAGATGCCTTATTATGGATGATTCGGATCGTGATCGCGATCGCGTGCCATCTCACGTACGCACGTGGTGCGAGTAAATATATGCGAACGGGACGGCATGCAATCTCGATCACAATCAAACTTCTTTAATA
Source organism: Agriopis marginaria (assembly GCA_932305915.1). NCBI lineage: Eukaryota > Metazoa > Arthropoda > Insecta > Lepidoptera > Geometridae > Agriopis > Agriopis marginaria. Next base: position 2,376,239 of record OW029932.1, read on the forward strand.
AGGCCGCAGGACCCTCAAAAGTTCAAAGACATATGCGATGCTACCAAAATGCTGGCGTGTTTCTGGCTCAACGTATAAGCATTGCCATTCAACATGGTAATGCCGCCAGCATGCTGGGTACGCTGCCAACTGGTAGTGGGCTTGAGCATTTGGATTGTCTTTAGACCTTCAGCGGTCTATGGGCAGTCTAACTGTATTTGTAGTGTTAGTTTTACCTTGTATTTGTTTAGTTAATGAAGGCACTTGCCCTGAAAAAAAAGACATATGACATTCACCAATAGGCAGCACTGGGCTAGCATGGTGGATCCAATCTGTCTGAGAGAAGGCCTGTGTCCCAGCAGTGGGACATGATACTTATAGACTGAAACGATGTGTAAATCCAGGGTATGCCTACCTCCATATGAAACTTCATGCTGTTAATTACGGTGTCGAGTGCGAACAAACTTACACACCTACATACAAACTATCGCATTTATAATATTAGTGTGTTTTAATAGTGTTACACGAGACGTACACGGGAGAGAAAGAGAACATTTTCTGTCTCCCACCCGTTGGTTGGACGGCGGTTCGTCAACCATGTACGTCTCGTGTGAGCCTCTTATAAATTTGACGGTTTTAAATCAATTTTATTCAGTTAAATTACAATATTTGAGCTGGAAAAAAATACATGTCACAGAAAGTTTATTCTATCGTGTTTTGAACCAAATCACAGGCTCTAACACAGATGTATCTGAACTCTGTATGTATAGAATAAACTTTCAAATTCTCGCGACCTTTTTACGATTTTAATTTCACTAAAAAACGAAACTATTCAATATCAAAAAACTATCCAAATAAAAAAAAAGTTGAATAAAATTGCCTTTCAGTACATGCAATTTCCAGGTTGTTACGAGCTTTCATTAGAGCATAAAATGAAAAAAATAAACTAAATCGACTTTGTTTCAGATTTTTTTTTGATCGAGGAAAGTTCCAAATCACGATAGAATAAACTTTCCTCGACTCGATTATTCAACTTTTTTTTTATTTGGATAGTTTTTTGATAGTGAATAGTTTCGTTTTTTAGTGAAATTAAAACCGTAAAAAGGTCGCGAGAATTTGCGCGCGCCGCGTTCAGTGCCGCGCCAGGCGTCATCGAGGTCGGATCTATACTCGTTTTTGTCGTTGCACTCCCCCCGCGGGCGCCCGCGGCAAAATACATCGTCGCTATAACTTGGCGGGGGCTGAGGGAGCGTTTTGTTGTCTACGCGATTCGGATAGCCGGCCGTTAACACTATTAAATCACACTAATATTATAAATGCGATAGTTTGTATGTCTCATGTGTTAACACTATAAGAATGCAACAATAATCATACAAGTAGACAAGACAAGTGACCTGAACACATTGTCCGTACAACTGCGACCGTATCCGGGAGCCAGTTACCTTCTCTGGTCATCTTACCATTTGCAGCGGAGCGTTGCAATGCTGTACTTAATAGACCAGTTGCAACTTGCACGTGCGTATTGCCTTGCATGATGCAATGTCTTGCAATGCTTGCACTGTGTACTTTGACATTATTGATTTTTCTAAATTGTTGACAAGCGAAGTGCTAAAATCGTTGATAAGCCAAACTGTTGACCGTCCTGTAAACCAAAATCTCTACTAAAATGGTAAGCTAAAAACTGGATTTAGCTTACCATTTTACTCCAAGTTCAAGCGTATAATGTTTTGCTCTACTGCACACTACAGATACTCGTGTTAGTACCCAGTATTGGGTATTTTAAAGCAGTGGTAGCCCATTTGGGAAACCGCTAGACTCGAAAGCGTGAGGTCGCGAGTTCAAACCCCGGGCCCGTACCAATGAGCTCTTTGGAGCTTATGTACTGATTTTCATACCACTGGCTTTTCGGTGAAGGAAAGCATCGTGAGGAAACCTGCACACGTACGGAGAAGGAATTCAATGGTGAATAGGTATGTGAATCCCCATCCGCAATCCGCACTGAGCCAGCGTGGTGGATAAGGCCCAATCACCCTTTCGGGGGTCGGCTAAAAGTCCAGCAGTGGACTGTTAAAAGGCTGATTATGATGATGATGATTATGATTGGGTATTTTCGCTGCCTTATTTTTCGTATACGGTGGAGAAGAGGAATAATCGTTCTCGGGATCGTTATCGTTATACTTATGGATTATGCTTATAATATCAATTATCTAAGAATTTTTATGCTTCGTAGTTTCGCTTCGATAAAATTGATTTGTAAAGCAGATAAGTAATGAAAATATTTTACTTATCTAGTACTTAATAATCATAATAACGAAGGATTAGTTTCCGTAGATACTTACCTACTTTTTCGTCCACCAATAACAGACGAGAAAAATCACATCATATTTTTGAATGCAATAAAAAATCGTCACTATACCTACCTACTTAGTTACAAAGAAATTATGCGATTTCAGATACCAAGTATTGGGGTGTACCTTACCTATCTATAGATAGGTAAATAAATAACAAAAATATTCCAATACTTCTAATCTGGAGTTATCTTTTATCAAATAAATATGTCGTAATACCAATGCATCAAAATACTGGAGGCTCGTGCTAATAATTTCTTTGTGACTTGAAAATTATTTTGAACTAGCACCGCCCCATGGTTTCACCAGCTATCCTACAGAAAACATGTTGTTTTCCGAGGTAAAATCCAGGTGTACCGTATAAGCTATTTCCATATTAAATTTCATTTAAATCCGTTTAGATGTTACGGATTTGAGTGCTGACAAACAAACACTCATGCAAACAACTTTCGATTTTATAATAATTTTGTGATCGTCACATCCAAATCTACATCCACAATCCACATCTAAATTCAAATGAACCTTTTTTCTGTGTATCTATGTTTTCATAATTAAACGGTTGAACTGACTGTTACGAAATTTGGCAAGAAAAATTGTGAGGAAACTGGGAAATTGCTGGAAAAATCACAGAGTAAACTGAGCTAATTATTCAACATATTTCATTCAAACAATTACAAATAATTACGTACCTAGAGTATAGGTGTAAGAGAATTTGATTATGTTATGTAGATTTCTATTCTGCAATGTACATCACAGTTGGTACTTGGCAGACAAAGAATGCTTTCCTAGAACGCAACCATGGCCAGCCAGATAAGATATTATTTGATGAAGCAGTGCAAATATTTGTGTCTTTTAGAAGTCTATAAATGAAAAGTTTTCATACATAAATCTTTATAAAATCAAAGTTCTTTTTCTTTATCTGTACTTACTTTTTAATTCAGTTGCACAATAAAGGTTTATATTTATCTATCAACCGTATTTTTTTTAAGTTTGATAATTTGTTTGAATCATAATGTAAATTGTTTGAACATTTGTAATATCTGTTCTTATTCGAACAACTTAGATTTTATATAAGTACGTGCAATAATTTTAAATCCTTGGAAATGGTTAAATGCTCGAGCTAGATAGAAGACGTATGAAGCTTGGGCTATTAACATCGAGATACAATACATATAGAGTCACAATCATGCCAAAAAATGTCCGAACCAAAACTCTGCGCACGCTTCAAATTGCGCAGACTTTTTGGTTTGTCATATTATAAGGTAACTGCGATCCGACTACAACGCCGCGCGATGCCAGTGCTACGATGACAAAGCGGACAACTTAAGTTGAACACTATGCAAGCGACATAACGTCTAAATTGGAGTAAATGTGGCATTGTGAAGTATATAATTGATATAATGTATGTACAATGACGCCAGGACGTTATTTGACTGTTTTCAATGAGAGACTGTGACTCTATAGAAATTGTATCTCGATGGCTTTTAAGTAAACAGCTGAACCACATCCTTGCTTCCAGATAACACAATCGCATTCTTGAATATTTGGCATAATATCTTAGAAATCTGTAAATCGTAGAACATGTGGAATTCCTTTGATAACAGGCATGGTTTAACTGGGTGGGTTGGGTATGTTATTTGCCTTTACATTTTTCTTTGTTAGATACGAAATTTTTCGACATGATTAGATAACTAATCGTTGTTAATGTTTACCTACTATACATGGTTACGCAAATTCCCTATACTAAGCCGAAAGGAGGTCATTGTAGTCATCATTATGAACAACTTTTACTATGAGACCAAATATGAAATCGCGAAAAAAAATCTGCTGTTCCAGAGAAAACGGTCATTGACACTTGACGCAATATATGGAACAGCAGATTTTTTTCGCGATTTCTGGTTTGATCCCATAGTAAAAGTTGTTCATAATGATGAGTACAATGACCTCCTTTCAGCTTAGAACAGGATATATGCGTAACCCTGTAGAGTTTACTACTTAGGTGTATGGAGGCAGCTTTCATGATGAAGCCAGCCATTTTCCGAAATGGTAACATTTCTTGACAGTTGCCTAAAGCTAAGGCATCTGTCAGTTGCCATAACAATATAAAAGCTGAACAAAAATGGTAAATGAAGAATCCCCAAGGATTTTATATATACCCTAAAGGGACCTGGATTGAGTACTCATGCTAAAAAAACGGTCCGAGGAAGAAGCGAGCACGGAGTAATTTGTCCTTTTCTTGTAGGGTGTTCATGATTTTGAGGAAACGAAGACATTGGCATTGATTCTGTCATACCACTCACTAAACTAAACCAATCTGACAGGACTAAAATTATCTGCCTCTTTTTTCATTTTAATACGTGAGAGAAGGATGGCACCAAGTTTAGAGCTGTCAAATTTAGTTTAGTTTAGTTTAGAGTGCATCAGAATCGATGCCATTGTAGGTAATTCCTAAAATCATCGTATGGCACTCTCAGTAAATACAGGAAGTTCATATAGGCCCAGTGACGAGCGCTAATGTCAGAATTTTAGGCCGCCAGGACGCCTGAAGGCCTCTGAGATGGCTTAGCGTCTATTGTTATAAGAATCAACCGGGACATACGGGTAACGTGACATATATTTTTTTTAAATTATAAATTGGCTTGCGCTTGGCCGCCATCTCGCCTGATGTTAAGCGATGATGCGGCCTACGATGGAGCACGCTTGCCTAGAAGAAACCTATTCACTCTCGACTTGAAGGCACCCAGATTGTTAACTTTTCATTCGATCATTCGGTTTCTAAATGCCACTCGCAATCACCCTACCTAAGATTGACCGTGTAGTCCGTTGCTTAAATTCGGTGATCAGTTAACAACATCTAGTAGATGACGATGATGATGAAAGTAGCCTATAACTTTCCATCCCTTGAACTATACCCATGCAAAAAATCTGGTTGATTTGTTGCTCTGTTGCTGCGTAAAAGAGTAACAAACACACTTTCGCATCCTATCCTACTTCCTACTAATATTATAAACGCCAAAGTTTGTATGTATGGATGTTTGTTCCTCTTTCACATACAACAGACAAACTTTTGTATTTATAATAAACTAGCCGTTACCCGTGTGACTTCGTACGCATACACTTTCACCTAAACTTTCAACCTTTTTTGGACCCTTTAATTCGGCCCTTTCGTAAAATATTTTTTAATGAAGTTTTACACCCACTTGTCAAATTACAATTTCGTAGTTGCATAACTTTCAACACAACATACAAACTACAATTCCACCTCCTTAATCTTTCTTTTTTGTAAAAATATTATAGCAGTATTTATTTATTTTAAACTATTAGCCTGAATACCAAATTTTATCCCTGAGTATCATCAAAAACAAAGGACTTTAATATAATCTTTCAACCTCCATTTGCCCCCTTAAATTCGGCTTTTTCGCTAAATCCTTCTTAGCGGACCTCTATACCCCATAAGGAATCTACGTGCCAAATTTTAGCTTCGTAAGTCAAATAGTTTTTGAGATTTCGTGACAAGTCAGTGAGTGAGTGAGTGTATTTAGTTTTTATTAATATAGAAGATTGGCATGACTACTATTTGGCATATTTTACTTACTGCGGGAAAATGACATCGAACTACATTCATTTTCAAAGTTTGTCGAGAGCATCACTACATCACTATCACTATCACTACATAGGATAAAACAAAGTCGCTGTCGCTGTCTGTCCGTACCTATATATGCTTAAATATTTAAAACTACGCAACAGATTCTGATGCGTTTTTTTTAAATAGATAGAGTGATCCAAGAGAAAGGTTTATATATATAATACATGCATAATATAGTAGAGAAACACTGATAATTGTAGAGGTTTCTAATGTAATGTCGTAAATAAACATATTTTTTTTGCGCTTACATTGCAAACGCTGGCTGAACCCTACGTGATAACGAAGGGATTTTAAGCAATACAGCATTAATCTTTATCCAATTAAGTACCTTAAATACATTGTGCATTTAATATAGACCAATATGGCCGTTTACAGCATGTAATTTAAATTAACATTTTCGAAGATATTAAAGATTTAAAATGCAGGGACATAGCGGTTGCGGCGGTACCGGCCCCCCGGCCAGTACCGCAAGAGGCCGGCACCGGCGGCGTGTTTTTCACATGGCCAATCATAATGTCGCTCTTTAAAGAGTAACTTCTAAAGAAAACATGTTTGTTTTGCCTAATGACAAAAAAGCTGTGAACGTTGTAGGTATATAAAGACATTCCGTAGTATATTATTTTAGTATTAGCATTGCACCTGCGATGCCGGGGCGGGTGTCTATATAAAATAGATAGTGAAGTGGAAGTGGATAGTGTCTTTATAAAATCTTCTGTGTTGAAGTGCAAACTGCACACCTGGAGTTTTTTGTTATACTTGCTGTTCGACTAAGAATTACTTCCAACCACATTTTTCTTACATCCTCTTTTGTTGGTATACTGTAACATGAAATATATTCAGCGATGAATTTAGGTACTTTCATTTTTTATGTAATATTTAGAATGATTCCCGTACGATTCGTCGAAACACCCTTGAACGATACAACTGTACACAGAAAGCTCGGTTCACCGTTGGATGGTGGTACTAGATCTACGTTACGCCACTTACTCACCTGATGGTACGTGACGGTGTGGCGGAGGATGGAACACGTTGATCTAGAAATCTATTCATATCTATCTATACATATATATATTTTTATATAAATAATAGGCTTGCGCTTGACCGCCAACTCGCCTGGTGTTAAGCGATGATGTGGTCTACGGTGGAGCACGCTTGCCTAGAAGAAACCAATTCACTCGTGATTTGAAGACACCCAGATTGTATCTATCGGGGAACACCCATTCAGGCAGCGCATTCCACAGACTAGCAGTCACTATCACACTATCACTATCTATCACTAGCCATGAAGATATCTAGTTTGTTGTTCTCAGGAAACAAGGAGGACGGCAGGTAGTTCCATTCTTGGGCAGTACGTATCATAAATGAAGACCCAAATTGTTGAGTTCAAATCTTTGGAATTTTCACTAGGAAGGGAGGGTAGTGTGCATGTGCAGTCATTCTACTTTTCCTAAGTAAAAGGGGGAGGGTGGAACAAGGGCTCGAAGCTTTTGCGCACACTCGCCGAAATGCGAATTACTTTAAAATATCCCTAAGTCATGCTAAAACATAATGTATAAAAATAATTGTTCATTGTTCAAAATATTGTTCATGTTCACACGTGTATGGACACCCTAGTAAACATTTTCTTGTATTTCAAGCTTTGTGTACCTACCTGTGAAAAGATATGCCGCAGCCACCGAATGATTCACTAGCACAGTTTCTTATACAGCAATTTTTCACCATTTTAAAATAAATATTCAAAAATCATGCTAGAAAAAACAAAATATAGTAAGCAAACAATCAAAAACGCCATGTCGTTAATGCTGCTAGTAGCTTCATGATTCAGCAGAACCATGAAGGTTCCTAGTAATTATACTAGGAACCTACATGGTTACTTAAAAATATAATTTAAATAGGTACATGATACATTAGATATATTATCTACATTAATATCCGTTAGAAAATGGAAATAAAAATTTATCTTTATTTCATTGGTAGTAATTTTATGTTTACACCCCAAAATAGGGCCTGCCTGGTATGTCCGATTGAATAAGTAAAACTACTAAAATATGATTACGGGATGTACGTGGTGGTTGTGGAATGAGATTCCACAACATTATATAACTTTAGTGAACAGCTGAGATAGTTTAAAACAGAGTTTTACTAAAATATATGTTTTATGTAATGGCAATCTTTAGAAAGGGATACACTTCCTCCGTGGTAGCTATCTCAGTGAGCTCATTTTACCTCCATGTTCCTAGCCACATTATTATGAACCTTACGTTTAGACGTTAAGGTTTAGTTTTGTATGGGAATATTTTGACAGAACGCGTTCCTTTCCTTGCAACTTCCTTGAGAATCCCATATTTATTGTGACCCGTCAGACGTTATCCTCTCTTAGAACTGTCAAACGGGCGAAGTTAAAATCCTCGTTAAGTTTCTGAAATTTTCCAATTTTCTGGGCAATTTACTTAATTATTCTTTCCGTCAGAATCTTCTACAGAGTAATAGAAAACTTAAAAAAAATATGACTGAAATCGGTATAGTCGTTCTCAAGTTACGGCGTGATCAAGGTAAATGGGGATTAATTTTTATATTATAGAATAGGAATTTTTATATGTATAGATAGAGATTGTAATAAATAATTTGTTTGTCATTTGCAGGCTTTCGACATTTACATTTTCTAGTAGTCATACTGAACTATAGTAAATATCGTGGCTTTTATTTTCGTACAATATTGTAAATTTGCTCACGTGTAAATCAGTAACTGTCTGTGTTCAGAGGTCAAATAATAAAAATAACACCTACACTCTGTTATTAAAATATGATCGTTAATACTTTTACGATTTTACAGACACACAATACAGTAGGAAGTGTTTCGAGAGTCATAGGCGTGGCTGAATTTCAAGGATGTTCGCCACTCCTTGACAGTGCGTGCTTAGTTCCACCAGTAATGGACGATTCAACATGTTTTATTATGGCTACGAAATGTAATGAACACAATGTAACGAATACTTGATCCAAGCGTTTATTTGCTTTGACAGTTTATTTTTTATTTTTTAATAGACTCGCGTTTGACCAATCTCTTTGGCGGATAGTCGATTCGTACCTCATAATCATCATTTCAGCCGTAGGACATCCACTGCTGGACATAGGCCTCCCCCATCGATCTCCAAAACGGCCGATTTGAAGCGGCCTGCATCCAGGGTTTCCCTGCAGCCTCTTTTAGGGCGTCTGTCCATCTTGCGAGTGGACGTGAGTGGCGCTTGCCGGTCCGTGGTCTCCATTTGAGAGCCTTTCAGCCCCAACGGCCGTCTGTTCTGCGTGTTATGTGCTATGTGATTCGTACCTACTTCAATATAAAAATTACTTTCAAATAAAATAAAAGTAAAAAACGAAAACCCGACAGCGAAATATATCCTAAAAAATACGAAACAAGGAAATAGCTAATTGTTTGAAATTTCAGAATGACATTGCCCAAACGTACATAACACCTACATTAAAAAAGTGCCTTATTCTGATGAGCAAAATTGTATCGGACCACGGTTTTAATATTCCCTCCATTTGCCGAAATAGAACAACGGACAAATTTCACTCTATATAGGGCCCTAGAAAATACGCATAATAAATACCGACTACACTTCTGTGACGAAAACAGTAATAAAATATTATGTTTAGCTAGAAGTTCATAGAAATTGAACATAAATAACCTATTTTATTTACTATCTCAATATCGTCTGGCATTGAAGGCGAGGTCAAGACAGCGCGCTGTCTAGATAAAATCGTGAGTTAGTAATCCTAGATACGCTATAACCATTGAGAAGCTATAACTATCTATCTAGGTACATTTAATTTTATGTTCTATGTTTTCAAGCTTCCTGAACTGAAAGGAATTAAAAGATCACGATATAACGATATTTTAAATGAAAAATGGAGACATTTAAACACGAACGATAATTGTACTATGGCATATCTCCCATGTTTGTTTGATCTGCGCTTTGGACCGTCAGTTTTTTTTTTTCGTTATTTTTTTTTATTTAGTCCATATTCCAGAATTTGTTTGCCACTTGACTTTCTTGACAATCTAGGTATATACAATTATACCTAGGTACTTCCTGCATATATTATAGTGTAGCGCTTTTGATAAGGAATCTGGGTAACCTACATGCCTTTGTTTCCAGCGATTGCACAGCACGACAATAAATAAATATAATTATTGCTTCATTTTATGTCAATAAAAACAACAGATTTTTATAGCACGCTTTATTCACTTCACTTGGAACTATAAATGTAACCAAATCTTGGAAGTCGATTTTAATCTACTACTCATTTTATTGTCGGATCGAGTTCACACTTTGCAAGTATACTGAATTCTGATAACAATACAGTAATTTGGTAACATCGAACTGGGGCCTTACGGACAACTGCTATTGCGGCACCTAATCCGCTCAGTTGGAAAATCACGCGACCGCAAACCGTATCTGGGCGCGATAAGGTTCACGTTCGCGTGATTTTCCAACTGAGCGGATTAGGTGCCGCAATTAGCTGTTGTCCGTAAGGCCCCTGATCTGTTTTTTATTATATTATAAACTAGCTGACCCGACAGATGTTGATGTCTTAGAACTGTCAAACGGGCGAAGGTAAAATCGTCGTTAAGTTTCTGAAATTTGCCGATTTTCTGAGCAATTTTCTTAATTTTTCTTTCCGTAAGAACCTTCTACAAAGTATTAGAAAACTTTGAAAAAAACGATGAATGAAATCGGTCTCAAGTCATGGCGTGACCAAGAAAAATTGGGATTCATTTTTAGAAAATAGGGATTAATTTTTATATATATTTTATTATATAGATAGAGCGGTAAACAAGCTTGCGGTCCGCCTGATGGTAAGCAGAAACCGCCATGCAACACTAGCGGTGTTGACGGTGCTTTCAGCCCGGAGACGTAGACACTAGACACCCTTTTTGAAACGCTTCATGTTGAAGCTCGGCGGGAAGATATTTGGGGAAAGGATATTCCACACCTGCAGGTCTGCGGAATAAAGTAGCGGAAAAATGGGACGGTGTGGTATTTCCAGCTTTACAAGAAATTGGGGCAATTGGGGGGGGGGGGGAGGGTTGGAATTTGGGGATGAGCTTTTGGTATTATATTTGCGTATTACCTTATTTATAATAGCGCAATTACAAAAATACGTAAAAAATACGTTTGTTGTATGGGAACCCCCCTTTCGTTTTTATTTTTTGTATTTTTTATAATTGTTTAGTTAATCCGCTGTAATATTACATATTCTGTAAAAAACAACAGGCTGTCTATTACGGTTCGAAAGATACAGACGTTTAAAGGTAGGACGAACGGACAGACAGACAGCGTAGGCACGAGGACATAATTAGCACAGTAGGCTCAGTAATAGGGTTCATTTTTTATCCTTTGGGTACGGAACCCTAGAAACCTACATCATGTAGCTGTCATTTTTATTAAATACGGCAGTGGCACCCCCTGTCCCCGCTCAAAACAAATAAATAGCTACCCGGTAAGTGTTTTTAGGGCAACGTCAATGTTCCAATATAAAGTGCATCTGAACCAGTTCACTCAATAAAGAGCTCGCGTCGCTTGTAATAGAACATGTTTTGCTTTGACTTCTGTCCTACAGCGCGACCAACTTCTCTGTGCAAGTGGATTAAACACTTTCAACGTGTGCCTGTCACTTTTGCGTAAATACGATGGTGGCTCCCTCTCTCAACTATGGAGATAAGTTGGCCGGTTACGTTCGGTGCATTCCACTATTGAGCTGAATGAATACATTCTTTACTCGGCTCATATATCACTATCAAAAAAAGAAAAATGACGCATTCCTTGAACATTCCACTGCAAGGTGATTGATTTATTTACTTATTTAAAATATTTTGAGCTGCAGCTCTATGCGACGCTGTCTTTTTGACATTTTATTGGATGGGTTTGTCTAATATTTTTTGTCTGTAGGTAAATAAAATACATAATATGTACAAACTATTCATAGAAAATAAAAAAGGTTGAGAAGGGCACGTGAGAAGGGTATCGAACTTAAGCAATTTAATATTATAAAACTATATAAGCACAGATGCACAGACGAGAAAAAAAATGACTTCTCTTTTCTGTGTATATAAGCTTTCTTTTTTTGTCTGTAAATAAAATACAAAAACATGTATGTACAAACTATTTACAGAAAATAAAAAAGGTTGACTAATTATCAAACTTATGCAATTTAATATTTCTATTCTTTTACGGAAAAAGAAAATGATAATGGTTTGTCTAATTAGATTTATCCAGGTATATTTTATGGTTTCCGTGTTGATAAACGAGGAGCGCTTTGAATTTATTCAAGCTCACTCCAGTGCTGCTCGATCCTGTCGTGCTCTCCAGCTTAAAATTCCTCCTTCTTCACACGTCAATCTTTCCTACTGTAAATCCTTCACTTTTCAATCTGTCCTGCTGTGGAATGCACTGCCTGCTTCTATCAGGCAGGCCAAATCTCTTCATATTTTTAAGAATCAGGTCTATACACATTATCTTTCTTCGTGTTAATTGGTACGTATATATATATTATGTATTTTATTTATAATATTTAATATTTATGGTATGTATGCAGCATTGCGTATTTAGTGTATATATGAATGTATATAATATGTACGTTTATATTTATTTATATTTTAGTGCACCACCGACCGTTTTTCAACTTTTTTAGTTCTGTCCATCCAAAGGTTGCCTGGAAGAAATCGCTTTAGGCGATAAGGCCGCCCATTATACTGCCGTATATTTGTTTTCTATGTTAGTTTAAGTTTCATTAGTATTTTCGGTGTGTAATAAAGAAATATTATATTGTGTTGTATAAATGTTCATAATAAAATGTACATAGTAAAAAGTACAAAAATATTAAATAAACACTTAAAAATGGTAGCACTTGTTCGTTAACCCTAAGAGAGACTAACCCAGTTTAACCCAAATCCCATTTTACCCCATATTTCGAAACGGCCACTTCCGCTGTAGTTTGCTCGCACGTAGGTAATGCAACAACTCAATTCGTGTCTGATAATATATTATAGAAAAGTGTTAGAAGGCTACTTACCCTAACCTAACTAAACATGGTCAACTAGAAATTTAAAAAAATCTCAGTTAGGTGAAACCCTACCAAACATACGTACATATTAGTGTTTTTTTTGTTTGTTTTAGGTAATTGTGGTTTTCCGTATCTCCATTACTTGCGTGGTCAGATCAATTCACCCCGAGATGTCAGTGCCTAGCAGCGCTTATCTATACTAATATTATAAAGAGGAAAGATTTGATTGTTTGTTTGTTTGTTTGCATTGAATAGGCTCCGAAACTACTGAACCGATTTGAAAAATTATTTCACTGTTGGGATGCTGCACTATCCCCGGTTGACATAGGCTATATATCCCGGCTTCGCCCGTGCGAAGCAGGGGCGGCCTACTAGTCTAACCATAAATGGTAGGTACTTGTTAGGATAGATTGGTACTGTAGATGATAATAAAAAATAAATCATTGACATAACAAATCTAGCAACTAGAACTATACTTAATTATCAATATAAAAACCACACAAACAAAGTAAGCGCTCGAACCAAGTTATTAATATAGCCAAGTCAACAGACACGCGATCAAAATGATTCTTACTAGGTATTGGATTACTACTACCAATTGATCAAAATCAATGACTTTTTTTTAAACATCTATAATTCTATACATAGAAAAAAAAAAGAATCACGCGAATCGATTCACAAATGGCGGAGATTTTTGGTATAAAATAAGCTATTAGACGGTATTCTAAAATTGTTTATTTTTTTATAAAATTTCAATTGTACCGCGCACCTGGCAAGGACATAAGTAACATCATTTAAATTTGTATGACCCCGTATACTACTTTGTATGTGTACCACGTTCTGATAAAATAAATAATTTGAATTTGAAAAGTTGAAGAAAATTTTAAGATAAAGTTTATGACCAAATGGTGTTCAACGTTTGTAATGTATTGGTTTAAATGTGAACAGAGCCTAGTTTTGTTAGTGTTTGCTAAAGTACAGTCGTGTGTGAGGCAAGTTCGCCTTGACACCGGCAATATGGAGGCCCTACTGTCAGTCACTGTTACGACCTTACAGTTAAAGTTAAGTGGGGAATAAAATCAACATTAAATCATAATTTAACAATACATACCTGGGTGGCAGATAGCTAGAATAATAAGATTTAAAAATAAAACTGGTCAAGTGCGAGTCGGGCTCGCACACTAAGGGTTCCGTAAATCCATACCACTACATAGCTTGTTAGCTACTAAAGTAAAAAAAAATAGCAAATCTATAAAATCCCATCAACGCCCAGGCGGTCACCCATCCAAGTACTGACCGCGCCTGTCGTTGCTTCACTTCGGTGATCGTATGAGAATCGGTGGTGAACAGAAATTTGACACGAACTCGCACTTGGCCATTATTTATTATTTGTTGTTATAATTTAGAGTGTGTACTATAATCATGCCAAGTTTGACGTTTGTACGTATTGCCGTTTTTACATTAGAGCTAATACAAAAATACGTTAAAAAAAATATGTTTGTTGTATGAGGACCCCCTTGCATATTGACTTTTTATAAATTGTTAGTTAAACCGCCGTATCATTACATATTCTGTGAAAATTTTAACTGGCTATCTATTACGGTTCGAAAGATACAGTCGTTTAAAGGTAGGACAGACAGACTGACAGGCGGACAGACAGACAGACATCGTAGGCTTGGTAATAGGGTCCGGTTCTTTGGGTACGGAACCCTAAAAATGCTAACAAAACTTATTTGGCAACTTGTATGAACATTTTTCTACTATTATTTATTCTGTGCTAATATGAATTACATCACACAGAATTAGACGCAGCGTAGGTAGGCCTCCCAGTAGATGGACCGACGACATAGTGAGAGTCGCTGGCATCCAGTGGATGCAAAAGGCAGGCTGTCGTTCAGTGTGGAGGTTAAAGGGGGAGGCCTATGTTCAGCAGTGGACGTCTTCTGACTGATGATGATGATGATGATGATGAATTACATCCAATTAAACTGATTACTTACATACGAATACAAAAGCAGTTTATTAGTAGTCATTGTTATAAATCAATAAGTAGGTACCTAGACCTACCTACTATATGGTAGGTAGTAGGTACCTTGTATATAGGTACATACATATTACATAGTATATATTAGTTATATGGTCATATTTGTGGTTAATTAAACCAGTTTTATCTCAGAAGGCTTTAAAGAGACCATAAACATTACAGTTCATAAAAAAGAGAGTACGATATTAATAATCCTTGACCGAAATATTATTACAAAATGCACGCATCCGTCTACTTTCTCCGATCGCGCAATGAACAAGTCCATTATAACTTGAACCTTGCAGGACTGCAACATTTTGACTACATTTACCTTGAGCTTTAACCGACATCGAATTATCTTTAAAAAAAAAACGACTTTAATAAACCACAAAACAAACATTGTGTCACTAAAAAGAACAAAATAATATTTACACAAAGAATTCAATTACCATAAGATCGATGTATTTATACATAGATTTTGAAGTCGGGTAGGAAATACTATAAATAAATTTAGATTTTTTTAAATTTAAAAACGTATTAATACTAATTTGATAATAGTTCCCGCCCGACTTCCAAATCCATGTACCCATAAATATTATTTTGTTCATTGTGGCGGCACAATTGTTTGTGTTATATGGTTTTTTGAAGTCAGTTTTTTAAAGCTAATTAATTTTACTTTTTGAATAAAAAAATTGTGGTAGCTTCGGAATAATAAAATTGTAATTGGTAGCTTATTTCAGCGCAAAACTTTTTTTTTAATAACAAGCTTTTATTTAAATATTGCTTTTAATTTTTATTTAAATGTTCTTATTTTGGAGTCTATTTTGAAAATATTGCAATATTGGGCCTATTGCACATTGTATTGTCACCAGAACTAAAGGTATATGCAAAATTTCAGCAAAATCGGAAACCGGAATGTGGGTCAAATTTAACTTGCAAGATTTGATCACAGACAGATGCCGGGACATAAAAAGCTTGTCTCTTAGATAGCAGAAGTTTTACAGTAGATATTCGTGAAAGAAACAGTTTAAATTTTACTCTTGTGTCGTGATAAGGTCAAAAACTGTTGTAGAGCCAGTAATATCTAAATAGGGGTCACTACCTATTACGGTTCTTAGCAAGTAACTAAGTACCTACAGACAATACTCCAGCGTTCTCTTGTACCTACAGGCTACAGGTCTCATTAAAATGGTTCTATTAAATCGGGGTATTACCAAACGTTCAAATAATATTACGATTTATTATTGACACAAAAGCTGCTGTTTTATCTATACTAATATTATAAAGAGGAAAGATTTGATCGTTTGTTTGTTTGCATTGAATAGGCTCCGAAACTACTGAACCGATTTGAAAAATTCTTTCACTGTTGGGATGCTGCACTATCCCCAGTTGACATAGGCTATATATCCCGGCTTCGCCCGTGCGAAGCAGGGGCGGCCTACTAGTTGCTGATAAATAAAATGTGCAAAGTTTGCGTAATTAAATATAACTTACCCATTGTATTTAGTTGTATTCATTACTTACCTATTCATTAAGTAGTTTAAGTACCTACTTTGGCAGGTTATTTGTTCTGTAGGTACTCTATAGGAAACGAAACGTTAGTAGGTACGTACATCGACGCGACGACGTGATCTACCGCACGTACTACTTCTGGGTTTATTTTATGTTACCTATTGAAACGTATCCTGCAACATAATATTTATGAGTGTAGTGTAACCACAAATATTTTTTAATTGTAGGCATTTATGGCGGGTACATCATACATAATTATCTTGTAACCTCATTCTACTTCAGTCATTCATGTTGTTTAGTTCAACCCAAAAGCACGTGTATCTATTGGGTGGTCAAACGCACAATTCCCATGACGTATATTTGGGTACCTGTCATTAAAATTATCGACGATCTTTATAGGTACCTACTAATTATTCATTTACCTAAATATACCTAATAAAAATCCATAGAATCGTCCCTTTTTTCCATTTTCTGCTGTTTTGTTTTGATTTACCTACCTTTGATTTTAACCCTTAGTTGGTTTGTTGTATTTTGGGATAAAATGGGATTTAGCCAGCGAAATAAGGATTTAGCAGAGTAAGCAAAGTTGCTAAAGCAATTTGTGGTCAATATTTGTCTCTTCTGATTAATTAACTCTCTGAATATGACCTCTATCACAGTTTTTCCGATTTAAATCTGACTACACAGAACTCAGTCCATCTTTGTGATTGTTAACTTTGGTTTGGGTCATTTGCATCATTTGCATGAATCGAGTATTTGGGGTTAAAAACGATCAAGGTACCTTTACAATATAATGACAAGTATAACATAAGTACATACATACAATATAAGTACCTAATAATGTAGTAGGTACATGTTTTTTATATTTTATACATTCATCTTTTAGTTTAATTGTAGCTTTTATTTAGTTATTTTAAGTTTTAGTTTTTAGTTTATATTTTAAGATTTCATTAATTTTCTGTTTTTTTAAAGTTCCTATTCAATAAATTGCACAGAAAGGAAAAAAAAATATAATGACAAAACATATTAATGATTGAAAAACCCAATGGCAACTGACGATAAGCTCTACCTACGCAGATTTCGGTCTATCTTTGTAATCGGTGACTTTGTTGCTGTTGGGGCATTTGCATGAATTGGGTATTTTGGGGTAAAATTTAATCTAATTACCTATAAAATGAAATTAAAATGGGTACATAGTAAATTACATTTCAAAAACTCGAATGAAGCTCGTTAATACAACTTTTATTGTGCGAACCGCTAGACTATGGAATTCGGTACCTGAACACAGGTAACAGGTGTATAGGTATGGTTACAATTTGGGTGAATCAGTTCTTCTAGGAACGCGTGTTCCATCGTAGACAGAGCTTAAAGGCAGGCTTAAAAAAAATAAGCCCCCTATAAAAGAGCTGATAATCTTCAAACGGCTGAACAGATTTTCTTGTATCAAGCTAAGAACACTTTTGAGGAAGTCACCTTTCAAAGAAACAAACTAAATCAAAATCGGTTCGGCCATTTGGGAGCTACGAGGCTCCAGATACACCCGTTAAACTTATAACACTCCTCTGTTTGCGTCGGGGCTGAGCTTTAAAAACCCATCAAAATCTTCGACCTAAATTAAATGAATGAATGGGCCCAGAAGAAGCGCATTTTTGAAGATTACAAAATGAGCGCCGGCACTCACTTCGTTTCAGTCGGTATCTAGCCTTAGGAAGTGCAACACGCAACTATTGTTATATGATTATGAAACATCTGCCAAAATTATGCCTTCGTGTGCTTTCCCGAAGTGTGATAACACAACAAAAAACCGCTATATTTTTTTTGTAACAAATGTTCTGTACATGGTTATAATTAGGTGTTGAAGTATATATCCGACGATTTTGACTAGTTTTTACTGAGCAAGTTCAATGGTTATGGCCTATCCATTCATTTTATTTTGGTCGAAGATCGAAATCAAAATAATGGCCACCTGAGAATGACCTCTACGTAGATGTCGGTCCGTCGTTTTATCGCAAGCTCCAGAACTTAGCTGCACTTGGTGCGACGTGATCAGGTGATGATTGCGACCACAAAGAACCCGCTGACAGACGCAGCTCATACTAAGTAGTTAGGAAACAGTCTAGTGCTTGTGGTCAATGAATTTTAATTGCACTTGCGAAATCTGAACCGTCTAGACTTGACGTGATGCGGTGTAAATAAATAAAAGGTACAAAGGTAGAAAATAACATAACAGACTAATAATGTGATCTAGACAGTAGCTTATCGCTTTATCTACCATTATGAGAAATTCTGACGTAGGTAGGTAGGTAATATGCAAGGATTGCAAGGACTTTATATACAGTAGAACCTCGTTAAGTCGAACATCAAAAGAGACGCCAAAAAATTCGGGTTATAGAGTTTTCGACTTATAGAGAATTTCGACTTAGGCGGATTATGAGTCGACATAAAGAGGTTGAGATAAATTCTTATAAATTTTGAGTTAGAGAAGTAAAATAAGTAAAAATATAATTGTTATGTTCGAGATACAGAGGTAAAATTTATTTTTTCGAGTTATGGAGGGAAAATATGTACCATAATGGCTTGGAGGGACTCACTGATTATTTCGACTAATAGAGGGTTGAGATTTCGAGTAATGGAGGTTTTGGTGTTTGAAGGGAAGGGAATAAAACATTTTTTAGAGATTTGGAGGTTTTCAACTTATCGAGGTTCGACTTAACGAGGTTCTACTGTACTACCCTAAAGGGTATAAAACGTCCTTGCTAATATGTAAGAAAGTTCGGGTTTGGAATCTTTTCTAGTACCTACAATTGTTATTGCTTGGGTCTTCGTCTAATCTCAATTGGATCCGTATTTATTTCTTTACCTTCTGTAATCTAATCGGTTTTTGGCAAAACTTTAGGCTCAATAGAAATTATAGATGATAGATAGATGGTTTATAGAAATTACCCACTCCATGCGAAAGAAAAACTCTAAGGCACTTAGAATAACTACAGTTATTAAAAGCTAAGGCCGTTGTTTTTTTCCAAAGTTACAAAATATAATTTTATGTATTCAAGCCGTTTGGACTAATTAGGTACCTAGGCTTCAGTTCAGCCTCTCTTGTCTACCTATCAGATGATTCCTACATAATAATTACAATACAATAAGTGGAATCAAAGAACTTCGTACGGGTTTTCGGAATATCGTCTTTTGTCTTTTGTCGTTTGTGCTCGTCTGGTAGAAAAAAGGTCTATCGCAATAAGAGTGGAGCTAGGCCAATGATATTATCGCCAGGCAGTAGGGGACAGAAATAACATTTGCCTTGCTTAATAAGCTTGCAGAGTAAGCTTCCCAGCAAGGTAGCTTGGGTATTAGGTTGGGTATTGTTGGCAAGCATAGGCAAACAGCATAATACTGTGTAATATTATAATACCGAAATAAATAAAGTGGAAAGAGCTTAAACAAACAAAATAATCAATGCGGTAAGTTCTTGTATCAAAAAGACAAGTAATTCTCAAAAATGTTTCCTTCCAATTCTGCTCTTAAAAAATCTTTCCTATCATAATGAATCGATCACAATTAAATCACTCCCCTACAAAACAATAAAACAGAGTGCGGCGACAAGTTTAGTCTCTAAAGGGTTGCCAAATGTAATTCCTTTTCTCCATATTGTTTTTCCCTGAAATAACATAGTTATCTAAAGAAAATTCTCAAAATTAAACTGTACACAACCCATGAATTTACTGATCTATCAATGTATTTGGACAAGTATTTTTTTATAGTAAACCCGTTTATTTACCAAATCCGTTTATTTAGTAAATCCGTTTATTTAGCAAATCCGTTTATTGGCTTGTTAAAATTGAATTTTTATTGCCTAGTCAACGGATCTGATACATAATAAAAATCCAAAAACGCTGACAAAGATTATCAACTTTATGTTGTGTAAAGTTGATAATCTTTGTCAGACGCATTTTATAAATACAAAACTTTACTGACAGAAATATTTTTTTTCCAAACATTTCGGCAACGATTATATAAATCATATAATATAAATAAAAATAAGCAGTATAACTATTTAAGTTTCGATAATTGAGCTTTATGAGGACCAAAAACCGATTTTCCCTAAACCATTTTCCCCAAAACGAGGAAAACAAAACTCAATCTGGCAATAGCGAGTCTCTACGCGGGGGCGAAGGCGCCGGGCGGTCGGGCGCCGCGGCGGCGCGCCGCTGCCGGCTCCTGGGGTGCCGGCAGGAAGGGTGGTAGGGGCTTTAAACTGAATCTATGACCTTGTTATTGCTATGCTATATAATGGCAAATAAATAGCAAAAAAATCACTAGTTGCAGCTAAGGTTAATTATACTTACATTATAATGAATATTAACATAAATATACGGGGTTACTCATTAAGGGTATACTAAGGCGAAAATGGTCCATTAAATTCATCATTATGACCACCATAAAACGCGAAAAAAAAATCAGCTAAAAAATTGTTTAAACTATCACGGTTGTTCACTAAAGTACCACCTGTGGTACCACCACAAGTGAGTACCACAGTAGTAAGTGGTTGTTATCACGTTAAATATCCCGTAAATAATCATATAACTTTAAAATACCAGCTGTTCTATAGAAAACAGTCGTTTACCTACACTCGACAAAATGTATGGAACAGCTGATATTTTTTTTACAAAGCTGTTCGTAATGATGAGTATAACGGACCCCTTTCGGCTTAACATACCCTTTCTGTGTAACCCTTTACCCTGTAGATAAGTAAGAAGTATATGCAATCTTCGACCAAAATACAATTAATGGACGGGCCATAACCATTGAACATTGCTCAGTAAAAAAGAGTCAAAACCGTCGGAAATACTTCAACACCTAATTATAACCATGTACAATTGTACAGTACATTTGTTCCAAAAAATAGATAGCGGTTTTTTGTCGGGATAGCACACGAAGGCATAATTTTGTCAGATGTTTCGTTATCATGTAACAAAAGTCACGTGTTGCACTTCCTGCGGCTAGAGACCGATGAAACGAAGAGAGCGCCGGCGCTTATTTTGTAATCTTCAAAAATGCGCTTCGTCTGGGCCCGTCCATTCATTTTATTTTGGTCGAAGTATGCAATGACGACCGACATAGCTGTTAAAATTTGCAAGTTGAAGTGGCAATGGGCAGGCCACATCGCTCGAAGAACCGATAACCGATGGGGAAGAAAGGTTCTGGAGTGGAGACCACGAACCGGAAGACGCAGCGTAAGTAGGCCTCCCACTAGATGGACCGACGACATTGTGAGAGTCGCGGGCATCCAGTGGATGCAAAAGGCAGGCTGTCGTTCAGTGTGGAGGTTAAAGGGGGAGGCCTATGTTCAGCAGTGGACGTCTTCTGGCTGATGATGATGATGCAATGACGACATAATCTTTGGCTATAAAAGCAAATTATGCAATGGTGTTATATTTAAACAAACTCGTATTATGGTATATGACATTTAATGTTAATTATATTTATCAGGGAAAAAGATGCATATTGTTTGATTTAGGTACCTACTTGTGTACTAAAGTCTAAGGAAAAATTCTAGTTTTTGTGGTTTTGATGGCCAAAACAGGACAAATGATAATTAAATTATATGTTATTGTTTATCAAAATATAATTATATTTACTGATGGTTATAATGAGAGGAAAATAAATGGTATTGAGAGGAAAATACCTAATTATTAAAGCATCATGTAGGAATCGCGTGATAGGTGGGCTAGAGAGGCCTAGGTAATAAGTGCAAACCGAACAAAAATTCATGGTTGTTTTTTTAATATATTTTTTATGCAATTTACATACGTTTGGCCACCAACTCGCCTGATGGTAAGCGACGGTACCTCAACTTAATTTTGAAAAAAAAACATCTGCCTTAGCTTGTTTTTCTTTCGCATGGAGTACCTAACTTTATAGAAATATATCTAGCTCAAATCTAGCTATATTCTCTCTCTTAAGTTTCTTTATCTGTAACTTTTTTTTCTAGTGTGCACTATAAAGAGTCTTTGGGTCTTTGACCAGTGTGTGTTGCCAGTGATGACATATGGTACTGAGACGTGGTCCTTAACTGTTGGTCTTTTGGAAAAACTCAGAGTCACACAGCGGGCAATGGAGAGAGCTATGCTCGGAGTTTCTTTGCGCGATAAAATCCGAAACGTGGATATTCGCCAAAGAACCAGAGTCACCGACATAGCTGTTAAAATTTGCAAGTTGAAGTGGCAATGGGCAGGCCTCATCGCTCGAAGAACCGATAACCGATGGGGAAGAAAGGTTCTGGAGTGGAGACCACGAACCGGAAGACGCAGCGTAGGGAGGCCTCCCACTAGATGGACCGACGACATAGTGAGAGTCGCTGGCATCCAGTGGATGAAAAAGGCAGGCTGTCGTTCAGTGTGGAGGTTAAAGGGGGAGGCCTATGTTCAGCAGTGGACGTCTTCTGGCTGATGATGATGATGATCTAGTGGGAGGCCTACTCGGGATGATGTAATGTACGTACCAGAGACACAGTCGACGACGACGAGGGCTCCATCAGTGACACGGAGTGCGGCGGTCACCTCAGAAGAGAAGTCAACGTGCCCGGGAGAGTCGATCAGGTTGATCAAGAAACCCTTTTCGAGACGGGATCGCGCACCGAGGGTTCCGCCACAAAATACAATAATTATCTATTTAAAAAACTGATTTCAAAATTAGTAAAATTTATAATTTCGATTCGGTGGAAGAAACGCTAATAAAAAAAAAATAAGATCATTCAATTACTAGATATTTATAACTTAGTAATGAACAGAAATTTGTCACTGACTCGCACTTGGCCATTATTTATTATTTGTTGTTATACTAATTTAGAGTGTGTACCTATACCTATACTATAATAATGCCAAGTTTAACACTTGTAGGTACGTATTACCGTTTCACATTATGGCTAATGATACAAAATACATAAAAAAATATGTTTGTTGTATGGGGACCCCTTTAGTTTTAACTTTTTGACTTACTTATTAATTCTTAGTTAATCCGCCGTAACATTACATATTCTGTGAAAATTTCAACTGGCTATCTATTACGGTAACCGATGGGGAAGAAAGGTTCTGGAGTGGAGACCACGAACCGGAAAACGCAGCGTAGGGAGGCATCCCACTAGATGGACCGACGACATTGTGAGAGTCGCGGGCATCCAGTGGATGCAAAAGGCAGGCTGTAGTTCAGAGAGGGAGGCCTATGTTCAGCAGTGGACGTCTTCTGGCTGATGATGATGATGACTATAAAGAGTATCTATCTATCTAGAGTGTAGATAGACTATAGAACTATATAGAAATTTGGCCAAAAACCTAACAGATTACAGAAGGTAAGGGAAAGGGGAATGCTTTGAAGAGCTTTTTGATCTTATTCCTGCGTCAGACTTCCACTGACGTCCCGACACCGTCAAAAAGCTCACCCCACATCTTGCAAAGCTGGAAACCTCACACCGTCCGATTCTGCCGCTACTTTCTCCCGCGGACCTGCAAGGTGTGGAATATCCTTCCCCCAAAGGTCTTCCCGAGTTTCAACATGAAGCGTTTCAAAGAGGGTGTCTACAAATAGGTACCTCTCTGGGCTGGCAAAGAACCGTCAACACTGCTTGTGATGCAGGTGTCCATAGGCGGCGGTTTACTGTCAGGCGGGGTGCAAGCTTGTGTGCCGCGCTTTTTATTTAAAAAAATGGTTATAAACCTGGACTTGTCCGATCGAAACAGGACGGTTGGTTGGTAACACCATTACTTTTGCGCCATTTCTGCACTGCCTAGACCCACTTGAACGGTCGAAGTCTGAAAATAGACATTATACTGAAAAAAACTGAAACGGTGCGCTTGCGCCGCCCGTCGGCGCTGACTCACGAGACGGTGGCGCCATTATATTTATTGCGGACACTTGTGAAACTAAAGGGGTTTAAAGGATTGAGCGCTAATAAACTTTGTAATTACCTACTGTAAGATAACAGAATTACAGAAGGTGCAGACAGGACATTTTTTTTAAATATCATAATTAGCTTGCGTTTGACCGTCAACTCGCCTGATGTTAAGCGATGATGCGATCTACGGTGGATGGAGCACACTTGCCTAGAAGAAACAGATTCACTCATGATTTGAAGACAAGATTGTAACTATCGGGGAACACCCATTCAGGCAGCGCATTCTACAGACTAGCAGTTTGCACAATAAAAGTGGAATCAAAGCGCTTCGTACGGGTTTTCGGAATATCAACCATAAAGCGTTGTCGATTAAAAAAATAAATAAAAAGACACAAATACGTATAGGTACATATTTTAAGTTTTTTTGTCAACCACAATGAATTCAATTTCAATTGGATTTGATTTGACCACGTAAAGCTATATCTAGCTATGCAAGCTTTACTCGAGAACCTGTTCCTGCCCCGGTTAGGCAAGCCCTCAGATCAGACGAACAGGGGAGATTTTTCTTGGTACAAAATTTCCCACCCACCGTGTAAATGTCCCAATGTTCCACCCACTTTTTTTCGCAATAACTGTATGTACGGCACACTTTTTTTACACACATTAAAAAACTTGTTAGCTACACCAATGGACTAAAAACTCAAATTCGCAATTGTAAAATTGCAGCTACCTGCAGTTTTGCACATTTTGTGCAATACAGAGAGCAGAATATCATTGACAATGATATTCTGTACAGGTTTTCTCTACGATGATGCAATATGCATAAGAAATAGACTGCATCGTGCACACTGGTGCTTAGTCATCAAAGTTTAGTTGTTATCTGTATTTTTATAGTGTGATGAAACCTGATCTCGTGCATGGGACCTTCAGATAAACATCTTGAAGTAGATTGATACTTGTAGGTAACTGCTTTTGCATCAGAAAATACGAAAATAAGCACTATTTCAAGTGGCAGATGAAAACACCAAAATAATATTGGCAGAGACCCTGACTTCGGACGAACCAATTTATAGGACAATCCCACAGGTAAGTAAACAAAACTTCGTGAATCAGAGGTGACTTACGACATGTTTTTACATATTTAGATGTGATTTTGGGTCAATGACATTGAAATAAAATTATAATAAAGAGGTAAATACAACACAGTAGGTTTCCATGTGCTGGGGATGCCATGAAATAGCACACAAACATACAAAACTAATCAAGTGATGTCCAGATTCAGAAAACTAAATAGGTACATTAGGTGCTAATACACAGATCCACAAAATGAACTGAGTTGCACCCAGATCCATAAAACTAACTAACACCCAGATTAACAAAACTGAGTAGACACCAATCCAGATCCATAAAACTTTAGGTAACACCCAAATTCACAATGCCTACTAACTAGGTTGCACCTAGATCCACAAAACTAACTAGATAACACCTAGATTTACACAACTAACCAGGTAACAACACCTTCCACAAAACTAAAGAGATAACACCCTGATCCATAAAATATTCTAGATCCCGGGGGGACCCTATGGCAATTAGAACAATCACAATGGATTGAGATCAACTCATTGGTGTCATCGTTGTTTGAGTACCAAAGAGAAATTTATATTCACAAGATGCCTTCGTTTGGGAGCGAATATTTTCTTATTATTTTTACCGGCTAAGCGTAAAAATCGAATAATTATTACCTACTCTACTCAGTACCCACAAAAACACATAAATTACAAAACATAATTATTATTGTACGTACTTATTTGTTTGAACGTTACAAAGATGTAGGTTGGACAAGCTCTCATATATCATTCAACTTTATTTATGTAGGCAAGTATAAAATATTAAAATGTGAATATATTGCGGTTTCTCGCTGCCAGTTCTAGTTTAGCAGCGGTCTGCGATACTCAAGGATGACACCGTGGCGACCGAACGTATCCTAAAATAAACAAGGAATAAGCAGAAAACAAATCCTGTGCGGCGCCAGATGTGGCACAATTCGCGTACGCTATAACTAATCCTGACTATATTATCTTATTTCAGTTGCTATTCTTTTTGTTCTAGACTCTAGACTAGAGTGTTGTTTAGAAGTGAAGAAAGAAAAAAGTGATTGTAAGATCTTTCACTTGAAGATATTTGAGATAACACACACATTATACCTAAATTTTTTCACTTTTTTTGCACGCCGAAAATCAAATTAGGCTGCTAAACGCAAAATAACTGCGTGTTACCCGAATTCATTATCTAACTTTTTACAACACCTGCCAGCTTAGAATAACTACACAAGTAGTTCTTGAAGCCAGACAATTTTGGTGTTAATTGCACATTAAGCATGTGCAATTTGCTTTTTTTAAACATTTGTGGAATCTTGGGGTGAATCCGGGACGCAGCAATGCCAATGGGGTCAATTGTGAAACTGTAATACACATGGGGTGAACTTAACTTGAATACCTACTATCCAATTACCTTGGGCCCTTGGGGACCGGGAGCTCAACTCATTTTCAAAAATCTTTCTGCAACGCGTGACCAAAATGCTGGCGTGTTTCTGGCTCAACGCATCGCATAAGCATTGCCATTTAACGTGATAATGCCGCCAGCATGTTGGGTACGCTGCCAACTGGTAGTGGGCTTGAGCATTTGGATTGTCTTTAGACCTTCAACGGTTTATGGGCAGTCTAACTGTATTTGTAGTTTTAGTTTTAGCTTGTATTTTGTTTAATTAATAAAGGCACTTGCCCAGTCATAAAATATACAATTACTGTTTTACCAACTTTAATCAATAAATACTGTTTTCCTATAATTTATACGTAATTTCCCATGTTCCACGACTTTGTGTAAGGCTATCAGAGAGGTCGACAAGTTCTAAGAAGGCCAAGGCTTTGGTTGATTTATAACATCTAGTGAATATACACTATAGAGATTACCCTCATAAGCCAGACATTTTTGCTGTCTTTACTTACTTTAGTTACCATATGAACGTTAAAGATAAAAGGGTATCAAATTAGGACAAGGTAAGTTCGAATCTCAGCTGGAGATATACAGTCAAACTCCCAATGAAACAGGTGAAATGATAATTGCATTTCTATTATTACCTTTATACGTACTTTGTCTAAAAATGTCGTCTTTGGTTATGATATCAAACTTAGGTACCTAACTTACTTTTTGAAATCATAACGAAGAGTTCAAATCAGGACGAAACTTCATAAGTACCTTAACAAAAGTCACAGAATTTTCCATAAGTAGTAATTTTTTTTTATACTAAACACACTATAACTATTCCTATTACTCACATCATCACATCATCAGCCATTAAATGTCTACTGCTGAACAAGGCCTCCCTCATAGAGAGGGGTGTTGCCATAATCCCCACGCTTGGCAGGCGGCTTGGGGATCGCAGTACGTTCGCCGTGTACTATAACAGGACGCTGCTGCCCATCCTCCGGTGGTTCTGGTCGCAGTTTTAGGACATACCCGGGTCCATTCCCATTATTCCTATTACTATTTCTATTTTATTATAAAAATAATAATTGTATTTTCCATAGTAACTACGTACTTATAAGTACCTACTTTGATAAAAGTTTAATAATGGTACAAATTTCAATGAAACTTTAGTTTTTACAAACCGGTTGAGCGTTTCCAGACATCGAGACGATTTCATCAATTATTTTACGAGTAAATTGCTTCAATTTATTGTAGCGCGAACCCTCACTGTAAATTCTCCGAACCACAAAAACGTTCGAGAACTTTCCTCCTTGTTGCATCACGTTTATTTATTTACTTACCTACCGATATTATTTTCCATCCGTTTTGCCGAAGCACTGGCACTGTCCCAATGCTTGCTAGGAATTATCACAAGTGCAAATGAAAATCAACTTTGTCTACTGATGATATAGTTGACATTTGAGTGATAATTGTTTTTAAGGTTCCGTACTTCTAAATGAAAAAAGGGAACCCTTACGGGCATCTTTGTTTTTTTTCTGTTCTTATGTCAAGGCCCTTTTTCTCAAAAACAGCAGCTTGAGAACGAGGAGTAGTCTGCTAATTCTATTTCAAATTTTGATAATGGTACCCGTCATATCAACATTTGAATAGTAGAAGATAAATTTTAGTATAGTAGAAATAAATAAAAATCAAATGCTGTTGAGACTTGAGAACAGCTGGACCACTTTGACATATTTTAACAGGCCGAACAAGATTTTAGAAAGAAGTAAGAGAGTAAGAAAAAATTTAAAAGTTGCCCGGAATATTGTAAATTCGGGAGAAACTGAAAGTGCTTTTTCTATTGGATATTTGTATGAACCATAACAGAAACTTGGACAAGAGAACGTAGTTTGTCGGTCAGGTATTAATAATATCATTCATAACGTTTTTAATCTTTGTGTCTGAGAATAAATGATTTGATTTGACAGCACACCTGCACTGCAAGTATGGTAACCCTATATACCATCCGTCCAGATTTATCCGAAGATTCGGCTTTTTTCAGATTTTAGACTGAGAAAAACCCCTGAAAAAACGGGAATTTCGCGAAGCGTTTATTTATTTCATTTCCTGACTTAACTTTCCAAACTGATATGATTAATTACGGGTTATTTACCGCGGAGCTCATTCCACAACCTTACCACGGTAAATATCCCGTAAATAATCATATAAATTTAGTGAACAACAATACAATACAATACAATACAATATTTCTTTATTACACACCGAAAATACAAATGAATCTTAAACTAGCATAAAAAAATATACGGTAGTATAATAGGCAACAACCGTAATAGTTTAGTTCGTGTAATAAAACAGTGTTTCCAAACGTAGTTTGTAACACAGAAGAGAAAAAAAATATTATACTTCTCTTTTCTGTGGTTTGAAATGTCTCGTTTTGTGTCATGACTTTTAAACTCACTTTGTGAATAGCTGTGGTGTACGGAACCCTCGCCAAGCGTTTTCTTCTCGCCTCTTGGCAGTTTTATTTCTAATGGTAGTGACAATTCGGATGTTACGCAATATTACTAGGAACTACAGAACTACTGGGTGTCAGCTAGAAGGTCTTCATTCATCACTCCATTCAGTCCCGGAGTAGAATCACCCTTGTCAAAAAATGACGTGATGAAAAATTATTTATATTACTTCACTTCTGGGTGGTAATTATAAGGGAAAAATCAAACTTTTCTGTTGGTAATGCAACTCGTACGAAGCGCTTTGATTCCACATTTATTTTGCAAACTGCTAGTCTGTGGAATGCCCTGCCTGAATGGGTGTTCCACGATGGTTACAATCTAGGTGTCTTCAAATCACGAGTGAATCGGTTTCTTCTAGGTAAGCGTGCTCCAACGTAGACCGCATCATCGCTTAACATCAGGCGTGATGGTGGTCAAACGCAAACCTATTAGTTATAAAAAATAAAAGAAGAAAATACTGTTGGGCTGACTTGCCGCTTACCATCATGATAATAACCTGCTTGAAGTAAGACCTAAAGTTTTGTTCACGAAGAGCCCGCTTACCGCCACGGCTATTTTTTCGAATATGGTCTGTAATTTTTAAATTTAAAAATCACAGAGGCTTACAAAAAATAGTATTAGGCATTATTTAAAATCTATTATGTAAAATCTATATATTTATTATATCTATCAAATTCTATAAATATAAAAGTCAATACTCTCACTAAAATTTAAAAAATGGCTAGTAACCGATTTTTTTTTTTATTATTGTTTTGTTTGCCTCAATACATTTGGTTGGTTTAGAAGAAAAATAAAATTGGTAAATTTGCCTGTAAAATTGGAAAATTCGGGGAAAACTGACAGTGTCTATATTTCTATGAAATTTGGACAGGACGTGTGCCGGGTCAGCTAGTCTCTTCTCTACATAGTATAAATTAAAGTCACTTTCCGGGTCTGTCTGTCTGCATTTAACCCCCCTCCCCTAACTCCTCCTAAACCATGCAACGGATTTTGATACGGGTTTCACCATCAGTTAGATAGTTTTTCACGGAAGGTTTATATATATATACCTACCTAACTAGCGACACATGCACCCAAAGAACTATAGGTCGTTGCGCCGTAAAAATCTCGCCCAGGGCGCGGGTAGTGCTAAAACCGGCACTGGTATCGACTAAAGTATCAAGCCTGATTTAGGCCAGATGCGTTCGCACCCGCCACCTTGCCATATCTCCCTTGTTTATCTGATCTAAAGGGGCCTACTATACTAAAGGGACCTACTACTATTTCTCGGAAGGAATTATTATCTTTCAAATAACAAAAGCTAACCGGTAATCTCAGTAGGCAAGTATGGAAGGCATGTGAAATGCTATCGACTCGATACGTCAACATGGTGGTCCACTGATATCATTATTGGCATCCATAGACACACAAACGTAGGTATTTACACTTGCATTCATAGGTATCCGATTTCGACGGCTCCCGTGGCGCAGTGGTTGTGAAGACTTCCTTACGCAAGATCTAAAATTGTTAAGGTATTTACCTCCTTAGCTATCTTATCTATACTAATATTATAAAGAGGAAAGATTTGATTGTTTGTTTGTTTGTTTGCATTGAATAGGCTCCGAAACTACTAAACCGATTTGAAAAATTCTTTCACTGTTGGGAAGCTACACTATCCCCGGGTGACATAGGCTATAATCTATACCCGTGCGAAGCCGGGGCGGACCGCTAGTCGTATATAAATTTAATTAAAAGCGAAATACCTCACTTACTCACTTTCTCATCACCAAATCTCAAAAACCACTTGACCATTATGCTTAAAAGTGGCTGGCATATTCCTTGTATGGGGTGTAGAGGTCATTTTGCGAAAGGGCCAAATTAAGGAAGGCCAAATGGAGGTTGAAAGCTTAAATGAAAGTTCTTTGTTTTTTGATAGGGACATGGCTTTTGGTTTAAAATAAATACTGTAGTAAGATTTTTTCGAAAGGGTAGGTGAAGTTTGAGTTTTGTGTTGCAATCAAGTTTTGCAATTAATAAGGTGATTTTTGGAAAGATTTCTTATTGGGTTTAGAGCCCGCTCATAAATTATTTTGCGGAAGGGTTAATGGGGGACAAAAGGGGATAATAATATAATCATCAAATGGAATGGATAGTCCGATGGTCCAGTGGGTAGTGAACCTGCCTTCTGCTCTTGGGGGTGTGGGTTCGATTCCCACCTAGGACAAACATTCATTTGATGAACATTTGTGTTTGTTCTATAAATATGTTTAAGTATGCGTTTAAAAAAATATATATGTATGTATCTAGCATCCATATTACTTACAAGCTTTGCTTAGTTTGGGGTCAGATGACCTTGCATGCAAAAAATTCTATAATACATATTAAATGTATCTATTTCTAGGTACTTACAATTAAAGTCGCAGGTAACAGCTAGTTTAAATATAAATTATGTATAAAGTACCTACTTAGTAGTATTATTTACTTTTACACGAGTTCGAATTCTAAGAAAAAGCATCAGTATTTTTGCAAGAATGAAAATAGATAGATACGAGTAAGATGTTAATTTGCGTTCCAATAAATTCATTTTGATGGTTCCATAAATTTCATAATCTCATAAATGATAAAGCGGAATCCCATAAAATGTTCAAGGTCCCGATGCCTTGTCTCTTTGCCAAGAAACTCTAGAATGCGGTTCCTACAAGGTTGCACTCACTGGAAGTACTGGAACCAGTGGCTGGAACTATACACTGGATTTCGGATTTCGATCAAAAATACTGCTAGAAAGAACTTGGTTTGCGATGACTGGGTCCTGAGAAAGAAAAATGTAAAAACTACTTACACTGATTCTTGGAATCAATCTTTTTTTATTAATTTAAAATAGGCTTGCGCTTGACAACCAAATCGCCTATGCTGTCTGCGATGGAGCACGCTTCATCATCATTTCAGCTTATCGTGTAGCTGAGACTCGGGCCTTCTCTCAGAGACAAAATGGGCCCTAATCCACCATGCTGGCCCAGTGCATGTTGGTAAATTTCTTTGAGCTTTAGTAGTTCTTGGATATAACGGTTTCCTTACGATGTTTTTTGAGCGATGACATTAAAATTGCATATAATTTATCTAAATAAGCAATTGGTGCAGGGTTGAGGATCGAACCGGGGTCGGTCAGATTGTAAAGCGCACATGTTCGGCCACCATCGCTACCACGAGCACGCTTGCTTGGAAGAAATCGCTCCGCTCACGACTTGAAGACACCCAGATTGTTAACTATCGGGGAACACCCATTGATATGGTAGGTATTATATCTCGATTGGGAACACCTATAGTAGGTATTCAGGCGGCGCATTCCACAAACTAGCGGTTCGGATAGTAAAAGCCAAAGAATTTGGACCCAAAAAGGTAGGTCCAAATTCTTTGATAAAAGCCATAGCCTCGTGGGAGAAACTTTTTTTTTGTGTACAGAGTACATAAACTTTTCTATTCTTGTATTTGGAATAGTTATATTATAGACATAGAATAACTATAGTTATTCTAAGATTATAGATGTTTTTATAGTTATGTTAATAAGATAGTTTACCTTTGGATCTGCGGGAAGAAGGACGGTATCTAATAGCAATCGTTTTCCCACAGATCCTGGACTTATAGTTTATCTGCATTTTAGTGTTGTTTTTTTTTCTTCTTCTTAACCGCCTTCGAAAAGGAATTTTTAATTCGTTCCGTATTTTTTTCATGATGTGATCATGGAACTAGCAACCTTGCCAAATAAAATAAAAAATAGGCTTGCCTTTGACCATCATCACGCCTGATATTAAGCGATGATGCGGTCTACGTTGGAGCACGCTTGCCTAGAAGGAACCAAAGATTATTATCTAATTCAAAGATTATGCCATGATGTAGATGACAAACTAGTAGACAGGCTGTCTGGTGGTAAGCATCAGTCACCCACTGTCGCCTATGTAGGTATATAACCACCTGTAAAACCAGAGGCATCACAAAATACGTTGCCGACTTTTTATGGGTCTATTATAATTTAATGTTTCTGTTCTAGGAAAATAGAAAAGGAAAAATGTACTACATACCTACCTACTGGTGTACACGCATAAAAAAAGGATTGACATGTTAGTCACACAGTGTGGTCAGAAACGGTCTTTGAATAGAGTTCAAAAGGAAATTCTAATGACGCTGGTCGCGTAGTGCATCTACCGATTTCTATAAAATGTCATCATTTTAAGAGCGATTGTTCGGTGAAAACACAGACCTAAAATACCTATAGCTGAAGGAATATAGTCCCAGGAAAGACAGAGATAATCTAGAAATTCTAGAACTATGGTAACTAACCTCATATATACGTGAGAAGCACGGGAGGATGGGGAGATGAAAGTATACCTAGGTTATAATTATTTGGGGCCACCTTTATCTTTATTCTGGATATCTATTACCAGAATTCAGGAAACTACGGTTCCTGAAGGATTATCCACATGGGTTAAACAGCGGGGGCTCAGTAGTAAATAACAGTTAGTAAACAACACGTGTGGCGCGTTTTCAAACTTGAATACTTCCACATCACGTTTCATAGCACAGGAAGTAAATTCAGCCACGTCCGCTCATCTCTGTGTCACCTCTTGGCTTCCCTCCAAAATGGCCGCTTTCTTATCAACCCGCTTCGTAGTTCACATAAATTTTCTTTTTTTCTTTTGTTTTTCTAAATCTTGTTGCTAGAGCCGTTGACTCATTCAGCATTGGCAAAGATACGAGTTGTTTATAATTCGTTATCTCTATTGCTTTCGGACGTGACTTTCGACCTATTTTGTTCGATAAAAAATAGGTATGTCGATAAAGAATCGAATTACTAGAAATAATAGGATCGAAAATAAAATAATGGTAGTCGGTACCTAATATCGGGTACACGGGTAATATACCTAAGAGTTAGTACATTACATACCAAGAAATAGTTCTCGCTAGAGTGTTTCTAGCTAGGAATTCCGTTAATCAAGTATTTTTTCTTTCCGCCCTTAGAGTCTGGATTCTCTAAGTTTCCGCCTTTATAATTATAGTCCCGCAGAGTTTTTTAGAGTTTTTCAGAGTCACTCAGCGTGCAATGGAAAGAGCTATGCTCGGAGTTTCTTTGCGCGATAAAATCCGAAACGTGGATATTCGCCAAAGAACCAGAGTCACCGACATAGCTGTTAAAATTTGCAAGTTGAAGTGGCAATGGGCAGGCCACATCGCTCGAAGAACCGATAACCGATGGGGAAGAAAGGTTCTTGAGTGGAGACCACGAACCGGAAGACGCAACGTAGGTAGGCCTCCCACTAGATGAACCGACGACATAGTGAGAGTCGCTGGCATCCAGTGGATGCAAAAGGCAGGCTGTCGTTCAGTGTGGAGGTTAAAGGAGGAGGCCTATGTTCAGCAGTGGACGTCTTCTGGTTGATGATGATGATGATGAGAGTTTTTTAACTACATAGTCGAACGAAGCGTCCTAGCATCGCTTTCACCTACGTACAACCTATTACTTTTACAGTTCTTTAAAATTCGGCGATCTACATTACATATTTACGCAGATGGATCAAGTTGCAGCCGGTTCGATCCTCGGCCCTGCAATGACTTATTTAGTACCTACTCTAAATAATAACGTGCAGTTTAGATGCCATCGTTCAAAAACGGTGAAGGAAAACATCGTGGGGAAACCGGTATGTCTAATCACCTCAAAAGTTCAATGCCATATGACATTCACCAACATGCACTGGGCCAGCATGGTGCATTGAAGGCACATCGTCTCTCTCTGAGAGAAGGCATGTGTCCCAGTAGTGTGAACATGATAGGCTGAAATGATGATGATAGCTAGAGGAACATGTTTTATGTTTATCGGGACTTATCACGTATTATTTAATTTAGGTAAAAATATGTACTTAATCGAAAAAGTTTAAAAATTACTATAGCTAGAGGAACAATGTAAGTTTGGGACTCAGGGCCCCGATTCTACTAAAGAAATTGTTATTCAATTGTACTTGTTTCAATTTTATTTTTCAAATAATTGCCTCAATATTTAGTTTTTATATTTTTTTATACTAAGTAAGTTATAATATTAGGTGGTGGTATTTTTCTAGTATTAAAAAACTGCCTGTTATGAGGCAATTATTAAAAATAAAAATTGAAACAATTACATTTTAAAAACAATTTCTTTAGTATAATCGGCGGCCTGATCATTCCCGTAGAAATATCTCTGTTATCAGATGAAAATTACTGGGGTAGGTATAGGTGGGTACTTTTTTAAATTACGTCGTCAAAATATGGCATGCACCTAATTATGTAGGCAGCAGTAGGTATCGTATAGTTGTGGTCCCATGACCTTGATGTCGCCCCTTGCAAACCAGTCGGGCAGGGCTGCCAAAACAAATGCAGGACATCATGACAATGTGAATAATGATCTACATCAATAATGACGCTGACAGCTGAAGATACCAATGATATTTCATTTATTTTATATTTTATTTAGGAATATGCTTGCGTTTGACCGCCTACTCGCCTAATGCGATTGTCGATGAAGCACGCTTGCCTAGAAGAAACTGATTCACTCGTGATTTTAAGACCCAGATTGAAACTATCAGGGTATCAGGTATAATTACCCATTCAAGCAGTGCATTCCAAAGACTAGCAGTTCGCACAAAAAAACTGGAATCAAAGTGCTTCGTACGGGTTTTCGGAATATCAACCATAAAGCGGTGTCGATTTTTTGTACCCGCTCTGGCAGTCCAATAGAAAAATAGGCAGGACCTACTAGTCGTTTTAAAATATGACTTTATTTAACGGTGAAGGCAAACATCGCGAGGAAACCGGTATACCTATGTCCAAGAACCCCAAAAGTTCAAAGACATATGACATTAATCAACATGCACTGGGCCAGAATGGTGGATTAGCCGGGATAAGAAGTATCATGTCCTATGTCACCGAGCACATTTTTTAATAGAATGAGTGGCAAACAAGCTTGCGGTCCGCCTGATGGTAAGTAGAAACCGCCGGCTATGGACACCTGCAACACTAGCGGTGTTGACGGTGCTTTGCCAGCCCGGAGAGCCACTTGAACAATCTTTTTGCAAAAATATCACGTCGCCAGGCACTGTTGTTGCGTGAAAGGAGGAAAAAGAAACCAAGGAGACACTTTCGCATTTACAATATAGTAAGTAGTTATAGGTACCTGCCTATGAATCTGTGATAAAGGTTTCCTTTCCCTTATGTATGTCTTTAAAATTATTTTACAGGGTTATATAGAACAGGGGCCTTACGGACAACAGCTAATTGCGGCACCTAATCCGCTCAGTTGGAAAATCACGCGAACGTGAACCTTATCGCGCCCAAATACGGTTTGCGGTCGCGTGATTTTCACAAAGGCGAAAAGAGATAATTGTACCTAAGTCATTATGAAAAACTTTTATTACGGGCGACCAACTATCAACCCTGTAACCGCGAAGAATATACGTATCAGCTGTTCCATACACTTCGTTGCTAGAATTATTTATTTCTATGGAACAGCTGTTTTTTTTTTCGCAATTTCTTATAGAAGAATATCAGTCTCCCCTCTGATATTCTCCTCTGTGTTTCTGGGTCTGGGTTTACCTTAGTATGTACCTAATTATTATTGCTCATGATGATGAGTTGAATAACCTCCTTTCAAATTAGTACCACCTTTCCGCGTAACCTTGTAGGTACCTGCCCTGCACCTTACCCATAACAGTTATAAGCTGCAACAGCATAAATCTTGGTTTACCTAAGTATATATGTTATCAAATAATTTTAGACAACCCTGACACTGCTGACACCCTAACAATATAATTTCCTAATTTCCCTATCACTCCCTTCCCTCACGCTCGCTCCACCCTACATAGGTACTTTGGGTCTTGTCGTGGCGGCGGCGGCGTCTCCCCCTATGTCAGGCACGCATTTCCACGCACTATTTTTTAGGTAACAACAACATACATCGGCAAGACTTTTTCAACATATTTTCCTTTTTCGATTAAAAATTAAAAATTATAATGAATGAAAGTATTGAAAGTACTTAAACCAAACTTAATTACCTACTACTACTGCCATCTATTGTACAGTAGCAAAACCAAAGTTGTGAGCAGCGACATCTTGTGACAAAGTTTTGCTACTTATACGATAGAACGATGACATCATTTCCAGGTTTAATTTATTATTCTGGCAATCTTCGTGTTTGTCTATGGATAGAGCAGACATTAGAAAAATAATGACAGCTGGCAGGTCTTTAACATCCGGCGGACGGACCCGTCCTTTTACAAGCGTACGCCATTGCTGGCGTATGGTGGTTTATTTTAGTAGCCGGAAAATCATAAACCATCCAATATGGTGAGTATCCAATCGCATAAAAGTAAAAAGAAAAGTGCTGCTGTGTGTTCGTGCTATCGAATCGCGTTTATATTTTCCAATTTTCGGGTCCAAAAGACTCTGAAAATAAACACTTTCCTACCGACGGTCTTTGTGGTCCGATGACGTCTTCGAAGTGTTCTAGTGCTATCAGTAGTGTCCTTGTGAATTACAAATAGTTCAGAACTTATAAATAAGCTATTAAAACCGAGTTTAATGTGAATATATAGCAAGAATAATGCGACGTGCGTATGACAAGTGGCCGACCATCTGTGTTGTGTTGTGCATCATGTTCACGGGCTGTTTTCTGGTTTGTGCAGGTGAATTTCACCGTAGACGAGATCCGTGGGATGATGGACAAGAAGCGGAACATCCGCAACATGTCCGTCATCGCCCACGTCGACCACGGCAAGTCTACTCTGACGGACTCTCTGGTCTCCAAAGCCGGTATCATCGCCGGAGCCCGCGCGGGCGAGACTCGCTTCACCGACACCCGCAAGGACGAGCAAGACAGATGCATCACCATCAAGTCTACGTAAGTACTTTTACTCCACATGGTGAAATAACCTTTATTGTAACTCAAAATTATTATTACCCCACCGAACAATTTGATGTCATTGAACTTGACCCTGTCACGTTAGCTCGCAAAATTCATGCAAATTTGCTGGGGTTCAAGGAAAACAATGTTGTGCAATATGTTGTCAATATGCTGCATGAAAACAGAAATACTAGTCAAAGAATTATTTTTCAAGTCTTCAATGTTTTCTTGATCGTTCAATACAAGCCTCTTATCCAATTTCATGTAAGATCCAGGAAAAATAAATGTCTTTCACAATATTATGAAAATGCAAAATAATCGTACATGACCAGCACAATTTATTAATTTTTCATAGTCACTGTTATCTTATGAATCACAAAATTACGAGTCTCCTAACGTGATGAATGTTCTATACCATTTAAATCTGAATATCAATGAGGATTTTTAAGAACGGCCATCTGATGCAAACTACCATATTCATACCTCGAAATAAACAATGGTAAGGGCACTAAAACAAAACTCGTCTTGTGCATGCATCATTACAGTGCGATATCCATGTACTTCGAGCTGGAGGAGAAGGACTTGGTGTTCATTACCAATCCTGACCAGCGTGAGAAGAGCGAAAAGGGTTTCTTGATCAACCTGATCGACTCTCCCGGGCACGTTGACTTCTCTTCTGAGGTGACCGCCGCACTCCGTGTCACTGATGGAGCCCTTGTCGTCGTCGACTGTGTCTCTGGTACGTACATTACATCATCCCGAGTAGGCCTCCCACTAGATGGACCGACGACATTCTGAGAGTCGCTAGCATCCAGTGGATGCAAAATGCACGCTGTCATTCAGGGTGGAGGTTAACGGGGGAGGCCTATGTTCAGCAGTGGACCTCTTCTGTGATGATGTTTGCATTTGACCACCAACTCGCCTGATGTTAAGCAACAATGCGGAATTATAAAATTATTGGTACAGTGAATTACTGAAATATTTTTCAGTAACTTGTTACTTTCAG
This sequence comes from Agriopis marginaria, assembly GCA_932305915.1. Classification (NCBI taxonomy): domain Eukaryota; kingdom Metazoa; phylum Arthropoda; class Insecta; order Lepidoptera; family Geometridae; genus Agriopis; species Agriopis marginaria. The sequence goes on from OW029932.1 coordinate 2,415,608, forward strand.
CTTTGTACCATGACAATTGTTTTGACAAAAGTTTACAAAATTCCTATAAATATCATTAATAACAGTTTATCAGTCTATAATCTACATAATTTATTTGTTCCTTGTGGATTATCAATACTTACACAACAACTTTGTTCCAATATCTCTCACCATAGCAGAAAATAAAACAATGCAATACACTACTAGAAGGCTTACTAGGTAGGTATATCCTTTAAAACTAGTTCTATACCATGATTGTAGGTTTTTTTTTATTTATTCAGATAAACTGAAACAAACAAAGTTGCTAAACTCACGACAGTGAGAAAACCTACACTACAACAAATTAGTGATTTCATCCTACTTGCCTATTCAAGTCAACTACTTCCGAATTAAACAAATTTAGCACAGCTGGTTGTCACCCTTTTTTCACATAGTTTTTATAAAATTAATATGATACAAAGTTTTCTGTTTTAGTTCTGTCAGAATAGTTTGACTCTGATAGTTACAATTCTCTAAACTTTGGATAAATGTACAACATAGTAGACACCATTATTATCTCCTAACCTATACCTACACATCCGAAGGTAGTCTGGAAGAGATCACTTAGCGATAAGACCAGCTTTGTGCCTATTTTCAATGTATTGTAATGTCCTGTCTGGGGTGTCAGAGCAGAGTCCTTGTATTGTATGTTTATAAAATGATGTCTCCTACAGGGGTGTGCGTACAGACCGAGACTGTACTCCGTCAAGCCATCGCCGAGCGTATCAAGCCCATCCTATTCATGAACAAGATGGACCGCGCCCTGCTTGAGCTGCAGCTGGAGGCCGAGGAGCTGTACCAGACCTTCCAGCGTATCGTTGAGAACGTGAACGTTATCATTGCTACTTACAATGACGATGGTGGCCCTATGGGTAAGTTCCTTTTCATGACAGGGTACAAAACAAATGGTACTCTATAAGTCAATTCCGCCAGGGCTGGAAGAACAGTTTGATTATCAAACAAGTTAAACTCATGGCATTGGGAAAATACACTCAGTCATTTTAGAGAAAAAAAGGGTAAGACCGACGCAAGAATGAAACAATTAGAATATTTTGAACTGATAATATAAAAATAGCAAAATTGGGACTTTTAGAACTAAGCCATCCAATTGCAAACCTTTTTATTTGGTTTCATTTGTTTAATAATTTACGGTCAGAACAATATTGTGAAACTGTTTCATTAGCATAGCGGATAAGCAAGCATGGTGTCGAGCAATGCGCAGCGCATGCCCTCCCTGGTCCCCCCATCACGCTCCAGTACACCTGGCAGCACTGATAATGTTTAACAGATTTACCTGGTTAATTTAGATCTTATTTTGCTCACATTCTCAATGAAATGACACCGATAACCAAATATGACTGTTTTAAACAGTTTTACTTTAACCAGTTTTGAGCTCTATGGAAGGTACTGATATACCAAGGGATTGGAGATGGAAATGTGTGTGCTTTTAAGAAGTGGGTATTATGCCTTCCTTTCATTTAAAATACCTTCCCATCACAGACACTTGATGAATAAAATGGACCAATGTGGTAAAACTGGTAACTGACACTGCCCCACCCTCTTACTTTCATTTTAGATGCAATCAAAAGTGAAAGTACCTATCCACCCTACCCAGTCATGTACCTTTGCTTTTTAATTGCATTCCTTACACAATTTTAAGCAGTATTTGCAGTAGCTTTCTGCAAAATTTTTCCAAACATAATTTACAATACCTTTCAACAAAATTGCCATATCAGCACTGAGCATAATTTAATCTACAAATATCACATTCAACATGAACTGCTCACGTGTAGGTCGCCTAATCGCGATAACTTTACCAAGGTCAAATGACTATGCGGTATTCGGTGGAAAAAATCTCTACTTTCACTGGAATGACACTGTTGCATTGCTGCTAAAATGTGCTTTGAGGTTATGCCTCCATGTTTTAGGTGGAAATTATGTAAATTGGTATTATAATACAGTTTTACATGCGGGCTATATTCAATTGATAATGTAGTGAATTTTTGTATAATTTTTGCTATGACTGGAATGTAAATATTGCATTAGTACAAATAGTTATTTTCTGGTATAAGGGTCCACATGTTTAAAAATATAGGTTCAGCATTGACACTTGAAAATAAGGCAACAAAATACAGTGCTTTACTTTTTAGAAATGAGTCTTAACATAACAGTAATATGGTTGGTTTTTCTGACATTTATGTGAAAATCAACCCTTTTGGAGATAGATGGATAGGCCTATGTCCAGCAGTGGACGTCCTACGGCTGAAATGATAATGATTTGTAAAACAATGAAATATGTACATAGTTATAATTTCAAGATCTTAGGGTCCAGTCCCAAGTGTTGCCAGTTGCTTCAACATAGGCTTCTGGGTGTCAAAGTGGACTTTACATTAAACTTCTTTCCGGAATTGGTTGCATATTCTCATAGTGTGTGACCCCATTAATGATAGATACATTTCAATTGCCTAGCAAAATATGGAGACAAGATTCAAGAATGGATAGATATTTTTTTGACCCAGATGGCAATGCCCGGCAGCTCTAATCTAACCTAGCGATTGTTTGTAGAGAAGGTTTTAATATTATTTTATGCAATAGCATTTATTCCCTACTTTTGTCTTGTAGGTGAGGTCCGTGTGGACCCCAGCAAGGGTTCCGTGGGCTTTGGATCCGGTCTCCACGGCTGGGCCTTCACCCTCAAGCAGTTCTCCGAGATGTACGCTGACAAGTTCAAGATTGACCTTGTCAAGCTCATGAACAGGTAATTAACACAATTGACACCATTTAGAGTTTGCGGCAATTTTTTAGCAAATCTTTTTCAAATCTCTCTTTTTTGTTTCCTAAGAAATTTAAATTTCTTTGATTAAATCTTTTAACATTGCATATCAGAACACCAGCTGATATTAAACATAAATATGTTTTGCTATTTTTGACAACACTCACTTAATACCAGGTGAGCTGTAGTCAAACGCCTAGCATTTCAACCATTATTAAAGTACTTTTTTTATTACTGAATTAGCTAACCCGACAGACGCTGTCCTGTCTTAGAACTGTCAAACGCGCGACGTTAAAATCGTCGTTAAGTTTTCTGAAATTTTCAATTTTTCTGCGCAATTTCCTTATTTTTTTTTTCAATATTCATAAATAATACATTTTTACATTTTATATTTTTTTTATAATTATGGTAGTTAGTTTAGCATCTAGTATCTAGTAGTTAGCTCTAATGCAGTTCATTGAGTTATAAAATAGTGGCTATGAAGGCTATTATGAAGTAGTGGGAGGCCGAAACTCGCCTTGTTATAGTTATACATTGAAAACATCTGATTAAACAATCTCATGTGTGAACAGAACAATACCATGTTTTGTTTAAACATTGACACATAATATTCCTCGAGCATTATCAAAAAGTCAACCGTGGCTTGCTTTGCATATCTTAGCAAGCCCTCTTTCCTTCTCATTATTTAATAAGATTAAACTAATTTCATGATACTGTACTATAATAACAGCATGAAAAAGCGACAATGTTTCATTCCGAAGACCCATGTGAATTAATCGGTCCAAAGTCAACGATTACTTCGCATTGATTTGTATGAATTGGGTATATTGATGTTAAATATGATCTTAGAACCTATGAAAATTAAATGACAATAGGAACTTAAAAGAAAACTGGAATGCACTGCCTGAATGGATGTTCCCCGATAATTACAATCTGGGTCTCAAAATCGCGAGTGAATCTGTTTCTTCTAGGCAAACATGTAAATGGCTAAATGCACGCCCATTACCCAGTTTTTTAATGGTGATATTAATTTTGAATGTCATTTAATTGTGCATCAAAAATCAACTTTTTGTACTTTTAAGTTCCAACAAAAATAGTACTAAGTACATATTTGTGGGGGAAATTACTTTGGAACTATGATCACATAAAAAACCTAACCTTATACTCAATCTGATTTTGATCTGCAATATTTTCCCTTAGTTTTTACTCTATAAGGCATTTAAAGTGTAAAAGGTCACCATTGCTGCTTTAACCTTGCTTTAGTAGACTAACTAGGACGCCGCGTCACAGCTGCATAGCACTTGACCTTAGGGATACCTTCACCCACCAACTTTCAGCGTGGGAGGATCAATATTACCGAAATAGATTGTACTCATACTTGCGACTACTAAACTACTGGGCTGATAACAAAAAGAAAAGAGATTAACTGTAATAACAGGTAGACTTTCGTGCATCGCGGCCGATCGCAGCTGTGCGCGTCAAACGCACGCGTCAGACGCGCGCGACTGCGATGCGATTTGAAAATGTATGACGACGTTAGTCGACTGTGTCTAATGCAGACTTCTGAAGCGGCGCCATACATTATCATAGTGCAATACCTGTCGCATCAGCCGCGGGCGGCTGCAATCGGCCGCGATGCACGGAAGTCAACCTTTAAGATTGTTGTTTTACATGTTAGGGCTCAATTAGCTTTCAACTTGCACACAATTTTGAAATGATGTTTCATGTTCATTTTTAACCCAAAAAGAGGGTGGTGTTATAAGTTTAACATTTGTGTTTGTGTGTCTGTCTGTGGCATCATAGTTCCCAGATGTTTTTTTCCTTAAAAGTTGACTCGATCGAGAGTATTAGCTAGGATTCATGAAAATTTTCGGCCATTTAAAAGTTATCAGCTCTTGTATAGGGGGTTTCAAAAATGTTCAGTTTATACTTGTATAACATGGCATGCATATTGAACTGAATCTCGAGTTCTAGATACGTGGTAGGTAAGGCATTGCAAATGAGGGTGACATACTGCTCATGTTTTTAACCGACTTCAAAAAAGGAGGGGTGTAATTTATAAATTGATTTGGAAAATTCTATTTTTAATTGAAAGGCTTCAGATTGCTCTCATAGAAATTTCAACAAAATCAGTTCAGTAGTTATTTTTACTAAATATAAAAAATAAATATAAATATTCGGGACATTTTTGCACACACGGTCATCTGACCCCAAGCTAAGCAAAGCTTGTGATATGGCTGCCAGAGACTGATATATATACATATATAGGTTTAAATACATACTTAAATATATATTAACACCCAGATATAGAACAAACACAAATGTTCATCACACAAATGTTTGTCCTAGGTGGGAATCGAACCCACGCCCCCAAGCTCAGAAGGCAGGTTCACTACCAACTCGACCAACGGGCTATCAATATAACTGGAAAAAATATATTATCCAAGTGATCGAAATTGCGTATTTTGCTTTCCTGTGACTTTAGAATTGTCTTATTATTTATTTAAGGATGAAATAGTAAGCAAACCTTTCCTTTACAATTACTGATTCGTCCCATTGATACTGGTTAGAGCTCTTGGTACTCTAAATCAGCGGCAGACCGGGACGAACATGGAATTCTCAGCCTGGATTGATGAGTTGTTCCTTCTACAGGGCTTCTCATAACTAAAGTTGAGATACAAGAGTCTATAAATATATTTTTTAAGAAATGCGTTTGTCTACTATTTTATCTTTAAATTAGTATGGCGACTGAAAAAATAATCAACAAAAAAGTTTGTTGCATACTTGCTTATGACTAGCACCTCGCCAGATCTTTCAAGGGGGTTTAGAAGTACAACAGATGTAAGCACGAGTGGGCCACTTACTATGAACACCATAAAGTTATGGTGTGAACAATTAAGACTAGGTTTATTGTTAGGATTTAACAGACACCCTGCTATTTGGTATCTGACAGAGTACTGACTTCAAACCTTTTCATTTTCTGTTATCAGACTGTGGGGAGAGAACTTCTTCAATGCCAAGACAAAGAAGTGGGCCAAGCAGAAGGACAATGACAACAAGCGTTCCTTCTGCATGTACGTCCTGGACCCCATCTACAAGGTGTTCGACGCCATCATGAACTTCAAGAAGGAAGAGATTGACGGTCTCCTCAAGAAGATTGGAGTCACCCTCAAGCACGAGGATTCTGACAAGGACGGCAAGGCCCTACTTAAGGTGAGTGTTCTTATACTCATAAGTCTTTGACTCTGTCAAATTTGTGTTCTTTTTAATTATCAACTTTCTTCTAAAAAGGAGTTCTCAATTTGATTGTACTTGAATTTTTAACTTAGGCCATTCCTTTTAAAATGTAAGGTTTCTTAATTCTGAAAATATTTGATATAAATCTAATCGTAATAATGCTACCAAAACATCCATGCAAATATTTAATTAAAAAATAAATAAAAACTTAGTACCTTCCTTATTTTTCTTTCTTATAAAAAAGACAAAAATTTGTTTCTTTTTGGTTACTAATGAAAAAAAATATCTTCACAACACAATTTATAGTCTGTGAAAACATGTAACATTCTGACATTCTAATCCATAGTAGCGATAATTTTGCTAAAACAGGGTCATCATATGTCTTGTATCATTACTTAGGCCAAGAATGTGGCCCTAGATTCACATGTGCTGAGATAAGCTACAATCTTGCTTATTGCAGCAATATAGTCCCTAATGTTGCTGGTTGCTTCAACATAGGCTTCTGGGTGTCAAAGGGGACTTTACATTGAATTTCTTTCCGGAATTGGTTGCATATTCTCATAGTGTGTGACCCCATTAATGATAGATACATTGTGCTTATACATGAGGAAAACCGCCATTTTAAGCAATTTAAGCTTAAATGGCATTTCAAACTATGCAAAGCAAAAGCTCAGATTGACCTCCACAAATTTATGCCAACCCAAATTACAAATACACCTTCCTAATACCCTCCAAAGTGTGGTGAATAAGTTGGTATAAATGTCCTGCAGCATTATACCTCTTGTATTGATCTTCTATTCTCTCATAGGTGGTGATGCGCAGCTGGCTGCCGGCCGGTGAGGCTCTCCTCCAGATGATTGCCATCCACCTGCCGTCCCCTGTGGTCGCGCAGAAATACCGTATGGAGATGCTGTACGAGGGACCTCATGATGATGAGGCCGCTCTTGGTATCAAGGTAAACTACACATTATCCTATACTAGAAAACTAAAATACGAATGTATAAATAGTTCTTTTCCTGGAGAAAATAAATATTTAAATATATTTTCATAAATAAATAACATAAAAAGCAGCAACATTTATCTCATAGATTTGTGGCTGATCCATCTATAGATGTTTTTTTAAACAACTGAGTAAAAAAGAAAGACGTTTGCTTGATGGTAAGCGCTGCTTGCTGCTTGTCCAATCTGTCCATGCGTCGGATAAGACCCGCAGCAGATGTAACAGCGTGACATGTACTGTGCGCGTCGCAAACCTACTATTCCAGAGTTTAAGAATTCCGCATGCATACCATACACGATTCCTCTAATGTTACTGCTATTCCAGACATGCGACCCCGAAGCACCTTTGATGATGTACATAAGCAAAATGGTACCGACTTCCGACAAGGGCCGTTTCTACGCGTTCGGACGCGTGTTCTCCGGCAAGGTCATCACTGGACAGAAAGCGCGTATCATGGGACCCAACTTCACACCCGGCAAGAAAGAGGTATGCACTGGTTTACTTTAATTATGATTGGACCTGATTTTGTAGCGCATGATATCCTAACAGATTACCGAAGTTAAACATCAGACAATCAGTTGGTTTTTGAATGAGCGACAGCTGACTGTAAGTGGTGTAAGCACTACCATGGGTTGGATGACATGTTAATTTGTAGGTATTAACCATATCTAGCCATATTGGATGCCTTTGTGTGACCTAGAAGAATCGATTTGATTATATGAACTTTATTCATGATTCTACCATGCGATGCAATAATGGTTGTCATACTGTTTAATATGCTGTATGACAAGTCTATTTAGCATCGAGCAACATTTACATACTTGTTACACTAGACCTTATGCAGGAGGCAGTAGCTAAACATTCAGCGAAATGCAGTTTGTAAGGCGATCCATGGAGTCTAGTTAAGACAAGTCTTTACAAATGAATAGTTTGCCAATCTTCGCGGCCCCGTGCCGCGTTGTAGGCGGCCCCGTGCTCCGCGCGCGGCCGCCGGTGACAGCGCGGCGCGCCGCGAAGTAGATCGACTCGCGTGCGGCTAAACGCTGCGCAGGACCTCTATCCTTATGTCCCGGGACCGCACGCTACGCCACAAGCGATACATTTAAGCCATATTAAGTTTATTTTAGGATACTTGCGATGACTTCTTTACAGATGTCGTTTTAGGCAAAAGCTTTGCGAAGGCAAACTTTTTTTTAAAATTTTCTTACCTTTATGCAATCACGCCAGCCCACTAATGGAAATAAAAAGGCTTTAAACATTCACGTTGGAAGGCTCTATTCAAAATCCAGTCATTCATGTTTGGCCGACCTAGGAATCTAGACAGTATACACAACAAAACATCCTTTTACATTACTAATTTTAAATTCATATTGTCACCAGGATCTGTATGAGAAGACTATCCAGCGTACCATCCTCATGATGGGTCGTTACGTTGAAGCCATTGAGGATGTGCCCTCCGGAAACATCTGCGGTCTGGTTGGTGTCGATCAGTTCTTGGTCAAGACTGGTACCATCACCACCTTCAAGAATGCCCACAACATGAAGGTAAGGAATATAAGCAGGGGATTTAATTATGAGATGCGATAAGAACTGTCGAAGAGGCATGACATTTCTGCCTAAAGTGACAGGGAGCCCTACTGGAGTACTGACTTTCTACTGATCTACTCTAACGATTAGTGAGTGCATTGGTAGGCCTTTTGTGAATTTAGAGAAAAATAATAATTAGGTCTTTGATGAATTTATAGTGAAAAAAAATATCTCCATCACAATGCAAATGAACCTATATTAAAATACAAACAGTTCATACATTATGACAGTATTCTTTCTACAAAAATGTACACTTAATATGGTAAAGAAATGTTTGTTTGCAGCTAATTAACATACTGTTACCATCCCCAGGTCATGAAATTCTCCGTCTCCCCTGTCGTGCGTATTGCCGTGGAGCCCAAGAACCCCGCTGATCTGCCCAAGCTGGTGGAAGGTCTCAAGCGTCTCGCTAAGTCTGACCCTATGGTGCAGTGCATCAACGAGGAGTCTGGTGAACACATTGTGGCCGGAGCCGGAGAGCTACATCTTGAGATCTGTCTCAAGGTAAAATAGGCTTTGTTGTTGCTGTTTAGGGTTTGTTTTTATCCAGTTTGACCTCAATATCAGGAGTGGGATCCACCACCAATATACTAATACTAACCTAATGTCATAACATTTCTATATACGAGTACATCTGTCTTCTAGTCAACCTGTGACCACCATAGTATACTACGTATTTTCATTTGGAAATTTCATTTGGTTAGTAAACTCCAAGCAATGGCGTCGATTCTGTCATACCACTTACTAAACTTAACCAATCTGACAGGACTAAAATTATCTGCCTATCTTTTCATTTTTATATGTGAGACAAGGATGGCAACAATTTTAGAGCTTTCAAATTTAGTTCAGAGTACATCAGAATCGATGCCATTATGTCACAAAACTCTCCATTTACCCCCACCAATATTTCCAGTGTGTAGCTATTGTTACTCACTTTATGGTTGCTCGATTTACATTATCGGTAATGTTTCAGGATTTGGAAGAGGACCACGCTTGCATTCCGATCAAGAAGTCTGACCCTGTGGTGTCGTACCGTGAGACGGTCGCCGAGGAATCTGACCAGATGTGCCTGTCCAAGTCTCCCAACAAGCACAACCGTCTCTTCATGAAGGCGCAGCCCATGCCTGATGGTCTGGCCGAGGACATTGATGACGTAAGTATTCAGACCCAGACTCGAACATACTTCTCTGCGGCTATGCTTTTAGAAATAACTAGCGATTCGCGCCGGGTTCGCACGGGTATAGATATATAGCCTATGTCACCCGGGGATAGCATAGCTTCCCAACAGTGAAAGAATTTTTCAAATCGGTTCAGTAGGTTTGGAAAAGTAGAAATAATAAATAAATAAACTAGTGACATTTTTCACTGCTCACTATACATGACAAACATGCTTGGCTAGCAATTCTAGCAAAGCTTTCCAATGTTGATTTAAAACGTGCAGTGTTCATAATTTAAGATGTACAACTGTTAGTACAGAAATAAGTATATTTTTTAAATTCTGACTAAATTCTAACATGTTATCCATACACAGGGCAAAGTGAACCCCCGTGACGACTTCAAGACCCGTGCGCGTTACCTCACCGACAAATACGAGTACGACGTGACTGAAGCGCGTAAGATCTGGTGCTTCGGCCCTGAAGGCACCGGCCCCAACCTACTCATGGACTGCACCAAGGGAGTCCAGTACCTCAATGAGATCAAGGACTCTGTCGTCGCTGGTTTCCAGTGGGCGGCGAAGGAAGGAGTCATGGCTGAGGAGAACTTGAGAGGAGTCAGGTTCAACATCTATGATGTTACCCTGCACACTGATGCTATCCACAGGTTTGTTTCGATGCTCTTACATTTGCTAGGTTTTATAAGTAGAATAATTCAATGAATGGGGGAGACAATATTTTACTAGAACTACGTATACTAATATTGTCTCCACCTTGCTTGTCGACTAGCAAAATATATGCAATATTAAAGTTTTAAAGTTTTGTCTATCTGTCAATGTTGTTGGTTCTCACTTGCTGCACCTACTAGGATGAATATATCTGTAATAAAAGATATCTCATAAAAAATAATCTGGAATTCAAATGCACGAAAATTATTATATTTTTAATTAACGTATAAAAGGAAGAGACTCCAAGTACTCCAAGACTTAACAAACTAAGAAAAATTATGATGATAGATGTGTCAATGGGCGTATTCCACACAAGGCGCGTCACTTAAGACAACAGTTCAAAATAAAGCTTATTGGCATTGATTCTGATGTACTCTAAACTAAATTTGACAGCTCTAAAATTGTTACCATCTTTCTCTCACATGTTTAAATGAAAAGAGGTAGATAATTTTAGTCTTCTCAGATTGGTTTAGTTTAGTGTGTGGTACGACAGAATCAATGCCATTGTCTTCAAAAGACAGATTGCTTTAAAAAGGGATTAAAAAAAATTACGCTATGTGTCTTTCAACAAATAGCTTTAATTGTTTTTTTGTCTTGCAGAGGTGGCGGTCAAATCATTCCAACCACCAGGAGAGTACTGTACGCGTGCCTCCTCACTGCGCAGCCCAGACTCATGGAGCCTGTCTACCTGTGCGAGATCCAAGTAAGTTGCACTGCATGGAGTGATGCACTCCTCGCTCGTATAAATTACTCATGCGGTAAGCGCAACTTTGCGAATTTGGCCGCGCGTGGAAGAATGAAAAAAACAGATGACGTTCGACCTGCGCCCGGCCGCTTGCCGCATGCGGACCTTTGCTACGCGACCGGCCGCAGGTCGCTGTTCGCTCCAATGGATAAACAATCTGACGAGTTGAGACCATTTTGATTTCTATTAGTGCTAACAGACGCTCGAACGCGGCTGACCTCAACCGCCGTCTGATCAATGAAAGAGAAAGAGAGGGAAATATGAATTTCTCACTCTTTCTCTCCCGCTGGTTGGACGACGGTTAGTCAGCCGCATTCGAGCGTCTGGTAGTTGATTGTTGATGCATTATGCATTTTCGTCAGTCAAATTTCTACCAACAGTGGAAGGTTATTGAACTAGCATAGCTGACAACCAAAAATGTGGAAAAAGATGTTTTTGAATTATCAGATCATCGTTAAATGGTTGTGCATGCAAATCCTAGAATTGGAAATGTCTGGAATCAAGCATAGTTTATTATGATAGATAGGTATTAGTGGCAAAGCCAGTTTTTTTTTTTTCGAGGGGTCAATCTTTTAAAGAGACCTGTTTTTTACATACTGGAGGCATGAATCCGCACCACGGCTATCCTGAGCGCTCTGCTGCACTCAGCAGTCGCGCCTTTCCGAGCCGTGGCAGAGCATCAAATCTTTATTCTGGCATGGACATCCCACACACCCCACTGCCTGAATATATGATCTAACATTCCGGAACTAAATTTTAACAACCCTTTACATTAGATTACTCCTTTTTATTTACTTGTATGTTGCACATAAGTGAACAAAAAAACTTTGAAAATTGAAAACTCTGGCAGTTGCACCAGATATGAGAATTCAATTTGTCATGTGCAAGAAAGACTACTCAAGATGCGCTTAATCTAGATTCTGGTTTCTATAATGCTGATTGTAAATTCTATCATATAATTTACGAAGGTAACCTTTGGCTCACCAACAGGCGAGTTGGTGGTCAAACGCCAATGACAATAGAGCCACTTGACTGGTCATCCTTTACCCCGCATGAGGCTAAGGTTCTAACATGTCAACCTAAACTATTTCGAGCGCGGCCAATCCTAGGCGCGAATTAAATGAATGACTTGATTCTCCAATCACAAGCTGACCCCCCCCGCGACCGACGTGGCATCATTTTGCAAAAGGGAATTTTGACTACATGCGCTATCAAATGGTTATATATATATGTGAAAGGCATACTTATCAGCGTTAAAAAAAGTGCACACCGGTCTGAAATCTGTTGCTTGCCCTCGTATATTAGCCGGACTATAACAGATTCGACGCGTCCATAAACTTAGGGTAAATAACTGAGCTCGCTATTGTACGCACATACTAATTTGCATCACCTTCTCTAGTGTCCCGAAGTCGCCGTGGGAGGTATCTACGGTGTGCTCAATCGTCGTCGTGGCCACGTGTTCGAAGAGTCTCAGGTCGCCGGCACACCCATGTTCGTCGTGAAGGCCTACCTGCCCGTAAACGAGTCGTTCGGCTTCACGGCTGACCTTCGCTCCAACACCGGCGGACAAGCCTTCCCGCAGTGCGTGTTCGACCACTGGCAGGTCCTGCCCGGAGACCCGTGCGAGCCCGGCACCAAGCCCTACGTTGTTGTACAGGTAACTAATCATACTTTACATTAAAGTATTAATATAAATAGCCATGGTAGCCCGTTTGGGAGACAGCTAGACTTGAAAGCGTGAGGTCGCGGGTTCAAACCCTGGGCCCGCACCAATAAACTCTTTGGAGCTTATGTACGGATTTTCATACCACTGGCTCTTCGGTGAAGGAAAACATCGTGAGGAAAGAAGGAATCCAATGGCTTATGTGAATCCGCCAACCCGCTCTGGGCCAGTGTGGTGGATATGGCCCAATCACACTTTCGGGGGTTGGCTAAAAGTCCAGCTGTGGACTGTTAAAAGGCTGATTATGATGATGATAATTAATTTAAAACAAAAAAAAAAACGTCCATACTAACTCGCCAATACTGCTGGAGTGAATATTTACAGAGTAATACTGAAGACCCAGACTTAGAAAATAATTACATCAAATAGCAGTTGCTGAGTAAAATTTACACAAAGTTAATTTCTTTTGGTGAGAATTGACAGAAAACTCAGTTCCTCTTCTATATGTATACAAGCGCTTGAAATAAGGCACTAGGGGAAAATGTTTGATGTCGATATAGTCATAATAGAGGCAGTTGTTAGATGTTTACCAAAGTTCATTATGGTTATATTGTCAAATTGAGATAGCTTGGTCCTAGATACATAGTTATAATATGACCCTTCGCGGCCCCGTGCCGCGTTGTAGGCGGCCCCGTGCTCCGCGCGCGGCCGCCGGTGACAGCGCGGCGCGTCGCGAAGTAGATCGACTCGCGTGCGGCTAAACGCTGCGCAGGACCTCTATCCTTATGTCCCGGGACCGCACGCTACGCCACAAGCGATACATTCTCTTTACACATTGATAATTTTAAACTGACAATATTAGATTTGCAGAATTTTTACTGGATAGAGCTAATCTGTAAATGATGTAATTTATTTTGGTATTATTAAAGTGACTAGGCGCGATGTGCCTATCTTCTCATATTTCGTATTCATATGCATTACACAAATCGACACGACACTTGTGTTGTTTTATTGTTGTCACACTTCTGTGGTGGCAGCTTTAAATAATCAATCTGTACATCAAAAATGGCTGAGGAAGGGAAGGGGAGTGTTGGTCATCCAGCTGCAAGATGGATTGACGATATTATCTATCATGGGTCGGACCTGGACTCAATTAGCACAGGACCGAGGCCGATTGCATAGCAAGAGAGGCCTCCCAGCAGGAAGGCTGTGGATGATAATGATGATGATATCAAAGAAATTGTTGAGTCAATCTGTAATTTTGATTTGTAGTGTATCAGTAATTGATGAATATTTACAAGCTCGTTTATCTTTGCCTTGCAGGAGACCAGGAAACGGAAAGGACTGAAGGACGGTCTCCCAGACCTGGCCCAATACCTCGACAAATTGTAAATGTCGTAGCTAAAACAATCCGTACTGTAATATATGTAACATTATCGAGGCGCCTCACGCACTATACATTGTTCCCATATTTTATTTGAACATAAGATGATTTTATTTGACCATCCTGATTTACGCCTTATTCAGTTTTAGAGTGCTAGTGAGTGGTGTATATTTATAAAGCTTAGGTTTGTTAGGATAGCGGTGCCGTCATAGCGGCAGAAATTTTGCGCTCCATTAACAAGACACGTTGTAATCCATACAACTCCGAAGACAATATTGCGGCCGCGATGCGACGGCACCGCTATTCTAAGACACCCGAGTTATACTAAGTAATATTGCTGGTCGATATGTACAGTATATACTACATACATGTTATGTGCATTATTATATTGTACGCCATTTTGGGTAATACAAGGCTGTTGATTATTGTAGCGTCTCACGACAATTAAATATTTATCTACAATATTGGAATTACAATGTTTTCCTCGGTAAGAATTGTTGTCATTGACAATTAGGAGCGGGAGTTCTTTACTTATACTTGTAATTAATTTTTAAATTATAATTTTTTTCTATTATAAATGAGGTATTGTTTAATTTTAATAATACCAATGTGGATGTCGATGGTGAGTTGATTTACATATTCTATGGATTGAGACTGGTTTATAAACGTTTTACCTACATAATAAGCATGACTAATATTTTTTTATTACCTCTAAAAAGCTGATCTTAAATAGAGCCCATCAACGAAAACAAAATTAAAATTAGTTCAAAGATAAAAGTATTTTAATTACATGCTAGACAGAGACGGCACTATACTGAGTTATGACGTCACGGCTCAGGCGCGCATTTAACAGCCAATTTAATTTAATTTTTCAGTATGTGTAATGTATTTATTTACATTCATCGCTAAGCTTGTTACTTGTAATAAATTAAATATTAACACACATTCCTATTATACAAATAATTTATTTACAATAACATAAAGAAGTGTTTATAGAGAAAAACAAATTATCTTAACTATAAAAAACATACTAATCTATTAAACTGCTACCAGTGGGAATTGTTTCCAAAATGATGGCCCCATTACCACATTGTATGCCGATGCTCACCCTTTGATCAAAGTAGAGGCCGCCATTTTGGTCACGTATGGCATCGACAGACTTGATGTCATTATAATGTACATTTTTTTTACTAAATTTTTCAACTAAATGGATGTTTTGCTTTTCTAAAAAACGTGTGAAAAACTAGCTAAGAACACTTATTGGCATCCTGTCTTGTGGTAGTCATTTTGCTATGTTGTACATTGCTCTGTTGTTAATTTCAATATATAAAGCGAAGTTACCTTATGTTAACTGTGATTTCAAGCTATCCTGCTTGTACCAACTTGCTCGCACCATCTGCGCGAGTAAGATGGCGGGCGAACTACACTAGACTTGCACAATAGCCAGGGCAAGGATGGACTAGAACTTTAGTATTTTTTTTTTTATAAATAATAGGCTTGCGTTTGACCACCATCACGCCTGATGTTAGTTTAGAACAGAATTAACGCTAATATTTACCAAACCAGTCTCAATACCATATTTATTCAAATTTTATGTAAAAATAATAATTATTAACATCATATTATGTGTTTTCCAGAACAGCAGTTGACAACAGTGACTGTTACCCAAAGGTGAGTTATTATGACTATGACTAAGGACAAGACAAAAGAATAATAATTTTATATTCCCTTTTATACACATTCAATAATTATATTTAATACTAGCGGTCCGCCCCAGCTTCGCACGGGTATAGATTATAGCCTATGTCACCCGGGGATAGTGTAGCTTCCCAACAGTGAAAGATTTTTTCAAATCGGTTCAGCAGTTTCGGAGCCTATTCAGTGCAAACAAAGAAACAATCAAATCTTTCCTCTTTATAATATTAGTATAGATGAAACCGGGCCTCTTGGTGTTGGCTCCGGCCCCACCTATGCCTCTTTAATGTCTAGGCTCGACCTGAGAATAGAGATAAATAATTATAATGATGACAAATACAGACCTGTTCTGACATTATGAGGACAAAACTTATATAAACCCTGACTTTCCACACAATTAACATCCATAGACTGAATTAGTGTAAATGTTATTAACAAATTGCTTTCATCATTGCAGAATTTGAAAACCATCACAGAATGTTCAGCTACGAGTTTTCGCCACAAAATCTGCAGGTTTGTTTTACTCTTATTTTTATATTTAAAGAGATTTCAAAACGGTCTAGTAGATGATTATTCTTTTTCGTCTCGGGAGTAACGCTATGTTAATGAGAAACAACACATTTTGCGTTAGTTAAAATGAGATTGAAGAAAATTTCACGGTCTGTTGTTTGTCTGCGCCAACCAAAGAGAATTCAACCGCTAACGCTAAAGAGGTAGACTTCCAAAGAGAAATATATTTATGAAACGGGTACGACTTCTATAATGAAGTTATACGCCTATAGAGGCAACCTTATACGTTAGAGTAGTGTAAAAAACGTAAAAGTTTGATGTCTCATCCGTTCCATACATTCGAGAATTTTAAATGTTTATCAGGACTTATCACGTATTATTTTATTTAGTATTAATAATACGTGATAAGTCCCGATAAATATCTAAAACGTGTTCAAACCGCGAAAGTTTAAAAATTACTATTCGAGAATTTGTATTGAAGTTGCGTCACCAACTCCGGCACCAACCACAGACCGTGTTTATTTTTTATTGATATCTATTAGCTGTTAAAATGTATGGAGTATTAGACTAGTGAAAATGATGATAAAACTTCCCTTGATGCCACTATGATAGATTTTACAAGCTCAACAGGACTGAAATGATATTTGAACCACAACAACATTTATTTGTTAAAGCTTGTATTAAAGTTATCATAATTTGCAGGTGACTGCAAACAGACTTCTTTGCAAGAACAGAAGATGGGGCAACATTTGACTGGCTTACAGGTAAGATTTTTTTTTTCGAAACTTTTATTTTATCTGCATTTCTTAACACAGCTGTATTTGCCACAAAATCTGTAGGTTTCTGTTACTCTTTAATTTTATATTTAAAGCAGTCTAGTAGATGATTATTCATTCTAGTCTACGGGAGTAACGCTGTGTGAATGACAAACAAGACATTTTGCACGAGTTAAAAAATAATTTTATTGCTCAGCCAACCACACCATTTTTTTTAAATTTTATTTCTATCAGGTTCGTAAATTCATGTAGTATATTCAACCACAGACCATTTGTATTTTTTACTTCTATTAGCTGCTAAAATGCATGGAGTATATTACTGAAAATGATGATAAAACTTCCCTTGATGCCACTATGATAGATTTTACAAGCTCAACAGGACTGAATTAACATTTCAACCACAACAACATTGAATTTTTTAAAGGCTTGTATTAAAGTTGGAATAATTTGCAGGTGACTGCATACAGACTTGTCTTGCAAGAACAGAAGATGATGGGGGACATTTGACTGGCAACAGGTAAGAAATACTTATTACAAACTTGTGATTTTCACTGCATTTTTATAAAACAATCTGATTCCCTATGTCTGTATACAAAAACGGCTCACATATTAGCTTAGTGTTTTCACCAATATAAAAGCATTCAAGGTTTTAGGTATAATATGACACATTTGTTTTAACAAGTTGTTTCTAAGCAGTCTGGCAGATAATGTTTTTAACCAACTTAAAAAAATTAGGGGGTGCTGTATTCGTTTTTTTTTAAATGTTTGTTACCATAAAACCTCATTTATAAACTGATTTGAAAAAAATTTTTTTTTCAAATTGGTGAAACATATCAGCCAGTTAAAGGAAATTGCGAACTTTTATTGTGCGAACTGCTAGTCTGTGGAATGCGCTGCCTGATTGGGTGTTCCCCGGTAGATACAATCTGGGTGTCTTCAAATCACGAATGAATCGGTTTCTTCTAGGCAAGCGTGCTCCACCGTAGACCGCATCATCGCTTAACATCAGGCGAGTTGGCGGTCAAGCGCAAGCCTATTATTTATTTTAAAAAAAATAAAAAAATTGCATGTTTACTAATTTTGAAGTCTGTTTTTTAAATTGATAATTGTCAGATGTATGTACCTCCTTTACCATAAATGGCTTGACTGATTATAAAAATATACAAATATTGCTTAGTTTGATATTTTAGCTGATGATAAACTCCGCCCAGATACCATAATGATGGTTATTACAAGCTCAACAGGACTGAAAATACATTTAAAAAATATTTATCTTCCTTTTAACATAGTGCCATTTAGTAATATTGTGTTATTAATTTTAAAGATGCAGTGGATATGAAGAAATCAAGATATCAATCAACATCCTCTTGAAATATTGGATCAACAAGACAACATTTCATGGTAAGCATAGCAAGTTTCTCGGCAAAATAAGAAATGTAATTTAACTGTAAAATTTAATGCGTCTTGCACGCGGTGCAAGTAGCTTTCTCAACTATAACAAAGGCATGTGCTGCCGTCCGATTACTAAAAGACCGTTATGTGACACTGTGGCCATATCACTTAACGGTCTTTTAGTAATCAGACGACAGTGTGCGAGACTAGAATGCATATATTTATGTAAAGTCTGTTTTTTCTTATCTGTCTTATTTTGTAAACAAATATGGCAGACAGGCAACCAATGACAATCACTAGCGAGGAAATGGTTTAAAAACGCCATGTTTGTTTACAAAATAAGACGGGTAAGAAAAAAACAGACTTTATATTATATATGCATCCTTCTCTAGTGGCTCATATTAGTTGCGTTGTGTGCATGACTAACTAAAGTGATGATATTTACCACAGACCTGTTCTGAATCTTTATGATGTCAGCTTTAAAAAAAAACTGATTTATTAATGGATATGCGATTTTTATCTATACTTTTTTCCTGCATTGAATTAATTTATTTCTGTTTTCTTTCAGGTACATGCAAGAATGGACATAATAGTGATATTATATTTACTTGCTTAATATTCATGTTAACATAAATAAATTTCTAATAGAGATTGCTTATTGTTTTATTTAGTAACCAACATCCTATAACCTTTATAAAGAATACACCAAGATACAAAATAACCTACCATCAACTGAACAGACTAACTGAGAAAGTTACAATACTTAGTGCCTCTCATCATCTCAAAGTAAAGTGTTGATTAGCTATTTTCCGTTTTTTTTTTTATTTTTTTTTATTTATTTTTTTAATTCTCCATCACTACTGGGCTGGGTGTCAGAAAAAATAAATGGAAGCATACCTGCTGTTTTTGCTTAGCACAAAGGCTGGGGTTTTTTATAATACGCAAGACCAGACTGTTTGGTTTTAGACTACATGGACGAAAAAATTGTAACTTTATCTATCTATACTATATAAAGCTGAATTACCACTGACTGACTCACTTAGATAGTTGTTTGGAGACTTGGGGTTGGGGGGAAAATGTGAGAAACGAGAGAGTTTCTCTTTAGAGAAATGAAAAAAAATATGCCTCCCATACAAAAAAAAAAAACCCATACAAACTTTGGACGTTCGTAACTCGAAAACGGTTCGACATCGATGGGGGGTGCTTGAACAAATGTCATAGGCAATCGGGGGCCCCAACTGGCGGGGGCCCCCAAAATGACTTTCAGGGGCCCCAAATTTTCAAAATGGTCCTAGGAGGCTGATTTTTGGTTTCCGAGGGTATTTTCGGGTCCAGATTGCGATTATAAATTTTTTTTTTTAGATTTTTTTTTTTTTTTAATATAGCTGCCATACAATGTACTTTGTAACATACCGAGCAAGTGCCGTGGTGAGGCCGTTAGGCCGAACCACGGCACTTGCGAGGTCACCAAGCTCAAGCGAGGCCGCAGGCCGAGCTTGGGCGCCTTTAGGCCGCGAGGCCGTAGGCCGAGCTCACTGGTGCGGGGTCGTGGTGAGGCCGCAAGGCCGAACCACGACCATCGCACCAGTCACAGGCGGAAGTTGGCGAGGCCGCAGGCCGAGCCTAAGTCTCGAGCTCAAGCGAGGCCGTAGGCCGAGCTTGAGATCCAATGGCGCGAGGCCGTAGGCCGAGCACTGGTGCAAAGGGTCGTGGTGAGGCCGCAAGGCCGAACCACGACCCTTGCACCAGTCACAGGCGGAAGTTGGCGAGGCCGCAGGCCGAGCCTAAGCCTCGAGCTCAAGCGAGGCCGTAGGCCGAGCTTGAGTTCCAATGGCGCGAGGCCGTAGGCCGAGCACTGGTGCAAAGGGTCGTGGTGAGGCCGCAAGGCCGAACCATGACCCTTGCACCAGTCACAGACGAATAACTGTCAATTTTAAGGTCACCAGCCGAATTCAGTGCGAGGCCGAAGGCCGAGCCGCTCGTACTCCCTTTGACGGAAAATACTCGATTTTGGAATATTTATATGGTTTCTACGACTGAACTTGAAATTTCTTCTACGTTTCCACCACCATTAGGAGATTTGTACCTATTCCACTTCAATCTTCATCGCCGGTCATGGAAATCAAAAATCATCATCATCATCAGCACATTTTCTCATGTATTGCAATTCCTTACCCATTTTCAACACACATTCACCGTTTTCTTAAAGTTTTTAAAGTCGAATTAAAAGAGCCGACCCCACCCCACTAACACACACCCCCCCGCGGGCCGCTTGCGGCCCGCGCACCCACGCAAAACACTAGTATTAATATAAAAGTCAAGTTTAGGCGCCAACATAAAAGAAATGTCTCCTACTTACATATCTGTGCCCTTAGTCCCAGATTTGATAGTTTACGATTTTCGTTTACGTATTGTTCCATACATTTTAGTAAAGCGC
Source organism: Agriopis marginaria (assembly GCA_932305915.1). Classification (NCBI taxonomy): domain Eukaryota; kingdom Metazoa; phylum Arthropoda; class Insecta; order Lepidoptera; family Geometridae; genus Agriopis; species Agriopis marginaria. The sequence goes on from OW029932.1 coordinate 2,436,707, forward strand.
CTCTATCGGAAACGTGGAGGAACTAAATTTGGCAGTTATCGGCGGTATAGATTGCTTCACTCTAATACGAAAAAAGTTTTCGAATACCTTTTAGCCCAGCAATGTATGGAACAAGACGAAAACGGAAATAGTTTTCGTAAACTATCAAATCTGGGACTAAGGGCACTGTCTTATTTAAAGTTGATGAATATGCTCTAGTGTGGGTAAGTGATATGAGGTGAACGTGTATTTTCTTTTTGTTTATAATAGTGCTTAAAGACGTGTGGATTTGGTTGGACGGTGATCCATCAACCAAATCAGTCTCGTCTGTTAGCTACTAAATACTCCAGAAGCCTCCAATGTTTCCATATGTCTTCACTACTTTGAAGAGCTAGTATGGCCTTAATGGGTTTAGCCTGCCCAGTAAAAAAAAACGAAACGTCAAGTCAAACGTAACGTCAAAGTCCAAATAACAATAACTCAAGTTCCGCAAGGTCGTTTCTCTGCGCATGTTTTACAAAAGTAATTGGAATTCTTGTAATTAAATTAGTCTCGTCTTGCTCTTGCTATATGCTTAGTGGCGTGTTGCGACAGTGCTCGCGTAATCTCAGCAAAATGGTACCCGAAGTAGTGTTCGTTCTCGGAGCTCCCGGCGCTGGTAAGGGCACTCAGTGTACGTTTATATCTGACGAATTTGGTTTTGTACACCTTTCTGCGGGAGATCTGCTGCGCGAGGAACGCCAGAGACCTGGCTCTGAGTACGGCGAAATGATAGAAGAGAAGATACGCAACGGGCAAATCGTCCCCGTAGAGGTGACGTGCTCTCTCCTACACAAAGCCATGCAGAAGTCCGGTAAGCCCCGTTTCCTCGTAGATGGCTTCCCTCGTAACAAGGACAACCTCGACGGCTGGGAGCGCGTCATGTCCGACAAGACTAAGCTGCTTTTCGTGTTGTTTTTCGAATGCTCGCGGGACATCTGCACGGAGCGGTGTTTGGGACGCGGCGCGGCGGGCAGCGGCCGCTCTGACGACAACCTGGAGAGCCTGCAGAAGAGATTCAACACATATCTCAATGACACCATGCCTATCATCGAACACTACGACCAGCAAGGCCTCGTGAAGAGAATCAACGCAGAGGTAGCTCCCGAAAAAGTATTTGAAACCGTGATGTCAGAATTTAACAACAGTGGATTGCAGAGGATAGCCAATTGAAATTAATTTATAAGTAGATCAATCCAATCATGCACGACAAATCATCTCGTCTAGTGTGTTAATATTTAAAACAAATCATGGAGCTTCAACGGTTGTTATTTTCTAGCTTTTAGATAAGTCACAATTATTATTACTACAAAGAATAATAGACCCAATTTAATAGCATACAGAGTAGAAACATTACATCAAGTAATTACATTACTAAATTATAAGTTGTTGAAGTACATTTTTCACAGTAAAATTATATTTTTTTTGTGAATGTTTTCCCACCTTGACTGTAAGGTCACTGTGTCATTATATTCTGTACAATGTGACCTTCAAACCTGCCATCAGTAATTAAATTACCGCAAAAAGGTATACAATTTATTTATCGGCAAGTTTTCAAACAACTTACATCATAACTATGACAATGAGTAATTCTTGACTTATCCACTCCATAATATCGATTGGATTCGTCCAAATTCATACTAACTATTTACTAAGCTGTGATAAATCGCCACAGATTAACAAGTAGTTATTATGAATCCCATGACTATGCAGAGAAGTGATACCCGTTTTTAATAGCCAACTCATCACAAATAGTTATAATCACTTCACCACACTATCTACTGATAAGATTTCTTGACAGTCACTTGGCCATTATAGATTTATACCTATCCCTGACTTCAATCGCCTGATAAAAAGTAAAATGAAAGAATTGCATCTTTATAAATAATTTTATTTATTAATTATTATCATAATGAATTTAGTAGTTTTAGTAAGTACTTAATAAAATGATGCTAAAGTGAGAGTTCTCGTTTGACTAGAATATTTATAATAAGACAATGCATTGATGACCTAAGTGCCGCTGCACATTAAGCCACTGGTGGCGGCCACAAGTGGACTTCATAAGTGCTGGACAAAACTTTATATACATTTTGTATCAGGCCACACTGAGTGTACGAGTGGACACTTCCGAGCCACAAGCTCAGCCCTTGTTTTTTTATTGCATAAATAGGCTTGCGTTTGACTGCCACCTCGCCTGATGTAATATGATGTGGTCTACAATGGAGTTTGTGGATGTGTTTTGTCACCTGTGCACACTTGAACACTGACGCTGGGTTTACCCCGTATACATATAATAATAATCAATAACACAATAAATTTTACAAACAAACAAGGCAGACTCCTATAAAGTACTAAGCGAAATGTAGATACATCTAGCCACTAGTGACTACGTGGCTGCATTCAAGCCAACAGTGGCTGCCAACAGTGGCTGCGTCCAGTGCCTCAGTGTGCACTAGTACTTATACTATGACCCATTTGTTTTATCAACAACCATCTATATTGGTAACAATTGTGATTGTGTAAAATTTTTGCATTCTAAATCATCCAAACTTTTGCTAAAATTTACAAGTAACAGGATAGTTTAAGCCAGCGGTTTAAATCTAATGTGTCAAGAAAGGGCAGTATTAAAATTACTGGGCCATGGCAAAACAATGTCTGGGAAACACTGGTTTAAGCCAAACACCTGTTTATTTTTGATTACAACTGCTGTCTATAAACTTCTTTTCCAAGTTCTTGGGGCTATTTACTGCTGCTGACTGAAACATTTGTCATAAAATTACTATACTCGGTCCAAGTTGTTTTTATACATTGTAACTGCTAGTCTTACGCTCAAAAACCTAGCAAAAGTGATCAAAATTCGTGGTTTTTATTCGGCTTTTGACAATTTACTGTAGCTAGAGTTAAAAAAAACCTATCTGTTATTTAGCAGGGCAATATAGATACTTTTGCCCCATTTCTGCTATATTATATATTTCATCGTCATCTTAGTCACTCCGCTAAGAAAAGAGCTTGATGTTTCTCTAAGAATGTATCTGGAATAAAGGAATTTGCCAGAGAACCAAAATCACTGACAACATATTAGCAAGGTGAAGTGGCAGTGGGCCGCTCTTATTTCGCAGAACCGATATTGGAGTAGACGCGGGTCCAAATTGTTCTACTAGCCAATCTAACAAATTGGAATATTTTTGTCTAAACAATCATCGATCACAGGATCATCGAACTAGTCAGACAATGGAAAAAACGCGTTTTTTAGAGTGGAGACTGCGAGTCGGCAAACAGCTTAGGATATGCTGACTCTATGGACTACTTCTTTTACCTATTACATCTATGTCCAACTGTGGACTAAGGCTGATTATAATGATGAGTTCATCTACCAATAATGATTGTAAATATTCTGTTACTTGTAGCTTTTACCTATCTAGTCTATAAGTGCCGTATACACTGTATACCCACTTAAAAATCATGTAGCAGTTATGTAAACATTCCTTTTTTCACAACCATATTTTCTGTCAGTAGCAACAAGGATGATTAAACTTAACATCCTTGGTAGCAATGTTGTGTAGCGTGTTCAATACTAGAATGTGAAATAAAGTTAATGTGAAATGTTTTAGAATTTGTTTCATTTACACACCACTACCAAAAACCTAAAAGAGACCACAGGGAAATGCTGGATGCAGGCCGCTTCCAACCGGCCCTTTTAAAGATTGATGGGGGAGGCCTATGTCCAGCAGTGCACGTCCTATGGCTGAGATGATACACCATTAGCTGGATCCCGCGGCTTTACCTGTGATTTTCCACATTTTCTGGGGGAAAAGTACTATGTCCGTCCTTATGAAGGTAATAAAATCTTCAAGGTTTTCTGACCCACATATTAAGCTATAAGACGAAAAGAGACAAACGGTTATCTATCTGCTCAAATGATTAGTATAATTACCTCCTTCCAGCTTAGTGTGATCGTTTCGTGTACCTAACCTTGTATTGGTTACGGAAATTTTCCTAGGATGAAAGGTAAAGAAGAGAAACTAAAGTTACTTTCCACAGCAATATGACCTTTTATTCTGTAAAAACAGTTCTGTAAATGCAGTCTCTTAAAAACAAGACAATATTTGTGTGCATTAAGTACAGTTTTTTTACTATTACAAAATATAATCATAATAAGCACTTATGTGTTATAATAGGAAAATAATACTAATAAGATAATTCATTCCAACTAATTGGAAAAATTTGTGCATTTGGTCTTACTTAAAAAATATTACTTAAGTTGCAAAGCTTGAAATAGCTGAAAAATTTGACAGCAATTTTGAGCATTGCTTAAGTAAAGTTATTAAGTGAGACCGGAAATTAGTAAATTACAACTATGATTAATAATTATATTGAGATTAATGTTGCATTTGACATTAGACGACAGGTTTTCTTCTTTTCTCGCTTCTTTTAGCTAGGTCTTTTAGTACTTGACCCTTTCTTAACATTTCCAAGGCTACCCAAGCTATTTTGAAGGTGGGGCATAATTTTGGTTCCATGTCGTACGTATGAGCTAGTAGTATGTAATTAACAACTGTTAATAATAAATATACAAATTAAACAAAGTAGGCGGACCAGTTCAAATGGGCCTTTAAGGTATTACGTAAGCACAAGAGGGGTTGGGGATCTTTGCTTTGCTTATTTTTGATAACATAGGGGGAGGGAGTCTGGATGGTGAGGAAGTCGGCAACATTTATTTATTATACTTGATCTAATTCATATGCAAAATTTTGTTAAATAAGTGTTAAATGTGCATTAAAATACTTTATAGTCTATAAATTCTTTATTTCTAGACTCATAATTACAATAAAGAAACCTGATAAGAGCGAAGGGGGGGGGGGGGGGTAAGGGCGTCGCTTACTTTTGCTAACACTGTAAGGTGGAGGGGAGGGGGGTTAAAATTACAAAAGTTTTGCTTACCTAATACTTGAATAGCCCCAAATAAGCTAGCGGAGCTTGAGATTGGGCAGCCTTGCCTTAAACTTTGTCGTCTACACAGTTTGCTAACTTACGAAAACTATACATTTTGAAATAATAAAAAGCTAAAGCAATTTTATACAATAACAATTGAAACTATACATTATATAAGGTGGATTGTTTTATACCATGGACAGATATTGGACTTACTTCCTATAGTTTTGACTACACTCAAATGTTATTAGAAATCGAAGCTGAGGCCATGACCTTAAGTCTTATAGATGTAGTAGTTTGACGTTTTTGTTGTTTTGTTTTGGCCGTCCATTAAAGTAACTCAGTATTTCTAATTCGTTTCGCGAAGTATTGGAATGTGAACTCTATTGTGGGTAACATACAGCAGAACTTTAAATATAAACATCTAAATAAAGCACTACAATGTTTTTCGACTCAGCCCATGGGCGGATTAAAAAAAAGGAAGGGGGGGGGGGGGTGCATGGAACCCAGGTGTAATCAAATAATATCGAAGCACGTCTATTTTATTTTCTACCCAAAAGCCAACAGTTAGTAAAAAACCGAGCTTACAAAAACTTTTTTGTTTACTCATGATTAACTTAGCTCCGAACCTGGTCAGGTTGCCCTCCCCCCCCTTATTAAATCCTTGATCCGCCCCTTACACAGCCACGACTTAATCAATCGACTTGGTCAATCAGCTTCTCACCAGTTGATTAAGATAAAATTTCCTTTAATACTTTCCTATCAAAGCCTCCATTACCGACCCGCTTTAAACTCGCAGTCTATTATAATTAAATATAATACTTAATCTTAGTCAAGTCCATACATGAGATTAAAAATATATAGAGATCACATCTCTACAAATTAAATAAGGCAGATAATAATTCAACTTTACGACATAATATATACCTATAGTGCTGAAAATCCTGAGCAATACAAAAGTTTTGCCAACTGACACCAAGAAAAGTAACAACGTTATTAGTATTTTTAATGGTCGTCAAAATATTTTTTTCTGGAAAATCATTGCATTGTATTGCACCTAGAGAAGTAAGTTGATCTCATGTTTATAACTTACTAGCGACCCGCCCGTCCCGCCTTCGCACGGTGTAATTTACGTGCGAAGCCGGGGCGGGTCGCTAGTTAAATATAACCGCAACTAAATCCGTTGCGTGGTTTAGGAGTAAGCGGTCATACAGACAGACGCGGAAAGCGACTATAATTTATACTATGTAGAGAAGATTAAGCATCTGCTTTTTAGGGTTTCGTACCCAAAGGGTAAAAACTGGACCCCATTACTATCATCATATAATTTTCTTGTTGATTTGCTTTGATGCTCAACATAATGCTGATATTGTGTGTTGTTCATATAATTTTTTGATTTCATTTAATGTTAAACCAAATGCTCATAATGTGTTGCTCATATTTTTTTAATTTAATTTAATGTTAAACCAAATTGCTCATATTGTGTATTGCTCATATTTTTTTATTTAATTGAATGTTAATCCAAATTGCTCATATTGTGTGTTGCTCATATTTTTTTATTTAATTGAATGTTAATCCAAATTGCTCATATTGTGTGTTGCTCATATTTTTTTATTCAATTGAATGTTAATCCGAATTGCTCATATTGTGTGTTGCTCATATTTTTTATTTAATTGAATGTTAAACCAAATTGCTCATATTGTGTGTTGCTCATATTTTTTATTTAATTGAATGTTAAACCAAATTGCTCATATTGTGTGTTGCTCATATTTTTTATTTAATTGAATGTTAAACCAAATTGCTCATATTGTGTGTTGCTCATATTTTTTTATTTAATTGAATGTTAAACCAAATTGCTCATATTGTGTGTTGCTCATATTTTTTGTTGATTTGCTTTAATGTTGAACACAATGCTCATACCGTGTAGTGTGAGCGTTAATTCGAATGAATATTCGCAAGAATGCTCAGGTTTATCAGCACCTACAGTTCCATTACTGCACCAAACAGGCTGACAAGGACGTAAATGAACTTGGATGTTATTTTTAAGGAGTGCCGATTCTAGGTTTGTCTCTTTTTAACAGTAAAAAGAACATGAAACAACTTTTAAACGCGCTCATTTAGATCTTTGTCTGACTGTAATTTAGACTAGCTTAAAATGTATACATTTGCTACATACTAATCACAGTGTTATGCAACGTCATACGTCTTGTTTCATGTATACCACATAAAAATACAGTCTATACTTTTTGTTATGGAATCAATACATAAGGCTGGAATTCGTGAGAGCGGCTCTGCCAGTGTCGAACACAAAATAAACTAACATTAAGGCACTTTAGCCACATTGAATAAACTTGCGAGCACAGACCTCTATCAATATAGACCCTGCACGATGTCCAAAATCCAGCGTTATTTGCACCTACTATGATGTCATAAGAGCAAATAGGTTATTTGAATGAGTTAAAAATATGATTCATGCTGGTGTAATACAAGATGTTTTTGTTTTAATACTGAAAACTACAAAATAATGTTGTGATCTTCAGAAAAATGCAAAATATAAATATATTTTTTATTGATCACGTGACTTGAATGCAAATGATCTACTTAGGTCGAATGTGACTTCACAGGCAAGTAATAGTATGGCAAGTAAGAACTTGTTTGCTCGCTTGTTGCTGAAGTCACTTGGACCTATAACTGTCAAGCGTTTACGCGGTAGTTTAGTATAAAAATGTAACTTTGTTTGTCTATTTATAATACAAAGAAATTTATAACAAATAAATAATTATATCACAAGGTTGTTTTATAATATTATAGACAATTTGAGATGGTTTCGTAAAAACAGCCTATTTAGTGGTAGATTAACACCATTCACACGACCAACTGCTTTCGTTTACTACGGCGTAATTCGACTTCTTAGTATTGGCATCTGATGTGTTACTGCCAAGGCTATGGAGATCGAACTGAATAATGCTAGTTGGAGCACTGATCCAACTTAAGACAAGCCATAGACATGCAAAGTAGGCGAACTCACGGTGTCCGTCTTGGTTAGGTCTGTGCTCGCTACAGACTGACATAAGTCGTTAGTAGCTCGCAACAAAATTAACTTTACAATACTTAATTCGAATGAACAAAAAAGAGCATTTGTGACACGTTTACAGATAAATTAAAAAGCTCTCTTTTTATCGAAGCTTCTCTATACAGTGTAAACCGCACATTGGAGACAACACCAATACGAAAAGACATACAATATAGTACGAGTATAAACAATGTTATTATAAAGTAAACTAACTTGCATTTGCCTTAAATATTCTAAAAGCGTTAAGCATTAGACAAAAATATATTATTATACTAGCTGCGCCCCGCGGTTTCATCCGCTTAGTGATGAAAAACTGTGATAGATGGTGATGATGATGATGAAAAGTAGCCTATGTCACCCTACGACCCATGAATTATACCCATGCAAAAAATCAGTTCGTCCGTCAACAACAACAAGCCGGAACAAACAAACCAACAAACAAACACACTTTCGCATTTATAATAAAAGCCTCTTGATCCTGCAGAAAAACTCTTCATAGTTCTAGACATTACTTCTCGACCACAAATCACACAGTTTATCACATCACTAGCGGAATTCCGCGGTGTTACTCGCGATCTTCTAGTTTTTCCGCATTTCTGGGGGGAAAAGTACCCTATTTCTACCATGTATGCATGTATGTATATAGATTAGATATACTTGATAGCCCGTTGGTCCAGTTGGTAGTGAACCTACCTTCTGAGCCTGGGGGCGTGGGTTCGATTCCCACCTAGGACATACATTTATGTGATGAACATTTGTGTTTGTTCTATATCTGGGTGTTAATATCTATTTAAGTATGTATTTAAAACTATACATGTATGTATATCAGTTTCTGGCAGCCATATCACAAGCTTTGCTTAGTTTGGGGTCAGACGACCGTGTGTAAAAAATGTCCCGAAAATATATTAAATATATATGTCTACCATGTTCTGACAAATAAATAATTCGATTTGATGTCAATCTTCATTACTCACACTAACTTCCTGCCAAGTTTCGTTAAGATCGGTTTAGCCGTTTAGTTGTGAAAAGCGAGCAAACAGACAGTTTATTTTGCTTTTATAGCATTAGTTAGGATTATAGCCAGCCATTATTGTTTTTACATACATACTACGCAAACACATACATATTCTAAGAATTTTCTAATAATATATTCTCATAGCTGGGCATTAACTCGTTAATCGTTAATTATCGAAGTTAACATTTTGATTAACGGATTAACTTTTAAAAATGTTAACGGACACGTTAACTTCCGTTAATATGCAGAAGTCCGTTAATCGTTAATCCAATGCCTAATAGTTACCGCACGGCACCGACAAGTGCCGGGCGGCGCGTGGCAGCGAGTGAAACAAAAACAAAACTATGTAGATATATTTTGCCGGCGCGTGCGAGTGAGAAAGAAAACTGCGAACAGATTTGTTTCGTTTGATCATTTCATTACTTAGCGCCGGTGCTTAGAGTGACGAGTGTTTTGTTTGTTTGATTGTTGTTATTATAAATAACTGTCAGTGATCATTTGCGTGTTGATAATTGATAAAGAAGAGTGCAGTGTAATTTAGTTAGACAGAAAAAGTGTACTGTGCAGTGTACTTTGTATAGCGCAACGATATAAAGATGCAATTTTACACATATTAACGGATTAACGATTAACGTTAACTTGCGTTAATTCTTCCGAAATTTAACGGTTTAACGTTTAACGAAGCTAACTTTTTTTGTAGCGGATTAACGATTAACGAAGTTAACTATTTGATTCCCGGCTGTATATTCTTATCAAACGTATCACATCAATGGAGTACAACACTTTTATAACAGTTATTTACTTGAAAAGAAAAAGAAAAAACAATTTTTTTAGGTACCGTTGAAACACAAATATAAAGTACGTAGTTTAGAGGAATTTGACGAATAATTTAATTACAATGATGGAATTATATCTTTGGTCCTTTTAACAGATATAAAACTATATGGTGATGAGGTATGCTATACAAATATTAGTTACGGCTCTATTATTAAATAATTACGTGTTATTCGACTTAAAATAAGCGTTTAGTCCTTGACTTTCAGCATTAATGCAGAGACGGACTCATTCGAAACGGATTGTATCCTTTATAAGTTTTTGCAAGGGTGTCGAATAAAGTTTATTTTCTTTCTTTTTTTGTTTATTGAATTGAACTTTGCACTGCATTAAAACTTACATTTGGAATTTGAACTTAAATGACGTGGTCGTAGCTAAAACAGCTTTGTCAAAACCAAAACCACTTGGTTAAAACCAAAACCACTTGGGTAAAACCAAAACCGCTAGGTTAAAACCTACACCACGTGGTTTCTGGGCTCAGGCACGGGGTTCTGGCGCTGTTCTTTTGCGAAAGAGAGGAACACCTCTTCAAGGGTGGTCTCCGTGACTGAATAGTCCTCCACCAAGGAAGGGTAGGTGGCCTTTAGTTCCTCCAGGGCCGTGAATAGGTTGGAGTAACGCATGGTTTCATTTATATGGTAATGCAGCATGGTCTGAAAGATACGAGTTCTATAATTTAATAAAGGCCAAACTCTCAGATCAGACATACAAGGGATATATGCAAACTTTGAACAGTCATGGTCAGTCTGGGCCAGCCTGGGGGTTGTCTAACCCCCCTGGGTCTGCCGAAGAGAGAGATACTGTTTACTGATAGATTAGCGATACATAACTCTCCGTACCTTATGTTCATCTTTCAGGGTGCAGTTGAACTTTGCCTGCAAAGTGCCTTTGAGTTGTTCCAGCTCTGATCTCACGCCGTCCACCTCTGCAAGTAGATACAAACACTGTCACATCTAGTATTAGATACTTTTTGGAACAACTACTGGAAGGTTTATAAATTTATTTATTTATTTTTTGCTTCAAAGGACGACCAACAGCTTGGTTTCAAATGTCTTATAAATAAACTTAAATAGATACACAAAGCCAGTTACAGGTCAGTTATCGAAGCAGTAGATTGCGTGACCATTTATGATCAGATTATACACATTTTCTTTGTAGAATGTTGCGTTAAAAAAAGTGCAAAAAAGCGAGCGCAAAAAGACATTTTGCTCCTTGGTCATTGCACGCCTTGGACTAAACACTCTTTGGACATTTTAATCTTTTGATAATTTGCGACCTTTTATCATTTTGCGTTTTTTATATTGTACGACTAAACGATATGTTAATAGAGTGTTTAAGGGTCGGCAACGTATCTGTGATGCCCCTGGTGTTACAGGTATCCATAGCCGACGGGAATCGCTTACCATCAGGCGGCTCGTTAGCTAGTTGCGAAATGTTGCGAAGCTTGACTGCGATGCTAGCGCTACGGTAATTTGTAGAACCCTTTCGTACATTATCTGACTGCAGCGCTTACGGAAGTTCGAGACAACCTATACGACGCTCAAATTACGGTGCCATCGAAGTTTGTACCGTTTTTAGACAAATTTCCGAGCTACGCTCTAATGTTCCGCTATTGTCTTTCCTCTTAATATATCTTCCTTGGTTAAATACAATGAGCAGTTGTCGATTAGGCATTGTCAGTTTAGTTCTTTCATCGTCAAGAGATGGCGCTCTATAGTACTGACCGTCTCCGTGCGCGGCGTGCGCCATCTTGATGAGCACGGCGTGCCCGGCCGCGTGGTGCGCGCGCAGCTCGCTGGGCGTGCCCACCGCGCGGATCACGCCGCCAGACATTATCGCGATGCGCGCGCACAGCGCCTCCATCTCGTCCATGCTGGACATACAGGAAACAACTTAGCTATCAAAAAAGTTAATAATAACAATAGGTTGACTGGTGTTTCATTTATAACAAATTCCAGCCTTGGCGAAGGATATAATTAAATACATTACACAAACTGAAAAATATATTTAAATTGGCTAATAAATTGATGTGATATAATCGATTAAAGTTTTTGTTTCAATTAGGAAGGGATGCTCTGTCCCTTTCTTGCAAGACGCGTGTCAGTATGGAGTTTATATGGCGTACTAACAAGTGACGTCATTCTTAAGTATTCTTACTATTATTATTTTAAATGCTATTAATTATTTTAATTTGATATTGCTATTAATTAATTGTTTTTTTTTGCTTGATTTGTATAATTATTGTTGTTAAAATGTAATTACGCGCTTAATTAATTATTTATAGTAATCATTTAATTCAGTTCATTTTTAACCTGTATTTGACATGTATCTTTCTGACATTAATAAAATAGACAGAGAGCTAGTGCGCTCTCTGTCTAGCAAGACATTAAAATGCTCATATCTTCCTTAATTTTGAACACATTTCAATTTTCTTTTCGATGTTTGGCTCTATTTGTGGTCAGCTTTTGTTCAGCTTTCAAAAATCTGCCTATTGATCTAGCCCAGGGGTTCCCAAACTTATTTTGTCTACTGCCCACTTTGAGAATAAATTATCTTTTAGCGCCCCCATTTTTTCTAACTGGGGGCGTTAAAAATACAGAAATATCGAACCGAGTTTGAGCAATCTCTTAACTAATATTAGTTGGTGTTCACAAGTTGTAGTTGAGAGTCGAGAGCTCATGCAGTCGGTGTCTAAGAGGCCTCCTAGCTAAATGAAATAACAAATCACCCCCCAAGCCTCTACACAACGCCCCCATTTTTTTCGGGGTCTCTTACCGCCCCCCTTTAGGCCTGCAGCGCCCACAAGGGGGCGTTATCGCCCACTTTGGGAAAGGCTGCTCTAGCCAGTACTGTAGCTTTCCTGTGAGAACAAGTGAGTATGTCGGCAGCCGTGTGGTCGTGCAGTGCGCGACGTGTACCTGTGCGAGGTGATGATGACGGCCCTGCCCTGCGCGAGGCCGCGCTGCAGCGCGCGCCACACGCGCCGGCGCGCCGACACGTCCACGCCCGCCGTAGGCTCGTCCAACAACGTCAGCGGAGCGCCCGACGACAGTGACGCAGCCGCCGCCAGCCGCCGCGTGCAGCCGCCGCTGTAACCCACCACCTTACGGTCGCTGTACTTCTCTAGCCCTGGAAAGGGAACACAAATCAATCAACTATATATTTTTAATACTGTGCCTTTGTTTGCGCTGGGGATTAAAAAATATGATCAAAGATAGTGCAAAAAAAAGAAGAAGAAGAAGAAGAAGTAGAAGGAGAAGTAGTGTAGAAGATCATAATTTTTTAATTTTATTTAATTACTAAAAACTACAAAATAAAACATTTTCAGAATATAAAAAAAAAAACTGCAAACGCTCTATTTGGGTCGAATGTCCTTATGACGTCACAGGCAAGTAATAGAAGCAACAATTGTGTGGCGAATAAGAACTTGTTTGCTTGCTTGAACGTCACTGAAGTGGTGGGACGACATGTAAATGTCAAAGGTAGCGCTTGCGCAGTAGTATAATAATAATAAAAAAATTACCATTTATAGCACAAATACTGAAAATTATGAGGATTAAATCACAAGATTGCTTTATTTTTTATTTTAGACAATTTGTGATAGTTTCGTAAAAACAGTGAAATACCATATTGAATCCCACTTCTGAAAGACTCACCGACGACTTGTATCCATGATTTGACCTCTCGATGGACGTCGGCAGCGTCAAGTCCCCGTAACGTCAGCAGTAGCTCTAAGTTCTCGCGGCCTGTTTGGAAGTCGTCGAGACCAAAGAACTGAGGACAGTAACCGAGGGAGCGAAGATACTGCAAAGAAATGAGATGTAAATAAAGGAGGTACGTAATAAAATATCTTACAATATTGAAATTGTACTTTTTAAACATGCACGATACATACAATATATATTATACAGGATGTCCCAGAACTCAACGTCAAGCGGGCACGGGGCAAGAGGGGGGGTCATACCAGTACCAGGAAAAATAAAATAAAAATTCCATATCAGTTGGTTAAGTTATAATTGGCAAATTTATGAAAAAGAGGAAAATCGACACCTTAATAAGAGAGACACCGTAATAGAAAAAGAGTTGATAAGTGGTCCCGCAATTTTCCAGTTATAAATTATTATATATATAACACCGGTTTGCACTCACGATTATGTTTTTATCGGTCGAGACGATTGACCGGTTTCTGAGCCATTAGAGCCCCTTCCTCAGGGAATACGCGCGATTCTGGAGAAGGTCGCCCGCGTACTGGCGATGCCAAGGCCGCGGCGACGGTGGTATAATTTATAATGAATCCTCACGCGAGTTTTGATTAAGTAATTTTCCAGTTTCCCAGTATTATTTAGATACGCGTAACCTTTAATACTGAGCATATTATAGCACACGATTTGGCTGAGCCCAAATGTTTTGTTCCCAAATCCTCGGAACGTGTCTCCAGAATTTTCCCTGAATATGTAATGTTACGGTAAATAAAATAAGGAATATTAATAAAAAATAAAAATATAATATATTCGGGACATTTTTTCACACACACGGTCATCTGACCCCAAACTAAGCAAAGCTTGTGATATGGCTGCCAGAGACTGATATATAGTTTTAAATACATACTTAAATATATATTAACAACCAGATATAGAACAAACACAAATGTTCATTGCATAAATGTTTGTCCTAGATGGGAATCGAACCCACGCCCCCAAGCTCAGAAGGCAGGTTCACTACCAACTGGACCAACGGGCTATCAAGAGGGTACAGGTATAAAAGAGGGTACCCAACACAATTTATAATAGCCCGTTGGTCCAGTTAGTAGTGAACCTGCCTTCTGAGCTTGGGGGCGTGGGTTCGATTCCCACCTAGGACAAACATTTATGTGAAGAACATTTGTGTTTGTTCTATATCTGGTTGTTAATATCTATTTAAGTATGCATTTAAAACTATATATGTATGTATATCAGTCTCTGGCAGCCATATCACAAGCTTTGCATAGTTTGGGGTCAGAACACCGTGTGTAAAAAATTAAATAAAAATCTTTTAACGTAAAAAAAAAAAACGTATTTTTGTCTTTGCTTTAGTGTAATTCGTGTACAAGCGCCAAATTGGCACCTTTATAGTACACACTCTAAATTAAAACAAAATAAACACCAGTCAAGTGCGAGTCGGGCGCTAAAGATATCAAACAGAATGAAAGAAAACACATTTTTTGGGAGCCCTTGATGCGCGATTCCGACTCGCACTTGGCCGGTGTTTATGTATTGGTGGTACTTACCGCTTGCCTCTCATGCCTGAAGAACCCGTTCCCGTAGATTTCTCCCTTGGTGGGACATTCTTCAGCAGTTAGCATCTTGAAGGTGGTGGATTTGCCCGCGCCATTCACTCCCAGGAGACCGAAGCATTCGCCTGTAAATAACACTGGATGAAAACTGGGTACATTTTTTTTTTTAAATATTTGTATAGCCAACAGCCTTCTTACACAAAAATATAGAAATAATAAAAACACTTAGGCCAACATAGGTTATCACTTATTGCAACACATGTCATGGTGCTAGTACACAAAAGTATAAAACTAAATATTACAAATTAAACAATTGGAAATATATACATATATATATATAAATATAAATAAGAGACCAAGAACCAACATTAAACAGAGAAATTGAGAAGAAGACATAGTATTAATAAGTATTAAAGATAGTACTAATAAAAAGATGACAGAGCCGTACGAATTAGCCTTATATTAAGAGTGTGTTGAAAAAAACTGGTTATTAATTAAAATTTAAAAAATATTGAGCCTCGATTGTAAATAAGTCAACAAGCTGAGAAAAGCTAGAGTTAAAGTTATTAAATGTATGCAAAAAGAAAGAGTTTCCACGATAATTCGTACTATGGCGGGGGATATATACGAATATAGACGAAGGTAGTTTTTGCGAGACAAGATAGATGGTGAGACAAGCTTGACTTCAGCCAGCAGGGATGAGCAGTCAACTCTATTCAACACAATATTGTGCAGGAGAGGTCCGCAGCCTCCCTTCTCCTATGAAGAGGCAACAGATGATGGTGCCCGCAACTCCCTTCGTAATCAAAATTAGAGTTGGAAATTTTCGCCTTAAAATTAATGAAACGCAGGAATTTCCTTTGTGGTTTTTCGAGAAGGGTTATGTATTTATCATAGCAGGGATTCCAGACCTGGGAGGCATACTCAAGTTGACTTCGGACCAAGGAACAATACAAAATTTTTAGTGTTTTAATAATCTTGAAGTCTTTGGTAACCCTAAGAATGAAACCCAGTGTTTTCATAGCCTACCTACCTAGTTAAATCAAAATGACAAATCAATACAAAAAGTGTAACAAGTGTACCTACAATATTTTGTCATGGATAATGTAAGTAATAATAGGCTAAGTTTTTTGAGAAATAAAATATTATTTATTATTTATATATTTATAGCTTTGGCTGATATACTTTCAATGTGCTTGTCAAAGAGAAGCTTAGAGTCGAGAGTGATACCAAGGTCAACAACAGAGTCAGTTCTATTAAGAGCCTGACCATAATCAGGTGTATAATGGAGCTAGGTGTCATGACATTCGCCATTATGCTCTGGGCCGGCATGGTGGATTAGGGCCCATCCTCTCTCTCTCTGAGAGGTGATAGTTATCGTAATAGTGCTAACAGTCGCTCGAACGCGGCTGACGGACCGCCGTCAACCAACGGGAGAGAAAGAGTGAGAATATCATATTTCCCTCTCTTTCTCTCCCATTGATTAGACGGCGGTTGAAGTCAGCCGCGTTCGTGCGTCTGTTAGCACTGTAAGAGTAGCTGGTATCCAGTGGATGCAGATGTTAAGATGTCGTTCAGCGTGGAGTTCTAAGGGGGAGGCCTATGTTCAGCAGTGGACGACTTCTGGCTGATGATGATGGATCTGGGGCCTTACGGCCAATTGCTAACGCGGTATCAAACTCACGTTAAATCAGCTCAGTTGGAAAATCACGTGACCGCAAACTGTATCTGTTGTCCGTAAGGCATTCGCTTTAGTTTACCTTTCTTGACAGAGAAGCTGATGCCTTTCACAGCGTTGCAAGACTTGCCACAGATGCGGTGATAGTTCTTGTGGAGGTCGCTCACTAACATTGCATGTTCGGACTCCTGGATTTTCTTCTTTGCTGCAAAAGTGCAAACATGATGGTAAGTATTTAACAGTTAACAGTTTTTCTAGCGCTGGTTGTTTACAACCAGCATTACGCTGAGTTGGCACCGGCTTGTGACAGAAACTATTTTCTTTTTATTGTGTTTACCTCGTAATATATTTGTATCTGTTGTTTCTGTCATAAATAAATATTTTTCTTTCTTTCTTTTAAACGGACTTGAAAAAACGAGGTTTTTGTATTTTTTTTCGACCACCAACTCGTCTGTTGGTAAGCGACGATGTGTTGTATATTTTTTTGTGTCTCTGTCTTCGCCGATTGTGAACCAATTTTAATGGTTCTTTTTTTATGGTTCTGTACCTACCCAAAGGGTAAAGACACCCTTTTACTAAGCCTACGCTGTCTGTCATAAAATGTATGAAAGCGATTTTTGCGATGCACTCCAGCCCGCTGTAGCCCGGCATAATGTGCGCGTACCTTAATGTTTCATTTATTACAAATAACAGGCTTATTATAAACTAGCGACCCGCCCGCCCGGCTTCGCACGGGTGTAATTTACGTGCGAAGCCGGGGCGGGTCGCTAGTTATATATAAACCTTCCTTGAAAATGTATTTAACTGATGGTGAAAACCGCATCAAAATCCGTTGCGTGGTTTAGGAGTTAGCGGCCATACAGACAGACGCGGTAAGCGATTTTAATTTATACTATGTAGAGATTTGCCTGAATGTCCCCTTTAGTTACATTCTGTTTTCAAGCCGCGAGTGACTCGGTTCCGTCTAAGCCAGGGGTGTCCAATTAAATTTTGTAGCGGGCCGGATTTATTAACTTTGTAAGTATGACGGGCCAAGAGATGCTTCGTAACTGAGCAAATCAAGCCTAGTAAATAAATAAAATGGTAGAAAGGATATATTAGGCCTGTACGTTGTATGCGCGGAGGGAGTGGGAGGGTGAGAGGGGCGGTAATGTTAACGTTTTCGCGCGCAGGTGTTTGTGCCAGGAATTAAAATGGCATTTACTTTTAATTTTTGGGCCCGATATGCTAGACCACGTTTTCGCCGAGTCGTATTGTGATCGATCGAGGTATTTTTTTAAGAACGGCGTTTTAATATTTTACGGACATATGACTCGCCGTTCTTTACAAAATGTCGTCTAAAAAAGTCAAAAGCTACCCAACTTTTGACTCGTTCGCGGGCCGGATTAGGAACCTTGGCGGGCCACATTGTGGCCCCCGGGCCGTATGTTGATCACCCCTGGTCTAAGCAATGTTGATACTTACGTAGTGCGATCTGTTTGTTGACGTAGATCGCCTCTGCGCGTACTATTTCATTAAGGTTCTCTTTCTAAAAGAAGACAAAAGTATTCGATTATTACAAAAACATACACAAACTTTTTCATAGTCCGCTCAGTCAGGTTTTTAATACCTGTAAGGGTAACTTATACCTAACTTATTGGTTGCATGTTAGCATTAAGATTGAAAATTAATGGTTCAAAATTTTATTAATCATCTATACTAATATTATAAAGAGGAAAGATTTGATTGATTGTTTGTGTGCATTGAATAGGCTCCGAAACTACTGAACCGATTTGAAAAATTCTTTCACTGTTGGGAATCTACAATATCCCCGGGTCACAAAGGCTATAATCTATACCCGTGCAAAGCTGGGGCGGACCGCTAGTACTATATAAACACAATCAAATACCAAAAACTAGTTGTCTTTTATTTGTTTTTAGTAGTTTAGAATTTTGCAAACCAGCAATGTACAGCGTACAAAACTCGGGGTCAATGCACCATGTAGGTACAACTTGCGCTGCGCTTGCGCGTCTGTGTGTGCGTGCGGAGGTCGTTTATTGACCTCTAGCGTTAACTAGATTATTGTGTTTTGTTACTGGATAGTTTATTTCCAGTAGATTGCGAACTTTAACAACAAAAAGAATAATTTATTTTTCTAATAACAATGAACGTTAATACAAGTGTCATTTTAGCATTATTTATCTCTCGCTAGATGGCGTTGGCGACAGTTTACAGGATTTTGTTAAATTTAAATCGATTTACGTTGGCTGAACGAAGTTCTCTACTGCAAAAAAAAAAAGCTGCTTGTAAACTATACTAATATTATAAAGAGGAAAGATTTGATTGTTTGTTTGTTTGCATTGAATAGGCTCCGAAACTACTGAACCGATTTGAAAAATTCTTTCACTGACGGGAAGCTACACTATCTCCGGGTGACATAGGCTATAATCTATACCCGTGCGAAGCTGGGGCGGACCGCTAGTGTTTAATAAGTATGTACCAAAAGTTACACGAGCGCCATCTCTTGACGATGAAAGAACTAAACTGACAATGCCTAATCGACAACTGCTCATTGTATTTAACCAAGGAAGATATATTAAGAGGAAAGACAATAGCGGAACATTAGAGCGTAGCTCGGAAATTTGTCTAAAAACGGCATGAACTTGATAGATGGCGCCGTAATTTGAGCGTCGTATAGGTTGTCTCGAACTTCCGTAAGCGGTGCAGTCAGATAATGTACGAAAGGGTTCTACAAATTACCGTAGCGCTAGTATCGCAGTCAAGTTTCGCAACATTTCAAGAGAAGCTCAACTCATACCAATAGACGGCGTCTTTCTTTATTCCCTTGAAATGTTGCGAAACTTGACTGCGATACTGTCCGCCTAATGGTTAGCGGTAACTGTCGTTCAAAGGGGCGCCTGCAACTTTGGTGTTGTTCAAAGCGTTGTGAGGTTTGGTGTTCTATAAAAAATTGAGGTTGGTACCCCGCGCGACGAGTTTCTGTATCGTCCGTTGAAGATGCGATCGTAGACGCAGTTAAACACGCCGATCTGAGTGAGGATCACCAATGTCTGTAAGAAATATAAAACTATTATATAACATTGCATTTGTAGACATCAAAGATTCAACATAATTTTGAAAAAGATTTTTACAATTTACTAGTCACACTCAAATTAGACAGACGACCTAAAAGAGATCGCAAGGAGACGCTGGTTGCAGGCCGCTTCCAACCGGCCTTTTTGGAGATCGATGGGGGAGGCCTATGGCCAGCAGTGGACGTCCTATGGCCGACATGATGATGATAATGACTAGTCACACTATCTAAAAAATTACAATAAAATATGTTAAAGTATTCTTTAGTCAAGTTAAGCTAAGAAAAGAAAATATGTTAAAATTAGAACGGCTGTCAAGGCATTTTCGTAAGAAATTTGTTGTAGCCATTTGCACTCATATAAACGAAACGTCAGTCACTTCATGAAAACTCGCGTGAGGATTCATTATAAATTATTATAACACCGGCTTGCACTCAGTCATTCGAAATCAGTTAGCAACTGTAATGCGGAGTTCGACGCATTGATCGAAATAAGAATGTGCAATCAAGGTTCACTTATAATGCCTGGTGACAGATTTTCCTTATCATTTCCGTTCTATTTACTTATTTTTTCTGTGACGGAAATAATTGATTTAGCGGATTTTTTCAAATTACTACTCACACTAAACTATAAGTTGACGATATTTTCAAGAAGTATTCTTCAGTTAAGTAAGGTTTATAAGGTAAGACTAAAAGTTGACGATACTTTAAAGAAGTGTTCTTTAGTTAAGTTAGGCTTAGAATATAATTATGAAAATAATTGATTTAGCGGATGTTCCAATTGTCTAGTCACACTTAAATATAAGTTGACAATATTTTAAAAGAAGTATTCTTTAGTTAAGTTAAGTTTAGAATATATCATGAAAATAATTGATTTAGAGGATTTTCCAAATTACTACTCACACTAAACTATAAGTTGACGATATTTTTAAGAAGTATTCTTTGGTTAAGTAAGGTTTAGAATACATTATGGAAATAATTAATTGATTTAGTCCATTTTCAAAATTTTCAGTCACACGTAAACTAAAAGGTTACTTTCTATACAATATTATAAAGAGGAAAGATTTATATGTAAGTATGTTTGTAACGAATTGGCTCAAAAAGTACCGGATCGATTTTAAAAATTCTTTTACCATTTGAATGCTACATTTTCACTGATTAATCATCATCATCAGCCAGAAGACGTCCACTGCTGAACATAGGCCTCCCCCTAAGAGGGGGTTTGCCATAATCCCCACGCTTGGCAGGCGGCTTGGGGATCGCAGGAGGTTCCACCATTAATGTAGGAGGATGCTGCTGCCCATCCTCTAGTGGTTCTGGTCGCAGTTTTAGGACATACCCGGGTCCACTGATTAATATAGGCTATTTAATAGGCTATATAACTATACCCGTGCCAAGCCGGGGCGGACCGCTAGTCTTTTATAATTAAATATTATGTGTTCACTTACCATATAGAATACAAATTGTACAGTCAGTATGATCAGCTCCTTTCCTGGCGCTAACTCGTCCATGCACATGTAACAAGCAGGTTTCTCGCCGCCTGCAGAACAATCATTACTTTTTAAGACGCTCTTTTCTGACTTTTAGCAATTATGGTCATTCTAGTTTAACGGGCGGTTATCCGAGTCGCGTAGGCAACAAAACGCTCCCTCAGCCCCCGCCAAGTTATAGCGACGCCATGCTAGAGTCAGGACGCCCGCGGGGGGAGTGCAACGACAAAAACGAACATAGGTCCGACCTCGATGACGCCTGGCGCGGCACCATGTATAAATATAGTGTATTATCTATGCGCGGCACTGATCGCGGCGCGCCAAAATTCTCGCGTCCTTTTTACGCTTTTAATTTCACTAAAAAACGACACTATTCACTATCAAAACTCTATCCAAATAAAAGAATGTTGAATAAAATTGCCTTTCAGTACATGCAATTTCCAAGTTGATACGAGCTTTCATAAGAGCAAAAAATGAAAAAAATAAACTAAGTCGACTTTGTTTCAGATTTTTTTTTATCGAGGAAAGTTTATTCCATCGTGTTTTGAACCAAATCATAAACTCAAACACAGATGTATCTGTGACATGTATTTTTTTCCAACTCAAATATTGTAATTTAACTGATTTTTTTTTATTTAAAACCGTCAAATTTGGTATAAGAGGCTCCACCTCACATACCATGCATACAATATATATATATATATATATATGCTGGTGTGCATACCTCCATGGGTAGCTTAAAATTATAAAAATGGTGTCATATCAAAATTAAATGTTTTATCTAGGAAACCCATGAGACCGAAACACGATTAACACATGGACACAATATAAAACATAATTATATACACGATATAAAACATAGTATAAATTAAAGTCGGTTACCGCGTCTGTCTGGCCGCTAACTCCTAAACCACGCAACGGATTTTGATGCGGTTTTCACCATCAGTTAGATACATTTTGAAGGAAGGTTTATATATTTATAACTAGCGACCCGCCCGGCTTCGCACGTAAATTACACCCGTGCGAAGCCGGGCGGGCGGGTCGCTAGTAATATTATAAATGCGAAAGTGTTTGTTTGTTCCTCGTTCACGCAGCAACAAAGCAACCGATCACCCTGTTTTTTGCATGGATATAGTTCAAGGGTCGGAGAGTGACATAGGCAAATTATTCATCATCACCATTTTTCATTACTACGCGGGTGAAACTGCGGGGCGCAGCTAGTAGGCTATATAACTATACCCGTGCGGAGTCGGGGCGGACCGCTAGTCTATACTAATATTATAAAGATTTGATTGTTTGTTTCTTTGTTTGCATTGAATAGGCTCCGAAACTACAGAACCGATTTGAAAAATTCTTTCACTGTTGGGATGCTGCACTATCCCCGGGTGACATAGGCTATAATCTATACCCGTGCGAAGCTGGGGCGGACCGCTAGTATTTAATAAAATATCAGCTATTCTAATGTCATTCAGAAGTATTCTAGGAGGTTCGAGATTATTTCCAATTTATTTTATTTGCATGTTTACTTACCGCAACACTTTGTCGTACTAAAACTGCTCTCTGGGACAAACAAGTTTGGACACTTGTCTCGATTCAGTTCACAGAAAGCGTTGAGTCTTGCGCTGTAGACGCATTTAGCAAATGCGATAGTGGTGGCGTGCGGCGGCATCGTGTAACTCAGCGAGAGAAGCAAACCCCAAAACGTTATTTTGGTTTCATCCGATGATACAATTAATTCGGTGGCAGTTTTTATGGTGGTAGTTATTAGACCTGGTGGACAGGATTTTATTTTTAAAAAATTGCATAATTTCATCATCATTACAAAAAAAAAAACTGTGGTATAAACTATCGTTTATACCACAGAAAAGTTTTTTTTTAATTTTAATTAGAACGGCTGTCAAGGCATTTTTGTAAGAAATTTGTTGTATCCAGTTGCACCCATATAAATGAAACGTCAGTCATTCGAAATCAGTTAGCAACTGTGATGCGGAGAAAGAACTTTGAGACCTAACCCAAAAAGGTAAGGTCCAAGTTCTTTGGATGCAGAGTTCGATGCGTTGACATAAATAAAAATTACCAATTAAGTTTCTGTGATAGTGCCTGGCGACAGATTTTCCTTCTCATTTCCGTTCTATTTACTTCTTTTTTCTGTGGTATATACTATCTATAGGCAACGAAGGCCTATACCATAGGCATGATTAATAAAAAAAATATTACCTCGTAAAAAACCTGATCATAAATAGAGCACATCAACACAAACAAAATAATAATTAGTTTAAAAATTAATGAGATATAAGCATTTTAATTTATTGCTAAACAGAGAGCGCACTATACTGAGCCGTGACGTCTCGCCTCAGGCGCGCCATACAAATGCTATATTTACACACGCTTTGCGAGAAAGGGATAGAGCATCCCCTCTCTATCCCCACCTAAAACTTTAAACACTCATATCTCAGAGATTTTTCAGCCAATTTAAATTATTTTTTCAGTATGTGTAATGTATTTAGTTATATTCATTACTAAGCCGGTTATTTTTTATAAATTAAACACTAGGACACATGCCTATTATACATAGTTGTGCCTTCTAAGTACGCAGCGAGTAAACGAGTCAGGCTGGATTGCGAGGCTAACTTTCTGACCAAAATACAGGCCAGCATTTTGGTAACGCTAGAATCTTTCAGTCTCCCTGACAGTCTTTATAGTGGTTACTATATTTAGCATCGCTTACCAAATATGACAAGTATTGCGACAAGCACGATGCCGGCGACGCGCTCCTGGAAGAAGCAACTGACGAAGTACATAAGCGCGAAGAAAGCGAGAGAACCCACTATCAACACCAGTACCATCGACACTGAAATCAAAATGTAAGGATCGGTCTCAACAGAATTGCTTAAAACGGGTAGGTATGTGGAACCTACCTGTTTTAAACGATTCTGTTTAGGTGATTACGAAAAGTTGCGCTACCGCACACCGTATCTCGGCGCTTTATGCCCGTAGCACACCTCCGCTGCGAAACCATAACAGCGGAACCGCAGTATTTTCGCCACGTCTTGTCCGTATGTAAGAGAAGCGGAACACAAGCGAAACTGCCTGTTCTAGCACTTAGATTGGACTATAAGTCTATCTCTTTCCCCGCGCGGTTTCGTCGATCCGCTCCGACGCCAGTCACACCAACAAAATGGCGGCCGGAAAATGGAGCGCGGAAGTTACTGCGGTTACTCTGTTATGTTTCGCAGCTGAGGTGTGCTACGTGCATTAAGGGTCACGTGCGCGTGATTTTCCGCAATGAGCTGTTTGGAGCCCGCGTTATGAGGTAGAGTTTGACGCTTGTACGTTTATTAGTTTTTACATTAGACAAAAATAAGTTTTAATCTGCTGTAATATTACATATTCTGTGAACATTTCATTTGGCTATCTATTACGGTTCGAAAGATACAGCTGTTAAAACGTAGGACAGACGGACGGACAGACAGACAGCGTAGACTTAGTAATAGGGTCACGTTTTCACGCCCTACGGAAAATCCGGTATTCGGTAGGACGGTTTCGGGGTACGGAAGCCTAAAAATAATTTTCTAATCAGTTTACAAATGCAGTTATTTTTTTTATATTTGGGCTTTCGCTTGGCCGCCATCTCGCCTGATGTTAAGCGACGATGCTGGGGTCTACCATGGAGCACGCTTACCTAGTAGAAATCGATAAAGTTCTGAGGTGACAAATATAAAAAAAAAACTCTCAAAACTCTCTTTTTTGGAGGAAAAATATCTGGGGCCTTACGGACAACAGCTATTGCGGCACCTAATCCGCTCAGTTAGAAAATCACGCGAACGTGAACCTTATCGCGCCCAGATACGGTTTGCGGTCGCGTGATTTTCCAACTGAGCGGATTAGGTGCCGCAATTAGCTGTTGTCCGTAAGACCCCTGGTTGGTTTATCGACACGCCGAGTCATCATCATCAGCCTTTTATTAATAGTTCACTGCTGAACTTTTAGCCTACCCCCGAAAGGGTGATTGGGCCATATCCACCACGCTGGCCCAGTGTGGGTTGATGGATTCACATACGCCATTGAATTCCTTCTCCGTACGGATGCAGGTTTCCTCACGATGTTTTCCTTCACCGAAAAGCCTGTGGTATGAAAATCCGTAAATAAGCTCCAAAGAGCTGATTGGTACGGGCCCGGGGTTTGAACCCGCGATCTTACGCTTTCAAGTCTAGCGGTCTCCCAAATGGGCTACCACGGATACGCGGAGTGGCATCATGTAACTCACTGATAACGTCCGGCTTGTCTATAGTGTAGTCGGTGTCAAGAGTGGCGGCGGCCACGGCCACGGTGGTCACGAGGAACACGGCGCACGCGCACGCGTGGAAGGTGCACGTGGCGGCCCAGTGCAGTATGCTGGAGCACCCAGACATCATGTGGATGTGGCGGGCGCCGCTCACGCGCTCCTTGCACGGGAGCGATACTGCGTTGATGTTCGTTGAGAATGTCACTGCAAGGGCATTATTGTATGAATAAAAAATAAAAGTTTGTTTAAAAAAATCTAGCGCGACCATCAATCCACCGTTAATAGGACAACATCAAAGAAAAAATTTATAAGCATAACACGATGACTACTGTATTTAAAGACAACAATACACTTTACATGTCAAATTTCTTTGACATGTAAAGTGTATTAATTTGGCGTAAACATCATCCCGCCCTTAAAGGGTCACCGTAAAAACCATCCACACAATGAAAACAAATTTAATGACTTGACATTGAATGCATGTATTGCACGTGTCATACTAATATTATAAATGTAAAAGTGGGGTTGTTTATTCCTCTTTCACACAAAAGAGCAACGGATTGACGTGATTTCTTGCATAGAGTTAGTTGGAGGGCCGGAGAGTGTCATAAGGATATGCACATAAGTAAAACCGCGGAGCATAGCTTGTACGAAAACATTGTTTTTTTTTAAACCTCAAGAGCTGGCAAATAGGGCTGATAATTTTCAAACAGCTGAATTTTCTTAATTATAGCTAAAAACCCCTAAATCAAATCACATTTGACACAAAAAAATCGTTTCAGCCGTATGGGAGCTACGATGCAACATATACACACAAGAAACCACAGAAGAGAAAAGTAAATAGAACGGAAAGGAGAAGGAAAATTTGTTACCAGGCATTATGAGTGAACATTGAGTCTCTTAACAAAACATTCTTATTTAGATCAACGCGTCGAACTCCGCATCACAGTTGTTAACTGATTTCGAATGACTGACGTTTTGTTTATATGGGTGCAACTGGCTACAACATTTTTTTAAATACCTCGACAGCCGTTCTAATTAAATTAAATAAAAAACTTTTCTGTGTGAGAAACTTATAGCCTCTGCTGTTTGCGTCAGGAGTATATAAAACGCTAGATGGAGCGAAAGGCACGTGTGTTGAAAAGGCGATTATGACTTACCAAACACAATGAGGACGGAATACATGATGACCAAGTCCAAGGTCTTTGGTTCGACGATTTTCTGGTCAAATTTGACCGGTCCCTCAGACGGGATAGGGTCTAAGTGCGCCTGGAGCGTGCGGCCGTCTGCGCGACCGATGTGGCGCGTGGCGAGAGCGTTGGTTAGCAGGTTCAGAGATATCGGAGCAGCGTGGCGGACCGTCGTAGTGTATAGAGCCTGGAATATCACAATCATTCTTATTCCAGACTAGCGGCCCGCTCCAGCTTTGCACGGGTATAGATATATAGCTTATGTCACCCGGGGATAGTGTAGCTTCCCAACAGTGAAAGAATTTTTCAAATCGGTTCAGTAGTTTCGGAGCCTATTCAATTCAAACAAACAATCAAATCTTTCCTCTTTATAATATTAGTATAGAATTTGTATATGTCGAATTTCTAGTGTAATTCCGCTTCTACGTCGTTTCGAGTACAATAAGGATTTTAGACGTAGAAGCGGAATTACACTAGAAATTCGACATATACAAATTAAAAATGGACTTCCGCAAAGTAACGCCTGATTCAATCAACTATTAGTATAGAAGTATAGATGAGAGCGATAAGTCCTGCACTGACGTCCCACTTGGGGTGTATTGTGCCTTTCCCTACCAGCACCTACCCGAGCCAACCCAACTCATTGAAATATCGGAGTGAGGCTCTGGGGCACAGTAATTGCTCCAGTGGAGTAGATGGAAGTGTGCATAATGACGATGAAAAGCAGTCTAGCTGTTGTGGTGACGTGGATGAAAAAGGCAAATTGTGCCTCATGCAACCCGGTAGCGATTCTAGTTTCTTCTGTGGCTTCACAATGCCACATGCTGTACAGTTTCGTTCTCTTTCATGCAGCCACGACACAGCGCAATGTCCTTGGCTCCCTGTGGCTATTGAAGTTGCAATGACTGGTTATAAGGCTTACTAGCAGGCGAACCACAATCATGTTTTAAATTTTTATCGGGACTTATAGCTTCATGATCACATTGACAACAAATCAAATCGTCTATGAAGCAAAATGCCTAAACATGACTTTAATACCATCATGCTCATAATATTTTTAATTGAATAAGGTATTATTTAATTTGAATTATGTACACAATAATATTATTAACATATACTGTTTATATACATCGTTGTAGAAAGTGTACTGGAGAAGTTTGACTTGTAGCTATGGAGTTAATAAAGAATTGTATTGTATGTCCAATTTAAGCATTTCAGATAACACTAAATGATAATAAATTAAAAAGTTATGAGTAACACAGTGTTTAAATTATTATTGTACTCAATATTTGATAACATTCAAAGAACGAACTAAATAATTAAGTTATGTTAATAAAAATAATAAAAACATACTTTGGCGTGAGTATCGTCGATTTCAATCCCGGCTATGAATTTCCTGTAGTCTGTGGCATCTTCCTCGCTAGCTCTGAGCACCGCTGAAATAAGGAGGATTTATTCAGTGCTGGACTTTTAGCCTACCCCCGAAAGGGTGATTGGGCCATATCCACCACGCTGGCCCAGTGCGGGTTGATGGATTCACATACGCCATTGAATTCCTTCTCCGTACGTATGCAGGTTTCCTCACGATGTTTTCCTTCACCGAAAAGCCAGTGGTATGAAAATCCGTACATAAATTCCATAGAGCTCATTGGTACGGGCCCGGGGTTTGAACCCGCGACCTCACGCTTTCAAGTCTAGCGGTCTCCCAAATGGGCCACCACGGCTTTTTCTTTTTCTTACCTCCAGTCAAATTGGTATCCACTCTGAAGTCGACCTCGGGCCAGGCGTCGTTGAGAGTCCGCAGCCTGACGTCACCCGGTACGTTGCAGAGTACGCGACGATCCGGTAGCGCCGAGTATAGATCCATGTCTAGCGATAATTTTTCGTTGCTCGGACTCGTACGATTGTTGTTGGTCGTCGCAGTGAACACGCAGATCATAATTATTGGTATCGCCACTTGCTGCAACGTAAATAAATTGATAGCCCGTTGGTCCAGTTGGTAGTGAACCTACCTTTTAAGCTTGGGGGCGTGGGTTTGATTCCCACCTAGGACAAACATTTATGTGATGAACAGTTGTGTGTTCTATTTTTAAAACAATATATGTATGTATATCAGTCTCTGGCAGCCATGTCACAAGCTTTGCTTAGTTTGGGGCCAGATGACCGTGTGTGCAAAAATGTCCCGAATATTTATTTATTATTATTAAATAGAACTTTGTTTTTAGGGTTCCGTACCCAAAGGGTAAAACCGGGACCCTATTACTAAGCCTACGCTGTCTGTCCGTACTACCTTTTAACGGTTGTATCTTTAGAACCGTTATAGATAGTCAGTGCCAAGTTTAACGCCTGTACGTATTATCGGTTTTACATTACAGCTAATAAAAAAATACGTTAAAAATACGTTTGTTGTATTTTGGGTTTCCCCATAAAACAAACGTATTTTTCGTTTTTACTTTTAAAACTTTTTTATTGTTTGTTAGTTAATCCGCCGTAACATTACATATTCTGTGAAAAATTCAACTGTCAACTATTACGGAAGTTCACTAATTTATTTTATTTTATTTTACAAGGTAAACATACAGCTGCTAATAAATACAGTACATATGAGATAAACAGTTACACAAAAGCCAAAAACATGTTTTCACTAATAAAAACTAGAAATAGTGTAAATGCCCCGCTGCAACACCAACTAGAAACACAACAAGTTACAACTGTTGCAACAGTTAGTTACAAAACTATTTATTTT
The DNA here is from genome assembly GCA_932305915.1 of Agriopis marginaria. Lineage (NCBI taxonomy): Eukaryota > Metazoa > Arthropoda > Insecta > Lepidoptera > Geometridae > Agriopis > Agriopis marginaria. The sequence continues at coordinate 2,466,310 of OW029932.1, forward strand.
TTATCTGGGTGTCTTCAAGTCGAGAGTGAATCGGTTTCTTCTAGGCAAGCGTGCTCCATCGTATACCGCATCGTCGCTTAACATCAGACGAGATGGCGGTCAAGCGCAAGCCTATCTACTATAAAAAAAATATAAACCTCCTGTCAAAAAAAAAATCTACAAAGTAAATGTTTATAATATTTGCATATCAATTTTTAACAATGTACCTAATGAAACAAGATATGTTAAACGATAACAAATTAAATTAAATTTATTGATTATTAACAAATTTTGCTATAGCTGAAAATTATCAAAGACTCTTACCAAAAAGAAGAAGGAAATTTTCCTGTACCAGGCGTATTTGAACTGCCTCTTCAGCAGAACCCAGAACTGGCGGCAGTACAACGCAGGCCCTGTCACTTTATTGTATGTCGGTTCTGAAAACATACAGATATATGGTTGCCAGTGATGACACAGACCAGTGTGTGTTGCCAGTGATGACATATGGTACTGAGACGTGATCCTTAACTGTTGGCCTTTTGGAAAAACTCAGAGTCACACAGCGGGCAATGGAGAGAGCTATGCTCGGAGTTTCTTTGCGCGATAAATCCGGAACGTGGATATTCGCCAAAGAACCAGAGTCACCGACATAGCTGTTAAAATTTGCAAGTTGAAGTGGCAATGGGCAGGCCACATCGCTCGAAGAACCGATAACCGATGGGGAAGAAAGGTTCTGGAATGGAGACCACGAACCGGAAGACGCAGCGTAGGGAGGCCTCCCACTAGATGGACCGACGACATTGTAAGAGTCGCGGGCATCCAGTGGATGCAAAAGGCAGGCTGTCGTTCAGTGTGGAGGTTAAAGGGGGAGGCCTATGTTCAGCAGTGGACGTCTTCTGGCTGATGATGATGATGATGATGGTCCGCCCCGGCTCCGCAGGGGTATAGTTATACCCTATTAACGGGCGGTTATCCGAGGCGTGTAGGCAACAAAACGCTCCCTCAGCCCCCGCCAAGTTATAGCGACGATGTATTTTACAATGCTAGAGTCAGGACGCCCGCGGGGGGAGTGCAACGACAAAAACGAGCATAGGTCCGACCTCGATGACGCCTGGCGCGGCACTGAACGCGGCGCGCCTAAATTCTCGCGTCCTTTTTACGCTTTTAATTTCACTAAAAAACGACACTATTCACTATCAAAAATCTATCCAAATAAAAAAGTGTTGAATAAAATTTCCTTTCAGTACATGCAATTTCCAGGTTGTTACGAGCTTTCATTAGAGCAAAAAATGAAAAAATAAACTAAGTCGACTTTGTTTCAGTTTTTTTTTTATCGAGGAAAGTTTATTCTATCTTGTTTTGAACCAAATCATAAACTCTAACACAGATGTATCTGTGACATGTATTTTTTTCCAGCTCAAATATTACAATTTAACTGAATAAAATTGATTTAAAACCGTCAAATTTGGTATAAGAGGCTCTTAAAATAGCCTATATTAATCAGTGATAATGTAGCATTCAAATGGTGAAAGAATTTTAAAAATCGATCCAGTACTTTTTGAGCCAATTCGTTACAAACATACATACAAATCTTTCCTCTTTATAATATTGTATGTAGTACGTATAGATTAGACTGATATATGAGATCAATTGAATCAAATGGTAAGTTTTTAGTTACCATTCAATACTCAATAATTTATTGAATAACTAGCGACGCGCCCGCCCGGCTTCGCACGGGTGTAATTTACGTGCGAAGCAGGGGCGGGTCGCTAGTTATATATATAAACCTTCCTTGAAAATGTATCTAACTGAAGGTGAAAACCGCATCCAATTCCGTTGCGTGGTTTAGGAGGAGTTAGCGGCCATACAGACATACAGACAGACGCGGAAAGCGACTTCAATTTATACTATGTAGATATATGAAATTCACATACAGTTGATAGGTAGCATGTTTAAAGTAGGTATCACAGGGCATCTCTCAGGAAACAAGGAAGTCGGTAGTTTGTACCATTCCTTAGCTGTACGGATTAGAAACGATATCAATTAAAATATATGGGTGGTAGAGGGCCATCTTTCTATTTGTCCAGGTGGGTTACCATAATCCCAAAAACATTTGTCACGATCGGTTTTTTAATTGAAAGATGAATGTCAGTTTCCTCACCAATGCGTGGCTTATCGACTTCATCTTCAGCGAATGTGGTGTCTGTGTCACTGCACAATCTGAAACAAAGAGGATGCGACATGGAGCCTGGAGTCTGTGCGACATCTCCGACAAGATGCGGGAGAGTAGGGTAATAAGGGGGATGCGGATATGGTCATGTAAGGAGGGTACCACCTGACCATGGTACAATAATATACTCCGCCAGGTATAGCACTCCGAGAAATAATGTGACGTGGGCGTCCCGCAATGATGTCATCAATGTCATGGATGGCCCGATAGGCCGATAGCTAATGGTATATATTTTTGTCAACCCTGTTAATATCAAATGAAAGGACTTGAAGAGTAGAAAACGATAAAGTGAGTTATATGACACTAAATTCAATATGGCTGTCGCTCCAACATGGCGGATTTTATTTTCTTTGCTAGAGCTAAAAGCTTCATACAAACTTGCGTCAGGATTCATTATAATAAAACACCGGCTTGCCTCGGTCGAGACGATCGACCGGTTTCGGAGCTATTAGAGCCCCTTCACCAAGGAATACGCGCGATTAAAAGCTAAAAGCTTGTTTAACAAAAGTGTTTTTACTACTTATTTCTTCTATTTTTGTTGTACTTACTTGAGAAAGACCTCTTCCAGAGTAGATACCCCAACTCCTATGGTCTCTATACTCAGTTCGCTCTTCTTTTCTTCTAAATCAGTGAACAGTACGGGGAAGTCCCCGCTGGCGGTCGCGGGCAGGTTATACGACAGACTGTTTATTGTCTTTTCTTTGAGGGTTGCTTCAGGAACGTGTGACGTCACGGCGCGGGTGACAGCCGGCTCGCGGGGCGGGCCGTTTGTAGTGAATGTTAGACGGTAGCCGGTGCCTGTGGGAGATAGATACTACTTACTAATTTATTGGATTAACACAGGGAGGCAAGATCAAGCTAGGCCCTGGCCAGAGGACGTCCTTTAATCACGTCAGGTTCAAACAGGAGGGGTTTGAATAACATAAAGAATGATCACGATAGAGATAGATAGAGTGGATGTTGTGACAATCACGTGTATACAGGGTTACGCATTTAGACATGGAAATGAAATTTTTTGAGGAGTAATTATTTATTTTGTCTTGGGTTAGATTGATAACAAGGCGAGGGGCGAAAAAATTATATAACAGCATGATGACTACTATTTTTCATTGCCTCATAAAAAGCTGATCATGAATAGAGCTATTCAACGAAAACAAAATTAAAATTAATTCAAAAATAAATAAGTACATATAATTATTTTAATTTCATGCTAGACTGAGAGCGCACTATAGTGAGTTATGACGTCACGCCTCAGGCGCGCTATACTAACACACGCTTTGCGAAAAAGGGACAGTTATACCCTCTCTATCCCCACCTAAAACTTAAAAAGCTCATATCTCAGAGATTTAGCAGCCATTTTAATTTATTTTCTCAGTATGTGTAATGTATTTAGTTATATTCATCAATAAGCCTTTTATTTGTAATAAATTAAACATTAGGACATTTAATTTAATAATAATTTTATTTAATTTATTTTTTCAGTATGTTTAATTTATTTTACTATTAAAACTGACGTGGTTTTCACACATTTTATTTTTATTATTTTGTTTAATTTATTTAGTTACTAGCGACCCGCCCGCCCGGCTTCGCACGGATGTAATTTACGTGCGAAGCCGGGGCGGGTCGCTAGTTATACATATAAACCTTCCTCTTGAATCACTCTATCTATTGAAAAAAACCGCTTCAAAATCCGTTGCGTAGTTTTAAAGATTTAAGCATACATAGGGACGGACAGACAGCGACTTCGTTTTATACTATGTAGTGATAGTGATATTCATCGCAAAGCCTGTTATCTATACTTATATTATAAAGAGGAAAGATTTGATTGTTTGTTTGTTTGCATTGAATAGGCTGAACCGATTTGAAAAATTCTTTCACTGTTGGGAACCTACACTATCCCCGGGTGACATAGGCTATAATCTATACCCGTGCGAAGCAGGGGCGGACCGCTAGTTTGTAATAAATTAAACAAAAGAACACAAGTATACAGTGTGCACTCACCGATAGCCTTCTTCAAGTACATGGTGGTAGCGTGGCAGCGCAGACGGCCGAGATGTAAAGCCGCCACGCGGTCGCCGAGCGCGTCCGCTTCCTCCATAAAGTGGGTAGTTAGCAACACGGTGCGCTCGCCGCGGAGAGACTGGGGACGAGTAACACAATATTAAAAAAAGTGTGTGCGACACATCAGAAGTGAAAACTTCATCAAGGTTGGCTATATCTCGCTCGCTCCCTAGTCGACTCGAGTCGACTTTACCGGAACGAGTAGCTGAGCGTGACGGTCGCGCGAGTTCAATGCTTTTTTCCCATCACAAAAATTCCCCAACGTGCCTTAAGAAGTTTTAACTTCAAAAAATATTCACAACTGTACAAGCTACATAGCTAAAAATTATAAACATAAATGAGCATTCATGCACGTCAGCGTCTCGGCGAGCGCGCACGTTAGTATGACGTCACACTCACCAGCAGCAAGTTCCACAGCTCGCGCCTGGTCTCCACGTCCAGCCCCGAGGTGGGTTCGTCCAGCACCAGCACGTCAGCGTCGCCGGCGAGCGCGCACGTTAGTATGACGTCACACTCACCAGCAGCAAGTTCCACAGCTCGCGCCTGGTCTCCACGTCCAGCCCCGAGGTGGGTTCGTCCAGCACCAGCACGTCAGCGTCGCCGGCGAGCGCGCACGTTAGTATGACGTCACACTCACCAGCAGCAAGTTCCACAGCTCGCGCCTGGTCTCCACGTCCAGCCCCGAGGTGGGTTCGTCCAGCACCAGCACGTCAGCGTCGCCGGCGAGCGCGCACGTTAGTATGACGTCACACTCACCAGCAGCAAGTTCCACAGCTCGCGCCTGGTCTCCACGTCCAGCCCCGAGGTGGGTTCGTCCAGCACCAGCACGTCAGCGTCGCCGGCGAGCGCGCACGTTAGTATGACGTCACACTCACCAGCAGCAAGTTCCACAGCTCGCGCCTGGTCTCCACGTCCAGCCCCGAGGTGGGTTCGTCCAGCACCAACACGTCAGCGTCGCCGGCGAGCGCGCACGTTAGTATGACGTCACACTCACCAGCAGCAAGTTCCACAGCTCGCGCCTGGTCTCCACGTCCAGCCCCGAGGTGGGTTCGTCCAGCACCAACACGTCAGCGTCGCCGGCGAGCGCGCACGCCAGTTGCAGCCTTCGCTTCATGCCGCCGGAGAGGGCGGAACTGTGAACCTTCGCTTTATCACGCAGTCCCAACTTCTCGAGGAGGTGGTAGGATTTTTCGCGAGCGTTTTTGAACGAGCCGCCTTTTAACTGTGGAGGTAACACACATATTTTAGTATCAATTAGGGACCGTCCATTAATCACGTAATGTATTTTTTGCATTTTTAGTTCTTAGGAGTTTGTATGTTGTTAGTTTCGTACTGAACATGCGATGGTGGTAACACCATTTACTGCACAGGGGGGTTAGACAAGACCCACTTTCTGTTAGCGTTAACGCCTGGGGTGCGTTTACGTAGTCAACGAATTTTTCCCCAGCTAAAAATTCAACTAACGGAAGTTCGCTGAACGGTGTCATGCTTTATGTCAATGCTAGCTGTCAAATTCGAATAAAACAAACAAAATTAATGTCAACCACAGCTCAACCTGCTCAACAGCTGTCAATCTGGCAGCAGACGAAAATTTAGCGACCTCAAAAGGTTCATAAAATTTAATCTAGTCAGGCGAAAACTTATACAAGCGAACGCCCGTAAACGGGGCAGTTTATATTTTCACCGGTTTAATTTTTCACCTCGTGGAGCCTCTAAACGGGTGTTTGACGTTTATCTAGTATACGTTTTAATCTGGATAAGTGCCGTAAACGCACCCCTGCGGAAAGATGAAATTGTACAAAAATGACATTGACAGTGACATTAGCTTCAGAGATGTTATTTCAAGCTAATGTCTTTTTCATACAATTTCATCTTTCCGCAGGTGTTAACGCTAACAGAAAGGGGGTCTTATATAACCCCCCCAGATCAGTTTGTTGATCTGTTTCGCTACACTTACATGTCATGAATAATAATAACTTGGAAATAGGTACAAAAGCCGTGATGAACTGTTGGGCTTTTGGAAAACTCAGAGTCGCCCAACGGCCAATGGAGAGAGCTATGCTCGAAGTTTCTTTGCGCGATAGAATCCGAAACGAAGATATTTGCCAAAGAGATATAGCTGTTAAAATTTGCAAGTTGAAGTGGCAATGGGCAGGCCACATCGCTAGAAAAACTGATAACCGATGGGGAAGAAAGGTTCTTGAGTGGAGCCCACGAACCGGAAGACGCAGCGTAGGTAGACTAGGTAGGCCTCCCACTAGATTGACCGGCGACATCGTGAGAGTCGCGGGCATCCAGTGTTTGCAGCTGGCAGGTTGTCGTTCAGTGTGGAGGTTTTTTTTTTAAATATAAATAATAGGCTTGCGTTTGACCACCATCTCGTCTGATGTTAGGCGATGATGCGGTCTACGTTGTAGCACGCTTGCCTAGAAGAGACCGATTCACTCGTGATTTGAAGACGCTCAGATTGTAACCATCAGGGAACACCCATTCAGGTAGCGAGTTCAAAGGGGAGGGCTTATGTTCAGCAGTGGACGTGTTCTATAAATAAATAAATAAATAAATAAAATAAATAAATATTTCGGGACATTTTTCACACACGGTCATCTGACCCCAAACTAAGCAAATCTTGTGATATGGCTGCCAGAGGCTGATATACTGACATATCAAATTTTAAATACATACTTAAATATAGATATTAACAACCAGATGTTCATCACATAAATGTTTGTCCTAGGTGGGTATCGAACCCACGACCCTAAGCTCAGAAGGTAGGTTTACTACCAACTGGACCAACGGGCTATCTAAACGTTCTGGCTGATGATGAGGTACAAAGGACGGTGTTATCACTGACCAGTGTGAAGAACATGGCATGCTCGAGCACGGTGAGGTCAGAGAAGAACAGGTTGTGCTGCGGACACAAGCCCAGGTGCATGCGCACTTCCTCGCTCGACCGCGTGGTGTCCACTCCGTTCACCAACACTCGACCTTCCGTAGCGCTCGTCATGCCTGGAAATAAATACACATGGAAAGAAAGAAAGAAAAACTTTATTAGTGACCAAATTAAGTTTGAAAAAAAATTGCTTATCGACAAGTTATAATCATAATTTCACTGCTGGACATAGGCCTCCCCCATCGATCTCCAAAAGGGCCGGTTGGAAGCGGCCTGCATCCAGCGCTTCCCTACGGTCTCTTTTAGGTCGTCTGTCCATCATGTGGGTGGACGTCCTACGCTGCGCTTACCAGTCCGTGGTCTCCATTCCAGAACCTTTCGGCCCTATCGGCCATCTGTTCTGCGTGCTATGTGCCCTACCCACTGCCATTTCAACTTGCTAATCCGGTGGGCTGTGTCGGTGACTTTAGTTCGTCTACGGATCTCCTCATTTCTGTTTCGATCTCGTAGAGAAACCCCGAGCATAGCCCTCTCCATAACTCGTTGCGACTTCGAGCTTGCTTATGAGGCCCATAGTGAGAGATCACGTTTCAGTTACAATATAATATACAAGACAATATAAGAAATCTCTCTAAACGTTCCATACCACTATCCGAGGCACAGAATTTCTCGAATTCTAGGTTGGCGGCAAGCTGCTAGAACCAATTTGGCACTTAACTCCCCTACACAAAGATTATGTCGCACCTATAATGAATTTAACGTTTCCTTGAGTGATCTGGATGTATTTAATGATTCTTTATATGTTTTCAAAAACAAAATAGTAAAGTCTCTAACTAGAGACAAATAATATTAAGAATATCATATAATTTATGTTATTTGATTATATAGTTTTAGTGTCTAACCACTTTTTTGGCGAATGTTGTATACGCCTGTAAAAGGTGTTCATATCAGATCTATGTATGCATACATTTTTTGTATTTTTTAAGAATGTGTAATATGTTCACTGTTGGCGTATCTCTAAATAAATAAATAAATAAACAATATAATAGACAAGTTATAATATAATGTCACAAATCGGCCCCAACTCAGCATAATGCCGGCTGTTAACCAGCGCTGGGATATTGAACGTTATTTTTAATGGTATTTGCTTATTATGATGCCGGCTTCACGGTTTTGTCATCGTACTAGCCGCCACCGCCTGAAAGTTCATCCACACATCATAGATCAGTGGAAATCGCACACTGTGCTATTTCCACGATCTTTCTTGCATCACACATGCATAATGTGGATCACACATGCATAATGTGGAATGCGCTACCTTCCACGGTGTTCCAAGAAGCTACAACATGGGGTTCTTCAAAAGGCGAGTTAATAGAAACGTATTTGTGATGCCTCTGGTGTTACAAGTATCCATAGGCGACGGTGACTGCTTACCATCAGGCGGCCCGTCTGCTTGTTTGCCACCAATTACATTAAAAACGCATTTACAAACAAGGGAAACGCATTTACAAACAAGGATTATGCATTTACCCTGTGCTAAGCCGAAAGGAGGGGAAAGGAGGAGCTGCGGGGATTCAGAAACTCAAACTTAATAGCTCTATTGGCCCCGACAGTATCCCGCCATGGCTTCTAAAAGAAGGCAAGAATATTTTCGTATATCCTCTTTGTCATATGTTTAATCTGGTGTTGAGAAATGGAACGTATCCAGCGGAATGGAAGTTATCCCGAGTCACTCCAATCCCTAAAAGCTCGAACAAAACAGCTGTAGAAGAATATCGCCCAATAGCTATATTACCAACCCTGGCTAAGGTCTTTGAGCATGTGATCCATAAAAAGTTATACAGGCAGATTGAACCGTTCCTATGTAACGAGCAACATGGTTTCAGAAGTAAAAGATCTGTGAATACCAACTTACTGACCCTGGTTGACTATATCTCTTCCAGACTTGACCGTAGGTTGCAGGTGGATGTGGTATACTTTGACCTCCGGAAGGCGTTCGATAGGGTTGACAATGACATACTGTTGAAAAAGCTTAGTGCTCTGGGGTTCACCCCAGCCCTTCTCAGTTTCGTCGCAGATTACCTTCGCGATCGCCAACAGTTTGTCCGGCTTGGCTTGTACGATTCTCGACCCTATCACACGCGTTCCGGAGTAAATCAAGGATCAATTTTTGGACCTACGCTTTTTGACCTTATGATCAATGATCTTCCTAAAGTTGTCAAGCACTCGCAATGTCTTTTGTATGCAGACGACTTGAAACTATTTCTTGAAATAAAAACGGTGGAAGACTGCTTAAGGTTGCAGCAAGACATTGACGCTATTTATCAGTGGAGCTTAGACAACAAAATGGAATTTAACGTTTCAAAATGTTTCGAGATGACGTTCGGCCGAATGCGACATCCAATCGAGTTTAATTACAAATTAAATAATACTGTAATATCACGGTCTACTACTATTAAAGATTTGGGGGTCACATTCGACCGGACTCTTACTTTCAATGATCACATCACGGTAGTCGCTAAAGAATCTTTCAGACGACTAGGCTTTGTGTTACGGAACTCTAGAGACTTTCATAATACTGACGTTATCAAGCTCATTTTTAGTGCCCTTGTCCGGAGTAAGCTTGAAGCCAGCTCTTGTGTGTGGCACCCGCATGAGCATAAATACACCCTCATGTTGGAGAAGGTTCAAAAAGCCTTCCTCAGATACCTGTACAAACGGAGGTATGGGTACTACCCGTTTATGTATCCTACTGAATTTCTGCTCGGTTCCCTAGGGTACAACTCTTTACAAGTGAGAAGATCCCACGACCAGCTAATGATGATGTGCAAGGTTATACGCGGTAAAGTTGATGCGCCAGATCTCAGTGAGCAGCTCTGTCGTCTATACACTCCCGACAACTACTTTCGGTGCCGGAAACATAAGCTGTTTGCTGTACCGTGGTGTAGGACGGTAGCTCATGAGATGTCTCCGATACCGCGATCCCTTGCCACACTCAATGCGCTCGTTGACACCACTCCAGAATGTGATGTATTTGACGGCGCTTGGAGAGACATTGTTGCACAGTGTTTGAGCTATTGTGAGATGACGTCGAAAAGCATTGCGAACTCGCTGTCACATAATATATAATATTTATATAATTTTTATTTAATTACTTTATTGAATTTTAATCTGAAATTGTATGAATATTGACATTTATCTAATTTTAATCTGACATTGTATGTGTTGACATTTATTTAATTATTGATCTGAAATTGTATGTTTGACATTTATTTAATTTTAATTTGACTATTATCTGACTGAATGTATTTAATCTCTTTAATTATTGTTATTTTGTTTATTGTAGGTAATCTTGTGACATTTGTTATGATATTGTGTTTTTGAAGTGTTATTAATGTCATTAGTGTAAGTCGTTTTTGTGCGGTGCTAATTTGAAATAAATAAAATAAATAAAATAAAATTGTACTCATAATAAAATTATGAACAACTTTTACTATGGAACCAACCTTGAAATGGCGAAAAAAAATCTGCTGTTGGTACCATACATTTTGTCGAGTGTCAATGACCGTTTTCTATGGAACTGGGGGATCCAGAAATGCGGAAAACTAGAAAATTGCAGGTAACACCGCGGGATTCAGCTAGTTATATATAAAACTAGCGACCTGCCCGGCTTCGCACGGTTAATGTAACTAACGTGCGAAGCCGGGGCTAGTTTATATATAAACCTACCGTGAACATTTTTCTAACTGATGGAGAAAACCGCATCAAAATACTTTGTGTGGTTTAGGAGGAATTAGCGGTCATACAGACAGACAGACAGACGAGGAAAGCGACTTTAATTTATACTATGTATAGATAGAGAAGAGATATAATATATAGATGTAATGTAGGATAAGATGCATGATATAATATATCTTATATTTATTTTATCTAAATTTTTTTTTTAGGTATAGTACCTTTATTCACTAAAACAAAATAGAAGCTAAAACTAAAACTACAAATACAGTTAGACTGCCCATAGACCGTTGAAGGTCTAAAGACAATCCAAATGCTCAAGCCCAATACCAGTTGGCAGCGTACCCAGCATGCTGGCGAATGCGAATGGCGAATCCATCGGCTGCATTATCTACATTACATATCTCTTATATCTCTACTCTCTACATAGTATAAATTGAAGTCGCTTTCCGCGTCTGTCTGTCTGTTTGTATGGCCGCTAACTCCTCCTAAACCACGCAACGGATTTTGATGCGGTTTTCACCATCAGTTAGATACATTTTCAAGGAAGGTTTATATATACAACTAGTGACCCGCCCCGGCTTCGCACGGAAATTACACCCGTGCGAAGCCGGGCGGGCGGGTCGCTAGTTAAAAATAAAGTAGGAAACCGGTTATAATTTATATATTTTTAATAATTTTGTTACCTGTTATGATAGACATAAGGGTGGTTTTCCCCGCGCCGTTGTGACCAAGTAGCACTGTAATCTCGCCTTTATACACGTCCAGAGATACGTTGTTCAGCGCTATGTGTTTTGGAAATGCCTGTCAAGAAGTTATTAGCCTTTACTTAATTGTATTTTTGTAATTTTTGAAGTGTTTAAAAATAATATATGTACTTAAATATTTACAAATCATAATTATACGGGCTGTAAGGGGAACACTCTCGAAGCCAAAAGAAGGTAATTGTACTTATCATTATGAACCACTTTTACTATGGGACCAGCCACGAAATCGCGAATAAAATATCAGCTGTTCTATAGAAAACCGTCATTGACACTCGACAAAATGTATGGAACAGCTGATATTTTTTTTCGCGACTTCAGGGTTGGTCCCATACTAAAAGTGGTTCATAATGATGAGTACAATTACCTTTTTTTGGCTTCGAGATTGTTACCTTACACCCTGTATGTATATCAAAAAACTTGGTCCAGATTAGTGATATTTCGACACTCTCGAAGTCCCGAACTCCATATCTGTGACGAATATTGTGACAGACCTATATCTGACGTTGACATTTGTCCGCTTGAACTGACAAGTCATGTACTTATTGACTCATCATCATTTCAGCCGTATGACGTCCACTGCTGGACATAGACCTCCCCCATCGATCACCAAAAGGGCCGTTTGGAAGCTGCCAGCGGTTGGTTGGAGTTTTTGACTGAATGTGACAATTATCAAGTTTTCATAAAGGCTCTTACATAACAAAAAAAAAATTAGTAAAATCAGCTCTACATTTCGCTACTCGACCCCGTCGACGTTAAGTGACTCCCCTGACGTTAAGTGACGATGTAACCAAAGATGTATCATGCAGAAATACATACAAGTTCCCTCATCATCATTATCAGCCGCTGTTATTATGTTGGCACTGCTGGAACACAGGCCTTCTCTCAGAGAGAGGATGAGCCTCAAATTCAGTTGTTCTATGATCCAAGAAAACAAGGTTTAGCAATCTGGGAGTGGTCCCGCAATGACGTCCCTGTCCAGTTGCCACTTTATTCAATCAGATGTTACGTGGTGTATCGTCATCTCTCTCGAACTTGTTGTAAATTACTTATTCTGCTCTTGCTTATGCACGTGTACGTGTATTGATGACATCATTGCGGGACGCCCACGTGGTCATTTTGCTATACCTGGCGGAGTATATTATTATACCATGAGTTGTTCCAGTGTTGCTACGGCTCCTCCCGAGACAAGCAGTTTACTTACCTTTGTAACATTTTCGATCTTGATGCCCGGTACCATATCCTTAGGCGCTTCTTCAAAGTACCTGGCCTCTCTCGCGATGGGAATCTCTTCGTCTGTTTCAGACTCTGGTTTCACTTCGTTTTTGGTCCAGTATTGCTTCTGTGTGTGGGAAAAAAAACTATATTATTCTGAGTAATAGCAATATATTTTATTCCATAACTAGCGACCCGCCCGCGTAAATTACACCCGTGCGAAGCCGGGGCGGATCGCTAGTTATACATATAAACCTTCCTCTTGAATCACTCTATTAAAAAAACCGCTTCTGAATCCATTGCGTAGTTTTAAAGATTTAAGCATACATAGGGACGGACAGACAGCGACAGCGACTTTGTTTTATACTATCTCTAGTATAGTATATTTCTCTATGATACTATGTAGTGATGTCAACCAGACTTAAGTTATACATCCCAGACGTCTAGTGGCCTTATTATGGATTTTGATTATAAATCGCATGCTATGCCGTTTGCGCGAACTTAGGCATGCCATGCGCGCGAGCGGGACGGCATGCAAACCCATACACACGCCCATTTAGTCAGTCCCGTTCCAAAAAAAAAACGTTTGAATCGAAGAATAATAATAATAATAATATTCGGGACATTTTTTCACACACGGTCATCTGACCCTAAACTAAGCAAAGCTTGTGATATGGCTGCCTTTATATATCCACTGCACGTGTTTTAAGCAGGCGATCTGTCGTCTCATGGCTAGTTTCTTTTAGGTGACCAGGAAGACATTCACAGCCAAGGATTTAAGGAGGGGGGGGAGGGGGGGGGCACGGGGCACATTCCCCCCTCCTCCAGACGGTATTTTTGTGTATTGTGGAGATTCCATCACAGTGCATACTTGAAGCAAATCAAATTATCAGAGTTGTTGAAATATATGAATAAAATAACACAAAGAACATGAGTGAAACTCTCTATTTCTGGCTGGAATCGCGAATTTTCTTCGTTGCATCCCTTTCACGCACTTGCAAATAAAGCATAATTAATTGGTAAACACTTATGTACAAAAAAATTCGTGGTTCTGCCTTTGCTTTAGTGAAAACACTGTGTTGCAAAGGCAGAATGATGAATGAAAGATGAGAGATGATAATCAGCGTTTTTTGCCCGTCCGCCCCTCCAAGAAAAAAACCTGGATCCGCCCTTGTTTACACCAGCCTTTTTCGGCAATACTGACCTGAAAGATAAAGTTCCAGGGCTGCGCCTGTCCGTATTGGCCAGGTCTCACGTGCGCCAGGTACCACGCCAGCGCGAACATCACGAGCGACTGCACCACCAGGAACAGAGCTCCGAGCGCCACGGGGCCGCTCGGCCCCGAGTGGGAAGAAAACGTATCCGAGAACGAGAGACCTTCGCCTGGGGAACACAGTGTTAAATAAATTATAGTCCGCGCGAAAATGCTACAACCTTACGGCTTAACTGAGTTCGTTCCTGATATCCGTTCGTTACTTTTTATGGCAAATCGTTTGCATTTCAGGCTGTTCAATTGTGGAACGCGTTGCCCGTGCATATTAGACACGCTCCATCGCTCGCTGTTTATAAAGACCTTGTAAAGCAATTTTATTTGTCTCAATTGCCACCTTGTTAGCGCTGTTGTTGTTTATTTAACTGCTCATGTTAATAGATTTTATATTTTATGTATTTGTATATTATCGTAATTTTAAGTAATATAAGTATTAGTATGTATTGTTATTAGAATGTACGGTTTATATTATAACTATATCACATTATTTAATATTGCACGCCCCGCCTTCTACCTCCTGTATAAATCCTCTCCATCCTAAGGTTGCCTGGAAGAGATCGCTCTTAGCGATAAGGCCGCCGATTGTTGCACTAGTTTTTAAGCTGTTTTATCGTGTGTACGAAATGTGTGGTGTGAGCAATAAAGAGTTTATCTATCTATCTATCTATATAACTGCGCGTGCGTGAGAGGTGACGAAGTGAATCATGGTATAATAAAATACGCCGTCAAGTATAGCGCTCCGAGACTTCGGTACTATAGCTCGAGTTTAAACTATACACATTATATTATCAAATTCTGATGTTTTTATTTATTTATTTAATAACTAGCGGTCCGCCCCAGCTTCGCACGAGTATAGATTATAGCCTATGTCACCCGGGGATAGTGTAGCTTCCCGTCAGTGAAAGAATTTTTCAAATTGGTTCAGTAGTTTTGGAGCCTATTCAATGCAAACAAACAAACAATCAAATCTTTCCTCTTTATAATATTAGTATAGATAAGCTTGCGTTTGACCGCCAACTCGCCTGATGTAAAGCGATGATGCGGTCTACGGGGGAGCACGCTTGCCCAGAAGAAAACGATTTACTCGTGACTTGAAGACACCCAGATTGTCACCATCGGGGAACGCCCATACAGGCAGCGCGAAATGCAGTTCGCATAATAAAAGTGGAATCAAAGCGCTTCGTAACACGTACCGTACAGCTCGCGTGCACTGACTTCATTCCACAGCCACTGTATGGGCACGTGCGGCAGTAGTCCGCTCACCAGGGTGATACCCTGCACGTTGTACTGTGATATATACCGCGCCGGCATCCACAGAGCGACGTACACCAACACTGATAACGACACTGTGTATTGAGCTGAAAATTGAAACAATGCTAGCTTCATACAACGAAGCTCTTAAAGTTAAGACGCTCTTTTCCGACTAGTAGCAATAGGCATGATGACTAATATTTTTTTATTACCTCATAAAAAAGCTGATCTTAAATAGAGCACATCACCAAAAACAAAATTAAAATTAGTTCAAAAATAAATAAGATATAAGCATTTTAATTTCATGCTAGACAAAGAGAGCACTATACTGAGCTGTGACGTCACGGCTCAGGTGCGCCATACAAATGCTATACTAACACACGCTTTGCGAGAAAGGGATAGAGCATCCCTTCTCTATCCCCACCTAAAACTTTAAACACTCATATCTCAGAGATTTATCAGTCAATTTAAATTATTTTTACAGTATGTGTAATGTATTTAGGTATATTAATCGCTAAGCCGGTTATTTGTAATAAATTAAATATTAGTCATCATGCCTATTATGGCCATCTGGCTCGTTGTACTGTATGGATGTGAATCGTGGACCATGAAAGCAGAGCTCCGAAAAGAGGTTGAAGCATTTGAGATGTGATCTTACCGCCGCATGCTTCGCATCAGTTGGACGGATAAAGTTACCAACGTAGGTCTTACAACGTATGGGGAAAAAATTGGAACCTGTCCGGACCATTAAACAGCGAAAGGTTGCCTACCTCGGACATGTACTGCGGCATGACCGGTATTTTCTCCTGCAGACCATCATGATGGGCAAAATACCAGGGAAGCGTAAGGTCGGTAGACGCAAGATGTCGTGGCTCCGTAATATCAGGGAGTGGACGGGAATAAAGACGGTTGAACAACTGTTCAGACTTGCGCTGGACAAGGGAAAATTTAAGAAGCTGACTGCCGACCTTCATTAATGGAGAGGCACTGAGAGAAGATAGCCGTGGTAGCCCATTTGGGAGACCGCTAGACTTGAAAGCGTGAGGTCGCGGGTTCAAACCCCGGGCCCGTACCAATGAGCTCTTTGGAGCTTATGTACGGATTTTCATACCACTGGCTTTTCGGTGAAGGAAAACATCGCGAGGAAACCTGCATACGAACGGAGAAGGAATTCAATGGCGTATGTGAATCCACCAACCCGCACTGGGCCAGCGTGGTGGATATGGCCCAATCACCCTTTCGGGGGTAGGCTAAAAGTCCAGCAGTGGACTGTTAAAAGGCTGATCATGATGATGATGACTGAGAGAAGAAGAAGCAATTATGGTCATTCTAGTTTAAGTGTGCATATCTCCATGCTTACCTTAAAATTATAAAAAGGTGTCATAACAAAATTGAATGTTTTATCTAGGAAACCCACGAGACCGAAACACGAATAAGCACATTTCGCTCGATAGAAAAAATATATCAAAGTAGCACTGATTTGCGCTTTTATCCCTGTTTTGGATTCATTTAATTACCAATTTATTAAATTATGTCTGCGATATCTTGATATACTTATAGATTTCATACTTATGAAGGAAACCGGTGAGGTACATTTTACATTACAGATATACACTGCGAAGAATATGAGAAAAACTACAAAAATAGAAGTAGCGAAACGCACGACTGTGTGTAAGCGTCATGATTTTGCTCCGCTAAATGCGACTTTAATACAATAAACCAAGGATTATGGTCATCTGTAGTAGTAATAAGCGTTGCTTAAAAGTGGGAAAACCTCGCCTTAAATGATGATAGGTCGTCCAAGGTAAAGCGTTATAATAACAGATATACAAGTTAGGTGAATCACGCAAATCACATAACGCACAAACACACACAAAATATTCGCAAAAAATTACTCCAATTTTTTTTGTAAAACTACCCTCAACTTTTTTTACTGCTAAAATCAGGAATACTTACTGCTCTGAGTGATGTAACTACACGGGTAGGCAAAAGACACCACGCTGACGAAATGTAGCGCCATCATGATGAATATAAGAAACCCGGAGCTATGTTGTATCAGGGACTCTTTCAGTAGAATCGTCCCAACAACACTGTAGACCAAACCGGCAGGGAGTGAATTCAGGAAATGGGAGATGCCAAAGAGATTTGAAGATACACCGACCATTTTGACCAGCTCCTGTGAAAGAAAAGTTTATTTTAGACATGTGGGTATAAAAAAAGACAATCCCCGGTAAAAGAGCTGATCTTGAAACGGCTGACTAGATTGTCTTGAATATAGCTCAGAGTACTCTCAATCAAGTGACTTTTCAAAAATCCGCTTGGGAGCTACCATGCCACAGATGCCACACTACATGTTCTATAGCGGCGTCACCATATAAATATATGAACACCAGGAACAGCGAGATCCAGCGAGAGCACGGGCAGCACCAGTCGTCCCCTAGTAGCGTCACTACACGTCCTCGAGTAACGTCAATGCACGCGCGACACTCGCCTGTATCCCAGTGCAGCGCTCTTCCAGCAGCCGCGCCATGAGGAACAGTGAGATCCAGCAGAGCACGGGCAGCACCAGTCGTCCCCTAGTAGCGTCACTACACGTCCTCGAGTAACGTCACTGCACGCGCGACACTCGCCTGTATCCCAGTGGAGCGCTCCTCCAGCAGCCGCGCCATGAGGAACACGAACACCAGGAACAGTGAGATCCAGCAGAGCACGGGCAGCAGTAGAGCGGCTATCGACATCACTTCGTTATTAGAACGCCCTACGGACGGGAACTCCTGCACGGACAGCGCCTGGACAAAACACAACATGCTCTAGGTCAGTGGTTCCCAATTAGTGGTACGCGAAGTTGCATCAAAGCGTACGCGACGCGTGGCAATATCTTGACTAAGAGGTAATTTAATCAGTATCCCGGTAAGTATTTTTTTTATTTATCATTTCCGCAATAAAGACTGGAGCTAACCAAATCCAGTTGCAGGCCAGTCCGGTGCAGTTGCAGTATCTGAGGACCATCATCACACACATCATCAGCCTATTTGATATTCGTCCACTGCTGGACGTAGGCCTCTCCTAAAGAACGCCACAAGGCACGATCTTCTGCTTTTCGCATCCACTTGCCACCAGCATCTGAGGACCAGTCCAGTATAAATTCTATGAGATATCACACCTTATGCAGTTTGTTTGTAGTCCGTCTGCATCCAACGGACTGCATACAGCGTGTGGTCTTTCCGTCTTTCATACTATACTGGTCCTCACAAACTGAGTGCATCGGACCGGACTGCACATGGATTTGGTGTGCTTGGGTCGAGCTCGACGGGTACACGACTTTGAGGTCTTTCTTGAAGTGGTACGCAAGAAAAACTAACTGGGAACCACTGCTCTAGGTAAAAAGTTTAATATCCAGGTAAAAACTCCACAACGGTATCGATTCTGATGTACACTAAACTAAATTTGACAGCTCTCAAATTGTTGCCATCCTTCACTCACATATTAAAATGAAAAAGAGAGGCAGATAATTTTAGTTTAGTGATTGGTATGACAGAATCGAAGCCAATGATAGTTCATCGAATTAGGCGTTGCTTTGCGGAAGTTAATCTTCAAAACTGTTTCTAGCATGAATGACAATTTTATTTATCTTGTATATTTTCCGAGTACAATAAGGAATTGGTCAATTACAACACAATAATGACAGTTTCTGTTGTTCGAAACATCAGGAATAAAAATTATGTGAAAACGCGGAATAAAATCCGTTAAGTGTTTTATTTTGTCATATAATAAAGTGAGGAAAATAAATCAGACTTCTCAACAAAACTCAAAAAACTCAATCAGAAGAAAAAAGCTGAAAATGCATAATTTTTGAAGTAGTTTTGTGTAGCTGTAAACAAGACAACGTCCTTGGAATATTTACATCTAAAGTTGTTACACCTTCATCATCAGCCCTGAGTGACCCACTGCTGGGTATAGGCCTCCCTTCGCATCCACTCGTTCCCGACAGTATTTCTGATGTCGTCAGTCCACCTCAGTTAAGTTGTTACATACTCCTATAAAGTAAGAATGCCATACGAGTTTTTTTATGAGTTTTGCCATGATGTCCATATGATGACGTACCTGGGTTATGTTTGTTCCGGTAAATATCTCTATGAAACTTGTGTCTATGGCCCACTGCAGCCGCATTAATTGAAAGTAATCGTTACCTGAAATATTATAATAAATAAATATTCGGGACATTTTTTGCACACACGGTCATCTGACCCCAAACTAAGCAAAGCTTGTGATATGGCTGCCAGAGACTGATATACATACATATATTTACATACTTAACCCTTTACGGCGCTGGGTTGCACTTCTGCAACAGACCGATTTTTTCCACATAAAATTTTACCCTAAGCGACTAGACGAGTTTAACACCGTGTTGTCATACTGCAACAGACTGCTTTGGAGGTGTAATAACTGAATGGATCACTAGATGGCGTCAGTTTTATGTTTTAGTCGTTCAAAGCGGCGAGCAGGTATAAAAAAATTCGCGGCGTTTGATTGTTTTTTCAAAATATGTTTTTATTGAATAAAATTACAATTGCTTTTTGAAATTGATATGGTGTAAAGTTAAGTGCTTTATTAGTACTGTTCCAGTATAGTTTCATTGAAAAATTTTGTAATTCCAGACTTAGGATTGATTTTTGTTTTGTTGTACATCTGCAACATTGCGCTTTAGTGTTCAAGTTGGTAGTACTGTCCTATTTGAAATTGATAATTCTTTTTTGGGGTCAAAATGAGTTGTGAATTACGCAATTTGACTGAAAAAGACTTGCAAGCCATATTTGAAGCGTGGAAGGACAGTGAATATGGCCTAGCTTTCTCGAGTGACAATGACATAGCTGATCCAACGTATGCTTTGCACTTGATGAAAAAAAAAACACGTGATGAACAAAATGAATTCGAAAACAGAACTCAGGCTGCCACTTACTTGCCCTTGATTACTGCTAGTGATGAGCCAAATACAAGCACATCAGTAACCCCAAAAACTACGTATCTCATAGACAACGCCTTCGGCAGCACCAGCGTCTTGGTTCCAGGTAATACACATGATCCTCGGGCAAATTTTACATGGAAAACAAACTTTTTAGAACTGGATCAGGACTAGCTGATGTTCTGAGGGTCGGCAGAACTACTTCCAGAAATAAAACAAAAGAAAACACCTTACAGTAAATTTTCTTACCTGTTGACTAATAACATTATTGTCCTCATACGGGATCATACCAACATGTATAGCGTACAAAAATGCTGATGAGCCCGCAACTGTCACCAGTTAGGAGATCAAACAATTCATAGACATAGGCTTTTTTTCAATAGTTCGCGTGCCCAATGTATAAATGTATTGGTCAGAAAAAATTGGCTTCTCCCAAAATACAAGAGACTATACGCCATTGAAGCCACAACAAACTCGGGAAACTATTGTATTTCAATGATAACAGCGCCATATGAACATCAAAATTCTGACAGACTATATAAAGTCCAACCATTGATAGAACAATATGTTTTATGGAATCCCTTTTGAGGCACATTATTTTGTCTGTAGATGAACAAATGTGTTGAAGAAAATGGAGGTCCTAAGTAAAATTCTCAACTCCGCTGAATTTAGATTAAATATAGCTGAGACCTTGTGCTAATATAAAACTAGACGAATAAAGAGTACACGCGATATCAAAAGACTGATTCAAATAAAAAGAAGAAAGGCCCAGCTCCGCATCTTCCACCCAAAGAGATGAGACTGGACCAGGTAGAGCACTGGCCGGGGTGAGTCAAAAAATTAGTGAGATGTCAATTTCCCGGCTGCAGCGGCTACACGCAAAAAGACTGCGAACAATGTAGAGCTGCTTTATGTATATAATGAACAAAACAACTTTTTTTATTTTTTTTGCTCCTAACTAATATATGAAATTTGTTGGAACAATCATGAAGAATAAGCACAATGTTGCATTTCTGCAACATGTATAAAATTTGTTTAAATATATAATTTATTTCAAAAACGATTTTTTTTATTATTTTTCCTGTTATCTATAAACTATTTAGCATAACATACCAAAAAAACAAGACTTTTAATGCTCTTGCGCCGTAAAGGGTTAAATAGATATTAACACCCAGATATAGAACAAACACAAATGTTCATCACACAAATGTTTGTCCTAGGTGGGAATCGAACCCACGCCCCTAAGCTCAGAAGGCAGGTTCACTACCAACTGGACCAACGGGCTATCTAAATATTGGTAGAATGCAATGATCGCAATGCAGAAAAAGAGGGAAGCGAGCCCTTATTTTTATTTTGTCGTGTGTACTGTATGTGTGCTTGTACCGAGACGTCACCAAACGGCTCCAACGGAAGACCAGCGCTGGTTAACAGCCGGCATTATGCTGAGTTGGGGCCGATTTGTGACCTTATATTATAACTAGTCGATGAGCAATTTTTAAAAAAACCTATATTGGTCACAAATAAACTTTTTCTTTCTTTCTTTCTTTCTTTCTTAACACGAGCGGTGTTAAGGGCCCGCTTTCCGCCACAGCTATTTAGCTCGCACATTTTAACATTTGAATTTACTGAATTGGAATTAATTGGAAAAGGCTGTTAATAGAGTCTTTAAGGGTCGGCAACGTTTCTATGCTGCTCCTGGTGTTGCAGGTATCCATAGGCGACGGTGAACGCTTACCATCAGGCGGCCCGTCAGCTTGTTTGCCACCTAAGGCATTAAAAATAAATTGCAAGAAGTAAATATTTTGTTTAATACAAACCTAGAACAAAATAACAAAACTTTGAATTTTGTAATATTTGTATATAATATTATTGGTGATACTAAATCGAAAGCAGGTATTTTTAAAATAAATAATAGGCTTGTGTTTGACCACCACCTCACCTGCTGCTAAGCGATGATGCAGTGTACGATGGAGGAAGTTTGCAAAGCAGAAATTGATTAATTCGAGATTTGTAGTCATCCAGGGCACTTTTCAAGGGCCCAGATTGTAACTATCGGGAAACACCGTACGAGGCAGCGCATTCCAGTCTAGCAGTTCGCTCAATAAAAGTGGAATAACTGGTGGTACTTCCCCAGACAGAGTAACGTCACAGTAGATAAGCTAAAGCAGTAGTTCCACTCGGACGCTTTCTTGAATTCAATACCTAGTATCGGTCACATGGTCATATTACGTCACTCGATACGGGCGTTTGTTTAAAATCCTACTAATTGCTTTAGCTTATATATCTACCGTGCCAACGTAGTTACTTCCCCAGACAGACTGTAAGATTCCTATCATCATCATCATCAACCAGAAGACGTCCACTGCTGAACATAGGCCTCCTCCTTTAACCTCCACACTGAACGAAAGCCTGCCTTTTGCATCCACTGGATGCCAGCGACTCTCACTATGTCGTCAGTCCATCTAGTGGGAGGCCTACGTACGCTGCGTCTTCCGGTTCGTGGTCTCCACTCAAGAACCTTTCTTCCCCATCGGTTATTGGTTCTTCGAGCGATGTGGCCTGCCCATTGGCACTCCGCAACTTGCAAATTTTAACAGCTATGTCGGTGACTCTGGTTCTTTGGCGAATATCCACGTTTCGGATTTTATCGCGCAAAGAAACTCCGAGTACAGCTCTCTTCATTGCCCGCTGTGTGACTCTGAGATTCATATAAGCACTGCAAAAACTTATCTACTACATACTCTGGTGTAAAATAAGCTTTACGTACCAAACTCGCTGTGCGGTTTCGCGGTGCCGTCCAACGCGTCAATTTCGTTTGTAAAGAATGAGCCTCTCATACGAATCGTGTACGATAGATGGTCGGAAAATTCTTCACGATTCTCCAAATCCTATAAAAGTCAAGTGTCCATATAAAAAAAACCGACAAGTACGAGTAGGACTCGTGCTCTGAGGGTTCCGTTGGAAGGAACCCTCAGAGCGCGAGTTCAAAAAAAAACTAACTGAAGTTGAAATATTGAAAGACAAACTTAACTTTGTAGTTGGCAATAAGGGTCTTCGATACATTCCAACTACAAAATGTAAGTTTGTAATAGCAAATTAATTATTTTTAAATGATATAACTTCAAATTTGTGACTTTCGGATTTATTCCTATATATGTGTTATGACATCTTGCTTTTTGCCAAATTTCATGATTCTAGGTCAATGGGAAGTACCCTATAGGTTTTGATTCCCCTGTGAAATCGCAAAATATGCGACATAAACGTTCATGTCTTTTGATTGCGTTGACTTACAACTTTTATTTTTTTACAGCCGAAAGAAACCGTATACCCACGTAATTAGTATAAATTTCACCTTGATACCTTTACGCGTTCTTGAGAAAAAGGGTCTTGCTTGACAGACGGACAGACAGACGGATAGATAGACGGACAACGAAGTGATCCTATAAGGGTTCCGTTTTTTTCCTTTTGAGGTACTGAACCCTAAAAACTACAACTTATTTTACATTATTACTATCCTAATATACTTGACAAGCTCTTATTGTACTGAGTTTTAAACTCGATGCAAACATTTGTTTGCTGTGACAGCTGCAATAATGTTGTAAGAAGCTTATACTTACATCAAACATAACAATAGCGTCGCTTTTTCTCAACTTTCCAAGCCAGTAGCTGATTTCAGTGAAGTTGTTGAAGGCATAGTACCCTTTTTTGGCAGTTTGAAGCGCTGAAATGAAAATTGGGAGCTGTAGACAACTCATTAAGCAGTATATCGCACCGTTTCACGATATAAAAATCATCACACACGTCTTGCTACCCTTATCTTATTTATGTTGAGTCCGTACTGTATTAAAGTAAAAAAAAAAAAAAAACAATTGGTCTGTTTGGCCACCAACTTGCCTGATGTTAAGCGAGTTGGTAGCCAAAGTTTCTTCCGTTCGTCTCTATCGTTCATTGCTTAGTGCAAGTGGCAATGGAAATGCTGCCACTTGCACTAAGCAAAACGACACTACTTGCTCCTTGTACTACGCATCGCCTTTAAAACACTTTTTTTTTAATAATAGGCTTGCGTTTGACCACCATCACGCCTGATGTTAAGCGATGATGCCGTCTACGTTGGAGCACGCTTGCCTAGAAGAAACTGATTCATTCGTGATTTGAAGACACTCAGATTGTAACCATCGGGAAACACCCATTCAGTCAGCGCTTTCTGCTTAGTGCCAGTGGCAGTGGAAGATGCTTTGTAGTCTCGCTTTAAGGTGGTTCGATTCACCTATGGCGGGAAATTTAAATTTTAAACAGTTTTTTGGTCCTAGTAGCCAGGCCAGGTAATTATTTTTAAACTAGCGACCCGTCCGCCCGGCTTCGCACAGATGTAATTTACGTGCGGAGCTAGTTATATATAAAAACCTTCCGTGAAAATTAATCTAACTGATGGTGAAAACCGCCTCAAAATCCGTTGCGTGGTTTAGGAGGAGTTAGCGGCCATACAGACATACAGACAGACAGACAGACGCGGAAAGCGACTTCAATTTATACTATGTAGAGAAGAGATGTACAATTATTTAACAGTAACGCACCATATTACTTACATTTGTGAATAAACCGTTTGAAACAGCAAAAAATTTGTTTATTCACAAATGTAAGTAACAATGGGCATTAGAGATAAATAGCTTTACATGATTTTGTAAAGAATAATAATCAATCTGCGCAAACATCATGGTTGTTTACAATACTTACCCGGCCTAGCTACAAGAACAAGAAAACTGTTTGAAATTTGAATTTCCCGTCATTTGTGCAACGAACCACCTTAAGAAAGTGCCCCAGGGGCAGCACTCGCGCGAGTTTACTGCGCATCGTCTCCAATCGAGTACTTTTCTCTGAAGTCCATAACATCAGGGACTCTGAAGTTCTCCAGTCTGATCTAGGCGTTCTCGTTAGATGGTGTCAAGATAATAATATGTTTTTGAACGTTAATAAGTGCTTTGCGATAACATTTACATCAAAAATTCACAGAATATTTTTTGAGTACAAACTAAAAGATCATTACTTAGAAAGAAAGACTGTGGTTAGGGACCTAGGAATTTTACTTGATGAAAAGTTCACATTCCGAGAGCATTATGATTACATCATAAGTAAAAGTACTAAGCTCTTAGGCTTCATTTCCCGAATCACTAAGAAATTCAAAAATCCATACAGTTTCTTAAGGCTTTATTATTCTTTAGTCCGTAGCATTCTAGAGTACAATTCGGTTATTTGGTCTCCGCATTATAATGTACACAGAAAGCGTATTGAACGCGTACAGAGTAAGTGTTTAACCATACTATACTATAGGCAGGGATTGAACCGTAAACTCCAGTCATATTCCGAGAAGATGAATAAATTTAATTTACAAACCCTTGAAACACGACGCACTTACAATGATTTTGTCTACCTATTTAAAATTTTACATTCAAAGATAGATTCCCCTTCTCTTCTATCAAGTATTAACTTTAACGTTACTCCAAAAGTTCGCAACGACTATTATATAAAACCAAAAACTTTCTATCTGCGCGTTTATAAAAATAACACTTCTTTTTATAACCCACTAGTTAGGATGTGTCGCCAATACAATGAAATCGTTAAAAAGCATTATAGCTTTATAGATATTTTTGATCAAAGTCTACCCAGATTTAAGAGAGATGTAAAAAAGATTGCATTCACGGCTCATCGTGAATGTAGCTGTAACTGAAAGTAAAATTATAGTTATTAACCAAATTTAATTTTATTTTTTTTATATCATACTGTTTTTTTAATAACCATGATGAGTACGCATGTTTTGGGATATGGTTTAGTTCACAATTGTCAACACACTTAATTTAGTTTTTATTATGACTGTATTCTGTTTTGTGTACCTCAATAAATAAATAAAATAAAATAAACATACTTGTTGAAGTGAGCCGCTTTCGATGCAGTTGTTCTCCAACCGCGTCCATAAGTGTGTCGGCGAGCGCAGTACTGGGGGTGTACAACACGCGCCACGGGGACGGCATGGCGCCGAGGCTGATCACATCCTGGAATATTGTTATACACATCTATATAATATACTAGCGGTCCGCCCCAGCTTCGCACGGGTATAGATTATAGCCTGTCACCCGGGTATAGTGTAGCTTACCATCAGTGAAATAATTTTTCAAATCGGTTCAGTAGTTTCGGAGCCTATTCAATGCAAACAAACAAACAAACAAATCTTTCCTCTTTATAATATTAGTATAGACTAGCAACGCATCCCGGCTTAGCACGGGTGTAAGTCTAATTTTTTTACACCTTGGGTTACATTATTTGAGTTTTAGTAAGGATGTCTATTTTTTTTTGGAAATATAATATAGCCTATGTCACCTGGGGATAGTGTAGCTTCCCAACTGTGGAAGAATTTTTCAAACCAGTTCAGTAGTTTCGGAGCCTATACAATGCAAACAAACAAACAAAAAATCAAATCTTTCCTCTTTATAATATTAAGAATAGAAGAATAGATAAAAGAAAGTCGTGTTAGTTACACTATTTATAACTCAAGAACGACTGAACAGATTTGGCTGAAAATTGGTGGGGAGGTAGCTTAGAACCAGGAGACGGACAACTATAGGCTACTTTTCATCAGTATCTTCACCATTTTTATATCACTACGCGGGTGAAACCGCGGGGCGCAGCTAGTCTATATATATTTAAAAAAATCAACCAATAGGAGGCGAGGCGAGATGGAATGAAGCTATTCTAATTGGTAAATTTTTTCCTCGCGCACCGCTCATCTCTGGTGGATACGCAGCCTTGAAATGTGCAGCATTACAGAAAGGCGTGAGACAGGGAGATGTAATCGAAACTGTTAACGAACGCATTGGAGGACCCTTTCAAGATCTTGGACTTGCACGGATTCGGCATCAACGTCAATGGCGAATACATCACTCACCTTCGTTTTGCCGATGATAGACAATTCAACCATCGTGAACAGAGCACCGAGCATATTTTTATTTCGCGTTAAATAATACCGTTTATGAAGCTGCCACGAAACGGACATTGGCAGAAATTGTGACTATATAGTCGCAGAGGCCATTAACCCAAGAAGTCAAGTCAAGTCATCATGGCAGAGACGCTGGAGGACCTCAATACGATGCTCAGCAAGCTATTTATCTAAGACATCCAATACTTTAAGGGTGCTCCACGGAGTCACGGAACCCTGCCTCGAATAGCCGAAGATACGGCGTTAACTTCATAATAAATCTACATAATACTAGGATCAAAACAACCTAGTTTATTAACCCCCAAGACAAGTTTTTCTTATTTTATGGCTCCGTTTCTAGGCTAGAAAAGATGTAGCACAAGGACTTTTGCCAAAATCCTTCCAAGTTGTTTCCCATAACATTTGGCATCGAGCCAAAAAGTAGCTTTGGATTGTGTATTTTATGCGTAGGTATTTGTAACTCAACATTGTTCGTACCTAGTAGGATGTTATTGATTACGAAAACTATGTCAACACTCTGAGTAACACTGAATAGTTTTAATTTTTTGATATTGACTTGTAATGTTGGCCTTTTGGCCTCTACAGATGGACCGGACTAGAATAATAGTTTTCAAACAATGTCTGCTCTTTTATAGATTAGGGGCCCTACCACAGTTTTTGGTTATATTTTACGGATCCCTAAATAAGAAAAACTTGTCTTGAGGGTTAACGAAACTAAGTAGTTTTGATCTTAGTATTATGTAGTTGACGCTGAAAAGTCGTGTGGCCCATTTGGGAGACCGCTAGACTTGAAAACGAGAGGTCGCGGGTTCAAACCCCGGGCCCGTACCAATGAGCTCTTTGGAGCTTATGTACGGATTTTCATACCACTGGCTTTTCGGTGAAGGAAAGCATCGTGAGGAAACCTGCATACGTACGGAGAAGGAATTCAATGGCGTGTCTGAATCCACCATCCCGTATTGGGCCCGCGTGGTGGATATGGCCCAATCACCTTTTCGGGGGTAGACTAAAAGTCCAAAAGTGGACTGTTAAAGAAAGGCTGATTATGATGATGATTATGTAGTTTTACGGCATGCTTCGCGGCAGTGTTCCATGACTCCATGGAGCACCCTGTCTTAGAAAATTCTATTTACAGCTATAAGATATAACTACTAACTTACGCGGGAAGGGTGTACTAAGCCGAAAGAGGTCCATATTAACCACATTTATGAACAACTTTTACTGTGGGAGAAACTCTGACGCCATTTTTTAGGGTTCTGCACCCAATGGGTAAAAACGGGACCCTATTACTAAGCGTCACACAGCGGGCAATTGAGAAATATGCTCGGAGTTTCTTTGCGCGATAGAATCCGAAACGTAGATATTCGCCAGAGAACCAGAGTCACCGACATAGCTATTAAAATTTGCAAGTTGAAGTGGCAATGGGCAGGCCACATCGCTCGAAGAACCGATAACCGATGGGGAAGAAAGGTTCTGGAGTGGAGACCACGAACCGGAAGACGCAGCGTAGGGAGGCCTCCCACTAGATGGACCGACGACATTGTAAGAGTCGCGGGCATCCAGTGGATGCAAAAGGCCGGCTGTCATTCAGCGTGGAGTTTAAAGGGGGAGGCCTATGTTCAGCAGTGGACGTCTTCTGGTTGATGATGATGATTACTAAGCCTGCGATGTCTGTCTGTCATAATGGCCAAGTGCAAATCGGTGACAAGTTTCTGTTCATTATCAAGTTATAACTGGTAATTTCGTTAACGAATTTTGTGGCGGTACGGAACCCTCAGTGCAGAGCCCGACTCGCACTTGGCCGGCTTATTTCTCGCATTGCTTGGGTCTGTTACGCGAGCACATTTTATTCTGTGAAGTCATTCTTTTTTAAAGATAATTACTTCTACAGTAGAGAGCAAAACAATTGAAATTAGTTTCTTAAAATAACCTAATAAACGATATAAAAATATTTAAAAAAAAAATACCCAAAACTTTATATACCGAATTTGTTGTTCCTAAACATTATAATTCGCCGTCTTCAGTAATCCGCCGATTGGTTGGGATTTTGTGATGGCGGATTAGCGAAAGAGTACTGTTTTTTCAATGATGTCAACAATTTGATCAGATTTCACTATTAGGCAACTAAAAGCCAGGGTCATTGGGCTATTGTCCAACGGCGTCGATTCTTTGCACTATATTATTTAAAATCTAAACTAGCGACAGGACTAACGTTTTCTACATCTCTTTTCATTTCAGTATGTTAGAAAAGGATGACAACAATTTTAGAGCTAATTTTCGTAAAGTTATGAAATTATTTACCCCCAATAGTTTTTAAACCCCGACGCTAAAAGAGGTGTGTTATTTATAAGTTGTATGTGTGAATCTGTGTGTCTGTCTGTCTAAAGCGCATCCAATATTGCAAGACGTATCGGATGTACTATAAAGGCGCAGTCAAACTGGGGTGTTCATGTAGTAAATCTCTTATCACCAGATAAGTAGTCATAGAGATATACAATTATTTATTTTGGTATTCTATGTGCACCACCGACCGTTTTTCAAATTCTTTAGTCCTGTCTATCCTGTCCATAGGTTGCCTGGAAGAAATCGCCTTAGGCGATAAGACCGCCCATTATATGTCAGTTTCAGTTTCATTTGTATTTTCGGTGTGTAATAAAGAGATTTTGTATTGTATAATTGAAAATGCCATAATAGAATTTCAAATAATATTATTTGAAGATTGTGAGTCAAAATTAGCACGAAAATTTAAATGTTGAAGACCAAAGCAAACAACTATAACAAAAACCCAAAAATTATGTCTTTATTTGACTAATAATAAGAAAAAATTGTGACCGACGTACAGTATTGCCCTGTAAACCAGGAGATTAAACTATACACCAGGCCCCCGATTCTAATAAATAAATTTAAATTGTAATTGTTTCAATTTTATTTTTTAAATAATTGTCTCAAAACTGACAGTTTAAAAAAAATATACTAGAAAAATACCACCACCTAATATTATTAAATAAGTATAAAAAAAAAATTAAACTCAATTTTGAAGCAATTATAAAAAAAAATATTGATCAATTACAATTTATATGCAATTTCTTTAGGAGAATCGGGGCACAGGGGCCTTACGGACAACAGCTAATTGTGGCACCTAATCCGCTCAGTTGGAAAATCACGCGACCGCAAACCGTATCTGGGCGCGATAAGGTTCACGTTCGCATGATTTTCCAACTGAGCGGATTAGGTGCCGCAATTAGCTGTTGTCCGTAAGGCCCCTGGTCCTTACAAAAATTCATTTGAGACTATTGTCACCAATGTTGAGTACGCTGTGATGAGGAACAGGATCCCCATCATGAAGTCTAACAACAATGTTAAGTAAGGAAGTCGAAACCATTAAGAGTTATATTAGCAGGGAAGAAATGGTTGCCCTGATGCAACAATATAAATTTACTGGTACTGCCGGCGTACAAGGGCAATGCAATGGTCATCACACAACACCAATTAACAAAGTACAGTAGAATCCGGTTATTAAAAAAAAATAAAAAAATCGGGACATTTTTGCACACACGGTCATCTGACCCCAAACTAAGCAAAGCTTGTGATATGGCTGCCAGAGACTGATATACGTACGTATATATTTTTAAATACATACTTAAATAGATATTAAACACCCAGATATAGAACAAACACAAATGTTTATCCTAGGTGGGAATC
Organism: Agriopis marginaria; assembly: GCA_932305915.1. NCBI lineage: Eukaryota > Metazoa > Arthropoda > Insecta > Lepidoptera > Geometridae > Agriopis > Agriopis marginaria. Next base: position 2,497,361 of record OW029932.1, read on the forward strand.
GAACCCACGCCCTCAAGCTCAGAAGGCAGGTTCACTACCAACTGGACCAACGGGCTATCAAGACATATATTATGACATCGAAAGGAATTGACAAACACGTCATAATAAGCGGACGTTATACAAAGAGTTTTGTGGAAAAAAAAACTTTTTTATGTAAATATGTACTTAAGTATTTTAATAGAGAAACATAGTATAACAAAACATAACAAAACATATTAAATCAAAATAAAAAGTGCACGTAAAGCAGTACATACATATTTTTTTATGTAATCTGTAATTTTTGACTGCTTTTGTTTTTTCATTTTATAGTAAAAACAATCTCTAATACTATTGTGTATAGAAGACATCGCCATGTCGGTCATTATAACCAGACATAATTTATTAAAAATGGGTCATAATAAGCGACATGTCACTGTAATAAGTCATTATATCTGACTTTTTTACAAAGAATTTTATGTGAAAACCAAACTTCGTAGTGTAATTACGTCATAATAATCGGTTGGTCAATATAGCGGAGTCATACTAAATGGATTCTATTGTATATGAGTGTTATGTAGAAGAGATTGTCAAAAATGGTACAAATGGGCAAAAGGTCAAAAGTGGTATAGTACACAATAACTAATCGAAGGTACACTCAGACCACAGTTTTTTTTGGCCATAGGAAATCACTACATAGTATAAAACAAAGTCGCTGTCGCTGTCTGTCCGTCCCTATGTATGCTTAAATCTCTAAAACTACTCAACGGATTTCGAAGCGTTTTTTTAATAGATAGTGATTCAAGAGGAAGGTTTATATGTATAACTAGCGACCCGCCCCGGTTTTGCATGTAAATTACACCCGTGCTAAGCCGGCCGGGCGGGTCGCTAGTTGCTACTAAACTAGTCCAATGAATTTTATATATTCTGATGTGTAAGTGGATCTACACTATTGTCCAACAATGTTGATAGTTACAATGGTGGAACTAATGGACTGAAATGTTTGTTTATGATTCATGAGTTTTATCTCAAAACATTACTGCGACAAAGAGCATTATAGAATTACTTGTACCTATACTTGTATCTTGATTATGTACAAATCATACAAACATTATAAATGCTTTTTTTTTTTTTTTTTTTTTTATAATCCCTTTTTTAAAGCAATCTGTCTTTTGAAGACAATAAGCTTTATTTTGAACTGTTGTCTTAAGTGACGCGTCTTGTGTGGAATACGCCCATTGACGCATCCATCCTCATAATTTTTCTTATTTTGTTAGGTCTTGGGGTATCTTCCTTTTAAGTCTCCTTGGAGGCCTTCTTGATATCAACATCTTTGCTAGTTCATTTGGATGATTTTGCAGTCGTTTTTGATAAGTTAGGGCGTTATTTCTTCTTCCACTGTGGGCATTTCCAGGTCCTTGTGTAGCGTCTCATTTGTGATATACCAGGGAGCGTTGGTTATCATCCGTAGCACTTTTGACTGAAAACGTTGTAGAATGCTAAGGTTGGTTTTTGAAGCCGTTCCCCAGAGCTCGATTCCATAAGTCCACACAGGTTTTAGGATAGTTTTGTATATAAGTAGCTTGTTCTCTAAACATAGTTTTGATTGTTTTCCAAGCATCCACTGGTGTTTACGTAGCTTCAGACTAAGTTGCTTTCTTTTTGAGAAAATATGTTTTTGCCAGGTGAGTCTTCTATCTAGATGTATGCCAAGATATTTAGTTTCATCTACTTGTGGGATTTGACTTCCATTCATTTCTACTGGTGGACGTGTATTGCGCCGTAAAGTAAATGTGACATGGGCTGACTTAGTCTCATTGACCTTGATGCGCCATACCTTTAACCAATTCATCACGGAATTTAAGTCAGTTTGCAGTAGCTGCGATGCTGTATTTGGATCTGTATGAGAGGTTAGGATAGCAGTGTCATCTGCATATGTGGCTACCGTTGACGTTTTGTTTATTGGTAGATCGGAGGTAAATAACGTATAAAGTACGGGCCCCACCACACTGCCCTGTGGTACGCCTGACTTGATGATGTAGAGTTTGGTTGTTTCTTCTCCCTGTCTGACTGTGAAATGTCTATCAGTGAGGTATGCTTTGATGACGGTGTAGAAACTGGTTGGTAGTGTAGTTTTAATCTTGTACAGCAGGCCATCGTGCCACACTCTGTCGAAGGCCTGAGTTACGTCCAGAAATACAGCAGAACAGTACTTTTTGCAATCCATATCATCGCGGATCTTTTCAACCAATCTGTGAACTTGCTCAATAGTGGAATGGCTTTGTCGGAACCCAAATTGGTGTGAAGGTATAAGTTGTCTTTCGACTATTACGGGCAGCAGACGTTTTAGAAAGAGCTTCTCAAATAGTTTCGAAGTTATAGGCAGGAGGCTTATTGGCCTGTATGACGACGTTTCTTGTGGTGATTTTCCAGGTTTATTCAGCATTATAATGGTGGCTACTTTCCATTGGGGGGGAAAGAAACTTAATCTTAGTATAGCATTAAAAAGCTGTGTTAAAAACTTTATACCATTTTTTGGCAGTTCGGTTAAGCATTTCGCAGTGATGAGGTCATATCCTGGCGTCTTCTTAAGCTGTAGCAACTTGATCATATTTGCTACCTCTCCTTTTGTGAAAGATTTAATGGGCAAGTCCTGTTGGTTGGGAGCAGCCAGCTCTTCATTAATAAATTTTTCCTCTTCTTCAGTGATTTCTCTACTGTTTGGCGTAAATATTTTACTAAGATGTTTTGCAAAAGTCTCAGCCTTTTCCTTATCACTCCTTGCCCAGCTCCCAGAGCTAGTTCTTATAGGAGGATTATTTTGTACTGTCTTATTAATAGTCGATGTTGCTTTCCAGAGAGAGTAGTCTGTGGCAGATGTGGCATCGAGATTCCGTAGATGTTCTTGTGTGATATAATTATCATGTTCTTTAAGTGCATTCTTGAGTATACCGATTGCCTTATTCAATATTCTTTTGTGTTCCGGAGATCTAAGTGTTTGCCAGTTTTTGCGAGCAATTCTCTTTCTTTTTATCAGCTCTCTAATTGACTGGGGTATGCTGTTATTTATATTATTATTTTTACCGTTTGGAGAAGGAGTTGAGTTCCATGATGCGTTTTGAATGCACGAGTTAAATTGTTCCACAGCTAGTATAATGTCATCTTCAGTTTTCAAGTTTATGTCAGTTTTCAAGGTGCAGGTAAATGCTAAAGTGTATACGTTTGTTTCTATTTCACATAAGAACTGCAATGGAACATTGTGATTTTTTGCATAGAGATAGTTGTAGGACTGGAGTGACAGGATAATTTTTTGGGTTCCATACTCAAAGGGAGAAAAAAGGGGCCTATTGTTCTACCTTTTAACCGCTATCTGTATCTTCTGAACTGTAACAGACAGCCAGTTGGTAATTTCTTAGAATATGTAATGTTACGGCTGATTAACTAAGAAATAATAATAACCTCCTAAGGCCCAGGTATTACTCTACTTTCTTGGGCTTCACGCCCGGAGTTCTTTTAAAAGGTTTGCATGGTTCCGACCCAAGACATTGAACATTGAAAAATGTACTTATGGTACCCCGGGCGTCAGGCTGATGAAATTGGATAAAATTCTTGGATATAACCACTACTTCATTAAAGTACTTTTTTAGGACCGTGGGTGTTACGAGGTTAAAGTCAAAACTTAATAGGTACTAAAGAACCCCCCTTTATTGCCATACAACATAACTTCTGTGGTCAAGAGTGCCGGGGGTAACTTCATACAAATAAACTCTACCGTAGCAATGTGTTGATGGCAAACAAACGAATCAAACAGAACAGGTTGGAGCTCCACGTGATTTGTTCACAACGATGAAAAGTATTTGTTTGTTTGATCAAACCATCAGTATTGATATAATGGTAATTCATATAATAATTAATTAATTAGGTAATTCATATCATTGTAATCAGTATTGATGTAATGGTTCTTTATGAATGAATGAATGACCATGTCAACCCCACCGTCATTTTAGCCCCACTGACTGTCGCAGGGTGACGGGATCACGATTTATAGAATAGCTAGAGAAGATTATAAGATAGATGGGGTGATATGATTTTAGTATGGAAACTCACTCACCGTGTTCCTGATCTCATGGGCGCCAGGTTGGGTTCCAGGACGAATTGGGTTGATTTTATCTTTGAAACAGTACAGAATCAAGAAAAAAAATATAGGTGAAAGGATCTCAATCGGAGTGTGTATGAAGCGCCTCAGCCGCACCATGAAGTGCTTCCACATGAGAATTAAGAGCCTCCGAAGATGCATTTTTAGTAATTTAATGATTCATACTCAGAAAACTTGGAATTTAATGATCGTCTACGCCCGACCGTAGACCAGCCCACACTGCGACTTTGTAAGTACGAACGAACTACGGTGCACTTACAGAAACAACATTTTAAAACACATCACATAATTTATTATAAAATATTTTGATTTGAACTGCGAATGAAACACAAAACTTGGCTCAATCAAGCTTTGTAAATTTTTACAAAAGAGAAATTGTTTGTAGCTAAAAACACATCAATACAATAACGTCAATAACGAACGGAAATTGAAGTCTAGTCTAGTGATGGGCGACAGCGTTGCGCAACGTAGCCGGTTGTTTGCTTTAGCGGCTAAAAAGCAGTTAGAAAGCTGTATGTGCATCAAAACCGTGCATTTGAACCTTGACCTTAGCTTAGAGAAATTGTTTCAATAATTAATGAAATAATTATTCATCATTTTGTGCTCGTAAGAGTGTCTATCTCTTCTCTTCTCAACATAGTATAAATCATGGTATAATAATAAACTTCGCCAGGTATAGCATTCCGAGAAAAAAATTCACGTGGGCATCCCGCAATGATGACATCAATGTCATGGATACACGTACACGTGCATAAGCAACAGCAGAATAAGTAATTTACAACAGGTTCGAGAGAGATGACGATACATCACGAAACAGCAGATTTTCTGTGTTAACAGTAGTGTGAAATTATATCTCCCCAATATCCATATATTACCTGTGGGAATCCAATAAATCAATGTGGTTTTGATGAAATTATGTTTAATTTATTCAATTCGTGCTTAACTTGAATTGATTTGCTTGAGCGGACAAACCAAATGACAATTGAAATACTTTTTGTATTTTATTTAATAGATTTTTAAATACATTGTTTCTCAGTATCCGTGTTTGTTACAATAAAGTGGCAACTGGGCAGGGACGTCATTGCAGGACAACTCCCAGAGCGCTAGACCTTGTTTTCTTGGATCATGGTATAAATTAAAGTATCTTTCAGCGTCTGTCTGTCTGTATGGCCGCTAACTCCTCCTTAACTAAGCAACGAATTTTGATGCGGTTTTAGATATTTTTTTACGGATGGATTATATATATAACTAGTGATCCATCTTCGCACGGGTATAATTTACGTTACGGGCGGGCGGGTCGCTAGTAAAGTATAAGATAAAAACGAGTAAACAGTCCTAAGCATGGATAATCAATGAAGGAAACTTAATTGCACATCTACTTTATCTCTACCGATGTATGTTTACGAAGCATTTTTTAATTAGATGTACATATACACAAAAATATTGCACTGTTATCATAATCATTGTTTTTAATATAATCATAATCTGCATTACAATCGAAAAATAACGGCTATAGTAGCAGCTATTGTTAGCCACTATAACATGCCGTTAGCCGGTTACGCTCATTTACTAATTCATTTACTATTGTTCAGCACTAGTCGGATCTATTGAATGACATTTGACATTGACAGTCTTGACAGCTTAAAGAAGCCCAAGTGACAGTGACACGCAACCACATATTTTTTTCGTCCATTATGAACAGGCGAAAGTCATTAAGGCCATACCGCCTCGTCTAACGTATTTTACTGACAGCCCCACCCCACGAAGTAAAGACAGCCCCAGTAAAGTGGTTATGACTGAAATCCCGTATATGAATAACTTTAATTACCTAATAACACAGATTTATATCTGTGCCTAATAATAATAATATATTGATCCTACTTATATATGCGCCCGCTGAGAGGACTATCATTGTAAAAAGCTCTACGAAAACAGTAAACTCTGATCACTTTTGCTATATGTTTGAACGTAAGATTAATAGCCTGGTAAGTATAGCCTATAACACTACATAGAGAAATATATAAAGTCCATGCAAAGAGAATATTAGATATAAATAAATACTACGTAACAAATGTTATCGGAGCTGTCAGACGCATTTTCTTAGCGGCTCACTACGGGAAATGTATTATGCAACGATAATAATTCTCTTCGTTACTAACTACATACTTATGTATTAGGTAACTCAAAGAGTATGAAGTCAAAAATACATGTTTCATTATAATCGACCACGCTCACGAAAAATAATAATTTACCATCATAGTCGATGGTTATGGATATGGTACTGAGACGTGGTCCTTAACTGTTGGCCTTTTGAAAAAACTCAGAGTCACACGAGTATGCTCGGAGTTTCTTTGCGCGATAAAATCCGAAACGTGGATATTCGTCAAAGAAACAGAGTCACCGAAATAGCTGTTAAAATTTGCAAATTGGAGTGGCAATGGGCAGACCACATCGCTGGAAGAACCGATAACCGATGGGGAAGAAAGGTTCTGGAGTGGAGATCACGAACCGGAAGACGCAGAGTAGGGAGGCCTCCCACTAGATGGACCGACGACATTGTGAGAGTCGCGGGCATCCAGTGGATGCAAAAGGCAGGCTGTCATTCAGTGTGGAGGTTAAGGGGGGAGGCCTATGTTCAGCAGTGGACGTCTTCTGGCTGATGATGATGATGATCATAGTCGAAAATACACAAGCTTAGGAAAATCGCAGTAAAGACCGTGGCCGTGGTATAAACCGCCCAAGTGCGAGTCGGGGTCGCGCACTGCGGGTTCCGTACAACCACAAAATAGAAAGTACAAAAATACAACATCACGCCTAGGCGGTCACCCATCCAAGTACCGACCACGCCTTACGTTGCTAACTTGGCAATGAACAACAATCATACTTTTTTTTTTCAATAAGAAAATTTTCTCTTTCTTTCCCATTTGTTGGACGGCGGTCCGTCAAACAAACCCATCACACTGTTTTAAACTATCCCGGTTGTTCACTAAAGATAAATGAAAAAAAAATTGTGCGTGGAGTCCCTCCACGCGGAAGAAGTGAAACTTTCGCTCTGTCTCTTTCTGTTCCCCCTCCCCAGGATAACGCAACCTTGTTGGAAGTCGCATGTTCTGCCATCTATGCAAATATTAGTGAACTAATAAACTATGAGAAGGATATACAAGTTTCAAAATTTCCTCATAGATGGCATCTAAAACTCTCGCTCTGTCTCTTTCTATTCCCCCTCTATGTTAGCGTTAAACGTTTTACGTAAAATTGTTGCAAGTTGCATATAAAGAAGTTTCACTTCAATAAGAAGAAAGAAGAAGTTATTAGAAAGAGGGTAGATCGTTATGTCTGCACCTAACTATTCAAATGTTCGACCCACCACCCGCATTCATCAGTCTTCCCGTGAACATGCTGCGCCGAAATATCGGGAGCTCATTCCAGAACCATACCACGGTAAATATCCCGTAAATAATCATATAACTTTAGCAAACCCATCCCGTCTGTTAGTCTGTTGACTGGCTACTTTAGGGGTCGCTGCGGCCAAAGTGCCATATTATCCTACCTGGGGCCTTACGGACAACAGCTAATTGCGGCACCTGATGCGCTCAGTTGGAAAATCACGCGAACGTGAACCTTATCGCGCCCAGATACGGTTTGCGGTCGCGTGATTTTCCAACTGAGCGGATTAGTTGTTTTAAATGTTTATCGGGACTTATCACGTATTATTTAATATAGGTAAAAAATATGTACCTTCGCTCGACGTTTCGACCATGTTACAATGGCCGTGGTCACGAGCTGACTGAGCGGATTAGGTGCCGCAATTAGATGTTGTCCGTGAGGCCTCTGTAGGAAAAATAAATAAATAAGTAGGTTAAGTTGTGTAATATGAAAATAAATAAGTCGGTACCTAACTATAATATTATAGACAATTAATTAACTTTTTATCGAACATTTATGAAATAATAAAGCATACAATAACTCTAACTCTTCAACTTCAATCATCGTCTTCCTGTTCTTTCGCTTTTGCCGGCCATTGCTGTTGAGAAAATTAATAATAAGTTTAGTACACCGTTAGATTCTTCTACCTTTTCTTCCGCGGACTTAGAAAGGTATGTAGGTAATGTCCTTCCCCAAAGGTCTTGGGAGGGGGGGGGGGGGTATTCTGACAAGGTTCGAAGGAATCAAATCGAAAAATTTAGTCGAATGTATGGAATTGCTAGGTGTTTTGGGGGGGGGGGGGGGATGGCCCCCATGCCCCTGGATCCGCCAATGCCGAGCTTCAACAAGGAGCGTTTTAAAAAGGGTGTCTATAACTACCTCTTCGCTAGCAAAGCACCGTCAATACAGCTAGTGTTATAGGTGTCCTTAGGCGGCGGTTTCTGCTTACCATCAGGCGGACAATAAGCTTGTTTGCAACTCTAATAAAATTCTTATACCATGGGCGTATAGCTAGGATATTTATGGTGGGACAAAAAATTAAAATCTAGAGTAGATTTATTTACCTAAATAATAGCCGTACGTACATGCAGTCGTACATAGCTACGACCCGTAGTTTCACCCCCAATCCTACAGGAACAGTAACTTTTTCGGGTCAAAAGGTAATCTTATATTGATCCAGGGTATAACAAACCCTCAGATCAGACAAACAAGGGAGATATGGTAAAATAGCGTGGCTGGTGCAGACGCATCAGACATAAATCAGGGTTGATGTCGTAAGTCAAGGATCCATTTCTTCCTTGCCTAAACTGAATCGCTTAAACAGGTGACGGTACTGTCCCAGACAAGGCCCAGATTAGCTTATCGAGCGTTTATCCATAACAGGCTTCGTGTGAAAGTTCAGATTACTTATTCTTCCTCATGTGAGACAATAATAGGTAATTAGGTACCTCAGCTTACGATTCCGGCTGCGGCTCCGGCTCCGGCGGCGGCGGTGGCGGTGGTACTTCCTGTAATATAAGAAATATTGTAGTAGGGGTCGGTGCTCTCTGCAACGCTATTTCTACTGCACATCAATGATCTGCTAAAGCCCGGTACCTTTTGGTACGCAGACGACAGCACAGTAGTAGAGAGCTATATAATACATCTAACGCACGAACCAGCGGACCACAAATCCAGTCTCTCAGAGAGGCCATGGTCGAACGCGCACGAACTTGTCTCTTAGGGCAATCTCAGAATGGGGCGATGCCAACCTGGTCAAGTTCAATGCCGCTAAGACCCAGGCATGTCTGTTCTCGCTTTATGGTTGATATTCCGAGAACCCGTACGAAGCGCTTTGATTCCACATTTATTATGCGAACTGCTAGTCTGTGGAATTCGCTGCCTGAGTGGGTGTTCCCAGATAGTTACAATCTGGGTGTCTTCAAGTCGAGAGTGAATAGGATTCTTCTAGGCAAGCGTGCTCCATCGTAGGCCGCATCATCGCTTAACATCAGGCGAATTGGCGGCCAAGTGCAAGCCTATTAAATAAATGTTTTCTTTCTTTCTTTTTCTTTATAAAAAAAAAAAACCCATCTTTTACTTTTAGATCGAGGCCCTTGCTTGTGTCCTAAGAAGTCAAACAATCGTTTAGGAAGATTAAATAGATTCCCTCCCTCTAGATCGAAATGTTCTATCGGCCAAATCTTCACTTTCCATAACGCGAGTTGGAGTCAGAATCACATACCACAATCTCCTCTTCTACTACGCTCAGTTCTTCTTCGAATTCGTCCCCGTATCCTACAGGGAAGAGTTGGAGACAGTCGCGCTCGCCAGAACTGATGTCAGAGCTGATGTATATGGGGTTCAGGCCCGCCAGCTGGAGTAGGGGCAAACTGCGCTTGCGGGACACCATGAGGGCTAGACGGTCCTTGCTGTAATGAGAAAATGTTGACACCAAATTTGGAAAAGCATAAAAGTTCTATGAAAAGACTAGTAGCTCAAGATATTTGCTGGACCGAATCACAATCTTATCAGAACAGCAAAACAATGGAACGCCTTGCCCCTGTCTGTGTTTCCGCAGCATTACAATCTTGGAGTGTTAATAGTCTAGGGGCAAACGTGCTCCATCTCCGACCGCATCATCGCTTTCCATCAGGCGAGATAGTGGTCAAACGTTAGCCTGAAATAATATTTAAAAAAAACATTAATCGCGTGCAGGATGCATTTTAAAACCTGCCTTGTCGTTGTCTTGTGTGTTTAAGAAGCTATGAATATAATTGGCAATACCAAGACATGAAATGTACCTAATGTAGCTCACGTGAAGTTAGATTTTGAAACCAGATTATAGGCAGCGCCATCGTCAACAATGATAGGGTTGAATGTTATCTTGGGAAAGTGCAAGTTTTCAAAGGAAATTATAGCCGCGTTGCGCATTTCGGAGAGTGTATCGGATCTGCACGATATAATTCCCTCCTGCCCATTTTTCGTCGTGCGAACTGCTAGTCTGTGGAATGCGCTGCCTGAATGGGTGTTCCCCGATGGTTACAATCTGGGTGTCTTCAAATCACGAGTGAATCGGTTTCTTCTCTTCAAGTCGCGAGTGAATCGGTTTCTTCTAGGCTAGACCATCGCTTAACATCAGGCGTGATGGTGGTCAAACGCAAGCCTAATATTTATTAAAAAAATATGTATAAATCGTGCTGCTAAACTCACTGTCTCCTCAGCCGCTCCATGCCATCGTACTGCTTGATGCTGAACGCTACATGCTCAGCCGCGAAAGGGTCGTCTCCCGCAAATATGCCCACCTGAGTACATTACGAACTGGAGCTGAGGACTTGGAAATATTTTTCGCCGACATTATTAGTGTTCACTGGTGGTAAGTAATATACTTAGTCAGTCTGAATATAGCTACATAATGTTGAAAACGGTTCAAGGGTTAATTAGGCCTAGGCGAGCGAGGATGCTATGTGAGGCTGTGTGCGAGTTTTGCGTGAATTGTAAGAATCACTTCACACAGTCATCGTGCGTTCCAAAAGCCTTCTGGTCCCACGTAATGGAATCCATCCAGAAAACGAGACAAGTTCCAAGATATATCATCCAGACTCCCAGACCAGAGCCTTACGGACAACTGCTATTGTGGCACCTAATCCGCTCAGTTGGAAAATCACGCGACCGCAAACCGTATCTGGGCGCGATAAGGTTCACGTTCGCGTGATTTTCCAACTGAGCGGATTAGGTGCCGCAATAGCAGTTGTCCGTAAGGCCCCAGACCAGTTTTTTGGCTTATATTAACCAGTGGTCTGTGTGATGATGAAGGCGATATTGCCAAAGGCGTTGTCATGGTTCATTCGATTTCAAGGAAAAATTATAAAATGCATGATTTAAATGCTTTTTTTTATGTAATGTTGCTTAAAATTATTCACTCTTCAGTTTGTGAGCATTCCGACTCAGCGCTAGCTCACACCCTGTTAGGGGGAGGGCTGACTGACCCTTGGATAGTACAATATATGTTACCGCGAGTATTTCATCAGAGTACTGTTTGATGACATCTTGCACGTCGTGCCTCTTGTCGATCATGAAGATAACGAGCACGTGTGGCGGCAGGTACTCAGACTCGATCGGGCCCAGCTGCAGCACTTGCTGGAATACGAATGAAACTTGAAACGAGGATTTTTGGCGCTAATGTGAAAAAAACATGTCACCTCATTGTAATATCTACAGAAAGTATCCACAAACTATTTATCCGTTATTTACAATTCCGTTCGAAAACTTATATAAACAGTTATAATTCTCGCCGTAATAAAACATCTATTTCCACTACAGGAGAGGCGACGTGTGGCAGACGTTGCTTTCCTTAGGACCTTGTTGACTTTGCTTTTGTGTGAAAGCCTGTAGAGACCACTCGTTTTTTTTTTTACTTTTCTGCTGTGCTACACACGCTATTCTCCTCTCTAGTAATATTTTCTTCATTCATTTCTTCTTCATAGCCCAGTATTATATACGGTACTAGCTGCGCCCCGCGGTTTCACCCACGTAGTGATGAAAAATGGTGATGATGCTGATTTAAAGTATGTCCTCTGTCCGTCTCCTGGTTCTAAGCTACCTCCCCACCAATTTTCAGCCAAATCGGTTTAGCCGTTCTTGAGTTATAAATAGTGTAACTAAGACGACTTTCTTTTACACGACTTTTTTTTTTTTACTTTCTTTCTTTTTTTTCTTTTATTGTACTCATTATTACGAACAACTTTTACTATGGGACCAGCCCTGAAATCGCGAAAAAATATCAGCTGTTCTATAGAAAACGGTCATTGACACTCGACAAAATGTGTGGAACAGCTGTTTTTTTCCGCGATTTCAGGGTTGGTCCCATACTAAAAGTGGTTCATAATAATGAGTACAATTACCTTCTTTTGGCTTCGAGAGTGTTCCCCTTACACTCTGTATAATTATATAAATAGATTGCTTTAATTTTTCGTCTTTTGTGCTGCTTTTCTATTTTTTCTTTGTATGATACAGTACCTTAGGGTAAAAGAAGGCGAGTCCATTCGCCTGTGCGAGCACATTGGGCGGTGCGTACAGTCCGGGCACGAACAGCCCCCCCGGCGGGATGTAGTCTTCTCCCTCTATTTCCACGTCAGAGTGAAACACTTCCTCTTCTTCTGCCTTTTCTTGTTCTTCATTTATGATGTCTTCTTCCACGTCTCCCTTCTGTTTGTTATGTAAATAATATAATAGTATAATAATATACATGATTATGATTATTTAAATAATTTTTGGAAAGATAATATTGTGACAATTAACCTATGAATATAATGTAGGGGTATGTCCTAAAACTGCGACCAGAACCACCGGAGGATGGGAAGCAGCGTCCTGTTAGTACACGGTGAACATACTGCGATCCCCAAGCCGCCAGCCAAGCGTGGGGATTATGGCAACACCCCTCCCTAAGAGGGAGGCCTTGTTCAGCAGTGGACATTTAATGGCTGATGATGTGATGTGTGCGCGTGATGTAGCCTATGAATAAGGCCTTTACACATCAGTTAGAAAATCACATGAACGTGAACCTTAACGCCCCCAGATACGGTTTGCGGTCGTGTGATTTTCCAACTGAGCGGATTTAACGTTAGTTTGGTGCCGCAATAGCAGTTGTCCGTGGCCCCAGATAACTACCACACTGGTCTGCAATAAGGTTTGTACTCAACTAGTTTTTTCATACCCTTTCCATCGTTTTGTTCTGGCTTTGAATAACACATTAAATAGTAGAATAAGTGAGAGGAGCCAAGTGAAGTTTCTTTAGAATGCAAATAAGTCACGAGACGAGCTAGCTGAACACTGATGGTAAAAGCCATCTGCCCATAACAATTGCAGCTACTCAGAGTTTTGATTGTCAAAACTTTGCGTGGCACTGCACTGAGCAAGTAATTAATTTGTTTCGAAAATCATTATTAGAACTTACTTCCGTAGCAGCATCAGTTTCAGTTTTATTTTCGGTTTCCTCACCCTCAACTCCTTCAACCTCTACCACTTCTGGTTCCGGATCGGCTGGTAGCTGAAAATGTATAAAGTAGTCATCATCATCAGCCAGAAGACGTCCACTGTGTTTTGTGACGTATTGTGTACCTTCAAAATTTCAATAGAGCTGGAGTATTAAGCCCACCATTAACTTGGAGCCCTAGCAAACGTGGAGACCGCTACTGCTGAACATAGGCCCTGCCCTTTAACCTCCACACTGAACGACAGCCTGCCACCTGCATCCACTGGATGCCTGCGTCTCTCACTATATCGTCGGTCCATCTAGTGGAAGGCTAACCTACGCTGCGTCTTCCGGTTTGTGGTCTCCACTCAAGAACCATTCTTCCCCATCGGTTATCGGTTCTTCGAGCGATGTGGCCTGCCCATTGCCACTTCAACTTGTAAATTTTAAAAATTTACAAAATGCTTGCGATGTCATCATCTCAGATCTTGTTAACATGGGTACAATAAACTTATGACGATCACTCAATCGGGTAGCGGACCCCTGGTATATGTGTTCTGTGGTAGCGGAGAACATTCGCATATTGCACTATTCACAGAGCGAGTTCGTAAGGGTTACACTATATAATTTATGTTATCGGGAATAATTCTTATACTATCTATTGTATGGAACAACCTGTAATTATAGCTGATGTAGGTATACTTAAAAAGGCAAGCCGCATCATCAGGCCAAACTAGGGCATAGTTTTCCCTGATGATGTGAATAAGTAAACAGGACCAGTTAATTTCAATTTAAGCATTATTTTGAATCATCATCATCATTTCAGCCGTAGGACGTCTACTGCTGGACATAGTCCTTCCCCATTGAACTCCAAAAGGGTCGGTTGGAAGCGGCCTGCATCCAGTGTTTCCTTGCGATCTCTTTTAGGTCGTCTGTCCATCTTGTGGGTGCGTCCTACGCTGAGTTTACCGGTCCGTGGTCTCCATTCGAGAACCTTTCACGTTTTATTTTAAATGGCTTCAGTCAATCCATTCCATAGATATATTCAGACACGGACCAGTATATCAGATCCAGTGGAAAAGCACATCAGACAGCTAGAACAGTGAATGATGAATTTTGGCCATGACAACGCAATTTTTTTAATAATTTTGCGTTGTCAGGGGGCTTATTTTGATGCCTTATGGCTGCCCTAGACCTATGGAAGATACCCCACCGCCCCTACAATATCTAGTATAAGAGCCGCCCCTACTCCCTGTAAAGCTCGAAAAAACCGCCATCTGTCAGCCCCTGAGACCCTGCTTATACACACACACACACACACACACACACACACATCATCAGCCATTAAATGTCCACTGCTGCACAAGGCCTCCCTCTTAGAGAGGGGTGTTGCCTGCTTATACCCGACGCTTTAATTATACGCTGTACGTAGCGGTTATTTGAGCGGACCGATAAGCGCTGGTAGAACATCGCTGGTAGCCCGCTTCTAACGTTTATACGCCCTTACGCTAGTTTCCGTATATTAAAGAAGGTATGTGCATTGTGCATTACTCCGTAATAGCCGTAATAGCCGTGGTAGCCCATTTGGGACATCGCTAGACTTGAAAGCGTGAAGTCGCGGGTTCAAACCTCGGGCCCGTACCAATGAGCTCTTTGGAGCTTATGTACGGATTTTCATACCACTGGCTTTTCGGTGAAGGAAAACATCGTGAGGAAACCTGCATACGTACAGAGAAGGAATTTAATGGCGTATGTGAATCCACCAATCCGCACTGGGCCAGCGTGGTGGATATGGCCCAATCACCCTTTCGGGGGTAGGCTTAAAGTCCAGCAGTGGACTGTTAAAAGGCTGATTATGATGTGCATTACTCCAGCCTGTATTCTCCTCATCCGTTCTTCCTCCGCCTTCTGTTTCTCCAGGAACAGCCTCTCCTCTTCTGCCTCCCGCGCCAGCCGGGCCTGCTCGCTGGCGAGACGATCGCGCTCTTCTTGCTCTTCGCGCTGAAATATGTTTAATTCATTAAATGTTAAGATTGAAAATTGATTGCACGTCTCGTTGTCTAGGAACATGGTACGTGGAGAGAAAGCAGCAAGAACTTCAAAATTGTGTTATATTATGCCGTCGAAAGTTTACGAAAGCTGCTTTTTGACGCGAGGTCGAAACAGCGCAGTGCGGAAATCAAGCGAACGTGAACCCTAACGCGCCGAGTTACGGTTTACGTTCGTGCAATTTTTCGCAAACACCTGAACAGAATCGCAGCCCCAGAAGAAAGTAAGAAGTAAGACCCCAGAGACTTCGCCGTTTAAATATATCTGGTAATCACTAAATTGGTGTCAACAACCTTTGATACCAATTGCAGTTTATGTTGTATGCTAAAGCTGTTCTTTGGTTTGGTTCTTTGGTTCCGGAACTCACCATTTTCTGCAGCTTAGCATTGTGTCTGTCCCGGCGGACTTCCCTCGCAGTCTTGCTGATGGTTGCGTACCGTTCGTACGCTGGTATAGGCGGCAGCTGCTTCTCTTTAGGCACATCCTCTTTCGGTATAGGAATCTCTTCGTACAACGCATGCCGTAGCAGCTCTGTAAGTTGTTAAGAATTGGAAAATATGTTCATCATCATCATCATCATCATCATCAACCATTCTCCACCCACTGCTGGGTATAGGTCCCCTCTTCAGCGCGCCATCTTTTCCGGTCCTGTGCTAGCCTTGTCCACTGCTTTCCTGCTGTCCTAACTATGTCGTCCGACCAACGGGCTGGTGGTCTGCCTGGTTAATAAATATATTATGGAAAGTAATTTTGAGTGTTTTGCACATTTTGTGACGTATTGTGTACCTTCAAAATTTCAATAGAGCTGGAGTATTAAGCCCACCATTAACTTGGAGCCCTAGCAAACGTGGAGACCGCGAGATAGGGCGAAAAACCGGTGGTGACGTGAACTGGGTTTGCTAGAAAGTTCCCAAGTTCCAATCCGCGCTAAAATCAGTAAAATGTGATCGGAGCTAGAGGTACGCGCATCGTCGTCTATACTATATATATAAATATTATAATACCTATAATAATATTATAATGAGGAAAGATTTGTATGTAAGTATGTTTGTAACGAATTGGCTCAAAAAGTACCGGACCGATTTTAAAAATTCTTTCATCTTTTGAATGCTACATTATCACTGATTAATATAGACTATATAACTATACTCGTGCGGAGCCGGGGCGGACCGCTAGTATTTTATTCAAAACAATTTTATTAATCCTGATGTTAAGTGATGATGCAGTATACAATGGAGCGCTTCTATTAACGAGAAGAAACCGATTCACTTGCAATGCAACTTTAAACACCCAGATTGTAACTATTGGGGAACACCCATTCAGGCAGCATTCCAATGTTCAGCAGTTCTTACATTGAAAGTGGAATCAAAGCGCTAGTATGGGTTTTAGAAATATTAACCATTACCTGCCACCCTAGCCGTTTGATTGAAGAATAGACAGGAGGGAAATAAGTTCATACAGATTCGATTCGATAAACACTCTCCGAAATGTGTCCGATAGAAATGCGATTGGGCTGATGTTTTGGACTTTTGAAGATTATTCTGTACTAGGGATTCGTTGCTGATGATCTTTCTGGGACGTTTTACTATATACTCCAACGTCTCAAGCTTGGTTCGGTGATTATATAAACCTATTGGAAAGCTGCAAGATAATCCATGATGATGGCCTCTTGGAAAAACTCAGAGTCACACAGCGGGCAATGGAGAGAGCTATGCTCGGAGTTTCTTTGCGCGATAGAATCCGAAACGTAGATATTCGCCAAAGAACCAGAGTCACCGACATAGCTGTTAAAATTTGCAAGTTGAAGTGGCAATGGGCAGGCCACATCGCTCGAAGAACCGATAACCGATGGGGAAGGAAGGTTCTTGAGTGGAGACCACGAACCGGAAGACGCAGCGTAGGTAGGCCTCCCACTAGATGGACCGACGAGATTGTGAGAGTCGCCGGCATCCAGTCGATGCAAAAGGCAGGCTGTCGTTCAGTGTGGAGGTTAAAGAGGGAGGCCTATGTTCAGCAGTGGACGTTTTCTGCCTGATGATGATGATGAAGATATTTTTTTTTTATAAATAGGCTTGCGCTTGGCCGGCAACTCGCCGCAATGATGCGGCCTACGATGGAGCACGCTTGCCTAGAAGAAACCTATTCACTCTCGACTTGAAGACACCCAGATTGTAACTATCGAGGAACACCTACTCAGGCAGCGAATTCCACAGACTAGCAGTTCGCACAATAAATGTGGAATCAAAGCGCTTCGTACGGGTTCTCGGAATATCAACCAAAAATCCACCCTTTGTAGTTTTTCGTTGGTCTACTTACGGACAAAGTCCCTGCTATCGGTATCGAACATCTTGAAGAGGACTACCATCACCTCTCCGCTGGTCATCTCGTGGAGACACGCTTCGTTCGGGTCTACGTCGCTCATGTAGAGCGCTTCCCGTGCGCTCTTCTCGTCCAATAGGAACGAGTCTTTAGCAGCCACGCTTATATCTGAACACCAGAGAGAAATCTGTACATGAATAAGTGACTTTCTAGGAATCAATGCACATACCAAACAGCTAATGAAGGAAAGACAACCCTGATGCAAATCAGTGTAGTGTGCATGTGACCTCTTAGCTACAATAAGATACCAAAGTCAATAAGAAACGGGTGCGCCCTAGAAGTCTCGCCCAGGGCGCTGGTAGTGCTAAAACCGGCACTGATAGCGGGTGTGACACCGCGTTCCGGAGGTAGTTGCGCGATGCGAGAATCACCACTCTCTCGCATCGTAGACCTCAGGATTCAGGAACTGTGTGAAAGACCTGTAGTGCTCTTCACCGGGACGGAGTTGAACAACTATATAGCTATATAGTTTATAGTAACAGCACGTTTGTAATGAGACTGACTGTTTATAATAAACTACCGCAACATTTAAAAGAAATAAGTAATATAGACATTTTCAAATTTAGACTTAAGAAGTTGCTAATTGACAAGGCTTACTATTCTATTACGGAGTTTTTAAATGACAAATTGTTAAAATAAATTGTTCTGATGTTAGATTATAATTATAATAGAGTATTTATAAATTTTGCATGCCATGATGATAGAGCATGGTGTTCTTTAAATTATGTGATTAACATCTGCATGTTACCCATGTTTCCGCAAAATAAATATTTTGAATTTGAATTTGAACTAATACGTGAGTAGATACATATTTAAGAAAAAACTAAAGAAGGTACGACGTCGATCGTTCTACTTTACACACAGACACAGATGCATACTTTTTGAACTCCTGGTACAATAGAACACGACTTGTGAGAACAGCATAATCTCGCGTCTATGGAACGTCTAGGTTCCACGACGTTCCTCATAGATTCTGCGTCTTTTTCCAGGTCCTTTGTTTAGGGTTCCATAGCGAAAGGGTAAAAACGGGACCTTATTACTAAGCCTACGACGTCTGTCTGTCTGTCTGTCTGTCTGTCCGTCCGTCTGTCCTACTTTTTAACGGCTATATCTTTCGAACCGACCGAAATAGATAGACAGTTGAAATTTTCACAGAATATGTAACGTTACGGCGGATTAACTAACAAATAATAAAAAAGTCAACAAGTAATAACGAAAGCGGTGGGTATCTGACTGCAGCGCTTACGGAAGTTCGAGACAACTTATAGCACGCTCAAATTACGGCGCCATCTAAGTTTAAACCGTTTTTAGGCAAATTTCCGACCTACGCTCTAATATTCCGCTATTGTCTTTCCTCTTTCCTTGCCTGTATACCTACATGTTTATCTATCTAGCTAGTTTATCTACTATTCAGTTTTTTACTAGCCAGTTTATCTACTAACTTATTTATCTGTGCCCTTAGTCTCAGATTTGATAGTTTACGAAAACTTTTTTCGTTTACGTATTGTTCCATACATTTTAGTAAAGCGCCTCAATCGGAAACGTGGAGGAACTAAATTTGGCAGTTATCGGCGGTATAGATTGCTGCACTCTAATACGAAAAAAGTTTTCGAATACCTTTTAGCCCAGCAATGTATGGAACAAGACGAAAAGGAAAAAAAGTTTTCGTAAACTATCAAATCTGGGACTAAGGGCACTGTTAGACAGTGTAAACGCCATAATAGGCACAACTCACTGTTGTTATCCCATTTCTCATACAAGTCGTAGTGCGCCTGGTGACAGTGCGGCCAGAACAAGATGAAGTTGAGATGATTCACGTGTGTTGCCAGCCGGTTGCACACTCGACGCTTGCGCTCCGCGAGCGTGAGCACGCGCAGCCGCTCCGACGCCTCGCGGACCTCTTCTTCTAGCTTTAGGCTTTGCTCGATCTTTTCCTGTTTACACAATTTTTGGTCCCCAAAGGTCAGGGGCGGATCCAGGACTTCATTTTGAGGGGGGGCCATTCTGACAAGTATATATACCTGTTTTTTTTTTTAAAATAAATAATAGGCTTGCGCTTGTCCGCCAACTCGCCTGATGTTAAGCGATGATGCGGTCGACGGTGGAGCACGCTTGCCTAGAAGAAACCGATTCACTCGTGATTTGAAGACACCCAGATTGTATGTTTAGTATTAAGTAAGTTTAGTATTGAGTATGCTGTGTAAAAGTGCACCTGAATCAAATCGAAAAACTGAGTCGAATGTATGGAATTGCTAGGTGTTTTGGGCCCCCCCCCCCCTGGATCCGCCAATGCCAAAGGTAGATATATTCCATGAAGTGGAGAGGCGAGAAGTTGGCCAGCAGACGTGCAAACAGCCCACATGTGACGTCATGTCAGCGTTGCCAGTTTTTTTTTGCCAAGTCGGGATTTTGGAACTTTTTGAGTGAAAAAAGCAGGATTCTGTCGTCGAAAGCGGGCCAGTAAAAAATATAATCTATCTTCTGATTCTATAAATATAAAAATATGTATAGAATCAGAAGTTTTATATATTTATCTTTTTATTTGAGCTCAAATTATGTTTACATGATAATAGATAGCAAAAATAGCGATAGAAAACGTATTTAATGAAAATATGATATTTTAATCAGATTTACGTCTTAGCGCTTATCTTCATTACGCGCCGGGTGGGCGGCCAGTCCACACTTTTCTGTGCCTCCCGCCCGCGCTTCCTCAGCACGCTGCACGGTCGAGTTATCCCCGAAAAGCGGGACAGAGCCTGTCCCGCGCGGGACATTTAATTTTGATTTAAAAAATCGGGACGTCTGGCAACGCTGCGTCATGTCAACTTCGTAATTCTATTGGTCAGTATCACGCTGCTCCACTTCCGTGGTCCTTGTCTGAGAAAAGGGGCTCCATTTATTAATCGCTCGTATCATGAATTCATGATCCAAGAAAACAAGGTTTAGCAATCTGGGAGTGGTCCCGCAATGACGTCACTCTCCAGTTGCCACTTTATTCAATCAGCTGTTACGTGGTGTATCCTCATCTCTCTCGAACTTGTTGTAAATTACTTATTCTGCTCTTGCTTATGCACGGGTACGTGTATTGATGACATCATTGCGGGACGCCCACGTGGTCATTTTGCTATACCTGGCGGAGTATATTATTATACCATGGCTCGTATTATATATAGATAGAGAAGAGAATATAGAGTTTAGCTGACCCGACAGACGTTGTCCTGTCTTAGAACTGTCACACGCACGAAGTTAAAAGCGTTAAGCTTTCTGACATTTACCAACGGTCTGCGCAATTTCCTTAATTTTTCTTTAACATTTACATTTTGTGAAATTGTAAATAGATTGAAAGGCAAGAAGTCCCATGAAATGTTTTGATAAAAAAACTTTAGAATAACATACAGTCTCATCGGGCATCATCTCTTCAATGTCCCACTTTTGTCGCACTTCTCCAGTGTCCTTCTCTCTCTGCTCTAAATGAAGCTCCTCTTCGATGATGCGACACAGTTCGATGCCGTTCGCACCGAACATGGCCCGCGTCAACTTGCCTTTCTATAAAACACATTGTTTTCAGCTAGGTTACCTATATTACGAAATTAAGCCTTGCAAAAAAACTTTAACTCACACAATAACAAAATTTTGTAAAGCAAAGCAGAGTACAACAATAGTATAAGTTTATGCACTAGGGAATAAAGTAGTGTCTTAATTCGCGGGCGGCATAATTTAACTCTGTATTTTTTTTCTTTTAATTATTGAACCCTGAGTGTAACGAGTGACTCTAGAGTTATGTAGAGTCCTGAGTGAAGTGAGGGGTTCAAGCTGCCCAAGACGAAGGCAGGCTTTATTCCAGAGGAGCATACTCTACTTTCCACACCTGCGAGCCAATAAACCTGATTGAAATGAAAACCTGGTTTCATTAAAATCACAGCATTAAACACCGTTTTTTGTTTCACACTCTTTGTAAACGCAACTTTTTCTTTTTTTGAGTTCTGCTTATGGTGCATGGCCAGTTCGATTTTCCGTTCGAACAAACCTCTTTACAATGCCATAATTATGGGAATTTTTTACTTAGTTTACCACGAGTTACTACAAGAATTTGACGTTCCAAATTCAAATCACTTTATTCCCTAGGGAGTTTCATACAACTATATCCCTTAAGAGATAATGCTTTACTTTACGTTGAGGTTGCATGATATGTAATTGGACATTGTCGAGCAGATGGTGAGAAAAAAAAATTACAGTATTTTATAGGAGAGTGTGCAATGGAACTTCACGTGTTCCCCATCACCTTTTCATTATCTACCTACCGGACATCCAGACAAACAGCAGAGCGTCACCCTTACCTGGTCGAAATGCCATTTATTCGCAGCGTTTTGTTAGAACAGCAAAACAATGAAACGCCTTGTCTATGTCTGTGTTTTCACAGCATTACAATCTTAGAGTGTTCAATTACCTACTAGCAAACGTGCTACGTCTTCGACCGCATCTTCGCTTGCCATCAGGCGAGATCGCGGACAAACGTTAGCCTAGTTCGATGTAAAAAAAAAACCCGTTTGTTATGGACTCCTCAGATTAGATCGGTCCGTCTCACTCTCACGGCATTTCTAATGAGAAAAACGGTATTCGAGATAATAGTGACGATTCTGTTGCTTTTAAGTTGTTGCCTGGTACTCTTGTCTCACATATTGAAAGGAAGAGAGATGTAGATACGAATTTTTAAGCCCCACGGGTTATAAACTAATTAGTATGTATAGTAAATAAATATTAACAAATTACCGCAATGAAAAGGAACACCGGTTCACTTTGGTCTCTGAATCTTTTTATAGCATCGATATTGTCCGACATTGCCTGTAAATTATACAAGACATTTCAAAACAATAGGTCTTTCCCCCTAGAACCCCTAAAACCCCTAAGGTAACTTCGCACTCGAGTTCCAAGACACAAGCCGCGTGCTTAGTTTGGAGCTCACCGACCAAACACATACAATATTTTACTAAACTACTCTTAATTGTAAGAGATCTGTCTAATAATTAGTTGCTCTTTCTATGTAAGTTTCCTTTTTGTGTGAATAAATTTATCTTTATCTTTATCTTATCTTTCACTATTACAAAAAAAGAGTAGGTAGGGGAAAGGTTATAATGATCCCTTAGTTATGTACCTACAGGTAACATCCATCCAGTAAAATCCAGTATCCAGTAAACTTTTCTGTGGGGCGTCTTATACCAGACGGACGGACGACTGTGACTGGCTCAAAATACTGGTGCGTAATTTCAAAAGTATTGCAGGTGAAGATTACCTTGACCATGGCTATTTTGTCTTGTCCAATTTCAAGTTTGCCCTTCCTGACAGCATTGCCGGCCGCTAAGCAATTCCCACAGAACTCGGAATATACTTCCATGCCTGGACAAGAAATAAACACCGATACTCTCACAGAAAAGTGTAGAAGTCAAATCGGAATATCTTTGTTTCATTGTAGGTTTATGTACTTAAGAAAACATAAGGTAAGGCCGAGTTTTTGTCCTCAACAGGCAGTGGAACAGCAAAGCAGTTGCTTCATTTGTAAGAAATCGTTCACCTCCTTCTGTTGTCGAGAATAGTGTTGTCCTTCTATGTAACTTTATACTTTTTTACAAGCTGTTTTTTTTGTTAAAAACAAATAATAGTCTTGCGTTTGACCACCATCTCGCCTGATGTTAAGCGATGATGCGGTCTACGTTGGAGCACGCTTGTCTAGAAGAAACTGATTCACTCGTGATTTAAAGACACCCAAATTGTAACCATCGGGGAACACCCATTCAGGCAGCGCATTCCACAGACTAGCGGTTCGCACAATAAATGTGGAATCAAGGGCTTCGTACGGGTTTTCGGAATATCAACCATAAAGCGGTGACGATTTTTCGTGCCCGCTCTGGCAGTCCCATAGAAAAATGGGCAGGAGGGAATTAGATCGTGCAGATCCGATGCACACTCTCCGAAATGTATGCGGCCTGCACCTTACCGGTCAACAAGGGTCCATAATCCAGACTCACGGCGAGAAGTCACCGTGAGAAAAGCTAGCCAAGACATCTGACGAACATGCGATACAGGGGCCTTACGGCTAATTCTGTTTAGGTTATTGCGAAAAGTTGAGTGACCGCAAACCGTATCTCGGCGCGTTAAGGTTTACGTTCGCGTAATGTTCCGCACTGCGCTGTACCACTTATGTTTCGAGCCCGCGTTAAAAGGTAGTCGTAACGCCCATGTTCGCATATACGATGTCCCACTTATACTGTTCGTCTCTATCCCGGGATAGCTTTCGAAGGCGACCACGAGAACGAGACGGTGAGAAACCACCCACGCTTTTTGGGAATTCTCAGACTTCTCACCTTGAGTCTGGAGGTTTGCCAGCAGCAGCAAGCCTAGTATGCCTATAGTAAGCAAGACAGGTGTAGATATAAAGTTTGACTTGTCACGTTCTCGCACGGCAAAAAGTGATGACAAGAATTGGTCACGGGGCGCATGTGGAGCCTGTTGGGGCCTCAACCATCGCCCCGCGCTCGCTATCACCCCGCCGCTGCTGACGCCGCACTGCCCGTTCATGTAAAACCCGGCAGCAATAGGTATATCGCTAGACACAGGATTCACTACAGTAAATAATCTACGAAATTTTTCAGAATATCAAATGCCAGTTCAGACACTCTACCTCAAGGACGTCGCCAAGGGGGGCAGGGAAGGGCAGCTGCCCCCCCTAGAGATTAGAAAAATTTAGCAAACTGCAAAGAAACCAAAGTCCTAAGGCCGTCCCGCCGCACGTCAAAACTCGACTGAAACCCGCACGTCAAAACTTGACTGTACCTACAATTCATATTTTTCTCATCCTCCATAATATTAACTTGCCCCCCTGGGCCATGGGCTGGCGACGCCCGTGCCCTAGCTATATAGGTAGGGCTACCCCATGGGTTATTTACATGAGGAGAGCCATATGTAGCTAGGGTGACTGGACTGATTCAGGCGGTGGTGAAGACGTCATTGCCGCAGTTGTGTTCTTGCGAAGACACCCCGAGACACACCGAGTCTACTAGACGCACTCGCGCTGATGCTAGACGCTGGCCTTGTAGATTCCCGTACGATTCGTTGGAACACGATTAAACGATACAACTGTTCACCGTTTGATCGAGGGTGTACCGCCGGCATTAGATTATTATTGCTGTTTTAAGAGATTTGACTAACAAATGAGCTGTCCAGCATGCGCCTCTAAGTAAGCGTCGAATTCTTCATTGGTTTCCACATTGTCTTGGATGGAAACTTGTCCTTTTCGAGCCATTTTATCCTAGAACACATATACCAGGGGGCAACAATAAGTTGTCTGAAATTGGCATCATATTATGACAGTTACTGAAAAAGTGTTTTCCATTGTCTTTTTAGAAAAAAGAAGATTCTTTTTAAGGTACTAAGAAGTTCTCATAAGAAATCCTATAAGCAATCCAATCACAACTAGCCTAACGCTGACTGTAAAGTCGAAGAAGCGGCGTCGCGGAGTACAAGCAAGTTAAAGTCTCTGAGCTTGCGTAGGGACGTTGGTTTGCTCAGCTCGCTCAGGGGTCTTACGGACAAGTGCTAGTGCGGCACCAAACTAACGTAACGTAACGTAAATCCGCTCAGTTGGGAAATCACGAGAACGCGCGTCCAAATACGGTTTGCGGTCGCGTGATTTTCCAACTGAGCAGATTTAACGTTAGTTTGGTGGCGCAATAGCAGTTGTCCGTAAGGCCCCAGACACTATAACGGGGCATACTCTGATGTGCTTTTGACCATAACCAGCCGCCATCACCAGAAATGCCATCCGCACTTTCTAGGAAGTCACGCACTGTTCGATGCCACGTAGGTACCTGTAAGTTGTGGGATAGCGTATCACCTTAGGTTTTTCCTCCGAAGTGATTGCGGTATAATAGTAAATTAAGTTATATAAATATTAATTATTTAGTATATTATAGGCTATTATATTAATTATTAAGTACTTTGTTTAGTTTGGGGTCAGATGACCGTGTTTGCTAGGTTCTTGAGTGGAGACCACGAACCGGAAGACGCAGCGTAGGTAGGCCTCCTACTAGATGGACCGACGACACGTGAGAGTCGCTGGCATCCAGGTGCAGATGCAGGTGGCAGTCTGTCGTTCAGTGTGGAGGTTAAAGGGGGAGAGGCCATGTTCAGCAGTGGACGTCTTCTGGCTGATGATGATGATGACCGTGTGTGCAAAAATGTCCCGAATATATTTTTATATAGGAGTAGTTTTGGTTTGGTTTTAATTTCATGTCACAGTAGGTATTTATAAGCGACTATTAACACTTATCTTTGTGAGTCTGAAAAATGAAACAGAAGTTTGAAAAACTCGGTACAAGGTTTTTTATTTACAACAGACGTCCTTACATATTTACATGATCCTGCTTATAATTATATGCATACATAACGTAGTCACAGTCTGTTTCTTCTTAAAATCTGTATTTTGACACTAGGTACTAACCCCAGTTGACCAAATTATACTAATAAATGTTCGACAGCTGGCCAAAGATATTTAAAACTGGATATCGGCTCAGCGCTCAAAAGTGCAATATTTAGGTAACATACAGTAACCCCTTGCAGTTTATGTTGACATAAACTAAATGATATTTATAGGCTGTCAGTCTGTATATCATTCCACCTTATGTAGTACTCAAGCAAAGACTTTCTATAACTAGACATTTAATGTAGGGCGAACATGTTCAGTTACTACATCTGATGAAAACGTCTTATGTAAAGACACGCCCACTGAAGGCACTGAGTGTCACGTCAGTACCGACCAAGCCTGCGATCCGTCAACGTTTCTCCGCTCGTCTTATAATTGTCTATTAAAATTATTTACAACCGCGCTGCGTCTTGTTGTAGCAAAAAATATTGCGGCAAAAGTTGCCAATCTCTCACCCCGCTCCTCAGACATTTGACTGAATTGTTTCCATTGAAAATAATCGCAACTACAAGTCTGGGCTACGTAGTAGCTTTACCTTGTCTGTGTACTGTGTGTTGTTGTTGTGTGTGTTTCATATTGAAAATTTTACTAAACAAAATACAAGCTAAAACTAAAACTACAAATACAGTTAGACTGCCCATAGACCGTTGAAGGTCTAAAGACAATCAAAATGCTCAAGCCCATTACCAGTTGGCAGCGTACCCAGCATGCTGGCGGCATTACCACGTTGAATGGCAATGCTTATGCGTTGAGCCAGAAACACGCCAGCATTTTGGTCACGCGTCGCATTAACCAAAATGCGACGCGTGACTTGTATTATTTGTATTTTGCAAAATAAAACCATAATTCTAAAGGTATTTAACTTATTTATCAATTTAATTAGCAAATACTTAATCCATGCATAGAAAAAATATCTGCGTCGTCCAGATAAGTTGCCCGTGGATCCTTAATCTTTGTTTGGCGTGACCGGTGTCATACAGCCACGTCACTAAACGGTGCGGACTAATGAAATGCCGGGCAATTACCTTACTTTCATGTCGCTAATATGAACCGTGGATGCATCTACCCATTTAAGAATATTAGCTGTCCGCTATATTTGTCGACACAGTGGAGATTTCTAGTAAGAAACAGACTGGAATACCCTCATATTTTAGATCTATACGGTAGAAGCCTCCATTGTGACTCGATCATCTCGTGTTTGTTTTCTATGTTGCTTAGCTGTGACTCGTCTGAAAAAAGTATAAAAGGCAAATTTGTGTCCATCACACTAATATCTTAACATTATAAATGCGAAAATTTGTGTGCAGTGTGTTTGTCCGCACCGGCTAAACGGATTTGGTTGAACTTTGATATGGTAGCTTAGACTCTGGATTAACATTACAGGCTACTTTTATTGCGAAAATAAAAGATAATTTTAGGATAGCAGGTGACCGCGGGGCGCTGCTGGTTTTATAAAAGCGAAGGTTCGTTTGTATATGACGAATCTCTAGTGTAATTCCGCTTCCACGTCGCTTCTAGTACAATAAGGATTTTGGGATAAATTACACAAACAACAAATTAAACATGGAATGAACGCTCGAAGAACCGATAACCGATGGGGAAGAAAGGTTCTGGAGCGGAGACCACGAACCGGAAGACGCAGCGTAGGGAGGCCTCCCACTAGATGGACCGACAACATTGTGAGAGTCGCGGGCATCCAGTGCATGCAATAGACAGGCTGTCGTTCAGTGTGGAGGTTAAAGGGGGAGGCCTATGTTTAGCAGTGGACGTCTTCTGGCTGATGATGATGATGATGATGGACATGGAATGATTCAATCAACTAGCCAAGGTTCGAGTTTAATTGTGAATGTTTCTCCCCACTCAACTCCGTTTTTTTTTTTTTTTTTTTACTAACTTTAAAAGAGCTGATAATCTACAAACGGCTGAACAGATTTTCTTGAATCATAGCCAAGAACACTCTTGATCAAGTCACGATTCAAACAACAGCAAAAAACTAAACCAAAATCGATTTAGGCCTTAGAGAGCTACGATGCCACAGAGCCAAAGACAAACACACAAATAAATACACACACTCCTTTTTGTGACAGGGGTTAAAAGAGTTTTATGTAAAGCGTTCATCAATCTAATGTGATAGAAGTTTGTTAGCATTTGTCAGTAGAACGCAGATGGGTCACTAAAGTTCCGCTAGGAGTAATAGTGTTCCGTGCTAAAGTTACCCACAACGACTGTCGAACGTCATTTTGTGTTTTTTTTATTATTTTTTATTATTGACTTGTACTGTTGGCCTTATGGCCTCTACAGTTTGACCGGACTAGTTAGCGAACGCAGAGTGCGTTCGGCATAACTTGGTGATGGTCATTTTGTGATATTCGGGCGGCCTATATATTTACCTTTGTCCTTTATAAAGGCCTCTATGCTCTGCCTGAAGACCCTCACAGGCACGGCCATGTTGATGTAGGGGAAGCAGGCGCCGGTCTCAGTCTTCGCATTGCTGGCGATAATGGCTGCCACCTCCACGGTATGCGATTTGGTTATACGGAATATAGGACCGCCACTGTAACAATATCCATAACTCAAGTTTGTTATTAAAGTCGCAGACATGTTAGATAGATAGATAAAAACTTTTTATTGTTCACCAGAAATAAATATTACAAACAGAGAAAAAACACTTACGAGCTAGTGGCAAAAGTGGCAACCTTATCGCTGAAAGCGAACTCTTCCAGGCCACCATTGGATGGAAAGAATTGTTCCATATTCTTTATTATGTGAAACTAAATAATAAAACAAAT
Organism: Agriopis marginaria; assembly: GCA_932305915.1. Taxonomy (NCBI): domain Eukaryota; kingdom Metazoa; phylum Arthropoda; class Insecta; order Lepidoptera; family Geometridae; genus Agriopis; species Agriopis marginaria. The sequence goes on from OW029932.1 coordinate 2,526,565, forward strand.
TATGTGACTCGTTAAAACAAACGTAAATGTTAAAATAAAAGGAATGTGAATAATATGAAAGAAGTACGTACCTAAGTCGCTGGCATCCAGTGGATGCAAAAGGCAGGCTGTCGTTCAGTGTGTAGGTTAAAGGGGCAGGCCTATGTTCAGCAGTGGATGTCTTCTGGCTGATGATGATGATGATGATGACGTACCTGAATCCAGACTGCACGCAGCAGGATGTCTGGATGTTCGTACCTGAAGCCAGACTGCACGCAGCAGGATGTCTGGATGTTCGTACCTGAAGCCAGACTGCACGCAGCAGGATGTCTGGATGTTCGTACCTGAAGCCAGACTGCACGCAGCAGGATGTCTGGATGTACGTACCTGAATCCAGACTGCACGCAGCAGGATGTCTGGATGTTCGTACCTGAAGCCAGACTGCACGCAGCAGGATGTCTGGATGTACGTACCTGAAGCCAGACTGCACGCAGCAGGATGTCTGGATGTACGTACCTGAAGCCAGACTGCACGCAGCAGGATGTCTGGATGTTCGTACCTGAAGCCAGACTGCACGCAGCAGGATGTCTGGATGTACGTACCTGAATCCAGACTGCACGCAGCAGGATGTCTGGATGTTCGTACCTGAAGCCAGACTGCACGCAGCAGGATGTCTGGATGTTCGTACCTGAAGCCAGACTGCACGCAGCAGGATGTCTGGATGTACGTACCTGAAGCCAGACTGCACGCAGCAGGATGTCTGGATGTACGTACCTGAAGCCAGACTGCACGCAGCAGGATGTCTGGATGTACGTACCTGAAGCCAGACTGCACGCAGCAGGATGTCTGGATGTACGTACCTGAAGCCAGACTGCACGCAGCAGGATGTCTGGATGTACGTACCTGAAGCCAGACTGCACGCAGCAGGATGTCTGGATGTTCGTACCTGAAGCCAGACTGCACGCAGCAGGATGTCTGGATGTACGTACCTGAAGCCAGACTGCACGCAGCAGGATGTCTGGATGTACGTACCTGAAGCCAGACTGCACGCAGCAGGATGTCTGGATGTACGTACCTGAAGCCAGACTGCACGCAGCAGGATGTCTGGATGTACGTACCTGAAGCCAGACTGCACGCAGCAGGATGTCTGGATGTACGTACCTGAAGCCAGACTGCACGCAGCAGGATGTCTGGATGTACGTACCTGAAGCCAGACTGCACGCAGCAGGATGTCTGGATGTACGTACCTGAAGCCAGACTGCACGCAGCAGGATGTCTGGATGAGAGACGGTGAGACGTTGTTGATGTGGCCCGTGGTGACCGTCGGCCGCAGGTCTTCTAGGTTGGTCTCATTGAAGTACGGGTAGCCGGCTGCTAGCACTGATTCCCCTGCAAAACATATTTTTATAAAGAACTAGCGACCCGCCCGACCGGCTTCGCACGGGTGTAATTTACTTGCGAAGCCGGGGCGGGTCGCTAGTTATAAGTATATATAAACCTTCCGTGAAAATGTATCTAAATAAATTAGCGGTCATACAGACATAGAGACAGACAGACGCGGAAATCGACTTCTCTATCTTCTCTTCTCTATCTTTTCTATCTCTACATAGTATAAATTGAAGTCGCTTTCCGCGTCTGTCTGTCTGTATGGCCGCTAACTCCTAAACCACGCAACGGATTTTTATGCGGTTTTTACCATCAGTTAGATACATTTTCAAGGAAGGTTTATAATATATATAACTAGCGACCCGCTCCTGCTTCGCACGTAAATTTCACCCGTGCGAAGCCTGGCGGGCGGGTCGCTAGTTAATTTATATTATGTAGAGATAGAGAAGAGATATTACTAGGAAAAATTGCCTTCGGGCACCTTAAAAACTCTTATAGGACTGCCGTATACGAATTTACTCAGGGACTTTTTTATGGAGAATAGACTTATAACTTATTTTTTTTTTTATTTAGTAGGAATAAGTGAACTCCGAGTTTCGACCAATCCCTGCCGGTAGATCTAAGTGGATTTTTTCTACTTATCCAGTAGGGATACCTTGGTTGGGATGGTGTACACGCGTATTAAGCCACCAACTCGCCTGCTGGCATTTGATGGTAGGGCAGAGGATGAAGTACGTCGATCTAGAAGACATCTATATGCTTACTCGACCAGACCAGACCAGACTTTTGACCAATTTTTTTTTGCAATAAGAGCGGCAAACAAGCACCTATGCACACTTTTTGAAACGCTTTCAAGCGAACACATGAGTGTTCGCTTGAAGCTCGGCGAGAAGTCCGACTAGCAAAAGATCGGAATCGAATCGGGAAGATCATCATCATTCATCATCATCATTTCAGCCATAGGACGTCCACTGCTGGACATAGACCTCCCCCATCGATCTCCAAAAGGGCCGGTTGGAAGCGGCCTGCATCCAGCGTTTCCCTGCGGGCGTCCTTCGCTGCGCTTACCGGTCTGTGGTCTCCATTCCAGAATCTTTCAGCCCCATCGGCCATCTGCTCTGCGTGATATGTGCCCTGCCCAGTGCCACTTCAACTTGCTCTTCAATCGGGAAGATGTCTCAATTATATCGATTGGTCTCTGTTGTTTGTCTTACAGAGGCCTTCGCAAAGGTGTCTCGTCCTAGCGGCCTAAACATGATGCTGCTCGGCCTTCGTCCTCACAGGTAAAGTAGCTCTGCCTTTCGGGGGCTCTGACACTTGAGCAGCCATTCAGACTTTAGTTTTTAGTTGGTTCTGGGTTAATCGATGCAGTACGCTACTATATACTACTATCTAGTATATATGTTTATCTATGCTACTATATACTACTATTTGCAAGTTGAAGTGGCAATGGGCAGGCCACATCGCTCGAAGAACCGATAACCGATGGGGAAGAAAGGTTCTGGAGTGGAGACCACGAAACGGAAGACGCAGCGTAGGGAGGCCTCCCACTAGATGGACCGACGACATTGTGAGAGTCGCGGGCATCCAGTGGATGCAAAAGGCAGGCTGTCGTTCAGTGTGGAGGTTAAAGGGGGAGGCCTATGTTCAGCAGTGGACGTCTTCTGGCTGATGATGATGATGACTATATACTACTATACCTTTTACATTGATGACATAGCCCATAGATACCCTGTACCCTAATTATGAATGCTGGACAAGAGCTTATAGGATGAGTGGTGCATTATACAGGGTTACATGACACGGTGGTACTACGTCTAAAGGTTGGGGTGTACTGTGAACGCACATTTATTTAGTCAAGTAAATACCTTTTTGGGTTAGGTCTCAAAGTTCTTTGTCCGCATCACAGTTGCTAACTGATTTCGAATGACTGACGTTTCGTTTATATGGGTGCAACCGGCTACAACAAATTTCTTACAAAAATGCCTTGACAGCCGTTCTAATTTAAACAAAAAAAAATTACTGTGGTTCGAAACGCCATGAATTCAACATGAATTAAAAATAATGTAAAATACACGCGATAAAATATGTTAAAATATATATATATATCATCAATATACAATATACATACCCTTTTCAGCAAGTCCTTCGGCTAAGACAGCGGGTGCCAAGTGTCCCCAGTGGTGAGGGTTTGTGTATAAAAGAGCCAGGTCATACGCCTTGTCGTCTTTTGTCTTGTATCGGACTATCGCGGTCTCTTTCACACCTTGGCAGTAGAGGGATACTTTAGACTGGGTGAACTAGAATGAGAGAGAGATTTGATGTCACTGGGCTGTTGGTAATGCCCGTTGCAGACCATGCGAAGTGCAAGTAGCAAGTACAAGTGGTAAAACAAGTAGCAAGTACCTACTACGCATCGCCTGCAACATTTTACCATGTACATCGTCAAAGCGTTTTGCTAAAGTGGCAGTAGAAGTGCTTAATATTATTATCACTTCGTGCTGGTCCAACACGAATGAATGTATGATTTACAAGCCAAGTACTAAACCAATTTTGATGAAATTACATCGGGACGAAAAAAAAATCGGTTCATAAATAACGGAGTTCTGAATTAACAAACATAAAAAATGCAATCGAATTAAGAATCCCCTCCTTTTTTGAAGACGGTTAAAAAGAGAATCCAATTCTTACATTTTTGACAACGTGTGCGCAGGTGACGACGTACCCGCCTCCGAGGTAGACCCCGGCGCCCCACGCGGGTCCGCAGCGCACCAGCAACGTTGTTCTGTCTATTACATCTGAAATTAACGATCAATTTTCAAACTTTGTCCAGGGCCTCCATCCCCCCAGGTATGATCTAGTAAACAAGTGTATTTTTAAAACCCCGATAAAAGTGCTGATAAGAAGCTGAAAACCTTGAGCTGAAAAAAGCTGAGCTGAGGGATGTGCCGGCCCTTTTGGAGATCGATTGGGAAGGCCTGTGTCCAGCAGTGGACGTCCTACGGCTGAAATTATAATGATGAAGAGCTGATAGTCTTTAAACGACTGAACAAATTTTCATGTATTATAGCTAAGAACACTCTCGACCAAGTCACTTTTCAAACAAAGTTCTGGCTCAACAATACACTGCTTTTCATCATCATTATTTGCACTACCATCTACGCCACTGGAGCAACTGTGCCAGCGCCCCAGAGCCTCACTCTGATATTTCAATGAGTTGGGTTGGCTTGGGTAGGTGTTGGTAGGGGGAAATGCACAATACACCCCAAGCGGGACGTCAGTGCAGGACTTATCGCCCCCATCTCGAATAAGAATAAGAATACACGTTAGACAAAAAATAGGTATAATATGTCGAATTTCTAGTGTAATTCCGCTTCTACGTCGTTTCGAGTACAATAAGGATTTTAGGTTAAACTATTTTCTCTATAGACATTTGTGATGCTAATTTGAACCTAACCTGAATTTAAATATTAATTACATAAAAGAGCAAAATAACGCCAGATTCAATCACACATACACATACATATCATCAGCCATTAAATGTCCACTGCTGAACAAGGCCTCCCTCTTAGAGAGGGGTATTGCCATAATCCCCACGCTTGGCAGGCGGCTTGGAGATCGCAGTACGCTCACCGTGTACTAACAGTTGTTGTGATTCAATCAACTATCTAAGAAATAGGTCTTATCAAGGTCTGTGTGAATGGGTCTCTCTAAGTCTGCGTGCTCCATCTTTGACCACATCGTCGCTTATCAACAAGCTTTGACTTATATGCGATTAAAATATATGTGAGTTCTCACTTAATATGCCTTGATGTGGATGCAGAGTGAGCGTCCCGGCCGGTTTCTGCGCCACTCGCAGCTTGGCCGCCAGCACGGACACCAGGGGCGCCGTCAACGTGAGCCCCACCCACTCTCCGCGCCACCACGACACGCTGCACACCACTATGCCTATGAGGTCTTTGCTGGAAACAGAAGTGGGATGTCACACAGTGTTTTTAGACATAATGGAAGCCTGGAGCTGTCAAGACGTTAATCAAGTCTTGCGTTAATCTTCTGCGGGGGATGCTTCAGCCGAAGTCTAACAAGCGGCGGCAGGATAAAAGTTCAGTGAGCAGGAGACATTTTGGTAGCTGCAAGAGCCTAATTAAAAATCGATTTATTTATTCTTGTATACCGATTTAAAAGCAATTTTCTGAAGGCACGGAGAGGTTTTTAAACTGAACAGGTAGCAAGGGTCGTGCACCAAATTTTAGTAGATTTTCATCATCATCATCGGCCAGAAGACTTCCACTGCTGAACATAGGCCTCCCCCTTAGACGTCCTCACTGAATGGCAGCCTGCCATAATATCTGCATCCATTGGATGCTCGCGACTCTCACAATATTGTCGATCCACCTAGTGGGAGGCCGTGGTGATCTACGCCGCGGTATCTGGTGGTGCGGGTGGTGTTAGTAGTTAAACGGTACTAACGTGGGTCCCTCAGTGAAGACCGGTGCACCCTCGGAGCCCAGCGCAGTTGCCGCGTCGGTGAGCAGCAGCGAGGGTCGTTTGCCCACCACGCCGCACACTGAACCTCGTGTCACAGCATTTAAGAACACCTGCGAACATTTATTGGACTGGATTGAAAATTGGTCTTAGCACTGTTTTTTTATGGTTGGCTTGACATTTGACTACAGCTCATATTAAGTGACGTTGTGATACGACACTATACTTACTTCGCAGCCAAAGGGAGTGGAATGTACTTCGATAGTAGACCCCCTGTCAGTCGGCGGCCGCACCAAGTCCAGCAGTGAGGAGAGCGGCCGTAGGGTTTTCAAACCTGGAATGAATAGTCATAAGTTAGTTTTAGATCTTCAAGGTACGTGTTTCATGATACTTAAGCATACTTTGCTTTTAGCAGTAAATAGCAAAATTGCTGCTTTCATTACTAACACCCGGTTTCTGAAAGGCTGATACACACAAAAACTAACTCACACATTGGTAAATCTCAAGTCAACCTCTTTCATCCGCGTCGCCGCAACAGCTAGACTGCTTTTCATCATCATTACTTACACTACCATCTACACCACTGCAGCAACTGTGCCAGCGCCCCAGAGCCTCACTCCGGTATTTCAAGGAGTTGGGTTGGTCTGGTAGGGGGAAATGTACAATATACCCCTAGCGAGACGTCAGTGCAGGACTTATCGCCCCCATTTTGAATAAGAATAAGAATCTCAAGTCAACTGACGTGATTAGTTGAACGAATATACAAAATATACAACAGCCAATCAAATTACTTGACATGAGTGTGAGATTAAATTGAACATGCTTTCAGAAACAAGGTGTACCTAAGTATTTTGTAAGAAATATGTTTTAGTAGCTTTGCAAAGAAACCTATTTTTATAATTTTGACCAATGTCCTTGTGACGCTTTCGTCTAGGTTGTCATATATATCAACTGTCATCAATTGAAACATCGTGATGTCGTGCACAGAGCCCTGTGAATGCAATGAAAAATATCGCAGGAATTATTACCGATATTACGATACTCCAGATGGATGTAACATAGATAAAAAGGTACCTATCTGTAGCGTAGGAATCTCGTCAACTAAAGACTAGAACATTATGTTTGATAAAAGCCTGCATAGAAGGCCTAGAGCCTAGAATAGAAAGCCTGAGCCTAGAGCCTAGAAAGCCTCTGCATAAATAAATAAATATTCGGGACATTTTTGCACACATGGTCATAGGGCATAGGTGCTGAGCAAGGATTCTACACGGTAATGGATAAGAAATATAAGGTCAAGTGATGTGTGCCACGTTAGTTGCATAAAATGGCGCCTAAAAAAATAATTTGAATCGAGTCACCATGGTCCAGGTGCAGGTGATTATATTCCCAGGAGATCAAAGGACACTAAAGATTCGACTTTTATCACCCAGGTGATCAAAGTAGAATAGACCGACTTGACACAACAATGGAACCTTGGATAAAGTTACATACGTAGTATAGTAATAGATCGTTGAATGGAACGCCTTGCCTCTGTCTGTGTTTCCGCATTACAATCTTGGAGTGTTCAAGTTTAGGATAAATAGGTTATTACTTGGCAAACGTGCTCCATCTTCAGTCGCAGTGTTGCTTACCATAAGCCAATAAAATAAACTTGCGTGTCCGCCAATTCACCTAATGTTAAGCCGTGATGCAGTCTACAAAATAGAGCACGCTTGCTTAGAAGAAGCACATTCCACAGACGAGCAGTTCGCACAATAAATTATTTCTTACAAGATTACCTACTTGCTTACAAGCTTGCCATCTTGTATGTCACTTTTTGGGACTATCGTAGCTAGTAAACCTCAGCAATCATAATGTTTGTCTTACATGACTAAAAAGTCTTTTACATGTTCAGGTGATGGTGACGACCAGATACGGCATCATAACTGGCCTGGTAATGGGTACCTACGATGTGCTTATGTACTCGCATGCAGTTGGATTGTCCAAAATTTTGGAACGGTAACAACATCTCTTATACTTCTTATAGCCCTTGTCAGTCCTCTTGTTTCAGCAAGATAGTCCACGCTAAGCTTTATGCTTTACTAGCGACCCGCCCGCCCGGCTTCGCACGGGTGTAATTTACGTGCGAAGCCGGGGCGGGTCGCTAGCTATATATATATAAAAACCTTCCGGGAAAATTTATCTAACTGATGGTGAAAACAGTATCAAAATCCGTTGAGTGGTTTAGGAGGAGTTAGCGGCCATACAGACATACAGACAGATGCGGAAAGCTACTTCAATTTATACTATCTAGAGAAGATGACTGCTTGGAGGGGTGGGAAGATTTGCTTTCGTAACCTTTTATAAGTGTATAACCTCAGTTTCTTCTGCTAGATCACTAGCTGCAGTCTCAAAATGGGTACCTACCGTATCCCGCTCATAACAATGAACGCCACTTAGCATTTTCATCCTCTTCGGGATCCTTTGGATGGTCAGACAGAGCCAATTAACCCAGAGCTCAGAGATTGACTAAATAGTAAGGGGATACCGATTACCGACACTGTATTCTACTGCCTCGGCAACACGACTAGCCTTCTGCCCCGAATTACAGCATCAGTACTATGTTTTACTACTGCTCCGACGTGATGTCTTCGCGTCTATGGCTAGACTATGCTAAGTCAGAGTGCCTAGAAAGTTGACTTTACCAATGCAACTTTTGTCTCGTTTTTTAAGGTACGCGAAGCATGTTGTTCCCTTGGGTCTGATGGGGGCTACATTTGCGCTAGTCGCTAACGGGGCGCTGAAGGCAAGAAATAAGGACGACGGCTTAAACTATTTCTTGGGTATGATGAACTAGTAAATAAAATATAGTTAAAAAAAGGTAGCATTAAGCATATCAGATTGTCTAACCAAGCAAAAGTTTTTGAGATCTCATCCCGCGGGTCTTTAGGTACTAAGTAAGAAACTGTTCAGAGTTAGATTGTCAAGTGTCGTATAAGATATTTATGCCGTTGCAGCTCCGCGTCTGCGGATCATTATATTTTCCCGTGAACATGGTGCATGTAACTGCGCCGAAATATCGGGAGCTCATTCCACAACCTTACCACGGTAAATATCCCGTAAATAATCATATAACTTTAGTGAACAACCGTGATAGTTTAAAACAGTGTATTATATTTTGGTCGGCAGGAATAAAGTACGGCCTGGGGCGTGACGGCATAAATAATGAAATAAGAAGACGCGTGCCTAAAATAATTCTAGTATAATAATAATTAGGTCAGCTGATTGGACGTGAAAATGTTTGATCCATAGAGCTTGTGTGAAATGATGATGATGATAACTTCGAAGAAGTGTTGCATGTATAATTACAAATAACGTCACTTGAGGGTAAAGATCATTTATATCGTCATTGCTTGAGGGTACGCCATACAGTATAATATGTACCACATTTAATTATATTTTTCACTAAGCCTGTTTATTTTTAACAAATCAAACATCTGTGACTAACTGCTAACGCGGTGTCAAACTAACGGTTCACGTTCGCGTAATTGTTCAACTGAGCGGAGCCGTAAGTCTGTACGATAACGGCCACTTTAAGGAGTGCTGGCCTGCGGCCTTTCTTTTCATGTATCTCAAGTCGAAGTTTACGATAGCCATGAGTTGGTTAGCACTGGGACTTTATTCCCTATACGTTGGTTATAAATTATATCAAGTAATACACCCAACGACGAATATACCTAGTTACCTACCAGAGCGGATGAAGTATCAATTTCTCTCTGTGTACAGTCTCCACTTTTATTTTAGGAATAATTTGGATTATTTCAATTCACGTTCATCTGAAACAGCTGGTCAAGAAAAAAATATAGTAGACTGTCATCATCATCATCATCATCAGCCAGAATACATCCACTGCTGAACATAGGCTTTAACCTCCACACTGAACGTCAGCCTGCCTTTTGCATCCACTGGATGCCGGCGACTCTCACAATGTCGTCGGTCCATCTAGTGGGAAGGCTTACCTACGCTGCGTCTTTCGGTTCGTGGTCTCCAGTCAAGAACCTTCCTTCCCCATCGGTTATCGAGCGATGTGGCCTGCCCCTTGGCAACTTCAACTTGCAAATTTTAACAGCTATGTCGGTGACTCTGGGTCTTTGGCGAATATCCACGTTTCGGATTCTATCGCGCAAAGAAACTCCGAGCATAACCCTCTCCATTCCATAGTAGACTGTGCTGTTTTATAATTCCCCAGGTGGGCTAGTCTGCGGCCCTCTGCTCTCCATGTACCTCAAGTCGAAGCACGCGATCGTAGTGGGCGGGCTAGCACTCGGCGCCATAGGGTACATGAAGAAGGACGCGGTAGACCAATGCTTCACTTTCTTCCCGACCATCCCGAATCATTTTAACACCATCAACGACTGGCGGAAGGACTATACACTTGCTACCGACCCGAGGGATCGTAAGTATTATTTTTTCATTTTGGTTCATGATCCCAGGATGTGGTAAGGTTCTGTAATAACTGTATGTATAGTTTTCGGAGAACTTTGATAAAATGCCATGCCATAAGGAGCCATGGCTATAATTGATACCACGGAAAAGATATTTTTTTTGTTTAAATTAGAACGGCTGGCAAGTCATTTTTGTAAGAAATTTGTTGTAGCCGGTTGCACCCATATAAACGAAACGTCAGTCATTCGAAATCAGTTAGCAACTGTGATGCGGACAAAGAACTTTGAGACCTAACCCAAAAAGGTAAAGTCCAAGTTCTTTGGATGCGGAGTTCGACGCGTTGACATAAATAAGAATGTTCAATCAAGGTTCTGTCATAATGCCTGGCGACAGATTTTTCTTCTCATTTCCGTTCTATTTACTTTTCTTTTCTGTGATTGATACTGAGAGTATGATGGCCGTTGTGCGCGGACTTGAGTTGAACTGTGTTCTTCATAATCATCATCATTTCAGCCGTAAGACGTCCACTGCTGGACATAGGCCTCCCCCATCGATTTCCAAAAGGGCCGGTTGGAAGCGGCCTGCACTCAGCGTTTCCATGCGGTTTCTTTTAGGGCGTCTTTCGTTTCTTTTAGGTATATAGGTTAGGTTTAGGAACTGTGTTCGTGTTCTGTGCTAATTTCGTCAACCCATACGTTCGTGTGAACCAAATGAGGAAAAACCGGCCAAGTGCGAGTCGGGCTAAAGCACTGAAGGTTCAGTACCACCATGAAATACAAAAACTGGTGTAAAAAGACAACAGCACGCCCAGACGGTCACCCATCCAAGTATCTACCGAGTATACCGACCGACGTTGCTTAACTTGGTGGTTGGTGGTTTATTTATTTTTTATTTGTTGTTTTACTCTAGAGTGTTTACTATAATCATGCCAAGTTTGTCGCTTGTACATTGTACCGTTTTTACATTAGAGCAAATACAAAAATACGCTTAAGGCTGGGTATAAGGCCAGAAAAATTTCTGATTTCACCCGCGCGTCTCGCATCACCCGCATTAGTGTGAAACACAACCACGGCAGCGCGGCAGTCGCGCGCAGCTAAAGTGTACACAACTCGCGCACTCGACCTTGTAAAGCGGCAAGGAGCAATAACACACAGGATAAGCATAGTGTTGGTGTACTTGGTGTTTTGGCGATTAGCTGAGTTCGGTCGCGGCGCGCAGAACCGTAAATTGTTTATTTCACTTTTCAAAATTGTATTTGTAATTTATTTTTAGGTTTTCTACAATATAAAAATAATAAAGTATATAAATTAAATTGAAATAACCTAAATAAAACTAAACTGAACTATGCTATGCTATGCTTTGCTAGGTTGAACTTGCCGGGATAAGACCAAAAAACCCAAAAACCTCGTGGCACGGGGTACCCGATCCCGGGTCATATCTACTAAACCAGACCTTTAACCCAAAAAAAATTACAAAAAAATATTTAGATTTTTACTTTTGAAATCAATGAGAAATACATTTAAATAGAAATAAAGAAGGGTGAAAAACACCCCCTACCACGCCCAAATTTTGGCTCGAGGTAGTAAAGCTCATTTTAAATTTTAGTAATTTTTTTTCAGATTTTTTAAGGCTGTGGTTTAGGAAATATAACTAGTTCTAGTTTTTAGTTTATATTATAGTCTAAGTTAGGTCTTAAGATTTTGACGACCTGAAATACCCGGCTCCTCAAACATTTTGTCCCAGGTCAATCCAGGCAAGAATAGTTAGCTTCACTGGCTATCCAACGATAGGTCATTTAGTATTTTAAGACTCGTAGGTACATAGTAACTTGAGTTACTAAGTAGCGAGGCGGACCCTAAATACCCGATTTTTTGAAGGTCCATAACTTTGGACACAAAGGTCCAATCAAAAATCTGACGTCATAGGCATCATTTTTTCTGGCAGACGAAGACGTTAAACTCAAAAACTCGGCTTTAGGACCTAACCCTAAAAACCCCAAATTGGGTTTGAATTTACGTAACCGGAATTTCATGTTAAAAATAACAAAAAAATTCAACACAAAAAATTCAGTGGTGTAATAAATAGACTATATTTATTTTTTTGGCTTTCTACTCTCACAATTTCAGGAAATAAATAATATTTAAAAAAAAATATGTGTTTATTTAGTTGGTAGGCATAAATAATAATAAAATAGAAAACACAGTAAACACACGTGTGTAGAAAATAAAAAGACGCGTCTGATAAGCCCAAATTCGGCTATTTTTGTGCAAAGAATGCCTTTCAAAATATTAAAGCGCAAAAATCCGGAAAATTTTCGTATTTTTTTTCAAAAACCATCGATTATCTCAGAAACAGTACGTATGAAGTCATTTTTGTAAAAATGCTATATATCTATATAATATATCTATGCTATGCTATGCTTTGCTATGCTATGCTATGCTAAACTATGCTTTGCTATGCTATGCTATGCTATGCTATGCTGTGCTGTGCTGTGCTGTGCTGTGCTGTGCTGTGCTGTGCTATGCTATGCTATGCTATGCTATGCTATGCTATGCTATGCTATGCTATGCTATGCTATGCTATACTATGCTATACTTTGCTATACTATACTATACTTTGCTATACTATACTTTGCTATACTATACTTTGCTATGCTATGCTATACTATACTATGCTATGCTATGCTATGCTATGCTATGCTATGCTATGCTATGCTATGCTATGCTATGCTATGCTATGCTATGCTATGCTATGCTATGCTATGCTATGCTATACTATACTTTGCTATACTATACTATGCTATACTATGCTATGCTTTGCTATGCTATGCTATGCTATGCTATGCTATGCTATGCTATGCTATGCTATGCTATGCTATGCTATGCCATGCCATGCTATGCTATGCTATGCTATGCTATCCTATGCTATGCTATGCTATGCTATGCTATGCTATGCTATGATATGCTATGCTATGCTATGCTATGCTATGCTATGCTATGCTATGCTATGCTATGCTATGCTATGCTATGCTATGCTATGCTATGCTATGCTATGCTATGCTATGCTATGCTATACTATACTATGCTATGCTATGCTATACTATGCTATACTATACTATACTATACTATTCTATGCTATACTATACTATACTTTGCTATACTATACTATACTATACTATACTTTGCTATACTATACTATACTATACTATACTTTGCTATACTATACTATACTATACTATACTATACTATACTATACTATACTATACTATACTATACTATACTATACTATACTATACTATACTATACTATACTATACTATACTATACTATACTATACTATACTATACTATACTATACTATACTATACTATACTATACTATACTATACTATACTATACTATACTATACTATACTAAAATAAACGAAACACGCGAAAGCCCGTTGGTCCAGTTGGTAGTGAACCTACCTTCTGAGCTTGGAGGCGTGGGTTCGATTCCCACCTAGGACAAACAGTTATGTGATGAACGTTTGTGTTTGTTCTATACCTGGTTGTTAATAACTATAATCTATTTAAGTATATATGAATTATTTAATTAAATTTAATTTAATTTATGAAATTATTAATTTAAAAAAAAAAAAAGATAATTATTATTATTATTTTTTATTCAACGAAAATTATATTTTACTTAATAATTTTGATTTTTAGTAGTCTTTCTGACTGTCTCTCTCTCTCTTTCTCTCTCCACACGAAACACTTAGACTCTTGTAACTATATTACCGAGCGTACATAATAATAGATGCCCTAATGATAGATGGCCTAGTCGTATCCATAATTATTAATACCTGTAATTTTTTCATAGTAGCTTTACCTAGTCTGTGCTCTAGGTCATTGGCAACACTTGGTTGCCGCATCAAATGGTCGCGTTCAAGCCATAGATTTTTTATGTTATCCATTGTTTGAAAATACAGTAGGTGTTGATATAATCGCACTCGGAAGATAAATCTAGGCGAATAGCAAGCGCGTGCGTCCTTCCCCGTTGGAGCATAGTGCGGTACTGAGGTTGAACGGAGCATGTTTCGCCATTTAGATGCAAAGCGCAACAGAATAAGGTTGAATATCGGACTTGCCGTTTGACCGAATAGTTGCTTAGAACTAAAGGACGTAAGTCTCAAATCGAATATAATTTATTATGAGAGTACTAATTAATCTAGGTAAATTTTGTCTTAGCACTGGAAAACAAACTATATGTTCCTTCGATGAGTATTTATTTTAGATATGTGACTGAAGTTCTATCCAAGAAAAAATCAAAAAAATCATCAAAAAGGCACCTTTTTGAAAACAATAAAGTATCGAGTAAATATCTCGCTATTATGTTTCTGTCTTAGTGCCGGAAAGAAAATGAATTGAAAAATCACATATATCAATTATTACGTTGATAGGATATTTGGTTTAGTTAGAATATCATGGCAAATTAGCATAAAATTTCGGAGGCCCCCTCTTAAAAACCGTTTGTTGTATGGTGATTTCTTTAGTTTTAACTTTTTGACTTTATTATTAATTCTTAGTTAAACCGTTGTAACATTAAATATTCTGTGAAAATTTCAACTGGCTATCTATTACAGTTCATAAGGTAAGATGGAAAACGGATAGACGGACGGACGGACGGCGGCGTCGCGTGGCTTTCGCTTCACGTGAAACGGATTTTTTTAATGCGGATTATTCCGTGTTTGACCACCAACTCGCCTGTTGGTAAGCGACGATGTGGTCGAAGATGGAACATTGTTGTTTTAGAATAAATCTTTTCACTCAAGCCTTGAAGATGCCTAGATTGTAGGTACGTAGTTCACAGGAAACAAGGAGGACGGCAGTTCCATTCTTGGGCAGTACATAACTACGTATCATAATTGAAGACCCAAATCGTTGAGTACCTACGAATCTTTAGAATTTCCGAAGGGGTGGTAGTGTGCAGTCCTTCTACTTGAGATCATTCAAGTTACATTGTAATAAAGGCAAAATGCTTTTCGTTTGCAGGCGCAATACATACTTGTGGGAGAGACGGATAAGCAACAAGAAATTAAAAACAAATTAACGAATTTGAATTTTGAAATAAATTGTTTAGGATGAAAATTCCTTCTTTTACTTGCAACCAAACAACTGAATATATACGGAACAGAGAATTAAGTTCATGCATGCTTGGTTTCGTTTACAAAATAATATGGGTAATAATTTTTAATCCCCCACTTTCTATATCCTTTCTATTATGCTCCAGGGCTCTTTCCAAGCACACAAAATGCGTTATAACGTTTATTTATATTTTTTTACATCAAAGCGGTCAAAATATAGTATAGATGTCTAGGTTTCCCCCGGTTATTGAAATCATGAAAAACGGTATCGCTGCTGACGCTTCGTTTGTTCACACTTTTGTAGGTAATTGTTCATACTTGGGTTTAATTTCCTACAACTAATTCTTTACCTCTATTCATGGGCGTAGCTATAGCTTTCATATCGAGGGTCCCCAGGTTTTTTTTTTGCACGGACTTCACACAGAAAAATTCAGAATTTTAACTAGTTCAGACTCCCCCTAATAAAAGCCCATGCCTCAATCAGCGCTCTCCAAATAGAAGGCAGCTTCCCTACATTATACGTAACAACTGTAGTTCCATCATCATCATCAGCTAGAAGACGTCCACTGCTAAACATTAGCCTCCCCCTTATAAATCTACACCGAACGACAGCCTGCCATCATCTGCATCCACTGGATGCACGCGACTCTCACGATGTCGTTGGTCCATCTAGTGGGTGGCCTGCCCATAGCCACTTCAACTTGCAAATTTTAATAGCTATGTCGGTGACTCTGGTTCTACGGCGAATATCCTCGTTCTAGATTCCATCGCGCAATAAAACTCCGAGTTAGTTCCATATCTTTCAATAATTCGTCTTTAGTTTCTTCTATTGAAAACAAGAACATTGAAATTAGGGCATGAGGGGAACCTGGAGTATTTTAAGGAACAAAATACGACCAAACATACAAACGTTTGTAGACACCAAATAAAATTTTCAACAACCTTGTATATTTTTCTCACCCCTTTTATCGCTCTCCAAGTCTATGAGCACGAAGACAGATAGCAGCGCCTTGCCGAGCTGGGTCTGCTTCTCAACGTCCCCGTCGCGGTGGCCGATGGTCCAGCTATACAGGATGTCGTCCACGCACCGGTCCAGGATGGGACACTGCCATACGTGGACTATCCTGGAATGATAAACCAACAGCTTTAGTATTAATTTATAAAGAAACGATATTCAAGGTTCTGCAAGTCATAAAGGCTTAGACGGTCAGGCAAATAATGGATAACGCCAGAGCTGTCAATACTCAAGTGGCTAAAGAAAATACACGGAGGAAGATCCTGCAAGTGATGGAAGGGTATCAAGGAGAACTATAAGAAAAAAACTTGGCAAAGGGGAGGCAGGAGACAGAGTGAAATGCAAGAAGATTTCGTGGATGCGAAGACGCACGAAGGATTAATTGTAACGAAGTAGGAAACAAACAGTTTTTGTATACGAGGTCCAATATGAAATAAGGTCTAAATATGGTACCTTAGTTATATCTCTCAGGATACTGATTCCTAGTTCGTCAGAATTCCGCAAGAAAAAAGTATAAAATACTATTACACATCAACTGACACTAATTGTATATAACATTATCTGCTAAAAATGCGTGCTTTCTAGTCGTTCTCGGTTTGCGGTATAGAGATTCGAACAATTTCAACTTATCAAATCGTCATACTTATATTATAAATGCTGCTTATTTGTTCCTCTTTTACGAAGAAGAAAAGAGATAGTTGGAGGGCCGGAGAGTGAAATTTAATGCTTTTTATCTTGGAAAAATTTACAGTTCCTAAGGGAAGTCCACGCGGGTAAAATTGGGTGGCGCAACGAGACATCTCTTTTATTCCCTAGGTGGCTATTGGAACCTGATTCTTTCTCTATCGTGGTGAAACTCTTATCCTAATAGATGCACGATAACCCACCTGCCAGTCAACACCCTGATCTGATAGCTGCTGTGTTCCAGCTCCCCGCTGTCCCGGTCCCTGCTCAGTCGTTCAACGCTGTCATATACTGTGGAACTCTCGGAGGTCTTAGATCTCTTCTCGCAAGTCACGTGGATCTCTGGTAGGTTCTCGTAGAAACCATCATTCAGGATTGGCTTTCCTCGAGCGTTTTGGATGGCCTAATAATTAAAGAGTTCACATAAGTTGTGTAACGACGAAATGGGTGAAAAATAACCAAGAATCATACAGCACGCGACACAAGTAGCTTGCATTGGATATAGTGAAATCAAGATCTTGACCACAGAAGACATAATAGACTATTCGCACTTTTACTAAAACAGAACAAAACATAAATAGTGATCAAATGCTGGCGTTTTTCCGGCTCAACGTATAAGCAATTCCGTTAAGCGTGGCATTGCCTTCAGCATGCCGGGTACGCTGCCAACTGATAGGTACTGGACTTGAGCATTTGGACTGTCTAGACTTTCAACGGTCTATGGGCAATTTAACTGTTTTTTTTTAGTTTAAGTATTTAGTATTAGCAATTAGCATGTATTAGTTATGGATAATCATTGCTCGTTAAAAACCAAAGATTACTTAATAAATTTATGCAGTAGTTGCGGAATAGATATTTAACTGGCTTTAGGGGGAGCCTAAGTAAAGTAAGTTCGTATTCATAAGACAGAATAACAGCTTGACGGCCCTAACTAGTTTCGGGTCTTGCTACTGCTAGTCCACCCGAAATGTGGTGCCATTAGCGCTGTTTTGTGTGTCCGTACTACTGGTTATATTATTTGTTCGGTTGACGGGCACAACGGCAGCAATGGCATTCGAAGAGTGGAAGAAGTTCGGTAACCGGTAGTTCAGCCAGGAGTCTAAATCCAGCTTTATTGCATTAGTTAGATGAATTGTGTTTAAGCGCCTCCTCCTCCTTAAGTCGTATCTGAGGATCGTGACCACCACCTTCTATCAATCTCTTTCTGATGATTTCTTTCCATCGTCTTCTATTCTCAGCAACATGGGGTGCGTCGTAGACTGAGGTGACCAACGTATTGTGCTGCGACCTCGTGATCTTTAGCCGTCGACTTTCCCTGTTACCATCAACTTTTCCAGGTTGTCGTCTTATTTCCTAGCAATGTGGCCCAAGTACTCGATGACACGTTTGAGACAGATGGGAGTCTTGTCGTTGGTGTAGTATAGATAGTAGATACGTTGGTCCGATGTGCTGTACATGGTATTCGAAGTATTCTCCTCCAGCACCATCGTTTCATCATACCACGGTCTAACGCCTAGGTATCATAAAAATGTTGACATACCCTAACCGCTTCAACTGACAGGCCACATCAGCCGTTACTTTGGCGTTGATTGATGTAAGTTGACAATGGAGGTACCTTAGCTTCCTTCAGAGGGGACAGTATAGAGCCGTGCGTGAGGACCCAGCGGTGAGAGAACCGGATGCCAGAAGCGGACACCGTCAGGATGTTGGCCAGCTCGCCGTCCTCCGAGTAGTTGTATGATACCATCACACCTTCCACGGCCATCTTCACTCTGAAACAAATGTAAAAAAAAAACATTTATTAGAAACTAGCGACCAGCCCCGGCTTCGCACGGGTGTAAGTTTAATTATATCATGGATGGAATTGATAGAAAATTATATTTATATTAATTATAATTATAAACTTTTCGTGAAAAATTATCTAACTGATGGTGAACACCACATCAAAATCTGTTGCGTGGTTCAAGAGGATTTTGCAGATATGTACGGACAGACGCGGAAAGCGACTTTATTTTATACTATACTAGCGACCCGCCCGCCCGGCTTCGCACGGGTGTAATTTACGTGCGAAGCCGGGGCTGGTCGCTAGTTATATATATAAACCTTCCTTGAAAATGTATCTAACTGATGGTGAAAACCGCATCAAAATCCGTTGCGTGGTTTAGGAGGAGTTAGCGGCCATACAGACAGACAGACAGACGCGGAAAGCGACTTCAATTTATACTATGTAGAGATAGAGATTTAGAGAACGTCCTTTTGGCCCATTGTATTATATAAATTTCTAAAAAGCTGAATGAAAATCACGAATTCTCGGGCCTTACGGACAACTGCTATTGCGGCACCAAACTAACGTTAAATCCGCTCAGTTGGAAAATCACGCGACCGCAAACCGTATATGGGCGTGTTAAGGTTCACGTTCGCGTGATTTTCCACCTGAGCAGATTTAACGTTAGTTTGGTGCCGCAATAGCAATTGTCCGAGTTTTTGAACGTAAGACGTAAGAAAGTGTAGCAAGTACACAATTTTTTTTTTACTTTGGGCTAGGCTAACGTTTGTCCGCGATCTCGCCTGATTGAAAGCGATGATGCGGTCGAAGATGGAGATGGAGATGAAGTTTTAATACACAATATACGTCAGTAGTATTAAAACAAATGTTTTTATTCAGCTTTTCACAATGTTGTTGCCGCAGTGATAATAAACCGAGTTTAGTTCCTATTCGTAAGAGCTATACCTACCTGAACAAAGTGAACAAGATCTAGCGACATTCCAGGTCCAGAAGTGCTCTAATAATAGTCACTAAGTGCCTTCAATGAGACAGCTGACATGCCTCCCAGCATGTCTCTGCTCGTACACATCATCACACTAATATTGTAAACGTGAACCAGGGCCGGATTTAAGGGGGGGGGGCAACCGGGGCTACAGCCCCGGGGCCTCCACAAAAGAGGGGCCCACAATAGATATTTCTAGGTAAAAATTTCTAATCATTGTGCAAAATTATAACCGGAAATAACATCCAAGTTAGTGTATATCCTTATATATAAAAAAAAAGCATTGTTTGTTGAATGAATTTCATTTGTCTCGCAATAAATTTTTGTAAGGCAGGTGTAGTAATTATTAGTATAGGCTCTAAGTGTGTGTGTGTTTGCTACAAATAAAATATTGTCTATTGTAACAAGTTTTTTTATAAACCTAATTTAAAAATCACTTAAACTTTCGCATTTTGAACACGTTTTAATGTTTATTAGGACAAAAAAAACGAAATAAAAAAAATACGGGCCTTCCACTTCTCTGTTGCCCCAGGGCCTCCAGTCCTCTAAATCCGGCCCTGACGTGAACAACTGTCTGAACGTCCTGTCTGTTTGTTTCCTTTTCACGATTAAAAAGCTTGAAAGACAAGGTAGTGCAAGGTAAGATAGGTGCGCTTTGATATCCCAAAATAATGGGAAATTGGCTAAAAATTTCAAACGACGCATATAGTATAAATCTACATGGAAGACTTGACAAATAAATCGGCCAAGTGCGAGTCGGGCTACACCACAAAATACAATAATTAGAGGAAAGTCACCAAATATGGAATAGTATCCTAATATGGAATTTCTTAATTTCTCTAAGAATATAAGTATGAAACGCAAAACACGAATATCTACGGTTTTATTCGGTCTATTTGATATCGCACTCATACCATTTGTGTAAGTTGCGCGAACGTTGCACGTGTGGCAGGCGTGTTTTGTTTTGTTGTCCCACAGAAAATTTTAAAGGTAAGTAATAAATGAGTATTATCTGTAATTAGGTAGGTATATATTATTATTAAACCATTTAGTATATCGATATCATGTTTATTTTTAACATATTGTGATATTTTGTGATTTAAATATTGTGACTTAAAAAATATTCAGACGTGTTTGAACTAGTATAAAAATCCAAATATGGACAGTCGTCGGTGTCTAATTATGGAATATTGAGGAACAGGACGATATCCGGTTTGATGATGGCAGTGAACATGATGAATTGATGGACCAAGTATCTCCTGACTCTGCTGATGCTGAATGTATGATCTGTTCGAGACTTTTTTCTATGGATGAACGTGGAGAAAGCTGGATAAAATTCTTAACGTGTGGGCTCTGGGCACATTATGATTGTGCTGGTCCGGAGTTTGATAGTTGGATCTGTGACTTTTGCAAGTGAATTAAGTCACTTCTTTCATTTATCATAACATTTTATTTGCATTTATTTGATCTCATAGATATTTCCGTCTATTTTTGTTAATGATTGTTGATATTCCATATATGGGTACCTATTCCATATTTGGTTACTCATTTGTGATTTTTGTTTTTGTGTTAGATTTTAATTTGATTACTGATATATTTGATTAAAGACTGTTAATTACTACAAAGAAATATATGACTGATTAGTAATAACATTAAACTGTTAAAAATTTTATGAACTTTTTTTTTTATTTCTCTAAAACAAAATGGTATTCCATATTTGGTGACTTTCCTCTAGTGGCTGTTGTTGCTTCGACAATTTTGGAAGGAGTTATAAATAACTGATAACAACCTTATTGTATTTTGTTGTACGGAGCCCTCAGTGCGCGAGCCCAACTCGCACTTGGCTGGTTTATTTGAAGTCTCTTCAACCTCCGCGATTACCATAGCGGTAGGGGGAGAGACTCGTTTGAATTTTACTTCTACATCAGTAATTATCTATTTATCTTTGAATGCCTATTTAGATATTATGTTGAACCCTAGAAATCAAACAATTCCATAATTTGCTTCAACCTTCATCTATCTTGACGTAGTTCATCTCCTTGAACCTGTATTCCGAGCAATATCGCAACTAACATATAATTTTACAAGACTACCAATGTGCGTTTTTCACGAGCTTCAAACAGTCAAGTTAACAAAAACAGCAATGGATAGAAAAGTGACGATATTTTCATAGCAGCGTTAGGGTAGGAAAGAAATTAGTAATAGCAAAGATCACTTGAACACAGGGTGCGAGTAAATTACAAATGTGTGGGACATGAACCACTCCCATGGCGCAAGTATTATTATAATGAACCTTATTCAGCGGGTGGCCAATACGACGTGCAATTTGTACGGGTATAAAAAGAAAATTCTCTCGATTTCCCACCATCAGCTTTCCAACCGCCTTTGAAGGTGTCTGTGTTCTGTTTTCGAACTTATTATTCTTTTGTGTCTGTGCTTTAGGAAGTTGCATCAAGGTAAGGTTTTAATATACCAATTATAAATAACCTCCTTCGGTTGTCGGTAAAAAAAATCACCTGAAGAAAATATTATTAGAGAATACGTTCAGTAATTTCAGAGAACTTATCATCGTTTCCGTAGTGTAGCGGTTATCACGTGTGCTTCACACGCACAAGGCCCCCGGTTCGATCCCGGGCGGAAACAGTTATTTTTGATCTTTTTTTTTGTTATATTAATGCTTTGTACAAAGCTGGTGGTGAAACAAAGAGTAACAAAGTCCCATAAAACTCGCATCCTACCTATCACCATAGATAAATGAAAATATTTTAATCGCTTGACAACATTTACAACATTTTTAGAAGGATATTTATCGCGTTTATCTCACTAGCCACCGTACTTTGACGATCGCACTTGGCGTCAGACCCCACTACTTGTAAGGTTTCGAGGTCTCGGCTTCGATCAAAAGAAGGCTCGATATTAAATATAATCATCATTGCCAGCTTTCCTATGGCCAGTCTTTAGCACTCAAAAAGTTGTAAATGCTATTTTAATCGCCCTTTGTTCAAAATGTTAAAATAACTACCTGACAGGTTGTCGAAAGCTAGAAAATTGCCATCAATGTAAAAAGCAAAAGAATTCCTTCGAGCCGGATTTGAACCAGCGACCTATGGATTACAATTTCGTTTACCATCTACAGTCCACCGCTCTACCAACTGAGCTATCGAAGGTGATAATGTGACAGCCGAAATTTCAGATTACTATCCCTTTCACTAAAAAAACTAATTAAATAGGGCGTCAATATTCTTTTGAAATGAAATCAGGACAAGGGGTGTGCCACCCTTGATAATAATTTAGTTTTGACTTTTAGACGACAGCAAATAACTAAAATATTAATCCATTGTAGGAGATTTTAGGAGATATGCAAATGCCCATATTTGTTTTTTTTTATCATTTTCGTATGTACCTAATTACTATTTTACCCACAGGTACGAAATGATTGTGACATTTATTATTTTTCTATATATTAGTACATTATTTAAAATATTATTATATTTACAATATACAATGTTATTTAGGACAAAGAAGCTACAGTTTTCGTGGGAGCTTCATATATTCGAAATTAAATAAAAAATTGGACATAATACAAAATACTAAATTTATCTGCAAAAGTAAAATCAAAACATATTTAAATAGTCTAAACATAAATGAAACGGAGGAGTTGTTGCGGATTGTCTATTGATCCGGACATACTTGTATCCAATAAATAATTAACTTATTAACATAAAATAAATGCAATGTAATTCAATAAATCAATTCAAATTCAATATTTTTATTCCATTTTAATTCAATTTCTTTTATTATTATCTAAATTTAATTAAACTTAAATAATATACATATTATATTATCTTTAATTAACACCATTGAAGAGCACTAGTTATCGCGACACAGGGAATCCTATAGCGATAACTAGCGACTGTAATTCGTTTTATTATGCATGTTAATTTTAATTATAATTCATAATTTTATTGTTCACTAAATTTTAATTAATCTTAATTAATCTTAAATTTACTGAATCATTGTAGGTATATTGTGAAACTAAAAAACTTGCGACTCATTAAGCTAAAAAATCAAAATGAAATACTTACTCGTAGCTTTTTGGTTTCACTTAGATTTTTGATATTTTTTGTATGAATTAAAACGACTTGTACAATAACCGATTTGTCATAATTATTAATAATAATAAAAAATTACATCCCTATTAGTTGTCACCTCATTGAGGAAGTAATATTTTCAGTAAGATAGTCTTGTTTTGTTCCGTATATCTCTATCTCTTCTCTTCTCTACATAGTATAAATTGAAGTCGCTTTCCGCGTCTGCCTGTCCGTCTGTATGTCTGTATGGCCACTAACTCCTCCTAAACCGCGCAACGGATTTTGATGCGGTTTTCACCATCAGTTAGATACATTTTCAAGGAAGGTTTATATATTATATAACTAGCGACCCGCCCCGGCTTCGCACGTAACTTACACCCGTGCGAAGCCGGGCGGGCGGGTCGCTAGTTATATTATATATTTTATATAAAAGGCTATGTGTGTATGTCTATGTACTATGTATGTTCCCTATAGACTCCATAACGGCTGAACCAATTTTGACGGGACTTTCACTGGCAGGTAGCTGATGATATGAGGAGTACCACGCGGGGCGTAGCTAGTTATTTATATACACAATTGTATTCTTAATCAGACTGTTCTAAGCGTGGTAATTGCACTGATAAATTAGATAATAATATGGCATTTTGACCTAATACTGGAACGTGATCGATATGAGAGTGCGACGATAAAAAAATAATCATTACAGCCATAACAAGTAATGTTTGCACATATACAACGTTTTTTTTTTATCTTACCTAATATACCTAAATCAAAGCACTTTGAATGAAAACTTTTTAGCAAAATGACCCGACTTTATAGGTATATAACCTTGCATTATGCATTTATGTATCTTTATTTTTGTAGTAGGTATCAATAGTGTCAATGTGTTAGTCTGTGTTCATAATCAATAGTGTTAGTGTAAGTGTTAGAGTCTGGCTAATGAAAGTAGAGACTGAAAAAGCACGACAAATTTAAAAATATCCGCATTGAAACACCAAAAATTTGTTTGAAATGCCTGAAATAATCTCACTTGATACTTGTAAGTTATTAATTTTTATTGTAACACAGTCAGAACACAGTAATGTTTGCATTTCATATTAATTTCAGGGATGCAATGCGGATTTTTTTAAATTTGGCGGGCGTTTTCAGTCTCAACTTTCACTAGCCAGACTCTAGAAATGCCACGCTTGCCGACTAGAGCTATAAAATATCTTTCGAACACTTTCAACATTTTTGAAGATAAAAAATCACTGACCTAGAAATAGTATAAAGCATTTTTCGTGTTGATATTTTATAGGATGGCGGAAGATAATAAATAAAAAATGGCGAAAAAATTTAGCTTTAGGTCAAATTGTGCATTCAACATTGATCCGTAAATGGGAAACTACATAGATGTATACAAGCGGCAAGTATAGATATAGCTGCTCTTTACCAGTACCTAGGTACCTGAAGCAGCATACTTATAACTAGAAATTTATAATGCCATAGGTACATAATGATAATAATGAAGGGCGAGCCTATTAAACTTTAGCATGCTTGATGTTGTTGCTTGACAAAATTGAACTTTAATCTAACTTCCAGATTGAATTGATTGATAACATAACAGCTCCGTATGGAAATAGAAAGTTTACTGATAAAGGAATACCCACCAATAGTTTATTAAGCATAGTCCATTGCAAAACTAATTCTATGACATAAATTTCGCAAAAATTCTGTTTCTTTTTCTGATACCTACTTTCATAGGTTGAGGATTCATATAGATAATCCAAATTTGAGTAAGTAAGCGAAAGTTCGTGGAAAATATTTTTTCTTTAATTATCAATTAGGTACAACAATAATTTTATTTAGAAGTCGGTACTATCTAGTACCTATCTATTCCGTGGTTATAGAAAAACGTGCTCATTAGAAAATTATTGACCATTAAAGCAACCAATTTTAGATTTCAAAACTCGCAATATGCTTTTACGGTCAGATGCTTAGCATCAATCTGTGCCAGGTACGTCCTGAATTGGTGAGCCCTGATTGGTGGAAAAGGTGGTGTGATCGAAGCTATTTGGTGGGCATGCAGCCGATTTCTGCGTCTTGTAGCGAATACTTGAAATACTCTGCAGTTAATTAAATCATAATTAACGCGTGAAATAAGTTTCCGACAGAGTATACTTTCTACAGTAATTTTACACATTGTAATTTGTAACCATTTCTAAATGTATCTATGTCACCGTAACTATAGAGCAATGGATAGATAATTGGAACAGTTGCGACGTGTAATGATCGTTTTATATCTCACAATCATTCATTTAATTTATAATCAGGTTAAATAAGATAATTATCGTTCATATATTTTGGACGATGGCACACTTTTTCGTCGGATACACTAATGTTAATGCGTATTACAAGAATGTTTCTAGTACGTGACCAATAAAGTTGTTTTCAATATACATTAATAGCCAAATAAACCAATTTTCCAACCTTGTAGACCCATTACGATAATCCTTGGTTGAATTTGATCTCAACGAACCGTCCCGACCTCACGCAAAGGATGTTTCAACTCTCGAACGGGCGACGACATTTGTATAGGGATCACCTTATTTTGTCGCTTGATCGAACCAGAATCGTGCAGTATATAATGCTCATTCCATAAAGCGTTTCAGGAACAGGAATAGACCGTGTCTTGTAAAAATAAACGATGAATGTTAGCCGAGGAAATTCGTTTTTAGCATTTGAATTGATATCTAGATTTTACCAACGGTATACGAACTAGTGGGAAACTAAAATATGAGGTTTTATCAGCCTGTCTCAATATTTTGCTGACAAAGTGTTTTATGAATAATTATAATTTTTAGAAAAAAAGAACCGACTTCATGACTATACATACCTACATTTACAAACTGAATATTACGATTGAAATACTTTGTATCCATGGTCTTGAAAAATTTAACGAAAAACAACAGGGCCCGGTCGCCATGGAGACACTTTGTTTGTTTGAAGTTCTGTTGTAGGAACAGTTCCTCTGTTTGCTGTTCAGTTGACAGCGTCGCTAGTGGAGAACAAAGTATGAAATTCACCAAGAAATAACTGTAGTTCCAATTTTGCCCACCTTAATAGCTAAGTTGGTGGCACTGTGCAATGTACATTGAATTCGTTTCAACGTCATTTTTTTGTAGTTTTTGTAGATTTTTCAAAAAGCGCTGAATTAATGTTGATAAAAAAATTATGGGACCACCTATGAGATAATACCTACCAACCAAAAAAAGAATCATCAAAAACAATTCTAAATTGGCGGAGTAATCGCGTAACAAACATACATTTAAAAAAAACAGTCGAATTGATAACCGCCTCTTTTTGGAAGTCGGTTAAAAACAATCTTAAATGCCCTTAGAATATACACGTACCTCTTCTATGTTAAGATAAGACTTTGTAATAATAGTCTCACAGCTTACATTTCGGTCCATTTAGTCTATTGCATCAAGTCTCTAATTTAGTCATCTTTTTAATTTGTTCCTGTGTGAAATTTTAACGGAAACTGTCTACTAAGGACCGCGGGCGGGTGGGTACCTAACTACTTAACTCTTCAATTGAACAAATGAACGTGAGTAACCCAAGATCCGGTCTCGTGACTGATTCCCTTTGACATAGCTTCTTACTGCCAAAATCAAACTAAATAATTAACTAATCTAGTTTAGGGTGGTTGAGATAATTCGTTAAAATTATCGTCATCAAAATCACTTGAAGACTTTGTTTGAAATTTAAACTCTTACTAATTAAGTCAAACCACATATTTTTATGAAGCTAAGCTAATTTCGTTCTCGAAATTAGAAGTGGCTCACACGCTGGCTCCCAGCTAGCAATTTGAGGAGACACTAGAACTACAATACGCCCACGACAATACAATAATGGTCGCTCTTTTTGCCTGATGGACCACATCCTGTAAGGTCCGAGCGCAGTCCAGTCAATGCTAAGAGCTCGATTCTCTCACTCCTCTATACCGATTTCTCACAATAACTTAAATTCAAGATTCGTCTGTCTCTTTAATCGTGCCTGCGATCAAATTCCGCATTATTGTGGACTTCCTTGCGTGGGTTTTTGTCACTGTCCGGTCGCATTAGCGACAATCGACGGCCGTCGTCGGTTCCGAACGATGCGCTTGACGCGATTTCGAAAACGATAAAGAGTACATTAGTTTCGAGGCAATCATCTAACAGTTCACCGGAAATCTGTCGCGTGGAATGCAGTGTTGAGGATATGGAATAGTGCGTTTTGGAGCGAAGCCCCTGTTCTGTGTATCGTGACGGACATGCCTGTGTTTCGACGTCTGGCATCTAGCGTGAAAAAAAAGAAGTCCCTATTGACAACTCTGGCGAGTCAACCGAGTTCTGTTTATTTGATGCGATAACGTTTTAGGTGAGTCTGTTTTAAAACCTCATTAGTGTTAATGTAAAGTGCTGCATCCTGAGATTTATGACCACTTAAGTTAGTTGCAGTGAACAGGTGGATTGTTTTAAGAGTTTTATCTTTCCTCAGAATGTTTCTAATTTTTACCGTTTTGGTTAGGTAGGTACTTATCACTAGTAAAAGGTAAAAGTTTTGTTATTTAGTTAGGGCACGTCATTTAACTTTGCTTTCGTTTTGAGCAAAGGAAAACTAAGTTATTAAAGTTATAGCTGTGGTTATAGCTAAGTAAGTAAGTAAGTACCTACTACTACTTACCTAAACAATTGATAAATTATCGTGGAAGTCAAGATCCCATATGGCCCGTCAATGTTCAACACAGCTCATAACAGAGCAGCATAGCTCAGCTGCCTTCAGAGGCAGCTTCCGCTATGCTGCGACCAAGTGTTGGAACAACATCCCGCCGCCGATAAGGAATCTGCAAAGTATGTACTGTTTTAAAGCAAAACTTAAAGAGTTTCTTTATGTACATCAAAAATGTGAAGAGCTCTTAAAGAACGACACCAGCGCAATTTAAAAATTTAAACTTGAATAAATTGTCTGTAATTATAATCTATATTTCATTTGGCTTCAATATATATTGTATACCTACAAATTCTATTATTATATATATATATATATATATTTTTTGTATTTTGTGTAATATGTTTCATGTTTAGGTTTGAATATTTGTAAAATTGCTTTATCGTTTGTTTTTATATGTATTATATTGTGTATTATGTTTTTATGTGTCTTACATTGCACATCTGCTGTCTGACGTGCGTGACGTCACCTGTCGGTTCCAACGGAAGACCAGCGCTGGTTGTTCACAACCAGCATTACGCTGAGTTGGCACCGGCTTGTGACAGAAACTATTTTCTTTTATTGTGTTTAATTCGTAATGTCCTTATATCTTTGTTTCTGTCATAAATAAATATTTTTCTTTCTTTCTTTCAAACACCTACCTACTTGTTTGTAAGAATGTTATCTAAAGATCAATCTTACCAGAAGATGTTAAATCAACAAAAAAAATTATGCTAACAGTAATTTTTGCTTATTTACTTAGTTTAAACAGGTAAAATGACTGCAGTAAATAATTCTAAAACTATGTTACAATCTATAACATAAAAACAACAGATGTACACACCTTTGACCTTTGTTTACGATATAATTGAGGTTATGTTAGTTTTGTCCACAAAAGTGATGGTCATTCTACACTAAATTTAACAATGACAATTGCACTTCACAATAACGTAGATCTGTGACAATAACTAAAAATTTCCACTACACTGACACAGTTAACACATCGGATACATTATACAAAGTGTTTCTACTATAAAAACTTATTTTAATGAACGGTTCTTATCACTTATCAGCTGTTTTTGACTGACATTTTCTGGTAAACATTGCCTACTCGTGTACAGCGATATCTATACGCGATTGACGTAACTGCGGTAAATCACTGCTTATTTCATGTCCGGCTGCTTATCAAATGATTTGATAGATGGCGCTAAAACAAATGACTATCGACGCTGAAAATCCGTAGCACTTTCGTAGCAGTTTTTGTTACCTACAACAAAAAGTGCTACGAATTGGTGGCCAATTTGTCTTGACTTGAAAGTTAGACATGCATAATAACTTAAAAACTCCAAAGTTTTGGAAAGCAGAAACCCCCGTTATCTGCTTTTCAGATTTTGCGCTTTCAAAATCTTGCAATGCGGCGCCGGCCCAGGGTTAGAGAGAGAGAGAAACAATCTCTCTAGGCGCCATATAGTAAGGGAAACCAAATTGGCAACAGCTAAAAAATAAAATCGTACTAAATAGTACATTGTTATCCGAGGGGTGAAAGTAGGTAACTTATTTAGTTCCGAGGCGAGATTTGGCTAATAGTTCGAGGGACTAAATAAGTCTTTAACCCTTCGACCAAAATAACATGAATTTTATTTTGTCGAAGCTTTAACCCCGAGGTAAACACTGTGCTTTTCATTACGAATACAAGGAAAATAAAAACATGAACTGACTAAAGAAAATATGAGTGAATTTTATTTTACATCAATCAAAATTTTTGGTGTGAAATTTATTTAAAGTTTATGGTAAAATTACATATATTTAGTGAAAGGTTTTTTCCGGGTATATTAATGTTAGATATTTTCCACTACTGCTTTAGCCTCTTCTCTTATGAAATCAGGCGTTAAATCCATATCGGAATCAGATGAACTCTGCTATACGGAAGTATAAACAAAACTCTACAATGAAGATCTGATTCCCGCCAATTTTTTTTGTACATCCTGACTCTGGCAAATGCACGAGAAGCTGACCATGACGACCATAATCCTCTGAGGAGAAAAAAAAAGTTGGAAAATAGTTCAATACAAATGTGAAAATAGAACTAGTTTTTTTTATAATTTGAGTATCTGTAATTTGTCAACTGTCACTGCCAGTTGAAAGTTAGTCTCCCTAGGGTTGAAATGTATTACTTTCAACCCGCTCCTCAGGCAACTTCAGACTTACTTTCCGAGTAATGAAAAATAACATTTTGATGACGCCTCGCGCCTCGGAGTGGGGGCGGCTGGACACACTTGCATTGTTTGTAACCAGCATAATTTTTTAAGTGGAAATAGTTTATCTCAGGGCCCTTACGCCCAACTCGTTACGCGATCCCAAACTAACGTTAATACCGCGCAGTTTGGAAAATCCCGCGAACGTAAACCTTAACGCGCCCATGCAAATACGGTTTGCGGTCGCGCAAAATTTTTCATCACCTAAACTGAATTGCTTTTTACAGTTAGGCGTAAGGCTCCTGGATTAGCGCATGGGCAACCTTTTTCCCGGAAATAAAGACCGATTCTTTTAAGATAGTTTTCAGAAATGAAACGCGCTGAACGCCAATTTCGCTCTACCCTGACTAAAATGTTCTCGTCCAAGATAGTACCACAATGCCTAAAGACAAGGGTCTTTGACCAGATCTTTGCGCGATAGAATCCGCAACGTGGACATTCGCCAAAAAATCAGAGTCACCGACATAGCTGTTAAAATTTGCAAGTTGAAGTGGCAATGGGCAGGTAACATCGCTCGAAGAACCGGTAACCGATGGGGGTGAAAGGTTCTTGAGTGGAGACCACGAACCGGAAGACGCAGCGTAGGTAGACCTCCCACTAGATGGACTGACGACATAGTGAGAGTCACCGGCATCCAGTGGATGCAAAAGGCACAGGTTGTCGTTCAGTGTGGAGGGGTAGGCCTATGTCCAGCAGTGAACGTCATCTGGTTGATGATGATGATGGTGACTCTTAAGGCTAGGGCGAGCGCTGTGTACCACGTAACCGGTAGTAGATACTAAATTCTCTGATTTTAGTATAACGTCGTTCGTCTTCTTGCTCCGCAATATTTTCATGAAATGACTATGTGACCTTTACCTCTGGTTCACCACGTGACCCGTCAGGGCAAGGTTTCTTTGCACCTTGCGCAATCTAATGGAAATGTAGGTGACTCCATAATAATCTCGAACCCCTACCTAATTGGAATGCTGAAACTCTATTCCTAAGGTTTCAGCAATTTCCTGAATAATAAAGCCAATTATTATTCTTATGATAACGTTCATTTTTCTTTCATTTCGAAATATTGTTAATTGTTGGACACAAAATTTCACCTTGGACTATTCTGGAACATATACCAACAACCTCAGAACAGATAAACATGGAGATAAGGTAAGGTGGCGTAGTATATGGTAGTATGTACATTACCAAGTCAAAAGACCAAACTTATTCTTCTGCCAAGGTAAGGCAGAAGGCAGACACTTTCCTTCACCTGTCACATCTACGAAGCGTTTAGCGTCACAAACTTTTTTTATTTTTACAATAGAGTTAGTTGCCTTTGGAGCATGCTTGCCTAGAAGAAACCGATTGTTGACTTGATTGTGGACCGACCGACCAATTGTTCTTGTCGATTAGGTTATTAGGTTATTACTGGAAAATAAATAATTTTGTATTTTTGACTCACTCGTGATAGTAGACAACCAGATTAGATGTGATTATCTCTTTGATCTCCAAAAGGATTACCTAGTTGAAACCATAATCAGCAGTACCTATCTGTCTACGTATACATACCTGCATAGTGTTTCGTAGAAGTTGAGCGGCCTGTCCTATTGTCAGAGGGCCCAATCATAAGACAAGCAACTGGGCCTACGATCGTGACGTCCGACCTACAGTAGCGCTCTCATGAACATCATCAGCCAGAAGACGTCCACTGCTGAATATGCCCCTCATAGACCTCCACACTGAACGACAGCCTGCCATCTGCAGCCGCAATGCCCGCGATTCTCACGATGTCGTCGGCCCATCTATGTATAGTGGGAGGAAACACACCTCCACTCCAGAACTTTTCTTCTCCATTGGTTATCAGTTCTTCGAGCGATGTGGTCTGCCCATTGCCACTTCTACTTGCAAATTTTAATAGCTATGTTGATGACTCTGGTTCTTCGACGAATTTTCCAGGTAGCGGATTCAATCGCGCGAAAAAACTCGCGCAAAGTAAAACATAGCTCTCTCCATTGCCAGTTCAGGACCACTCATGGTCACCCATCTGGTAACTGACTGGTTCGCCTGTTGCCTAAAAATATAAGATACGATGATAATAAATTAAGGATGGAACTTTAGAGGAAAATTCTCAATAGTAGGATGGAAGAACCCTATGCGTAATCTAAAACATAGCAATCTTCTAACCTATAATTACGTGTAGGAAATTACAGTGTTGCCAGAGGTTAGGTTGTGATAAGTGACTTTGCGGAACACCTCGTGATTGTCGGAATAATTGATGAGAAAAACTTACTTAGATACAGTTTCTTTCACGGATCTCTAGTGTATTTCCGCTTTAACGTCGCATTTAAGAAAGTCAGTGATACTAAAATTTTCTAACCAACCTGAAATAAAAATTAATTATATTTTTAAATAAAAACGTTACTTATACCTAAAACAAATTTGTAATTAATCTGTGATAATAATAGTATTTATTATAAAATCTGAAGATTTTTTTTTGTTAAACGTTAAACAAATCAGTAATTAATGTGTAATGATAACAAAAATAATAATAAAGAAATAACCAATTAAACCCTCACCCTTAGAGCATTTCGTCGACACGTGTTTCGCCTCTGCACGAGGCATCCTCACATCACATCACATCATCAGCCATTAAATGTCCACTGCTGAACAAGGCCTCCCTCTTAGAGAGGGGTGTTGCCATAATCCCCACGCTTGGCAGGCGGCTTGGGGATCGCAGAACGTTCACCGTGTACTAACAAGACGCTGCTTCCCATCCTCCGGTGGTTCTGGTCGCAGTTTTAGGACATACCCGGGAGGCATTCTCAGGACATGTTAATTCTTCGAGCGCTTGGCCGAGAAAGCCAAAAGCTCGAAGAGTCAAAACATTAAACACACATGATTATTTTAAAAACCATGAAACGTATACATTTTATTGCAGGCGACGTATGTAAAAATACCAGCATGAATGATAAAACTTTATCATCGAAGAACATCATGAGACTATCATAACTGTTTATATAAATGATTTTCCAAGAAAACTGTGTCTCGGGAGATTTTGAATCATCGAGGCGTGTATGTCGCTGACTAAAGTATACCTAAATGAATAACTAGTATAAATAACCATATAAAAACATGATAGTCATCAGAAATACTCATCTATCTGTCGTATTGATACTTGATTTTCCTATTTTTCCAAGAAAACTCTGTCTCACCTAACCAACCTGACTAACCTAACCTACCTAATTTAAGAGGTACACGCTTATTTAAAACCCTCCACACACCGTACGACGCGTTGAATTTGGTTTTGGGCTTGAATTGTATATACAACTGACTATTTATATACACCCCTCTTAAATGCGTCAGAGTGAAAAAGAAAGAAAGAAAAGAAAGAAAATAAATTTTATTCGACACCTTTACAAAAACTTATATCTAGAGGATACAATCAGTATCAAATGGGTCCGTCTCGGCATAAATGCTAAAAGTCAAGGACTATCAGCGCCGGTTTTCAGACGAACCCTTGCCGTCCTGGGTGGTTGCGCCACTCGCTCACCCCTAAAGCCAGCACTGAACGTAGTCAGTGGACTGCTGAGCCAGTCGCTTGCCGTACCAATCCACTGGCTTAGTATAGAATGGCTCGTCAAATGGCCTCATGTAAATGGTCCATAGCCGGGCAAGCTCAGCCGTGGTAGCCTATTTGGGAGAACGCTAGACTTGACAGCGTGAGGTCCCAAGTTCAAATCCCGGGCCCGTACCAATGAGCTCTTTGGAGTTTATGTACGGATTTTTATACAACTGGGTTTTCGGTGAAGAAAAACATCGTGAGGAAACCTGCATACGTACGAAAAAGAAATTCAATGGCGTATGCGAATCCACCAACCCGCAACTGCGCCAGCGTAGTGGATATGGCCCAATCGCCCTTTAAGGGTAGGCCAAAGTCCAGCAGTGGACTTAAATAAGGCTGATTATGCAATGCTATGCTTATGCTAAATAGTTCATAAGGGAAGATATAAACAAACTGTGCAATCGAGTCGAGAGTCATTTTCAATCGCATCGCGCTGTGCAGAGGGCGTTAGTATCGTTGTTAGTAACTTCATGTGTCATATCCGGGCAAGTCATTAAACATCTCAAAATTATACCCTCGGGTCTAAACAGGCGTTCTTAGAAATTATTGTTTTTATCCTTAACATTGTGGAACATCGTATACACCTAACGTGATGGGTAATTACTGTAGCGAAAAACCTAGACCAACATAGAGACAAATAATAAATAGCCAGTGTTTATTTGATCTGCAGTGCAAGTACCGTTCTTTATCGTACGTCAAATTCGATAAAATGCCATAGAAACGGTCATAGACAGTACTGACCAAATGGCATTTTATCGAATTTGACAATCTCAACTGTCAAATTTGATGATCGATAAAGAACGGTACTTGCACTGCTGTTGGACCAAGGGTCGGACGCAAAAGACAGTACCTAACGATTATTATCGGAACTCTTCGACACTGCGTCATAGATTCAATAATAGTAAATCATCGCGGCAATCCTTGTGATGTATGAAATGTTATTTTAGAAACTGACACGGTTTTCTAAAAAAAATATTACACAGATTATTCACGCACTTAGTTGTTCCGACTATAGTTTCAAACGCATCGGCGATGATTTTTAAGAAATGTTAGATTCTAGGTGGCTTAAATATTGGCGGCACGCATTGTCAAAATATTAGGTTAGTGGCCCAGATGTTCTTATCACTACCATTAGCATCATCGATAATTTGGGCAATGTGTTAATTGAAATCATAAAAAAACGGATTCTTGTCTTTGCGTTAGGGTTGCTTGCTGACCAAGACGGAACAAATTGACTATGAAAAAAAGTATTCAATCTGAACGGTTTATTAACTCTACCTGACAAGCCACACTAATTATAATATATACAATTAATTTAGTTCGTCCGTTAGCCAGTCAATCATCGATTTATTTAGATCGATGTGTTGTAGAGTCGTTTTGAGATAATACGGTCACAGTTGAACACAAATATGTCAGTTGGATAGTGTAGATTTCTACCAATGAAAAAAATGCTGCCCGATATCTTGCGCAACGTATTAGTAATGCAATTCAACGCGGCAATGCGGCCAGCATCTTGGGTACGATGTCTGCTGGCAGTGGTTTATTTTAGTCATCGAGATACAGATCTCGATCTTAGCTTTATATTTTAGTATTGGTTCGTTTAATAAATTTGATTTTAAGTTGTATTCATATGAATATAAATTGGTTAGGACAGCTTGAAAGCAGTGGACATGACTAGCACAGGACCGGAAAAGATGGCGCGCTGAAGAGGATACCTATACCCAGCAGTGGGTGGAGAATGGTTGATGATGATGAATATAAATTGATAAAGTTATTTGATTATTTACTGGATATTTACCGTGGTAAGGTTGTGGAATGAGCTCCCGATATTTCCCTATAATTATATCTTTTTATATTTTTTATTCTATTTTCTTCCCGATTTTTTTAAGAGTAAGAAAGAGGGTAGATCGTTATGTCTGCGCCTAACTTTTTAACTGTTCGACCGACCACCGGCATTCTTCAGTTTTCCCGTGAACATGGTGCACGTAACTGCGCCGAAATATGGGGAGTCCACGGTAAATATCCCGTAAATAATAATCATTTAACTTTAGTGAACAACCGTAATAGTTTAAAACAGTGTTTTATAAATTGATGTATTACCAGTCAATATTATTATGCGGAACGTGGATATTCGCCAAAGAACCAGAGTCACCGTCATAGCTATTAAAATTTGCAAGTTGAAATGGCAATGAGCAGGTGACATCGCTCGTAGAACTGATAGCCGATATGAAGAAAGGTTTTTGAGTGGAGACCACGAACTGGAAGATGCAGCGTAGGTGGTACCACTATATGGACCGACGACATCGTGAGAGCCGCTGGCATCCAGTGGATGCGATGGCTGGCTTTCGATCAGTGTGTATATCAGTCTCTGGCAGCCATATCACAATCTTTGCTTAGTTTGGGGTCAGATGACCGTATGTGCAAAATGTCCCGAAATATATTTATTTTATTTGTATTTTTTTTTAGTGTGGAGGCCTATGTTCAGCTGTGGACGTCTTCTGGCTGCTGCCGGTGATGATGATTACCAGTCAAAGAGTTTTCACAATAAACTCAGTTGTTCTATAGATTACCTTCTAATAAAGTCAATAATAATAACAGTATTATATTTAAACACTATCAGCGCCGAAGCTAATTAAAACCTATATAAAACGATTACCACTCCAGACACTGTATTTTTTGCTTAGTTTTTATTTCACAGTTGTTAAAGGCTGACTCAAAAGTTGAAGGTCGTCAGCTTCCGGTACGGCGCCAACTTTTTGTTAACATCTTGTTAAATTATCTTGCGAAATAGACAGTTGATTAATATTGATTTTGCACTTGTTTTTGATAATATATCGGTGTTTAAGTAATTTGTGTTTGTTCTACAATAGAGGCGACTCTTGAGATTTGGTGGCTTTTTGTGAATGTTATCAGTGATTTAACTTCGGCTCAGGAATCGATAATTATCAATAGGAATTTTTTCTTTGGCGCGAGTGCTTGGAATTGAATTCAGAGCAAGGCAAGGATTCTAATTAATATTGAAAGCCACGTGCAAAGCGATGGTTCAAAGAATCCGCGTAGCGATGGATTCAATCGGCTCGAGACGCAAATAGAATTGGCAGCCGTGTGGTCACAACTTTTCATATCACCTTATCGAGGAAAACACTGTATTTCTTTTAAATTATGATAGGAACCCTTGGAAACTTGAATGAAACTATTTGAGGTGCTATTCAAAGAAGTTGTTTTAATCACAGACCTCGCATTTTACACATAATATCAATGGTTTTAATACTGAAAAATTTCAAGATTTGAATTTTAAATTTATGTGCTCTATGCGCTAGCAGATAAAAATTACGATAGCGCGCAGATTTAAAAAATTAGAGAAAAAAAACCTTACCGAATGTGTGAGATGAAAAGACGTACGTTTTATATTTTTTACAACTTTTTCTTATAAATTTTTTTAAAACTCATTTATACACTTTTAATATGCAGCCAAGTCCTTGATGAGGTAAGAAAATCTAGTATGCACAACAAAATATAACGAAAAAGGTTTCAACTTCTAAAGTTTTGTTATTCCAGAGTTGGGTAAAAATTGGACTCTCCCCTAAACCAAAATTGAGCTACGTCAGGGTCTTTATTGACTCATTCTTTGAATGGTTGACCAAAAAGCGTTAACAACTGTGTAATTCCGTGGTTTAGATACCAAGTTAAATTGTAAGTCTCTGTGTTTTTAGCAGTTTGACCTACTCAGAGACCTTCCGACACCCTAAAGACTAGGACCACCTAGTCTCATGCAATAATCAGTATTCCCACGTATTTACTAACACTTGCGTAACTTTGTAGCCGACGCATACCGATTGTTCAGCAACCATTTCTTCGTTACAAACGTTTTAAAACCCCGAAGCAAACTATGCTGTCGATGTAACGCAAGTAAAGAGAGTTTAACTAATTGTGCGTGTTTAGCCAGACTGCGCGACGACAAACGCATGTTACCTAACTACACGTAGATTGGTTGGCTGGGCTTCTTGCATTCCATTCACTAGCTGATAACCTCTTTTAACTGACTTTGAAATTAGAAGAGATTCTCATTAAGAGCTTGTATCTATATGCAGTTGTTCGTTGACATCTCCAGTTTCTGATGATAGGACGTTCTCAGGTAAAATGTAGATATACCCAGTGCTCGAAATGGACTGGAATGCACCGGAACGCCGTTCCGGTTCATGAAATCACCGTTCCGTTTCGTAAAAGGAATCCAACGACAACTCACTCGCCAAAATCGGCCGTTTAGGGTACAGGAACCCAGAAACATACTACATGCTTACATACAACCCGACCACCAAACCAGCCCAAAAACATTACCTTCCTTCTTGGACAGTCGGTTAAAAGTTAGCAAAGTTTGAAGGGAAGTGCGTTCCGGTTCGTGAGTAAGTCCAATTCGACCATTGAATATACCAAAACCAAGAGACAAAGTAGACACGTCTCTAAAAGAATGCCGAAAAAAATAAGGTATTCAATTAAAGGATAATACACAATTTGATTGGTTGTGCCGTGGTGAATTAAAGAAAGTTTCGACGCCAAAAGCACAGAATAAAAAATAAGTAGTACAAGTAGAAGTACCTATCTATGTTACCACTGCCTGTTCTAGAGATAAAAAAAATTACTTATGTCTACCTAAGGTTTGGTACATTTTCCACGAATTTTAGCTTCTCGTGTTTCTCCAAGATAATTTTTGTGTGTATTTTTACGTAAAACCAGTTTAAAACGTTATCCCGGGATTAACCTAATGATCTAGCTTTGACGTTAACACAATGTACATAATCTAGACTCTTGCGTCTGCCTCGCATCAGTTTTTATCATATTTGCTCTAGAATTCTAGGCCTAGGATTCACTGCAATTATCTAGTACTTAACTAGAACTTACAGCTGATTGTGTGATGCAATTTTCATTGGAACTCGTAGGTTGAAAAGTATCTAACTGGGCAGTTCCGGAATTTGCGACTATAAGCAATGGTCACTTCACGTTATGGTATGGTCAAAATAAAAATTAGGTATCTACAATACTTGTAAAATAAATGTTGTTATCCACAGAAAAGAGAAGTAAGTAAATAGAACGGAAATGAGAAGGAAAATCTGTCGCCAGGCATTATGACAGAACCTTGATTGAACTTTCTTATTTAAATCAACGCGTCGAACTCCGCATCATAGTTGGTAACTGTTTTGGAATGACTGACGTTTCGTTTATATGGGTGCAACTGGCTACAACTCTTACAAAAATGCCTTGACAACCGTTCTAATTTAAACAAAATAAAAGTAGCTTTTCTGAGATTGTTATCGAATTAAGGTATGATATTCAACAGCTTTGACCGTCATTCAGAAAAGTTTGACATCATGATCATGAGATCAATACGAAAATCAACCAACATGGATAATTTATAATTTATTGGTTTTGAAACAAATTCCTTAATAAAAAGAGATGGCTGCAAAAATGTGCAGAAGTCGATGCCGCACTGGCAGTACAGGTAGCTGATTTCCTTACTAGCAATTTTCCTGGCTAATCAGCCTTAGAAATCAGTCCTAAAATATTTGGATTCGGCTTCCATTCATCAGTAGAACCATGGGTCATGACAAATAGATGACAGACTGAACAGATGTCAGATCAAAAGGTTCATACTCAGCAGTTGGTTATCAAAAATGAGGACGATGCTGATAAATCTTGACCACCCAGTACAACAAACTTCAAAATGATTATTAATCATTAATCTTTGAACATAGCTTCGCCGACCAAGCAAAGTCCAAAGTCCAACAATCTCTTACCCAAATAATTTAATACCGCCGCACCATTTCTTTGACATGAAACAGTAAACATTCATAACCGATGGTACTACAGACACAATCCGATCATCTTCACCCCACGATCTCAGACGATGACGCAAAGCACTTGCAGCCACCAAAAAAAATATAGCAAAACCGCTCTTAACAGTTTTTGAGTGATCACCGTTTCAAAACCAATTTAAATCTCCATCTTTGAAACCTACCAGTACACGAATTTCAACCTACATCCATTACTTTAAAGCTGGAATCTGAAAAAATGAGGTGGAACTTTTATTTGGTGGTGGTAGACCTGTCCACGTGTGGTCTCGTACGCAAGATGACAGCCCAAAATTATTGGAGAATCGTAATGAAGTCATGAAGGAACCGGTTACATTTCAGGCCAATGAATCGAGTGCGATTTGAATCATCTTACTGCTTTGCGGTTCATCCAAACTGGCAAAAAATAATCCGTTGCTTGGTCACAATGTTGAAAGTAAAAAAAAAAATACTTGCAAAATATTGCACCTACATACTAATATGACTTTTTATGATATTAACTAACACTAACTAAAAAGACCTCGTTACGCTCGTTACCCTTTGTCGTCAGATTTTCTATGACACACCTTTGTACTATTACCACTATCTAGGTTCAGTCTACGTCGATGATGATGCCTTGAACTGCCGGCTGGAAAACCTCCATTCCCTATTTTATATACTGTTCAGTCAATCCAATTCAACCTTTCGACTGTTAGAGAAAAGCATTCGAAAGTTTTCCTAAGATCCACGACAAGGATTGTGGTTGTGGAAGTCTGTCTCTAAGATATGTTAAGGAACCTTCTTCTTCACATTGTACTCTTAGACCATGACTTGACCAAGCTATCATCTGGAAGTTTCTGATCGTCTTACATCAAGTTTTAGCTGAGCGGGTTATAATACCTTAATGCCTGTATTATACTTCATCATTTCAGCCAGACGTCCACTGCTGGACATAGGCCTCACGCCGCCAGCAGCCGGTTGGAAGCAGCCTGCTTCCAGCGTTTCCTTGCGGTCTCTTTTAGGTTTTATTTCTATACTATACTTGTGCTCCTGCAATAGAACTGAAGATAGTAGATCTTCATTCTTATCATCCTCTAGTCTTGATGTCAACGATGTGTTCAGACAGCTTTACTTGGGAGCTAATTCCAATTTCAGACTAGCATCAGGTAAACTATGGTCATATACTTATCACATCAGTCATTTAAGATTCTGAAGGCCTCCAAGGTGTTTGACCCTCTCACACCCCACTGTTGACCACGCCCTCGCCTGCAAGCGTCTGACTGTCTTTCATCAGATTCTT
Source organism: Agriopis marginaria (assembly GCA_932305915.1). NCBI lineage: Eukaryota > Metazoa > Arthropoda > Insecta > Lepidoptera > Geometridae > Agriopis > Agriopis marginaria. Next base: position 2,568,231 of record OW029932.1, read on the forward strand.
AACCGTGCTGGTCGTGACCTTAATGCCTACTTGCGCAACTGCAGACAACGTAGTACAACTGTACGCGTAGTAACAGTATGGTAGAGTCTAGCCATATTTAACATTGATTATCTAGATTTTTTGATAACCCATTTTTTACCAAGGTTTTTAGAGTATATTTATTTTTAAATAGTTTAAGTTTTTAGTTTTGTTTATATTACACGGGAATTACTCACGTAATTAAGCCGGTCACTCCGACTATAGTTTCAACCGCATTAGGCAGTCTTTTTCAAGGTGAATGCACGCGCGCGGCTGCGTCTACGCTGCACGCGTGCGTGCTTTGGTCCATCTAGATTACATTTTAGATTAGTTTAGATTTTGCTGTGTTTTGGTCTATCTAGATTAGATTGGACCAAAAGGCGGCCCATCCCCACGACATCCTATAACATCTGCCGCCCCCATGAAGTTTAGCATTCGTCAAACATTAACAACATTCGAGTGAGTCCATTAACAACTTCGCTATAACTGATAAACAATATGCGTTACTGTTATTATGTAAATTTACTAGTGACTTTTAATTAGTGCAAGCGAATACAGTGTACTGCCAACTGACGACTTATTTTTGATTGACGATCGTTGCATCATCCGTTAAAAGAGTTTTACATCGGAGAAATGGTCAAGTTTTTTTTTTTAATTGAATTATTTTAAAAGCAATCATGAGACCCTTACATTTTTCTTCATCATCAACATCAGTCTATCATGTTCTTACTGCTGGGTAACAGGCCTTCTCTCAGAGAGAGAGGATGAGCCTTAATCCACCATGGAGGCCCAGTGCATGTTGGTGAATGTCATATATTATGTCTTTGAACTTTTTGAGGTTCTTGAATATACCGGTTTCTTCACGATGTCTCTCTTCACCGTTGTTGAGCCATGGCATCGAAACTGCACATAATTTAAATAAATTCACCACCAATGACTTATTTGATACTTATTGAAGTACCAAATAAGTCATTGGTACAGGCTTCGGCCAAAATAAAATGAATGGACTGGTCATAACCATTGAACTTGCTCAGTAAAAACGAGTCTAACCGTCGGACATATACTTCAACACCATCGATCTAAATGTACTACGTTTCAACACCTAATTATAACCACGTACAGTAAATTTGTTACAAAAATAGATAGCGGTTTTTTGTTGTGTATTTACACTTCGGGAAAGCACACGAAGGCATAATTTTATCAGATGTTTCGTTATCATGTAACAATAGTCTCGTGTCGTACTTCCTACGGCTAGAGACCGTCTGAAACAAAGTGAGCGCCGGCGCTTATTTTGTAATATTCAAAAATGTCAAAAATGTTTATTTTGGTCGAAGCGTGCAGGACGAGGATCGATCTGTTTGCCGTCAGATTGCGTAAAGCGCACATGCTACTGTTCGGCCATTATCGCTCTACATGCGTTTACATTTTTAAAAGCGAAAAACTAATAGTCATGTATTTTTTAATAAAAATAGTGGCAATCAGTCTATCGGTATATCTGATGGTAAGTGGTAATTCTTCTCATCTAACTTACCTATATCGATGGAGTCTTATCTAGCTATCTTTTCGAAATCTTAGCGCTAAGACATTTTTGTTTGACATGGGATTATTTGGCGTCTTTATTTAGTAGTACGCCTATGCTATCATTAATCTGGTTCGTCTTCTCTTTCCGTCTTTCCTTCATGTTGGGTACGCTGCCAACTGGTAGTGTGGACTTGAGTGGGCTATTTGGATTGTCTTAGGACCTTCAACGGTGTATGAGCATTACAACGGATTTGGTTTGTATTATTTAACCGACTTCAAAAAAGGGAGGTTCTCAGTTCGACTGTTTTTTAATGTTTGTAACTCGATTACTCCGCCAATTATGAATTGATTATGACGATTATTTTTGTTATGGCAGGTCATAATTCAGAGGTGGTTCCGTATACGTTATATTCAAAATGATTCAACGATTTTTGAAAAAAAAAACAATAGCAAAATAATACATAGATGACGTTTTGGTTCCCTTTAACAAGTTTTGATGAGGACTTTCAATCTCTCAACTGTCATTTTTCTACTTTTTAGTTTGAAAATCTCTTGAAGTCGGTTTTTGTCTCTCTAAAAATTAACTTTATTATTTCAAAGCCTAGCACCTGCCAGTTTAAAAAAGTATTGGTCCCATAATGGTAGATTCCATTCTCTTTAATCCAAACGAATATGAAACGTTTTACCGCAATTAATGACGCATAGAATACGTCACAAAACTTAGGGGTTTAGCCATACTTTCAAATTATTAATTCGAGATTATAATTATGTACAATATTGTAAAGCCACAATACGGTATTTCCAGAGACCTACGTGAGTAGAAAAATACAAATATCAGACGTAAACAGGTTCTGTGATCCATCGAAACGGTTTCCAAAAAGTTAAATTAGAGGTAAAACTAACCTAAGCGGTCCAAGCATTTATTTGTTCTGACAGCTTTAATAACTTTGTAAAAGCTGCACCTTCGATAGGATACACAGCTTTTTGCAAGCCAATTGAGCCTTGCTCTCAATATGGTAGCCAAAGTTGCGGGTTGATGTCAGAGAAACGTCCAAAAGCTCAAGCCGGTTAGTTATCGGAATGGATGCATCCCGGAAAATAGGAGTCACGTACAGAAAAGACATGAAAATAGAACGGAATTGTGAAAGAAAATCTGTTACCAGACATATGAGTGAACCTTGATTGGACATTCTTATTTAGATCAGCGCGTCGAACTCCGCATCACAGATGCGAATCACAGAACTGATTTCGAATGACTGACGTTGTTTATAAGCAACATTTACGTAACGTCTAAATTGGCATTGTGAACTATATAATTTATGAATAAGACCTAGTATAGTATATTTCTCTATGATAAGACGTACTACGACGCTCGGATGTTTTTTGACTGTTTTCACTTGGTGATTGTGACTCTATAGGTATTGTATCTCGATGGCTGCAACCTATAAACTGAATCACAGTGCAAAAAATGAGACATTTCAAACAAGACTCGCTAATTGTTTTACCTCATTCAGCGTATAAACCCATGACGTCATTGCGTTATTTTTAAAAGGCAACACTAAAAATAGGTTCACGAAAAACGGTTAGAATGATAAACTTTTTTTTAATTTACTTTTTAAGTGTATTTTTATAACTTATCGATGAAGATTAGGCTCGGTGTACACAAGTTAATTAATTTAAAATAAAAAGTACAGACAGACAGACAATGTAGGCTCAGTGATAGATGAGGGTCCCTGTTTTACCCTCTGGCAGTACCGGCATTAGGGTAGGGCCTGGTTGGTCGCCAGATAAAAAGGGGCGCCGCAGGTATATAAAAATCTATAGATCTCATCATCATCATCAGCCAGAAGACGTCCACTGCTGAACATAGGCCTACCCCTTTAACCTCAACACTGAACGACAGCTTGCCTTTTGCATCCACTGGATGCTCGCGACTCTCACAATGTCGTCGGTCCATCTAGTTGGAGGCCTACCTAAGCTGCGTCTTCCATTTCGTGGTCTCCATTCTTTGCCTTTTTTCGGTTTGAATGGCAGGGGGGTGCACCGTAGAAATCTCGCCCAGGGCGCTGGTAGTACTAAAACCGGTACTGGGTACGGAACCCTAAAAAGATGTTCTACGTCTATGTCTATATTATCTAGAGAACGTCTTATTTAGCTATTTCAGTAATTACACAGAACTCCATGTTTGGTTGTTTTGGAACATGAGCACATCAAGTGCACAGATAATGTATATTTTCACAAGATAACTAATTGGTGGGCATTATTTTCCCAAATAAGTGTTTACAAAGCACGTGATGAATACGCCAATGCGCCTGATTAGTCATATCATATGATAAACCGTTTTATGTCATGTGGAAATAGCAGTTTCTTTAATAAACCAATTGTTCATCATCATAATTTCAGCCATAGGACGTCCACTGCTGGACATAGGCCTCCCCCCCCCCCCATCGATCTCCAAAAGGGCCGGTTGGAAGCGGTTTGCATGCAGCGTTTCCCTGCGGTCTCGTTTAGGTCGTCTGTTCATTTTGTGGGTGGACGTCCTACGCGACAACGTCCTGCGCTTCATGGTCTCCATTCGAGAATATTTCGGCCCCATCGGCCATCTGTTCTGCGTGCTATGTGCCCTGCCCACTGCCACTTCAACTTGCTAATCCGGTGGGCTATGTCGGTGACTTTCGTTCGTCTACGGATCTCCTCATTTCCGATTTGCTCTCATAGATAATCTTCAAATCACGAGTGAATCGGTTTCTTCTAGGTAAGCGTGCTCCAACGTAGACCGCATCATCGCTTAACATAAGGGGAGATGGTGGTCAAACGCAATCCTATTATTTAAACTAAAAAACAAAAAACACAAAAATAAGTAACTCCGACCCGAGAAACCAAAATATGTTACCTAATTAGAAACAGCTTGACACACTAGAAACCAGGGACAGGTCATGTGTTTTTTTGTAAGAATTTTGAAATCTTTTGTGCGTTGTGTGTGCATCAATCATGTGTGTAATTTTACTAATGATTTAGTTAGGAACACTTTCTTATATTAGACGTTAGTGACGTCATGTCTTACCTTTTTAGGGTTCCGTACCCAAAGGATAAAAATGAAACCCTATTACTAAGCCTACACTGTCTGTCTGTCTGCATGTCTGTCTGTCAGTCCGTCTGTTCGTCCTACCTTTAAATAGCTGTATCTTTCGAGCTGTAATAGAAATTTTCAGAGAATTATGTAAAGTTACGGCGGATTAAATAAGAAATAAAAAAAGCCAAAAAGTAAAAACGAAAGGGTCAAGGAAAAAGGAAAGGTCGTACAACAAACGTATTTTTTTAACGTATTTTTGTATTAGCTCTTATGTAAAAACGGTAACACAAGCGTCAAACTTGGCATAACTCTAAATAATAACAAAAAAAAATATGGCAAGTGCGAGTCGGTGACAAATTTGTGTTCATTACCAAGTTATAACCAGAAAATTCGGTTAGCCGACCTCATTATGTCTTTCACAGAATCAAAATTGTATATTTTACTAATTTGGAAGTCGGTTTTTTTTTATTGATAATAATTGTTTTTTTTGTTGGTACGGAACCCTCAGGGCACGAGCCCGACTCGCACTTGGCCGGTTTTTGTTTGTTTTTATTTTTATTCTGTTGATTTTGTTTATCGAAAATATAGTATAAAAAGTATAATTTAATACGTCCGCGTAGCATCCATTTGCCTGATGGTGAGCGACAATGTGGCCTAGATATCTGCGTGCCCCTCGGACGACATGTAGGTATTTTGCTTGTGATATTTGGACCATGATTTTTCACTTTTAGATGCGTCAGTCAACTAATGAGTAAGTTACTCTTTGTGGAAATATTTTAAAAATTAGGCATTAGTTTCATGTCTCGTTTTACCCACTTGCTCATAACGCAAAATATGCTTCTATTTTTCACCCATCATAATTATACGTTTCTATTATAGTTTCCACTATTTGCCTGAGGCATGGTTTATTTCAAATGAATTAATTTGAAATATATTTTAAAACTTGATAATATCGACTGCTTGCAGATTTTATTACAATCGACCCTGGCTAAATAAGAGAGATGTCTCGAGCCAAAACTTTAAAACGTCATGTTACATTTTCCCGCGCATTTTAGGAAAATCTATTCAAAGTTCGTGATGTATTCATTTCTTACAAACACACAAGTTTCGCATTCCAAACTTGTTCATAACGATAAAAATTTGTTAAATTTATTTATTGTTTTTGATAATTATGTTTTTTTGTGCTAAAAATGTTCACCCAAATAAATACTTACCTACAACACTTGCGGTTAACAATAATTCCCGTAAGTTTAGATACCTTTGAATCCGTTCAGGAAATTTTATTTCCAAGTATATCTGATTCATTTATTAACAAAAAAGCTTCCGTTCAGGTCAGTGACTGCTAGTGAAGGCTTAAATTTTGGCTATACCAGACCAATTCATCTGTACAGCTAAATAAGGGAGCCACTATCGCAATTACTGAACAAAACAGACAGCCACGCGTTGAAAATGTTCAGTTCTTCAATTGGCCAGCTCTATTGATAAGTTTGTCGCTACCTTTCATTAGTTGAACTTGAATTCATTTCCTTGTTAAAGTTTCCGCAGTTTCGTTATTTCCCATTTACGCGACGGGAAATGCTCTTTTGGTTATCGTAAGTTCTGCAGTTGGCTATGTGACTGTCTAACATCATACGCGAGCTTTTTCCACCGCCAATGTCGCAGCTGTGATCGAACCGAGCGGTCTTGCGCGTGACGATGGAAAGAGGCCTGACGGTATGACACTTGATTCCTGGAGGTTGGGGCAGCCCCTTGTATGGGACGCGACTTGTGTCGAAATACTTTGGCGCAGTCTCATCTTCCTGAGACACAAGATAGGGCTGGTTCGGCTGCCAATTCGGCAGAGTAGCACAAGTGGCACAAATATGCTAACCTCGGCAGTGGTTACATATTTGAGGCGTTTGGGGTCGAGACATATTGGGCCCTTGTAGGCCTCCAAAAATCTTTAAGGCGCGTGACTAAAATGCTGGCGTGTTTCTGGCTCAACGCATAAGCATTGCCATTCAGCGTGGTATTGCTGCCAGCATGCTGAGTACGCTGCCAACTGATTGACTGTTTGACTGATGAACTGATTTGACTGGCTTGAGCATTTAGATTGTCTTCAGACCTTCAATGGTCTATCGGCTGTCTAAATCTTTTTGTAGTGTTAGTGTTAGTTTTCCAAGTAAAAAAAAAACAAATGAATTGAGAACTCCTTTTCATATTTTGGAGTCGGTTATAAAATTGATAAGTGTTGAAAATTAAGGAAGTTAATGTCTTACTAGACAGAGAGCGCACTATACTTACGAATGACGTCACATGTAAGTACTCCGTACATACTTCATACTGACACTCATCTTGCAAGAAAGAGACAGCATCCCTTCCTAATCCAAACAAATACTTTATCGCTTATCTATACTAATATTATAAAGAGGAAAGATTTGATTGATTGATTGTTTGTTTGGCTGTTTGTTTGTTTGCATTGAATACTTAGGCTCCGAAACTACTGAACCGATTTGAAAAATTATTTCACTGTTGGGAACCTACAATTTCCTCGGGTGACATAGGCTATATATCTAAGTATACCCGTGCGAAGCCGGGGCGAGCCGCTAGTATCTCATAACTTTATTGTTCAATTGAAATAGTTTCTTAATTTTATTATCACTAAATCTGTTAATTTGAACAGTTCGAATACCCGCGGATAGCCTATTATCATGACTATTTAAAACGATTAACACTTATAATAATTATAATTATTATTTGGGTTTGCATCGTCCCTTCACTTCGCGTCACTTTTCACGCCCCTAACAGCAAGGGTGAAAAGCACGCCGCAGTCATAAATTAGGGTAAACATAAACAAAGAATCGATCTTAGAGCTGACTCATATGATATTCCGAAAATCCATAATGGGCGCTTAGCGGGAAGGAATGTGGAAAATTTTATGAATGTTGGTTACAATACCTACATGTTTAATTATAGTCAGTTTTACAACCAAAATACGTAATAAATGCTGTATTCATATAAGACATATTACCTGGAAAAAATACTATTATCTAAATGTAGGTATAATGGAGAATGGTTGAGTATTTCCATTTTTTTATTATAGGTACATTCTGATGCAATATTTTATTTTATTTTTTATTTTTTTATTTTATTTATTTAACAAAATCCACAGCCCTTTAAAAACTTAACAATAAACTAAGAACTTAACTTACGGCCAATAATGGATTTACATTATATTACTAATCTAAATAATACCTACAGTCGTATATTATAATCAATTTATGGGTACATGTTGTGGGTGTATGCGGGAGGCGAGTGTGTGTGTGTGTGTGTGTGTGTGTGTGTGTGTGTGTGTGTGTGTGTGTGAGTGTGTGTGTGTGAGTGGATATTTAACTTGCATTTCTGTCATGTATAATTTTAAAGACATCACTTTTAAAAACTTGCTTTTTAGAGTGAAAGATGTCAATTAAACTATTAAACTATGTTGTAAGTTCTGTGTAGACGACTAACAATTGAATTCTGTGCGTAGTTAGTACGAGAATGTGTGACAGCAAATAATTTGGTATGTCTAGTGCGTTTCATTGGTGTACGAAAACTCAGAACATTACTGATCAGGTCAGGACTATCAATATATCCATTACATAAGCCATGCAGAAAGGCCATATCCAAATTCGTACGTCTGTTCTCGAGGCTAGTTATTTGGTGATATTTACAAGAATCTTCATAACCTAATGAATATATGTGGGTTCGATAGTTAAGGTGTTTAATAAACTTGTATTGTATATTTTCCATATGTCTGATATATGTAATGTAAGAGGGACTCCATATGGTACTGCAATATTCTAAAATGCTTCGGACATATGAGTAATAAAGTAACTTAATACAATTTATGTCTGAGAACGGTTTACAGACACGCATAATAAAACCAAGGCTTTTGTAAGATTTATTGATAATAGATTCAATGTGTTCCGAATAAGTTAGTTTATAGTCAAGTAAAATACCTAAGTCACGTACTACTTGTTCTTTTGATATATTAACACTAGATAACTGATAGTCAAATTTTATAGAGTTTCTCTTACGCGTGAAGGAAACGTAGTGACACTTACTCACATTAACACCTATACGATTTTTCAAATAATATACACCAAGGCGATTTAGGTCAGCCTGTAGTTTAATGCAGTCAGATTCATTATTAATTTTCATAAAAATTTTCATGTCATCTGCATACATTAGAAACTTGGCATGCTGAATACATTCACCGACATCATATAAATAGCATGCGTAGAGCAAGGGACCCAATATGGACCCTTGTGGGACGCCTGATGTTATATCTATATAATTAGAGCAATAACCACCAACGACAACAGCCTGAGAGCGTTTGCATAAATAAGATTCTAGCCATCTTAACAGGTCACCGCGAATACCTAGCTCGTAAAGCTTTTGTAACAAGATAACGTGATCAACACGATCGAAAGCTTTCTCGAAATCAGTGTAGACCACATCTACCTGCGACCCTCCGTCCATATTAGTAGCCACGTAGTCCGTAAAGGTACTCAAATTGGTGACTGTGGAGCGGCCTCGCATAAAACCATGTTGTTGAGAAGGTATTGCTGGCGTTATTATGGGGTAGATATGATTATGAACTATTCGTTCCATTATTTTGCTGAGCACGTTCAAAATTGATATGGGGCGGTAATTTTCGACTACTGTTTTAAGGCCTTTTTTGAAAATAGGAATAACCTGTGCCTCCTTCCAGATCTTGGGGACGGAGCCCTCTTGAAAACATCTGTTATAGATTAAGGTAATCGGGTGCACCAAAGATTTAACACACTCGACAAACAAAATTGGGGGCAAGCTGTCATTACCTGCACCTTTATTAGTATCTAGGTTCTTTATAACTTTTTGAACTTCATCCACACTAACTTCAATATTAGAAATCACATTACAATTTGATGGCAACTTTTCTTCGAGTGAGCAATGATCTAAATAATTATTATTATAAGTATAGGGGAAGTATTAAAGTTTCGTTGAAAAAAGTCATTAAAAACAGAACATATACTAACCGGATTATCAAATTGAGCATCTCCGTACGTCATAAGTTGTGGATAGTCAGTGGCATTTTTCCTTTTAGATTTTATATAAGTCCAAAAAGCTTTCGGATTTGATTTGATTTTCTCTTGGGAGAATGTAACAAAAGATGAATGACATTTCTCTTGCAGCACTTTTTGTCTTTTTCTAAGCTTTGAAAAGGCTTGGTAGTCGTTTTGATTTCCATGTTTTTTCCAGTTACTGTGTAATTTAGCTTTTTCTTTTATGAGCTGAATGAGTGATTTGCTGTACCAACAAGGATACGAGTACTTGCCACCACTGCGAACTTTAGGGACATACTCATCAATTACTGATGTGATCAATACTGATGTGATTATTTATTCCGTTAGAACAAAATACCTAATAATTTCTTAGGTTTTAGAGTTTATTACACACCGTTTGTTTGTTGCCGACTTAATTTGTACGCGTACACTTTCATATAAACTTTTAACCCCCATTTGCCGCCTTAATAGGTACGACCTTTTCGCTAAATCCGTTCTTAGCCGATATCTACACCTCATAAGGAATCATTTTTGCAAGTCATTTTTTGCACACACGGTCATCTGACCCCAAACTATAAGCAAAGCTTGTAATATGGCTGCCTGAGACTGATATACATCTCTACATAGTATAAATTGAAGTCGCTTTCCGCGTCTGCCTGTCTGTCTGTATGTCTGTATGGCCGCTAACTCCTCCTAAACCACGCAACGGATTTTGATGCTGTTTTCACCATCAGTTAGATACATTTTCAAGGAAGGTTTATATATATATATAGCGACCCGCTCCGGCTTCGCACGTAAATTACACCCGTGCGAAGCCGGGCGGGCGGGTCGCTAGTACATATATATACTTTTAAATACATACATACCTACATACTTTTTATTAACATCCAGTTATAGAACAAACACAAATGTTCATCATATGAATGTTTGTCCTAAAGGGAATCGAACTAACGCCCCCAAGCGCAGAAGGCTGGTCCACTACCAACTAGACCAACGGGCTATTCCACGAAGAACCCAGCTTTTCATATATTTTGTCTAGCCTGAAATCGCGAAAAACAAATCAGCTATTCCATACATTTCGTCGACTGTCAATGAACTTTTTGTATGGAACAGCTGATATTTTTTTCAGATTTCAGGTATGGTAAAAGTTGTTCATAATGATGAGTACATTAATATCCCCAAATACTTCCACCGTTTCTCCAGTCATCCAGTACTAGGTATATGGAACGCAGTTCGCTGTTGCGGACTCTGTCCATTCTCTTAACACCAAACGAACGCACGCTGCGTTCAAACTCTATAAATAAAATGTTATTTTAAAATCAACTTATCCTTATCTCATTTTCCTGTAGAGGTGATTTCCTAATAGAGCTTTTCACGGAAAATATGAGCCAATAGCGGGATACCTGCTAGTGATTGTTTATTTACTTTGCATCAATACTAAAATAAAGGTTGCTAGTTAGCTATAAATAGGTATGTATGTATGCAGATTGTAGGTATTCGGAAAAATATGTTCATGCACAAATGTACCTATACACCCTTCGACCAAAATAAAATGAATGGACGGGCCAGTTGATCAGTAAAAACGAGTCAAAACCGTCGGACATATACTTCAACACCTAATTATAAAAATTTACAGTATATTTGTTACAAAAAATAGATATCGGTTTTATTTGTGTATTTACACTTCGGTAAAGCATACGAATTCATAATTTTGTCAGATGTTTCGTTATCGCGTAACAATAGACTCGTGTTTCACTTCCTACGGCTAGAGACCGACTGAAACGAAGTGAGCGCTGGCGTTCATTTTGTAATCTTCAAAAATGCGCTTCTACTGGGTTATTCATTTTATTTTGGTCGAAGTATACACCATGTCCAAATTAGTAGGTAAAGTAAGTATTTTTCAATATTGAAACCGTTTTTTAAGACAAAAAAAAACTATAACCGTACAGATTCGAGTGGTCAAAATACCTTCGTACTCCCTTCGGTCCACTTTTCCAAGATCAATAAACCGGTGGTGTCTGTACTGATACCTATGTTTTTTTAAGAAATACAGTTAGTTATGTATACCAGTGATATCCAACCAAGGTCGTTTATGTTTACAAGCATTACTGCTGAGTTGATAATTATGAAGTAACTCGTATTAAATAATGTTTTTTTTTGTTTGTGCACGATTTCGTAATAGAATAAGAAATATCCCTTTACAAGGTGACATCCTCAATAGATAAATATCACGATTTTGGAATATTCCATTTCATCCATTTTCCGGATTTTCCGGAAATATAATTTTTAATATTGTTTGCTTATATTAATAAGGTAGTTTTTAATGGGTGCTAGCTAAAGATCCGTAATTTTATTCGGATTTATATTTCCTAGTCGTGATATTGGTAGTGAACAATACAATATGTAAGTAACTTAAATTTTGTTTGATAAATAGATAAAAACTTTTCATTATGTACAGCTGTAATAACAAGTATAAATAGTTTTTTTAAAGCCCTGAAAAAAGAGCGAATAATCTCAAACGGCTAAAGCACATTTTTAATTTTACTAGCGACCCGCCCGCCCGGCTTCGCACGTGTGTAATTTACGTGAGAAGCCAGGTCGCTAGTTATATATATAAACTTTCCGTGAAAATGTATCTTACTGATGGTGAAAACCGCATCAAAATCCGTTGCGTGGTTTAGGAGGAGTTAGCGGCCATACAGACATACAGACAGGCGCGGAAAGTGACTTTAATTTATACTATGTAGAGAAGCTAACTACGGAAGTAGATAAACTAAAACTAGAATCTATGATCATACAATGTTCAATAAATATTCTGGGACAATTAATAATAATGCCCTAAGTGTAATTTTCAGAACACTAAAAACCTACATTATAAATATACAAAAATTCGAACTCAAATGTGAGATGAATGAAACAAATAAGGAAGATCATATTATGCAGTCAACATTTTTTCGTGAATCAATATCTCCACATTCTACACCAAAACATAGCGGGCCTAATCAACAAGACTGATCCATTAGTAGTCGCTTTGGAGGGATTTACAGAAAAAAATATGGCAGTAGACGTATTGTGCTTTACAGAGCATAATATGAAGGTTGGATACGGGCAATATCTAAATGTGCCTAACTATACATTGGCAGCATCATTTTGCAGAGATAATATATCTAGAGGAGGAGCTTGTATTTTAGTGAAAAACGGTCATGAATGGAGAGAGCTACCAGAATTTCAAAAACTTTCTTTAACTAGTGTATTTGAATGCTGTGCAGTAGAATTGACTAGACTAAAAATAGTAATTATATGTGTATATAGAGTACCTAAGTCGACCAATCTAGAAACATTTCTAAATAAATTTGAGGCAATGTTAAGTTTGACTTCACGTAAAAATTATCAACAAGTAGTGATAGCAGGCGACTTTAATATTAATGTATTAAAAGACTCTAAAGTAGTATCAGATTTCGAATGTAGATTAAACAATTATAATTTCAAACTTGCGCTAAAACAGGTGACGAGATTTCAAAGCCAAACCTGTATAGATAATATGGCTTATAACAACAATAAAACTTGTAAGACGGAAGTGCATGAATTGGCCTTATCTGATCACAGTGCTTTAATAATGAAATACCCAGTTCGTAAACAACTTTTACTAAAATATTGGTGCAAAAAACAGCGCGATTACTCCTTGGAAAACATAGAGAAATTTAAGATGTGTTTAAAAAAGTTACCATTTGAAGAATTATATAATCTCACTGACGCTAACGCTGCTTATGACCATTTTATCGAGAACTTTAAATTATATTATAATCTATGTTTTCCATATAAGATGGTCGTTAAAAATGTCTGCAAACCGACTAAATGGGTGTCGCGAGGTATTAAAATTTGCAGTAAAAATAAAAGGAAACTTCTGTGGAAGTATAGATTAAAACCTACAGTAATAAATAAAAATAAATTTACTACTTACTCTAAACTATTTAAAAAAATTATTGGGCTAACCAAGCGTGCACAAAATAACTATAAGATAAAAACATCTGAAAACAAATCGAAAACTGCATGGGGAATTATTAACAAAACAAGATTAAATCTCCCGAAAGAGCCAATCTTAAGAATAAATCATAATAATAAAGATATTACAAATCCACTAGAAATAGCCAATATGTTTAATAACTACTATGTTGATAAAGTTAAACCTATTGCAGGCTCTGGAAATAAAGTCACATCAAATATTAAAACTCGCACAAACTCTATGTTTATGGCCCCGTGCATACCACAAGACATTATTAAAATCATAAAAAATCTTAAAAACAGCTATAGTGTAGGCAATGATGAGTTGTCAACTAAAATTATAAAAGCTGTAAATGAGCAACTTTGTGTACCCTTAAGTCATATAATTAACCTGTGCATTTCAACAGGAACTTTTCCAAAAGCTTTAAAAACCACGATTATAAAACCAATATTTAAAAAAGACAATAAAGAAAAACTAGACTGCTACAGACCCATTGCACTTTTATCAATATTTTCAAAGATTATTGAAAAATATATATATGGTGAATTAAATAACTATTTAGAGAAAAACAATATTCTTTGCAAAGAACAAAAAGGTTTTCGGAAAAACAGAACTATTAATATGGCCATTTATGATTTTATGAAATCAGTATTACCAAATGTAGATAAAACATCTCCAGTATGTGCAGTATTTTGTGACATGACACAGGCATTTGATTACGTGGATCATAAAATATTATTGAGTAAACTAGAGGCATACGGAATAAGGGGAAATATTTTAAATCTAATAAAATCTTATCTTACTGAAAGAAAGCAAATTACTGAAATTAGCAGAATTAATATTAAAACAAAGCGTGAAGAGGTATCAAGGTCTAAAGAACGTAATGTAATATATGGGGTTCCACAAGGAAGTGTCCTGGGACCTCTTTTATTTATAATATATATTAATGATCTACCTAACGCTACAACTCAACCAATGACACTGTTTGCTGATGACAGTACAATAACGATAGCACGTAAAAACATTGACTCTTATGAAACTGATATTAATAAATCTTTATCAGATATAATTACATGGCTTAACAATAACAATTTAAAAATTAACATAAATAAAACAAATGTAATGCATTTTAGACAAAGAGGGCCACAAAAATCTAACATTACAGTAAGCCATGGCAGCAATATGGTTAATGAAGTAGATACTGCAAAATTTCTGGGCTTAGTAATTGACAGACAACTAAATTGGAAAAATCAAATAGATAGTCTTTCTAAGAGGGTCTCAAGCTTAGCTTATGTACTTCATAAACTGTCTAGTACCTTAAACATTGATACATTACTTTCCACTTACTATGGTTTAGTTGAGTCCGTCCTCAGATACGGTATTATATTTTGGGGTAACTCAACCGACAAAGAGATTATTTTTAAAAGGCAAAAACGCTGTATCAGATCGATGTTTAGATTAGAAAGTACTATTAGTTGCACGCCTTACTTTACTAAACATAAAATTCTTACGCTTCCGTCTCTATATATATTGGAAACTGCCTTATTCGTAAAAACTAATCCAGAATTATTCCCGGCAATATCTGGCTTAGCGGTAAGAAATCGTCGAGACCAAAACAGATGTCGTAATCGCCCATCTAAAACCACCTTAATGAACCACAGTATAATGTGTATGGGACCGACTATCTACAATACTATACCAATTTCAATAAGGGATCTAAAATATAGTCAATTTAAAACAAAACTAAAAAAACTTTTAGTCGAGAAATGTTATTACAAAGTTAGTGATTTTATAAATGATAAATTTTAGTAATGACTGCAGTAGGTCAATTTGTTTATCATACAATTATAGTAATGTCTATCTGTTGACTATTTAAATTAATAACATCATACTTGAACTTTTGAAATTATTTCGACAGTTATTTTAATTAATACTTTTTTATATAAATAATTCTTACGGTATTTTTATACCATCTCTCTAGATTTGTACGCCTACAAACTAGGCAAAACATGATACAAAGTGACTAATATTTTAACCCACCTATTGTGCATGCGTTTTTAAATGTGTGTATGATTTACTCGTGTTTTGTGCAAATAAATAATCTTTATCTTTATCTTTATCTTTAGAAAGACCAAAATTGCGAAAAGTGGGAAAAGAGGGCCTTAAATTGCTTTGTGATTATGCAGTACAAAGGTCTGATTCAGTCACAAAATATTGACATTGCAAACAATGCTGACGTCACTAATGTCACAATCCACATAATCTCGCTCTCTCAGCGGCGTAACGTAACGGTTTTATCAGATAGCGAAAACCATCGCAGTTGAGTTTACTCAAGTCATACAAGTCTTACATCTTTACATGTTTGTTCTAACATGTTAATTCATTATTTTCATTTTTCTCTCTACATTATCTAAATAATGATATATATTTGAGCCGTTTGGGGTGGAGAAATTGGGCCCTTGGGGACCGGGAGCTCACCTCATTTTCAAAAATCTTTCATAGCGCCTGGTTAATGCGACGCGTGACCAAATTGCTGGCGTGTTTTTGGTTCAACGCATAAGCATTGTCATTCAGCGTGGTAATGCCACCAGCATGCTGGGTACGCTGCTAATGGATAGTAGGCTTGAGCATTTGAGGATTGTCTTTAGAGTTTCAATGGCATATGGGCAGTTTAACTATTTTTGTAGTGTTAGTTTTAGCAAGTATTTTGTTTAGTAAATAAAAGCAATTGCCTATATATGTACCTAATTTGGATTTTCTATGATAACAATCTCGAACCATTGTTTGAAACGACTTTAAATAGTGAAAAATAAATAAAATTTCGTAAATTTAATCGTTCAGAGCGACGCATGGAAAATTTATGGCATTTTTCAGGAAAAGCAAAAATTCCGTCATTAAGTGTTATGAAATGTATTTAAGTATTTTTGTTATGTTTTTTTTTTTCAGTTTGTTGGGACCATTAATAATTTCTATTGAATTTCGATTGAAACTTCAATTTTCTTGCAATATATTAATTTCAATTAGGGGCCCCACATTTCCGCCTGTACCGCTTATTATGATATATATTATTATATGATTTAAAAAAAAAACATACAAAAAAATAATACTAAATACAATGTGATGATTATCTATACTAATATTATAAAGAGGAAAGATTTGATTGTTTGTTTGTTTGCATTGAACAGGCTCCGAAACTACTGAACCGATTTGAAAAATTCTTTCACTGACGGGAAGCTACACTATCCCCGGGTGACATAGGCTATAATTTATACCCGTGCGAAGCTGGGGCGGACCGCTAGTATTTATTAACTAAAGCTGATTGATTTTTCATTTCATTGGCTTCCCACTAACTATATCACTCGATGAAAACAAACATAAAAATGAAATTTGAGTATAGAATGTAGAGTAGGAAATTCACAGATACCACAGACATCACAGATAACGTACTCGTACATGAGTCAGTCTATATACAAATAGGTTTCAATAAAATAATTATAGGTTTACTAGAAATATGACCAAGTATTCCGTGGGTGGAATCGACTCTTGTAATGGAATATAATTGACACGTAAAACGCGGGCGCCAGTATTTTCCCATGCGGAGCAATTTACTTTGTAGAGCACATACTTGCATAATTGCTGTTGCTTTACCATTGCTGGCTCAATCATCATCATTATTATCAGCATCTTCCAATGCTGCACATAATAATCATCATCATCATCCAGACGTCCACTGCTGTTCATTGGCTTCCCCCTTTAACCTCCACACTGACCGACAGCCTGCCATCTGCATCCACTGGATGCCCGCGACTCTCACAATGTCGTCGGTCCATCTAGTGAGAGGCCTACCTACGCTGCGTCTTCCGTTTCGTGGTGTCCACTCGAGGACCTTTCTTCCCCATCGGTTATCGGTTTTTCGAGCGATGTGGCCTGCCCATTGCCACTTTAACTTGCATTTTTTTAAATAGATGCACATAATATCTATAAGACAAATTTACTGTGAGTAGCTAAATCGTCTAACTAACTTCACGTAGCTAACTTCACTAGGGCCGAAAACCCCAAAACCCGACACTGTTTCATGGTTGATATTCCGAAAACCCGTACGACGCGCTTTGATTCCATTTTTATTACACAAACCGCTAGATTGTGGAATACGCTGCTCGAATGGGTGTTCCCCGATAGTCATAATCTGGGTGTCTTTCGTTTCATTTAATAGTGCTAACATATGTGTGGATTTGGTTGACCTCAACCACCGTCTGACCGACGGGAGAGAACGAGAGGGAAATATGTTATTCTCACCTTTTCTCTCCCGTCGGTTGGACGGTGGCCCGTCAACCAAATCCACACGTCTGTTAGGCCTTTAAGCAAGCGTGTTTCATCGTAGATATCAAGCGAGATGGCGGTCAAACGCAATCCTATTTATCAATAATAAAATCAAAACTAAACTATACTTGAATAATAACAGAAAGAAGTTTCTTTGCACACAATGTTGTGTTATCGGTGTCCAGTTGCCCACGAATATTTTTTTTCCTAAATCTTATAGAAACATAGTTTTCAATACATTCATCTATACTAATATTATAAAGAGGAAAGATTTGATTGTTTGTTTGTTTGCATTGAATAGGCTCCGAAACTACTGAACCGATTTGAAAAATTCTTTCACTGACGGGAAGCTACACTATCCCCGGGTGACATAGGCTATAATCTATACCCGTGCGAAGCTGGGGCGGACCGCTAGTAGTTTATAAAATTCAGCAATTTTTGTTTTAGTTACATGAAGAATATAGGAAGTAGTTCACATAATTTATATTAAAATTATGAAATTAGATCTGTTCTTTACACGTCACCTACAACAAATACGTTTTCTGCCGTCGATACATGCGTGCCTTATTTCTTTCTCTATGCTCTACTGGTATTATCCGTCTTCACACCTTCCTCTCTTCTTCTTCTTCACTCAGCCCTTATGTCATCCACGGATAATCACTGCAGAACCTGCGGGCCTGCTGATTTTCTTGTATCGTAAGATATATTACTTATCGCACTCTTAATAAAACAATGACTGAACTCGAAATTTTGGCAAATTGAGTTTTAGTAAAATATCGACCTAAAAAGCATGCTCTACAATCTAGGCGATTAAAAACACCTGTTTTCTATATGCAATAAGGTTTATAACTACTTGAGTCTTTATCCGTCCCTCACCTTGCGCGCTGTTACTCAGTTAAAAATTGTTTTTTGTTGATTCCCAAAAAGTTTCGATTTTGGATTCGGTCACTGTTTTATTAAGAGTGCGTTATGTCTTTTCAGGGTCAGTGTAAATACATGACGTCTAACAGGAGAGCTGGTATTTTTATTATACGTGATTATGCCGGTTTCCTGCTTTAGGTTTCCAATACGACATATTTTTTTAAGTGGGACTTTATTTTATATATAAATAATAGGCTTGCGATTGACCACCATCACGCCTGATGTTAAGCGATGATGCGGTCTACGTTGGAGCACGCTTGCTTAGAAGGAACCGATTCACTCGTGATTTGAAGACGCCCAGATTGTAACCATCGGGGAACACCCATTCAGGCAACCATTCCACAGACTAGCAGTTTGCCCAATAAATGTGGAATCAAAGCGCTTCGTACGGGTTTTCGAAATATCAATCATAAATCGGTGGCGGTTATTTTCTATATCATTATCGTCATCATCATCATCATTGACAGATTATTAAGCCCACTGCAGGATGCATGGAGATACGTAGTTACATACCATCCTCCCTCTTTTGCCAATGTTCCTTATTTAACGCCAGCCTCGTCTATGTATTTCCACAAATTTATTTTTATTATTTAAATAGCTTCTTTTCGTATTTGAGACCTACAAAATTATTATAGGTCACTGTATGCCAAGTTAAAAAATACTAATGTATTTTTTATTGCAATATAATCTATTAAATAGTACATACCAAGTAGTAGAACTCAAGGTTATCTTAGAGCTTTAAAAGTACCTGTATTATTCGTTATTCGTAGTAATAATTTCATCATAATTTTTGATTATTTTTTCCTATGGTTTTCCCTTTTTATTGTTTTATATGAGTTTAAAATATATTATCGCATCATCACTTAATATCAGGCGAGTTGGCGGTCAAACTAGGGTTGCCAGACACCCGGGAAATCCGGGATAGTCCCGGAATTAGGTGTTTTGTTCCATGTTCAGTAATTTCACTTTACTATCCAGCGAATACTAGGAGTTTTCACTAGCTTTAGGACACCATAATACGCACGCGCATTTTTCGAACTGCGCTGTTTTAACGTTAGTTTGAGACCGCGTAAGGAGTTGGACGTAAGGCCCTTGGTCAAAAAGTATAGTAACCCGGTATGGTTACCATGGTCCATGTACTAACACCGTTCCTAACCGCAGAAATGTCCAGGAATTGATAAGCCAGGATCTGGCAACCCTAGGTCAAACGCAAGCCTGTTATTTAATAATGAATGAATAATAGGTAGACCAGCTCAATACCATCTATCATAAGGCTATTTTATATCGCGCCCACAAAAAATTGTGACAGTGGTAGAAGTTCTACCACACGCAACGCATTAAAACTTTGCCATCGTTCGCTCGACTGATCTAAGCTCATAGAGTTCACCTGTCAATAAAAAAAGGTGTCACTTGCAAGTTTTGAAACGATGATAAAGTTTGAAGTGGCTTTCTTTTTATTGCGTGACGTAGCGAGCGGGCGCGCCGCCGGCTAGCCAATCAGGAGCCGTCTCTTCGCTCGTGTTAACGTGTTATATACGTCAGCCGGCCAGAAACCACCACAAACTTACACCGCTTGTTGCTTAGAACGCACGTAACGCGTCGACTCGCTCGTTGCTATCGCGCGAAAGTGTCAGTGTGTACCCACCCTTTTTGACGGATAAAAGAGTGAGTAATCCATACTTTTTTCGAGCGTGAGTGTTCAATTGGAATCGGATACTGGATTAAATGCAAGTAAGATATAAAGCTACCGTGTCGTTGTGATTGTTTGGTTCCAACTGGACGCTCCAGCGTTTGTTGTGACATACACTAACGGTTCGTTGGATTTGTTTTTATTATTTTGTTACACATTAATTATAAACTTGTTTAAGTTTAAAAGGACATCATTAATTTTGGGATACATCTGAAAGTACCGGCCAAACAAATATAATGTTATTTTCCATTATTCTATTTATTTGTAACTCTGAGACCAAACCTGTAGAATCATTCTCTGCATTGTTAAATGTGTTCTAAATTGGTATATATTTTTTCGACTAAAGTAGAGTATATATCTATAGAGAATGGCTTTTCCACTTCAGTTTAATTTTAGATTGAATTTTTCGATGAGAAATTAAATTAAAAAAAAAAGGAAATAAATTAAACATGAAGTTCCCTATTGGCATAAAATATGATTCCAATTGGAAATTCCACTTTTTTATCTTTAGATATTTGAAGTATGTCCTATATCAACTAAGTAGGTTTATAACATATCAATCCCGTATTTATAAGTGCCATAATAAGACCATCAAATACTACTAAATCATTGATAAAACACTTAAAACGATAGATCTATAGTCTTATCAGCCGGAAAAATCATGTCACAGAAAGCTATGAGACGGCGTGAATAATCGAGCACCTATCAAAATTATCTACACTTTCCTTTTATTTTGTTTTGAAGTTTATCCCTCTGCAGAAATCAAAGACATTGCGTTAACCGAGTGCTAATGATTGCACTATATCTTAGTCTCTAATCTACCCTTATCTAAAGCTTATTTTATTGTACCAAATGTCTTAAAAGACCAAATCTTATTTGTACGAATATAACCAAATTATGAAGTTTTCTTAAATAACTACTAACATAAAAATAAATTAAATAATTATACTGTAATTCTGCGTGATATTTAAAATTAAACCTTGATGTATGAATGTCAAATAAACATACATACAATAACGTAAGTTGAGTATTATATTATGGGTATATAGCGGGTGACAGCGCGGGGCACTCCTAGTAATTAATATAAACAATAGACCGTATACTAAAATCGTTTTAACCTACACAATACCATAAGAAATAATGGCCATAAGAATACAATGAGTGGGAAAACCGATTATTTACCTTTTTTATATGAACGGCGGATTTATATTTGTCGTTTCCATAGTTAGAAATACGATTACACTAGAATTATCTTATTTTGACATCTTCAGCGTTGTACCGGGTATATCTTTTGACACCTTTCTCCACGGCCGTTTATACACAAGGCCACCAGTGACCAGTCCAAGGAGTATCTACTCCTTGACCGCCGTCACGTCGGTCGCGACTCTCGCAGACTGCTTGAATGAGCGTAGGTACTTACCTACATCCTACATAAATCAATTACTGTTGCGCTTTTTGTCCTTCCAGAATAATTACACCTACTAGAAGCCTGATTCTGAAATAAAATTCAAATTAATAGAGACATCGCTATGTCGCAATAAAGTTAATTTTAGTACGCATCGAAGCGTAACTAAACTTACAATTACCTTCAGGTGCTAAAAGCACACGTGCTAGCTTTTATCTATCGTAGGTTTTACTGCGCGTGAGAGATTATTGGGTTCTCACTGTTACAAAATCGCCCTGTCACTTTCTGACTCGTTGGGTTAGATGTAAAAGCGGCCTTTCACAAAAGGCTCAAACCTGTACATTCCATGATTCATTACCTAAAATGCATATGTGCCACGTGCTCTCTGTGACAATCCTCTGACCATGCGCATAAACGCACGACGAAAGTTACAGCGACCGACGCTAGTCGAGTCACAGCACCGCCGCGGTGAATGCGTTGCCTTGTGTACGAACAGCCTAGCATACACGGTACTCTGCGTCGTATAATTTGACGCAGCAAACGTTATAGTAACGTCAACGTCGGGTCATGGTGACGATAGCAAAATTTTGCGTAAGGGTGTAACCATTTAGGTAAACAAAAACCAAACAAATAGGTACTAAATGATTTAGTATATTTATCGGAAACCATAGTATTTCTCATGTCATGATATTTGTCCTTCGACAAAGTCCTTTTCTGTAATATAATACAATATAAATAACATAATACATAATTACTACGAAACACAGTTTTATAAAAAAAAAACAATATATATATGACGAAGGCATAGATGTGTATCACCGTTTGTAAAGTTTAACTTTGAAAATGTAACATAATAACGTATATTATTTGTAAAAATAGGCATGTAGAGTTACCCATTTGCATCAGATATTTAAAAATACCTATAAATTGTGGAATTGGTATATAATTTGTCTATTAAACAAACAAGTGCAATGTTTAAAATACCTGTTAGTGTTATAAATAACACATTATAATATAAGAAAATAGCTAAGTAGGCACTGTACATATCTCTCTAATAAAGGATTTTAAATAACAGTTATTTAATAAGCAGAAATTGCATATTTTTGAAATGAGCCAATATTTCAACACGTTGATATTATATTTACCTAAATGCATTCGATTACTTTGCATCATAAGCTGCAATATCCACAAATATTATGCCTTTTATATCACGTAAACGCTAAATTCCACAACTTGCATGTGGACCAAATTTGTTTGAGTTAGATTTAAAGGTAATATTTATGTTTTTAATAACAGGATTACATTCCGGATCTAACCGGCTTCGTACGATCTCAATAAACAAACAAAATGAAGTATAAATCCACACAAAATTGGTTTTAGGCTTGAATTCATCAAAAAATCTATAATTAACGAATGTGTCACTATATAATTGTTTTGCACATGTTACAGTATAATAATTTTCACTTCTCATGCTCGTAAAGTTCTTGTTTTTACGCGCTGTTTGGACTTAAACTACTTTTTATGCTCTAGTCCATAAAAGACAGCTTTTTATCCACTAGTGCACAAAACATTCTTAGTCTTTAAAATTGTTTAAAGAGGTTCAGTTTGTAATATATTGGTACAAGTTGGTCTGGGTTTTTAATAATACCCATAATTAATGTTTAGGGTACTAACGACCCAAACATAACTTTTGTTAAATAAAAACAGAACATTGTTTTAATTCCAATTATATTTTTCAATTAAATATATATTATTTCCAATATCAGAATTTCATTTCATTGCATCTATAGTAAAAATTCAAGTATCTCGTGGATAAAACCCATTTTATTGTTTAAGCAACTCTGGTAAAATGGCTTGTTTTGTGCACTCGTAGTACAATCTACTATTTCTACTTCTTTACTTTATTAATTTACGTATGCGTAATAATTCACTTAGCACGCTGTTCCATTTTTATTGGAAGTATTAATGTATTTATGATTGTATCACAATTCGATTTTATTTTCGTTTTGCAAAATGACTCTTATATTGATTTCCCAATAAACTTTTATGGATTTACATTTGCAGAACTCCTCTCTGCCTTTTTAGGTTTATTGCCTCTTTAGTCAGATCAAATTAAGACTTGTAAATTTTATTTTAATTAATCACTGTAACATACATCAGTTGTTTTTTTTTAAATAATATAAATCCTGATACATAGACACAGCATAACACGCGTGACGTCACTTATCAAAGAAAACATTTAGGTACGAATTGCTTGAGGCATGCATAGTAACCAACTTATCTGTGAAGATAGTTAGTATTGGGACTAATATTTCCTACGGGTAGCTATCAATTTTGTTCATTTAATACGATAGTAGCTCCCCCATTCAACTGTATAGAATAGTTGGTCATATTAAACTTCCGAATTCTCGGAAGGTCCGACCACCGCATTTGAGTCTGAGGTCCGAGGCCGTGCGTTGAAGTCTTTTGTTCGGGAGAAATCGACACAATAATAACTCCCATATTTTTGGTAAAATTGTTCTAGATTTATCGATTCAATATCAGATTTTGTGTAATTGTGCAATTTTTAGGATAGAATCTATTTCGTTACATTATTGAAAATATTTTTTTATAAATAAAATTACGATAATCTATCCTAAATTGACTGTCAGGTGAATTCGGTAACAAATAAATGGCGAATTCTAGCTGTTGCCCGCGACATAATATCTACAACAGACATGACCAGATTGAAATAGCATGTGCTACTTCAATCTGGTCATAGCTAAGCATATTCGTGAAAAACGCATTTAAATCCGTCCGTGGTTTAGGAGATGTGCGTGCACAAACAAACAAACAGACAAAAATTCTAAAAACTGTCTTAACATGTTCAGCTGCTTATTTTAAGACGCCCTGTGTGATTTTTTTGTTGATATCTCGCAATTACAGATTTTTTATCTATACGATTTTTTATAATTATGTATAGATTAAATCATTATCAAAGAGCCCGTTTCAATATGAATCTAAATGATAATTGGATTGAATTTTAACAACTTCATATTAATTTAACTGGGGACTAAATTCAAATGAAAATAATTAACTATCCTTAAACTAAAACATGAAAATTCTAAATATTTGTCATCATGATACACTTTTAATATTTTTTTTATTAAAATTAATACAGTAAAATCTCGGTAAATCGCCATCACATAATCCCAACCATCGGCGAATTAACGAAGACGTCGGATTATAATGTACAGGAACAACAAATTGAACAAAACATCTTATGATTATTATCTAACTTTAATTAGTACTCAGGTTCAGCGAAAACGTATAGGGCACGTCCTTTCACCAGAAAGACAAAAAAGTGGTCGCTTATGACCGTGCGGCGCAGTATTAAACTGTGTTTTTCAAACGCATTGACGCACTATCGAGCTGAAGATTTTTAATGGCGATTTTACAAGATTACGAGTCTGATTAAACAAAGTTCGACTCGCAAAAACGGCGGATTATTGCAGGCGGCGGCGTATAGTAGTGGTTGGATAATCTAGCGGCCACAGAAAAGATAAGTAAAAAGAACGAAAATGAGAAGGAAAATCTGTTACCAGGCATATGAGTGAACCTTGATTGGACATTTTTATTTAGATCAACGCGTCGAACTCCGCATCACAGTTGCTAACTAATTTCGAATGATTGACGTTTCGTTTATATGCAACTGACTACAAAAATGCCTTGACAGCCGTCTTAATTTAAACAAAAAAAAACTTTTCTGTGCGAGCGTCGGATTAGCAAGAGGGTACTGTATATAAAACTACACTAATGTAATAGACCGCTGCTTGTAGGTATCGTTCCCTAAATGCTGGCCACATTGCCACGTTGGATTGCAATACTGACGCGTTGTGTAAGATACCGACCAGCACTTTGACCACGGGATACTTCGACCAGACGTGTAGATTTTTTATTTATTAGTTTTACATAGTGAATTTTAATTACAGTTACTTTTTCCCTCGCCGAATCATAATAAGTAAAAACATAGTTAATTAGATTTCTTTTTATTTGACTAAGGTCATAATTTATGTATTTCTTAAAACGCATATAAATTGAAGATTTCAACTTTTTTCTTAAAAGATTATATTACCTTATAACAGGTGTCTTAATCAGATTTTAATGAACGAAAACACGTAATTAGCAGAATACTATTATGTCTCTACAACCTAGGTGATATTTTATTTCCTATTCGGGGTCACCGCTACGAATCAACATAAAAATTCATATAACACATAAATAACGCCATTTAAAAAGTCATAAACGACGTGCGTATAATTAAAATTGAATATATAATCACGAAATGAATTTATTGTCTAAGAACACCTGTTCGAAACTTAATACGGTTTCGTCGCCTCAACGTAAATCAAATCATAAAAAAATTAACATAATTTGTCCGGTGGTAGTGTCAACTTACGGATTTACAATAATAAATTTTGACATTTATATACGTTATGACTTAATAACATAAACATCAAAAACACTGTTTTAAACTATTACGGTTGTTCACTAAAGTTATATGATTATTTACGGGATCATTCCACAACCTTACCACGGTAAATATCCCGTAAATAATCATAAATAACTTTAATAAACATCAAAGACATGATAAAACCTTGTACAAGATAGCGTTATCCAGAGCTATATCAATCAGACTCCTATCTTCTCATTCCATTCCTCAGACCATACAAACAAGGGAGATATGGTAAGGTAGCGTAGTGGGTGCGACTGCATCTGGCCTAAATCAGGCATGATGCCTTTAGTCGAACTCACACAGACGGCCTTTCCATCCTTTTTGTTTGCGGACTATTAGTTTTAGATAATTGGAGTCGCTGCAAGTTTTAATATGCATGAAAAAACGAGTAAGTGTGCTGTATTTAGTTTTTGAGGTTAAAAACGGTGACATTTTAACACGAATGATAATTGTACTGAGGTATATCTCCCTTGTTTCTTTGCGCGATAAAATCCGAAACGTGGATATTCGCCAAAGAACCAGTCACCGACATAGCTGTTAAAATTTGCAAGTTGAAGTGGCAATGGGCAGGCCACATCGCTCGAAGAACCGATAACCGATGGGGAAGAAAGGTTCTGGAGTGGAGACCACGAACCGGAAGACGCAGCGTAGGGAGGCCTCCCACTAGATGGACCGACGACATTGTGAGAGTCGCGGGCATCCAGTGGATGCAAAAGGCAGGCTGTCGTTCAGTGTGGAGGTTAAAGGGGGAGGCCTATGTTCAGCAGTGGACGTCTTCTGGCTGATGATGATGATGATGATATCTCCCTTGTTTTTCTGATCTGAGTTCCATTCAAACAAGCATTTCAATATACTAACAGATCTTTGTGAAAATATTCTTCATCACCTAAGAAGGGTGTAGAACTGTTATGAATTCTGGCATGGACACAATCCAATCTACATAATATCGCAGTTCACACTACTCGAGCCATATTCACTCAGCATGTGTAAAGTGTAAACCAACGCCCGGGCAATACGCGGAAACGCAATGTACATCATCAGACACTTGACCTATCCAAGGCGAAACATCGGGCTCAATCGTCTCTCGATTCGATTGGGCTCACTCACCACAGCCCGATTTTTGACTTTTCGCTTCTATAGCCACTACCACTGTCTCAATATATACCAACATTCCGTCTAGCCTCAGCTGGTCTACGCTACGTTAGCCGATAAGTGGTCTCAATTCTAGTTACCGTTCTACTCACAGAAAAGAGAAGTAAATAAGAAGGAAATAGAACGGAAATGAGAAGAAAAATCTGTTACCAGGCATATGAGTGAACCTTGATTGAACATTCATATTTAGATCAACGCGTCGAACTCAGCATCACAGTGGCTAACTGATTTCGAATAAGTGACGTTTCGTTTATATGGGTGCAACTGGCTACAACAAATTTGTTACAAAAATTCCTTGACAGCCGTTCTAATTTAAACAAAAAAAAAAATATCTGTCATGGTGTTCCTAATTATATGACTTTAATATTTTTTTAACTGTCTGTACTTTGCATGATTGTTCGAGTTGACTACTAGAAAAGTAGGGAAAGTAAAATAGGTTTAACTCGACCGCATGGTCAAGTTTATTGCTGCAGTGTTGACTAACTCGCTAGGTTTTTTCTCTTTATTTAATTTTCATTGCCTTTTAAATCTGTGTCCTTTATCTTCGACCACATCGCCGCTTACGAACAGGCGAGTTGGTGTGAAACGCGTCACTTTATAATAATATGTTTTTTTAATATTTTTCAAATAAAACTAACTCATGAGCACATTCGCTTTATTAACATTGTTTTAATGAAGAAAATAAATAGAAAACACTAACATACAGATTGCTACAATTTCGCAAGACAGCAATGTTATAATGCAACACATTGCAATTCCTTCATACATATCGCTACCTACAACCATGTATAGAATAACTTGAAACAGCGAGGCATGCGATGTAGATACCTTTTCTGTACCTTAATGCAGAACGGCAGGCGACAGCCTGTCTCAGTGTGTCCTAACGCACACAACCATGTAGAGATAGGGCTTTTCCATACAGGCCTATTGAGAAACTTTTATGCAAAGCTAAAGGAGAACATAAACTCAATAAAATAATTATGATCTAAGACCGTATTTAGCTACTTACTATAAGTGACCAAATTTTTCAAATTCAAGCCAACAATGTCTGAAAAAAGTATATTTATGGTATGTATAAATTGTTCAAAGAACAATTATAAATAAAATAAAAATCGCTGACAAAAGAGCCGATAATCTTCAAAAGGGTGAACAGTTTTTCTTGAATTATGGCGATTTGAATTTAGTTTTTTTTAAGTGACTTGATCGAGAATTTTCTTAGCTAATTCAAGAAAATCCGTTTAAAGATTATCAGCTCTTTTAACAGTTTTTTTTCAAACTTGTACTTGTTTGTAAAAACATTTCAATTTATACGTAATTTTGGGGGCCGAGGCTTATCTCTAAAGCTGAGTGAGGGAGCCACCATCGTATTACCAAAGCGACAGATAATAGAAAATGTACTTCCAACATTTGGCCAACTTTATCAGTCTGTAGAGCCATTCGTGACCATACACGTGGATATTTTTGTAATACCACAAAAGCATATGTGGTTAATAATTTCACAATTAAAATTACGTTATGTACCTACGTGCTATTTCTAGGTATATTTGTTTCCTCCGTTCTCTTTGGTAAACCCAGTACCTAAGTTCATTACACACCGTTAAAGTTATACATAATTCAGTGCCATTTGTTTTATTTTCCGTTTATGACCTACCCGAAGGACTATGCCTACTGAGTAGTCTTCACTAAGACAAATAATGTTTTTTCAAATCGGTTTATAAACGTCGGAGTTTTGATGTAACTAAAATAAAAAAAGTAAAACACAACCGATAGCCTGTGTTTGTGTGTATACCTAAATACATTACATGTGTTTGGAAAAATAAATTAAAATGGCTGATAAATATCTGATATATGAGATTTTAAAGTTTTTTGGTGGGGATAAAGAGCGCTCTCTGTCTAACATGAAAATAAAATCACATCATCATCATCATCAGCCAGAAGACGTCCACTGCTGAACATAGGCCTCCCCCTTTAACCTCCACACTGAACGACAGCCTGCCTTTTGCAAATAAAATACTTAAGACGCGGTACAATCGCAAAACTAACCAAAAGAAGTGTTTTTAAACGCTTTGTGTGACGTGACAAAATTAGCTGATCAGATAAAAAAATACTACAAGTAGAAAAAACTCCTTGGTAATAATCTTAACCGAATAAAATTTTGAAAAATTGTCTAGACTCTTAAAATAACATATTACAAATTGCACAATAAAAATAGCTTCTCAATTGAAGAACTCTGAATTTTCAGCGACAACAACATCTTTTTTTGTACGAATTGTATAGCCAGACTAGTCTTTTAAAAGTTTAACCAGTTAATTGTTGAAATTCATTTATATATTTTGATAAATTAAATAAAAACGCTCAAAATAATATAAACACAAGCACAAAGTCATCATCATCATCAAATATGATGATATACGATTTACGACTTTAAACAAAGCCTTTTAAGATAGCAAATTGATCATGGCGTGAGCGGGTGAAAAACGAATTTTAAATCGTGATCAGACCGCGCCTTAAGAGTTATTAATTTTTAAACAAATTTTAATTTTTTTGCGTTAATGGGGATTTATGGTCAGCTTTTTAGGGTTCCGTAGTACTACAAGGAACCCTTATAAATTCGTTCTGTCCGTGCGTCTGTCTGTCCGTCCGTCCAATTTTTTTTAGAATCTCCTTAGTTCTATATTTATTTATTAGATACTAGCATTACTAACTGACCCGATAGACGTTGTCCTGTCTTAGATTCTGTTAAACGCGCGAAGTTAAAATCGTCGATAAGGTTTCTGAAATTTTCCAATTTTCTGTGCAATTTTCTTAATCTTTCCGCAAGAACCTTCTACAAAGTATTAGAAAACGATTTTTTTTTTTAATGAAATCGGTAAAGTCGTTCAAGTTATGGCGTGACCAAAGTAAATAAGGATTCATTTTTATATACATAGATAGAATAAATAAAAATTAGGACAGAAGTCTATTGCATACACTTTATTTTAATTTTAATATGTATATTGTTAGTCATGAACGACGTGAATTCAGTTTAAAGTATGATAAATTAACTCAAAGTACAGAACACACTGATATCACCAAAAAGTACGACGATAGATCACCAAAAGTAACTCTTGCTTATGATAATGGCATCACCGTGGTTAGTATCTCTTCTCTATCTCTACATAGTATAAATTGAAGTCGCTTTCCGCGTCTGTCTGTCTGTATGTCTGTATGGCCGCTAACTCCTCCTAAACCACGCAACGGATTTTGATGCGGTTTTCAATATCAGTTAGATACATTTTCAAGGAAGGCTTATATATATAACTAGCGACCCGTCCCGGCTTCACACGTAATTTACACCCGTGCGAAGCCGGGCGTGCGGGTCGCTAGTGATGAATATAATGCCTTCCTTTCCTCAAACCTCGAGTTATGTCATATTATTTTATCTGCTATTTATAGAAGACTTCCTCGTATCACCAGTTATGTCCTACCGATTATAAAAATAAGAATAATGAATAATGCTTATGAATCATCCAAATGTACAGAAATGTGGGTCATTTTCTGTTACATAATATATAGAAGTAATTTTTAAACTTTCGCGATTTGAACACATGTTTTAAATGTTTATCGGGACTTATCACGTATTATTTAATATAGGTAAAATATGTACCTTTCGCTCCCGATAAACATTTATAATATATAGTGTCACTAGCGCCCCACCCGCACGGCTGCGCACGGGTGTAATTTACGTGCGAAGCTGGGGCGGGTCGCTAGTTATATATATAAGCCTTCCTTGAAAATGTATCTAACTGATGTTGAAAACCGCATCAAAATCCGTTGCGTGGTTTAGGAGTTAGCGGCCATACAGACATACAGACAGACAGACGCGGAAAGCGACTTCAATTTATACTATGTAGAGATATGAAGTTATTATGTAAAGAAAACAATATAATTTGATGACCAATTATTGCGGTGATATTAAGTATATTGTTTTACCTTATTACCCAAACAATTCGATTACATCTTTATAAGTTTCAATTATAGTGAATTATTGGTTTATTACCTCTTTATTTTATGACAACGAACCTATTATAATAGGTAGTATTATTATTGAAACTGACGTGGTTTTCACACATTTTATTTATATTACACGGGAATTACTCACGTAAGATTAAGCCGGTTACTCCGACTATAGTTTCAACCGCATTAGACGGCCTTTTTCAAGGTGAATGCTATTAATTATTTATTTATTAATTCATTTTTTGTTTAAAAACTATTAAGTATGGATAAAAAATGGGCTTTATCTAGCTAGAGGGTAGTCCCATTTAAACTTAAAGGATATATTCCACCACCCATGATGTAAAATCTGGCGATTAATCCCGTTTATTGAAGTTACCTTATTATATAAATATTTTTTTTTTAAGTATACATTATTTGTAGGCTAATGAACATTATCAATTGAAAAGGGCCGATGTGCATGCGCCGCTATGGTCGCCCGCGCACGTTGCCACCTTGTCTGCGCCGGCTCACGCACACAAGCGCGCGTGAAACTCGATCCGCGCACACATACGCACCGGGGAAAATCGGCTCACCTCACCTACGTAACTTGCGCGCTACATGCCTTACTTTTTGTAGATAAATCACTGTAAAATTAACTCTGAGCGCGCAATCAACGTAGGAAGCTGTTAAAGCTTAAAAGTACTATTTCCTCAAGCTATTTCATGCAAGTGAACTGAAACGAGCAAGTAGTTCGCATAAAGATGAGCGCTACGCCTGCTCACGGCGCCTTAGAGTTTTTTCTGAGAAAAACTTTGCGATGAAGCTAAACAATAAAAATACAGAATAACATTTTTACTTAATGCAGTCGCAATATTTCTAGATAAATTTTAGGGCATTAGTGTCTTTTCTTTTATTACTACCAATATTTTTTCTAAACTATTGTAATATGCGACACTAGTTACGCCCACGGTTTCACCTGCATGGTAATTCCTTCAGCAACCGTACTTTTCCGGATAAAAGTATTCCTATGCAAAAAATCACGTCTATATATCGCACTGTAAAGAAACAAACAAATCTGTTCTAATAAACAGGCCAAATGCGTGTCGGGCTCGCGCACTGAGGGTTCCAAACCACAACATAAAATACAAAAAACTCAATATAAATCTGAGACCACGTCTCAGTACCATATGTCATCGCTGGCAACACACAAAATAGAGTAGGTGTGATATGGTTAGTCATTAGCACGATGCGCGTAATACTATATGACAATCCCATTCACTAAGGTTAGGTGTTCATAACAAGTACTTATATTATTGTTACAAAACTGTGAATGAGTTTATCCTTTATTCTTTCCATTATTCACATTTATAAATACGTTATTAACTGCGGAGTTCCCAGAAGAGCAGATTCATCGTCTAAGCATGTTTTGATAAACATTTTTTTTATACACAAAACTCGATGTATAGCATAGTTAGAGTCGAAAAAGACACGTAGAGAACGTATCTTATAAATAAATGCATACAAACTTTACCTACAATAAAAATATCATACTAATATTATAAATGCGAAAGTGTATTTGTTTGTTTATTCCTCTTTCACGCTGCAACGGAACAACGGATCGACCTGATTTTTTGCATGGGTATAGTTCAAGAGCTAGAGAGTGGCATAGGGTACTTTTCATCATCATCATCACCATCACAATTTTTCATCACTACGCGGCTGAAAACGCGGGGCGCAGCTAGTAATGTATAAAAATGTAAGTTTAGCCTGGATACATTCATAGACAAACTATTTTTTTTTAACTTCTATGCATGCTATGATTAGATAGCCCGTTGATCTAGTGATCCTGCCTTCTGCGCTTGGGGGCGTGGGTTTAATTCCCACCTAGGACAATCATTCATGTGATGAACATTTGTGTTTGTTCTATATGTATTTGGATGTTAATGTATGTATTTAAAATATAATTGTATGTATATCAGTCTCTGGCAGCCATAGTACAAACTTTGCTTAGTTTGGGGTCAGATGACCGTGTGTGAAAAAATGTCCCGAATATTTATTTATTTTATGCGCTTCTTCCGATTGAGATGAAATTTCGCAAGGCCGAAAAACGAGCTTGTCTACTACGCGTACGAAGCCACAGGCATCAGCTACTCTTATAATTATATAAAATTTTAGCTGCACCCCTCGGTTTAACCCTTGCAGCTAGAAACTTGCAGCTACCAGTGAAAGTCCCGTCAAAATCATTCCAGCTGTTTCGGAGTCCATAGGGAACATACCTACACATATCGCATTTTATGTATTTAGAATTATAGAAAGATAGATTAATTTTGTTTACCTTCTATGCGTTTGCGCATCGTTTGTTCGATTAAGCTCGGTCGAAAGTTGAGTCTTGGCTTCGAGCCTTACATAATTATGCGAGGCCAAAAACCGAGCTCCACTAATGGAAGCAATTTTAAGTGACAGTTAACGTAATCAGGCTGCTGTGAAAATGTATCAAACAGACATACAGAGAGAGAGAGAGAGAGAGGGAACTATTTTCGCATTAAAAACATTAGAGGGAAATCTATAATATTTTTTTGCTACATAAACGCGTGTTACGTACCGTTCACCACAGTCGTCATAGAATTTTTCCCGCATCAACTACTACTCACATATTTTCCACCGTCCTCAATGACTGTAATTACAGATAATTGCCGAGCTGGGTGAGCAGGTACTTCATTAAAAGGTAATGCCCGCAGTCCGCTCATTAGGGCTCCTCACTGGGCCCACCATAAAGGTGATAACTCAAAGTTAAGTTTCCAACAGATTTGTTCTGTTAAAAAATGTAACTAATGGCAAAACAAAATAAGCAGACGGTCTGTCTGTTTATTTTGTTTACCAACTATTGCATAAAAAAGAATCATTTCGATATCCCCTGCCGTGAGATCAAAATAAAAATTACGAGTTTTTTTCTTCACAATAGCTACATCTATCATTTTATTTATATTACACGGGAATTACTCACGTAAGATTAAGCCGGTTACTCCGACTATAGTTTCAACAAATAAAATAAAAAATAGTAAAAAATAAAAATGTAAAAATAGTAATATAAATAAAATGTGTGAAAACCACGTCAGTTTCAATAGTAGCTACATCTATCATTTGAAACAAATAACTTACAAAAATAAACAAGATGTACTCTTTAAGTTCTGCAAATTTGTATGAAAACTGAGCGCTGAGTTATGTATGACCATAATTTGTGTATTACTCATACAGATAAACCTCAGTTAAATACCAATAGAATTTACATCTTACCACAAAAACAGTGGTATATCAGAACCACACAAAAAGTCAACAAAAGGTTAAGAAAACATGACTTATTCCAAACTGAAATTTATATCTGTATTTTTAAATATTAAGCTGAAGTCTATTCGTCAGTTTAACTCGTACTTACATACTTAATTTCAATAGGCTTCATAGCAATAATGTGTTACATAATAATTTGTAAAAAGAAATTTGTTTTTTATAATAATTTCGCCGAGATATCACCATTACAACCCTTTCGAAAAATTCCGAACTGTATCTTCTCAGATATAAAATACAGACATTTCACTATACCAGCTATACCCATTCTTATAAAAAATAAATTTGCTTGTTTACTATATGCAAGGGAGAGGAGGCCTATACCCAGTGGGTTGATACAGGCTGACAATGATGATGACTATATGCCTATGTTACTAGACTTCGTTATCAGATCTGTGTTAAAAGGCAGCCGCCACCCGGTCTAGAATTATTAATATTTCAACCAGATCGAAATCGCGACGACGCAAAATTAATCGAGACTCAAGGAAATCCAGATTTAATTAAAGATACAAACGCCTTTCACTGGACCTCTTTATAGCGCACTAAAGGCCGTTGCACACGATGTGTGGTCTTGCGCAATCACTAATCAGGACTTGCGCCAGTGTTTGAATGCTCGAACTTTTAATAAAGCTGAATCCAGACTATCTGATAGCTTGCTTAGTGCTTAGAGTAAAATAAACTAAATAATGGAATATTATTTGTATATTGTAAATGCGAAAGTGAGTACCTAAGTATGTATATATTATGTCCACACTCAACTTCGTAACACCTGAAAGGATTTGAATGAAATTCGGTATGGAGGTAATTTATTATCTTGGATACATGGACTACTTTTTACCCGGAAACAATCGTGGTTCTTGTAGAATAGCAGGTGAAATCATAGATCGCTGCTAGTACGATCTTATATTTTAAAGGCAGCTAGTAAAGGGCCAAGCACAGTACGGCCGGTTCCGATTGTACTAGAACATTATCTTCTTTGATCGCATAGCTAGTCAACTTGTTCTAGGCAAAGCAAGTTACTGTCATAAGCTAATGCTGTTTTGGGCTAAACATAATAAAATGTTCACGAGATAAAATTTCATTGCAGTAGTAGCCTACTCGCGCAAGTTACAGTGCATCGTCTGTTACAAGCTTAAATGCATTGGCAAACGTGCTTGCTACATTCATTATTTCTGACGTATCGTTTTCTATTTTGTATAAGGCAATATTTAAAAAACATAGTAAATATAGTACTAAAAAGCCGACAAAGTCCAAAAAATACGTAGTATAACTCAGTAGAAAATCGCAATAATTATCATCAAAATTGACGATGCTTGTCAAAGCATTTGTCCAACGATCTATTACTATACGTATTTGTCCATAGGCCATGCCTGCCTGAAAAAAAGCGAGTGCTCCCAGATTTTGTTAACTTGCTATCTTATTTCAATCGGTTTTCTCTGTGGCTTTTCTGTATACTATTTTGATTTTGACATATTAAAATATGAAGCATTGTAGAAGTCTATTTTTCATATTATGCACAATCCTTGCATTATTCACTGTCCAGTGTCCACTCCTTGAAGTTACAGATAATTTCCCATTTTCTGTCCCATCTAGCCAATAGCAGCAGTATTCAGTTTCAAGTTAGTATGAACTATAACTTTAAGTTGGCCTCACAAATGCAGATCGCTTTATGAACCCCCTTCGCAATAATAACTTCTAGTTGTTGTAAATGAGTTTAAGCTGTTTAAACTATTGCATAAATTAAGCCAGAAAAGCGTGTTTTTATATATATGTACCTAGTACTTAATCATCTCTGTAAGCTTTGGTTTAGTTTTATTTACTTGCCCATTTGAGTGGTACATAGTCAGTCTAATATATCTAATATATTAACTACTGAATCAAAACTGATTTGTAAAGTTATTAGTTTATAGTTAGATATGTTATAAATGGTATACAATAAAAGTAATATTAATAGTAATAATTTACAAAAAATATATAAGTTGACAAAAGACACGGACTCCAGAGTAAAATAAAAAAACCGATTAAAATTTGTAGATGATTCGAATTTGTAGAAATTTCATCATTTCTACCTATGTTCTAACTTCGCCATCTCATAATCAGTGGAAGTGAGTTTTTGACACACTGTTTTGACGTCCAATCCAATTAGGAAAGTGCAAGTATTTTTTACTTTTGGCTCCAGACGACTTTCTAGTCAAAAAATTTGCTTGATCCAAGCTTGATCTCTGTAAATTCTGTAACTTTGAGTTTGTGAGAAGACCTACATTAAAATCCGTCATAATAGGAAAATAACTCATTACACGAGGTATATATTATTGTTAGGTACATTAGTTACGTAAAACCACGCGACTGCTGCGTAAATCCAAAATCACGGCTATTATTCCAGATTTTCCTCGAGGAAGACTCGATTAGATGGTCTGAATAATGCGCTAAAAAAACTTTTGATTCATCAATATGTCATGTCGGAATTTTGAGGAATGGATGTTCGAAATAGCAATTTTGAAGCGATATCTGGACTGAGACACAATACATATCGAGAAACACACTTCGTCATACTAATCTATAAAATGCGAACGTGTGTTTATTTGTTTGTTCCTCTTTCATGGAGCAATAAACAACAGATTGACTTGAATTGTGATTTTGGCATTGGGAAGTAACTGTAGGTACGAGTATAATTATTCGGTTTGCGCTACGTTCAAAATTATTTATACAAGGGGAGCACTCGCGAAGCCAAAAGAAGGTAATTGTACTCATCATTATGAACCACTTTTAGTATGGGACCAACCCTGAAATTGCTAAAAAAAAATCAGCTGTTCCATACATTTTGTCGAGTGTCAATGACCGTTTTCTATAGAACAGCTGATATTTTTTCGCGATAGTAAAAGTTGTTCATAATGATGAGTAAAATTGCCTTCTTTTGGCTTCGAGAGTGTTCCTCTTACACCCCGTATAGGTAAGTACATACATACTTTTTTGTTTATTGTTTTAAATTCAGCTTTACGAACTCTGCGGCCCGTGCCCTTTATCATCTTATTTTTTCTTTGTTAACTAATCTCCTATCTTATGAAAACTGACGTGGTTGTCACACATTTTATTTATATTACACGGGCATTACTCACGTAAGATTAAGCCGGTCACTCCGACTATAGTTTACGTTGGTTACGTATGTGTTTAGTTTAGTTTGTGTGTTATGTTATCTCACGTGAGTAATTCCAGTGTAATATAAATAAAATCTTTCTTCTTTTAATTTATATATAAAAGGCGATGTGTGCACGTTTCGTTCATAGACTCGGAAACAGCTGGACCGATTTTGATGAGGTTTTCAGATCTTAAAGTTATCTCAGCGAGTGATCTTGTGAAGTTTGGTAGCGATCGGAGTAACTTTTTTTCGTATTTTAATATTTTCCCTGTATAAAAAAACAACAATTGATGTAAATTTATGATTAACTAGCGACCCGCCCGCCCGGCTTCGCCCGGGTGTAATTTACGTGCGAAGCCGGGGCGGGTCGCTAGTTATATATATAAACCTTCCGTGAAAATTTATCTAACTGATGGTGAAAACCGCATCAGAATCTGTTTCGTGGTTTAGGAGGAGTTAGCGGCCATACAGACATACATACAGACAGACAGACAGACGCGGAAAGCGACTTTAATTTATACTATGTAGAGATGTAGAGAAGATACCATGACACGTCTGGCAGATTTTAGAGGTGGTTTCTCTCGCCCCAATTTTATTTCCAACTTATTTCCACTCCAAAGGTCATATTGGAACGACCTGGAATCAGTTTGCTCCTCCTTACGAATAAAGTAGAAATATCGAATGCTTGTAAAATAGTCTCATTGCGGCAGTAAATCGAAACTTGATCCGGGCTAAATATAGATCGAAACTTACGGATATTGCGTTACCTACAAGTTCAGATAATGATAGTTTATTTGAATATTGAATACGTACTTTAATACTGTGGTTGTAATAACTTTAAATAAGTTTAATACATATCTACCTACTATAAGTTTAATAGCTACCTACGTGATTACCTAAGTAATTAATAAAAGGGTCATTCGAGTTTTAGCGTCAACATGACGCCAAAATGATGAAAAACATGTCGTCTCATTGTATTATTTTCCTAAACTTGTGTATTTTCAAGTGTTAATGCGTAATAATGGTGGATTATCAAAACTAAGTAACTAAGAGCCGTGGTAGCCCATTTGGGAGACCGCTAGACTTGAAAGCGTGAGGTCGCGTGTTCAAACCCCGGGCCCGTACCAATGAACTCTTTGGAGCTTATGTAGGTACGGATTTTCATACCACTGGGTTTTCGGTGAAGGAAAACATCGTGAGGAAACCTACATACGTACGGAGAAGGAATCCGATGGCGTATGTGAATCCACCAATCCGCACTGGGCCATTGTGGTGGATATGGCCCAATCACCATCATGATGATTATGATGATCAAAACTAAGAGTTTTTAAAACTGACAGCGACCTGTTGAAAATATTTAGTTACTCCGTTTGAGCAACTTTACGGAGAAATTTATATGATTATTTACGGTATATATACCGTGGTCATATATAACTTTAGTGAACAATCGTGATAGTTTAAAACAGTGTTCTACGGATAAGTTGATCGGCCCGTCGTCCGTGGGTGTATGTGGTACCAAATATGGCGGGCAAGTGAAGGCGTCACCGAGTCTATTCCACCCTCGGCGGTCACTGCTCGAGGTATTTAGCACAAGCCTTTATAAGCCAGCAATTTGAGTGCAGCGACCACACCTGAGAATACATTTGTTAGAGCTAGGTCAAGTTAAATATGGGATGTTAGAGAAAATTTTGCAAGATAAAATAAATGTGTAGGCAAACCAACGTAATGTCGACCGATTTCAAAAAGGAGTGTTCTTCGACTGTTTTTTTGTTTATATGATATAATATTGTGCCAATTAAGAACTATGGGCCTCATAAGCAAGCTCAAAGTCGCACAACGAGCTATGGAGAGGGCTATGCTCGGGGTTTCTCTACGAGATCGAATCCGAAATGAGGAGATCCGTAGACGAACGAAAGTCACCAATATAGCCCACCGGATTAGCAAATTGAAATGGCAGTGGGCAGGGCACATATCACGCAGAACAGAAGGTCGATGGGGCCGAAAGGTTCTGGAATGGAGACCACGGACTGGTAAGCGCAGCGTAGGACGTCCACCCACAAGATGGACAGACGACCTAAAAGAGACCGCAGGGAAACGCTGGATGCAGGCCGCTTCCAACCGGCACTTTTGGAGATTGATGGGGGAGGCCTATATCCAGCAGTGGACGTCCTATGGCTGAAATGATAATGATGAATTAAGAATTTTTTTTCTAAAAATGTGATACATATATTGGCGCACCTTGTAACGTGCGACGGAAGTAACGTCATAAGTGTAGTATATTATATAGGGCGACATCAAAACTTACACCTATCTTGGACAGATTGTTCAGCTAGGTAAGTCCAACTTAGGCAAAGAGGTCGCCCGAAGAATCCAACTCGGATGGGCAGCGTTCGGGAAATTGCGTGACATCTTCTCGTCCAAGATACCACAGTGCCTCAAGACGAAGGTCTTTGACCAGTGTGTGTTGCCAGTGATGACATATGGTACTGAGACGTGGTCCTTAACTGTTGGCCTTTTGGAAAAACTCAGAGTCACACAGCGGGCAATGGAGAGAGCTATGCTCGGAGTTTCTTTGCGCGATAAAATCCGAAACGTGGATATTCGCCAAAGAACCAGAGTCACCGACATAGCTGTTAAAATTTGCAAGTTGAAGTGGCAATGGGCAGGCCACATCGCTCGAAGAACCGATAACCGATGGGGAAGAAAAGTTCTGGAGTGGAGACCACGAACCGGAAGACGCAGCGTAGGGAGGCCTCCCACTAGATGGACCGACGACATTGTGAGAGTCGCGGGCATCCAGTGGATGCAAAAGGCAGGCTGTCGTTCAGTGTGGAGGTTAAAGGGGGAGGCCTATGTTCAGCAGTGGACGTCTTCTGGCTGATGATGATGATGATGATGACATCAAAACTTCATTCAAAACTCTTTTCTTTCTTTCTTCTTTATTATTATCATAATTTACGATTTCGTTGATCTCAACGTAGTAGACACAGTAACAGTTTGTCTAATTGATTTATAATTCTTCTAAAATCGCCTCTTATACATATTTTCTAAACTTAATGTTAGTAGAGTATAAAGTATATACCTACTCTTAAAAAGGGGATAGTTAGAAAAAAGGACATGCGATTACATACTACTTTGCGTATCTCTACATAGTATAAATTAAAGTCGCTTTCCGCGTCTGTCTGTCTGTATGGCCGCTAACTCCTCCTAAACCACGCAACCGATTTTGATGCGGTTTTCACCATCAGTTAGATACATTTTCACGGAAGGTTTATATATATAACTAGCGACCCGCGGGCTTATATTTTCAATGTTTATAAAACAGTACACTGGTTTAACTGTAGAATCGCCACCGATTTCAAAACTTTAGTAACATTTTAACTTTTAACCACAAAGTTTTAACCATTTCTTTGTAAGATTGTATTTTTTAAACCATAATAATCGCAGTTGGCAACAGAGCGCGCGCTAAGTTTAGCCGCGCACTCAGTTTTGTGGAACATGTTGTAAATTTGGCTTAAAGGATCCAGACAACAGCCAGACGAATATATTACAAGAGTGAGTTGCACATTTAAACATTTTGAAATGGTTTTCACATAATTGCGGACGTAGCAGCTGGTTAAATTCGTCAAATGACCAGAGAGGTTCACGCATCCCGCTAGTTCACCAAAATTATGACGTAGTGTTTATTATCTTTGAAACTGCTAGTCCAGTCTAGCCGATCTTTGTGACTAGCTGGCTGGATTATTTCTGCTATCTAAGCTTTTGTCACGATTTTGATCTTTCTTAAAACATGATGTATTTTTTTTTGTTGTTTTTTTTTCTGATTTAAAGTCGAGCGAAAGGTACATATTTTTACCTCAATTAAATAATACGTGATAAGTCCCGATAAACATTTAAAACTTATGTAACTGTTAACGGACCTATTTTTTGTAATTTCTGTTTTTTTTTACTCGTTAAGTCCGTGTTTGACCACCAAAACGTGTGTTAGTAAGCGATGGAGATCGATGGGACGTCCTATGGCTGAAATGATGGTGATGATGATTGAGCTTTGTATCACTCTCTCGGAAGAATTCAATGTAATATAATAGATAGATAGATAGATAAACTCTTTATTGTTCACACCACACATTTCGTACACATGATAAAACAGCTAAAAATATAATACCTAAAAACCCCCAGGTAACACTTCCGCAAAATCTGGTAAGTACATCAAATATAACCTACCTACCTTACCTTTTTTGTGTAAGTACCTTATTGTCTAGAATAAATTTCCACCCTACCTATTATTGACCAATTAAATAGTGAGATAGAATGCTTGTACCTATGAGTAGAGTTGGCACGTTGTTTGCACGCGA
Organism: Agriopis marginaria; assembly: GCA_932305915.1. Classification (NCBI taxonomy): domain Eukaryota; kingdom Metazoa; phylum Arthropoda; class Insecta; order Lepidoptera; family Geometridae; genus Agriopis; species Agriopis marginaria. Next base: position 2,610,706 of record OW029932.1, read on the forward strand.
CATGGTACGTCAAAGGAACATGACACCGCAACAATCTTCTTCCGACCAGTACTAGCCTGTGGTCGAATAACTAGACACACTCAGAAATCTTTCATGAATAGTCTATTAGACTAAAGAAGCGAATTTTAAAACGATAGAACCTAAAAATTTAATAAAAATAGACTATAATATTGTGACTATAAATACTTTTAAACTTTTATTGCGTTCCATCGTTTGAAAATTCGTTGGCTATTCTATAGTATAGATAAAATCAGTCTCACTGTATAATTGTCTCCCAGAAGTAATAAAATTAAAGGTTTCATAGTTTTACGATGCTTAGACACGGTTCCAAAGAAACCTAGCCAAAATCAAATAAAATTGGACTTTACTTTCGTATGCATCTAGAACTATAAAATACATAATTGATTTTGGAGTTATTAAAACTAAGGAAAGTAGTTTCAAGATTATTTTTCTATATTTTTTTTTATGATATACACTTATCCTGACTTCGCCTCTGTAACATTAGCCGGTTCTTCGATCCCACGCCGCGCCGTCTCGAGAAACATGTAACATGAACATGTTATTCTGAAATCATTTATACAAATACATACTTTATTTATTCAAGACCCGGCCGAGATGACCACGAGACCTTTTAATTTGATGTATAGAATACTAGCAAATAATTGATATAATTTGATGGGAGGTCCTTACCAACGAGGTTGCAACCTTTTCTTGCAAACTTTTTGCTGTTGCTAAAACGCGCGGGAAGAAACATATTTTTTTAATTTTTCCAATGTTTTTACAGTATCTAACGTATCGTATCGAGACTTCTAATCTCAAAAATTACAGTCTATTTTAACCACAGAAAAGTTTTTTTTTTACTTTTCTTGTCTGTGACTATAACTTTCAAGGTTTACAATTTGTTGTCTTGATCAATTTATTCGAAACAACTGGCGGCGCTGCGCTGAACAGTAGCATAAATTAGGACCCTGTTTACAATTCAATCTCAAAATACTTACCTTGTTTCTTTAAATAGCCGATTAGGGTACAACCAAAAGTGAGTCACCCTCTTACTTGAACTTCAGATTTTTTTTAGCTTCACACGTCTGGTGTATTTAGCTACTTATTAAAATGATAAACAAACTCTTCTGAATGACTTCCCACGCGGCGCTCGCGTGAATGGAAAGCCAATATTTATGACATCCTTCCGATGATAAGAGTTGGAAGAGATCCAAACACTGCGGCTGGAGACAGCTCTTGTTGCGCTTTTATAACTACGAATGTGTAATGGCACTTTTCAGGAAACGGAAGACTAAAATTGCGTTAAAATTCGCTGACCATTTTTATTAGAGTTCCGTACCCAAAGGGTAAAAACGGGACCCTATTACTAAGCCTACGTTGCCTGTCTGTCTGTCCATCCTACCTACCAGTTGAAATTTTCATAGAATATTGTGAATGTTATGGCGGATTAACTAAAAAATAATAAAAAAGTCAAAAAATAAAATTTAAAAGGGTGTCCCCATACAACAAACGTGTTTTTTACAGTATTTTTTTATTATCTCTAGTGTAAAAACGATAATACTTACAAGCGTCAAACTTGGCATGATTATATTACACACATTAAAGTATAACAACTAATAATAAATAATGGCCGAGTGCAAATCTGTGACAAATTTCTGTTCATTAGCAAGTTAAGCAACGTATTCGGCCTTACTTAGACGACCATTTCATACGTTTTCTTGGCATCGAAATGCCATATTTTACTAATTTTGAAGTCGGTTTTTTAAATTGATAATTATTGTATTTTGTGGTGGTACGGAACCCTCAGCGCGCGAGCCGGACTCGCACTTGGCTGATTTATTGGAAAGTTCGTGTTTTCAGATTTTTCGGTAGTTTAACTGTAGATCAATCTACAGAACGTTAAAAGATGGTGTTTTCATCGTTTTTATCAAATTGATCAGTTTTTCAGTCACACGTGACACCCGTGATTTTTCAGTTTTTTTTTTTTTTTTAAGATAAGGTATCTTATGTCCATTCACATATTGCTTACTTACTAATGCTTATTTTTTACATGAATTTCTTTCACCAAGTACTTATTCATGAAATAGTAACAAACAGGTAGAAAAGATAATATACCTACCTACAACAAAATGACAAAAGAAAAATGACGCGAACGTGAACCTTATCGCGCCCAGATACGGTTTGCGGTCGCGTGATTTTCAAACTGAGCGGATTAGGTGCCGCAATTAGCTGTTGTCCGTAAGGCCCCAGGATTACTTACTTTCGCATTGATAGCAAATATTATGTTATATTCTGTAAAATTCGATGCACGTTTCCTTGTAGCTACGAACAGATTTTTATGTAACATTCGCGGTTTTGTTCTCCCAACGACGCGATGTATTCGCGGTGGCAATAAACAAAGTTAATGTATGCTGACCAGACGACGTTGACAACTTTACTTGGCCAGACGCTTGTAACAAGACAAATACAAATAAACCGGTGAACGCACACGGGTAATGATTTTTTATGTCGTATTTTCACGAATGTATAATACCAGATGCCTTATTATGGATGATTCGGATTGTGATCGCGATCGCGTGCCATCTCACTTACGCACGTGGTGCAAGTAAATAGATGCGAACGGGACGGCATGCAATCTCAATCACGATCAAACTTCTATAATAAGGCCCCTGTTGCAAAGAAAACACCGGTACGACCAAGACTCCATGTTTATTGAGTACCCTCCACCATACATGAAAATATAATAACATCACACGACATCTTCACCCTAAATTATCATCATCCTCCTGGTTTTTTTTTTTTTTTTTTTTTAAGGTCCCATATAATATATGTCATCATCATCAGCCAGAAAACGTCTACTGCTGAACATAGGCCTCCCCATAAGGGGGGCGTGCCATAATCCCGTATATAATATATGTAATTTATATAAATATATATTGATACACATAGCTTTTAATTTTAGTTATGTACAACGATACATGGAAAATAGTACAAGCAACATGTTATTAAAAAAAATCATTTATCATTTTAGTAACTTTCTCACGTGCAATGTTAGCCGAGTGTAATGGGTGGTGCGCTGGGTCTTGTCTTTTATTTCTCAGGCCTTGCCACAAAAAAGAGAATAAAACAAATAAAAATCTTTTTTTGGCCTTACTATTTGTTAGTTTAGGTGATGAAAAAAGTTCCGCGACCGCAAACCGTATCTGGTCGCGTTAAGGTTCATGTTTGCGTGATTTTCCGAACTGCGCTGCTTTAACGTTAGTTTGAGACCGCGCCAGGAGTTGACCGTAAGGCCCCTGTGCGTAGATTGAATGTATTTTATTTTAAATATTATATTAGGTAGGTATATAAAGTAACAGTCTTTAAAATAAACTTTTAAATTGTGCTAAAAAAAGTAAAGCTCCATAGAACTAACGGCTTGTCTATGGTATAACACTGGCCTGTCAAACAAAACCTCACCATTGAGATCTTACGGGAACTTTGTCGCTCAACCTACGTAAGGTTGAGCGACAGTTGAACGGGGCAATTTGGCGCCAATGTGAAGAAAATCATGTATTATTTTCCAAATCTTGTAAATTTTTATTTATGAAACGGTGGTAAGTATTCGATTACGTATACGAGTGTAGGAAATGATATAATGTTGTGCAACATAATATATATTTTCGCGTTGTTATCAAATGTCCATAGAAACGAAACCTATTGAAGTCTCCACTGCTTTACTGTGGGATGACTTCAACTTGAAACTTGATATTTTAACTCCTTATTGTCGTGAAATTTATTATATTTATTATAAAACTTGATTACAACAAAGCACATAACACTGAAAAATTAACAAAACTTGCGACGCCAAAATTAGAAGTAATTCGCGGATTAGAAAGCAAGATGAAATAATATTTGACAGTTAACTAATACTTTAAAAATCCCCAAAGTCAATTTTCTTTGAAAAATCCTCAACCTTGACTCCACTTTCCACTTTTTTCCCCTCTCCAGTTTATGTTACCTCACGCGAGACAAGAAAACTCTTTGAGTTTTGAAAAGATGCAGCTAAAAGAGTTATGCAGGAGTACAAATTTATAATAAGATACCGAAAGAGGTGAAAAATGCATCGTCATTTAATGTTTTCAAAAACAAACTAAAAAACTATATTTTAAACGACTTAACACTATTAGGTAAATAAAGTCAGACATCTCAGTTTTCTATCTGCGTGCAATTGCCCTGTGGCGCAGCGCGTCCCTGCATACTAATTGATAACGCGCGGTGCTAAAGAGACCGGTCAAAGCGGACCATTTTTGACAAATAAATGTAGGATAGATATATTATAAAACAAAATAAAATATACTATTATATAATATAATAACGTTAGTTAGCTTAATTTATACTTATATTTATGATACCTACTGTTGGACATATTATTACTTTAGTTTATTTAAGTTTACCAACATGTGGAAGCATTAGTTACTAAATCAATTTAATTTCTCGCATAAGTGAAATTGTTAATTTCTTGTTGAGAAAATAAAGTTCTTTAACCCGAAAGAGTTCCTTCATCATCTTCATTTTAATCAATCTAAGTGTACATAGCTCTGGGAAACTATCTTATACGAGCAAAATGATTGGCTATATGAGAAAGAATAGTATCTATCTATAGGTATGATATGGTATCTATGGGTATAGGTATCTAAAAGGTGACTCTCCTCCTTAAGACGGCCTGGCATCACGTGTATATTACGCACCGAATTCTCATACTGATGATCAAGATAATGCTAATGCTACATTTTTATTTGTTTAATTAAAATGTGTTGTTTGCAATCAGATGGTAAAGTCATATCTAATTAATTTATTTACCTCTATTTTTAAGTGTTTATTTTACATTTTACGTGACGCTACAATTCCACATCAATTAATCAATTTCAATCACTTTATTTTCCTTATACAATGGGTACTTCCACTATGACGAGTTTTTATTTATAGCAAGTAAGTATTAACTAATTTAGGTAACAAACAGTGTTAGGCCTCACAGTTCTGTGAAAGTATCCATGATACGTGGTAATCTGTAGGTCCCAACGCCTACGCCTGTTTCTTGGTGACCCTGAAATGCCAGTAGAGTTACAGGTTACAGTAACGGTTAAAAGAATATATGTATTGTAATTTATTTTTATTAGTAAATTAATAAGTATATTATAATGTATTTTTTTATTGCATGCGAAAGCAAACTCGATACGATGCTACTTGGGAAGGTAATAGGTATACACGTAGGTAACTATATCTCCTCTCTCCGTCAGTAATATTCGATCCAAGTTTTTTTTTATCTAACAGCTGCAGTGTATTGCTATTGCTAAAAATCTGGACTGAAAAAAAAATTGGGTTGCAGACGCAGTTGCAGATACTTTTCAACCCAGAAAATGCGAAAAACCCGAAAATTCGCGGTACGCCATTTTTTTTTCGGTTTTTGGTATGGCTAACAGAGGCCTTTTGACCAGCGATACGTCATTATCTACCGATGGGGAAGAAAGGTTCTGGAGTGGAGACCACGAACCGGAAGACGCAGCGTAGGGAGGCCTCCCACTAGATGGACCGACGACATTGTAAGAGTCGCTGGCATCCAGTGGAGCAAAAGGCAGGCTGTCGTTCAGTGCGGAGGTTAAAGGGGGGGGCCTATATTCAGCAGTGGACGTCTTCTGGCTGATGATGATGATGATGATGTCGTCATTATCTGCAGTGCCACAGATAAAAAACACACTAACTTATAGGTATCTGTAGTATTTTTTTTCAATGATTGTGACATCATCTGTGTCAGTGGACTCTTAACCGGTTTGCGATTATGTAACCGTAATCTAATCGGAGTAGGTATATAAAAATAGGTAGGTAGGCAATTAGTTAGAACTAATGATTGTATGTGTTACGTTCTCATTATAATGTAAATATTTACGCCTAGAAAATGTGTTTTATCTTTACCAATTTGCTTTTTTTTTCAATACAACTTCACGTAAAGTTCAATAAACGGAATTCAATCCCTTATTTTCCGCCCTTAGAGTTGTAATAATTCCTTCAAACTTAAATAGAAGCTACGATAAAAAGAAAACATTTTTTTTTAAGTCAGGTGAAGCATAGATAAACATATGTATATACTTACCGTTGAAGATAAAAACGTAGGAAAAGACTTATAAATATCTCTTTTTACTTCGTGTCAATTGTAGATGTAAAAACACAGATAACCACTACGCGGATATCATAGTTGTAGGGTTTTTGTGACAGTTCCAAACGGCAACAATAAAAAAAATATTATACATAAAGTTGTTTACGTGATATTTGCGACATTTGTTTCCTTTTTTCCTGTTTTTTTTTTTTTTGTGAACAACCATGATTGTTTAAAACAGTGTTGAATTACATAAGTTATATCTAGTTTAACCTAAATCATGATGTAAGCCTTTGTGTCACAGAATAACACGATAATAGATTAGATAAACAGGTGCTAAGATAAAAGTGACAATTAGGAATTCCGTGAAATTGCGTGAGTTAGCGTTTTAATTTTTTTTTAAATGCTCTTCAAGTGTCCACTATAAGTACATACATCTGAAGAGATTAGAAGGACGTAAAATAAATATATATATACACTAACGTGAGAGTCTCCTCTTTCCTCGAAAGTTAAAAAATTTATAAAAAAAAATACTTAGCACTTAGGTTATGACCTACTTTCCTACTTTATACTAGGTAGAGCTTTTCCTTTTTTTATACCTACTACAGAGAATTTATTCAAACGAATGAATCAGTCTTATATAAACTCTAGCTTTCGTAAGTGGCTTTGCCCGCCTTGTGAACAAAACAGCTTAAATTACTCAGGGTAGTGTAGCTTTCTATTAGTGATAGAATTTTCAGAATCGGTATTCAGTCCAGAAATTATTTTCTACAAACACAAGGTCAAGGCAAGCTGTACTTCTTTATAATAATACTGGCTGTTTCCTGCTACTTCGTACGCGTAGACAACGTAAACTTTCATATAAACTTTCAACCGCCGGCTTTTCGCAAAATCCTTTCTTAGCGGACCAGAAGAAATCTACCTGCAAAATTTTGGCATCTATAGTTAGGTAAGTGTTTTTAGAGATTTTGTGATGACAGTCAGTCAGCCAGTGAGTTTATTTCGCTTTTATACTTAAGCATAGGTAGCTATTGTAGAAATTTAGAAAAGTAGATGAGACTTAAAAACCGAAGTACATACTATAAAGTTATATGATTATTTACGGGATATTTACCGAAAAAGAAAGAATTAAGAAAGAGGGTAGATCATTATGTCTGAACCTAACTTTTTAACTGTTCGACCAACCACCCGCATTCTTCAGTCTTCCCGTGAACATGGTGCATGTAACTGCGCCGAAATATCGGGAGCTCATTCCACAACCTTACCACGGTAAATATCCCGTAAATAATCATATAACTTTAGTGAACAACCGTGATAGTTTAAAACAGTGTTTTACACAGTATAATCTTTTAAAACATATAAAAAAACACGCTTGTGGAAATTTTTATTATACCTATCGCACAAAAGGCAAGCTGTTTATTGACTCTGTGTAAATGCAGCCTTAATTCTCACGTTGTATGACGCATAGTTAAATCGTAAAATCAACGAGTAATTGAATTGCCCCTTGCGTTAAATGGGAATTTTGCTAGGCATGGCTTGACTTGAAATACATACTTACCTTTGACTGTGACTAGGATTTGTTTTTGACCATTATTTACTTTAGAATTATTTTAGTGTTAGACACACAAAAGGTTTACATTTTAAACAAACTTTTTTTATTGCCGTTTGTACAGTGATTATGTAAATTATTGTCAATTAAGTACCTATATTAGTGCAATAAATCAAAGAACGTCAGTTACAATAAGCAATCTTCATACGACAAGATTGACTAGTCTAGTGTCACAGCTAATTATTGACTATTAAAATAACATCACTGGCTTCCGCTTCCTACTCCACAGTTCCGGTGTACCTACAGTGAATTACGTTAAATGCCTATTATAATATTATTTTTTCAATAAGCATTCTGCTTGCGTTTTGTGTTTATCTTTGATTATGAAATCACAACGATTCATTTTGAGGTAAAAATAACAAAACACGTCTGCGTTCTTTTATCATTTAAAATTTAAAACGGTTTGTTTATTCAAAATTAGAACGTCATCAGGTGGCCAGCATGTTTCCCTTTCCGCCAATAACGCATTCGCTCTCGGTTTCAGCGCGGCCGCGACCGGCGGCGGACTATACACGTCAATCGTTAACCACTCTATTATTATGCCGTATTAAATTTATCTCTAGTAATCCAAAGCCCACCTGTGCGGTTCAACGGCACTAGCCAACCAGTCCGTCTGGTTAACCAGCCCCGCGCTACTTTACACCTGTCAAATCGATCATCAACCGATTCTCGACCTTATCACCCACGCAATAACCGTGTTGTCATCATAATGAGCGGAAACGAGTTTTGCCGCCAAAGCGCCATTTATTTATTTATTTTTTTAAACTGTATCTCCTGGCTCTGAACGTTTGCGATTAATGCCAGTACCCGCGAATGTGGAATAAGAATATCATTATTGTTCTTATTTTTAATTCGCTCTTTTCAGGGTGGCCTGTAGAGTCTACTCTACGATTCCAAAAAGGTTTTTACTTTTTATAAAATTGCTGTATTGAACTTTGACTAAAGGTCGTCTTGAGATTATTGCGATTTTTATCTTATACCTATATATGTATTTATTTTTTAATATAAGTTGAAATTTTTTCATACTCTACATATATATCTCCAATTTTGTTAGCTTTAAAAGTACTTTCAGTACCTAGGTATATAGTTTATAAAAACAGGCATGGACCGCCAAAGTTCAAAGCACAAACCACCTATACTTACCTTTATGTGGATTTTCACAATAAAATAAAGTTTTATTATAAAACAAATGAATACACTTATATAATTGACAATTGAATTACGTGCGCTTGTTAAAATCCGTTTATTTATAGCTTAATAAAAGTATCTCGGACAGAACCGTTCCAGAACCGGTAAATAATCATTATTGTTTGATTTTTATCTTTTTAAGACGCTGCTTGGTTAAAATTAAATGGTGGTGTACCATTTAATTTTAAGCAACTCATTTAAAATTTAACCCTTTTAGTATATAGGTACAACACAATACAATAAAGAGTTTCTATCTATCTATCTATATAAAATTATGAATACTTTTAATCATTTTATTAGCATTCCAAACACAAAATCATCAGAAGATAAATATTTTTAGATTCGCCGCCTCAGAAAAATCAGAACAATCAAAGTTGGTATTTGACAGATCTTAGATGAGTATTGCCTAAAGAACAAACTAATTATCGACATTTGAAAAAAAGAACAAACGTTTTTTTTTCTTGTTAGAATTGCCAGGCCTTGTTAATTTCGCCGCCTTTACATTCCTAAACATCGCTTCTCGAACGCTCCGCAGCTTTCCTACTGCAGAACCGACAATTTCCAATGTAAGCAGAGCGACCAACTTATCTGTAGAGTTAATAAGCGAGCCACCATCTCATTTTCTATACGAAACTGTGGTAGATACATTTTAGTTCTTCAATTGGCCAACTGTATAGGTAAGTTGGTCGATCAGTAGCCAACGAGCACTTCATAAAGTCACCTGACCGGTACAACGATCTAGTTTTACACAAATAAACTTGATCTAGTCTTGTGCCTTATTATATTACGTATAGTTTGAAACCTCTTGAAACACTAGCTTTATAAAGTACTACCTGCGCCCCGCGGTTTCACCCGCATGCTGATGAAAAATGGTAATGATGATGATGATAAAAATTTGCCTAAGTTATAACGTCAGCTATCTGCCAGTGAAAGTCCCGTTAAAATTTGTCCAGCCGTTTTGGAGTCCATAAGGGACATACATACACCTACACACATCGTTTTTGACGTGATAACGTCTTATAAATCGATGAGCGCCGGCTGCACGCACGAAAAATTGTCACGTCCCGCCTGAGCCGCACGTGCAAGCGAGAGCGCGGAACAAGCAATAGAGAGGCACGATCGGCCTAACCGTTATCACGTAAAATTATCGTCCGTAAACTGACTTTACAGACAACCCCTTTTTTGTATATACCTACTAGCGTAACTACTAGCCTTTTTTAATTTTCCGCTAATCTGTGAAATAAAGAAGTATGTGCAATGTCAAACATGTCTAATAAAAGATAGACGAAAGGAAATAAAGGGAGCGAAGAAAAGCAGCGGTGCTTTAGAGAACCTGTCCACTAGACAGCTGACTCTCTCTAATACGAAAGCGAGGCCTTTTGATGATTCCTTGATGAAAAGGTCTCATTTGTCATGATCATGAAATTGAAAGTGGAGAACTTTAACACAAAAGAAGTGTGTCACTCCAGTGATTACCTATGACCTTGTCTTAGCTCTCATTTTCGTTTAGTCTTTGTGATTTGTTGAACAAAAGCTCGTCTTTAACACTTGCGCTTGTATGACTGACGTCATACAAGTAAGTATGATGCTGGTGTTGAAGACAGCCGTGTAAAACGACTTGAGTCAACGCGCCAATCGCGCGAAGCCAAAAGCCCCAATAGGGAAAAAAATACACGACAGCTTTCACGAAGAATTATCTCTTTCTGATGTCAAAATCCGTCTACTCCCTGGTGGAATATTATTAAGCTGCGTGACCTCATTTAAACGTAAGAATCTAAAGGTAGCCTTGGTAGGTCGCTGCATAGGCCCCGATTTTCTCAAAATCCGGGTCCAGAGGCCGTATAAAAGAAGTTTTATAGAGAGAAAAACGCACTACAAAGTAACATAATCTGCTATCTCCTTGCGGCACGTCGGCCATTTTAACCATTTTTGCATGCCTGCCAAGCAAGTCTATAGCTTCATAATGACGCCATTTTATGCATCCAAAGTGCCGCACATCATAATTATGACCTTGTTTTCCATCCCCTACTCAAAAGGCCCCAGATGCCTAGGCTCCTGTAACTCGGAAAGAAGTTCGCAGCCATATAATGAAAACTGTTTTGTGGAAGTACTATTCATCAAATTCTGGCGTCACCTTGCTGCAGTTGCTGCGAATTGGAAATACCAAGGAGCTTTTTTCCGAGGAGTAAATCTTCCAAAGGCACGCTGCAGCCAGGTTATGTGGGATTATACCCACTAAAACCCCCCCAACCAGCCTGTGAGCCTGAGATCGTACACTAGCGTAGAGGTCGGCTCGAAGGTTGATAGTGTGCCAATGCCAAAGTCTAATGACAATGCGCAGAGAGATCGTTCGCGAAGATACGCGCATTGTTTGGCTTGTCTACCGAATATTTGCATATCTGTTTGCAAACCAAGCCTATACTTAATTAACTAGGTATATGTTTTTATGGATATCTATAAGTATAAGTCCATTTTGTGCCTATGAATTGGGATATAAAATATAGCCAACAAGTTATGCCGAACGCACTTTGCGTTCGCTAACTAGTCCGGTCAAGCTGTAGAGGCCAAAAGGCCAACAGTATAAGTCAATATTAAAAAAAACCTTGCTAAAGTGTTCATTTTACCTCCTTGCTAAAGACTTTAGCAAGGAGGTATACCTATTGTTACCTACCTACTATACAGTTCATAGGTGACCATCACAGATCTACTGTGTTCATCTGTGGTGTTCATTATACCAATGAACTGTCAAAGTGAAATTTGTTTGCGACAATGGCGTCCTCATTTTTCAGCCTATTTTTTTCAGCAGGTGTGCGTCTGACTGTTTCTAAACGATGTAAATACGAAACTTGGATAAACCGTGGGGCGTAACTAGAGATTAATATATTTCAAACCAAATGAGTCGTTTCGTCGAAGCACAGTACCAATAAGTAGGCGTCCAACGCCCAGTAATCAAAACTACTTAGGACCAGTTTCAAGTATTTCACAGTTGCAAGGTTGCAACACGACTGCGCTGCGTCATACAGTGGTGCCATACAGTCTACAGCCGCTTACATTGCGACCAACATCTCAGTAGAGCTGGCTCAATGAAGATTTTAAATCGTTATTTAAACTCTTTAGTGTTTAATAGGTGTTGATCACATTGACAACGTCTCAAATCGTCAACGAAGATAAATGCCTTAAGGTGGTACGTTTCACATATGGCGGGAAATTCAAAAATCAAACAGTTTCTTGTCCTTGTAGCTAAGCCGGGTAATTATTGTAAACGATAATAATAATATGTATATCACTTTATTATACACCGAAATAAAAATACAAAAAGTCACTTAAAAATAATACAAGACCGGCAGTATAATAGGCGGCCTTATCGCCTTAAGCGATTTCTTCCAGGCAATCTTTGGATGGACATAACGGAGACAGGAGTAGGGTCGGCGGTGTAAACAATACATATAATATACCTACATACATACAAATAAATACTGAAAATGCAAATAATATTCATGATGATCATGATGTTTGCGCAAATTGATTATTATTCTTTACAAAATCATGTAAAGCTATTTACCTCTATTGCACATTATTACTTACATTTGTCAATAAACAATTTTTTGCTGTTTCAAACGGTTTAATAACAAAGTAATATGGTGCGTTGCTGTTAAATAGCTGTACCTACATGATAATGTAAAGAACAACCAACTATTTGCGCAAACACTGTGTCATTTTAAAACAATTACACTTCCTAGCTTCAAAATAAAAAAAAATACTGTTCCAAATTTGAATTTCCCCCCATAGATGAAACGTACCACCTTAACGTCATGTTTAAAGAGCAAAACGTCTACTTAGCACCCTGTCTAAAATGATGTATTCATAAGAATGTATAAGGTCTATTTTGCTTATGTCTATATTGCAAATCGTTAGGATATAAACTTTGTGATTCCTATGGGACTGACATAGTCATTTATGACTAAATGTCCCCAATAAAAAGAAGAAAAAAAAAAAAGAAAAGAAAAAAAAAAAAGTTAACGTGAGACAGACAGACAGAGGGATCAATCTTCTAAATTTTTGTTCAAATTTAAATGAAACCCTCAAGAACCTAGACTAACAACCCAGGCCTATTTAACGGGTATCCTTATGTTTGTGATATTTTAATAAAGAGTCTTATTTTATAAAAAAATCCGTCGAACCTGATTGAGAACCTCTTTTTTAAAGTCAGTTGAAAACCAAACCTATCCAAAGTGATCTGAATCATCATCAGCCAGAAGACGTCCAACACTGAACATAATCATAACATAAACAATAACATAACATAAACAATAACATAACATAAACAATAACATAACATAAAACAACAACAACAACTGAACATAATTCTGAATATATGGTTATAATTTAGATTGTTACAACTTTATTGCAGCTAAAATGCTTGGATCGAGTATAAATGTTCAATGATAGCCACCTCTTAAAATTACTTATGTATGTTGTTTATGCTATATAAAAAAAAGTCTAAAAAAATGTAAACTTGCTACTTTAAACAATGCGTGGCTTGTTCCCAAATGGATCCAAACCATTGTTCTTTGAAAGTAATCTTTCATACATTGATTTGATTATTTGATTCCCACGGAGGTCCAAGATATTTGAATAATAAAATTAATTAATTTGTCATTCCCAAACGGATCCAAGGTTTGTTTCAAGTACAATCAGTATTTTAATACTCTTCAAGTATTTTACTATGTACTTTCTTTAAGTCTAAATATTAAACCTCTCATGTAGCCATCTAAAGTGTAATCGAAAGGTAGCCAAAGTTAAGCTAAGAAGTTTTCAGATGGGTGACTGCAAGACTCTCACGCTAAGGATGCAACACAAAATCTAAAAAAAACAACTTTTTGCAGCTCTATAATTCTACTCGCCTCATAGTCGTAGCAGATGTGCCCACAAAACCAGTTCAAATCCGGCTCGAAGGACCAATTAATTCCAGACATGTTTTTTTATCCAGCAAGGCTATTTTATCCGCGCCATGGGTGGCAGCCGTGCAGTCTAGCTCCACGACCGTAATTACTAAGCATCGGGTGTACGCGAGTGCGTGAACGGCAAATTGCACCACACCAAGCTCATTCTCGACCGATCGATGCTAACCCTGTCGCTTGCCACTCTCATTAACTTGCACGTGTGAGTGACGGGGACTGAAACCATGTCGAGTGTCCCAGAATTACCGGCCAGATGTGTGTGGCAGTTGGTGACAGTGCGTTCACTTCGTATCGGAATCTTATGTTTAATTAATGGGCTGCGCCTTATTAGCGTAGCTTTGGCTTTTTTTAGACACCACTTTCCCTATCGTTAGCTTCATAATCTTTTTCCACATGTTCAAGACGATCAACTTTACGTAGAGTTAGCCGAATGAACAAAACTTAAGCCGTCTCCAAAAGCTAAAAAGCGAAGCTGTCTTTTCCTATTTCAAAAATGCGATAGTGGCTCCCCGAAGCAACTTTAAAGATACGTTAGTTGAACTGTATGTTCATTACTGAGTGGAGACATGAATCACCCGGTCGGGATGTCCCTTGTACCGCCGTCTTGTTATCGCAAAAGGGCCGAAAGTCAGTGGCGTACTCATGGATTTATGCCTCCGGGGGTATGTACCCCATGCTGAAGGAGCACAAGCACATATTTTATCTTTTTCGATCGATTTTCAAATATAAAAAAGAGAAAAAGACAAAACATGATGTAACTATTCCAAGGCTTTCAACGTTTATTAACCAGGAAGTAGAGTTAGGTTAGGTTTGGTACAAAACAAAATAACCACATAAGACAAGCTATGGAGTGGGCTATGCTCGGGGTTTATCTACGAGATCGAATCAGAACTGAGGAGAACCGTAGATGAACGAATGTTATAGCTTAACGGATTAGCAAGTTGAAGTGGCAGAGCACATAGCACGTGGAACAGATGGTCCGAAAAGCTCGAATGAAGACCACGGACTGGTAAGCGCAGCGTAGGACGTCCACCAAAAAGATGGACAGACGACCTAAAAGAGACCGCAGGGAAACGAGGGATGCAGGTCACTTCCAACAGGCTCTTTTGGAGATCGATGGGGAAGTAGGCCTATGTCCAACAGTGGATGTCCTATAGCTGAAATGATATTGATGAAAACGAGGTGGTATAACTCTGGCTTGCGATAGCCTGTCATTTAGAGGATTAAATCTTATATGACGCTTAGGTATAATACGTTTTTGTGATTTCGCTAATTCCTGTAAAGAACAAGCTCTCTCTCTCTCTCCCTCTCTAAATAAATTTACCTGACAGATCATGTTTTTAAGCAATTTATGATACCTGCCGCCCCCTATAACCCCCACTTCGTCCCCCCTACGATACGGCACTGTCAAAGGCCTCTCGTGGAGAATAAGGAGACAATCAGGGAGTATAACCGGTTTATGTTTACCGAACGAGGAAACGGTCCCACAAACCAATAATACCTACATTATCATTAATCTTTTTGTTTATCTGATGATAACAAACTGCCGGTTTGAATGAAAAGGGGCCGCTGACGTTTTAACCAGGTACCTAATAGGATGGCAAGATTTAGGTAGGCTACTACTAGTATGACCATTTACCAAACTGAAGATATGGCTTGTAATTTGGGGCTCGTTTCACTTGGTGTGCCCAATTTATCTATATACTGGGTTACGCGGAAAGGGAGTAGCCGGAGTAGGTAACTACCTACTAAGCAAAATATTAGACTATTTTTTTTTATTTAATCTGCAGTTCCAAAATGGTCATTCAGACTTCTGATTAGCAGTATTTTTTTTTCGATTTCATTTATTCCCATAGTTGATTTGCTTTAGAAATTCAAACCGTATTTGCTAGAGATAAGTGGTCGTTAATCGTGTGTGGTCGCCAAGACTGCTGGGATCGCTACTCGCGTTACGCGTTACGGGTGGTTCAAAGCCGGTCCTGCAGCTTCCACAGTACTAACGTAATCCCACTAAAAGGCTAGTGCTCTTAAACGCGCAAGTTAAGAGCCCGGTCCCTGCCACTGCGACCTAGCTTGCACATTTTTATTTTGTTATATATATATTTTTTTTAAATAAATAATATGCTTGCTTTTGACCACCATCACACCTGATGTTAAGCGATGATGCGGTCTACGTTGGAACACGCTTGCCTAGAAGGAACCGAATTATCACTAAGTAGGAATTTTATGATTATCTCCAGAATAAGATTGCGTATGATTTAAAGTAATTTTCATGTTTTGTTTTGTTGTAGGAGATCGTTAAAAAACCTAGTTTATTTTTCGATACCCTAATAATATAAGATCATTGCCCTAATATAATAACAAACCAAGAGTCATGTTTTTAGGGTTCCGTACCTCAAAAGGAAAAAACGGATCACTTCGTTGTTCGTCTGTCAAGTCCCTTTTTCGCAAGAACGCGTAAAGGTATCAAGTTGAAATTTATACTAAGTACTTGGGATGGGATCTACGGTTTCTTTCGACTGTAAAAAATAAAAGTTATAAGTCAACGCAATCAAAAGATATGAACGTATAAGTCGTATATTTTGCGATTTCACAGGGGAATCAAAACCTACGCGCTGAGGGTTCCGTCCAACGGAACCCTCAGAGCAGAGTCCTACTCGGACTTGTCTGGTTTTTTTGACTGATCGCATTAAGGTTAGTGTTGACATCAAAAAGATTTGTATTTTAATGTTCCAATCGTTAATTTGTGATAAAATACGCAGGATACTTTTAGTACTTAGGTACAACAATCTCTGGGACTTTTTCTGGGACCATAAGTCATTCCATTATGTACCTACACCATTTCCTGGTCCATACATCAAGATCGATTTGTTCGTTTATTTGTGTAGAAAAGAAGTATCAAACAGACAGCCAGCTACTTTCGCATTTAGATACCAACAAATACTTCATACTATACCTACTAATAAAATCTTTGGGTATCAAAATTTTTAAACAAATAAGTCAAATATCCGAACTCGTTTTTGAACTATTTTCCATAAGTGCGGAAAGCTAAAGAGCGATTTGTCGACAGTAATCAACTCTCGGTTGCTAATACTCCGCTGCTTACTCAACAGCTTGCGACACAGATCTGAGATCGTCTTACTAATGCTAAATATAAAATAATCCTAGATATTATCCTATGCTAGGTTGCATTTAGGTAAGGCTGCCCAAGCCCAGGCCCGCAATTCACTAAGCGGCCCGTCAAAGTATCGTTTATATCTTTTTTAATTTATTAATATGCTTGCGTTTCACCGCCAACTCGCCCAATGTTAAGCGATGATGCGGTCTACAATGGAGCACGCTTGTATAGAAGAAACCGATTCACTCGTGATTTGAAGACACCCAGACTGTATCTAACGATTGTTTGGTTTTGTTCTTGTAAGATGTTTTGACATTAGTATTTTTCAGTATAATACCTACTTATTCTTTCAATTAAATCTTCTATTGTTTCAGTTAGACCTAAAGTATTTTTTTAAAATATTATTTTTAATGTGACATCTACAGCCAGCTACAGGCGTATTTAAATTTAAACTAAAATTTAAATGATTAAAAGAAATTTGATGTAGGTGTTCCGATGGCCAAAATAAATTGAACTTGAACTATTTAATATTACAAGTCCCCTTGAATTTTCATAACTTCAAACTTTTCATAAATCTCTTTTCATGATTAGGTGCTACATATGCGACTCGAGCGCTACATCTGCAGAATAAATTGATTTGAATACACTTTCTTGACACTTACGAACTGCACAGGAATGGAATGCGCTTCCTGTCTCGGTGTTCCCTACAAGGTACAACCTGGATCTCTTCAAGACAAGAGTGAATAGGCACCTCATGGGCAAGCGTGCCCCATCTTAGACTGCATCGTCACTTACCATCAGGTGAGTTGTAGTCAAACGCTAACATTTCATCATAAAAAAAAAAAAAACTTAGATTCTTGAATGTTAGCGAAAATAATCGAAAAAGACCCAAACCACCGCTATAGCTTTACCAACGCGAAAAAACAGTTCCACAACGAACCCTAAAATAGAATTATGGTCCGCCTCCAAAATTAGTTAGGCAACCTTGCTGTAACGGATGCAGATATACCTAGATACTACTTGAACCAAACATATTACACTCTTAATAACTTCCTTCTCTATAAGTGTGTTAATAAACGAGACCCTTCACTTTATATTGGACTACATTCTACTTAAACAACTCTCGAACTCTTTATTGACTGAATATTGGATAAAAACTATTATTTGATTAAATTTTTGCCAATTGTCTGTCTGTGTATCTGTCTATGTACGGAGCTAGATGTCATTTCTAGCCATTTAGTGATTGTAATTTTATTTTAGTGTTAGCCTACTTATGTTCCTATGTGTTTGTAACTATTAACTATGTAACTATTATGGATCTTGGATCTGAAATAAAGATAAATTATTATTATTATTATAAACATTAATTGCAAATAAGCTCATCAAAATTAATCTGTCAATTAAACTATGTTCACTTATTATTGAAACTGACGTGGTTTTCAAACATTTTATTTATATTACACGGGAATTACTCACGTAAGATTAAGCCACGGTCTTTTTCAAGGTGAATGCACGCGCGCGGCTGCGTCTCGCTTTGAACTGAACAGTGCATTTACCTTGAAAAAGACCGTCTGATGCGGTTGAAACTATAGTCGGAGTATCCGGCTTAATCTTACGCGAGTAATTCCCGTGTAATATAAATAAAAATATGTTTACTTAGGTACATACAGGACAAATCGAATAAATAGTACCTAGGTTAGAAAGCTAAGAGCACAACTTCACTTCGATCTCTTATATAGTAAAACGAGTAGGAGTATCTACATTTTGTCACGAGATATTTCTTTAAAATGCCTTTTTAGGGTTCCGTACCTCAAAAGGAAAAAACTGAACCCTTATAGGATCACTTTGTTGTCCGTCTGTCAAGACCCTTTTTCTCAAGAACGCGTAGAGGTATCAAATATTTCGGTCTACGGTATCTTTCAGCTGTGAAAAAAATCAAACTTGTAAGTCAACGCGATATAAAGATATTACCATTTATATCGCATATTTTCACTTATTTTGCGATTTCACAAGGGAATCAAAATCTATACTTCCCGTAGAGCTAGAATCATGAAATTTGGCAAGAAGCAAGGTCTCACAGCACATATAAAGGTAAACATCCGAAAGTCGTTAATTTGAAGTTATATCATATAAAAAAAATGCAATTACAAACTTACATTTTGTAGTTGGTATGTATGGAAGAACCTTATTGTCGACTACAAAGTTAAGTTTGTCTTGAAATATTTCAATATATTTTTTTTTGTTTGGTCTCTCGCTCTTAGGATTATGTCCAACGGAACCCTCAGAGTGCGAGACCTACTCGTAATTGTCCGGTTTTTTTTGTCTATGGTATTGAAGAAAATCCTCCAAAAAATTTTTTGGCGTGCAGGTAGTTTTTTTGTGACATTTAGTAATAATAGTGGCCTCTATACGGCGTGCGATTAAATATAATCTATTTTTAATCCATCATAATAACAGTGATCGTAATACATAATTAGTTTCCTACTAGGTAGAGCCAGATGCGGATAGACAGGGCCATATCAATTAAGAGTGCCTTGTGTTTCCAGTAACTGAATCCACTCGCCTTGACACAAAACTCAGTTTGTTCTCTATTGATCCTATCCTAAAGATCACTGAAGTTAACGGCCGATGCATGGTCACGAGTCACTTTGGATGGGGTGATCGCGAATATTTATACCTAACTAGCAAACCCGGCGAACTCCGTTTCGCCACCAGATGACTTCTATAAACCTCACGGAACCCGAGACCTTTCCAACGAATGCAAAACCGTGGAAATCGGTTCGTGCGTTCTGGAGTTATAGCGTCAGGAAGGAAAACCAGACTTATTTTTATATAGTAGATAGCAGGGCTCGATTTTTTTATCGCACGTATGATACGTAATAATTATCATACGTTTTGGGGGGGGGGGGGGCATGGCACATTCCCCCCCTGGATCCACCAATGCTTTGTCGAAGGCTTTCGGGCAGCTTGAAAGCTCTGACTCTAGGGCTTAGCCATTACTATATTAAAATGTTTGACCCAACTACTAAAAAAGGAGGTTGTAGGTACCTTTAGATAGCCCGTTGGGCCAGTTGGTAGTGAACCTGCCTTCTACGCTCGGGGGAGTGGGTTCATTTCCCAACTAGGGCAAACATTTATGTGATGAACATTTGTTTGTTCTATTTCTGAGTGTTAATACCTATCTAAGAATGTACATATTTAAAACTATATATGTATGTATATCAGTCTCTGCATGGCAGCCATAGTACAACAAGCTTTGCTTAGTTTGGGGTCAGATGTCGTAGCCATCTCGCCCAGGGCGCTGATAGTGCTAAAACTGGCACTGCATGTCATAGGGTATTATGACGTCACATTAAATCCAAAATAGCAAATTCATTGAACTGCGCTGTTGCCATGAAAATTATATCACGTTTGTACAATGAATTCGATGTAATATCAATGCGTTTGTATAACTTTTTGGTAAAATGGTTTGAAAGTTACCTGCCTAAAAGTAGAGTGGCGCCATCCACGTATAGCTAAGTTGGTAGAGTTCGTATTTTTCCCGGTTCGTACTGGCCCCGGGTTCGATTCTCGCTCAAGCGAACATTTTGAATATGCGCTTTGGGTCTGTGTTAGTTATCCGTGTCTTTGTGTGTGTTGGGTCTCCGAAACAGGGAATTGTAACGGGGCTATGAATGTAAAACGTTATTTATTTGTTCCAGATGCATTTAAGCTTGGTCCACATCGCGTGCGCAGCCCTCCTCGCGCTGACGCTCGGCGCGTGCGCCGCCCCTCCCGCCGGCACGACGCACCACGTCGCCAGAAGATCCTTCTTCACACTCGAATGCAAAGGAGTCTACGACGCCGCTATCTTCGCCAGACTAGACAGGGTCTGCGATGACTGTTACAACCTCTTCCGTGAAAATTCACTCTATAACTTATGCAGGTAATTATAGTATTTATAGTCTGTATCAGCCGCCATCTTGTGACGTGTTTCAGTATTTGAATAATAGATGGAGCTGTTATAAAGTTTCCAGCTTTTGATTTGTGACGGTTATCATTTGCTGTCGAATTTTACAGAGCGATTCCAATTAGTTTTTTAGTTCCACCATAAAGTTTTGGTAAATCCACAGTCAATTTTGTATTTACCAAATTATATTTGTCGTTCTGTAAAATGTAGACTGTATCAACCGCCTTCTTGTGACGTGTTTCAGTACCTATTTGAAAACTAAATGGAGCTTTTATACAGTTTCCAGATTATGATTTATAATTTTTTTTGCTGTTGAAATTGTAACGTTCTATTCTTTTATATTGGATAAATTGAGTTTTAGACAGTGGTTGCATATTTTTAAAGGCAAAATATTTCAATAGGCTATTTGACTGTACTAAAAATATAATTCATGCTAGTGTAATCCTAGAAGATTGTTAATATTTTTTTTTACTAAAGACCAAAAAATACAAAATACTGTATTATGATTTTCATTGATCACGTGACTTGACTGCAAAGACTATATTTTATGCAGGTCGAATGTCCTTACATTACAACGTTACACAAAAATAAATAGAGGCAACAGTTGTTGGCAAGAACTCGTTTGCTTATGTGTGACGTCACTAATGTCACGTGGCCCCCTAAATGTCAAAGGGAGCGTTTACGCGGTAGTTTCATAATTTGTATTTTGATCTGCCTTTTAAAACACAAATACTGAAAATTATAAGTCAATCACAAGATTGTTTTATTTTAATATAATAAACAACCTAAGACGGTTTCGTAAAATCAGGCAAATACCCTAAGGGACACAATACTTCTTTTCAGATTTACACTGCTCATTATTTCGAACTTGATTTATCCAATAAAATGAAACTTCCTATAACATTGGAGGTACATACGACTGTACATCTTTGTAAACATTTAATAAAGTGTATTATTCCTTGTTGGGGCACAGGAAAGACTGTTTCTCGACAGAATACTTCAAGGGTTGCGTGGAAGTGCTCCAGATGACCGACAAGTTAGAACAATTCAAGATATGGATAAGGCAATTAAATGGGGTCATCCCAGAGATTTAGGTATAATTTGGTTGTTTTATCTCGCTCTCTCTTGACTAAACTCTTCTGGGCTCTATCTCTTTCTAATGCGTTCTCTTTACTCTATTAGCTTTAATTTATTGGAGTTAATAACAGCACGCTGATCTTTTGCACATTATCTAACACAATTATTTATTTAAAATATTACCCAGGTAAGCACATAGTTATAATTTACCTACTGTAATATCCAGAAAATAATAAGAGTCATAGTAAGAATCGCTGGCATCTAGTGGATGCAAAAGGCAGGCTGTCGTTCAGTGTGGAGGTTAAAGGGGGAGGCCTATGTTCAGCAGTGGACGTCTTCTGGCTGATGATGATGATGAATACCAGAAACGTTTTAGCAACAAAATACTGTGTAACTTCCCGTCAGCTAAAAGTTGACAAAGTAGGTACTTAAAGTTTTGCAAAGCTATATCATAAAATACCTAAGCTTTTCAAACGTTTATTTAAAAAAAAAATATCTTAGAAAAAAGCAGAATAAGTTTTTAGAATCCTATGCCGATAGTTTTAAAACTATTTGGTATTCTACATGTTTTAAAAACCAAAATAGATTTTTTTGGAGTTTTATTTATCACAACTTACTATTTTATTTTTAAACGTGGTCGCTGCCTCAAATAATACATACTTAATGTTACTTACTCATTATTTTGAATAGTATTTATTTTAACAATGTTTGTCCAATTATAAGGCGTAGTGGAACTACAAGTAATCTTCTACACTGGCATTGTTATGTAAATTTATTTTAAATAAATTATTATTGTATCTTCTTCTTGACTATTTGTTATTTTATGATACTAACAGCATGTCTGCATCTTCTTTTTCAGCATTGGATTTGGACTTTCCTAACTTGATGCATACTTTTAACCTTATTCTTACTACTTTTACAGACTGTATAATAATATCTTTAATGGGACTATTCAAAGCAATGCTTTGAATAATTATTACAAATATTTGGAGATAATGATACCATGATTTGAATATTTAGAAGTCACGGCCCAAAGAAATATTTTAATAATTACGCGAATCAAAAAACGAATGCTTTTGCTTTCGATTTTGTTTTAATCGTTATGATATTCGCAATATCTACAATTATTGTTTATTCAACGCATTTGCGTGGAAATTGTTCTGTAAATTGTGATTTATTCTCTAAATACACATTAGCGCTTGACACAAGACATCAGCAGTGTAAGTACCGTTCTTTATCGATGGTCAAATTTGACAGTTGTGGTCGTCAAATTCGATAAAATGCCATTTGATCAAAACTAGCTATGATCGATTCTATGGCATTTTAACGAATTTGACGATCGATAAAGAACGGTACTTGCACTGCAGATTAGCAGACTTGTATTTACTTATTTTATTACAAAGGTAAATTATCGTATTTGAAGAACATTTTAAATACAATTTTGTGGCATAAAACGTGATATTCATCACGAATTTTCAAAACATGAAATGAGCTCGTGCGCTTGTGTGTATTACTTATATTAACTGTCTGGTGTTTCCTTGTTTCTTTTGCCAATGAAATTGCCTATTGCAGTTTTGTCTGAAGTATAATTTAGGACTGTGATGTTAGTTTGCAAATATTTAGTTGTATTAGAAAGTAGCGCCCTCTATATTTTGTATCCGTTAGCATTTTTGAAATTCTTACTTCGTGTCACTTAATTTTTAGAATTAATTCTTTGGGGCTGTCAAAATTTCATCTGCCGTTCCTACCTCCGACCCTCTTGCCCTACTTTTGAGTTGAACAATTGATTGTTCACTAAACAATTCAGTTGTACGTGCATTGCATTTTTATTGGCATCTTTCCTCTACTTCTTTAAAAGTATATTGAAATTTCATTCTCATTTTTCGAACTTCTCCAAAAGTGTAAGCAAACAACGCATTATTCTCATTGGAAAAAATCCACCATCTTTGTTTACACTTTCGGGCTAGTTAGAAAATCCTGCTAATCAGTAAGCTTGTTTTTAATAATATTCTGTATGTTTTACAGGGCGAAATGCTTCACAACGCCCTACTTCAAGGGATGCATGGAGTCTTTGTACCTCTACGACGAAAAGGAACAAATAGATCAAATGATCGACTTCGTCGGCAAACGCTAACAGCACACATTTACGAGCCAAAACACAACGAGACGCCATCTTGAAAAACATATAGCGCCATCTATACAAAACAAATAGAACTACAGTACGACCAACTTATCAGTAGAGTTAGATGATGGAGCCACCGTCTGAACATAATTAACAAACATCCGTAATATTTTTAGTACCATCATTTGGCCAACTTCACAGATAAGTTGGTCGGTCAAACGGCCAATACGTATTGCCAACATTACAAAAATAAAGCAGAGACAAACGAGTTTCTCCATTTTGACGTCTGCTATCTATCCTCAACGTATTCTAGTCTAAACGCGACGTAATTTATTTTATGTTCGCAACTAAATATAACTTTGTATTAAGGTAACGGTAAGGACATATTACAATGTATATTATAATATTTGTGTTACTAATTGTCGAAAGCTTCGATCTGGAGTGATAAGTACATTGAAGATTATAGGCCTCTACAGGCTAAAGTCCGTTTTTCTTAGGTGTCCAATTATGTAAATAGACATGGCGTTTTGACAACTAAGATGACAACGCAAAGTTCTTCACTTTTGGTTGACATTGGTTGCTAATCCGCCATATTTGTTTACATAATTTGACACCTTGAAAAAATTGACCTTACGCTATAATATTTCACATCATAGCTTTTCCTGCGCTTCTCCCATATACCCCGCGGTGTTTGCTTTACCACAACAATCGTAAGCTCGAATATTTTTTTAAGAACACGTTTAGCGATATGTATCTCGGAACAAGCGGTGGGCTAAGCTATGATATCATTTAGTATAGAACAGTCTGAAGAGGCATCAATTTTATTCACCTCCTAGGTATTAAAATTTAATTCAAAACAAATAGAGACAGGTCAATTTCTGGTATCGATGCTGGTCATCAAATTTTTTATCTGTCTCTGAAAAATCTGACTGAGATTATCGTTTTTTTTTTTTTTGTATTTTATCTGTGACGCATTCCATTCGCAGTATTTTGTAAAATACTTACGCTTTTTTAAAACAGTAATTTCATTATGTTTTGTATTTACTTTTTATGTATAAATAGCCTTACTTAGTTTAATATTGTATAGAAGAATGTAAAACTGGCCTAATAATGTTTACCTATCTTTTATTAAAATATTTAAACGTTTTTAGCTGCTATGCACAAGTTTATTTCGTTTTCTTAACTTTTGCTTCTGTAAATATTATAAAAATCTAGTTTTTCGTTGACTTATTAATTACTGAAAAAATGCAAGTGAATTTCTATTATTTTCTTAGTAAATTAATTCTAGTTGACATTTTAGGTACTTTAGGTTTTATAAATTAAATCTTGAATTTATTTTCAGTTTAGTTAAAAAATCACAATTTAAATTTAATAATCAGTTTTCGGCTGCACCAAGCGAATAATTGATTCTATATTAATTTTTAGTTTTAAGTATTTAAACGAAAGATTATTTTTTGTATACTTCCGACCTATTTATTATTTGTTACGGTTTATTTATTAATTTTTATTTTGAATAGTACATCGAATACGATAACCAGTGTTTAGTTGGAATATCTTTTAAGGTCTTACTCACACGAGCGATTTATTTATCACCTAAAAATATCTTAACCTTCTTTTCCGAATGAAATTTTAAATTCTGATAAATTGTTGCCATTCTATAAAATTTTCCAAACAAGTATAGCTACTTTTTAACAATATTTTTTTTTTAATTTTTTTTTGCAGTGGGACGCAATAATAAACAAACATAAGACAGCACATTTTAAATATTTGTATAACTTTCAATGTCATCGTGTTTGCGGTTTTTTTGTGGAGACGATAACAACGCCCGTGTGCTCGATCTAACTTCAATTAAGTAACTAAGTCGCGGTTTATATACTTATTTTAAAGTTTAGCTCCGCCATTTTCTCTGTGTACGAATCTCATCTTTTTTAATGTCTATTAGCGTTTCTTACACACTACGTCGACATGTAAAAAATGGTGCCAATTAATGTCCTCGAGACACTAGAAATAATTAGTTAATTTTATTATATTTAGTGTTGCTTCATAAACGCGATCGGTCTTATTGGCCTGGACACACGTTAAACCAAAAACATCGCTGACTAAATTCAAATAAGTTGAATTTAAATTAGTAATCTACAACTCTACAATATGCTAGTACTGCTAGTCTGTGGAATTCGCTGCCTGAGTGGGTGTTCCCCGATAGATACGATCTGGGTGTCTTCAAGTCGAGAGTGAATAGGTTTCTTCTAGGCAAGCGTGCTCCATCGTAGGCCGCATCATCGCTTAACATCAGGCGAGTTGGCGGCCAAGCGCAAGCCTATTTATAATAAAAAATAAATAAATAAGAAGATGTCTAATCGTAATCAGCAGATTTTTAAAATATTAAGCATTCCACGATGTGCCCAGAATAATTTGGTCGCTTCAGGAAATGGATAGGCACATCGTGACGTAGCCAATTCTACTATCTGACTGCATGACATTGTGTATTTTATTTACGACTTTATTTCAAAGGTAACAATGATGTTTATTGTTCACCGCATGTCCAGGCTAATTAAGACCAATCACATGGATGATGACCCTTTACAATATTTAACGAATTGTAGAACATGAGAAAATTATATTTATAAAAAACAACGAAGTTTAGAAAAAATATTATTGTAATTTGGTACGAATTTTATAATTGAAAAATCAGCTAAGAAACGCTACGGGTTACATGAAATATATTTCATTTGAAAATCTATGGTTGGAATTATTATTGAACTACCTTTCCTGTACAGGGTTAGACAGAACTGCTAACAACTTTACTAACAAACACATTTCGGTAAATAGCGACCCTGAAATTGCGAAA
This sequence comes from Agriopis marginaria, assembly GCA_932305915.1. Classification (NCBI taxonomy): domain Eukaryota; kingdom Metazoa; phylum Arthropoda; class Insecta; order Lepidoptera; family Geometridae; genus Agriopis; species Agriopis marginaria. Next base: position 2,637,711 of record OW029932.1, read on the forward strand.
AATTCGCTTGGTAATAGTTTGACACATATTCATCTGTAACATGGTATTTATTATGTTTATAATTTGATGAACCCTCGTGGTGGTACGGAACCCTCAGTGCGCGAGCCCGTACTTGCCCCGTTTTCCTAATAGGCGAAATATTAACAGTTTGGTTAGTTTTGACTTTAGTCTAGTCTAAATGTTATCAGCTTTTAGTAAAATTATATTTTAAGATAATATACTTTTTTAATAGATCAATTTCAAAGTAACATTAAACTAATATTAAACATAACATTCACAATTTTGAAGGCTTAAGATAATGCTAGAATATAACAAAAACTCTTTACCCGTTCACAGTTAAACGACATCTACCATTGAAATTAGACAAAGTATCAAGTTTTAGACATTGGAGTCAATTCTCTTGTACCATTCTCTAACTAAACGAATCTGCAGTACAAGTACCGTTGTAAATCGATCGTCAAATTCGATAAATTGCCATAGAATCGATCACAGTGAGTACTGATCAAATTGCATTTTGTCGAATTTGACGACATCAACAGTCAAATTTGACGATCGATAAAGAACCAAAAAGTGCTGACAGAACTAAAATTATCGGTTTGGTCGGTCAAAAAAGGATGGCAACAGAGCTGTCAAATTTAGTTTAGTTTAGAGAATGGTACATCAGTACCATTTCAAAATAGTCAAATGGCAAGAGTTAACTTTTCTATGGGCGCTTGTACTCCGCGACGCGTTAATTGTCGACGTTGGGCTTAAAGCAAAGATAATATAACCACTTGATCCCGCATGTAGTCAATATTCCCTTTTGCAAAATTATGTCGGTCGCGGGGGGCAGCGTGTGATTGGAGACTCGACGCGACTCGACGCTTGTGATTGGAGAATCAAGTTATTCATTCAATTCGCGCCTAGGATTGGCCCGCTCGAAATAGTTTATGTTGACATGTTAGAACCTTTGCCTCATACGGGGTAAAAGATGAGCAGTCAAGTGGTTATATTGCCAATGGCTTAAAGACTTTTAGCAAGCAACAATAAAGGTTAAGATACAAGAATAGTATATTTTGGTATAAATTCTAATGAATAAACCACGTTTATAAGTATAAGGAAAACAATTTAGAATATTTAAATAGGCGAAAATAAAAAACAGTCTTATAACTATCACACGTTACATATTAGGGGCAGCGGCCATACAAATTTCCTCAAACAGCAGTGCAAGTACCGTACTTTATTGATCGTCAAATTCGATAAAATGTCATATTTTCGATGATAGCGAGTACTGATCAAATGAAATTTTATCGAATTTGACGATCTCAACTGTCAAATTTGACGATCGATAAAGAACGGTACTTACACTGTAGATCATTAAAAGTACTAATTGATATCACTTTAAGAAAGGCCGTAAAATAAAAATAGCACTTTATAATGCTCGATTTGATATGTGCGTTAATTAAAAAAGTATAAGCGATTTGACATAAGGTAAAAAAACAATTGTGTTACTTTCAAAAACTTTGTTGAATTTTGTATGGACACCAGCAGTGCAAGTACCGTTCTTTATCGATCGTCAAATTTGACAGTTGAGATCATCAAATTCGATAAAATTCCATAGAATCTAGCATAACGAGTTCTGATCAAATGGCATTTTATCGAATTTGACAATCACAACTGTCAAATTTGACGATCGATAAAGAACGGTACTTGCACTGCTGTTGCGTTAAGGCTCAGTTATCGGTTAATTTTTGCACTTTTCATACAAAATGTACTAGTTTATTTTTTCTAAAACTACTCCGATTTCGATGAAACTTGGTAAGTATATTTAATTTAAATATACGAAGCTAAAGCAATATTTACTTTAAAAAAATTGGTATAGATTTTACAAAAAAAAATAATCATACTATAAATTCATATACACAATTAAAATAATATTTATGATATTGACTATGTTCAGCTGTGGACGTCTTCTGGCTGATGATGATGATGAATTAAAATAAACATACCAAGTTTCATCAATTATAGGTTTTTCAAAAAGTAATCATATAAGAAGTTCATGTTTACAATTAAAACATACCAAGTTTCTTCAAAATCAGACAAGAATTTAACGAAAAATTAAGACTAGTACGTTTATACGAAGAGAGAAAAAAGACCCGACCTGCTTGAGCCCTTTTTTATGAATAATAGGCTTGCGTTTTACCGCCACCTCGCCTGATGTTAAGAGATGATGCGGTCTACGATGGAGCAAGCTTGCCTAGACGTAACCGATTCACACGCGATTTCCCTATACGTTAGTTAAATAATAATTCAATTTACTGTCGAACCCGTGTTACAACTATATTTAATTATTTAAAACTATTTTTTTTATACATTTCAATGGCACTTAATTATAATTAAGTGAAATACACATTTAATTGATATGGGTTACTCTAAAAAGCACCTTATTATAGTATACATATGGTGGAAACACAGATACTTGCATCGATTCTCTAGTACCATACACTAACTAAACTAATCTTACAGGACTGAAATTCTGTGCAAAGCGTGACGGAGCCGAACGCAATGACCTTGAAAGAGCGTCGAATGCGGTTGAAACTATAGTCGATATAACCGGCGGCTATCTGACTCGAGCATTGCAACGTTTAAGAAGATAAAAAACTACTAAGGGAGAATAAAAAAAAACCGTTTGGCATTATCTTTAGAACTAGCGACCCGCCCCAGCTTCGCACGGGTGTTATTTACGTGCAAAGCCAGGGCAGATCGCTAGTTATATATAAACCTTCTGTGAAAAATTATCTGTCTGATGGTGAAAATAGCATCAAAATCCGTTGCGTGGTTTAGGAGTAAGCGGTTATACAGAGAGAAAGACAGACGCGGAAATGGGCTTTAATTTATGTACTATCTCTACATAGTATAAATTGAAGTCGCTTTCCGCGTCTGTCTGTCTGTCTGTATGGCCGCTAACTCCTAAACCACGCAACGGATTTTGATGCGGTTTTCACCATCAGTTAGATACATTTTCAAGGAAGGTTTATAAATATAACTAGCGACCCGCTCCGGCTTCGCATGTAAATTACACCCGCGCGAAGCCGGGCGGGCGGGTCGCTAGTGAATAAATAAATTAAAGTCGCTTTATATTAATTTATAGTATAAAAATATAACATAGAAATATAAATAAATATAGAAAATAAGAAAAAATAAATCGAAAACAACTTTCTATCTCCTATACAAAAAAAAAACAGAGATAGTTTCCCTATAAAATGTCTACACTGAAATTGCATTATACTATTTGCAATGTTATTTTAAAGATAAGTGCCAAGCGGGGATTGTAATCTCATTCAGTGACTTTTCATCTTCAAAAATGTTGAAAACGTGTGAAAGAGAGAGCAGTGGCGGTATAAAAAAAAAATATGCTATAGGTGGCAAACAAGCAGACGGGTTGCCTGATGGAAAGCAGTCACCGTCGCCTATGGATACTTGTAACACCAGAGGCATCACAAATACGTTGCCGACCCTTTAGAACTCGATTAACTCGCCTTTTGAAGAAGCCCATGTTGAGAGCAATTCCGTAGAACATAAACAAAATGCATGATAATCACGCCAATTGCCATAATAGGACGAAACACATCTCTTTTAATTCCAATACGTGAGAAAAGGATGGCAACAATTTCAGACCTGTGAAGTTTAGCTAACAAAATTGTAGTAATTAATTTAAAACATCTAATTTAAAAAAAAAAAAAAACATAGGTAATATAGACAGGACACAAAAGAAAACATTTTTATTATTAATTGTTTTTTTTTTTCTATATTTTTGTTTCATAAAATTTTGGCTTTGTGCTATTTTTTTAAGTTATCTTAATCAACAGTTTTAATTCAAAAAACATAAATAGCATAATAGAAATAATTGTTTTAGTATTTATTTTTCACAATTAACATCTTTATTGTAATGTAAGTAACTACTAAAATACATGAATCTTAAAAAAAAGTAGCTGTTTAAAATTTGTCATTTGAAATTCAGCTGTACCTAGTATACTATAGAGCTCATATTTCAATATTTTTGACAAAAATAGAGCCTAAAAATTTATCTACATTCAATTCATATCACAATCTCTACAAGTTAATTAAAAAAAGTTCTGTATTATCTAAAAAAAAAATGGGAGACGGATACACAAGTCTTTCTATATATATACGGGAAACTTAAAAACGTTATTAATTAATTTAACCAATGCTTAAAATTGCTGTCTCGTTATTGAGTGACAGTTTTCGTAAACAAAGCAGTTTTAAGCATTGTTTAACTTAAGCAGCGTTTCCAAGACCATATTTTAAATTCTATATTCTACTATGCACATAATAAATTTCATTGGTATTTCTAAAGACTAGTATATAATAGTAGATTTTAGTCAGTAATACAATTTGGCCTGGGTAAAATTGAAAATTCATCCAAGCACCTAAAGGAGTTCTGATTGCTTCACTTACCAGATAAGGGGCCTTACGGGTACTTGTTTTAAGCGATTCTGTTTAGGTGATGCGAAAATTTGCGTACCGTACGCGACCGCAAACCGTATCTCGGCGCGTTCAGGTTCACGTTCGCGTGATTTTCCGCATTACGCTGTTTCGAGCCCGCGTTAAGAGGTAGCCGTAAGCCCCTGATGTTAGCTGGCGGTGGTGTTGGCTAGAAGTCATCGAGACAGAAGTCGAAGTGGTCTTCCATCACCTTGTACTGCTCGCAGGAAAACCTCATGCATTTCGGGCATGTATATAACTGAAATTATTATAAACATGTTATATTATAACTAGCTAATTTCCGCTGTGTCGCCCGTGATTTTCTAGGGGGAAAGTACACAATGGCATCGATTCTGTCATACCACTTACTAAACTAAACCAATCTGACAGGACTAAAATTATCTGCCTCTCTTTTCATTTTAATATGAGAGAGAAGGATGGCAACAATTTTAGAGCTGTCAAATTTAGTTTAGAGTACATTTCGATACATGAAAAAGTTTGCACTTGTTTTCGTAGATTAAACTATTAAGAAACTCATTTTAGTAAGAGCATGACACTTAAAAACACTTTGTTGACCAAAAAGCAATTAAAAGCCCCTTTGTTGGCCATAAATCAAATCAAAAAGTATAAAACAATATAGAACATGCAAAAAAGCAGTCTATCAATGCACAAATGTTACAATACGACCTTATTTGTAGAGTTGAAGGGAGCCACTAGCGTATTTTCTAAATAAAACTGACAGCCTCTTGTGGGAACCTGTCGTTACCTCGTTAGGCCAACTCTACACATAAGTTGTCTATTTCGCCGGTAGTTAGTGTTCAACACGCAAATCATCTTCGGAAAAGTTATATTATTCATTACATAGAAACGAGTGTAAGGAAACGCTACTGAAGCCAAAACGCTACTATTATCTAACACAATCATATACCAATAGCCTTAGACATGTTGTTTTTGTGGTTTAGAATTTTGCAAACCAGCTATGTAAAGCGTACAAGCGTGCGCGCGGCGCGGCGCGATACTACGCGATCATTGGCTTCTAGCGTCAGCTGAGATTTTATTTGCATTACATTGCGGACATTGAAAAATTGTTTCAATAAAACATTTTTTTTTTTGTTGTATCATATCAGCAATCATCGTTCATCACAGTTTACGTTTTCGGAAGCGTTTCCTTTATACCTGTATAGTTTTAAAGGAAAGCATGGTCAAGCCAAATGTTGTTCTAATAACTTCTATAAGAAGGTAGAATTTTTAATTTTCAAACTAATTTATAGGTTTGTTAGTATTTAACCTTTTGGCCGCCACGGTTAAAACGCATTTATGTGCCCTGTACGCCACGCAGAAATATGCCGCGTATTTTGTCAACGATAGATACAGACTAGGTAAAGCTACAACGTAGCCCAGACTTGTAGTTACGATTATTTTCAATGGAAACTATTCAGTCAAATGTCTGAGGAGCGGGGTGAAGGATTGGCAATTTTTGCTGCAATATTTTTTGCTACAAGACAACGCGCAGCGCAGCGCGGTTTTAAATAATTTTAATAGACAATTTAAGGCGAGCGCAGAAATGTGAACGGATCGCAAGCTTGGTCGGTACTGACGTGACACTCAGTGCCTTCAGTGGGCGTGTCTTTACATAAGACGTTTTTATCAGATGTAGTGACTGAACACGTTCACCCTACATGTCTAGTTATAGAAAGTCTTTGACGATAGACGTTGGCGCACAGGGCCCCGAGGCTTGTCAATTATGGTTGAACTTGGTGGTCAAAAGGTTAAGATCAATTTTATGGGCATAAATACAAACGAACAACAAATCAAACTCACATCAAAACAAATCTTACCGATTGATTGTGCGCGATTGAATTCAAATAAATAATAGAAAAAAGTTTTCTAATCTATCATTTATGTTATATTTATACAGATACTACAACATAATCAATATAACAAAATAAAAAAGAATAGAAATAAAATTATACAAAAAAAGTTGCAATAAAAGTTAATTAAAATGCATTGAAAATCCTTAGTTAAATGCTCTATATCCCTCAAATCTTTAGATAATAAATAAAAGAAAAATATTCCCTATATAATATCTTCGTACATACAATCAACTATTAGCTATGCAAGTGTCTACATGCTGCTGTAGCAAGACTAAAGTCTTAAAAGGCTGGTCGCACACTGGGCAGTCGAAACGCAGCGGCGGCGGCGTTTTTTCTTTCGGCATGTCCTCTTTCTTCTCATCTTGCACAGTTTTTTTCGGAGCCGCTATGGACTTCTTTTTGGCGACCTTATTTACGAGCAATACGTTACTAATACGGTTTCAGAATAATTTATTCATCAGATAAGAACAAACATCCCAGCTTTTTAATGCCATATGTGGCCAACTAGGCAACGAGCGGCTTGATGGTAAGTGACCACCATCGCCTATAGATACCTGTAACACCATCACAGATATGTTGCCGTCCCTTAAAGACTATTAACAGCCCTTTTGAAGAACCCAATGTTATAGTTACTCGGAAACGCCACAGGCTCATTCCACAAATTGCAGGTGTCAAGCAAAAAAGATCGCGTAAAACGCACCGTGTGCGGTTTCCACAGATCTATGATATGTGGATAAACTTTCAGGCAGCGGCGGCTAGTGCGATGATAAAGTCAACGGTTCTAGGTGTTCAGTGAGTTTGGGATGGTCGACAATTCTGACAACTGTACGTTGTAAAGCATCAAAAGGCTCAAGTCGATACTTGGGTGCTCCAGATGGGAGCAGTACTCCATGTGAGGTCCATGTTAACAGACTTAAAAAAAGGAGGGGGTTCTCAATATGTTTCTTTTATGTTTGTTACCTCAGAACATCGTCATTTCTAAACCGATTTATATTTGAAAGGATGTACTTTCAGATTGGTCCCACAGAAATTTCATCAAAATCGGTAAAAATATGTCATCCAAGCAAACGAAATTGCGTATATACTAATTTCGAAGTCGAGTTTTTTTTTAAATGGATAATTATATAATAATAGTTAGATTTAGAAAAGTAAAACATACCGTGTTGCCGGTAGCGGCGTGTGCGGGGCTCGGCGCGGCGCGGGCGGGAGACGCGGGGGGGCGCGCGGCCGTGGCGCTCCGGTACACCACCGGGTTTATACGACGCACTTCTTCTAGCTGTCGACAATATATACATATACATACTGGGTTACGCTGAAAGGGTGTACAAACGAAAGTTATCGACATAGTTCACCAGATTAGCAAGTTGAAGTAGCAGTGGGCAGGGCAAATATCACGCAGAAGAGATGGCTGATGGGGCTGAAAGGTTCTGGAATGGAGACCACGGACCGGTAAGCGCAGCGTAGGACGTCCACCCACAAGATGGACAGACGACTTAAAAGATACCGCAGAGAAACGCTGGATGCAGGTAGCTTCCAACCTATGTCCAGCAGTGGACGTCCTATGACTGAAATGATGATAAAGCCAAAAGGGGTCCATAGTACCCATCATAATGAACAACTTTTACTCTGGGAGCAACCCTGCAATTGCGAAATCAACTGAAAAACAGCTGTTCTATAGATAACTTCGTTTCGTGGGAATTCGGTGCGATTCTATAATTAAATCCCAAAAGATATGTTAGACATAAACGAGCATAAATTCAAAAAAAATTTAAAGAAAAAACTAACACAAAATGCTTACTATGAGTGCAATCAATACGTCAGCGATAAAAAAATCTGGATATAGTCTAACTGATCATTCTGTTCACGTCATTTAGCTTATTATACCTACTCTTAGTTATAATCTCTGACAAAGCCCCTATACAGCTGCAACTTACTTGATTATTTATAAAAACATTTTAGTTATTATTCTTTTTGTACTGTATACAAAGCCGTTGTATAGCTGCATAGATAGCCCGTTGGTCCAGTTGGTAGTGAACCTGCCTTCTGAGCTTAGGGGCGTGGGTTCGATTCCCACCTAGGACAAACATTTGTGTGATGAACATTTGTGTTTGTGCTATATCTGGGTGTTAATATCTATTTAAGTATGTATTTAAACCTATATATGTATGTATATCAGTCTCTGGCAGCCATATCACAAGCTTTGCTTAGTTTGGGGTCAGATGACCGTGTGTGCAAAAATGTCCCGAATATTTATTTTTATTATTTTTATTTTTAAATCTGTTTAATTGACGTACCTAAGAACATTGAGACAATGTGAAAAGGTAAAAAAAAAGTATTGAATTGAACTGTCATTGACACTCGATAAAATGTATTTGATTCAAATGTTCCATTCCGTGAATGGTGATTTTTAATGTTTCTGATGACGGTACCACCTTTTTTAAACAAATATCCATGGCACTTTTGACCGAACCATTGGATAAATACTTTCTTACATTGAACAGTAACTGAGGTTACATTGAATTTTGTCTTGCTCTCTCATTAGCCTAGGGAGCGAGACAAAACTCAATGTAAGATTAATATAAGAATGTTTTTGAAGTGGTGGAACTGGTGGTACGTCCCCCAGAGTTGTTCCTTAAAGCCTTAAACACGACTATAAAGAATTATGGTCCGTTTAAATATACTACATGTAGTTTACCGGAGAGAGACCGAAATCCCTCACCTGTTGTTTTAGATCTTCGTATAATTTCTTGGTTTTCCTTAGATCTGTCGCCATCGTGTCCTTTTCGCTCGCCATCTTGGATCGGGAGTCCCTCTCTGCCTCGAAGTCACTCCTATAGACAATTTTTAATTTACATATTTATTTTTTATGATTGTCTACATAACTACATACTGTAATAAACAGACTTGAAGAAAGCAAGTTCTCGCCTCGACTTCTTTTTATAAGTATTTTTTTTTTCAAATCGCGATAGTTAAAAAAGGGCGTTGGTGTTGTATTTTAATAGGCTTGCGTTTGACCGCCAACTCGCCTGACATTAAGCGATGATGCGGTCTACGGTGGAGCACGCTTTCCGATTCAATAAGCACATGGTGCTTGGTACAGTGAAAGCAACTATTCCGACGTGAAGTACAGTCACACCTTCGATGCTTCGATGGTATCGAACCCATGCAGCTTTCTGAACCAATTGAGCCGTGATAGCAGTGTAGCCAAAATTGAGGGTAGATGTCAGAATAACGGCCAAACGTGGGCCTGGTGGAACCTGGTGCCGGGGCGATAAAATATGCATTTAAAAAAAATATAAAATATATATATATATATATATAATCAATGTTGAAGCCAACCATTCGCCGGTATCGTGCAACTCTACCAGTGCTACATTACCGGTGTTTTTTATCTGATTCTTCAATAGTCTCCGCAGAGCGCTGTTCCATGGACCACACTAGGGCCGGCTACTAGGCCACTACTCACTTGTACAAATCCAGCTGTGCTTTCAATATCTCGGTGTCTTCTTTCTGGTTCTTCAGTTGTCGCAGTTCCGTTTCCATTGCTTGCAACTCTTGGCCGCGGGCTACCAGCGCTGAGGATAGCTGTTCCATGTTTGGTGATGGTTTCTGGCACAGAAAAGAGAAGTAAATAAAACGGAAATGAGAAGGAAAATCTGTTACCCGGCATTATGACAGAACCTTGATTGAACATTCTTATTTATGTCAACCTGTCGAACTTCGCATCCAAAGAACTTGGACCTTACCTTTTTGGGTTAGGTCTCAAAGTTATTTGTCCGCATAACAGTTGCTAACTGATTTCGAATGACTGACGTTTCGTTTATATGGGTGTAAATGGCTACAACAAATTTCTTACCAAAATGCCTTGACAGCCATTCTATTTTAAACAAAAAAATAAAAAATATTTTCTGTGGTTTATTGCATAAAATCATAACGAAGAAAGTTAAATCCAAGTACGAGGGGTGCCATGAAACACACAAACCCAGGATAAGACATCACATTCATCAAAAGATTTTTTTTTTCATGACCGTAGATTTAATGTCCTTTAGTCGTAATATTGAACATGTTTACATTGTCTTAATAGCGTCAAACAAGTCATAGTCACAGTCAGAGTCAAGCTAAGTAAGTCACGGTCAAGTCAAAATCATGCCCCTGTAAAGTGGTGGAGACTTTACAAGAGGCTCCTATGGAGTTTTGGAAACAACACGAAAAGACACGTTTCACCTCGTTATATCACTTCGCCACACTCGAGCACGTTTACGAGCACTTAATGAATAATAATTCACCATTTAGTACACATTAACACTCGAAAATACGCAAGTTTAGGAAAATAATCCAACGAGCCGACATGTTTTTTCCACGTTGGCGCCAAAACTTAAAAAGTTTTGAATTATCTATACAGGGTTATAAGGAACGGGTATGCTAAGCCGAAAAGGGTATTGTTATACTAATCATTATGAACAACTTTTACTATGAGGACAAAACTGAAATCCCGAAAAAAACAGCTGTTCCATACATAGTGTCAATGACCGTTTTAAATGGAAAAGCAGATTTTTTTTTCGCGATTTTAGGATTGTTCCCAGGGTTAGATTTTTCTTTGCGTCATCGGGTAAAAACTCACCGTTTGCTGGTTAGCGGTTGATAATTTCTTGACAGCTTCCTTGTAGTTTTCGAAAATGCCTCCGAATATGGATAGCGCTCCTCGGATTTGACCACTGGAAACAACACGAATTATACGTCAAAATAAAGTTACTTAAAACTATGGATATCGCACAAAAATTTCCAAACCAAGAGCAAACTAAAACCCAGTTATTTAACCATCTGTGCTAGACAAAAACTAAAATTTTTACAAGCTAATTTAGACATTGTGACGAGATAGGATTTAAATTCGTTGGTATTTTCTAAATGTATGTTTCTAAAACTCGCTATACGGAGTGTAAGGAGAACACTCTCGAAGCCAAACGAAGGTAATTGTACTCATCATTATGAACAACTTTTACTATCGGACCAGCCCTGAAATCGCGAAAAAAATATCAGCTGTTCTATAGAAAACGGTCATTGACACTCGACAAAATGTATGGAACAGCTGTTTTTTTTTGCGATTTCAGGGCTGGTCCCATAGTAAAAGTTGTTCATAATGATGAGTGCAATTACATTTTTGTGGCTTCGAGAGTGTTCCCCTTACACCCTGTATAATGCGCGATAAACATTTAAAACATGTGTTCAAATCGCAAAAGTTTAAAAGATACTTTTTGGTAACTCGGGACACTATCGTCGTCAATTTTGTAGTAACATCGATGTATTTGTATATCTATGTTTCAAAATGACATCTAACTAGTCTTAGGTTTATGGAAACTTTTTCAAATAAAAGTGTTGTTACTGACACGTTAGCCATGGCATCGTTCTGCTGTGACTCCATGTGTTGTTTCACCGTTTCCAGTGCAGCCCTGAAGTTTTCCACCGTCCCCTTCTCTATTGTCAGGTCGTTAAGGCTTAGAATCAATGCTATCGATTCCACCAGAGTATCGGATAATCTGTGAAATAAAAAAAACATGATGTAATAATACAATGACAATATAACCACTTGGCTGCTCATCCTTTACCCCGCATGAGGCAAAGGTTCTAACATGTCAACCTAAACTATTTCGATCGGGGCCAATCCTAGGCGCGAATTGAATGAGTGACTTTTGATTCTCCAATCACAAGCGTCGAGTCGCGTCGAGTCTCCAATCACAAGCTGCCCTCGACAGACGTAGCATCATTTTGCAAAAGGGATTTTTGACTACATGCGCGATCAAGTGGTTATATTATCTTTGTAATAATAGCAAGCCGTGGTAGTCCATTTTGGGAGACCGCTAGACTTGAAAGCGTGATGTCGCGGGTTCAAAACCCCGGGCCCATACCAATGAGCTCTTTGGAGTTCATGTACGGATTTTCGTACCACTGGCTTTTCGGTGAAGGAAAACATCGTGAGGAAACCTGCATACGTACGGAGAAGGAATTCAATGGCGTATGTGAATTCACTAACCCGCACTGGGCCAGCGTGGTGGATATGGCCCAATCACCATTTCGGAGGTAGGCTAAAAGTCCAGCAGTGGACAGTTAAAAGGCTGATTATGATGATGATGATGATGATGAATAGCAAAGCTTGATTCAAGGAGAACTGAGCCATGTACGGGCTCTGGGGCCATAAGGCTACCATTTTTAAGCGATTCTGTTTAAGGTGATGCGAAAAGTTGCGCGACCGCAAATCGTATGTCCGCGCGTTAAGGTTCACGTTCGCGTGATTTTCCGCACTGCGCTGTTTCGAGCCCGCGTTAGGAGGCAGCCGTAAGGCCCCTGATATATTATACATGTGAACTCTCTCTCTTTCTCTCTGAGAGAAGGCCTGTGTCCTAGCAGTGAGAATAAGATAGGCCGATGATGATGACAAGGCTAACAAAATAAAAAAGGCATAAAATACTTTTCTAGTTAAGCCAGGTAAATGTTTTGTGAAAAATACGCGTTGAGTTAAGCCCTTAAACCTATGGAGATACAATACCTATAGATTCATAATCTCTAAGTTAAAACATTCCGAAAAATTACCGAGCGTTGGTGTACATACCAAAAACGGCTTAGCGTCATTGTACATACATTACATCAATTATATAGTTTACAATGCCACATTTTCTCCAATTTAGACGTAATTTCGTTTGCATAGTATTAAACGTCGCTTGTCTGCTAAGGCATCGTATTGGCATCCCGCGGCGTTGTAGTCGGATCGCGGTTGCAGAACAACTAACCAAAAAGTCGGCGGCTATGCGTATCGTGCGCCGAGTTTTGGTTCGGACATTTTTTGGAACGTTTGTGACTCTATAGGCATGGTATATCGATGCTTAAACCATATCTTATTTGCTAATACTGACCCAGCGGCCACCTTGTTAAGCAGCACGGCTAAATGTTTGAGGGTCCTGTCGTACAGTTTGACGTGTGACGTCAGAGTTCCGAGTTCCGGACACGGTTCCGGTTCCGGACTCAATGACATACGGACCGGCTGGAACTCCTGGGTGAAATCAATCAAGATTTGTAAACACTAATATACAGGGTTACGCATATAGACTGTACTAAGCCGACAGAGTTGAGGCCAGTGTACCCGATAATTATGAACTACTTTTACTACGGGACCAAACCAGAAATCGAGAAAAAAATATCAACTATTCCATAGAAAATTTACAATGACACTCGACAAAATGTATGGAACAGCTGATTTTTTCCTCGATTTCAGGTTTCCCATAGTAAAAGTTGTTCATAATGATGTGTACAATTACCTCCTTTCGGCTTAGTACAGTCTATATGCATAACCTTGTATACAGGGTTATTTTTAATTCACCTATAACCTCTCGTAGGCAACATTCCTACATGACCGAACATCTTTTGTTCCTTGACTTGTATTACCTAACTCGTAATAACTTTTTTTATTGCCTCTATATGGCCATAACCTTACGAAGTCGCAAATATGAATGAATGCGGGGGCCTAAGCCTAAATTAAGAGCCGCAACGTGCGTCACAAAATACAAGGCAAAAAAAAACGTACAAAGTATGAAGATTAACGTTTTTGTTTCAGTATCATACTAATATTATAAATGTGAAAGTGTGTTTGTTTGTTCCTCTTTCACGCAGCAACGGAACAACGGATCGACCAATTTTTTTGCATGGGTATAGCTCAAGAGCCAGAGAGTGACATAGGCTACTTTTCATTAATCATCACCATCATCATCATCACCATTTTTCATCACTACGCGGGTGAAACCGCGGGGCGCAGCTAGTATCATAGATAAATATATGAAGCGGTGAGGTAACTCCTTATTAAAAGACCACATAAACAAGGAAAATTTATGCATTACTTTGAAACAATTCGGTATGCTAAAAAAAATTACCTATACCAATTCCAAAACCATTTCGAGATTTTATGTTACAAACCCTTATTTTTCTACTCTGACCTTTTAAAACGATAGGATGCCATTTATTTTAACAAAAACTAAGAAATCATTCGACTTTCATTGGCCTCTAAATGACGTCACGTTTTAACATTTTATTATCTGTGCTTTTTAAGAATAAAAAAATATAATACATTTGACACACTGTTCGTCACACAGAAAATATTTTTCTTTCATATCTGTGGTTTTACAGTCTAGTTCTTTTCAGAGTTGCCAACATGGGGTGTTTTTCCCTAAGCGTAGGGAAAAATCATGTGAAATGGTTTTTTCCGGGAAATAAATGTCTGATTTAGAACGTTTTTACTGGAAGCACCTACTTAATAGAATTAATTTTCATCACGTCAGATTAATTTGTTTTTATTGTGGGTGGTACTTACAACGATATATAATGTTAAACATATTTTAATATGTCATTTGATGTATGATTAATAATTTATATTCAAACATGATGTCTCAACCTAAGAATAAAAAAACACAGAACCTTAATAATCGAACAAATAAAATACTAACATCAATAAAATTGTTGTTTGCAAATCAGTGAGCTAGTAACCCTAGGGTTTCCATAAACAAACAAGCAGACATTAGATGTCATTGTCACTGTCAAAGTATGTTCTAATGTCTTTTTATTTTTACTCACGTGCTTTTTTTGGCTTCTCAACGCAACTACATATTTGTGCTAAAAAGTGACGTCAAAGGTTTCAAATTTTGATTTTTTTTAATAAAATAAGTACTTAATATAAAACAAAAATATTGAAATAAGTTTCTTATAATGACCTAATCTACGAAATAAAAATATAAAAAAAAAAATACCAAAAAAAAAACTTTACATACCGAATTACCGAGGCTTCAGGTAGCCTCATCTCTTACAAGCAAACATGCACGGACAGGAAATACAATAAGAAAAAAAGTAGATACTTACAGTGGTAGCGGTGGCGTCCTTAAGTCGCTGGCTCAGTTGGTGAATGTTCTCACGATATGAGCGGATATTCTCCGACATTTCAGATTTGTACTTCGAGAACTCCAACTAAAAAAGATAAGCACACTGCAACTCAAACAAAACCGGAAACAGCTGTCGTCTTGTTTTATCTTTAGTGTTAACTAGCGACCCGCCCGCCCGGCTTCGCACGGGCGTAATTTACATGCGAAGCCGGGGCGGGTTGCTAGTTATATATAAAAACCTTCCTTGAAAATGTATCTAACTGATTGTGAAAACCGCATCAAAATCCGTTGCGTGATTTAGGAGGAGTTAGCGGCCATACAGTCATACAGACAGACAGACGCGGAAAGCGACTTCAATTTATACTATGTAGAGAAGAGATAGAGAAGAGAGACAAACAGATAGCCCGTTGGTCCAGTTGGTAGTGAACCTGCCTTCTGAGCTTGGGGGCGTGGGTTCGATTCCCATCTAGGACAAACATTTATGCGATGAACATTTGTGTTTGTTCTATATCTGGTTGTTAATATCTATTTAAGTATGTATTTAAAACTATATAATATATGTATGTATATCAGTCTCTGGCAGCCATATCACAAGCTTTGCTTAGTTTGGGGTCAGATGACCGTGTGTGAAAAAATGTCCCGAATATTATTATTATTATTATAGTAGCAGCGTCTCCCAGTGCGTTCCAAAATGCGTCAAAATTGCCATTGGCACAGTGAGCGCGCTAAAAACCCATTCGGATTTGGCGTTAGCGCGTCTACGATAGCAGTACGAACATAGGCCTCGCCCTTTAACCACCACACTGACTTATAGTACACACTCTAAAATATAACAACAAATAATAAATAATGGCCAAGTGCTAGTCGGTAACATATTTTTGTTCATTGAAAGTTATACCGAGCGTCACTTGCAATCTATTAACTATGTGACGGCGTAGCAATTGCTTGTCTAATTTGATAGGCGTTAAGTCAGATCAAATAGTGTTTTAAAATTGATAACTATTGTATTATGTGGTGGTAGGGAACCCTCAGTGCGCGAGCCCGACTCGCACTTGCCCGGTTTATTTGAATAAAAAAAAAAAAAAAAAAAAAAACGGGACATTTTTGCACACACGGTCATCTGACCCCAAACTAAGCAAAGCTTGTGATATGGCTGCCAGAGACTGATATATATACATATATAGGTTTAAATACATACTTAAAAAGATATTAACACCCAATGTAATGTTTAGAATGTGGTTAGTTCATTGGTTTCGCTGCATGTATCTTAGTGTGCCCTTGTAGTGATGTTCCACATAACTAGCGCCGTATGGACTAATATTGTAGATTACCTTAACATTCTCCAGTTCCAATATTTTCATGTTAGCGTTTTTGAGATCCGTGTGCAGTCTAGATATTTTATCGTTGCACTGGTCTATGTATGCGTCGCGCTTCTGTATCTCGGGGCCGAAGTTCATCTGAAACGGTACAGCCATTACTACGTTTGCAGAGATTGAATTTCTCGGCGCGGGTAAGGAATAAAGGCATGGAAATCCGCCCCTCTGCGGCCCGGCATAATGTGCGATACTTCTTAATATACCTTTCCATGCACGGTTATTTGGAAGAGATCGCTTTAAGCGATAAGCCCGCCTGTTAAAAGCCTAGATATTTTTTCATTGTAATGTTTATGTTATCCTTGTTTTGTGGTATTTTATAAAAGAGTTATTGTATTGTATTGAAAGCGATTTTTCTGATGCGACCCGGCCCGTTGCGGCCCGTCCTAAAGTGATCGATACTTTATTATGTATGGGAATTGAGAAAGCTGATACAGAGTAACGGACGAATTTTTGTTTGACAATTATGTACGGGAAAGTTCATTCAGAGTAACGGTTTACGTTTTGTTTGATAATTATGTATGGGAAAGTTCATTCAGAGTAACGGTTTACGTTTTGTTTGATAATTATGTATGGGAAAGTTCATTCAGAGTAACGGTTTACGTTTTGTTTGATAATTATGTATGGGAAAGTTCATTCAGAGTAACGGTTTACGTTTTGTTTGATAATTATGTATGGGAAAGTTCATTCAGAGTAACGGTTTACGTTTTGTTTGATAATTATGTATGGGAAAGTTCATTCAGAGTAACGGTTTACGTTTTGTTTGATAATAGGGAATATGCATGTGTTTTTTTTATATTTTTAATCAACTGTTAACATCGTTATATCATAGTAAAAAATATAATTACAGTTGGAAATGCTCAAATTAATTTTTAAAAAAATATTAAAAACGTCGAATAAATTTGAGCTGTATGAACGCCGCAATTTTTCGCGGGCTTTGGATGACGTCATAAGCCACGCTCTGTGTTTGTTTACTATAGAAAATACAGTTATTTCACACAGATTTTCAGTTTTATAGATATTCAGACCATGGAAGAAGCTAAAAAAACCGGACAAGTACGAATAGGACTCGTGTTCTGAGGGTTCCGTTGGACGGAAACGTCTAGAGAGCACGAGTCCAAAAAAAAATACTAACTGAAATTGAAATATTGAAAGACAAACTTAACTTTGTAGTTGACAATAAGGTTCTTTCATACATAACGACTACAAAATGTAAGTTTGTAATTCTAAACCAATATTTTTTTATGATATAACTTCAAATTAACAACTTTCAGATTTATTACTTTATATGTGCTGTAAGATCTTGCCTCTTGCCAAAATTAATGATTCTAGGTCAACGGGAAGTACCCTATAGGTTTTGATTCCCCTGTAAAATTGCAAAATATGCGACATAAACGTTCATATCTTTTGATTGCGTTGACTTACAACTTAATTTTTTTTACAGCCGAAAGAAACCGTAGACCCAAGTATATAGTATAAATTTTAACTTGATACCTTTACGCGTTCTTGAGAAAAAGGGTCTTGGCAGACGGACAGACACACAGACGGACAGACAGACGGACAGAGAGACGGACAGACGGACAACGAAGTGATCCTATAAGGGTTCCGTTTTTTCCTTTTGAGGTACGGAACCCTAAAAACAATTTTATTGGTATTGTCTTGTGCCAAAGTGTACAAACACTACTAGAAATACACCCGATATGTGTTTTTTTCCCCATTCCAAGAGAAGCGAAAATAGTAAGGTTATGAGAAGAGATGAAATATCTCCAACATCATGTTTGCATTGTTGTGTAATTCATTTTAATGTAAATATGTTATATTTTGATAGCATGGTGTGATTTAGTCAGAAGTGTGTTTCGTTCCTATTTAATATTATGCACTCTGTACCAGTGCCGGTTTTAGCACTACCAGCGCCCTAGGCGAGACTTCTACGGTGCCTACTTTGACAAAACCAGTCTCAGTCATCGTCCTAAAGATTCCTAGTTTCACGAGAATGCTAAAATTACACTATCTAATGGAAAACAATTACAGAAACTCAACATAAAACTATTTTTCTATCAAACACTACTAAAATTGTATGAATATCGACGCTGATAAAGAAGATGTTGTGGCTTTTGACGTCACGTTTCGTTTCGACCAATGGTGAAGCGTTTCGCAAATTTGAATTTCCCTCTTATATTTTGCACTTTTTATTTAATATTTTAAGCAATTATAATGCAACTAAATAAAAAATATTTTGTAGAATATAAAGTCAGAACAATAAAGATTCGGAAAAAAATTGTTTCAACGATATTTAAACCACATGCATATTCCCTATTATGTATGGGGAAGCTGTAACAGAGTAATGGAAGACGTTTTGTTTGATAATTATGTATGGGAAAGTTGATTCAGCGCAACAGATTACGTTTTGTTTGATAATTATGTATGGAAAAGCTGTAACAGAGTAATGAATGACGTTTTATTTGATAATTATGTATGGGAAAGTTGATTCAGCGCAACAGATTACGTTTTGTTTGATAATTATGTATGGGGAAGTTGTAACAGAGTAATGGATGACGTTTTATTTAATAATTTAGTATGGAACGAACGACTTTTTGTTTGACAATTATGTACGGGAAAGTTCATTCAGAGTAACGGTTTACGTTTTGTTTGATAATTATGTATGGGGAAGCTGTAACAGAGTAATGGAAGACGTTTTGTTTGATAATTATGTATGGGAAAGTTGATTCAGCGCAACAGATTACGTTTTATTTGATAATTATGTATGGGAAAGTTGATTCAGCGCAACAGATTACGTTTCATTTGATAATTATGTATGGGAAAGTTGATTCAGCGCTACATATTACGTTTTGTTTGATAATGATGTATGGGAAAGCAGTAACAGAGTAATGGATGACGGTTTATTTGATAATCATGTATGGGAAAGTTGATTCAGCGCAACGGATTGCGTTTTGTTTGATAATTATGTATGGGAAAGTTGATTCAGCGCAACAGATTGCGTTTTGTTTGATAATGATGTATGGGAAAGCAGTAACAGAGTAATGGATGACGGTTTATTTGATAATCATGTATGGGAAAGTTGATTCAGCGCAACAGATTGCGTTTTGTTTGATAATTATGTATGGAAAAGCAGTAATAGAGTAATGGATGACGTTTTATTTGATAATTATGTATGGGGAAGTTGATTCAGCGTAATAGATTACGTTTTATTTGATAATTATGTATGGGAAAGTTGATTCAGCGCAACAGATTACGTTTTGTTTGATAATTATGTATGGGGAAGTTGTAACAGAGTAATGGATGACGTTTTATTTAATAATTTAGTATGGAACGAACGACTTTTTGTTTGACAATTATGTATGGGAAAGTTGATTCAAAGTAACAGATTGCGTTTTGTTTGATAATTATGTATGTGGAAGTTGATTCAGCGTAACGGACGACTTTTTGTTACTTTTATGTATGGGAAATCCATGGGATAGCAATGTAAGGTCTACTTACACATTTTAATTGCTTCTCCATTTCATCCTTGGCGTTTCTCATACTGTTTAGCTGGGCGGTCATATCAGCCATTTTGGCAGAAAAATTACACTGAAATAATAAGTAACATGCGACTGTAACTATGCTTGGAGAACGACAAGTCGAGTGAGTCGAGCTATTCAACATGGCAGACAATTTGCTACTGATTTGCTCTAGTTACAATCCTATATGGCATTAAGCCTAGGGGGAATAGTGAATTAAAAAAAAGTCATCAATTAGGGAAGAAACCTCCTTTTTTCGTCGGTAAAAAAATAGTTTTAACTGTGATTACACGAATTTATAGCGACGGGCGTCGAAAAAGTTCTAGTGGGCCTGTTACGTTCACGATGTTCAGGATTAATTACCAGGCGAGTTGGAGGCCAAACGCAAGCCCCTATTACTAAAAAATTATGTTTGGACCATCGAGATACAATACATATAGTCACAATTGAGGAGGTGAAGAACAAAACCTCACATTTCCAGTTTTTCAAATTTAAGAGAATACATAAAAAATTCTCGACGGAATTTCTCTTTTTCAACGGAAAATTGTGGTTTTGTTCGAAACTCTCGACTTCAAATGAAAATTATATAGGAAAAGAGGTGTTTTTGACAAGTTTTTACTTACATGCTTCAATCAATTTATCATTTTTTGCCCAAAAATAAGTGGAAAAGTGAGGTTTTGTTCTTCACCTCCTCAATTGTGCCAAGAAAATGTCCGAACCAAAACTCGGCGCATGCTACGAATTGCGCCGACTTTTGGTTAACCGCGATCCGACTACAACTCCGCCGCGCGATGCCAGAGCTACGATGACATAGCGGACAACTGACCTTGAACACTATGCAAGCGACATCACGTCTAAATTGGAGTAAATGTGGCATTGTGAAGTATATAATCAACAAATAATTTCATGTTTAACGTGTATAATGTGTAATTAATTTATTGTTTAATGTGTTTAATTGTATTCTAAACTAGGTTTATATTATTATGTTGACATACACTATTGAATTAGGACATTCCTGTAATGAAAGTTATAATTTGGATAAATAAATAAAATAAAATAAATAATTGATGTATTGTATGTACAATGACGCTCGTACGTTTATTGGCTGAGTGTTTTCACTGAGAGATTGTGACTCTATAGGAATTGTATCTCGATGGCTTGGACCGAGAATAACAATCCATAAAGCAGCACTCTCACCTCAGCATTCTTAAGTTTCTCCTTGAGGTCGTCTCTTTCTTTGGAGGTCGCGTCGACGATGTGTTCGAGGGATTCCTTCTGCCAGGTCAGTTTCTCGTTATCTGTTATTACCTGCAATCAACAAGATAACGACGCGTGATTAAATGCTGGCGTGTTTCTGGCTCAACGCATAAGCATTGCCATTCCCCTCACACCAACCACCTTACTCACATAATAACACTCGCCCTCTTTCACCCACACCTACATAATATAGGCCCCACATATATAATATAACATTTTTACCCCATATATATTTCTATTAATTTAATGAGTACCTTAAACTTAACTTTAAGTATCTTTTTACCTTTTCATTTAGTACTTACTCCACATAAATATCGTACGTGTATAATTATATTCTGTAACAGTTTGTCAACAACTTGTTTTGTATAACTGCACTCGAGCCTCCAGATACAGGCCTCGTGCTTAGTTTGAGGCTCGCCGACAATTCTATTTAGACAATAAATATATAGTGTTTGCTATTTCTAAGTAAAATTAAGGTTATGGTATATTACTTTTGGCAATAAATAAATATTCTATTCTAAATATTCTATTAATTCAGCGTGGTAATGCCGCCAGCATGCTGGGTACGCTGCCAACTGGTAGTGGGCTTGAGCATTTAGATTGCCTTTAGACCTTCGACGTACTATGGGCAGGTAGTAACAGGTAGTGGGCTTGAGCAGTTGGATCGTCTTTTAATCTTTAATGGGCAGTCTGAGGCTACGTATCTACCAAAGATGTGTGAGATAGTTAAGCGGTGAAATCAACCAATAGGAGGCGAGAGGAGACAGAATGAAGCGATCCTATTGGTCGATTTTTTCCTTGCACACCGTTCATCACTGGTGGACGCAGCCACCGTACGCAACCTAAAGGTAGCATTCCGATCTTGGTGAGCGAGACCAGCGACTGCAGCCGCGTCGACCTTAAGACCTTACCTTACCTTAAGACGTCAAAGGACTATATTGGCATAAACCCGATTCAACAACAGTAGATTTTACATTTATTGATATAAGAACGATTTTCCAACGTACCTGTCGCCTCTGCCTCTCCACAAGTTCCAGTTGCGCCGTCAGTCTATCTATAGTTTCGTCATCGGGTGACGTCACGAACTCCAAGGCGCTCGAAGGACCAGATTTGGCTGTGACCGGATCAGACTTGATCTCGCCGGTTTCGCCGTTCACGACAGTAGAGGTATTGCTAGAGTCCAGGAGAGACGCGATATCGTGCTTTAGTTTCTTGTTTTCTTGCCGGAGCTGAAATATAATAGTTATAATCTGTAGGGAGTTTGTAATCTGTTTTTTGTTCCTACTAGCGATGCAACATGTCTTTTCGTAAGCACCTAGCTAGTAGTATCCACCACATCGAGTCCAAGACTTGGACCTGATGATGAATTACTTTTCACTTTTCTTGCCTTCAACTGTGACTATGACTTGTTTGACAATATTCAAAATATATTCAATTGGAAAAAAGTTGGTTTAAGGAGTAGAAATGGGGGTTTTAATTTATTGTTGAAAGTTTTGTAATTACGAAGCTGAAATTTGGCAATTAGATTACTTTCGGGGTGTAGAAGAAAAACCGCTCAGAAAGGATTTTGCGAAACTCTGAATTAAGGGGGGCAAAAGGGGGTTGAAATATTATATGAAAATCTACGCGTGCGAAGTCGCGGGCAACAGCTAGTTATAGTATAAAAATACCAATCCGGCTTCGAGAGCGTCGCTTACACCAGTATAGATAGATAGAAACTCTTTATTGTGTACACCAGAAATAAAAATTACAACACGATAAAAAAACACTTACGAGCTAGTGCCACAAGTGGCGGCCTTATCGCTAAAAGCGATCTCTTCCAGGCAACCATTGCCTAGTGTGTGTTTGTATAGTGCGTGGACAAAATATTGCTACGCGTGACAGACTTTAACGACCGCCAGCATAATAAGGAAATCAAGCTTTAGAGTTGAAACTCACCCGTTCGACAAGGTCTCTGGTCTCCTCGAATTTCTCCTTGTGCAGTGTGTGTGTCTTCATCATGTCCTCCTGGCAGGACGCTATCAGCATAAACTGTTCAAATACAAATTGCTCATTTATATATATAACAAAAGTATAAATAAATCATCTTAGCGGTAGCAAAAATAAGCATTCATCATCATCATCCAGAAGACGTCCACTGCTGAACATATTCCTCCCCCTTTAACCTCCACACTGAACGACAGCCTGCCTTTTGCATCCACTGGATGCCAGCGACTCTCACAATGTCTTCGGTCCATCTAGTGGAAGGCCTACCTACGCTGAGTCTTCATTAAAATAAGCATTAGCATAAGCATAATCAGTCTTTTAATAGTCACCACGCTGGCCCAGTTGCGGGTTGGTGGATTCACCTGGATTCACATACGCCATTGAATTTCTTCTCCGTACGTATGCAGGTTGAATGCAAATCTTCCTCATCCCCAATAATCCCCAAATCTTCGACCAAAATAAAATGAATGGACGGGCCATAACGATTGAACTTGCTCAGTAAAATCGAGTCAAAACCGTCGGACATAATACTTCAACACCTAATTATAACCATGTACAGAACATTTGTTACAAAAAATTGATAGCGGTTTTTTGTTGTAATTTACACTTTGAGAAAGCACACGAAAGTATAATTTTGTCAGATGTTTCGTTAGCATGTAACAATAGTCTCGTGTTGCACTTCCTACGGCTAGAGACTGACTGAAACGAAGTGAGCGCCGGCGCTCATTTTGTAATCTTCAAAAATACGCTTCTTCTGGGCCTGTCCTTCTTCTTCTTCTGCTTAGTGTGTATCCCGGCACGGGCCGGGGTCCGCTTTCCAAGCCCCAAATAGGCTACCACGGCTACTTGATATGCAAGGCACGTTGATACTTACGTAGAGGACAAGTGGATACCTACCTTTTGTAAATATCTGAACTGTACCTGTTCTTTCATAGAGTCATTGTTCTGTTTGAGAGTTTCCTTCAAGACGAGGTTCTCGTCGAGGATCTCTCCGAAGTGCTTCTGCAGGTCCTCAGTGGACCTGTCGTCTGTGATGATTGTGCTTGCCACCATCAAGCTCGCCGGCGACGGCTGGAATTAAAAAAACAGACATAATTTTACCCTCGGCGGAATGGGGAAAGTATAGGTAAAATGGGGGTGGGGTAAGTATAGGTGTTTTATTATGGAAACCATAGAAAAAACAAAAGAAATTGTCTAAATTAGAATGGCTGTCTACGCATTTTTGTAAGAAGTTTGTTGTAGCCAGTTGCACCCTGTTTAATAGCTCATTTAAATATCATGTTATTATTTTTTGTGATCGATAACAAGGTGTTTTCTAAATTGATTGTATTATTATTCGAATGAGTTTTTGGGTTTCGTACATGGTCCTTCGAATTGCCGGAAAAACGGTGACCCGTGGTTGACTGTGCATTGTGACCTTTACGCACTAAACCAGGTAGTGGTTCGCTACTAGTGCAGGAAGCTGGTGGTAGTATTGTACTTCCTGACTTATCAACCTAACTGGTTGGTAGGAAGTATATAGCTGCGGAGAAGTGAAGTGTTCCTCCAACTCTGGGTCCAACAAACGAAACGTCAGTCATTCGAAATCAGTTAGCAACTGTGATGCGGACAAAGAAATTTGAGACCTAACCCAAAAAGGTAAGGTCCAAGTTCTTTGGATGCGAAGTTCGACGCGTTGACATAAATAAGAATGTTCAAGCAAGGATCATTCATAATGCCTGGTAACATATTATCCTTCTCATTTCCGTTCTATTTACTTCTCTTTACATTACAGGATTATGCGTAAAGGGTATACTAAGCCGAAAGTGGTCTATTATAGTCATCATTACGAACCACTTTTACTATAGGACTAACACTGAAACCGAGAAAAAAAATCTGCTGTTCCATACAGTTTGTCGAGTATATATGACCATTTTATATGGAACAGCTGATATTATTTTTGCGATTTCGAGGTTGGTCCCTTAGTAGAAGTTGTTCATACAAAAATTACAAACAGATAGAAAATACTTACGAGCTATTGTCACAAGAACCCACCAGATCAGCGTATAACCTTATTTTTGGTGAATATATTTCTTTTCATTTCTTCCAAAGTTTTTTTTAAATAAGTATACTAAAGATTTTAATGTAGTTGTGACGTAATAGTAAAAGTTGTTGGCGAAATATCTTTTTAGTATAATAAAAAAATATTGGCGTCGATTCTGTCATACCACCCACTAACCTAAACCAATCTGACAGGACAAAAACTATCTGTGTCCCTTTTTAAATATGTGAGAGTTCAGCAATAGTTTTAGAGCTGTCAAATTTAGTTTAGTTTAGATAATCGTACAACAGAATCGACACCATTGCATAACTGTGTTCACTGTCACTTGACTGTTTCGTCCCGTCCGGTACGTAATTCACAACTAAAAATACCGCAACTTCATTATCGATACAAAAGTACACTATACAGGGTGTTACATACATTCCCTAAAAGAAGTTTATCCCGTTTTGGCTATTGAATAGATTTCGGTTGTTTATCAATTTACAAACTACAAAATTCACTAATAAAGTGACTTTACATAGAAATTAAAATTAGCAAGTTGAAGTGGCAATGGGCAATGGCCGATGGGGAAGAAAGGTTCTGGAGTGGAGACCACGAACCGGAAGACGCAGCATAGGGAGGCCTCCCACTAGATGGACCGACGACATTGTGAGAGTCGCGGGCATCCAGTGGATGCAAAAGGCAGGCTGTCGTTCAGTGTGGAGGTTAAAGGGAGAGGCCTATGTTCAGCAGTGGACGTCTTCTGGCTGATGATGATTAATTGATTGATTGACCTATAAATACCGACAAATTAATTTGAATCAGATATCATTATAACAACGTCTAACAAGCTTTGCGCCGAGTTTTGGTTCGGTTTTTTATTTAGCACGATTGTTACTCTATATGTATTGTATCTCGATGCGGTTTTACTAATTTTTTTTCAAACTGATTGACTATATAAATAAATGTGAAACTAAATCAAAAATTATTCATCATCAGATTCAAAGGTACATATCTAAATCTATTAATTCGAGAAAGAATTAATATGGAAAATCCTACTAATATTATAAAACCGAAAGTTTGTATGATGTATGGATGTTTGTTCCTCTTTCACGCTGCAACGGAACAACGGATCGACCTGATTTTTGCATGGGTATAGTTCAAGAGCCAGATAATGACATAGGCTACTTTTCATCATCATCATCACCATTTTTCATCACTACGCGGGTGAAACCGCGGGGCGCAGCTAGAATATTGAAATAAAAACATGTCATAAGAATTATCATTAGTGTTTATTATTAACAACTTCAGCGGAACTGGGCAGGATACATGGCCAGACGTAATGATGGCAGGTGGTGTACAGCAGTAACTGCGTGGTGGCTGAGACTAGGTTGGCGGAACCCAGGTTGGCCGACCGAGGATGAGGTGGACTGACGACATCAGAAATACTGTCGGGAACGAGTGGATACGCATAGCGAGAGACCGGGGAGAGTGGCATAAACAAAGGGAGGCCTATACCCAGCAGTGGGTCACTCAGGGCTGATGATGATGATCATTTACAACTTTGGTGTGATGTTGCAGGATGAGGCAGTTAAATTTGTTGATAACCGTGGATATGCAAAAAATAATAACAAAAGCCAATCATGACTTTACGAGAAATAATACCGCTGATCTTACTGAACTACTGAAAGTATGTACGTACGTCCAACTATTTTTTTGGTAGGATGTTTGAGGACATGCATTTTTATGACACTCTGTAGAACACAATCAAGTTTATAAATATATCGGAGTAGGTATGGCTAGGGGACTCCCTACACCACACGGAGTTCATATATGTTCATATACGTTTAGTGCATATACCCTTCGACGATAGGAAAATGAATGGACGGGCCATACTCAACATCTAATTATAACAATGTACAGTACATTTGTTACAAAAAATAGATAGCGTTTTTTTGTATTATTGCACTTGGGGAAAGCACACGAAGGCATAATTTTGTCAGATGTTTCGATATCATGTCAAGGAAACATTAGCAAGCCAACATTATAATTATTAATTTAAAAACCCGTACCGTACCAATTTTAAAATTCATACATTGTCATCCAAGTAACCGAATTTTCCAGTTATTTTGATTTAAAAGCCCAACTACTGAAACGATTTTAATAATTTTTTTATGGGACCAACCTGATATCATATTCTTTCAAATAAGAAAATAATTTTCCAAATTGGTTCAAAATGATAACCCCACCACACCTTTTTTGAAGTTGGTTAAAAAACAGACCATCTGAACATCACATATGAACATCAATTTGTATTCAATATAGACTTGTGAATCTATGTAATGTAGATCTATGGATTACCCAGAACAAACCAGAAAAATCTATATAAACATGTTTTGTCATAAATTTTATCTTCTTTTTATCAGTTTGAAGTGATAAACACAGATTCTGATGTGAATGCACACTAAATAGTAAGTTGCTGCGTACTAGCCCCGAGTGCGTCACTCTCAGAGTTTTAAGGCCTCCTAAAGCTCTGTGATATCGCTTAAGACCTCCAATTTACTGAGTCATCTGACCCACAGAAAAGAGAAGTAAATAGAACGGAAATGAGAAGGAAAATCTGTCGCCAGATATTTTGACAAAACCTTGCTGTAACATTCTTATTTAGATCAACGCTCCGCCTCCAAGGAAGTTGTCCAAGGAACTTGGACCTTACTTTTTTGGGTTAAGTCTCAAAGTTCTTTGTCTGCATCACATTTGCTACCTGATATCGAATGACTGACGTTTCGTTTATATGGGTGTAACTGGCTACAACAAATTTCTTACAAAAATGCCTTGACAGTCATTTAAATTAAAAAAAAACTTTTCTGTCATCTGACCCACAGTCTTACCTATCTACTCAGTTGTAAACACCATTTAACTATTCGATGACTGATCAGGGGCTTTACGTATAACTCTTAACGGGGGCTCGAAACAGCGCAGTGCGGAATCGCATCACCTAAACAGAATCGCTTAAAACACGTAGCCATAAGAACCCAGATCGTCCATTGCTTAACATCGGTTAGCTTATCAGAATATTATTAGACCAGTGTTTGAAATGGACCAGAACGCCGTTCCGGTTTGTGAAATCACCATTCCGTTTAGTAAAGTAATCCAAGGATACCTCACTCGTCAAAATTGGTCAAGCCGTTTAGGCTATAGGAGGTACTACAACAACCCAAAAACATTACCCTCCTTCATGGACAGTCAGTTAAAAGTGAAACGTGGTTTTAAACATAAATTAACTTATATATAATTTCTAATCAAAGCCAAATGTTTTTAATGTTTGTAAAAGAATAAGTAGTTCCCAAACATGTTAACACAATGTTATGTATGACTAATCATAATGTTTTCTCTTATCTTAGTATACTGATAATGAGTCAAGTAAATATTTTGGTGCTTCATAATGGAATGACTTTTGACATTTGGTTTTTTCATAGCCCTGTGAGTCACCTTATCATGAATATAGATAGATTTCCTTCCAAGCTATAAACATAAAAATAGCACAGTTATATAAAAAAAAAAGAGAAAAAATAGTCATACCAAGCAAGATCCTGAGATATTTTTCATTGTTACGACCACATATGCTACTATAATATAATGTACTAGCGGTCCGCCCCATCTTCGCACAGGTATAGATTATAGCCTATGTCACCCGGGGATAGCGTAGCTTCCCAACAGTGAAAGAATTTTTCAAATCGGTTCAATAGTTTCGGAGCCTATTCAATGCAAACAAACAAACAATCAAATCTTTCCTCTTTATAATATTAGTATAGATGAGTACCTACCATGTTCTGACAAATAAGTAGTTTGATTTGATTATGTAAAAGCAAGTTCATCTTTTTCTCGGACTACCCTCAATTCACAACTTAATCAGTATTTTATAATTTGCTATCATTATGTATAGATGTGAATTTTAAAAGAGGATTCTAGCTTACAACATTTTATATTAGCAAGTTTTTTTTTTAATTAAGGCTCCTAACGCGGAGTTAAAAAAAAAGAATAAAGACCTTCCAAAATAAATAAATAAATAAAATCATTTAATCCTCATATGCTGACGTCAGTCTTGCATAGCAATCTACGGGGTAAGCCATAATTATGCCCTAAACTCCCCCCACATTGCTTGAAGAACACAATTTATATCCCGACATGACATACATGACCCGAGTAGGCAACCAACATCAGCATAAGAGTAAAAGAAGCCTAAATGCTTTTAACTACTGACCTTGATGCAATATTCTATAGAAGTACAGTAGGCACAGCGGATCTATGTCTCTAAAGTTGGCTGCAAGACGCTGCACAATAGCTATTTTGTGTCGCAAAGGATGTTCGCAATGGTTCGCAGATCCTAAAGACACAAAGATCTGTTGTGCCTACTGTAGTGGAGTGGAGTGAGAGACATGCGGTACTTTTGGATGTGCAAAATGCGGAAAAACTGGCATGTGGTAAGAACTGCATGGAATGAGAGTAGCTAGTTAGAAATGTTAACTTACGATACTATAATATCAAATGCGATACACATTTGTCAAGGTCAAACGCTTCGGTGTGTTAGACTACACTTTTACAATTCTATCAGTGCAAAAGTGACAGTGTTTCTGTCAGTGAGAGCAAAAAAGCCCTCGTACAAAGTAATATGATAAAAACCAGACAGCACGTGTATTTTGAGTTTCTTTTAAATTAAAAAGTTGGACACTGCACAGCGCATGCTAAAATTTGCTTTATACCAACGTAACAATTCTATTTATTTAAATTTCATTTGAGAGTGAGTCTTCCGTACTTGTAGAAATGTTATTTGTTCTGTTTTTATGATAAACAGAGTACATAACTGACTGCAGGACTGCAGAATGAAGACAGTACTTAGTTTTTTCTAATTCTTCTGAATTTTCAAAGCAAAACGTATCCTATTGCATTGTCATGATGCAGACAGTTTTCTTACAAAATTTAATGAACATTGGATCAGCCATTTAGTTGTCAAAGATAACATACAGAAAGCCAGACAACTATGTGTGATAGAACTTACCGAATCTCCTAGCTTGAAACTGGCCTTCAAAGCCATACTGCCTTCTAAAGACAAGTCTTTCATTGCGTCTTCAATCTGCGCTTTATCCAGGCACCCGTTCTCAATGCCGTTGCTTTTGACAGCCTCACGAGTTCCATTCTTTTTGGCGTCTCCTATGTCTCCATTGCATTTAATGTCCAGGCTTGTGCCAGGTGACGTGCCGAGGATGATGAAAGACTCTTCGTCAAAGACTTCGAGTTGCTCCGACATTTTTACGGCATCAATCTAAAGATGAACACCAAAGTTATTAGATTTAGTTCTTACAATACATTGGACCTACAGACAGTCATCTGTGCCGAGGCTTTCTACAGGAAAATAAGACCATGGAACTTGTGCTACTGCACTGCAACCCCACAGAAGGCATGCAATTAAGGATGCAACTCCTTGAAGAAACTCCACAGCAAGTCTCCAATATCGCAACACCTGGTGAATTGGGGGTGGAACAGTTATGTCAGCAACCAAAAGCCGTGCTTCGTTATTTTGAATTCAAATTTTGGTCTTTACCACCATCGTAGGATTGTTCTATGACTGTCTGGCCATCCAAATCATTTATAAATTCATCAGTTCCGGTTGGCGGGATCCAGGCTGACCTAGGATGAGGTGGACTGACTTCATCAAGAGAACTTTCAGAAATGAGTGGACAGGACTAGCAAGAGACCGGGGAGAGTGGCATAAACAAAAAAAGACCTCTACCCAGCAGTGGGTCATTCAAGGCTGATAATGATAATGATCAGTTCAGACAGATTATGAATTGTTAATAAATTTTATCAATTCATTCTTTTGCAAATTGTACTTCATAGATAGATAAAAACTCTTTTGTGTACACCAGAAATAAAAATTATAAACAGAAAACACTTACGGACTAGTGACACCATTCGGCCTTATCGCTAAAAGTAATATCTTTCAGGCATCCATTGGATAGAAAGAATCATAGATATAGGGTATAATTATAAGTAAGTATTAATAAAATGTTTGTGTACCTACAGAAGATTTCTTATAACAATTAGAATTACTATGGTATGCTTAAATTGTGCGCTGCAAAGGTAATCGCTAACCATCTGTCTGTAACTACTTGTTTGCGATATTTAGTCACAATTATTTCGTCATCTCGAGGGAAAAAACCTTACGTTGTATGTCACAGTAACATGAACAACGTAATCGTAAATTACCGGTATGCAAGATACAAGCAATTTGAAAAGTACATGATGTATTTTTATACTATTTTATTTGTAATTACAGCATTACAAATAAAAAGAAGTGTTTGTTTTGTACACGATATTTATGAATTTTAGATTGACGACTTACCGCAGTTAGTGTTCCAATTTATTAATCAGGACAGTAATTTTAGGGAATTTTGCCGTTCAATAGCTACGTTATTGCTAACTGATGAATCGGTGTTTAGTTTAGTATTTGTGAATTTATTGTATTTTCCTCACTATCGTCCAAAAGTTACAAATAAATACCCAAAGCCAACCCAACCAAAGCGCACCATATTATTCTGACATGACAATTGACAGGACGGGACAGCTGACTTAAAAACTGACGTTTCCAGACATTTTTCCCCGCTTATTTTTGAGCAGGCTAAAGCTATTAAGGCCATATCGCTTTGTCTTGCGTATTGTATTGTCATAGTCTGTGCAAAAAGAGAACTAGAAACAGCGCAACCTCAACCTACGACACTTTTCTTTTTGCATAGACTCTACTCTACCAAGGACGGTATAAAAATCTTAGGGTTTTTTAATCTTGTGTACGGCCCAAGTACGGCCCCATTTTGCCATCAACAGCTTTGATTGTATATAATCAAAGCTACTAACAGAAAATAATAAGTTACAACGTCCTTTGACCTTTAATAATTTAAACAAATAGCATGAACGCAATGAAAAACGATTTCAGTTGTTCCCATAGTAAATTTTGTTCATAATGATGGTAGTATATTTCTCTATGGTACTATAGAGACCCAGTATAGACCCCTAAAAATGTCCCTAATATTTATTTTAATAATTATATAGACTATGAACGAAATCGGGGAAATTATATCCTCTTGGCTCCTAATACTGTGTACATTAAATAAATCATAAAAATGTTTTAGAGGCGTACAACATTTATTAGCATTGTAAACTAAATTTACACAAAATTAGGAATGTAATTTTACAGCAATAACATAGAGTACAAAGTCAATGCATTGCACTAATATTCTAAATGTTTCGTTCCCACTCAACTCTGTACGCTTAGTCCCAAATTTGATAGTTTGCGAAAACTTTTTTCGTTTACGTATTGTTCCATACATTTTAGTAAAGCGCCTCTATCGGAAACGTGGATGAACTAAAATCGGTAGTAAGCGGCGGTATAGATTGCTTCACTCTAATACGAAAAAAGTTTTCGAATACCTTTTAACCCAGCAATGTATGGAACAATACGAAAACGAAAAAAGTTTTCGAATACTATCAAAACTTGTACTAAGGGTACTGTACTGGCTGAACGAATTTGGATGAAATTTGATATGGAGGTCATACCCTTGATTAACACATAGGCAACTTTATAGTCCAAAAATGAACAGTTGCTGTGGGATAGGGGAGAAACCGTGAGGTGTAGCTAATGTAACTAGAATTTGTAAGTATGAATAGCTAATAAAAATTATTATGTATTATCAACTAGGACTATAGTAATAAACATTATATACTGCCATGTTTAAAATATGTACAAAGTAATACCAGCAGTGCAAGTACCGTTCTTTATCGAGCATCAAATTTGACACTTGAGATCGTCAAATTCGATAAAATGCCATTTAATCAGTACTCGCTGTGATAGATTCTATGGCATTTTACCGAAATTGACTATCGATAAAGAACGGTACTTGCACTGCAGAGCTTTTTTTAATAAACACAGTGAAGTGAAGAATAATGTAAAAAATTATAATTAAAATACATTTCATTGGGACAAACAAACTGATTTGTAATATTGGTACACTTGTGTCCTTCTCCACCCGAATATACGGGGTGTAAGGGGAACACTCTCGAAGACAAAAGAAGGTAATTGTACTCATCATTATGAACAACTTTTACTATGGGACCAGCCCTGAAATCGCGAAAAAAATATCAGCTGTTCTATAGAAAACGCTCATTGACACTCGACAAAATGTATGGAACAGTAGATTTTTTTTCGCGATTTCAGGGTTGGTCCCATACTAAAAGTGGTTCATAATGATGAGTACAATTACGTTCTTTTGGCTTCGAGAGTGTTCCCCTTACATCCTGTATACTCGTAATATTATTCTATTATAGTGATGTATAGTGATTTTACTATAACTACGAGAAAATAATAGAATATAGGTTTACCATATAATTTTGCTAATATTTTAAACATAGCAGTTCAATTAAATGACAAATAGATTTAGCTCATCTCAGGTGTTTTCTCGCACTTCAGGACTGTATCTTAATGTTTCATATATTACATATATCAGGCTTAGCAAAGGATATAATCATAATTTAATACATACACTTATTTTTTATATTTGATAAATTTAAGAGGTATAAGCGTTTAAATTTTTTGGTGCGCTCTCTGTCTAGCATGAAATTAGATTACCTACTTATAAATTATTAATTTTGTTTTGTTGATAGGCTCTATTTAACATCAGCTTTTTTATGAGGTAATTAAAAATACGGAACCCTAAAAATTGGACACAGGCTTATTCTACAGTTTGTAACAAAACCCCAATCCAATTAACGGTAATTAAGAATGTGTTTATCTATACTAATATTATAAAGAGGAAAGATTTGATTGTTTGTTTATTTGTTTGTTTGCATTGAATAGGCTCCGAAACTACAGAATCAGAATAGTCTTTATTGTAAAAACTGGTACATTATAAAGTGTTATAATTATTTTAGTAGTATCACAGTTTACCCATATCGGGCATACAATGTTACAGAACCGATTTGAAAAATTCTTTCACTGACGGGAAGCTACACTATCCCCGGGTGACATAGGCTATAATCTATACCCGTGCGAAGCTGGTTCGGACCGCTAGTATATTATAAGCCGAGTTTTTAGGCCGCCTAGAAGCAGTTGACATGTCATTATCAAAATGACAAACAAAATTGCATATTGATACCGCTTATGGCTCTCGCGGATCGGGCAGGAGTTTTTTTACACCCTCTACGTAATTTTTGTATTTTTGTGTTACAATGTTAATATTATGGCCTATTAAATAAAGTATATTAATTTAATATAAGACCAAGTATAAAACTGTTTTAAACTATCACGGTTGTTCACTAAAGTTATATGATTATTTACGGGATATTTACCGTGGTAAAGTTGTGGAATGAGCTCCCGATATTTCGGCGCAGTTACATGCACCATGTACCTACACGGGAAGACTGAAGAATGCGGGTGGTTGGTCGAACAGTTAAAAAGTTAAGTGCAGACATAACGATCTACCCTCTTTCTTAGTCTTTTACCTTACCACGGTAAATATCCCGTAAATAATCATATAACTTTATGACCATGTATGTATATAATTTAAAATCAGTCTTTACTTAAAATAAATACTACTTCAAAATTAATATAATAGCTTTTTTACAAGATTATAATATTTTCTTAAATTAACTAGTTTTAAAATTAGTATAAAAGCTACCTATAGGTATGATTACAATGAGCAAGAGTTCGCATTGAGCTCAAAGGTCGACAGGCTGACCAACTTATCTGTAGAGTTGAGCAAAATGGTGAACTAAACTTTTTCTATGAGTAGTGGCATTTTTGTTTAGAAGTTGCAATGGTGGCTCCCCCACTTATCATCATCTAAAGATTGTCTGGAAAATATTTCTTTTAGCCTTTTGAACTAATTTCTAACATATTCTTGAAATATTTTTTGTGATGTCAATAAAATATTATTGATTTATATTTTTTTTTTTATTAATCTCTTTTAATTTTTTTTTTTATTAATCTCTAATCCACCATGCCCATTTAAATTGGATGAAAATATTCCACCTCTAGGGGTGCAAAATTAGGGTATGAATCCCGTTTACTGAACTTCAGTAAAGTCGGTTTTTATTTGTTTGTAAAAAATTATTAATGAATAGAATATATTGCATTATTAAAATTAATGTTGCCAGAAAGAGATCGTTTATAAGCTGCCATTTATTACACTAGTTTTGTCATTTTGTTCTTTGTCATTTCTGGCACAAAATTTGTTTTGTGTTTCTGTAGTTAACCATCCAATGTGGAGTTATCTTCCCTTTAAATCAGACTCTCTGACAGTAGACTGCATTCTCGGTGGCCAATATCCAGTCCTACTCAACCCTATAGATAAGTTAGACACCCTGTATGGTTTTGGCAAATAATGTTATTTTCAACATTTTATAAAAGTATAAAATTTAGCCCCATGATCATTTTACGTACAAACATTAATACATAATTATGCACAGTTATATAGGGTTACTCATATAGACTGTACTAAGCCGAAAGGAGGTAATTGTACTCATCATTATTGACAACTTTTACTATGGCACCAACCCTGAAATCGCAAAAAAACTGCTGTTGCATACATTTTATTGACTGTTTTCTAGGGAACAGTTGATGTATTTTTTTTTCGCGATTTCATGGTTGTTTCTATAGTAAAAAAAAACATTCTACTAATACAATGACCTCCTTTCGAATTAGTCTATATGCGTAACCCTGTTTAGTAGTAACTAAAAGCTATAATTATTATCTAGATATATTTTCAATACAACTGTATTAACTCATAATGGTTTTTTATTTAAAATTTGTATAGTTTTCCAAAACTTTACTTATTAGAAATGAGATCTTTACATTTTTAACTATGCACCGGAACTAAATAAAATACATAAATGGTAAACAACCGTTGTATTTACTACTTATATATTTTACTAGCGATCCGCCCGCCCCGGCTTCGCACGTAAATTACATCCGTGCGAAGCCGGGGCAAGTCGCTAGTTATATACATAAACCTTCCTTGAAAATGTATCTAACTGATGGTGAAAACCGCATTAAAATCCGTTGCGTGGTTTAGGAGGAGTTAGCGGCCATACAGACATACAGACAGACGCGGAAAGCGACTTTAATTTATACTATGTAGAGAAGAGATAAGACATAAGATACTTTTTTAAGGCTTCCCTACACAGCAGGCCTAACACGGACCGTGGACAAATTGTCTTTCCACCGTTTTTATCCTGCGAGAAAAAGACAAACGTATCCATATTCTCGCTTTGTTGCGACTACGTGTGGATAAAAACGGTGGAAAGACCGAGTATCCGCAGCCCATGCTAGGCCTGCTGAAAGCGGTTCAGGAGCAAGCGGCGTGATTAGAAAGCGTGTCGTGAACGAAATTGTAAACTACACATTTGACGTATTTGAAGCGGTAAGAAGTTATGTTAGTGGGAATGTTTATCACCATTCTCCATAACGGCTGGTCCAATTTGGTCGCTTTTCGGAAGTTTATTATCTTGCCTCTAGAAAATGATGTTTTTCTTTTCTATTTGAAGTGACAGTGTTAACATCATACTTTTAGCGCATACATGGCGGACTTGGAGGCCTAGCTACAAGGACAAGAAAACTGTATGAAATTTTAATTTCCCGCCATTTGTGAAACGTACCACCTTAACACTTACAGCACTTACAGCTAAGGGTTTACCTCGATTTCAGAGTAAGTCCCACAGTAAAAGTAGTTCATAACGACCTTTTGGTTTAGTACCACCATTCTGTTTAACCCTGTATTAGGGTGAAACAAGATGATTCAATCTACATTTTATCAGTTTGCAAAATTCTTTATCAATTTTTTTTTGTATATTAATCGAGTTTTCATGTTATCGATATCGCCATAATATACTTTTGATAAACGATAAATCGTGTCACGTCACAATGTCATATGTATGCTACGTTTGCGCGTAGGTTAAAATCAAAGTAAGCAGAATCCGGCCTTCTATGCCTTTTTATTTTGTGGTATAACCCTGCAATGTATTTGTTTCCACTTAACTTCGTAACGGCTGGTGTAAAAGCAGCTTAAAAAACAAGTGGAAAACTTAGATTTTTTCCACAATGTTTCGAAAAATATGTATGATGATTATTTCCTATTACGTCCAGAATGTAAATGCATCCGATCAGGGGCCTTACGGCTACCTGTTTTAAACGATTCTGTTTGGGTGATGAGAAAACTTGCGCGACCGCAAACCGTATCTCGGCGCGTTAAAGTCCAAGTTCGCGTGATTTTCCGAACTGCGCTGTTCCAGCGCTAATTCGAGCCCACAAAAGGTCGTAAGGCCCCCCAGGCCGAACTGACGATGATTTGTTTGTTCGGTTTGGCCTTTCCACATATGGCTTTAAGGCAGTTGGTGGAACTCAAACTCCGTGTACAATTTCTCGACTCTGCTGTAGACCTGGTCGCAGTAAGACAGGGTTTGTGGCAGGATTTCTAGTGCAGCCGTTAGGCTTTCGTCGCTTCCGAATATCTGAAAACAAATAAATACGTTTAAATAATAGGCATGTGTGCACAGACCTACATCCAAGTAGACGCCACAAGTCGACCTACCTTGAATGTCATATAAGGTTGGGGAAAAAGTTTCTTCGTATTTTAATAACAAGTTCAAGAATTTTTTTTTCTAGATTCATTACATTTAATTATAATATATATGTGCCATTTTGTTCGATAACTTATCGCTTAACATCTGGCTTGATGGTGGTCAAACGCAAGCCTATCTTCTCTATCTCTCTCTTCTCTACATAGTATAAATTGAAGTAGCTTTCCGCGTCTGTCTGTATGTCTGTATGGCAGCTAACTCCTCCTAAACCACGCAACGGATTTTGATGCGGTTTTCACCATCAGTTAGATACATTTTCAAGGAATGTTTATAGGTACATATAACTTGCGACCCGCCCCGGCTTCGCACGTAAATTACACCCGTGCGAAACCGGGCGGGCGGGCGGATCGCTACTCTATACTAATATTTCTATACTAATATTATAAAGAGGAAAGATTTGATTGTTTGTTTGTTTGCATTGAATAGGCTCCGAAACTACTGAACCGATATGAAAAAATATTTCACTGACGGGAAGCTACACTATCCCCAGGTGACATAGGCTATAATCTATACCCGTGCGAAGCTGGGGCGGACCGCTAGTTATTTATAAAAATAAAACTACCTGTCGCATGTACAATATGAAGAGCACAGAATTGGGCAACATTCAGTACCACTACCATCCCATTATCACTATCACCCTATCACTTATTATCATAAAATCAATAAACAGCTCGCAAATGAAGCTGAAAGGTCATGACGCCGCGCCGAGCAACTTTACGGCCTGCGCAGACGTCACACATCACAATCATAATATTTATTTGCCACAAGGAAAATACAAACAAAACAATTGAATCCACTGGCTCCGAACTAGTAAAAAACTGTGTTTCGGAAGCCAGTGGCTTCTCCCAGTATTTAAAAACTAAATATGAAGTCTTTTAAATAAAGGTATGAAGTTTAATTGAATTTATAAAAAATTTAGAAAAAACAAATAAAAATAAATGAAAAATCAAAAATGCAAATATAACACAAATTGAGTAATATTTTCTAAATGGAAAATTATACAATAACAAACGACTATAAGTACATTACAGTCAGACAGGACATAGTGAGAGTCGCTGGCATCCAGTGGATGCAAAAGGCAGGCTGTCGTTCTGTGTGGAGGTTAAAGGGGGAGGCCTATGTTCAGCAGTGGACGTCTTCTGGCTGATGATGGTGATGATGATGACATTACAGTTGTAATTTATTAAAATAAATTATTTGCAACATATCTATAGCCATAACATAGGTAGGTATGCTAAGTGTTATATTTTTTTATCTTCACATGTTCACGGACATTTTTTATCAGTCTCGAATTTTTGGTCTCTAAGGGCCTTGTATGGCCTTGCCTTCAGGCGCTGGATGCAGGCAGCTTCCAACCGGCCCTTTTGGAGATCAATGGGGGAGGCCTATGTCCAGTAGTGGACGTCTTATGGCTGAAATGGTGATTATGAAGGCCCTTTGATAATAATATATAGTTTGGATCTGCCTTAAACTCAAGCTAGTAGCGAAAAAGTCTGCAAAAAACTGAAGGAGGCACACATACATATATACATACTAGCGGTCCGCCCCAGCTTCGCACGGGTATAGAATATAGCCTATGTCACCCGGGGATAGTGTAGCTTCCCGTCAGTGAAATAATTATTCAAATCGGTTCAGTAGTTTCGGAGCCTATTCAATGCAAACAAACAAACAAACAAACAATCAAATCTTTCCTCTTTATAATATTAGTATAGACTAGTAATTTTTAAATTTTTGCGATTTGAACACATGTTGTTACGTGTGTTGTATACATGATAAGTCCCGATAAACATTTAAAACATGTTATTACATACTCATATACAAACAAACAAACACTCGAAAAACATTACCCTTCTTCTTGCGCAGGCGGCAATTTTTTTTATATCAAAATAGATTCAGCCGTTTGGGAGCTACGATGCCATAGACACACAGATACACACGTTAACTTATACAACCCCATTTTTTCGTCAGGGGTTAAAAAATCGGGATAAAAATAGATGTGGTAGGTCCTTCGTGCGGCTATAAAGATTGTCACGAACTGTATTCAACCGCCGTGATTATAAACAACCTTGAGCACAATAGTTTACGTCATCGCCAGCCTATTTAAATGATTATCGAGCTCTGATTTTATACCATGAACAATATTTACCACGAAAGTAGTTTTACATTGAAGTGTTTCATACTTTATGATTTACTATTTAAAACACTGTTTTACGGTAAATACCACGGTACCACCTGACCATGGTAAATATCCTGTAAATAATCATATAACTTTACTATTTAAAAGTTTTAGCATTTAAAAATAGACCGGCCAAGTGCGATTCGGGCTCGTGCACTGAGGGTTCCGTACCACCACAAAATTCAATAACGAAATTACCAGTTCTAACTTGGTAATGAACAGAAACTTGTCACTGACTTGGCCATTATTTATTATTTGTTGTTATACTTTAGAGTGTGTACTATAATCATGACAAGTCTGACGTTGGTGCCGTTTTTAAATTAGAGCTAATTCAAAAATATGTAAAAATATATGTTGTTGTATGGGGTTTCGTTTTTACTTTTTTATTATTTGTTAGTTACATCGGTGTAACATTACATATTCTGTGAAAATTTCAACTGACTATCTTTTATGGTTCGATAGATACAGACCTTAATAAGGACAGGCGGACAGATAGACAGACAACGTAGGCTTAGTAATGGGGTCCGGTTTTTACCCTTTGGGTACGGAACCCTAAAAACCTGCTGGCTGTCGCCAAGTTTTTGCATTGTCTATCTACAGGGTTACGCAGTGTACTAAGCCAGAAGAGGTTCGTTATACCATAGACAAAAAAGGAATTATATTCATTATTATAAACAACTTTCACTATGAGACCAACCCTGATATGGTGAAAAAAATATCAGCTGTTCCATACATTTTGTCGAGTGTCAAGTCAATGACCGTCTTCTGTTTTTTTTTAAATGTTCCCATCAGTTTCCTGCGACGCAGGCCTAACTAACCTAATGCAGGAATTGCAGTATCAACATTAAGTATTTAAATCCTTCATATGCATGTAAGCCTATGTTTATGTTGATAAAAATATTTTTCCTTTTCATTGTTTGCGATTTTTATCATTCTGAAGTGTATTTCTTATCAGATGCTTGTAAAAGCTG
The DNA here is from genome assembly GCA_932305915.1 of Agriopis marginaria. Taxonomy (NCBI): domain Eukaryota; kingdom Metazoa; phylum Arthropoda; class Insecta; order Lepidoptera; family Geometridae; genus Agriopis; species Agriopis marginaria. The sequence continues at coordinate 2,678,973 of OW029932.1, forward strand.
ATAATGATGGCTATAAAGCAAGACACCACTGCAAATTACATTGGTAATGCAAAAAAAAAATATTTTTTAATATCGACAGGCTAGGCTTTTGACAATAACTAGCTACCTATGCCCTAGCTAAAAAGGCTAAATATTTTCTACATTCAATTCGTGCGATGCAATGCAGGCAAAACAGTTCCATCATAATAGTTCTAACAGATGTATAGATTAAGTTGACCACAACCTTCTGACCAATGGGAGAGAAAGAGGGAAATATGTTATTCTCACTCTTTCTCTCCTGTTGGCTGGACTGGCGAAAATGAATCAGCTATTTTTGAAAAAAAATAACATCCAAATCATAAAATATATACGGGGTGTAATGGGAACACTCTCGAAGACAAAAGAAGGTAATTGTACTCATCATTATGAACAACTTTTACTATGGGACCAGCCCTGAAATTGCGAAAAAAATATCAGCTGTTCTATAGAAAACTGTCATTGACACTCGACAAAATGTATGGAACAGCTGAATTTTTTTTCGAGATTTCACGGCTGGTCCCATAGTAAAAGTTGTTCATAATAATGAGTACAATTACCTTCTTTTGTCTTCGAGAGTGTTCCCCTTACACCCTGTATACAGATGACGTTATGGTCCTAAAAAAGGAACCAAAAGGTTTGATTTATCATAAGTTTTGATGAAGACTTTCAATCTTTGTTTCAACTGTAATTTTCTACTTCTTAGTTAAAGTTTGTACATGTAGGTATAGTCTTAAAATGTTATTTTTTAAAATTATTAATAGGCTTGAGTTTGACCGCCAACTCACCTGATGGTAAGCGATGATGCGGTCTACAATGAAGCACGCAGAAGAAACCGATTCACTCGTGATTTAATGACACCTATAGCTCGACATATAAATGTTTTATTGGCCTGCTCTGCACGTCCACAATGCTGAGTTGCTTACCTTTTTCAAGAGGTCCGGTCGAGAAGGGAGCGCGTGCATTGCGAGGGTGGCCGCCTTCCTGATGTACCACGGGTGGAACTCTGCCAGTGTCTCGTTGTATGAATTCTGACACGTCGTGCAAGTATTCATATGCTCATCCGCATCGCTGAGACGCTTCAGGAATAGTCTGATGAAATCTGAAAATAAGATGCAACTCCACGGTCACCAGGGTCCGTGACTTTTATTATACACAACTACAGTTTGTCAACTTAAACGAATTTAGTTATTCACAATACAACTAATCTTTATTAGGTTAGAGGCCACGAGTTCGCCAACTTTGCGTGTCTGTAGGCAGTCATAAGTAGGATCAATGCTCAAACTCGAGTTGGTGTTAGTTTGTTGGTTCCACTTTCATGCAGCAACAGAGCAACGGATCGACCTGATTTTTTGCATGGGTATATAGTTCAATGGCCGGAGAATGACATAGGCTATGTCTTTCTTGTAGTGTGATCCAACAAGACAGAGGCCAAAAGTTAGCACTGCACATAAAGTCGAACAGTGAACATACCCAATCCTCGATGCAAACGCAGCATAGTCCTGGATCCAGACACAAAGTTATTCGCGTCAATAAGACTTGTTTCTTTCTCATACTTCATCATTTTCTTGAAAGTATCATAATAGACAGCATTTTCGCCTTCTCTATGTTTCTCCATTACTTTGATTTTACTCTTCACATCGCTGCTAACGAATGAAAACACCGATCCGATAAGGTTTAGGAACCTAAAAGAGTATGATTTTAGTAGATTTTATTTACCATATGGCTGGAATCTTTAAAAACAAACACTCACTTTACAAGTTCATTGTAACCGTCGATATAAGCCTCTATAACTACGTCATCTTCCTCTTTGAGACTTCGTTGAAAGCATTGTTGTACATGGTGTAAATCTAAAGTATTTTCACTAGGCATTTCTTTTAAAACTTAATAATTACGTAGAGAACTATCACGACTATAATACTCCGTTGACAGCTTAGCACTTTTGATAACTGAAACTGATTGATTTGATTTTTGTCAAGTTAGTGAACTCTGAACTGATATGACAGCTGACAGTGACATCGGAATGCATTTTTTTATTCTAGCCTCGGAGGTTCTTGGCGTCGCACTTCGTATGTATTCGCCATTGTCAGGTATTATCATCAAACATTAAAATTAAATATCGTCAAAGTAGTCATAGTCAAGCAAAGTAAGTCAAAGTCATGCCCCTACTAAAGTAGTGGAGGCTTTACAGAGAAAGCTTTTCTATGGGTTTTTGGAAACATCGCGAAAATCACTTCCACGAACACTTAGTAAATAACTACCCTGTGTACGTATTAACGTTCGAAAATAATTCATGTTTTTTCACGTTGGCGCCAAAACTCACTATTTTGTCGGCAACAGACGTCAACAATCAAATCAAACATAATTTTTTTGTTTGTTTTTCTCCTTACGAGTGGGCTAAAGCCATACTGCCTCGTCTTCCGTTTTTGCTGTTCTTATGCCCTCAGAAAAAATTAAATATGTAAATGGAAGCGTTATACGCGTGTATTCCACAACAGCTGTAATCAGATGGTCAAACGGACGACCAAGGGAACCCTTCCTTGGTCGTCCGACGTAAAGGGGGAACAGTAGGTACCTATAACACCATTCCTTTTTTTCTGACCCTATGCTAGCATCATATTATAGTTTCTTCCGGCTAACCACATGGACAATCACTTTTATAACTAGCCTTTAGCCTTTTACCATTGCAAGATTGGCTGCTCGAGGCGAGACCAGGGGCGGATCCAGGATTTCATTTGGGGGGGGGGGGGCATTCTGACAAGTATAGGTACCTATGAGTATACTGTGTAAAAGTGCACCTGTATCAAATCGAAAAACTGAGTCAAATGTATGGAATTGCTAGGTGTTTTGGGGGGGAGGGGGGCATGCCCCTGGATCCGCCAATGGGCGAGACCGAACTAAGCGCAGCTACAGGAACATAATATCGGCGTTTGTATGCTTTTTTTGTTTATTTTTTCGACAACTTGAGTACCGTTGATCTGATCGTCATGAAATTTTGTAGGATAAATTCATGTAAATATAATATTTGTCCTATGAGCAAAATCCGTTCAAGGGTTGTGATTTTTTTTTTGTAAAATTTTCATGAGCGTGGATTCAATGTCCTTTACTCGTAATATTAAACATTTTTACATTGTCTTAATAGCGTCTAACAAGTCATAGTCACAGTCAGAGTCAAGCAAAGAAAGTCACTGTCAAGTCAAACTCATGCCCCTGTAAAGTGGTGGAGATTTACAAGAGGCTCCTATGGAGTTTTGGAAACAACACGAAAATACACGTTTCACCTCGTTTATCACTTGCCCACACTCGAGCACGTTTACGAGCACTTAATGAATATTAATTCACCATTTAGTACACATTAACACTCGAAAATACACAAGTTTAGGAAAATAATCCAACGAGCTGACATGTTTTTTTCCACGTTGGCGCCAAAACTCCCAAGGGTTGTGAAGAATAGGGGTTGCAAGGTCAATTTGGGGCAAACGACTATGGCAACTAAAATAAACAAATAGTAAGTAAGGACCTGTGCAAACAACAGACACTAGTTCACGTATATTTCTTCACCCTCTTACTAATAAACGTGGAGTAGTCATGGAATAGTTACTGTCTTTTGTCTTTTTATCTCTTCTAAATTCGTTCGAAAAAGACAAAAGACAGAGTAACTATTTCAAAGCTACTCCACGTTTATTAATAGGGGTTGAATACGGGTATTAAAGACTAAGGTCTGTCACTTGCAAGCCCTTCAACTAGAATTCTAATCTATAGTCAGTTTATTAGATGCTAAAAAACAAAGATTTATCACATACTTTATATGCTCAACGTAACAATTTAAGACTAAAATTAAATTAAATATTTTGCTAAATACTCAGAACATAATTTTATTATAATATCTCACAGTTTCAGTTAAATTTATACCTAAAATTATGATTATAAAGAGTTAAAAAAAAGTTTTATTTCCGATGAAATGTTAATTTTCTATAATATACCGATAGAAGTCACTACGCACCACACTTACGTGCGAGTGGTTTTTGTCCTCTGCTTTACCTGCGCAGTAAATAAAATGTAACTCGGGTTTAGTATTGCGTAAGAGATTGGTATAATTTGAATATACAAAATAACAATTGAAAATTAAAAGTTTTTTTTCTTACTTTGAAAAGCTTACACACTCATGCTGAGTAATAAGAGTTCCATACTCATGCTCGTAAAGAGAAATAACAATAATGCTTACCAAAAATTCATAAAAATAAATTGCAAAATTAGTTACGTAACAGTATAGCAATATGTTAGCTTTGTAGTTTAATTGGTAACTAGCTACGACCCGCGGCTTTACCCTCGTGGACATTCTCTCAGGAACCATAAATTTTTCTGGGATAAAAATATCCTATGTCACTCTTCAGCCCTTATCTCTTTTTTATATTTATTAATAGGCTTGCGTTTTACCGCCAATTAGCCTGATGTTTTGCAACAAAATCACGACGATCTGTAGAATATAGGTCTATTTCACCTGGATCTCCTTATTCCTCCTTCTCGATCACCTGAGTGATCACAGGCGACACTTTAGTGTCCTTTTTCAACACACACACTTTCGCTATTTATAACATTAGTAAATATATGTTGAAGCTATCATTTTGTTGGTATAACCAGGTTTAATAAAAACAAACTTAAATTAACCAGGTTTATAACAATAAATTTCTGATCAGAGAAATAAATATAAGATAGAATACGTTTGTCTTATTTATAATACATTTTTAAGGAATTTAGTTTAGTGTAGACATTCTTATTTCAATACAAAAATTCGATAGCTATTCTATGTTATAATATCATTGATCTACAAATGGATATTTGGTCTATTACAAAGTAATAGAAAAAAAAATTGAATTTACCTATTTAAATTGTCTATTCCACTTTGATCACGTGGGTGATCTTAGGCGACTCTTTAGTATATTTTGATCACTTGTCAACATAATCACCCAGGTGGCCATAGATTACTCCATTCAAATTATTATTTCAGTATCTATTGATCACCCATGAATAATTATAATAACCTAGGTTACAACAATTTTAGACTAAATACATTGATTACTATAATGGTTTTAGTGTATGTCTCAGAGCAAATAAAAATATAGTCCCTACGGCGCACTGCCAAAGTGACGCCAAAATCGCTTCCAAAACTAAGTGAATTCGCAATAAATACACGACTCACGTACACATACGCATTCAAAACTACGTGAATTTCTTGTCAGAACGTCGTACTGAAAACATCCGTTTCAAAAAGAAACAATGACTTCTTGCAGTGTTTAGAACTGTAAAAACAACAAACAAAAGTAAATAAGAAGAAGGATGGAATATGTCCACACTTAAGTATTTATATTATCACTTATTTTGATGAATTACACGACACGAACTTCGACTACGCACACATGTTTCAAAAAGTGGCTTCACTTTTCGTGATCGCGGTAGTCCCTCTGTATTTTTATTTGCTCTGAGGTGTATGTTTGGTCATTTTTGAGCGCGGACCCAATATCCATAGTTTTAAATACCTATCTTTGTATGAAGTGCTATCAACATCTCGTTGATGAGAAGTATAACATGTGGAAAAGGGACAGAGTACATTACACCTATAACATACTTAAACTAGGTCCAAAAATTTTTTAGCTTGTGAGTTGCAGTATAAATAGTAAAAAGTTGAATGAAAAGCGTAAATTCTGATAAATGTTTACCAAACTTCAGGATCCCTCCTGTAGGCCTAGCACGGGCCGTGGACATGTTGTCTTTCCACCGTTTTTATCCCGCGAGAAAAAGACAAACGTATCCATATTCTAATTTTGTCGCGTCTAAGCGTGGATAAAAACGGTGGAAAAACAATTTATCTACAGACCATGCTAGGCCTGCAGGAGGGATCCTGAGGTTTGGCAGAAGCATGAAGCCTGAAGCATACCCTTTCCGAATAAACTTGTATATCATAGTTGACATCTTGTATAATTTACCTAATCTTTGACTATACATAATTATGATACAAAGAGTTAGTAATGTTAATTTAGCTTGGAATTTTATTAATAAAGCTATCGAGTTTATTTTATTTATATGACACGGGAATTACTTACGTATGATTAAGCCAGTTTGGGTGCAAAGCGAGATGCAGCCTCGCGAGCACATTTACCTTGAAAAAGACCGCCGTATGCGATTGAAACTACAGTCGGAGTAATTGGCTTAATCATACGTGAGTAATTCCCGTGTCATATACAGTGCAAACTCTATATAGTGACACTTAACTGACTGCGTATTTTATGGCGTTAAATGGAGAAAAGAAAAATCAATATTATTTTACTATAATAATTTATATTATCATCACCATCATCATTTCATAGTACGTCAACTGCTGGACATAGGCCTCCTCCATCGATCTCCAAAAGGGCCGGTTGGAAGCGTCCTGCATCCAGCGTTTCCCTGCGGTCTCTTTTAGATCGTCTGTCCATCATGTGGGTGGACGTCCTATGCTGCATATAATTTATGTAGTCACTAGTAGAGTATAAAAATTTACAAACATTAATATTGAAACAAATAATAACGCTTATTGCGTATAATCTGTTATCGACGTCTGACGTTTTTGCTGCTCCAGTATTTTATTTTAAATACGAGGTGTTGGAAAGTACTATTTATTTCTTAACAATGACGTAAGTATTGTTGTCGTTATTTAGAGTGGATGTGATGCTACATGGAGTATCATTGTAAGGACAACAAGGTAAACCAACCAAAGCCAAGTAATTTTTTAGCGAGTGTCGTTAAATCGAGTGTCGTAGAGTTTACACTGTATACAAAATGTGTTGAAACCACGTCAGTTTCCATACTACCAAGTGATTATTGAGCTGCCATAAAAGACCGCGTCTACGCAATGGCCGTGTTTGCCCCAAGATAAATTTCAGCCCATCTGAACCTTCAGGTTTATACCTTTCCGGGATTCGATTTTGGAAATCGAAATTATGAATCGAGTTTGTATTTCTTATCATTATTATCATTTCTGCCATAGGACGTCCACTGCTGGACATAGGCCTCCCCCATCGATCTCCAAAAGGGCCGGTTGGAAGCGGCCTGCATCCAGCGTTTCCCTGCGGTCTCTTTTAGATCGTCTGTCCATCTTGTGGGTGGACGTCCTACGCTGCGCTTACCGGTCTGTGGTCTCCATTTCAGAACCTTTCGGCCCCATCGACCATCTGTATTTCTCGAAAACAATCACTGGTGAAATCAAATGCAAGTAATCCTGATTTTACAATTGAATTTTGAATCATTCGAATGTAAAGTCAGTAATTTTGTGTTACATTCATGTAAAAGTATACATAAGGCAAGGTCCCTGGAGTCCGTAGAGAGGAAAAAAAAACAAATGCAGTGTCAGCAGGCCTCTGATGGAATGGTGATAATGAGAAGGTAAACGTAGCCCCGGAAGACTATTTCAGCGGTGGCAGGTTTATCTGCAAATTTTGCCGACATAGCTGTTAAAATTTGCAAGTTGAAGTGGCAATGGGCAGGTCACATCGCTCGAAGAACCGATAACCGATGGGGAAGAAAAGTTCTGGAGTGGAGACCACGAACCGGAAGACGCAGCGTAGGTAGGCCACCCACTGGATAGACCGACGACATCGTGAGAGTCGCGGGCATCCAGTGGATGCAAAAGGCAGGTTGTCCTTCAGTGTGGAGGTTAAAGGGGGAGGCCTATGTTCAGCAGTGGACGTCTTCTGGCCGATGATGATAATTATGATGAGGTTTATCTAATTAAATTTTGCAAAAATAAATGGACGAAGTTCTCCTCTCTATGTTACTTGTGAACATAGAGAGGAGAAAAAAAGGAGGCTTATACCCAGTAGGCTGTACCAGATGCCTATTTTAATGATGAACAAGTCAAAAACCGAAACATAGAACAATTTTGGGGCAAAAACAACCCACGCGTCGCGGGGTAACAATATTTTATATACAAGTGATAAATATAACAAAATGAATACTATTTAATAGCACATCAAAAATAGTAGTTTATCACATCAAAATATGTCCTAACGTGATAGTCTGCCTTTGTCACAGGATTAAGGAAAAAAAACATGTTGTTAACATACCTTTTTTGTTTATCATACTTGTTTCTAATCATTTATAAGTCTTCTAGTTTTGACAGGTTACAACATGTGTGACACATATATACATGCATGTGTGTGTGTGTGTATGTGATGTGTACATGTGTGATTAGGCATTAGAATAATGCCCATTCTCAGGTAAATAAGATGTCCGAGCAAGCGGGTTTTCAATCAATGCCATTGCGATTGAACTTTACAGTAGAGCTCTGCTAATCTTTAATTAACTGAAGGAGACATTAGATACTCAGTAAGTACTTTTGATGTGCTTTTAAATATTTTCCTCAAAATGGAGTATTCAAAGTTATAATAAATTTATTTATTTATAATTATTTACACATGAAACTTGGCGGCTATAGCCGACCAGTCTAATCATTCACATTAAGAACTAAGCGCGTGGTAATGCTCCATAGCCAAGTTATACGCTACGTATTTATACGAAACCTTAGCGTGTGGTAGTCCAACAAACCAACTGAAGAAACCTTGCACGCGGTAGTGTTCCAGGCAAGTTTACACATAAAGCGCAGTCGTGCTCAAGTCTGATTATTTACATTATAAAACTTGACGCCTGGTAGTTCAACAACTTTACACAAGAATTTCGGTAGTATCCCCCGCTAAGTTCGATTGACACACGATTGCACACGGTAGTGTTCCTAGCAAGTTTACACATAAAGCGCAGTCGTTCTCAAGTCTGATTATTTACATTATAAAACTTGACGCCTGGTAGTTCAACAACTTTACACAAGAATTTCGGTAGTATCCCCCGCTAAGTTCGATTGACACACGATTGCACACGGTAGTGTTCCTAGCAAGTTTACACATAAAGCGCAGTCGTGCTCAAGTCTGATTATTTACATGTAAACCTCGACGCTTAGTAGTTCTCAAAGTTTTCACAAGAACCGTGGTAGTATCGCCAAGTTCGATTAGCCCACGAACTCTCGCGCGGTAGTGCTCCAGCCAAGTTTTCACAAGAACCGTGGTAGTATCGCCAAGTTCAATTAGCCCACGAACTCTCGCGCGGTAGTGCTCCAGCCAAGTTCTAGAGATGCAGGTGATGCTAGGCTTGCGGCGGCTCGTCCAGCGGGTTCGGTTGCGGGAGCTCGTCCCGAGGGTTTTCTTCTGGAGGCTCGAAGTGCGGCGCTGTGCTCGATGATGACGATGATGATGATGATGACGCGCTCGAGTTCGGTTCGGCATTGCTCGAGTCCCTAAAAATACGAGTACAATAGAATTCATATATAACGACTTCGCTTATAACGACTAACCTATTCTAGCGACGATATTGTTTACTCAAATTAGGTTTCATAATAAATGTACTCAATAAATAATCCTGCCGTTTTGTGCGTCATCCGGTTAGTACGACATAGTATCGCCGGTCCCTTGAAGGTCGTTATATCCAGATTATACCTTTTAAATAGGATGAGAATTTTCTGTTATCTCTTTAATTATGTATACTTATAATAGAAATGTGTCTATTTTTTTATTAGCTCATAAAAAAGCTGATCATAACAACGAATCTATCAACGAAAACAAAATAAAAAATGTGTAAGAAATAATAATAAGTTGTATTTTAATTTCATGTTAGACAGAGAGCGCACCAAGCACGTTATGACGTCAAGCCGTGCGTGCGTCATAAAAATGCTATAACGATACACGCTATGAGGGACAGAGCACCAGTTCACTATTCAAACCAAAAACATTATATATATTATTTCATAATATATATTTTATTTATTATATTATATATATATTTGGTTCATATATTATTTTGTAAATTTTTATAATGCCTAATAAATTAATTTATATTTTTTGTATTTGTTTAATACTTTTAAATTTAGATAGCCCATTGGTCCAGTTGGTACTGAACCTGCCTTCTGAGCTTGGGGGCGTGGGTTCGATTCCCACCTAAGTCAAACATTTATGTGATGAACATTTTGTGTTTGTTCCATATCTGGGTGTTAATATCTATTTAACAGTGCGATCAGATATTTTTTTAGTGGATAAGTGCGAGTTCTTTACTAAGTTAAGCAACGTAGGACGTGATTGGTACTTGGATGGGTGAACGTCTGTGCATGATGTTGTCTTTTTGTATTTTGTGGTGGTACGGAACCCTCAGTGCACGACCCTGACTCGCACTTGGCTGTTTTATTTAACTTTAGCTACTTCTAGCAACGTTTTGAGATAAAACATATGGTAATCTGGCACCTTTTTGCAAAGGGTTTAGCTACCGAGTTAATGGTTCAGTTGGCAACACTTCTTGCATCCGCTACGTGCCGGCGTCGCTATCATAGGAAACCAGAGCTTAAACAACAGGCGAGATGGCGGCCATACACAAGCCTATTATTTAATAAAAAACGTATCACAATCAAATTGGCAGAAAAGGGCAGGGACTCACTTGTGGAAGCCGTTCGTTTGACACGTGTTGTAGGCGCCACAGTGTTGACACTTCAGGCCCACCACGTGGAACTTCACCGTTGATAACTGAAAACATGATCTACCTATAACTCTATACCGTGTGAGATAAACGCTCCCGGCAACAAACACTGGTAATTGCCGATACTATATCACAAAGAAATGCTGTTTTGAGGGTTACATACTCAAAGGTTTATTATATCATCAGCGGATCGTCTTATCACGAAGTCTCGATGATTTCGTGATGATATGGCCAATGGCCATAAACATCGCGATAACGCAAGTGTTCGCGTATGCAATACGTGTGGGGTAAAGCGTACCTTATGACAATCTTTGCACAGTATCGTAGCTTTATAATCAGCATACTCCGGCGGCATCGGCGTCGCTGCTACTTCAGAATCCAGGTAACTCCACAACTGTAAAGGACATCAACACTTCATTACTGTTATATACCTAGACATTGTATGTAAGTACTTATAGTGGTGGCTGCGCCCACCAACAAGCCGTCGAATAAACGAGTGTGAATTCAGCTACGAAGTTGTCACTCGCTATCGATATCGAGAACCTATCAAGCATGTTTAAAATAATTGTTTTCAGAAACATAACTGGATGAAGTCCCGACGACTGCAGTAGTTGCTCGAAGCACAGTCGGTGCAGTAAGTGCCCGCAGTCTGCGACGTGTGTATACAACTCTATACTCACGTTGCACATGTCAATCATGCTGGTCTGGCAGGTGGGGCACGCGTAGTGTCCAGACTGCAGCAGTTGCTCGAAGCACAGTCGGTGCAGTAAGTGCCCGCAGTCTGCGACGTGTGTATACAACTCTATACTCACGTTGCACATGTCAATCATGCTGGTCTGGCAGGTGGGGCACGCGTAGTGTCCAGACTGCAGCAGTTGCTCGAAGCACAGTCGGTGCAGTAAGTGCCCGCAGTCTGCGACGTGTGTATACAACTCTATACTCACGTTGCACATGTCAATCATGCTGGTCTGGCAGGTGGGGCACGCGTAGTGTCCAGACTGCAGCAGTTGCTCGAAGCACAGTCGGTGCAGTAAGTGCCCGCAGTCTGCGACGTGTGTATACAACTCTATACTCACGTTGCACATGTCAATCATGCTGGTCTGGCAGGTGGGGCACGCGTAGTGTCCAGACTGCAGCAGTTGCTCGAAGCACAGTCGGTGCAGTAAGTGCCCGCAGTCTGCGACGTGTGTATACAACTCTATACTCACGTTGCACATGTCAATCATGCTGGTCTGGCAGGTGGGGCACGCGTAGTGTCCAGACTGCAGCAGTTGCTCGAAGCACAGTCGGTGCAGTAAGTGCCCGCAGTCTGCGACGTGTGTATACAACTCTATACTCACGTTGCACATGTCAATCATGCTGGTCTGGCAGGTGGGGCACGCGTAGTGTCCAGACTGCAGCAGTTGCTCGAAGCACGGTCGGTGCAGTAAGTGCCCGCAGTCTGGGATGTGGCAGGGAATCCTGGACGTGTGGATGTCTTCTAAGCATACCGGGCAGTTTGACCGGGACACATTTTCTACGCACTAGAAAAGTACATAAACATAAACAATCTCATCAAAACAAGTAATATTATTAATAGGAAAACCAAAAAACCCAAGTGCAAAATGTAGCTTATGACACTAATAGATATAATGATATAAAAAGGAATCCAGCGACACTTCATTCATCAAAGTCGGTCAAGCCGATTTGAATATAGGAGGCAGCGAAATATAATAGGTACCTATATAATAGAACTACAACTTCGAACAAATTCGCCCGGCAAAGCGGGTTAGAGGGCAGGTGGGCCATGTCTGGAACTCGTACTAGGGACCACTTTCACCTTTTAAAATGTGATAATGGTCAACTGGGCCCAAGTTAGTTTAGATATAGGGACGATTTGTACTACAGAAGTACTTAGGGTCGATTGGTCCGGATATTGGAAAATTAATAAAACGTTATGTCAATTGTCTTAGTCCCAGTTCTATCTATAATATGGATAAATCGTCACCCCAGTTTTGTAGATGCCACTTACCCTGTGACCGGCAACTTGCAGCTGCATTGGCAGGCACATATTGCATCTCTCGCAGTGAAAAAACCGATCACGACCGCCCACGCGACAAATCCCACATCCGTCGCAATGGTACTGCTTCTTATCTTCGTCGTCGAATAGGTTGCAGATCAGACACGTGTACTGGAATAGAATAGATCAAGTAAGGTTCTAATCCCACCAAAAACATTCTGTAAAAAACTAGCCAAGTCTCGTTGGAGCTGCTTGTTTATTTCTAAAAAGTAATGAAATCTAGACAAAGTCGTGCCAAGTCTAAGGTTCCTTACTGCGATTTCTTTATTATTATAGTTAATGTTGTGTGACTTGGCCGTTGAAGGGTACACAAGGGTACAAAACCAGGTGCTCCATGACACCATTGCACCAATCTGTCGCCAGAAGCGCTACCCATTGACGATGGAAAATTGATGAAAACGTGAAAACGTGTCAATGGATGGAATTATTCAATTCATGGATGACGAAAATTTCTGCGTTCTGGTCTTATCCAGAGGTTCTCAAATAGGGGCCTGAAAATGCGGCGAAATGGTTCCAGTAAAGGATGGCACGGCAGTGTTTGCTTCGCGCTCGACTTGGCGGGGGCACTACCGTGCCCCCATATTCGTTACATTTAGCTGTTGACGCGTACGTCTACCTAGGACAAACCGTCGAACTAGGTAGGCCCAACTTCAAGAAAGAGGTCAATCGGCGAATCCAACTAGGCTGGGCAGCGTTCGGAAAACTTTGCAACGTCTTCTCGTCCAAAATACCTCAGTGCCTTAAGACGAAAGTCTTCGACCAGTGCGTTACCAGTGATGACATACGGCAGTGAAACGTGGTCTCTGACTATGGGCCTCATAAGCAAGCTCAAAGTCGCACAACGAGCTATGGAGAGGGCTATGCTCGGGGTTTCTCTACGAAATCGAATCCAAAATGAGGAGATCCGTAGACGAACGAAAGTCACCGACATAGCCCACCGGATTAGCAAGTTGAAGTGGCAGTGGGCAGGGCACATATCACGCAGAACAGATGGCCGATGGGGCTGAAAGGTTCTGGAATGGAGACCATGGACCGGTAAGCGCAGCGTAGGATGTCCACCCACAAGATGGACAGACGACCTAATAGAGACCGCAGGGAAACGCTGCATGCAGGCCGCTTCCAACCGGCCCTTTTGGAGATCGATGGGGGAGGCCTATGTCCACAGTGGACGTCCTATGGCTGAAATGATGATGATGATGACGATGATGATGATAACAACACCTACTTGTTTATTAGCTTTATTCTACTCTCACCTGAAAATCAACTTATCAACTTTCTTTGTCTATTAGAACAAAATAGTGCTCTTTCAAGGTCATAGTGGGCCCCATTACTCTAATGTGCCCAGGGCCTCTAATAGGTTAAAGACGGCCCTGGCAAGTGGGATCCATATAGTGGGAGGTCTATCTATTCTGCATCTTACGATTCATGGTCGGATATTGTTTATTTAATATTTTATTATTGAATATAGATTAACGTTTGGCCACCATCTCGCCTGATGGTAAGCGACGCTGCGGCTGAGGATGAAACACTTTGTATTGATGTATTGATGTGTTACTGCCAATACAATGGAGATCAAAGAGATTAAGTTGGAGCATTGATCCAACTTACGACGGGCAAAGTACGTACTCCCGGTGTCTATCGTGATAAAGATCTGCAGTATGAATGTAGCATAATTATAGCCTCCTTCCTTAGCCCTGGATTCTAGATTAAATCATTGGCAAATTTTTTTTTACCATGGAAGCGGGTGAAACCACTGGGCACTGCTATTTTTCAATCTATACTAATATTATACAGAAGAAAAATTTGATTGTTTGTTTGTTTGCATTGAATAAGCTCCAAAACTACCAAACAGATTTGAAAAAATCTTTCACTGTTGGGAAGCTACACTATCCCCGGGTGACATTTGACTATATATCTATACCCGTGCGAAGCCGGGGCGGGCCGCTAGTAACAAATAAATACAAATGGTGTTACCTTCCCGAAGCGGACCTTGCAGTTCTGACACTCTTCCTGCACCTTCTGCCGCGTGTCACACTCGGTGCAGATGAGCTCCGTGACCAGCTTCCGGTTGAGGTAGTGCTGCTCATTCTCATCATGGCAGTAACGGCAGATGTATACTTTGTTGCAGCATGGAGTCTAGAATACATATTAGAAAACTATTAGTGACAAGCTTAGCAACAAGGGAGATGAGGTAAGACGGTCTGGCGGGTGCGAACACATCTGACCACAGAAAAGAGAAGTAAATAGAACGGAAATGAGAAGGAAAATCTGTCACCAGGCATTATGACAGAACTTTGATTGAACATTCTTATTTATGTCAACGTGTCAAACTCCGCATCCAAAGAACTTGGACTTTACCTTTTTGAGTTAGGTCTCAAAGTTCTTTCTCCACATCGCAGTTGCTAACTGATTTCGAATGACTGACGTTTCCTTTATATGGGTACAACAAATTTCTTACAAAAATGCCTTGACAGCCGTTCTAATTTAAACAAATATATTTTTTCTTTATCTGTGCATCTGCCCTAAATTTTAGGACATACCGGGGTCCCTGATATACATCTACACAATAAAAGAAAATATGTGAGATAGCGGGTGCCATGAGACCTTCCTATGGTGTGTAATGTACCATCACAGACCAACACTGCATACCACTTCTTAAGGCTGCGTATAAGGCAAGAAAAATTTCTGATTTCACCCGCGCGTCTCGCATCACCCGCATTAGTGTGAAACACAACCACGGCAGCGCGGCAGTCGCGCGCAGCTAAAGTGTACACAACTCGCGCACTCGACCTTGTAAAGCGGCAAGGAGCAATAACACAGGATAGTGTTGGTGCACTTGGTGTTTTGGCGATTAGCTGAGTTCGGTCGCGGCGCGCAAAACCGTAAATTGATTATTTCACTTTTCAAAATTGTATTTGTTATTTATTTTTAGGTTTTCTACAATATAAAAATAATAAAGTATATAAATTAAATTGATATAACCTAAATAAATTCTCTAATTAAAATATTACGCTGGAGACAGTTTCAGAAAGCTAAACATTAAACTAAACTAAACTATGCTATGCTATGCTTTGCTAGGTTGAACTTGCCGGGATAAGACCAAAAAACCCAAAAACCTCGTGGCACGGGGTACCCGATCCCGGGTCATATCTCCTAAACCAGACCTTTAACCCAAAAAAAATTACAAAAATATATTTAGATTTTTACTTTTGAAATCAGTGAGAAATACATTTAAATAGAAATAAATAGGGGTGAAAACCACCCCCTACCACGCCCAAATTTTGGATTGAGGTAGTAAAGCTCATTTTAAATTTTAGTAATTTTTTTGCAGATTTTTTAAGGCTGTGGTTTAGGAAATATAACTAGTTCTAGTTTTTAGTTTATATTATAGTCTAAGTTAGGTCTTAAGATTTTGACGACGTGAAATACCCGGATCCTCAAACATTTTTCCCAGGTCAATCCAGGCAAGAATAGTTAGCTTCACTGGCTATCCAACGATAGGTCATTTAGTATTTTAAGACTCGTAGGTACATAGTAACTTGAGTAACTAAGTAGCGAGGCGGACCCTAAATACCCGATTTTTTGAAGGTCCATAACTTTGGACACAAAGGTCCAATCAAAAATCTGACGTCATAGGCATCATTTTTTCTGGCAGACGAAGACGTTAAACTCAAAAACTCGGCTTTAGGACCTAACCCTAAAGACCCCAAATTGGGTTTGAAATTACGTAACCGGAATTTCATGTTAAAAATAACAAAATTTTTCACCACAAAAAATTCAGTGGTGTTATAAATAGACTATAATTTTTTTTTTGGCTTTCTACTCTCACAATTTCAGGAAATAAATAATATTGTGTTTATTTATTTGGTAGACATAAATAATAATAAAATAGAAACACAGTAAACACACGTGTGTAGAAAATAAAAAGACGCGTCTGATAAGCCCAAATTCGGCAATTTTTGTGCAAAGGATGCCTTTCAAAATATTAGAGCGCAAAAATCCGGAAAATTTTCGTAATTTTTTTCAAAAACCATCGATTATCTCAGAAACAGTACGTATGAGGTCATTTTTGTAAAAAAAATTGGAAATCGGATGTCAATCCGGACTTTAGTTTATAACATTTCCTGAAACTTCCCCCCCCCCTACCTCCCAATTTTTTCAAAAATTTCGGAGCGTCGGAGACAAATTCTGACCGGATTTTGTGTATAGATCAAGACTTGGTCTTCTTACCCGGACCCCCCCTCACCAAAATCCCACACACTACCCCAAAATTTTAAAAATTGTAGAAATCTTTACCGGATCGTTCCACATGCCATCAGTAGCCCACGGACATACCCCCGCACGCCTTCAAACAACTTCCGTAAATGCATGCTATGCTATGCTATGCTAAGCCATGCTATGCCATGTTATGCCATGCTATGCCATGCTAAGCCATGCTGTGCCATGCTGTGCTATGCTGTGCCATGCTGTGCCATGCTGTGCCATACCGTACCATACTATACCATACCATACCATGCCATGCCATGCCATGCCATGCTATGCTATGCTATGCTATGCTATGCTATGCTATGCTATGCTATGCTATGCTATGCTATGCTATGCAATGCTAGGCTATGCTATGCTATGCTATGCAATGCTAGGCTATGCTATGCTATGCTAGGCTATGCTATGCTATACTATACTTTGCTATACTAAGCTATGCTATGCTTTGCTATGCTAAGCTATGCTATGCTTTGCTATGCTAAGCTATGCTATGCTATGCTATGCTTTGCTATGCTAAGCTATGCTATGCTATGCTATGCTATGCTATGCTATAATATACTATACTATACTATACTATACTATACTATACTATACTATACTATACTATACTATACTATACTATACTATACTATACTATACTATACTATACTATACTATACTATACTATACTATACTATACTATACTATACTATACTATACTATACTATACTATACTATACTATACTATACTATACTATACTATACTATACTATACTATACTATACTATACTATACTATACTATACTATACTATACTATACTATACTATACTATACTATACTATACTATACTATACTATACTATACTATACTATACTATACTATACTATACTATACTATACTATACTATACTATACTATACTATACTATACTATACTATACTATACTATACTATACTATACTATACTATACTATACTATACTATACTATACTATACTATACTATACTATACTATACTATACTATACTATACTATACTATACTATACTATACTATACTATACTATACTATACTATACTATACTAAACTATACTATACTATACTATACTATACTATACTATACTATACTATACTATACTATACTAAACTATACTATACTATACTATACTATACTATACTATACTATACTATACTATACTATACTATACTATACTATACTATACTATACTATACTATACTATACTATACTATACTATACTATACTATACTATACTATACTATACTATACTATACTATACTATACTATACTATACTATACTATACTATACTATACTTTGCTATACTATACTATACTTTTCTATACTAAGCTATGCTATGCTATGCTATGCTATGCTATGCTATGCTATGCTATGCTATGCTATGCTATGCTATGCTATGCTTTGCTATGCTATGCTATGCTATGCTTTGCTATGCTATGCTATGCTAAGCTATGCTATGCTATGCTATGCTAAGCTAAGCTATGCTATGCTATGCTATGTTATACTATACTACACTATACTAAGCTATGCTATGCTATGCTATGCTATGCTATGCTATGCTATGCTATGCTATGCTATGCTTAGCTAAGCTATGCTATGCTTTGCTATGCTATACTATACTTTACTATACTATACTATACTTTGCTATACTAAGCTATGCTATGCTATGCTATGCTATGCTATGCTATGCTTTGCTATGCTATGCTATGCTATACTATACTATACTATACTTTGCTATACTAAGCTATGATATGCTATGCTATGCTTTGCTATGCTATGCTATGCAATGCTATGCTATGCTTTGCTATGCTATGCTATGCTATGCTATGCTAAGCTATGCTTTGCTATGCTATGCTATGCTTTACTATGCTATACTATACTATACTGTACTATACTATACTTTGCTATACTATACTATACTTTGCTATACTAAGCTATGCTATGCTATACTATACTATACTAAAATAAACGAAACACGCGGAAGCCCGTTGGTCCAGTTGGTAGTGAACCTACCTTCTGAGCTTGGAGGCGTGGGTTCGATTCCCACCTAGGACAAACAGTTATGTGATGAACGTTTGTGTTTGTTCTATACCTGGTTGTTAATAACTATAATCTATTTAAGTATGTATGAATTATTTAATTAAATTTCATTTAATTTATGAAATTATTAATTTAAAAAAAAAGTGAATTATTATTATATTTTTTTATTCAACAAAAATTATATTTTACTTAATAATTTTGATTTTTAGTAGTCTTTCTTGTCTCTCTCTCACATTCTCTCTCCACACGAAACACTTAGACTCTTATAACTATATTACTGAGCGTACATAATAATAGATGCGTTAGGTAGGGCCTAGTCGTATCCATAATTATTAATACCTGTAATTTTTTCATAGTAGCTTTACCTAGTCTGTGCTCAAGGTCATTGGCAACACTTGGTTGCCGCATCAAATGGTCGCGTTCGAGCCATAGATTTTTTATGTTATCCATTGTTTGAAAATACAGTAGGTGTTGATATAATCGCACTCGGAAGATAAATCTAGGCGAATAGCAAGCGCGTGCGTCCTTCCCCGTTGGAGCATAGTGCGGTACTGAGGTTGAACGGAGCGTGTTTCGCCATTTAGATACAAAGCGCAACAGAATAAGGTTGAATATCGGACTTGCCGTTTGACCGAATAGTTGCTTAGAACTAAAGGACGTAAGTCTCAAATCGAATATAATTTATTATGAGAGTACTAATTAATCT
The DNA here is from genome assembly GCA_932305915.1 of Agriopis marginaria. Lineage (NCBI taxonomy): Eukaryota > Metazoa > Arthropoda > Insecta > Lepidoptera > Geometridae > Agriopis > Agriopis marginaria. The sequence goes on from OW029932.1 coordinate 2,698,615, forward strand.
AGGTAAATTTTGTCTTAGCACTGGAAAACAAACTATATTTTCCTTCGATGAGTATTTATTTTAGATATGTGACTGAAGTTCTATCCAAGAAAAAATCAAAAAAATCAGCAAAAAGGCACCATTTTGAAAACAATAAAGTATCGAGTAAATATCTTGCTATTATGTTTCTGTCTTAGTGCCGGAAAGAAAATGAATTGAAAAATCACATATATCAATTATTACGTTGATAGGATATTTGGTTTAGTTAGAATATCATGGCAAATTAGCATAAAATTTCGGAGGCCCCCTCTTAAGCAATAGAGTTGTTTACAATTGGAACAGTTTGCCTGAGAATGTAGCATTTTCAAAATAGATAAATGAGTTTACTGGATATCTTAATAGACGTTTTTTTTTTTATATTATTGTACTTATGGACGCTTAGTTACACCAATTTTTTTTTCAAAATCGCATCGATCTATGTAACTTGTTTATTTGAATCGGGAACATAAACAGGTTTAGGCATATGTACGCATATGTACTAAGCCGAAAGAATGTCATTGTACTCATTACGACGTTTACTATGGGACCAACCCAGAAATCGCAATAAAAACCAGCTGGTTTTTCCTTAACTTTTAGCTAAGTACAGTCTACATTCCGATCACCGATTCCGATCATTAGTCCGATAACCGATGGGGAAGAAAGGTTCTGGAGTGGAGACCACGAACCGGAAGACGCAGCGTAGGGAGGCCTCCCACTAGATGGACCGACGACATTGTGAGAGTCGCGGGCATCCAGTGGATGCAAAAGGCAGGCTGTCGTTCAGTGTGGAGGTTAAAGGGGGAGGCCTATGTTCAGCAGTGGACGTCTTCTGGCTGATGATGATGATGATGACAGTCTACATTTATATGTATAACCCAATTTCATAAAACACAATGTCCTAAAGTTTTACATTATGGAGATGATTAAACATTTATAAATATTGTAAGGTAACTCTGAGTATTTTATAACACCTACATGGTGTTTGAAAAGCTCAGCGAAGCATTTCGTTAAAATGCTGTCAAGCCTGATTAAACAGCTAAGCAGTGTTCTAGTGAGCAAGCTCGGTAGTTTTAATAGATTTTTTTTAACCTATACTGTCCCACTGCTGGGCAAAGGTCTCCCCCATCTCCTTCCATAAATCTCGGTCCTCTGCCACCTCTTGCCAACCTCTCCACAATGAGTCAAGATCGTCACGCCATCATTTCTTGGGCCTTCCTTGACTGCACCGTCCATCTGGCACCCACTGTGTGACGATCCTGGCCCATCGGTTGGGATGCATGCACGCCACATGTCCCGCCCAATCCCATTTTAGTCTGGCAGCTTTTTGGTCAACATCGACCACACCTGTTATGGAGCGCAGCGCTGTTGCGGACTCTGTCCATTCTTTGATACCCAGCACGCTGCGTTCCATTTAGTTTTAATAGAAATAACTTTAACTAAAACATGTGGTTTCATAGCTGTATAATCAGTCTGTGTATTCAAATAAATAACATCCCACAAGGTAAAATGTGTGAGAATTATAAACAGAATCGACTCAATTCATTTACTGATGATTCAGAGAACATAATAGTGGTGTTTTTGCTCTTTAGCGTTTGTTTAGTACTGATTGAATGTTGCTACTTGTCAGAGGTACTAGTCTAGAATAGTAAAGTAACACTGGGTTTCATTAAATTGTTGAATATAGGCACTGTGCATAAGGTACATATAAAGACATATTGAAATAAACGCCACATTAGATGAACTTAACACGTGCCACGAACTGCGTCTTCAAGTTCGTTGCTTTCCTTTGTTTTTAGTTTCAAAATCTCATCATGATCTCAAGATTCGATGCGTTTCAAGATATATTTAGCTTGAGTGTTTTGAACCCGGCATTGTCAGATTTAATAGGAAGACTTCCTGAGACCAAGCTGAACCGTGGAAATAAGTGATTGGCGACTTTAACTTACCACAAACTTCGATCTGCGCTTGTAATGAGCGCATCCAATGCGTTTTTCAACGTTAGTTTCACCTTCTTTTGTGGATTCTCCATTAGTCACTTCTTGTGACATTTTGTACCACTTCAATAACAAATATGAAATACACAGTCTATGCCAAATCGTCAAGGTCTGCGGATAAATAACTTCTCGACTCTAAATTAATTTAATGATACGAATTGAAAATACATTGAATTTTAACAAACTGACTTTATACTTCCTTCCAATACTTTCCATTGATTTGCCGTACCGTACGTCACTCACGCACATACGTACCGTAGCCGTGCGTGCACAAGTGAATTTGTGTTCATTTCTAGTGGCATTTGTTTGTCATTCAAATACAGCATGACTGAATAAGAGCTATAAGTTTTTGCACTTCTCAGACAGGGAAAGAAAATACGTGATGCTAAACATTTTACATTTGGCAGGATGGATAATAAAGTTTTGCTTGCAATCATGGTTGTCAAAAAGCCACATTTGACACTGACAAACGTGACAGCTGGCAGTATATGCTGCCAGTTTTATGCCATTTAATTTCCCATTGTCACGTCCATTTCAGTGATTCCCATGATACCTGTGATTCCATAGCTTCAAAAACGCGCGTAACGCAGCGCGTTAAGTTAACCTAATAACCTCTATAAATCGGCCTTTTATCCTTAGGAAATAGAGGTAAAAATTTTAGCGTAACTAAAAACTTAACTTACTGCGTAACATATAACTCTCGTAAACTTCTTGTTTATCATTCTGACTGAAGGACTCTGTACATGGTCATGAAAAAATATGTTGTCCAATGTGTTCCTCACAAACTGATAAACAGGCGGTATGGCCGTAAAGGCTTTAGCCTAATTAGATAAAAAAAATGTATCTTAACAATTTTGGCGCTATTTTTAAAGTTGTCAAAAAATATCACAATGTAAATAAAATAATTTGCAAAAAAATTGTTAACCTATAATGGCCTGAACTTTTCCACCAATAATAATATGAAGCTTTCTCTCATATTTCTGTTTTTGTTCGTCCAATTAGCATTGTGCCTTCTCCCACCGAAGTTTCAATGGAAGACCATCGACTATGCTTGGCAGTCGAACCATCTACGGGAAACTGCAATCGAAAGGGGAGAATTTGTTGCTGCAAACAACATGCCCACTGGAATAGCGAGATGGAAAAATAAACTATTCATAACCATTCCTCGATTGAAAACAGGTTTTTAGTTTGTTTCTTCATAAATAGGTACAATTAGGCGTCGTCCAATAATCACGTGAGGCTCGGGAGGGAACGGAAAACATTACGATCGATCCACATCACAATAATAAAAAACCTCAAACGCATCACACCGAGGTGGGTGTCAAAAAGGGCCATTATAATCCTCACGTGATTAATGGATGACCCCACTGCTCTTTAAGAGGTGTTCGTGCATTTTTATTTGAACTTTGGGTTTATTATTGGTCACAATTACGCCATCATCTGTTGGCCAGTAGGTAATCATACTAATATTATAAATGCGAAAGTGTCTTTGTTTGTTTGTTCCTCTTTCACGCAGCAAAACAGAGCATCGAATCGACCAGATTTTTTGCAAGATAAGTATATTTCAAACCGGCCCTTTTGGAGATTGATGGGGTAGGCCTATGTTCAGCAGTGGACGTCCTACGGCTGAAATGATGATGATGATGTTTCAAAAACTGGAGAGTGACATACCTAGGCAACAACTACTTTGCATCATCATCATCAGCACTACGTGGGTGAAACCGCGGGGCGCAGCCAGTTTAAAATAAACTAAAGTTGATAGCTCTGAAATTGTCGCCATCCTTTTCTGACACATTGAAATAATAAGACTTGATTTATTACGAATTTTCAGAGTATTTACTTTAGACATTTTGAAATAATTTTATTTAATGGAACTTAAAAAACAGAAAATTAATGAAAACTTAGAATATAAACTAAAAACTAAAACTCAAAATATCCAAATAAAAACTAAAATTAAACTAAAAGATGATTTAAAACCTAAAACTATTACTACCAAACATTAAAATATAAATATAAAAAAAAATACATATTAAAACCTTAAATTAAAAAGAGACTGATAATTTTGGTCCAGTCAGAAAGCCGTCAGATTATTTTAGTTTACAGAATGCTACAACGACATACGTAGTAGGTATATACAGTAATAGATCGTTGCGTACAACTGTGGCATTAACCGTTAATTGATGCCATAGTGACTCTCTGCCGAGAGAGTAGGCTGGTTCACGAATATCAAAATTAAATATTTATCCTTCATACATAACATACCTGAGCATTTCAGGTGTTCCATCGTCCCTCAACTACGTGCACGTAAACGGGTCAGCCGACCAACCCCTAAACCCGTACCCTTCATGGCCGGACGCGTTCATCCATTCGAGTAACCCACCAGGAAACAATTCTGTAGTGTGCGCCTTTAGGGCACATGTCGACAACTGCGACCGACTGTGGGTCGTCGATAATGGAGTGGCTGATATTACTGGTAAGTACCCCCCACATACATTGGCGGATCCAGGGGGCATGGGGGCCATGCCCATGCCCCCCCCCCAAATCCTACAACACCTAGCAATTCCATACATTCGACTCAGTTGTTCGGTTTGATTCAGGTGCACTTTTACACAGCATACTCATAGGTACCTATACTTGTCAGAATGCCGCCCCCCCCCCAAAATGAAATCCTGGATCCGCCCCTGCCCACATACTATCGGAAGTGTTAATTCAATTAGGTATGTTTTCCGCCGGGAAATAGTTCTATAGTGTATTCCTTTAGGGCACACGTCGACTACTGCGATCGACTGTGGGTCGTCGATAACGGAGTGGCTGATATTACTGGTAAGTGCTCACATACCATCGGAAGAGTTCATACAAATAAGTATGTAATCAACCAGGAAACAGTTCTGTAGTGTGTGCCTTTAGGGGCACATGTCGACAACTGCGACCGACTGTGGGTCGTCGATAACGGAGTGGCTGATATTACTGGTAAGTACCCACATACCATCGGAAGCGTTCAACTAGGAATGTAATCCACTGGGAAACAGCTCTGTAGTATGTGGCTTTTATATTATGTGGACTACTAACATATGTAGTTCATTGGCGGCTGTCATAATTGTACTAAGGTAAATATCCCTTGTTTGTTTGATTTGAGAGCGACACTATTGCTTATTAAAATTAGTTCGACTCATAATTCAATCGAGCCGATTCCCACATTTCCCACCCTCGCGTGTGTCAGTCGTGGCGTGGCGATGTACTTACTCCGTTCAATCAGTGTGATGAAAAGGGGCTCTGAAATATTCGTAGTTATAAATATTTCAGGTAAAGTGAAGCAACTATGCGAGCCAGCTATAATGGTGTTCGAACTGAACACGAATCAACTGGTGGATAAATACGTGCTGGGAGACGACGTGCTCAGGGACTCCTCGGTGCTCACCAGCATCGTATGTCATTTCAGCTATTTTTCAATATTGAATAGGCACTATACCTACCGGAGATGTAAAATTGTCGCTTCGGCAATATTCGAAACCAAGTTTCGAAACTAGTTTTGGAAAACGAAAAATTATTCTGCTTCTGAAACTGGTTCATTCATCATCATCATCAGCCAGAAGACGTCCACTGCTGAACATAGGCCTCCCCCTTTAACCTCCACACTGAACTGGTTGCTAAGTAGGAACTATAATTCTGTTTCCGAAACATTGGCAGTTCCATACATTTGACTCAGTTTTTCGATTTGATTCAGGTGCACTTTCACACAGCATACTCATAGGTACCTATACTTGTCAGAATGGCCCCCCCCAAAATTAAATCCTGGATCCGCCCCTGTTCCGAAACTCGTTTCGATAAAAGACTTTCAACTCTTCATTCGAAACTCCTTAGTCCTAAATGAAACAGAATAAAAACACTAAAGAGAAATAATTTCCTGGGCACTTACATACTAGATAAATGAATACGATTTAGAAAAAAACATCTGTCACTATCAACTACGATAGACGCATCTGCTGGACTTTTAGCCTACCCCCGAAAGGGTGATTGGGCCATATCCACCACGCTGGTCCAGACGATAGACGTCTGGTAGTTAGCTATACTTTCCTCATCGTAAGAGACGCGGGCAGCCAGTGGATGCAGATGGCAGGATGTCGTATATCGCTCTAATGAGGCGGCAGGGGACGTCTTCTGCTGATGATGATGATGATGTTACTATTCTCGCAGAATTTACCCATACTAATTCTTTGACATTGCTACCGCACTAGCTCAGTAATATTATAATACCCTTCGACCAAAATAAAATGAATGGACGGGCCCAGAAGTAGCACTTTTATAAGATTACAAAATGAACGCCGGTGCTCACTTCGTTTCAGTCGGTCTCTAGCCTTAGGAAGTGCGACACAAGACTATTGTTACCATGATAACGAAACATCTGAAAAAAAAAAATTTCAGGTTGTGGAGATTTGTAAAGTAAAAGATCCAAAAGATTGTTCCAATGCCTTCGCTTACATCACCGACATGGGTTCTAACGCTATCATAGTATACAACATGAAGAATAAAGAGGCGTGGAGGGTCGAACACCCCTACTTCCACTTTGACCCCCACGCGGGGAAGTACAGAGTGGGGGGGATAGAGTTCTACTGGAGCGATGGAGTGTCCAGTGCCACTTTATCGAAACCAAATAAAGAAGGGTAAGGTTTCATTTTGAATGAAACTCTAGTAATATCTAATTTCGAATGTCAAAGCCACAGACCTGGGGCCTTACGGAGAACTGCTATTGCGGCACCAAACTAATAGTACGAGATCCGGCTGCAGGATTAGTGCGCTCATCGGTTTTTTGCTGATAACCAAATTTTTATGTATATTTATAATTAGGAGAATATATAATATTTACCAGGTTGCCTATCAAAATTTGGCCGCCAGTATTTTTAATTAAATTATTTTTATTGATTTTTGGGAAAACATTTCGTTCACTTGTTTTTTAAATAAAATAACGTCTACATCACGGCAATTTGTATGAAGATTCAAAAAAATCACGGTTGCCTTTGCGCACCTGGCCGCACCTCTTCGCAGCCAGTTGTAAACAGGTATGATTTCAATACATTTAATGACTAAACGAACTTACCTGTACGTGAAGTTCTATCATAATTATACGAGGGATTTGTCAAAACAAAACACCTAGCAATTCCATACATTGGACTCAATTTCGATTTCGATTCTCAATTTTTCGATTTGATTCCTTCGAACCTTGTCAGAATGCCCCCCCCCCCCAAAATGAAATCCTGGATCCGCCCCTGCTGTCATAATGCCTGGCGACAGATTTCCTTCGCATTTCCGTTCTATTTACTTCTCTTTTCCGTGGTTTTAGCTATCGAGACTTGTACTTTCATCCTACATCGAGCACGAAGCAATTCAAAATTTCCACAAAACTGTTGAGAAACAAAGACACGCCCAAAGACAAAGTATTCAACGGAGTTCAAGTAACGTATCATGCTACATTTGTTCAAAAATCCATTTAAAATTGCATCTGCGTTGTAAGTACGACCTCCAAGCCGCCTGCCAAGCGTGGGGATTATGGCAACACCCCTCTCTAAGAGGGAGGCCTTGTTCAGCAGTGGACATTTAATGGCTGATGATGTGTGATGTGATGTTGTAAGTACGTACAAGTCTTCTGTGCACAAGACCTGTGTCTCCTTTTTAGGGTTCCGTACCTCAAAAGGAAAAACGGAACCCTTATAGGATCACTTTGTGTTCCGTCTGTCCGTCTGTCAAGACCCTTTTTCTCAAGAACCCGGAAAGGTATCAAGTTGAAATGTATATCAAATACTAATTTTTAAACTTTCGCGATTTGAACACATGTTTTCATGTGTTTGTTTGAACGTCGAGCGAAAGGTACATATTTTTTACCTATATTAAATAATACGTGATAAGTCCCGATAAACATTTAAAACATGTATATCAAATACTCGGGTGTACGGTTTCTAACAGCTGTGAAAAAATCAAAGTTGTAAGTCAACGCGATCAAAAGATATCCATTTATATCGCATATTTTGCGATTTCACAAGGAAACAAAACCTCAGGCTTAGAATAACTATACAGCAGGCCTAGCACGGGCCGTGGACTAATTGTCTTTCCACCGTTTTAATCCCGCGAGAAAAAGACAAACATATCCATATTCTAGCTTTGTCGCGTCTAGGCGTGGATAAAAACGGTGGAAAGACTATTTATCCACAGCCCATGCTAGGCCTGCTGGGTGTAAGGAGACACTCTCGAAGCCAAAAGAAGGTAATTGTACTCATCATTATGAACCACTTTTAGTATGGGACCAACCCTGAAATCGCGAAAAAACAGCTGTTCCATACATTTTGTCGAGTGTCAATGACCGTTTTCTATAGAAAAACTGATATTTTTTTCGCGATTTCAGGGTTGGTCCCATAGTAAAAGTTGTTCATAATGATGAGTACAATTACCTTCTTTTGGCTTTAAGAGTGTTCCCCTTACATCCGTAGGTACCTATAGTAGTTATTCTAAGCCTGTAGGGTAATGTCGCAAGAAGCAAGGTCTCACAGCACATGTAAAGGATAAAAATCGAAAGTCGTTAATTTAAAGTTATATCATTAAAAAAAATAGTTTTACAATTACAAACTTACATTTTGTAGTCGGTATGTATGAAGGCATTTACTTTCGAAAATCGTATTTTTTTTTTTAATTTAAGAGTCAGTTACATGAACATACAACAACTATAAAAACATGAGTAGAAAATTAAATAAAGTTATAATAATAATAATATTCATTTATTTCAAAATTAAAAATTAAAATTAAATTTCATGTTAAAATTAAAATTACTAAATTATATATCATTATTCAATTAAAATTTTCAAATTATAATACAATAAATAAATAAGAACAAAAATTAAATTATCTTAACCTAAACTTCGGTTTGGACCCGGAGTGCTCGATGTGCACACTTGTCCAGTGCTGCATTATCGGGCAGTCCAGATCCATCCGCCAGGCGAACAGCTGCAGGTAGCTGTTGGAGCTGCCCCGCACCCGGCGCATCAGGGACGCGATTCGCTTGCGCATGATCGCTGCAAATCCATCTATGTGCGCGTCCGCGAACATCCCCGATGCGCTGCAGTGGCGCGGCAGCCACATCAGCGCCCTGAAGGCGTTGTTATATTAATAAGGAATGGAAATAATTATTAATAAGGAATGGAAATAATTATATGAATAAGGAATGGAAGTTTTTACATTAATTAACACATTTAAAAATTAAGGCGAATTCCTTGTTTTCAGATCTTAGGCGATAAAGGAGCCATGTCCCAAGCGACTGCATGCGATTTTGATCCTCAAAATAATGTCTTATTTTATACGCAGGTAAATAAAACACTTACATAGGTATATCACAGCCACAGAATATAATTATAAGTAGGTAACTACTGTTACCTACTTATAATTACTGTAGGACGTCCACCCACAAGATGGACAGACGACCTAAAAGAGACCGCAGGGAAACGCTGGATTCAGGACGCTTCCAACCGGCCCTTTTGGAGATCGATGGGGGAGGCTTATGTCCAGCAGTGGACGTCCTATGGCTGAAATGATGATGATGATGATGATGATGATGAACTACTGTTACTACCCATGACGACTAGACACAGTATTTACTCTCAATCAAGGATCCATTTGAATATGGTCTTAATAGGCCCCGATTCTACTAAAGAAATTGTTTTTAAATGTAATTGTTTCAATTTTATTTTTTAAATAATTGCCTCAAAACTGACATAAATGTTTTTTATACTAGGAAAATACCACCACCTAATATTATAAATATTAATTTTATTATCTGCCCCGGTGGCTCAGTTGGTAGTGAACCTATCTTCTGTGCTTGGGGGCGTGGGTTCGATTCCCATCTAGGACAAACATTTGTGTGATGAACATTTGTGTTTGTTCTATGTCTGGGTGTTAATATCTATTTAAGTATGTATTTAAAAATATATATGTACGTATATCAGTTTCTGGCAGCCATATTACAAGCTTTGCTTAGTTTGGGGTCAGTTGACCGTGTGTGCAAAAATGTCCCAGATATTTATTTATTTTTATTTTTTATAACTTAGTATAAAAAATAAAAAAAACTGTAAATTTTGAGGCAATTATTTAAAAAATAAAATTTAAACAATTACAATTTAAAAACAATCTCTTTAGTAGAATCGGGGCCCAGCTTACTACGTAGAAGTCTTTGGTCTCAGAAGACTGATTTGGGCATCTTCAAATAAAAATTAAAATCATTGCTTCCATTAACTATAGGTACTTGACACTACGAAAAAAATATTTTTCGCGTGCATTCACCTTGAAAACGACTGCCTAATGCGGTTGAAACTATAGTCAGAGTGACCGGTAATCTTACGTGAGTCATTCCCGTGTAATATAAATAAAATGTGTGAAAACCATGTCAGTTTCTATAATAAAATACCTAATTTATATTTAATTTAGTTGAGTAAAAATGGACTGGGCTGCTGGAACACTGACAAACCGTTCACTGAAGACAATTTACCTCTTATTCTTAGCGACTGCAATGTGATGGAGTTCCCAAGCGATGTCAAGGTACTTACCTACTTTACCTTTCTCTCAGTCAATTCAGTCTCTCACATCTTGGCTCAGGGGCCTTACGGACAACAGTTATTGCGGCACCTAATCCGCTCAGTTGGAAAATCACACGAACGTGAACCCTCTCGCGCCCAGATAAGTTTTGCGGTCGCGTGTTTTTCCAACTGAGCGGATTAGGTGCCGCAATAGCAGTTGTCCGTAAGGCCCCAGTACCAATCAAGGATTTATAATCAATTTGTACCAATATTTGATCCAAAGTAGGTAGCGGCTGCACTGGTCTCAGAATTTGACCAGGCGCCAGTGAGAAGGTTTAGGGAATTGGAAGTTCCTACTGGGGCCTTACGGCTCAAACTAACGTTCAAACAGCGTAGTTCGGAAAATCAAGCGAACGTGAACCTTAACGCGCCCAGATACGGTATGCGGTCGCACAACTTTTTTCATCACCTAAACTGGATTGCTTAAAACAGCTAGCCGTAAGGCCCCTGGAGTGAGGCTCATCTTAGTTCAGTGAGCGATGTACGAATATTCGCTACGTAAAATACGTTTTTCAATTAGGAATGCCCTTCGCATTCCGGACAATAGTTAAAATTCCCGAACTTGTCCGGAAAATTCCGGACGCATGGCAACCCTAATTGCGAGGGACATTAATCACGCTCCTGCCAAACTCGGCCTTACGGCTAGCGCAGTTCGGAAAATCACGCGAATGTGAACCTTAACGCGCCGAAATAGGTTTTTTTTAAAAATGTTTTTGTAATTTTTGAACTTTCGCGATTTGAATAATACGTGATAAAGTCCCGATAAATAAGTAAGGCCCCAGTATTGCTGTTGTCAGTACGCTTAGTCCCAGATTTGATAGTTTTCGAAAACTTTTTTCGTTTACGTATTGTTCCATAGATTTTAGTAAAGCGCCTCTATCGGAAACGTGGAGGAACTAAAATCGGTAGTAATCGGCGGTATAGATTGCTTCACTCTAACACGAAAAAAGTTTTCGAATACCTTTTAGCCCAGCAATGTATGGAACAATACGAAAACGAAAAAAGTTTTCGAATACCTTTTAGCCCAGCAATGTATGGAACAAGACGAAAACGAAAAAAGTTTTCGAATACCTTTTAGCCCAGCAATGTATGGAACAATACGAAAACGAAAAAAGTTTTCGAATACTATCAAAACTTGTACTAAGGGTACAGAGCCACAAGTTTCATCAAACAGGTGGACCTCGAAAACAACATCTGGATGCTCAGCAACCGGCAGTCTCGTTTCCTGTACGGGGCCACAGACTCGAAACAGGTGAACTACAGGATTCTCAGCGCGACCACATCGGAAATGGTCAAAGGCACCCCTTGCGAGAAGCAATCCGCCTTGTGCAAGGCATTCAGTTGCATTCGACGATCCAAGTCTGCGTCTACAAGCAATTCGCGTACTAAACAAAAAAACTTAAAGAGCAACGTCATAATAAAGGACACATGAGGACTATCAGATCAGACAAAAACGGGAGATATGCTTACTAAAATTATTTCTTTCAAATTTTCTCTCTCCCGTTGGTCAGACGGCGTCCGTCAATCAAATCCACGTCTTTTAGCACTATAAGAGCTTTTACAAAACGCGTGGGTCATGTGCTGTTGCTTTTAGTTTCATCTCGCAACAGCTAACACAACATATTGCCCGCAAGACGAGCTTAATGTTGCGATCACGACTGCGATTGGACAGCTACCAGAATCATGCTGTCGGCTATAACGATCTCACTTTCTTTAAAGTTTTTCTAGTAGTCATTCGACAAAAGATTGATAATTTTGAAATAAAAAAACCACATTAATGACTTAAGTTTTTTATTTAAATATACAACATGATAGTAATAACTATATTAAATAAGTCTATGTGTGATAGAATTCATAATCTGCACGTGTCGCTATCGTTTTAAATTTCGTTCACAATTTTGTTCCTCAGTCTTTTCACTAAGCATAATTATTACTGTTTTTGAACCGACGACATGGATTTTGAAATAATTTATAATTCATTTATTAATAATATAAATAAAAAATTCCGTACGCCAATTTTCCAGCATTCGATACAAAGTATTTTATATTCGCTTTTATATAATGCACAAGTATTTCATCAATATCAGCTTAGCGGCTCGAGCCGTACCTACCTATAGTCCTTTTCAAAATAAGGAAGTTGGACCTTACCTTTTTGGGTAGTTCCAACTTCTTTGCTTCAAATAGCACTTGACAGATGGTTTGACAGTACGATAGAATGTAACGTGATTCGTAAATATTGAATGTTACGTCACAGAACTAAATTAAAGATTTACATTTTACCGCGAAAACACATAGCTTAGCGCTACTATAAAAACTAGTCGGTTAGAGGTGGTTGTCAAGTGCCGTGCTATTTGAAAAGGACTATTATGTTTTGTAATGTACGCGCATTATGCGATTCTCTTTGATTATGCGTGCAAACGGCATTACGAAAGTTACATGTAACGCTCGTACAGACGCTCGCGCTGATCCATCGGGTGTCAGTTTTAAAACACATTAAGACGTTGCAGTCCACACATTTGTGTTACATTACACGACACAGAACGTGGGTCTGGACCCGGCATTAGCCGTTTTCAAGGCTGCGTTCCAAAACAGGCAATTTCCACCCGACTAATGTGAAATTTACTCGCCATTGGCTCCAAATTTATACCTGGTGATTTGGAACGTCTCCAAATTAGTAAAAGTTCAACTGACAGGAAACAATTCACCCTCGTAAAATCAGAATTGAGGTTCACCCAGTTGGCAGAATCCGAATTATTGACAGTAAACTGCTTGTTTATCCGCCATAAGCCTAATTAGCCTGTCAGGAAAAAGCTACAAAAGAAACATTATATACAAAAGTAACTAAAACAAAATGTCAATGGTACATTATTATTGACAAGGTTAAACTTACTCCGGCCTTATTCTAAGCGTGATCGAGATGATTTCGTTCACTCTTACACTCATTACTTTCCCCATGAGAGACAGACTATATCCGAAATAATCTCGAACGCGCCAGAATCGATTCCCTCGTTCCAAAACATAATTCTGTAGCATGAATACCCTATTAAACCTAGCTCCGAAACCATAACATACACACGACTAAAAGCTATATGTTTCGGAACGCAACCCCAGTGAATAGGTTACAAACAGACATAATGAAACATACTTTTGCATTTATAATATTAGTGCAATTGTATCATAAGCTATATTGATTTATGAATAAAATTCGTCTGCGACGTCAATGCTGTTGTCCTTTCTAAACTAATCTGACAGCACAAACATCAAAATTATTTGCATCTCTTTCGATCCCAATATGTGAGAAAAGGATGGCAACATTAAACGGTCTGTTTCATTTGGAAATGGTACAACTAAATAGTATTTTTTTTTCAGGCGAGTTCTTTTAACGTTAACGGCATTACTTAGAAACGTCTATTACAGACTTGTCTTAACTCTACGTCTAATTTTGAAAAAACTTTAACCCCGAAAATTCAAATATGCCTTTTTAGCTTATCAAATTATCGAAGATAATTAAGAACATGCAGCAAATTGAAATTCAAAAAATTTGGATAAAATAATTTTAACAAGAAAACACGGTCCAATTTATTAATTATTTTTCCTAAACAATCAACAAAAAAACACATTATTTTCAAGTTTTGCAGAATCATTATGAACATTAGTCGATGAGTCGCCACCAAGCGTGTGCTAACTACAATATGTTTTGACTCGTTTTTGCGCGTGATAAAATCCTTTATTGAGAAGTTGACAAAAAAGTATAATACCTTAGCCACAGAAAAGAGAAGTAAATAGAACGGAAATGAGAAGGAAAATCTGTAACCAGGCATTATGAGTGAACCTTGATTGAACATTCTTATTTAGATCAACGCGTAGAACTCCGCATCACAGTTGCTAACTGTTTTCGAATGACTGACGTTTCGTATGGGTGCAACAAAGCTCTTACAAAAATGCCTTGACAGCCGTACTAATTAAAAAAAAAAAAAAGCTTTTCTGTGACCTTAGTAGACGTTTCTAAGTTCGTAAGACGTAAGTACACCTTAGCTAGGTAATCTACCTTATAACACACTATGGGTCAAACTATTATAACAACTGTGTCTACAAGCTACAATGTCATAGAAATGATGAAAACGCGTTTATTTACTTATTCATTTAGTAACAACACAAGAGGCACTGGTTGATATTGAAAAGTTACAGAATAGCGTACTAGCGCACTAAGCTGACCAGAGACCCTTACGGATGGCGGATTCGAGCGCAGTGCGGTGAATCACGCGATCGTGAACCTTAACGCGCCGAGATAAGGTATGCGGTCGCGCAACTTTACGCAATCACCTAAACATAATCGCCTAAAACAGGTAGGAGTAAGGCCCCAGATAGTAAAGTAAGTTTAGGTGCATCGACAGAACTAAGCGGTAATCTAGGTATAATTATACTTTATAAACGAAATAAAAAAACGTATAATTATATTAGAAAATGGCGCCGCCTGAAAACGTTTTTCAACGAAAACCGCTATGGGGCACGTCGACCATTTTTGTATGCCAGCCTAGCTATTACGTTAGCTGTCAAAAACAAAAATATATTTAAATTGAAAGTGTCGCGCATCACTTGACCGAATTTCCCATCGCCTACAATCAATGACAATATAACCACTTGACTGCTCATCCTTTACCCTGCCGTAAGTCAAAGGTTCTAAAATGTCAACCTAAACTATTTCTAGCGGGCCAATCCTAGGCGCGAATTGAATAAATGACTTTTGATTCCCCAATCACAAGCGTCGAGTCGCGTCGAGTCTCCAATCACAAGCTGCCCCCCGCGACCGACGTGGCATCGTTTTGCAGAAGGGAGTTTTGACTACATGCTAGATCAAGTGGATATAATTAATATCTTCGCCTAAAATAGTTGAATCCTTGGGACATTATATTTGATATTTCTAAATGAACAAAGGTACAAGCTATCCTCGTCATTCATAAAAAGTGTCTACCGGCCAACCGCATTACACAAGAAAACATTATCGAACAACACCTACCACATGAACCTGGTCTAAACGACCAGAAACTTTTGGTCACATAGTGAGCGAGCGGCATAATCAACTTTAGCAATCATCTATTTTGTACATACAGCTACAGCTTATTTAAATATGTCTGTCCCGTGTTATTTAGAAGCTGCATTATTCATACATGATTGTAATTATAAATACTTCATCCATACATAAAATCCATGTTTGGTTCAAACACATTGTGCATTTCGAGACAGGGATACTGATTGCGAACGCTGTCAACATTCAATCGCATTAGTTTGATGAAGAATGCCGACACTCAAATATCTATCCAGTTTATATATTCTTTATTTATTTACCAAAAATAAGGTTTCAAAAAATCATACATACAATGTTGAACCAAGTCAGGTATCTTTATTCACTGTTTGAATATATAGCAACCTGAATTTCATTTGTCAAATTGTTTTCATATTATTTAGCATAATTTTCTTATGAAAATAAAAACTACAAAGAAAAAATAAAAATGCATAAGTGAGTCGTGTGGCGTTATTCAACTATCTAATGCGATTGAACTTTGATAGCGTTTGTAATCGCCATACTGATTTAACAATAGGCATACCGGTACAAAACGCACCTTACATCGGCTACAAACGATCCTATCTTTTGAATACTTGATTGGCTGACAAAAAGAGGCACATAACTATGAGTCTATATAAAAAAAAAAGAATTAAAAAAGCCACTTGTTCTAGTCCCAATTCAGCAAAAACTATTTGTGAAGCTTAACTGTAAGGATGACTAACAAAAGCTGGTCCAAAGTGCACGCAAACCGCAGTTTCGAATTTCTATAACCAATTACCCATATTGGTATTAATTTATTGTCCCGGTCATTATTCCCGGACTGCCCCGGTGGCTCAGTTGGTAGTGAACCTATCTTCTGTGCTTGGGGGCGTGGGTTCGATTCCCATCTAGGACAAACATTTGTGTGATGAACATTTGTGTTTGTTCTATGTCTGGGTGTTAATATCTATTTAAGTATGTATTTAAAAATATATATGTACGTATATCAGTTTCTGGCAGCCATATTACAAGCTTTGCTTAGTTTGGGGTCAGATGACCGTGTGTGCAAAAATGTCCCAGATATTTATTTTATTTTTTATTTTTATTATATACGATAGAAAAAAAAACTAATGTGTTATTTACGCAGCAAGTTCTCTACGTCTATACATGACATTACGTGCAACTACTTATAAAAGTTACAAACACCAAAAGTAATGTTGCCAGTTTTTGTCAACCAAACGGTACCTTGAAATTTTCAGAAACGAAAAGTACCTATTAGATATTTATTGCAATGAATAGCAAGCTAGATGCGTTTTAACCCTAGATTTCTTTTGTATGTACATTATTGCTGATATTCCATTATAGGCCATCGTAAGAGAATTCATAAAAGTAATATAGATGGTTCAATCCACGAAGACGCCTGTGCTTTCTTCCTATCACTAAAGGCCTTACTTAAATTTAAACAATGCTTAAAATTGCTGTCTTATTTTCGCTTGTATCTAGAAATTTTATGCATTGTTAAATTTACAGCTGTTTAGTGCAAGTATGCTAAGCGCATTTTAGATGTTTTCGAACCGTGGCAAGGACTTGACATTGGCGCTCTTCGGACGGACCTCGAAGCATGAAACCTTCCCTAAGATTGGATATGTGATCACCAACAACCTATTGAAGTTCCAACGACAGGACCTTCGCCTGATAGTAGGCCTTATAACCGGTCATCGCTACTTGAATAGTCACTTGTATAAGCTAGGAGCCACGGACAGTCCACTGTGTCATGGCTGCATGAAAGAGAACGAAACTGTAGAGCATGTGGCATTGTGAAGCCACAGAAGAAACTAGAATCGCTACCGGGTTGCATGAGGCACAATTTGCCTTTTTCATCCACGTCACCACAACAGCTAGACTGCTTTTCATCGTAATTATGCACACTTCCATCTACGCCACTGGAGCAACTGTGCCCCAGAGCCTCACTCCGATATTTCAAGGAGTTGGGTTGGCACGGGTAGGTGCTGCTAGGGGGAAATGCATAATACTCCCCAAGCGGGACGTCAGTGCAGGACTTATCGTCCCCATCTCGAATAAGAATTGGTTGTGTTTAGCCATGAATTCACTAGGTACAATAGGTTGATCATCATGTTGAACCACTAAGGTTTGAAACTCATCTAATGAGAACGGGCTACCGTCCGCGGTGTTTCCGAAAAAGGCCAGTTAACAGTTTTAAAAGGTCGGCAACGGTAATTGTTTACCATTAGGCAGCCAGACTGCTTGCTTGTCACCTAGGGCATTAAAAAACTGACATAACAAGTGAACTGCCACTTTCCATGCTTTGTAAGTAGATTTGTCAACGTTACCGAGATGGATTTCGGGCATAACTTTTTTTAAGTCACGTTGCGCGTCGTTGTGAAATGTTGCCATACATTTTGTGAGCGTCAAGTGTCGGGCGACAATTGTAGAAGGGAGTATGCCATAACTATTCGATTTTATGGAGGGCGTCTTCGTCGATTGAACAATCGAGTAATAATCTTTATAAAATAAAAACCTTATAGTAGAGATCGCATTTACAACACATTCAAACAGTTCGCTATCTGATGCCTGCATATCTGTGATTCGTGGCTATAAACTTGACTCTTCGGTCGGTGCCTGCGACTCTTGAAACTGCGGCTCTATTAGGTAATAGTCATCGCACCATCCCGCTCGCACCGTCTTCACGCCGTGCTAGCGGGATGGCACGATTGTGATTGACAGCTAACGTAATCAGTCTGCCGTTTACGGTGCACGACCGAGGTAATTTATAAAAATCACGAATAGTCAAGTCTATGAGACTACAGGCCAGCTATTCTTGTGCATGCGATATTATTTCTGTGCTATTCGCACTTATGTCAATCCGAATAAGGTGAGAGGTGACAAAAATAGTATTGCAGGTTCTAGAATAACCAACCAGATCGGTTAATAGAAGCTGGCACCTTTATGCGTCTTACACACGGTGCAAGAAACCTGCTCAACTGCGTCGTGTACAAGACGCATTACACTCACAAACGCAGTTTCACGTTGCTAGCCACAAGTTTTTTTTTTACTTTTGTTTCGCTCATTAAGATGCCTACGCAATAGACATTTTTTCCGTAATGCGTATTAACGCCAATCTTGACGTGTGTTTCACAAGTGTCTGTGCGTAAGCGCAAGTGTCGGTGCCGGCTTTCGTTAATCGATCTATAATTTATTAAACAACCGGATTACAAAGTAAATGATACTATAATATTCAAAAGACCAGCTTTTATTATATTTTTAAGGCTACATCTTGTGATTTGTGTACCAAAACTATGACATAACGATATGTGATAAATGTCCATGGTTCAAGTTACACCTTTTCCATTCGTTTATTTGCTCTGATAGCTGAATAAAAACATTTTCTTTGATATTTCACTGAATAGGCATACTGGCAAATATTTTTTTATTACCTCATTAAAAAGCTGATCTTAAATAGAGCCCATCAACGAAATTTTTTTTTTAATGTGTTCAAAAATTTATAATTTTTAATTATTTTCATTTAATGCTAGACAGAGAGCGCACTATACTGAGTTATGACGTCACGCCTCAGGCGCGCCATACAAATGCTATACTAACACACGCATTGCGAAAACGGGCCAGACTCTCTATCCCCACCTAAAACTTTTAACGCTCATATCTCAGAGATTTATCAACCAATTTTACTTATTATTGATACCCATAGAAAAAAAATATTAACATATTTAGACTTAAGTTTGTGCTGCGATTTTTCTCGACATAATGGTGCATAGAGAAAGAATCTTGAGTCGCTGGCATCCAGTGGATGCAAAAGGCAGGCTGTCGTTCAGTGTGGAGGTTAAAGGGGGAGGCCTATGTTCAGCAGTGGGCGTCTTCTGGCTGATGATGATGATGATGAGAGAAAGAATCTTGAAAAATGACTTACTGCGTAATAGCTAGTATAGTATATTTATCTATGGTAATAGTAAATTTTTTGATCTCGTTGGCGGACCGAAGGGGTACGTGAGGATTTAGACAGCGCAATTGTTTGAAGTGTGTGCAAGTGAACCAACTTTTCCCACTACGTATGTAAGTTTCAAGTATACAAGTTTTGGGTATAGTCAATGACAATATATCTACTTGACTGCTTGTCCTTTACCCCGCATGAGGCAAAGGTTCTAACATGTCAACCTAAACTATTTCGAGCGGGCCAATCCTAGGCGCGAATTGAATGAGAGACTTGATTCTCCAATCACAAGCGTCGAGTCGCGTCGAGCCTCCAATCACAAGCTGCCCTCGACAGACGTAGCATCATTTTGCAAAAGGGAATTTTGACTACATGCGCAATCAAGTGGTTATATTATCTTTGGGTATAGTATAGCAGCGTATATATGTATCTAAATTATTATATAAACATTAATAATTTTGCAGTAGAAGTTTATTTACTATGTAATCCGGTCGAAACATTTTCGCAAAACCAAACAAATTCGAGAACAAACTTCTCGAACATTCCAACTTCTCAATTTTGTAAGCGAAATAACAAATGGTGCGTCATTTCTAATCTAGAGGGTCCATTGTCTACCTTATATCGATAACCTTAGAGTCCATACGTTATTGTATTTTTAAAACTGATGTAGGAATTGTCTACTTTACTCTAGAGATTTTAGGGCTCACATTGGCTTATCCTCGTTAAGTTGCCGATGTGGCAAGGTACATGCCTACAGGTTCTGCTTGTCAAAGGAGTTCCTACCTTAGTGAAATGTGTTTAGGGAATAAATTCGTGGATTATCTGGTATTGTCAGCTATTTCTGTGTTTGTTTTGTGTTGCGGGGTGGTTTTGGTTGTGTTTTCGGTGCGTTTTTTCAAGGGTTGACTGAACTCCCAGGCGTCTTCGCCTTTCGGAGTGAACAGCTGAAACCAAAGAAAGAATAAGTTAAAATCAAATGATATATTTTAGTGGTGGCTAGCCGCTGTTTGACCGCGTCTCGCTGCGCACGTCACGTGACACTCACCTGCGTGCTCAACTTGTCGCCGGTGGCTAGCCGCTGTTTGACCGCGTCTCGCTGCGCACGTCACGTGACACTCACCTGCGTGCTCAACTTGTCGCCGGTGGCTAGCCGCTGTTTGACCGCGTCTAGCTGCGCACGTCACGTGACACTCACCTGCGTGCTCCACTTGTCGCCGGTGGCTAGCCGCTGTTTGACCGCGTCTAGCTGCGCACGTCACGTGACACTCACCTGCGTGCTCAACTTGTCGCCGGTGGCTAGGCGCTGTTTGACCGCGTGTCGCTGCGCACGTCACGTGACACTCACCTGCGTGCTCAACTTGTCGCCGGTGGCTAGGCGCTGTTTGACCGCGTCTCGCTGCGCACGTCACGTGACACTCACCTGCGTGCTCCACTTGTCGCCGGTGGCTAGGCGCTGTTTGACCGCGTCTCGCTGCGCACGTCACGTGACACTCACCTGCGTGCTCCACTTGTCGCCGGTGGCTAGGCGCTGTTTGACCGCGTCTCGCTGCGCACGTCACGTGACACTCACCTGCGTGCTCCATTTGTCGCCGGTGGCTAGCCGCTGTTTGACCGCGTCTAGCTGCGCACGTCACGTGACACTCACCTGCGTGCTCAACTTGTCGCCGGTGGCTAGCCGCTGTTTGACCGCGTCTCGCTGCGCACGTCACGTGACACTCACCTGCGTGCTCCACTTGTCGCCGGTGGCTAGGCGCTGTTTGACCGCGTCTCGCTGCGCACGTCACGTGACACTCACCTGCGTGCTCCACTTGTCGCCGGTGGCTAGGCGCTGTTTGACCGCGTCTCGCTGCGCACGTCACGTGACACTCACCTGCGTGCTCCACTTGTCGCCGGTGGCTAGCCGCTGTTTGACCGCGTCTCGCTGCGCACGTCACGTGACACTCACCTGCGTGCTCAACTTGTCGCCGGTGGCTAGGCGCTGTTTGACCGCGTCTCGCTGCGCACGTCACGTGACACTCACCTGCGTGCTCCACTTGTCGCCGGTGGCTAGGCGCTGTTTGACCGCGTCTCGCTGCGCACGTCACGTGACACTCACCTGCGTGCTCCACTTATCGCCGGTGGCTAGCCGCTGTTTGACCGCGTCTCGCTGCGCCTGCTCCACGGCGCGCTTGGCGGAGGTGGCGCCGTCGCAGTCGGCGGCTCGCAGCGCGCACGTCACGTGACGCCAGACGCGGCGGGACTCGTTGCTCGACTGACGGCTCACGGGTAAGACGCGCTTGCGGCGCGACTTCATGTTGGATATTTCGAAGAGGACTTCTGAACGCTGCAAAAAACGATATCGAACCTCAGATATTATAAAGTTATCATGATATATGCCATCAACTTGACACCATTAGAAAAAAAAGTTCCATAAATTTCGTTGAGTGTGAACATAGACCTTTAATAGGATAGATCCTCCAAGTTCGCATACATGTCTATGGTCTGTCTTATGTTGGATCAATGCTCCAAGTAGCATGCAACGTAGTTAAGGTCGATCTCCGTTGTGTAAGCGTCGATACAAAAATGACAAATTGCGCCATAGTAAACTGTAAAATCTTCGTAAGCAGTTGGCCGTGCGAATGGAGTTAAGGAATAACGTAAGACTCCTAAGACTAAGGAGATAGCAGGGGCAGATCCAGGATTTCATTTTGGGGGGCATTCTGACAAGTTTCGAAGGAATCAAATCGAAAAATTGAGTCCGAGTGAGAGAATGTATGGAATTGCTAGGTGTTTTGGGGTGGGCCATGGCCCCCATGCCCCCCCCTGGATCCGCCAATGGGAGATAAGTACCACTCACCCCTGAATCCGTCCACCGTCCATCCATCCTGGTATTCCATTCTCCCTGCGCAGTGTAATACGGTTTCTTCTCCGTGCCCGCGAATATCTCACAAGTGACTCGATGTTTCTTGCCCCCGTAGAAGGGCTTCGTGAGAAACTCGATGTTTGCTTTGTGACCTGTTTGCTGACACTCGATGGAGACTGACCCGCCCAGCTCGATCCATGGGACCGTTAGTATTGATCTGGAATTTGAAAAAGTTTATGTTAATTTACACTGAATTTTACAATTAGTACAGTCATTAGCGAAAACATTCGTACAGAGAGTTCCCCCTCTATGAGGGAGGCCGTTGTTCAGCAGTGGACATTTAATGGCTGATGATGTGACGATGATGATTGGTGAAAAAAGAATTAAAACTCGTCATGAAAGATAATAAGCTATAAATTCGTATAAATGTTTGTTTTGACATTTTAAAAGTTGGCTTAAAAGTCAAGATATTCAAAGCCGCAAAACCGGTGTTTTTGAAAATACCTAGTTAACTTAGATTACATTTAGGGTTCCTAGACAAATTGTGGAGCAAAAAATTCGCCACATAATTATTTTGGCTACGCTAATATTTGATACAATTACACCGCATCGCACTGGATACTCGCCCCTCCACTATCCCTGAAGGCAGAGTCCCCCAAAGCCCAGCCTCAGCAAAGAGCAGAGTGCTCGAGGTTGAACTCCCAACCTCTCTGGGAGAGAGGAAGAACCCGAGATTGGAGTGTGGGATTGAGCGTTTCAAATCCTATATTAGTAGAGCAATCGTGATGAAACCAAGCTGATGAATGAACACAGCTCATTTGATGACGAAAGAGGAAGGCGCTTAATTTTTTTTATAACAGATGCCTTCGCCATATTGAAGTTTCAAGGGCAGTTGGCGAAACAGGCGCCCATTTTGCGTTATTTAATTGCCGAATGCTCGATTCTAGGCACCCTTTAAAGGAATTTACAGTCGAGGTCCACCCGGGAATATAGGATAGTTTATCATTTTAGGTTCTAACTCTTCGTCGTGTCGATTAAAAATTTATAAGATTCTGTCACAGTATTTGACCACAGCGACCCTACAAACCCTGCAAGAGGAAACCTTGTACAGGTCTTGTAATGTAGGTTTGGGGCACGAGAGTTATGGTCTGCGCAGAAGCTCCACAATGGCATTGTGCTTTCTCAATTTGTCCCACCTTGTATGGACGGAGACATGTAGAGATCTTTCCGCCTAACTTGGCATGAGAGATTTTCCTTCAAAATTTTCACTTACCTGCCATATCCATTAGGAAATGTCAGCGTATACTCTTCTCCCACATCCAGTAGCGTCACCGTCCCCTTTCCAATATTGTGCACGCCTATCGACAGCCCCAGGAATTTGCTTTTCGTCCAAAGCCATGCGTCGAACTGGATTCTCTTGTTGACGTGTTCCGCGTAGAAAGCCGATATGGGAGGATGGTGCGATACTTGTTCTGATACGAAGGACAGTTGGTCTGGAGAGCACCACGGTACTGGGCCTTCACCTACTTCTATCTGTGGAAAAAAGAGACGTAACCTTAACTTTCGGGTCCTCGCAGTACAGTGCTGAGCGTACCCCTATTGCCAAACACTGTTTCTCTTTATGTTTCTAATAAACAAAAATAAATGGACTTATAGTCCATTGTTTTTTTTTGGCAATAAATATTTCTTATGTTATCTTATCTTAAAAATATATAAATTATTTTTCATGGCTTTGCACGAGCGAATAGCAAGAAACTAGTGTAGTTACATTTACAGTAATTGAGGCCAGTGAAAAGACTCAAGTGAACTAAAACTGTCAGCCACAAAAAGAAAATGCATTTTGAAATGAGGCCCTTCACTATTCCGAGCCAGAAATACACGCCACCTCAGAAACGCACCGTCAGCCGGTTGTGCCACAACCTACACTCAACTTATGGTTAATCTAGGTCAGGTTAAGCGGAATCTTCATGTTCATCAGAGAGCTGATGAGGACAATCGTTCTAAAGTGACATATATACCTTGTCTCCGTGCTGTGAAGCGTCGTCCATCTCCCAGTAGCACCGAAACAGCTCGCCCAGTATGGGGTTGTATGGCTTCTTGGCAACTTGTGACTTGCGGCCCGCGTGGTACGAGCTCAGATACCACCGGACCACTTGGACCATTCGGTCCCGGGGCGTAGGCTGGTCTACTATCCTGGAAGTAGAGGTTGATGTCGACTTGATGATGGAGCTTGGAGGAAGCTTAAATTCTATTATGGTGTATGGATAGGCTTGATACCTTTGGGCATTTTTATTGTGTCATCATGAACACCTTTCAATAGACAAGATATGAGACTACTAATTAAGCTAGAAGGTGCATTGAAACTTACTAATGGCAAATGATAGACGGGCACTGAAGCTTCCCAATGGTAATTGAAAGACGGGCAATGACATTTCCTAATGGCAAATTATATTGCGCGTCGTTTAGGCTAATTTATTTTATTATCGTGATTAAGTTAGTATATAAAGTTGAGTCAGTAATTTAGAATGTCGTTAAATTTAGACGGCCTGAAAGATATGCCAATGCCTAACTTTCATACAACTTTGTAACCCCCGAACATGGATAGTAAACCTTTTTATGTTTTATTTTGTCATCCCAATAGTTAATCCTTAGACATGCTATTAACAAAAAATAAACTTGTTTGGTAGCTATTTCTATAATTTTTCTAGTTTGCAGTTTGCTTTATGGCATTATGGCGAGGTACCGTGTCGAAAACAGTGTTATCCAGAATATCTATATGGCAACATCACTGACATTGATGGATTGTGCGACCATCAAATAAATTCTGGAATGGACGACGTCGATCGGCATGAACGATGGGCAGGTTTTTATTTACGAGTATTTTAGGCCCGCTTTCTTATCGGAAATGCTTGTAACATTTACTAATGACATTACAATAAAACAAGATAGTTTATATTATAAAAAAATATAGACTGCATTGTATAAATAAATAGTATGCAACTGAAAATCCATAATATTTCCTCTATTTGAATTTTTGCGGACGCCATCTTGAATACTTGTACCCTATATCACTCCCACATAATAAAATATCTTCCTTGCTCCCACTAAACGATTCAATTGACACCTCATATATCGAAATCCATTCAGCCGTTTAGGCTATAAGGCGTGCCAAAGAAACATCATACATACATACATACATACACTCGAAAAACAACATGGGGTTCTTCAAAAGACGAGTTAATAGACTCTTTAAGGGACGGCAACGTATTTGTAATGCCACTGGTGTTGCAAGTATCCATAGGCGACGGTGACTGCTTACCATCAGGCGGCCCGTCTGCTTGTTAGCCACCTATGGCATTAAAGAACGATTATTGTTATTAAAGTATAATATTTTGCAATATGACAATTGAAAAATCATTGTAAATTATGAAAATTGAAACGATAATTACGTGCATTGCCAAAGCACGGGCACTTGCGACTGGCGTCTGAACGACTTGATCAGAAATCGCTGTACGTACGCGTATGTCTGTGCATTAGCGTGTTAACGCTCGTTGTATCGAGCCAATCTTCTGTACCTAATTATTTAGTAGTAACGACAATGATCAATAGTTGCCGCGGGTTTGGTACTCTAGTAAGTAGAGAGACTCACTTGACAAACTGGTCGGGGTGCGCGAAAGAGTCCGCGTACATCTCGAGAAGCGATCGCCTCTCCAGAATAAATGTGGGTAGCACAACCTGGAAATTATATATTTCTTAATTATCGAGTATTGTTAACAATGAATGACACAATAAATAAATATTCCAGACATTTTTGCACACACGGTCATCTGACCACAAACTAAGCAAAGCTCTCAATAATATCGTAAAAAGTAGATCCCACCTGGCTGATGATGTGATATCCCACCTCAATAAAGTAATCAGAATTCGTGGTTTTAATTCTGTTTTTATAATGTTAATGTATCTGTCAGAGCAAATAAATACTAGGATCAAGTTTACATAGTTTTTGACTCGGAAATAATTATACCGATACTTCTTTCTCCCAAGTTTGTTCAAAGGCCTAGGTCTTAATTCTCTAAAACATGAGCCAAGGTTTTACAGTAGAAACACAAGAGCTTACTGGTTACCTTAGTGAGATCCATTCCAATCTTGACCTGTGAGAGCAGATGGGTGACCACCGAGCCGTGGTTCTCCATCGAGCCCAGGTCGCTGTCTGATTCGTCCTCGTACAACGCTGGAACAAGACAACAGTTTACACGACACCTGTTTTCAATAAATCAGGGGCCTTATGGCTACCTCTTAACGCGGGCTCAAAACGGCGCAGTACGGAAACTCACGCGAACGTGAACCGTAACGCGCCAAGATACGGTTTGCGGTCGCGCAACTTTTCGCAATCACTTAAAACAGGTAGCCAGGAAAGATAAGTTTTTGGTCTGGCCGGCCAGTCTTAACTCCACCGACCCAACATCTTCCCACCCTTATTTTTCATCATTCATCATCATTTCAGCAATAAGATGTCCACTGCTGGACATAGGCCTCCCCCACTGATCTCCACAAGGACCGGTTGGAAGAGGCCAGCATCCAGCGTTTTCCTGCGGTCTTTTTTAGGTCGTCTGTCTACCTTATGGGTGGATGTTCCACACTGCGTTTACAGGTTAGTGGTCTCCATTCAAGAACCTTTCGACCCCATCGGCCATCTGTTCTGTGTGATATGTGTCCTGCCCACTACCACTTCAACTTGCTGATCCGGTGGGCTATGTCGGTAACTTTTGTTCGTCTACGGATCTTCTCATTTCTGATTTAATCTCGTAGAGAAACCCCGAGCATAGCCCTCTCAATAGCTCGTTTATCCTTCTAGGTAGGGGTATAGCAAGATTAATTTCTTATTTAAGAATAAAATAAGAGTACTGCTCTTTTCGGTGGAATCGGGGTCGGATTAAATGTCAGCGTCGTCTTTTGCAAACACCTTGTCGGCACCCTTCTGGTTGCCACATTGAGTCACACACATGGGGTGTTTAGATCAGCGTCACCAGGCTAAATTCCGTCAAAGCCATATTGTATGCTAATATAATACAAGCTGTCATAACAGAACAAGCGTATGAATGACTCATTCACAATTGGCACGTAATATGTCGGTGCCGACGTTATTGAAACCTGCTAGACGTGTTCGGAATTAGTAATAAACATTGTGAGAAAAGACGCTATCTCTATGAGCTTACAGCGATGGTTGCCGAGTAGCATGCATATGGGTAGCATGTGCGCTTTATAATGAGACGGCACTCTGTCCGATCCTCGGCCCTGCACCAATGACTACAATAAGTTATGTGCAGTTTTCGATGCCATGGTGAAGGAAAACATCGCGCCTACTTTCCGGGATGTATCCATTCCGATAACTGACCAGCATGAGCCTTTGGGCGTTTTTTTGACATCAACCCTCAATTTTGGCTCCTATATTGAGAGCAAGACTCAATAAAATTGGCTGCCAAAAAGCTGGGTATCCTATCGAAGGTGCGACGGTACTTCACGTCGGAACAGTTGCTATCACTGTATCAAGCACAAGTTCGGTCTTGTATGGAGTACTGCTCTCATCTTTGGGATGGATCAGCTAAGTACCAGCTTGAGGCATTGGAATCTATAGAGAAACGGGCCAAGAAGCTCATCAGCAATTAATCCTTAGTTCGGGCTAAGCTTCTTAGTCTTGAGCATCGACGTAAAGTTGCTAGTCTATCGGTTTTTTATCGGATACATTTCGGAGAGTGTGCATCGGATCTGCACGATCTAATTCCCTCCTGCCCATTTTTCTATCGGACTGCCAGAGCGGGCACGAAAAATCGTCACCGCTTTATGGTTGATATTCCGAAAACCCGTACGAAGCGCTTTGATTTCACATTTATTATGCGAACTGCTAGTCTGTGGAATTCGCTGCCTGAATGTTCCCCGATGGTTACAATCTGGGTGTCTTCAAATCACGAGTTCCTTCTAGGCAAGCGTGCTCCAACGTAGACATTATCATCGCCTAACATCAGGCGTGATGGTGGTCAAAAGCAAGTCTATTATTTATTAAAAAAAAAAAAAAAGAATCTGGTGGAAACATTCACTAACATGCAATGTGCCAGTATGGTGGTAACGCAGGCCCATTATTAAAAATAATAATAAAAATAGACAGTCATGAGGACTTCCGACAGAAGCGAAAACTAATACGTCACAGCATAATTAAAAATATAAACGAACCAGTACGTAAGTTTTAACCCCTAACAAAAATCGCATAATGCGGTTAAAGAAGTTTGCACTTCAAAAAAATTCTAATTTAGGCGTGGAATTGTCCACGGACTAATAATCAATAACAGTTAATTAATATCATCCCCAGCGGGCCCTTTTGTTCCAATTCCGGAGCAATGTTTGGACGTTAAACAAACGGGTATCCATTACGATGATTTAGTTGCTCGACGGTTCGGGCTAATTACGGTTCACGCAGCTTCTTACCTTTCAATTGCGCCATTGCGGATGGCGTGTTTGTGTTCAGTAAAATTGATACTGAATTTGGACATAATGTAACCAGCAAATATCTTGAAAATATCATAGTCGAGTTTTAGGTTTTTTTCATCAACATCATCAATTCTATCATGTTCCCACTGCTGAGACACATGTCTTCTCTCAGAGAGAGAGAGAGAGAGAGAGAGAGAGAGAGAGGATGAGCCCTGATCCACAATGCTGGTCCAGTGCATGTTGGTGAATGTCATGTCTTTGAACTTTTGAGGTACTTGGACATACCTGTTTCCTCATGATGTTTTCCTTCGCCGTTTTAGAGCGATGTACATTTCTGATCGAAGATTAATGGCTTACGTTATTTAGTTCTGAGGCGAGCGCCGACTCACGCGTATCTCTTCCTCCAGCCTTAGATCACATAGATATGTCACTGTTTCGCGCAGGGGCAAAACTTGGATTTGAGCTGACGACATAGTTAAGCCGTTTAATCTTGATCAGTTCAAACACATAAAGGGACAAGCAGAATAGCATAACAACCTGGCTAGTCAAACCCTGGCTTGGGGATCAGCAAACCTTGGGCTTTATTATGTTAGCCTAGAGGATATGGTGTTATCCTGATCGCGCCAAATTCCTCACACCATCCACGCGAGCAGGGCGGAAGACTAACACGTTTGCTACCAGATTTTACCAGACTTGACTTACGCGATAAAGACATGACTGACACAAGATATCAGAGGCGGGCAGACTCGTGACACCAGAGCTCATTCAGGAGATTCAGGCGATGGATGCACGAGCGATCTCCCGCCTGTTACCGCCTGACAGGTGCCTGGTAAGGGTAGGTGTGGTGTGTGAAGTATCGGGATTAGATCAGAAGTAAACTCACCATCGTAGTCGATTTCGCCGTCCCTGGTGCGCGGAAGGTCGACGGCCGCCTGCACAGGCTCATGCTCGACCGCACCTTCCGCGCCTAGGTTTCGACTTGCACTGAAACAAGACAAACACTACGTTAGGAATAAGACTTTGTAAAGCCTTATGAAGTACCTCCTACCTCCAAGCTTAAATTTAAACCATTTTCCATTGCATCTACGCACTCCAAGTACAATCCATAACATAAATTTAGTGTATGGGTGCGGATTTTGGAAGAACTCCATCACTGATAAAGATTTTTTCTCATTTCTTCCCAAGAGCCTTGTCTCTAGCAAATTTTGCTTTTTGCCTTCTGTTGAACAAAACTGCTGGTCAGTTCTTGCTAATAGGATTGGGAAATATGGAGGTCAAAAAGCGACCTTTTACGGAGGGCGAGCCGCGCACGCGCACTAACTTGAAAAAGACCGCCGAATGCGGTTGAAACTATAGTTGAAATAAACGGCTTAATCTTATAAAACAGCAAATTTTTCTACGTGTGTAGTTACATGGAAAATAAATTTTATCTGAATCTGACAATGAGGAAGTTTCATTTCTTTCTTCTTTCATCTCAAACCGAAGCTAGGATTGGCAATATTTTTGCACAAATATCGTTGGGAAATCGGAGTGTCTACAAGCTCCATTGTCTATTTGTTTTATTTTGACCACTGAGCACAAATACTACTTCTCTGGCATAGCATTGTTTGGGTAAAACCTCCGAAGCAACGCGTAGTATATCATCAACTGTTCGGACTTTGTCCAGTTTTCAAACAACTTGTTTGATAAGGGTCCGACAATCTGTATAAGTTTCTTGTTTCCTCTTCGCGTGCAAAAATATGAACCGGTTTCAAACTAATGTAAGCTAGTTCATACTTGTATTTACCAAAAAGTTGGTGTTAATTTGCATTTATAAAATAAAAAGCAAACTAAAATAAAAAACACAATCTACATAGTTTTATTTTAAAGGCTACGCCCCTGACATTCAAACGTAGGTCAGTTGAGCTTTTGATGCATAATACGCCTTTGTACATGGTTTTAAATACTTATTTCGCTGTCCAAATGCGAGGGCGTATTTTTGCATGTTCTGTACGCAATCATCATAACCATATATCGTGTTGGTGCCAAAGGCTTGGTCGGGTATTACGTCTGAGTATTACATTTTAGGGTCTGGCACGGAGCAGATACAAAGAGGGGATGGCATATATCGAGGTAAGGGATCACCTAGCTTTCTTCTACTCCACGATAGACGACGGATGCACTTGACACATGGCTTGACTTGATACGATATAGAATAAGGTATCCTTTTTGATTTAGAGTACTAAAAACATGGCGTCTAGATCGCAAAAACTTTGTGTAAATGAAATGACTCAATTGCAGATTGACTATGTAAGCAAAACGTCTTAGTTGCAAAAAGTCTGGATGAGAGAAAGACTATAAACATTACTCCACAATAAATAACGGGTATACTATATAGTTATGTGAGTGGGTGTCACCATCTTTTGTTGAATGGGATATTAAAATGGGAACGACGTTTTGAGGACGTTTTTTTAATTATTATCAGTGTTTATTTGTATTGTTTGACTGCCATCTCGCCTGTTCTGTTTAGCGAATAGTGATGGGGCAGGCCTTTGTCGGAATAACGGAGTATTTGCTTTTGCCACCTCTTCTTTGTGTTTTCTCCGTGGGTCTTGGCTTGGGGAAATATCCGCCGCCCCTTTATATTTGCGCTTCAGTTTCATCTTTCTAGGGTTCTGACATTGATGTAGGTAAAGGTAGATACCATTTAACATTTTGATTTTATCATCAATTTATTTGTTAGAATATAAAAATGAAAGACAAATTTATGCAAACGCCTTGCATAAATTAGTATTTTCAAGTTTTCCCGATTTTTTCCAAGTATAAAAATATTCTACGATGGCTTCATGATGTATAATAGTAAATTAAACTTCATCAAAATCGGTGCAGCTGTTTGGTAGTAAACGGGGAGAAGCAGACATACTTTAGGAGACATTACGCAATAGGCTAACTGACAAGTATTTTATTGACACAAGTTTTTTTTTTTCGACACTGATTGTTCCTTCCTTACTTCCTCTAGATATAAGTTTTTTGTAAAGGTGTCAAATAAAATTTATTTTCTTTTTCTTTCTTTCTTTCTTTCTTTCTTTCTTTATTGTCTTATAAAAAAAGTTAACCATAAATAGAGCGAAGATTAAAAAACAACATTAAAATGTGCTCAAAATTAAGGAAGATATAATAATTTTAATGTCTAGCTAGACAGAGAGCGCGCTATAATTATAAATAACGACACTGGTAAGTACTACATTCAAACTCCATAGTGACACTTCACGGGAAAGGGACAGAGCGTCCCTTTCTAATCAGACCATAAATTTAAACGCTTATATCTTGGAACTTTAGGAGCTACTATTTTTCAATACTCCTGCTCCTGCTATTAACCGACGAAAGGAGGAGGTTATAAATTTGACCGTATGTTTTTTTTGTACGTTTGTTACACGATTACTCCGCACATTATGAATTCATTTTGATGATTATTTTTTTGTTTGGTAGGTCATACTTCAGAGGTTAAGGACCACGTCTCAGTACCATATGTCATCACTGGCAACACACACTGGTCAAAGACCTTCGTCTTGAGGCACCATCCGCAGCGCGCAGTCTTGACGCAGCGTAGGGAGGCCTCCCACTAGATGGACCGACGACATTGTGAGAGTCGCGGGCATCCAGTGGATGCAAAAGGCAGGCTGTCGTTCAGTGTGGAGGTTAAAGGGGGAGGCCTATGTTCAGCAGTGGACGTCTTCTGGCTGATGATGATGATGATGATGATGACTTCAGAGGTGGTCCCATATTAATTACATCAAAATTGATTCAGCGCTTTTTGAAAAATCAACATAAACAAAAAATATACATTATACACAGATGACGTTTGGTTTGTGGTTGCTTCTAGTAAAAGTTTTGGTCAGAACTTTCAATCTCTGTTTTAACTGCCATTTTCTACTTTTTAGTTTAAGTTTGTACATGTAGGTAATTAGTCTTGAATTCGGTTTTTGTTTTGGTTTCTAAAAAATAATTATTTTAACCAATGAAACAACTATCTGATAACCTATGACAATTATTATATGCTGTTAAAAGGTTGGTGTGGAACAAGCACAGAAGCGGGATATATATTAATTTTGTTTCTCTTTGTGTTGTTGTGGTATGTATGCCCCAAAAAGGTACTCCTGCAATATTATTCGTGACTTATCTAAATCAAGGTTAATCTTTCTAATATCCGAGCGGAAGGGTTTTTGTGAGACAAACCCTTTCTGCTGGTCATTTTGGTTTTGTGAGACAACCAATCTTACGAGATTATCGATATTTCATGCTAACAATACAACATGAGTTATAAGGAAAGCTTGAGAAATGCCTGATTGCAAATAGCTTAAATAAAATAAACCGGCCAAGTGCGACTCGGGCTCGCGCACTCCAGGGGAATGTCCACGTGAGTAAAACAGCAAGATGTAGGCTGCTATTTCTAAAAGCCCATGTAACTTTAATTAAAAAGCAACTGGGGTGTAACATTGTTAGTTTGCGGTTGTTTATTACATTTCAAATAGTAGGTACTCACGGGATATTAACATAAATTTTCAGGTGTCTGCCAGTGCAAATGCGCCGAAATTTCGGGAACTCAAAAGTCCTGAAAAACATAGTGAAAATCCCGAAAATACTGTTTCAAATGTAGGTGGACAAGATAGTTTTCACATTTTCAAGAACAAAAACTACAACAGCCTTGATAATGGAAAAGTTACGTACCATTTCAATCTATTTACGTGTTGAATGTAAGTACAAATTAATAGCAATAGATGGCGCTGTTCACTGTTAAAACGCGCAAACGTTACGTTCAATATTTTGGTATGCCAGTTGAACTCGAATTATTAAAATCAGACTTTCTCCACCACTATGTCGCGGTTTTATTGACATACCTAAGTAGTAGGTAGACATTCGAGGAAGCCTCGTATACATTTTGGTCCTACCGAGACCACTATGTTTGTATTACTTTCAAGGTTATGAAAATCAAGCGATTTCATGCCAGCAGCCAGCGTATAAGTCTAACCACAATTTAGCATTTTAGTGTCAGCGTGTATTTAAACTGCGGTACAGTTTTTAGGGATTCATACTGAAAGGTACCAACGGGACCCTATTTTTAAGCTGTCTGTACTTACTGAAAAGGTTTGTTATCTTTTAAACCGTAATACGAATATGTAGCATGTATTTGTATGTAGGTTGAAATTTTCATAGAATATGTCTTATAGCGGTTATATGTTATACATACAATAGAAGATTTAACCTACGTGGGATTGAAGTGTAGCTTCTAAAATAAAACAACAAATAATAAAAACCAGCCAAGAGTTAGTTGGATTCGCGTACACACACCCAAAACTGTATGAAAAAAAAACCACAATTTTGGTGGTAACAAAAAAGATCTCGCCTGATGTTAAGCGATGGTGCGGTCAACGATGAAGCATAGTTGAAGAAACCGAGAATAGAAAGATGTGAATAGACGTTCAAGTGAGACGAAAAGCGCTCTAGAGACAGTAGCATAAATCATGTTATTGTGATTTATGTTTAGCAGAATAATATACAACAAATATAATGTTTTAAATGTTTATCGGGACTTATCACGTATTATTTAATATAGGTAAAAAAAAAAAATTACTATTGTTAACAAATATAATAATGTACAAGCATAGTATATTATCCAAAAGCATAAAAAATTGGAACAAAAATTTAATTGTTCTAAATATTTTGAAATATTTACTTTACAAATGACCAACACACATTTTTCAAGTCATTTATTTCTTAATATGCATCAAATGCGGGAGAGAGATCGCTCCACCGGTATTCTGGCCCTTAAGCTAATGGATAATATACCATTCTGAGCCTTAAAAGCATTAATCCATCACACAAAAATACAAAGAGAAAGACGCATTTACGCCCATGGGTCAACTCGGCTCAATCTGTTTAACGCAATTTGTAGATCAAACAATGCGGTAGGCGGTGACACTTGTAGTAGACCAATTCTGTAGAGTTGTGGGGGAGCCACCATAGTATTTTGTGAACAAAAATGTTAGTTTACCATGCAAAATTTTAGTTCTCTCATTTGATCACTGAGGCTCTGAAATTGGTACGACTGTTAATGGTGAAGTCTAGATAAATAAGATCGATACACCCACACGCTAGCGGCGATATTGACCAGCTATGGCAAAAAAGCTATGGCACTATATTATATTGAAATTCTACGTTTCGAACAGTTTACAGTGTCCGTGGCTGTGACCACGGACTATATTAATATTATTAGGAAAGATTTGATTGTTTGTTTGTTTGTTTGCATTGAATAGGCTACAGAGGATGGGCAGCAGCGTCCTGTTAGTACACGGTGAACTTACTGCGATCTCCAAGCCGCCTGCCAAGTGTGGGGATTATGGCAACACCCCTATTTAAGAGGGAGGCCTTTGTCCAGCAGTGGACGTTTAATGGCTGCTGATGTGATGTGAATAGGCTACAAAACTACTGAACCGATTTGAAAATATCTTCTACTGTTGGGAAGCTACACTATCCCCGGGTGACATAGGCTATATAATATTTTCAAAAAAAAAAATGGATCCTTACTAAAACTCCAATAATGTAATGTAACCCAAGGTGTAAAAAAATAAGACTTACACCCAACTTACACCCGTGCGAAGCCGGGATGCCTTGCTAGTCACTACATAGTATAAAACAAAGTCGCTGTCGCTGTCTGTCCGTCCTGTATGTATGCTTAAATCTTTAAAACTACGCAACGGATTTTGAAGCGGTTTTTTTTAAATAGATAGAGTGATTCAAGAGGAAGTTTTATATGTATAACTACCGACTCGCCCCGCCTTCGCACGTAAATTACACCCGTGCGAAGCCGGGCGGGCGGGTCGCTAGTTCTATATAAAAATAAAAAAGGTGAATTTGCGGTGCCTATCCTAATAGATGTCTGTAGTTTTTTTTTGTAACACGCTTGCGTTTGACCGCTCTACGATGCAGCACGCTTGCCTAGAATAAAACAAAAGGTTCTAAGAAATGCAATATACAGTAATTATCCAGCTGTTTTACAGACAGCTGAAGCCACGGGAACACGACCACATGGCCAAGGTACCAGATGGTCATGGCTTTATTGATCCAAGCACTGCCGGCCGAAACCCTTATTTCTTACACGCTAAGGTTTGTTTCAGTAGCATTGTGGTCGTGACCGTGAGTCAAGTTTAGAATCCAAATCGATTTAAGTTGTAAACTAGAAGTATCTATTCACCTTGTCTCAAAGTTTGACTAAATTGTAGGACATTAGGTTATACAAGTATAAATTGATTTTTTAAACCCCTATCATAGAGCTGATAATTTTCAAACAGCTAAACAGATTTTCTTCAATCAAAGCTAAGAACACTTGCGAGCAAGTCACAATTCGATTGAAAAAAAAAAAACTTAATCGTTTCAGCCATTTGGGAGCTACGATGTCACATAAAAACACAAATACAGACGATAAACTTATAAGACCTCTGTTTGCGTCGGAGGTTAAAATATTCATATTCATATTCATATTATTCATATTCATTTATTTGGTAAATATTATTTACATGTCAAAAAATTATAATAATAGTACTAATTACAAAAAATAAAAATGGTATACTAACAATTGTATTAATTATTAATATTGTATTACTTATTCTATATTATTCATTGTATTACCAATATTGTACGCTATATTAAATTATATTATATTTTGAATTCAAGGAACTCCTTGAAACTGTAAAACGTCTGATCGACGAGCCAGCGCTTTTACCTATATTTAAAGCGCACCAGGTTGGGAGCGGTAATGACGTCACTTGGCAGTTTGTTGTAAATCGTCGGTCCCATAACATGAGTGAGCTTGTCAGACTTAGCCAGGTTCCTAGGAACCTGCTTAAGCTGCCCTGCACGTCGAGTACGGTCGCCATACGTATATATGATCGGGGAGTCATATCGTTGACTGAACATGCATACTATAAAAAAAATAAAACTCTGCGTAAGCTGTGTTTGTTATCATGCCTGATGTTAAGCACAGACACGGACTACGGCTACCTGTTTTAATTTGCGCGACCGCTACCACAATTCGCGTGATGTTTAGCACTGCGCTGTTTCGAACCCGCGTTAAGATGTAGCTACGGAGGAGAAGAAGGAACTACCTAGAAGGAACCTGCTTTTTCTCAATCTGAAGACTATCTAATTTAATTTAATACAGTGTAAACTCTTTATAACGTTATCCTTTATAACAATAAACTCCCTGTAACGTTGAAGTGAGCCCAACTTGGTTGGTTTGCGTTAAAACCCACATATTGAAACACTCTTTATAGCGATACGCCATTCTCTATTACGAAGAAATGTGTTCATATTTTTAGACAGTAAATATTTATTATCGGTATTATTGTTTATGTTATGTTATTAGGTAACAAAAGACTTTGAAGCTCCGAAACATCCGAGGTCGGTCTAGCTTTTGTTATCCTTAATTGCCTTGAACACGTGCAGTATGACGCATTGTTTTCTCGGAAGTGATGGTCTTCGACCAAGCATACTGGGTACCTATCGTATTATCAGTCGTAAACCTACTTTGAAACTGTTAACATGGCCAGTAAACGGAAAGAGATTAGTGTTGACGAAAAAGTTTGTGTGATCTTGTTAATTTGGTTGTTTTCTTGTTCACTCCATATAACGATAACTCTCTATAACGACAAAAAATGCTCAGTCCCTTGAGTTTCGTTATAAAGAGTTTACACTGTATTTATCTACCTAATCACTTCAAACGAGCTATTTTTGTATATAAGTACATTTGTTTCGCGAGACGGAAACGGCTCTAACGTTTTGGATAAAATTTAGATAAGGTTTAACTCTTAAGATTACATATAAAAAGCTCAGTCACCCGTGTACTTGTACTTATTGGGGAACATAAGACTCCGGCAGAGTTCCACATACTGTGCGTGTAAAAAACGTGGAATTGAATTATCGCCAAGACATCCGGCCTCCAAAACTCTGGAAACGATGTTTCCATTACACCCATTCATTTAAGCCATCCTACGGAAATGCGGCTTACGCAGTTGTACTATTGATTATGCTGTGGTGAAGCGGATTCCCAGTGCCAAATTGTATTACGTTCCCCGCTTCGCTAAAGTCAAACACTGTCTGCTCGGATTGCCAAATCTGCGATACTAAAGTCGGCTTCGCAAATGGTTAAGCCACAGACTAGGTAACAGGTAACGCTACTTGGCTTAAGCTGAGGTTACGATGGGGGAAGTCACTTTTTAACCCACTTTAAAAAAGAAGGGTACTCAAGTTTTTTAGGGTTCCGTAACCAAAGGGTAAAAACGGGACCCTATTACTAAGCCTACGATGTCTGTCTGTCCGTCCGTTCGTCTGTCCTACCTTTAAAACGGCTGTCTTGCGAACCGTAATACATAACCAGTTGAAATTTTCACAGAATATGTAACGTTACGGCAGATTAACTAACAAATACCTAATAAAAAAGTCAAAAAGTTAAAACAAAAGGAGGGTCCCAAACGTATTTTTTAACGTATTTTTGTATTAGCTCTAATGTAAAAACGGTAATACGTACAAGCGTCAAACTTGGCATGATTATAGTAAATTCTCTAAAATATAACAACAAAAAATAAATAATGGCCAAGTGCTAGTCGGTGCTAAATTTCTGTTCATTAAAAGTTATACCGAGCATCACTTGCATATATATTAACTATGTGACGGCGTAGCAATGCTTGGCTATTTTGATAGGCGTTTTGTTCGGAACAAATAGTTTTAAATTATTGTATTTTGTGGTGGTACGGAACCCTCAGTGCGCGAGCCCGACTCGCACTTGGCCGGTTTTATTTATGTTTTATGCGTGCATGTAAGGTATGAAAAACCGTACATAAACTACAAAGAGCTCATTGGTCGGTCAAAACTCCGTCGTTTACAAACAGGCATATAAGTCACCACAAGCATACCTAACGGTGATGCTTCACGGCCAGTGATCTTGTTCGCCTGAATGTGGTTTATGGGCTCCTGAGAACATTGAAACCCGAGAAATATGACACGCACTATAATATGTAGTACGTAGGCACCCATCCATATCGAGACTGATTGATCTCTTTACGCTGGCGTATCGAGTAAACGTTTTGCGACATTGAAATTTTTGCCGAATTTGCCGAAAGGGGTTCATAATAGTATGTCGTCGGTCCATCTAGTGGGAAGCCTATCTACACTGCGTGTTCCGATTCGTGGTCTCCACTCAAGAACCTTTCTTCCCCATCGGTTATCAGTTCTTCAATCGGTTGCCATAATCCCCACGCTTGGCAGGCGGCTTGGGGATCGCAGAAGGTTCACCATTAAGTAGGATTAAAGTGGGAGGGTGCTGCCCATCCTCTGAGTCGCTGGCATCCAGTGGATGCAAAAGGCAGTCTGTCGTTCAGTGTGGAGGTTAAAGGGGGAGGCCTATGTTCAGCAGTGGAATCTTCTGGCTGATGATGATGATGATGATGTAGGTCCGTACCATGTCATAAACTTTTTACTCTGTCAAATGATGTTAACAACTATGTAAAACCTCTGTGGTGACAATTAGTGCTTAGCTAATTTTTGGGCGGGAAATTAAAAATGGAACTGATTTTTCTCAGGTTTTTTTTACGATGAAAACTAGATAATTTACACACGTGAATAGGTGATGTTTTACACCCTCAAACTGTGGGTTAATAGTGGGTATTATGAACCATCATCATCATCATCAGCCAGAAGACGTCCACTGCTGAACATAGGCCTCCCCCTTTAACCTCCACACTGAACGACAGCCTGCCTTTTGCATCCACTGGATGCCAGCGACTCTCACTATGTCGTCGGTCCATCTAGTGGGAGGCTTACCTACGCTGCGACTTCCGGTTCGTGGTCTCCACTCAAGAACCTTTCTTCCCCATCGGTTATCGGTTCTTCGAGCGATGTGGCCTGCCCATTGCCACTTCAACTTGCAAATTTTAACAGCTATGTCGGTGACTCTGGTTTTTTAGCGAATATCTACCACCCCAACATCTTGTAAAGCTGGAAATTCGACACTTTCAGATTTTTCCGTGGACCTGCAAGCTGTGGAATGGCTCACCCCCGGAGGTCTTCCCGCCGAGCTCCAACATGAAGCGTTTCAAAAAGTGTGTCTACAACAACCTCTCCGGGCTGGCAAAGCACCGTCAACACCGCTAGTGTTGCAGGACTTGCAGGTGTCCATAGGCAGCGCTTTCTGTTTACCCTCAGGCGGACGGCATGCTATAGTTTGCCGCTATTTGCATTAAAAAAAAGTGTAATTAGTTTAAAAAAAAAGATATAAGTTTTTTGCTATTAAACACTACTTTGTTGCAGACATGTTATGTTGTTCTTAGAAATAGATGATGCGTAAGAACATCGTAGAACAATTTTTGAAAAAAGGTTTTCTATTTTCTGACTTCAAAATGGGGTTGTTTACTTTGTCATCATCATCATCATAATCAGCCTTTTAACAGTCCACTGCTGGACTTTTAGCCTACCCTCGAAAGGGTGATTGGGCCATATCCACCACGCTGACCCAGTGCGGGTTGATGGATTCACATACGCCATTGAATTTCCTCTCCGTACGTATGCAGGTTTCCTCACGATGTTTTCCTTCAACGGAAAGCCAGTGGTATGAAAATCCGTACATAAACTACAAAGAGCTCATTGGTACGGGCCCGGGGTTTGAAACCGCGATCTCACGTTTTCAAGTCTAGCCATCTCCCAAATAGGCTTCCACGGCCTCGTTTTGTCGGCCATGTTTACTTTGTATAAATGTTGATCTAGCGCGGACAGTTTTTAATATTTTTTAATGCCATAGGTGTCAATCGAGCTGACGTGCCGCTTGATAAGCGATCGCCGTCGCCGTCGCCAATGGATACCAGAACACTAGGGGCATCACAGATACCTTGCCGACCTTTAAAAATTCCATTACTACTAGCACTTTTACTAGCAATTCCATTGTTTTTCTGGACTAGTTCGCAGGGCTTGAAATGGACAGTCGTTTACATTGTTATGGAATTCCATAAGCGATCCAATGCTTTAGTTTGGAGCAGTCTATTGTATGGCTACGCAGCGAACAGGATATTATGATAATGGAACCTTTCTAAAGAATAGCAAAGATGAAATCTTGCATTCAGTCTCTACTTATTGTTTCAATTAATAGCAAAAGACACGCAGAATCTACTAAAAAAATCGACATCGTTTTATGGTTGATATACCGAGAACCCGTACGAAGCGCTTTGATTCCACATTTATTGTGCGAACTGCTAGTCTGTGGAATTTGCTGCCCCGTCAGTTACAATCTGGGTGTCTTCAAGTCGAGAGTGAATCGGTTTCTTCTGGACAAGCGTGCTCCATCGTAGACCGCGTCGTCGCTTAACATCAGGCGAGATGGCGGCCAAGCGCAAGCCTATCTACTATTTAAAAAAGAACCTATATAAATATTTAAAAGCGAAATTTGCCGTGTGAAAGTGAAAAAGTGAAAGTTTATATGAAAGTCCTTTGTTTTTTATGTAAGGGACTTGGAATTTAATATTCAGGTTCATGGTTTAATAAATACTGCAGTAAGATTTTTCCGATAAAGACGGACCAAGAAGGTAAAACAGGGGTTTGATATTGTGTTGAAAGTTTTGTAATTACGAAGCTGTAATATGGAAAGAAGATTCCTTATGGGGTGTAGAAATCCGCATAGAAATGATTTTGCAAAAAGGCCGAATTAAAGGGTCCTGAAGGGTGTTGAAAGTTTACGCGTATGAAGTCGCGGGTAACGGCTAGTACATTTACAAAACACACAACAAATCCGTACAGTTTACTTCAATATATGGAGTAGGTACTAAAAGGCCTTTAACGACCGTCACCCCCCATTGTGGGTTGTAAGCTAAGGCTTCTATAGAAGCCTTCGTTTCAATGCCACGTTTGAATGCCAGTGCCCCGTTA
Organism: Agriopis marginaria; assembly: GCA_932305915.1. Taxonomy (NCBI): domain Eukaryota; kingdom Metazoa; phylum Arthropoda; class Insecta; order Lepidoptera; family Geometridae; genus Agriopis; species Agriopis marginaria. The sequence continues at coordinate 2,740,520 of OW029932.1, forward strand.
ATGAGATGTCACAGTATACATTGCAGTTACTATAATACTGCTATACTTCGTTCCAATCTTAGGCGAAAAATTCATCCCACATTATTTTTATCTTTTATCCGATGGGGAAGAAAGGTTCTTAAGTGGAGACCACGAACCGGAAGACGCATCGTACGTAGGCCTCACACTAGATGGACCGACGACATAGTGAGAGTCGCTGGCATCCAGTGGATGCAAAAGGCAGGCTGTCGTTCAGTATGGAGGTTAAAGGGGGAGGCCTATGTTCAGCAGTGGACGTCTTCTGGCTGATGATGATGACTTACTAATGTTGCTTGTTATGTAGGACGGTAGGTGTCTGTCATGCTATTTAGTTAATATAGTTTTATGTACATATTTTTTCGTCTGGTAATTTTTGTTTCAGCTGTCATTACTAGTATTGTAATTATATACTCCGTCTCGTTATGTATTCTTTCCTGTTTCTTTTATATGTAATATAGTACTGTAAATTATACGCAGTAACATAAAAATATATTCTGTGAAAATTTCAACAGGGTATCTAATCTATTACGGTTCGTAAGATACAGCCGTTTAAAGGTAGGACGGACAGACGGACGGACAGACAGCGTAGGCTCAGTAATAGGGTCTCGTTACACGACCGTTACGTTTGGGTAAGGAACCCGAAAAACGAGCTTAATCTGCAATTACATATTCCGGACAAATACACAATCCTTTCATTAGCATGTAGAAAGAATAAAATAAAAATATAAACGACCACCGAGTAAATGAAATCAGGCTGTTTACACGCGAATAATAAGTGGATTGCTTATTATTTGTGTAGCTGTGACGCAATCAAGCCTCGACCCTCCAGACATTCGGGAGCCGAAGAAATTGAAGGTTTCTGTAAAGCAAAGACCTCACTCCAGCCACAGAATATATGATAGTCTGAAGTACAGAAGGTTCAATTCGAAATGAAATTTAAATAATTAGGCTTGGTTGCACCATATTAGTAGTTGAAGCTAAAGTTTATGACAAATTTGACAATAACAATAACGCTGACTTTAGCAGTTACTGCAAAATGCGTTGCACCAGCGTGTTCACTAGTATAGTTAAAGTTACGAGGGTTGCAAGTTAATTGAGACCTTATTTAAAGTTATTTGATTATTTACGGGATATTTACCGTGGTAAGGTTGTGGATGAGCTCCCGATAATTCGGCGCTATCGAGAGCTCATTCCACAACCTTACCACGGTAAATATCCCGTAAATAATTATTTAACTTTAGTGAACAACCGTGATAGTTTAAAACAGTGAGACCTTATTTACTCCAGATGCATAGCTGGAATTATATTTTATGCATTTGACAGATATTTAAAATAAACAATAGCGAATAGTGGACAGTTACGGTTAACAGTTTATTATTTGGACGTCATTTAACAATTGTCAGATGGTGCAACGAATTTTTTGTCTAACTGGTACCTACTTTAACTTAAATGTCGACGTTTGTTAAAGCTAAAGTAAGATGGTGCAACCCACCCTTAGACACTTACAACGTCGTAATAAAGATAATTTTGGCACGCAAAGCGAAGTGTACCCAAACTTTTAAACATACGTATACCAATTACAGCAATAATACTTTGAAGAAAATTACTGTAACACACACTTAAAAAATACCCTATCCCTACTAATCCTTACTAATATTATAATAGCGAATGTAATTCTGTCTCTCTGTTTGGATGTTTGTTCGCTTTTCACGACTAAACGGCTAAGCCGATCTTAACCAAATTTGGCAGGAGGATAGTATGCATCCTGAAGACGGACAAAGGGTACTTTGCCCCCCAAAAAAAAATGCGAAAAAATCGCGGGTAACACCGCGGGATTCAACTAGTCTATACTAATATTATAAAGAGGAAAGATTTTATTGTTTGTTTGCATTGAATAGGTACCGAAAGTAATGAACCGATTTGAAAAATTATTTCACTGTTCGGAAGCTACACTATCCCCGGGTGACATAGGCTACAATCTATACCCGTGCGAAGCTGGGGCGGACCGCTAGTATTATTATATATGCAAAAGTGTATTTGTTTCTTCGTCTTTCTCATATCAACAGAGTAACGAATGGACGTGCATTTTTTGCATATAGTCATCGAGATACAATACATATAGAGTCACAACCGTGCCAAAAACAATGTCCGAACCAAAACTCGGCACACGCTACGAATTGCGCAGACTTTTTGGTTAGTTACAAGGTAACCGCGATCCAATTACAACGCCACACGATGCCAGATCTACGATGACATAGCGGACAACTAACGTTGAACACTATGCAAGCGACATAACGTCTAAATTGGAGTAAACGTGGCATTGTGAAGTATATAATTGATACAATGTATGTAAAGAGATGTAAAGGGAGATTGTGACTCTGTAGGAATTTTATCTCGATGGGTATAGTTCAAAGGCCAGAGAGTGCTTTTTAGCTCGAAAGAAAAAAAGGTTTTTTGAGGAAAAACGGGCCAAACTGCGGGGTACAGCTACTTTGTATTGTACATAAAAATATGATGGTAGTAGAATACGACTTTACTGTTAATAAATTCTCTACATAAAATAAGGATAAAATATTAGTATTAATTATTATTACCCTAATAATTTTTGACGGCAAAGCTGAAGGAACAAATGAAATTAATTAACAAAACACGGAGAGGCTGATTAGCTTGACGTCTCACGAGGGTCTTATTATAATTAAACTTGACGCAGTAAACAAATTCAGAGGCGTCTGACATCTCTTGAAAATAAGATAGAGTCTACTATATTTTTTGCCCATACAAATACAAAAGTAAAATAAATGAGTCATGACCCATGCACCTACAAACTAGATATATACTACTAGCGGTCCGCCCCGGCTCCGCACGGGTATAGTTATAGCCTATTAAAATAGCCTATATTAATCAGTGATAATGTAACATTCAAAAGGTGAAAGAATTTTTAAATTCGGTCCAGTACTTTTTGAGCCAATTCGTTACAAACATACTTACATACAAATCTTTCCTCTTTATAATATTATATAGTATAGACTATATTTCGACCCGTGCACCCACCGGCTCAGCCCATAAGTAGAAACGTGGCGGAATCTCTCGAGACTTGTACACCCACCAGTGGGATGAGGATGGGATGAGGAATCCCTCGAGATCCGTGAGCCTCTTATACCAAATTTGACGGTTTTGAATCAATTTTTTTCAGTTAAATTACAATATTTGAGCTGGAAAAAAATACATGTCACAGATACATCTGTGTTTGAGTTTATGATTTGGTTCAAAATACGATGGAATAAACTTTCCTCGATAAAAAAAAATCTGAAACAAAGTCGACTTAGTTTATTTTTTTCACTTTTTGCTATAATGAAAGCTCGTAACAACCTGGAAATTGCATGTACTGAAAGGCAATTTTATTCAACATTATTTTATTTGGATAGATTTTTGATAGTGAATAGTGTCGTTTTTTAGTGAAATTAAAAGCGTAAAAAGGACGCGAGAATTTTGGCGCGCCGCGTTCAGTGCCGCGCCAGGCGTCATCGAGTTCGGACCTATGCTCGTTTTTGTCGTTGCACTCCCCCCGCGGGCGTCCTGCCTGACTCTAGCATGGCGTCGCTATAACTCGGCGGGGGCTGAGGGAGCGTTTTGTTGCCTACGCAACTCGGATAACCGCCCGTTAACCCACCAATGGGTATAAGGGAATCCCACACTTCAATATTGAGCGGCACACATTTCGATCGAAGGGCACACAATTTAAAACGTACCGACTACCAACCGTAAGTGCTAAAGGGGAAATTGTTATTATGATTTATGGAACTTGTCTTGAAAATAAGGTTTTTTAGGGTTCCGTACACAAAGGGTAAAAACGGGACCCTATTACTAAGCCTACGATGTTAGTCTGTCCGTCCGTCTGTCTGTCCTACCTATTAACGGCTGTATCTTTTGAACCGCAATAGATAGCTAATTGAAATTTTCACAGAATATGTAATGTTACGGCGGATTGACTAAGAAATAATATAAAAGTCAAAAAGTAAAAACGAAAAGGGTCCCCGTACAACAAACGTATCCTTTTTTTTACGTATTTTTGTATTAGCTCTAATGTAACGTATACGGTATGTAAACGTATGTACGTATGTAAACGGTAATACAAGCGTCAAACTTAACATGATTATAGTACACACTCTAAAGTATAACAACACATAATAAAAAATTGTCAAGTGCGTGTCGATGACAAGTTTATGTTCATTACCAAGTTATAACTGGTAATTTAATTATTGAATTTTGTGGTGGTACGGAAGTCTCAATTCGCGAGCCCGACTCGCACTTGTCCGGTTTATGTATTTTAATCTATTAAAGCAGAATAGTATTAATAATAATAGATATTCGGCACACACGGTCATCTGACCCCAAACTAAGGAAAGCTTGTAATATGGCTGCCAGAGACTGAAATACATAATAATATCTCACCATATATCTCTTATTAGGATAGCAGGAAAGCAGTGGATAAGCACAGGACCGGAAAAGATGGCGCGCTGAAGAGGAGACCTATACCCAGCAGTGAGTGGAGAATGGTTGATGATGATGATGATGATAATAATGATGATGATGATGATATCTCTTATATTATAATATTATCTCACCTCTCACTGTCGCGTCGAAGCGACCACCTCCTAGACGTTAGAGCACGGAACATTGTACACTTCACTAGAGAATCAAGGAAGTTCAACCATTGTACTCGCAGCACCGAGCCACTTGTTTGTATCGCTTCACTGAGTCAAGTCTCATTAACTGTAGCACATGACTGCACCGAACGTTTGATTCTACAACTATATGAAATGGTGTAAATGATTTTCTTTTAAATACAGGGTCACATGAAAAGGGTATTTCTAAAAGGAGCTCGTTGTAAACATCGTTATGAACAACTTTTAGTATGGAAATCAGCTGTTACTTTTTTTTATTCTATTGGCACCGAATGTTTGATGCTACAACTATATGAAATGGTGTAAATGATTTTCTTTTAAATACAGGGTCACATGAAAAGAGTATTTCTAAAAAGAGCTCGTTGTAAACATCGTTATGAACAACTTTTACTATAGAAATCAGGTGTTACTTGTTTATTCTATTGGCACCGAATGTTTGATGCTACAACTATATGAAATGGTGTAAATGATTTTCTTTTAAATACAGGGTCACATGAAAAGAGTATTTCTAAAAAGAGCTCGTTGTAAACATCGTTATGAACAACTTATATCTGAGAAAGACTTAGACTGCTGGATAGGTGACGAGAAGACTCGATGGAGTTTCCCAAACGCTGTGCTATTTCCAAATTCTTATTCACTTGGCCTCATACTCAAAATTGTTTTTGCCTAGTTCGAGCGTCGGCCTTTCAGTGTGAAATGTCATTCACTTGGAAAAAAATGTATCGAACAGCTGATATTTTATACGCGATTTCTGGTTTGGTCCCATTGTAAAAGTTGAAGAGTACAATAAGCTCCTTTTGACTTAGTAAGTACACCATTTCCGCGTTCACGGTATTTCTGATGTTTAATATCTATTGTTTGATATAGAAAAGGTGAAAGATCAAGAAAACTTCGGATATAGCCACGGGCACGGCTATGAAAACAACGCATTGCGGTTTTTATACCTTTGCGGGGCGCGACGAAAACTTTTTCAACTAAAACAAAAGGACTAGCAAACTTTGACTCGGTCTCTCGGTTCTTTCTCGAATCAATGAGGTTTTGATGTTAAAAGTCTGTATTTAAAAAACGACTGTTTTCACCTTCTCAGAGATTTTTAATAAGCCATTGCTACCTGTGGAAAAGAATGGGAGAGACCTTAAAGTTTAAAAGCGAAAGCGAATAATTAATTATTAATTACTATCTTTTGACTAAGCGGCTAAACCGATCCTATTATGAAATTTGCCGAAAAAGTCGAGTGCGGGACGAGGTAGACATTGTTTAGTTTTTATCCTTAAAAACATCGAGGAAAACCTGGAAAATTCAGGAAGAAACTATTGTTCAATATTTTTATGGAAACAGAGAGTTGGCAAAGTTGTCTTTTGCCTAAACCTAGACATATAATTTTGGTAATTTTGGAAAAAAAAAAACTGATAACGGTAAACGTAAAATTCCTATCTGTGTCTAAAGTAAACTTCTGTGGATGTGCAGAAAAAAAATGCTGTTCTATAGAAAAATTGCATTCTATTTTCTAAATTGTTTTTGCCTATTTCTAGCTTCTGCCCTTTCAATGTGAAATGTAATTCATGCTGAACAAAATGTATCGAACAGCAGACTTTTTTCCGCGCGGTTTCTGGTTGTAAACGTTGTTCATAAAGATGAGTACAATGATCTCCTTTCGGCTTAGTATTCGGCTTTCAGAGCTCTCCTTAGTACACCCAAGCTTATAACCCTGTATTGTAATAAAGTTATAGTAGATGCTTGACTATTGCGTAGTTACTTATTACAGTTGTTTAAAGATGTGGCGCGATAAATATACTTCTATGTATAACGCTTGTAAAATTGGTCATAGATCGAATGAGATGGTGTCACGGTCAGTGGCAAATACTGTAAGGTCAGAGCGATCATAAATAACGTCGGAAACGCCACCCCCGGCTTATATGAGATTATAATGGAGCAAAGAAAAGGAAAGGTCAAAATAAGCTTTTAGAAAGGCTACTTAGTGCCTAATTTTCACACAACTTCGACCAAACCTTGAAAAGTATATTTTCGTTTCATTTCGTTATTCTAGTAGTCAACAGAATCAAGGACATGTCAGCTGAAAATTAATAAAACTTGGCAACAAAAAATATTCTTATAGGCAAGCGTACTTCACTGTAGACCGCAACATCGATAACAAGAAGTTAGGTGGCGTCATTTACAAGATTATTAATCTCTATCTCTACATAATATAAATTAAAGTCGCTTTCCGCGTCTGTCTGTATAACCGCTAACTCCTCCTAAACCAGGCAACGGATTTTGATGCGGTTTTCACCATCAGTTAGATAATTTTTCTCGGAAGGTTTATATTTCTATCTACATAATATAAATTAAAGTAGCTCTCCGCGTCTGTCTGTCTGTATAACCGCTAACTCCTCCTAAACCAGGCAACGGATTTTGATGCGGTTTTCACCATCAGTTAGATTATTTTTCTCGGAAGGTTTATATCTCTACAGTCTACATAACATAAATTAATGTCGCTTTCCGCGTCTGTCTGTATAACCGCTAACTCCTCCTAAACCAGGCAACGGATTTTGATGCGGTTTTCACCATCAGTTAGATAATTTTTCACGGAAGGTTTATATTTCTACAGTCTACATAATATAAATTAAAGTCGCTTTCAGCGTCTGTCTGTATGTATAACCACTAACTCCTCCTAAACCAGGCAACGGATTTTGATGCGGTTTTCACCATCAGTTAGATAATTTTTCTCGGAAGGTTTATATTTCTATCTACATAATAAAAATTAAAGTAGCTCTCCGCGTCTGTCTGTCTGTATAACCGCTAACTCCTCCTAAGCCAGGCAACGGATTTTGATGCGGTTTTCACCATCGGTTTGATAATTTTTCACGGAAGGTTTATATCTCTACAGTCTACATAATTAAATTAAAGTCGCTTTCAGCGTCTGTCTGTATATATAACCGCTAACTCCTCCTAAACCAGGCAATGGATTTTGATACGGTTTTCACCATCAGTTAGATAATTAAACGTAACTGGTTTCAATTTAGTATATATCTTTACTAGTACATAACTGGTTTCCTGTAGTATTTATTTTTACTCGCACGTAACTGGTTTCCGTAAACTGTTTTTTTCTTCTTCTTGTATGTAACTGTCCTTCGTGCCCAGAATGGGGCCTATGTAAACTCTTTATGCGATGGTGGCCGGGCGGTGGCAAGTGCGCTTTACAATCTGACGCCACCCGGTTCGATCCCCGGCATCGTGAGGCAAGGCAACCGATTATGTCTAAGCACCTCAAAAGTTCAAAGAGATGTGACATTCACCAACATGCACTGGGCCAGCATGGCGAATTAGCCCATCCTCTCTATCTCTCTGAGAGAAGGTCTGAGGCCCAGCAGTGAGAACAAGATAGGCTGATAATGATGAATATTAGTGTAGATGGAGACACAACTACAGTCAATAGAATATCCAATTAGAAAAAACTTCTTAATTCTAAGAACGTAACTATCTCGATTGCCCTGAAAGTTATTTTCATTGTTTAAAAAATCAACTCTCAAATGCCTAGGAAACAGAATGAGGGCACGACTCTACGCAGTTATTCGAGCGTGAAAATAGCAAGGACTTTCTATTTTCTAAAATGAAATGAATTTTATACCACTAAAATTAGAGTATACAAATTATGGTATTAATGTGTGAGGTCCAATCTATTTTATCATTTGGAATTAGCTTAGCCTGTAGAAATGTCAATATTAAGGTATTTGTTATTATACTTATTGTAACAGTCATCTAGTCATCGAGATACAATACATATAGTCACAATCGTGCCGAAAAAATTACGTAAGTTAGTTAAAAAGTAACCGCGATCCAACTACAACGCCGCGCGATGCCAGACCTACGATGACATAGCGGACAATTAACGTTGAACACTATGCAAGCGACATAACGTCTAAATTGGGAGTAAATTGGCATTGTGCAGTATATAATTGATACAATGTATGTACAATAACGCTCGGACTTTTTTTTTGTCTGTTTTCACTGAGAGATTGTGACTCTATAGGAATTGTATCTCGATGCATCTAGCGATTAACATCATTTCCCCGTCAACCTTACGTACGCCTTGAGTTTTCTACGAAACATTCCGTATAGAGATCTTTTATCATTAGCAATTTGTTATAGACGGTGACATACATGGTTACATGGCATAGCAGTTTTGCTGAAATAGTGCCAACCTCGGAGACCAAATAATTAGTATTTTGTCATATATTTCCACTTTGTGCGTTGGTTGGTTTTAGGAAAGCAATTATGAAGAGAATGCTGGACAGTTAACTATCATCATCATCATCATTTCAGCCATAGGACGTCCACTGCTGGACATAGGCATGACATACTGGGGCCTTACGGACAACTGCTATTGCGGCACCTAATCCGCTCAGTTGGAAAATCACGCGAACGTGAACCTTATCGCGGCCAGATACGGTCGCGTGATTTTCCAACTGAGCGGATTAGGTGCCGCAATATCAGTTGTCCGTAAGGCCCCTGAAATGAAAAGAGACGCTGATAGTTTTAGTCCTGTCAGATTGGTTTGGTTTAGACAGTGGTACAACAGAATTGACGCCATTGTCTATTTTAGAAAATCGCGTATTTTATCGTTTTAGGAATAAAGTGTAAACAGCGGACGCGGAGTTTTGGCGCCAACGTGAAATAAACATGTCGCTTCATTGTATTATTTTCCGATACTTGTGTATTTACAAGAAATAATAGCTTATTATGTATTAAGCGTTTGTGGACGTGCGCGACTGTAAAACAATAGACGCGAGGTAAAATTGTATTCCTAGTATTTCTCCTAACAACCCGGTACCTACTAAAGCTTGCAGACTAATAAAACAAATAACAAGGCACTTGTAATGCTATAACCCATTATACGACAACAGTTCTGTTTCTAGCGCTGAAATATTCGTCATCATCATCATCATCATCAGCCAGAAGACGTCCACTGCTGAACATAGGCCTCCCCCTTTAACCTCCACACCGAACGACAGCCTGCCTTTTGCATCCACTGGATGGGATGGATGGATGAAATATTCGTATTGTTCGTTTAAAAATGTTAGCATAACTATTATATTGATGAAACGCTTAGATGGAAAATGTAGATTACTCTCTACATTCATCAAACTCATCATCATCAGCCAGAAGACGTCTGAATGGGTGTTCCCCGATAGTTACAATCTGGGTGTCTTCAAATCACGAGTGAATCGGTTTCTTCTATGCAAGCGTGCTCCAACGTAGACCGCATCATCGCCAGCTGACGGTCAAGCGCAAGCCTATTATTGAATAAAAAAATAAAAAGGCCTCTCCATCACTGAACGACAGCCTGCAATCTGCATCCACTGGATGCCCGCGACTCTCACAACGTCGCTCGAAAAACCAATAACCAATGAGTCTTAGGTTCTTGAGTGGAGACCACGAACCGGAAGACGCAGCGTAGGTAGGCCTCCCACTAGATGGACCGACGACATTGTGAGATTCATCAAATTACTCTCGCGAATTCATTATAGTTTTCAGAATATTTTACTTTCTTATTAATTTTAGATATAAATATACCTATATTGTCTACTAGCGTACCTACCTATGTTGTCTTGTCTTTATAATATTAGTATAGATATATAATAACGAAATACCACTTCATCACTGACTCGTCACGAAATCTCGAAAATTACTGCACCTACCAATCTGAAATTTGGCAGGTAGATTCGGAAAGGACCGAATTAAGCGGGAGCAAAATTAAATGGAGTTTGAAAATTTATACTCCAATGAAACTCTATGCGTACAAAGTCGCGGGCAACAGCTAGTAGATATACATATCTATACATAACAAAATGGGTATACTTTTATAGTAAAACCTGCTTAAGTTCTATGAATATTAAGGGCCGAGTTACCACCTTTAGTTGTATGTATCGCTTGGGTTTGACCGCCACCTCGCCTGTGTTAAGCGATGAAACATGTTTGGCTAGAAGAAACAGATTCCCTCTGCAAGTTGCAAAAATTAAGCAACAAGTTTACCTATTAGGTATGATTTTTTTAAACTCTCGATATAAGGTCTGATTCAGATCAGCTTTTCTTAAATCATAGCTAAGAACACTACCGATCAAGTATCCTTTCGGATTAAGGAAATAACGGTTAGCCGTTGACTTACGATGCCACAGACAGACACACAGATACACACGTTAAACTTATAACACCTCTCTTTTTGCGTCGGGGGTTAAAAATGCGAAGCAGTCGAAGCACATAAGAAATAATAGTAACAAGTGGTCTGCTAGTTTATAAAGGGACCTACGCAATACGGCGTTCTTGGACGTGACCATTGGGTTTATTGAATAGGCAAGGGCATAGAAGGGTCAAAACTAGGATCGCCGCACATTATCTTATCAACCTCTTGCCTGTTGAGTGAATTGGATAGCTCAGAGTCGGTATACAGGACTAAACAGAACGGTGGTACTAACCCAAAAGGAGGTCGTTGTCCTCAACATTACGTACAACTTTTATTATGAGACAAAACCTGAAAGAGTAAATTGATCAACTGTTTCATACAATTTGCATCCACTGGATGCCCGCGACTCTCACAACGTCGCTCGAAGAACCGATAACCAAGTCTTAGGTTCTTGAGTGGAGACCACGAACCGGAAGACGCAGCGTAGGTAGGCCTCCCACTAGATGGACCGACGACATAGTGAGATTCATCAAACTATTCTCGCGAATTTATTCTAGTTTTCAGAATATTTTACTTTCTTATTCTTTAAATATAAACATACCTATATTGTCTATATATAATAGTGAAATACCACTTCGTCACTGACTCGTCGCTAAATCTTGAATTTCATAAATTTTTCATACATTTCGGTGAGTGTGAATGTCATTTTTCTATGAAACAGCTTTCTTGCTATACCCCTACCTAGAAGGATAAACGAGGTATGGAGAGGCCTATGCTCGGGGTTTCTCTACAAGGGCGAATCAGAAATGAGGTGATCCGTAGACGAACGAAAATTATCGACATAGCCCAACGGATCAGCAAGTTGGAGTGGGCAGGGCACATAGCACGCAGAACAGATGGCCGATGGGGCCGAAAGGTTCTGGAATGGAGACCACGGACCGGTAAGCGCAGCGTAGGACGTCCACCCACGAGATAGACAGACGACCTAAAAGATACCGCAGGGAAACTCTGGATGCAGGCCGCTTCCAACCGGTATTTTTGGAGATCGATGGGGGAGGCCTATGTCCAGCATTGGACGTCCTATGGCTGAAATGATGATGATGATGATGAATAATAGGTAATTAACGATTAATAAACACACCAACATACATAAAGTCAAGATAGGTATATTTTTTATATGCAGAAGTGAAAACCAACCGGTGTGTTTATTGCGTAACGCCCTCATAAGCCGAACCTTTATAAACCCATTAAAAGAGAAACAAAAACATGTTCCGGTTATAAACGCAAAACACGATTCTTTGGTTAAAAATAAAATGCCACCCGGAATCCGAGCCCACGTCAAACTTTACGACCGATCGTACCTCTGAACTACCCTCAGATCACACAAACAAGGGAGATATGGCAAGGTGACATGGCGGGCGCGAACACATCAGGCATAAATCAGGCTTGATGCCTTTAGTAGAACTCACTGCAGACGACCTCGCCGCCCTTTATTGGTGTCGCTGTAAGTTTCTTCATCATTTCAGCCGTAGGACCTCTACTGCTGGACATAGGCCTTCCCCATCGATCTCCAAAAGGGCAGGTTGGAAGCGGCCTGCATCCAGCGTTTCCCTGCGGTATTTTTAGGTCGTCTGTCCATCTTGTAGGTGGACGTCTTACGCTGCGCTTACCGGTCTCCATTCGAGTAGCTTTCGGCAAGTTTTTGAGATATTGCGGTATAGTGAAAAAAGTGGGTGAAACACGGAGACATTTGAACAGAAACGTTTTATTTTAAATTCTATTATTGGCTTGCGTTTGACCGTCAACTCGCCTGATGTTAAGCGATGATGCGGTCTACGATAGGCCAGATTTTAAACATCGTCAGATGTAGAGTTTTTCAGTCTATCGGTTTGCACAATAAAAGTGGAATCAAAGCGCTCCGTACGCGTTTTAGAAATAGGTATTAACCATGAAATGGTGTCGCCTTTTCGTGCCAGCCCTGGCCGTCCGATAAATAAGCACGTAAATGCAGAGAACTTGCAGACCCGATACATTCTCCGAAATGTATGCGATAAAAAACCGATAGACTAGCAACACTGGACCGATGCTCAAGACAAATTTATTAGCATCCGCTAAGTCAAGTTATAATTTCAAGGTACTTTGAAAAAGTAAATATTTCACGTAATGTAAGTAACGACCCAATTAATAGTAGGTATTATGTACAATTTTGATGTTTTACGCACAGAAAAGAGAAGTAAATAGAACGGAAATGAGAAGGAAAATCTGTCACCAGGCATTATGACAGAGTCTTGCTTGAACATTCTCATTTATGTCAACGCATCGAACTCCGCATCCAAAGAACTTGGACCTTACCTTTTTGGGTTACGTCTCAAAGTTCTTTGTCCGCATCACAGCTGCTAACTGATTTCAAATAACTGACGTTTCGTTTATATGGGTGCAACTGGCTACAAAAAAAATCTTACAAAAATGCCTTGACAGCCGTTCTAATTTAAACAATTATTTTTTCTCTTCTGTGGTTTTACGCTTGCGTTTGACCGCCATCTCGCCGTAGTCTACGATGGAGCAACTGAACTGAAGAAACTGATTCACTCGCGATTTGAAGACACCCAGATTGTAACTATCGGAGAACATCCATTCAGGCGGCGCATTCCAAAGCTAGCAGTTCGTGCAATAAAAGTTGGAATCAAAGCGCTGCGCTTTGTACGGGTTTCCGGAATATCAACCATAAAGTGGTGTCGATTTTTCGTGCCCGCTCTGGCAGTCCGATAGAAAAATGGGAAGGAGGGAATGATGCACCTACTAAATTAAATTAGCGAAAAAAGTTTTTATGCGTCATGAAAAGAAAAACAATTGAGTACGAATTGAGAATAAGTTAAAATCAACATAAACAGATACTAGCTCTTTGTTGTTCACGGTACACCTGCATGTATAAATAATCACCGATCAGAAAACGATCTTATTTTGAAACAGTTCAACGCAAATATATTGATTTATCACGTAAAGCGGCATAAAAACAGATACACTCTAGTTTTCTATCTTATCAAAAATTCATATGACAGCTATAGACAATCTCATCATTATATCATACTCTTCAGGGTTACGCGTATAGACTGTACTAAGCTGAGAGGAGGTCGTTGTACTCATCCTTATGAGCAACTTTTGCGAAAACAATATCAGTTGTTCCATACATTTTGTAGTGTCAATAACCGTTTTCTATGGAACAGCCGATTTATTTTCGCGATTTCAGCGCGATTACAGGATTGATTCCATAGCAAAAGTTGCTCATATTGATGAGTATAATGACCTCCCTTCGGCTTAGTACAGTTTATGGGTAGCCTTGTATACCAAATGTTAGTAAAAATTCTCGTATGTATACTACAAAAACCATGAATTTTACTCTTTCTCTTTTAAATCGAATGAAAAATCACGAAAACAATCCGATCGCGCCTCGTACCAATTAATCACAAAACTATTAGAATCTTACTAATATTATAAATGCGAAAGTTTGTGTGTAAGTGTGTAAGTGTGTAAGTGGGTAAGTGTGTAAGTGTGTAAGTGTGTATGTTTGGCTGAAGTCACCGCCGAAACTACTGGTCCGATTTGGATGAAATTTGGAATGTATATAGCTTATACCCTGGATTAACACATAGGCTACTTTTTATCCCGAAAAAATGCACGGTTCCTGTAGGATAATTTCAATTACACAAATCTCCACAACGGCTCAACAAATAAGTATGAAATTTGGTACAAAAACAGGCAAGCAGCCACATTGCAACACAAGCCACTTTTTATCCCGGAAAATTTGACAGTTCCCGTGGGATGGTATAATCATTCTTTTTCACAACGGCTCAACGAATAAATATGAAATTTGGTAAAGAAACAGACAAGGAGCCACATCAAAACACACAATACTTTTTATCCCGGAAAATTTTACAGTTCCTATATGATAACTTCAATCACACAACTATGTAACTGTTAAACAAATTTTGATGAAATTGGTATGGAGGTAGATTATACACTGAATAATATTATAACATAACCTAATTCTGATCCTGGGAAAATGAGTGGTTCCTGTAGGATAACTTTGATCACTTAACTCCGGATTTCGATGAAATTTGGTATGAAGGTACAATATTCCTTGGACTATCACATGAGTTACTTTTAACCCGGAAAAAATCTATGGTTCCTGTAGTATAACATCAATCACTCAACTCTGTGACTGTTTAACGGATTTCGATGAAATTTGGTATGGAGGTAGCATATTCCCTGGATTAAAACTAAGGCTATTTTATACCGACAATATGTAAGTTCCTGTAGCATAATTTCAATCACTCAACTCTACGACTGTTTAACAGACTTAGTAAGCCGTAAGCGGCCCGCGAGTGTTAGTTAAGGACATGTGACGTACAAAAAAGGAAAAAAAAACTTTCTAGGTTGCGTGGTTCGCTGGGCCGCAAGCGGCCGCGAGGGCGAATGTCAAGCACAAGTGACGTACAAATAAGAAAAAAATATATTTATAGGTTGCGTGGTTCGCTGGGCCGCAAGCGGCCGGCGAGGGCGAGTGTCAAGCACAAGTGACTTACCAAAAAGAAAAAAAAAACTTTTTTAGGTCGCGCGGTTCGCTGAGCCGCAAGCGGCCCGCGAGGGCGAGTGTCAAGCACAAGTGACGTACAAAAAAGAAAAAAAAAACTTTCTAGGTTGCGTGGTTCGCTGGGCCGCAAGCGGCCCGCGAGGGCGAGTGTCAAGCACAAGTGACTTACCAAATAGAAAAAACAAACTTTCTAGGTCGCGTGGTTCGCTGGACCGCAAGCGGCTCGCGAGGGCGAGTGTCAAGCACAAGTGACGTACAAAAAAGAAAAAAAAAACATTCTAGGTTGCTCAGTTCGCTAGGCCACAAGCGGCCCGCAAGGGCGAGTGTCAAGCACAAGTGACTTACCAAATAGAAAAAAAAAAACTTTCTAGGTCGCGCGGTTCGCTGGGCCGCAGGCGGCCCGCGAGGGCGAATGTCAAGCCCAAGTGACGTACAAAAAAGAAAAAAAAAACTTTCTAGGTTGCGTGGTTCGCTGGGCCGCAAGCGGCCCGCGAGAGCGAGTGTCAAGCACAAGTGACGTACAGAAAAGAAAAAAAAACTTTCTAGGTCGCGCGGTTCGCTGGGCCGCAAGCGGCCCGCGAGGGCGAGGGTCAAGCACAAGTGACTTACCAAAAAGAAAAAAAAAACTAGGTTGCTCGGTTCGCTGGGCCGCAAGCGGCCCGCGAGGGCAAGTGTCAAGCACAAGTGACGTACAAAAAAGAAAAAAAAACTTTCTAGGTCGCGCAGTTCGCTGGGCCGCAAACGGCCCACGAGGGCGAGTATCAAGCTCAAGTGACGTAAAAAAAGAGAGAAAAAAAATTTCTAGGTTGCTCGGTTCGCTGGGCCGCAAGCGGCCCACGAAGGCAAGTGTCAAGCACAAGTGACTTACCAAATAGAAAAAAAAAAAATAGGTCGCGTGGTTCGCTGGACCGCAAGCGGCCCGCGAGGGCGAGTGTCAAGCTGAAGTGACGTACAAAAAAGAAAAAAAAACTTTCTAGGTTGCGTGGTTCGCTGGGCCGCAAGCGGCCCGCGAGGGCGAGTGTCAAGCACAAGTGACTTACCCAAAAGAAAAAAAAACTTTTTGAGGTCGCGTGGTTCGCTGGGCCGCAAGCGGCCCGCGTGGGCGAGTGTCAAGCACAAGTGACGTACAAAAAAGAAAAAGAAAAACTTTCTAGGTTGCGTGGTTCACTGGGCCGCAAGCGGCCCGCGAGGTCGAGTGTCAAGCACAAGTGACGTACAAAAAAGAAAAAAAAAACTTTCTAGGTTGCGCAAGCGGCCCGTGAGGGCGAGTATCAAGCACAAGTGACTTACCAAATAGAAAAAAAAAAAAACTTTCTAGGTTGCGCGGTTCGCTGGGCCGCAAGCGGCCCGCGAGGGCGAGTGTCAAGCTCAAGTGACGTGCAAAAAAGAAAAAAAAAACTTTCTAGGTTGCGTGGTTCGCTGGGCCGCAAGCGGCCGCGAGGGCGAGTGTCAAGCACAAGCGACGTACAAAAAAGATAAAAAAACTTTCTAGGTTGCGTGGTTCGCTGGGCCACAAACGGCCCAGCCAGGCCAGGAATTTAACTTTAGATCTCCTGCTCATAAAGCACCGTGTACCTACTGACCATCAATATCCAGGATGAAATACATAAAACGTATTTAGTCGCGTCCTAAAATAAAGCTTTTTGCTTAGTACTTCATAATTTTTCCCTAGAACAACGCGGGCAAAGCCGCGGGCGGAAGCTAGTGTAAACATAAACAAAACACTAATCAGGCCGGCGTGCATTTTCTCAAAATAAAACTGAAAACAAACGTCACACGTACGTAAACGTATGCACGTACGTACGTAATTTTGGCGAAGTCACGGAACTGAAACTGTAAAACTCCTTGTATAGTGGTTCGCGTAACGCGTTGTTTTGTTATTGCGGTGGATTGTAGTGGTTTATCGATCGTAGTGGAGCGACACAGTAGCGGGACGTGTCGCCCCGACCGCGAACCGTCATGCACTAAGCCAAGGAGGAAAAAGATGGGCAAAGAGTAGCGATTCAGAACGGAAAGCGTACTGCATCTGTAGACAAAGTGCAAGTTCAAAATTCGTGTATTGAGATGCATGTGTCAGTTTCGATTTTTTTACACGGTAATAAAATTTAACGGATAGAAAATTTTATTAACACTCAACGAAATGTATAGCAGCTGATTATTTTTCGCTATTTAAGGCAATCAAAGTTTTTTTTTTTTTTAATAATGATATCCTCAAATATTTCCGTCGTCTATAGATACACCCGGTACCTATTGTCACAAGCATTATATTCTCAAATTTTAGAAGCATTATGTTAATAGGCTCATGTCCTAATGTTTAATTTATTACAAATAACAGGCTTGGCGAAGAATATAATAAAATACATTACACATACCAAAAAAAAATATTTAAATTGGCTGACAAATTTCTCAGATATAAGCGTTTAAAGATCTTGGTGGGGGAATAGAGAGCGGATGCGCTGTCCCTCTCTCGCAAAGTGTGTTATTATATATTTGTAAGGCACGCGAACGGCATGACGTTATCACGTCCTATAGTGCATTCTCTGTCTAGCCTGAAATTAAAACACTTGTATCTTTTATTTTTGATGAAATTTTTATTATGTTTTCGTTGATGGGCTCTAATTATGATCGGCTTTTTTATGAGGTTATAACAAAAATTAGGATACGTGCCTATTATGGAAACAGACGTGGTTTTATAATGTAAAAAAAATACGAATTTTGTTAGTTTTGGTATACCAAAAACTATTATAATCTGATATTTCACATGCATATTTTATTTCTTGATCTAGTACCTATAAAAGAAGAAATATCAATCACGTGGTGTTGCCAGTATTTCTAGAGCACAGTGACGTCACTCATTTACGCCTATAGCAAAATGGAAAGTTCCCTCTGTAGCACTAGTAAAATTATTCTTTGACGTGGCACCGCATCGCGTCGGCGCACTCTGCGTCCACTGCGCTAGCGGATCGACAGACGACCGATTTATTCAACACCCTGTATAATGGAACAATGCTTACCTTCCGTAAATGGCAAACATTGTAAGTATAAAAGTTTATGTTGACCGCGAGCTTTCGATAACAGCACGAATTCGAGCATTAAGTAGGCACACGGGCAGTGTTTTGTCCATACAAACGTATTCTCGTGTTTCCTCCCTGGATAATACCGCTAGAACTGTAATTTTTTAAATAAAAATTTTCTCCCTCACTGTCATGCTTCTATCATTTATTTTTTCTTATAAGTTAACTACTATAAGAAATATGAGCCTTTAAATATCCCAAAAATTGTGTTTTTTTAACGCCATGTTCAGACGTCTATCAAACAAATTTGACGAGTTTATAAAACAAAAATAAATTATAGAAGCATAGTTCAATCTTTTTCACATCTATTAAT
This sequence comes from Agriopis marginaria, assembly GCA_932305915.1. Classification (NCBI taxonomy): domain Eukaryota; kingdom Metazoa; phylum Arthropoda; class Insecta; order Lepidoptera; family Geometridae; genus Agriopis; species Agriopis marginaria. The sequence goes on from OW029932.1 coordinate 2,759,382, forward strand.
TTAAAAAATAATGAAATAGGCTTAGTTTTGAATGAGGAAACAGAAAAATACGAGCCAATGATTTTGTCTACTTTTCGTAGGTATAATCGATCCGAGCTGCAGTTGTCCCTATTGCGCTCTACTGGGAGATGCTTGAGGTCAGGGGACAGCAATAGATTTGTTAAATACCTATTCATCAAAGTTCTTGGCCGTGGTATACCCTCTTAATCGTTAATCGAGTTCAAAAGGGTCGGCAACGTATTTGTGATGCCTCTGGTGTTACAAGTATCCATAGGCGACGGTGACTGCTTACCATCAGGCAGCCCGTCTGCTTGTTTGCCACCTCATCATCATCATCAGCCAGAAGACGTCCACTGCTGAACATAGGCCTCACCCTTTAACCTCCACACTGAACGACAGCCTGCCTTTTGCATCCACTAGATGCCCGCGACTCTCACAATGTCGTCGGTCCATCTAGTGGGAGGCCTCCCTACGCTGCGTCTTCCAGTTCGTGGTCTCCACTCCAGAACCTTTCTTCCCCATCGGTTATCGGTTCTTCGAGCGATGTGGCCTGCCCATTGCCACTTCAACTTGCAAATTTTAACAGGTATGTCGGTGACTTTGGTTCTTTGGCGAATATCCACGTTTCGGATTTTATCGCGCAAAGAAACTCCGAGCATAGCTCTCTCCATTTCATTTGTTTGCCACCTATGGCATTAAAATATATATATATATATATATCTGTGCAGCAATGCAAACTTTTTTCTTTGCGAAAAAAACTGGTTTCTCGGGATGCGGGTGAAAATCTATTCAAATTCAGAATACAGTAATCTCGGGCTAATCTACCACTCGACTATCCGAGAACTACAAGGTATAATCGGGCGTTTTTTACGACTCGAAATTGGTCTCTGTAACGATCGAATTACTAATGTTCGATGAACATTAGTGCAAAATAATGTTAGTACTACGAACTACTGATCGAGAGAAATTATTTCGACAAACGCTAGTTCTAAAGCGTGGTAATGCAAAATAAAATTTTATCTTTCCCAAGCTTTAAAAACAAACAAAAAAAACAAGTACCACCAAGTAGGTACTACTTAAAACAGAAAAGAAAGAAAGAAAACATTTATTTTAAAGTTATATGATTATTTACGGGATATTTGCCGTGGTAAGGTTATGGAATGAGCTCCCGATATTTCGGCGTAGTTACATGCACTGAAATTTTCAAAGTTATACGTCTTACTTACTTAATTTTATGTCAAGTGGGCATCGTGATACAATACACATAGAGTCACAATCGTGCCAAAAAAATGTCCGAACCAAAACTCGGCGCACGCTACGAATTGCGCAGTCTTTTTGGATACTTACAAGGTAACCGCGATCCGACTACAACGTCGCGCCTCTAGTATAGTATATTTATCTATGGTCGCGCGATGCCAGAGCTACGATGACATAGCGGACAACTAACCTTGAACACTATGCAAGCGACATAACGTCTAAATTGAAGTAAATGTGGCATTGTGAACTATATAATTCACTATATAACACCCCTCTCTAAGAGGGAGGCCTTGTTCAGCAGTGGACATTTAATGGCTAATGATGTGTGTGATGTGTGAACTGTATAATTGATACAATGTATGTACAATGACGACTGACGTTTTTTGACTGTTTTCACTGAAAGATTGTGACTCTATAGGAATTTGATCTCAAGTCAAGTAGGACACATAATATGTATCTACTGGCTAGTAACAGCAGAATCGTATACACTTGAATCGCCATAAGGAAAAAGGTTTCTCCTTCTGCGTGGTTTAATTTGAACTATCTATCAACTAATATTATCATTTCTTACCCCTCAGTATCGCGTCGAAGCGACCACTTCCGGGATAGAGCACTGAACATTTTGCACTTCAACAAAATCAACGGATGAAAAAAGTCCACATTTTATGCTCTATACGTCAACACACCACCAAAGCATTAATAATCCTATTTTGAGGGACTCGGAAACATATATTATTACTTCAATTTTATTATTTCTTTCAAGCTTCCGTTGTTATCGCCCAATTCAAAGCAATACAAGAATAGCTATAGAAATATTAACCAATTACGTCGGTTGATTTATTGACCAAACTGGAATGGTTTAGGCATACATTTTCCTCTTTCCTGCGTGTATTTTAATATGTTGATAACGCTTTTAAGGACAATGTATTTATTATTCAAAATCTCAGTCAAATTACAATTAAACTAATAACTATTCAAATAACCCACCCCTGACCGTTCCCGGCGCAAAAGTACCCAAAACACTCGCTGCGTTACCGCGTTGGATGGCAATGGCCAACCTTTGCACCAGGAACGAGCCGGAGTCACCACACTTTTCCTCACTACGCTTTTAATATCTGACCTAAGATGTGAAACACTGTTGGTTAAGATACGTTGATGGACTGTATACTAGTGTATACCCTCTGCAGCTCTCTCGCTCGCGTATTTTCACATTATTGAAGATATAAAATCACAGAGTATGAATTTGCAAAACGTGACAATAACCTGACCTTTTGTTAAATATCATAGCATTACAAATATTTTGTTTTGTTTCGATGTCCCTTTATGGAAAACGTCATGTTGACTTTAGGGGAAGGACATTCCACACCTTTTCAGGTCCGCGGAAGAACCGGAAAACTGGACGAAGCTGGTAATCCTATTCCCAGTTGTGCAAGACGCGGGAGTGAGCTTATAATTATTCATCTGAACAAGCTCTATATTGAATTTAAAATTATAAAAGGTATTAAGATTATAGAATAATCTTTATACCTTTTTTTCAGGAGAATTATTTTATGAGATAAAACTGAAACCCAATCATAAGATTGCGCGGTGAAGCGGATTAAAAAAAAGCTCTCGAATGTTTCCTGGAATATCTGATTGGAAGATCGGAGAAGAGGGTTGAATATATATCTATACTTCTATACTAATATTATAAAGAGGAAAGATTTGATTGTTTGTTTGTTTGCATTGAATAGGCTCCGAAACTACTGAACCGATTTGAAAAATTCTTTCACTGTTGGGATGCTGCACTATCCCCGGGTGACATAGGCTATATATCCCGGCTTCGCCCGTGCGAAGCAGGGGCGGCCTACTAGTATTATATATATTTGGAAATCGGTTAGGATCTATTCAGAGAAGAGAGGGGACTATATGAAAGATATAAATGTGAAAAAATACGTGTGCTACCGCCTTTTTTCAGTTTCCTTCAAACATGTTTATCGGTATGGTTTTTCGATGGACAGCTAACAATGTTCGATCCAAAGGTAGACTAAAACCGTAATATGTGCCTTTAGCTTACAATTGTTGCAAGATAAATTAGATATTTTGGTATGCGTCATATTAGTAATATGTACATAGTTTGTTTATTTTAATTTTATTATTGGCCACCATCTGCTGCAAAGCGACTGTGTAGCCGAGGATGGAGCACGTTGATCTAAAGTTACTATAGCCAAGAACATACCTAAAATAAACTGGGGACACTTTATTTCTATAATTTGCACTAGAACCAAGATATAAGTATTTTTTGTAAATCTATGCTCTGATCTAACATGTATCACAGATACGTCTATAAACAGCCCTTTTGAAGAACCCTACATTATTATTTGATTATTGATAAACTAAGCAATAACTGATTCGACAACTGAAGAACCCTAATAGCTAGGTTATTTTTCATATTGTGCCTTACAAAAAACAATGAACCCTGTCTATAAAGGTTACCCCCAGAAGAGATTCTAAATTGACAATTGGACAATATATTTGTTCATCACGTGCCCGAACCGCTTAGCTAGACTAAACGCACGTGGCCTAGGTAAAGGCATACCCGATAAGAATCTAGGCCAGCCCCAAATCTGACCGATCTAAATCGCTTTCCATTAGTCTACTTTTCTATACATCTGCTAGCAATTTGTTGTTATTTCACCACAGAATAAAAGGAACCCATATTTTTTCTACTTGTTCTATTGGTAGAACAATTGGTAATTATTTTTCCTACTTGTTCTATTGGTAGAACAAACGGTAATTATTTTTCCTACTTGTTCTATTGGTAGAACAAACGGTAATTATTTTTCCTACTTGTTCTATTGGTAGAACAAATGGTAATTATTTTCCCTACTTGTTCTATTGGTAGAACAAACGGTAATTATTTTTCCTACTTGTTCTATTGGTAGAACAAATGGTAATTATTTTTCCTATTTGTTCTATTGGTAAAACAAACGGTAATTATTTTTTCCTTCTTGTTCTATTGGTAGAACAAACGGTAATTATTTTTCCTATTTGTTCTATTGGTAAAACAAACGGTAATTATTTTTTCCTTCTTGTTCTATTGGTAGAACAAACGGTAATTATTTTTCCTTTCTGTTCTATAGGTAGAACAAATGGTAATTATTTTTCCTACTTGTTCTATTGGTAGAACAAGGAGTAGAACAGATGGGAACGACCCCCCGTCGTACTAGATTAGACGTTAATTGACTTTAAAAAAAATCATTGATTGATTCTTATAAACTAGCGACCCGCCCGGCTTCGCACGGGTGTAATTTAGTCGGGTCGCTAGTTATATATATATATAAACCTTCCGTGAATAATTATTTAACTGATGATGAAAACCGCACCAAAATCCGTTGCGTGGTTTAGGAAGAGTTAGCGGTTATACAGACATTACATTCTTTACTCATATGCCAAAATTGCTGTTACCAGAACGAAACAGATATATTTTTGACAGGACGGCAAATTGCAGGGTTACACTGTTTTAATGTACTAGGGACCTGTAAAAGGCTCCAAAGGCTCCATACTATCTGACAGATGGCGTGCTACGCTTTGTAGATCACGTGACGGATTCTATTCTAGTCCAGCAGTGCAAGTACCGTTCTTTATCGTACGTCAAATTCGATAAAATGCCATAGAATCGATCATAGACAGTACTGACCAAATGGCATTTTATCGAATTTGACAATCTCAACTGTCAAATTAGATGATTGATAAAGAACGGTACTTGCACTGCAGTTTTGTTAGTGAAAGTCGCAATTTCGCAATGTCGCGATTCTAATACAACTTAAATGGTTATTTACGGGATATTTATATGTTATTTTTAATATCGGGAGCTCATTCCACAACCTTACCACGGTAAATATCCGGTTAATAATCATATAACTTTAATGAACAACCGTGATAGTTTAAACCAGTGTTTAACTTATATATGGTACTAGCGACCCGCCCGCCTGGCTTTGCACGAGTGTAATTTACGTGCGAAGCCGGGGTGGGTCGCTAGTTATATATATATAAACCTTCCTTGAAAATGTAACTAACTGATGGTGAAAACCGCATCAAAATCAGTTGCGTGGTTTAGGAGTTAGCGGCCATACAGACATACAGACAGACAGACGCGGAAAGCACAGAGCGCGGTAGAGATAGAGATAAGATATGCAGAACTCTTGAACATCATCATTCACACCGAGAACCGTTACTTTTAATGGTCTCTTAACACGTTAGGTGCCATTTTTTATCGACTTGAATTTGAACACTAATATAAAACCATCGTGTCAAGGTCTTGACAACGAAAATGTGTTACGAAGGCTAAATAGTTGGCTAGGTCATCATTTCAGGCAACCAAAACAAAGAAGCCTTAACGGTAATTAGTTTATCCTATAAAGCTCAAAATGCTATTATATAATGTACTAGCGGTCCGCCCCAGCTCCACACGGGTATAGTTATATAGCCTATTAAAATAGCCTATATTAATCAGTGATAATGTAGCATTCAAATTATGAAAGAATTTTTAAAATCGGTCCAGTACTTTTTGAGTATATTCGTTACATTACAAACATACTTACATACAAATCTTTCCTCTTTATAATATTATATAGATTGCGAATGAGCGACGAGACGAGCAGGTCGCTCGCCTGATGGTACGAGACTTGTCAATAATAATTGCAGGATTTATTATTTAGATTTAAATAGCAAAATCCTGCGCGACACTGCACCTCGTCACCTGCCTGCCTGCGATCGTCACCCCAAGGTATCAAGCTTTTAAATCTCTTTTGTCCCCATAATTTTTGCTAGGAACCTTGTCTTTCTATCAGGAACACAGCAATGTTTGCAAACTTTTGATTGCACATTTATTATGCGAACTGCTAGTCTGTGGAATGCGCTGCCTGAATGGGTGTTCCCCGATGGTTACAATCTGGGTGTCTTCAAATCACGAGTGAATCGGTTTCTTCTAGGCAAGCGTGCTCCAAGTAGACCGCATCATCGCTTAACATCAGGCGTGATGGTGGTCAAACGCAAGCCTATTATTTATTTAAAAAAAAACTGCTGATTTGCGGTTGAATAACAGACAAAGGCAGGATACTTCCCCAGGCGAACTCTGCAGGGACTTGATTTATACTTGTTTTAAATGTTTATCGGGACTTATCACGTATTATTTAATATACACTTGATTTACACTTAGATCCAACCTTCATTAATTCAATTTCAACATCTCGGTCAACTCACGAGAAGTCCCTAGTGAACACAGCATCACCTAGGCAACAAAGGCTTACTGCTAATCCTATGAAGCCAATGCTGCAAACAGAAAGGGTTCCGAGTTCAACGGCCTTTTATTTCAGGAACAATCGACCTGGAAACGTTATTGCATCGACCTTGCGTAAACTGGATTGCGAGTACTTCTGTAAACGGGGCATGGTAACCAGAGTGCCAGAGGTTAGTTACTGCAAGATGGAAATTGATGAGATTAATGGTATCAATATTTTTGTAACGGTTATTTTTGTAGTCATACCCTAATTGGGTCATTATGTTTACATAAGTTTTCACCTATTAAGCATAATGTGCAAGAGATGTTGCAGAGTACAGCTTTTAAGAGGTAAATTTTCACGCCTTGTGCATCATTCCACCACCGGTTCTCGTACGATCACCGAAGCGAAGCAACGTCGGGCGCAGTCGGTACTTGGACGGGTGACCGCCTGGGCGTTGGTGGGATGTTGTCTTTTTGCAAATTTTTTTTGTACTTTAGTAGCTAACAAGTTATGTGGTGGTACGGAACCCTCAGTGCGCGAGCCCGACTCGCACTTGGCCGGTTTTATTTATTTACAAAAATGCTGTAAACACGTGAAAGAAATAGCTGTGTTCAGTAAGCGTGGCCCACTATTCTAAAGAGTTTCTTTGAAAAACTTAGAATTCGCAATCACGGCGCATTGTTTGTACACAGCCGTGCATGAGGTCATGACTGTGTCAACGACCCCGTGACCTATTTTCAGTTTACCCGTGGTGTATAAATAGCACAAGTGGAGAACGGATAAATAAAGGTGAGTTCCCACGATCAGTGAATCCGCAGATGCGGGTTGACGAGCGCGGATCACGAGCAGTGATGCCTAGCGCGTGCAGATAAATTGTCAATGCCGTGAAATTATAATTTCACTAGGTTAATTTATTAGAAAACCCAGAAAAAAACACACATCAATATTGAAAAATTTATGTTTATTAAATGGTTGTAAATTTATGTATATCATACTTTATAATATTATAAATGCGAAAGTGTGTTTGTTTGTTCCTCTTTCACGCAGCAACAGAGCAACGGGTCGACCTGATTTTTTTGCATGGGTATAGTTCAAGGGCCGGAGAGTGACATACGTTAATTTACATCATCATCGTCTCCATTTTTCATCACTACGCGGGTGAAACCGCGGAGCGCAGCTAGTTCATAATAAAACTATCTCGTTTTTTTATAGCTAACTAGCGACCTGCCCGCCCGGCTTCGCACGGGTGTAATTTACGTGTGAAGCCGGGGCGGGTCGCTAGTTATATATATAAACATTCCTTGAAAATGTATCTAACTGATGGTGAAAACCACATCAAAATCAGTTGCGTGGTTTAGGAGGAGTTAGCGGCCATACAAACATACAGACAGACAGAAAGACGCGGAAAGCGACTTGAATTTATACTATGTAGAGATAGAGATCTAGCATTTACATAATTCTTTTTTATATTTGCTTCAGATTGATGGTTCATTCAGCATAGACTTGATGGTGGGTAGAGCTTCATGATGATGAATCATATATAAATGCGAAAAGTTTGTTGGTTCGTTTGTTCCTCTTTCACGCAGCAACAGCGCAACGGATCGATCTGATTTTTTGCATGGGTATAGTTTAAGGGCCGGCGAGTGGCATAGGCTACATTTCATCATCATCATCATTACCTTTTACTATCACTACGCGGGTGAAACCGCAGGGCGCAGCTAGTAATATTATAAATGTGAAACTGTGTTTGTTTGTGTCTATATTACGCAAAAAACAGAGCACTGGACCGACGGTTTTTTTTTATATAGATAGTTGTAGGGCCACGGAGTGACGTAAGATTATGATAGACATCGGATAATTATATAAGAAATTTTATCCCGGACAATTTTACGGTTCCTGAGGGTATTTCTACGCGGGGGAAATAGCGGGTCACAGCCAGTAAATAATTATTAGGGATGAGCTGTCAAAAACTTTCTAAGTGAATGGCCGGACAAAGTCGGACCGGTAAGGGCAGCGTTTAGAGATTGCTAACCGGGCCCGGCCGGGACGGGTTTGCCCGGACCCGGTGCCCCTTTAGGCACCCACCGGGCCCGGCCATTCTCACCGGGAACGGTGATCCTCTTGAGCGCGCCATCTTTTCCGGTTATTCACTGCTTCCCTTGACTAGTTATAGCACTAAATTTAAAAACCGTTGTATTATATTTTCTAATGCAGATGAGTTCGTGACCTGCTGCGGTGCGCGACCGTTGACCTGGTTCGTTCCGGTCACTACCCTCGACTTTAGAAGAAGTCAGATGGCATTTCGTTGTAATGGTCACATTCACAGACCTATATCTGAGTAGACTTCACAAGTAGTCCAAAATGTATGAAAACTAAGCGTGTCAAATTTTTCGTACTTTCCTGTGAAAAGAAATGCCTTTATTCTGCCGGCCAACTCTATTTGTGGTATTCTTATAACTCAGTATTGCATAATTACCCATTTTCGTTTCAAACTGACAACTGTTGTCGCTGCACCGATTGAGCAATTACGACTATTTGTCATAATTGTATTAGAAACATGACATGCAAGGTAGGTCGACTTGGATATAGGTCTGTGGTCACAATGGACCCCCCGTTTCGTTTTTACTTTTTTATTATATTTTTAGTTAGTCCGCCATAACATTACATTTCTGTGAAAATTTCACCTGGCTATCTATTACGGTTCGAAAGATACAGCCGTTTAAAGGTAGGAGACGGACAGACAGACAACGTAGGCTCCGTATTAGGGTTCCGTTTCCCCTTTGGGTACGGAACCTTAAAAAAGTAAAATCCATTATGCACTAGAAATATGTAGGTAAGTTATGCTTAGCAGTGCTTAGTTATGCAAAGCAAGTGCATACAAGTGTCGACCTATGACCTAATTCGTTCTGGCTACTGCCCCTTTTTAACCGACTTCCAAAAAGAAGCGGTTATCAATTCGACTGTATGTTTTTTTTTAATGTATGTTTGTTACGCGATTACTCCGCTAATTTAAAATTGTTTTTGATGATTATTTTTTTGGTTGGTAGGTCTTATCTCATAAGTGGTTCCATAATTTTTTTATCGACATTGATTCAGCGCTTTTTGAAAAATCTACAAAAACATGACAATAAGTAACGAATTCTATGTACAATGTAAACATTGTACAGTGCCACCAACTTAGCTGTTAAGGTGGGCAAAATTGGAACTACAGTTATATCTTGGTGAATTTCATACTTTGTTCTCCACTAGCGACCCTGTCAACTGAACAGCAAACATAGAGGAACTGTTCCTACAACAGAACTTCAAAAAAACAAAGAAGTGTCTCCATGGCGACCGGGCTCTGTTGTTTTTCGTTAAATTTTTCATGACCATGGATACAAAGTATTTCAGTCATAATATTAAACAATATTTTCTACTTTTTAGTGTCAGTTTGTAAATGTAGGTATAGCGTAGAGGTATAGTAATGTAGTCGGTTCTTTTTTTTCTAAAAATTCTAATTATGTAGGCTGCAAAATTAGCATGGTGACTTCACGTACATCTTCGTATGTGAACTACGAAACTACAGCTTACGTTTTCCGGAAGAAAGTCGGGTTACAGACGCCAAGGTTTACCTTTCGTCTACTGCGATTAGTCTTATTTTGAACCTTTGGCTTCACAATGTAGATAATACGGCATTATAATGTACCATCCTTTACTAAGATGTAGTACTCAATCCTATACGCTGCGGAAACGTGGACGTTGAGAGAAGTGGAAAGGAAGAAGATAGACGCTTTAGAGATGTGTTACTGGAGAAGAATGCTCGGGGTATCGTGGACTGAGTTTCGCACGAACGTCTCGATACTCCAAGAACTTGGCATCAAGCAGCGCTTATTTTCCACAGTACAGTCTCGGATACTAGCTTTCTTCGGACACGTTTCAAGACACGATTATCAGTCCATAGAACGCCTCGTTGTCCAAATGTGGAAGGCACTAGACCGCGCGGGAGGTCACCCATTCGATGGACCGACCAGTGGGCTTACTCTTGACACTCGATTTCAATCGTAATTTGGGATTGGGATCGAATACATGTCATTTGGTACTCTTCAATCGCGTCAAGAGTACCAAAAGCGTCGAGTTGAGTCGATTTTATTTAGTTCCATAAAATTCCACCATTATCGGTTCTAATCGTGCGCTAGTTTAGAATTCAAGAGTACCAAAATGGCATGTTTTTGATCCCAATCCCAAATTACGATTGAAATCGAGTGTCAAGAGTAAGCCCACAGACCAAGTCTGCAGTGGGTGGTCCTTTAAACGAGTGCAGCAGGATGACCTCCAGCAGAGAGAGATGGCGAGACATCGTGAAGCATTCTATCTGCCCCGTCCAATACAACATGACGACCACGACCGCTCTGCCAAGAGCGAAACGACTGAGAAGAGAGTACTCAATTTCCGAAAAGGTACAAAAAACTGAAAAGGTATTTCCTACGCAAGCGTGCCACTCGTTCGACCACATCATCGTTCCATCAGGTGAGAGTCGTAAAACGCATACCTAGTGTGTTGTAAAAAAAAACTAGGACCACTTTGACCGCGGCAACTAATTAGAAACTTCTCAGTCTAGAACACCGCCGTAAAGTAGCGAGTCTGTAAATTTTCTACAGGATTCATTTCGGAGAATGTGCATCAGAGCTACTTGACCTTATCCTGCCATCCCCTTTTTACTACAGGACAAGTAGGAAAACAGCCCACTAACCACCCATACAATGTGGATTTTCCTTGGATACGTACCAAACGTTTCGATTCTACGTTTCTAATCCGTACGGCCAAAGTTTGGAACAACCTGCCTGCTTCCTTGTTTCCTGAGAGATATAACCTGGGCCTTTTCAAGGCCAGAGTGAATAGGTATCTTCTAAGTCTGCGTGCTTCATCTTCGACCACATCGTCGCTTACCAAGTTGGTGGACAAACGCGGCCTTATCAGCGTTAAAAAAAAGAAAAAAAGATAAGTAAGCACTGACCTGGTCCCGGGTTGCGGCATTTCGTCAGGTTCGTACTCGGCATCGTAGAAGTCTTCCTCACCCTCCGATGATGAGTAGGAAGTGTCCGGAACAAGGAGCGACATTGCTTGCCCTGATGAATAAATATGTTACAGATTTTACGTAGAACATAATGGGAAGGGGTTATGTAAAGGGAGCAAAAATATTTAAAATTATAAATAATGAGTCATCTCTCAAACATTTCCGCTAGTTCTGTGGACCAGTACAGTCGGCTGAACCAGTAAAATTTAATTTCCCATTTGTTCACTTTACTGAGCTAGTGAGACTTTATTTCTAATATATTCAGTCACACATCATCAGCCATTAAATGTCCACTGCTGAACAAGGCCTCCCTCTTAGAGAGGGGTGTTGCCATAATCCCCACGCTTGGCAGGCGGCTTGGAGATCGCAGTACGTTCACCGTGTACTAACAGGACGCTGCTGCCCATCCTCCGGTGGTTCTGGTCGCAGTTTTAGGACATACCCGGGTCCACATATTCAGTCAACTGAACTATAATTATAATCTATACTAATATTATAAAGAGGAAAGATTTGATTGTTTGTTTGCATTGAATAGGCTCCGAAACTACTAAACTGATTTGAAAAATTCTTTCACTGTTGGGAAGCTAGTCTACCCCGGGTGACATAGGCTAAATATCTAAACCCATGCGAAGCCGGGACGGACCGCTATATTTCACAATAATAATATTTATTTCTCAAAAACGTAGCTTGTTATTACTTATATGATTCCATAACAAAATATTGTAGGTACACTTGTTACACTTTTTGTATTGGTTTGTCATTTTGATTTAACTAGGTAAGTAGGTAGTTTAAGATTGTGTTGTACATTTTTCTTAGCTACGACTTGCAAGTACATTTTTATTTGTAATTTAAACATCTAACTAGTAAGAAAACTTGTTAAAAGCGTGTATATTCGTTTTATTGTAATGTTTATGTTATCCTTGTTTTGTGGTATTTTAATAAAGAGATTATTGTATTGTAAGATTTTTATTCCATTAATCCCGACTAAACTAGTGAGACTTTATTCCCCATTTGTTCAGCAGACTGAACTAGCGACACTTTTTCCCCTATTTTTGCGGGCATCTAGTGGATGCAGATGGCAGGCTGTCGTTCAGTGTCGAGTTGAAAATCTCAGTGCGGAGCCCTATGTACAGCAGTGGACGTCTTCTGGCTGATGATGATAATGTTCTTCATCAATTCAATGGTGATTGAACTTGACAGCGTCATAATTGCTACGTAATAAGGTAGGTAATGTAAAATGAACCCACGTGGTGAGTCCAGGTCCTCGATAGGCCTCATGCTGAGTGACGATGACGTCAGCTCTCGGCACTCCGAGCCCAGCTCCACCGCTGGCGATAACTCTGTAACAACATACTGGGGTTAATCATCATCATCATTTTCAGCCTTTTAACAGTCCACTGCTGGACTTTTAGCCTACCCCCGAAAGGGTGATTGGGCTGGGGTTACCGGTGGACCCGGGTATGTCCTAAAACTGCGACCAGAACCATCGGAGGATGGGCAGCAGCGTCCTATTAGTACACGGTGAATGTACTGCGATGCCATAATTCCCCCGTGGGAATTATGGCAAAAACCCTCTTAGAGAGGGAGGCCTTTGTCCAGCAGTGGATTTTTAATGGCTGCTGATGTGTGATGTGTAATGCTAGGTCCCAATAGGTTATCGGACAGGTGTTTGATTAGTCAAAAATAACAGGCTTAGTGAAAAATTGTTATGATTACGTTATTATAATTACGTTTACGTGATTTTGTTATTATAATTGTTATAATTGTTTTGTTATTGTTATTTACGGAATATTTAACGTGGTAGGTTTCTAGGCGCAGTGATGACAGGTGGAGTAAGGTTTTAACAGAGTGGTGGCCCAGGCAAGGTAAGCGGAGCGTTGCTCGTCCAGCTGCAAGATGGGTCGACGATATTATTACTATCGCGGGTCGAACCTGGACTTGATTAGCACAGGACCGAGGCAGATGGCATAGCAAAATTGAGGCCTATACCCAGCAGTGGGATAGGGAAGGCTGTGGACGATGATGATTAGGTTGTGGAATTAATATACGCAGTGATACAGTGAGTGTTTTATCGCGAGTTCGCGTTCCAGTAATAACTGTAGCACATTTTCTCGACGTAACAAGTACAAGGGGACCCGGGTATGTCCTAAAACTGCGACCAGAACCACCGGAGGATGGGCAGCAGCGTCCTGTTAGTACACGGTGAACGTACTGCGATCTCCAAACCGCCTGCCAAGCGTGGGGATTATGGCAACACCCCTCTTTAAGAGGGAGGCCTTGTTCAGCAGTGGACATTTAATGGCTGATGATGTATGTGTATGTGTGTCTTTAAGCCGCGCTCTAGGTAAACGTGCAATATTGTAGAACGCATTTTCACATAAAATCTGACGAGATGAAGAGCAACCACAATCATATTCTTATTCGAGATGGGGACGATAAGTCCTGCACTGACGTCCCGTTTGGGGTGTATTGTGCATTTCCCCCTACCAGCACCTACCCGAGCCAACCCAACTCCTTGAAATACCGGAGTGAGGCTCTGGGGCGCTGGCACAGTTGCTCCAGTGGCGTAGATGGTAGTGCTGGTGATGTGGATGATGCTTCATGCAACCCGGAAGTGATTCTAGTTTCTTCTGTGGCTTCACAATGCCACATGCTCTACAGTTTCGTTCTCTTTTATGCAGCCACGACACAGTGGACTGTCCGTGGCTCCTAGCTTATACAAGTGACTATTCAAGTTGCAATGACCGGTTGTAAGGCCTACTATCAAGCGAAGGTCCTGCCACAATCCTAACGTTCAATAAAAATAAACAGTTATTTACTAAATAATGGCTCCGAAACCGGTCGATCGTCTCGACCGATAAAAACAATCGTGAGTGCAAGCCGGTGTTATAATAATTTATAATGAATCCTCACGCGAGTTTTGATGAAGTGGCAGTTATTTATTGTATGAACTAAGTAAGACTAGACTTCCAGAGACCAAACGCCAGCACGAACGGGCAGTTCATGTGGAGTATTGTGGTTTATACAATTCTTTGTATGAACCACAACACTCCGTCACTGTCAACACAACACTGTCAATAATACAAAACGCGCCAGCTTTGAAGCCGTGATGACGCGTTAGGTCTTTGAAAGCATTATTACCTCAATGAAGTAAACATACTAGAATACCTTCTTTGATATGTGACTGTGATAGATTTGTTGGTCCAGTGTAAATGCCGTTTACAGGGTTCACTGTATTCTGAAAAGAATTATACCATATTGTTATAACATAAAATAAATAACTATGTTTTACTAAGTTTTATGTCCAATGGAGAGTCAACGAGATTGTGGCGTACAAGCGACCTTGGAAAAGAAGGTTTACTTACCGAAGATTCAAGAGTGTCCCATCGTGGTTCCGCATCGCGTCGCGCTCCCGCCTCTTCTCGACTGTTCTAAACAAATGAGGAATAATTGTGAACCTAGTGTAAAGCGAATAGGGTCAACTTTTCCAGGTCGCTTGTACCACACCGCGTCGGAACACCGCTTCGACTTTAGGCCCGATTGCACTTTGATTAGTGTTTAGTGCGAGTGATTAATACAGGTGCTTAGTGATTAGTACTATACACATTTGGACAATAACTGATTAGTGCGAGTGTATACTTTAATGACTCAATAATCACTCGCACTCGCACTAATCAAAGTGCAATCGGGCCTTTTCAGTCAGTTGGCGTTGTGTTTCCCACAAGTGCGCGCGCGCGGTTTCATCTCGTTTTCCACTAACAAGCCGCGCGATTTATCTAAAAAACCGCCGAATGCGGTTGAAGCTATATGTTCGGAATAACCGGCTTTATTACTGTATATTATCACAGAATACATATTAGTACGAGTATAGAAGATTCACACCGCAAAATCATTTCAATAAGTAGCGACTCTTGCGAATACAGTGCAATTCAGGATGCGCGAGCGCTAACTGTTTACAGGTATATTAACCTCTCTGTCTATCATCACGTTATCTCTGTCTAACGCGCGGCAGTTTTGTATAGACGGTTCTCGCACGTACTTGTAGCTTCATACCTAAAACGCAGGAGTGCACCAGGCTTGATATTTATTATACAGTAATTAAGCTGGTAGAGGCCGTGGTAGCCTATTTGGGAGACCGCTAGACTTGAAAGCGTGAGGTCGCGGGTTCAAACCAATGAGCTCTTTGGAGCTTATGTACGGATTTTCACACCACTGGCTTTCCGGTGAAGGAAAACATCGTGAGGAAATCTGCATACGTACGGAGAAGGAATTCAATGGCGTATGTGAATCCACCAATCCGCACTGGGCCAGCGTGGTAGATATGGCCAATCACCCTTTCGAGGGTAGGCTTAAAGTCCAGGAGTGGACTGTTAAACGGCTGATAATTATGAATGATGAATTAAGCTGGTTATTCCGTGTATAATATTATGTAGGGGCAAGGAATGTCGGCGTTAGCGGTTTGCGCCCGAGTCGCGCTTAGAGCTCCCCGCCCGCACACTTGCCAGCCCTCAGTCATTCTCCCCCCGCCAGACACTATGTACGCGCAGTAATAATGAATATAATCGGTTAACTATGAACTGTGGACTTTACTTTCTACCGCTAGGCAGTACCTAAGGGCAGTTCTAGCGCACTCCGCACTTTAGGTATGAAGCTACTAGTACCCGACTTGTCGGACCTTTCTTCTAGGCAACCGTGTTCCATCGTAGACCGCACCGTCGCTTTACATCAGGTGAGTTGGCGGTCAAACGCAAGCCTATTACTAGAAGAAGAAAAAAATGTACAATAATATACCATTCAAAAATTACGTAAGCAGTTTTTTTTGTAATTTCACTCCCCCCCCCCCCCCCTGCTTACAAATAAATATTGCTGACGTCATCACCACCCAGACCCGGTACCCCGTGTTATCAAAAATAAGCAAAGCAAAGACCTAATACTTGAATGGGCCATAAGATAGATATAAAAATAAATGTACAATTATTAATACCTTAGCTATTTGTAGAAGCACTATGGAATGTTTTATGTTGTCCAACATAACCTGCAAAGTAAGTAAAAATAATATTTAACTTTGTACAGTAGAAAAACGCTTTGAACTATGCGTAAGCAATAAGACTAGCATTAACATTTAAAAAAAAATTGTTATTCATAAACGTCCTATAACGCTAAACAAGACCTTGTTTAGCTACTTTCTCAGTGAAAGTTGTACAAATACAATACAACACAAATTTTTGACATAAAATGTTGTACAAAGTAAAATGTGAAACTCAGATCAGATAAAAAAGGGAGACATGGTATGGTTGCGTGGCGGGTGCGAACGTATTTAGCCTACACATCATCACTCATCATCAGCCATTAAATGTCCACTGCTGAATAAGGCCTCCCTCTTAGGAATCCACATGCAAAAAAGGGCAGAAAAGGCGTCTGCAGGGTAAGTCCGGCTAAAAGAATCAAGTCTGATTTAGACCTGCCACGCTGCCTGATTTAGACCAACCACGCTACCTTACCATATCTCCCTTGGTTGTCTGACTTAAGTTAAAAATGGTAATTAATTTTCGTCAGCGAGAAGTAGACAAGAGTAGTTTTAAGCATAGTTTAAACTAACGTTTCTAAGTAAAGCCGACGTCGTTTGTATACTGCTCGATTTTACTCACGTTGGAATGGTCTAAAATAACTTGTCCCTTATTTTTCTCAAGCGGGTCGCTCAGTTCTGTCACTCTGGTGCTCATTTTCTGTAATGAAATAACAATTAAAATAATAGCCTGTTGTAACGATATTCAAAGAGTCACAATTATACCGGGCTGTATGGAACGGTCGTACTAAGCGAGAGCAGGTCTTTGTAATCATTATTATATTATAAAGTATATTATATCTATCTATAAAAACCCAACCCCGAAAGCACAGAAAAATTATATGAAATTTATTTACTAAAAGAGGGTTATTTTATACTTAATTTTCCTATTTTGCCGTCAAATATAAAATATGATGAAATCGTTGAACCACAGTTTTTTTTTGTTTAATTTAGAACGGCTGCCAAGGCATTTTGGTAAGAAATTTATTGTAGCCAGTTGCACCCATATAATCGAAACGTCAGTCATTCGAAATCAGTGAGCAACTGTGATGCGGATTACAAAGAACTTTGAGTCCAAACCCAAAAAGGTAAGGTCCAAGTTCTTTGGATGCGGAGTTAGACGTGTTGATCTGTATAATAATGTTCAATCAAGGTTCACTCATAATGCCTGGCGACAGATTTCCCTTCTATTTACTTTTCTTTTCTGTGATTGAAACCCGTCGTTAAATACAAAATAACTTTCGCGCTACCGTACTAGTGAAACATCACAGATCACATTCGGGAAATGTCTTGTCAAAATTCACCCCGTGGCTTAAAGATATTACTAGACTTCCTCAGCCTTGAGAGTAATTTTCATCTATATTTTTTTTCTTTTTTGTTATGATGGAAATGGGCTAGCGTTTAATCACAACTCACCTGATGGAAAAGCACGCTTGCCCATGAGGTTGTACTTTATAGGGAACTAGAACCAAACTTGTAGGAAATTTAATTTTAAACAACTTTTGTGATAACTATTTTCCATGTAAAATTGAAAATAAATGAGTTATTCAAGATACATAAAATAACCCTTTAAATCAAGATGGCGGATGCAACAACAACTTTGGTATCCCTACTTTTTGAATTTAGACTACCAGTGACCCCCCCAACGAATTCCGAAGGAAAATTGCTGCCTCAATGTTTGTAAATCTCAAGCCTGTTTTTAGCTAATTCGACTGGGCTACTGGTGGATCTGGTCTAGTGTGTGTGATACTGACCGAGACTAGTTCGATCATGATCTGAAGGTACGCGTCTGCCTCGGAGATGCGCCGCTCCAAGTCTCCGTGCCGGTGCCGCGGCGCCGGCATGGAGCGCGACCAGCGCTCCCGGCGCCCGTGCCGCGCTATCGTGTCCTCCAGCGCTCGCACCCACCGCTCTCTTTCAGGACCGTCTCGTGCCTGGAACGACACACCCAAACCACATATTAAGAATCTGTGAAGACTACCAGGAGATACATCTTAAGGCGATTTCTCATTACTGCACGACACCGAGAACTGTGGTCACGACACCGAGCACTATACACTTTTTTTAACCTAGACTGTCCCACTCCCGTAGCCCGTTGGTCCAGTTGGTAGTGAACCTACCTTCTGAGCTTGGGGGCGAAGTATCGATTCCCACCTAGGACAAACATTTGTGTGATAAACATTTGTGTTTGTTTTATATCTGGTTGTTAATATCTATTTAAGTATGTATTTAAAACTATATATGTATGCATGTATATCAGTCTCTGGCAGCCATATCACAAGCTTTGCTTAGTTTGGGGTCAGATGACCGTGTGTGCAAAAATGTCCCGAATATTTATTTATTTACTTCACAAAGGTATCTTTTTTTTATCCCATAGGTGGCAAACAAGCAGACGGGCTGCCTGATGGTCAGCAGTCACCGTCGCCTATGGATACTTGTAACACCAGAGGCATCAGAAATCAGAAATATTTATTGGCCATAAAAACATTAAACGTTACAGGCAAGTCATTTTTACAGGGAATAATTATGTTATAAATAAGAATTAAATAAAATCGGCTAACTTATAAAACAAACAACAAAAACAAAAAAAAAAAAAAAAAAAACAACGACAAACAAATACGTTACAAATACGTTGCCGACCCTTTAGGAGGTTCTTCAAAAGGCGAGTTAATCGAGTAACTCGCCTTTTGAAGAACCCCATGTTGTAGGTCCTCGGGAAACTCCGTGGAAGGTGGCTCAATCCACATTTTGCATGTATGAGGCAAGAAGGATCGTGTGAATCGCACAGTGTGCGATTTCCACTGATCTATGTGTGGATGAGCCTTCAGGCGGTGGTGGCTAGTGCGATGGTAAAACCACGACGCCGGTATACTATGCCGCCGGTATCTACTTTCAGACAGTGCGATCTCCCGCCAGATTTGACCACTGTATTTGGAACACGTCGAGGTCACCGCGCCAGCGTTTTCTCGGCCTGTCTTTGTCCATTTTCTGGCACCCACTGTGTGATCCTCTGGGCCCATCTGTCTATCACCTATCATACACGACACCGCACAGTACGACGTACGTTTTGAGACCTGCTTTTCGGCTACGTCGTCGGTGCTGTTAAATCGCGGTTTTTTTTTCTTCAACAGTGATGTTAATGATAGCAAGCGCCACCATCAACATATCTGCTGTTCTAGAGTCGATGACAATAATTCATGACAACAAGGAAGTTTTGGGGCATCTCAAGAACCACTTTCTACATGAAACCAAGAAGGTTTTGGGGTAGAGCAAGAACCAGTTCCTACATGACAAGTAGACGCTCTCACCTGGAAGTGAAACGTCTTGTGGTCGACGGTGATGGTGAAGGTGGAGTCATCCTCGTCGTCGATGCCGATGACAGCTGCGCGGAGTCGCACGCAGCCACGCCGCACGCCGCGCGTCATCTTCTCTTTACTCTGGAAATTATATGATTGCTCATTATTATAATGTAATGAAGAAAGTCGTGGAAGAGGCGTGTTCCATTAAATTTTGGACTTTGGTCACAATCATGTCTTGGTCAAGGTCTTGGGGCAGCTCAAAAACACTTTCTACATGACAACAAGAAGGTCTTGGGGCAGCTCAAAAACACTTTCTACATAACAACAAGAAGGTCTTGGGGCAGCTCAAAAACACTTTCTACATAACAACAAGAAGGTCTTAGGACAGCTCAAAAACACTTTCTACATAACAACGAGGTCTTAGGGCAGGTCAAAAACACTTTCTACATAACAACAAGAAGGTCTTAGGGCAGCTCAAAAACACTTTCTACATAACAACAAGAAGGTCTTAGGGCAGCTCAAAAACACTTTCTACATAATAACAAGAAGGTCTTAGGGCAGCTCAAAAACACTTTCTACATAACAACAAGAAGGTCTTAGGGCAGGTCAAAAACACTTTCTACATAACAACAAGAAGGTCTTAGGGCAGCTCAAGTTTTTTTTTTATATGACAACATGAAGGTCTTGGGGCAGCTCTAAAACACTTTTTACATGACAACAAGAAGGTCTTGGGGCAGCTCAAGATTTTTTTTTATATGACAACATGAGATGCGGTCAGAATGCACTGGCCATTAATGCCATTAACTAACTAATTAAGGGTATTAAGATTCCGACTTTTGAATATGTATTGTACCTAGCAATACGGTTTAGCATATAGATAGACGAAGATTATACATGATGTTAGGATAGGAATAGCTCACCAACCAATGATTTAAGCTGTACAATTAAACTTTGTGTTTTTTACCCGCAATAAATTACCGTACAGGTGTTTGGTTGGTTAAAATTATAATTATTTTATAATGAAAATATAATAAAATTAGTATATTGAAGCCAAGGTGTTGCCAAGCGTGGGGATTATGGCAACACACCTCTCTGAGACGGAGCGGAACACTCCTTTTATGGAAATCGTTAAAACAGAACTAAAACATCCCGTACTTTTGCGCATACGTTGAATTGATTAGCATTGTCAGGTTTTGTTCAAACTGCAAATCAATCGTACTTTGATCCTGGTGCGACGCGCAGTGTTTAGGGAATATGGGAATAGCCTATTATTAAATATAAAAACAGCAATGGAATCAGTGGCGGAAATGTACAATTACGTGTTTTACGAGATAGCTGGTAAGTAAGCGTAAGCATAAAACACTTATTTTACCAACTGACTAGGAGGATGGTAAAGTAAAATAAAAAAAAAAAAATTGGCTATGTCCGCATGGAGTACATTTTGCTATCGGGTTTTATGTTTTTCGTTGATTAATTGACCGAGTGAAGAGGTCTCAGATTCTAATGGGATAAGTCGGTATTTCTATGCATGGTTTGTTCGACGATAACTTGTGTGTCCGATTTGCATGAAACTTTGTAGGCAAGTAGTTAATTTTAAGGGTCCTGTATACCCTCTGCAGCTCTCTCGCTCGCACATTTTCACATTATTGAAGATATAATATCAATGAGTGTGAATTTCCAAAAAGTAACAAAATCATGTCATGGTGTTTATCGTAACATTACAAACAAAGAAATGTTTGCTTCGATATCTTGTAATTTGACGGAATAAAATGACACGAGAAATAAAAATCACTTGTTACCATTTTACTGTGTCAAATTAATATATATCAAATTGACAATTTCTTTGTTTGTAATGTTACGATAGACACAATGACATGATTTTGTTACTTTTTGGAAATTCACACTCATTGATTTTATATCTTCAATAATGTGAAAATGTGCGAGAGAGAAAGCTGCAGAGGGTATACAGGACCCTTAATACAATTTTTAAGTTTAAATATGGACAAATTCGAGTTCCGAAAATGTATGGGTCGTGAGGTCACAGTTCGGGGCGAGCTACTAGTATACCTGTTTGCTAAACGAGTCAGCAGTGCAAGTACTGTTCTTTATCGATCGTAAATTCGATAAAATAACATAGAATCGATCATAGCGAGTACTGATCAAATTTGTCGGATTCGGCATTTTATCGAATTCGTCGATCTCAACTGTCAAATTTGACGATCGATAAATAACGGTACTTGCACTGCTGATTAGATGCAGAGAAGCGAGAAATAATCTTGAAACAAACAAATCCTGCTGCTTTTCCATCCAGACTACGGAAGTGAAGTTATACACGATCCAAACCTTTGATCCAGACTATGATATTTGCGGTAAACTGATTTTGTAAGTGTTGTATATAGCTTCAAACATATCGACCCACTTATCTGGAGATTTAAATACGGAGCCACTATCGTATTTTCTAAATAAAATAAGTAGCCTGCCATGTTAAATTTTAGTTCCCTCATTTAACCAACTGTACAGATAACTTGGGCGGGATGTAGTCTCAAAAGTTATACCGTGCCATGCAACAGTATCGTGCAATATCGCGTGACCATCGCCATTTCCCCGTAACAACTGTAACACGACGACCAAACACACCGGTTGAGGCATCTGTCAGAACAGCGTTAATGACACCATTATGGCATATAGGGCTGCCTTCAGAAGTTTTCGAATACCGGTGAATATTAGCCCAAAAGGTTGTATATTCAGGTAAGGCCAACAAGGGAGTAAGGAAGCCTTAGTAAAAATGTCTAGCGGTATCGTAACATAAACCGGCCAAGTGCGAGTAGGGCTCGCGCACTGAGTGTTTCGTACCACCACAAAATTCAATAACGAAATTCTTGGTAATGAACATAAACTTGTCACCGACTCGCACTTGGTCATTGTTTATTATTTGTTGTTATATTTTAGAGTGTTTACTATAATCATGCCAAGTTTGACGCTTCTACGTATTGCCGTTTTCACATTAGAGCTAATACAAAAATACGTAAAAAAACACGTTTGTTGTATACCCCCTTTCCTTTTTACTTTTTGTCTTTTTTATCATTTCTTACTTAATCCGCCGTAAAATTACATGTTCTGTTAACATTTCAACTGGATATCTATTAAGGTTTGAAAGATACAACCGTTTAAAGGTAGGTAGAAAGGTAGTATCTTCATGATCTAATTCCCTCTTGCCCATTTTTCTATCGGACTGCCAGAGCGGGCACAAAAAACCGGCACCGCTTTATGGTAGGTATGGTTCCGAAAACCCGAACGAAGCGCTTTGATTCCACTTTTACTGTGCGAACTGCTAGCTACTGCTAGCCTATTATTTATTTTAAAAAAAAAGGACAGACAGACAGATATCGTAGGATTCGTAGGCTTAGTATAAGAGTCCTGTTTTTAATTTTGGGTACGGAATCCTATAAATATGAATATGGAGACACTAAGGCATAATATGTCTCTTGTTTATCATCTGAAAGCGCAACACTAAGCAAGTATTCCATGGAATGCCAATTTTCAGTGAAGTACCAAACATCGCATCAAATCTTGCTTCGTCATTTCACCAACATTTGTAAAGTGGCAAGGAATCGTGATAAAGTATCTGCAATTCTATACCCTTCTAAGGTAAATGATTCTACATAATACTATGCATAGAGCACAATTCAGAATAGTAAGGCCTTGGGTTCACGCAATAGTGTATAATTTATATATCTGGTATATAACTCACGAATATCATCTAACGCGATATGATTTCACCTCACAAAGCGTTAAAAAGCTTTTAGCAGCATTGACTCGTAATTAACATTCTAGCGAATGATACATTGAAAGTAACAAGTAACTTAAATTGTTAAAAAAATATAACCCGACTGCATTGTATAAATAGTAGGTAAGTAACTGAAAATTAATGGCAGTACCTATCTATACCTATACTCGTACTAGATACAGAGGTCTTTCATACAGCTTTTTCTAGTTAACTACTGAGTATTACGTCGTAGGGTTTAATATTTTAGAAATCTGCTGATTTAGCTCTACATAATGATGGTAATATTGATCTATTTAGCAAAGTTTACTTACCATTTAAACTTTTTTTTAGCGGACGCCATCTTGAATGCTTGTGTGAAAAGATTCAAATGACACCTCACATGTCGAAATCCATTAGGGCGTCTAGGCTGTAGAGCGTGCCAAAGCCTGACAGCTGCAATAACTTTTACAAAGTTATTGCAGCTGTCAGACGCATTCTCTTAGCCACCTAGACCCCCCTCCTAGAGGCTTAACTAAAAATTCTGAAATCAGGGCCTCGGCCTTAAAGAACTTCTTTATCGACCGGATTTTGATTGATCGAAAACTAAGCAACTGGTAACCCTAATTGCAAATTCACGACTCCAGGCAAGTTGTAAAATATGTTGCCAACAACGTGAATGCAGAACATGCCAAATTGATTGACTGTAATGAGGCTGAGTATTTGATTAGAGGCGTAAAGATTCACTCAACATTTGCATCATACTTGTTGCGGCTGTAATTGATTGACGCGCTCAAGGAGCTTAATACCTTGTTATTAATGGCGGTCATTGTATTCTCAACTTCTATTATCAATTTTGTATATAGTGTAACTGGCCAAGGTCACGGCAAAAAAAAAACCCGTGGTAGCCCATTTGGGAGACCGCTAGACTTGAAAGCGTGAGGTCGCAGGTTCAAAGCCCGGGCCCGTACCAATGAGCTCTTTGGAGCTTATGTACGGATTTTCATACCACTGGCTTTTCGGTGAAGGAAAACATCGTGAGGAAACCTGCATACGTACGGAGAAGGAATTCAATGGCGTATGTGAATTCACCGATCCGCACTGGGCCAGCGTGGTGGATATTGCCCAATCACCCTTTTTTTGGTAGGCTAAAAGTCCAGCAGTGGACTGTAAAAACGCTGATTGTGATGGTAACTGGCCAAGAGGATGTCCAGACACGCATATGGTCCTTACCATGACAAAGTTGTAGCCAAAGTCATATAATTTTGATCACATTCATAGTTAAAAATTGGTGGTTGTAGAAAAAAGAAAAAAACCTATAATGACACAGAAATTGTGGTGTTCTTGTTGATATCTGGGCCCCGATTCTACTAAAGAAATTGTTTTTAAATAATTGCCTCTATACCGACATTTAATTTTTTTTATACTAGAAAAATACCACCACCTAATATTATAACTTAGTATTAAAAAAAAAACAACTCAATTATGAGGCAATTATTAAAAAAATAAAATTGAAACAATTACAATTTTAAAACATTTTTTTTATTAGAATCGGGGCCCTGATTTTTTGCGTATAGTCCATATAACTTTGTAATCCTATGCACATTGTGCATAGGATTACAAAAATTAAATATAATATTTATAAATTAATTAAATTAATTAAAAAAAAAAAAAAAAAATTATTATTATTAATTGTCTGCTAAAATATTTGTTATCATCAAAAGCATTAGCTCACTGCTATACATACAGAGTTACACAAGGGTAGTACCGCTATATGCAGCAGCCAGATGTCATCATGGCAAAGCTTGCCATTGGCATTGTTCCAAAGTGTAGTTTTTTTCATTCATCTTAAAATTCTATTGCGATATTCAGGCATGTTGTTGTGACTATATAGGGTTACTACGCCGCAAAGAGATTGTACTGATCATTAAAAACAAATTTTACTGTAGGACCAACCCTGAAATCAAATTTTGCACGATAATTTTGATACAACATTTGCTAGAGCTCATTACGAGTGAACGCAATATCGTCGCCCATCTCAATCAGATGTGCCGCTCGCCAATCTACATCTTTATCCTTTCACATTGGGCAACCGTTACAAAACGCCGATGGCCGGAATTTACTTTGTTAGCATCCGATGCATTTGATAAGATGCCACAATCTGATCGTATATCCGATACTGTTTTAAATATCTCGATTTAAATATGATAAAATAGATTCGTGGAGGTCACATTGGAAGTGAATGAATGTATTTTGCAATTCGATTTTTAGAGGGTCGCTTTTGTTATTTTTTTCGCAATTGTTTATTATAATTATGCAGTCAACGACTAACTGTTGAAGAAGTGTGCTTGATGTTTGACATTATAATATTTTTACTCGTATTTGTAAGGTAATGAAAAAAAAAAAAACAATCACGTAATTTACTGACTTTTTTCTAGATAGTTGAAATCAATGATTAATTTGCGGAAGTTTATCGTCAAATCTGTTGTTTATATTAATCTCTAGTGTGTAATGCTTCAAGGTCATATCAAGTCCTCATCATCATTTCAGCCGTAGGACGTCCACTGCTAGACATAGGCCACCCCCATCGATCTCCAAAAGGGCCGGTTGGAAGCGGCCTGCATCCAGCGTTTCCCTGCGGTTTCTTTTAGGTCGTCATATCAAGGTACCTAGGTACAATAAGAAATAAAGTATCCATTGTAATGTTGTTATTGTATTATTGTTTTTATTTGTGCTTGACATAATGTTGACGAGGAAATATAATAGAGGTTCATATGAGAAACAGATTTTCACGTTTTCTTTTTTCATTGCGTAATAAATAACATTACGGGTAAAATAAAAGAAGTGAATTCAGATAATATGACGGATGATGATGATAAATATATGGAAGAAGCGAAAAGGCTGCACCGACCCCACATAAGTAGAACAAGCCGATGATAATGACGGTGTTTCCGAGAAGCTACAACATGGGTTCTTCAAAAGGCGAGTTAATTGAGTCCTAAAGGGTCGGCAACGTATTTGTGACGTCTCTGGTGTTACAAGTATCCATAGGCGACGGTGACTGCTTACCACCAGGCAGTACGTCTGCTTGTTTGCCACCTAATGCATTAAAAAAAACGCATAAGACAAGACAACGATACTTCTGTAGAAAACTTACAGAATGTCTCACATGTCTCACACATCTGGACATCTCACGTCCTCGACGATATCATGCAATAAGTTGCACAAATAACAGACAAGACAAGATTTTATATTTTATCTAATCCAAACTGAAATAAAGAACTCTTGCACGTCTTACCAATGAATATTATTTGATCTCAATTAGACAGAAACATCTAAACACAGTCACACAGCGGGCAATGGAGAGAGCTATGCTCGGAGTTTCTTTGCACGATAGAATCCGGAACATGGATATTCGCCAAGGAACCAGTGTCGGCGACATAGCTGTTAAAATTTGCAAGCTGAAGTGGCTGTGGGCAGGCCACATTGAAGAAGGACTGATAACCGATGGGCAAGAAAGGTTCTTGAGTGGAGAACACGAACCGGAAGACGCAGCGTAGGTAGGCCTCCCACTAGATGGACCGACGACATTGTGAGTCGCGGGCATCCAGTGGATGCATATGGCAGGCTTTCGTTCAGTGTGGAGGTTAAAGGGAAAGGCCTAGTTTAACAGTGGACGTCTTCTGGCTGATGATGTTGATGATGATCTAAACACAATCCGTCAATCACCATCATCATCTAAAAACAATTCCGCATAAGAGGTAACTAAAGTGCCAAACAATAGTCACCGCCAATCATTCCCGCTTCATATAATTGCAATGCAATCTAAGATTGTGAAATTCAGCCTACATTTCGCGAATGTGGTAGTAATCGGTATTTAATACAATTGTTGTGAAGACCTTCACGATATACATATTATGAGAAAGCAATGGGTAATTATCGTGATGGTTGAAACAAGAAAGAACCTTGGGGTGTTTTGTAATATTTTCGAGTCTCAATGTCAGTTCCCAGGGAATATAGCCTTTGTTTTTAACACTTACAATATCACGTTTCTTGGCAAATTAGTTACTTACAACTTCCAATTGGAGTGGAGGCGCCACGTAAAAAAACTTATGGCCGCTTTTTATAATTTTCCTAACCTTGTTTTCCCGAGTGATAATCTCTACATAGTATAAATTAGAGTTGCTTTCCGCGTCTGTCTGTATGTCTGTATGGCCGCTAACTCCTCCTAAACCACGCAACGGATTTTGATGCGGTTTTCACCATCAGTTAGATACATTTTCACGGAAGGTTTATATAATATATAACCAGCGACCCGCCCCGGCTTCGCACGTAAATTACACCCGTGCGAAGCCGTGTAATAATTGTTTTTGATGTGAAACATCTATTGGCGCGACATGGCAGTAAAACTGACTCGTATGCCGTGACGGCAAACAGCATGACGCTCTCTTATGCCGTCATGTTTCACAAGTGTCGGGCGTCCCGTAACGGCCAGCTGATATTTATTTCGCGATTTCAGAGTTGTGCACATAGTAAAAGTTGTTCATAAAGATGGGTACTATATGGACACTTTCGGCTTAGTACATCCTTTCCGCGTAACCCAGTATAACTGGCAATATCAACAATACAGACTGTTTGTACAACTGAAGGTGCCGAGAGGCATTCATTGGCACGATGACTGCATAAGGTTAAATCAAGTGCAGATGTTTTCTGTTAGATATGATACATTAAATTGCTGTGACATTACTAAACTGGAGTCCTGAAATAACAAGCTCATTAGGAACAACGTCTAATCAGACGATCAGAAAACACGTTGACCCAGACAATCACTTTTTGATCTTGACAAAGTTTTTTTCAAAGGGACATTGATCACGTCGTTTTCATTTTCTAGATCAACGTGTCAAGGACTGGTTGTTCATGACATCACCATGGCCAATAGCGTCCATCGTAGCGCTGTATCTGACCATCGTGAAGCTGATCCTGCCAGCTTACATGAAGAATAGGAAACCGCGCCAGTTGAGGACAACCATCAAGTGGTACAACGTTCTGCAGATAGCCGCCAATGCTGTTGTTACTTGGGGGGTGAGTAGAAATGTCTATTTTAAGGATAGTGGTGAAGCCAAGTACAAAAGTTAAAAGGCTGGCTGTTGTTATTTGGGGGTGAGTAGAAATGTTTATTTTAGGGATAGTGGTGAAGCTAAGGACGAAAGTAAAAATGACCGAGGCTGGCTGTTGTTACTTGGGGGTGAGCAGAAATTTATATTTTAGGGATAGTGGTGAAGCTAAGGACGAAAGTTAAAATGACCGAGGCTGGCTGTTGTTACTTGGGGGTGAGCAGAAATTTATATTTTAGGGATAGTGGTGAAGCTAAGGACGAAAATTAAAATGACCGAGGCTGGCTGTTGTTACTTGGGGGTGAGCAGAAATTTATATTTTAGGGATAGTGGTGAAGCTAAGGACGAAAATTAAAATGACCGAGGCTGGCTGTTGTTACTTGGGGGTGAGCAGAAATTTATATTTTAGGGATAGTGGTGAAGCTAAGGACGAAAGTTAAAATGACCGAGGCTGGCTGTTGTTACTTGGGGGTGAGCAGAAATTTATATTTTAGGGATAGTGGTGAAGCTAAGGACGAAAGTTAAAATGACCGAAGCTGGCTGTTGTTACTTGGGGGTTGAGTACAAATGTATATTTTAGGAATAGTGGTGAAGCCAAGTACAAAAGTTTAAATGGCCGAAGCTGGCTGTCGTTAATTGGGGGGGGGTGAGAAAAAAGTAGTATTTATGTTTCAGGGATAGTGGTGAAGCCAAGGCCCAAGGACGAAAGTTAAAATGGCCGAGGCTGACCATTTGAATGTGAACCAACCAAAATTATTTACTGACGAGATGACGCAAAGCAGTCAAGAATGACTTTTCAAACAAAGAACGCCGAGAAAAATTGTGTTGAAATATTAATTATATATATTTTTAATTAAAATAATAATTAGAAGAGCATTTACTTTCTATTTACTATCATAAGCAAAGATTTCGAATATATCACGTAACAGTGGTAAAATTAAATATTACTACCTCGGCAGGTTACGTAATGAATGTAAATTTTCTAATACATTCTAATCGATTTTAACAATACGCATACATAATTCATAATTATGTTGATTAAAATTCATGAGTTTATCACTATAATATTTAATAAAACCTGATTTATTTACTTGTTTTTAATGATTTGTTAGCTGATTTTAATTGAGTTGATGGCATCGATTCTGATGTACTCTAAACTAAACTAAATTTAATGTATTTCCTTTCTTATTTTTTATTTATATGTATAATTATTATTTTGTGAGTTACGAATGTAATTGGCTTGACCGTGTTAAATCTCAATAAATCCAATTTAATTCAATTTGACAGCTCTGAAATTGTTGCCATCCTTCTCTCATATATTAGAATGAAAAGAGAGGCAGATAATTTTAGTCCTGTCATATTGGTTTAGTTTAGCGAGTGGGATGACAGAATCTCTCTCTCTCTCTCGTCCAAAATACCTCAGTGCCTTAAGACGAAAGTCTTCGACCACTGTGTGTTACCAGTGATGACATACGGCACTGAAACGTGGTCTCTCACTATGGGCCTCATAAGCAAGCTCAAAGTCGCACAACGAGCTAAGGAGAGGGCTATGCTCGAGGTTTCTCTACGAGATCGAATCCGAAATGAGGAGATCCGTAGACTAACGAAGGTCACCGACATAGCCCACCGGATTAGTAAGTTGAAATGGCAGTGGGCAGGGCACATATCACGCAGAACAGATGGCCAGATGGGGCCGAAAGGTTCTGGAATGGAGACCACGGACCGGTAAGCGCAGCGTAGGTACCTCCTCCCACTAGATGGACCGATGACATTGTGAGAGTCGCTGGCATTGGATGCAAAAGCAGGCTGTTGTTCAGTGTGGTGGTTAAAGGAGGAGGCCTATGTTCAGCAGTGGACGTCTTCTGGCTGATGGTCATGATGATCTTTGTCGATGTTCCATAGCATTTCCGACACAGCGAACCCTATGAACGAGTTATGAGTGCGAAGCGTCCTCACTATTGAGGATTGCAGTATGCACCTAGCACTTTCATAACACAAAAGATCCGCATTAGTCAGTTAAGAATTGAGTGATTCCAGTGAGTCACATATGAAAACGCTTGCACACGGAACTATGACTGCACCTGCCCTAATCCACTTTCGTTGATTGAAGCCTTCAGTAAAAATGACTATGCCGCTACCTACCTATTCGGCAGAGACGGATTCTAGAGCAATCGACATTAGTTTCTATCTCCGTTACTCCTGTTTTCATTTCAGTGAGAGTGAAAATTGAGGCAAATAATAATCATCATCATCATAATCAGCCTTTTAACAGTCCACTGCTGGACTTTAAGCCTACCCCCGAAAGGGTGATTGTGGGCCATATCCACCACGCTGGCCCAGTGCGGATTGGTGGATTCACATACGCCATTGAATTCCTTCTCTGTATGTATGCAGGTTTCCTCACGATGTTTTCCTTCACCGAAAAGCCAGTGGTATGAAAATCCGTACATGAGCTCCAATGAGTTCATTGGTACGGGCCCGGGGTTTGAACCCGCGACCTCACACTTTCAAGTCTAGCAATCTCCCAAATGGGCTACCACGGCTAAATAATAATATTGCCTAATAACTTCGTAGATGTGTGAAATGTTTCGTAGACTATAAAAATATAAATAACTAGTGTTCCGCCCCGGCTCCGCACGGGTATAGTTATACAGCCTATTAAAATAGCCTATATAAATCAGTGATAATGTAGAATTCAAATGGTAAAATAATTTTTAAAATCGGTCCAGTACTTTTTGCCAATTCGTTACAAACATACTTACATACAAATCTTTCCTCTTTATAATATTGTATAGATGTATAGATTTATTTTTAGAAAACAAAAACCGACTTCTATACTATACCTATATGTACAAACTTAAACTAAAAAGTTGACGGAACTTGCTGAATGGAACCACAAACCAAAATGTCGTCTGTGCATTTATTTTTGGTTTATGTTGTTTTTTTTTTTAAAGTGCTGAATCAATTTTAATACAATTTATATAGGATCACCTCTGAAGTATAACCTACCAAACTAAAGAAGAATCATCAAAATCAATTCATAATTGGCGGAGTAATAGCGTAACAAACGTACAAAAAAACATAGTCGAATTTATAACATCCTCCTTTCGTCGGTTAAAAAATAATCCCACTTCTGAAACCTTTTGTTTTCACATTACAGCTATTTTATTTACCTCAAAATAGATTTGCAAACATATTTATACACGAAACAGATACCGGACGGGACAAGGCAATAAAACATTTTACGACGGATATGACGCGACCTTGTCATGAAATGTCCAACGTCCACGAGAACCTACGCGTACATATTTTACAGCAGTCCAAAAATCCACCTTTATAAACATACTAGCGGTCCGACCCAGCTTGGCACGGGTATAGATTATAGCCTATGTCACCCGGGGATAGTGTAGCTTCCCGTCAGTGAAAGAATTTTTCAAATCGGTTCAGTAGTTTTGGAGCCTATTCAATGCAAACAAACAAACAATCAAATCTTTCCTCTTTATAATATTAGTATAGATAAATAGAACACAAAAGAGCATGACGATTTTTTGGTTCTTTGATCGGTCGACTCGCATCCCTGTGGTATTTCGAAATCAAAAGGATATTGCTTTGAATCGTACAATAAATACAAAGCTTATCCTTTTGATCCGTAATCAGGTTATGTTTACTTTATGCACCTGAAATAGACTTAAGTATACTACTTACTAAGTATAGTACTTTGTAGACTTTATTCACCCAGGGGATTTGCATGTCAATTAAGTATACTATTTTGTAGACTTAATCCTATTAGGTATTAGGGCTTCGCAGACTGTTTTGCAAGGAAATTTCATACAATGTTACATTAGTTTTTTTTTTTATAATAACTCAGATTTCTTCTGTCGCACCGCGTCGTCATTATACCTGATAGTTATTTCTAGTGTATTTTTTATAGTTTTGTTAGTTATAGAATATTAGCTTAAAAAGTTTTAGAGAATGATTATAAATTTGGTCAGATTTTCGAAAATTATATTGCATCTGGTTTAATTTAAGTCCAATAGTCGTAGTATGCTATTTTATTTAAATAAATTGACTTTACGTTTTTTTGTGTGAAATAAGCATTTTCCAACAACTTGGATGACTATATTGTCATCCAAGTAACTGAATTTTCCAACTACAGTGAAAACTCTATATAACGACACTGAAGGGACTGTGGCACTGTGCATTTTATGGCGTTATAGAGAGTTATCGTTAAATGGAGAGAAGAAAAACCAGAATTATAAAAAGAAAAATGTTATGATTTTCTTTTACTAGACATGTTTACCTACAGTTTGAAAGTATGTGAGCAACCAAGAAAATGATAACGTATAGATAGATAATCCATGACTCCTATTTATTAGTCATGGTCAACAACGGTCTACACGTCCAAGCAATCCCAATTTGTAAACAAAATAACGAATTTCTTTCGAATTCGGTATGCATGATGCCGACAGTCGAGTTTATTACGAGCTAGGATAGTAAAGCGACAAAAGAACGTACACAGCTACGTAGTTTTTACAAATTTTGGCAACTTAAAAGGTACTTTTCAGTACTTAATTGTTGTCGTTATTGAGAGTGGGTATAATGTTATATAGAGTGTATCATTGTATGGAAGGCAATCCAAACCAACCAAAGCCAAGTGATTTCGACGCTTTAGGGAGTTTGTCGTTAAATTGAGTGACGTTACATGGAGTTTACACTGTATTTTGATTTTAAAGCCGAACTTCTAAACCAATTTTGTAGAACAATCTGACGGAGACTGATGGAGTTCTGAGGGAACAAACGTTAAAAAAAGTATTGAGAACGTCCTTTTTCAAATTAACGATTGTCTTTTTTGTAGTCGGTAAAAAAATCGGCCATAATTGCAAGCTAAGTGGTTTTCCCCGAAAGTTTTGCATATTAACAATTTTGCTAACATTTACTAACACTTCCAGGCCTGGGGGTCTGGGGAAGGGGGTGCTAGGGTGTTGTATTCACGCTCTAACGGTTCCACAATCGCATAACGCGCCGTGAAGCTTTCTGACGAATATTAATTTAATTAAGTGGTTGTAACATTGAGACTTTCTTAATGAAGAGTTTGTTTGTTTTATCATTGTAGCTATAGGTTTGTCAACTAATGGTATGACTCTCAGGATTAACAGTTTAACAAGGTCAGACGGAAGATTAAAAGTAGCTAAGCCCAAACGAGGTCA
Organism: Agriopis marginaria; assembly: GCA_932305915.1. Lineage (NCBI taxonomy): Eukaryota > Metazoa > Arthropoda > Insecta > Lepidoptera > Geometridae > Agriopis > Agriopis marginaria. Next base: position 2,793,404 of record OW029932.1, read on the forward strand.
TTATACCATTAAAAAGTTTTTCATGAGCTTTTGGTGGGTGCTATTAGCGAAGGACCGAAGATAATGGTAGAAATAAAGAGAGATCAGTGTAGTTGGGTTTCTTTGGTGACACTAACCGGTTTCCGTATGGAAACGAGTCGTTTATATTGTGTGTGCGTTTGTTCGTGTGTTTGTATTGTGTGTAAGTGTGTACAACACACTAGCGATCACTCTTGACAAGGTTGTGCTATGCCACCTAGCGTATAATTGATAATTATGCTACACCACTGCGAATGTGATGAAAACAGGCGTGGCGCCTATCAGGCAAATGGCATGCCAACGACATGCCCGTAAAATTAAGCAATTAACAGGAAAGCTTTGAATAATGCATGAAGATGCTTCTGTTTTAATAGCGGCAGTACTTCCAAAGTTATACAATGGCTTCATAGCAGACTCGGAATATTTGCAGTAACCCCACCCCCGATAAAAGATCTGATAATCTTCAAACGGCTGAACAGATTTTCTTGAATTATAGCTAAAATACTATCAATCAAGTCACCTTTAAAAAATGCTAAATCAAGCCGTTTGTTAGCTAAGTTGCCACAGATAAACACATTAACCTTATAACTGCCCTTTGTATGGGTCGGAGGTTAGAAAATCAAACGGTGCTCGGCCAAAAGTAGAAAACTAACTTTTTCATTTGATAAGTTCAACCATAATAAAACAGAAAGAAAATGAAAAGATACTTTTGATGGAGTAGTCATAAACTACTTATTTTATTTATAAAAAAGAGCGGTAAACAACCATGTCTGACTGATGGTTCCTAAGGAATCCCAAGATACGGGTGTTTACTTTCTTACCACACTTAGTTTGGGCATCAGTGCGATATATGAGTATAATTAGGTTTTATTTTTATTTTAGAACTGCCGCCTATTGACACCTGATGTCGATGCTTTGCCAGCCCGTAGATATGGTTTTAAAGAAACACAGATATAAAAGAATCCGGTTTGTTGGACGATCCGACTGAAAGATATGATCTGAGAGAGATTGGTGGAAGGTGGTGGTCACGCCCTCAGACATGAGGTGTACGATTTAAGGAGGGAGATGTGGTTTTAACAATTTCTTTGAAACGTTCCATCACGTTCCTACGAATCTAGCCGAATATTCTGCGCCCTGATTTTTTTACAAAAATTGACAATCTAATATCGCAGTTCCTGGAATAACCCACGTGATTTTCCAGGAACTTTGTGATCGTGAGAGCGGTATGGACAAACCCGATTTAATTAGCTCAATCACCTTTGTTTAAAGGCAAATACCTTTGTTTGATTGCTGGATCAGGAAATAAAATACACATTCCTACTACTGCGCTGCTACAGTGACCCCAAAGTGGGTATTGGCCTCCGACAACAAAACAAACTCAAATCGTTTCAGATAATGACATCCGGATGGACGACAACGTACCACTTCGGCTGCATGCTACCAGACTACTCCTTGGACGCTGAACCGTTACGGATGCTTACCTTCCTCTGGTGGACGGTGGTGTTGAAGCTTCTAGAACTATTCGAGACAATATTCTTTGTGCTGAGGAAGAAGGAACGTCAGGTGTCGTTCCTGCACGTGTGGCATCACGCCAGCACGCTGATCATAATATGGGCGGCAGTCAAGTACGTTGGAGGTTTGTATGGTCTATTCAATCACAATATTTTTGCTGTTGCTGTAATAGGCTTGCGTTTGACCGCCAACTTGCCTGATGTTAAGCGATGATGCGGTCTAGGGTGGAGCACGCTTGCCTAGCAAAAACCGATTCACTCGTGATTTGAAGACACCCAGATTGTAACTATCGGGGAACACCCATTCAGGAAGCGCATTCCACATCTATATGAAATCGAGCGTCCTGTATTTTTTTGCTAAGCTATACGCTATCAGCTGCTCCATACATTTTTGTCGAGTGTAAATGACCGTTTTCTATGGAACAGTCGATATTGTTTCGCGATTTCAGAGTTGTTCCCATAGTAAATGTTGATCATAATGATAGGTACTATGGACCCCTTTCGGCTTAGTACAGCCTTTCCGCGTACCCAGTATACATAGCTGTTGCACACGGCTTCGTACGCGTAGATTTTCATATAAACTTTCAACTATTTTAATTTGTCTCTTTTCTTAGAGGATCTCTACACTCCATAAGGAATCTACATGCCAAATTTGAGCTTCATCAATTTGTGTTTCAAATTCATCAAAATTGTTTTCATGATTTAACAAGTGAGTAAAAGTGAGACAATTTCCAATAGAACTGCTTATCGAGCGTTTATGCATAAGAATGTTATACAGTGTCCATGGCACCTAAAATCATGGATCAGTATTATGGTTACAAATTATTTACTTACTTATAAATATAATCTATACTAATATTATAATGAGGAAAGATTTGTTTGCTTGCATTGAATAGGCTCCGAAACTACTGAACCGATTTGAAAAAATATTTTACTGTTGGGAAGCTACACTATCCCCGGGTGACATAGGCTATATATCTATACCCGTGCGAAGCCGCGGCGAGCCGCTAGTAATATATAAAAAGATAATTTGTCCTTTACCTATTTTGATACTTCTTCGAAGACATGACTAGATAGTCATTCTCAATTCTAATTTCTTAAATGGTATTCTCAATTCTAACTGGCAGCGGTTTTGCTCATTAAGGCAGACGGTCGAAATCTGCTAATTGCAAGCTTAACCTTTTGGGTTGGGAAATCCAGGTTAAGTATGTGGTTGTAGACGCGAAGTTAAGGTTTACGTGGATGCAATGCAAGAGGTGAACTACTGCTGTTTCTAAATAAATCAATTAATAGTAGACCATTTTATTTTGAAAAAATTATGGGTAAGCTTTGTAGTCAATAACTCCATTAAGAACTCTTAAAACCAATTGCTATTAATAAGGCTATTTTTCTCGCATAAATACCAAGTTTTTTTTAAAATAATATCTTAAAATATCCAAATGTGCTTGTTTCCGAGCAAACAGGCGAAAAATACCAAAATACTACACAACACAACACTTTTACACATACCATGTGAATAACGGGCGACTTTTTTATCGAACCGGAAATATTAGGGTGTGACAGTACATAGAGTAAAAGCCTCATCATTATCATTATCATCAGACAGAAGACGTCCACTGCTAAACATAAGCCTCCCCCGTTAACCTCCACACTGAACGAAAGCATGCCATCTGCATCCACTGGATGCCAGCGACTCTCACAATGTCGTCGGTCCATCTAGTGGGAGGCCTACCTACGCTGCGTCTTCCGGTTCATGGTCTCCACTCAAGAACCTTTCTTCCCCATCGCTAATCGTTCTTCGAGCGATGTGGCCTGCCCATTGCTACTTCAACTCGCAAATTTTAACAGCTATGTCGGGTGCACTGGTTCTTTAGCGAATATCCACGAGAGTAAGAGTACAAGCCAAGAGTATAAGAGCAGAAGCCTATGCCACCATAGCAATTAAAAAAGTTTTCGAAATAATCTATTGCAAACATCACAATTTTATCAGTCTATTCTATAAACAATGGAGGATTCTTCGACCAAAATAAAATGAATGGACGGGCCCAGACGAAGCGCAGTTTTAAAGATTACAAAATGAGCGCCGGCGCTCACTTCGTTTCAGTCGGCCTCTAGCCGTAGGAAGTGCAACACGCTACTACACATGATAACGAAACATCTGACAAAATTATGCATTCGTGTGCTTTCCCGAAGTGTAAATGCACAACAAAAAACCACTATCTATTTTTTGTAACAAATGTACTGTAGATAGTTATAATTAGGTGTTGAAGCATATGTCCGACGGTTTTGACTCGTTTTTACTGAGTAATTTCAATGGCTATGGCCCGTCCATTCATTTATTTTGGTCGAAAAGAGGATTATGAAAATGTATAAAATCTTCAGTCACTACTTCAGTTTCGATTTTATGGTTCTGTTACATCTAATTTTTTCCACATCGATAAAAAAGTCACTTTGTTTCATCTTCATGTCATGATCAGGAAGATGAAACAAAGCAAGATACAATAGGGGTAAATTCACAGAAAAGAGAAGTAAATAGAACGGAAATGAGAAGGAAAATCTGTCGCCAGGTATTATAACAGAGTTTTGCTTGAACATTCTCATTTATGTCAACGCATCGAACTCCGCATCCAAAGAACTTGGACCTTACCTTTTTGGGTTACGTCTCAAAGTTCTTTGGCCCCATCACAGCTGCTAACTGATTTCAAATAACTGACGTTTCGTTAATATGGGTGCAACTGGCTACAAAAAAAAAAAACTTACAAAAATGCTTTGACAGCCGTTCTAATTTAAACAATTATTTTTTTCTTTTCTGTGGGTAAATTAGAAGTGAAATACAATTAAAAACGATTTCGATAGAAATGTTATTTAACCACCGTGAGATATTATCAAAATACGTCTCCATAGCATCTACCAATTACAGCCTTATAAATAAACTTTAAAATCAAAAACTGTAATTACTGTTACAACAGACTCCATTAGCAAAACAACCGCCCCCTTATTTAAACCTTTACAATCTTTACATGCACAGACACAATCGCAATAAAGAAGTTTCCTAAGCGCTAACGGCTAATGAATGCCTTGTACGATACTAGACTTCTGGGTTTTGTTTTGAACAATAGTCGGTTATACACTGCTCTTAATTATTACGGTTGTTCACTACAGTAATTTGATTATCCTACTAATATTATAAACGCGAAAGTTTGTATGTATGGATGTATAGATGTATGGATGTTTGTTCCTCTTTCACGCTGCAACGGAACAAAAGATCGACCTGATTTTATGCATGGGTATAGTTCAAGACCCAGAGAGTGACATAGGCTACGTTTCATCATCATCACCATTTTTCATCACTACGCGGGTGAAACCGCGGGGCGCAGCGAGTTGTTATATATTTATTTGATACGGTACCATTCAACATAATCATGGTAAATATTCCGTTAATAATCATATAACTTTATATTCATTAAACACAGTTTTAAACTATCACGGTTGTTCACTAAAGTTATGTGATTATTTACGGGATATTTTAATTTTAAATACCGTCTTCCCGTGAACCTGGTGCATGTAGGTAACTGCGCCGAAATATCGGGAGCTCATTCCATAACTTTACTACGGTAAATATCCCATAAATAATCATATAACTTTATATTCAGTAATGTAGGCAAGTATAGGTAAGAAATAGGAATTAAGTTAACTGATACTGGATTGGTTTTAGCTAAATTTACACAATACGAAAGACATTTGACTATATTTTTTTTATCCTAAAATACAATCCTCAAATAGAAACTGACGTGGTTTTCACACATTTTATTTATATTACACGGGAATAATTAATTTAGTGACCGGCTTAATCTAACGTGAGTAATTCCCGTGTAATATAAATAAAATCCTAAAATAAATTACTGGCTTCGACCAAAATAAAATGAACAGACGGTTCCAGAAGAAGCGCATTTTTAAAGATTACAAAATGAGCGCCGGCGCTCACTTCGTTTCAGTCGGTCTCTAGTCCTCGGTCCGTAGGCAGTGCAACACGTGACTATTGTTACATGATAACGAAAGATCTGTCAAAATTATGCCTTTGTGTGCTTTCTCGAAGTGTATGTGTGTTAACCTGTGTATTTACCACAACAAAAAACCTCTATTAATTTTTTGTAACAAATGTACTGTACATGGTTATAATTAGGTGTTGAAGTATATGTCCGACGGTTTTGCCTTGTTTTTAATATTTTCATTTTTATTTTTGCCGAAGATCGCTGGCCTATATTTTTATTTCGTGTTATCATGTGAGCAATGAGGTTTCATACTCGTCTTGATCTGGTAGAGTTTTTAAATTTGACAGAGAATTTTCTTAATAAAAGTATTTGTAGTTAGCATTATCATTTCCCTATTCTTATTATCTTTTGAAAAGTTGTTGGTTGGTCAAGTCGGAGAACGCATATACCTATATCACTATCTCTACTTAGTCAACAAGCCATCGGCTCGAACTTGCCAGTCTGCCTCCACCGCTAAGGACTGATATGCTTTACCACCTTCCTTTTTTCCTGAAAACAACCTGGATTTCTTCAAGGCCAGAGTGGATAAATCCTTTCAAGATCTACATGCTCCATCTTTGGCCACAACGTCACTTTTCATCAGGTGATGGTCAAACGTAGACCTATTCTATATATTGTATGTATTTAGTAGCGCCCCGTAAATTACGCCCGTGCGAAGCCGGGGGAAATTATCTATCTTATGTTGAAAACCGCATCAAAATCCGTTGCGTAGTTTAGGAAGAGTTAGCGGTCATACATACAGACAGACAGACAGACAAGACAGACGCGGAATGCGGCTTTAATTTATACCGATTAGAGAAGAGATAGAGAAGAAGAAAAAAGGGAAGATTTAAAAAAAAACTTAAATATTATACGGACAAACAACAAATTTTGATGCATTTATGAAATACTAGCGGTCCGTCCCGGCTCCGCACGGGTATAGTTATATATCCTATGAAAATAGCCTATATTAATCAGTGATAATGTAGCATTCATGATAGCCCGTTGGTCCAGTTGGTAGTGAACCTACCTTCTGAGCTTAGGGGCATGGGTTCGATTCCCATCTAGGACAAATATTTATGTGATGAACATTTGTGTTTGTTCTATATCTGGTTGTTAATATCTATTTAAGTATGTATTTAAAACTATATATGTATGTATATCAGTCTCTGGCAGCCATATCACAAGCTTTGCTTAGCTTGGGGTCAGATGACCGTGTGTGAAAAATGTCCCGAAATATTTATTTATTATTATTTATTCAAATGGTGAAAGAATTTTTAAAATCGGTCCAGTACTTTTTGAGCCAATTCGTTGCAAACATACTTACATACAAATCTTTCCTCTTTATAATATTAGTATAGATAGTCTACACTGTTAAGTTATTCAATAACATCACAAATTATTCGATTCATCGTTCATTCCATTTATATGTGGTTATTTGGCAATTCACCGTAATTGTTGCCATATACCAATCACATCGGGTCAATGATTAAGTGATTTTTATTAATTTTAATAGCAAAATTGAACAGTTTGGCAACCTATTGGTAACGTCAATAAAATTGAACGCAAATTGACATATAATGGGCCATTTATTTCGTGTATGTGATAAAGTTTACTTAGAGTGCGTTATTAAAAAAAGATTGTAAATGCGAGTGTTTGTTTGTTCCCATTTCACGCAGCAACGGATCTATGGAATGATGTAGTTTTTTATGCATACAGATAATCAGTGGGCCGGAGTCACAGGAAAGTTTTTATTCAGAAAAAAAAAAGATTTCTGAAGGCTCAGCTAGTGTGGTATAAATTTCTACATTTAGACTAACACTTTTATGCATAAATGCTCGATAAGCTAATGTTATTTTTAGTCTCACTTTTACGCGTGACATTTCACCAGCGATACGTTGACAGAATATTTTATAGCATAGATAAGCTTATCAAGCGTTGGGTATTCCCCGATGGTTACATGGATCTGGGTGTCTTCAAATCACGAGTGAATCGGTTTCTTCTAGGCAAGCGTGCTCCATCGTAGACCGCATCGTCGCTTAACAAGTGGTCAAACGCAAACATATTATTTACATTAAAAAAAAAAAAAAAAAATTTCATTAAACATAATGGCTACAACCGGTCTAACAACAATAAAATATACAACGATAAAATTTACTTGAGAAGCCTGGAATTGTAATTATGCAACGACAAGACTACAAACTGTAGATTTTAACCCGGTAAGCTAAGGCAAAAGCTCTGACTATAATTATCTACTAGCGACCCGCCCGCCCGGCTTCGCACGGGTGTAATTTACGTGCGAAGCCGGGGCGGGTCGCTAGTTATAAATATATAAACCTTCCGTGAAAATGTATTTAACTGATGGTGAAAACCGCATCAAAATCCGTTGCGTTGTTTAGGAGGAGTTAACGGTCATACAGACATACAGACGCGGAAAGCGACTTAAATTTATACTATGTAGAGAAGATGCTAAAATAGAGATGAATAGATCACTCCGACCTTTAATGGTGAGACTAGGAAATATGATTTTGATTGCTTGCAAAAATGGTTTAACTCTAATATTACGGAACAAAGACAACGTAAAAAAAATATATACTCGTATATTCTAGCGGTGTGAATTAGTCAAAAATTTAAGCTAGAATCAGCGAGACAAGACGGTAGCAATTAAATAAAAATTAAGAGCCGTGGGCACTGTTTTAAAGCACGCGCTACATTTCCGTCAATATTATGGATATTCAGCCTTAACGAACGGGTGGGATTGACAGTTGAGTGCCTGTCACCCGATTTAGGCAAGGTCAATTTACCATTTTAGGCTAGCGAATAAAAATTTCAGAATAAAACAATTGAACCGCTAGTATCTGTCCGCGTTAGGCCCTTACATCCATACATAGTGTACAACTGTACAGAGTCTTTTACCGGTTACTGGAATCCGAATATAACAATACACTACATCTTTACCGGAATTCGCCAGACAGCATAGACCGATAATAACTCCACGAAACGTTTAGATCTGTGTATGTATTGATAAACAGGTGGGATTGTCAGTTGAGTGGGAACTATTCTATTTACAAACTTTCTCATTCATAATATTACTTACACCCGATTGGTCGGCGTCCATTTTAGGCTAGCGAATAAAAAGTTCAGAATAACACAATTGAACCGCTAGTACATGTCCGCGTTAAGCCCTGACATCCATACATCGTGGACAGTGTGTTTTGCCGGTTACTGGGATCCGGATAAAACAATACACTACATCTCTATCTACACCATTACCTTACCTACCGGAATTCGCCAGACAGCAGAGACCGATAATAACGTCACGGAACGTTTAGAGATCTGTGATAAAGTGTTTAATAATAGAGAAGCTAGAAATGTATTGATCAATGCATTGACATTTCTGGATCGTGGAGTATTATTGTTACATAAAAGCTCAGATTTGGAATGATGGAAAATCGAAACAGATTACATTCTTACTCGCTCAATACGCTTTGCATAGACAAAATTCAATATGTTTTTTAAAGTTATTTTTGCTAACCTGTTTTATCCCACTGCTGGAAAACTCTCCCAATATCTTCCAGTCGTTTCTATACTGGGCTAGCATAATAGGAAAAATCCATATCTAAGGGTCTGTGGTAAAATCTCAATGACATTAGCTTGTCACGATTTATGTGGATTGGAAATTAAAGAATGGTAGGCAATTTTAATGTTGATATGTAATGAGCAGAAAGGACATCATCATCATCATAATTTTAGCCGTAGGACGTCCACTGCTGGACATAGGCCTCTCTCATCGATCTACAAAACATAAATACTAAACAAACAAAAAATAACAAAATAAAAAACAAAAAAAGGACAATTAAAAAAACAAAACGATAAAAAAAGGATAACTGACACTTTTACTTTTACTTTACTTTAGATAGAAACTGCGATGATGCACTGGAAACTGGGAAGATGCGCGTTCCGAGAAAGTTGGGAATAGACTGCTGTGAGACGGGGATGTTTTTGCTCTTATCTCAACCAGTGGACTAAGGACAAGAAGACGATGGCTTATCTGCAGACTCGACACATTTGCAACCAAAGCAAAATTCAATGCAGCAACAGCGTAAAAGTTCAAAAAAAATTCAGCATTCCAATTTCTGTTTTACAAGCCACGTAAATAAATACTTTCGTCACACATCTGAAACCGAAACAATAATAAAATGCGTTCAAAACAAAACGATCACGACACACAATAGACCATTGTATGGCACGCCTGCGGCCGAGCAAACAGAGTGTATTGGACAAAGGTGCGGGCTTCGACTTCAATCCTTGGAAATGGAGTAGGTTCCTAGTAGGCTGCTATAAACTGTGCAGATTTACTTTAGCTATTGAAATAATAAAAATCTGTCGTCTGTGGATGTTAGGGCAAGATCTTATAGTGCTTAAGGGGACTGCTCTTTCGCTCTTTCGCTCGCACATTTTCACATTATTGAAGATATAAAATCAATGAGTGTGCATTTCCAAAAAAGTAACAAAATCATGTCTTGTTGTCTATCGTAACATTACAAACATAGAAATGTTTGTATCGATATCTTGTAATTTGACGGAATAAAATGACACGAGAAATAAAAATCACTTGATACTATTTTACTGTGTCAAATTAAAATATATCAAATTGACAATTTCTTTGTTTGTAATGTTACGATCAGGTAACTAGTCAGGTTTTCTTGTTTCATAGAAGACGACAGGTTTGCCTTGTTCTACGGGGTGTAAGGGGAACACTCGAAGCCAAAAGAAGGTAATTAATTGTACTCATCATTATGAACAACTTTTACTATGGGACCAGCCCTGTAGTCGCGAAAAAAATATCAGCTGTTCTATAGAAAACGGTCATGGTCACTCGACAAAATGTATGGAACAGCTATTTTTTTTCGCGATTTCCGGGTTGGTCCCATACTAAAAGTGGTTCATAATGATGAGTACAATTACCTTCTTTTGGCTTCGAGAGTGTTCCCCTTACACACTGTTTACGAAGATTTTCATAGCTATTTGGAGCATATGTTTGTTCTCTAGGTTTGTACAGCCTAACTTTCTTAACATTTTAGTTTTCTAGGTATTATCGAGGACTCTTAGTACATTAATTTTCGTCACAGAGAGCTGTTCAAATATCTCTTCCGACGACGTATATCAAGTTTAATATCCTTTGAAACTCCTTAAAAGTTTCACAACGCCGAGATTTCCAAGATGAATGTAAACGGCGAGGTCTAAACAACTGTCAGGAGTTTGGGAGGTTTGCTTGGTAACAAATTGCTCTACAATTAATTAATTGTCAGAGAATAATGAGCTTTATGTATTCTCGTAATAAGAACAAGTTGATGGTAGTGGTCTGGTAAATATACTTTCCATTAATTTATTTGCTTTGATAGCTGCAATAAATTTATAAAAAAGTTGAATGAAAACCACGAATTTTGTTCACTTTTGCAAGGTTTTTGAACGCAAGACTGTAGCAGGAACTGGATGTGGAAATATTTAAAGAATATATTTTAATACAGATATTTGTAACGTTATTGCAGCTGCCAGAGCAAATAAACGAATAGCAATAGTATGTATTATTTTTCTGAGGGTGTTGATTATTATAACAGCAATCGATTTTCATCTTGAGTGAAAGCCAGTACTAAAAAGTATGCTATCATAATTTAGTATCTACCTTCTATGTCGGATGTAGCACCAAGAGTCCAAGACTAATAAGTAAAATTTCATATACCGCCAAGTGCGAGTCGGGCTCGCGCATTGAGGGTTCCATATCACCACAAAATACAAAAAGCAGTGCAATCAAAAAAATCACGCTCAGAGGCGGGTGGGTGACCGTGGTGATTCAAGTACCGACCGCGCGTATAAATGGATACTTGACATTACACATATTCGGGGGTGCATTTCACTCCTTGGCAGTTCATATTAACGGCCGGCTACAACGGGTTGTTCGCGTAGGCAACAAAACGCTTCCTCAGCCCCCGCCAACTTATAGCGACGATGTATATTGCCACGCTAGAAACAGGACGGCCGCGGGGGGAGTGTAACGACAAAAACGAACATAGGTCCGACCTCGATGACGCCTGGCGCGATACTGAACGCGGTGCGCGCAAATTTTCGCGACCTTGTTACGGTTTTAATTTCACTAAAAAACAAAACTATTCACTATCAAAATTTTATCCATATAATTTTTTTTTAATATAATTGCCTTTCAGTACATGCAATTTCCAGGTTGTTACGAACTTTTATTAGAGCATAAAATGAAAAAAATAAACTAAATCGACTTTGTTTCAGATCTTTTTTTGATCGAGGCAAGTTTATTCCATCGTGTTATGAACCAAATCATAAACTCTAACACAGATGTATCTATGACATGTATTTTTTTCCAGCTCAAACATTATAATTTAACTGAATAAAATTGATTTAAAACCGTCAAATTTGGTATAAGAAGCTCTAAGGAAATTTCGGAAACACGGCAATTTAATTTAACTCGATAAAATTATAATCATGATTACCAAACACCAAATATTCTTAATATAATAATAAGCCGTATAATATCGCAATTTTTACATGCATATTAAACTGTTTACGTAGTCGTTACTTTCGCAATCACAGTGACCCAGCGGTATACCATGTTATGGCCTATAAAGGCTATAAAAACGTTTTATAGTATCTCCTATTGTACTGATCAACGACTTCCTACATAGATACCTAGCCTAGAGCGAGCACTTTCAGTCAACACATTGGCGCCAAAAGTGCCTTTAAAAATTCTCTACTACCAATGGCGCGCCTGTATGGACAGCGGACTAATCAGCGTTTAGTATTCCACCCGCGTACTTCAACCTCGGCTAGTTGTAAGATATTTGTATTGCGAATCGAATTAGTTTGATGCATGGTAGGTAGAAAAGACTATGTAGCGGCTATTGTCATTAAATTTGTATGGATTTGACAGCTGTCAAGAGTATATTTTTATTTTATTCGCAGCAATTTTAAGGTTCGAGCAGGTAGGCGGACTAGGCGGCCGGTAATTATCCTACTAATATTATAAACGCGAAAGTTTATATTGTATGGATGTATAAATGTATGGATGTTTGTTCCTCTTTCACGCTGCAACGGAACAACGGATCGACCTGATTTTTTGCATGGGTATAGTTCAAGAGCCAGAGAGTGACATAGGCTACTTTTCATCATAATCATCACCATTTTTCATCACTACGCGGGCGAAACCGCGGGGCGCAGCTAGTTCATACATAAAGACTGGCACTCAAGCTTTACATTAATTAAGCCGATAGCACAACCCCTTCTCATCTACCTACTATAGTCTTTCTACCTACTATGGGTTGATGTAATGTCTATAGTGTATGAAGTCATTGGTACGTATAGATACGTGGTGTAATTTTTCTATTGCGTCATTGTCATTATCATTAAAGTTCGTCTTAAACGAGATCGTGAATGTCGTGGTACTCGTGATACTACTATCATCTTCCCAAAGCTCCATTTTGATATATCCATCCTTTCAAAATGAAGCTGACCTTACGAAAATTTTGGTTAGGTATCTTGAAAGCGTGAGGTCGCGGTTTCAAACCCCGGGCCCGTACCAATGAGCTCTTTAGAGCTTATGTACGGATTTTCATACCACCGGCTTTTCGGTGAAGGAAAACATCGTGAGGAAACCTGCATACGTACGGAGAAAGATCAATAGCGTATGTGAATCCACCAACCAGCACTGGGCCAGCGTGGTGGATATGGCCCAATCACCCTTTCAGGGGTAGGCTAAAAGTCCAACAGTGGACTGTTAAAAGGCTGATTTGTGTGAACATTCCGATCTTTATGAAATTACTAGCTCGCCGCCCCGGCTTCGCACGGGTATAGATATATAAAGAGCTCATTGGTACGGGCCCGGGGTTTGAACCCGCGACCACACGCTTTCAAGTGTAGCGGTCTCCCTATTAGGCTACCACGGCTATCGACGAACTAATATACAAACTCATAAAAGTCTGAGACCTAAGCTTCGCTTGTTGAATTATGTTGCAGTAACGTTTTAAAGTCTTCAAATTAGCAGACGAATCGTCACATTTCATGCTTCATTCACATTAATTATGAAAACCATTCGGTACAATATGGGCCCGACTAATCTGCGAACCATTAAGCCTTGACATACCCCGTTATATCTGCCTTCGTTCATTATTAACACAAAATTAGCTCAGCCCTCTTTTGCTTTCTATATTTGGGGACCGGGTGAGTACCCCCAGTGGATTTTCTAGCGAATTCGAATTGGCTGAACTTTAAAGGGCGAAATCTACGTTTTGGTGAACTAAGGTGAAGGCAAGTGTTATTTAGCTGCGACCCGCGGTTTCACCCGCTTGTTGAAATCGATTAAGTTTTCTGAAATTTTCTTATTTTCTGTGCAATTTTCTTAATATTTTTTTCCGTAAGTACCATCTACAAAGTATTAGAAAACTTTAAAAAAAGATGAATGAAATCGGTGAAGTCGTTCTCAAGTTATGGCGAGAACAAGGTAAATAGGGATTCAATTTTATACATATAGATTGTACAATACCACCAGATAGTTTCAAGGAATTGAATTATAATGCTATGAGATGTAAATTGTTTAAATTTCTAATTGACAAGTGTTATTATAAAGTTAATGATTTTTTAAAAGACAGGCTGAAACAAATTGTATAATTTAGAGTTTAATTTAGTTCATTTAATTTAGAGACCATGACTGACAACAAAAAAATTGTACACCTTAATAAGGTAGAATATTTGTAACACACATTATTATATACCATCATATAAGACAATATTCTCACAAATAAATAGATTTTGATTTGATTTGATAATAGGCTTGCGTTTGACCACCACCTTGCCACGGTCTAAGATAGAAAACGCTTACCTATAAGAAACCAATTCACTCGCTACTTGAAGACACCCAGATCTTTATCAGGGAACACCTATTCAGTTAGCGTGTTCCTAAACCTAGCGTATTTCATGACATATTTTCAATTAAAATTAGAATGACTTCGATAAAGAAAATGGCGAAATTGATCTATCAAGAGATCAAAACGTTAGCAAAGGACGTAAAGATAACGGAAATTGCTACGACAAGAACTAAGCTGCGAGGAAAGTTCAAGTCAGGAGTAAATCGGTTTCTTATAGGCAGGTGTCCTTTACCACAAATCACATTAGTCATAAGATCAGCCATACACAAACCAGGAGACACGATCGCCAGAAAATTTAAATAATAGTAACAGCACCGAGATACAATTCCTATAGAGTCACAACCTCTCAGTGAAAACAGACAAAAAACGTCCGAGCGTCATTGTACATACAATGTATCAATTATATACTTCACAATGCCACATTTACTCCAATATAGACGTTATGTTAGTGACGTTACTCGGATGGGCAGCGTTCGGGAAATTGCGTGACATCTTCTCGTCCTCGTCATACCACAGTGCCTCAAGACGAAGGTCTTTGACCAGTGTGTGTTGCCAGTGATGACATATGGTACTGAGACGTGGTCCTTAACTGTTGGCCTTTTGGAAAAACTCAGAGTCACACAGCGGGCAATGGAGAGAGCTATGCTCGGAGTTTCTTTGCGCGATAAAATCCGAAACGTGGATATTCGCCAAAGAACCAGAGTCACCGACATAGCTGTTAAAATTTGCAAGTTGAAGTGGCAATGGGCAGGCCACATCGCTCGAAGAACCGATAACCGATGGGGAAGAAAGGTTCTGGAGTGGAGACCACGAACCGGAAGACGCAGCGTAGGGAGGCCTCCCACTAGATGGACCGACGACATTGTAAGAGTCGCGGGCATCCAGTGGATGCAAAAGGCAGGCTGTCGTTCAGTGTGGAGGTTAAAGGGGGAGGCCTATGTTCAGCAGTGGACGTCTTCTGGCTGATGATAATAATGATGAGACGTTATGTCGCTTGCATAGTGTTCAACGTTAGGTGTCCGCTATGTCATCGTAGCTCTGGCATCGCGAGGTGATGTAGTCGGATCGCGGTTACCTTGTAACTAACCAAATAGACTACGCATTTCGTAGGGTGCGCAGAGTTTTGCGTCGGGCATTTTTTTGGCACGATTGTGACTCTATATGTATTGTAACTCGATAAGTAACAGGTAAAATGTGAGGGAAATTGGTAGTTTCATTTTCAATTTTAGCTCTCCTAACATTATTTTAATAGCGGACCTTCCGATTTCGTTTAACCAAATGGGCTGTTTGACTTCCATTTTCCTTTTGCGACGGCATTATACATAGGAAATCAAATGAATAAGAAACGTTTTTCGAGTCAACAACTGTGAACTGTCAAGGCGAATGTCCACTGAAATGAAAGCGAAGAATTGCCTTGTTTAGCTAACTACTTCTTATCAACCCACGACGCAAACAGAGAGGTGTTATAAGTTTAAAGTGTGTATCAGTGCATGTTTTTGTGCCACAAATTCCATGCTGGCATCACAAGCGTATAACCCGATTTTGATTTAGTTTTTAGGGTGCCGTACCCAAAGGGTAAAAACGGGACCCTATTACTAAGCCTACGATGTCTGTCTGTCCGTCTGTCCTATCTATTAACGGCTGTAAGTTCGAACCGTAATAGATAACTGATTGAAAATTTCACAGAATATGTAATGTTACTGCGGATTAGCTGAGAAATAATAAAAAAATCTTAAAGTAAAAACGAAAGGAGGGTGGGTCCCCATACAACAAATGTATTTTTATAACGTATTTTTGTATTAACTCTAATTGAAAAACGGTAATACGTACAAGCGTGCCAAATTTGGCACGATTGTAGTACACACTCTAAAATATAATAAATAATGGCCAAGTGCGAGTCCGTGACAAGTTTCTGTTCTTTACCAAGTTAGAACTGGTAATTACGTTATTGAATTTTGTGTTGATACGGAACCCTCAGTGCGCGAGCCCAACACGCACTTGGCAGTTTTTTTTTTGTGTGAAAGGTGACTTGATCGATTGTTCTTAGCTATGATTCAAGAACATCTGTTCAGCCGTTTAAAGATCATTAGCTCTTTCCTAGTTGATAAAGGGATGTGTGGAACTTCCACAGGTCTGATCGATTCATAATTTGGTATTCTGTTACTTAAATTATATTTCAAGAACTTGGTAGATAAGATCTGATGACACAGAAACCTGGTCCATCTTATTTTTTTTATAATTAATAGGCTTGCGTTTGGCCACCATCACACCTGATGTTAAGCGATGATGCGGTCTACGTTAGAGCACGCTTGCCTAGAAGAAACTGATTCACTCGTGATTTGAAGACACCCAGATTGTAACCATCGGGGACCACCCATTCAGGCAGCGCATTCCACAGACTAGCATTTCCCAAAATATTCCCCCATACGGGTTAAGAAAACACAATCCCGACCTTTGCCTCTGGGTTGATTGTGTACGAAGTTTTGGACATTAATATTTTAGAGTGCGCAGTGGACATAAAGCTTTGAATAAAACTGTACAAATAAAAGCTCGAAAGCCGTCACCTCTCCTCTAAAAATAGCGACCGGCAATTAAGAATTTCTTTTGTATTTCCTCCGGGGAATGCTGAAGCGTCCGTGGACTATTCAATCTTATCAGGGGAGTTTCCTCAAATGGGTTCAAGTTCAGGTTAATTGTAGAGAAAACGAGATCTAAATTGCTCCCTCTGGGAAATTTTTGGGAATGCTCGTTAGCAGTTAGAAAAATGTTAGTAGAATTCGGTGGCAAAATGGTTTCAGATGACCAAAGCGTCTGCCTAAAACTAAAATACGTACTGAATAATTATTTTGTCTAATTGGTAAACATTTTACGAGCTGTTTTAGTGTTACATGTTAGTTCACTATGGGCCACATAAACAAGCTCAAAGTCGCACAACGAGCTATGGAGAGGGCTATGCTCGGGGTTTCTCTACGAGATCGAAACAGAAATGAGGAGATCCGTAGACGAACGAAAGTCACCGACATAGGCCACTGGATTCTATCTAAAAAAGACCGCAGGGAAACGCTGAATGCAGGCCGCGTCCAAACCGGTCCAAAAGGAGATCGATGGGGGAAGCCTACGTTCAGCAGTGAACGTCCTATGGCTGAAGTGAAGAAGATGATAATATGTTAGTTTGTTGGTTTAGGTCAATTATTGCAGAATGAATTAGAACCAGTTCCTCTTATCCTACGGAGTTGAATTTTTACATGTTGGTTCAGTTCCGATGACAAGGCATTTAAATGGTAAGCATGACCTTAATCGACATCAAGGATTAGCTCCAGATAAAGGAACTCTTATGGGGAACTCCGATGGGGAAGAAAGGTTCTTGAGTGGAGACCACGAACCGGAAGGCGCAGCGTAGGTAGGCCTCCCACTAGATGGACCGACGACATAGTGAGAGTCGCGGGCATCCAGTGGATGCAAAAGGCAGGCTGTCGTTCAGTGTGGAGGTTAAAGGGGGAGGCCTATGTTCAGCAGTGGACGTCTTCTGGCTGATGATGATGACAGGAACTCTTCAACGGTCAACAGCACAGACAATAAATTTTGTGTACGCATTTTATTATGATGCCGGTTTATGTTTTACCATGACATGGTTGCTGCAGTCAGGGTTAGGTCTGGACTAGGGAACTCTTCAATGGTTACCAGCATAGACGTGAAATGTTGTATACTAATTTAATTATGATAACCCATTCTAAGTGTCACCATAACATGGCTACTGCACTGCACTTAAGTAATTCACCGATATGCACTGGGACTGCGTGGTGGATTAGGGCCCGTCCTTTCTCTCTCTCTCTCTCTCTCTCTGATAGAAGGCCTGAGTCCCAGCAGTAGAACACGATAGGGTGAAATGATGATGAGTGACATACATACAGACTAACATGCAACCTCTTAGCACTTACACCATTCTGTTCCATTGTGGGTAAAAATAGTAAATGACAAAGCGAACTGTCACCTTATCAGACAAAACTAACACAGGTGAGCAGCAGTTACTAGTTGATAACATCAAACCGACACCGGTCAGCAATGCCCGGCGCCTACTCGAAAGATAAAACGCCTACACTGCCATTTCGATAACAAACACTATCATACCAAACCATTAGAGAAAGCATGGCTTAAATCCAGCCTACTGGACGATTGCTCGGCTAATAAAGCCTCTATACTGTAGAAGATATGGTTTACTACTTAAATACTTGTTAAAATGAAGCAGTCATAAGTGACATGTCACGATTCTGTGCACTTTTCATAATCGATTTAGCATGTTTGAAACGTGCACGATTGTAAAGGTAGATTTCCGTGCATCGCGGCCAATCGCAATCGCGCGCGTCAGACGCGTACGTCTAACGGGCGTGACTGATGCGACAATACCGCACTAATGTGTGGCGACGGGCGGCCGCGAGCGTCGCATACCTTTTTCGCGGCGCCATACATTTTCATAGTGCAACATTGATATACAATACACATAGTCACGATCGTGCCAAAAAAATGTCCGAACCAAAACTAGGCGCACGCTACGAATTGCGCCGACTTTTTGGTTAGTTACAAGGTAACCGCGATCCGACTACAACGCCGCGCGATGCCAGAGCTACAATGTCATAGCGGACAATCAACGTTAAACACTATGCAAGCGACATAACGTCTAAATTGGAGTAAATGTGGCATTGTACTATATAAACGATACAATGTATGTACAATGCTGCTCGGACGTTTTTTTGACTGTTTTCACTGAGAGATTGTGACTATAGGAATTTTATCTCAATGTAGTGCAAGTATTGTCGCATAGGCCGCGCACGTTAGTCATGCGCGTCAGTAAAGATAGAGCTACATGACAGAAAGAGAGCTAATCTCTAGGTGAATATAGCAAGCTGTATCCAGCGCCGTGTGAGTTGAATTGCTACTTTATTGCCGCGTAGATAGTCCTTATTTATTTATATTTCTTTGCGGAGTGAACTTTCTGCTCCTTGGCGTATTCTTTGAAGCGGCGCTTGCACTGACTGCTCTGTAATGTTCGAGTTGTAACGCGATACATTACACCTAAATGTTACAAATCCGTCGCCACCTTAAAACATTCGATGCAAATGTTACGTTACGGTTAATTAGTCAAGTTCCCAGCAGACAAGGTTGCCTTAGCATATTCTACATAAACCTATCCGAGTAAACAAAATTTAGGGGGTTAATTACTAAGGTGAAGGTCGCACGAATGGCATGGAAATTAGATTTTAGTCACGCGCGTACAAGTAGTGCCTAAATTAGGTATCTCCGGTCTAATTACCTACCCTTTTTGGGACAACGGGACCCTTACAGGTCCTTAGGGGTACTACGGAACGGCGCGGAAGGAGATTAATCAAATAGAATAAAGTAACAAGTAAAAATTTATGTTATTAAAAAAATTGCTGTATATCTTCAAACGAATCCCTGGCTAAGCTCCTTAGTCTTGAGCATCGGCGTAAAGTTGCTAGTCTATCGGTCTTTTATCGAATACATTTCGGAGAGTGTGCATCTGATCTTCATGACCTAATTCCTTCCTGACCATTTTTCTATCGGACTGCCAGAGCGGGCACAAAGAATCGACACCGCTTTATGGTTGGTATTCCGAAAACCCGAACGAAGCGCTTTGATTCCATTTTTATTGTGCGAACTGCTAGTCTGTGGAATGCGCTGCCTGAATGGGTGTTCCCCGATAGATACAATCTGGGTGTCTTCAAATCACGAGTGAATCGGTTTCTTCTAGGCAAGCGTGCTCCACCGTAGACCGCATCATCGCTTAACATCAGGCGAGTTGGCGGTCAAGCGCAAAACTATTATCTACACTAATCTACACTTCTACACTAATATTATAAAGAGGTAAAGTTTGTAAGTTTGTAAGTTTGTAAGTTTGTTTGTTCTGTTTTAACTCCGAAACTACTCATCCGATTTTAAAAATCTACACTAATCTACACTAATATTATAAAGAGGTAAAGTTTGTAAGTTTGTAAGTTTGTAAGTTTGTTTGTTCTGTTTTAACTCCGAAACTACTCATCCGATTTTAAAAATTCTTTCACTAATAGAAAGCTACACTATTCTTGAGTGCCATAGGCTATGTTTTATAATGATAAAATTTAGTTTTCTACACTAAATAACCGTATTAGTAAAACATGTCGGAGAAAAATTAGCTGATTGGCATCTTTTTCGGCGTACGCTGATCTAACGGTTTGAGATAAGTGAGTACTATGTTTGACAAAAATGTAGTTCTTAAGTAGTTTAAAAAAAAAGTCCGCGATAGCATATATCTAACTCTTATAAGAAAACCACAATAACGATAATAACCGGTTATTGTGTTCAGAATAAAAATTAAAATTATAAGGTCATGTTTAGACGCAGATTTGTAATCTAATTTATGAATCTTTGCAAAAATAAATGAATTTATTATCAGGAGTATTTAATGTAGATACATTTTGCCGTTTACAGTATGTGGTTTAGTTGCACAGTTCATGAGATAATGTAAAATTAAAATAACGCGACTATTATAATCCGCGCAGCGCCTTCATACTGCACATTATTATGTGGTTAGTAGGTAATAATCATTATCAACACCATAAAAAAGATATTACAAAAAGATTGCATTAAATACGGGAACAAAAAAAACGGCCTTATTGCTATGAGCGACCTCTTCCAGACTACCTTCAACAATGATGTGCTGCGGTGGAGCGGTGTCACAGGTATTATTAACCGACTTTAAAAAAGGTTCTCAGTTACGTGGTTTTTAGGGTTCCGTACCCAAAGGGTGTTAAACGGGACCCTATTACTAAGCCTACTCTGTCTATTTGTCTGTCGTACCTTTTAACGGACTGTATTTTTCGAACTGTAATAGATAGACAGTTAAAATTTTCACAGAATATGTAACGTTACGGCGGATCAACTTGGAAATGTAATAATAGTATAGTCAATAAGTGAAAGGGGGTCTCCAACCCCAATACAATTATTTACTAATTTTTTTAATAGCTATAATGTAAAAATGATAATACGTACAAGCGTCAAACTTGGCATGATTATACTACACACTCTATAGTCTAACAACAAATAATAAATAATGGTCAAATGCGAGTCGGTGACAAATTTTTGTTAGTTATAATTGTGTTATACTCGAGCGTCACTGTAGCAAAGAATGAAATATGTGACTGCGTCGCAATTACTTCGACTATTTCAGACAATAACTGATGTTTTAAATGTTTATCGGGACTTATCACGTATTATTTAATATAGGTAAAAAATATGTACCTTTCGCTCGACGTTTCGACCATGTTACAATGGCCGTGGTCACGAGCTGACTGAAAACTGCGGGTGAGTCCGGCGAGAAGAGCGGGTGTTTTGTTCTCCTACCCTCACTTGATCTTGAAAAATCGCAGGGTTGTCACTACGACACACAACACTGACTGTATCGGTAAATGTCCTAGTACCTACATCGCGGTTTGTACACTTGCTCACTACGGGATCCCACGACGCCTCTCCACTGAACGACATTATTTTTCAAGAATGGTTCGTGAAGCGGTTGAAATTAGAAAACATCGCAATTTCAACCGGGAAGATGGATTTAAGTTAGCGGCGTCGTGGAATCCCGTAGTGAGCAAGTGTACAAACCGCGATGTAGGTACTAGGACATTTACCGATACAGTCAGTGTTGTGTGTCGTAGGGACAACCCTGCGATTTTTCAAGATCAAGTGAGGGTAGGAGAACAAAACACCCGCTCTTCTCGCCGGACTCACCCGCAGTTTTCAGTCAGCTCGTGACCACGGCCATTGTAACATGGTCGAAACGTCGAGCGAAAGGTACATATTTTTTACCTATATTAAATAATACGTGATAAGTCCCGATAAACATTTAAAACATGTGTTCAAATCGCGAAAGTTTAAAAATTCCTAATAACTGATGGTTGTATTTTGTGGTGGTAAGGAACCCTTAATGCGCGAGCCTGACTCGAAATGCGTATTTTACTAATTTTGAAGTCGGTCTAATCACTAATGTTTTTAGTTTTACATAGATAAAAACTATAGTTTTGTGCTAAACAATACTATAAAAGTAGGCATACCATTCAGGTGGAAAGGGCGGGACTAAACTAGAGTGGATTACAGGACAGATGCGGGACTATTAGCGAAAAGGGCGCGATAGGAGTATATTGGATTACGGTATGGGAGTGGAGCGGACGGCTGCGGGACTAGATCGGAAAGAGTGAGACTGAAGTAAATTGGATTACGGAACGGATGCGGGGCTGGATTGCAAAAAGGCGGAAAGGGAGTAAAGTGGATTACGGGACGGATGCCGATTTGGATCCGAAAGGGTGGGACTGTATTATAAGAGTAGATTATGGGACAAATGCAGGACTGATGCAGTAAAGATGGGGCGGAAAAAGAGTAGATTTCGGGACGGATTCGGGCCTGGAGCGGAAAGAGCAGAACGGGAGTTGAGTGGATTTAGGGGGTGAATGCAGAATTGGAGCGGAAAGGGTGGTTTAGGAGTAGAGTGGATTACAGGATGGATGCGAGACTGAAACTAAAAAGACGGGAGGTAGTAAAGTAGATTTCAATACTACGTGAGCGAAGCCGCGGGCAACAGCTAGTGTATTTATAAAAAAAAAAAAAAACGGAATTACATATTTTCTGGGATCATAGCTAAGAACATTCTCGAACAAGTCCCTTTTCAAACAAACAATTAAAAATAAAGTTTATGCCGTTTCGGAGCTACGATAGACACGCACACACACAGAGATACACACGTTAAACTTATAACACCCCTCTTTCTGCGTCGGGGTTTGACATAAAACAAAATTGAGTAGTCGGGGTCAAACGTAGGCACTGTGTGAAGGAAACTGAGTGAGATGGTGTGCATCAGAAGGTCCATATATATATAAACCTTCCGTGAAAAATTATCTAACTGATGGTGAAAATCGCATCAAAATCCGTTGCGTGGTTAATGAGGAGTTTGCGGTCATACAGACAGGCAGACGAGAGATAGCGATGAAGATGACAGAGGGAAAACTAGAAAGAATGATAGGACCGGGAAGACCAATAAGAGTATTCTTAGACCAAATAAAAGAGAAGGCAAATGTCATGAAGTACAGGGAGGTGAAGACGCTGGCAGAAGATCGTGATGCCTGTAAGTTACTCCACCGACCAAGAGCTACGCTCCTAAATGTTGAATGAATAGACGAATGAAATTAGGCAAGTCCAACTTAGGCAAAAAGGTCGCCCGAAGAATCCAACTCGGATGGGCAGCGTTCGGGAAATTGCGTGACATCTTCTCGTCCAAGATACCACAGTGCCTAAAGACAAGGGTCTTTGACCAGTGTGTGTTGCCAGTGATGACATATGGTACTGAGAAGTGGTCCTTAACTGTTGGCCTTTTAGAAAAACTCAGAGTCACACAGCGGGCAATGGAGAGAGCTATCGTTATATATTATAGAGAGCTATAATGCTCGGAGTTTCTTTGCGCGATGGAATCCGAAACGTGGATATTCGCCAAAGAACCAGAGTCACCGACATAGCTATTAAAATTTGCAAGTTTAAGAGGCAATAGGCAGGCCACATCGCTCGAAGAATAACCTATGAAAGAAAGGTTCTTGAGTGGAGACCACGAACCGGAAGACGCAGCGTAGGGAGGCCTCATACTAGATGGACCGACAACATAGTGAGAGTCGCTGGCATCCAGTGGATGCAAAAGGCAGGCTGTCGTTCAGTGTGGAGGTTAAAGGGGGAGGCCTATGTTCAGCAGTGGTCGTCTTCTGGCTGATGATGATGATGATATAAATGAAGATGATAATAGTTTGTTTTTTCCAGGTGGTATAACATCATTCTCTCCGATGATCAACAATGCCGTCCACGTGATCATGTACAGCTACTATTTGCTGTCCGCTGAAGGTAGCCCGAGGGTCAAGGCATTCCTGGCAAAATACAAGTTATGGCTCACAGTTCTACAGATGGTAAGTTTTTTATTTGTCACTAGGTTGTCTATAGGATATAAGGCCATTTGACGACAATTCCCCTGATGTTAAGTGACTGTGAGGTCGAAGATGGTAAGCACTAACTAGGAGAACTATTACTTAACAAGGTCAATTCTATGTCTGATGATTGATGTATCACATTGTGAGTTGAACATTAAAAAAAAATACTTATTTGAGTACTAGCTATTAGCATGTACATACATGTACGTACAATACAGCACGTTTATTGTATTGTACCCCCCTTTCGTTTTTACTTTTAGACTTTTTTATTATTTGTTATTTAATCCGCCGTACGTTGCATATTCTGTGAAAATTTCAACTGGCTATCTTAATAGATAGCCAGTGGTTGGTGGTGGTGGATAGTGAGTGGTTTCGTTGGTTCGAAAGATTTTTAAACAGCCGTTTAAGGGTAGGGCAGACAGACAGACTGACATCGTAGGCTTAGCAATAGGGTCCCGATTTTACGCTTTGGGTACGGAACCCTAAAAAGTGAGCTAGTTTGGCGAGAGACAGCGCAAGACCGGGAACGATGGCAATCTCTTGTGTCGGAAGCCAATACCCACTTCGAGTTGTGCGCCAGCAGAGTGATTAAGTAAAGTTTTATTTTATTTTCCAGGTGCAGTTTACAATAATGCTGATCTACTCCCTCCAAGTGTTCCTGCCAAGCTGTCCAGCCCCTCACGGAGTTGCTACCATGTACTTCCCTAACGTCGTATTTGTATACTACATGTTCTATGACTTTTTCAAACAAAACTATCCGAAACGAAAGCATTATCACTGAGACGCATTATCTTTAGTATGACATACTGTGGATGGCCGGGTTATAGGTGGTTAAAAGGATTGTTCTGTAAATAATCTTCTATATATATGAATAAAATATAAATAAATATACACATTTGGGACATTTTTGCACACACGGTCATCTGACCCCAAACTAAGCAAAGCTTGTGATATGGCACCCAGAGACTGATATACATACATATTTATATAGTTTTGAATACATACTAAAATAGATATTAACAACCAGATATAGAACAAACACAAATGTTCATCACATAAATGTTTGTCCTAGGTGGGAATCGAACCCACGCCCCCAAGCTTAGGAGGTAGGGTAACTACCAACTGGACCAACAGGCTATATAAAAATGAATCTCTATTTACCTTGGTCACGCCATAAACGACTTTAACTTCACAAAGAATTAGAAATCCTCACAAATAAAGATGAATGAAATGGGTAAAGTCGTTCTCAAGTTATAGTGTGACCAAGGTAAATAGGGATTAATTTTTAAATAATTATGTATATAGATACCTAATAAGGAGTTGATAAATGATTTTACTACGGGAATGAATTAAGGAGTCGGAAGGCGTTTGAAGATTTATATGCAAGTCTATGCATACATGTCCCAGGCAATATAATCAACATGCATTGTTATCAGAATTGGTGTCTCATTTGCAATTAAATACCTACATTACTTATTATGCCTGTCATGAGATAAATAGTTTATTAATAAACTGGTATAAATTATCATTGATTAATATGGTCCTTAGGCTGGATATCCATCATAGCTGTGTGCGGAATGTGTAATTTTTTATGAGAGAAGCTGAGAAAAGATATTAAGGGTGCATTCTGAATGCATGCCAACAGCGCTACTGAGAACTAGCTAGGTACAAATAATTTCTTCTGACATTATTGGTGTGATTCGGAATGCACCCTAAGGGTCAGGAGCACCCATCTTGCTTGTGTATTTAGTGTAATTTTTTAATGTGATTCGGTCACTATTATATTTAAAAAAATAATCAAATGTGCAATTGAGATAGCGGCTAGCCATATTCTGGGCCTTAAGAGTTTGTTTGATATATTTCCGCTTTTACTTTTCTTGTGGTGTATAGAAATTGTTTTATGTATGTTTACTGCGTCGGGGGTTAAAAAGCAGCACAAAAGAACTCTTCTAGACAACTTTCGGATAAGTCAATAGATATTTCTTGTGGAGTATACAGCAGGAAAGCAGTGGACAAGGCTAGCACAGGACCGGAAAAGATGGCGCGCTGAAGAGGAGACCTATACCCAGCAGTGGGTGGAGAATGGTTGATGATGATGAAGATTTCCTTAAAAAAGTTAGCCTTAAGCCAGTGATACCCAAAGTGGTCTATATCGACCCCCAGTAGTCAATAACGACGACAAAGACTCCATGTGAGTGAAAATAAGAATTGGTCGATGATTATGTAAGCAGGGGTCCATGAAAGTGGATCTCATTTCATTAATAAATTTATAAAACTAATTCTAATTCAAAGTGGGGGTGATAAGACATGCACTGACATCCCGCTTGGGGTGTATTATGCATTTGCCCGCCAGCCTACACAAACCAGCCAAGCTCCCTAAAATAACGAAGCACGACTTTGGGTCACTGACTAAACTGAACATGTTAATTTAAGAACTCCATGTACCTACATATGTCTGCAATAAAATATTGAGTATTGAGTATTGATCTAGTACCTATAGATCTATGTATAAAACTAAACGTGGATTTTTATTGTTCTCTCACTGATTTCTAACTGAGGTGTACTTCACTACAGTTAGAAATCAGTGAAATACACATTTGAAGTTGAAGAATTTGCAAAAATGCAATATTAAGTAGCTAAGCAAGTAAGTCTACCAAAAACCGAAAGACATGGCAAGTGGTCTACAAGACAAAAATAGGATGATCTTGGGGGTCTCTGCCCTTAACTAACCTAGAAACTTTTAACTCAGCCTAGCTCCAAACAGCTCCCTAACCTTGACGTCTTGAAGAAACTCTAGATTTCATTTACCTTGACCGTGACACTTGTACGGTTTCTCGTAACATAGTATTTCTTGGTATTTATTTTCTAGATATTATTAGACTATACAGCCACAGATTCAGAAAAGACTAAGAATGTAACTAAAACTAAGGGTTTGTTAGAATATCAGGGGTTATCATTTATGCGGACCAATCGATGCATTTCTAATATTGTATGTCATTGTTGTTGGTGTAATATGCAGTAAGAGGCGAATCAAAGTGATTTTTCTTTCATTCTTTCTTTAAAGACCTAACTTAAAACTGGTTTTGGTAGCAGTGAGGTTGCTCGCATTTGATGTAAACAATACATTTTTGAATGCAGAACAAAGCCTACACAAATAAAGTAGTTGGTAACGATAAGAAAGTGGACCAAAAGTCGCGGAGAAATCACGGCTCGGCGATAATTTCGTAAAGTTATGATTGTGATGTTTGATTGAAACATACGTCACTTACCGTATAGTAGGATAGAAGTCCGGCGTTCTCGTCCAGCACGAACCAGCGATACTGCCAGCCCTTCATCACATTTGTCCATTTGCTCAGTGAACCCTCCATCATTATAAATTTGTTTATTGTTAGCGGAAACTCATGAAAATATCAAAATACTGCTAATTTTACACTGCGGCACGAACCTCCTTCCACCAATAATCCATACGTTTGACTTGACTTTGACATTGACAAAACAAGACACTAACAGTAATGGGTGAATTGACAACGACAACCAATAATTATGACAGGTATGTCTGTGTTACCAATGAGAAAAACTATAGGCGTCTAGACAGTAGAGACGAGCTGAAATGTTGTTGTTCGAATCGAATAGATGTATTCTCGATTTCACTATTACATTAATTAAGGGGTACTGAACTGAAACTACGTTCCCTATTTTTGTTATTGTCTACCTACTTTAATGACTAAAGTAAAAAGAGGTCTTAGAATAGAATCTACCGGAATAAATCAACGTTTTTTTTAGTACGGCTACTACAACATACTTAGTTGATCCGACCGTCGTGAATTTTTTTGGGCTTGATGCAAATACAACTTTTAAGTTAGAATAGGAGTTAAACCATTAGATATAATGATCGTGAGGTCACAGTTCAGGGTGAACCATTTAATATTGGGATTTAATTAATATGATTTATACGGTGTGGGTGTAGGTAGGGTGATTATTTACATTATTAATAATTTTACTGTATTTTATTATTGTATTGTATTTTTTTTATTAATTATGTAAAACTGTATAATTATATTGAGCTCGGCTTGTTTCATCAAGAAATCATTCATTTGTGAAGAATAAATTAATTTTACTGTGATTTATGAAATAATAATTAATCATAAAAATTATCTTACTCTTTTTGTAGTTAAATAACAGAAAATGCTATTTACTACGTAGATTCCGAATGTATACGTAGTTACTTGTCAATATAGTTAAAACTTTTATACAATAAAAATAGTAGTTACTACTTCCTGAATTTTAGCTCATAGCTTACTTGCATAAGTAATAACTAACGTATGTACCATGTGAGGAGTGGGTTTTTGTGAAATAAAATATGTGCAAGTTTACAGGGCAGTTACTTTATATTGTACAACCATTATCACTTTTTTTTTATAAAAATTACGACTATACGCAACATGCGCCAATTTAATTTAGTAATACTAACATCTATACTATTTACACGGATTCACCACAAAGCGTTGTTATTTTTTCATGAATGTCTTCTTAGTGACCTGCCAAGTTTTGTTTTACTGTAGCCCGATGATATTGAAACGTGACTATCGTTTTCTGAGTCTAAGCTAACACCTGATAAGTCTACGAATAATGGCACATTTTCGGAACCTTCAGCTTCGACGTCGTCTTTGTTAAAGTTTTCAGGTGTCCCTTCTCCCTCGATGGCAAGGGTCTCGATATCTTTGCTTAAAGAGTTGTTTTCAGCGGCTTCCACGAAAGCATTAGAAAGCTCTCCACTGAGTTTGTTAGCGGTTCCTGATCCGATGTCGTACATGAAGATTTCTCTCTCGTCTTCTGTTTTATTGCTTCTGAAAAAGAAACAGACATTCATATATTACTAATTATATCAAAATATATCAACTATAAAAAAGTCAAATTAAAATAGTCTTGGGACGGATTAATTTTATAATCCAAGTTCTAAAAATATTCTTAAATTTTTTACAAGAATAACGGTATTTATTATAATTTAATATTTCTTACAGGTAACAAAAACAGGAGAGTACAAAAACGATTAAATTGGTTTATAATGGAACCTTTTTAGGGTTCCGTACCCAAAGGGTAAAAACGGGACCCTATTACTAAGACTAAGATGTCTGTCTGTCTGTCCTACCTATACCTACTAACGGTTGTATCTTACGAACCAGAATATAAATAGCCAGTAATTGAAATTTTTACAGAATATGTAAATGTTACGGCAGATTGACTAACAAATAATAAAAAAGTCAAGTAAACACGATATTTTTGTATTAGCTCTAATGTAAAAACGCTAATACGTACAAGCGTCAAACTTAACATGATTATTATTAGTACTCATTCTAATGTATAAGAACAAATAATAAAAAATGCCCAAGTGCGAGTCGGTAACAAGTTGATGTTCATTACCAAGATATTACTGGTAATTTCGTTATTGAATTTTATGGTGGTACAGAACCTTCAGTGCGCGAGCCCGACTCGCACTTGGCCGGTTTTTTACTAATGAAGCTAAATCTACGAAATTCATAAGAGAGGAAATTACCCAGTCACAAGCAGTATGATTGATTGTAAATCTGAAGCTGTTTTCTTCTCCACATCTAACCATTTCTTGAAATTGTCTTGAGTTGGCTTTTTCAGCAAATTTTGCAAGCTGTCACCAGCTACAAACTTGATTCCTTTTAAACTATTACTTGCCGATCGCTCCTTTCTTGTATGTTCTCCGTTAAGAGCTTCTGTTTCAACAGGAGCCAGCACTACAACAGAAGTTACTTTTCTGCCTTTTAAAAAATCTGGCAAAGGAAATTGGTTACCACTAACTTTCAATGGCAAGTATCTGTTGTATTTCTTATCATTTAGCGCAACTGGATCAACTCGTGTGGCATTTTCTTGTACATAATCTGTTGCAATTTTCTGACCTTCTGCTGTGTTGGGATCGAAATGGACGACTTTCATTTCAACGGCTTGGTTGTTGGATGGTGGTGGAGAGACGTAGCTGGGAATATTTTCTGATGCAGCAATATCCTGATCTTCTTCCATGTCATCGATTATTCTGGACTCAACTTCATCTCCGTTGGGTTTTACGTAAATCGGTCGGTTTTCACTCGCAGCTATTTGCTGGCCTCCACCAGCACTGAAGAAGTTAGCTAACTGATCTGGAGGAAGTGAATCTAGTGGCGTTTCTCCAACTTTGTCATAGTCCAAAACACTAATGTCAGCGTTATCAAGAATTCCAGAAGATAATAACTGTTCACGAAGATCATCAGGTACTTCATCGGGGAGTTCAAATGTAGGCTTCTTTCGTTTTTCTTGTTTCTCAGGTTTAGGTGTGCTGCTCACTGAATTTACTGTTGAAGAGACATATTTTTGTGTTGTAGGTCTTATTTCAACTGTTCTGGAAGTCGATTGGTAGTATGCGGGAGATGCTGTGCTTGACTGAGCTCGTGATCTTTCTTGAATGTATTGTGATCTAGGAGAAGAACTTTCAATTTGTTGGTTATATTGTTTAGCTTCTTGTTGTTGTTGATGTGTAAGGAGCAATTGCGTTTGGAGGCGTTGAATCTCTTCTTGTTGCTTCCTTACATTATGTGCTAGTTGTTGTCTAACTTGTTCTTGTTCGGCGTCATACTGTTGTTGCTGTTGTTGTTGTTGCTGATGCTGTTGTTGGTGTAGTTGGTGTTGCTGCTGCTGCTGTTGTTGGTGTTGTTGTTGCTGTTGGTGCAGCTGTTGTTGGTGTTCCTGTTGCTGTTGGTTTTGCTGCTGTTGATGTTGGTTTCGCTCACGCTCTTGTTGGTGTTGAAGATGCTGATATTGTTGTTCGTTGTGGGAGGGCACAGCTGATGGTTGACTAGATTCGCTTAGCAAGTTATAATTAGGTTGAGCCGTGGGACCATTAACAGTAATGTGTTGTTCATATTTGGATATAGCTGGAATCAGTTCACCGCCATTGGGAACAAATTGATTAACATGTTGCTGATGATTAATGCTGGATTGGTCTTGTAATTGGTTGTGCTGACTGAATGTTGGCCTTTCTGATGGTGCATGAGATTGCTGGAAATGAGGTCGTTCTGAAGGGCTCTGATGCTGGAACTGTGGCTGTGCTGAGGGGTTCTGTTGTTGAAAACGTGGTCGTTCTGAAGGACCCTGATGATGGAATTGTGGTCGTTCAGAAGGACCTTGATGCTGGAACTGTGGTCGTTCAGATGGTGCCTGATGAGATTGGAATTGTGGCCTTTCAGAGGGACCGTGATTTTGTTGGAATTGTGGTCTTTCCGATGGTCCTTGGTGAGATTGGAACTGCGGGCGTTCTGAAGGAGAGTTAGGGCGTTGGAAAAATACTTGATCAGGGGATGATGAGGGTGATGGTTGGAAATTATACAAAGTTGGTGAAGAGGGCTGAGGAAGAAACTGATTATGAGAAATAGGTGAAGGTGATGCCGTAACGGGACTTGAAAAGGAGTGTTGACTTTGCTGGGAAGGGATGGCTGATGGTCCAGGGCCTTGATGGAAACTAAACTGTGGAGATGCATGCTGGAAAGGAGGGCGATTGTTTTCAATGTGAGGTGGAGATGGTTTCAAATTGTAAAATGGAGAACTGCTGGGGCTGATCGTAAGTGATGGCTTGCTGTGAATTGTCTCAACAAAGTGTTGAGAAGGTCTTTGCTGAGGTAATTGCTGGCTAAGAGGAAGTTGAGGTCGGTTGAAATGGCCTTGAAACTGAGGAGTAGGACTCGGACCAGCTGGCGGTAGTCTGCTAAACGTAGGAGTTTGACGACTTGGTAACGGTTGTTCTTTAGGAGGGTCTACTTGTTCGGTAGTTATTGTGTGGTAGTTTTCTTGTAAATATTTAGCTTCGTCAAAGTATTGCTTTGGTGGTGATTGATGGAAAGGCCTTTGGGGTCCAGAATGGAAGCCTGCTTTGGGTGGACCATTGAATCGTGAGGCAAATGAAGGTGCGTTGCTTGGACGAGTGTTAAAAGATGGTCCATTGCTTGGTCTAGGAAAAGCTGTTGGAAATACGGGACCAAGTGGTGCTGCTGGACTAGGTCCATTAAAGTGTTCAATAATCCCCGGAGGTCCATTAGCGAAAGCTGGATTAGGGATCAAAGAAGACTGTGACCCAAATTGCTGCCGAGGAGCGTGAGTTTGTGATCTAAATGGAACCGCAGTTGGGTTTTGGCTTGGCAATTGCTGTTCAGTTGGAAAGGGTTGAGGTTGGAATTGGATACGACTTTGCGCGTGCTGTGAACTTGGCCTGTATGTATTAGGATGATAAACTGTAGATTTCGTTTCTGTTCCATGGCTAAACTGTAGCTGGGGTGACGCAGAACGAGGAGAATGACTCTCTAGAGAAGGATTTTGTTGTTGTGGAGGTTGATTTGGTAAAGCTATCGCTGGTCTCGGTGCAGTTTCTTCTCTTTCCTCGTTTTGAGAGCCTCCTTCTCGCCTATCACTGTAGTGACTGTGATGACCTTCATTGCCAAAAGTAACTCTAACGCTACTATCGCTGTGGTACACTTCTGACTCTGGCTTGATTATGGCCCTTAAAGTGGTTGTCTTGAGAGGAATGTAAGGTTCAGGTGTGACAGTTACATACTCTTCGTGATGATGTTCGTCGTGGTCCTCTTCATTAGTTGGAGGAGTAATGGCAGGGATTGGCTTCTCATAAATAACTTTATCCTTTGAGTGAGGGTCCTTGCTATATTTTACATAGAAAACATGAACTGGTTCCTTTTTCTTTTTCTGTACAGGAGGCGGGGGTGGCGCGGGAAGAGACTCGTTTGACTCCTTGATAATAATTTCTATTATTGGTTCAGGAGCTTCATAGTAATGGGGATGCGGTTCATGACTGTACAATGGAGCAGTTGGGAGAGATCCGTAGGGAGGACCAAAACTTTCTTCCGAATCGTGGACGTTTAGGATTTTTGGTTGTGCGTAAATCTCATTCTTGTTCACTACTGAATCTTCCAGATTGTCTTGTGTGGGGTCGTAGAGAGGATCTTTTTGGGAGTATTGTACAACTGGCTCCATCTGTACCGCGTATGGCGGCAGCTTTCCTCCTCTTGCTGAGCCATGGGAAATCCTTCTTGTATTCGTATTCAGGGATCTGAAGTGCTGAACCCGTGAATGTGGCAGTACTAGTGAGTATTGTAAGTTTTGTGGGGTTCGTATGTTGTCTAGTTGTCGTTTCGGTTTCGATTTCGCAGTGGCATTTTTCGCCCATGCTATGCTGAGCACAGCCAAGGCTGTAACCTGAAACAAAATAAACAATCCATTATTTTTATGAAAAAAAATCTAGTATCTGATAGAAACAAATTGATTTACACAATAATAATTCACACACAATTTGTGTGATTTGTTAAGAAGAAAAAGAAACACGCAACAAATCGATCAGTGTTTCAAAACTAGTACGGATGAATTGGTTTTATTAGTTCCGACTGTAGCACCTGTTGAACTGTACCTATTCGCATCACGTATTTAACTCGTTTTATTACAAAATCTCCAAATTCTTATTTTTGAGTGGTTTGTTTATTATTCCGTATTGTTAGCGCTATTGATTCGATTTTTCATCGATTTTAAATCGAAAAACTATATTGTATTTTTTTACTGGCAATTTATGGTTGTCCGTTCCTTCCGGTTTTCCGCTTCGTTCCGCTATCGTCCTATCGTCGCTATTATTTTTCGCGGCAGTCTTGAAGAGCTATTAAACTCAATGGTGGAAGTGTCTTCTTGCATCAAAATATAGGAGGAACATTTTATTACATTGGAACGCAAAGTTCTTTGCAAGTGCCGTTATTAACTGAACGGAATACAAAATAAAATAAATCGCAACGCAAAGTTGAGTACCCATCTGCGAGTACCTCTATTACCTTTAATCCAACTCCTTTGCTTTGCAACACTACGCCACGCCATCAGGCAAGGCAATGTATGAAAATTAGTAATGTCCCAGCAGGGTCAACCGATGAGAGAAAGAGACAGTAAGTACTGTGATATTATAGTGCTAACAGACGCACGAACCCGGCTGACCTCAACCGCCGTCTGACCAATGGGAGAGAAAGAGAGGGAAATATAATATTCTCACTCTTTCTCTCGCGTTGGTTGGACGGCGGTCCATCAGCCGCGTTCGAGCGTCTGTTAGCACTATATTCTCTGGTGATACCACGGTGATACTGTCCGTCTGCCGTCATCATCATCAAGTTAACTACCTACTAAGGTAGATACCTACTTATCAGTTTTATCACTTCAAAAGAAAAAAAATTGTCCACGCAATGATCATGAATATTTACTTATGCATATCTACCTATATTTACTCAGAGAAAGTGTTTTAGCGTGAATACATAATATGAGATAACCAACTGCGGGACGCAAACCTTATGGTATGTTCCAAATTGAAGTCGATAGCGATTCCATTTGGAAGCCTACATACGGCCTAAGGTTGTGCCGAGCGTGTAAGTAGGCGCAACGTGATTTGACGCGAAGTTTTATTCAGCCCGATTGGAACTACCGGGACGCGTAGAAAAGCGATTCAATTTAGGCGACTGCGGGAAAGTACGTGAACTATAGGGCGTGTGGTCGCGTAACTTTTCAAATTCGGTTAAAATTTAATCGTGTTAAAAAGGTGACGGTACGGGCCCAGCCCAGCAGTGAGATAAAGGATGTAGAGAAGAAAGATTTAGGAAGGTTTCTTACTAGGTATTTGTTTGCTTGTTGTACCTACCTACAAATCACCAACCCAAGAACTTGTCTGGGGCCAGTGTAGTTTTCTGTTAGTATAACAAAAATCAGAATCTGTATTACCTATTATCAGAGCAAAGAGATCGCTAGGAGAATACAGCTTGGGTGGGCTGCGTTCGTGAAGCTGGAAGACATTCTCCGATCAAAAGAGATACCACAGTGCCTGAAGACTCGTCTCTATAGATAACCAATGTGTCCTGCCCACGATGACCTATGCTGCTGAGACATGGACGCTCACGGAGAAGACTGTACACAAGATAGCCGTCGCACAGAGAGCCATGGAGCGAGCCATGCTTGGCATCAAATTGCAGGACCGTATCCGAAACACTGAGATACGACGTCGCACCAAAGCTGCAGACGTCGTAAAAAGGGTGAAGGAACTTAAGTGGAACTGGGCAGGATACATGGCCAGACGTAATGATGGCAGGTGGTGTACAGCAGTAACTGCGTGGTGGCCGAGACTAGGTTGGCGGAACGCATGCCGACCCAGGATGAGGTGGACTGACGACATCAGAAATACTGTCAGGAACGAGTAGATGCGAATAGCGAGAGACCGGGGAGAGTGGCATAAACAAAGGGAGGCCTATACCCAGCAGTGGGTCACTCAGGGCTGATGATGATGTATTATTATCATTATCACCGCTCATCTGGTAGTAAACGCAGCGTGACCTAGAATTCTGAACTTCGACTTGCGAATATTTACCTGAATCAAAGAGGCTTTTTAATCCCGCTATCGCTTATAATTGGACTACCTACAACATCCAGGAAATAAGGTTTTTCAACAGGTCACCAGTCAAACGGCATTCCTTTAAAAATAAAAGTGAACCGCTTGTTGTATTACGTGATGGCATCCAGTAGATTTGACACTCGAGTGAAGAAGATTGTTTGAGTTTACTTTCTGTGAATTCAAACAATCAACCTAGAATATAGTTATAAATTATTATGTTTA
The DNA here is from genome assembly GCA_932305915.1 of Agriopis marginaria. Taxonomy (NCBI): domain Eukaryota; kingdom Metazoa; phylum Arthropoda; class Insecta; order Lepidoptera; family Geometridae; genus Agriopis; species Agriopis marginaria. The sequence goes on from OW029932.1 coordinate 2,829,617, forward strand.
TTTTGTTATTATGTTATGATGAAGTAGAATATAGTTATTCTAAGATCTCTACTACCACGAACCGGAAGACGCAGCGTAGGGAGGCCTCCCACTAGATGGACCGACGACATTGTAAGAGTCGCGGGCATCCAGTGGCTGCAAAAGGCAGGCTGTCGTTCAGTGTGGAGGTTAAAGGGGGAGGCCTATGTTCAGCAGTGGACGTCTTCTGGCTGATGATGATGATGATGATGAAGATCTCTACTACCTAAGTATTTCTATTGCATTTTATCCTTTACGGTTTGCTAGTTTTCTGTGACATGCGAAAACTCAATGGAGGCTAGGTACCTACTTCTGTAACATCTTGTCCGAAATGTTGTAATCAAAGCAACTAAGTAAAGTAGTTTACCACAATTTGTTATAATAATATTTAGCAATACGAGTGGGTGTTGCCACATTGAAAGTAAAAGTACCGTTGGGACTAAAGGCCATCGAATTCGGGGTAAAACCAAATATGGCTGTAAAATACCTACGATAATGGTGTCAATTCCGTTGTACCATTGTCTAAACTAAACTAGGTAATTTGACAATACTAAAATTATCGGCGTCTCTTATTAATTAAATACGTCAGAAAAGAATGGCAACAATTTTAGAGCTGTCAAATTTAGCTTAGTTTTAAGGATGGTACAACAGAATCGACACTATTGTCATTGATTCTGATGTACTCTAAACTAAACTAAATTAGACAGCGCCAAACTTGTTGCCATCCTTTTCTCACATGTTAAAATGAAAAGAGAGGCAGATAATTTTAGTCCTGTCAGATTGGTTTAGTTTAGTGCGAGTGGTATAACGGAATCGACGCCAACGTTACCTACCACCAGCACCACCTATTGAATTACATTTAATGTGTAATTTAGTGGTAATGCCGCCAGCATGCTGGGTACGCTGCCAACTGGTAGTGGGCTTGAGCATTTGGATTGTCTTTAGACCTTCAACGGTCTATGGGCAGTCTAACTGTATTTGTAGTTTTAGTTTTAGCTTGTATTTTGTTTAGTTAATAAAGGCGCTAGCCCAGAAAAAAAATTACATTTACCTACATCAAAATAATGCTTTTGTTTAGTATAGAGGTCAAGTTAAAGAAGTGTCATATTCCGTTATCTAGAATGTTAAATTAAAATATCTACCTAAATACCAGCTCAATGACAATAGAGAGAGCTGGTTCAGTTAATGTTGGATTTGTTTCTACTTCCGCATTGTTTCTGTTATTCAAATGCTGCCAAAATAATTGTGATACAACTGCGCCGCACGGTTTCACTCACTTGGAAACGTGACCTCGGGAAACGTACATTTCGCACTCTTAATAAAACAATGACCGAACTCGAAATTTTGGCAAATTGAGTTTTAGTAAAATATCGACCTAAAAAAGCATGCTCTACAATCTAGGCGATTAAAAACACCTGTTTTCTATATGCAATAAGGTTTATAACTACTTGAGTCTTAATCTGTCCCTCAGATTGTGCGCTGTTACTCAGTTAAAAATTATTTTTTGTCGATTCCCAAAAAGTTGCGATTTTGGATTCGGTCACTGTTTTATTAAGAGTGCGATTTATCCGGGATTAAATCCTACGTCAGCCATCACTCCTGCCGTCCTATCTGCGTAGATATAGAAAATAAAACCAGCCAAGTCCGAGTCAGGCTCGCGCACTGAGGGTTCCGTACCACCACATAACTTATTAGCTACTAAAGTACAAAACAGTAGGGCACAGAGACAACATCCCATCAACGCCCAGGCGGTCACCCATCCAAGTACCAGCCGTGCCCGACGTTGCTTCACTTCGGAAATCGTACGAGAACCGGCGGTCAACAGAAATTGACACTGTCTCGCACTTGGCCATTATTTACCTATTATTTCTTGTTATACTTTAGAGTGTATACTATAATCATGCCAAGTCCAGGGCCGGATTTAGGGGAGGGCATCGGGGCGAAAGCCCCGGGGCCTCCACAAACGGGGGGCCCCCACAATAGAGACTTCGGAAAAAAATATCTTTCAAATTCCAACTAGTTAACACTAGTAAGCATCTTTTCCTTTGATATTTGTTTTTTTTTTTGCTCTTTTACCTTTACCTACAGCCTACAGTACTTTATACATACATGATTATTTGATTATATTAATCTTAAATAACAGAAATCATTGATCTATCCTTTGTTGCCCCGAGGCCTCTGGACCTCTAAATCCGGCCCTGGCCAAGTCTGACGCTTGTAGGTACGTACCTATTACTTTTTAAAAGGCAGGCTGTCGTTCAGTGTGGAGGTTAAAGGGGGAGGCCTATGTTCAGCAGTGGACGTCTTCTGACTGATGATGATGAGGTAGATAGTTTAAGTTTTAAAGAAAGTTTGGAACACTAACGCGAGCCCTTGACAAATAAGCTTGCGACTTCCGTTTCTAGCTAAGTAAATTGCTTCCATTCCTATATTTTCTCATTTATGTAAATAAAAGTAGTTTTGTAGGATGTGAGGCATGTAGAGTGGCAATTAAATGTCGCCAACTCTTCCCCACGCCTCCGTTTGATAATAATTATGTTAGGGTTCCGTCGATGGGAAAACGACTTGAAGTGACATTTCATTACCTTAAAATAAGCATCATATTTTATATATGATATAAGATGTGCCAATATGAGTGAGGTGTGTGCCAAGCGAGACGCAGCCACGCGCGTGCATTCACCTTGCAAAAGACTGCCTAATGCGGTTGAAACTATGGTCGGAGTAACCGGCTTAATCTTACGTGAGTAATTCCCGTGTAATATAAACAAGCATCATATTATCAAACAATACTATACCACTAACTTAAAAGTTACTTTCCAGGTTAAACCTGGAAAATTACTTTTAAATTAAAGTGTAGTATATATAGGTGTAAGATAGTAATACTTATCGGCTTCACCACTGCATAATAATATATTAGAAAGAAATAAAAAGTTTATTTGTGACCAAATTAGGTTTTTTTAAAATAGCTTATAGACACAAGTTATAAGGTCACAAATCGGCCCCAACTCAGCATAATGCCGGCTGTTAACCAGCGCTGGTGTTCCGTTGGAGCCGTATGAAATGTATTTTCATAGTCTATCCTATATTGCGCACGCCGTCCTAAATAAACCTTTCCATCCTAAGGTTGCCAGGAACAGACCGCTTTTAGCGATAAGGCCGCCAGTTGTTAATTTTGCTTGTCCTGTGTAGGAAATTTTATCCGGTGAACAATAAAGAGATAATAAAATCAATCTTACAATCAATCAATCAAAATCTTGATTACTCACTGATATAAATATTCACACCTACGGACCCCTCTCATTGTATGCGACTCGCACTTGACATGCTTTTCTTCAGTTTCTCACGGCCTGGTACAAATTGCCACTTTAAGCCACAAGTACCACCGACGATAAAAGAGGCTCTGTAAAATTATCTGTCTTTTTTACGGTCAGGCAAAGTTTTACAAGCTTTTATGTAACTATAGCAATGTTTGTTATTTTATTTGAGTCAAATCTTGCAAGCTGAATTAGTACCATCATCATCATCATCAGCCCTGAGTGACCCACTGCTGGGTATAGGCCTCCCTTTGTTTATGCCACTCTCCCCGGTCTCTCGCTAGTCGCATCCACTCGTTCCCGACAGTAAATAAAATAAATATTCGGGACATTTTTGCACACACGGTCATCTAACCCCAAACTAAGCAAAGCTTGTGATATGGCTGCCAGAGACTGATATACATACATATATAGTTTTAAATACATAGAACAAACACAAATGTTCATCACACAAATGTTTGTCCTAGGTGGGAATCGAACCCACGCCCCCAAGCTCAGAAGGCAGGTTCACTACCAACTGTACCAACGGGCTATCTAAATTTCTGATATCGGAAGTACCAGTTCCTCCTAACTGATTTTGCTGAAATTTCATACACCTTTAGTTCTGGTGATAATACAATATGCAATATTGTGTGCAATATTGTACTCAATATTGTCAGATATTCAAACTGGCCGCCAAAAAAAATAATTATAGTATAATTTAAATACAAGCTTGTTTTTTAAAAGTGAAAGTTTATTATCTTTAAAAATTCAACTGATGTTATGTGACGGTGTCGAAGATGGTGTGACTTGTAAGTTTTTTAAACGACTTCAAATAAAGGGGGGTGTTCTCATTTTTTTAATATGTGTTTTATCTCGGAACTCAGTCATATATAAACCGATTTAGAAAATTATTTTTGTTTCACGAATATACTTTCAGATTAGTCCCATACAAATTTCACCAAAGTTTAGTTTTTTAAATCAAAATAACTGGAAAAAATATGTCATCCAAATAAATTGCGTTACCTACCTATTTACCTACTAATTTTGAAGTCTTTCTTTTAAATTTAATTTAATGGCAAATTTATAGTTGACTGAATCAGGCGTTACTTTGCGGAAGTCCCATGTTTTCCAGGAATTACACTAGAGATTCATCATTATACAAATTGCAAAGGGATATCAAACGAACCAAACATAAAAAAGGAATATTAAAAAAAAAAACATTATTATACTAGTGTATACTACACTTATGTGGGATTAATTTTATAAGCGCACACCGTTCACGCCATCTTCCCATCGAATCCTGTCATATCCTTTCGCTCTTTCTTTCACATGTCTCATTCCCTCATTCACTTATGTTTCTTTCACTCGTCAGTGCTACCATCCTACACTTATTAACGATGTTATTGAGCTGTCGCCGAGCTGGACCAAGTAAAGTGTTTCACTTTTGACGCTGGCTGTAGAACGTGGTCTGAAGCAACGTAATGGTAGCTAACGTGCTGGAATAGAGGGTAAGTCACTAGTTATTAGTGGTCTGTGGTAGGAAGTTATTACACTGTGGTTACTGGTGTTGACTCTATGTTTGTGTCAAGTCTATACTGCTATGTCTATACTGTGGTGTCTACTATCTGTCAACCAGCAGGCCTAGCACGGGCCGTGGACAAATTGTCTTTCCATCGTTTTTATCCCGCGAGAAAAAGACAAACGTATCCATATTCTAGCTTTGTCGCGTCTAGGCGTGGATAAAAACGGTGGAAAGACAATTTATCCACAGCCCATGCAGCATGGGTTAGTTTGGTACGCGTTTGCCTTCTGCACCGATGATTCTGGTTTCAATTACATATCAGCTGTTTTGGGTGTTATTTGTGCCTGTGTTTTGGTAGCCCCAACACAAGGAAACCTAGTAGGAAGCTATGACATTTCTGCGTCGGATTTCCACCACCGTACATCCCAACATCGTTAAAAAGCTCATCTCCATATCTTGCAAAGCTGGAAATTCCACACCGTCCAATTTTTTGCTCTTTCCTTCCGAACTCCTACAAGGTATGAAATGTTTTTTTTAATTTTAATTTTTATAGTAGATAGGCTTGCGCTTGGCCGCCATCTCGCCTGATGTTAAGCGACGATGCGGTCTACGATGAAGCACGATTGCCTAGAAGAAACCGATTCACTCTAGACTTGAAGACACTGAGATTGTAATTAACGGGGAAAACCCATTCAGGCAGCGAATTCCACCGATTAGCAGTTCGCACAATAAATGTGGAATCAAAGCGCTTAGTACGGGTTTTCGGGATATCAACCATAAAGTGATGACGATTTTTCGTGCCCGCTCTGGCAGTCCGATAGAAAAATGGGCAGGAGGGAACTAAATCGTGCAGATCCGATGCACACTCTCCGATTTTTCTCTCTCGATGTTCATGTCCTTCCCGCGAAGGTATACCACGAGCTTCAACATGAAGCTTTTCAAAAAGGGTGTCTACTAATCAGTGCCTTAGCTATCGGAGGGCAAGGCGGTGCCGTGCACCGGGGTTCTTAAGTCCAGGGGGTCATCGGGCTTTGACTAGCAAACCTCAAACTGAACTTGCGTATATTCTTAAGCAGGACTAGGCGCAGTGATGACAGGTGGAGTAAGGTTTTAACAGAGTGGTGGCCGAGGCAAGGTAAGCGGAGCGTTGGTCGTCCAGCTGCAAGATGGGTCGATGATATTATTACTATCACGGGTCGAACCTGGGACCTTACGGACAACAGCTAATTGCGGCACCTAATCCGCTCAGTTGGAAAATCACGCGAACGTGAACCTTATCGCGCCCAGATACGGTTTGCGGTCGCGTGATTTTCCAACTGAGCGGATTAGGTGCCGCAATTAGCTGTTGTCTGTAAGGCCCCTGGACTCGATTAGCACAGGACCGAGGCAGATCGCATAGCAAGAGAAAGGCCAGTAGTGGGATCAGGAAGGCTGTGGATGATGATGATGATTATGATTTAAGTTTTCTAATACTTTGTAGTAGGTTCTTACGGAAAGAAAAATTAAGGAAATTGCGCAGAAAATTTGAAAACTTAACGACGATTTTAACTTCGCGCGTTTGGCAGTTCTAAGACAGGACAGCGTCTGTCGGGTCAGTTAGTTTAATATAAAAAATGTTCTTGAAGACGCATCTTATGAAATCAATAGGCACGAAGGTTAACAGTAATTTAATAGTGATAAACGAAATACACGTTGATTTAAATACATCCTTGGTTGGAGGATGCACCTTTCTCTAGCTATACCTTGCAAATATGTTGCGAAATTAATAAATAACCATCTAGCGAGACAGGTATTATGTCATGCTAACTTCAGTCCAAGTATTAATTTGCTCTGCCAGCTGCAAAAATATTATTAAAAAAAAGTTTATGAAAACTATTAATTCTGTTCACTTTCGCTAAGTTTAACGTAAGACTGTAGCAGGTAGGATTAAATAAAATATTATAATACATATCATAATATTTCACTGGAGTCAATGAAATATTAAAAAATATATTTTTTATTCAGATTTTAATATATTTTATGCAGCTATCAGAGCTAATAAAAAAACTATGGTTTTGTGCTCAGCAACAAATAAAAGTAGTAATACCATTCACGGGCCTTACGGACAACAGCTAATTACGGCACCTAATCCGCTCAGTTGGAAAATCACGCGACCGCAAACCGTATCTAGGCGCGATAAGGTTCACGTTCGCGTGATTTTCCAACTGAGCGGATTAGGTGCCGCAATTAGCTGTTGTCCGTAAGGCCCCAGGTCAAATAAGATCATTGATTCAGGCCCCGATTCCACTACACCAACTGCTTCCAAATTGTGATAGTCTTAATATTTTTTTATATTTTTTTTTTTTAAATCTAATATTTTATAAACAAATTGAAACAGTGTAGATATAAATAAGCAACTAATGTTTTATATATACCTATTTGAGGCGTTTGGGGTCGAGGCATTGGGCCGTTGCGGACCGGGAGCTCACCTCATTTTCAAAAATCTTTCAGAACGCCTGGTTAAACGTGCGACCAAAATACTGGCGTGATTCTGGCTCAACGCATAAGCATGGCCATTCAACGTGGTAATGCCGCCAACATGCTGGGTACGCTGCCATCTGGTAGTGGGCTTGAGCATTTGAATTGTATTTAGACCTTCAACGGTCTATGGGTAGTCTAATTGTATTTGTAGTGTTAATTTTAGCTTGTTTTTTGTTTATCTATACTAATATTATAAAGAGGAAAGATTTGATTATTTGTTTGTTTGTTTGCATTGAATAGGCTCCGAAACTACTGAACCGATTTAAAAATTCTTTCACTGTTGGGAAGATCCAATCGGATCTTCCCAACAGTGGAATCCTTACTAAAACTCCAATAATGTAACCCAAGGTGTAAAAAAATAAGACTTACACCCGTGCGAAGCCGGGATGCGTTGCTAGTAGTTAATAAAGGCATGTACCTAGTACAAAATTTATTGTTAGTTCTACCTAGATTTTATATTCAGACCTATTCAAGTCTTACAAAAAGACTGCAACGCATCGTAAATTATGACTAAATTGCAATTTTACTGCAAGACTAAGTCCAGACTTCAAAAGAAGCGAACATTATGTATTTCCCAACACAAACGTAATAAAGTGTTTTATGCAATTGCAGTGCATTCACTTTGTAGTTCTACTCTGTGAGCAAGAAGGAACAACATTTAAACTATTACGATGAAAGGCTTTTATATTATGAAGTAAGATCTGATAGTAGTCAATTGAACTACTCTAATTACTCGAGAGTAATGCAATTGACTTTTCGCGAATCCGAATGCACTCGTGCTAACTCAGTGACATAATAATTATCACTAAAGTTATATGATTATTTACGGCATATTTACCGTGGTAAGGTTGTGGAATGAGCTCCCGATATTTCGGCGCAGTTACATGCACCATCTTACACCGGCTTAATCTTACGTGAGTAATTCCCGTGTAACATAAATAAAAAAAATACATGCACCATGTTCACGGGAAGACAAACATTATAACTTGTAAATAAACATATAACTTTAGTGAACAACCGTGATAGTTTAAAACAGTGTTTTATAATAATTATTAGCCATAATACGTCCACTGCACGTCTACGTTCAGTGTGTAGGTTAAAGGGGGAGGCCTATATTCAGCTGTGGACGTCTTCTAGCTGATGACGATGATGACGTCTACTGCTGGACATAGGCCCCCATCGATCACCAAAAAGGCCTTTATTATTTCTTAGTTAATCCCCGTAACATTATATATTCTTTGAAAATTTCAACTGGGTATCTATTACGGTTCGAAAGATATAGCCGTTATAAACGGTAGGACAGACGGACAGACAGATTATGCCGAACGGGGTTATGCCGAACGCACTCTGCGTTCGCTAACTAGTCCGGTCCATCTGTAGAGGCCAAAAGGCCAACATTACAAGTCAATATAAAAAAAAAAAAAAAAAAGGACAGACAGACATCGTAGGCTTAGTAATAGGGTCCCGTTTTTACCCTTTGGGTACGGAACCCAAAAAAAATTACCAAACAAGAATTAAAAAAAAAAAACTGATTAAAAAGCTGATCATCTGCAAACGGATGAACATTATTTTATTGAAACATAAGTACCTAGTTAAGAACATTATCGACCAAGACACCTTTCAAACAAAAAAACTAAATCAAAATCGGTTCAGCCGTTTGGGGGCCACGATATCACAGATAGATACACATATTAAACTTATATCGCCCCACCTTTTGGGTCGGCGGTTAAAAATAAAGCTCATCTAGGAAGTAAGTTCAACGCACTGACAATGCCCCGGGTATTGTAGGTGTCTATAGGCAGCGGTGACCACTTACCATCAGGTGGCCCGTAGCTTGTTTGCCACTTATTCTATATATAAAAAAAGTTCTTATTGGAATGTTGATAATATGGTACTGACTACTGATAGTATTAAGTTGAGTTAGCTCCATAGCACGCGTGTTAGCTTAGTTAGACTTAGTTCCACTTAACAAGTGCTTAGAGACGTAACGTGAGTAAAGTTGTTGAAGCTTGTCTAAGCCGGATTACCTATTGTTGTTGAGATAGATGAAAGTGATATGCAAATGAAAGTATTTAAGCACGTGCTTTAGCTTAGAACCTACTTAGTTCTACTTAACGAGGTACTTAGCTCAAGCGACCTGCTCTCAAACTTTGACACAATGGCCCATTACGGAAGTGGGTCAAATGATCTCCTTTATATGGGAAACGTAAAATAATACCTACTTGATTACGTCACATCCTGCAGATTGCTTAAGCGCTGAGAGAACGGTCAAATCTATATTGTATGCAGTTACGCAAATGTAATTGTCGGAGAGCTGTCTGACTCATTTCGGGAGGTTGACTGGTCTATAAATGTAACAAGATTAATGTACTCAGATGAATTACTTAGTAATTAATATATAATCAGGAAAATAAATTTTTATTGGATTGAATAACTAAATTTAAGTAGGTAACTAAGTTTAACCAAAGATTTTACCAATTTCTATATAACTTTATTGATTTAAGTACAGTTTTTTTTTATATTTTACTTTCGTTTTCTGATGTGTAATAAAGATAATAAACAATTGTACGTATCCCAACCCAAGGCACAGAGAGTCCGCTGGACAGGCCACCTGCTGAAAATTGGAGTTTCCAATGGCTGCTGGCCTTTCAGCCAGCCTAGATATCATTGGAAATTTGCCGTAGAGTCGGACTTCAGGAAAGCGTGAGACCAGGACCGATGGCATTCTCTTGTGTCGGAGGCCAAACCCACTTCGGGTCGTTGCGCTAGCGGAGTAAGTAAGCATTTGTACGTATCTCTTCACTATATTGTTGCGGGATTACAATAGAAAATTTTCTTAGACTAACTTCCGTAAACTAACGTTTAAGAGAGCTTTCCATACTTAAAGTGTTCACTTGCTTGTACATTTTCACATACATTAGTGTGGATGTAATACTGAAGTGTGAATTACCAAACATTAATGTCTAAATGGAGGAGTAATCTTCCAGGGTACATAGATACCTATAAGCTACTTCCATAACAAATTTCATTAAACTCCAACAGCTGTTACTAGAGTACGGAAAAAATCCACAATCACAAACTTCACAAACAAATTCGCATTTATAATATTTATATATTCCAAGTAGGTACTAGTTAGGTACAAAATAAACATTCATTAGTTAGTCTCTGTTTAGTTGTATACTATGAAATGACCTTAAGATATGCCATCACTAGCTCCCCGGCTAGAAGGTGAGATGAGTTTGCGCCACGCAGGTGCAGGTCAATTCGATTCTCATTCGATACTGTCAGCTGTAATGATAATAATTTATTTAGATGATCTTATCATTTATTTAGATGTATTGCTGCAGTAGTAAACGAGTTTTGCATGTAGAGATAGTGGTAACATTAAATTAAAAAAAAAAAAAAAAAAAAAATACTCTATTTATAAATTTGATTGATTGATTTTTAGTCGTAACTAATATAGTAAGTGTAAGTAAGGCGCTGAGGTGCCCTTTTTCGAATGAATAGAAAAAACTGGATCGCGCCACTTTTTCTAAATATTATTGGAGTCTAGGTTACGCGCCTAAAGCAAATATCATGGACATTTCAATTGCTTTTATGATTTTTTGACTGAAATGCCCAGTTTTTTCTTTTTCTCTCTTTCCAATTTTGGATTCGATTGAAATAGACAAAAGTTGAAAAATCTATTTCTACGCTACTCCGCATTTGTAATTGAAGAGGCTTTAATTATATATTAGTAAAGAGGTTAGTTATATAGTAAAGAGGTTAGTTATATATTTTGTGGTATCAGGTATCTACTTATCCAGATCTTTTCTCTTGCCATACAACATCGCGCCACACTTTAAAAAAGCTTTCAAATTAAGATTTAGCGATTTATCTTCAGTAACTTCACCGTGAGAACATAAAAACAACACTGAGGTTACCTCATACGTACTTTGAGTTTCGATCAATGTCATTTGTTTCATATACTATTGAAGATAGAGTTTAATTTAGTATGCTATTTGTAGAATAGTATATGCTAATGCTAAATAGCATTTCTCTACAGGCGTTATGCAAATTTATCGAAGTTTTTTTACGGTGTCACGTTACATGCGTGACGTTTGAATAATGAGAGCTTTGCCGTTTCTATGATTATGTAAAGATTGGTAGCTATTTTCACTTTACAAACATTACTGACATAAGACTATTTAAATGACTTCAAAAAAGGACCGTTTTAAACTGATAGTAAAAAACGGTCCTTTTTAACTATTACGATGAAAGGCTTTTATATTATGAAGTAAGATCTGTGGGCTTACTCTTGACACTCGATTTCAATCGAATTTGGGATTGGGATCGAAAACATGCCATTTTGGTACTTTTGAATTCTAAATTAGCGCACGATTGGAACCGATAATGGTGGAATTTTATGGACCTAAATAAAATCGACTCAACTCGACGCTTTCGGTACTCTTGACGCGATTGAAGAGTACCAAATGGCATGTTTTCGATCCCAATCCCAAATTACGATTGACATTGAGTGTCAAGAGTAAGCCCACTTATAGTAATCAATTGAACTACTCTAATTACTCGAGAGTAATGCAATTTGACTTTGCGAGAATCCGAATGCACTCGTGCTTACTCAGGCTAACTCAGAGACATAATAATTATCACTAAAGTTATATGATTATTTACGGAATATTTACCGTGGTAAGGTTGTGGAATGAGCTCCCGATATGTCGGCGCAGTTACATGCACCATCAGCAGCCAACAACACCAACATGCAGTCTTCCTCTTCAAAAAAGGAGGTTTACAATTTCGACTGTGTTTTTTGTGTCTGTTAAGCAATTACTCCGCCGATTATGAACTGATTTTAATGACACTTTTTTTGTTTGGTGGGTTACTTCAGAGGTAGTTCAATATTAATTTCATTAAAATAGGTTCAGTTGTTTGGTTTCCATATCAAAATAAGAGAAAAAAAATTGTCATCCAAGTTAACAAAAATTGCGTAGGTATACCTTAGAATCACCTTACCTACCTTATTACCTTAGACTCAGAGAAGGTAGGTTTCCAAACAACGCCTTCTCAAAACGTAAGCTACAAATTCGCTTTGTAGCTTACGTTTCGATTGGTAAATTAATGGATTACCTGTTGAATGTCACACCATACCTCTTATGCTGCTTTTCTGATTTGTTGTGGTACGTTTTCCGCGCAAATTGTCATAGTAAAATGTTTTTTTTTTTGGAGTCATTTATGACAATAATTTGAATGGCTTAAATTTTGCGAATGTACTTGGTTTCTTTGTGTAGTTATTCTAAGGTATTTACTAATTTTAAAGTCGGTTTTTTGGATTGATTATTATTTATTATAGTATTTTCGTTTTGTTAGTATTCACATTTCAGACCTTGAGCTTAGCTTGTCGCTGCAAGAATGTTTTTTTTTAATTATTTTGTAGTCTCTTATGTTAGTTTTTTTATTGAGTTGAAATATTGTAACAGTGTTCAAGTTCAGCGCATTTCAAGTGTGCATTTTTGGAGATACATTATCTTATCACCCGCGTAGTGATGAAAAATGGTGATGATGATGATAATAAAAAGTAGCTGATGTCACTCTCCGGCCCTTAAACTATACCCATGCAAAAAATCAGGTCAATCCGTTGCTCTGTTGCTGCGTGAAAGAGGAACGAACAAACCAACAAAACTTTTCGCATTTATACCTAATATTAGTATGATTCAATATTTAGGTATTTTTTAATTTAAAAAAAAACACTGTTTTTAACTATCACTGTTGTTCTTTTCAGTTATATGATTATTAACGGGACATTCATCTCCGACCTTATCACGGTTACTATCCGTAAACATAATACCAAAGATTTCATAGTATATTTTAATCTAAGCATAATACATAGGTACAACTGTATTTTTTATTTACTTGCGACCTCATTCATTTCATATCTAAAAATGTAACCTCAATGTGACGTTGACAGCTCCATAGCATAAAAGTAAGAGTAACATAGAAATATTATGTATCTATTAGATATGTAGAGTAAGCGAGACGAAATTAAATTGATTATGACGAATTCACTTACCACGCTTAATTTCTTAAATCGTGCTGCGGATAGGCGAGCTTTGATTCATTACACCCAAAAATACTCTTTAGGGTTCCGTACCTAAACGGTAAAAACGGGACCCTTTTACTAAGCCTACGATGAAGGGGGGGGGGGGGGGGTTTCCCCATACAACAAAAGTATTTTTTAACGCATTTATGTATTAGCTCTAATGTAAGAACGGAAATTTGTACAAGCGTCAAACTTTGTATGCTTACAGTACACACTCTAAAGTACACAAATAATAAATAATAGCCAAGTGCGAGTCGGTGACAAGTTTCTTTTCATTACCAATTTATAACTGGCAATTTCGTTATTGAATTTTTTGGTGGTACGGAACCCTCAATGCGCGTGCCCGATTCGCACTGGGCCGGTTTTTTCCAATCAATGATTTTAGACTTATAATAGCTACATTACGCAATAGTAACACAACACCATACCAATTATCCCTCCAACGCATCACAATTAACACAGCGTGGGTTAGTCCCTGTCAATCAAAGTGGCCAGTCCGTCAAGCATCAGGCATTCTTCTCAAACCAGTTTGATTGATTACTTACACCATCAGTCATGTTGGGCGGCCTGTTGGAATAATTTGGTTACAAATGTAACGAATGCAGGGGAAAGTAAAGGAGATTGTCCAATTTATACCCTCAATTAGCTATGGTTTTGCCCGAATCTCTCACCCGCTGTCACAGATAAATTATTTGTTTTAAACTGTCACGGTTGTTCACTTTAGGAAAATATCCCGTTAATAATCATATAACTATTTGTATACATAATATGACGTATCTCTAGTATAATTCCACTTCAGCTTCTATTAGTAGAAGCGGAATTACACTAGAGATTCGTCTTATACAAATAAAACATGAACTTCCGTAAAGTGACGCCTGATTCAATCAAAAAACATATAATTGTAGAGAAATACTTATTTTCAACACGCTTTTATGAGGTTCACTTCATCATCAGCCAGAAGACATCCACTGCTGAACATAGGCCTTCCCCTCCACTCTGAACGGAAGCCTGCCATCTGCATCCACTAGATGCAGAATAGAATGACTTTTACTATGAGACCAACCCAAAAATTGCGTTTTCAGCTGTTCCGTAGAAAACGGTCACTCACACTCGACAAAATGTATGGAACTTGGAACAGCTGATATTTTTTCGCGATTTCAGAGTTACTCCCATATTAAAAGTTCTTCATAACGATACAATACAATACAATATTTCTTTATTACACACCGACGGCAGTATAATGGGCGGCCTTATCGCCTAAAGCGATTTCTTCCAGGCAACCTTTGGATGGACAGATGGTGAGTGCTATGGACCCCTTTCGACTCAGTACACCTTTTCCGCGTAACCATGTTATATTTAACGTGATAATTTATATGTAAAGGAAGTTTTAATCGAATACAGGTTTATAATGATGTCTATAAAAGGGACTAGCAACATTAATTACTTAATTTAACTTTCGAACAATATAAATCAACTTTTAATTAACACTTTCTAATCGCAGACGAAATGCGGATATTTCGAACAGCTCTATCTATCAAGAAACGCAATCTTTACTGGAAAAAAATAAACAAATGAAACCAGTTTAATTTTATTGTGACTATTGATATATGATACGTGGACGAACAGAAGTTACCGACATAGCACACCAGATTAGCAAGTTAAAGTGGTAGTGGCACATAGCACGAAGAACAGATGGCCGATGGGGCCGAAAGTTTATCGAATAGCGACTACGGACCGGTAAGCGCAGCTGCGCTATTATTCTAATATTAGCAAATAACAAAATTAAACTAATGATTTCTTAGATTTTGCGTCAGGATTATTAGATATCGCGTGTATTGTACAAGCGATAAAATATATAAAGAACCTGCATATAATTAAATAATGATATACATAGAGTTATGTATTTATAAGCTACGTAGCTAATTAAAAAAAAACACGAACGTATAAACGAAAATTCTGTAATTTTCTATAGCGCTACGTCGTCACCATAATGGCTGTTCAATGTAAGCTATTGCATATTTTCTTAGTTCTTACTGTTATGTTTTAGAGTTTAGACGATGACAAAAAAAAATCCAGAACTATTGAAGAAAAAAAATGCCTCTTTACTTTCATGTTCCAGTCGTACCACGTGCTATGTTATTAAAATACATATATGTACATTCAACCCTTAAAACATAACACTCTCTTTTCTGCAGTCAAGTAAAAAGAGCTTACAGAAGAGAGAGAAAGAGGACAACGATCTCTATTACCACCTCTGATTTTTATCTCGCTTAGTTCAAGTCAGTGTCACTGTGCGGTAATGCGGTGATAATATTACAAGGTTGTGCATGGCTTACTGACATACAACCGAGAACATTCTATGTGAGTAGAACGTTCTTGCACAGAAAGAGAAAAAAAAAAACATTACAAAACTGGATGTCTTGAAGTCTTTATTGATTTTATGAAAAGATTGAAAGAAGACTTGCGTTGACCATAAGCTCGCCTGATGTTAAGCGATGATGCGGTCAACGGCATGCTTGCCTGCAAGAAACCGATTCTCTCGCGACGTACTATCGAGGAAGTGTTCCTCGATAGTACAGCAACGCTTTCCACAGTCCAGCAGTTCGCACAATAAAAGAAGAATTAAAGCTCTTTGCTCGGATTTTTGGAATATAAACGATGATACGGTGTCATCTTTACTTCTAATGACTTTATCAAATGACTTATTTAGTAATATAATAAATTTGTGCAGGTTCGATGCCATCGATCAAAAACGGTGAAGAAATCATGTTCAAAGTTCAAAGACATTTGACATTCATCAATATGGGCCATTGCAGCATGGTAGATTAGGGTCCATTCTCTGAGAGAATATTATCTCGAGATAATATTCTCTCAGAGAGAATATTATCTCTCTGAGGCCTGTGTCCCAGCAGTAGTAATATGCTGATAATAGTAGTAGGGATTGATTCATTCTGGCTCACCAAAAATCTCTACATTTTGTAGGTGCTTTTCGGAGTGAAATATCTAAGCCAACCTAAAAAAAAAAAAAAAAAAAAAAAAAACCTATGTAGAGTCGATTGCCATGGTTATTTTTTATGTCATTACAATGGTATGCGAGTTACCGCTGGCCCGCTGCTCTGACACGACCCTCTTTTTTTTGGTCGCTGCTACCTGTAACCTACTCGTCACACGGCTGATACGAAATGTTTTTTATGTGCTTCATTTCAGAATCCAACTGCACTTATGTACCTATTTTTCTTATTAAATACGATCCGTTATCGAGCTAGTTTGCAACTAGAGTTTTATGATTATTTACGGGATATTTACCGTGGTAAGGTTGTGGAATGAGCTCCCGATATTTCGGCGCAGTTACATGCACCATGTTCCCGTGAATAATCATAAAACTTTAGTGAACAACCGTGATAGTTTATAACAGTGTTCTAAATTCCAACTGTACTACAACATTACTTAGGTATGTACTGTAGTTACACTTTACACGAGTATGTTTATGGGATCACTATCAATTAAAATTTATTGCTTGGAATTCGATCGCAAAAAAATGTTTTCATCAGAATGCACTTGTATTTATGGTATGGGTGATAAAACCTGACTGAACCTGCATAATTTTTTTCCATGGGATCACACACTGGTCATATAAATTTTCGAACAAAGAAAGCCTTACCCGCTTTTTTACGGCATCTATTTCACGAAATGTATTTTATTTAATGACTTCCCTTCCCACACTGTTGGACAATGCACAAAAACACCTTAAAGGAAACCTTATCTAATCTGATTTATGATATCAAAAAAATATAATTTAATGATCTTTCAAAGAACCTCGTGTCGTGGACACGATCCAACCTGTTAAGCTTTTAAAAAAACCTACCCTTCGAACATAATATAAGGACGGGGTCGGCATATTTGTACCTCATTCTGGTCTTAGACTTTCATCTCTCACAGTATAATTAGCCTCAGGCTCCATTTTTACACTGTATTGTGCGTTTTTAATTATTGCATCTGACCCAATACTCACATAGTTTGAATCAAAGTGCATAAAAAAAAATCGCATCGGTGTATAAATGGAGCCTGGGAGGAAGTAACCACATCATTATTTCGTTGACTTTCTGCTGGAGACTGTAACTGCAAGTTTTGCAATGTTTTCAAACGACTCTTTTGACACCATATTGTGCGATATTTGTGTTGAAGTGGAAAACTCTGAGAGGTATGTATTATTTTTAATACTTTAATATGTGTTTACTCATTATTCATTAACTATTGCATATTTTCTGTAGACCTACAATTATTCTTTTTGTAATTACTGTTAATTTATATATCTAAACAAGTTTTTGTGTGATATATATTTTTATTTATCATAGAAATTCTTTCATTATTTTTTGTTCTTTTGCAGCCACAGTCAAGTTCAAAGAAGATTGAATGCAAAACAAGACTTATGCGAAAACAGTTTAAGCTCTTCATATTATGATATCGCATTGTGTGATATTTGTATTGAAGTTGAAAACAAAGAAAGGTATGCGTTTTTACTTTATTCATATATTTTTTTTTTGTTTTTCTTATATTTGTGTAGCAACTCACACAATAGTTAGTGTTATTCCAGTAATTCAACTTGCAATTTAATAAATCAATTAACTATTTAACCAATCAAAGCTTCGTATCAAGGAGTAACAATTACCCGCTATCCTTATACATATATTTTATTGAGTGTTAGTTAAGTCTGAGATTAATTCTAAATGAGTAAAATTTTTCAATATCATACTTCATTTCATTTCCAATTGGCTATGTGAGTTGAAATTTTCAATTTCATAATTTTATTTTATTGATATCTTATTGGTTAGGTACATGCCTGAATTGGAATCCTCTTGGAAAAACTTATGTTATATTGCAGGTATCATAATCAAGTTGGAAGAGGATTGAAGAGAAAGCATGAAAATGAAAATTGCAGTCAGGACAAGCGAATTTTGATGGAGCCATCAACATCACGAGGACGAGCTACGGAATCAGAAATGGTGGAGTGTGCAACATGCAATATCTCCATTGATAAACGATATATAGGTAATCATAACAGAAGTAACTTACATAAAAATAACTCTGTAAAAATTCAGCATGTCTTATCTAACGTTAATATCATTGAAACTGCTTTTGGAAATCGTGTTTTTACATATAGAATAACATCGAAAACTGATAGAACTAAAGTGAATTTTGAAACTCCTGAATTATTTTTAAAATCTATTAATGATACTATGTCTATTTTAATAACAGAAACTCTAAAAGATCTTAAAATTTTTAAAGTAAATTTTCTCTTACATGCTGATTTCATACAACAAACAAAAGAATTAAAAAATTCATTTGATTTCCAATCAATCAACTATATAGTTATGCAAGGAGATGATTTGAACATGTTTTTAAATACATTACAAGATACTTTATCTACTAAAATTAGCGAATTTGAAAAAAAAGATAGTGGCTGGAGTTTAATGAAAATTAATAGTATTGATATGAACATAAATAAATTCAATCCTCTGCGTGGTACTTCTTACATTGAATTACCACATGATGTTAGAGCAAAAAAAGCAGTAGTCAATGTTAGAAACGCGGATGTTTTTTGTTTCAAATGGGCCTTACTTTCAGCGTTATACCCAGCTGTAAAAAACGTTGATAGAGTTTCATCATACACACGAGATGTAAATAAACTGAATTTCAATGGGGTTTCGTTTCCTGTAAAATTGAGTGACATTACTAAAGTTGAAAATTTAAACAATATCAGTATAAATGTTTTCGGGTTAGAATATGACCATGTTAGCAAACAAAGTTCAATTGTAGGGCCATTGCACTTAACTAAATCTCGAAAGAGTGCACACGTCAATTTATTATTTATTGTAAATGGGTCAAATGGACATTATTGCTGGATCAAAAACATGTCTCGCTTAGTCAGAAGTCAACTCACTACGCGACACGATGCAATTCATTTGTGTGATGGTTGTTTATTGTATTTTTCAAAAAGGGATCAATTAGTTGAACACCAGAAACAAGATTGTAATCAAATTCGTACTGATTTACCATCTGAAGAAACATGTACAAAAAATTGGTTTGGAGAAAATGTACCGAATAATAAAATTTTATTTGATAAATTTCAAAAACAACTAACGGTTCCTTTTGTTATTTATGCTGATTTTGAATCATTTTTAAAACCAATTTCATCTTGTTCTAACAATCCGAATGCACCACAGACTGAAAATGTTCAAAGACATGATGTGTTTAGTTACGGATACTACATCAAATGCTCATATGATGATAATATATCCAATTACAGAACTTATACAGGTGACGACTGTGCAAATAATTTTATGGAAAGCTTACGAAATGATTTAGAAAAAATTATTAGAATAAACAATTTCCAAAAATGTCCCTTACCTCTTTCGCGTGAGGACGAGCAAAAAATAAGCTTATCTACTAAATGTTACATATGCGATAGAAATTTAAATTCTGAACTAATAATAGATCATGACTGGAACACGGGTATATTTAGAGGGGTCGCACATGAAATATGTAGCAATAAATACAGAACTCAACGTTTTGTTCCAGTTATCTTGCATAATCTGAGTAATTACGATGCGCATTTTATTGTGCATGCTCTAAATGTATTCGATGGCCCTGTTGAAATTATTCCCCAGAACAAAGAAAAGTACATATCGTTTTCAAAATTATTAAAAATAAATAACCACCATATTAGTTTAAGGTTTATAGATTCTGTAAAGTTTTTGTCGTGCAGTTTAGAAACGTTAGCAAACAATCTTAATATTAATCAATTTAATGAATTGAAAAAACATTTTCCCAATGATCAAGATTTCCAACTATTGAAGAGAAAGGGTATTTATCCCTACGAATATATGACTGGATTTGAAAGCCTCAAACAAAAATGTCTCCCACCACGAAGTCGATTCTATAGCTCACTAACAGATACAAATGTTTCGAATGAGAACTACAAACATGCTTTAGATGTATGGCAGCATTTTAATTGTCGTTCCATGGGTGACTACTCAAATTTGTATTTAAAAACTGACGTGTTACTACTGAGTGATGTTTTTGAAAACTTTAGAAGCGTTTGCATGAACACTTACGGTTTAGATCCAGCCCATTATTACACAGCACCGGGTTTAAGTTGGGATTCAATGCTGAAGATTACTAAAATTGAATTACAGCTGTTAACTGAATTCGATAAAGTTGCATTTGTAAAACGTGGTATACGTGGTGGTGTATCACAATGTAGCAAACGACATGGCGAGGCAAACAATCATTACATGGATAAATATGACAAAACTCAACCAGATTCATATTTAGCATACTTTGATGCAAATAATTTGTATGGCTGGGCCATGTCACAATACCTCCCCGTTGGTGGTTTTCAGTGGGTAGACATTGACACAGATTTTAACGTTGCTGCTGATTCTGACGTTGGTTTCATTTTAGAGGTGGATTTGGAATATCCTGATAATCTACATGATCTACATTCGGATTTCCCACTCTGTCCAGAAAATATTTGTATAGGAAACACAAAAGATTATAAACTGGTTCCAAACCTCAATAATAAAGACAAATACATTATCCACTACAGAAATCTAATTCAATGTATAAATATGGGTCTAAAATTAAAAAAAATACACAGAATATTAAAATTTAATCAGAGCCCATGGTTAAATAAATATATTGAATTAAATACAAAATTAAGAACTAATGCCAAGTCAGACTTTGAAAAAGATTTCTATAAGCTTATGAACAATGCAATATTTGGAAAAACAATGGAAAATATAGAAAAACGAGTAAACGTTAAGCTGGTGACTCATTGGGAAAATCGTGGAAAGGTTCAGGGAGCTCAATGTTTAATAGCAAAACCTGAATTTCATAGTCTTTCCATATTTTCAGAAAATTTGGTTGCTGTA